>CM066328.1:150358650-152851150 GCA_033807585.1 Hydrophis major | reverse complement strand
AGCTGGCTATCCACCAAGGGATAGCGGAAGGTATCCAACAGTTGTCCAGGCCAGGTTCGCAAACGATGGCACCCGAGGTCAAATCTGTTTCTGGAAGATCCCTCTCCAGACCGGAATCGCACCACGGTCAGGTACCTTCCCAAATGGAGCCCCCTTTCCCAGAGGCTACCATCATCCTCTAACCCCACTGATGCTCTGGAAGCGCTGAAGTCAGAGGACAAGCACGCCGAGATGGCGCTATGGCAGGCACACCAATCTAACGCTTGGGACGTTCGATCTGCCACGGCCGTGTCCTTTTTCACTCGATTTTCCATCAGATGGCTCAAACAGTTGAAACAGCATGTCCCCCCATTGAACACCAGGGCCCATCAGGACATTGCCAAGCTCACGGCCGCAGCGGAATTTGCGGCCGACGCTACTTTTCACTCTGTGAAATTTTCTGCTCAGGCTTTCTCCTCACATGTTACTGCCCGACGGCCGCTTTGGCTTAAACACTGGCAGGCCGACATTCAGAATAAAGCTAAATTGGCTTCTGCTCCCATCTTGGGAGGTAAATTGTTTGGCCCGGCTCTGGAACCATTGTTGATGGAGAGCCAGAATAAGAAAAAGTTCCTTCCGTCTCTTTTTCGCAGGCAAGAGTCCAGAGGGTCCCAACCCTTTCGAAGGGGCTCTTTTCATGCCTCCTTCCAGACACCCTTCAACCCCAGATATCAGAG
Source organism: Hydrophis major (assembly GCA_033807585.1). Taxonomy (NCBI): domain Eukaryota; kingdom Metazoa; phylum Chordata; class Lepidosauria; order Squamata; family Elapidae; genus Hydrophis; species Hydrophis major. Next base: position 152,850,434 of record CM066328.1, on the reverse strand, counting down.
TTCCCTGCCATTTCAGCCGGCCTATCAGGACCGGGGCGACACGGGGCACAGGAACAGGAGGGGGGTCAGCTACAGGAGGTCCTTCCAGGGTGCAGGAAGTAAAGCGTCCCGGCGGCCCAGATAGGCTTTCGGCCACTTATCCCATTGGCGGTCGCCTCAAATATTTTGCCGACCAATGGGAATCATCCACTTCTGATTGCTAGGTTAGGTACACTGTCAAATCTGGTGTCTCCCTTCAGTTTCGGTTCCCTCCCTCCCGAGCACTTCATGGTTTCTTCTCTTTCCAGAGACCGTACTAAGCGTGCTCTCATAGAAGCCGCTATCAGTCACCTTTCTGAAATCAAGGCCATACAGCCCGTGCCACCTTCGCAGCGAGGAGAGGGGTTTTACTCCCTCCTCTTCCTAGCTCCTAAACACTCCGGGGGTTGGAGGCCCATTTTAGACTTGAAGAGGCTCAATCGCTACATTGTCCATCATAAGTTCAAAATGCATACACTTCAGTCCATTTTGCAGGGCACCAGGAAGGGGGACTGGCTCACCTCCATTGACCTCTCAGAGGCATACCTTCTCATCCCCATTCATCCTTCGTTTTTCAAATATTTGAGATTTTGCTACAACGGCCAACATTTTCAATACGTGGCCCTTCCCTTTGGTCTAGCCTCGGCTCCGAGGACCTTCACCAAGGTGTTGGCAGCTTTAGCGGCTCACCTCAGACACTTCCCTATCCGCATTCACTGTTACCTAGACGACATCCTCATACTATCCCCCACCCGGCGTCAAGCCGAGAGGGACACTAAAACCACCCTCTCGGTGCTTCAGGCTCATGGTTTCCTTGTGAACTGGGAGAAGAGTCAGCTTAACCCTTCCACCAGAATAGCTCACTTAGGGGCAGTGATTGACTCAGTTGAAGGGAGGGTTTTCCTTTCTCCTGAAAGGTTCAGCAGCATCCAGAAATTGACCAGGGTCATTAGACGGGCAAGGAAAGCCTCATTGCTGGACTTATCCAAATTACTTGGCAAATTGGTCTCATTCATATCTATTGTTCCCTGGGCCTGGTTACATTCCAGATCTCTGCAGTGGTTCCTCCTGCCTTATCAGCGTTCCGGAAGGAGCAATTCAAGAGGTGAAGGTTCCTCCAAAGGTTTTCGCCTCGCTCCTCTGGTGGACCAGATCCGTTACCAACAAGGGACATTTTTTCAAGGAGCCCCAAAGGGTCACTCTCACAACAGATGCCAGCCTATCCGGATGGGGGCCCCACATTCAGTCAGTTTCAGCTCAGGGAACTTGGTCAGCAACCGAGCGACACTGCAGCATCAACTGGCTGGAGCTTCACACAGTATACCTGGCCTTATGCACCTTCCTTCCTCAAGTGCGAGGGCGCCATGTACTGGTCCTGGTGGACAACATTCCGACCAAGGCTCACATCAACCATCAAGGGGGCACTCATTCTATCCGCCTCATGAGGGAGGCTGAGCGGCTCTGTTGGTGGGCAGAGGTCAACCTCTTATCCATCAGGGCAGAACGCATCTCGGGGATCTCAAATGTTCAAGCAGACTGGTTGAGCAGGGCCACCTTAGACCAGTCGGAATGGTGCCTGCACCCCTCCCTGTTCAAGGAAGCCTCAGCGATATACAGTCAACCACTGGTGGACCTGTTCGCATCTCTGCTCAACGCCCAGACGTCAAGAGTTTTCTCACGATACCCCATCAAGGGGGCAGAGAACCACGATGCCCTACGTTGCCCCTGGCCCACAGGGCTCCTATACGCATTTCCCCCCCTCCCATTGATTCCCAAGGTGATCCAAAGGTTGATCCTTGAGAGGGCGGAAGTTCTTCTGGTGGCCCCATATTGGCCCAGGAGATTGTGGTTTGCAGATCTTCGCAATCTGTCAGTGGTCCCCCCCTTGGAGGATTCTGCCAGACAGGGTCTCGCTGTCCCAGGGACCTCTTCAGCACCCCAATCTGCAGTGGCTTTAGTTAGCCATCTGGAGGTTGAGCGGGAGCGTCTAAGAAATGAGGGCCTGTCCATTCAGGTCATCAATACCATTCTGGCAGCAAGACGGCCTTCAACCACCCGCATATATAACGCAACCTGGAACATTTTTTGTAAATGGTGCCACAAGTCCTTCATCAATCCGCTCTCCCCATCAATTGCACAAATCCTGGCCTTCCTACAAGATGGGCTGGACAGGGGCCTCTCCACCAATACCCTGAGAAGGCAAGGCGCAGCTTTATCAACGGTTGTCTCTGGCAGCTCCTCTGGTTTGCTTTCACACCACCCTCGTATCCGAGCATTCCTTAGAGGTGCCACCAATCTGCACCCTCCAGTAATTCACAGATACCCGACTTGGGATCTTAATAAGATTCTTCTGGCACTGACTAAACCTCCCTTTGAGCCTCTCAGGGAGGCGCCACTTCAGTTTCTCACGTTAAAAGTGATGTTTCTTGTAGCAGTCAGGTCTGCTCGACGGATATCTGAAATAGCAGCTCTATCCGTTAGAAAGGATCTATGTGTTTTCCACACCGATCGGATGGTTCTACGGCCAGACCCCTCCTTCCTGCCTAAGATCAACTCGGCCTTTCACAGATCACAGGAACTGGTTCTTCCTAATTTTTGTCCCAGACCTTCTTGAGAAAGGGAAAGGAGTGGCACACTCTCGATGTCCGAAGGGCGCTTCGTATCTACATCCATCGCACACATTCTATCAGGAAGTCAGAGTCCTTGTTCCTGTCATTTCAACCAAAGATGCTGGGTTGCAAAGTATCCCCGTCTACTGTTGACCGTTGGATCAGAGCTACCATATCCAAGGCTTATTTGTCCCAGGCCCTTCCTGTTCCTAGTGGGATAACCACTCACTCTACAAGGAGTGCAGCTACCTCGGCAGCCTGGGCTACTCAGGCTTCGATTCATGATATCTGTTGAGCGGCCACCTGGGCGTCTCCATTTCCCTTTATACGCCATTATAAGATCGATGTCTATGCTTCAGCAGAAGCGTCCTTTGGCAGACGAGTCCTTCAACAAGTGGCCAGAGAACCAGAGGAGATTCTGGACCAGACGGAGTCCCTCCGTAGGACAGGCCATGCTTTGGTATGTCCCACTCTGGATGCTCGCAGCAGCTCTATGGAGAATGGGCATTGGTGCTTACCTGACATGCCCTTTCTCGTCGAGCTGTGTAGAGCATCCAGCCCCACCCTAATTGGTCTGTCTGGTGGGGGATCCTGTTTCGGCCAATGATTCAAACTGTTTATTGTTACATACATGATATTCTTCCAATTAAAATCGGAATTCTGATTTTTTTATCGTGCCCCCCTCTCCCCCCCTTCTCCTCCTTCCTCTCCCCTCAGAGGCCCCGAGTCAGGAGCAGGGAAGCAGCTGCCCAGCTCCGGAGCTGATCCACACCACCGGCTGGAAAGGAAGGGTGTTGGTTGTGTGTATGTGATTTCTTGGTGCGTGGCGCTGGGTCTCTTTTGGCCGGCCCCGAAAGAGCGCGCGCAGGGTGGGCGGTGGAGATGCAGGAGCAAATGTGAGAAGGAAGCGAACCTCATTGCAAAGTGGGTTTGAATACTCGTTGCACTCCAGAGGCTTGGAATTAGTCCAGGTTTGGAGAGGGGGAGAACGGAGAAAGGCGAGGCTGGGCTGCTCCAGGAGGAGAAGGCGGAAGGCGCCCTGAGGTCTGAGCCGCTCACAGCGGAAACCACCCTTAGCCCGACGCGGGGAGAACGAGCGAGGTTAGCACCCGCCAGCCCATCCTTCCCACTTCCGTGGCTCGGTTTCCCCTACCGGCGGGTCCTCCTTTTGTGCAGAGGGCTGCGGGGGAAGGCGCTCGCCCGAGAGGATCTCTCCCTGCGAGGTCAACGTCTGCGCTGCGGAAGAGAGGGCTGCAGCTGGTTCCTCCTGCTTGCTGAGAGGTGAGGAAGCCGCGGCTCGCCCGGCGAGATCTGGAAATAAGGGGCAGGAGGAGGCACGCACACACCTGCGGCTCATTTTCCCAGCCTTTACGGCTCTGGCGCGGCCCTGGCAGGATGAGCGGAGGGTCCAGCAGGGTGGTGCTCGCTGCCCGCCAGGGCCGCGAGGGCTGGGCAGAGCTGGGAAAGTGAGCCGCAGGTGTGTGCGTGCCTCCTTCTGCCCCTCGTTCCCAAATCCCACCGGGCGAGCCGCGGCTTCCTCACATCTCAGCAAGAAGAAGGAACCGGCTGCAGCCCTCTCCTCTGCAGCACAGATGTTGACCTCGTGGGGAAAGAGAGGGAGAGATCCTCTCGGGCGAGCGCCTTCTCCTTGCAGCCTTCTGCATGAAAGGAGGACCCACCGGTAGGGGAAACCGACATGCATCGGAGCAATCCCAGGGTCCTCCATGAATCGAGAAGGGGCTTTAAAGAAAAACCTCTGGAGGTCCAGTTGCCCAGGTAGAGCAGCCTCACTTCTTGAGAGGCGGGGGAGGGGGGGAGAAGTTTCCCGGGGATGCGGAGATGTGGAAAGAGCCAGATGGCTGCAGCTCCCTCCGGAGAGCAAACGCAATGTTCATTTAATAAAAAATTCCCCTGTGGGAAATCATGCGGAAAAAAAAAAGAGCTTGGAGCCACGACTGGACTGGGATTGCTTCAGCAGGAAAGTATCCTTGCCTCTTCAAGATGATGAAAGCAATCATGAGGTGCTTCCATGGACCCCAAGTTGAGAGTTCTTTCAGCCTAATGGGTAACATTATAACTCCCAAGACATCTCGCCTTGGCATAAGGACATTTGATGCTCTTCAAAGTGTTAAATACTCATTGAAGGCTTCAGGGAAGTCTGCTGTACAGCAGTATCAAAGGAAGGACCTTGAACATGACCCAGTGAATCCAAGTCTTGTAAGAAATATGAGAAAGGCACATAAATTGTACATGGAAGAACTGAAGACAATAAAACAGAAGCTTGCAGCAAAGAGGGCCAATCTGGAACTGAAGAGGAAGACAACTGTAGCCAAAAGACAGGCCAGACTCCAAGTTATGCTATCAGCTCAACTAGCTAGAAAGAAGCATAGCGAAGCAATGCTGATCAAAGGAAAGGGAACAAAGAAAATGTCAGTTAGAGATGAAGCATTGTGGCTGTTTTTCTGTCTGTTAAGCAGGGTTTGTTTGTTGTTTTTGTTTGTTTGTTTTATTTTTTAAATGTGAAATCCTTTGCCCGAGAGCATTCTCATGGTGCTTTTTATTATTATTTTTTGTCAAATAATAAAACTATCATGCAGACTCACCTTGAAAAATCACTTTTGATTACTTTACTCTGCTAAAGCTTAAAGGGGGCGTTGGCAATTTAATTCCCACTGGGGCGCTGCGTGGACCGTGGCGGGTGCTTAGGTAACCCCTGCATCCCTGGCTACTTTTCAGATTTTTTTTCAGAGGCGAATATCATGCCTGTAAGTTAAGAATTGTACAATAGTTAAGATGAGGAGATAGCTGTTGGTCTTCTCATCTTCGTAAAACTGGGGAACGCTACGGAGGAGTCACATAGAGGAGGAGGAGTGTTCCTCAATTATAGCTCAGCCTGTAAGAGTGAAGACTGGAGCACCTTCCACTCTTGATGCTCTATGCAGCTTGACGAGAAAGGGCGTGTCAGGTAGGTACCAACGCCCATTTTCTTTTCCCAGATTGGAAAAAGTGTCCTTTCTCAGCATGTGTCAGAATGGGCCCACTGAAGACTCATGCCTTGTTCTGAAGTGTACCCCAAGTTGCTGTGACCCTACATCCTGTGAAGTCATACTGTATATTATTATGACTGTTTATGGTGCCTCTAGCAGTTCCAAGCACAGCAGCACACAGAAAACTCACTAATTTTCAGTAGTCAAATAGTCCAGCTTTTGGGTATATTTTGATTTTGTTGTGGTGCCCTGGGATGCCACAATGTGCGGTTAGGGGACTGTGGGTGTAGAATATTGTTTAAGTAAAGCACTTATAATCTGTAAATGATACTTCATAGATTAGCCACTAAGCCCTGGCACAACATGCAAACACTAATCGAGCCATTCTGTATAGATTAGTCAATTCTTCCAGTTAACAAAATCTTGGTTTGGCATGCTCTGTGAGGTCCCTGTGGAAGTCATTGTCACATGGGATTTCTCTGAGGACCAGGCTCCCTAGAATGAAGCATTCTGTGGGAGAGGAATTGTGAGACAGTTCCCAGAAATAAAGGAGATCAGAAAAGATAATCCCTTTTTCTCCTTCAGTGCTACAAGAGTAGGACCGACTAGGTTCTCATCTCCTACAGAATGGATGGGGCAACTGCAATTGGCTGTAGCTCCTACTCCCCCATCCCCATCTGCCATCATCATTTATAAATGACTGTAACTAAAAGTGGATGCACTTGGAACAACGATCAGTTCTTTCCCTACTTAGTCAAGTTTGCTTAATCTCTCTTGTTCTCTTGTTTATTTTGCACGCCAAAGATTTCAGTCTTTGCCATAATCTCCTAGGGAAAGAGCCTAATGTGATTTCTAAAGACCTAATGCAAATCCTAGACAGTATCCCATAGCTATGCATGTACACATAGTCAATAGAAAAGTAAAGATAGCTGATAATTTATTGCAAATATTAGGATATTTTTCTACAGATATTTGATAAACTTTCCCCTCCCCTCTGCTCTTCTGTGCTTCAGCAGGATTTGTTTTTGGTTCAAAAGCTTGATGGTCCTCAGGAATCCAGCGATTAGGAGGAGAAATGGCATAGAATGATTGCGTGCACCATCTAAAGATGATACTGTTATATTAGGTATATCCAGTGAACAGCCTGGAACAATCCTGTACTCCATTGACGCTCCTAAAGTGATGTAATTTATAACAGGAGAACTTTTATACATTCAACTTTAGATGCATTGATTTTTCACATGAGCCATGTCCTTGCATTATTAAAGTCCTGGTTGATGTGGAATTCTGTGCGTATGTAGCTGAATATGCAAGGCTTTCCTGCTGGCATAAATAATGTCATTTATGTGATGTTGATAGTAGAATGGACTTACCCAGGTCCCTTATATAGTCAATATTTTAGATTTAATTACAATCAGATAGGAGGTAATATGGTAAATAGTAGATGAGTTTCTCTGGGGCTGTGGTGAGTAGCCAGAATATCACTTGGAATAGAGAATTTCTATATGAGCTGTAGCAATCTGAGATACTGATCTTTAAATTTGAAAGGTTATTTTAGTTTCCAGTGTTGGAGGAGACAATCAGGATAAAAAAAGAAACACTTTCAAATGTAAAATGAAGATTGTTCGCTTAAACCAGCCTTCCCCAATCCAGTGGCTGTTATATATGTTGCCACTACAATTTTTAGGGATTCTCTCTTCACCTGCACAGATCTCACTTTCCACCCACAATCTAAATGATTGCAATTAATCAGTTTTTTAAAATTATAGTTTGTGATTGCTTCCCATTATTGTATTTTGGGAAGTTAGAAATGTAATGTTAATGAAATTAAAATGGTCTGGCAAAATAATACTCCAGAAAACTATTATTTAACTAGTTATATTCAGCCAGATTGTCTGGATAATAAATCAGAAGACTATGGCGTTTTTTTAGCAACGTTAGCAAAATATATAAAACCTGTCTTGCTGTGCGGAATGTATTTTAAATGCTTCCAATTAATAGATTTACTGTGTTTTTTCCTGACAGTTCAAGGCAAAGCACAATTATAAATCAAACAAATCTTCACATTCCTGTTACTGTGATCCAGATTATTTGGAAAAACAATTAAAATGAGGAAGCAATTTGAAATCGCATCCATTAGTTATTTTTGAATTTGCAAGCTCAAAAAATGTAATCTTATTTGTAATGAGTAGCTGTGTTAACATAAACAAGGCAACATTTAGAAAAAGATAATATGCCCTTTCTTACTTAAAATAGAATTGTTTTTATCTTTTCCTTCTGATATTCAAGAAAACCTAAATGTTGAACTTGTTTTTAGCATTTTTGCCCCTTTTGCTGTGCTTCTGATATGTTATGCCAGTAATTTGACATTAAATTCATTTGTGATCTCTCTATTTTTGGTATCTGTAATTCTATTCCACTTTCTTTTAGCAAATGTAATATAGTCATATTTTACAAAGAAATAGAATGGTCATGGAGAATGAATTGGTTGGAGTGGAATGCTGGAAATATATGGTGTGCTCTAATGGTTTATATATGTATCTGTAGATTACTTTGGTCAGTCAATTCTAAGCAATGTACAGGAGTCGTTTTTGAAAATTTACTGACACATAATCAGCCATCAAAGCTTTAATTTAAAATCTATGATATTAATACTGTAGAAACATGGATGGATTAGTATCTTATCTGCTCTAGCTTTTCCATAGATATCAATCAACTCAGTTTTTCCCCATAAAAGACACATTCTTTTCCAAAATATTGTACCTAGTCTTAATTAGACATAATGCTGGAACTACACAAGGCAATTTCTTTGTATTTCTCTTACCTCACCACTTTTGTGAAAAGATCTGAATTATTAACATAATTTTAAAAGGCTGGGACTTTCCAACATAGGCAACAGGTTTTTTTTTTCATAATCTGTATGCTGAGCTTTTAAAAGTTGCTGCAGGTTTGTACCTGTTTACAGAAATGTAAGATCTATTGAGTTGATTGTCACTTAAATCTGTCTAGACTTGTTTAAGATTGCAGTAGTATTGGTGTAGAACAAACAAGAGTGTCTGTGTCCACTTATTACTTATTAAGGCATTTATTGCAGGGGGTGGGATTCAAATTTCTTAAAAACCAGTTCTGTGGATGTGACCTAATTTGTGGGTGTGGCTTGCTGACTGGGCATGGCTTGGTGGTCTTGTGACTGGCTGGGCATGGCTTGTATGTAAATATAAATATTTATGTAAATATTGAAATTTTAATAAAAAAAGATTAACTTTTACCCAAAATCAGGCAAATCAGGCAGGCAGATTGAATTGCTCACAGAATCACAGATTCATTCAGAGATCTATCTTTCTGCAGTCGGCTACCTGAGTCTGTCACATAAAATTTATTAGCAAGCAAACTCACAAAAGTAACTCACAACACACCATGTATGTAAATATTGAATTTTTTTTAAAAAAAGAACAACTTTTATCCAAAATCAGGCAAAGCAGGCAGGCAGATTGAGTTGCTCACAGATTCACTTAGAGATCTGTGTTTCTACCATCTGCTACCTGAGTCTACACCAAATAATAGAAGCTTCAGGCTCAGCTCTGCTTTTACATTAGCTAGCAAGTAAGAAATCCAATGTTTTCCTGCTTTCTAGCTAATCTAAATCTCCCCGCACAGCAGAACAGTTGATGGTTGGGGAAAAATAAAAGGAAAAATGGCAACTTACCAAATGCAGGCAAGTTGGGTGGCCCACATGCCAGGTAAGGAATGAGTGGGAGGGACCGGCCAGCCAGTGGCGCAGTTTGCCGGTTCTTCAGCAGGTAGAAACCCCTGGTGAGAGTGTGTTTTGTGCACACATGTGTAGACCATTTCCTAAAAACCTCAGCTGTACGGACAGCTGACAAGCACTGTGCAAGCATGCACAGTGTTTGAAAATCCTCTTTTTTCTTGCTTTATCAACCTCAGCTGTGCCGCGCAAAGCATTTGAGGTTGAAAACACAGGAAATAAAGGACAGCCAAGAGCCCGGGCAGGCGGCTGGGCCAAACAGAGCAGCAGACACTGAACTGGTTCGGTACCTACTGCTCTTCAGAGCTACTGGTTCTATAGAACCGGGCCGAACTGGTAGCATCCCACCCCTGATTTATCGTGATGTGGGGAAGTATTTATTTAGCCTTTTCATTTTTAAACAGACCAGGGAAGCATATGAAGTGTAATTTCCCCCGAATAGAAGATGACACATGAGGTGGTGGTAGGGAGGGAAATATCTGTTTTGGTGCAATTTTATTGGCCCCACTAGGGAGGCAATAAAATTGTACCAAAACAGATATTGTGAACCAATCAAATTTATTATTTATAAATTGGACATCCAGCATTTGTGGGTTGGCACTTCTTTTGCATGGTGGTAGATGTATTCCTTTAAAAATGGTGTCTACAAAAACTGTGAATTTCTCTGTTTAATGTGTCTGGCTTTTTCTCAAGAAGCTTAGAATGCCATACAAGCATTCTTTGCATCATTTTTCCCCATGCCAATAACTACATGATATATGTCATTTGATTAGATGTACACTGCTGCGTGTGTATGATCAGGATTATTTACGTATTTATTTTTTAAAACCTTTACATAGTTGCCCAAAGACTAACCAACTCTGGGCGGCTCCCAATCAAAAGTTAAAGCAACATATAAAATCATATTAAAACCATAAGACCAAATAGATTAAAATATTTAAAAACAGCAAAGGCCTGGCACCAAATCAAACTTCTAATGTGCAATTATCTGATTTTATCCTGCTGCTTGTGGGAGAAGCCAGGTCTTTAAAGCTTTATAGAAGGCTAGGAGGATGGGGGCCTGCCAAACTTTAGGGGGCAGAGTGTTTCAAAAGGTTAGGGACCTGCATTGTTCCCAGTTCACGTTGGATGATAGTATTTAAGGAAGGGACAAGGAGCCTGCCCACCCTATTTAACATGGTAGGACAAGTAGGTATCCTTAAGGAAAGGCAGTCCAATACATAACCCACACTGTGATGTGTAGGGGTTTAAAAATGATGACCCGCACCTTGAATTACACTCTGAAAGAAACTGAAAGCCGGTAGAAGTTGGAGTAGCAGAACCTGGAGGCGGAGTTAAAAGAGGAATCCACTTAGAATCTCCACAGAGCTACAAGCAAATTAAACACAGCCTCCTTGAATTCTGGTGACCCTTATTTAACTCCAAGCAAGTGCTGATCATTAGTTGAGAAGATTCCTATGCAAAAGCATGATTAGCAATAAATCAGTTTAATTGGATCTTCATGTGTGGATCTGATCTTTTGCACTGACAAAACCAGTGTAGGTCATGCAATAAAGGCGATACACGGGAAAACCTAGGGGTCCCCGTTATTGTGCGCATCTGCTGCATTCTGGACCAGCTGAAGTTTCTGGCTGGTCTTCAAGCCTCAGATAGGGTGCATTGCGATAATTTAAATGGAAGGCATGAGTGGCTGTGCATAGCTGAAGGTGGACTTTAACTAGATCTTCTGTTCTAGTACCATAACCACTCTTATCACTATAATTCAGGAGAATAGAGGAGTGGAGTTGCTTTTACATTACTGCTGTGTTGAAATTCTGTACAACTTGAATTGGCAGGAAACAATATTGGCATAATGCTTTGCTATCCCTATTTCTAATCCCTAACCTGCTTATATTATGTCTATTCTGGAAGGCTGCCAAATGATGCTGCTCTGATCAGGAAACATGCCACTCATTACAGGCAAGATGGATTAGTTTTCCCTTTTTGCTTTGTTGCCATTCCCTTTCATCATGTCACTGGCTAGCCAGGAATACCTCCTGCAGTTAATAGCACCTTAGCAAAATGTGTTGAGATCAAATGAAATTTAGTTATTCTGACTGAGCTTATCTAGGCTGCTTTGTACCCTGCTCTTCTTCCAATTTTGTGATACACAAATTGAATAAAAGTGTAAGCAAGAAACAAACAGGAATAATGAAAGAAGTTGTATCCTTAGTAGTGGTGCAAAACAGTACAATTTTAATTAGACCCTTCCCTTCCTGTTTATCTGCCCCTGTGAATGCCAGCCTCTTTTGCATGCATGCAAGCAAGCACATGCACAGACATGTTCATATACGTTGTCAACAAATACCAGCCTCAGTATTTCTCTGTGTGATGTTGGTTCTGTGATTTCACAATTCCATTACCTCAACTCTGCACAGTGCTGCTTCCCTTTCTCATCCCAGCATTAATGTGCAATTAATACAGTCCTAGGAACCTCTTTATTGGAGTGGTGGAAAACCTTCTTTGATCTGGTTTGTCAAAGAAACGATGCAAATGTACTTGATAGCTAATGTTGATATAAATCTTCTCTTATCAGGTCAAAGTGATTGGTTGTTGAGCAGAGCAAATATCTGTAAGCAAATGGGAGCTGTTTCTGCACTTCTGAGGATTTCCTCTGCTGGCTCATCTTTCCAAAAAATATAATTGTATGGGGCACTGATGTGAAAGAAAGAGCACTAGATATTGTATGGAGGAAAGCTAAGCAAGCCCAAGGGGAATGCCACAGCCAAGGACATTTAAACTTAGTACTGTAATGCTGATCTCGTGATCCGAAACCACCCTAAGTAGATTGAAAAACTTGACTGAATGAAAGAAAATTGAAAATGCTTACCATATAAATGAGCTGGAGTTGTCAAACATTACTCTACAATTCTGATTGGCCATTTAAATTTCTTGCATGCTCCGGAGAACGGCCAGATCAAGGTGGTAACATGCTGACATCCATAGGTCACACTGAGCTGTACATGGACCCAGCAGCTGGTGGAAGGAAGCCATTCAGATGCCAAGGTTGTGAGGAAGGCAAAGGAAGTTCTCCCCCCCCCGCACTTAAAAATCACAGCAGTGTAGTGAACATTCTATTCTCCATAGAGCCGCTCGGAGCATCCAGAGTGGGAGGTGCTTCAGACTCCTCTCTCACAGGCTGAGCTTGAATTGAGGAAAGCTCCTCCTCCTCCACATGATTCCACGTAGCGTTCCCCAGTTTTTGCTCAGCCTCGTGAGAGACAGGCTGTTATATATAATTACTAATAACAATATATATTTCCATATAATTGCTATCATAGTACGTATTAAAATTCCAAAAGGAGGCGCAGACCACTTCAGAGGACACCCGGCCTTTGTTGCAGGTCGAACCCTAGGCGAGCCAACCACCTCTAGTATTCCTATATACGCTTATTACCTCTTAAAATGGCAGATGACAATTCTTCTAAATGCCCTTCTCTGAAGGCCAAATTGAAATCTCACCATTTGCTCAGGCTTCCAAGGCCTCCCAGAGGGATGCCCTAAGGCACCATAAGGCGTTGGAGAAGGATTTCGACAGGCGATCCAGGGAGTCATGTTCGGTGCCTCCAGCCCTCCCACCTTCCACTCCTTCCACCTCTACTCAACCCCCCCCCTCCAGGCCATTCTTCCCTATCCAGGCGCAGCTCACCCCAGGGTCATCAGACCCCTAGAACTACGACCAGACGGACACTCGAAGCCACCTTTACTCCTACGGCTGCTGGTCTGCGCCAAGAGGAACCTTCCATAGTCGAGGTTCCAGAACAAATGAGAGCATGGATGGAACTGGCTATCTGCCAGGGAATTGCAGAGGGTCTCCATCAAATGTCCAGACCCGGCTTCTCCCCGAGGCCCCCCGAACATGAGTCTCTGTCCATCAGATCCCTTCCAAGATTGGATCCTCCTATTGGTCAGGTACTCTCACAGAAGGACAGCCCCTTCCAGAAAGGGAGCAGGAGGAGGAGGAAGGGGGCTTTGATTATTTCAGGGAGGAGGATGAATTCGAATTGGGATCATCTCATTACAGTGAACCCCTATCGGAGGCGGAGCCATTGGAGGGGGAGATGCCCGAGGATGAGGGTCTCACCCCTGACCAACCCACATTTGTGGGCCTGTTTAAGCCACACCTGTACAAATCCCTTCTTTTTAAGGCAAAAAACATCTCTGGCCTATACAATCAGTCTCCCTCTGCCCCCCCCTCCTCATCGGAAGGCCCAGAGGACTCCATTTTTAAGCAGCCCGTTGTGGAGGCTGAAGTCATTCCGGCTCCGCCCATTTTTTCCGACCTGGTAGCAAAACAGCTGGCTTCCACAAGGGCCCCTCCCGCCCCTTCCAGCCAGGATAAGAGATTTTTCAAGCTCGACTCAGACTTCTCTAGCCTACTGAATACCCCCAAGGTTGATGAGCCCATTGTTGTTAGCATCCTCCTCCACCCCAAGTGATGCTTTGGAGGCCCTGAAACCCGAAGACAAGCGGGCTGAACTGGCATTGCGCCAGGCTCACCAATCTGACGCTTGGGCCATTAGATCGGCCACGGCCGCTTCCTTTTTCACCAGGTCTTCAATCCGGTGGCTTCGTCAATTAAAACAGCACGTCCTCACCTCTAACGTAAGAGCGCACCAAGACATAGCTAAGCTTGTGGCTGCAGCAGAATTCTCGGCCGACGCCACCTACCAATTGGTTAAGTTCTCCACTAGAGCCGTAACTTCACATGTCACAGCCCGCCGCCTGGTCTGGCTCAAACACTGGCAAGCAGACGTTAAAAACAAAGTCAAATTGGCCACCACTCCCATAAAGGGAGACAAATTATTCGGCCCAGCTCTGGAACCCCTACTAGTCGAGAGCCAAAGCAAGAAAAACATTTCTCCCCTCTCTTTTTCGGAGATCAGAGCCAAGAGTCCCTCAGCCCTTTCAGAGAGGATCCTTCTGATCCTTCTACCAGCTTCCCTTCCCGCCCAGGTACCCGAAACCCCCTTCTTTCCGAACATCCCAACCCCAGGATCGAGCCAACTCGGGCAACAGGTGTAGAAAGGGCGGCGACTACAAAAGACCTTTTAGGGGATCAGGGGGAAGATCCTTCCAACGTCCCAGATAGATCCCATTTCTCGCCCCCCATTGGCGGACGTCTCAGACATTTCGCCGACCAATGGGATTCCTCTACCTCTGATGCCTGGGTTAGAGACACCATCAGGTTCGGTCTCACCCTTGAGTTCCAGTCCGTGCCCTCCGACTTTTCATGGCATCCCCCCCTTCAAAGGACCCCACCAAACGCAAATTGATGGATTCCGCTATTCAACATCTCCTCGACATTCAGGCCATCCAACCCGTTCCAACCACTCAATGAGGGCGGGGTTTCTACTCCCATCTCTTTGTGGTTCCCAAGCATTCTGGTGGATGGAGAGCAATCTGAGACCTAAAATGACTTAATCGTCATTTGATCCATCGCAAGTTTAAGATGCACACCTTGCAGTCTATCCTCCTGGGTACCAGGCAAGAGGACCGGCTCTCCTCTATAGACCTTTCAGAAGCATACTTACACATCCCAATCTGGCCCTCCCACCACAAATTCCTCAGGTTTTATTACAACAACCACCACTTCCAGTATGTGGCCCTCCCCTTTGGGTTGGCATCGACCTTTACCAAGGTCCTCGCCGTGCTAGCGGCTCACCTTAGGAACCTTCCGTACACCTCCACTGTTACCTGGATGATATCCTCATCCTATCCCCCTCCAGACGCCAGACAGAGAGGGACACCAGGGCTACTCTCTCCGCTCTCTAAGCCCATGGGTTCCTTATAAACTGGCAAAAGAGTCAACTGTCACCATCTACCCGAATTACTCACTTGGGGTCTGTAATCGATTCAGTCAAAGAAATGGTCTTTCTCTCCTCGGAAAGGTTCCTCAGTATCCAGAAATCTGTTAAACAGATCAGGCGATCAAAAAAGGTAACTCTATTAGACTTGTCTAAGTTACTAGGTAAGATGGTCTCATGTATTTCCATTGTTCCCTGGGCCCGTTTGCACACCAGATCCCTACAGTGGTTCCTGCTTCCATTTCAAAGATCCGGCAGAAGCAATTCGAAATCCAGGGTCAGGGTACCCCCAAAGGTCCTCACGTCCCTCCTCTGGTGGACCAACCCTGCCATCAACAAAGGTCATTACTTCAAGGAGCCCCAGAGGCTCACCCTCACCACAGACACCAGCCTATCCGGATGGGGCACTCACGTCAACTCGCTCACGGCACAGGGCAGATGGTCAAAGACAGAACAAAGATGCAGCATAAACTGGCTGGAACTTCATGCTGTCCACCTGGCCCTGCACAGCTTCTTCCCTCAGGTATGCAGACATCATGTCCTCATTCTCACAGACAACGTCACAGCCAAAGCACACATCAACAGACAAGGGGGAACACAGTCCATTTGGTTGATGAGAGAGGCTGAGCGCCTCTATCGATGGGCAGAGTCCAATCTCCTCTCGCTCAAAGCAGAGCATATCTCAGGAGTTTCCAACATCCAGGCAGACTGGCTGAGCAGGACCCCGGTGGACCAGTCAGAATGGCGCCTCCACTCATCACTGTTCAGGGACGCATCCAGAATCTTCGGCCAACCGGTGGTGGACCTTTTCGCATCCCCGCTCAATGCACAACTTCCAAGATTCTACTCGAGGTACTGTTCCCATGGGTCGGAGAGCCACAACGTGCTATGTTGCCCCTGGCCACCAGGGCTCCTATACGCATCCTCCCCAGCCCTAGTTCCCAGAGTGATCCAGAAATTAATCCACGAGAAGGCGGAACTGCTTCTGGTGGCCCCCTACTGGTCCAGGTGCCCGTGGTTTGCGGACCTCCGCAATCTATCAGTAGTGCCCCCCTGGAGAATTCCCCCGGACAGGATCTCCCTCTCCCAGGGGCCCCTTCTCCATCCGGATCCCGAATGGCTCCAGTTAGCCGTCTGGAGGTTGAGCGGAACTGCCTGAGGAAAGAGAATTTCTGTAGTCAAGTGATTGATACCATTTTAGCCGCTAGGTGGCCCTCAACCACCCGGATCTACGATGCCACTTGGAATAGCTTCTGCAAGTGGTGTCATAAATCTCAAGTCAACCCACTCTCCCTCTCTATTGCCCAAATCTTGGAATTCCTCCAAGAGGGACTGCGTAAAGGACTTTCCCCTAACACCCTGAGGCGACAGGTCGCAGCCCTGACAACTATTATCTCTTGCGACAATTTTGGCTCCCTTTCCCACCACCCTCGCATTAGGGCATTCCTCAGAGGAGCCACTAACTTATGCCCCCCAACTGTTCACCAGTAACCTACCTGGGACCTCAACAAGGTCCTTACTTCACTCACTAAGCACCTCTTTGAACCTCTGAGGGAGTCCTCCCTCCAGTTTTTAACATTCAAAGTTGTGTTCCTGGTGGCCATTACATCAACCCAGCGAATATCAGAAATCGCAGCCTTATCAGTTAGAAAGGACCTCTGCGTTTTTCATGCCGACCGGGTGGTTCTTCGACCTGACCATACCTTCTTGCCCAAGATCAATTCCACCTTCCACAGGGCGCAGGAACTCGTTCTCCCAAACTTTTGCCCCAGACCCTTTTGGGACAGGGAAATACTTTGGCACACCCTGGACATGAGACAGGCTCTGTGCATCTACATCAAGCGCACTCAACCCTTTAGGAGGTCTGACTCCTTATTCCTCTCCTTTCAGCCCAAGACATTGGGCCACAAAGTATCCCCTTCAACCATCGGTCGCTGGATCAGAGCAGCTATCTCCAGATCTTACCTGTCACAAGCTCTGCCAGTACCCAGTGGAATAACAGCACATTCCACCAGGAGCGCAGCTACTTTGGCAGCTTGGGCCACCCAGGCTCCAATCACTGATATATGCTGGGCCGCCACCTGGGCTTCCTCGTCTCCCTTCATTAGGCATTACAAGATCAACATATTTGCCTCTGTTTGGCAGACGCGTCCTACAGAGAGTCCTTAATGACCCGGACGGAGTCCCTCCCGTAGGACTGCCAGAGCTGAAGAAACTTCTTGGATGAGAAGTGAAATGTCTTCAAAGAAAAACCAGAAAGTCCAGTTGCCTCTTGAAAAAGCACCTTTGGGACCTGGATGACTGAGAATCTGGATGACTTGACCTGGATGACTTGAGAATCTCCATAGACACATTTCCGGATTGCGTTACAATATCTTGTATGCCGGGCAGGACAGAAACAATGGATGGAAACTAATCAAGGAGAAAAGCAACCTGAAATGAATGAACTTCCTAACAGTGAGGACAATTAACCAGTGGAACAGCTTGCCGTCAGAAGTTGTAGGGGCTTCATCACTGGAGGTGTTTAAGAAAAAACTGGACAGTCACTTGTCTGAAATGGTGTAGGATTTCCTGTTGGATTAGAAGATTTCCAAGGTCCCTTCCAGCTCTATTGTTCAGCTGTTTAGGCAGAGAAGAGCAGAATGACATCGGAAGAGGTTGACTAGAGATCAGAATGTACCTGGATCAGCCTGAAATACCCAATAAAGGTGTGATCACACCCCTAGGCCCTTTCAAGTCACTGCCTGGCAGAGTACAACAGATTTTTATGTATCTTGAGACTGTCTTTGCATTGTCTTGGAATAAGGCTGGGAAATACTACACTTATACTGACTTACTGTGTTACTCTTGTACTAGGGGAAAGATAAGGGCAGTATTGTGGGTACAAGGGAGAAATTGGTGCCAGGATGCCCCTTAGTGCAAATGGAGATAGAAAAATATTTGAATCCAACCCATTATATTTTAAAAATTGCAAGAGACTTTCTAATTATAACTGAACATAATTGAAAAAGATATTAGGCCATAAAATATAACCTCTCCCATTGCATTTTTTATGATCATGCGGAAAGTTGAATGTGCAAAACCAAATTGGCCGTGGAAGCAGCAGGGATTGGTGATAGATAACACAGTCCTTCCAATTTGGTTGCGTTAAATTTGGGGAAAGAAAAACTCCTTTTTTTGTAGGATACAAATTAATGTATGTATCTTAAGCTCTCACAGCTACCTATAGAAATTTGCTAAATGGGAGAGCAGGTAATTCTTCATGAAATTTAATTTTGGGATAGGGAGCTATTTTTTCTACCTTTACAGGTGAGGGACTTTCAAGGTGAAGTACCTGGGGGGCAGGTCTCCTGACAACAGTGAATTTTGAATAAACATATTCAGGCTACAGAATAGGCAAAACCAGATTTATCTAGAGCCATCTGATACGTGCATGGCTTCATAAAATAACATTTGCCTTGTTCTGCCTGAAGCAGAGCTGGACTTTAAACATTAGATTGCAGGACTTCCTTATTAAAATTGAGGTCCTCTGTGGTAGAAACCTATTGAGTTAAAAAAAGCAATCCTTTTATTAAGATTAATTGCGGTGCAAGATAAAAGCTTTTAAGCTTTGCAATTTCTTTCCTTATCCAGTTTGTTTAAAAGGGAGGATAGGTTCGATAGGCATTTCAACATTGCATTGGCTTAAAATAACAATGTTAACGTTGCATTGCTTTAACTCCTTGTTTGCAGCATGAATATAAATTGCACTGAATTTTGCTCTTGATGGAACACTAGTGAGCTAAATTCTGCTAAATTTACAAAGTCTTTCAGAAGTTTTTCACCGTTTCTGTTTAAATGTAGGCACAGTAGATGTGTCCTGGTATATCAGTTGAATTGCCTAAAGTTGCAACTTTTACACTAAAATGTTTCAGCATTAAATAACTTTATACCATATACATATCCTTCAAACGCTAAAAAGGATGGACCTAATATAAAAAGAGGAGCAAAATCAGAAGAAAAAAATAAGAAAAAAAATATGGAATAGTTGTGTGCTGAATAACAAAATAAGAAAAAAATATGGAACAGTTGTGTGAGTAACAGGCTTACAAATAAGAGTTGTAAAAGATTTCATTTTCAAAGAAACACAAACGATAAAAACATTTCATGTAGCTAGTTGTACAGGCATAATATTCACCTGTTCAAAGATGAAGGTTCATCCTTGCCTCTTAGTGCTGAAAAGTATATTCAGGAGCCTTCCTCTCTGTTCTATGTTCAGTCAGGTTCATCTGTTACTTTTGTCTTGCTGGTAACTAAGAGCTTCTTGGTTGCTTGGTGATTTTATGGTGTTTGAGATATGCTTGGAGGAGTAATATGAGAACAGCTTTTAAAGTCATCTTTTTAAATCTTGTAAATGAACAACTTACAAAACAGCCATTATCCAGTGAAGACTTTGGAGGATTATATGGAACATTTCCTAATTCTTTATTTTGAAGGGAAGAACCTTTGAGGCCTTTAAACCTTTAACAAACTTGCAAAAACTGTAGGGAATGCACTTTTTGTACAATTGTGACTGATCAACTTTCTCTCTCTTTCTTCAGAGTCAGCTGAAGGCATTATCTGTTTCTGTCACCAAGAGCTTGAGGAGTTACAGGAAGCTTCTTTTAAGCTTCTTTCCAAATTTAAGACTGAGAGAGCCTATTTTGATCGCCTAGGATGGGTTGGCTGCACTAATCAAGTTGAGGAAATTTGCAGGCATGTGGTAAACACACAATTACCACAAAAGTCATGTGGTAAACACACAATGAATTAATGTTGAACCTCCCTCTTTTTATACACAGTATGTATATACATACACACGTGTGTGTGTATATATATATATGTATGTATGCATGTATGTAAGTAAGTAAATGGAAAATAAAGTTTTCTTTGCCTCCTAATGTGATAGGGAAAATATGGTTCTACTTGGATCTTAGGATCCAAAATTATTTTTGTTACATCAATAGTACTTGGGGCACATAGTTTAGGGTTCTGATTTTTAAATATTCAAATAGGTCCTATGGATCAGTACATCCCCATAAGCCAAAATAATTTCTGTTAGGTTGTTCTATCAGGCCATTTTTCCCTTTCAGTTATGGAATTCTGGCACCTAGCAGTGTGGGTGCCAAAAATAGTAAAAAAAAATAAAATAGCAATGTCCCATAATTACCCAAATTCTCGGAAGGCCTCCCCAATTTGCAAATGTCTCTGACAGGTTAATTAATTTTTTTATTTTAAAATGAGTAGCTACTTGCTTGTTGAGCTCATTATTCTTACTGTTGGCATCAGTATTTCATTTGATTTCTAAAAGGGAAGTGTGGAAGCATAGGGTTGAGTCCAAACTTGGAAAGCTGTCTTCTGTATCAGTAAATGTGATAAAGGGAATTTACCACTGCAGGCTTCCAAAGCAATTGTATTATTTAGTACACTTCTTAGATAGTTCAAGATTGAACAATTTATCAAATTGAAAACTAATATTAATCCATACATTGTGTGGGGAGGAGGATTGAGTGATTATTTGAAACATGAACATTTATTTGCCAATTAGTAATATTATTTTACACTCATTCAAATCGTAGATCATTTTGTCTCAACCCAAATACACCTCCAAAGCGACCACTGCCTTGCAAAAAAAGTTGAGGGTAAAAGTAACGGACTGGCCAAGCATGTCTCCAGACCTAAACCTTACTGATCATCTGTGTAGCATCCTGAAATGGAAGGTGGATATGTGCAAGGTCTCTAACATCCACTAGCTCTGTGACATCGTCATAGAGGAGTGGAAGAGGACTCCAGTGGCAACCTGTGAAGCTCTGGTGAAATCTATGCCCAAGAGGTTTAAGGCAGTGCTGGAAAATAATGGTGGCCACACAAAATATTGACACTTTGGGCCCCATTTGGACATTATCACTTAAGGGTGTACTCACTTTTGTTGCTAGCATTTTACACATTAATGGCTGTGTGTTGTGTTATTCTGAGGGACAACATATTTACACTGTTATACAAGCTGTATACTCACTACATTGTAGCGAAGTGTTCTAAAGTGTTGTCACATAAAAAGATATATTTAAATATTTATTTACAAAATGTGAGGGGGTGTACTCACTTCTTTGACATACTGTATTTGTCTATGTACTCCTGAAAATTGCTTGGATTAGTCTCCATATTTTTCCTGACAACATTTTTTGGAAGTGGTTGACTGTGTCTTCTTCATAAGCAAGAACAACTGGCCTAAAGTTGCTCAGCGGGTTCTTCCGTTTTTTTAACCTAATATCTTCAGCACCTCACCAAACTGGCTCTTAAATAAAATCTATCTGGCTCTAGATCTCTAATTCTGCAAAAATCCAGTTACACTTTTAGCACTTATTCCCTTTATTATGAAGGTTTGCTTGGTTAAAGCAAATATATTGTGTGAAATTCCACCCATAATATAAAATTGCACATTGTATTCAGACACCTGCTAAAATTGTGGATTATCATTATAGAAGCAAGGTCATATGAGCCTTGCACATACTATTTCCCTTTTCTAGCATTATAGAGAGAAGCTTCAAAATATGGTTTCCTTTTCAAATTTTGTTCAATTCATCATTTTCTAGATCCAACAGACTGCTTAATCTACAGTCATGTTTACTTGAGACAAATCAAACCATGGAAATTTCAGCCAATTAAGATGAAGCACAATTTGAGCTTTGTTGTATTATTAAATCATTGTTAATCAAAACATGGAAGTACAAATTACCAGAAGTGTCACAAACTTGATAATTAATTAAATACATGGCAGTGAAGAGCACAGGTTCAATTTCCTTGGGCTAATTCATATAATGCTGCTCCATGAATTATTGTGAAATGTCCAAAGCAGCCACTGACTGAACCTGTATGGAAGAGAGGGCAGTCTAATATCCTTCCGAAACATCCACAGAATTGGTATTTTTGGTTTCTGTTTGCAGTGGTTCTATTGCTTGTTGGGTTGCATCCAGAAGGTGAGGTGTATCAAAGTATCAGTTGTGTTGAGAAATAATCTACTCTGTGTGTGTGTGTGTGTGTGGATCTTTGGTTATTCGGGTTTTCTCCCACGTAAGATTGGAAGTATCTAGGCAACATTTCGATGAAGTCTCATTCATCATCTTCAGGCTTGGTCTTCAGCTCTGTGCTTCTCAGAGTGATGTGAGCTTGCAGCTGCTTCTTCCTTTTAACTGCTAGTGGGGGTGTGACTTGATTGGGTGGGGGCTTGGCTGTGTTCTGATTGGGTGGGGGTGTGTTCTCATTGGTTGGGGGTTTGGCTGTGTTCTGATTGGCTGGAGGCATGTTCTGTTCAGGTGGGGGCTTGGTTGTGCTCAGGTTAGTCTTAGTTGCTGGGGGATTTGAGCTGGTGAGCTATGATCTTGCTGTTTGGCTTCGAGTTCGTGGTCGTGCTGCATCTTCATGGTGGGGGTCAGTTCGCTTCATGTATGGCTCAGAGGGGTTTGAAGTGGGTAGTGATGCAGCTGCAGTGCAACTTCTGGTCCGTGGTCGTGTCTCATTTTCTGTGTGGGTGTGAGTCTGCTTTCTACGTGGAAGTGGGGTGGTGTACCTAACATGTAGAATGTACCTAACACGAGTACCTAACATGAAGAATGACACCAGACCCACACCCCTGAGAGCCACACAAGATGCCACCACCCCACTTTATGACCATTTTTGTCACAAACGTTGCAGCATCTCCATGGTAACGTGATCAAAATTCAGACACTTGTCAACCAACTCATTTTTATGACAGTTGCAGTCTCTCGGGGTCATGCGGTCACCTTTTGTGACCTTCTGATAAGAAAGGCAGTGGGGAAACCAGATTCATTTAACAATGTAGATGCAGCAATTCACTTCACAACTCTGGCAAGAAAGATCGTAAAATGAAGCGAAACTCACTTAACAAATGTTAGCAACATAAATTTTGGGCTCAATTGTGCTAATAGGTCAAGGACTACCTATATATTTTTATATTGGTTCATTCTGTATTTTTATTTCTGTTTCCCTGTGTTGTTTTAATGATATTGCAACCTTGAGGGGTTTTTTTCTCAATGGAAAAGTGCATGTATGCACAGGCAGGCACGCACACACACACACACAGACGGGTGGGTGGGTGGGTGGGAGAGAGAGACAGAGAGAGAGAGATCCAAATTTGTTGCTTAATTGTGATTATATGAACAAGCTGTATGTCTATTATGATATAATTTGCTGATTAGCCAGAAATTATTATTTATAATTTCCTGCATGTGCAGCCATTATCACAAAGTACGAATTTGGCTAAAAATGATGTAGCAAGATCATAAAGCTAAATGGAAAAATACCCAGGGAAAAATGGCAACAAAGTAAGCTTTGTAAAATGGAATGCAGAGTCATCTGGAATGATGTGTTTGGAAAGGCACAAATCTCCTTCAGCAAGAAGGCTTCATGAAAAGATTCCTGATCTGTTAACAAAATTAAAATTATGAAAACAGCACCTGGGACATTTCCAGACGGTGAGGTTTTAATTCATTTTATTTGTTTTTAATTTACCAAAATAATTATGGCAGAATGTCTCTCAGTAATAAAAAGTATGATATTTTATATATTTAAAATGAAAATGCATTTTCAATAGAGAAGAAGGCTTTTCGTATAAATTAGCATGAGGCCTTCAGAAGAATTATGGGGAAGTGGGGTGTTTCTTTAAGATTGTACATTTTAAAAAGCCCATTACCTTCTCTGGAAATTATTATTTGCGGAGGTCAAATGTCAAACCTGCTCCAAAGCTGAGTTCATCCATTTCATAATACATTGGAGCTTTTTCATGAGGGTTCCCCCCCCTCCAAATCCAGGACAGTGTGTGTCTTGCTTTAAGCTGTGTGGACTTCAGTTCTCAGAATTCTCTATATTGGCTAGGGAATTCTGGGAGTTGAAGTTTACACATCTTAAAGTTGTTAAGGTTGAGAATTACTGATGTGGAAAAGAGTTTGATTGGAGCAAGGACTCTCCAGGTAATCAGGGACTTTGTCCTTTTGAAAATTTAAGTCCCACCTTTTTGAAGAACCTAGATTCCATAATGCCAGAAACAAAAAGACCTGTTTTTTTCCAAGAATGGTATTTAAATATGTACATAGATTACTTACGTTTTTTTAAAAAGAACCTGTAAAAGGTTCAGCTTCTACCTGTGTCCTTTCAAGATTGCTTCTGAATCCCACCATGGTATATATACCTCCAGCAGAGTAGCTCTGTATTAAACCATGCAGCCTTTCTCATTTAACCAGCTACTGCTACTATCACCCCTAGATATGCAGTAAATGCATGCAGTTTATGAATTAAATCTGGGTTGATTATATATTTTAACAGCAGTTTCTGGGGACAATTGGGCAGCAGGGATGAGGTGTGAATACCAAAAATCAAGGCAAAATGCAGAAACTTCACATTTCAATTGTAGCAGACTTCTAGAATAAAGCATGCAGGGTGGTTCATTTATGCCCATGTTTTTACTGGATATTATTGAGCTATATAGTTAAAGCCGGAGTCTCTGCTTGTGGTATTTCCTTTTTGTGTTCTTGCGGCACAAATCTTCCTTGCCTGTTTAAATCTGCAAAGCTTGAAGGACCACTCCCAGAAGATCTGCCTGTCCGTCTGCTCCAACAAAAGCAGGTGTGGCTTTGTGAAAGATCAGCAGGTTTATTAGTAATTTACTGTATATGCTTTAGCGATTTGACTTCATTAGATCATGAAACAGTTACAGGTAATACTTGAATTACAACTGTAATTGAGCATGACAATTAAGGTTGTAAGTTGTGATGGTCATACAGTGAGGCACCAGGTGACCGGACTTGACTTTATGGTTAAGCAAATGAAGTAGTCATTAGGTGAATCCATTGTTCGCTGTTAGATGGGGTTTTTTTTGCCAGAAACTAGAGAGAAACACCAGTTTTTGGCAAACTGCTGCAAATTGTGAGGGTCACATTTTCAAATGGCAGTAAATGTGGCCTGGTTGTCAAGAGCTAAAATGCTGTCATGTGACCTGGGAAGGGCCATGCTGGAACTGCTTGAGTCTGGGTCATTGGGGAGGTTGTCATAATTTTGAACAGTTGCTAAGTGACCACTTGTAAGTTGAAGACTACCTTCAGTTAGGTGCATTGGTACAGTATATTAGAGGGAATAGGAAAAGAAAGGGTATATGAATTTATACAGTGAAGAACACTGTATAAAGCAACAAATGCTACTTATTTTCTCAAGGTACGGTCTCTTTATATGTGTGCAATTTGTAGTTTTATTGCAAGCAGTTCATATAAAATATGTCACAGTAAATTATTTTTAAACTACTGTCATTTTAAGTAAAAAAGTTGCTTTTTTTCAAGACGCAGCCTCTCTCTTTCTGATGTACATCTCTATTTAGGAAACATATGATAATTTAACCAGCTTCCTTTTCTTAGAGATCTTAAAAACAAGTTTTTAATTGACCTACTCTTGTATCTAGCTGACATGCAAATACCGCAGCACAATCCTTTTTGGATCTGAATGAAGCAAATCCTTTTGGTATGTGAGTGGAGTGGGTATTATATTGTTTAGGAAAGAATGTGAGCATAATATTTTGTAATGGAATATTCTTTGTTTAAGAAAGGAAGGTTAAGGAAGGGAATGTGGCTTCTGGAAGGAAGTCTTTGAGCACAAAGTAGAATAATTTGTTGAATTAGAGTTGATTTTTTCAGTGACTCATTTGGTTTGTTTACTTGACTGCCCATTGGATTCTGTGGAGTCCTCTTCAACACCATTCTTCAAATGCATCAATACTCTTCCTGTCCTGCTTCCTTAAAAGCAAATTTTTGCTTTCATAGTGTCACAGGGAATATCATAGTTTGCATGATTCTTATCTTTGTAGGTATAAGCACATCATAGCGATCAAATAACTTTTCCATTTTAATGGCTGCTCTACCAGAAGTTACTTTTCAGAATTTTTCTGGGCTGCGTCTTTCTTGTTTGATGTTTCATCCTAAAAAGCAGAAGCTATCCACCATTTATAATAACTCTTAGGCTTATATACTGTTTCCTAGTACTTTACAGCCCTCCCTAAGCAGTTTACAAAGACAGCATATTGTCCACAACAATCTGGGTCCTTATTTTATCGACCTTGGAAGGATGGATGGATGGCTGAGTCAACCTTGAGTTGGTTAGGATCGAACTCCTGGCAGTAAGCTGAATTAGCCTGCAATACTGCATTCCAACCCCTGCACTACCACAGCTCCTAGTATCTTCATTGTCAAATTCCATGGCTGCTGCTTCTACTTGTAATTTATTTGGTCATCTTTATATTTAATTTTAATCCCATTTTCGTTGTCTTGCTTGGCTTTTAGATCTTCCAGATTCTTTGCAACGTCAGTTATCAGTGTAGTGTAATCACTATAGTGCAAGTTAGTAATGTTTCTTCTTCCTCCAATCTTAAAGCCCTGCTTATTTTCTAATTTCCTCTTCCTTTTGCAGCCTCCAGGAACCCTTGTCCTGTTGTTCAGGATAGTTCTTAATACATTCCCTCCTGTTTTTCTGGAAGTCATCCTGTGAGTAGAACCCCATTCCTAGCATCATATGTAAGTACTTCACAAAAGAAAAGTCTTCAGTTTGGCTCTAGGGTTTGCAGTCTGATTTACAACTTGGATGCAAAAAAAAATTAGGGGGGAGGGAAATCTGAATTTACTAAACAAGGACAAAGGTAAACAGAAACAAAAATCAGTGACATTGTTAAATGTTGCTGAAGAAATAAAAGGGAAAAAGAACCACTGATTGACTTCATTCTTGTTTTGAAAAAAACATAGGGGAGGAAAGATAATCCTTTTTTAGAAGAGAGCAAAAATGCACAGGGGCAGCCAAATGAAATTATCCTAGCATAGGACCAAATAAAACAAAAGTAGGCAAAAGACAAGGTCCTTTGATATTTTTGATTACATTTGCAATGTCCTACAACTCATTATTTAAAAACTGTGGGACTTCTTTTTCTTTTCTTTTTTTCTCATTGCTATGCAATTTCTTGTCCGATGTCTGAGACTTCAGCTGGAATCTTAGCAGTTAGCTGAGCATTCCTCATGATATTTATTCTTTTAAAATAAATGTTTCTGTTAAAATGATGGAAAAGTCAGGTAGTAACAGAATACAGCAGCGTAACCGGCAGCTCTTCTGTGAGAGGAATTGGTTTTGGAGGAATTGGTTTACTTTACGGGCTCTGTCTGCTTTTCATAAAAGAGGATTGTAGGAATGATGACCTGGAAAAAAAGAGGAGGTCTGATAAGTGAGCTGCAGCTCATGGCAGCTTAAGTCTTTGATTCTTTGCCCAGCAGATGAAGGGGGCTTTCCTCCTACATCGATCAGGGAAAGAAGAGACAGATCTGCAGAAATCTCCTTTGATTTGATAAAGACTACACTTCTAATGTTTTGGATGGCACGATGCCTTTAGGTCTTGCTCTGCTTGTTTACGTATCAAGGCTTTTTAAAAAAATCTTTGCTCCATTTACACACTTTAGTGCTGAACTTGACCCATTTTCCTTCAAGCATGTCCTACTTTTTTTTTTTTTTTTTTGCAGAAGCAGAGGCATGTCACATTATTATTATTATTAGATCTGCCCTCTTTTCATCAAATGAAAAGAGATTTGCTGGGACCTGAGTACTTTAAAGGCAAAGAGACTGTTCTCTGCAGACAGACAGGAGTTTCCTTCTATTCCAAGTCATGGTTGCAAGGTTGAAGGACTTTGGAGCATGGCTGGAGGACAGGAGGAGATTGTGTATCTGTCAGACTTAATAAAGTAGAGTACACACATTTTGTTTTAAGGGGGGCAGGGAAGAGCGAGGCTGCAGCTGCTGGTAAAGTGATACAGGAGAACTGGCCCTGTTGTCATGAACCTGCAGTGTGTCCTTTCCTTGGGTTTGTGGGAAGTTCTGCTTACAAGTAGTGCTTTGGGGCTAGGATTGTAGGAAAAGAACAAAGTAAAACTCGCGTTAATTCTCTATGTATGTATTTCATGTGGTTAAGGAGTTGGGTTGGGTGGGTGCTGGAGAGGCCTGTATTCAGGGCCAGTCTCAGTCATGGAAGGTCATCAGATCATCTATCTCACGGTGGTGTCATGGAAAGAGGAAATGCTAACTATGCAGCCTTGCACTGCTGAGTGAAAGGCATTCATGATGATGCTTGCTGCTGTGATGAGGGTGATGGTGATGAAGAAGAAGATAAGAGTGCAAACAGTAAAGTTAGCTATCCAGCCTTTAGCCAACACAAGTCCTGCTTCGTCTGAATATACTCATTTAAATGAACTCAAATAATTCTAAATGGAATAAAAACAAAATTTTGAATTGTTTCAGTGCCCAGTGAAACATGAATTACTGCTTACTAGTATTGGGAAGAAATATTTGTTGAGCCATAAACTTGGGCCTAGAAGTGTATTACCCATCCCTGATAGTTTGCATGTTGGCAGTGGTGCCACTTATCTTGCTGAAAATTCAGGTTGTGTAATCAAATTCATTGTTAAAGTCGCTGTTTAACATGGTAAAGTGAGGGAGTTATTATTTATTTACTTACTCATTCTAAAATTGCTCTTAACTAAAAGCAGCCAAAACAAGCATATCCAAACCTGTTGGATGTAGGAGTCTGGTAATACCGGATGCCTGAAAGGTGCTTCAGATGGTTTTAAGGAAATATTTCTTCCATGGTTTCTGAGTTGGGGGGTCCCTATTCTTGCTTGCTTGCATCATTTTTTGCTAGTGTACTGTGTTGTGTGGTAGTGGTAGAAACAAGAATTCAGTTTTTATAAGCAATCCTTTAGCTAATCACAATTACTCTAAGCAATCTGTTGTTAACCTCTTGCACGGTTGTATTTTTGTCTTCCCTTAGCTGGTGAAACAGGTTAAGAGATTAAGAATGCATATTTTGTCAACTCAGGTTTCTGCAAACGTACATACCAATCATTGCAATGTAAATTTCTTTCAAATGAGCATGTGGATTGCACCGATGGTTGCGCTTCTTATAATAACCTGGGTAATAGAACAAAGTGCCCCTGCATTTATTTGGTGTTATCTCAGAGAAGTCATTAAATTAGTAGTCATAACAAGTCTGAATACTGACAGTTTAATCCAACTTTTTCTATTTGAATTATGATAGTTTATGGTATTTAATTTCATAGCTTCAGTTGCATTAGAAATAGGAGTGTGTCAGTTTAGGAGCCTGATTGCCTTCGGAAAGAAATCCTGAGGATGCCAGGTATCTGAGATTAGAGAACTTTGCCAGTAGGTATCATGATACCTGATATTTGCAATTTATGTAGGTAGTCCTCAATTTACAACCATTTATTTAGTGATCATTTGAAGTTACACCGGGAATTACACCTGAAAAAAGTGACTTATGACCAATTTTCAGACTTATAACCGTTGCACCATTCCCCATGGCCACATGATCAAAATTTGGACACTTGGTAACTGACATGTATTTATGGCATATATGATCCCAGAGTCATGTCATCACCATTTACAACCTTCCCAGTGGCTTCCATTAAGCAAAGTCAATGTGGAAGCCAGATTTGCTCAATGATCACATGAATGGATCATCACTTAACAAGTGCAGGGATTTGCTTAATAAAATGTTGTAAAATGGGGGTGGGGGGAACAATTAACTGCCACACTTAGCAATGAAAAGTTGGGCTCAATTGTGATGGTAAGTTATCATAAGTTGAGAACTAACCTGTGCTATCAATTTATTCAAGGTGGCTGGCTCCCAGATAAGTTTGAAATTAGGTTTACTTTTGACTGGACATGTGTAAAGTTGAGCAGTTAGAATATTCCAACACCGATGTGATTAATCCAGCTTTTATATTAGCAAATTTATATTGAATCTACTCTACATATGAATATGGTAGATCCAGCAGCTTTTTCAGAAGGAGAACTCATGACAAAATTTTGCCTCATGTATTATTGGGTACCAAAATACAAAAGACAATAATTGACATGTTGAGATTTCAGAATTCTCACTCCAGCAGCTCACAAGATTTCAGTATTCTCTTTCTGAAAGTTTGTTTCTCTTGTGATTTCATGTTTGAATGCTGAAGTCTTGCAAGATTTTATGATATCATAAGATTTTAACCATACATACACATGCACAATTTGGTAAATGCAGATTCTCCTTTCTGAAGTTTTAAATACTGTATCTTTCTTACTGAATATTGTCAAAGCTTCATGTGATTGATGCTGATTTATAAAGAGAATCTGAGTGAATGAAGGACATGGAAATTTATTTCATAAGCACAGTATCGTCATGCAATGGGCTACTGGTATTAATTGCCCCTTAATATAGTCATTTCAATCCAATAATCAAAGCTAGTTTCATTAAACAATCTAGGTTGCTTTGGGCCAGTCACTGTAGAAATCTCACAAACTTTGGTTCCCTTTGTCCCTATGAGAATTTTAGATTTTAGAGGCCTTCTAATGCCTTGCTCTAAATCTGAAGTTCTCTGGAAAAAAAAAACCCCGAATATGGATACATAACTCTCTGGAAAAGTTTAAGAAGCATTTCTAATGCTTTGGAGTTCTGTTGATCTACGAATATATCATCTTGAGAGGTTGAATAGGCAATCTTCCTAAGAATGGTTAAAAATTGTTCTCAGAACACAGTGTAAAATTATTCAGGAAGACCTAAAATGCCCTGGAAAAATAGCCAAGGATTTGTAAGTCACTCTTGCCTTTGCTAAAAATAAGTACTTATGAAAACACACACACACACACACACACACACACACACACGCACAGTAAACATATGAGATTCATGGAAGAGAGCTAAGGTGGATGCTATTGCTCACTAAACAGAACATTCATGGTCATTTCAAGTTCATACACACACCAAACAAACAAACATGTAATAGTCTTCCAAGCTTCTAAAGGAATGTTCTGTGGACAGGTAGATCAAATGAGTAACTTTTGAATCTACTTGGATATTATGGGCAGATATTATCTGGCAGAAACTAAGCGCTGTATTTTACAAGAAGAACTTTATATCAAGTCAAGCAGGAAGATATCTGACAGTGCTATGTGATAAGGCTGTTTGCTTTCTCCTTAGCATCTCTTTAGCTCATCTGTTTTCGGGTGCAAGTATAGCAAGCCCTGAGAAAGCCATGCCTTACTTAACAAGCTGCTGAAAAATAGAATCA
This sequence comes from Hydrophis major, assembly GCA_033807585.1. NCBI lineage: Eukaryota > Metazoa > Chordata > Lepidosauria > Squamata > Elapidae > Hydrophis > Hydrophis major. The sequence continues at coordinate 152,819,030 of CM066328.1, read as the reverse complement.
ATGTGTAACTAGAGAAGAAGCTTCCCTTCATTGCATCCAAATAGCTGCACATCTAGCAAGGATCCTGCGAACATGACAACATTCAGTGGGAAAGACAGGCACAGTTCAGAAAATCCCAAAGAGGGCAAAGATATATGGAGACCTGTTAGATGCTATATGGGAGTGTTGTGAATGATGTAATGTTCATGCCAGTGTATTGTTTGCGCTGCAGTAAGAGAAGGTTTCAGAATAGCATTCTGACATTCCTGATTATGGAATGTCTCCCACAGTATCAGTTAAGCCATATTATAAATATGATGCTTGTTTTAGTATTTAAAAATCATCATCCAGTATTGATTTTCCTTAAGACTATCCTAAACCTTGCTGTTCTGTATCTTGGTTGTGCATTTTCTCCCTTTCCCCCCCTTGATGTAGTACTTAACCTGGTTTGGATACATAGATCCTGTAGTAAAGTGTCTTCTCTTTTTAAATATGATTTCAGATAGTCCATTATAGATTCATGTTTTTGTTACCGAACAAAATGGGGTGATGTGTGTGTGTGTGCACGCACACATTGTTTGAATACTTAGCATCTTATTACATTAAAGCTTCATGTTTTAATTTTAAGACAGACATACTACATAAGATACAAAAACATGCAAGTTTTTACTCCCCATTTTTAGAACCTTAATTATTTGTCATAATGGTGAGTTGAAAAAGAACTGCAATGAAAATCTGTTCTTTCTAAATGGAAATGTCAGATATCTAATTTGGGATTTTGTGCAATGTACGTTTCTGCTTAATATTTGCCGCTAACTTTTGTCTCTTTAAAATTTCTTTCAGGATGGACTACTGATTTGGAAAGCACCACAAACCTGGTCCTACACCCTGGCTGGTCTGCTTTCTGCTTTATTTATCTATTACTAGTTTTTTGAATTGAACTTTTCATAACCTGCCAGCTGTTCTTTAGACACACATGGTGCATTGTTGTCATTCCCAAAATCACATCTTTGAAATCCAGGACCTTGGTAACCTTCTTCAAACAGACGACCTCAAGGATAATATCTACAGGAGGACTTTTCAAACCTGCCGCCCTCTAGTTTCATTTTTGTCTCCGCCCTCTTTCTAGAACATTATGGAACCCACAATGGAGTCCTGCTTGATGCAGGTCCTGCAGAAAGATGTTGGGAAACGTCTTCAGGTTGGCCAAGAACTGATAGATTATTTCTCAGATAAACAGAAATCTGCTGACCTTGAACATGATCAGACCATGCTGGACAAAATGGTTGATGGTCTTGCTACCTCGTGGGTAAATTCCAGCAATTATAAGGTAAGTTTGATTTGCAGAGACAGGGGTGTGAAGGGGGAGACCTTGTGTATTTGCACAGATTCTTCAGTCGGTTTTGGAACAAGGAGTTCACATTTCAAATCCCTGGAGGCCCAGCACATTTCTTACTGATCCACCATAAGCCTTCATTTGTGGTATTTCCTGCCTGTCGCCTTTGTTCTTATGAACTCTCACACCAACTTGTAGGCATAGGCACTTCCCAATGAAAATAAAAAAGTTGAATTTGACAAATTATTGATTATTTTTGCTGATGCTTGGGATGCTGATCCAAGCTGAACAGATAAAATATAGCATGTGTGTGTGTCCCTGTTCAGGACTGGGGACCCAGGTTCTTACAAAGTCATGGAGGCTAATTGGCTGACATGAATCAATATTGTCAGGGGATTGTTGTGGTAAGAACAGTTGGACCAAGAAGCACCTTTCATGCTGGTGCCTAGAAGAAATCTGGTTATAAATCTAATGAATTTAGAAGACCAAACTAATACTTGCCATTTGTTTGCCAAGACACTGTTTGTATAAAAGAAGTATGTATTTAAGATTAGAATGTTATATTTTAAAAGACATTGGGCTGCTCTTCAAAAGTTGATCTTGTGTTGTCACCGCCAATGGTTCTTTTTTAAGTGATTATGCTGTATGTTTTCCTTCTTTCCCCTCTAACTGTATTGATTGCTACAAATAATACTCTTAATATGGTAATGCTGGTCAATCAATTGTCCTGTTGCTGGTTACAGCAGGAGAAACTGTAGTAGTATTTCCCTGTAGCATACAATAAGTTTGAGAAATATCTTTCCACAGGAAATATTATAAGATAATAGGAAAGGTTCTGGAAAGTCAATGTTACTAGTCAGATAATGTCTGACATTAAGGTTTCATAATTTTAAGAGAACAGAACCTTTGCATTGTATAGTATAAGTATCGGGCTAAGTATTATCTCAGTGACACACAACTAATATAACTATGGGTGATGGAAGATCTTGGATCAGGGGTGTCAAGCTCACGTCATCACAGTGGCATCATGTGACATATTGGGACTTCCCCCCCTTCGCTAAACCAGTCATGGGCGTGGCCAGCATGTGACACATCTGGCTGCAGGCTGGGAGTTTGACAGCCCTGCCTTAGATCCTTTTCAGGAGAATCTCCAGTTTCCCATTTCCAGATTTGTAATTCATCCATATTGTCTAGTGCTGGTAATATTGTATTTATTCAAATCTACAGACCACGTTTCTCATGCATTGTCATGCCCCTGGTGGAGACTGACTCTGAGGGGGAGGAGAAACAGCCGACAGGGAGTGGAAGTGTGGCTCCGGAGTTGTGGAGGAGGCTGGGGAAGGGCAGAGGCCGGCTGGGCATCAGAGGAGGACCCAGGCCCATTCCCTCTCCATCCTAGGGCATGCAGGGTAGAGAGGATAAGGGAGAGAGTGGTCTACAGGGGAAGGAGAGGGCTTTGATCCTCTTCATGAGCTGCAGCTGTGACAACTGGATAAGAGGACAGACATGCGTATGGGCAAGTGCTGGAAATAAAGCGTGGAAAAATCTCTTAAGTTTATTGTTCCTCTCTGAGTTTGGCATCCTTCCCATGTGTTCTGATATCTGTGGACGTCTTCAAGCCCTTATCTTGCCTGGTTTGTGTTGTTTTTTATTCTTTATAATTTAAATGGCAGTTCCTCCTTCTTGTAACTGCTTGTGTGGGAGTTTTTTGTCTCCAGTCAAAAATATTGGGAACTTAGAAGCAAAGTGAAGGAATAAAAGGGGCTTCACCTGTTCTCCTTAGAGCTGCTCGGAGCATCCAGAAGTGGGTGGTGCTTCAGTCTCTGCTGTTGCAGGCTGAGCTTAATTTTGAGGAACGCTCCTTCTTCCACCACGTGACTTCACCACAGCGTTTCCCAGTTTATGCTCAGCCTCGTGCTATTTCCTCCCATGTCTCTGCCCGCCGTCTGCTCTGGCTAAAGCACTGGCAGGCAGACCTCAAGAATAAAGTAAAATTGGCTTCCGCTCCCCTCGTGGGAAATAAATTATTTGGACCATCCTTGGATCCCCTTTTAGTCGAAGGGAAGAATAAGAAAAATTTCCTCCCATCCCTTACCCGAAAGTCAGAGCCCAGATCCCTGCAGCCCTTTCAGAGAGCTCCCTTTCGTCCCTTTTTCCAGGCCTCCTTCTCTCCCAGATACCAAAGCCCCCCCCCCTTTGGGTCGGGCCAGCCACAGGACAGGACCGACTCCTCTGACAGAAACAGAAGGGGCGGTAGCTTCAAAAGGCCCTTTTGTGGCTCTGGCAGCAGGCCCTTCAGGCGCTCCAGATAGGCCACATGATCCAATTCCCATTGGTGGGCGCCTTAAGACCTTCGCCAACCAGTGGGACGCCTCCACTTTTGATGCCTGGGTTAGGGACACCATCGGGTTTGGCCTTGCCCTCGAATTTCAATCTACCCTCCCCCCCCCGACTTTTTCATGCCATGCCCCCTCTCCAAGAACCGCACTAAGCGCAGCCTCATGGACTCAGCAATTCAGCACCTATTTGACATAAAGGCCATCCAGCCCGTCCCTCAGTCTCAAAGAGGGCAGGGATTCTATTCCCCCTTATTTGTGGTCCCTAAGCACTCGGGGGGATGGAGAGCGATTCTGGACTTAAAGCGGTTTAACTGCTATCTGGTATACCACAAATTCAAAATGCACACGTTGCAATCCATCCTGCTGGGCGTTAGGCAGGGGGACTGGTTATTATCTATTGAACTCTCAGAGGCATACCTGCACATACCAATCCAAACTTCTCATTACAAATTTCTGCGTTTTTGTTACAATAACCTCCACTTTCAATACGTGGCTCTCCCATTTGGGTTGGCCTCTGCCCCCAGAACCTTTACCAAGGTCCTGGCTGCACTAGCTGCCCACCTCAGAACCCTCCCTGTGCGCCTCCACTGTTACCTGGACGACATCCTTATCCTATCCCCTTCTAGGGATCAAGCAGTGAGGGATACTCAAATTACCATAGCCATTCTCAAGGAACATGGTTTCCTTATCAATTGGAAGAAAAGCCAATTATCCCCTTCTACCAGAATAACCCACCTGGGGACGGTAATCGACACTGTGAAGGGGAAGGTGTTCCTATCTTCGGAGAGAATCCTCAGCATCCAAAAATATGTCAGAAGCATCAGACACCTTAAGAGGGTTTCCCTTCTAGAACTATCTCAATTACTGGGTAAAATGATATCTTGTCTTTCCATTATTCCCTGGGCCCGTTTAAGCTCCAGATCCCTCCAGTGGTTCCTGCTCCCGTACCAAAGATCCAGATCAAGCAATTCAAAACTCAAGGTCAGGGTTCCACCAAGGGTGCTCACGTCCCTCCTCCTTCAGTGGAGCAAATCGTCCATCAACAAGGGCTGCCTCCTCAAGGAGCCCCCAAGACTCACCATCACCACAGACGCCAGTCTGTCCGGATAGGGTGCTCACCTTCAGTCCCTTACAGCACAGGGCAGATGGTCAGTGACAGAAAAACTGCAACATAAACTGGTTGGAGCTTCATGCCGTCCACCTGGCCCTTCGCAGCTTCCTTCCCCAGGTACGCGGCCACCACATCCTCATCCTCACAGACAATATCATGGCCAAAGCACACAACAACAAATGGGGGCACTCAATCATTATGCTTAATGAGGGAGGCCGAGCGTCTCTGTCGGTGGGTGGAGTCCCACCTCCTTTCCCTCAGGGCAGATCACATCTTGGGCATATCCAACACCCAAGCAGACTGGTTGAGCAGGGCCACCATAGACCAGTCGGAGTGGCATCTCCACCGATCACTGTTCAGGGAGGTGGCATGCATTTTCGGTCTACCAGTAGTGGACCTATTTGCCTCTCCCCTCAATGCCCAACTTCCAAGGTTTTTTTCAAGATTCCCATCCCCAGGGGTGGAGAATCACAACGCCCTACGGTGCCCGTGGCCCACGGGACTTCTTTATGCATTCCCCCCCTGACACTGGTGCCCATAGTCCTTCAAAAGGTACTTCACGAGAAGGCGGAACTGCTTCTTGTAGCACCTTATTGGCCTTGGTTTGCGGACCTCCCCAGCCTATCAGTGGCCCCTCCCTGGAGAATCCCAGCAGACAGAATCTCCCTGTCTCAAGGTCCACTTCTCCACCCGGACCCCCAATGGCTCCAACTAGCCGTCTGGAGGTTGAGCGGGAACGTTTGAAGAGGGAAAACCTCTCTAACAGGGTCATTGATACCATTCTAGCAGCCAGGAGACCCTCAACTACAAGAATCTATGACGCCACCTGGTCCATTTTCCGTAAATGGTGTGTCAAACTTCATATCGACCCAGCTGCCCCTTCCATTGCCCAAGTCCTTGACTTTCTACTGGAGGGTCTCAGCAAAGAGCTGTCCCCCAATACATTAAGATGTCAGGTAGCAGCCTTGTCTACAGTTATCTCCTGTAAAGAAGCCAGTTCCCTCTCTCACCATCCCTGTATTCGGGCCTTTCTGAAGGGGCCACAAATTTACACCCTCCGTCCCTCCACCGGTACCCAACCTGGGAACTCAACAGGGTCCTTACCCCTCTCACAAAGCCACCTTTTGAGCCCTTAAGGGAGGTTTCTCTTCAGTTTCTATCATACAAGGTAGTCTTCCTTGTAGCGATCACATCAGACTGTAGGATATAAGAAATCGCTGCGCTGTCCATTAGGAAAGACCTTTGTGTATTCCATCCTGATCGAGTGGTCCTCCGGCTTGACCCTTCCTTCTTGCCCAAAATCAATTCGGTTTTCCACAGGGCTCAGGAACTTATCCTCCCTAATTTTTGCCCCAGGCCAACTCAGGAAAGGGAGAGGCAATGGCACACTTTGGACGTCAGGCGTGCCTTGCGGGTTTACATTAAACGCACTGAGACCTTTCGTAAGTCTGAGGCCTTGTTCATATCCTTCCAACCTAAATTACAAGGGCTCAAGTTTTCTCCAACCACCATAGGCCGTTGGATAAGGGCGGCCATTGCCAAAGCATACCAGGCACAGGCCCTTCAGGTGCCCAGGGGTATCAAGGCTCACTCCACTCGGAGTGCGGCAACTTCAGTTGGCTGGGCTAGTCAGGCCCCAATAATCGACATCTGCCGGGCAGCAACGTGGACCTCTCCGTCACCCTTCATTAGGCATTACAAGATTGACAGGTATGCCTCTGCCAAGGCTTCCTTTGGTAGGAGGGTTCTACAGAGGGTTCTTAGGGAACCCGAGGGGACTACAGACCAGACGGCGCCCCTCCCGTAGGACATGCTCCGAGCATCTCTAAGGAGAATGGGTGTTGGTTCTTACCTGACACGCCATTTCTCTTTGAGCTGCGAGGAGCATCCAGCCCCTCCCTTATCTTTCACCGTCTGGTGGGGTCTTGTTTTGGCCAATGAACCTTTAGTCTATTAAGATGAGAGCACGAATTTTTGTTTCCTCTCGTGTTTGCCTAAACTGGGGAACGCTGTGGTGGAGTCACGTGGTGGAAGGAGGAGCGTTCCTCAAAATTAAGCTCAGCCTACAACAGCAGAAAATGAAGTACCGCCCACTTCTGGATGCTCCTCACAGCTCAAAGAGAAATGGCGTGTCAGGTAAGAACCAACACCCATTTTCTGTGACTGTGTTTATTTTGTATCCCACCGTGGGTCATCACATACATGTTATAAAAAGTTTCTGGAGAATGTCAATATCTGTTTCATATGGAGCCTGCTTTATCTCCATGAAATAAACTGAGTCCTAGCCCACTACTGAAATGGATTTCATTATACAATTTATTCCTATTCTTGTTGCATTCTATATGCATTAAAAGTGATATAAAAACAAAGTCTCAAGACTGACTTGTTCTATGAGGTGAACATCAACAGAGGGGGCAATTTAGGGTCAGAATTTGAGCAGTTGATTAGGGTCTAGAAACTCTCATGGAGAGAGATGGAAGGAACTGAGTATATTTAGTGTTGAGAAAAGTCAATGGCGTGGGAATATGAGAGCGTTCTTCAAAGATTTGAAAGGTTTTCCTATAAAACGTCATGTCTGGTTCTCTTGTTGCAGAGTGATGGAATTAAGATATAGGAAGGCAGATGCTAATGGAGGGTTAGGAAAACTTCTTTACAGAGAGAGTACTTTGACAGAAGAGGTGGTTACCCAAGGTATTGGTGGGCCTCCATGCACCATGTATGTCCAAGTAGAAATTAAACAGCCATGTGTCTTTAGCTTTAGTTTGGGTTTGGATGCTGACCATGAGTTGAACTGAATGATCAGGATCCCATCTAGTTCTATGATCCTGAAGCCAGCTTTGGTACCTGAATGATCAGACGTAGCCTCTTTATTCACAGAAAAAAACAACAATAAAGGTTTTCTTTCTGGCAGCATGAAATGAATAGTTTCTTCTCAAATCAGAAGTTTGGCCAGATACCTGCAACAAGTCATATTAAATAATTCTGTCTGGCACTAAGAATTGGGCTGTGGCTGTTTTGAAACTTAAACCTGATATTTGTCATGCTCATAATATTTTACAATTGCTCTGTTAGCATCATTAAATTGTCATAAAAGCCATTGAGTCAGACTTGTATTTTATCTAGTCTTGTATTTCTTCCTGGGAGTGGGAACAGAAACAACAGTTTTAGGTAGCTATTCCCATCCTGACTGATTTTATTTTAAAAAAAGGATGTTGAAACTCAAATCAAGGACTTTCTACATTTTAACCACACCTAGTACTGCTGATCATCTTTTAATGTTAATTCAACACCTAAATGCCAGTGTTGGATTTTACACACATCATATGCAATGCCAAATGAAACTGCTTCTATTGTTACACAGTTGTGATGAGTTTGGTGTATCTGCCTCATAGTCCAGACTACAAATGTCCTTATCGATAAATAAAGTGACAGACCTCTGATTTGATCCCCCCCTGCTGATATTTGAGATGAAAATGACCATTTAAGGAGAGTTCAAAAGTAGGGGGCCCAGCAGATGTATAATAGCCCTAATAGAATTTCAGGAAGACTGTCACAGAAAGAAAAAAAAAAAATACTGTAGCTTTAGATCCATTTGGAGCAGACAGTTCTTTCCATGGAAAGATAACAGCATGGGATCTTTAAGCATTGGTCACTGCCATATGGGCCCTATTTATAACTACTTAGTTATCAAATTCTTTGTGGCAAATGCTACAGTTGTTAACACATATTTTTTCATGGTAGTGGTATCAACAGTGCTGAAAATTAGTTTTATGAAGATGCAACTCCTTTATAATTTATCCCACAATAAAAAGATCACAGAATTTATCTTATGGATGCTAGGTGAAAAAAAAAAAAGATATTTTAAGTAAGTTAAATCCCAAAGGTACAAAAGTGTTGTAGACATTGTAGATTGTTAGGTTGTAGAAAACTTAATGTGGCCTTCATAATCTACTCTTCCCTAACTAGGTTTTGAATTATAGCATTCTGAATCTTGGATGTGGGAAGATTATATGGGTTGGGAAATCTGTACAGTGAAAACTGACAAAAAACAAGGTGGATGTACCTGGAAAAAACATTCAGATATTGTATTTTGCATGTAAAAAACATGTCTATATATCTTTTATTTCCATTGCTACAAACTTGCTTTCTGAAAAACAATTGTTGGAAAATATAATGAAAATATATTTCCTTTAAGCAATCAAGGCTATTTTACAACTAATGCATACAGTGTAAGAAAGTACTGTATATACTCCCAAGTGTGGATAAACAGACCCTCAAATTTTTAACCAAAATGCAATGAAAAATGTGTGTTGGCGTATTTGTGGGTGACACACTTTGCATGCAATTTTAATTAAAAATTGAAGTTACGGCTGAAAAGCAAATGCAGAAGAGTAGGACAGGGTCTTTGGGAAGCACATTGCATCTTATAGATTTTTAGAGCAAAACCTTTGAAAATATCATACACATTTCTATAATTAATTCTATTATTTTTATCCCTTCTTTATCAGTTTTATAAATAACTTAAGGTGGCAGATATACTAATACTCCTTCTTCCCCCTGTTTTTCTCACAACAGTCCTATGACATGAGTTGGGCTGAGGGAGAGTGACTAACCCAAGGTGACCCAGCTTCTTTTGCTTCTAAAGGCAGAACTAGAACTCACAGTCACCTGGTTTCTAACTTGGTACCTTAACCACTAACTTGCTATAAATCACTTTTTGCAGGGGAATTCAAACATGTAGTTGTGTCTTTATTGCTGAGGGTGATTGTGTAAGGAGCCACACATTCCTTCATGTCTGTAAAAATGTACAGTTGCAATACTGTTTTCGACAGGCTGCATCAAGTGAGAAGAAACCCACCTGCACCATGCAAATGTGGAGTCTGATGCTGGTTTGTTCTTTGCCACATGAGAGGCTTCTAAAGACAATTGGCAATTAGAGTTGCATGAAATGCAGAGTAAAGTAAACAGATTGACATTCTATATTTTCTTCTACATGGCTAGTGGTTGATTCTGCCTTCTGTAACTAGAGAAGGAGAAGATGGTTTAAGCTTATTTTAAAGTGCAAAGTCTATTAAAATAATCTGATAACAATCATTTGGCAGTTTAAGAAGTCTACTTTCTGCAGCAGACTTTTCATTCTGTGGAAGTCCGATGGATGAAGTTAGCAGAACATTGTTAGAAGCAATAATAGGAAACAGGCAATGTTTTATTGAACTCTTCTCATAGTTTTTTTTCTCCCCAAGTTATTACAACTTTTTAATTGTGAAGTATGGAGAAAGAAGGAAACTGCTTTAGAGAAGTAAATCTTACATTCTGAATTCAGTTGATATAATATTGTGATTATAATTATTCTAAAAAACATTTATTACTGAGTATTGTAGTCATGAAACAGAGTGGTCCCCTAAATTGGATGTCCTTAGACTACACCCGTAGCAATATGACTCATGGGATCACTGTGTTGATCTGCCGTTCTCGTTAATTACATTTAAACGTTGTGCTAGAGCATGTTTTGTTTTTACTCCTACTTTTCTGATCATCTGCATGATTGATTCAGATTAAAGCTAGGGCATAAGCCATAACTGACAAAGTAGAATAGCTGTGTTGATGCAGCTTGTCAAACTATGATAATCATAGTTATATAATAAAAAGATGGGTGATTCAAAGTTATGCTAGACTTCAGTTTAGAAATACAAGTTTATATAGATGCAGAAATTACACAGGTTCCTTAAAAATGGAATGGTAAACAAACCTACTAGATGGAATATTTTGAGTTTTAATTCAAAACAAGCTGCTTTGACCTCTGGAAGTGATTCTACAAAATAGAAAGGATTCTACTTTGTGATTGAAATATGGGGATTTTGAGATCAGAACACCTTAAATAAAGTTGGAACTGTGTTGAAACACTTCTGTACAGTCTGTACAACCTTTTATTAAATAGGATGCATCTCTATTTATAACTCATTCTCATTCTAAGTGAAAAATTATCCTCTATAGAAGATTTTTAAGCCTCTCCATGCTAAGTGAGTGTGTAGACAGCTGTCTAAAGTAGCACTTCTCTAAAGCTGTTAACGCAGCTGTTGTGATTTTATGTACATTTGCATGAAGCACAATTTGCTGGTACAATTTGCATTTGGTGTAATTTGTCCAGGAGTTTCTCAGTAGTTGCTTTAAAAAGTAAAAGACAAATGGTGTCCATTTCACTGACACAATCTGTGTGAGTTTCTTATATAGCAGCCTCTCTGATATACCAGTATGTTTTTTAAAGACTATTGCTCCTTCGCCTTTGTTCATCAGTTTGTTATTAGGAGGATAAAGTGCTAATAGCAGTCCCAAATTGGTTTAAATCCATAAAGGTTTTTCACTAAATACTTCCTTCCCCTCCCTCACTTTTCTTCATTTTCTGTACCAGACCTGGGGCAGCTCTGTTGTGAAGTAATGTGAAATTGTTGCTTTAGGCAGTAAATTTTGGGATGGGTGCCATCGTGATGCTACCATTTTGACATTTTTGCTTCAGGGGCAAATGTTTTCTGAAGTTGCCAAAGTGATCTATCTTTGGGATGCCTGAAAACTGTGACTCCACACCCTTTTCTGTGCTTTTTGACTTGTTTATTGCTTTGCTATATCTGTAATATCCAGTAACTTAATCTTCCTGAGGTTAGACTGGTATTATCAATATGAGGAGTGTCAAGGGAGGGTAATTGGCATTCAAGTGAAGCTGCAGCAGCTGGACTCTGTTAGAGTCAATATTAATTTGAAGCCTGTCTTACAAATTTATTGAGCTATTTAAGAAAGTATCCTGTTATGCTTTACCTCACGAGAAGTGCAAAACAATAGAGCAAAATGGCTGCATTTTAGTAGCAGCTTGTGAAAGGGTTTGGGTGTGAAGGAGAGACAGGGTGGGAAAATTACCTGTTGACAGTTTCAAATATGCAGGAAAACAAGCCCTTAGCTTCCAAGAACTAGACAACTGTGCAAAGCAACTGGTTCTAAAAGCTTGAAAAAATAATGATAGTGGTGTTGATTTTAAAAAGTATATACCATATTTTTTTCACTATAAGATGCTCCTGAACTTAAATGCACATAGCTTTTGGGAAGGAAAACAAGAAAAAAAATCTGCTTCCCAGCATCCATCCGGTATTCATCTGGCTAGCATCCTTGCAGCAAACAGCCTGGTCAGCTTCAGCACGTTATTGCAGCCCCAGCGCATGGCTTATCAGGGCTCCGCTCTGTTGTACCCACTACCAGTCAACTGAGCTGAGCTGCTGCCATCGCCAGGGAACGCTGGAGCCTTCACTGCCGAGCAGCTGATTGGCAGTTGGATCGGCCTCCCGGAATACCTCCAATCAGCTGAAGGCGGAATCACCGCCATTGGGTGGTGGCGAATGGCGGCGATCAGTGGTAGCAGCAATCCCTGCTGTCTAAGTATTCTGAGAGGCTGATCCAACCACCAATCAGCTGCGAAGAGTCCAGTGTTCCCTGGCAGCAGCATTTGCTGCTGCCGCACCAACCCCCCCTTTCCCCCCACCACAACTTTCACTATGACACACAGACATTTCCGCCCGCTTTTGGGATAGGGGAAAGTGCGTCTTATACTTAGAAAAATATGGTATTATGGCTTCATTTAGGCTTTTGAAAAAGATTACAAGTAGTCCTCAACCTATGACCATTCATTCAGTGACCATTTGACGATAGAGTGGAGCTGAACAAATGCTACTTGTGTCTGGTCTCTGAAGTCATGGCTGTTGAAGTGCCCCCACAATAACAGGATCAAAATTCAGGTGCAACATGTTATGAATATTTAGCTTGCAGACTGTGTTTCTCAGGGAAAGTTATGAAAGAAAGAGAAGGTCCTTGTGCCCAAAGAGTAGAATGTGACCTTTATCTGCCATTTTTAATGAGTATTGAGGCTGTATGTGGGTGCAGTATAAGACTTTATCTTTGTTTATAAAAGAAGATAAAGGGAATAGAAATCTCAATGTTCTCAATTGTTTGAGTACAGGAAAAAGGCTTTTGCCTGCTTATTATTTGATGCATTTTCTGCAAAGTTTTGGCCTCAATTGGATTTCAAGTATAATGTAAATTTTAATTTATTTCCTTTCTCATCGTCATCCTGAACAATTTTTTTTATATTACTATTATTCCTATATAATCAACATAATTTCTGTGAAATGTTAACTTCAACACAAGACTGTTTAGTTTTGTGTATTTGACACAAAAATATCTTTTGTGTATCAATATGTTATTCCCTCACAACAACAAATGTTTTCGAGAGTTTGGACAGGCCTGTGTGGTTCTTGCCCTTGTAATTATTATGAGATACAGAAGGCTTATTTCTGGAAATCAGAAATAACTCTTAAGGAGTCAGAAAAATAAGCTTGGCTTTTTGAAAAAGGCCTTTGGTCTGTTGTAATCATCTGAGTTCAGTAGAAATGAGTGTGCCGAACTATGTATTCTATATAATTTTCAAATATTTTAATATGATGAAGGAATGTGCCTTTTTCATGGTATCATGATTCAACTTCTTCCCTTCATGCAGTTGCATCCAATATTGCTATATAAATAGGAAAGATAGGAGCTGATAGAGGTTTTATCATTTAACTATTTGTTCTAGGCGGGTGGGGCTAGGGTACTTTATAAATTGAACTACATGATAAATTATTATGCACATTCTCTTTTGCATCAGTTTAACTAAAGGCCACAGTGTTATCATTTGGGATGGCTTAGCACAATGTTATCATGTCCTGATCTATAAGCCTGTTGCCTCACTAATAGTCCACAGTTGCACCTTCACTGTTGAAATAAAAATGCAAGCTATAGCATTTTTACAGCCTTTTCAAAGTGGTTTACAGAGTCAGCATATAGCCCCCAACAATCTGGATCCTCATTTTTACTGACCTTGGAAAGATGGAAGGCTGAGTCAACCTTGAGCCTGGTGAGATTCAAACTGCCAAATTGCAAGCAGCCGGAAGGCAGCAAAAATAACCTGCAGTACTGCATTTTAACCATTGCATCACGACTATAATTCCCAGTTAGTCTAATTCTGGTTAAACAGAAGTTTTGTTCCAATGGCCGGGGTCCAATGGCCTGGGTCCATGCAGGAATTGGGCTTTTCAAGGAGATAAATTCCTGGCTTCCATTTGAGTGTGGTCAGAGCTATCCAGTTCTGATTACAGGAGTTAGGGGGATTTGAGCGTTTGGAAGTAATTTTATAAAACATTACAAATAAAAAAGTAAAGAAATGTAAACTAAGAAAAAATGAAAAGAACAAAAAGAAAATAGAAAAGAAAGCAAAAATAAGAATGTAGTAAAGAAAGATCTTTAAAAATGACATCTCCTTTCATCTTGTAAAAACACTTTTAATAACTTATAGCCTTCTCTTAAAATACAATAAATGATATATTCTTCCAATATCTCTGCTTTTACCTATAAACAAAAGTCTTTTAAATGTAAGAATTTTAAGATTAGAATGGTTAATTTAGAATTATGGTTGGTATGATTATGTTTAACTTCATGTAAGAGATTATTCAATTATATTGTGATGACCCGTAGTCTCTCAAAATAACTTCAAACCCAAAACATATATTAAAGTCCGGTAAAGCCTTCAACTTCACTGTTTCATTAGGCATAGTTTAAAGTCACAAAAGTAAATAATGAGGCAAACAGAAAACCAAAACAAACCGCATTGATGAGAGTTCTGATGCAAGCCGAGATAACTAATTATAAACTCCAGGAAAATAACCAAGAAAAGTCCATGGGAAGAACGCCAGCAAAGATAAGCTTCTTTCAAGGTGAACACATAATTGACTTCAGCAATTCTAACTGCGCAGTTGCAAACTTATATACATAGCTCCCACCTGAAAGCCACGAGGAGGATCATGGTAATCTCTTGAGTAGACCTCGCTTTTCCCTGATCCTCTCCTCCCTGTGTGACCTAGAATGGATAGGGGATGGGCCTGGATCCTCCTCTGCTCAGCCGGCCTCTGCCCTTCCCCAGCCTCCTCCACCACCTCTGGAGCCACACTCCCACTCCCTGTTGGCTGTTTCTGCTCTTCCTCAGAGTCAGACTCCACCAAGAGCATGACATATATATTTTTATCTACTGAGGCAAAAATCAGAAATCTTTATTTTTATCATGCTTTTTTTCTTTAATTTTTTTTTGTTTTTTCCCCCTTTAGATTCCTTCTCCTTTCTGGTGTTATTTTATATTTTATCTTTGTTTTAAAAGTTGCTTTTAAAAAGCCCTTCATTGTTCAATCCTAATCAACCAAAACCAATTAAGGGTTACCAGAGATAAGAATATACCTATTCTCCAGAGTGGTGTCGATAGGATCCAGACAGCGTGGGATGATTTTGGTCTGCTTGCTCTTTAGACTGAGTTGTTTAAACTGAGGACATGCCACCTCTTCACTAATGGTCCCCAGTTTTCAACTCAGTTTACTGTTCAATCAGATGTCCTTTCTTAAGCTCTTCCAAATTTTCCTTTGGAAGCTTTGGATTTATAGTTATACAGTTTAAATTGACAGGAATAGACAGGAGAGAAGACATCACAGGCAGCAGGTTCACAACGTGCTGAGCCCTGGGGCTTCAGCCTGCTGTGCAGGATTACTCCTGGAATGCTGCTGAAGGTGGAATTGGGTGGAATCCGCTATTTTGAAGGTCACGGCTCAGTGGAATTCCCCAAGGCAATCGGCAGCTACAGCGATCACAAGGAAGTTGCAGTTGGAGTTTTGTTTTTGGAAGTGCCTGGTGGGCAGCCTGTTCTTTGAGGGAGTGTAGCCCAGAACAGTGGCATTTGATGTGCTCCGTAGGAGGAAGTGAGGCTCTCCGGATTGCCTGCTCTTTAGGGAGTGCGGTCCTGGGGCAGCAATAGTGCAGTTTGCAAAAAGCTGATGGTCAGCTGTTCAGCACAAGGCACGAAACCAGCAGGGGGCCAGTTCTGGAGCGGAAGAGCAGCATGGATTTCTGGCTGACTGCCTGTTCAGAGCTATGCATTTGTTTTTGGGAGATCAACTTTGGAGTGCAAGGAGAAAAGGCGCTACCAACACTAGTCCCAGATTTGCAAGTGGATTAGCAGCAGTGCTTAGAGCAGCTCCCTGGAGTCCTGCCAGTTGAGGAGAGCAGTTCAGGGCAGTTTCAATTTTGCATCAGCCGCATGAGATGCACATCAGGTGGTTGAGGAGAAGGCACAGAAAGTTGGAGGCCATATCAGAAGGACATTGAGTGGTGAGATCAGACCCTAGTGCCTTTATAGTTGGAATAGTTCATCTTGGGTAGGGGTCACCAACCTTTTGGACCTCAGGGATGACCAAACTCATAATTTTAGATCCCAGGGACCACTAACTGGTTCTGTGGGCGGGACTAATTTGTGGGTATGGCTTGGTGGCCATGTGACTGCCTAGGCATGGCTTGTAGGTAAATATTAGAAATATTTATATAAATATTGAATTTTTCATAAAAAAGAGCAACTTTTACCCAAAATCAGGCAAAGCAGGCAGATTGAGTTGCTCACAGAATCATTCAGAGATCTATTTTTCTGCCATTGGCTAGCTCAGTCTGTCACATAAAATTTGCTAGCAAGCAAACTCATAAAATTTGCTAGCAAGCAAACTCACAAAATTAACTCACGACACACCATGCATGTAAATATTGAATTTTCTATAAAAAAGAGCAACTTTTACCCAAACTCAGGCAAAGCAGATAGATTGAGTTGCTTACAGAATCATTCAGTGATCGATCTATCTGCCATTGGCTAGCTCAGTCTCTCAAATTTGCTTGCTGTGAGTCTACACAGAATTTGCTTGTAAGCAAACCTTCAGTCCTAAGGGAGGTTTGGCTGTGCTGAGCCAAAGATCTAAAAACTAGCTGGAAAGCAAGAAATCCAACGATTTCCTGCTTCCTAGCTTATCTAAATCTCTTGGCACAGCAGATGATTTTCAGAAAAAGGAAAAATAGCAATTTAGCAGGCATGTTTACCAGGTAAGGAGTGAGTGGGCAGGGAGGGTTCCTGTGCGCAGCCCTGTGTTTCTGCGTAGCCTGAATTAATTGCTTTGTGGGGGTGCTCTGGGAGTGAGATTTCTCTGCGGTCCACCAAAATTTCTCACACCCACCAGTGGGCTGCAGCCTACCGGTTGGTGATCGCTGATCTAGGGAGTTAGTCAGCTTAGTTCTTTAGATAGTGTTTGGTTAACTTTTCTGATAGGAATATATTTGAGAGTAGGCCCAAGATGGTGGATCCTAATGCCAGTTTTTCATCCTCTCAAGGCTTGGATCACTCATAGTCAGATAGAAGGGGGTCAAAAGGACCTCCTTTAGGGAACTTCCGGTTTGCGTGGCTTCGGGGCAGCAGGAATTCGCGACAGCTCGCGATTCCTGCTGTGCTAGCCGTCGAGGTACCCCCGATCCAGATGGGTCAGGGGTATATGGCTGCCCTGTAGGGACAGCTGAAGACAGAGGGGAGTCGGAAAGGGAGGTGGGGGCATCGCAGACCCCCCCTTTCTCCGGGAAAACCCCTTTTTCCCAAGGCGGTGGAGCGGCGGTCAGCAATGGCCGCCACGAAGAAGCCAGCAACCGGGTAAGAACTGTGCTGGAGGAAGTGTGAAGAGTGAAAGTTCTGTCTGAGCCGGGTCAAGTAACAACTTTTAAATTGCCTGGAATTGAGCTCTTTGTTGCTGGAGGATACATTGTATCCCTAAGAAGAGCGAAAAGCGGCGGAGAAGCTGTTAAAGGGAATTTTTTTTTTTTTTTTTTACTCTCCCACCCCACGGAAAAAGCAGAAATATTTGGATAAATTAGACATTGAAAGTGGATTGTTTTGAAAGCTAAGATAAGAGACAAAGGGATTTTTGGACATTGAAAAATGTGAGAAATTGGAAAATCTCTGCTGGAGGTATGGATTTTTGATTATTAAAATTCTCATTGCAAGTGGGAAGGGAGAAAAAAAAAATTGGAGCAGAAGCTGAAAAAGGAGGAGATTGATTAGAACATCTTTGTGGATCCCAAAAGAAGATATATGGTAATTGGACCTCTTTGATTAAAAATTAATTCAGAAAGAGAAAGAGAAGAAGGAAGAAAAGTATTAACTTTTGGAACTTTTTTTCTTTTTTTTAATTGCTTTTGATTGTCTTTGATTAAAAATTCTTGTGGTTGTTTTGGAAAAAGTTTCCCTTTTCATAATGGCATCGTCTGTGGATGAACTAGAGATTGAATATCAAAAATATAAAAAAGAAGATACTTTGGGCGCTTTGTTTCAATTTTTAGAAATGGCGTTATGTTCCTTTGAAAAGTTGATTACGCAGCAGAAGGACTGGGACAAGGAAGAAGAGGAAGAAGAAGCCATCTTTGATGAACAATGGGTCCCTTCTGGAGAGGAGGAGAAAAAGGATAAGAAAAAGGGGATTTTAAGAATTATAAAAACAACCAAAAGAGAGAAAAATGAGCGAAAAGATGGAGGCAAGGTTAGAAAGCAAAGGAAAAGGAGCAAGAAAAGCGAAGAGAAAAAGCAAAGGGGTAGAAAGGGCAAGGAGAAGAATAAGCAAGAGAGAAAGGGGGGGAGGAGAAGCCTTAATGGGGGGAAGCAAGACCTAAGGAAAAAAAGTTTATTTAGAGACAATGGGTGAATTTAATTTAGATTAAAAGAGGGATTCTGGAGGGTATATAAGAGTGTGTTTTTATATGTATATTTAGAATATAAAATTTATTATGTAATTTTAGAATTTTTTTTAAACAGAATCCCAAGAAAGATTGCTATATGTAGTATTTCTAAGTTAGGGTAATGAGTTATAGATGTTACTCCAATTGGTGTACAGGAGAAGTATAGTAAAAGAAAAAAAAGATGAATGGATAATTGGAAATAGAACAGACAAAGAATGTTGTTGAAAATGGTAATAAGATATGGAAGGATATATATGCTTTTTTTTTTTGGATTTTGTATATTGATAAAAGGCAATAAAATTTTAATTAATAAATAATTTGGATGGAAAAGAGAAGTAGGGACAAGATATGAAGTTAATATTATATGAAATATTGATATTATAATCTGGAAATGCTATGCCTTATTGGTCTATTATTATTATTTTTTCTTAGAAAAGAATTTATAAGCTGCTATGCCTTGATTCTTTGTGCATTGTTTTTATAAAACTGATAAAAATGGTTTTTATATATATATATAAAAAAGAAAATGATAATAAGATTTGGAAGGAGATATGGGTTGAATATGATGTTTGAATTTGTGTCTGTGTAAAGAGTTTTAACCCGGGAACAGACAACCTTCAGAAAAGATCTTTTAGTTTTGTTTATGTTTTGTGTTTGTATGTTTGTGTATTGTGCTTATGGTAAAACTAACAAAATTTGTTTTTTATAAAAAAAAAAAAAAAGGAAAGAATCAATAAAACCTTGGAGGAATGTTAGATGAGAATAATTTATACAAGCCAGAAAGAAAAGAATATGATGACTATAAAATGGATAAATATGGAAGAGAAATGAAATTGAATAGGAGTAAAGAGAAAAAATGAGAAATTTGCTGAAAGATGTTTGTGTGTCCATATGGAGATGGGATAAATTGGAATTATACTGTATAAAAATAATGTTTTGTTTGACTTGTAAGGATGTACAATGTTAAGAGGTTTTATGTGTTTATGTATTTAATAGTTAATGATGTGTTGTTTTATCTTTAAAATCAATAAAAATTTGTTTCAAAAAAAAAAAAAGGACCTCCTTTAGGCCTGGTAAAATAGCCAAGGGGGTAGCTGCCAAGAGCAAGGCCAAGGCTATTGCCACTAAAGGAACCTCAGGAGCAGGCTTCAGCAGGCCTTTGAGAAGCAGTTCCTAAGAACACCAGGGAATAGGAGAGGCTGAAGCAGCTGAGTCCTTTAATGGAGGATACTATCCCTTCATTTGTTCATCTGGGACAACCTTTGGATCTGTCTCAACTAGTGAGTCATAGGGATAGTTCAGGGTCCCAAGGCTGGGCCCAGAAGACAGGGAAGAGTTAGATCTTTCTCACAGCAGGGGAATCTTAGATATGGGACCCATCAATTCTGCGCCATTTATAACACCTGGATAGCAGGAAGATTTAGAAAGAGAATGAGCCCTCCAGCAGAGGCAACCTTTACTCTGACCACAGCGGGGCTCCGCCAAGCAAGTATGACCAGGAAGTACAAAGACGAATCTTGGAGGTGGCTAAATAGCGTTACGTAGCATGCATTCAGCAATGCTGCCATCAGGTACCTGTATTACAAGGGCCTCCTATGGCACATAGCCAAGGGATCCCGTATCAAGTTCAGAGCGATCCATCAGAGTTCGAAGTACAATATTCTCCGGTTTTTTCTGACCAGAGTCAATCTGAGAGCTCGATAGAGAAAGGTGAGATTGAATAGAACTTGTCAGAAGATGATAGTAGGGCCTCAGACAAGTCAGTTTTAAGGGGCTTTTTAGGCCTCACATGTTTTAGTCACTACTTTTTAAGGCCAAAAGCATGACCAGATTGAATTTGGACACTGCTTTGCCAGATCCTGCTCTGGGCATTACAGAGCCAAGTGATCTTCTTTTTGCCGAACCAACAGAGGAGGAGGTGATTCCATCTCCAAAACTTTTCTTTAATGTGGTTCAGCAACAACTGGACTTGCCAGGGACTTACTCAAGTGCCACTTCCTTTGATAAGAAATTTTACAATGTGGCCATGCCTCTGGCAGACACCTTACAACTTCCTGAAGTGGATGAACTGGTGCTGGCATTGTCCTTGACTATGCTTAATGGTGCAGATGATGTTCTCAAGGCGGATGATAAAAAAATCGGAGCTGGCATTGCGTAAGACACACCAGGCTGCTGCATGGGCTGTGAAGACTGCTACAGCAGTATCTTTCTTCACTAGAGCCTTTTGTGATTTGGCTTTGCTGGATGCAGGAGCAGGTGCCCACTGGTGATAACAGGATCCATCATGACTTTAACAAGGTGATCGCAGCGGCAGAGTACGCAGCTGATGCCACACTAAATTCTGTTAAGTTTGCTTCCAGGGCTATTGCATCGGTAGTGACAGTTCAACGCCTCCTGTGGCTCAAGTATTGGCAGGCTGACACCAAGCGACGGTGGGGCATCAGCTCCATATAAAGGTGGCAAGGTGTTTTGGGCTTCTTGAAACCAGTCTGGTAGAAGCCAGGGGCAGACGGAAGATCCTGCCTTGTATTTCAGAGTGGATAGCAGGTTTTCAGCATCTTTTTGTCGGTCCTTTCGTTCCTCTTATTACAGACCGAATTTTTAACGGTCTTAAGGGTTGTTCGGTCAGAGGCAGGACTTTCAGTTATCCCAGGGGTTCCGGGACAAGAACAAGCCCCAAACACAAAACAAGCGGCCCTTTTGAGAGACAGGCAACCGTTCCTTCTGTTGCCCCAAGTGTCTACCATACCAAGGCTCCTTTTGGTGGCAGACTAAGCCTTTTTGCGGATCAATGGGAGCAGACGACAATGGATGCTTGGATATTAGACACAACAAGGTTCAGTCTATCGCTAGAATTCTGATCCAAGTCCCCGAAGGTTCTTTATCCATTGCCTAATCTCGAACAATGCAAACAGGAGAAATCTAATGGATGCAGCTATTCAGCATTTACTGGCTATCCAGGCCATAGAGATAGTTCCAGAAGACCAGGAGGGGTACGGATTTTAATCAATACGATTCGTTATTCCAAAGAGCTGGGGGCGGGATAGAGAGCAATTCTCAATCTAAAAGGACTGAATTGTTACCTAATATACCGAAAATTCAAAATGCACACTCTACAATCCATTCTACAGAGTGTCAGGGAGGGAGGTTATTTGACATCCATTGATCTCTTGGAGGCTTACCTGCACATACTGATTCAGCCAGATCACCGTCAGTACCTGACATTCTGATATGAGGGCAAGCATCTGCAATACAGAACCCTCCCATTCGGCCTGGTGTCAGCACCCAGAACCTTCACCAAGATTCTGACGGCATTGATGGCCCATCTCAGGACCATTCTAGTCCATATACAATGCTACCCATGTGACATTCTAATTCAATCGTCATCGTACAGACAAGCAGAGGAGGACTTATGGATTACCCTTCAGGCATTGCAGGCCTACAGGTTCTCGATCAGCACCAGCAAGAGCCACTTTACGCCAACCACCTGTTTATTACTGCTGTGGACGATAATAGACAAAGTAGCAGGGGTGGTCTCCCTCTCCCCAGAGCGAAGGTCCGACATCCAGGGACTGGTGAGTCAAGTGAGATCCCTCAGGGTAGCATCACTTGCTTAGCTATCTCAGCTGTTGGGCAAGATGATCTCTTGCATTACAATTGTGCCATGGGCTCAGCTGCATGCAAGGGACCTGCAGTGATTCTTGGTCCCCTATCAGAGATCGGGTTGGAGCAATTCACCGACAAGGGTAAAGATTCCACCAAAGTTGATAACATCCTTTCTTCAGTGGAAGTCCCCGGCGATGGTCAAGGGGTGCTTTTCAGTGGCTCCAATTGGCCATCTGGCACGAGTGGAGAATTTTGATAGGGACAATTTCTCATCCCAGGTGATTAGAAACATTCAGGTGGCCAGAAGATCATTGACCACCAAAATGATGCGACATGGAAGGCCTTCTGTGAGTAGTGCATAAAGAAGGGATTTCAGCCCGTTTCAGTGACTATGGCCCAAATACTGGACTTCTTGCAGGCGGGGCTAGATAAGGGCCTGGCCCTGGCCACTATTTGTAGGCAGGTGGCAGCCCTTTCTATGGTCTTGACTTTGGGGAACTTTGAGTCCCTACCAAAGCTCCCAGTGGTACGTAGGTTTCTCAGAAGAGCCACTGCCGGTGGTGCATAGGTACCCCACTTGGGACCTATCCAAGGTTCTTCAAGCACTTAAGACTGTACCTTTGGAGCCTTTGAGATCTGTCAGCCTACGTTTTCTAACATACAAGGTGGTTTTCCTAATGGCCATAACATCGGCCAGGAGGATATTGAAGGTGTCAGCCTTATTGGTCAGGGAGGACCTCTATTTTCTATGCCAACAGAGTAGTCCTGTGGTTGGACCTGGCCTTGATTCCCAAGATCAATTCCTACTTCCATCAAGCCCAGGAATTGATCTTGCCGGACTTTTGCCCGGCACCATCTCATGCCTGGGAGAGGGTCTGCCATACATTGGATGTAAGGCGGGCCCTCCGTATATATATGAAATGGACTGCATGTTTCAGGAAGATAAGAGGCTATGTTTGTGACGTTTCAACCAACTACGATGGGATAGAAGATTACACCATCGGCCATCGGCAGATGGATTGGAGGATTCATCGCTAAAGCATATGAAGTGCAGGGACTTGCCAAGCCGAGACAGATTACAGCTCACTCCACACAAAGTGTAGCCAAGATGGCTGCATGGTGCCACTCAGGCTTCGGTGGAAGAAATTTGCAGAGGGTGACCTGGTCCTTGTGTTTGCCTTTTATTAGGCATTACAGACTCATTTGCCTCGGCAGAAGCTGCCTTTGGAAGACGGGTCTTGCAAAAAGTGCTTTCTGCACCACAGGCTCAGGACCAGCCGGTGACCCACTGGTAGGACATCAGCTTTGGGTATGTCCCATGCTGTCTGGATCCTATCAACACCACTCTGGAGAAGGTGCATTAGTCTTACCTGAGATGCTCCTTCTCAGTCTTTATGAGCATCCAGCCCCATCCTGGAGACCGTGTGGTCCTGGGTGTCAGTATGAGTGGACATTTGCCATCAACAACCACATGCATTGCTTCGACATCATCGAAAACTGGGGACTGTTAGTAAGGAGGAGGCGTGTCCTCAATTTAAACAACTCAGTCAAAAGAACAAGCAGACCAGAGTCATCCCACACTGTCTGGATCCTATCTCCACCCTCTGAGGTGTGTCTCAGGTAAGACCAATGCCCCATTTAACCTTGGCCAAATAAACCAATTTTAAATTCCTTCCTTTTACTTTTAATAATCTTTAATTTTTACCCTTCACATAAAATCTGAAACGGGCCTGTTTCCAGCTTCCGGTGGGCCTCCAGAGCCTGGGTGAGGCTGTTTTCGTCCTCTCAGAGGCCTGGGGGAAGCCTCCGGACCCCCAGGAAGACGAAAAATGGCCCTCCTGGAAGTTCCAGTAGGCCACACCCACCCAGCAACCGGGGAGTGAACTGGTTT
This sequence comes from Hydrophis major, assembly GCA_033807585.1. Lineage (NCBI taxonomy): Eukaryota > Metazoa > Chordata > Lepidosauria > Squamata > Elapidae > Hydrophis > Hydrophis major. Next base: position 152,795,118 of record CM066328.1, on the reverse strand, counting down.
TGCTTAAGTTGCTCGGATTTTTGAATCCCACCCCTGACCACATGATTCACTTAACCATGGCAAAAAAGTCATAAAATTGAATTTGAAGCATTTAACAACCCACATTAGTGGCAGACATTCCAATTCCAATTGTGGTAATAATTTTGAGGACCACTTTTATTTTAACTTCTTTGATGCTAGATCAAATGCAATTGAAATTTTTATTTTAAAAAAAAACTATATTTGGTAAGTTTGCTGACAAGATAATGAACTTAGCAAGTTAAGCATTCATTTTTCAGTTGGGGTGTTGAATCTGTTTGCTCTCAGTTACCAAATTTTATTATTTATACACAATGACGTACAACAGGGTAACATTCCCTATTGAGAAAGATTAAAATTCTACACTCCATCTATCTCTAGTTTGTACAAATTATGGAGAAACATCACATTTGCTTTGATTCCTATAATACATTTGATATTTACTCCAAAAAGAAGAGAGGTCTTGTTTCACCCTTAAATAATATTTTTTCTTTAAAATAAGGTTCTCTGTGATGTGCTGAGAAAATTTTTCTATCTTTGGCATTTAGTCTAAGCATTTCTTTTAGTAAGAGGTTATTTTAAATTCAGGCTTATCTTCTTTTCAAGTAAATAATGATATTTTTTTTGCTCTTGCTAGCATTGAAGTACCATTTTGTCTGGCTTCTGAATTCCTATCAGGCATCATCAGCGTATTTATAAATCTTTATGACCATGAGGGCTAGAATCTTACTGTGTTTTGAAGACTGATAGTTAAGATACTGAGGAAAATAATCTTCCTTTGATTAGCGCTTACGTTTTATTGATATGCTTCTACTGTTTTAGCATATGTGATATTGTCTGGCACTGCTCCATAAATATCTTTTTAATGGTAAAGTGATACAGATGGGTTACTTATCTCCATTTGAAAACCTTCTAGGCCAAGAGGAACACCATGGGTCACTGCCATTAGTAAAAGTGAATTCTGTTAATTCAGCATGCAATATGTCTAGCTTTCTGAAAGCTCACTTGCATAGTGACCTTGAAATCACTCATGAATCATTAAATTTCATTAAAAACTCCTGCTACTGTAAAAAAACATCAGGATAAAGGTTTTTTATGGTTTTCCAAATACATTCCTCAAGTTTGAATAGACTCTGAAATTTTTGCACAAGTCTTGATTTCATGCCTCTTATTTTATTCACTCTTCATTTACAGTAAAATCCCTGCTTATGTATATGATTTACTCAAATTGTGATCCATTGAAAAGGTTAAAAAGTTTGTGTGCAGGGTTTTGGCTTCAGTGAAGACATTAGTTTTTCTTCCAACTCTGCTGTAAAAAAACCAAGGAGATTAAAAATAGTTGTAATCAGATTGGATAAGTAACACCTAAGTACAGCTATAGAAAGCAGCATGGTGCCACAAGAAGTTATCTTTTTAAGTGAAAGTTAGCTTTTCTACACTGTTAAATTCATCTTTTATTTTCTATTCCTTGCTTGCAAACTCTTCAATTTTCTTAAATATTTACTTTCATGGTAAACAATTATTGCTTTTTTTCCAGGAGCAGTCTTCGGATTTGAAAAGGGTAATTATTTCCTCAGGACATTTTATTAGTGTTGTGTGTAATAATCCAAAATGCCAGGGGGAATCCAGATTTGACTTTCTATTTAAGATGCACCATATTGTGAAACTATTCCTTTGAAAAGTCTGTATGTGGGTGTACAGAAGGAAGGAAGGAGGGGGGAAAGCTCTCCAGGTTTTCATCTCTTTATTGACCAGAGGTACAATAATATCAGTCTGTTTCCCATGAAAGTTGCTGTAGGAAGACAAAAACTGGCAGATGAATACAGTGATGCAGAGATTTGGGTATCGTGCGCGCGCGCGCGCGCACACACACACACACACATTGGAAAGCCATTTTAGCTTGTTTCTGTTTTTCAACCTGTCTCCTCCCTGACTTTCCACCTGACCATTTGGTAGAGCTGATTTCTCTACAGCGGTTTCTTAGGGAAACAGCAGGTTTTTGATGGATAAACAGAGAAAAGCTAAGTGAACAAAAGACAGAAAGGAAAGCGCGTTGGAGAAAAAAAATGAGAAATTGGGCTGTGGATATGGGTGGCTGCATTCTGCTATAACATAAGCTAGGGTTTGTCTTAAGCCAGCGATCTCAGTCTTGGGGTCAAGCAAAGGAATCTGTTCAACCTTTCGGGTGGGTCTGAATCCAGCCCAAATTACCTCCTGTCAGGCAGATCAAAAGCAAAGTTAGCTGGAGATGATGGGAGTTGTAATATAGCTCATCTGGTCCTGTAGATGAGCAGGTTTGGAAGGGCAGAGAGTTTCAGATCTTTTATCACTTCCAAATATTGTATCTTGAATGGAATTAGCATAGTAAACCACGTGTCTCTTGCTGAAGATAAAGCATAACTCTGACTATTCCTAATCTTTAAGTCTGGTGGTGGCATAAAATCTCTCTTGGTTCCTGTCTTAAGTATACAGGCACTGATTTGGTGAAGCATTCCTCATACAAATCAGACTTCTCCAAAATGAGGACTAAAAGAAGCTTTGCTTCACCTTTTTTGCATTTTTATACTTCCCATAGTTGATAACCGTCCCATTTATTCAGAAATGTAAGTGAACTGTCAGCTTATGTGCAGTTTATATCCTAGATATGAACATAAGAGCCTTGGTGACACGGTGATTAAGAGTGCAGTACTGCAAGCTACTTCTGCTGCAGCCAGCTGCCTGCAGTTTGGCAGTTCGAATCTCACCAGACTCAAGGTTGACTCAGCCTTCCACCCTTCTGAGGTGAGTAAAATGAGGACCCAGATTGTTGGGTGCAAGAGGCTGACTCTGTAAACCGCTTAGAGAGGGGCTGTAAAAGCACTATAAAGTGGTATATAAGTCTAAGTGCTATTGCTATATGCAGAAATTGGAGAAGGCCCAGGCATTTTGAAGAGATCTTCAGTAACTGGAGTAAAAGTCAAGTTATATAACTTGCTAGTGAACTCTTTGGGCTCAGAACAGAGGTCTCCAAACTTGACAACTCTAAGACTTGAGGACTTGAGCATAGCTGGCTGGAGAATTCTGGGAGTTGAAGTCTACGAGTCTTAAAGTTGCCAAGTTTGGGGACCCCGGGCTTAGAACTTCTTGTGCACTCTAATACTACATAACAAAACTTTTGTACACGGTTGTGGCTTGCCTGTCAAACACAAGGTACAGTCCTCTAAAATGTATGCAGCTTTGAGACAGGTTACTTAAGATTTCTTTTACTCAAATATTGATCCAAGAAAGCTTGCAGGTTCTAAGGTCTTTCATGCGTGGATAAAAACATTCAAGGGCAAGCTAGCCACCTCTGGTGGTAGGATGTCTTACTGAATAAGTAGCCTAGTGATTAAGCCCTGAGGACTTACTGAGATGTTTGGGGAAAATAATTGGCGTGAAGTGGGAATGTGGCCTTCATTCCCAAAGATTTTGGAAATGACTGCTATTCTCAAAAGGTGAGCTTCTCCCCACCTTTTCCAATCTCTGCTTGAGGAGAAGGGTATTTAAAAAGGCCTTAATTTCTTATTTGTTGACTGATTCTCAGTGACTTTAATTTCCCTTGTTCCATATCTCTGGTTCTGAGGCAGAAAGGTGCCAGGAGCTTCTTTCCATAGTCACAAATATTCCAATCGTTCAACAAACACTGGATTCAGAAAAAGCTTGAAAATTGCAAGACTTGGAAGCACAAGCAAATTGTGGAAGTTAAAAATGTACAGATCATTTTTTCTCTAATGTTTCTTATTCTGATGCTTTGGTAAGGAGCCTAAAATAATATACATTTTAAATGCTTTTGTCACTGTAATTTTCCTTATAATTTGGAGAGCCCAATGAACAGCCAATTTCTCATCTTTTCAGATCTGGGTAAAACAAGCAGTTTTCCTTCTCTCCTTATACTGCCTCACTCAGTTTCCCATGAACCTTTAAAAATGGACAGGATTCAAGGAAGAAACAAGTTGGAGATCAATTCACAAATAGTATTTGTAGAAGATGCTGTTTTAAAAAGAGAGAGATGCTTTCTTTTTCAAAAAGAAGAAAACAGGAGGTATTTATTTCTGCTTGGTAGTAATGCGAGGAGAATATATCAATCTCAATCTTCCAAAATAAAAAGATATAGATTGTTTGATGGATCATGCTACTTGCAAACAGCAGAATGAGAACAGAGGAAGACAGCCTAATAAGCAAGGATGAGATGGGTCTATTCCCAATTGGCCAATAAATCTGATTATATTATTTCTAAAGTTAATAAAGAAGCGATTTGGGGACCTTTTAGGAACTGATTTGCTTTTGCTGTACAGTTACTTGACATTTAATGGAGTCATAGCAAGAGGTAAACTTTGCCTGCCTTGTCAACTGAGGCTGTATCTCTTCTCCAGATGAATAGTCATCACTGAAAAATCAGTTTCTGCTCCCTGCTGCTTCTTCATGTGGCCAGGTGCCGGTTCCCTAGTCCTCTCACCTCACTCTCTTGTGGAAACCTTATACCTCATGATTTGGTTGACCACAGAAGTCGCCCAATGTGGCATATTGGTATGAAAGATGAGGGGCAGATTGTGATGGTGAGGAGGGACAGGGAGTCACTGTAGAGTAAACCTCAAGAGTAGATTTGAGAATATGTGGAAGTGTGCAGGAAAGGCAGACTTTTGCAGACTAGTAATTTATGGGCTTCCAAATTGACTGGCATTTTTATTTAACTTGGCAGAAAATTTTAGAAGAATCCCAGGAAGATGAAGCTCATGCTGCTTGAAGAAATAGGATATCACAGCATTCATTTTTAAGATTCCTGTCTCAATTTCTATTGGTAAATCAGTCAGTCCCATTTGACCAGAATTCATTCTTCTATATACTTTCGTAAAATCAGATTGCTGTAGTTTTGCAGGGTTTTTTTAAAAAAATAAAAGCTTGCAAAAATGCAGCTGCCACCAATGCAAGCAAAAAAACTATATATCTGATTTCTGTACACTGAATGATGTCCCTTAGGGTGGAAAAAAGCTAGCTAGTGCATGCCTTTGTTTCATCACTGCACAGTTTGCATATCCTCATAAGTTCAGCTTTAGACGTGATTTAAAATTGCATGATTGATGACATAGAGAAAATATTCATATTCTTACATCTAGGGTGGCAACAGAGATTTGTGGTGGTGCATGAATATATGTCTATGCATTTGCAACCAATAAGTCATATTTACATAATCAGTTCAAAGAAATAGACATTCTATCATCAATCATGCAGCAGTATTTAATAAAGTATTATGTTTGCAGAAGATTACAACTCAAAAAGCAACTCTTTCTCCTTTCTGCTTAACCTCAGAGTGCAGGAAGGCTAGCATTCCCTGGGAGGAGGCAGTTTACAGGAAATTTATGTTCAATCCCTCTTATTTTCCTGAAGGATGAAAAAAAAAAGATTTCTATCTGAAAAATCAGATGCTAGTGTATTCTAGCAGTGGGGAACTTTGATCACCTAAATCAGGGGTCTCCAACCTTGGCTCCTGGAAGCCTGGCGGACTTCAACTCCCAGAGTTCCACAGCCAGCAAAGCTGGCTGTGGAATTCTGGGAGTTGAAGTCCGCCAGGCTTCCAGGAGCCAAGGTTGGAGACCCCTGACCTAAATGTTAGGTTACAGTTTCATTATCCTTGCCACCAGCCTACCAGGAAAAGCTAGGGAGAGTTGGGAGTCCAGCAGCATCTGGAGGCTATTGCTGTTGTTCACGTGTTCCTTTCCATGATCAGGAGGAAGGAAATAATTCACCCTTTGTGATTTGGGGTTCACTGGGTCTGTTGGCTTTTAAGTTTCTATTGATATCAGGAAGAGGTGGGTTGTGGTTTTTTTTGTTTTTGTTTTTTGCAATTTAGGTCCATCAAAGCATTACACTGTCACAAGTGGAGAAATTATTCTCTTCTAGAGTGTTCAGATAGCTTCCTCAGGTTTGCGGAGGGTCATTTTTATGATTGTTTGGAAAGATTCTGAGCCTGGTAAATCCATGCATATATTTAAAGTGGGGGAAGCATATTCAAATATGAGTATTTTGAGAGTAGGTGGCTCAGCAAGATTCCATAGTTCTCCCATGAGCTGTTCAGAGCATCCAGAAGTGGGAGGTGCTTCAGTCTCTTCTGGAAAGGCTGGGTTTAAAACTCCAGGATGCTCCTCCTCCTCCACGGGACTCCTCCTCAGCGTCCCCCAGTTTTAGCTCAGCCTTCGTGGTAAGAGGTTGTGCACTCCCTGACTGGAACGGTTTCTGATTCAGCTCGTCAAGATTCAGATTTGCTCTTGGGTTAATTCAGCTTGCAAATTTTTTCCCCCTATTAATCTGGCGATTTCAAGGCTTGTGGCTCTATTAGGTTATCCCCCCCCCCCCCCCCGATCAGTTGAGAGCAGCTCTTTGTGATTGGCGGAGTCTGCCACTTCGCAGGCAGTCTGAGACAGCTGCTTCAGGCAATTAGCCTATCTTAATTCCCAGATCGTCTTTGCGATCTTGCCGGAACGCTCACAGCCGCGGCTCACTTCTCCTTATAGGATCATTTGCCTGACATTTTGGAGAGTCAGCAGCAGTGGCTCGTTAAACTGCTCAGGCATTTAACATTGGAGATTCTGCCTTCCTACCTTTTTAAATGGCTGGCTTCAAGTCCGCACCTAAATATTACAGGCACTTTCCCTGCTGGTTTCCCTTCTTGGGGACCGGGGCAAGTATTTTCCTACTCCACTTTCCTGGGATTATCTCTCTCTTAGCCTGCTGGCATTGGATAAGCAGGCTAGTCCTTAAACAGGAATTATTTTTTTCCCCTCTCGCAATTGCTTTTAGATCATTATATTGGAGCGAAGCCTCAAGTGCCATTTCAAACAGCGGGCCTTTTTTGACAGGAAAGGATCCATCCAGGACCTGTATACCTGGTTTCCCTTGTTGGGGACCAGGGATCCTGAATATTTCTTGCTTGGAGCATTTGCTGGGGACCCTTAGATACTGTTTCCCATATATACGGGCTTACATATATAGGCATATGTATATATATGTGTGTTTGTATAAATATATATATATATAGGGGTGTCCTTTCAAGGAACCTTACAGGGCAACGATCATAACCGATGCCAGCCTGGTAAGATGGGGAGCTTACTTCCAATCCCACACTGCATAGGGAATTTGGACTATTTCCAAACAATCACAAAGTATCAACCTATTGGAGCTGTGAGCAGTTCATCTGGCGTTACGCAGTTTTCTACCCCTTTTCCAATCATGCCACGTTCTGGTCTTGACAGACAATATCACAACCGAGGCCCATGTAAACAGACAGGGGGGTACCCACTCCAAACTTCTGATGCTGGAGACGGCCAGGTTGTTCAAGTGGGACGAGGCCAATCTGTTGTCACTCAAGGCAGAGCACATAGCAGAGGCCTTAAATACACAAAGCGGACTGGCTCAGCAGGGCCTCGATGGATCAGGCAGAGTGGCGCCTACACCCATTTCTCTTCCAGGAAGCAATGCAGAAGTTTGAGCAACCGGTGATCAATCTATTTGCCTATCCCCGCAACGCCCAATTGCCCCAGTATATTTCAAGGTACCTGACTCAGGGGGCGGAGGTCGTCAATGCCCTTCGATGTTAGTGGCCTCCCGGACTTCTATATGCGTTTCCTCCACTCCCTGTAATACCCAGGTTGATCCAGAAGTTATTGGAGGAATGAGCAGAACTGATATTGGTCGCCCCTTACTGGCCCAGGTGAACGTGGTTCGTGGACTTTCAGGACCTGTCGAGAGAACAAACTTGGAAAATTCCACCATTGAGGGTTTCCCTCTCGCAAGGGCTGGTACTTCACCCGGACCCACAATGGCTCAGCCTAGCCGTGTGGAGGTTGAGTGGAACCGTTTAAGGACCCAACAGATTTCAGAGGATACCATTGCCACCATACAAGCATCCAGGCGGTCCTCTACAAATCGTATATACAAGGCCACGTGGTCCGCTTTCTGTCGCTGGTGCCAGGGGCCTAAGATTGACCCAACTACCTCATCAATAGGGCAATTATTGGACTTTTTATAGGAGGGGTTGAACAAGGGCCTATCTCCAAATACCTTACACAGACAGGTGGCGGCCTTAGCCTCGGTGATATCCTGGGCTGACCTTCATTCCATAGCACACCATCCACATGTCCACAGCTTTCTTAAGGGTGCTGCAAACTTACGACCTCCTGTAATTCATCGCTATCCCACTTGGGAACTCAACAAGATGTTAACCGCACTTACAACTGGCCTGTTCGAGCCTTTAAGAACCGCTAGTCTCAAATTCCTGACATATAAGGTGGTCTTCTTCATTGCAATCACATCAGCAAGGAGGATTTCTGAGTTGGCAGCATTGTCGATGAGAAAGGACCTGTGCGTGTTTCATGCGGACAGAGTGGTTCTCAGATTGGATCCATTGTTCATCCCTAAAGTAAATTCAGCCTTCCACAGAGTGCAGGAGTTGGTGCTTCCAAATTTTTGTCTATAACCATCTCATAGATTGGAGCATCAATCGCATCGACTTGACGTTTGAAGGGCGTTAAGCATCTAAATGCACGGCGGCATTTCGAAAATCTGAGGCTCTATTCCTATCCTTCAACCCATCCAGTTTAGGACACAGGATGTCATCGACGACCATTGGTAGATGGTTGAGAGCCACCATAGCTAAAAGTTATGAATGCCAGTCCATCTCAGTTCCTAAGGGCATTACAGCCCACTTGACAAGAAGTGCGGCAGCATCAGCAGCATGGGCCACTCGGCTTCCATGAACGAAATCTGCAGAGCAGTGACTTGGGCTTCACCATCGCCATTTGTCAGAAATTATAAAATTGATGTCTACGCCTCAGAGGACACTTCATTTGGCAGAAGAGTCCTGCAGAGGGTCCATAGAATTTAGGGGTGGATTTCGATCCAGACGGAGTCCCTCCCTTAGGACAGGCCAAGCTTTGGTATGTCCCACTTATGGATGCTCTGAACAGCTCATGGGAGAAAGGGCATTGGTACTTACATCATATGCCCGTTCTCTGTGAGCTGTGAAGAGCATCCAGCCCCACCCATTTCATTCCATCTGGTGGGGTTCCGTTCCAGTCAGGGATCTAGATTAGGTAATGAGTTCCGGACTTTGGCACTCAGTCTTCGCAAAACTGGGGGATGCTAAGGAGGTGTCCCGTGGAGGAGGAGGAGCGTCCCGGAGTTTTAAGCCCAGCCTTTCCAGAAGAAACTGAAGCACCTCCCACTTCTGGATGCTCTTCACAGCTCACAGAGAACAGGCGTATCAGGTAAGTACCAACACCCTATCCCATGTTAGTTTGAGTTTCAAAAAAGAGATGTGTAAGGAAACAGAATTAACAAGTCAGGCAAAATCATGAATGTAAACATGGGTGAAAACTGTGTGGGATTTTCACTTCATACTTGACGTGAAACATTCTGTGTTCTGTTATGTGCCATCTAATAATTTTAGATGCAATAAATGGAAAAATCATAGTTCAGTAGTTGCACAACTACTTTGCATGTGAAAGTCTATGTTAGTCCCAAGAATCTCCAGATTTTTTGAACAATTTGTGGGAAAAGTGACATCATCCTTGTAGATCAGAGGTGTGAAACTAGTGGTCCGTGGGCCGGATGCGTCAATGCACAAGCCATGCCCACCCCTGCTCCATGAAGGGGAAAAACATTGTGAAAAGTCACATGATGGCAGCATGATGTAGCGAGTTTGACACCTGTGTTATAGATCAACCTAGAACCTTCCAAATGTTTTGGACTTTTAATTCACCTCAACTCCAGTCAACACGATGAGTAGCAAGAAAATGTGGAGATTGTAGTTTAAAAAGTCACTAACTTGCCTGCCCCTGGTTTGAGTAATAATAGATTAGACGGATCCAGGGTCTTGGTTCAGGACAAGACAACTTCCTTTGTTTCTGTCAGACATTTCCTTTTTATACTGTAGTTTATGCTGTAGTTCTGGGCTAGCCAAGTCAAGGCAGCCATTTTGAAGCGTAAAGTCCCTTGAAATAAAATCCAGCAAAGTTCTCCAAGCCAACCAAATTTTTTATACCTATAAGCCTGCTAATGATCTGACAATACTGGCAAAGGGCCAGTTGGTGAAATACCATTCTAAACAGCATAGATTTCCTTCCCCCACCCCACTTCTCCCTGTGAAAGAATACTCTGCAATAGTTTGACCTCTTAGCTAATTTTTAATACTGATTTGACATAGATAAAAAGATCTTAGAGGACGTAACTGGTTCTCGTTTGCCTAAACCCAGGAACTGGGGCAGGGTGGCGGGAGGTATTGGGGAATTCAGTTTCTTTTATATTTAGAACCTTGCAGGTTTCACACTTTGCTGTACTGAATTAGTAATGCAGGATTTGTCAGTGAAAGTAATCCTGTTACTTCTGTTTTGAGTTTCATGTTTCCTCCCTATGGATTTTGTATATGGTAAGGTGGTGCTTATCTCCTACAAATGAGTTTAATTGCTGGTTGAATTGATTACCCAATTGTAGAAACTGTTCGTGAGACAGTACCATTCTTACAATTGCGTTGCATCAGTTTTTAGTCTGTAAATGAGAGTTGTGCGAATGGAACCCCCATGTTTTGCCAGCATCTCTCTGACTCTGGGCAGGATACAACAATCCAGCTTTCAAGGTTGTGTACATAGGAGTCCCTCCAACTTTCCTACAGAACAACTCATGCCCAAGAAAAATTGGGCTATCTTGAAGAGTTGATGTGAGACCTAAGGCATAAAAGGCAAGGCAAGAAATAAGTTGCATATAGGTAGTCCTCAACTTACAAAAGTTCATTTAGTGCTGTCTGAAGTTACAATGGCACTGAAAAAGGAAACTTAATTATTTATAGAATTTATATTGCTGCATATTTGCACATGGCAACTCAGGGCAGCTTATAGAATATAAAACCCCATATAAAAACAATAAAATTAATAAATGTCATAGAATACATTAATATACTAAAACCACCCCCCTGCTCTGGCAATAGCACCTCTCATGAGCCATTTAATGGGCTCCATCCCACTCTGGGTTCCCGAGGCCCGCTGGCAGAACCAGGTCTTCAGCACCTTTCAGAAGAGTGGGGGCCATTCTAATCTCTGTGGATGATGTTCCAGAGAGATGGGGCCACCATGGAGAAGGCCCTTCTTCTGGGTTCTACCAGGTATATCTCCTTAGGGCCGTGATGGCAAACCTGTGGCATGCAGAGCCGCAGGCAAACTTACCTCACTGTGTGTGTGCATGCCTCAAAGCTGATTTTTTGGCTGGTTTGAGGCCTTTTTTGGCTTCCCAGAGGCTTGAAAAAAGCCTCTGCAGGCCAAATAATAGGATTGTTTCATCACTTCCTGTAATACCGGAAGTGACAAAACGGGCCTATTATTCAGCCTGCAAAGCCTGGAGAGGCTTTTTTCAAGCCTCTGGGAGCCAAAAAAGGCCTCAAACCAGCCGAAAAATCAGCTGTGAGGGGCAGTGCAAGTAAGGGGGCTATGGCAGCTGGGGGGGGGGGGATTGCACACGCATGCAAATGGGGCACATTGTCTTTTGGGTGGTGGCGCGCATGCACGCATACAATTTTTGGCACAGGCTGCTACTTCTACCATTTTCTGTGTTCCTGTGTATTTTTTTTCCCTATGCTTTCTGGTCTTAAAGCTAAGCCGTTGTTGGCTGTTTAAACGATGATCTCAACCATTTCATCTCCAGATATATTGTCCATGCTGGCAGAAGATTAGTGTGAGTTGTAATCCAACAGATTTGAAGATGCTAAACTAGGAAAATGTGTCTTATCAGAATGTTCAAGCATCCTGCCATTTGAAATAAAATGGCTGATTTCTCTTTGACTACATTGGTTTTGGAACACTTTTAAAAGTATTTGCCATGGACCTGGCTTTGATATGCATATCATTCTGGTGCCTAATGAAGCCTTTTTCATTGGTATGGGCTTTCCAAAATACAGTACATTCCATCACATGCTGTGAGTTAGTTAGTTCTTTAGGTTAAGCCTCTGTCTGAAATCAACACCTGGTACCTTCATGGACACACAGTGCCCATATAGCGTTATTAGCTAAGGAATATCAGATTTGTTCTTGGTTTCTTCTACCGTGTTTTGCAACTTTCCACAGTAGCCTTCAGCAACTGCAGTTTTGTACTGGCTTTCAGTCCAACTAGTATCAAACACCCAACTGTGCTTAATTTTTCCAGAAGCAGCTATGACTGGCTAAGTACTATTGCCACATAAGCTGAGTGATATTTTCTGTTGTGCTTCTGTTACATAAATTTCTGTTTTTCTGTCAATGTGTATATCTGTTGATCTTTGTACTTTTATACTCTCCTAAGGGCGGGGAATATTTTTAATCTTTTGTGAATAAATACATGTAATACAACATTCCTATCTGGCTTGTCAGAAAAAAAAATATTCCTATTTAGAAAGACTGAATGATAATATAGATCCTGCCTTACACATCCTTCATTAACACTAAAGAGTCTAAAGTTGTACTGTTGCCTTCCTTCACCAGAGGGCAAATCAAAGGATAAACTAATGTCTACCATGATTCATTGGTGTCTGAAAGACCGCTACTTTTCAATCAATCATCTCGCCTAAAGACGATTCTTATGTATTTAAATACATAAAATTAGAATGAAGGATGATTTCCTTTTCCCTTTTATTAATTATTAAATTTATATCTCACTATCCCATCCCATCTCACTATCAAGCAACTCTAGGATATATTTCTGATAACATGGAAAGAAAAAAAATAATCAGACTAGGGCTGGAAAGGATCTTAGATCTCCTACTCAAGCAGATCCTCTACTATTCCAGACAAGTGGCGGCCCAGTCTTTTCTTAAAAACCTCCATTGATGAAGCACCCACAACTTCTGGTGGCAAGCTGTTCCACTGGTTATTTGTCCTCCCTGTTAGGAAGTTTCTCCTTAATCCCAAGTTGCTTCTCTCTTTGATTAGTTTCCATCCACTGTTTCTTTTCCTGCCCTCTGGTGCTTTACTAGGGAATAGACTTTCCCTAGTAAAGATTTATATTTTTGAAGCAATGCCACCTTAGAATGTGCAGTGATAATTTGATTTTTAATGTATGCCTAGATCACACATAATTTGCTATGTAAGTGGTGCAAATTGATGGTGCAAATTGCATAGACCTAGTTTAGTCAAGCAGAATCACTTTTCAGTAATAGTTGCAATGTGACAATAGTTGGGTATTTTGGTGTTGTGACACTCACAAGTACGAAACACAACATATGAAGTACCACATACTGTAGCTGACCTTGACTTAGCTTGAAAAGCTGAATAGGATCAGCTCTAGTTATTATTTGGAGAGAAGACCATCAGAAAATCCTCAAATGGGGAACTGGGAAGGTTTTTTTAAGCCTTAGAAAAAGACAATTGATTCCCAGTCGCTGGTAAAACATGCGTTAGGACTGGTGCTATGTGATCTAGCTTACCGACTTGGCCACAGCATTTTCCAGTTGAGGCTTTGAGACTGTTTCAAAGATGAGAGGTCCCTCAAAATGACCGTACTTTGCAATTGTTAGGGCAGGATCATTGAAGAGAATGGGATCCTGCAGGGGTCCCTGATGTCAGCAGACCAAAGCAAACACACTTCTCTTCTCTGCTGATTTTTAACAGTGACCTGAGCAACTACAGGACCTTGAATTCCCAACCTTCAAAACTGCCCCAACTAAACCCCATCAATAGTGAGGGAGTTAGCAAGATCCACAGAAGAGCATCCAAAATCTCATCTCTCAGGGTAATTCAGACAATGGATCTGCTCAATGTCCAGATTTGAAAATGGACACATACAGGAATAATAAGGGGAAAAATGAGGGACTCATCAATTAATGTTTAAAATATAGGTATTATTTCTTTAAATGAATAGAAAAGAAACTGTGTTAGCGGGTTCTTACGATGGTTGTAAGAGCAAGGTTATGTATGTATGTATGTATGTATGTATGTATGTATGTATGCCATGCATTAAATTTTATTTCTATAGTTGCCATCTCAACAAGTGACTCTGGGAAGCATACATTTTACTCTGGGAAGCGTACATATTACTCTGCTTCCTTGCAAAGCCGATCACTTGATTCCTCTTTGTAGAAAGGCAGAATTAGCAACAGTTGGCAGCCCCATGCCAAAAATGGGCTGATCTCAAAAAAACTAAGTGTGATTGGACCTGGTTAGCATTTGGATAAGAGAGCACTACGAGATTTAGAAGATTAATCTAGACTGGGAATGAAAAAGAAAAAAAGTCCCAGAAGGTGGCTGAATTGAACACTTCCCTGTTGCCAGGAATTCAGTTTGACATAAGGGGAGTTTTTACCTAAAAAGACAGCCACTTTGGTTATAGTCATTAAAGGCACCTGTTAGAAACATCCAACATATTTCCTCTTATATTGCTATCTGGGAGGGGTGGGGGTCCTAAATTTTCCACTTTGCTGGTTTGGGTTTGAGCCAGTTGGGAGTGGTGTCATGGCACCAGACTAGAAACCGGGAGGTTGTGAATTCCAGCTTGTTCCTTAGGCCCAAAGCCAGTTGGGTGACTTTGGGTCAGTCGTTCTCTTTCAGCCCTGGGTAGGAAACCAGGACAAGGCTGAAAAATCCTGCCAAGAAATTCTCAGAGACTTGTCTAGGCATTCATAGTCAGTCAACACTGACTCAGGGGGATTCAACCCCACCTTTTACCTAAAGGAGGATGATTGGTCCAAGGCTGACAAAACAGTTGAAAACAAATATAAGGCTGCTTTAGCTTTTCTGATCTTTCTGTCCTCTACAAATGTTAACACAGTGAAGGATTAAGGATTTGGGGGAAGTAACCAGTTGCTTTCCTTAACAATCTATTAATGTTTTACAAGCAGCTTTTAAACTTTTTTGATTTGTTAGATACCTTTGGTGATTGAAGACACTATCAAATAGATGGAAGAAGTCGTTTTGAAGGGGGGGGCTTTGTATGGGATTCAAATATCTCTGGGCTCAGTTTGGATTTTTTGTTGAATAAATGGGTACCTATATGGAAATGGGCAGCTTAACTTGATTGCTTTAGGATATAGTAGTTATAAAATTCAAATGTTATTTGTACCTATGCAAATAAGCAGCTTTAGCTACGATTGCTTTAGGATACAGAATGTAGGATTCAAATCTTGCTAGTCAAATAAGCAGTACCTATAAAAAGAAGCTTTAACTAAGATTGTTTCTGGATGCTGCGGTTGTAAGTCAAACCATCTCACTTGGTTATTCTGGGCTTACCATGTAAACTGTGACACCACCTAGTGGCAACTGATGAATAACACATCTAAAAAATAATTCCGTTTATATACAATATACATTGATGTTATTTCACCGGTTTATACCCCATTGTGGGGTATATTTAAAATATGGTTCCAAAAATTGCACCTCACGTGGGGAATAAACCCCAAGGATGCTAAAGTGTTGTGTAGGTGTTAGCAGTACTGTCCTCACTAGACGTTCATTGAACAGTAGCGCAACCCCAAGATAAGGATAGTTGAGGAGTATTTTGCAGGCGGCGGTCTGGGGAACTAAACGGTAAACCCATCGAGATCATAGTGAGCCACATTTGCTTGCTTAGACTGCTTTGCGGCGGACAGCGTGTTGATTAATGCCATTTCTGAAGTATTTGCAAAGCAAGCCGCTTTCCAGCTCCTCTCTTCGTGAGTTTGGAGGTTACCCAAAATGCCGTGCAGCAGTCGCTTTGCATAGTGGGCGGTGCTACGACGAAGCGTAGCGGGGAGGCGGGCTTAAGCTTCGAAGTGATGCCTTTTTCCGCTTGTGAAGATCTTGTTTTAGCGCCTCTTCTTAGCGATGGGGGGGCGGATTCATCCTTTACATTCTCTTTACTAGGGTTCCTCAGACTGCATGCCTGTACGTCTCCTCGTTGAGTTTAGAGCTTGGATGATCATTTTTTTCTTTTTAGTTGAAGTCCTTAATAATGTTACAGACCAACTTTCTCCAAACGGGCGCAACCCCACCCTATTAGACTGCAACTTCCACAGAGAAGAATGATGGGAGGTGTAGTCCAGTGCCCTTGAAAGGCTACCCTATTTGGGTAAGCTTCTTGTTACAAAAGGGATCTGCATGTAAATTCCTTCTGTGTTTGGAGTTTAGTGTGTAAGTGGAGGCTTTTTTTATCTCTGAATTCTGCAGCAAGTACATTCTGGGAACCACATAAATTTGGTACTTAATGGCTTTCTAAAATATATAATTAGATTTGCTTCCTTTCAGGATGCTTCATGCAAATGCTTCTCCAGTCTGGTTCCTTGTTGTGGCTGCAAATCCAAGAATGCCTAGCTTTTTAGTTAGAAAGAACATTTTGCAGGAGGGATAAAGTCTGTTTTAAAATTACAGCTTCATAGAATGTAGGTTTTTTTTTTAAACTTAGCAGTTTTAAAAAGTGATTTTGAAAAAGTTTACATCTTACACTTCATTGTGTAGTATAAGTTATTTTTCACTGGCTCTTTAAATTTATTACATGTAAACCAATGCATTCATAGTAATTGCATTAAAGAAGTCAAGAGTTGGAATAAGTTAAACGCAAATACTGCATTGGTCCCTCCATCTTAAATTTATTCAAAATTATAATTGTATGGATTCAAAATATATTTGGATTCAAAACAGCATGTATTCAAAATCCACAATCCATTAATTAAATTTATGCTGCCCAATTCTCAATGACTAATCCTTTGGTTAGTCATGTCAACAACTTCAACTTATCCAATATTTGGCCCTGGTTTTTTAACAGTTAATGTTAATTTGCTTATTAATAACTTCCAGGTTACAAAGTGGTGCATCTTCAGTATAGTTTGATATGCCATTTTATGAATTTGAATAATGTTTCTCCTCACTCAGCTTATCTTAAAACAGTGTTGATAACTTTTATGGAAATTAATCTTTAGACTTGCAGCTGTTCTACTTATTTGCATTTTCTGAGCATAGATGTTGTCTAGCTCTCCTGAATCACAACTAAGAAACCACAAACAAAATACAACACTACATAACCTGACATCGTTCCTCCACTCAGGATTTACAACATGGATTAATTAATCCATAATAAATGACCAAGCTTAAAACTTTAATATCATTCTGTAATCTAGAATCCTCAACCTGCCATTTAAGTATATGGGAAGTACAGACAGAATAAGCAATTGAACATTTACTGTCCTGAGCAAAGTTGGATAACCGAATTGAAGGATTTACTCCAATAAAGGTGCATAGCATCAGAACGGACCTTGGTTTTTGTCTTAGTCGTTGAACTGGGTTCATTTATTTCAATAGCAGTTACCTAATTACTCAGTCTCATCAACAACATTGGTTACCTAAAAAACTCCAGATCCCTTTAAACATCAAATTGAAGTTTGTGCAACTTTTAACAACCTTCTAGTTTGGTAGTTGTAAGAGCCCATTCCTTTAATATCTGTTTTAATGTCTAGGTTGCATACTCACTGTTTTCATATTCATATTTTCCATATCAGAGATTGCATCTTTTTTTTTTAACATCCTGTTGTTGTTTTCAGGTTGTCCTGCTGGGCTTGGACATCTTATCTGCACTGGTGTCAAGGCTCCAAGATAGATTTAAAGCTCAAATTGGCACAGGTATGTTTATTTTATGATGAAACTATGTGTGGGCCAGCTTGTTCTTGTTAGCAACCTGTAATAATTTAAAAAACCAGGAACTGCCATTGGTATGAACACAGAAATTACTTTGTATTGTAATAATGTTAGATAAGAACTTCATAATTATTTTGCTTTTACAGTTTTCTTTGAGGAGCATCTGGTAATATGCAGGCTGAGTTCACACAATATACTAACCTTAAATGCAGTTTGATGGTTGCCCCATAGTTTATGTGACACACCTTTGTATGTCATTTTTAAAATAAGGTGATTAGGTCCTGAATCCTTACAAGCATGCCACTTGAATTAAATTATAGACTCAGCACCAATCCTAATGTTAGTTTTCAGCTGATTGGATAATATACCTTTGAACTCTGTACAGGACTTGGGGGAGTCATGAAGAGCCAGTTTGGTGTAATTGTTAAGGTGCTGTCCTAGAAACCAGGAGATTGTGAGTTCTAATCCTACTTTCTATGACAGCGAGTTGGTTGTCTTTGGCCAGTTAGTTTCTCTCTGCATAACCCACCTCATAGTATTCCTGTTGTAAGGAAAATAAGAGGAAAGGGGTGTATTAGATCTGTTTTCCCCTCTGAACTACTTAAATTAGTAATAAAAGCAGGATAACAAAAATCTTTTTAAAAAGCCAACATCAATATCTGTGAAAGATTCTCATATATGTCTGATGACACTGAATTATTATTTACATTTACAGTGTAGATTGCTGAATCCTTAAGGACTCTAACATTAAAAAAAACAATATATAATCAAGGAAAAGTATAAAATAAGTGTTCACAAAAACTAATGAAAGCATGGAATGAAACTAAACTAATCAAGGTCCCCTCTGAAAAAGCTGTTTCCAGAAAGCAGGCAGGCAGGCACAAAAAAAATAGCACTTTCCCTTACATTCCTTAAAGCAGACACTATTAATAGTTTCTTCCCAAGTAGGCTAAACTGGTCATGTCAATTCAAATGAGTGAATCTACTCATGCAGATAACAAGCAGTTTTAAAAGTTAATGCCAGCACTTTAAAATTGTATCCAGGAGCCTGTTAGCAACCAATGCAGATTCCCACACATTGGTATAATGTGTCCCCACTGGCAAATGCTGGTTAGCATACAGATTGCTGCACCCTGAATCAAGTGCATTCTTTCGGGTGATTTTCAAAGACAGCCTCAGGTAGAGTGTGTTTCAAAAACCAGCAAGTGGTGATAATGAGGATCTCAGCCACCGTAGCAAAATCTCACCACTCCAGCTAGAGTCACAACTGATGCACCAGCAGAAGCTAGAAACACACACTCCAGAACCACAGCCTCCAACTTCTGTAGCAGGACCTATGAGTCCCAAAGAGCCTCAAGTCACTAATTAACATTAATGTAAATATGATCTGGTTGCCAAGTGCTTAAAATGCAGTCACATGACTGCAGGTGTGTGTATTGCAATTGTAACTTCAAGGTTAGGTTGTAAGAAACTTTTGGGTGATTCAAATGGTTAAGTGATTGGTCATTAAGCAAACACTACCTGTATGGGGGAATTACAAGCAGCAGCCATTAATATAGTGCATGAAAATAAATATGATTGGACATACTTGAAAAGTTAGCAGCATATGCAAACTTAATGACAGGGCAGCCTTTTTCACAGCCTGTTGTCTGAAGCAAATGTCTATTTCTTCCACATGAGTAGCTTACCAAAACACCCCACAAGGCACTTGGGAAGGTAGACATATTTTAGTGTTGATCTGAAATGTCAACTCTGTTTTTGAATCCTCCTTTGTGATCCGCCTTTCTTTTTGTCTCCAGTGTTACCTAGTCTAATTGACAGACTGGGAGATTCAAAAGACTCTGTACGAGAGCAGGATCAGGCCCTGCTGTTAAAAATCATGGAGCAAGCTTCTAGTCCCCAGGTGAGTTTTGGAAAGGTACAACAATTGGGTACAAACTTATGGTATCTACTCCAAGGAAACCATTCACAAGAAGGTTCAATTTGTATTGAACATTTTTATTATGCCTAATAAACTTTATTGTTCAAATAGAATGGGTGCTATGTATCTATCAAAGGCATACAAGTTGAAGAGGTAACAGGCTGGATGCATCACACCCTGGCCACGGCCACCCTGTTTTTTAGCAAAGGGGGGAAAAGTCGTGACATGTCACATGACAACAATGTGATGCTGCGAGTTTGACACTCCTATTTTAGACCCTTTATATATGAATACGATGAGAAGGAGGCCATATCAGTATATTCCCTGCCAGTAAAAATAAACTTCTAAAATATTTTTCAATAGTTAAATTAGTTCCACTCACCTACACTGTCTTCATTCATGTATGCATCCACACATGCACATTATGTGTGCAACCCCATCACACTTGTCTTGTGACAATAGGATATTCAGGATCAAGCAGATGCAACCAATCTTCATTTAAGATGTTTTCCTGCCTCTTACTTTCTTATATCTATGTGACAGTACGTATGGGACAGAATTTTGGGAGGATTCAAACATAAGAATTTCCGGACAAGAGAAGGAATTTGCCTCTGCCTTATTGCAACTCTTAATGCGTAAGTTGGACTATTATGCCTAAGTTATACCTGCGTTCAGTTGCTTTGAAAAATTACTTAGCTGATATATTGCTTTCTTGCTTTTTGTTGTTTTCTTCTATTTTAGATCTGGAGCTCAGAGTTTAACCTTGAGCAAGATTGTGCCCCATATATGTAACTTACTTGGTGACCCAAACAGCCAGGTGAGTCTTTAATGTTCTACATTTGCTAACTTATACCCTTCCTGGAGAAGAATAATGGCTCTAGAGGCTTTATTTGTATTTTATTTTATTTTAATTTCAAAGCTTTACCACACCAACATTTCATGTGACCAGGAAAGTTTTAACTTCTTTTATTGACAGCAGATGCATTTTAAAATATGTATCATCTTTAGAGCAGTAACTCTTTAAGGAAGCTCTTATTTTCTTCTGGGATTCACATGACTACTGCTCCACAATTGCAGGAAAAGATGCATTAATTTAAAACATGTTGACAGATGTTATGCAAAATCACAACAGCTGTCATTTTGTCAAACCTGTCCAGTCATTACCTTTTTTTTTCTTATTGAATCTAGATTGATGCTCTGATCTCATGATTAAGATTAACTCTTGCTTCTGCGTTCTCAATTTCCCAACTGTACCTTGTAAAGGGAGTTTTATCCATATTTATTGATCCACATTAGTATTGAGCAAGCAGCTTGGAGGCCTGAATAAAGGAGAATTTGTGATTGTGCAAAGAAGCATCCTAAGTTTGAATGAAAGCATATACTTATTTCATTGACTGAAAATATTTCTATTCCACTTATATTATTCTAATTTTTCAAAAATTTCCATATGTACTTTGTTGTTCAACTGACAGGGGTAGTCTGACAGGGTCTGTATACTTATCTTTGAGATTGCTTTTCTTCCATTCAGTTTTACAGTTCTCAAAGACTGCATCACAAATTCCTGCAGTTTGCTTGGCAAGATTTTTTCAGAAGTGGTTTGCCTTTGCCTCTTTCCTAGGGCTGAAAGAAAGTGACTGGCTCAAGGTCATCCAGATGGCTTTGTGACCAAGGTGGCATTAAAACTCATGATCTCCCAGTTTCTAGCGTGAAGGCTCTCCACAATGAGTTCTCCAATATTTGCAAAATAGAGAGCTAATATAGAGTTCAGAATGATTATATTCAGATGTCTTTTGTGCAATTATATTAACAAAAACAGGAAATATTTGAATTATAATACTGTATACTTTGTAGTATCATCTGCAATTATTTAGGCATTCATTGTTAACCTGCATGCATTTTGTAAGGAGAAAACTATGTAGGGTATTGAAATGCTGTTCTCTCATCCATTTAAAAACCTGCTGAACCTCAACACTTGCCTTCTGTTTTGAATTTAGTAGCATGTATCTAGCTGATTTTTGAAGAATTGTTTTTGACAGTAGAGGACAAAGCTATATTCATATAGTCCTGAAGATATGACTGCAATTATCCAGTAGGTGAAGGTCTTTCTGCTCTCCCAAGAATTATTAAATGTCTGGGTCATTAAATGGAGTATGGGGTGCCTTGGGTGAGGTAGGCCCTTGGAGACCTAATATAGACCCAGGTTCGCTTGCCCTGAGCCTCCCAAGGTCTCCCCCACTCCCTGAGATCCTGTACTCCACTTTCCATCTCTTGGGTCCCTATAAGCCTTTTCCCACTCTTAGGCTTGATTCCCACTCCATCAGGCCAAGCACCCTCCTTCTCAATTTTTGAAGGCCTATGAGGCCTCCCAGAGCACTGGAATGGATTGTTCCTTTCTTCAGCCACATGGAGCAGTTCCAGAAGCAGCTGCTATTTTGTCCTAACCACAAAGTAGGTAGCTTCTCCAATGCTATGTAGACCTCGTAAAGGCAGAAAATGAAGCAGTTTGTCTGGCAGCCACCATTTTGTCCTAGCCCACAAGTGGGTGGGACAAAATGCTTGCCATGTTCAGATTGCCTATGAATGGCCCAGGGGCACATGGCCTGCCCTCCTTCCCTACAGTGAGGTCTGAAGAACTTCAAAATATGGGTGATGGGTGTGTGGGGAGAAGGCCCAAGCGCTGTGGGGTCTCAGAGAATGGGATGGAGTGAGTCTTTTTGTGGTGGGTCATAAGGGTGAATGACCTTAGGGACCATTTGAAACAGGGTCATTTTGGAGTATCTGTTGTAACTTTGAATGTTGGTTAAGTCATCTATCATATCTCAAGGATATCGTGTTTCTCATATAATAAAGCTGGGTCTTTTTTTTTTTTTTTTTTTGAGCCCCGAAAAAATGACTAGGCCGTCTTTTTGGAGGTTACTTAATTCCCCCCCCCCTTGCATCTTCGGGCGGGTGGCGACGGCTTGGATGTTGACCTCGCTGTTGGTGGGGCACTTCGTATCGGGGTCAACACAGGCAGCACTATATCCGGGTGTGCAACAAAAGTATTTCCTAACGGCAAGCCCCCCCACCATCCCCCCTCATTTTGCATGTTTTAATATAGGCCTTAATTTGGGAGGAGGGGCTTAATTTCATTTCATGCCTATAAAACATGCTGGGACTTCCTATTGGGGGAGGCCATATTGTTGGAGAAACAGGGTACCTGTATTGCACTGAAATTGTAAGTTTAAGTTAACCCCATTTTTAGTAGAAGACCAGCTTTTCTGTTCAAACTATGTACACTTTCAAAAGGATGCTAAGGCATTTGCAATACATATTTTCGCTCCTGCACTGACCAATAGATTGAAGACTGCTTTGTATGAAAGCTTATGCGTGAATAGAGAATATAAAGAATGGTTGGATTTGTTGGCTCTCTTTTTCAGTCCTATTTTCATTTCCTATTTACTAAT
Organism: Hydrophis major; assembly: GCA_033807585.1. NCBI lineage: Eukaryota > Metazoa > Chordata > Lepidosauria > Squamata > Elapidae > Hydrophis > Hydrophis major. Next base: position 152,772,103 of record CM066328.1, on the reverse strand, counting down.
CCTATGCTTTAATGAACCAAATTATTAAAATAGTGTTGCTAATGTGACTCTTAAAGCAAAATAATGTTTTTTCCAGCCTAATATGGAAGCCTGAAAAAACCCTGCATATTTTAACAAATAACACAATAATAAGGAATAGCAGAGATTCTGTGCACACTCTAGGTATAAGTATTTCTTCTAAATCATTTTAAAATCAGCTACTGTGCTAACAAACATTGGAAAGCAACTGTTGCTAGAGTGTAAAGAGGAAGGTTTCTATTGTTTTACAGATTTTACGTTGTTCTCTTTTTCTCTTTCTTGATATGGCATAATTAGTCTTTCTCCAAAATGTAGATATTTTCTAATTATTCCCCATATTAATCCTTTTGAGCATGAGTTACACATGGTACTTTAAACCATATTCTTTACAAAAATCTTGTTATTTTACTGATCAGGCCAGAAAACCAAAATAGAATTATACTAGTTCTGATGCATATATAATTAGAAATGAACCTAATTATTAATGGATAAGAATGGATCTAAAAATAACTCAATCAATTTAATAATTGGAATTTACTGAAAAGGATGGATAATTCAAGTTTTATCAGAATATGTTCTATCTTTCATTAATTGCTGTAAAGCCACAGTGAATCAGTATTGTCCTGTTAAATGGACTGTCAGTCACCCAATCCATCATTTTGGGAACAGAGTGCTAACCCAACATCTGGAACACTTCACACTGCTTCTGGATTTGTGGCTTTAATCATAGAAACTGTCAGACAGTCTAATTTTTATCATGATTTTTCACCTTCTGCTTTCCTCCTTCATATAATAATTATAACATTTAGCTGTAAGGAAAAATGCAGTTATCTTCATTCATAACCCCTGGAATAGATGCCAGGTTTTAAATATTATAGCAAGAGTGCCAATGCCTTTGACTTTGTAATTTCTTTCTGCAAAGACTTCCATATTGCTTAGATAATACATTTGAGTAGAAAGCATAATGTAGGATTAAAAAAATTAATGCCGCATCATAAACTTTATTACGTGTCATGAAAACCACTGTTAAGAAATTCCAGCCAAGTGTAACTTGAGGTAATTGGGATGCCTGTTTTATACTGTTCTACTATTATATTCTACCCAGAAATTTGGAATTGGGCATTGTAAAAGAGCTTTTGATAAGTACACCAACGAATAGTTCCCTTCTCTCCCCCCCCCCCCCCAAAATCCATAAAATCATTGTTTTGCTTCTGGGACTTACTTTATTGATATTTAAATGGTAAAAAATAAATTTGCATGGCTGTTTTAATTAAATGTATCTTTATTTTTTTTTAATCTGTCATGAAATCTATGAAGATTAACTAAACATCAAGTATTGAATTATTTTACTAAAGGCATAGTATCCTGTTTATGTGTGAAATTCAAAATTTATTTAGAACTGCTTTGTCCAGCTTGGTACTCTCTATATGTATAAGATGGCAGAGAATTTTACAAACTGCAGCCCAAACGAATCAGGAAGACATCAAGTTGGAAAATATTGGACTAAAATTCGTATGTGGTTGGAAAAAATGACAAAGAAACATATAGACTTGAAACCAGAGATCTTCTTATTGGGAATTTTACCTGATATATATAGTAAAGATTTGAAATACCTGATTGTAAATGTATTAACAGCGGCCAGGATTGTATTTGCTAAAAATTGGAAGAATGAGAAAATACCATTACAGGAAGAAATTATTAAGAAAATATTGGAATGTGCTGAGATGAGCAGATTGACATTTGAAATTAGAGAGCAAGAGGATAAACAATTTTATGAAATTTGGGATCTTTTTTATAAATGGCTAGATGATAAAATACGATAATAGAATATTTAGAATGCTAGATAGTAAGAAATATCTTTATTTTGCTATTTTGCTATTATTTTGTTATTTGATATTATATTTATAAAGGGTTTTTTAGGATTGATTTGGTATGATTACCGTATATACTCGAGTATAAGTCGAGTTTTTCAGCCCATTTTTTGTGCTGAAAAAACCGCCCTCGACTTATACTCGAGTCAGATTCCCCTCTGAAAAAAAAATGGTGTGGAGCTCCGAAGCTGGGAAGCCGCTTCCCTGCTTCCGTGTTTCCTTTGCAACTTTTAAGCATGGGAGGGGGAGGCTTTTCTGAGCTCTAGGCTGAAAAAGCAACGCGAGCTGAGGTCGCTCCACTCAGTTTCATTTCCTCAGCACCAGCTGCTTTCAGTCCACTCGGGAGGAGGGGGAGGAGGAGGGGGAGGCTTTTCTGAGCTTTAGGCTGAAAAAGCAACGCGAGCGGAGGTCGCTCCACTCAGTTTCATTTCCTCAGCTCCAGCTGCTTTCAGTCCACTCGGGAGGAGGGGGAGGGGGAGGGGGAGGGGGAGGCTTTTCTGAGCTTTAGGCTGAGAAAGCAACGCAAGTGGAGGTCGCTCCACTCAGTTTCATTTCCTCAGTTCCAGCTGCTTTCAGTCCACTCGGTAGGAGGGGGAGGGGGAGGGGGAGGGGGAGGCTTTTCTGAGCTTTAGGCTGAGAAAGCAACGCAAGGGGAGGTCGCTCCACTCAGTTTCATTTCCTCAGTTCCAGCTGCTTTCAGTCCACTCGGGAGGAGGGGGAGGGGGGGGGGAGAGAGAGAGAGATATCATAAGAACGGCTCTTGGTTTTTTCTTGCAAGGGAGAGAGTGACTCCTGCCTACCACTGTCATCATCATCATCTTTTGCGTTAGTGAATCAATCAAACCTTTCATGATAGTGAGATCGTTTCCCAAATTTCCCTTAAATCAGGGAAGAAATCAGAAACAAACCTTTGGGCTGAGAATAAGCTTGTTCCTATGATGCCATTTTTGTTCACTTCAGTGTGAAAAGTGTGAAAAAACACACTTCTTTTTCTTCATCTTCTTGTTCCCTATTTACTGGTCTCTTTCAAAGAGGAAATTGTGAACATCAAACTTATTCTCAACTGTCCTAGTGAAAGTTTTTATTGGCATCTATTTTTATTTTTGAAATTTACCAGTAGCTGCTGCATTTCCCACCCTCGACTTATACTCGAGTCAATAAGTTTTCCCAGTTTTTTGTGGTAAAATTGGGTGCCTCGACTTATATTCGGGTCGACTTATACTCGAGTATATACGGTATATGATTTGTTGAATAATCTGCTTAAAGTATTGTTAGCTCATAAAGCATGAATGATTAAAAGTATAGTCAAAAATTTCTTTTTTTTTTTTTTTAGTGATATTAGGATATATAAGTTTGGATTGATAATATCAGGGCTGTGAAATCTCCGATTTTACGCGGAATTCCGATTTTTTCCCTCAAACACCAATCTACATTTTCCGCGTTTTTTTTCCCCCATCGGATCAAGATCCAAGAGTCGGAAATTCGCTCTTCAGAAAAGCGGAACACTTCAGTTCTCAGGCATACTGTATATACTCGAGTATAAGCCGAGTTTTTCAGCCCATTTTTTGTGCTGAAAAAACCACCCTCGCCTTATCCTCGAGTCAGCCGCTACGGCACCATGCCTGGCCTGTGCTGGCGTGGCTGCAACTGATCGCGCCTCCATGGCAGCATCGCCGCTGCGGCTGTCTACCCACTGAGGTACACACAGGCGACCCCAAGCGGCCTCTTCTTCCCCATTAACGGGCGCCTGGGGCCCCCGCGAGCTCCTGTGTTGCGCGCTTCCAGCTTCGCAAAGAAACTGCCAGGCTCAGGCAGCCTCCCCCACCCCCTAGCCTAGCAGCGAAGAGCTGCTCCTGGGGCAGCGAGACAAAGTGCCTGGCTGCGCCGTGGCGGGAGCCCCCGGAGCAGCTCTTCGCTGCTTGGGGTGGGTGGGGGAGGCTGCCTGAGCCTGGCGACCCCAAGCAGCCTCTTCTTCCCCATTAACAGGCGCCCGGGGCCCCCGCGAGCTCCTGTGTTGCGCGCTTCCAGCTTCGCAAAGAAACCGCCAGGCTCAGGCAGCCTCCCCCACCCCCTAGCCCAGCAGCGAAGAGCTGCTCCGGGGGCAGCGAGACAAAGTGCCTGGCTGCGCCGTGGCGGGAGCCCCCGGAGCAGCTCTTCGCTGCTTGGGGTGGGTGGGGGAGGCTGCCTGAGCCTGGCGACCCCAAGCGGCCTCTTCTTCCCCATTAACGGGCGCCCGGGGCCCCCGCGAGCTCCTGTGTTGCGCGCTTCCAGCTTCGCAAAGAAACCGCCAGGCTCAGGCAGCCTCCCCCACCCCCTAGCCCAGCAGTGAAGAGCTGCTCCGGGGGCAGCAAGACAAAGTGCCTGGCTGCGCCGTGGCGGGAGCCCCCGGAGCAGCTCTTCGCTGCTAGGGGAGGGGGTGGGGGAGGCTGCCTGAGCCTGGCGACCCCAAGCAGCCTCTCCTTCCCCATTAACGGGCGCCCGGGGCCCCCGCAAGCTCCTGCGTTGCGTGCTTCCAGCTTCACCAACAAACGGAGCTGCAAATCTGGTAATCGCTTGCGGAGCCTCGGCACGAACCTTCTTTCCCCGCACTCCCCCTCCCCCTGCACTCCTCTGGCGGCAGCAGGCGGAGAAAGCCCCACTTCCCCCTGGCTTTGATGGCACGCGTGAGTTGGCTTCCCACTCTTTTTTTTTTAAACTCTCCTCTTCCTCCTCCTCCTCTCCTCTCCCCTTGTTGTCTGGTCTTCCCTAAGGAAACTCGAGGGCTCACACTTCCAGGTGTTTCTCCCTGTCTTTCTCCCTGTCAATGATCTTTTCTTCCCTTCCCTTCTCTCAGCCCCAATTTAAAGAAAGAAAGAAAGAAGAGAGAGAGAAAATGGGGTCCTATACAAATAGTTTGCCCCATTCACAAACACTTTTTGAACTGTTATACATGACTGTATAGAATTGGATTTCACTGCAAAGTTGAGAGTTGCCTGGTGTTTTTTTCAACCTGTTACCAGCAAATGCCAGTTGCCAGGCAGCAGATTATTTAGAAGTGTTTTTTACAGTGGTTGTCCCAGATGCAAAGATTCAAGCCTCAGGTTAGGTATGGAAAAAGTAAAGTGTTTATTCTCAAAAACAGCAGTTGAAATTGATGGAAATAGTCTCCAAAATAAGCCTAAGTTGCACCAGAGAGCATCTAGAACCCCAGAGCTTCCAGGGCCCTAGGCGGGTCCTGGACCCCGGCCTAAGGGACTTCGCGCTTCGCGCACATGCGCTTCACGCACCTTATTCACTTCAGATTTTTTCAGACTTTTTTTTTAACCAGCTCTCACACCCCCTGTAATATGAGTTGTTATGTAACATAATTGTAACTGGGACTACAGAATGAATGCACAAAAATGATGAAACAACTGACACACTGGATGTACATACGAGAGTTGAATGTTTTTATGTTTTGTTTGTCTTGTTTGTTTGTAGAAAATTAATAAAATCTTTTTTCAAAAAAAAAAAAAGTTGGAAGAAACTGATTTAGAATAATATTTTAAATCACTATCTTTTTTCCTCCAATTTTCCTGCTGGAGAGAGAATAAACCTCATCTTCTTGCTATAAGGCAAATGAGTTGCTGGGTTGTTCAAAGGAAATGCTAGTGACCATTACAAAAAATGTACATTTTAGTTTTTTCTTTTCATCTGTTCTGTAGTGCAACTCTGAATGCAGATAGCCATCTTTCATGGGTAATTCTTCACTAATACTTGAATCTCTGGAGATGGGACCAGCAGCATGGCTCTATTCTTCAGTAGTCCTCTTAAATACATTCTTTTCATCTATACACCCCCCAAAATTACTATCTGTTTAACTACCTTTTTATTCATTTCTTTTGGGGAATGAGACACACTACTTATAAGGTATTGGAATTGCCTAGGGATCCTGAAGTTGATTCTCCTGGTGAGATATGTAAGGCCAGTAGTAGAAGTCCAAGTTCCAGAACCTTTGCCTATTAGCAGTTGTGTAGCATTGAACAATAACAGTTAAGAAAAAATATACATATATATGTAAATAATTTGGTGGGGAGATGCACAAAAATATCCTTTAGCATGTATGTTTGGCCCTTCTGTGATCATTATTTTCCTCAAGATGTTAGGACCGTAGGCAGTCTGTTGGCAAAGCCTTATTTCCCTCTAGTCTTGCAACACAGTGGCTTACCTGTGGTTACCATGGAGACAAAGAGACCTTTCAGCCATGATAGGCCAGAAAGGTGGAAGAACAGCATGGAAGGTCCATTTGGCATGAGGACAGAGGCCTAGTGAAAATGGCTGGCAGGATGAGTATGGTTTGTGGGAAAGAAGAATGGAGGATTAATTAGAAAAGTTTGCAGTTCTATGAGAAAAAACACAGAAGAAGAAAGTATTTTCTAGAAATTCTATAGTTAATGTTTGGATATATGTGCGTTTTGTTCCTAGATCAATTTTGAATTTTAACCTATTTTTGAACTAGAATTTCCCTTCTGAATCAGTATTTCATGCTGATCAAAGACAGGTAGCCACATTGACCTATTATGACATCGTTATAAGGCCATTCAAATTATATTTTCATTATAACCACCTTATTTATTTATTTTATCAACTTTCTACACCATCTCACCTCTGTGACCTTCTAGTGTATTAGAGGTCCTTGTGGTGCAGAATTCAAATGTTCAAATTCAGCAAACTATTGTACCTTTTTAAAAGTTTTTTTTTTTAAAGTAAGGTGCTTTAGACTCAGGCCTTGAGTCTGAAGTGGATGCCAAATCTGATGCATTCTATATTGACCAAGATTGGTCCTGTGAATAGTTCACTTCTTTTTATTTTATTTATCTAATTTATTTAAATTTATTGGCAGCCTAACTCCAATGGAATCTGAGAAGTACACAAAATTAGAAAAAATAGAAAAACAGCTAAAAACTTTAAATAAAATGGATAGTACAGACTAAATTAATCCAGTAAACAATAAAATCAATTTGGTTTTAACTATTGGCTAAATAATGGCCTCTATATTGGCCTCCATCACACAACAACTATTGTCAGGATTAGGGGTCACCAACCTTTTGGACCTCAGGGATCACTAAATTCATAATTTTAAATCCTGTTGACCACTAATACGATTTAAAAAAAAGGATTTAGTGCAATATAAAAAAATGCAAACAATTTTTCTGAGGACCACCAACATTTTCTCATAGACCACCAGTGGTCTGCAGACCATTGGTTGGTGACCACTGATCTAGATTTACAAACCACTATGGCTGGGTTCACACATCATGCCAAGATAAAATCAAAAGCCAAGCCTATCAGCATGAGAAATTACCTTGCTTTTGCCTTAGTCTACTTTCACTTAATTCTCATTCCCCCCATTTAAAAAAACCAAGTAATATTGATTGTTTTTTATCTCTAGAAAAGGTAGGAAATCCAAAACTATCTGTAAAATTTAGAAAAGAGAGATTTTCTTTTTAGTATAAAATTTTAAAAGATTGTTTAATAGCTTCTTTCATTAAGCATGATGGCAAAAAACATGTTTTATTTATTTTGCAGGTATATTGTAAATACATTGACAAAAGTTAGCCATCTGCACATACTGGAAGAAGAGAAACAGTCTGATTCCTCTAATAACAATCTGCTGCAGTGGTACATTGATTTTGAAAGAGGATATTTTCCTTCTCTAGGAATGTACTTTGAATCCATGTTAGTGTTAAGGGAAAATGGGGTCCTTTTTTTTTTTTTTTGTAAATTTTATTTGAGTTTTCACAAAGAGAGAAAAAAATACAAATAAACCATCTTTTTTGAAAGTAGCATAATCCCAGGTTACATTTCTTCGTACAGACACAAATTCAGATTCATGCTCATTTTTATATTTTATCCCATATCTTATTACTATTTTACATTTTCTGCATAGCTTCTCCCCTCTTTTAATTTTCTCAATTTTATTTTAATTATCTCATCTCAATTCAAATCATTGTATTTATATTTTTGTCTGTCCTGTTTCAATTATCTATTATCTTTTCTCATTAAACAAAATTTCTCTTGTAGTTACTGATTTCAGTATGATGCCTTTATATCTTTTCCGTAAAGTTGTAACATTCAATATAATACATAACTTCCATTCGGATTCTGCTTGGTACATTCTTAAAATACACACTGTATTCTTAAAAAAAGAAAAAATTATAAATGTATAATATAATTAAAACAACATTCCATTCCAATTCATTTCTGTCATTAATATTAATATTCATTAAAGTCTTAACATCTTTAACATTACTTTTCAATTAAATATCATACTTCTATGGGAACAATTATAAGCTTTCCATAGTTAATTCCCCCCTTCACTTATATTTTATAAAACATCAACTAATTAAAATGTTCTTGTTCCTTCCTAATTCAATTTTCTCATTTTATTTCACTTATTTTATTCACAAACATTTCACTAAATTACACTAACTATTTTATCCCTCATTTTAATCATACGTTGTTTCCAATTTCCTAAAGTTATTTCTATTACTAATGGAACAATACAATCTTATGTACCTTTACAGAATCCCTTTTTCAGTTAGATTTTCACCCATTATCTCTAAATAGGTCCTGTTTCTCTATATCTTGCTCCAGGCCTTTGTAACTTCTTTTCCTTTCCTTCTTACCTCTCTTCTTCTCTCTCCCCCTTTTACCCCTTGTCTCTCTATCTCTATTTCTCTCTTCTGTATTCCCCTTTTCTATTGCTTTCCAGTATTATACTTATTTTTCGAATTATTTTTCTTTTCTTCGGTTGTATTTTTAAGTCTTAAGTTCTCCATTCTCTTTCCCTCCTTTCCTTTTTCTTCCCCACATAAAATTGCTTGTTCATTAAAGATGGCTTTTTCTTTGTCCCAGTCTTCTTGTTTTGCAGTCTTTTCTTGTTTCTCATAGTTCCAAATCTCTATTTCTAAGAATTGAAAAACGAAGGCAAAAGAATCCTTCCCTTCTTGTGCATCTTCTTTGTACTTTTTAAGTTCCATTTTCAATTCATCCAGAAGTGGTGCCATTGTATAAATTTTTAAACAACCACCTGATTGATTTTAGTCATTCAAATATAATAACCAAGAATCCAAAGATCACCAAATAATCCAAATACACGCAAGTGGTTTCTTTTTTGCTATTTTTTTTTCACTTTCTCTTCCTGGGGTTACTATTTAGTTGCAAAGTTTCAGTTAAAATATCTTTTAGAACAGGGGTCCCCAACCACCGGGCCCCGGACTGGTACCGGGCCGTGGATCATTTTGTACCGGGCCGCAAAGAAAATAAAAAATAAAATAAAAATAAAAATGGCGGCTTTCTTCACCTTCGGTGAATGCTGCTGGGATCAGGGATCAAGAACACAAAGGAAAGAAGGGGAGGGAGGAAGCAACCGAAGCCTGTCCTGCTCTCCGACTCAGTGGCTTCGGTTTTCTCCCGCCTCGTTCCTCTCTCAGTCGCTCTCTCGCTCCTCCACCAGCCTAGGAAGAAACTGCTTCAAAGAAGCTGGCAGAGTGGCTTTTCCTGTCGGCACAGCTCCTCCGAGGCGCCCGTTCACCCCCACACAGCCGCCCGCGGTTCAATCCAGTGCTCCGTTCTACCTGCCTGCCTTCGTTTCTGGTTGTTTCAGAGCCGCTTCGGCTGAGAAAAAGAGGCAAATAGTTTTTAAAGGGAGGGAGACACCCAAAAGATGAGGCTGAGGAAGGCAGGGCTGAGAGGCGGGGCTTCTCAGCCGTCCTGCAGGGACTTGTCCTGAACTGCGGAGACAGCTGTGGGTCGCCACCGTCCAGTGCTCAGTTTTGAAGACGCTCCTCAGCCAGGCTCAGTTCCTGAATCTGCAGCTGAAACCCTCCGTTTTAAATATCCCAATAGAAGAGAATATCTGTCGCTCAGGGTTGCAATGAGGAGGCCTTGGCGCTCCCTGAACTTGGTGGTTTGCTGGCGGATGTTTTATTCCCCGACTGGGTAACAACATCAGATGTTACCTAGTCAGGTAATGAAACGTCTGCAAGCAAACCATCAAACTCGGACTCCACCCCCCCTACCTGGTCCTTGAAAAAGTGTTTCTGCGTGAAATTGGTCCCTGGTACAAAAAAGGTTGGGGACCACTGTTTTAGAAGTCTTGTTGAAGTTTTACTGTAGATTCTTTTTAATTCCAGGCAGTCTCCTCCCTCTTCCAGATCCTGCCCTTATTCTTTTTCTCTCCCTTCCTGCTTATGAAAAAGAAAATTTTTAATGTCCAGAAATCTTTATTATCCCTTTGGCATTTTATTTTATTTTCAGCTTAATTGCCTATTGATGTCAAAGTGGATTTTTCCGATTTCTTATTTAAGTCTCTTAGTTGTCAGTATAGGGAAGGAGAGAGAAGGGGGAAAAAAGCCAAATCTTTCCCTTTTCACTTTCCTTCGCTGCTGCTGACTCTTCTTTGGGAGCGATGTTATTTTTTGTAAGTTTAAATTCCAGGATACCTTAGTTGTTGCTTTTACAATTTTACCCGGTCAGCCAAAACTTTCACTTCTTATCTTCCTCCTGTACATTCTTTTCCGGTTGAGTTCTCCTTTGTGGTGCCCATTTCTGACCACTGCTGCAACCGCCTTCGGGAAAGGGAGTAATGGCCAGCTGAGGAGCAGAGATGCGGCTCTCCTCAATCCTGCTGGCGGTCTCTCCCCTCTTTGCCACCTCTATGGGGTGGCTTAGCCCCGAAACCAGCTGGCTCAGGGCACTTCAGCGTCGAGCCCAGACAGAAACCGTGCACAATTGTGGATTTCTGTTTGTCACCGAAGCCCTTCAAACCGGAAGTCGGGGTCCTTTTTTATTAAAGTACTAATCTCTGCATTTTTGTTATTTATATTTGTATAGGGCTGGAAGGTTGAAATGTGATCAATTGTCCTAGAGACTGGACTGAAAGTCAGATAGTTAATTGTGTACACATACAAATTACCATAGAGTTACCAGATGAGTTTTCTGCAGCAGCACATTGCAAAATGTCTTGTGGCAACTTATATTTGCCACATATTTATTACTACAGACACTTTCATGGATTGTGATCTCCTTAGGCAGTTCCAGCTTTTCTATTAATCTGCTCTGATATTATTTCTCAAAGCCTTCAGAAATTGTCTCTGTGATTGGATGAATAATGATGACATCCTCTTTGACACTTTTAGTTTTTTTGCTTCCACATTAAGGTGTGAAAAAAAAGATGCTTTGCACAAATACTTCCAGTCAGAGATTTGTTTATCTACCACACAGAAAAAGTCCTTCTGGCATGAACTATTTTTGGGAGTTGAGTTTAGTGTCTACTATCATTAGATTGAGAAAATTGTAAAGGGCTATCTTTTCCACCAACCACTCACTTACCTACTTGTTCACTCACTCATTTAATCTTTCCACTTACATTCTACCATTAGCAGACTGACTCTTATTTGTTAATTAATTTTATTTTGATTTTAACTTTCATTCTGGAACTTTCTGTACTTTCTGTTTTAATCATTTTTTAATCATTTTTTAATCATTTTAATCATGTTTTGCCTACTCATTTAAGTGGAAGGAAAAATAATCCATGGATGGATGGGTAAATAGTAGACTGTGATTTTCTGTGTTGTGTGAACCCATCCAGTTGTGATTGATTTAATAATTGGTTAAAATAATGACTTATGAACGGACATTATTGAAAAACAAGGAGAAAATTATGTTGAAATATACAAATACATTGATTACTCAATGAAGTTTTCTTTAATAGGATAATTGGCCCTGGTGTCTAAAGCCAATTGGCTTGTTTTAGCAGTTGTTTTTTTCTGTAAGAATGCAGTTGTTATCTTTGTAGTACCCTTGTAGATGGGAAAAGTGATATGGGAAATGGTAGTGGGAAGAACCACTATAACCTGGTTCTCAGGTAAGCAGGAAATGTACATGCAGAAATAAATTCCAGTAAAAACTCAAATCATGAGCGTTCCCCTCCCTTTTTATTTCCAGTTTAACTCTACACCAAATATATGCACAGCTTATCTGTTTGCTATACTTGAGATTGGAATTCAAAGCAAACCTTGGCTGCCTAAATATGCAGGCCTATCAGGTCTATAATTAACTTGTTTAAAATTAGTTGCAACTGGTTTTAAAACATTGTTTCCAGTTCAGTTGTATGAATAAACCTGCTTCTATGTAAGGTTGGTGTCAAGAAGAACCTTACTACCAAGAGAAAGGAAGAAGTGGAGGAGGAGAGGGGACTACAGGTAGTCCTTGTCTTACGACCAGAATTGAGCCCAACATTTCTGTTAAGTGAGACATTTGTTAAGTGAGTTTTACCCCATTTTACAACTTTTCTTGCCACAGTTGTTGAAGTGAATCACTGCAGTTGATAAATTAGAAACCCAGTTCTTAAGTAAATCAGGTTTTCCCATTGACTTTGCTTGTCAAAAAGTTGCAAAAGGTGATCACATTACCTTAGAACACAACAATGGTCTAAGTATAAACCAGTTGTTTTGATCATATGATCATGGGGATGCTGTAAAGATTGTAACTCTGAAAAACAGTCATGTCACTTTTTTCAGTGCCATTGTAACTTTGAACAGTCACTAAATAAACTCTTATAAGTTGAGGACTACCTGTATTGGAATTTGATCCTACTTATAGAAGTAATTTTAAGTATATGTTTAAGGTAATATGAAAAGTGGGTCTTTGTGTAAGCTATCCGTAAGAGCTGAGGTCAATAGGTGGATATAGAAATAGATCTGTAAAGTATATTTTGTTCTCTGCCCTTTGGTATAAATAATTAAGAGCTATAAAATAAAGAAAATATTCATAGCTCAGAGCTGAAATGAGGGATCCTTAGTCGTCTCCCAAGAACCTTTTAATTAAGTGCTATTTCTATCAACACAACTCTTACAGAAAATGAGGATGAGTGTGAGACCTGTATCATTACATACTTCAAATATGAATCACAATATGGTTGAAATGATTTATTCAGAAGGGAAACATAACTCTACATTGCCCCTAAAAGTGCAGGAATTGTAGTATATCAATGCCTTAGGAGGATTTCTTACAAAATAATCTAGGTTTTGTGATCTGCGACTTAAACTGTAATGGAGTCTGACTATCAAGGTTGTAGATTGTAATGGTCATGAAGTAGGCTGATTATATGACCAAACTGATTTTATAACTTTTTTGCAATGGTCATTAAGTGAGCACAATAGTTGTAAAGCATCTGCATTAGTTCTTGAGTAAATAATACAGTTGTTTGGGCATGCTTTGCTGAAAACCAGAAGTAAATGCCATTATCAGCAAAAGTGCCATAAAACATGATCACATGATCACAGGATGTTGAAAACACACATAAATGCAACCTTTTGCCCAGTTCCCAAAGTTTTTTAATGTGACAACAGGCAGAGCTGAACTGTCAGAAGTTCAAATCTGGGTCATACAGGTGAAACTCGAAAAATTAGAATATCGTGCAAAAGTTCATTTATTTCAGTAATGCACCTTAAAAGATGAAACTAATATATGAGATAGACTCATTACATGCAAAGCAAGATAGTAGATAGTTCAAGCCGTGATTTGTCATAATTGAGATGATTATGGCTTACAGTTCATGAAAACCCCAAATCCACAATCTCAGAAAATTAGAATATTACATGCAATCAATAAAACAAGGATTGTACATAGACCAATATCGGACCTCTGAAAAGTATAAGCAGGCATATGTACTCAGTACTTGGTTCGGGCCCCTTTTGCAGCAATTACTGCCTCAGTGCACCGTGGCATGGAAGCTATCAGCCTGTGGCACTGCTGAGGTGTTATGGAAGACCAGGATGCTTCAATAGGGGACTTCAGCTTTTCTGCATTGTTTGGTCTCATGTCTCTCATCTTTCTCTTGGCAATGCCCCATAGATTCTCTATGGGGTTCAGGTCAGGCGAGTTTGCTGACCAATCAAGCATAGTAATCCCACGGTCATTGAACCACGTTTTGGCACTTTTGGCAATGTGGGCAGGTGCCAAGTCCTGCTGGAAAATGAAGTCAGCATCCCCATAAAGCTCATCTGCAGAAGGAAGCATGAAGTGCCCCCAAATCTCCTGGCAGATGGCTGCGTTGACCCTGGACTTAATGAAGCACAGTGGACCAACACCAGCAGATGACATTGCTCCTCAAACCAACACAGAATGTGGAAACTTCACACTGGACTTCAAGCACCTTGCAGTGTATGCCTCTTCAATCTTCCTCCAGATTCAAGGTCCTTGGTTTCCAAATGAGATGCAAAAGTTGCTCTCATCAGAAAAGAGGACTTTGGACCACTGAGCAACAGACCAGTTCTGTTTTTCTTTAGCCCAGGTAAGATGCTTCTGACATTTGTTGTTCAGGAGAGGCTTGACAAGAGGAATACGACATTTGAAGCCCATGTCCAGGATCCGTCTGTGTGTGGTGGCTCTTGATGCACTGACTCCAGCCTCAGTCCACTCCTTGGGAAAGTCCCCAACACTTTTGAATGGTCTTTTCCTGACAATCCTCTCCAGGCTGTGGTCATCCCTGCTGCTTGTGCACCTTTTTCTTCCACACTTTCCCCTTCCACATAACTTTCTATTAATGTGCTTTGATACAGCACTTTGGGAACATCCAACTTCTTTTGCAATTACCTTTTGAGGCTTTCCCACCTTATGGAGGGTGTCAATGATGGATTGCTGCACATCTGTCGGGTCAGCAGTCTTTCCCATGATTGTGATTCCTACTGAACCAGACTGAGAGACCATTTAAATGCTCAGGATCCCTCAGGTGTTATGGCTTAATTAGCTGATTAGAGTGGGACACTTTGAACCTAGAATATTGAACCCTTTCACAATATTCTTATAATATTCTCAATAATCTTGAGATTGTGGATTTGGGGTTTTCATGAGCTGTAATCCGTAATCATCTCAATTGTGCCACATCACGGCTTGAACTATCTTGCTTTGCATGTAATGAGCCTATCTCATATATTAGTTTCACCTTTTAAGTTGCTTTACTGAAATAAATGAACTTTTGCACAATATTCTAATTTTTTTGAATTTCATCTGTAAGTAGTCTCCTCGTAGGTCTGTTGTAATTTTGAATAGTGATTAAGTGACCGGTCATTAGTCATGAACTACCTGTATAGAAATTATTTTCCAGTAAGGTAGGATATATAGCAAGATAGGCTATTAGCATGAATTACGCTAAGCTTTTAAGAATAATGGTTTCCTTCAGAAGAACTTTGAAAATTTGCACTTTCGTTTTATTATGATTTCTTGCCTGGATGTTGTTGGGAATACTGATTTATGCTAACTATGGTCATTTCAAGGAAACTAAATCAAGATGAACCTATTGTGATCTCTAAAGCCTTAAAATTAAGTATAGCTATTTTTAAACATAAATTGATCATAAACTGCAATATGTAACAATATTTTCCTTTGTTATTTTTTAATAATTAGGTTCGTGATGCAGCAATAAATAGCCTTGTAGAAATCTACAGACATGTAGGTGAACGTGTAAGAGCTGATCTCAGCAAAAAGGGATTGCCACAGTCTCGGTGAGTGAAAAACTTCTCTTTTTGAGCTTTTGTTCATTTGTTAGGTCCACTTTTTTTCTTCAAAAAAATCAGATTATTGTAAGGATTTGACAAGACAACTCTCAGTTATGATACTATCATGAAAATAAGGAGAACAAAATACAGCATGTTCTGAAGTAGTGGCATTTTGTTTGTGTTATGTTCCTGGAAAATGATGTATAGTAGTCTTCAATGTACAGTTGAGTCCACAGTTTTGGTGGTAAGTTGTGATGATTTTAAAGGAGGTCACCACATGACTAGACCCAATTTTATAACGTTATTGTAGCAGTCTTTAAGCAAAAATAGAAGTTGTAAAGTGAATCCATTATTCATTTTAGAACATTTTTTGCTGGAAAGTAAACACCAATTTCCACAAAAACGTCATAAATTGCTACTGTGAATGTGAGACTAAAATCTGCTCATGTCACCACAGAAAGGGAGTCCCAGATGTTGGAGCTTTTGGTCCTAAGTAGCTTTTTTGGATTTCATTGTCCATCACTATAAATGACCAATCATAAGTTGAGGACTACCTGTATCTTTTGTTTCAGTAAATTAAAAGATTGAATAATGGACTAAATTTTCTCAGGGTAATGAATGAGGAATACAGTTCAAATTATGTACAAGTTTGAAATTCCATATTCTTTAAACATTTTAATCTCTTTTTTGTTTTCATTTATCATTTACATTTAATTAAAAAATGGACTTAAAATTAGAGGCAGAAATGTGCCTTATTTGGATGTCATTTAAGTACTGCCAAAATCATTATTCATTTGTTTTCAAACCAGGTTGAACATCATATTTACAAAGTTTGATGAGGTCCAGAAATCAGGCACCATGATTCAGGGAGCTGGTGGTGAGTAGTAGTATTTTCTTCAAATAAGATTAAATCAACGATGTAGGGTCTTTCAGATTGTTTTAAATTTTCTTTTGTTCCTTAAACTATGAGCATCATGCTTTTCTACTTTGGCATATCACTTTTTCTTGGCAGTGTGGGGGGAAGCATTTCATTTTATATAGAGAGACATTTTTATAAAACAAAGCTGATTAATTGATTTATGTGTGATCAGTGTGTAATAAAGAATTGTGTAGAAATTGTGACAAGGAAAAAAATAGTCCCCAGATTCAACTGAATAGAAAGGCAATATTTGTTATTTACATGGCTTAGAGCTGTTCTAGTCAGCTCACTATCTGTGGCATACAAGTCCTAATATGTAATTGGGATTTAAAACAATAAAAATCTAATTTAAAAACAAATCATACATTATAATACTAGTAGCAACATAATGTTGGAAGACATAACTGGTAATAACATAAAATTGGGAGAAGAAGAAAATAAAATAAAATAAATAAAACTTCACAAATTTTCTGAAGATCAGAAAGGAAGGGAGATATTCAGATCTCTTGGGAGGTGGAATACAGGTGAAACTCAAAAAATTAGAATATTGTGCAAAAGTTCATTTATTTCAGTAATGCAACTTAAAAAGTAAAACTAATATATGAGATAGACTCATTACATGCAAAGCAAGATAGTTCAAGCTGTGATTTGTCATAATTGTGATGATTATGGCTTACAGCTCATGAAAACCCCAAATCCACAATCTCAGAAAATTAGAATATTACGTGCAATCAATAAAACAAGGATTGTACATAGACCAATATCGGACCTCTGAAAAGTATAAGCAGGCATATGTACTCAGTACTTGGTTCGGGCCCCTTTTGCAGCAATTACTGCCTCAGTGCACCGTGGCATGGAAGCTATCAGCCTGTGGCACTGCTGAGGTGTTATGGAAGACCAGGATGCTTCAATAGGGGACTTCAGCTCTTCTGCATTGTTTGGTCTCATGTCTCTCACATTTCTTTTGGCAATGCCCCATAGATTCTCCATGGGGTTCAGGTCAAATGAGTTTGCTGGCCAATCAAGCACAGTAATCCTATGGTCATTGAACCACGTTTTGGCGCTTTTGGCAGTGTGGGCAGGTGCCAAGTTCTACTGGAAAATGAAGTCAGCATCCCCATAAAGCTCATCTGCAGAAGGAAGCATGAAGTGCCCCAAAAATCTCCTGGTAGATGGCTGCGTTGACCCTGGACTTAATGAAGCACAGTGGACCAACACCAGCAGATGACATGGCTCCCCAAATCAACACAGACTGTGGAAACTTCACACTGGACTTCAAGCACCTTGCAGTGTGTGCCTCTCCATTCTTCCTCCAGACTCTGGGTCCTTGGTTTCCAAATGAGATGCAAAAGTTGCTCTCATCAGAAAAGAGGACTTTGGACCACTGAGCAAGAGACCAGTTCTGTTTTTCTTTAGCCCAGGTAAGACGCTTCTGAGGTTGTTTGTTGTTCAGAAGCGGCTTGACAAGAGGAATACGACATTTGAAGCCCATGTTCAGGATCCATCAGTGTGGTGGCTCTTGATGCACTGATTCCAGCCTCAGTCCACTCCTTGTGAAAGTCCCCAACAGTTTTGAATGGTCTTTTCCTGACAATCCTCTCCAGGCTGCGGTCATCCCTGCTTCTCGTGCACCTTTTTCTTCCACACTTTTCCCTTCCACATAACTTTCTATTAGTGTGCTTTGATACAGCACTTTGGGAACATCCAACTTCTTTTGTAATTACCTTTTGAGGTTTTCCCTCCTTATGGAGGGTATCAGTGATGGTTTGCTGTACAACTGTCAGGTCAGCAGTCTCTCCTGTGTTTGTGATTCCTACTGAACCAGACTGAGAGACCATTAAAAGGCTCAGGAATTCTTTGCAGGTGTTATGGCTTAATTAGCTGATTAGAGTGGGACACTTTGAACCTAGAATATTGTACCTTTTCACAATATTCTAATTATCTGAGATTGTGGATTTGGGGTTTTCATGAGCTGTAAGCCATAATCATCTGAATTATGACACATAACAGCTTGAACTATCTTGTTTTGCATGTAATGAGTCTATCTCATATATTAATGTCACCTTTTAAATTGCATCACTGAAATAACTGAGCTTTTGCATGATATTTTAATTTTTTGAGTTTCACCTGTATGCTCCATAGAAGGAAGCAGTGACTGAAAATGTATGCTTTTCTGACACTTGAAGATGATGGCCTCTGCTCAAAGGAACATATAAACAGCCAACTCAATTACACCTTACTGAACAGGCAAGTGTTATTTGGAGAAAGCCATCTAGCAGATACCCAACTATGTAAACTATATAGGTCTTGAAGGTGACAAGATGTAACATGAGTGCCACAAGGCACACACATAACTACATCAATATGAGTAAGGGGCCAATTGTAATTTCTCTGAATGCTCTTCAAGGACAGGCCTATTACAGGTCATAGCAGTAATTTCATCAAGAGATGATTAAGGGATGAGTGGCAGTGATTAATGCCTCCCATTGCAGAAAAGTTCACAACTGTCACACGAGATGATGTTGTGCAAAAGCCCTCCTTGAACAGAAATCCAAGAGGACTTCCAAAATGCTAATCAGTTATTTGGGCCTTCTCATTCTTTAAAATGCTGAAATGCCTAATAGAACAGCTAGATCCAAGGAATAGTATTTTAAAGAAAATAGCTTCATTGACTGCCTGCCCCTTAGGTTATTTGAATGGAGGCTTTATTGCATTACTGTTTTAAATGTTTATTTATCTATCTTTTAGTGTATCTCTTTAGACTTAGTTGTATCCACCTGGGTTTTCTTTGGCTAAATACATGCTATAAGTCTCAGAACAGGAGTAGGGAAAACATCCTTCAATATAGTATTTCCCATGCTAGCTAGGATTGCTAACAACTAGATGATTCCATCTTATTCTTGCTAAGTTAACACCTTCATTTCATTAAAGGAAAGAGCTTTTCATTTGCCTTTAAAATTAGAAAAAAGATGTGTGTATACCCACATACATTCGGTGACTGTTGCTTAAATGTTGCTAAAATCTTGGTTCATATTCAGGGGTTCTAAATTTTGACTGTTGAATTGTTATCTTTTCCCCAAAAAAGGTTATACTGTGTTGAAAATGTTTCTAATAAATAGCATTTAAAAGTGCAAAAACTTGATCTCTGTTCCTTTTTGGAATTCTCATATTTGTTTTATTTAAATGGTATTATTGACCTTCATGTATTAAAGATCATAGTCTAAATCATTGTTTGCTCTTAGATTAGATGAACTGACCAGTTTTTAAGTATGAGATTTCTTTCCCTTTTCCATTTTATTGTAGGCCATGGTCAATAGAAAATGATACTGGCTTTATGATTGCTATGAAGAATAGCTTTACATTTTTACAGCAATATAAATAAAATGCCAGTTGTTAGATAGAAATGGTGATGTGAAGCAGGCTTTACTTTATGTAACAGGAAGAAGGATTTCATATTGCTGATATACCATAGTTGCTAGGTTACAGGAAGATTTTTCAGTTTTTTATAGCAGAAAATGGTGCTAAACTGCATACTGGATTTCTCGCTGATTCTTAATATTCTGTCTATTCACATATGTGTTTATGTGTATGTGTGAGAGTGAGAGAGATCTGCAAATTGTTGGATTCAGGATCTCAGCTAATTATTTTTCTGCTAACAGCCTTTGCTGTAGTTTCAGTAGAAATCTATTTCTGGATGTGAAATAAGGTGATAGAAACCTTGCATATTATCCTTTAGAACCAATTCTTCTTTTTTAAAATAATTTCAGCTGGTGTTGATTCTTTTCTGATGAAGTGATTGTCTTGTCTAAAACCAAGGTTTTAGAATTAATGTAGAGATAAATTTCTAGTTCTATAGTCCTACTTTTAAAGTTTTACTTTCTGTTTTGCTCCCCCTCCCCTACTTTTTGGGGATTAAGAAATCTGTTATACTTCAGCCACTCAGGTGAGATTTACAGCAGTGTGCTACAGTATGTTGCAGTCTGATAACTATGCCATCCAACTGTTTATTTGTTCCATTTTCTAGTGTTTAGGGTGGCATTTAAGTCAGCACTTATTTTTCTGGCTTTGATTTTTATAATCAAATTTGAAAACTCTTTTATAGCATTTCTTTCAGAGGGTAGTATAAGGAAAGCCATGGCAACAGACATGCAAATTAACAATAACGCATGCTGATCATTCCTGGTCATGCTCCCCAAATCTGGAAACAGTGGTTCGTATTTTCTCAAAAATCAATAAATTGTACCATTTAAAGCTACAGTTCCATGTATGGAGTAGTTGAAGTATGAAATACTTTTCTCAAATTAGCATTGAAAGGAATAATATATTCCGGTTCATTCCAACTTCATAGACTGGATTGTAAAACTGAGAATGAGAATTTGGATCAAGTGATGTGTTCATGTAGCATTCCTTAGTGTGTATGGCTTTTTTAACTACTTGTGGGTGGGGAGGAATCAGTTTTCCTCTGTATATGAATAAGAGCTCTGGTTTATTATAGCTTGGCTAACCAGTCAGCAAGAGCATTATAGCTATCAGGAGCTACAGTCCAATTTATTGAATTTTTTAACTCACAAATGATGGTCTGGTCTCAACTGTGTCTTTATTTCTTTCTGTATTGATCTACTTTGGATAAACATGGAAATATCTGTGTGGCTGGTTCATCAAAGATCATATTTTGAGGTAGCTGTGCAGATTAGTTACAAGTCATTTTCCAAAAGAACAAGCAGAACCTGCTTTTTAAGATGTGTGTGAAACCCCTCCCAACAGCCTATTTAAGAAAAAGAGGGATGATAAACAAATAAAAGTAGAAATAAATAAGACAAATATGGCTAGTTTCTTCACCATAGCAACTCTTGGCAACCAATATGAAAAAGAAATTAGATTATACAGGTCAGTGCAGATAATCTGAGAAGATGATTCCCACCAGGTTTTTTTAAAACACTGAAATAAAAGCAGGGGCTCCAAATAGATGCTTTCACATTATGTTAGGCTATCATCTCCACCCAGAATGAATTAGATAATAATAGTTAATAATATTATAAGGAATCTCAAGGTAAAAATTATTTGGAATTTGGCATTATGAAGCTGAGGGAGTTTATGCACTTCATTTGGATCTTGTCAAAAATAAATAGTGTTTATTTGAAGTTCTGAGAGATGAATAGTGCAATGTGCATAAAAGTCAATAGAAACATTCCTATTTTGAGAGAAAAACAATTGATTTTACAAACACAAGTTACTGAATGTGTCAATCCAAAAATTACAAAAGTCATCACATTCTACTTAAATGAAGACAGAAATGGGACACAAAAAGGTACTGCTTCTGAATGAGGGTGTCTGCTTGAATTAAGCAGGCTTTCCAATAAATACTCTGCTGAGAAGCACACATACTAATTCAAAATGGAAATCCTTTAGGTTGCTAAAGGCAGCTTTTGGGATAAAGGTTTTCAAATCAGGGTTTGTATAGATAATGCTATATTTCTACCATCTTCTTTTCCTGTACCAGAGAGGGAGATGATCGTGCTGTCTTTCTTCTTTATCTGCATAAGCAGCTTTCATTTTGGAACTGTATAGCACTAGCTGCTTGCACTAGGACTTCGGGGGAGGAGGGTGAACTGGTTTTTAAGTTGATGAGAGACTGCACACAAGTGTGTATTGTGCAGTCTCTTTCAGATTAGGAAGCATCATTGGACTGCTGCAAATCATGACTGCCAGCAATGGTAGGTGTTTTGCTTAATAAATTGTACAGAATGTGTGTTATGTGACAGATGACTGAATCTGTTATCTGAGCATGAGCAAACAATTTTTTCTCTTGATATTTAACAAACAGAATGTCATTAGTACCATTAATATGATGGGGAGAAGTTTAGGCTACAACAGTAGCTTTGCAGTAGATACAGAAAGGGTATTAAATTATGAATAGCAGTGCCACCACAATAAAAAATTGGATTAATCTAACAGAGGAACAGAAATAAAAAAATCTGAAGATTACAAACTTTTAATTTAAATTTAATAATTTAAAATTTAATAAGACTGTTGGCTGGTGTATATTTGAATAGTTAAGTTAATATGACATTTGTTTGGGAGAAGAGATATTTAATGACACTTTCCTAAAGCACAATTTTAGCTGTATTTTTAAGGACGCAGAATAAAATTTGGAAACTGTGACATCAGCCTGCAAGAAAAGGAGAATTGGACTGCTCTGCATTTCAAGCCATGCTTTTTTCTTTTTATTAAGAAAATCAGGAAGGAAACATGTAAAATGGAGATAATTAAGAATTTACTTACACGTAAAGCATTAATTTGCAGAGGAGACTTATAGCATCGTCTTCCTGTTCTTTTTGCATATATTACATTTCATGGAATCTATTTATGATGCTCACTTTTAGCATAATAACACTATATCTCTGCTGTCTGCAATGCTTACCTATTTCTCTTTAAGGCTAGCTTGTTTGTTGAAATGGTTTCATTTTAGTCCTGTTCATGTTTGCAAATTCAGTTGTTTTTAGAAACAGAAGAGGGAATTGTATGTGCTTTGGTTAATAAATGCAAGATATGAAGCAACACTGCCTATCAGTTGCTTTCCTTTGAGTTGTCTTACAGAAATCTTCTCTTCCATATGACAAGATGTAAATTTCAACTTTCAATTTAATTATAATTCTTGATAATTGATAATCATTATAATTATTTTGTACTATTTACAATTCTGTGCAATAATGTTTTATTGGTTTAATGATGGCAGATGTATGCATTGAAATAATCATCTTGGACTTGAAAAAAAGGTATCATAAATACTAAGGATAATTAACAATGAAATATCTGATATATTACTCCCATGAGTGATTTTATCAAGTTTCTTGTATTTAACAAGGTGCTAATTATTATTATCAGGGCTTTTGGCAGCTTCCTGATCTGAAAATCTTTTTCAAGGGCAATTCTCATGCAAGATTTATTGAGCTGAAAGGTATCAGAATTCCAGCAGAGAAATTAGCTTTCCTGTTGGAGCCAATATATCTTCATTTAGCCAGAAACTTCCTCTTTCTCACAATATTACAATTAATGAGGAGAAAAGCGGTTCTGTTAGTTGATAATGGTAAATCTGATTATTTATATAATAGTTGGTTGAATCTTTATCAGTCTGAGAACCAATTCTTAAGATGATCTTAGCTACAGTTTCATATTTAAGCTGAGTGCTTGAGTTCCAAAGGCAAAAAAAAAAGTACTTCAGAGTTTGCGGCATACAAATGTAGCACCGCTCTACAGTTCCTTAACCAAATAACTTAAAATGCTGCACATCCAGAATATTAGATACTAACTAGAACAGGGCTGCTGTTATAGGCTCATTGTTATAGGATCATTTGCATTCTTCTGACAAGCAAAATCAATGGAGAAGCTAGATTCACTTAACTGTTATTAACTGCAGTGATTCACTTAATAAGTGTAGCAAGAAAGGTCATAATATGAGGCAAAACTCATTAGCTTACTTAGCAGCAAAAATGTTTGGCTCAATTGTGGTCATAAGTCAAAGACTACCTGTACACAGTTCAGCATGGGCTACTTTCTTCCACTGCTTCCAAATATTTCAATTAAAATTTTACAGAACACATAAAAGCTAGCATTAAGGTAATAAACAATGAAAGGGAAGGAGGAAGGCTACTTTGTGGTACTATCTACCAGTGTCTTTCTGCAGAAAATTAAGTGGACAATGTAGGAATAGTAACCCTATTTTTTCTGTCTAGAGACCGACAGAATGATGTAGGTGAGCATTCAAGCAATAGGCGTGGGTACCTACCTCAGTGGCCCAGATTATATGTATGGAAAGCCCCTTGGACCTAGTATGCCCCAGTTGTGCATTCCAGATATAGATAAGTGGCAGCTTTAAGTTTATTTGTGCTGAAGGTCCTTCATTTTCATGGAAGGCTTGGAAAGTAGGTCTCTTTATTAGAGTAGCTTGACACTAACATAGTTAATTTGTTTATCCATAGACATCAGGCATAGGGGAATAGTAAGAAGAAACAAAAGAGAAAAATACTGCTGTACCTCACCAGTTGATTAATCAATATTTGCCTGCAGGAATTTAAACTGACATTTCACTTACACAAGCACACCATGCCCACAATTAAAATGGTTTAATAACATTTTAAGAACACAAGGCTTCCCTTCATCTTCATGTGATGCTCCTCTATAGAGTTCTTATACACTAATTAGTGTACATTTTGCTAAGTATGACCGTTTAGCTATAGCAGGGGTGTCAAACTTGATTTCATTGAGGGCTGTATCAGGGTTGTGTTTGGCCTGGGGGGGGGGAAGAGGGGGCATGGCCAGCTTGACATCACTCATGTTTTGGGTTAGAGCGCTCTGTCAGCTAAAACAAGCTCCCAAGGTCTGTTTTCGGCTGCAACGGCCTCCTTCAAACATCTGCCAGTAAAAATGGAGCTCAGGAGAGCCACACATCTCCCCCCGCCCCCAGCTCTGTTTTTGCGAGCAGAAGCACTGTGAGTTGGTCCTTCGCTGTTTCCAGGATAGCTCCTTGGGCCAGATCTAAACACCCTGTGGGCCAGATCCGGCCCCAGGGCCTTGGATTTGACACCCCTGAGCTAGTATCTCTATAGGTATCCTGCTCTGTCAATTAAGCAAAGATCAATTCATTGTTCTTCTCAGTATTTGTGGATTTATGAATTCCGAATATTTTGGATAAAACTATATATCTTTGGGTTTCCTATGTTCATTGTAGTATGTCTACAGAATAACTCTTTTTAGAATTTTTGGTGTTTCTTTACTCAGTGGCTCTATATTGAGATTTGGAGCAGATCTCCATTCTGTAATAAATAGTAGAGTACTGTTTTGAGTTACACAACAAGTGCTTTCTACGCCTGACATTTTTGGCTACTGAAAGAATTAATTATAGCTGTCTACGTGTGTGTGTGTGTGTGTGTGTGTGTGTTTGTTGCATTGTGCCATGTGAATATGTACTTTACTGGTCTGAAGATAGACGTGTATAATAGGGCTATGCAAAACTTTGAAATAATGCTTCAGTTCAATGATGCAGAAGAAACCCATTACATTTGATTTGCGAAGTAACAGTAGTCTTTTTGCTTCTTAGTTCAAAGCAGAACAACCACATTGCTTCACTTTGCTCTGGTTCAGTATTCTTCTCAAGTTTGTCTTGGCACTATAAGAGAAGACTGAGAGGAATCCCAGTTTTAGGGGGCTTGAGTATCCCAAAGGCATGTTGGAGGTATTTAACTTAAAAGTTTATTGGGGAGTCACTTTACTCACTAAGTTCTGTTAAAAGACTTTCGCCTGAAGTGAAATTATTCACTAGGTGCTTAATTCCAATGTTTTCAATACAGTTGAGAGAGAGAAGATAACAGATAATCAGAGTTGGAAGGGACCTTGTAGGTCTTCTCCCTCGAGCCACTCGGAGCATCCAGAGAGTGGGATGTGCTTCTGAGTCCTCTTCTTGCAGGCTGAGCTTTAGCTGAGGAAACGCTCCGCCCCCTCACGTAACTCCAAGTAGCGTTCCCCCAGTCTTTTGCTCAGCCTCGAAGAGTCAGGCTGCTGTTGGAAAGAGCTCCTTGGCTGATTCATACTACGTATATTATTCTGGCTATTTTCCTCATTTTTCAGGTCTGACTTACCCCCCGCCTCAGAGAGACCAGAGGACTCCATTTTCACACAACCAATGGTGGAGGCTGAGGTCATCCCGACCCCGCCCATCTTCATGGATCTAGTGGCGAAGCAACTTGCTTCTACGGGAGCCCCCCCTACACCCTCTAACCAAGACAAGAGATTCTTTAATCTCGATTCGGCAATGTCCAGTCTTCTAAACATCCCGGAGGTTGATGATCCCATTGTGGGCCTTGCTTCCTCCTCTACCCCCAGTGAGGTCTTAGAGGCCTTGAAACCTGAGGACAAGCGGACGGGACTGGCGTTGTGCCGGGCCCATCTATCTGACGCTTGGGCCATTAAATCGGCTACGGCTGCTTCATTCTTCACAAGGTCCTCTATCCGCTGGCTCCGGCAGCTGAGAGAACACATCCCTGCGTCCAATGTGAGGGCGCACCAAGACATAGTGAAACTGGTGGCCACAGCCGAGTTCTCATCTGACGCCACTTACCAATCGGTAAAGTTCTCTTCCAGAGCGATGACGTCCCATGTCACAGCTCGCCGCCTGCTGTGGCTCAAGCACTGGCAGGCAGATGTTAAAAATAAGGTCAAGCTGGCCACTGCTCCCGTCAAGGGCCCGGCCTTGGAACCCCTGCTGGTCGAGGGCTGCAGCAAGAGGAAGTACCTGCCCTCCCTTTTTCGGAGGCCAGAGACAAGAGGTCCTCAGCCCTTTCGGAGGGGTTTCCCCCACCCCTTCTACCCCCCCTTCCCACCCAGATATCCGAGACCCCCTTCCTTCCGGTCTCAGGACCGCTCGGACACAGGCGACAGAAGCAGATGGGGCGGCAACTATAAGAGGCCCTTTAGGGGATCGGGGGGGAAGCCCTACCGCCGACCCAGATAGATCTTCCTCCCTCCCCATCTGGTGGCCGCCTCAGACACTTCGCCGCTCAATGGGACAAATCCACATCCGATGCATGGGTTAGGGACACCGTCAGGTTTGGTCTCGCCCTTGAGTTCCGGTCCACCCCCGCTGTTTTCTTCATGACATCCCGCACCTCAAGAGATCCCGCCAAACGTGCACTAATGGATGCAGCCATCCAACACCTGCTTGACATTCAGGCCATTCAACCCGTTCCACTGGCCCAGAGGGGACGAGGATTCTACTCCCACCTCGTCATGGTGTCCAAGCATTCTGGGGGATGCAGAGCTACATTAGATTTAATACGGCTAAACCGTCACCTTATCCAGCGCAAATTCAAAATTCACCTTGCAATCGATTCTCTTGGGTACCAGGCGGGGTGACTGGTTATCCTCCATAGATCTCTCGGAGGCATACCTACATATTCCAATCCGGCCCTCTCACCACAAATTCCTTAGGTTCTGGTATAATAACCTTCACTATCAATACATGGCCCTCCCCTTTGGTCTGGCCTCGGCCCCCAGGACCTTCACCAAGGTCCTCGCGGCCCTGGCGGCTCACCTCAGGAGCATTCCCGTCTGCCTTCACTGATATTTGGACGATATCCTTATTCTCTTCCCGTCCAAGACCCAGGCAGTCAGGGACACCAGAGCCACCTTCTCCACTCTCCTGGCACACAGGTTCTTCGTCAATTGGCAAAAAGTCAACTGACCCCATCCACCCGAATCACCCACTTGGGAGCCATAATTGATTCGGTTACAGAAAAGGTCTTCTTCTCTTCGGAGAGGTTCCTCAGCATTCAAGCTCTGTTCAAACAGATTAGGCGATCAAGGAGGGTGGCGTTACTTGACCTTTCTAAATTATTGGGCAAGATGGTTTCATGCATCTCAATTATTCCCTGGGCCCGTTTACACAGCAGATTCCTTCAGTGGTTCCTGCTCCCATTCCAAAGATCCGGAAGAAGCAACTCGAAGTCCAGAGTCAAGGTGCCTCCAAGGGTCCTCATGTCTCTCCTCTGGTGGACCAACCCCGCCATCAACAGGGGCCACCTCTTCTCAGAACCTCAGCGGCTAACCCTCACCACGGACGCCAGCCTATCGGTTGGGGCGCTCACGTCAACTCGCTCTCGGCACAGGGCAAGTGGTCGCCAATTGAGCAAAGATGCAGCATCAACTGGCTGGAGTTTCATGCCGTCCACCTGGCCTTGCGCAGATTCCTCCTCCTGGTCCACGGGCGTCACGTCCTTATTCTCACGGACAACGTCACGGCCAAAGCCCATATCAACAGGCAAGGAAGCACCCAGTCTATTCAGTTGATGAGGGAGGCCGAGCGTCTCTGCCGTTGGGCAGAATCCAACCTTCTCTCACTAAAAGCCGAGCACATCTCCGGAATCTCCAACATCCAGGCAGATTGGCTGAGCAGGGCCATGATGGACCAAGCAGAATGGCGTCTCCACCCATCCCTATTCAAGGAGGCGTCCAGAATATTCGGCCTCCCGAGGGTGGATCTCTTCGCCTCCCCATCCAACGCACAGCTTCCACAGTTTTTCTCCAGCTACCCGTCTCACGGGTCGGAGAACCCCAACGCGCTACGCTGCCCATGGCACCCAGGGCTCCTATATGCCTTCCCTCCTCTGCCGCTAGTTCCCAGAGTCATACAGAAACTCATTCACGAGAAGGCAGACCTGCTCCTGGTGGCTCCTTATTGGTCCAGGAGACCGTGGTTCGCGGACCTCCACAATCTTTCAGTAGCGCCCCCATGGAGGATCCCCCCCGGACAGGGTCTCCCTCTCTCAGGGGCCCCTTCTTCATCCGGAGTCCCAATGGCTCCAGTTAGCCATCTGGAGGTTAAACGGATCCGTTTGACAAGAGAAAAATTCTCCAGTCAAGTAATCGACACTATTTTGGCCGCTAGGCGACCCTCCACCACACGAATTTATGCCACTTGGAAGGGCTTTTGCAAGTGGTGTAGCGGGTCCCAAGTTGACCCCCTCTCTCCTCTATTGCGCAGGTCTTGGAGTTCCTTCAAGAAGGCCTACGTAAAGGGATTGCCCCTAACACCCCGAGACGGCAGGTCACTGTCCTCTCAACCGTTGTCTCTTGTGATAACTTCAGTTCCCTCTCTCATCACCCCCGGGTTAGGGCTTTCCTCAGGGGCGCCACCAACTTGTGCCCTCCAACTGTTCACAGGTTCCCCACATGGGACCTCAACAAGGTCCTTGTTTCGCTTACAAGGCACCCGTTTGATCCTCTGAGGGAGTCTTCCCTTCAATTTCTAACATTTAAGGTTGGTTTTCTAGTGGCCATTACTTCTGCTCGTCGAGTCTCGGAAATAGCAGCATTGTCAATCAGAAACGATTTATGCGTGTTCCACGCTGATCGGGTGACTCACCCTCCTTCGGCCGGACCCCACCTTCTTACCCAAGGTTAACTCACCCTTCCACAGGTCTCAGGAACTGGTCCTCCCAAACTTTTGCCCCAGACCCTCGAGGGACAGGGAAACCCTTTGGCACACCCTGGATGTTAGAAGGGCCTTGCGCATATACATTAAGCGCACACAACCCCTGAGAAGATCAGAATCCCTCTTCCTCTCCTTTCAGCCCAGGACATTGGGGCTCAAAGTCTCTCCCTCAACCATCAGTCGCTGGATCAGGGCGACTATCGCCAGGTGCTACCTATCACAATCTCTGCCCGCACCTGGTGGAATAACCGCTCATTCCACCAGGAGTGCAGCTACTTCGGCGGCTTGGGCCACACAAGCCCCAATTGCTGACATTTGTCGGGCAGCCACTTGGGCCTCTCCGTCCCCATTCATCAGACATTACAAAATAGACTTATACGCCTCAGCAGAGGCCTCTTTTGGCCGACGAGTCCTACAGAGGGTCATCAGTGACCCGGAGGGGCTTCCGGCCCAGATGGAGTCCCACCCGTAGGACAGCCAAGCTTTGGTATGTCCCACTCTCTGGATGCTCTGAGCGGCTCGAGGGAGAATGGGCGTTGGTTCTTACCTGATACGCCCCTTCTCGGCGAGCCACAAAGAGCATCCAGCCCCACCCTAACTCCTCCGTCTGGGGGGTACTCTGGTTTCAGCCAAGGAGCCATAGTTGATTAGAAGGATTTCATAACCTTTCTTCTCGTTATCGCAAAAAACTGGGGGAACGCTACTTGGAGTCACGTGACGGGGCAGAGCGTTTCCTCAGCTAAAGCTCAGCCTGCAAGAAGAGGACTCAGAAGCACATCCACTCTCTGGATGCTCCTCACGGCTCGCCGAGAAGGGGCGTATCAGGTAAGAACCAACGCCCAATCTAGTCCACCCCCCACCCAAGCGGGAGACCCTACACTATTTCTGACAAATGGCAGTCCAATCTCTTCTTGAAAGTCTCGAGTGATGGTACTCCCACAACTTCTGAAGGCAAGCTGTTCCATTGGTTGATTGTTCTCACTATCAGATAGTTTCTCCTTATTTTCAGGTTAAATATCTCCTTGTTCAGTTTCCATCCATTATTCCTTGTCTGGCCTATAGGAGCTTTAGAAAATAGCTTGACCCCTTCCTCTCTGTGACAGCCCTTCAAATATTGGAAGACTGCTGTCATGTCTCCCCTGGTCCTTCTCTTCACTAGACTAGCCAAGCCCAGTTCCTGTAATTGTTCTTCATATGTTTTAGTCTCCAGTCCCCTAATCATCCAGGTTGCTCTTTGTACTTTTTCTGGAGTCTCAACATCTGTTTTATAATGTGGTGATCAAAACTGGATGCAGTACTCTAGGTGTGATCTTACTAAGGCTTTATAGAGTGGTATTAGTACTTCCCTTGATCTTGACTGTATCCCTCTGTTAATACAATTTAGGATTGCATTAGCTTTTTTGGCTGCTGATATTAGTTATTAGTTCTCTTTCTGCAAGAGGAAGCTGGGTGTATAGAAAGCTGTCTGTCAGGCTTGTAGCTTTTTCTGTGCACGCAAAGGCCAAACCCTGTCAGATATGTTCTGAGCTTTCCTTCCACCTGTCATAGTTTAATCATAGATTCTATAACAGTTGAGTGTGTCTGTGCCTTTAAGGTTGTTTCCCAGAGACAGATATGCCCATGGAGGGTTGTTTGTTTGTTTGTTTGTTTTACTGTGTACCAATCTATTTACAGAAATTAAGGAAACAACTAATAATGTCCATACTTTTCAGTTTCACACTTTCTCTCCCTTGTCTCTCCCAGAGCTATTCGCCCGTTGCTTAGCTACCAATTCCTTTCCTTCCCCCCTCAGTGATTTTACTGGGAGAGATAGAGAGGAAGATAATTGGCTGAGTTTGCTTAACATGTTTGGCTGTCCATGCATTTTCAGATCTATGACAGCCAACCTCTGTGCTGCATGATGCAACTCCCTCTGGGTCCTTTGCCCTACCCTTTTTGCACTGCAAGCTCTGCAGTCTTTTATATGTCCCTGTGACGTCACTACACAGGTATAAAAAGAGCAAGGCTAGTGGCTCAATATTGTTTTTGTAGTTTGCTTTCCTTAACCCACTTTGTGTTGCAAATGAAATTTTATTGCTTATACAGTAATTTTTAAACTTGTGCTATAAGCTATAATGAATACGATTTTTAAAAATTCACATGAACACAAGACAGCATTAGCTTCTGTTTAGGTGTAGATCTTAGTGTTTATCAGTATCATGCTCAGTCTCAGCAGTACATTGCAAGTCTACAGATCCTTATCCATAATTCTGCTCAATGCTAGATTGGGAGGAGTACTTCTAAATACCACTCAACTATGTTTAAAGCCTCAAATTCAGAAGTTAATTGCCCAGTATGGAGCAAAGACATCTGTAAGTTGTATATTTTGTATAGTTGTATACTGTATATAAGGTTATTTCTTTTCATCCTTCCGAATTAACAAATCTTTGACAAGCTGAGATACATTTATGTAATGGTACTTATAACCTGGAAGTTATTTCTTCCCAGGTTCAGACCTTAATAGTGCCCCTCCCTGGAATGCTGTCCTCCTGGCTATATCAGTGATGAATTTGAAACAATTTAGCATACAACTGTAGTTTCTGTTGTTATGTTACTAATACAGGAATATTTTTACAGATTTTTAGGCAATCTGCAATTTTCCAATAAATTGTGCTGGTCTTCATCTAAAATGAAGTTCATTTCCATATCTGTGTCTAAGTGTAGAAAACAAATCAATTTCAGTTGGGAGAATTTTAACTTTGTAAAGTATTTAACCAATGAAATCTTTGATGCGTGTGTTTTTGTACATTCATGAACATTCTCCAGAAGCTGTAGAGTTCTTCCTCATGCTAGTATGATTTAAACAATAAAGTACAGGTAGTTCTTAACTTACATGACCGGTTATTTAATAACCACTTGAAGTTATGATCCCCTAGAAAAGGTTGCTTTATGGCCATAACAAACTTCCAGGTATTGTAAAACACTATGCCACATCCCTCTCCCTCCCCAAAGTCACATGATCACAGTTTGGATGTTTGCCTGCCAGTTTACACTTGCAACCACTTACATGTGACCACCATTTGCAATCTTCTCCACCAACTTCTCCAGAAAGTCAATGGGCAAGCCAGCAGGAAAATTTGCAGGCTGCTGCTGCCTGCTGAGAGGATCTTTGAGGGCTGGCTAAAGAAACTGCCTACCTGGCCAAAGGAGTTCAGCAACTCATTCAGCAAGGTAGAGAAATGGAACTCAGATCCCGAAGATCCAACCTCCATTCCTGCAGCCTGCTAGAGCAGTATTGTTCCACAAATAGAGGGGAGCTGAACTTGACAGCTCTTTCTGTTTTGTCCATTGAATGAGCCAGGACACCATTTAACAACCCTAACTTGGAGTGCCAGGATTACAGTGGTTGAGCAAAGCAGTCACCTGGGCATTTTGCTTAATGACTGCTTCACTCAGTGACTGAGATTCCTGTCCCAATTGTGGTTGTAAATTGAGAACTACCTGTACTTGGTTGCTGCTTGTACAAATTGATTGCCCTCCCCACCATCTCTGCTCACTCACGTCTCTCCACTCATGCATATCCATTAACCATTCTCTTTCTTTGTGTCATTGCCTCTTTTACCTCAGGAGCAAAATCATTGATTAGCATCACTTGAAGTGGTGTGGTTGAAAGGCTTTCTTCTCCTCTTGCCATCCTGTGAACCAAGTAGATGTTTCTTTGCTGTTTAACTGTAGTTGAGAAACAGCAATGTTGCTCATCACCATTAGGAACAGCAAGTGAAGGTTGATCTTGACCATCTTCCCTCATAATTCTGCCCATGATTGTACTTGTTTTCTCAATATATGAGAAAACCCCAAATTACTGGAAGCTCATATGTGGTGAAAATCAGGCTCTTTCTATTCAATTTTGTTTGGGTTAGTCATGTCTCAGAAAAAATAATAATTAAAATAAATGATAATGGAAATATAAATTAAATCTGATCAATTGACATTCTAATAATACAATTCATAGAAAAAGTTGAATTTTTATAAAAAATATTTTGCAGAGAAGAAGAAAGCAACTAAAGAAACTATAATCAAACTCCACCCTGGTTTTTTTTGTTATCAGTTTCTTTGTGTGCATTTTTTTTCTTTATTTTATTTGTTTACTTGCCTTTAATCCAGTAAATAGTTCATCATTTTTGCAGAGATGTCAAGTTACATTAAAAACAGATGTAGCCCTGCCTTCTTTAAAGGGGAATTTGTCATGAAACTTAATCACAGCCTGTCCAATTATTCAATACTATTGCAAGTCTTGGCCTCTGATAAATGAAAACGGAAGTGCTAATCTCCACTTTCTTATTCTCTTGCTTGATACTAATGTCTTTTTAAAAGATTAGTGGGAGGAAATATTCCTAGGAGCCCTCTGTTCCATCTCTCCTAGCAACATGTCTGGGGTTTTTTGCTCCTATAATTGTTTTTTTAATGGTCTGCATGAGGAAGAATTTACTATCTCTCACTGCTTGGATGCTTGCTAAATCTCAGCCTTGTTCTGTCTTGTTGATTTACACTTTGGTGGGCTTCTGGACTATTCTTTGCCTCTACTTCCTTGAATCTCTGGTTTTACTTCCATGGTTTTAAACCCAGATTGAAGTTGGACTAATCTAGCTGTTTCTCTTCACCATCTCTTTTGAGTCCCTAAATTTGGCACAACAGACTTTGTCAAAATGCTTTGAGAAAGTACATTCTTGATTGAAGTTGGACTAATCTAGCTGTTTCTCTTCACCATCTCTTTTGAGTCCCTAAATTTGGCACAACAGACTTTGTCAAAATGCTTTGAGAAAGTACATTCTTGCTTCTGACAAATAACTTGTCCACTACTGAATAGCAATGGATGCACAATTTTAAGGTACAAATGATTTTGAATGGTGGTAAAAACAAAGCACTACAGAGCCAGCTGGTTTTGGGGCTAAGCCACCCCATAGAGGTGGTGAAGAGGGGGGAGACTGCCAGCAGGGTTGAGGAGAGCCACATCTCTCCTCCCCAGCTGGCTACTCCCTTTCCCGAAGGAGGTTGCAGCGGTGGTCAGAAATGGCCACCACAAAGAAGAACTCGACCGGAAAAGAATGTGCAGGAGGAAGATAAGAAGAGAAAGTTTTGGTTGACCGGGTCAAACAGCAAAAGCAACAAATAAGGTACCTTGGAATTGAAACTGTTAAAAAACAATAACATTGTTCCATAAGAAGATTTTTAAGCTGCGAAGGAGAGAGAAAAGGGAAAAGGTTTGGTTTTTTTTTTTCTCTTTTTCCTATACTGACAACTAAGAGAGTTAAGCAAGAAATTGGGAAAAAATCCACTTTGACATCAATAGGAATTTAATGCTGAAAATAAAAAATCAAAGGGATAATAAAGATTTCTGGATAATTAAAAGCTTTTGAAAACAGGAAAGGAGAGAAAAAGAATAAAAGGGTAGGATCTGGAAGGGAGGAGACTGCCTGGAATTAAAAAAGAACTTACAGCAAAATCTCAACAAGACTTCCAAAAGATACATTCTAACTGAAATATCTCAACAAAAACCCCAGGAAGAGAAAGTCGAAAAAGAAATAAGAAGATATAACTCGGGACTATCTGGATTACTTGATGATTTCTGGATTCTTGGTTATTGTTTTGAATGACTAAAATCAATCAGGTGGTTGTTTAAAACTGTTTAAAATGGCTCCCCTTTTAGAAGAACTGAAAATGGAACTTAAAAAGTACAAAGAAGATGCACAAGAAGGGAGAGGTTCTTTTGGCTTCGTATTTCAGTTTTTAGAAATGGAGATTTGGAATTATGAGAAACAACAAGAAATGCCTGCAGAACAAGAAGATTGCGACAAAGAAGAAGCCATCTTTAATGAACAAGTAATCTTAGATTTGGAGGGGGAGGAAAGGTGGGGGGGAAAGAGAATGGAAAGTTTAAGGTTGGGAAAAACAACTCCAAAACAAAAAAAATAGAGTGAAAAATAAGTATAAAATCAGAAAGCAACAGAAGAGGGAAATGCAGAAGAGAGAATTAGAAGTAGAGAGACAAGGGGGTAAAAAGGGGAGGGAGAAGATGAGAGGGAAGAAAGAAAGGAAAAGAAGTTATAAAGGACAGCAGCAAAATATAGAGAAACAGGGCCTATTTAGAGATAATGGTTGAAAATGGAAAAAGGGATTCTGCAAAGGTACATAAGATAGTATGGTTATATTAGAAGCAGAAATAATTTTAGAAAATATGAAACAATGTATGATTAAAATGTCTGATAAAATAGCTATTGTAATTCATTGGAATGCTTGTCAATAAATAAATGTAACAAAAAGTATATTTAATGATTTATAAAACATGTGAAGAGAAATAAGGGAAAAATTAATTATGGAGATTATATGTGTTTTTAAGAAAGTATGATATTTAATTGAAAAGAAGTGTTAAAGATGTTAAGATTTTAATGATTATTAATGATAGAACTGAACTGGAATGGAATGAGGGTTTATAATTACATATATTTGCAATCTTTCTTTTTTTTAAAGAATATAGTGTGTATTATAAGAATGTACCAAGCAGAATTTGATTGGAAGTTATGTATTATGTATTATATTGAAGGTCATAACCTTAAGGTATATATTGAAGTTTAAATAAGAGTTGAATGGATGTAATTAAAAGATATAAAGGTGTCACACTCCAATTAGTAATACAGGAGAAAAATTGCTTAATGAGAAAAGATAATATGAAATTGAAACAGAACAGACAAAAGTATAAATATAATGATTTGAATTTAGATGAGATAATCAAAATAAAATTGAGAAAATTAAAAGAGGGGAAAAACTATATAGAAAATGTAAAATAGTATAAGATATGGAATAGAATACAAAAAGGAACATGAAATTGAGTTTTGTGTCTGTGCAAAGAAGTTCAACCCGGGACCATGCTATTTTCAAAAAAGATGTTTTACTTGTATTTTGTATGTGAAAACCCAAATAAAACTTTATTTAAAAAAAAAAAGAATATGCAGTTGTTTGTTCTTGAAACAGGCAGATATTAGCAAATTCTATTTATAGTATTTAGCTATTAGTGTTTGTCTTACAGATTCTGTTTCTCTGTTCCTCTCCACTGGAAGTGTTGATTTTCTTGTGGGCAGCTGAAGATTACATTAGCCTTTGTACCATTTGATTCCTCTTGGTCCTCTTTGTTTAGCACAAAGTCACTCTTGCCAACTGAATGAAAACAAATAGGCTATATATTGCCCATAAACAGGTATATCTACTTTTAGCTAAGAATCTGTCTTTGGCTTATTTTTCTGAGCTTATGTTAAGGTTGAGGGGTTTTTTTTGCCACTTGTGCTTATGCCTTTGTATACTTTGGGCCATTATTCACAATTTATGCACATATTTTGGATTATGTTCCTGAAAATAGATTTATAGTTTTAAAATCATCAGTTTTCCTTGATAAGTTTGAGTTCCATAAGATCCTGAGCCTGGTTGTAAAAAAAACAATCTGAGGGACAGCAGCACTATCTTGTGTTCTGACTGGAGCATTGCGCTTTAATTTAGATCCCTCTCTTCACAAGCACCAAAGTTTATTTTGTCCAGTCTTTGTGAAAATCAGTCTATGTTGTCAAAAAGGAAGAAAGAATGTCTATGGAGATTCTCAGTCATCCAGGTCATGGTTGTCCCAAAGGTGCTTTTTCAAGAGGCAACTGGACTTCCTTTTTTTCTTTGAAGATGCAAATGACCAGCTGTCTGCAAGGAATATAACCCTTCCATTCCCAACTATCTAGTCAGAGATGAAGAAGCTTCTTGGATGAGAAGCAAAACGTCTTCAAAGAAAAACAAGAAAGTCCAGTTGCCTCTTAAAAAAGCACCTTTGGGACAAGGAAGAAAGAAGGCTTGAATCCTCAGGACAGTAGAGGTTGTAGATGTCTCATCTCTCTTAGAGATTAAGGTCATTAGGTAAAGCACCCTTTGTAAGTTAGGTAGTAGAAAATACCAGGCAACTGCACTAAGAGACACTCGGTAGTATTCTGAGTAACGAGGATTGACACCAATTGTTGACCCTATTAGCTCATCTATGCTGCTATAATAGCCTTTTGGTATATCAAGAATGGAATATTCTTAATATTCATATATAGGGTTTCCTTACATTTTCTTGCCCTTAGATTCCTTTGAGTCTCACACACACACACAAATGCAACACATGGGGAGACATTCTTTTAGCAACATGAGCGAAAGCATCTACTCTTATAGTTGGTACTCAGGCAACCTCACCTCATTGAGATTTAGTTTGTCCCTATCTAGCCCTTAGTTTATCTTGAATTTAATATAATAAATATTGTTGATAAATGTGCACTCTCAAATCTAGTTGTACATGCACAGATTAACAGATAGTTTCTAAGCTCTAGTATTGAAACCTATACAAACATTTGGTTGTATATTTGTCCCCGTGACAATTATTTTCTATCTCTGTTATTTAAAGTACAGTATGGAGAAGTACTAAAAGGGGAAGGAATCGATGCCCTGCTTCTGTTTGTTTTAAAAGAGGCAAGAGGTTTAAGAAGAAATGATGGGCAGAGGCACAAAAAGGGGGAAATGGGAAACCAAATAGTCTCCCTCCCTCCCTCCCTTCCTAATTTGCTTTGTTTTTTTGTTTCTGTTTAACAAATTAATTAATTAAACAAATACATATCCCTCCCAATTTACAACTCTAGGCGACTTACAACATTTAAAACTCCACCACATAAAAACTCAACCCCAACCCACCCATGCCAGCAACAACACAAATGAACCACTTGATTGGTTCTTTCTCCATTCATGCTCCTCAGGCCTGCTGACAAAACCATTTTTAGATCTTTTGGAAAAGCAGTATGATATGGGGGCCAACAGTAATTTGTGAATACTGAAGTCTGGCAGTAAGGCAAGAAGTAAATTGCCTTCAGCTGAAATAATGAAAGATTGAATTTACCACTTAGTGATCCTAGTGATCTTTTAGTTGTCCTTCGGACGAGAGATGTGTTCATTTTTATTGGCCTAGATTATATTGGTACAAGAGGACAGTGAACAGAGAGTAAACATGTAATTAATCCAGAGCACGAAAATGAATTCTGATGTCATGAACTCTTTATTTTAGAAATCCAGGCAGCATGACATTAACCAGAATAGAGCCATGGTGGCGCAGTGGTTAGAATGTAGTACTTGCAGGGTACTTCTGCTGATTGCTGACTGCCAGCAGTTTGGCAGTTTGAGTCTCACTAATGCAAGGTTGACGCAACCTTCCATCCTTTCGAGGTTGGTAAAATGAGGACCCATGAGGATTGTTGGGGCAATATGCTGACTCTGTAAACTGCTTAGAGAGGGCTGTAAAGCACTAAGAAGCAGTATAGAAGTCTGAAGTGCTATTGCTACATGGATTTTAAAAAAAACTTAAAAATTCAAAAATCTGCTCACTGTGAAGCTTATTAATTTGCCTTATCTCCCCCATCTCCCTCATTTAGGCTATCCTACCCTCTGAAGGTCAGCTGAGGTTGGAGGGAGCAGTGGGAGTAGGCAGTGTAGTGTATGTTGTCAAAAGAGCAGAGATAAGGGGACATAGGCAGAACAGTATAAGCAGGGGTGAACGTGACAGTGTGAAATCCTGACTTAACAACCGCAAATGTAACTTCCAGAACGGCCATCTTTAAGCAGTACAGTCACGTGATATCTTGCCTAATGTCTGCATAGTTCAGCATCAGAAATTCCAGTCCAAATTAGTATGGGTAAGCAAGGATATCTATAACCTGGGAACATAGCCTCTCTAGCTGCTTCTGAAAATTTACTCTGGAAAAGATGCTGATGATATAACATGCTAAATAAATGAGTTAAATGAATAGCTACAAAAACATTTCAACCCCTTAAAAACTCTCCTAGAAAGAAAAGGAGGAATGAAACACAATTGTGAGTTTAATCAATAGTAACAGATGTAGGTAACAGTTGTGAATGCTGAAGGTGACAAAGCTTTGTTTGGGAATTGTAGAAGTATTCTTGCAATTTTTGAAGAGAATTTGTGCAGCTGAGGGTGGGGCATTATTTTTATCTCTTCCTCCCCATACATTTTTTCTGATTTCCTGACAACACCTCTTGTTTCTTGTAATTTTATACCTAATAGACTGATGTTAGGAAGTAAGCTTTTAAAGCAACATAATGACAAATATATGCAAACGCATTTGTCATGGAGAAATGATGACAAGCTGTTAATATGCTCCCATTAGACTTCCCGGAGGGATGAACTTCAGCTTTTTTTTTACTTTCCTTGCTGGTCAAAGCAGCTCTTGAAAAGATTCTCTGCTGTGGGTGCCTTTAATAATCTTCCACTTTTGCCCCTCAAAAGCTTGGGAAGGGTGCATCGGCTGGCTCAACTCTCCAATCACAAGCATCTAAACAGTGCTCAAGCCTAGGTTGTCGAATGCTGGGTGTGAAACTGCATGCTTAATGAATACAGGGGGCAAAGATTGATTATGCCTTGGACTTGGAAGCCGCAGCTGCCTGTGAAACAGTGTTACCTCTAAGCTCGCTATGGAAAATATGAAGGAATGTTGAAGAAGCTTATTTGCAAAAGGATATGTTCCTGTAAGCAATTCTCTCTTTGTGTGTGTATGTGTGTGTGTGTGAAATTTTCCCCCTTCAGTGAGGAATAAAAAAAGATCATTAAGCATTTTTTAAAATTTGCTTAACTGTTAATAGGGACAGACAAAGGCCTCTTTAAACAAGGCATGTGTCTATGTAAAGCCAGACGATCGTTCATAAATGAGCAGAAGGAACAGCAGTGATGGATGGATAATGGCTAAATATAGGAAACTATGTACTGTCTGGTTTAAAGTCCATTGAAATCAGTAGAAGGCAAAGCAGATTTGGATATAGCTTTATGAAATGTGTTGCTTGACTTGCAAACCTCACCCATCTATGTGAACTATTATGTAGCACTCAGCTGTCATAAGGGGTGGATTTTATTCTGACTTCATAGTATAGGTCTGTTAGATTCCCATTTCCTGAAGTCCATGTTCAGATTTTTAACCTGTTCTTTGTTTCTCTTTCTGCTCTCAAAAACATGTGCTCTCAAAAACCTGATGTCTGGAAGCTTAGATTGTTAACAGTGAAAATTAAGTGTGGAAATGTAATGTTATTCAAACTGTTACTTAGATTGATTTTTTAAAAAAACATTATCACAGATGTTTAAATGTCTTTTTAAGCTCTGTGAAATTCTGGCTGTTTATATCTCATCTTTAAAGAGCAATTAGTTTTACTGGAATATTGTTACAAGAATTTTTTTTTCTTTGAATCATTATGAAAAACAAAATGTGCTTTTCAAAAGAAACTACTGAAAATCATACTTTCTTTAGTTAACACTTCAGTATAGGAAGCCACACCCCTGAGGAGTATATTAGAGAGAACAATCTCCTGTTCATCTGTTTATGCTATTTATTTTACTTTTGATCTGCTCAGCTACAAGGTTTTGAACTAATTAATTCCATTAATTAATGCTTTGGATTAAAACTCTTTTGCTTTGATAAAGACCTAGTTTGTACAGTAATTGAACATTTCATTTTGCTTGTAAAATTTTATCATGGTCCTAAAGATAAGAAGATACATCTTTTCCACCAGTGCCAATAACAAAATTAGACTAAGACGAGCGGATAGCTTTATTGAAGCTCTAAAGGTGTTAGTCTGCACCCTTTTATGAGCGCATGGTTCAGTGATTTCATTGCTGATGACTTGCATTGAAATACAGTCTGCAGAGCATGGATCTTCTTTTTACTAATAGTTCACAGAGTCACTTAAAAAATATCAGAGGGTGTGGTATTATATCTAGGCCTCTATCTCCCACATGTTTCACTCATGTTAGAAAGGAGTTGTGTGTTGAATACGTTGTTAAGTAGAAATAGACTGAAACAAAGGCATTTGATATGGCATCACTGTCAGCAATAAATTTTAAAATTTGATGGATTTGTTGGGTATCACACAGATATTTATTCCCAATGGTCAGACTCCAAAGAACTGGGAAATTAGTTTTGTGAACCCTGTAGCCTTACACTTTTTGAACCCGGGGAGCCTTCCAAACTAGGTTGTAATATGATTGTGAGAGTTAGCCATCAGAATAAAAATATTCCACAAAGGGCCCTCATTTGAGTGTAAACAGCTACATGGAGTTCAGCCCATATTTATAAATCTTACTTTTATAACAGAGGCATATCCAGAGAAGTAGTATTCAGTATTAGTATAAAACATTCATCAAATAGATGTTTTTTTAAAAAAATCAAAACATAGAAATACTACAATGCTTAATAGAAATCCGCAATTGTTTAGTTTGAAAAAGGAAAATTACCAAACTAATTTGGAAATGTAGATAAGGAACAGTGGCATGAAGGCTGTTATGCATTACATTTATAATAGATACATGGACTTAACTCAGTTTTTATATAGTTATCTTCTGAAGCCCCCTGTCTTCCAATGGTTTTAAAAAGCAATATAATGTATGTTTAGTTTTAAGTGACAGGGTCCACGCAGGCACATATCTCC
This sequence comes from Hydrophis major, assembly GCA_033807585.1. Classification (NCBI taxonomy): domain Eukaryota; kingdom Metazoa; phylum Chordata; class Lepidosauria; order Squamata; family Elapidae; genus Hydrophis; species Hydrophis major. Next base: position 152,730,265 of record CM066328.1, on the reverse strand, counting down.
ATGCTCATGTTACTGAATAACAGGTTGTGTCCTGCTGTAATATATGTATTTCATTTGTTCACATTTACAGAGCAAACTTGCTTCAAAATGGGCAATGGTCATAAGTAACTGAATTTTATGTTGTGTTTCCTTTGTAGATAAACATTTTGATGATGACGACTCGGTGGATGGGACCCGTCCATCCTCAGCCAGTTCCTCAACCTCTTCAAAGGCTCCGTCATTATCTCGAAAAAGTGGGACAGGCACTGCTCGAAGAGTAGGAGCAGTAGCTTTAGTCGCAAAAACTCCAGGTAGGTCAAGCTCTTGTAAACACCTAAACACTACTTCTTTCATTCTTTTTTTGCCTTTCCATTATTTTATGCATGATTGGAACAATAGAACATAACACCTCCCTCAGTGCACCTGTTTGTTGATTTGAGGAACTACTGAAAGATTTATGTAAAATATTTGAGATTGTGTCATGTCAGCAAGCATATTATCAAATATGTTTATCATAACTAGAGGTAGTCCTCGTTTAGCAACTACCTCATTCACTGTTACCACAGCAAGAAACTTTGTAATCAGTCCTCACATTTAGGATCCTTGTTGCTCTGTAAACATTGGAAAGTGGAAGTAAGATCATAAGCACGGTCATAGTTTTCTTAATGACCAGTTCACCTAACAACCAGGTTGCTGATCCCAATTGTGATCACTAAACAAGCACTGCCTTTACATCACTTAATGGCTTTGCTTAAAATGTTTGAAGAGAACTTTCTAACATTTTAATAGGACAAATTTTTGAGTTCAGATCTTTATTCAGATGCCGTTTTCTCTGGCTCTTCTAAAGCCAGTTTGTTTTTCAAATATTGAGCCTCAGTTAATGGAAATGGAATGCATTAAATCCAACGATGGGGAACTATCTAATAAATATACAGATAGTCCTTGACTTACAACCACATTTAAGCCCAAAACTTACATTGCTAAGTGAGACATTGGTTAAGTGACCTTTGTCCCATTTTACTACTTTTCTTGCTGCAGTTGTTAAGTCAATCATTGCAGTTTTATTAGTAACATGGTTGTTAAATGAATCTAGCTTCCCCATTAACTTTGCTTGACAGAAAGTCAGAAAAGCCGATCACATGATCCTGGTATACTACAATTGTCATCAATATGAGACTGTATATACATATACATTAATACACACGTTACTTATAATTAAATGATTTATAGGAAAAAGCGTCTGAACTTTGAACATATGACCATGAGGATGCTGCAATGGTCCTATGAAAAATGGTCATAAGCCACTTTTTTTCAGGGCTGTTATACTTCGAACAGTCACTAAATGAACTGTTGTAAGTTGAGGACAAGCTGTACTTTACAGTAGTGCTTTCAGAAATAGAGTCCAATCTAATTAATGCTTTAAACTGCCTGATTCATTCTTCTAGCCCAGTCAAATATATCATATTTACATTAATTATACATGAATGCATATACAATGTACTGTATATACATATACATTAATACACACGTTACTTATAATTAAATGATTTATAGGAAAAAATACATAATTTTTTCTAAACTTCACCATTTTAGAAAAAACAAATCCCATCTCTTTCAGGCAATATTCTATCTTCTTTGATTGTTTCAATTTTTTCCTTAAGAAAGTCTTTTTTTGAAGACATTGTGTGCTTTGCCATTTCTTTTCTTTACTCTTACTACAATAAGACCTATTTTACATACAGTTTATATGAATTTCTTTCATCGCTGTTATTCTTGCCTCCCTCTTGCATTTTCTAGCAACTAAAGAAGGAGCTGGTGCCGTGGATGAAGAGGATTTCATTAAAGCTTTTGAAGATGTCCCAACCGTTCAGGTAAAGGGCTCATGGTGTGGTTAGAAATAAAACACACTAGAACATCAGGGTGGTGGTAGAATGCATTTTTTTTAGAAAGACATTATTTGGAACTACTGCTTGCATCTCAGACAAGGACAAAGACAAGATAGTCCAGTTGATTGGATTGGATTTCAATATTGCCACTGAGACTGTAAAGCAGAACATGCCATGAGAAATTTGGTAAACTAACAGAATGGAATGGTGAAGAAATTTGTATAATTGGGAACACTCTTAAATCTCAATCAATCTTAAGTCATGAATGATGTTAACGGTAACTGTATCATTTCACAAGAGGCATGAAAGACACAGAATATAACATTGAGGTATGTTTTCTTTTGTTAATGGAAGCTGGTTGGTCTAGTGGAGACATTCCTAAGTAGAAAATGGGGAGTTGTTTTTCTTGGATCTCTTCTTTTCTTTGTAATTCCATCATATCTCTATCTGCACTAGAGGAGTTCCCTTTGGACCACACGAAAGGTAAACAGAATGCTGCAGTAAAAAAGGGACAGTTTATTTTTTTATTTAAAATATTTATAGAGATGCCCGTGGTCCAATCAAACAACAAAAGAAACATAAAATTACATTTAAAATTATAAAGCCAAACCTTTTAAAATATTTAAAACAATAAAAACCTGACATTGTTAGATAAAAGAAATTCCCATTAATAGAAGTGCATAGTTGGATACAATTCGTGTGTTTAAAGCATACTGTGCAAAATTAGAGAAAATTATGCGACTTACTTTTATATTTTTTCTGGGTAATGTGGAATTAGAATATTTGGTTTGGTGTATATGTAATAGTAGATTAGATCAGGTGATAGTGACTACACTGCTTTCAGGAAACATCACAGTGGAGTTCAGCTCTGTTTTACCATCTCAGGGGACAAGTTGGTCTACTTGTTCTGAGTTTAAAAATTAGGAATTGTCCTACCAAGCTGCCATGTTGTATTATTCCCTGTGACTACAACAATTAGATTTTTAGTAACTTCTATAAATTTGAGTTTTTAATATTTTACATGATATTTACTAATTTATTTTATTTGTTAAATTTTATCAGATGGCAAGTTTTAGATTATATCTCTACTTTGCTACTTGGGTGGGGGGGTTGGTTCAACATTTGGTTGGTTAAACGTTTGGTTTTCAAAAAAAAAAAAGATGCCTGGTAAAATGTCATCTGCACCTCTATAACTGTCTGGTTTCGTTCTCCAACTCAACAAGACAGACACAGGCTTCAGAGAGTAATTAGGACTGCAGAAAAAACAATTACTACCAACCTGTCTTCCATTGAGGACCTGTATACTGCATGAGTCAAAAAGAGGGCTATGAAAATATTTACAGATCCCTCACATCCTGGACATAAATTGTTTCAACTCCTACCCTCAAAACGACGCTATAGAGCACTGCACATCAGAACAACTAGACACAAGGACAGTTTTTCCCCGAACGCTATCACTCTGCTAAACAAATAATTCCCTCAACACTGTCAAATTATTTACTAAGTCTGCATTACTATTACCATTACTATTAATCCTCTCATCCTTCCTTTCACTCATCTCCTCCCACTTATGACTCTATGACTGTACCCTTGTTGCTTGTATCCTAACGATTTTTATTGACTGTTTCCTAGTATGACTTGATTGCTTATTGTACCCTTTGACTATCATTAAGTGTTGTACCTTATAATTCTTGACGAATGTATCTCTCTTTTATGTACACTGAGAGCATTTGCACCAAGACAAATTCCTTGTGTGTCCAATCACACTTGGCCAATAAAGTATTCTATTCTATTCTATTCTATTCTATTCTATTCTATTCTATTCTATTCTATTCTATTCTATTCTCCCTGCTTTTCTATGTTATAGTGTATTGCTAACACATGTATTTAATTCTTTTCTGTTAATTAGTATAATAATAATCTGTTTTAATACCTGAAATGAAATGTTGATTAATAAAAATTCAGGTATATCCCTGGTAATCCAAAATATGTTTACCTTCAAGTAAAATGGAAGACCAAATTTTTTAATGAAATAACAGAGGGGGAAAAAGAAATACATGCATTTGATATCCTGAATTTAAATTCATACATTTCTTCCAATTTATGGAAAATGATTTGTCTTCGCACACCAGGAGTCCCTCTTTTTAGTAGTTTTTTGCATTTTTTTTTTAACAATTCTCCTAACCATCTAATATATATTTGGAAATGTACCGAAGATTTGTGATGAGGCAGGGATAATTTCTTGTAGTTCAGTTAATTGTTCTAGCTTAGTAAAATAGTTTTTATGTTTTCTTTACAGATTTATTCTAGTCGCGACTTTGAAGAATCCATAAACAAAATCAGAGAAATCCTATCTGATGATAAACATGATTGGGAACAGAGAGTAGTTGCAGTAAGCATTTGATTCTAGATGAACTCTTTATGTAATATAACCTGCTTGGCATGAGATTATGCATTTTATGATATGGACAATCCCTACTATGCCTGTATATTTCTGCAAATTGGAAGTTTCTTATGTTCAAGATATCCCGAAAATTCTCATTTCCTGTTGAAAATATAAATATAACCAAGCAAGAATTGTGAATGCTTAATTTTCAGTTCTACAGAGGCAAATTTGAATAAGAGCACATTCTCCATGGTAGGCCTCATGTTATAAGAAGTTGCCCTTCTCTTTAAGTGTGCTTCAAAATTGGTTAAATCAACCTAGAACTCAATTTCATTTTTTAACATTGTTTTCAAAATATATGTTAGGGTTTTAATATGGCTTGGATTTAAGCTTACCACTGTACCTATCTGGAGGCTTAGCTGAAATGGAAAATAAAAATAATAACAATTTTTATCACATTGACAGATCTGCACTCTGCAGATGATAACTGATAAATACAGACAAGATATTCTTCCGATTAAAATCGGAATTCCGATTTTTTGGGAATTGCCCCCCCTTCCCCCCCCTTCCCCCCCTTCTTCTTCTCCTTCCCCTCCCCTCGGAGGCCCTCTGAGTCAGGAGTGACTACTGCCGGTGCAGCTCCAGTCCCGCATTGCCTCGGGAGGGGAAAGGCAAAAAGGAAGAGCCGCGGCGGCGCTTTGCAACGGCAGCAGTGGCACCAGAGGCTCAGGCGCAGCAGCTCCCGGTTTTGCCTTTCCCTTCCCGAGGCAATGCGGGACTGGAGCTGCACAGAGCTGCGCCGGCGGTAGGAACTCCTGACAGCTCCAGCCGGACACCTGAGCGGAGCCCAGGCAGTGCGAGTGGAGGCCGCTGAGTGGCAGGAAAAGGGAGCTGGGCAGCCACAGACCAGCCGGCTCTCTGTGCAACATGCCACTGCCTGGCCCTGGCGAGGGAAAGCAGCGGGCGCTCCCCAGGCAGCGGCCTCAGCCCCACTACCGGGGAAGCAGCTGCCCAGCTCTGGAGCTGATGCACATGTGACCAGCTGGAAAGGAAGGGTGTGTAGCGTTGGTGTTGTGTGTGCGATTTCTTGGCGCGCGGCGCAGGGTCTCTTTTGGCTGGCCCCAATTTTTTTTTTTCAGAGGGGAATATCATGCCTGTAAATAATTAATTTTGCTTCCTAAATTTTTGTTGAACAGTTGAAAAAAATCCGGTCTTTATTATTGGCTGGAGCTGCTGAGTATGATACCTTCTTTCAACATCTGCGTTTGCTTGATGGAGCCTTTAAATTATCTGCTAAAGACTTGAGGTCCCAGGTAGTACGAGAAGCATGTATCACATTAGGGTAAGGAGCACAATCTATGTATTCTACATTGTGTTAATTATTGTCAGGGTGAAACTGCAACATGTTTTCCTCTGATCAACCTCTTCTGAGGTAGAAGAGTGAAAAAACATTTTGTTGAATAGCTAAAGCAGGGCTGTCAAACTCGTCTGCAGGCCAGACATGTACTTGTGAACATTCAAGGGATGGGTTGGATTGGGTCTTCTGACTCTAATGAAGTAGTCTCTGAATCCTTCATCCACAATCCTATGTGCTCTCTCATATTCCTGGGGATAACCTCTCACTGCCACCAGTCAATTTGTCCTAGATAAATTATTTATGTGTTGGATTACTTTGAGGGAGGAGACAAATGGCAATTTTCTTGCCTTTTCTGCAGTAGCTGATCTCCAACCCACATTTCAAAGGTGGAGGTACATTTTTCTTTCCTGCCACAGTCAACCCTGGGAAAAGAATTAGTAAAGAATACCCAGTATCGTAGAACAAATACTTGCGAATTGAGGATCAATGCAGGAAGTTGTTACCAAGAACTTCTTATTTTCAGTGTAAACCATGTCTTTATATCATTTTTATTTCTGGACAACTTGGCATTTCTCTATCTGCTTATCTTAATAAGCATGAAACTGAAAAAAGTAACAGAAAGAATTATTTGGTCATATATCCCTAATTGGTAACTCTTCAGTATTTTAGTAGCGGAAAAGCTGTTTCCCTGCCTTAGTGAAGTAGTAGGATTGTTGGGAGAGAGAAATCCATCTCTGCTGTTCTTAAATATGATTAGTTTATGAATATATTTACAAGTAAGCATGCCAATGACTCCAGCTTCATGTCAGATATGTCCTTTTGCTACAATAATTGTCTACCCTGATATTGATAGTATGAATAACCTGTACTGTACCACATCTATGAAAAAGGACTTAATTACAATTATGCAAGTGAAGCTGCCTGCTTTCTTGGCCCCTGTATATATCTACTATTCTTGTTCCTCCATTATGGGATATAAGATTATAGTTGTTTATTAATTATTTTCAGCAGTTTTTATTTGTGAATGTTATTTTGGTTATTAAAGAAAAACCTATGGATACATACATACATACATACATACATACATACATACATACATACAATGTGATAACTTGCATTTCTATAGAACTAGGAAGATGAAAAACAAATTAACCACAAGTATCTTCAGAGACACCAAACATTCATTGTTTATGAAAACTTCAAAAAATTTCACCAGTACTGGTATTTCCATAACCATTGTTTCAATAATTCAATGGTAGTTTCTGTCTTAAATGTTCCAAAGCATTCCTTAAATCTTATTTTATTGGCTTAAATACTTTGTCTAAGTTGAATCAGAGTTTAGGGTGAAAGTTCAGGTATTTAATTTGCCCTGGCACTTTCATTCTGTACTGCAGTTAGCTAGAAGGACTGATTTTAAGCAAAGGGCAAGAGAGCTTGTTAATAGCAGCTCTAAAATGACAGAGAGGGTGAGGTGGAAAGCAGAAGAGAAGGTCTGACCAACTGAAAGCAGTTTAATAGTCTGTAGCTTTTAGCCTTTCCCTATTAGCTTCACAGTGATTTGCTCCAGACTGATTCCTTGTAAAAACTGACCATCATATCATGTATTGGAAAGAAAACTGAGAATACTTTGTTAGCACAATGTAATGTATTGTTAATTTATAGGCAGTGAATACTACAGCCTTGCCTAACTGCATCTTGGCCTATGCTGTTCTTTTATTATTGTGATCTGTTTTCTTGTTGTATTTCAGACATTTGTCATCGGTATTGGGTAACAAGTTTGACCATGGGGCAGAAGCCATCATGCCAACAATCTTTAATCTCATTCCCAACAGTGCCAAAATCATGGCCACTTCCGGCGTAGTAGCTGTGAGATTAATCATTCGAGTGAGTATTGCTCAATGCAGATACAAATTGTTCTCTCATGTACTCCTGATGAGAGAAGCAGAGGGATATAATAAACATGAAAATCAGTCCAATTAGTAGGCTCTTGCACAGAATCTTAAATAGGCCTGGTAGTCAGCATGAGAGATTAACTTACTGTTTGCCTTGCATCTATGTTTGTGTAAACATTACCAGACTGGAAATTCAAAAAGCTTAAATTAAATTGTGTTTTCTGGACTATTTTCATTATAGTCTGACAGTGATATATTCTACATTTGTTACATGTTAAACACCAATGAAGAGCTGAAGTATATAGTTTTAATGGAAAGCCTCCCTTGGCATTAAAAACAGACCTTCAATTTTGCATTCAGATGTTATAATTGAGGTTTGATTTACCATTGTTGCTTTTTAATTTAACATTAGTTGATGTGAGGGAAAAGCAAATCTGTGTTCTGTTCCAAGGAAACAGTATTAAAAGGCCATTAGGCCTTACCTGGAAATCAGAGTATGTGAAAATTCTTCTAATTTTTTCCATTGATCTAGTAAAATGCTAGTATTGTTTTACTGGCCAAACTGCACTGTTCTTTCAGTGATGTGCCGAGAGAAAACCTAAAAGTAGATTTGATCGATTTAGCTGATATATAATTGCTTCAATTTTTTAAAATATATGCCTTTAATCATTATATTCAAGCAAGTATTTCTTTAATATCTAGTAACTTCATTTCTACCACATTCAAAATCACAATTTGAGGTAAACTGTGGTAGGATGTCTGTAAACTGCAGATTTTGGGGTCCACATAGAGACCCAGGACCCTACATTTATTCATTGTTTAATTGATCTCATTAGCAGTAATAATCAACAAAGAAAATTAAGCATAAAGTGTGTTTATGGTAAGTCAAAATTCTAGTTTGACATGACATGCCGTCAGAATCTTTTTTGGATAACCAAAATTTTGGAGATGCAAAATTAAAAAACATAGAGATGGGCTTATTTATAAATTATTGGTAAAGTGTGATACAGAAAGTGAGCAAGACTGCATGATTTAGTAGCCACAGAATTTAAATAGAACAATCAATGTGCAAGAATCAAAATATCAATGGAAGAAAAATACAAATCATGCATCTTATACTTAGAAAATTTAGCATAAGAAATTGTACTGATGTTTTATTCCTGAATTACTGATTACTAAAATAGAAAATTGGTAAATTAAAATTAGGAACATTAAAAATTGTTGGAAATTCAAGAAGTAGGTTGGTTATTTTTTCGTATTTGGTGACTGTGTTATAAATTCCAACTCTGTAAAGTAATTTGTAACAACATGAAATACATTTTAAAGGATCTTTCTCCTATCATCCTGCAGTTTTTAATTCAATATTATCAAGCCTTATATTTCCATAAAATATGCTTGAATTAGCTTTGTACATGGTAAACGCTGCAATAATTTTTTATGCTATTCACTGGAAATTATATGGAAGTATGCTTTGATATCAGAATTAACTTCAGATTTGAAAAAAAATAACAAAATGTAGAAGCCATGAAAACAGAACTATATTCCAAGACCATTTGTTTTTTTATATTTTTAATTTGAAGTTTGTAGTCCTTCTATCAATATAGCAGGCATGTTAAAAAATATATTGATTTGCTTGTTTTGAAAAATGAACCTTGCTAGCCATGGAAAAAAGTGGTAAAACCAGCTCTGGTATTACAGATCTTTATGAATCTGCTGAAGTCATGTTCAGTATTTTCAATTTGATAATCAATTTGTTTAAGCTATTGCTTTTTACATTTTATTTTTTTCTATTCTCTAGCATACACACATCCCTAGACTAATTCCCATCATCACCAGTAACTGTATCTCCAAATCAGTTGCAGTTAGAAGGTGAGTTATGCAGATTGGCATCTATTGTCTTGCTTTATAACTTACTTAAACAATTATATCCTTTTATGGAATAATTATGAAAAACAGCCTGGTTTTAAGAATATCTAGTTATAGGAATTTTACTTGTTTCCCTTCTTTTCTTTTCTTTTTTTTTTTGAGGGCTTTAGGGTTATTGATAGAAAGATGGCTATTGTTAATTCGTTTTTGAGCTTTGAAATCATCCTGGTTCTGACCAGCAGGGTCAGATGTGGTGTAAGAGGGCTTTTTTGTAATCTCCATTTTGTGAAGAATTCTCAAAACTCATGTCTTTGTCATTACTGAGCTGGACAATGCAAATATTGGCAGCCGTTCCTAATGACTAAAAACTGTCAATATCAATCTTTTTTGTTTCCTGTACTCTTGCAGATTTAAGCAGACCATACAGGTAATTCTCCTGTGAAATCCTCAGTAGTATTGATCCACACACATTTAAATTAATGTCTCTTCTCCCCTGATGGAGGTAGAAAACCATTTTCAGATCAAATCATTTGGGAATATCTCCCCCTCTTTTAAGTCAGTTTGGACTCAAATCAGCCCCTGCTGTTTTCTTGGCAACACTTTTGGTTTGCCCTTGCCTTCTTCCTAGGGTTGAAAGAGGGCAACTGGCCCAGCTGGTTTTGTACATCAGGGAGGACTAGACCTCACAGTCTCCTGCTTTTTAGCCTGGTGCTTTAATCATGCCACCAAACTGACTCTCGGGAACATCAGGTAACTGCAAAGCAAAGTATGATTCTCATAACTCATAAAATTACATTTCCCATTCTATTTACTCAGCTCTGACTACCAGTGCTAATATAAAATTAGAAATACTATAGGCAACAGATAATCAGAGTTGGAAGGGACCTTGTAGGTCATCTAGCCCAACCCCTTGCCCAAGCAGGAGACCCTACATCATTTCTGATAGATGGCTGTCCAGTCTCTTCTTGAAAACTTCCAGTGATGAAGCACCCACAGCTTCTGAAGGCAAGCTGTTCCACTGGATGATTGTTTTCACTGTCAGAAAATTTCTCCTCATTTCTAGGTTAAATCACTCTTTGATCAGTTTCCATCCATTGTTCCTTGTCTGACCTACAGGTGTTTTGGAAAATAGGTTGACTCCCTCCTCTCTGTGACAGCCCCTCAAATATTGGGAGACTGCTATCATATCTCTCCTGGTCCTTCTCTTCACTAGACTAACCATGTCCAGTTCTTGCAACTGTTCTTCATATGTTTTATCCTCCAGTCGCCTAATCATCTTTGTGCTCTTCTCTGTTGTGGGTTTTTCTTTTCTTTGATGCACCTCTTTGGTATTTGTATTAATCATACCACCTCTTGTAAATATAATTCAAATTTGTCATCTGTAAATCTTGCACAAAGTTGGCTTTTGGCCAGAGGCTGTTTTTTCCCCAGAAAAACTGCATGCAGCAGCACTAGGTCATTCCCAAAAATAATGCTACTGTGTGTACTTGTTCCTGAAATTAATCTGCTTAGATGAATAGTCATATCCTATTTACTGTTGTTTTGTAGTTCTTAGACTTCCTACTGGGGTTGTTTTGGTGCATCTGCTTTTACTCTAAAATAGGTCTTAATTTCATTTGTTATGCCTTTTGGTTTCTTACTGAGCACTGACTTGTCCAGGACATTTGTGGAATTTTTAGATGCTCCCTAACTGATTCAGGGTGTTCTTGAGGGATGCTGGTTGTTTTTCTTTGTCATCCATATTTGCAACAACTTTATATAAAAAAGCATATTGAAGTAGAAAAGTGGCCTCAGGTTTTTTAGTATTAGAAATATTTAGCTCCAAACTAAAATTCCATAGTTGCGTGTTATGATATCTGCTATCACTTCTCATTCAGCCAATGCATTTCAATTATTTTTTTTAAAAAATCAACTGCTTATTTATAAGTAAATACTTACAAGGAAACAGAGCCTGACTTACTTAAATATAAAATTTACTAACAAGACAAACTAAATTCTTTGTGAAGAAAGGAATTCATTGGCCTTTTAGTAAATGATTGCATAATAAATAATTGAGCAATAACCATGATCAGTTGTGATTACCTCTTGAAAAATTATGTTGTGACTAAACAGAAATTATAAAGAAAAAAAATCTTATTGGAATAGTGGAAAGTAATGAAGATTTAAAAGAGTAACAAGATAAAAAAGATGTCTGAACAATTACAGAGAGCTTCTGGAATTAAGAGAATAATTTAATTCAGGCATTCCTTCATATGTGACTCTTCATTAAGCATCTGAAGTTACAGTGGAGCTGACTAAATAGTGCTTATGACCAGCCTTGGAGTTCCAATTATCCCACAGCCCTTGCAGTCATGTGATTGCAATCTGGATACTTGACAGCCAGTTGCAGTGCCCCATGATTATGTGATTGCCATTTGCAATTTTCCCTCCCTATTTCTCTAAAAAGTTAGTGGGAAAGCTGGCAGGGAAGATAGCAAATCACTCAGGTAAGTTTCTCCCAACTGCACACCTTCCCCCCCCCCCCCACCCGCGGTTATCTTGTATTGGCCAGTTGTGCACCCGCTCCCTGACCCTCACCACACCTCTCTTCTACCATCAGTCATCTTTTCAACCCATGACCTGTCTCTTAGGCACCCATCTCCTACCCCTGCATCCCTTTCTCTCACCCAGCAGCAGCCACTTACCTGCCTGCTGGCCTGGAAGTTGCCTTGCCTAGTGCCATGGGATTTGGTTAGGACCATGATGGCGAACCTATGGCACACGTGCCGGAAGTGGCGTGCAGAGCCACTTCTGCCGGCACACGAGAGATTGCAAGGAAGAGCCCCACTGCACATGCGTGCCCTCCCCCACCAGCTGATTGTCGGGTATCTGCCACGTATACATGGGGGGAGACGCGTGCGTAGGAGACATGCATGCATGTGCAGAAGCATGCAGCGTGTGGGGGGGTCATGCACGCATGCGCAGGGGGTGAGGGGAGACACATGTGCAGACACCCAAGCGCACTTTTGGCATGCAACATGGAAAAGGTTAGCCATCACTGGGTTAGGACCATGATCGTGAATGCAAGGAATTGCCATCATTAAATGATACAGTCATACAATGAACATTCTGGTCCCAAGTTTGACACAAGCTGAGGCGACCTGTACAATGCAGGCACATAGAATACTGCAGTTCCTGACTACAGCCATAAAACTTAACATTACTCGGAAATGTTTCAAAACCCCTGAGAGGGGCTGGCAGGCAGCGGGTTAAGAAAAAATAAAATGAAATGATGGACTTGACAGCATAATTGAACATATTTGTCATGTGGCACAAGTAAAAAAAGAATGGTGCCTCTGTTAATTGCACTGTCACAGCCGTCATTTGAACATTTCTTTTTCTGTTTTTCAAGTTTTATTAGATTTTTATTTTTAAATAAACATCAATATCACTACATGAACAGTGTGGCCCCTGGGTATAATTCATTTTGATACAAATGTCAATAATGATATTCATAATGGTTGTTATATTAATCAAACTTATATAATCCTAGTATTAATATACATGGTTTTTTCAATCTTATGTTCCATTTTAATGCCAATGATGTTATAAGCATACATGATAATTTCATCTTTCAACCTCCAACATTTTCCATCAAATTACTACTTATCTTCTATTGTATAAAGATTATATCTGCTAGTATTTCCCTTATTTCTTATTGCTAGCTCTATTCTAACTTCTAGTCAGGTCACCCTTGCTCATCCTAATATTAATACACATGTTTATTTAAAGCATAGCTCTTCATTATTTGATTGTTCAAAGTCACAATATGCCATTCAAGTACCAGTCTTCCTATTATTTAAACATACCTTATAATACCTTCTCTCAGCTCCAAACTTTCCATCTAACTATTGCTTCATATAAGGGTGTGTATTCTGATTTCTATCTCTATTCAAATTTCTAATCAGGCCATCATTATATTAGAAAAAAAGTATGTGTGTGTGTGTGTGTGTGTCTGTCTGTCTCCTTTCTATCCATCATCACTCATCTGTTTTAATACCTCACTTCTTAATCATTTTTTGGCTTGCCTCCCATACCACTCTCTTGGATCTTTATCTATATCTTCACCATTAAGACTGAATATTTCTCCCATCTTTATCCTTCTAAGCTGCCAGGTTTCCAGAGTATCTACCCAGACCCCTATCTCCCTTCCAAGAATATCTTCCAGGTTATCTGATTCCCTTTTTAAGTCTCTTAAAGTGCTTTTCCTTTGGTTTATTTCATCAGCCATTATTGTCTTTATCATCTTCTCTTTCCCATCTTCCTGCTTTATTTGCTGGTTTGTCTGTTCAGCCTTTTCTTCCATTCTTTCTGTTATCTCCTCTCTTTCCTGTATTCTCTGATTATCATCAGTTGTAACATACTTTCCATTTTTCCATGTATGCCTTGCATTAGGTACTTTATCTCTCTGTGATTCTTTTCCATAGAACCCCTAATGCTTTGGAACATCAATGCAATTTCTCTTGAACTCTCACTCCTTTCCCCCTGATGGAGCATCTTGTCTTAATTTAATAAGTCCCGCTCTTACTCAAGTCCAAAAACAATATATTCCAGTCCAATGTTTGTCCTCAGAAAGTTCAATAATCATAGTTCTTTACATCTCAGGATTATTAATCAATTCCATTTTAATAGTCCAGAAAACTTCCGCAAATCAAAAATCACTTTGCTTTACTTAAAAGTCTTCCATAATAGTCTCCAGTGATCATAAAGTAACTTGTTATAGATCAGTCAATGTCACCACAATCCTCCAGATGAATGTTGTTCATTTTTCTCGTCAATGTTGAACACTGAACATTTCTGACATCCCTCCCTCTGCTCATGCCAATATTCTAAACCCTGACTAGAAGCACGTGATTTTCTTTAAAGTTTTTATTTAGCAGCCTGAATACAGGATTCCTCAAAATACCGTTGAAATCACTGTTTCATGTGTAACTACTTATTTGATGTTTAAGGAAGTAGTCATTGATATAGCCTCTGGAACAATATTAATGACAATTACCTTTTTTTCCCCTCTCAGGCGGTGTTTTGAATTTTTAGATTTACTTTTGCAGGAATGGCAGACACACTCCCTGGAAAGGTAAGATACGAACATTATGATATGTGACATGCTGCTCCTCTGGCTGCATTGGGGGGGGACGGGGGACGGGGGGGGAGCTTCTGTTGAATAGAATTGAGGAGATCTGGAATATGAGTTTAATGTGGCTCCTTTTTCTCCTGCCCTTGCAAAGGCAGACAGACATTCCCTCTGACTCCAACAGAGGAATAAATAGAGACAGGTCTGGCTTTATTTGCGGGGAGGGAGGAGAGAAAAGCAGTTTCTTTTGCCTGTCTAATGTCTGAACTGTTTCCATCCCAACTGCTCCACATAAGAGCTATTATGTGACGTGCACAATTAGTGCTTCCATTTTGATTGCTTTGTTTCGCCCTTCTTTCACCCTTCATTTGGGCCACATCTGAGCTTTTGCAGACTGTGGGCAGGCTCTCTTTTGTCTTCATGGATTTTAGTAAGCTGCTCTTGAAGACTTCTCAAGATGAAGTATGGGGTAAAATGTTTAAATAAATGCATGTGCAGAAGAAATGAGCAGAGGAGATGGAAACTCCTAATTTTTAACCTTTTTTTTTTAATGTGTCTGTTTAAAACAAAAAAGGGGTAAAATTTTAAATAAATCTTTTTGTTTGTATAGGTATCTGCTTAAAGAAAAACTCTTGAGAGATATTACTCTGGCCATTGGAAAAAAATAGCAATTGTCTTTGTGTAGGCAAAAGGCAAAGACATTCAGGGTGTAAGGAAGTAGTTACAGAAAGTACCCTCAAATGAGAATATGTGAATATTTTTGTTGACCCACATAAGCTTAGCAAATTGGTGTTGCAGAAACCCTTCTGTATAGATCAAACATTTGGTTTATAGCCACTCGATTACGTTCTTGTATGGCTTCAGCATCTTAATGTGCTTTAGTGTCTCCATGCTTCTATGGTTTCCACATACAAAGGAATGACCTCCAAGGAATGTTTCTTGGTATTTCTTATAAAAGAGAATGAAATGCAATAAAGCTCACTGGGATAAACAAACACCCACACCTTTAAAAGGATACGGTGTATCCAGTTCTTTTAAATTCTGGGCAAGTGGATAAACTTCCTTTGAATTCCAAATGTAATTCTGGACGACTTTTTCTTCTCTCCTTTCTCTGACAAAGTAAATAGCAATGTGTTCTAATTTCAGGCATGTATCAGTATTGGCTGAAACCATCAAGAAAGGAATCCATGATGCTGACTCCGAAGCACGAATAAAAGCCAGAAAGTAAGTGGGCATCTTTTGGCTTTAATTGTTCAGTCCATCAATAATCACAGGCTTTATAATGCTGTTCAGCTGAAAATTTATCCAGTAACTGATATTCCAAGGAAAGAACAGGACCAGACCATTAAGAACTCAGGAAGTGGACCATGCTATGCTTAATAAGTATTCTAAGCATTTTACTGAGGTACTTGAAAGTAAATGTCATCAGAACTTCTTTCATTGGAATTTTTTTTCTGCATAAGCCAAATAAAACTAGTAATTGTTTTGGTTCTGTTTAATATTGTTTGTTCAGAAAATTAATGTGGGAATTTGGAAAGAAAAATCTTGATGTCAACATTTTTTTTTTGTGTAGTATCCCTGAAGGTTCACGCTTTTACATTCTACAGGGTATATTCTCTATATTCTCTTCCTACTTTAGAATTTAGAACTTGGTTTAATTTAATATAGAAGAGAAGTCCATCTATTTCTGTATTCAAAATAACTAATGGCAAAGTAGCTTATTTAAGCTTGTAATGTGTTCACTTTATTGATTGATTGATTGATTGATTGTAATATTGCACTGACCTCTACATCTGTTTTCCAGTTTCTGTAGTTACTTTCCTACCAAAATGTTAAACTCTTTTAAACAATGTTGGGAAGCATAAATAATATATGTGAAAATAAATAGGCTTGTCACAATTCTAAAATTGATTTTCTCTGCTAAGTTTTCCAGTTTTGTTTTTTTCTTAAGATCTGTTGAGGCTCTCTAGATGGTTAGAATCTGATATGCTAGTATGTTATTCAATGATTAGTTTAAACTTTTATTTTCAGGTGTTACTGGAGCTTCCACAGCCATTTTAGCCGAGAAGCAGAACATTTGTTTAATTCACTGGAATCCTCATACCAGAAAGCCCTGCAGTCTTACTTGAAGAATTCTGATAGCATAGTGTCTTTGCCTCAGTCAGATCGTTCCTCTTCTAGTTCCCAGGAAAGTCTCAAGTAAGCCCTTCCTTCCACTAATGTATTGCTGTTGGATGAACTTTATACCTTCAAGTTAAATCTTCCTCATCTATAAATTAGAGCCTTTGTATTTTGGGAATGGTTATTTTTGTGAATATAAAATTTAGTATTTACTCTTACATGGAGTCTAAAACTGATTTTGCTCCCTTATTTATTTTTGTTTCTGTACAGCTTTTTTGCAGGAAAATTCAAAATGCATTAATGTAAAAAATACATAGATAAAAATAACACACAATAATTCATCAATGTTGATAAAGAATGAGTTAATAGTTAATATAAAATTCATTATGGAATGAGATCCATTAATTCTATTCCTTTTTAGCCGTCCATTGTCTACCAAAAGAAGTCCAACCGGAAGCACTACTTCACGAGGTAAGAGACCAGGAGAAGAAAATGGTCAGATATGAGGCAAAATAAGCTCTCTCTTTCTTGCAAAATAAGTAATTTTTACTCATACTGCTATATTAGTTTTGCCCATTACTTTTATTAATTAAATACTGGGGGGCCTAAGACAGAATGGTTCTAAATATAAGATGGTTGAATACTTCAGATATCAACCACTGGAATGAAATGTTGAAATACGAATTGCTTTATTCTTAAGCAGACTTTGTTCTTGTGTGTAATGATGGATGATGGTGACAGAATACTGAAAGAAAATTCTAAGCTCAGATATGGAAGATTGTATAAGAATTCTCAAAATATTCTTAATATATATGTGGCAAATGCTATTTTAAGATATAATGCCACATTTGATTAGAAAAGTCATGTCCAGCATGGTTGTACTAATCCCTGCATAATGCTTGCTGGATTGTACAATCATAAACAGCAGAGGGGAATCTGATAGTAACTAATACAGATTTTTTAAAAATCCCAATACTTGCTGAGTATAGTGCTATCGAGCAAAATATGGGACATTAAGTAGGTCAGTGTCTTGCCTTGAAATAAATTAATAATGTGCTGTGGATAAAAAACGGTGCTATACAAAAGTATAAAATATCTGTTTGGGCTCTATTATAGTATGTCAAATAAAATACATTTTTATAGTAAATTGACGGTTTATGATGGTGCTTTGAGTTTCCATGTTATTGAAATATGTTGGAATATGATGGCTTTTGGAATAGATTTATCTATAACTGTGGTTTTTCTCCTTCCTTAAAGCTTCTGCAAGCAGTGTGAAATCTGCGTCAACATCGGGGTCTCTCCAGCGTTCTCGCAGTGACATTGATGTGAATGCAGCAGCCAGTGCCAAATCCAAAGTAACATCTTCTGGTTCAGAATCCCCCTTCAGTTCTGCTGCAGCCCTACCTCCAGGCTCATATGCATCTCTTGGTACGTTTACTTCGTTTTTTTACAAAGATGATACACAGATAATCAGGAATAGAGGGACATTTTTTAAGAAATTTAGTTTTACAGTGGATTGAAATGCAGTTCTGGGCTAAGCCCATGTATTGCACTGCATTCATAAATCGGTTTACATGCCCTCAGTGGTTGGGGTCACCCGGTACAATAGTCTAAAATGAAAGTTTTGTTCTACATGTGACATCAGATGGTGTATAGTATGTGGAATAAATGCAGTAAACATTCTACATGTGACATCAGATGGCGTATAGTATGTGGAATAAATGCAGTAAACATTGTTTAATAACTTTTTTGATAATTAAACTACTTAGTTTTGTAAAGTAACTGATCGGTTTTGAGGGAAAAGGTATTTTTGGTGGTATTTATTAGAATTCCCTAGCAAGACTTCAGAATTCTTTAATAATTCAAGAACATCACTAGTCTGAAGTAAAATTTTGTTAAAAAACTGCAGTCGGCATAAAATGGGAAGTATCCTATCTTGTCATTTCCAGAAAATGGAAACTCACTTGAGTTCACTTCATTTGAACTCACTGTCTTAATACGAGAATAAAATATGCATTACAAAAAGCAAATAGATTCAATCAAATACATCTCAACATATCTGTATTGCTTATTGTTTATGGCCACCTCATTGATAACAATTTCTATTAAAGTCTGACATTAACAATGTCTTAATTTAGTTAAAAGAAAATAAATACTTTTCTAAGAAAATGTTCTTACAGCTTGGTGATTATATCAATGGCAACATGATGTTTGAACTAATGATCTGTGATCTATGAGAGATCATTGCAGTATGTAGCAATGGGCCTCTTCCACCACTGGCATTTTCTAACTATGAGTTGTATCAGCATGAAAGCGATATCTTAGTTTACTGAAGTTTGAGATGCCATACAAAGCTATTTTCAGCACAAATAGATAATTCTCCTGAGACTCCCAGGTGATATTCTGCCTCTATGGGTGGTGCCTTCTTGTGGAGAAAAAAGACAAGAGTCTAATCTTCCATAACGACTCTTAATGGGAAGAATTATCCTACCTCCAAGACTGATCTTCTCCAGGGCCTGATTTTCCAACAAAAGTGGATCATCTTTGGCAAGTGAATTAATAGCTTAAGAGTTTTCTGAGACCCTGAACGTTCTGCAGCAGAAAATGGAGCAAGTTCATACCCCTGGTCAAAAAGTGCAAAAGAAAGGAGAGAAGAGGTTCTGATTCCAACAAGAGTAAGAAAGGAATTTACAAACCTAGGAATTGTTCCTGAGGTCCTTCCAAATTAATCTTCTTTCCAATTCTCACAGATTCCTGAATTTCCCCTCCACTGAGAATTTCTCTTAGAAAAAAGGCCAGAAAAATAAATGCCACTGGTGCCACTTTTTAAAAGGGGAAACTATGTTTTCATAATGGTTTAAAATCTCTTCTAAACCCTAAAATTTTGGAGGTAGGGAAGCTTATAATAAAAACAACTCTTTAAGAAAACTGTTGATATTTCTTAGTAGAAACAAAAAATAAAAGGATTTCCTTATTCAGGAAAGGATAAATTTAAAAGTATAGATGTTATTCTTTTGCCCTATCTGCTTAGATGGTCTCAAGGAGTAACCAGATCTAGATAGTCTACAAATTCAGAGCCTCAGGTAAATCCATTCTCTATTTAGTGGTCTCCCCCCCACCCCCCACAAAAAAATCCAGAGGTCAGAAGAAAACATCAGCTACAGACTTACTAGAATTCATTTATATGACAGGGAAGAAGCATCACTATTTAACAGCGTCAAAGTACCAGGATTTTCTTAAGACTACCAGCATCTTCTGTAAATCAGTGCAACAGAACAAGTGTGAAATGTCACAGATCTGGAATTTATTTTCCAAAGTAAATAGAGGCATAAAGGTTACACTAGATCTGAGGTTGCTCACACAGTACCTAGGACAGAGATGCTTCAAAAGAGAAATACTAATATCAGTTTTGTTGACAATCAATATACACTATTTGGTAGTCTCTGCAGATTTAAAAGAAGCTTACTTTCATCACCTGATTAGAAAAGAAACTGAAGTTTGCTGTGATAACATCCCTCTTAGTATTAGATCTTTCTTTTCTAGTTAATTCAAGCACCACATGAGATTAATAACGCCAGTGGTTCATCTGCAGATTTTGTTTCTCTACTTAGCCAGCATTTTGATTTCAGCGTTACCTGAACCACCTTCTACAGGACCCAATTGTCAATCCTTGGAGTTATTATGAGCCATGGTGGCACAGTGGTTAGAATACAGTTCTGCAGCTTATTTCTGCTGACTGCCAGCTGTCTGTAGTTTGGCAGTTTGATTCTCACCGGCTCAAGGTTGCCTTCCATCTTTCCAAGATTAGTAAAATGAGGACCCAGATTGTTGGGGGCAATATGTTGATTCTATAAACTGTTTAGAAAAGGCTGTTAAAGTCTAAGTGCTATTGCTATTCCCAATTGTCTACCTGAAACTGAATAGATATGGTTATGGACATATTCATATAAAATCCACAAAAATTTACTTTCCTAAGGGTTAGGGTTAGGGTTATATTTTGAAATTACTTACATTATCTCGTGATAACCAGGATACTTTCTAAATATTTATATAGATCCTTGATATCACAGAAAATGGATGGTAGTCCTCTAAAGCTTAAAATTGTGACTGGCAGAAGCATCCATGAGGAAATGGGGGGACAAGTAACAAAAACAATTCTCATGTTGCAAGTGCTATTTTTGTTCACTTGCGTTGTCATCTTGCATGCACACATGAAAAGGGCAGAGCTTATAACATGAAGCTGCTTTTGTCATTTTGATGAAAATCTTCTGTCCTGTAGATATCTCTAATGACTAGTTTTGTTTCACAGTGTTTAGGTATGTAAGATGTCTGGGTGATATTTTATTCTGATATCACAATAGCATTGGAAGCTTTGACACCTGCATTTTCTTAAGCACTCCTTCCAGTGTTTCCATAAATTTCTATTCATTATAATAAAATACATGGAGAAAAATGGCAAACAAACAAAAAGCACAACTAATTTATGAATTGTTTGTTTCTTGTTCAGACCTACTCACACTTGAGCATTAAATACTCTATGCAGCAGCATTAATACCGTATGTTAACTGCTTATATTAACAGTGCATTATGTGGTCATTTTTAGTCAACTGGACCTGCTATTAACAATCTGTAATGAAGAGATATCTGCTAAATTTGTAGAAGAATGAATACTTATTTATAGTTTACAGGGTCTGCTAAGTAGCATATAATTCCAGAAGAAATGCATCAGAATGTTTCTTGTATGAAAACAAGAAAATGGGAGAAGGAAATCTTTTTGTGGTTCTGCACTATTAACTAATTTATTTTACTTTGTTTGACTGATGTGACTTGCCCCTCATTTGTGATACAAAAGACACCCTGCCCACTTTTGCTGATATTACTAACTATTCCCTCTTATCACTCTCCTTATTCTTTTAATTTGCTTAAAGATGGTACTACCAGTAAAGCTGAGGGTAAGCTGACTGTATAACAGGTCTGTCTCCAACTTTACCAGGTCTCTGTTATCACCCAAGTGCTCCCTGGTTTTCATCCGTGTCTGCTGGTACCTCTTGCATGACTCTTGCATGGTGTTTTGACTCTTTCCTCATGTTGGAACTATTGTATGCCCTTTATTGTCTTTTTCTCCTAACTCCTAGGCACAACTTAATTTAATTTATTCAATTTAGGCAACATCTGACTCCAGACTCTCTGGGCGCTCACAATATAACACACAGTAAAGTACAGTGTGTGTGAATAATAACAAAAAATTAAGAATAAGAATGATAAAGAGAAAGAAAACAAGATAATCAAATTACATAACATGTCCCCTGTCCCCAATAGTTTTATTAGACATACTTGAACAGTATATAATTTTTAAATCATTTATGAATGTCATTCATTATACTGTTAAATACAAAACAAAAACAATTACATTCACATATATTTTTACTCAGATTTAAATTTATAAACCAGATATTGTAACAATGAATATCTGGGGTAGAGAAATGAATATATGGATTTTTTTATTTCTATAAGAAAAGTACTCAGTGCAGAATGTTAAATTTATTGGCCAGAGACATTTTTCAGTTCTCTTATTGGTTGTGCAGAAATAGTAACTTTTGTCATAAATAGATGGCTTTGTTTTCATTATGCTTCTTGGCTGTTGCTGCACTAAAGTCGGGTTTTTCAAACTGAGATGTTGTTCAGACTGAATTATTTTTGTTTAGAATTTGGAAATGGAGTATTCAGATTTATTCCTGCACATATTCATTCTCTTCCTTCTCTGACCAATTTCATCAGTACTGTACTGTGAGGTCCCCAACCTCCAGTCCATGGCCCAGTACAAAGGCTTCAGCCCATTGAGAGACATGGAAGTGGTGGGTGAGTGCACCCACATGCGCAGAAAGCTGCTTTTGTGAAAGCTGTGTGCTATGTGCAACCATCCCCTCTCCCCCCGGTCACTACTGCCACCTCCACCATAAGTATGGGGACCACTGCTGTACTGTATTTATATCATGTCTATTTACAGACATATACATTCCTTCTATTACTTCTTTTTGGGGTAAGCAACTTTATGTTAAATGCAGAAGCAAAGTAAGAGACAGTAAGCTAAGGAAATTAAAGCATGAAGTAAGAAAAATAAATATCTCATTTACATAAACATTACACTTCATTTTTATTATCCATCCTTGCAAAACACAGTTGTTCTATCATGTCCATACACTAGTTTATATATCACATTTTGCTTTTTGAAGTTCTTTCCTCTCTCTTCTTATCAACCTTCTCACTCATTTATTTGTTTGGCAATTTAATCTTTATTTGCCTTCATCTCAATGTATTTTTCTGTATACTAATCACTCATTTCTGATATATTCAGTCAATATCCACTTGGCACCTGTTTATTCTTGATTACAGTAATGCTTGTGTGCCTTTTGGAGTTTTCAATATTTCTATATAAAGATTACCTGAAACATGATCTATTCTCTTCACAAGTCCTAAAACTAAATAAAGAAATCCCAATTAAACAAATGAATCAAAAGGAACACTCCTCCTAGAGTATTACATGCTCTTAATGTCATCTTGATTAGTTGACTACTCCTTGGGAGGTGTGGGGGGGGGGACATGACAGATAACGGTGTTGAATTGCCCCCATTATCAGTCTACCTGATAGTAAATTGGTAGAGTCCAAACTCTGGAAATAGTTTTGTAACTTTTCCAACTGGTTAGCATCAACAACTTTTCCTATTCAAGTGGGCCATCCCAGTTACTGAAGACAAAGGTTCACAAATTTTTGCCCTACAAAAATAAATAGCTTTGGATTATTTTCTTCAATAAATAAATGAATAAGTAAGATGTTTTTGTCTCATTTGTTTAATTGGATTGCCTTTATCTAATTTTAGGACTTAATTAAAGAACAAATAATCTTTAGTCATATTCCAAAAGGGTGTGCAAGCACCACTGTAGGGTCAGAAATTAGCAGGTGCTTAATTTTCAGATCCATAGTTGTTTCATTGTATAGTCCAACATTTACTACAGATCAATGGGGGTTTCAACCAACAGCACAATATTGTCTCTGACCAAACCATATACACCTTCATGTCTCCAACCAACACATTTCAGATGTCATTCTAAACATTCTTTATACAATTATACAGTAGAATTTGGAAATAAATTAACAATAAATATGGTATCACACATCTTTGTCTTACTCCCTGTTAGTGTGGAACCAGTCACCTAATATTCCATTTATTCTTACATATGCTTTGCTTCCATCATATATCACTCCTACGGCATTTAGCAATTAACCTTCTCTGTGTATTCGTACAACCCATTCCACAATTCAGTGCTATTAATCATCACCATAGTAAATAAAAAAGGATGGCCTTGAAGGACAGTGGGGTGACAGATAAATTAAAGGCGACAGTCAGATAAATTAAACTTGAGCATAGGCTAAGAAAGTAGTTTATGAAAATGCATCAGACAGTCTTCCCACCCCATTCCCAATTATCGTGAAAATAAAAGGAACAATCGTAGCCCATTTAGATCTGCAACATTCTTGTAACTATAGCTGCTCTAACAAAAGTAGTTTCAGATTTGTATAGTGCCTATTTCTTATTCACCAGGGTAGAGCTGGCATTAATTTTATCTTCCAGTTGACAGTTATTTCTTTTTATATGAACTCTTTTACTTGTAAGCTGTCCAGAGTTGCTGTGGAGTCAGGCAGCCTTGAAATTGGATAAATAAATACACTTTCTTTAAAGTCACATAGTTCCCCCTTTTTCGTAGTGACTTGCTTAAAGAACAAAACTCTGATCTGCACAGCCTTGCTCAGCAATAAAGCCACACTGCACTTACTAAATTTTCTTTCCGTATGTTTTCAATCAGAATTATATTCAACACATTCCCTGGTGTTTTTATTCTTGTTATGCTTCCCTTTGAATAGGGAAGAATCAAAAAGTTGCACAACCACATCATAAGCCCAACATACCCGTGGTTTAACATGTTTCCAGTTACATGATCTTTCACCTGCAGCTTTACCATTTTTCAGCATCATTGAATCATTTGTTTCCTTTTGTTATTGTTTTTTTTCTTGGACACAACATTTACAGTATTTATTTCACATACAGTATTACCATTCAGATCTCTAAAATACTGCTTCTAGAATTTCTTCCAGAATATCTTTGATTTTCTCACAAATCCTTTGATGATTTTTAATATTGAATTCTATTTACTCTGGTGGAACTTTTTTCACCTACTTCTAAAATAATGTATTTCCATCAAAATTGTACTGTATTTTATCTACCTCCTTTAAACTTAACTTTTCTTTGCTGTTTTGATCATTTTTATGTCTTGCCTTTTTCTGTCTGTATGCATAATTTAATACCTTTCCTTCAATTCATGAATGATCACTGCACATACCCAATTCAGTTGGTTTCTCACATCATTATTTTTTTGCAGCAATCATTCTCTTATAATCATCTTCTTTTCGTCCATGGTCTTTATTATTTCATCATTCTACTAATCATGCTTTTTTATAGTAATTCCACACATTTCTGTTACTCTGAATCTGTCCAATAAGTTTTTACATTGTCCTTTTTTGCATTATTTTAATGTAAAATAGTTTACGTTATATTTAATTGTCTTGGGAGATATTGTGTATGTGTCTTCTAATACTTTCTTCATACAAAACTCATACTTCCTTTTTCTGACATGGTTTTAGTTTCACTTTAGTTTCTTTCATGTTTTTCATGTAAAGTTCTTCCCCAAGATTTACTTTAGACATTACTAAATAATAATCTGTCCCTCGTGTATAACTCTCTTACACTTGTATATCTCATTTATTTTTCTGTGTTTCTTCATAATCAAATTAGTTATGGTTCTGTATTCATTCCTACATTGTATGTACATACTAATAAATATTTATTCTTGAACCATATGTTACAAATAGTCCTTTTTCTAAGGAAATACAGTATTTTCCAAACAATCACATTCTGATACATTCTTGGGTCTTCAAATAGCTCAGTCTCTTTTTCTAAATTATCTCAACTCATTCCCACCCTATTCATGTCTCCTAGTTCAACACAGGTAGTCCTTGACTTACAACCACAATTGAACCCAAAATTTATGTTGCTAAGCGAGACATTTGTTAAGTGAGTTTTGCTCCATTTTATGACTGTTCTCGCTACAATTGTTAAGTGAATCACTGAAGTTGTTAAATTAGTAACACAGTTGTTACGTGAATGTGGCTTCCCCATTAATTTTGCTGATCAGAAGGTTACAAAAGGTGATCACATGACTGAGACACCACAACCATCATAACTATAGATCAGTTGCTAAGCATCTTCATTTTGATCACATGACCATGAGGATGCTGTAGTGGTCATAAGTGTAAAAAAAGATCATAAATCACCTTTTTCAGTGCCATTGTAACTTTGAATGGTCACTAAACAAACTCTAAACAAAGTTGACAACTACCCATATTTTTTCCCATAGATTCTTTCCTAAAGTTTCATTGTTTGAAACCTTTCTATGGGTTTCTGCTTTTATATACCCTTCCCCCACACTCAGCGACATTCTGGGTGATACAATTTTGTACATTCTGACATACAGTTAAATCTTTTTATTCATAAACTTATCCTTTCACTTTACGGCATGTATTTATCAACCCCATTCCTTAAGATAAGGCCATCCTCATTCAGATCCATTACATTTTTAGCTTTTTTTTAATTTCACATAAACACATATTATTGTTTTTAATTCATCTTTTTTCATACTGTTTAGTGTTAGACTTCATGTATAATCCAAATCATAGACTTCCACATATCATAGTTATCACCAAAGGGTCCCACATGTATTCCATATTGCCTATTATGGATTTAGTCAATCAAAATTTTTACATAATGCTTTCTAATAGGATAGAAATATATAGACTTGAGTTACCATCATTAATTTCACCCATGCCACATGCATCATTCCCTACTAATGATAATAAGAGTACAGGTTATTTTTGCATATTTTGATTAATGTGCCACAAGTTCAATTGAGCACCAGTTTTTCCCAAATATGTTAGTGCTATGCTGTGCAAGCTAAAATCACTAATCTACAGCATGCTATATCGGTCAATATATACTTCTGAACTTAACCATCCAAGAAGTGCAATATATTAAAACATATATATGGGTACTGTTATAAACCGAATAAAACTGGTTATTTTACTCCACTCAGATTGATATTTGCAAATTATAAATAGATTGCCAAAATCTATGCTCAGAATTTGATCCTGCATCTGGCTATAGCAGGGATGTCAAACTGGATTTCTTTGAGGGCCGGATCAGCATTTTAGTTCTCCTCTGCGGGCTGGCCACTGGGGGCGGTGTCAGAAGGGGGCAGGATGGATGTCTCCAGCACCCTGCTGGCCAAAACAAGAGCCAGGAGTGTGTGTCTGCACATGGTCCTCCCTGCACTTCCGGTCCTCCTTTCGCTCTCCATGGCCTCCTGCAGCACTCTGCCGGTCGAAAGCTGTGTGGCCCATTTTTGGGCTGTTTTTCAACTGTTTTTGACCCATTTTTGTCCTGTTTTTCAGCCTGTTTTGGGCCCATTTTTCGACCTAGTTTTGGCAGGCAGAGTGCTTCAGTAAGCCATGAAGGGTGAAAACAAGGTGCGGGAGCCCCGCACGGCCATTTAGCTGTCTAAAGCACTGTGGGCTGGTCCTTTGATATTTCCAGGCCAGCTCTGCGGGCCGGATTTAAGCATCACATGGGGCAGATGCAGCCTGCGGGCCTTGAATTTGGCTATAGTGACCAGAAGAAATCAATAAGAATTATAGTGGAAAGGGACATTTGCAGTGGTGGGATTCAATTTTTTTTACTACCGGTTCTGTGGGCGTGGCTTATTTGGTGAGTGTGGCTTGGTGGTCATGTGACTGGGTGGTCATGGCCAACTGAGACGTTACTCACGTCAAGGGGTGTCTTGCCTGGCCTCAAAGAGATACAATTTCCCTTTCTATTTTCTATTACTGAATATCCAAAATACACTATTTAATCCTATCTGTATATCCCATACGTGTACATAGTATAGTGTGTGTAAATGCAAACAAAAAGATACATTATCTACTATATATACTGTATGTGTATGTACACATACACGCACAGCTCTTCTAAAACTATACACATTCAACCTCACTGCGTTTGGAAAAACATACCCACAGTCCACTTTCTGCCACACATTTAACTATAACTTCTGTACATTAGAACATTGCACACACCTTCAGATTTACTTCCCTAGCCTGCACAGACCCAGGAGATATCATGGATTGAGTAAAATATGGTGAAACTCACTTAACAACTCTCTCGCTTAGCAACCAAAATTTTGGGCTCAATTGTGGTCATAAGTGAAGGACTATCTCTGCCTTCCTCTGCATCGCAGCCTTGTCCTAGTAAACTCCTCTGCCAATTTTCCTCTCTGTTAGAGACACCAAAATAATCCAGATTTCAGATGATATAAAGTTTCCTGCTGGAGCAGGGAGTTGGACTAGATGGCCTCCAAGATTTCTTCTAACTCTGCTATTCTATGATTCTGTAAGGATCTCCTGCTGGAGCAGTGGGTTGGACTAGAACAGGGGCCTTCAGACTTGACAGCTTTTAAGATTTGTGGAGTTCAACTCCCAGAATTCCTCCTCCAGTCATGTTAGATCAGGAATTCTGGGAGTTGAAATCCACAAGTCTTAATCTTGCCAAGTTTGAAGACCCTTGGACAAGAGGATGACCTCTGAGATCCCTTCCAGCCCTAGATTGCTGTGCTGTTTCAAAGAGTCTTCTGAAGCCAGGGTTTGTGTCTTTCCTTCCTCTCTTTTTTTCCTCTCTTCCTCCCTCCCTCCCTCCTTCCATGTATCTATCTATCCATCCATTCATTCATATATCTCATTCACTTCCTCTCTCTTTCTTTCTCTTCCTTCCACCCTGTCTTTCTTTGCTTTTCTTCCTTTCTCTTTTCCTTTCTTCCTTTCCCTTTTCTCTCTTTCTTTCATTCTCTCTCTTTCTCCCTCTCTTTCTCTCTCTCTCTCTCTTCCCCCTCTTTCTCTGTTTCCCTCTCTTTCTATCCCTACCCTTCCTCCTTCCCTCTCTCCTAAAGCTAGGAGAGGAGACCCACCTAGAACACACACACACACACACACACACACACTTCCAAGCGCCCGGCAGCATAGCTCATTACGAGGGTTCTTCCTGGCCAGTCTCCAGTCCCTTATTGCCCGAAAAAGCCACCAGGCAAGTCTTCCGGGTCTATCAAAGGGGCTGCGGGTGGGACTTCCTCCCCTCCTGCTTTTGGGGCTGGGAAATTCAAGCGAGGCATGTGCTGCAGCTCCCCTCCCCCCCCCCAGCTGGCAGCTCTGGGCTAGGCAGCTTCAGTTTGGTTTTCCTGACTGCCTGAAACCTTACCTTCCTTCCTCCCGCACTGAAAAAAAGACACGGTGCCTATAGGGTTCTTGCAGCGGCTTGGCTTTGCTTCTCCAATGCGCTGCCATTGCGTTTTAGGCACCGGTCATGCAGGTCCACTCCATTGAGCCCACTGCACCGGAGGGAACTTGCCTAAGCAAGTCCGAGCAGAGTGGTGCAGCACTCCGAAAGAGGCGGCTGGAGACTGAAAGAGTCGCCTCCAGCCGCCCTTTTTTCAACGCAACCAGAAGGCTGCTCCCTCCTTCTCTGCCTGTTTGTTCTGTATGGCCGAGGAAGAGAGCAGTTGGGCGGTTGGGGCAGGCTTCTTGCGCTGTGCAAGAGGTGGCTTCAGGCAACTCTTTTTTGGTCTCCAGCTGCCCCTTTTCAATGCAACCGGACGGCTGCTCTGCTCCTTCTCTGCCTTTTTGTTCTGTATGATGGCCGAGGAGGAGGAGAGCAGTCAGCCGGTTGGGGGAGACTTCTTGCGCTGAAAAAGGGGTGGCTGGAGGCAACTCTTTTTCGGTCTCCAGCCACCCCTTTCGCCATACAGAACAAAGAGGCCGAGAAGGAGGAGAGCAGCTGTCCGTTTGGGGGAAGGCTTCTTGCACTGAAAAACGGGTGGCTGGACATATGGCCACTTGCTGGCTGGTTGGGCTGGATTGGAAGAGGCATATCCACCAGGAGAAGGAAGAAAGCATGTTCCAGGAGGGCAGGCAAGCAGGTGAATGTCCCGGGGCCATTGCACACGCACGCTGCATGTGTAATGGCTGCACAGGCAGTGTGCATGTGCCTCAGCCATAGGACATCCGCCTGAGCTGCGCTGTGGCCATCACGTGGTAGGGAAAGTTAGGAGAGCAACCGGGGCAAGTGATTGACTGGGCGACTGGGTCAGGGGCATGGCCAGCCAGGGATTGCCACCGGTTCGGCAACCCATGCAAATCACCACTACTGGTTCACCCAAACTGGTGTGAACAGGTTGAATACCACCTCTGACATGTGACTCCATATTCCTTTCCTAATTGGGAAACCTAGGTTCAAGATAAATACCAGTTGTATCCAACTGAAGGGATCTATCTACTGAAAGATATTGACTTTATTTATTCATTCAATGTTTTTCTCAAGATATCTGGACATGATTTAAGTAGTGCTGATTTCTGATTAACAGCTCATGGCATTGAGATTTTTTGAACTATAATTGCCATAATAAAATAGACCAGTATGCATCTGAAATAGTGCTATGGGTGATAAAGAAAAGTGGATTATGACTGGTCTGAGTAAATCTAGAGAGAATATTTGTGTTAGCATGCCCATTATTTTAACAGAGAGTAACAGAGTTAAAGGTACATACCAGTATTAAACTGTACTGGATAAAGTATTGTTGGATATTGTATTCTTTTACTTCTTTATCCCTCTTTTCTTTTGGATGAAAAGGCCATATTCAGTTTAGATAATAGTATGCCAATAAAATCATTGTAATAAAAGCTTACTACAGATTTTGTCTAAACTATAATAATGCAGAATAATTTGGGAATGAGAAAAGTTAAAAGGAGATTGATAATTTTTTTCTAATGTAATCCTCCATAGGCCCATTCATAACTCAGCCTTAACTTTATCCTTTTTTCAACTTTCCAAAGGACCATTTTATTAACAATTCAAGCACTCTCATATACCTTTCATATTTGGCTCTTAGTTAAAGCTATTTGATCCTCAAAGTATAAAATGAAATTTTATTTTATGTGTTTTACTTGTTTAAGTATCTGAATTTTGACTTCTAATAAATCTTCGGAGTGTCTCAGAAATTTGACAATAAATAAATTCTTTGTAGAATCAGGCTGTAAACGGTATTTTTGTTTCCATCCAACTCTATACAAAGGATAGTGGATGCTAGAGAGAGGCCTTTTGGATAAGCAAGCTAACTAATGATATTAATTAAATAATAATTGAAGTTGCTTTTTTGACTCTGAAATAGGCCAGTATGTTTTATTGTCCTTCATTTTTATTATAATCTTCAAGTGTCCTTTCCTAAACAATTTACATCATTAATATGATGATATTCACAAAACCCAACTTCAAACTGTTTTAGACAGATAATTGTCAGAGTACTAAAAGAAAAGTATAAATGTAATGGAAAAAGTCTTCCTAGAAATTTCTTAATTTATGTGGCACTCCCTAAAAGAAGACAAGACTTCAGCTAATTAAATAACTGTACTATACTGATGTTTTTAATTGCCTTGTTATATATTCATGATTGAATTGAATTGGATAGTATCCTGCATAAAAACAATGTCCACTTTATTGTGGAACAGATCTAATTGTGTGGCTAAGCTCCATATTGTTTTAGGTAATAGCAGAAATTTAAACAGTCAAAAGAGTTCACAAACCTTTAAGCACTAATGTATTTCCTGATAGTGATGGCCAATAAAACCTTTTTCTAAAAACAAGACAAACAGTCATAATCTGGTCATAGCTCTTGGTTGGTATCAATATGATTGGTATCAATATGAAGTGGCCTTATGCAGGTAGAAATGTATACACATTGGTCTTTCTCCATGTTAGCTGGAACTCTAATTAGTTTCTACGTACATAGGACCTCTTTATTATGATACCCTCAAAAATGATTACTGGAAAACTTATCTGATGGATGACATTAGGCCTATGGAAGCACCAGAGAGATTCATATAAATTAATTATCATAAATAATAGTATTGTGATCTGCAGGCAAAGGAATCTCTTTTTCTTGTGAGTGAAATAAGAGTCATGTTGCTTAATCCTATTTAATATTAATTTGAAGATACTGCCATTCATTTCTTCTTAGCACATGTTCCAGTAGTTCTTTCCTTTTTACATTCACACTTAGTTCTGTCTCTTTAATCCCAACTTTATCTTCTGATTTTGTATTTGCCTTGATAATTTAAGCTTTATGCAAGTTACAGGACTATACTTCTTTTTTCCCCTTTTCCTGTTAGTTTTGGTGAAAATTAATTTTTGTTTGCAGTATGCTTTAAAAATAAAGTTTATTTTGTTATATAATTCTTTCCTGGTGTGTTAAGTCTGGAGTTCTGCCGTAACAAGATAAATAATTTCTAAAGTTGAGCATGATTCTAAACTGGTTTGGAAAATATTCATTAGAAGCCATATGAATACAGAGTCTCTCTGCTACTCATTAAGGCAGCCATGTCTTTTTTCATATTTGTTCAGAAGTCTGAATCAGATAGGAGTGCTTTAATGAGCTTGTACAAATTCCCGCCTACTTCAGAATCGTTTTAGAACCATGCCCAGCTTTAGTGATTGGTATATTGCACTAAGTAGAAACCTTCCATTTTAGTTAATATATATAAATGAGGGAATTACATCCGATTCCTAATTTGGGGAATCCAATTTCACCCTCTTGTTACAATTTTCTCATTTTAGTGAGATTGCAAAACTATTAACTGAGGCATGAGTGAAAGAATATTAACCACAATCACATTAAAGTTTAACCGTCAGTTTTCTGTTCTTTTTTTCTTTCCTCAGGTCGAATTCGCACAAGGAGGCAAAGCTCTGGAAGCACCAGTAGTATCACTTCAACACCTGCTGACACTCGAGGCCGCAGTCGGGCTAAAGTAGTTTCACAGTCCCAGCGTAAGGAACCATTTAGTATGCTATTGTGGAGGAGACAGTGTATTTTTCAAGTTTGTTTTTCTTGCCTGCATTATTTTCATATACATCAGTGTTTCCATTCAGTGCTATGAATATTCTTCAAATGCAATTTTAAAAGTTAATTCCTGTAGTTAGGTCCTGATAAATTAGGTATGATACACATTTTTAAAAAAATACACTTAAGACTTAACTCCACAGGATTGATTGATTATTTATTTATTTAGTTAGTTAGTTAGTTAGTGACTCAAGGCAGCTTACAGAATGTAAAACCATATTTTTTTAAAAAAACAATAAAAACCAATAAAAAGAATCAAATAAATTAATAAAGTACAATAGAACAAAATGGGGGGGAATCACCCCCCAATTCCCACCCCTCCCCCCGCCCTGACAACAGCAGATCACATGAGCCATTTGATGGGTTCCATCCCGCTCTGGGTTTCCCAGGACCGCTGGCAGAACCAATATTCATTACTCTAAGCATGATTTGTAAAGATGGGATGGTCTGGAAATGAAGACACTAGAGATTGGCATTTTGTTTTGAAAAATGCCTCTTCTTGATTTCTTTTTTTTTTAATCTTTAAATGTAAAATGTCAGCTGGGGCAGAGAATCCAGAAAGTAGTAGACAGTCTGTATAAGCACTCCATCCGTCCCCATATGGAGCCATTCAGCATCATGTTAGTCATGTCATGTTTCACATGAGCACGAACTCCTGCATACAGAGGTAGTGACTTGGCTCATACCACATAGGATGCCTAAGCCAGAAATTATATTGCCAATTTGTGCCTTATTTGAGTTAAGATAAAATATGACTATTTAGGGACAACGAAGCATAATGTGAAACTATGACTTGTTTTTATAATTTTGTTTTCTTTTCACTATGAGTAGTCAATAGGTCTAACTATTGATAAACCAGGTGGTTTAATCCTGTTTTATTTTTGAGTTTCTCCCAAGCTTCTGGCTAATCAAGCGGTACAAGATAAAACCAGTCACTGGTCCTCAAGCCAAGCTGAAGCTTTCTTGGTTTTCTTTCCAGTGTCCTTCCCCCCACTCCCCCAAAACAATTTTCTTTCCCAATTCTTTTTCTTCCTCAGCACATGGCAAATATGGGGAACTGACTTTCATATGTTAAATGACAGTGGGAAACTAGTAATGCCTAAATAAGTACATACTGTTTGGCAAAACATGCATTCTGACTGCATGATATACAATGTTTATCGAGAACCAGAATCATTAATTTATTCTGCATCATGGCAATGTGTCTTCCCAAACATTGGATGAATAGACACTCAAGTTTCAAGCCCCTGTTTGTGAATTGTGAATAGACAGTGAATTTGCAGAAAGATTTTAATTCATAATGATTGTTAAGGGGAAAAAAACCCTTCATGCTCTTCAGAATTGGCTGTCTGTCTGAGTGTGTTCACTAATTACTGAGGAAAGGGCATAAAATATAATGTAAATAAGTTAGATGCCCTCTTCACATCTACAAAAATTTGAGTAGGGGGTAGTAAATGTATTCATCTAAAATTGCTGTTTGACAGCTTAGTGTAAATGCCTCTATAAAACTGTATATTCTGTAGCAAGGCTACTAATTTTATATGGCACAAACATGTCCACAAGTCATGGATAATTTTTTTCCCCTGATTTTTTCCCCATATTAAGCAGGCTTTTATCGATACAGTTAATCCTTGACTTAGGATCTCATTTTGGACCAGAATTTTCATTGTAAATTAATATAGTCCTAAAGTGAGCCATCCCATGACTGGCGCTGATTTTACAACCAATTTTATCATGATCATTAAGTGAATCAAATGATAGTTGAATGAATTACATGGCCATTTAAACAAATATGGCTTTCCTAATTGACTTTCTTTGTTGAAAGCTAGCTGAGAAGTTTGCAAATCATGATCACATGACCACAAGCTGTTGCAACGATCATAAAAGTGAATCAATTTCCAAGTACCTAAATTGCAATCATGTGACTGTGAGGTGCTGAGGAGTTAGAACAGTTGTAATTTCAAGAATGGGTCATAATTCACTTTTTCCGAGGCCATTATAATTTTGAACTATCATTAAATGAATGGTTGTTAAGATGATAACTACTGTAGTACCTGCACATGCATATGCGTGCGTGTGCACACACACATAAACACACACACACCACACACAAAGAGAGAGTGTTAGTATTCTGTTTAACAGAATTGATTTTCAATCTTTGTCACACAGAGAAATGCCTGAATTTTTCCTGTGTTAGGTTAGTAGTCTGTAGGCCTTCCAAAAATCATGTAATGCTATTGGTTAAAGTCTTCTGTGTTTCAAGTACTTTAAAAGCACTTAGCATTACATTGAAACAAGTATTTCACTTGTTAATACAATGCAGTGTAGCAAAAGATGGAAACGCTTGGTAGGGCAGGCTTTCTTGTTAGAACTGTTGTATTTGTTTTCTCAATCCCCAAATGTTACATGCCATGGTCCACAAACTGACACACAAAAATTTTGGCATTATTGATTACTCTGCGTATGTGTCTAGAGATAACTATTTATGCCAATTGAAATGGTTGCTAGTGAGTATCATTTCTGATGCTTATTTTATCTTAAAAAAAATAAAGTAATAAATCATAGCCAGAAACAGAAACTGTTTAGTAGATAGAATGCTAGGTTTAAGGTGACTGATGCTTTTTGTTGTTGTTGTTGTTGTTTTGTTACTAATCTCTATACTGTCTGGTCATTTTGTTTTATAAGCACAACCCTTGTAATATTTGTCTTGTTTTTCTGTTATATCATTGCATATTCTGCAACATTACATTGATGGGATTTCTATACCAGGATAGTAATGTTATTTGTTTGTCCTGTGCCCCACCAGCCTCATGGATATCAGGCATAAAGAATTACAATTTATTCTGCTCTAAATAGTTATTTACTACTTGGCAGAAATGTTTTCATGAACCATCTTGCCACACACTAATCCATAATAAAATGTGAGCAGTGAAGTGCTTGTCAAAAAGGAGTTTGTATGCAAATAACTATGCTTCTTGAACTCTGTATTGTCTCGCTTTCTCTGCTTCACTTTCTGCCTGTCCTTTCGTCTGCTGTCATAATCCAGGATCCAGATCAGCTAACCCTGCAGGTGGTAAGAAACACCTTTTTGTTTTTCACTCTGTTTACATGTCTGCACAGTCTCTCTTATACTACTGTTTTTAACTGATTCAGTGTCTGAAAGTCTTGTATTCCCAGAGGCTTAAAAAAAAACCCTAGTGTTTTTAAAATGAAAGTTTAGCTAGAAAATCATTTAGATATATCTATGACGTACTTAGACAAAGTACCCGTGTGTATGTTCGGTGAGCAGTGGGACTCCTAGCTAACAGGGTATTAGGACTGTAAATTTGAAGAACGGAAAAAGGATTTGAAGATGTCTTCAAATGTTATGAAAATGTTGTGAGTTGATGTTTGTCCATCATGTTCAAAGAGGACCTTGACATCTAACAGGTTGTGGGCTATCCACAGTGTATCCACAGGTGGCTGGTAAGACCTTATACGGGCACGAAATGTTCTGCCACATGTTGGGCAGTCATGTGTGGGCACCGTTGTTGCAGCATTTGCAGCTCTGGCTTTGCGGAGTGCTTGCTTCTCTTGTGCGATGGTTGTTCTTCTGTCTTCAAATGTCTGGCAGCCTTGGTGGCTCAATGTGCTCCATGTTGATCAGTCTTGTGCCAGAGTTTCCCAGGAGGTGGTGTCAGTATCCAGGGACTTGAAAGAGGCTTTCAACGTGTCTTTGTATCACTTCCCTTTGTCCCCCATGCAATCACTTTCCTTGAGACAGCTCTCCATAGAGGAGTTGTTTCGTTGTTTTTGGTGGTCTGTCATCCTTGCAACATGCCTGCCCAACATGTCTGGACTTTTGTCAGCAGGATGTGAACTGATGGCAGGCCTGCTCTGGAAAGGACTTCTGTGTCTGGCACCTTGTCCAGCAACTGGATCCTCAGAAGTCTGCGGAGGCAGGTCATGTGGAAGTGGTTCAATTATCTAGTGGGCCTCCTATATACAGTCCAAGTCTCACTGGCATACATCAGGGTAGTTAGCACTACTGCTTGGTAGACTTTGAGCTTTGTAGCAAGGCTTATTCCACGTTGGTCCCACACGTTGGTCAGTAGTCTGCCAAATATCTGCCAAGTTAACAGCAGCAGGGACAATTAGAGAATTTCAAAGATAGGTTTTCATAACACAAATTGTCTTGTGACAAAAGGAAAAATTCACTATCACTTGCATAATTTATTGGATTTGAATGCCTATTTTTTTGGCAATTGCTCAGTCAGTGGTTGGAAAGTAAAAGAATATTTCAAAAAGTTTCCTTGTAAGATGCATGAGAAAACAAACAAACAATGGGACAGAGAAATTGTGTGTATGTGTATGCATGTGAGAGAGAGTGATTTCATTAGTTGCTTCTGTATAAAATATATCTTGCTGGTATGGCTGATCCTATTTGACCAATTTTAAGATGAGTAGTATCAGTCAAGGTTGTGTTTCTATTCATTCATCCTCCTCAACACTTTTTATTGTTAATTTATGTTGTTAATCCCCTTTTTAAACATATCATCTTGAAGAATTTCTGTATCCTGTTTTATTTTTAATTTACTATTAATTAAACTGATTTTTTAAAAATACATTTAGTAAATTTAATGGTTTGAAATATTCTGAAGACTTAAGAGCATTTACCTATTTATTTATTTATTTTGTAGCTGGTAGTCGATCTAGCTCTCCGGGCAAGCTGTTGGGAAGTGCATATGGTGGGCTTAGCAGTGGAACAACCAGAGGACACCCAATGCCAACATCATCCTCATCTACTGACAAACGCAGTAAAGTTCCTCGAAGCCAGGGCTGCAGCCGAGAGACCAGCCCTAGCAGGATAGCTCTAGGTAAGAGTTTTCTTGGCTGCTATAGAGGCTGATTTCTTTTCTCATGCTGATTGGGCAAAAGAATTCCTGAAACAAATCATATAATGATTTCATAGTTATGATCTTCTGCTGAGTTTGTTAATAGTAAGATAGGCAAAGATAAAGTTGCCAGTGGGATTAACATAAATTGCCTATGTTTGTACTTATTGTTTTAATTAGAAAAAAATTGTTTTCTAATTAAATAATTTATTGTTTTAATTAAGAAACAGTTCTTCCTTCAGATATGTTTTATTTCCATTTTCACTTGACATCGTTCAGTACCATTTGATGATATCAAATGTATTGTCTTACAGGAATAACACAAGCTTCTCCACTTTTACCCTCCCTTTGAGTTTTAGAGATTCCGCTCTGTTATTGTTTTCTCTGATGAAAAATTGCACCTATTGCTTTTAGGTTAAATGCTAAACTTTATATGTAGGGTTATTTTCTAATTAACTTGTTAGTACTGCTATAGACTGAACCTGAAGAACTGTTCTATCATCAGATATATTAATTATGCACAAATGCCCAACTTCACATTATTAATATAAAATAATAGTCATAGCAAATCTTATTTTAGAGGTTGTAATTAGGAAGTGCAGTTGAGATATGCCAATTCAGATTTGGAACCGGGGCCTTCCAATGAACAAGCAAGACAGATTTAAATGTAACAGCTTTAAAATCTGTTCTCTCAGTTTCAGCAAAGAAAAGCTGAAAAGGCACATCCCCCAAAAATGAGGTGGGAATGTGGGAAGAAAAAGGATTCGAATTTGGTATCAGAGAAGGAAAATGAGAATAATTCGACAGACATTTGCACAAATAGACATGGCAGAATGCATGGAGGAGAAAATAAGACAGATAAATCATAGATATGCTTCAGAAAAGGATCAAAGGACATAGCACCAAATTGTGGTCAATAAAGTCATTCTCCACTTTGTGGTTTTCAAAAGAGTTTTCAATCTTTGTGATACAACATCCCCTATAATAATAATAATTTTATATGATCTCAACTCTGTGAATAACTAATGATTTCACTGGATTTAAGACTGTGGCAAGAAATAAATACATTGTTTACTTATAATAATCAATTCTTGTCTAAATAGCACAAAAAGTCTCAAATGAAATCTCAACCATGCAGGCTTCTGCAGGCAAAGTGGGAGGAAAGCATAGATTTAGTTTTGAGGGTCCAGACCTGGTTTACAAAACCAAATCATGAAGCAGTACCTGGAGCAAGTTCTGACAATTCTCCTGTTTTGCTTACCCTGTCAAAAATTATTCCCATTTTATCTGAACAAGCCCACAACTGGCAAGGAGCAAAGCCCAAAGTAAGTTTTGATGTTGTTTCCATTTTGTTGGGGCAAATCTGATTAAGTCTATATAGATATCTTAATTATAGATCTTTTAGTTCACTGAAAATAAAGTTTTCTTGGGTCCACCATGTCTTAGAGTACGGTGAGAAACTTAGAGGATATTCAATATATATTTGTGTATATGTGTGTGTGTATATGTTATGTCTCACCTATATTCACAAGTGAGAACAAGGAGTTCCACAGTTCAAAATATTCAAACAAAACAAAGCCAGACTAAAAAAGGGTTACCAGTACTATATTCCAGTCCTTGGCAGACTTCCCGGAATCTGTCTGGTAATTCAGAATGTCCATAAGTTACAAAGGCCGCTCCACACGTATCCTTTCGACACATCAAACACTTTGCTTCCAAGCAAAGTTTGAGAATCAGCAATCCTCCTTAAATCACCTGGATGGGCATGTCAGTCTCTCTAATCAATGTCTGGCTTGACGTCTCCCTTCAGATTGACGTTTCATTCTTCTCCTGGTTCTAGCGTCAATCCATGATCTGTCAGTTTCCCCTTTAGGAGCCTTTGACTCATTTTGTGGATCAATTGCTGGCATGAGTGAAGTTGAAGGTTCTGGCGAGGATTGTCTGTCCGACAATCTCTCATCCTCCTGGCTCACATCTGTGTCCTCTGATAATTCAGACTCCACATTCACAGCAGGCTCCACCCTTTCATCTTCAGAGTCATCAGAGTCAAAACTCACAGCAGGATCGATCCTTTCAGTCACAACACACACACACACACACACACACACATATATATATATATAATAATAGCCATCCATTTACCCGAAGCCAAGCTGCACTAAAGGCCTCCAATAAAGTAACACAATGTTGCCAGCCAATCAAGAGCCAAAAAGAGCCAAAAAAACAGACAGAAGATATTAGAAGCAGAACACAGCAAACTCCAAGACCAATAAACACACACCAAGACTCTCAACCAATCAGGATGAAGAAAAAACCATTCTGTCATAGCAATAGTGTTAAGCCTGGGTTCCCCAACCAGGATTAAGGAGACAAGCTAAACAGAATGTGCAGCATTAGTCAGATAGGCACACAGATAAATGAGTGAGATAAGCTTGTATGTTAGTTAATATACAGTAAAAAAGTCCGTGTAGAATATCCTATGTCAGTTCACTTACAAATCAGTCCTTTGTTTATCTCTCCCGTTCGAGTAACGCAGTCTTGAGTCCATGCAGTAATTAGGGATCATCAAAGCCAGAGAGAGAGCAAGCTGTCGTCTTGCTTCTTTTAAAGTGCTTTCACAACCACTCCCCTAATTACATTCCCATATTTAAAGTTGCAGACACTTTAACTTATAAACCATGATAACATATTTATTATTTTACCTAAACTAGTTAGGGTAAACAATGTTATCCCTAACATTCTCTCCTTTTAGGAAATAATAATAAATATAACTATTTACATCTTTAAATCATATTTGTTACAACTCTCTTTAAACTTAATTACTCCTTGAGCTTTTGTAAATTGGTCTGCAATGTTTTCTTCTGTCATGCAGTATTCCAATTTAATTAGCCCATTCTTTACAGATTCTCTAACATTTAAGTATCTTAAATCAGTATGCTTTGATCTAGTTTTTACAGCAATACTAGTAGCTAACTGTATAGCTGCCTGGTTGTCCTCGTACACAATAATGGAATCTTTAACAGTTACATCCATGTCTAATAATAACTGTTTGTATAGAATTAAGTCAGTGCATAGTAATGACAGACATGAAAATTCCGCTTCCATCGTGGACAAGCTGATATACTGTTGTCTGATTGACCTCCACCCTTTTAGTGTCTTACCAAATAATATAGCCATCCCAGATGTTGATTTTCTAGTGTTTTTATCAGTTGCAAAACTTGCATCTGCATAGGCACTAAGACTCAAATCATCCTTTGGTTCGATATACAATGCATGGTTCATTGTTCCTTTAAGATATCTTAAAATTCTCTTTAATGATTGCCAATGACATTGATGTGGATCTGAATTAAAACGAGCCAGCTGATTTACACTATTGGCTATATCTGACCTAGACCAATTGCTTATATATGATAAGCTACCAATCAAAGATTGACATATGGACTTATCAAATTTGGGACTTTGATCATCAGTTTGGCAAACTTCCTGACTCATTGGAGTCTTTGCCGGTTTACAAAGTTCCATTTTGTACGTTTTAATTAATTGGCAAATTTTATCTTCTTGAGATTTCTTAAATCCATTTTTTGTTTTGATAATTGTCAATCCTAGATACTTTTTAATTTCACCTAAATGCTTTAATTTTATCTTTTTGGCTAATAATGATATAATCTCATTAGCTTCATTATTAGTCTTAGTTATCAAAGCAATATCATCTGTAAATAATAACAATAATGACACCGTTCCATTATTTTCTCTTTTAAACACACATGGATCTGCTAAACCAGATTTAAAACCTATATTGTTTAATTCTTTCACTATATATTGGTTCCACTAAAAACCAGATTGTTTCAACCCGTAAAGACTCTTTTTGAGTTTCCAACAATCATTACTATTTACTTTGTTGTCTTTTATAATCAATGGCTTTTTCAAATATATAGTGTGCTGCAATGGTGCATGCAAATAAGCAGTTTCTACATCTAAATGGTTAATGACATAGTTTTTCTTAGCTGCCCACACTAAAGCTGCTCTTAAAGATGTTGCTTTAAGGCTTGGTGCAAAAACTTCATCGTAATCAGATGCAGTTTGATTAAATCCTTGAGCTACCAACCTAGCTTTATGGGTAACAGTCCCATCATTTCCAGTTTTTACTTTAAATATCCATTTGCACCCAATGGATTTTTCTCCTGGAGGTAATTTAGCATCTTCATATACTTTCATTACCTTTAATGAATTTAGTTCTTTTTCCATTGCCTTTTGCCAATTCTCCTGATCCTTAGCAGGATACATCTTAAGTTCATCTACACTAGTTGGAACTTTAGTTACTTGGCATACTATACTTGCTTGATACCTATCAGGTGGTCTAGTTATACGTGTAGTACGTCTAGGTATTACAGGACTTACAGGTGGACTTTCATTTATTAACTCTTCTTGATTATCTAACTCTTCCTGATCAACTGTTTCCTCTTGTTCTGGTCCTATTTGCTCTTCGTGGACTTTTTCTTTAATTGGACTCTTCTTATAACTAGTCTGTTCTTTTTGCCTTTTGTAGGTTTCAATAATTACTTCGTTATTTAAATCTTGCTCTAATCTATTCCATCCTACATGTTCTAGGAATTTAGCACTAGCACTGGTGTAAACTCTAGATGTACCTGGTTCCCAGAATCTATAAGATCTATGATTAGATTTATATCCTACAAAAAATAATCTTTTAGCTCTATGCTGTTCTTTTTATCTAAGTTGTGTAGGGATATGCACCCATGCTGGTGCTCCAAATGTGTGCATGTAACTTAAATCAGGTTTTGTACCATGCCACAGTGTGAATGGTAATTCACCTGTTGTTGAATTAACAACATTATTTAATATATGATTACCACACATTATTGCTTCTCCCCACAAATTGTCAGGTAATCCTGAATCAGACATCATAGTACGTGTCATTGACTGTAGTATTTGGCCTCGTCTCTCTATAAATGCATTATGTTGTGGCCTATATGGTGCAGACTTTTTATGTTGAATACCTAACATTCTAAGTCTAGTCTGGAATTTATTATTTGTAAATTCCGTACCATTATCTGTTATAAGAGTTACTAATTTCTTTTTAGTTTTCCTTTCAGCAAATTTTATCCAATTAAAGAGATTTAGATACGTTTCAGTTTTGCTCTTCATTAAATAGCAAAACCCATATCTAGAATAGTGGTCCATTATACTTAGTATGTAACGAGCTCCTCCTACACTTGGTTTTTTCAGACCTATTAAATCAGCAAATACTACTTCTAAAGGCTCTTTGGTAGTAAATCCATCAACTCTATTAGCCGGTGTGACCTTGCTCTTGCTTTGATTACAGGCATTACATTGCAAATATTTATTACAAGGTTTCAAACTTATTCCCTTAGATAATTCAACAGTTTTCTTAAGCATTTTAAAATTTAAATGCCCTAGCCTTCGGTGTAACAAGTGAATACATTCATCATGACGTTTCTTATTATCATAAACCTTGTTAGCCACCTTTAAACCATTATCATTTAAAACATATAATTCACCTCTTAAAGAT
This sequence comes from Hydrophis major, assembly GCA_033807585.1. Lineage (NCBI taxonomy): Eukaryota > Metazoa > Chordata > Lepidosauria > Squamata > Elapidae > Hydrophis > Hydrophis major. Next base: position 152,687,139 of record CM066328.1, on the reverse strand, counting down.
GCAGTAATTTTCTTATCTTCTTTCTCAATTATGCAGTTATCTCCTTTAAATGTAACTACAAATCCTAGTTTAACCAAAATTCTAACTAAAATTAAATTAAACTTAAGTTGTGGTACATATAACATTTTTACATTCTCTTTTATAAAAGAACAATATGCTATACCTTGACCTTTAGCTTTCAGTTTCCAGCCATTGGCTAACGATATCTGCTGTGTACTCTTGGACATTTTAATAAAATTTCTGTTATCATTTGTTATACAGTGGGATGCTCCACTGTCAACTACCCATAAATTATTTTTTACAGCTCCGTTAGTATACATGGCTAACTCAAAATTTTTATTTATCTTTTGATGATTTTTAGTATTCTGGCCAGCGTTCTGGCACTTTGCTTTTTTACAAAATCTTGCCAAATGTCCTCTTCCTCCACAATTAAAACACTTTTTAATTGTGTATGCAGTAGGAGATTCATTATCTTCTTTTTGAGGTTGCTCCCTCCTTAACTGGTGTCTTTCAAGTCGTCTTCTTGCCTCTTCAATCAATCTGCCAGTTATATCAGTTAAAGTTAGGCTTTCCTTTGGCAATATTTCAAGGGAAGTGACGTAGTTGTCAAAACTTTCATCTAGTGAAGATAGAATTATATAGACTTGTTGTAGTTCTGAGAAAATAAGCTCTTTCTCGTGCAGTTCTTGAAAAATGCTTTTCATAGTTTCCAAATGACTCAGCATATCACCATTCGTCTGGAGATGCGTCCTGAAAAGCTTTCGTGTAAGATTTATGTGAGCACCAACGTTATCTCGAACATACATCCTCTTCAGCTTCTGCCAACACCCAACAACTGTTTGCTCTCCGTGGATATGAACAAGTTGCTGGTCAGACAGTGTTAAACCAATTATGCAAATAGCTTGTTCATTTTTATGCATAAATTCTTCTATTTTTAGTCTATCTTCATCATCCTCTAGATCCCATTCTTCTACGTTTGGTGGATTTTCAATTATGTTCCACAAACCTTCTCTTCATAGAAGCAGACTACATTTCATAGACCATGATACATAGTTTGTTCCATCCAGCTTGGATATAAGGGACAAACTTTGTAGATTGACTTGTGCCATGTTTTCTTTATATGGATATAAAACTATAATTAATAAAACACAGCTGTCTGTTTACAGTAACGTATAACAACACAAACTCTCACTTTTTACATAAATCTGTTTTATCCTAGTTAAACTGACTTTGCAGCCTCTGGGCCCATAACCAGTGTTAAGCCTGGGTTCCCCAACCAGGATTAAGGAGACAAGCTAAACAGAATGTGCAGCGTTAGTCAGATAGGCACACAGATAAATGAGTGAGATATGTTTGTATGTTTGTTAACATACAGTAAAAATAACAGATACGCTTGTGCTATCAAAAATATAGTTTATTCCATTATGAGTTCATAGCATACTCAAAATAACAGTCCATTAGTCATGTATCATTTAGTCAGTCCATTCAAGGATATTCAGTTAGCAAAGTCCGTGTAGAATATCCTATGTCAGTTCACTTACAAATCAGTCCTTTGTTTATCTCTCCCGTTCGAGTAACGCAGTCTTGAGTCCATGCAGTAATTAGGGATCACCAAAGCCAGAGAGAGAGCAAGCTGTCGTCTTGCTTCTTTTAAAGTGCTTTCACAACCACTCCCCTAATTACATTCCCATATTTAAAGTTGCAGACACTTTAACTTATAAACCATGATAACATATTTATTATTTTACCTAAACCAGTTAGGGTAAACAATGTTATCCCTAACAAATAGGCTGCCCCAAATTTAAATCTGAAACCACTGTAAAAGTCTAACTCACAGACGAACACTATACAGAAGCCTGATGATGGCAGATGAGATTCTGCTGAAACGTTGCTACAACTTTAAAAGCACCACTACTATGACGTGGGAAAATACCCGAACAAAGCTGAATGCCATATAGATAGATAGATAGATAGATAGATAGATAGATAGATAGATAGATAGAGAGATAGAGAGATAGAGAGATAGAGATAGAGATTAGATAGAGATTAGATATAGATATAGATACACGCACATACACACATATATATATTCTTAAGTTTTTGCGAGTACTTACATGTATGGCATTCAGCTTTATACCAACATCAACTCTATCAACCAATCAAGAGGCAGCAGCGCAGCCAACCACACTGCTTGCACTGGCACGAAGCCGAAAGCACCAGCCTGAGGATGGTGAGTGGGACCTCACCGAAACATCGCCAAGACACTCTTAATCTCACATGGGAAAAGACCTGAACACACCTAGACCTACATACCTGTATCCGTGAAAAACTACGAATATATATATATGTATACATACATACATACATACTGAATATATATACATACAAATATATATATACATACATACATACATACATATATATATATATATATATATATATATATATATATATATATACATACAAACTGAATGCCATATACATACATATATATATATGTATGGCATTCAGTTTTGTTCAGGTATTTTCCCACGTCATAGTAGTAGTGCTTTTAAAGTTGTAGCAACGTTTCAGCAGAATCTCATCTGCTATCATCAGGCTTCTGTATATATATTGAATACTCTCTAAGTTTCTCACTACTCTAAGACATAGTGGTCCCAAGAAAACTGTATTTTCAGTGAACTAGAAAATCTATAATTAACGTGACTCTGAAACACGGTGTTTTTTTTTGAGCTAAACATTTTTATGTGGAAAGAAAAAAATACTTGCAATAGAAATATGGATATTTAAATACAGACTGAGATTTCCTTCCCCGTCCTCCTAACTAGTATGGGAACAGAGCTTATTAGCCAAGTTAAGGGCTTATTTAAATTATATATATATATATGTGTGTGTGTTTTCTTAAGTTTTCGCGGGTACTTACATGTCTGGCATTCAGCTTTGTTCGGGTATTTTCCCACGTGGTGCTTTTAAAGTTGTAGCAACGTTTCAGCAGAACCTCATCTGCCATCATCAGGCTTCTGTATGGTGTTTGTCTGTGAGTTAGACTTTTACAGTGGTTTCAGATTTAAATTTGGGGCAGCCTATTGCTGAGTCAGAATGGTTTTTTCTTCCTCCTGATTGGTTGAGAGTCTTGGTCTGTGTTTATTGGTGTTGGAGTTTGCTGTGTTCTGCTACTAATATCTTCTGTCTGTTTTTTTTTGGGGGGGGGGGCTCTTTTTGTATCTTGATTGGCTGGCAACATTGTGTTATTTTATTGGAGGCCTTTAGTGCAGCTTGGCTTCGGGTAAATGGACGGCTATCATTAGTTAGGAAGCTGGGTTTCATCTGGGTGCCTGGTTGGGGTGTGTTTGAGCTGAAGGTATCAGGGGGGATCTGTTTGTGCCCAGGTGTTTGCCTGGCTTGTGGTGTGGAAATTTTTTTGTTTGTGAGTGCAGGCTTCCAAATGATTGATAGCCTGGTGGAATCATCTCTTTTGTTCATGACCAGAAGAAAGCATGAACAGAAGAGATGATTCCACCAGGCTGTCAATCATTTGGAAGTCTGCACTCAGAAACAAAAAAATATCCACACCACAAGCCAGGCAAACACCTGGGCACAAACAGATCCCCCCTGATACCTCCAGCTCAAACACACCCCAACCAGGCACCCAGATGAAGCCCAGCTTCGTAACTAATGATAGCCGTCCATTTACCCGAAGCCAAGCTGCACTAAAGGCCTCCAATAAATTAACACAATGTTGCCAGCCAATCAAGATACAAAAAGAGCCAAAAAAACAGACAGAAGATATTAGAAGCAGAACACAGCAAACTCCAAGACCAATAAACACAGACCAAGACTCAACCAATCAGGATGAAGAAAAAAACCATTCTGGCACAGCAATAGGCTGCCCCAAATTTAAAACTGAAACCACTGTAAAAGTCTAACTCACAGACAAACACTATACAGAAGCCTGATGATAGCAGATGAGATTCTGCTGAAACGTTGCTACAACTTTAAAAGCACTACTACTATGACGTGGGAAAATACCTGAACAAAACTGAATGCCATACATATATATATGTATGTATATATATATATGGCATTCAGTTTGTATGTGTATATATATATATATATATATATGTATGTATGTATGTATATATATATTTGTATGTATATATATTCAGTATGTATGTATGTATGTATATATATATATATTCGTAGTTTTTCACGGATACAGGTATGTAGGTCTAGGTGTGTTCAGGTCTTTTCCCATGTGAGATTAAGAGTGTCTTGGCGATGTTTCGGTGAGGTCCCACTCACCATCCTCAGGCTGGTGCTTTCGGCTTCGTGCCAGTGCAAGCAGTGTGGTTGGCTGCGCTGCTGCCTCTTGATTGGTTGATGGAGTTGATGTTGGTATAATGGGCTGTGTGATGGCCTTGTGAGTTTTGTTGTGGAGATATCCTGGATCTTGTGCTGTAATCTCCTGGGTCCTTTGTTTTGTAGTGATCTTTTTTCCATTAGCCTCTCTGTTTTAATGGCTTGGGTAATGGGTTGTATGATGTGCTTGTGAGTTCTTTTGTTGTGGTATTCTGGGTCCTGTGTTGTAATCTCCTGGTTCGTTTGTGTTTTGATCTTTTTTCCATTAGCTTCCTGTGTAGTAACGGCTTGGGTAATGGGTTGTGTGATGACCTTGTGAGATTTATTGCTGTGATATCCTGGGTCATTTGCTGTGTTGCACAAGACCAAGGATACCACAGCAATAAATCTCACAAGGTCATCACACAACCCATTACCCAAGCCATTACTACACAGGAAGCTAATGGAAAAGAGATCAAAACACAAACAACCCAGGAGATTACAACGCAGGACCCAGGATACGACAACAAAAAAACTCACAGGCCCATCACACAACCCATTACCCAAGCCGTTAAAACACGAGAGGCTAATGGAAAAAAGGTCACGACAAAACAAACGACCCAGGAGTTTACAGCACAAGATCCAGGATATCTCCACAACAAAACTCACAAGGCCATCACAAAGCCCATTATTCCAACATCAACTCCATCAACCAATCAAGAGGCAGTAGTGCAGCCAACCAGCCCAGCACACCAGCGCCGCCCCCCCCCCCCCCCGAGTATTTATAGAGAGACAGCAGCTCCGATCACACACTGCTTGCACTGGCACAAAGCCGAAAGCACCAGCCTGAGGATGGCGAATGGGACCTTGCCGAAACGTCACCAAGATACTCTTAATCTTACACAGGAAATGACCCGAATACACCTAGACCTACATACCTGTACCCATGAAAATCTACATATATATATAATCTATATATATATATATATATATATATATATATATATATATATATATATATATATATATATATATGCATAATCTATATATGCAGTATCACTCAAATGAAAATCAATATATTCTGTTCTGTAGACCATATTTTCTAAAATCTAGGTAGTTAACCTAGAGCCATCTCTGGGAGAGAGACTTCTGCTTTTATGCTGCTCATGTTTTCCATGCATAATTCATAAATGTGTGTTCATTTGTAACATAGATTAGCATTCCTGGTTTATCTTTTATCTATTGCAAACAAGCAGCTTTTTCGCCTCTGTACATATGATCAAGTAATATCAAGTAACAAAAAGATAGCTTATTGTGGTCCTTGAAATTTGAAAGTGTTCTCTTGCTTCCAGAGGGATCAAAACTGTGAATGAAAATGTTACTTGGAACTGTTTTACTAACTTGGTTGCTTTGGTAGCAGTATAGCAGGACCGCAGACTCAAATAGCATGCTGTATTGTTTCTACCTACCAGTAGTTAAGTTTTTCTTCTTGCATGAAGAGAGAAACAATGCAAGAACAAATAAGCTCTATACTTCAAGCATGTTGCCTTTTTACAGTTAACCAAAATAAACTGGGAACCCTTTATTTCTTTATTGTAATAATGTATATGTGGTCTAGTCATCAATGCCTGACAGTTCATGATATTAAAACCCTATGGCATGCAGGTTGAAAAAGTATATAAGAAATCACTAGAAAAGGACAAAAACTTTGAGGGAAAATTGAGAAATAAGAGGGGACATCACACCAGAAATATATTAGTTTGTCCATGCTTTCCAACTTCACCATTTGGACCTTTCTACCCGCCATATGCGGAATAGTAGGCCTAGTCACCACAAAGTACTTGTTGAATGTTAACACTTCCTCCCCTATCCTATCTTGGAATCAAAGCAAGTAAGCTAGTTATAGATTTTGAATAGATATATTTCACAGTTCTTGCCCAGCCATATCTCAGTGATACGTTGCTGATCATCACCAACAAGGCATGGAAGAGCACATAGACCATCGAATAACATGGCCTGATTGAAACATTTTTTTTTTTTAAACAAATTTTATTAATTTTACAGAAAACACAATAAAACATAAACAAAACTAAAAGATCTTTTCTGAAGGTTGTCTTATCCCGGGTTGAAACTCTTCACACAGACACAAATTCAAACATCATATTCACTTTATATATCCTTCCATATCTTATTATCATTTTCTTTTTTATATATATATATAAACCATTTTTTTCAATTTTATATAAACAATGCACAAGGCATAACAGCTTATAAGTTCTTTTCTAAGAAAAAATAATAAAAGAAGAAAACCAATAGAACATAACAATTCCAAATTATAGTATCAATACTTTATCTATTTAACTTCATATCTTATCCCAACTTCTCCTTTTCATCCAAATTATTTATTAATTAAAAATTTTTTTTTGCCTTTTTTCAATATACAAAATCCAAAAAAAAAAAACCATAACAAAACCTTTATATATCCTTTCATATCTTATTACCATTTTCAATAATATTCTTTGTCTGTTCTATTTCCAACTATCCATTCATCTTTTTTCTTTTATTATACTTCTCCTATACACCAATTGGAGTAACGTCTATAACTCATTACCCTAACTTAAAAGTACTTCATATAACAATTTTTCTTGGGATTCTGTTTAAAAGATTCTAAAATTACACAATGAATTTTATACTCTAAATACACATATAAAAAACACAATCTTATGTACCCTCCAGAATCCCTCTTTTATCCTAAATTAAATTCACCCATTGTCTCTGAATAAACTTTTTTTCTTTAGATCTTGCTTCCCCCCATTGAGGCTTCTCCTCCCCCCCTTTCTCTCTTGCTTATTCTTCTCCTTGCCCTTTTTACCCCTTTGTCTTTCCTCCTCCCTTTTCTTACTCCCTTTCCTTTGCTTTCTAACCTTGCCTCCACCTTTCCGCTCATTTTTCTCTTCTTTGGTTGTTTTTATAATTCTTAAAATCCCCTTTTTCTTATCCTTTTTCTCCTCCTCCCCAGAAAGAACCCATTGTTCATCAAAGATGGCTTCTTCTTCCTCTTCTTCTTTGTCCCAGTCCTTCTGCTGCGTAGTCAACTTTTCATAAGTACATAACGCCATTTCTAAGAATTGAAACAAAGTGCCCAAAGTATCTTCTTTTTTATATTTTTGATATTCAATCTTTAGTTCATCCACAAGCGATGCCATCATGAAAAAAGAAACTTTTCCCAAAACAACCACGAATATTTTTAATCAAGAATAATTCAAAAAAAAATTCCAAAAATTAATACTTTTCTTCCTTCTTCTCTTTCTCTTTCTGGGGTTAATGTTTAATCAAAGAGGTCCAATTACCATATACCTTTCTTTGGGATTCTAGGCAATCTCCTCCTTTTTCAGCTTCTGCTCCAATTTTTTTTCCTCTCCCTTCCCACTTGCAATATCAATTTTAAATAATCAGAAATCCATACCTCCAACAAGGGTTTTCCAATTTCTTAAGTTTTTCAATGTCCAAAAACCCTTTTGTCCCTTAGCTTCAACTCTCAAAACAATTCACTTTCAATGTCCAATATGTCCAAACATATCTGCTGTTTCCATGGGGTGGGAGAGTGAAGAAAAAAAAAAAAAGTTCCCTTTAACAGCTTCTCCGCCGCTTTCAATCTTCTTAGGGATACAATGTATCCTCCAGCAATTCAAACAGCTCAGTTCCAACCAATTTGAAAGATGTTACTTGACCCGGCTCAGACAGCACTTTCACTCTTCTTACTTCCTCCAGCGCAATCTTACCTGGCTGTTGGCTTCTTCGTGGCGGCCATTGCTGACCGCCGCTCCACCGCCTTGGGAAAAAGGGGTTTTTCCGGAGGAGGAGGGGGTCTGCGACACCCCCAACCCCCTGTCCGACTCCCCTCTCTCTTCAGCTGTCCCTACAGGGCAGCCATATCCCCCTGACCCATCTGGATTGGGGGTACCTCGGCGGCTAGCACAGCAGGAATCGCGAGCTGTCGCGAATTCCTGCTGCCCCGAAGCCACGCGAAACCGGAACTCCCCCTGATTGAAACATTTTCTACTCCACACTCACAAACTTATATTCTTTCCCAGATGGGACTTTGTATATTTCTTGTTTTAGTTCCACTTTCTTATTCAACATTATGACAGCAGTTTATGACAAATACTGTCCCATCTCTGTTGGAGTTCTGATGGTACAGGCAATTGGTTTTTCATTTGTTAATTATGCAGATTCAGCTTTTAGATGATTGGTTCATTAATAAGTGAAGTAATTAATGGGATAATTTATGAAAGTGAATTAAACAATCATTTGTACACTATCCAGACCATATTTCTTATTCTTATTGAAAAGCTTCATACCACAGTATATAATTGCTTTCAGGCAGGAATACGAATGCACACAAGGAGTAGTCATCATTATTTCAAAACAAGTGCTGCCGGAAAGATTATCTCTCTTTTCCAGGGTTATGGCCTTTTAAAATGCCATTCTTTTATTTTTTAATATTTATTTGCCATCAATATAGCCTATTGAACAAATCCAGAATGGATTCCTGTCTTGAGGAGTCTGCAGTCCCAAATTTTTGTCAGTGGGCAGGATAAATATAGGAAGGAGTAGGAGAGCCAGACAACCCAAATAAAAGTTGTTAGAAAAAAACCTCTGTGTATGTGCTCATATGAATTAGTATTTTTTAATGGGAAAATTCAACAAGTTTTTTTTAATGTTGACTCCCTGAACCTGGTTTTGATTGTCTTTCTCAGAAAGAGAATCTCTAAGGGTCGGCCCAATTATGGCTGCGATAGAGAAGAATTTAAAACAGTCATAATAACACTATGCACCAAAGAAGAATATAAAATAAGTTGTTCATTTTGACATTTTGCCTAGTTAAATATCCTGTTTATTTCCTATGTCATCTCATTTATTATGATGAGTCTGTATAAAAATTACATAAATAAAACCTAAATGTGTTAGGTTTTTATTGCTGATTCCTCATTAGAATTATTTATTTATCCCTTTAAAATAGAGTCAACCTTTCTTTCCTCGTATTTTCTCTCTCCTCCTTCCCTCCCCCTCCCCCTGCTTAAGTGGAATCTAATCTAAACCTGATATTACTGTAACCCTATTTTCCCAAATAAGTTTTTCTGGCCTGTTATAAATAGAACAAGGCTCTCGGGAGTGTCAGAACATCTGAGATGCTCTTGGGCAAATTCAGCATGTATCACAGTTTATACATAACAAATCAGATTGGCAGATATCCGGGATATTTACTAATGTCAGTAATGACCAAACTGTTAATTTATTGTCTGAGCGTTGTATCCTCTTTAAACTTGTGTTCACCTTCTCTAAAACTCTCCATGCTGCATGCTAGCACGGAGCAGCCGTATCCCCCGACCCAGCGTGAGTCAGGGGTGCAGCCGCGATACCAGCCGTGAGAGCAGCCGAGATACAAGCCCTGCTCGGGGCTTTCCTCCACTTGGTGAGTACCTGTAGGCACTAGAGCTTCTAAGGGCCACCCCTCCTCTTTCCTGCTGGCTAGTCGATGTACCTCTGAGTGGAATGGGCTTGTTATTCTCTTCATTTTTTTAAACTCTTAACCTTCCCCCTTTCTGATCTTGTTTATTCCATTCATTTCTGCATGCTTAAATCCTGCTTTCCTTTACTAGGCAAACCCATAGTTTGAAATGCTTTTGATAACCTTCCAAAATATTTTGGACATGCACTTAGGCGCCATTGGGCTTGACAAAAACAGCTATTGTGAAGGCTACATTATTGCAGGGAAAGTTGATGCTACTGGAAAACATTACCTGCCTTTTTTGATCCAATGCAAAATGGGCATCTTTTGGAGAAAATGTAGAAAATGTGCTCATAATATACTTTTTAAATTTGCATTTATTCTTGGGCCTGAGTGCATGCCATATTGATAACTTTTTCTAAGCCCCAAGTATACTGAGAATTCCTTTTATGTATAAAAACCTTGTTCCTTAATTCATAGAGATCAGTTTCTATTTCTGCACTAGAGAAACTTACCTCTCTTGATTTTTAAATTTATGATCCAGCCACTATAATTCACAGACACCTATCTTTTCACATCAGACACATGAAGTCTTGTTTCTTAGTACATAATATTTTTTCTGAATTATTATTAAAACAGTTGCATATTTTGAAGAAAATATTTTTACAGTTAGGGCAACCTGAAATCTTGGAAATTGGGTGTGCATCTGGTGACTGCTTCAGTTCAATTATATTTCTAGTTTGCCCACATTGTATTTATAGACAGAAGGAGAGAGTACTTGAGATGGAGGAAAGATGTTACAGACATGAATCTTATCTTACTGTTCATGAGGGCCATAGGGCCTAGTTTTAACATTTAATTATTTAGTGATTTGTTTATTAATTACATTTATTCACCATCCCTCTTTCTATCCCATGACTCTAGGCAGCTTACAATAAATTTATATTATAAAAGATTAAAATTCGATAAGTAATCAACAAGGAAGTAGCTAAAGTAATGGGGGGAGGGGATTATATAGTAGAGGTGAGGTGAGCTCTTCTAATCCAGTAATTCCCTCCAGGATGACATGCCCTTGTCCAGGCTTCAGGCCAATCAACAGAGCCAGGTTTTAAGCCCACTATGGAACATTACTGATGAAATAATTCTATGGGAAAGAATTAAGACCTTTAGGCCTGCAAGGTGGAAAAGTCAGAGTTAGAGCAAAAGGGAAAAATGCTATGAGGCTTCTAAGTTATTACTTATTTCATTGTTTTTCCATTTTTCCTGTTAGAATGCTAGAGTCCCAATAATGTCCCATACAGGAATTGCTTGTGGTATACACATACTTAGCTAGAAGATCAGACAGAACAAAACAGACAAGATAACATTACTGAACTCTAATTCTGAATAGGAGGGCACAATGGCTCAGAAGATAAAGATGCTGAGTTTGTCACCTGAAAAGCAGACAGCCCAAGTTCAAGGGCCAAGTGCTAAGTGATGGAGTGAGCTCCCATTATTTGCTCCAGCTCCTGCCTACCTTGCAGTTTGAAAGCATGCAAATGTGAATGGGTAAATAGGTATTGCTTCAGTGGGAAGATAGTGTTCTATGCACTTTGCATAAAATCATGCTGGCCACATGACCATATAAATGTTTTTAGGCAATTCTGGCTCTCTTGGCTAAGAAATGGACATGAGCATTGCCCCCTAGATTCAGACACAACTGGAAAGTAATATTCTGCATATGGATAAAAAAGCTAATTTATGAATTGGTTAATCTAACTTGCCCACCAGTGGCTGTTAAATTTAAAAAGCAAAAGAATGCATACTTGGGATCCCCCCCCCCCCAGTCATAAATGGGCAGTTTGTGGGAACAAGCCTGGACATGAATGTTTTAATGGAATATAAAGTGTGTTAATTGTTTTACTTGTGAATGGATTAGAATTTTTTGGCATTCGGCATCCCCCCCACACACACACGCAGGTACACGCACGCAAGCACATTTTATTTAACTTAATTATGTGTATTTTGGGATACTGCTATATTTTTCTTACCTGAAAATGGATGGAGATAGTTCTAGATGCTGCAAGGAAGGTGATTTGGGACTGTATCTAAGCCAACAATTCCAATGTTCCAATAAATAAAAACGATAAAAACTTGAGTTAACTAAGAGCCACAGAGGATTATTTAAAATCTTTTACAGAATGCAAAGGACTCTCTGTCACTCTTCCTTGCTGCTATTAAAGAAAATATAAAGGCTTCTTACTTTGATCTAATAGAATAGTCTGTATCACAAACATTTGCATAGAGCAAAGTGCTGTTATTGTGAGCCAGAAACTAAAGCTGGAATGAAGAATCTGTGCCCAAACATAAGTCGTTTCATGTTTGAGCATGCTTGTTGCAACCACTGAAAGATATAGTTCAAGAATATCTTGAGATGCAGATTCCCTATTTCTGTTTTACAGACATATTAAGCCTACTTGATGTATTGAAGGTATTAGTTTTAATGCTTTTAAGTCACCCTAAAAATGTGTGATGCTAACGGAATACTTGACTGAAGTTTCAGCTTTTGTATTGTATTTATTATTAAATAATAATAATAAATTATTTACTTTTATTTCATTCCTTTGACTAAATTTTATGAATTAGATCTACCTCATAAAATCTGAATAATTAGTGTAACAAAGGTGCCAAGAGTCTTCTTGATTGTAATAGAGCATAAATCCCAAGAAACAAAGAAAATCTGTAATATGGCTTTTGTATTACAAAATTGTAATACAATTGCTTGAGGACACTTAAAATTGTAAATGTCGTAATCCTTGGGGGGAAAAAATCCAGATTTTAGGAAGACAAATTTAATTCAGTAGGGATGTCCCCCCTATTATTGGCTTACTGATAAATATGTAAGAATATTTACCAAATTTTCCTGGATATTTAAAAATCTTAAATATTTTTTATGTTTCCTCTTCTGTCAGAAAGTACTAGTCAATAGGCCAGTTACAGCTTCAGTTCTAACCAAATTACCACCTAAGGAGAATCAGCAGATCATTTGTTTCCCATCCTCTTCAGTTTTAATAGCTGATTATTACAAATAACCAAGCACATATTAATCAAAACTGCTAAAATTAATAGAGTGATTGACAAACTATTACTCTTAAGTCAATATCTTTTCAGAATCCACCGCTAATTTGCATTATTCCAGCTTCACTGTCATTTAGCTAGCATTTTATTTTATAATTCAATAAATTGAGGATTGTTTTATTTTTAAACAATTTCTAGATCCTTTTGTTTTTAACTCTGGATAGTTCCATGCAAACTGTGGCCATGAAGCTATGGTAGTCTGCAAATTCTATTGAGGCGATTTCTAAATGCTTTGGTTAACAATAACTACACTAATCCCAGCACCTAATTTGCTATCTTGATAATTGAGTAAAAGATTACTATGAGCAAAGTCAAATGATACCACTTAAGTCTGTAAGACTGATATATATATAGAACAGCACCTGTTCACATTTTTAAAATAATTTCTTTGTTTTTCAGAAAAAAATGAAATTATAGTGAGGATAAACCAAATCAAAGCATATATATTCTGCACCCTGGGATAGCATGGCTATGATTACTGAAATAATACTTTTGATTTCCAGGACAAAAAGTCTTCATTAAATAATTCCTTTAAAATACTAGCAATTTTAAAATTATTTGTAGGAAACAAAAATTGGAGAACCACGAGTCTGTTGAATAAAGAGATGGTTCAAAAATAATGGAGCTGGATGATAGAGCTTCTCATCTTTCAGCAGCATCTTCAGGCTTTTTTGCTGAAGCTTTTTGATTAGCAAGGTTTATCCGTTGTGCTTCTCCCTGCATGTTGTATGTATTGATTGGCTGTGACAAATTCATCTAAAGAAAACCATAAAGTATAGAATTATATATTGCATAGGTGTTTGAATACCCTTCTAGGTTTTCAGCATGATTTATTTGTCCTCAACCTGCAAATATTGCAATCTGTTTGATTTTAAGAATGCAATTGAGTCTTTTTATAGGAGCAATTTGTGCTTTCTATCTTAGGTTGATTAGAAATACCTTCTTTATAATTCTTTAGTTCAATCCCAGAATTAAAATAACATTCTAAATGCAATTATAGTATGCATCTCATGTGGTTTCCTGTTGAACAAGTTATTTCTTCTTTCCCTTAATTATATGTTACATTCTATTAATACATTTTCTTCTTGTCGAATATACAGTAATTGTATAGATTGAACTATATTATTCTCCAACAATGTTGTAGAAACCTATTCAGGCAAAGAATAATTTCCCAGTTCCATATTGCATGTAAATTTGTTTATTTCAATATAAATTCTGATTTTAGTTAAGTTTTGGTGGGATTTTTAAATTCCATATACCAGAAACATAACTGTTGCTATTACACCTTTTCTTCTCAGGTATTCAGTTCTATCCATCTGTAATCTAATTAGCAATATTTCAGCTATCCCATTTTATTAATTTTGCCTTTTAGTCAAAATCCACATATTCAGTATTGTACCTCAGTTTGTACAAGGATGATGCCATGCGGATTTGGGGAGTCCTGTTAGATTAGATTCTGGGAAAGAATACGTTTTGCATGAAGGAAGTCCCAAGGACCAATTTCTGAATGTACACATAATAGTTCTTCAAAAAGACTTTCTTTTTGTGAACCATGGCAAAGCCATTAAGCATTAGACTAAATACTATTTGGAAGAGATGGATCAATGAACTGAGTCTGCATAAAATAGCTTTGCAATCCAATTAATAAGTGCTTGAATAATAAATACTTTGCTTGTCTTAATTCATATTGTCACTGTTAAATGAAGGTTACTTCCTTTTGTCTGTTGTTTTCCTGCACTAATTTACTTTCTCTCTGACTATAAATTGACTTTATTGATTATGGGGTTTTACGTCTTTGAATGAAAAAGCTAAACTTTTATAATTGCAAGCACACTTTCTAAGGATTCATTGTGCCTTTCACTTTAGGATTTGGATTGTTTACATCTAAATCCTATTGCTGCTGAGTTAGTCATTTCATGTTAACATGCTGATTCACCTGTAGTCAACAGGTGATTATTGTTATCAATCTCTGTTGGATTTCATGCAAGCTGGGAGGCTTAGAGGTTATTCCTTTTGTTTTCCATGTATCATAGGTTCCATAACTGAGGGTGGAGGGAATGTATGCAAGAAAATCTCTGTCAGACCTACCATGGAACTCGCAATTGATTTTCAAGTCCATTCATACACAATGCCATTTCTTTTCCCTGTGTAATTCCAGTGTTGGTATGAATCATGTGCATCTCCTTTGGATTGTGGCATTGTTTTTGTCTGAAGTACTTGTGTGTTAATTCTGTGGGTGTTACCATTCCTTTTACTTGCAGCCTCTCGACGTCATTCCAGATCCACTAGTGCTCTCTCCACTGCTGATTCTGTTGGGCAGTCAGGTGAACAAGTGCTAACTGCATGAATCTGCTTCTTAATATTGTCTCTCTTTTATTACCTTTGTAACATTTGCTCTCACAACCGTCATTCAGCACTTAGCATGTGGGATCATCATGAGATTATTATTATTTAACATACTTTTGTCATTTTCTATTTTTGAATGTTTTTTATTTTTGCTAATTTTTATTCTTTTGCTTAATGTTATTTCTGGAAATTAAGCAATATTACAGCAGCCAATAGAGTATTATGTATTTCCCATGTACTTCTCAGGAAGCACTCCTCTTTATATCTATGAAAAGCAACTACAGTAATTGTTCATTAGTGAGTAATATTTCTAATATCCAGCAGCTAGCTAATGAGATTAATTCAACTAAGGAAGAGGGTCAGCATTCAGCCATAGCTTTGAGTTTTTAATACCTTACTGATTAGGATCACACATAATGCTAAATCAGAGTCTGTGCGTGAGCAAAAAGACCCTGTATGGATAACCAGAACACAAATATTTTATTTCCTCTTTTCATAAAAGTGGTTGGGAGAAGAAATAAGCCACAATCTAATTTTACTTTATATAAACCTTTCCTGACCTCAGGTATTCCAGATATTTTGGCTATAGTTCTCACCATTCTAAACCACGATAGCCACTCAACATGTTTGGTGGGCTCATAATACAAAATCTGCACAATACCAGTTGGAGAAAACTGCATTAGCTAGTCCTTGGCATGATTTTATAGATAAGTCAGTAAGTAGTTTGTTAAAGTAGAGTTTATGATGGTTTGGTTAATGCTAGTTTCAATTGATTTTAAGTTAATATATTTGGTTGCTATATAGTGAAAATTAGGAATAATGAAATCAAGTCTTTCTTTATTGTCTTTCTTTATCCTGGCCTCATATTGGGGGAATGGGCATCCAAGTCTAAGGCTTTATCAAGGATCTTTGCTGCTAGTTCATGTAATGCTAGGGGCATAGGGTCATCAAAGTGGCAAAACTTTACCCATCACCCTCAAAATTTATAGTTCTGAGACATAAAACAGTAGAAATTCAGTTTAATGGACAGGTTGTTTAGGTCTCTTTTGAAAACTATGGTTACTTCTTTGATGACAGGAAATTATATAAAAATTAGAGTTGAAAAGAAAGTCATTATGATGTTATCTGGGATTTGGAATATATAAATATTGTAAGAAAAACCTCTAGAAACAGGATCTACATCTGTTTAATACAAGTTTTAAATATTGATAATGTAAACCAGAAGGGAATGTTTGTTTATGTATTCCTATCAAGTAAATTCCAGATTTATACCTGAAACCTCTCTTTATTTACTTAATAGTTTTGACACTATGTGGACCACAGAAATCAGCCCCATAATGCCCCTTGCTTTCTTTATATTGAGTTAAGTTACAAGGCCCCATTGAATGAAAATGATGTTTTGTGGATATATTTTTAACATCAAAGCTTCATACGTAGAATATTTACAGAAGTTCCTTTTGCTGTAAGAGATTGTTGTTCTTTAACTTAGGTGAGGCCCAGTCATGAATGTGACTTCCATCCAAGCTAGATTATAACAAAAGTCCTTGTGTATCACAGGCTAGAGGCCATTGCCAAGACTGATGGGTAAATGCCAGCTCCCTCAGCCC
Organism: Hydrophis major; assembly: GCA_033807585.1. NCBI lineage: Eukaryota > Metazoa > Chordata > Lepidosauria > Squamata > Elapidae > Hydrophis > Hydrophis major. Next base: position 152,670,219 of record CM066328.1, on the reverse strand, counting down.
TCCCCATTACTACTCATGTACTGCCAGTGACCCATGAAACAATTGCACTTTCTCTCCTACTTTCTCACCCATCTATCTTTTCGGCTAACTCTGTCTCTCCACTTCCTGAATTCATGGCTTTGTTGATGATAAGCCTTATTATTCCCAAAATACAGCCTGCCACAAATGTGTGCTGTCTTAAGCTTGCCCAACACTGATAAAACATATAATTTGGGGGTGTGAATTTAATATGCTAATTGTTGCATATTAAATTGTAGCTTTATATGCTTCTGATGTTCATTGGTACAGTCTGAAGAGCTGTGGTGATGCAGTGGTTAATGAATGCAGTACTGCAGGCTACTTCTGCTTAGTGCTACAGTTTGGTAGGTTGAATCTCACCAGGCTCAAGGTTGACTCAGCCTTCCATCCTTCTGAAGTCAGTAAAATGAGGACACAGATTGTTGGGGCAACTTGCTGACTCTGTAAAACCACTTAAAGAAAGCTGTAAAGCACTGTGAAAGCGGTATATGCTACTGCTATTGTTGAATTACCTTGGAACAATATTTCTTTCCATGCAGTTAATTAATGACCATTAATACCATTTCATAAACTTATCTTAAAACAGTTCCTTCAGTGTTAGATAAGGTATTAACAAAAGTGAAATAACATGACACAGCAGCACCAGTTTTTCTATGTAACTGAGGTGCCCACAAAAATATTTAAACATTTTCTGTTGAGATTTTAGAGGTATCACCAAAGCTCAATTTCCCCCCCCCCCTCCCGCCAGTACCTGAATAGAATACAAGTAGGAGAATGATGCCAATTGAGATTGGAATTTCCATCGCTAAACAAAATGGCCATTAAGCAAAACATCACATGACTGCACCCTTTAGCAATAGCAGTTCTGGTAGTCCTGGTTGTGGTCATTTGACAAGGACCTTGATGTGCTTGCCTTCACTTGAATTCCCCCTGCCTGTCTCCCCACCCATGTCTTCCTTTTGGGCCATGCTACACTCCACTGCCCCACCCCCAGAGGATCTTCCTCTCATTTCTGATGAGGAACATCTGGTTAAGGCATCAGCTGACCATTTGTGAGACATCCGAGCATTGCATAGAGCCTTCGGGAAGCATTACCAAAGCTTCACAAAGGCCAACAGCTGTCTCAGCCAGGCATGCCTTGTCAGGAGGAGAAGACAGCGATGGTCAGCAGGAGGCAGCAGCAGTGGAGTGCAGGGTGGCTAAAAAGACAGAGATAAGGTAAGATAGGCAAGTGGGGGATTTGAAGTACACACTGCAGCTGTAAAGTACCTGAATATTTGTTTGAATTTTGATCATGTGACAGAAGAGCCAGTGCAAGTCTGCAACTTTGATTCCTTCAGCACCATCGTAACTTCATATGGTTGCTGAACAAATGGTCATTAAGCGAGGACTACCTGTGTGTTATCCTCTGTCAGTATAGTAGCTTTAGACTCTTCTGGGATTTATCGGGGATTTCTGCTCATGCTCCTGAGATAAATTTCTGATAGTGTTATAATCAAGACAAGGACTGGAAACTACAGAATATAATCCAATGAAGAAGTCCATTCCTTCATCATCATCATCACTACCGCCTCCACCACCACCATCATTTTTGTTGCTATTCATATGCTAAAAAGTGGAACATAAAGTTGCATGTCAGATATACTTAATGTGATTTAATTTAGTTGTTTCTATTGAATATTTTAAAGGCTTGCAACTTTACTTTGCCATTTTGATTATCCATGTCTTAAAAACTATCTTTCCTTTTCTAATGCAATGACAATTTTTATTCAAAACTACATGAAGCCAGGTTTAGGACTGGTTCTTCTGGAAATCTGAGTATTTCAGTTTGGTTAGGTTCCTTTCTCATTGTTCCAAAAATTACTAACTGCTCATGCCCCCAAACTAGTCAAGTAATATCCATGGGATGTAATCCTAGGAAGTGTGACTAGATTCTTGATACAGTGATAATACTGACTTGGTGTCTGTGAGCAAAACCTATAATCTCACATGATCACATGTTTTTAATGAAACAACATTGCAATTTGTATATGTGCATGTATGATGAATATGTAGATGTATACTTTGTCCCCACAAATGGTAGAAATCCAGTGATACTTACATTCTTTTCAAAAATGTTATTAGTGATAATTTTGCAAGATTTAAGTGGGATAAAATTCCATTTCAGTTGAGATTGGAACTAAAGGACTGAAAATTTGAGTTATCCTATGATTGATTGCATCTTTGAAATGTCCTGCTTAGTTTGTTCAATGGAGAACTGCAATATATTTTCATAATGTACAAATACTTACTGGGCCTCAAGATATTACGCTGAATGAACAAAATGACATGGCAAAACATTTGGATTCTCATGTTCATTATCATTATTTCACCAAATCCTCCTGCTTGGAGCAAAGCTGATGTTTGAAACAAGCATCTGTGCTGCTTCAGCAACTACATGCATTAAAAAAGGAGATAGTGATACATAGAGTTTTTCTTTCTCTGTAAACTTCATCAATTCCTTTTCAAAGCAGGTTTTCATTAAAGACATTTAATTTTCGCATGTAATGTATTTTATGTTTTAGAAAATGTGCTTGTTGTAAACTGTCTGATCTTAGTAAAATTTGAAAAATATCAAACTCTTTTAAGTGGCATTACCACAATGCTCAAATGTATTTAATTTTGCTTCCTTCACATTAGCTTCAGTAATTGTTCACAATGTTGATCTGTTCTTATTCCCCTTAGTGGAAACTTAACAAATACAATAAATGGAATTTTTGTCTACAAAGGCTTAAAATTGGTTTATAAATAATATTTCCCAGTGATATTTTTCTGTTTATAGGTTTTTATATTGATTGTTGTTGTCATTTTCCCTAATTGATATTGAAAGACATTTCTGTGCATTAGAGTTGAAATCATAACACTGCTTAAACAAACCTTATTTTTTAATTAGAGTGCCCTTTAAATAGTTACAATTTCTTAACATAAAAAAGTGTATTTGCTGGTAGCGACAAATGATAATTTGTACATCCATCCTCTAACATAGCTGGATACCATACTATAAGTGAAGTCCAGTTTAACGGAGCTACAAATGGAAGGAACTTAGTAAAATAAACCAATCAATAAATACATGGAATAATCTAATTATTATATTCACAATATGAATTGGACACCATTAAACAGATCTTTTGAAATGCATGAGAAACTTATTTCCCTTTACACCAGTTATACGCAGCTAATCGCCTTCATTGAAATGGCTGTTTTAAAATCTCCCATGATTTAAGCCTTTGGGAGTCCATTGATGAGGAAGGAAAAATGGCAGTTGTGTACAGTTTAAGCAACACCAGTCAGGACAATTCTATTAAAAAAGATTATTGGTAAATCAGTCTGTTGATGGTACATTGAAAAAAGCACATTTATTCCAATACTGCATTACTTCCCCAATATAATAGTGTTTTCCAATCTTGGCAATGTTAGGATGCACAGACTGCTAGGGGACTCTGGGAATTGAAGTCAACACGTCTTAAAGTTGCCAAGGTTGGGAAATGCTTTCATATAGTATACTTACAAAAATCATAATTTAATCTTTAGGTTTAAGAAAATAAAATAGTGACTTTAAAAACACAAATTGGTAAATCTCAAACAATTATAATGGGATAAAAATATTAATATTTTTTTTTTAAGTATAACATTTATTTGTATCTATATTAAGAGATTGGGGGGGAATCTTAGAATTGTTCGATGGTCTTTTAAGATTTATTCATCTTCCAAATTCAATGGGATAGTGTATGGGATTTTTTTAAATTCACTTTTAATTTTTTGTTCATCAGTTGTATAAATTGCTTGAGCCTTACTTTTGATTTTTGGTTCTGTTTTCACTAAAATTTAACCAGCAAGTATACAAATATAGAACAATCAGAATAATTGCAACTGGATTAAGACTTGAATAAGCCAGTTCATAAAAATACTGTTGCAAGATCTAAAAGTAAGTTAAGATATTAACAATATATTACTACGAGTGTCTTACTAAGTTGAAGTACTTTGCCATAGTGCTTACTTCCTCCTTTGAAAAAGTGAGAATATGTAAAAGTAGTTACATTTAACCATTATTATAAAAGAGTTTAAATAATAATCCCCCTCCTGTCCCTCTTATCTAACCAATATATATAGAATTTGTTTGACTTTCTATTATAGCCTCATAGTAACTCCTAAAACTTGGACCCAATAACAATTAAAGCAGCCAATGGCCTTATTAATATTCCAAAGGGCTGTGAACTTATGTAATGATGGCTTTTACTCTTGTCTTTTGTGCAGAACGGTTTGGGCTTGGCCAGCCAGGCAGGTTGCCTGCCTCTATGAATGCAATGCGAGTTCTGAGTACAAGCACAGATCTGGAGACTGCTGTGGCAGATGCATTGGTAAGAGGGAAAGCACAACATGTTACCAACTCCAGAAAGTTGCTTGAAGTTGCTTTCTGTACGTACATTTTCCTCTTCTTTTATGTGTGTTCCTATTAAATGAGCCTATATGTGTACGTGTGACTCTGTCTAAATCTTTCTTTAGGGTTTTGGGAAGATGTGAGGAAAGGGGTTTTTAATGCATAGTTGCATGGGAAGAGTTAAATGGTTGATATTAGTGCAGTGAAATGTAGAAGATGAGTTTCACAGTCTGATCCTAATCTTTTATTTGTGGAAATATTAACTGTTGGTATTTATTATTTTTCAAGTAAATGGATTATAATAGTGAAACCATCTGTGTCAAATGCTTATGAATGCCACTATAATTATCTTATGAAGTGAATCAAATAGTTTCCTAGTATAAGTTGTGAATCATACTTATATTATTATGTTACTATGTGCAACATGTTTGCTTCGTGTCCCACAAATGTGCTTTTATTCATTTGCTCATTTTTGGGAGTTAAAATTTATAGTTGAAATGTCTGTTGAGAATAATTGCCTTGTCCTACCTTAGGGAAAGTTTGTATGGGGTCACCCTGACAAAGGCTTCTGTCGTTAATTCTAGAGGTTTCTGATTAGGGTCACTTAATTACCATTAACAATAACTAATAATAATTATTGTTAATGATTGATGGATTTCAATTTCATTGACAATAAACATTTGATTTGATCTGCACCTATTGGTTAGTCTTTGGATGATTTGCAGTAATAACACACATTTCTGATTCTTAATTATGTAGCAGTAAAAGGGAAAAAATTCCAGTCATCCATCCATCCCTTTTCAGTTCTGAAATTCTATTAAATATATGAAAGTTTAAGGTAACAAAGGCATATGTAAAAAAAATAAGGTAAACTAAAACACGTTCCTGGACTTAAACTTCATTAAATCTATGTACTTTAATATTTTCAAATTCTCTTGTACTCTTGAAATTAAGTGTCTACTTAAAAAGCAAAAATATATAAATAATTTTTAAAATAAATATAACAGATTGCATCACTGCATCTCTGATTTCAAGTAATTCCATGAAATAGCCTGTTAAGTTCATATTTACTGAAAGCTACTTTTGCCTTTTTGCTGTTACTCCCAAATGCTGGAGATCCAGAGTGGTAGAAAATATTTCAAAGGCTTTTAGCACTATGAACTATGAGTTACAAGATAATGTATGAATAGTGTGTATTGTCTCTAACTATGTATAACACAGTGCAGTTGAAACTTGCATTCTCATCCACTGGATGATCTATAAATTCTCTATGAATCTGGACTTTTACAAATTACTAGGAAGCACATACTACATGCATATTTTTGACACTGTTTTATAGTAGGGAGAGGGGGAGGAAACAATTGAAACTTTGCTTTTCTACTGAATCCAGGATTGTATTATTTTTATTTTAGTAGCACTATTCATAAAGACTATAGAGATATAGAGATAGATAGATAGATAGATAGATAGATAGATAGATAGATAGATAGATAGATAGATATAGATATATGATTTGTAAACTAATAACTAAAAAGTAATAAAATGTTAAAATTGAAGCTGCTTGGCTGCTGAATGTTTAGTTTCTGATTTGATAAAATGAGGTTTTATTGGATAAAATTATCTTAATTATAGGATGATGCCCAGGATTTTATTAAATACAAGATAAGGTTGTTCAGGAATATATGATTAATATCGTTGCATAAATTAGGTAGTAATAAAGATCCCATTCATAGTCACGTAAAGCAATATTCCAAACAACTCCAGTTCCAGTTTTTTTTCATCAAAACTGCCGTAAAATTACATGTGGAATTTTGGGAATGAGATGGTAGATTGGGGAGTTTGGATAAGTTGGATATGGAGCCTGGAAGAAATGGAGGCCTGTTGTCCTCAATGTTGGTAAATGTGGCTCTCATCTAACTTACCTTTGGCCATAAACTTCAAAGAAAAAAATCCTTCTCCTGAGATACGTTTCAGCACTGTGATTTTAGAAGGGAGGTTATAATTCTAGCTCCTGTAACAAGAAGTTGCCCTGACTCTTTTCTATCTACTGATAACCATGTATGAAACCATCCATTGGGCCAATAGTCTTTTTCTTTTGCTTCTGAAATAACAAAAAGAAATTTTGATATAATTTTGAATGATAGCAAATACCTTAGGATAGAGAACTGAACTTTTGGCCCCAAAATGTAGCATACATACAATTACATACAACTCCTCCTTTAGCAAAAATTGTGACTATTTGAAGAATTTCACTACAGTACAGTGTTTTCCATTTCATAATTGTAGAAAATGTAATTGTCCATTTTCAGCAACCCAACTCTAAGCGGTTCCAAAAGGAGATATAGAATACACATTTTGCCCTTGTGTTCTAGCTTTCATTGATCAGAACTATTTAAATCAGTGCCCCCCAACTTTGGTGGATTGGTAGAGGGGGGAAGGGGAATAGGGCCATATGAACGGCAAACCAATGTGTGCGTGTGAATGTACAACTTGACTTGTGTGAGCATCGAGTTAGTGTGCACGTGTAGCTTGACTTGCACAAGTTGCGTGCGTGTGCATGCATGCCAGCCAGATGCTCATGCAAGTTGAGCTGTGCACACATGCACTCCAGTCCACCACTCGTGCAGCCTGGTTGTGAATAGGCAACATCCCAGTAGTGGACTGCGGCCCGGGGGTTGAGGAACCCTGATTTAAATGATACTGTCACCATTCTAATTTGTAGTATTTGCCTTATTTTAATCAAAATTTAACTAGTGTGATGAACATATTTGGTTAATTTCACTTACAAAGAGACAAACTATGGTTGAAAAATTCACATAAGGATATACTTAATGGTGTTTTGTTACTTTTTTTTTTTAGAAACGCTCTTAAAAATTCACAAGTTCCTAAAATGTGATACATAAAAAAATTGGTTCATCTCTGTCTTTTCAGAACTTAGTTTCTTTTGCTCTGTGTTGTTGACAGCCACCATCAACACTCCTTTAATTTTCTTCATCTGTTCTCTTTCCGATTTGTCTTCACTTACTGTATAAATATTGTAATAGCCTTAAAGGAATATTTCTCTCTTCTCTCCTTTGTTCTCCATCTTTGGATTCAAGATGCTTTGCTTCACAGTAAAAGCTTTATTTCCATTAAAAAAAAAAGATGTAAAATAAGTCTCTTCAGATCAAATTCTCTATCCTGGCCAAGGCTGATTGTTGTGCCTGTAAAAAGAGATCAAGTGAGGAAGAAATCTAAGGAAGAATTCTTTTATTCCTAAATCACTGCAGAGAAAGACCTATTGACAGGGAAACCAGATAAACTTAGAAATGAAGGGAATTTATTCAGTAGTAGAATAGAGTAAGCTATAAGAACTGAACTCTTGATCCTCATAGCGTATTTGATCATCTTTAATGACAAAAGAGCTCTTGGAGTTTAATTCCAGGAGGTGAGAGGGAATATTTCTAGTCTTGGGAGTTGGTATCTATTCCAGTAAACTGTCCTCAAATGGCACCTAGTATGTAAATAACTATGTCAAGATCTTTTTTTCCCCTGAGAATACTATATAGACATCAGCATGATATGAAACAGGTACAAACTATAGCTGAAAAAGTAAATCATCAATTTAAACACTGCAATTACTGGAAACTGACAAGACAGTTTCTGAATAATTTGAGGCCAGAAATGTATGCAGGTGTGATTCAAGCCCTAAAATAGGCTTCATACTAAAACACAAAACCTTGTGGGGGAGGGAATCCTAGTATTACCCATATACAGTACATAAATCCAACCTAACCTTAACCACTGTGGACTTTACCCTCAGGAATATTAAGTACCACACACACCCCCAACTGCCTTCCCCCCCTCCCCTCTGAATATAGCCCGTTTCTGGCATATTAATGTTGCCTTTGGAAAGCCAGAATTTTAAATGCATATTACTTGTGTGCATGTATTTTTCAAAGTCCCTGGCTGTAGGAAGATGAGAACAGAATAATGCACAATGTGATGCTTCTGTCTGAACTCATTTTATATTTCTTAAAAGAAACTGGCTGAATTTGTATTTTTAATTTGCTAAGACTCATTTGCTGTATTTTTGTTGCAAAAAAAATGCCTGCAGAAGCTTCTGACATAATTCTCTATGCTTTTTCCCCACCCTTCAATATTTTCCTGCATACAGCTCTTAGGAGACTCCAGAAGCAAGGTACTAGTGCCATCCTGACCTTTTTTTTTCTTCCCTGCCTCTTTCTTTCTTTTCTTCCCTCCCTCCCATTTTTTTTTTGCTTCCCCTGTTACAATATTATGTGGGGCTGCAATTATGTTGATACCTTAATGTCCAAACCTTGCATCCTATCAAACTGCAGAACTTTGGTGCCTTCAACTTGTTTAGTTTATCTGTGTATGCTAAAGTCAAGAAAACACAAATTCTGACACAAATTATATATAAGGCTGCGTTAGTAGCTATCCAGGGCTGCAAGTTGGAGATGCCTGATATAGAAAATATACAGGAGGATAGAAATAGGCTTAGGAGGTTAATTTATATTCTGTGACGAAGAAATGTTAACTCCGGAAAAATATTAGACAACAAGTTCAAGTTCTCATTAGGACTATGCAAAGCCTTCAAGAGAAGAGCTACATAATAGGTAGGAGCAAGTATGAAACAATGTGGCTGTACATTTAAGACAGCTGGGAACAATTTATCAAGCAGTTGTGAAAAAGAAGACATGGCTATTTTACCTATTTGAAAAGAGGGGCTTTAAATCTGCTCTTTCATATTATAATGCACCTCTTTTGCATAGAATTTGCATAGGTCTTCATCATTTAAAACATGCCTTGAGGGCATGGGCATCTTTGTCTGGCACTCACCTGGATTTTTGTTCAGAATTTAACATGATCAGAACGATTGTAGCTGAATTGTTTCATTTGCAGATGTGGGATGCTTGGGGGGGGCGGGTTAGGGAAGGCCCTGGGAACCCAACTCATGCATGGAGACTTGCCATGGGTCAGAAGCCTCCAGCTAGCTAGAGGGCCCACTAGTGCACAGAACCTGTGGGAGACTGGGAAGCCTCGGCCTTCTCCACACCTCACAATGCTTGGGAGACCCAGTCTTTCTCCCTGCCCCACTATACCCAGGAGGCCAACGCCTGCTCCCCAGCCTGCACAAGTGGGAAAGCCCCAATAATGCACATAGATTGCTCTACTTACCTTTTCATTTTTCTGCACTACTGATAGATGCACCCAGCCCATGTGACATGCAGCCTTTCTACAGATGCCACCTCGTGCCATTCTGCAAGCAAGCACCAGCTCTCACAATCATTCAGAAGGCTAGAAAGAGTCTCACTCTAGCCTCCCAAATGATTGTGCTAGCGAACACTTCTATTGGAAAGACTATAAAGAGGCTCTTTTTAGTCTTCTGCACAATCACATGAGCTAGCGCCATTCTCTTTCTACCCTAGACTAGAAAGCTAATGAACATGATTATTTGGACAGCTAGAAAGAGGCTCTTTCTAGCTTTCTCAATGATCACCAGAGCTGGTGCTGTTATCGCATTAGCTTGGAAGGTTGCTTCTCCAAATCACACAATTTGACATCTGCTCTCAGAATAGCATGAGACAATCTCTCTGGGAAGGCTAGATGTTCCTGTCAGAAACTGCAGAAAAACTCAAATGTGAGTGGGACAAATTACATTTGCTGCTATCCCTGTAATAAATTGAGGCCTCCTGGGCATAGTAGCATGGCAAGAAGGTTCAGCCTCTAAGCCTGGAGTAGATTTGTGCACATTGATGAACCTGGTGGGCAGCTGAGATAGGGAACCCTTGTGGTCAGTCCAAGAGCCATGGTGGCTAAGTGATTAGAATTCAGTACTGCAAGCTACTTCTGCCGGCTGCTGGCAGTTTGAGTCCCACTGACTCAAGGTTGACTCAGCCTTCCATCCTTCTGAGGTTGGTAAAATGGGGACCCAGATTGTTGGGAGCAGTATGCTGACATTGTAAACCGCTTAGAGAGGATTGTAAAGCACCATGAAGCAGTATATAAGTCTTAAGTGCTGTTGCTTAGAGTGGGCAGATTGCCACACACTTAAGTTTTCCTTGTGAGGCCAATGGCTGTATCTTTGGGTAAGTCCCTTTGTTGAGCACTATCATAATTTAAAATAGTCCCTGAATGAATGGTTATTAAGCAAGAAACACCTTTACTTTAGATACTTTAGTGAAATTATTCAAATCTCCTAAATCTGATATTTATTCCCTCCCTCCTCTGACCAGAAAAAACCAGTGAGAAGAAGGTATGAACCATATGGGATGTATTCTGATGATGATGCAAACAGTGATGCCTCCAGTGCTTGCTCAGAGCGGTCCTATGGTTCCCGCAATGGAGGCATCCCACACTACCTGCGACAGACGGAAGATGTAGCGGAGGTCTTAAACCACTGTGCTAGTTCCAATTGGTCTGAAAGGAAAGAGGGGTTAATTGGTTTGCAGAACCTATTGAAGAGCCAGAGGACATTAAGGTGAGTGCCTGTTTAATTAGTAATTAGTTATTATTTGTTTATTATTATTATTATTATTTAATTAGTAATTATTTGTATTCTTTTTACCTGTTCTTTATCAAGTCTTTAAAACAGTTCCATAAATTATGAAATGTTTATGTTTCTTCTAAATTATCAATATTTTAATATTAATAATCTTAATTGTAAAGTGTATTTTAGATTTAGCGTTTTAATGATGGGATTGGATTTTTTCTTACTATAACCCGTTATTGTTTTTCTTTTAATTCAACTTATAATTATGATGAACAGTTGGAGTTAATATCTTTGCAGAATAGCTTTTCTACTTAGCAATAGGGATATTGTAGGTATTCAGATCTGTTCATATGAAATGTGTTTTGGAGTCTTTTCATCTTTTTACCTTGAATAAATCAAGAAAATAGAAGACTTTGAAAAAGTTGAGCAGTGACTTAGAACATACTTTTTAATGCTGTAATTCTATCCTCTTTATTAATTGCAAGTAATCCTCGATCTACAACAGTTTCATTTAGTGACCGTTCAAAGTTACAACAGCACCGAAAAAAGGGACTTAGGACCATTTTTCACATGACCGTTGCAGCATCCCCATAGCCACATGATTTACATTCACATATTTGACAACTGACTCACGTTTATGACGGTTGGAGCATCTCAGGATCATGTGATCACATTCTGCAACTTTCCAATTAGCAAAATCAATGGGGAAACCAGATTCACTTAGCAATCATGTTACTAAATTAACAACCACAGGGATTCACTTAACAAATGTGGCAAGAAAAGTGATAAAATGGGGCAGAACTCCCTTAACAAATTTATTATTTAGCAACATAAATTTAGGGGTCAATCATGATCATATGTTGAGGACTACCTGTACAATGAGCAATATATGGTTGGCAGTCTTGCATAACAATTTTTTTGGTCCAGAAACATATCACACATAGATGCTGAATACAGATCTCATGCTACTAAAGATATTTATTTTGTATAGTGTCTGGTGTAAGGTTCTGACCAAAAAACCAGGAGATTGTGAGTTCTTATCCCACCTTAGGCATGAAAGCTGACCAGTTGAGTTTGGGCTAGTCTGCAAGGCAGTTCAGTTCTTTACATTAATTAAAGCAGGGGTTGCCACCTTTTGCACTTCAGGGACCACCAAACTCATAATTTTAAATCCCAGGGACTACTAACCGGTTATATAGGCGTGGCCTAATTTGTGGGTGTGGCTTGGTGGTCATGTGATTGGCTGGGCATGGCTTGTTTGAAAATGTTATAAATATTTATATAAATATTGAATTTTTTATAAAAAAGAGCAACTTTTACCCAAAATCAGGCAAAGCAGGCAGGCAGATTGAGTTGCTCACAGAATCACAGATTCATTCAGAGATCTATCTATCTGCCATCGGCTAGCTCAGTCTGTCACATAAAATTTGCTTGCAAGAAAACTCATAAAAATTGCTGGCAAGCAAACTCACAAAATTAACTCACAACACACCATGTATGTAAATATTGATTTTTTATTTTTTTTTTAAAAAGAGCAACTTTTACCCAGAATCAGGCAAAGCAGACAGGCAGATTGAGTTGCTCACAGAATCATTCAGTGATCTATCTATCTGCCATCAGTTACCTCAGTCTGTCACATAAAATTTGCTTGCCTTGAGTCTGCACTGAATAACCTTCAGTCCTAAGGGAGATTGGGTTGTGCTTAAAAGCAGAGCCGAAGATCTAAAGTCTAACTAGAAAGCAAGAAATCCAACCATTTCCTGTTTCCTAGCTAATCTAAATCTCCCAGCATAGCAGAACAGCTGATGGTCGGAAAAAGGAAAAATAGCAATTTAGCCAGCAAGTTTACTGGGTAAGGAGTGAGTGGGCGGGGAGGGTTCCCGCAGGCCATGTGGGTGGTACAGCCTTGTGTTTCTGCACAGCCTGAATTAATTGCTTTGGGGGGGCGTGCTCTGGAGATGAGATTTCTCTGCGGCCCACCAAAATTTTCTCATGGCCCACTGGTTGGTGACCACTGAATTAAAGTACATTTTGGCAAGACAACAAAATCAATAATGTTAAAAATTTATGATCACATTACTAGCTGTAGGGGGGGAGATGCTGGCTGTGGTTTGGACATGCCTGATTTATATTATATTACAAATTAGAAACCTAAAGAATAGTCTCTTGACCTTACATTGAAGTTGCCTCATCTGTTGAGATTAGAATGGAGTTTCTATACCCATTTGCTGCTTCGGACATAAATCATGGGTTTTGTATGTAAATTTTTGTTGCTACATTTTACCCATTTCTAATGTTCTGCAATTATTTCTAATGTTCTGCAATTAATTATTTTTTTATTTGGGTTTAGCCGTGTGGAGTTGAAAAGGTTATGTGAAATCTTCACACGTATGTTTGCAGACCCCCACAGCAAGGTAAATTTTTAAATATATTCATCTTTTATGAACAATCCATAAATGTTGGAAATTGGGTTATAAATAAAAGATTGAATCGAAATGATAATCATATTTCAATTTTTGTGCTAAATAGTTATTTAGTCTTTGCAGTTATGTGTGATGAATTACTGATATATTTTTAAATTCCATAAGTAAGTCATGCAAGTAGGATATTATCTACAGCAGAACATTCCTTTTAAATGTAAGAAGATATATTATTTCAAAAACATTGATTGCCTCTAGAACTTAACAGTTGACCTTGCCTATTATAAAAATATTCTTTCATAAAGTTATCTTAAACTTTCTGTGAATGCAATTTATCTGAATGCAAGGGAAACTGCCTTAAAGCAATTTGCTTTTATTTTTTTTATATATCAGTTTACTAATGAATGGTTTGTTTTGTTGCATGGCCTGTTTTGCGGTGGAATTCACAACAGAGAGTAAGTGTATTTTCCTTCCTCCTCACTCCCACCATGTAATCTCACCTTTTATCTATTTAATATGAATCATCTAGTACATCCTGGTACTTCACAATATTAACATGGATGTCAAAATCCTCCCTATTAATGCAGGTTTTGTTTGCCTTTAGTTTTTATCATTTTTGTGTTAAATCATGATGTGAATCATGACTTCCCCTGTTATCTCTTTTAACTTAAAGGTTTTCAGCATGTTTCTTGAAACCTTGGTAGACTTCATCATTATTCACAAGGATGATTTGCAGGACTGGCTCTTTGTTCTTCTGACACAGTTACTGAAGAAGATGGGTGCTGACCTACTGGGATCAGTGCAGGCCAAAGTGCAGAAAGCTCTGGATGTAACAAGGTAGTGTGTCTGCCAAGTAACTGGGGATAACTTGACATGTTTTTTTTACATAATGCAAACTAGCTTTCTCAAACCTAGTGTTCTGCAGATATGATGGATTGCAATATTCACCATCTCCAAATAGAATAGCTATTATTTAATGTCTCATAAATTGAATCTGTTAAGCCACAATCGTGAGCCTCTCATCTGATACAACTATCCTGAGGGAAATTGGAAAAATGTATTTCCTCATTTAAATCCCGTATCAAAATTAGACTTAACTAAGAACACATAAAAGTAAAGTCTGAAGTAAACCAAGTTCAAAACAGAGTATCTACCCTTGGATTGCTTCTGTTTACTGAGGCTTGGATCCTTTATCTGTTGTTCTTGTGGCTTAAGAAGTATCTAATTATTCAGAAAGTTGACTAAAGACTAGGGGTGTATTTATTTATTTTTATTTCTTAGACTGTGGCATGCAGCTGTTATATATTTAATTTTTCTCTGAGAAAAACACTGGTTATATTTAAATCTTGGAACTTGTTCTTATGCTTTCTCTCTTCCCTTTTCCCTTTCCACTGTAGAGATTCTTTTCCGTTTGACCAACAATTTAATATTTTGATGAGGTTTATCGTTGATCAGACCCAAACACCGAACCTTAAGGTAGGTTAAGGTGCTTGCAGTTTCATTGGGAAATGAATATGTCTGAGAGTAAAGTCAAGCAAAATGTTTAAATATAGATAACTGGGGCAAATGTATTTTTATTCCTTGGTTATATTTTAAGAGTTTTTGGAAGATCTAGAGATGGCTCTTTTGCAGCAATCAATTGTTCATAAATATATTGGGCTTGAGAAAAGGTTTTGAGGTTTGAAATTTGTTGTGTTATCTTTATTTACAAAACTTATTCGATTCACTTCAGGTAAAAGTGGCAATATTAAAATACATTGAATCCTTGGCTAGACAAATGGATCCTACAGATTTTGTAAACTCCAGTGAGGCTAAACTTGCAGTTTCTAGGATTATTACCTGGACAACAGAACCAAAGAGCTCAGATGTAAGAAAGGTGAGTCAAAGCAACGGGAGGCAATAATTGGTGGAACTTTTGTAAATTTGTTAAAAAAAATAAATTATGTCAGAGCGATAAATTCATTCAGTGGGATTCAAAATGTGCTGGATGAAAACATTCCTTTTTATGGTCGAAGCCATTTGCTCCAACAAATATTTCAATTACATTAGTGTAATAATTTGCATTGATTCCCTCTCTGCAAGTCTTCTTTGTCATTCCTTTTCCCTTTTGGGGGGAGCATTGGGTAAATTTTCACATAGTGTGGAAGGGCATGCTAAAGAATGCAGAGTGAAACTTTCAGTTGGTGAAAGTATTTGAGTGGAACTCAGTTCAGGGAAGATTCATTCTCTGAAATAAGATTAGAGATGGATAACTTTTGTGGGCAAAAGCCTAGTTCAGAAAAATAATTAGGAGTCAAATTATGTTTTGGCTGAAAATAAAACCTGGACAAAGCACACCTTGTTTCTCTTGCTCTTCTCTCTATCATAGTCACAATTGAAAGATATTCTTTTATTCTCTGAAATTTTGCGTGTATTCCAAGTGTGCATGCAGATGCTCTCATGAAAGTAGAAATGCATATCATTCTTTCAAGAAAGGGTATTTCAAGCACACACAAAAAGGAAATTTTTTTCATGTCTATCCATGTATGTATTCAAATGCATCTTTATACATCTTTCCCATCCACACACTTTACTAGAATATGTAGAAAGCAAGGTTTCAGATGAGCAGTAGTAGGATGGAGAGGATTCGCTGGCCACGAATTCCAACAAGTGGCTTAAATAAATAAATAAAACACTTTGTAGATCAAGAAAAACTTTTCCTAATATAACAAGGTAAGAATTCTGTGGAAGGGGTGGTAGTAACCCTGTGCAGATATGACAGTGCCCCTCATAGCACTTTTACTAAAATCATGTCGTACTGCATCACTCTAGTTCTATTCAGTGCAGCCCTTGTGCCATCATTTTATTTGGTAACAATAGTTTCTGCGAATTGACCTGCCTCAGTTCTGAAGTAGAGCACTGAATGACTGTGAGATGATTCACAGTGCTGAGACTACAATAAATCTCTGTGAAGCAAAGCATGTACCTCATCAGAGCAAATCTTCCACAATCATATATACACATACACAGTGAGAAGTAGAGGAATCCAGGACTTCCAGTCGCAAGGCTTTGGCGGTGGCAGAAATCTGCTTCTCTGTGGGTCCCTGCTGCGCTCACCGCTGAGGTACCCCCGATCCAATTGGATTTGGGGGTTGTCGCTACCCTGTAGGGGCAGCGGAAGACAGAGGAGATCCAGGCAGGGGTCTGGGGATATCGCACCCCCTAGACTCCTTTTTCCTGAGGTGGTGGAGCGGCTGTCAGAAATGGCAGCCACAAAGGAACCTTCAATTGGATAAGACTGTGCAGGAGGAAGTTTTTTAGAAGGAGAAGTTTTCTTGGCTGAACCCGGACATTAAGTTACTTTTAAAACACCCGGGAAACCTGACTTGTGGATTGATACATTTGTTTCCAAAAGATTATTACAGCGGCGAAAGTGCTGAAGGAAAGTTCACTCCCCTTCCTTACAGAGAAAGCAAATGAGCACAGAAAAACCTGCTTCTTTAAGGTAAAAATAAGCTCTTTGTTATAAGTGGGAAGGAGAGGACTGAAAAAAAATCTTTAAAAATTTGTTGGAGGAGACGCCTTGAAGATTATAAGACCAGCAACTAACTGTAATACGGCTTTAAAATATATTTGGGATTTTGCCCTAGGAGGAAAAATTGCAAAGAGAAGAAGAGAAAATAATTTCTGTCTGTCTGGATTGTTTGATAACTTTGACATTTGGAAATTACTTTAAGACTAAAAACATCTGGGTTGTTCTTAAAAATTTACAATGACACTATCTGTGGATGGATTAAAAATGGAATATGAAAAATTAAAAGAAAGAGAACAAAATGGCAAGGATTTTTTGGGAGCTGCCTTCCACTTTTTAGAAATGGTGGTTTCTATGTACCAGCAAATACTTGAGGAAGGAGAAGAAAAAGAAAAGGAAGAAGCCATCTTTAATGGACAAAAAAGTTTGATTAAGAAAGAAAATAGGAAGAGAGGAAGGGAAAATGAGAATTTAAGATTCAATAAAACAACCAAGAAAAAGAAAAATAAGGTGAAAAAAAGGTAAAATGTTAGAAAGCAATTGAAAAGAGAACTACAACGGAGAGGGGAAGTTAAAAAGTTGGGGGGGGGGGGCAAAAAGACCAGACTGGAGAAGAAAGGAAGGCAAAAAGGGAAAAAAAGCCACAGTCTGAAACAAGATGCCAAAAAGAAGATTTTTTTTAGAGATAAGGGATAAAAGATAGTGTATAATTAAAGAAAGATTCTGCAAGAGTACATAAGATAGTATTGTAGTATTTGCATTTGAAATAGTCTATTGGAATATTATAAAATTTAACAAAATATTAAAATATTAAAATGTTTAATAATGATAGATCTCAATATTTAATAAAATATTAAAGAGAATGTGTAAAATGATTAATGCTTAGTTATTGTTTAATTCGTTATTGTTTCAATGTTATTATAAATTTGCTATTTCATCTTATTCTAAAATAATGTATTAATTAGAATTAGAACTAGAATGGAAATTATATACTTAACTATATTACAAGTTTATTATTTTTTTATTTTAAAATGCAACATGTAGAATGTACTAAGCAGAATCAGGATGGAAATTATGTATTATTTTAAGCGTTACTTTAGGGGAAAGATAGAAAGGCGTCATACTTTAAAAGTGATTACAGAGGAAATTCTTTGCTAAAGAGAAGAGATAAATAGATGATTGGAAAAGAATGGACAAAAGATACAAGCATAATGATTTTAAAATAAGATGAAATAAACAAAATATAATTAAGAGAGTGAAAAGAAGGGAGAAGTTATATAGAAAATATAGAATGGTCAATAAGATATGAATGGTATATAAGGTGAACATGAATTTGATTTAGGTCTGTAAAAAAAGATGTAACCCAGGGCTAAGCCACTTTTCAAAAGAGGTTTTATGTTTTGTGTTTTGGTTAGCTATGTTTGATTGTGAATTAATAAAACCTTGGAGGAATAAAACTAGGAGAGAAATTTGGAAAAGACATGTACAAATGATAATTAAGGAGGTTTTATCTTTTTATGTTTTGTTTTATGTTTTGTATTTTGGGTGTTTATGTTTGACTGAGAAGTAATAAAACCTTGATAGAAAGAAATATAATTAAATAAAAGTGAAGGGAGAAATAATGAGAAATTTGGAAAAAGATATATAGGTGTTTAAATGGAAATGTGATCATTTGGAACTATGCTGTATACATGTCTATATTCGATTGAGAATTAATAAAACCTTGATAGAAAGAAATATAATTGAATAAAAGTGAAGGTAGAAATAATGAGAAATTTGGAAAAGATATATATGTGCTTAAATGGAAATGTGACAATGTGGAACTATGCCTTAAAAATGATGTTTTATTTGCCTTGTTAAAACTTATAAGTAATTTTCAGAAAGGAGGTTTTATGCTTTTATATCCTATGTTTTGTTTGTCTTCAAAAATTAATACAATTTATTTATTAAAAAAAAAAGAAGAAGAAGTAGAGGAATCAATTACCGGTGAGTTTCTCAGTCAGTTTTTCCATTTACTTACTACTTCCTCTATTAGGAAAAGTTAATAATACCGGTATCAAGTTTCAAATTTGCTTTCTTGCCATCAACATTCATGTTAATGTGGTCCGTGAGGTTCCCAGCTGTGCCGTGAGGAGCCATCTTTGTCATGCATGTCCAAAAGAACATCACCTTGGAAACTTTTTAGAGTAAGTCAACAATTCTCTAAAAGGATGCAAATGACCAGCTGTCTTCAAGGAATATAAATCCTCTATTCCCCACCGTCCTGTCAGAGCTGAAGAAGCTTCTTGGATAAGAAGTGAAACATCTTCAAAGGAAAAGAAAAAAACAAAAAAGTCCAGTTACCTCCTGAAAAAGCACCTTTGGGACAACTACGACCTGGATAACTGAATCTCTAAGATTTTTAGAGTAAGATTGAACTATGCAGAAGGAAATATGAATTTGTGATGTTGAAGAGGAGAAGACAGGTCATAGGAAGCCCATTGAAATTGAAAGATGAAACTGATCAGAAAAATTGGTAGAAATGAAATGAATCTTGCCAAAAGGCAAGGCGTATAATGATTAAATTGCAGAGGATTAATTATATAGCTTTCTAAATAACCATTTTGGGATGAGAACTACTGCATTGAATTTGTTGAGAGTAAAGTCATAACATTAACAATTGTTTACCGTGAAACAAAGCATCATTAAATAGACAATAAGGCGTTCAATACTTCTTCAATGTAACAATATCACTAATGGGTTCAGTGCACAAAAAAAGAGAAAAATAATTAACATTGGGGTTTATGCGCTCTTCTTTTATACCTTCTTTTCTACAAATTTTCTTTATGCTAACCATGATGCCGAAGGATACATACAATGATTCTTGGAGTGGATATTGCTGATATAGATGTCTTGTGACCATATTTTATAAAGCTATTTCTTAGCCAGATTACTTGAACAATCCTATTATTATTTAAAGACAGTTTAGATCTGGAGATAGATTAGAATTACCTCAAGCAATCAACAAGAGGACATATGTAAAAATATTTGTATGATTTCTTTTTTTTTTCAAGGTAAAAATATATAAATTTATATAAGCATTAACAATATGAAAAAAAAAAAAAGAAATTATTCATTATTCATCTAATGCTGGAGGGCAAAAAGTATGACCTGTGAGCTGCATGCTGTCCACCACTACTGGGTTTATTGGATCCTCATAATAGTGATGATAGTCAGAGAAAATCTTTACTATACACAGTAAATCAGGATAGAGGCTAATTCTGTCCCACTGTATTGATAGAGACGATGGGAAAAGTTAGTTAACATGGGAAAAGATCTTTTTTCCAAACCTTCCAGTGCTTTTTACAAAGAAAAACAGTATAACAACATCTTTTAAATAAAACAGTTAGGTGTTTTCCTCATTGTTAGGTAAGCAAATGCCTACTGTGTTGATGACTGTTAAGAGCCCACTTTTAAAATACTATCATCACCACCAAAATTAAAACATTCTCATCAGTATTTTAACATGCCAGTATCACCTAGAATTTTAATCTTTGTTCACAAGTCAATCGTCATTTTAAAAACCATTTTTAATTTCTCAGAGTATAGTTTACAAAAATAGGTTGAATGTTGCTCAACAGTAAGGAGACACAAAAAAAATACTTTCACGAACAATGCATCATTGTTAGTGCTATTGCAGTGAAAGGCTTCCTAATTTGCTGCTTTGCAGATTTGCTGTTACTTGACTGCATCAGGCTTTAACCGTATGCACATATCTGTTTAGAAGCACGTGATAGCAAAAGATGAGACCAACTTCTGATGGTTCACTTAGACCAGGGGTGTCAAACTTGTGTCATATGTCACGTGACATATCACAACATTTTTCCCCTTTGCTAAATCTGGGGGTGGGCCTGGCCAGCGCGTGACTCATCTGGCCCACTGGTCACAAGTTTGACATCCCTGACTTAGACCCAGTTGCACTTGTATAATGTTGTATAATGTTGGAGGTAGAACTGGTTGGCCTCAGGTTGTAAGTTTTGCTTATCTGTTTTCAAAAAGGCTAACGTTACAGCTGTTGAATGCTGTATGTATGGAAGGAATTGTAAAAATGTACATCTACAAATTGTAAATGACATTAAAGTACAGGTCAGGAAAAAAAAAAAGGTACAAATCTTAGCAATGGCCATCCACTTTCATTTTTGTGACATTAGTTCCATGTTGAAAGAGTATCTCTGCTTTATAAGTGCAACTTCTGCAAGAAACTAAACATTATAAACGTTTCTGCAACGGTCAGTGAAAATCTTGTGCTTGGTTCTAATAAATAATATTCCATTTCCTATTTGTTGAACTCAGACCATGCATAGTTGGGTAGGTGAGGATATGCCAGCTAAACCAGCAGCAGCCTCGTCAGGTCCTGGTGAAGGAAACTTGGAAGAAAAGTGTAAACAGGTAGACTAAAAGTAGCATACACTAATCATAAGATATTAGTCTGTGTTTGCAATCCAAAATTCTAATCGAGTTTAGATTTGTGGGAAAAAAGGATGGGGAAGGATTTTCTTAAAAAAAATGGAGTGGTGTGTGTTAACCTCACATGTGTTTCTTTCACTCTGGTTTGAATTACATTAAATGAGGTATCTGCAGCTAGTTGCAGTCTTTTATGAGTTCACATCCCAAAGTGGATGGAAAACGGCTGAAAGCAATTTAATATTGCATGCCTGCTGGTCTGTTAACATGCAACATGCCTGTCCTCGCCTAACACAGCTTTTCTCTGTTACAGGACACAAAGGCAATGGACCTTTATTTATACACAATGACAACTTGGGTTTTGCCGAAATGCTTATACACCCTTTTACTTTGGCATTTGTAGAATGTCATTTACTGTCACCTCTTTTGTTGATAACTTTTTGGATTTTAATAGATGTTATTTATGAGGGAAAATTTCTGAGGGAAACAAAATTGTAACAGCAACTGGCAGAATCAGTTTAAGAACCAACAAGTCAGCTTAAAAAGTACAAAGGATAGTATAAAAAGTATAAAGGAACTATGGATGCACTGTAGTCCAAATTGAACCAGCTTGATTTGGGAAGGTACAAAATAGAACTATATACACAGAATTGGATCTTTTGCTTGGTTGCTGTACTGACTTGCATGTAAAAGTCCCTAACTAAACTAAAATTCCCATGCTTGAATCTGCATGATTTTTCTGATTGTTCATATAGCTATTTTTCTTCATTTTGTTATCCATTCTTTTCTTGGACTTGGCTTGAAATAATATTTTCTGTTCAAAGAATGTTCTTTTAATGAATGTTCCCACATTTCTGTAGGGCAGGATGAGTACGACCATACGTGGCTTATTTTTCACTTTCTGAGTTCTACTGCAAAGAGATTTCCCATCTAGTTAAAAGTATACTGATTTAAGGAAGAAGGAGAGGCCAGCTGGAACTATATAATGTTCTTCACTTAAAAATATTTAATTTTGAAGGAACAGCGCTTATTCTAATGGAAAGGATAATAGATCAAAGACTGAATTTCAGTTATAATTGATAGATTAAACCTCACACAACCTCTTTAGCCTCTAACAAGTCATAATGAATTTTTTTTCCCAAGGCAAACATTACAAGAAAGCACACAGAAACTGAATGAAACTTAGTCATACTTTTTCTTAGTGACTTTTTCTTATCCTGCCAGAGTTTATTATTAGGCAAATGTTATCAACTGAAAAATATACATATAGAAAGACAAAAATTACAACTGCGGCTTAATATTTGAAATTATAAGTTATTAATGCAACACTATATATGTTTATTAAGAGCCAGTTTGGTATAGTGATTAAGTTACCAGACTAGAAATCAGGAGACTGTGAGTTCTAGTCTCACTTTAAAAATAGGTAGAAAGATAGGAATAGATGGATACACACACATACATATATATGGGGGAGGGGGGGCATTTTCTGCAGGTATTAGCTTGTACTGGAATAGCTAATGGATTTATAACAGTTAATTGACTTATTGAATAGTTGAGATCAGTTATTTAAGTTCATGAATGAATGCACATTATTAATGAATCATGCATCACCAGTTCTTTTGAAGTATGAAGTATATAATGTGGAAGTCTGGACTCAGCTTGTTAACAGGGTAATTTAATTTTCAAAGCTGTTTTAGCACAGTGTGTTTTTATATTTTAATAAAAAAAAAACTTTGAACTTGTACTTATTAGTAGTTTGATACAGAACAATGAATTATATGTACTTTTTGTTGGACTCATATGCAGGTTTGTATTCTTAATTTGCACTTTACAGAAAATGGAACGGGACATTTCATTAGATGTGAGCTTTGTTTCTTTTCTTTTTCTTTTTACTGTATCGATTGATTGATTTCAGCAGCACTTCCCTGTTGTGTATTTGGAATGTGTGGTGTTACGGGTATGATGAATATACTTAACTATAATCTGGATATTGTGATATGTCCCAGTAACATTTAACAACTTTTTTTAAAAAAACCACTGTGATTCTCACTTTCTTTTTCTTTTTACTCCCTAGGCAGCACAAATAGTCCTGATCTCTCTGTTTGAACTGAACACTCCTGAGTTTACCATGTTACTTGGTGCCTTGCCAAAAACATTCCAGGACGGTGCTACCAGACTATTACATAACCACCTCAAGAACTCCAGCAATACTAGTGTGGTAAGATAAGAATTTTTTTCTGTAAGAAATAAACAGCAAAAACAAAAATGTCTAAAGATGGTAACATCTTGATTACCAGTTAATTTTGGCAGAGTCATACAAATCTGCAGTTCTGGCTTTACAGAGTAGAAGAGATACAGCATTTAATAAAAGAGGTGCCATTATTCTGAATGAATCCAAAGGATGTATGTCTTTTTATTATCCTCCGCTCTAAGTTCAAGATTCCTGTACTTTTATATGAAACTTGGCATTGCCTTGAATGTGGTAGATTGTGTGCAATATTGTACCCATAAGGTTCACATAACCTTGGACTCTCATTATCCTGCCAAATTCTAGGGGCATATTTTTGCTGCAATTGTAAAGGTTTTTTAACTGCTTTGAGGACTTTCAAGAAATTATGCTTTAAAATAATCATGCCGTTACCCTGCATTGTTTGCTTTATCTGCATATTAGCTAAGATTCCATGGTGCCAAGTGTGGGTCTTGGCAAAAGAAGAGGGAAAAGGAAAGATCAGAAAGTAGAGATCCAGTGTTTTAAGAAAATATGATTTGTTTATTAAGCTCAGATAAGCACTTTAGTGGCTAATATAGGAGGAGGAAGATGTGTTGGATATGTTCACTGCCTTGAGTTATCTGTAAAAATAATAAAGGGTGGGGAATACAAAAATAAAATACCCTGTTTCCAGGGAAGTGGTTCAATAATGTCTGCAGCACACTATGGTGATGCCAAAATGATGACATATACTCAGTGATGCCACTAGTACAAACTTTCTGTGTTTGATGCAATTAGATATGGGGATAGTATGTGATGTCATGATGCATGTATCATCTTTTGCTCTCCTGAGGACAACCAGGAAGGGGTGGAGCATTTGGAGCCAATATACAAAATATTCAGAAGAAATCCAAACCAGAAAATACAAAAATTTTGCTGCCACTGTGCTCTCACTTTTGAAGCTGCAGCTGGGAAGAATATAATATACATCAGGCTGCATGGAAGAAGGAGAAGGGAGATCTCACTTTCACCTACCCTATTGAACCTTGAGCGCTCTTAATACACTTATAGACAAACAGCTAACATATCCAGCCAAGACCTCTTACTTTGCAGTATTTCTTGAAAATGTGAGATTTCAAGAAATCCCAGAGCCTTTCATTCTAGAATATTGCTAAGACTTCAATGTGAAGAAAGGAAGGGAGGAGAAATTCAGGCCTCCCTATAGTAACCCTTGTGCTTCTGTCAGATCGATAATGTGAAGATTGATAAGCATCTTGTCTTATTTACCTTATAATAGTGGGCAACTTCCAACTCTAGAAAATTCTTATTGAATAATTTGAAAGCTAGGAAGCAATTGATACTTGGTTAATAGTCAGAGTTAAAATGTTGGTAGATACTGCTTAAATCAAAATTTAAATTAACTGAAGTAAAGCTCCCATATTTCATTTTACTTTTCCCTGTAATGTATGTTACATTGTCATTTCTTCTCTTTTTTGTGTATTAGGGTTCCCCTAGTAATACTGTTGGCCGAACCCCTTCACGTCATCCGAGCAGCAGAACCAGCCCCTTAACTTCACCTACCAATTGTTCTCATGGAGGATTATCACCCAGGTAATACTAGCTTAATTAAAGTATGATTCCAATATATAAAAGCTTTCTATTTAAAATATAAGTGGCTAAAAACTCAATATAGATGCATATATAATAGACACTTGTTCAATTCTGAAAATAGAGGAAGAAATTTTTTGCTTCTCTTAAGGAAAAAAAATATACTGCATTTTCTTTAATAATAGTCTTTGTAAAAATATTAAATTTTACAGGTAATGTCAAAAAGCTATGACATCTACCTTTTTGTCCTGCAAACATATAAATGTAGATATATTCAAGTGAAGATGTATTATATTCATTTAAAGAAATTTGTTTTACATTTGTCTTCATTTCCTTGACATTCATATTTAAAGATCTAAAAAAGGAGAGAAGAAACTTTGAGAAAGCTTTATCAATAAACTGGAAAATATGATTTTAGTTTCACTTATTTGTAGTGTCCTTAAAATGTGCTGCCAAGAAAATAAAGAAAAATAATTTTCTGCCTAAAATGACTGTATAATGATTGTGGTGATATAATATTAAAAATACAGTTGGTTAACATGCCAAAGTTGTTTCTGGCTTCTAGTAGGAACTGAGTCTGAATGTATTAACTACATGTAGTAATAAAAAATATTTTGAAAGGATGGTGACCATAAAATTTGAGATAGCAGTATATATGTACCATACATACATATTTTAATTCAGAATCATTTTCTTCCAAAGTGTGAATAGACTTACTAAAGGGAGGAACTACATGCCTGTTCCCAGAATTTCTTTGGTGGAGACACACACCAGAGAAAGAAGTAGCACTTTCATCTATTTTGTCTCATAAATATAAATGGAAATATCTGCACCTGTTTAGTAACATTTTTGTACTGACGGAAATACTACAAGAAAGTTACTGATTTTTTTATTGTGAAGTGATTTAACCATTAGCATCCTGCCCACAAACTATCAATTTTGAAGTAACCATTTTCTATTGATCCTGCTACTTAGGATACCAGCTTATTATGTTGATTCAACATGTTGTTCTGAAATGCAGTCCATACTAGAAGTCTCTGCTGAACATTATTGTCTCAGAACATTATTTTTAGTTGAGTCAAGTCTTTATAAATATTGAAAATATTAAGTTTCAACTTGTGGAGTGGAATTTGGCACATTAGCAGGCTTGCTACTCCAAGCAACTCATGAACTTTGATCAAAATAAATAGGATTAACAAAAGGTGCCTTTGCTTCCTAAGCATTTACTGTATTTACACCTGACTTTCTACTTGAAAAATTAATTGCAAGCAAAATTCCTACTGGTTTTTTTCCCAAAAAAGTTTTTAATTTTTTAATTTTTACACATCTCTTTGCCTGGGCAACATGGTTCCGGATTATAACACTTGTACATAATCATACTTTCATTTCCACCAATCTTATATGATGTCATCTCATCTCATTATCCATTTCACTCATCTTTAAATAAATTTCCATTTCATATTTCAATTCATTAATTCAAAATCAATATCGTTTCATCCAAATATAGATTCCCAGTTCGTTATCCCCTATTATTTCCATTTTCAGCTTACCACCTATTTTATTTAACATTACACATCATTATTATCCTTAATTTTCCCTAAGCCAATTATATAATAAACAATCTAAAAAAAAATAAAAGCCAATATATTTAGGATCCACATGGTATATCCCCCCAATCTAATTTAATAATTCATTACTCAACTTTAAACATATTCACATTAAATAATTAACTGTATATTTTAAAACATATATATTTTAAAATCCCCCCTCTCCCCCCCCAAATCACTAAAATTTATTTAGGTGAGTTAGATGGATCCGGTCCTTTAAGGACCCTTCCAACAGGGTAAGCACAGATCAAAGCAGCGCACAATCGCAGTCTCTGATCCGTCATCAACCAGCACGCCACCGGAACTCCTAAAATTCCTTCTGTTGATGGGATTTAATCCTATGCACCTGGTCCCCAACATAGCATAGGGATCATCTATTTAGATTTTTTTAAATTGAAAATAATGAATGAGAGGGTCATATCAGAGTCAATGTAAACTGACTCAGCTGTATCTATACGTGTTGCATAAAGTGGCACATGGCTACAAACCAATGTTTATTTCATCTTCTGTGAGTGTTGTATGATTGGCTACATCCACTATGAACTATCATTTTGTGAAAATGCCCTAAACATTCATTGTCCCTATTATTAGTATTTACATACTGTCACTATTCCAAATGAAAGGTTCAGAATGTCTGGCATATGCATGTGGGAGTACAGCCTAAAGTTCCTTAAGTACATCTTATAATTATTCAGAATGCAGGTATAGGTTTTAAATACAAGGCATGCTTTAGTTAATGTGAGTTACCAACATGTGCATAATTGATACGAAAAATGCAAAAAAAATATCCTGTACAAATATGACCTTGGTGGCGGTTTTTTTCCCTTGTTTGAAGATTTTTAAAATGTCTTGACATTTTCTTCTCTATAGTACTTTCCAGCTCTACGTGTATCATACAAACTATTCTGTCCGGCCATTTTAAGTTATTTTTGTTCCACTGAACTTATTCTTTGACAAAATCAGGACAGTTTTGTTCTAATTGTGGGATCAGCTTTCCACAAGTCAAGAAATATGAATCTCTAGAGATTTTAAAGAATAATTATTATATGTGTATAAAATAAATGTGGTGTATATCTGCTTGTATAGACACACATTGTAATATACATATAAAGACACATACATAGATATATGTTATACTCTTGGGTTTATTTTCCTTTAGAAAAAAAAATTGTATATATATTTGATTTTATATTCTGTTTTCTGAACAAGCTTCTTGCTCCAAGCTATTTATTTATTATATTTTTATTCATTATCAATATTTTTAGTTTTCAACCATATTTTGCTGTTTTTATTAAATTCCTTTTTTTTCAAGCTTTAGCCTATAATATTTGAGAAATGCTTCACTGTGAATTTTACATATTTCTTTGATCTGCCTTTTTATTTTATGCTTTTGTTCCTGCTTTTTGGAAATGTTGGAACAAAAAAACCATCCTTCAGAATTTAAACTATTTATAAATATGAGTAATCTTTTGACTTGATGGAACATAATAGTGAAATGAAATGAATCTCTTTCATTGCATCTGAGATGCATTTGGAGTTCAAACTAACATTTTAAAAGAATTAACCACCAAATTGTATCTCTAGTTTGAAATGCTAAAATATTCCTCTTTTTTTGTCAGAATGTTGTACTTTGGAGTTACACACTTGCCAATTTGTTTGGCTATGCTGAGATAGTAAGGGAGAATTGATCATACTTTGTTACGAATTAAGGCTGCATGTCTTTGGTTGCTTGCCTCACAAGATCACATTTGTAATGTTAGCCTTTTTCTCTCCAAATGCAAAATTATGTAAACGTAAGTTATTTGGGGCCTTTTTCTCTCTCTCTCTCTCTGAAAGACTTCCATGAGAAACAGCTGAAGAAGCATGCTGTCATACAATAGGATTGTGCATAGATCTAGATTCAAAGAGCAAAATTTGTGGGCATCTATGCAACATTTATTGGAATCCTCTTCTTAATAACTCTTCCAGGGAAACATGATTGGTTTAAAATGTTCTCAATTGGTGCTGTATATGTGCCTATGTTCACTTTGAATTTTACATTTTGCCCTTGGAATCCAGGTCTTTGCACAGCTCTAAAGTACAGCAAAATTATTCTGATGTCTCATTTCATGACTTGCAGCGTTTTTCATTTATTTCTACACCAATGTGATCTTTTGCTATAATGACGTATTGGAAGCTCAATAGAAACAAAACGACCAATAGAATACTCCAGCAGTTCTAGAAATAAATCCCAATATATGACATGGTTCATCTTATAACTGCCTCAGCAATGATGACAGTTCCAAATCTGGCCTTTTTCATGTTGGTAAATCTTTGCAACTGTGAATGAATATCTGGTGTGGAGATAGGCTAAAAAGCCCCAAACTGTTTTACATTGGCGAGTCAAATCTGCAGTATTGAATTTTCCTTGTATGTTTCAGTAATGGTTTATGTATTTCCAGAAGTAGGCAACTCAGAACTGGAAGTGGCTCATGTGGTATTGGATTTGATATGGCCCCAAAATAGATGCAGTATGAGAGATTTCTAAGGGTTTTTCTTTATTAACCCAATTTAGCCATTAGAGTAGTATAATGGATAAAACTAGTCAACCAAATGTGGGCTATAGGAAACAGAAAGACTATTTCTGAGTGATGGATAGTGATTGTTAAGAAAAATGAATTAATAAATGGGAGAAATAAGCAACCCTGTTTTAAACTATGGGTATAAATTATCAGTCTGAATGCTAGCTACTTTTGGTTTTTTCTGTTTTCTATCAGGGTATTTGAAAACTGCAGTCAGCTTGTTTGCTTGACAGTTGGGCTACTAAAGATGAGTAGGTTTTAAAGGTTAAGTATGGTATAGTGGAATCATATGCCAATGGGTATGATTACAAGAAGAAATTGTAGTATTTAATATTTAGTGCTGTTTCTGAGTATTTGATTGTTGTTTATATTGAGTATATGGTGAGAGATGTAAGAAATGTAAGGCTAAGGAGAACTCTTACTGAAAGATTTATTTAAAAAACTAGACTGTGGGATATATTTTCAGCATGCAGATGTTTACTCAGATCCTCTTGATCATCAGCATTTGTCTATTTGTGTTGTATCTTGAAATCTCATTTAATCTAAGATAATTGATGGCAGTGCATATTCTGTTCACCTTGACATATTAGAAAAACCAAATTTCCACTATAAAACATTTTCTGACTCTGTATTGTGAAATATGCAAATGGATTTAGACAAGATATGCTCTAAAATTCCTTAGTGATTCCTATTAATATTGCAAGTATTAATGAATAGCAGTGTATTTATCTGAAGTAAATCAATGGAGTATTCCTGTCCAATATGTTTCTATTAAGTTCTTCTCTAGTTGAGGAAGCATGAAAAAAAAAACCACAGCATTCAAGATTGTAGTTTTCTTTTTCCCTTTTTCTGTTTCTTCCCTCCTTTTCTCTTTTTTCTTCCTGTGATCACTGCAGTCGTTTCTGGGGTTGGAGTGCAGATGGGCTGTCGAAGCACCCCCCTCCCCTTTTTCAGCCTAACTCCATCCCCGCTGCTCCTTCTCACAAGACTTTCAGGCGTTCTTACTCTCCCAGGTAACAAGCCACCTGTTATTCCAACCTGTCAGAGGTGTCACAATGTTATTTACCTTTTGGCTCAGATGAGTGCTTTCAAAGAAATAGATTCAGGGGATGTGGAAAGAGGTAGCAGTTTTTACCTGTGAAGAAATCCCATCAGTTACATTTTTCCAAAGCATCTGTTCAGGCACCCAGAAAAATGTAACTATGAATGTTTCTCTTTCTCTCTCTCTCTTTCTCTCTCTCTCCATTTTTCCGTTGGAAAGAGTAAAAGCAAAGCAGAAGCTTGATTTATGTAATGAACTATTCCCAGCCAATCTTTTAGATGTATGAAGCTGAAACCTAGAAACCAGTCAATGCCAAATGGTAGATAACAACAGGACCAGAGTAAGGTTGTATTGAGCTTTTAGTTACACACTTCCAGATATGCTTGTCTACAGTTCCTGTGATCTCTACATAGCAAGATTGATGGCCATGCTGGCTGGAAAATAGCAATTTGAGTTTCACACATGAAGACACTAGGTTGCAAACTATTAGAAAAATACTACAACTGTCTTAGCAGCTGAGAGGAATAGTCAACCACTAGGATCTAATTGACATTTTATATGCACACTTGTTGGCTCTGTACAGGGAATACCTTCCTTACAGCTTCCCAGTCAAAGTACTCATTTGGAGAAATATAGAACTAGACTCATTCACTTTTATGTCACTTTCTACCATACCCACTTGCCATGTGGTGGAATTCCAGTTTTATTTGTGGAATTCAAATGCATAAGACTGGTCTTTGCATTTGGGCCCAGCCTCTGTTTTAAGACTCAGCCCTTTGGGTTTGGTGGGGAACTGTGGAATTTTTATGTCTTGAAAAAATTATTGCTAGAAGTGCTTGCCCATTTATAAAATGGCTGTATTGGGAACATAACCAATCCATCGTCAGTTTCTTAGAATACTACTTGCCACTTCCTTCTTTTGTATTTTCATGTTTATAGTTGCCTTGTTAAGGAAGCAAAGAAAATTTCCCAACAAAGTACAGCCACCCATCTTTTCTATTTTTAACAAATGATTAGTGGGCCTAGCATCATTCTTGTATATAAAGGTGATATTGAAGTTGATGCTTTGCAACATGCCACTGTCCCATTACTAATGAAAATTATATTTTAAAAGGGCAACAGGCAGGAAGCTGATGGGACATCAACGGAAGTATCTGTGGACGCATTGAAGTCCTGAGATCTACTTAGGAAACCTCAGACAGATAACAGATCATCAGAATTGGAAGGGACCTTGTAGGTCAACTAGTCCAACCCAAGCAGGAGATCCTTCACCATTTCTGACAGATGGGAGTCCAATCTCTTCTTGAAAGTCTCAAGTGATGGCGCTCCCACAATTTCCGAGCGCAAGCTGTTCCATTGGTTGATTGTTCTCACTGTCAGAAAGTTTTTCCTTATTAGACCTTTTAGTCAAGAATATTAATCATAGATTACAACTGTCAACTATGACAAAAGTATACTATACTAGATCCTAGTATACAATCTAGTATACTAGATTGCCTATTATATAATAGTACTTAAAGTTGCAAATAGCCATATGAAAACAAAATCATTTTAAACAGTTTTTAGATACATACTATGCAGATGTGTTATTGGCCAAGTTGAGATTTCCTGTCATATGTCTATTATTACCCCTATTTGTATGAAAAACTTAATTGTACAGCTATCAATATAAAGATTCAATAGATCTTAATATCCATATTTGTTAGCAAAGCTTAAGGATGTAATTACAACATGCCTGAAAATGGGTGAATATATCATTGCTTGCATTTATAAGCATCTAGCTGTGCAAGAATAGAACAATGAGAACATTGAAAGGAACACAAAAGTATTCTTAATTATAGTATAGATAGAAATCTACAATGTTATTCTATCTACATTACTCTCTGTGAAAATAAAATTATGACATCATAAAATGATGTAAAAATGAATATTTATGATATAGATTTAGATTTTTGTCCAACCAAATGTGAAGAAAATTATTGATATTTAAAAGCAGTTTCCTTTGTTTTATAGACCAATTCTGGTTTTACACTTAGGATATATAGGACATATATATATGGCAAATTCTGAATCCTGAAGGCTGTATTTGTTGGAAGCTATGGCATTGGAAAATAATATTGTGACATCAATTAAAAGTCACACATTTTTCTCATCTCTTTGTTCTTCTTGTAACTTCTCCAATTTTATGCATGAATCACTGTTTTTTCTATTGTAAACAATTGATAGGATGTATTTAGTTTATTCATCGTAAATTGATCTTCCATTTTTCACTTTTTTTTCTTTTTTTTAATTTCACATCTATACAATATTTCATACAGTTCTTATACTGGCTAAATGTGTTTGCTTGTCCATGTGATTAGGTTGTGTTTTTTTTAAAGAAATGATACACCAAAATTGTTCTTTCTTTTGTGAGATATTTTATATGTCCTATTCTCAGGTTAAAAAAATAGGCTCTTCCCTTGTAGACTTTGGATGCCACTGATATTTGAAGGTTTCTAATGAAATCTATTCAATGCAACAAGTAATAGGAAATAATCCATATATTTGCATAAGAGTAGGAAAAGTTTGGGGGTGGTTTTTCTTTTCTTTTTTTAGTGGAATATGAGGCCTATCATTCAAAATAGGACATTTTTTCTCCTTTGCATACTAACACACAAACTCCAAGTTGAGTAATTTGATACAAATTGAGTTTGCTCTATTATTTTGCTGTCAATTAATGTGTCATAGAATATACAGGTTCAGTTCCTTACTTTGAGGAACTTAACAGTGTAAAAATTAGTATAAGAAGGAAACATCACAGGCAGTGATAATAAACCAACAGAAAGTATGCAAGCAATACTGAAAGGGTTTGTTGAAAATGAATCCACTTTGTAGCTGAAAAGGATTGTTTATTGATTTGAATGGGGTTATTTTGCTTCTTTTATGATTTGACTTTATGAATCTTAAGTACATTGATTCAGATTCTCAGAGCTACGCTTGTAGTTTAAGGAACATTAATAACAAGGTGTGTGTGTACCTTTCTGTATTTGCTTCTTCAATAGGGGAAAAACAACCTTATTACTATTGTTATATAGAGAAATATTGTTGAGAACTAAGAGCACAAAATATTGTTAAGGAAAAATTGTCATAATCTTCACTAATGTCTGTCAAGGAATTATAAAACTTCCTTTTTTGCAGAGAATGATTTATATTATATAGAATCAATGAATGCTTGTTTTTAAAAGAATAATTGTTGCTTCTCTAACTTAAAGGGCAAACTATCACATGCTGAGATTTTAGGATGTGCTGTATTATTGCTTTGACAAAACATCAGATGTACATTCAGTCCTGCCAGCGTGACTTGTGCTGCGCAGCTGAAAGCGTATGCTGAAAGAGAGTCAGGGACCAAAACTGTTTTCATGAGGCATAAATCTTATTTTTGGCAAGTAGTTTTAAATAATGAAATGCTAGTTTTGGGAGGTGCCATTCAAAATAGATGATCATTTTGTGAAATATCATTTTAGCAGAGAGAGACTTTTGATCCTGTTGTAACATAGGAGGACCTCTTTAATTGTAGGCCTGTTCCTATAGATTCAGAGGAAAGCTTTCTGTGTTATTCACAGTCTACCTACCCTATATACAGTATACAGCAATTTATCAGCTGCAGAATAGAGGCAATATTCAGTTTTATTATCATTTTCCCATAGTTAAAGTGAATCTGGTTTCCCCAATTGACTTTGCTTGTTGGAAGTT
Source organism: Hydrophis major (assembly GCA_033807585.1). Classification (NCBI taxonomy): domain Eukaryota; kingdom Metazoa; phylum Chordata; class Lepidosauria; order Squamata; family Elapidae; genus Hydrophis; species Hydrophis major. Next base: position 152,636,155 of record CM066328.1, on the reverse strand, counting down.
GGCTGGGAAGGTCGCAAATTGCAGCCATATGACTTCAAGATGCTGCAACTGTCATAAATGTGAACTGGTTGCCAATCATCCAAATTTCAATCACAGAACTGTGGGAGTGATCTGATGGTTGCAACCTCAAAGACGGGTCACAATCCACTTTTTCTGGGTCCACTGTAACTTTGAACCACCATTAAACAAATGGTTATATTTAGAATAAAATAGCACTGGAAGGGACCTTGGAGGTCTTCTAGTCCAGCTTCCTGTTCAAGTAGGAGAACCTATACCATTTCAGATAAATGACTCTCTAGTCTCTCCTTAAAAACATCCAGTGATGGAGCACCCATGATTTCTGAAGGCAAGTTGTTCCACTGGTTAATTGTCCTCCCTGTTAGGAAGTTTCTCCTTAATTCCAGGTTGCTTCTCTCTTTGATTAGTTTCCAATCATTGTTTCTTGTCCTGCCCCCTGGTACTTTGGAGAATAATTTGACCCACTCTTGTTTATGGCAGACCCTCAAATACTGGAATACTGCTATCGTGTCATCCCAGATTCTTCTTTTCATTAGACTAGCTAAGCCCAGATAAGTACTATCTGTATTTAGGTTTTAACTTCTTGCTCGTCAGTTACCTGGATTTTAAATAATAGTGTTTCGAACTTTAGCCTAAAAAGAATAGACAGTCCTTCATTCCTACCTTCCAATATTTTTTTAGTTGGACCCTCAGATTATGCTTAGTGTTTCACATTTCACCTACTTTGCTGAAGTAATATGACTGATCTGGTTAAAACACCAAATATTGACCAAATAAAATTTAGCCTTAATTCTGGTATTTGAGAAACCTTGTCTTATATTAAAGAAGAAAGGAATTAAATTATATTAGTATTTTTTGTAATTCTAGAGTTGTTTATGGTTGTCTCTTGTTGATCAGAAAGGTCGGCAGTTTAAATACCTAGCATCGCGTAATGGAGTGAGCTCCCGTTACTTGTCCCAGTTTCTCTCAACCTTGCAGTTCGAAAGCATGTAAAAATGCAAGTAGAAAAATAGGGACCACTTTGGTGGGAAAGTAACAGCGTTCCATGTGCCTTCGGCGTTTAGTCATGCCAGCCATATGACCACGGAGACATCTTTGGACAACATTGGCTCTTTGGGTTTGAAACAGAGATGAGCACCACCCACTAGAGCCAGAAATGACTAGCACGTATGTGCGAGGGGGACCTTTATCTTTACCTTAGGGGAAAAAATCATATAGAGGAAATACTCTTTCCAGCAAGCACAAGAAAAAAGTGACTAGAGGAAAATGAGACATTGCTGATAGATTTTTTGTTTAAAATGATTAAGATGTAATAGATTAGATTTTTCAATTTGGATTTCTTGCAGAATCAAATTTAAATCGAAAAATTGGCTTAAAGTACTTTTTACCTTGACTTCGCAGTATCATAGGTTGAATTTCTAGCATCACTGATGATCAGTTTTATTGCTAATATTTTTATTATTATCGCATATTTGCAGCTACGTTTGAGGAAAAAATACTAGGACTTGTTTATCCCATGGGGAAATAGTTCATTTTAATATGCCTTTGGATTTTTATAAAGGGAAATGTATTTAACATCTTGGGAAACATTAAATATAGTATTTGTTCAGTTAAAGACATGCTGGGATATTCATGTTCATCATGGAACTGTGGCAACAAAGTCAATCAGTTTTGTTACTTAATATTTTTACCCCACTACATAGAAAAAAGTTTAAAGAGAGATCAGTTCAAAACTAGAAAGGAATAGTATGACTTATAAGTCACTATTTATATCTAACTCAGGGCAAGTTGTTTCTTATCTAAATAATAAATATACACCCTTATTCCCTTGATGAATTGATGAGGCCCAACACAATTGCTGTCCAATTATAGGTTTAGTTTCAGTAGCTTTTATACATTCTGGAAATTAACATCTGAGTTCCTGCTGCTCAAGCTGAAAAACCTTCTGAAAGTTGCATGTTTTAAAATTGGATTTCAAAATTTGTCTTTCCAAATGAGAAAATTTCTAATTCATTCTCAAAGGAGCCATTCGTTAATTTTAACATTCCACATATGTTCGTTCTTCAGCATGCTGGATTATGACACGGAAAACCTAAATTCTGATGAAATTTATAGTTCTCTTCGTGGAGTCACAGAGGCTATAGAAAAATTTAGTTTTCGTAGCCAAGAGGATCTAAATGAGCCAATCAAACGTGATGCAAAGAAGGACAGTGATATTGTAAGTAGACATTGAAAGAATATTTAATTTTTGTGTGATATATTGAAAGCAGTGATCATTAATATTTAGATGAATAGTTTGCTATTTTCAACATCTCCTACATTGTTCAGTTTCAAGCAAACAACACATGGGTGATTGATTTTATCAACTCGGCATTTTTTATATTTAATAGTTTGACCCGATCTGCTGGATTGTGTAGGAGAAGAAGAGGTCTGGGGGCAGAGTCAAAAAAGGAATCAGTCTGGAATCATTATATTCCCACAAGCAAGCCATGTTCAACACCCCTTGAATTCTGTTAAATCTTATCTAACAACAATTTAGCGCTGACCGTAGTTAGATTCTTGGTAGGTTTGAGCAATAAATTAGTTTGACTGGAAGTAACTTGTGATCCTGATTCTTCCTACCTGACAGAATGCTAGATCTCGTGGTAATAACCTATTTTAGGAGCATCAGTTTGAGATATGCTGATCTACACATATATAATACATATACAGTATTGTTTCATTTAAAAAAAATATATAACTTTAATTCTTTATATTTGCCATTCCTGCAATGGAGAACATGATGGGGAAAAATCACATTTTTTCTTATAAAACTAAAATATATACACTTTCTGTACTGAATTGTAAAATTATATGAGTTAATACAATTTTTTTCACTAGTATCAAATGCTTGATATACAGTAGTTCTGTGCTCAAAAAAAGTGGGGGAAGAAGGAAAGGGAGGTATGTATGTTTGTATAGGAGGCTGTCTTGAGACTATTCCGAATACTTGCTCGCACATAAATTTTCTGGTAGCCAAATGAAGCAGTTGGATTTATGCACAGAAACACCTAAGTGAATGAAATCTAGGGTGCTCATTGAAGCCATGCCAATTATCATATGTTGGATTCAAAAATTTTATAATTTTCTTCCTCTCCTCAACATTGGCAATAAACCCAGTTCACAGTCTTGTTCAATATTATTTAGCAGCTGCAGAGAGAAGGAACAACAACTTATTGGAATGTCTGCAGTCGATGAAGAAAACCTATATTTAGAAACTGTCTGTTTGAAATTAGGGTTTAGTGCAAACAAAGTTCGAATTTATTTAGTCCTACTAATCAGATTCAAAATGGGAAAAGACTGCTGTTTGCAGTGTAACCTATTATCAGACAGAATTGCCCCTTCCAGCTTAATGGAAATTGGTCCAAATAAAGTCGTCTTTCTTTGATCAATTGCTACAGGTTTCCAGAGATGATGGTATAGCCTCCCCAGCCACTGATATGCGTGGAAGCAGTGATGTGGTGGAAGGAGGAAGGATGGCTCTGGATAACAAGACCTCCCTACTCAACACCCAGCCCCCACGTGCCTTTTCTGGACCCCGAGCTCGAGAGTACAACCCTTACCCCTACTCTGATACTATCAGCGCCTATGATAAAACTGCTCTTAAGGAAGCCGTATTTGATGATGATATGGATCAGCTTCGGGATGGTTGGTTTTCATTTATTTTTTTAAAAAATCAGTATTGAACTTTTTGTTGCCTTAACATTTACACATCGGTGTTAAACTGTTACAGGCTATCACTGATTCTAGCTTCTTGAATTCAGTTTACATCATTTCCTTAATCAGCCTTGCTGGAACAAGTAAAAGTATCTTGCTCCTGGGCAAGAGATTCAGCTAGGTGGTACAGCAGCCACACAGCTCATCTTTCGATTCTAATAGTGAGACTTGAGCCCTGACATTTTGTAAACGGTCTTCTACGTTCTCATCAGTAAAGGAGACGGGCTCCAAAAGTCATTTCTTTTGAACTGAAAGCTATATCTGGTTAAACGAAAAGCCATGGGAACAAAACCTTTGTATGTTTTCATCTGGCTCCCCTGCCTTCCCAGAATTGCTTTATGAGCACATAGTGACAAGTGGTCACGCTAAGAATCAATTGTTAGAGAATGAATATATTTAGATTATAGATCAAATCTTTGTACTTAAGGACTCGAGACAGATTGTGATTATAGACTAGTTAGAAATATTGTGAACCTGTCCTACCGTCACCTGTTTAAAGTTCCTGCTTCATTTTCTGTGCTGTGAGATTACTTTCCCACTTTTTTTTCTTTTCAGTGCCCATTGATCATTCTGACTTGGTGGCTGATCTTTTAAAAGAATTATCCAATCATAATGAGCGGGTAGAAGAACGGAAAGGAGCCCTCCTTGAGTTGTTGAAGATTACAAGAGAAGATAATCTGGGAGTTTGGGAAGAACATTTTAAGACAATTTTGCTTTTATTACTTGAAACGCTTGGAGATAAAGATGTAAGATAATGCCACAGACTTGGCTATGCCTCATAGATACTTACCACCTGCACTGCCATTCAAGCCAAAGTGGCTAATGTTTAGATGATGTTCTCTGTTTTTTGTTTTTTGTTTTAGTTTAATCTGGCTTCCACAGTCTCAGAAAAGCCAACCAATAGTTATCTAACCCCCACTTCCAGTTTCTCTGAAGGAGCATCTCTCTCATACTGTGACACTTGAAATTTGTATTCCTTGAATGTGTGGTGCCTTTTGGCACCCTGTTGCTGTGCTACTCACTTCCTCTACCAGACACCTCTCCAGTTGAGGAGGGGACCCATCACAGAGTACTCAAGTTGCCCTCAAAGGCTGGTCCTGATAGGATAGGGGCATCAGTATGGATTTGGAGATGGATGCTGCTGCCAAAGGATAATTCTACCAGCAACACATAGTCTGAGAACGAAATGTAATATGCAGAGTCCCTTTAAAATGTTATGTTAACTTTAGTTTAGTTTTAATCAAATGTAATCGGCTTGAAATTAGAGTTAGTTTTTGCTCTAGCCCTGCCTAATTTTCAGAGCGTTGCCTTTGGCAAATAACCCAGTATATAAAGACTGGTTGTCCTTAGCCCCCCAAAGTTGCAGCTATGCCATTTGATAGCAAGATGACACTTAAAAAGCTAGTACATTTATTATTGCAGAAATTAGTCTTGCCCAAACTGGACGTCCATGCTGAGAGATTTTGGAAAGTTTATTATTGTGCATATTATTTTATGTAAACTTGTATGCCTCCTAACTCACAGTGATTCTAAACAGCTATAAACTTTTGTGGCTTAATTAGACTATTATTTTTCCGTTTGAGTAAGCAGAATTGTCATCGCAGTGGCTATGAGATTACACACATGTCAAAATTTTAATTTAGTATTTGAAATATTTAAAGAAGAAACTGTGGTTCTTCTTCTTTTTTTGGTAAGGAAATAGATATGGTATTTTTTCAGTGGCTTTTGAATAGATGAAAACCACATCAAAAGCAAGCAAAGCCAATAAACAATTCACCACTCAGCCAGACCCAAGTGTTCTGCAATTGAGGATGTAGTCTGAATTATTTCATCCTCATAAATTCAAATTAACTTCTCCTGCTATAGTAGGCATCCCCAACCCCCAGTCCATGGACCAATATCTGTCTGCAACATGTTGAGAACTGGGCCACACAAACTGGTGATCTAGTTTGTGTGCATGAAACCATCCCCCTGCCACCGCCACCACCATCAATCTCTGGAGTCTGAACCATTGTGCTATAAGATAGATAACATCTACTCTATTGATATTATATGACTATAATCTGTTTTCTTATCCATCCTTTTAATAAAGGCAGAGCACCTCAAAAATAAGAATGAGGTGGATGGTATCTAAATTTGATAAGTAAATACATTAAAACAGGACCAAAAACAAATTCATAGAACATTAAGTACTTTCAGGAATAACATGCTGAAAGCAGGTAATAAAATTTGGACCTGTTATTTTTTTGCCATTTGTTTCTATGAGTACTTCTTGTCATTGGATGTTCAAAGATTAAAATTGGGACGAATCAAGTGTTAGTTGGGAGCCGCAAAACATGAGGACATACTTAACAAAGATTCAGTCTGAGGAAGTTAAACCATATGCTTCTGGGTTGAAGCTAGTCAATGGTTGAAATGGCTTTCATTCAAAAGCATATCCCAACAATTGCATAACCCGAACTGTTATTCAAATATTTTCACTAATGAACTTGGATAAAGATGCTGGTGACTAGGGAGGAGTAGGACTGTCATGGCAGCAGAGTGAATGAAAAAATGAATACCGATCTCCAAAAGAAATGTAAAATAGATGTATTCGTGCAAAACATGGCTGCTTTAGCTTCCTGTGTTACTAATAATATAGTATTGGTCTTCATTACCAGATAAGATCCAAGGAAATGAAATGTAATTGAGTTTTTGGATTTTTTATGTATTTCAAAAAGAGACTGAATCAGAAATGGTTATGTAATAAATTTGTTTGGTAGTCTCTTTGATACACAGTTCAGTGGGTGGCTTATTTTAATATAAAAGCTCCCAATATTAATTAGCAGCTATTTAGTTCTCACACGAAGAATGTGATTCAGTTTTGCTAATGATCTTGAGCCCATGATGCAAGGCTACCATGGTGTTCCTTTCTGAGCCTTGTCAATTTTTCTTGATTTAAAAAATTGCTTTTATAAAATGTGTATCCATTCCAAAATCAAACAATGGTTTTATTATATTAATGGTTTTGAAGAGTGAAATGATGTCTTCAAGCCACCCAGAGTCGCTTATTAATGAGATGGGGGGGTATGTAAATTTAATAAATAAAGATGTGCTACTTCTTTTGATAATAGCATTCAATACGAGCCTTGGCCCTGAGAGTTTTGCGGGAAATTCTGAGGAACCAACCAGCAAGATTTAAGAACTATGCTGAACTAACTATCATGAAGACCCTAGAAGCGCATAAAGATTCTCATAAAGAGGTAATTCTGAGTGTCAATACTATATACCATACTTTAAGAATCAATGTGTCTGTAGGTCATGCATTACTATTAATTTAAGTTTTAATGGAATGAAGAGAAAAGTAAATCATACCTTAATGGAATTCCTAACTTATAGCTCTGACTAGTTCCATATATTATTGACTGGGGCCCTAAATTTACTTTTCTTATGGGTCTGCATTTAAAGCTATCTCATGTGAAGGACTTAGGCTTGGGAGGCACCTTTTAGCCATATATGGCCTTACAGCACATTATCTGCAGCCTCTAGAACAGGGGTGTGAAACTTATGTCGTCACAGCGGCATCACATGACTTTTTTCCACTTTGTTAAATTGGGTTGGGGCGTGGCCAGCACGTGACGCATCTGGTTCATGGGCCATGAGTTGGACAGCCCTGCTCTAAGACCCACAAAACCTTTTAATGGGTATATGTTTCAGAATTTAATAACCAAAATTAAGGCAGCCATTTTGGTTTAGTTTATCCCAGGTTTTCCCAAATTAAAAATTAAAAATTGTCCATAAGTCAAAAATTTCAGATCCACCTTCTTTGCAGATATTCCTTAAGCAGTGTTGTCGTTTCCCCAACACAAAAAAAGGTTGCCATTTCTTGCCAGAACTTCAGTGACAAATAAAATGAAATAAAGAATATGAAAACATTCAAGCTATTTCAATACCTTATGTTTTATGTTTAACCCACACCAGATTTTCTTAGGGTGATTTAAAAAAAAAAAAAAAACACCCTAGCTTTAGTCCTGTATATATTTTTGCACATTTACATCATGACTCTCCAGATTTATTACAGGACTGTAATCTTTGTAACTGAAGGCAATTGAGTTAAGGGTATGCAGTTCTGTATAGAATAATGAAAACTTAAATACAGAAAGAAAAGAGAGAGAGAACGCTTTTGGTCATAGAATAGGAATAACAGAATAAGCTGCACTATACATCCATTTAGCTGTTTACAAGATTGTGGTTTAAAATACATGATGATTTACTCAGTTAAATAAGCAACATGGGAACAAAGGCATAATAATTGTTGTGAAAGGTCAGGAAATATTTAATCCTTTTAATAAATCAGTATGTCTTTATTATGTTTTCTTGGAATCAGAGTCTTCATACAACAACTTTCTGTGTGTGTGTAGCCACAATTAGCAACAGTTGTAACAGATTTTGCGATAAAGCACTTGGACAAAACATTTTGTTCTTAAAAGGAGTGCCTTTGTTGGCAAGATTCTCCCTACTGTGCATTCTTATTGTCTCTCCTTTGACTTTGTGCCCTTGTCCTTTTCTTTGTGAATTACCTGTGCAAATGATTGAGAAAGCTTGCCATCTCCAGCGTCATTTATTTTGGTTAAATTTTTGTATAAACTTTTTGCATTGCAGCTGGTGGTTTGTAATGTAATTGAATGGGAAGGAAGGAAGGAAGGAAGGAAGGAAGGAAGGAAGGAAGGAAAGCTTTATTTGTTTTTTGTACTTTGAAAGGAAGAAAAGATTTATTGAATATTGGCAATTGAAAGAGCTGTAGGGGAAATTTTTCTCTTTTTTTCCCCATCTTGCTTTTAGAGGCTTATCTTTTCTTATTTCCAGAAAAATGGTCACTCTGGCATATCTTATTCATTTTACTATGGAACTTACATTCAAGAGAATTATTGTACCCAAGTTGTGCTTTTTTATTAATAGAAGTGGTGGGTCCTATTCCATATATCTCTGAGCCTGGCTTTGCTAGTCTCAGAGATATAAGGAATAGACCTCACTGGAGAAATTTATAATATTGAAAAGGCCAGATTCCAATAGAAATATTTAAGAGACACAATAGTACTTCTTTGAGAGAACTTAGCATTTATTTCTACAGTATTTTCTTCCTTCTTTTTTTTAATAAATCATCCACTGATAAAAGGGCCTCTCTTTTAATGACTGACAAGTTTGCGGTGCATTTTAATGGCAAATATTGTTGAAAATCTTTCGAACAATGTCTTAATGAACCAGCACTGTCTACATATTCTCAAAGAAAACTGGTAGTTAGTAAGACAGATTTTAACTTAAGGAAGCAATGCTGAAATCTTCTTCAAAAAGATTTTTCATTCTGTTTTTTTTATTTGAAGAAAGATTTTTACGGTTAATCCAGAATATATATATATATATATGCAATTAGCCTGTAATTTTCTGGATCTGTTGTAAAGTTCTGCAATTTTAAATAACTTTGCTTTGATACAACTTCCTTTATTTACCACATTGTGCCTCAAGTTCTTGGACTAATTTCCTAAAATTAACTAAATTACGATTAGTACTGTCCTTTATCTTTTGTATTGAAAACAGACACAAATAATTGTTATAATTCTGCTTGTCTGCTTTTATTATTCCTTTTCTTTTATTGTCATCCAATTGCCTCCTTTTATCTTTTCCTCCTTTTGACATATTTAAATATTTTTATTATTTATTATTAGCAACACAATACTTTTTTGTGTTTTTATTTGCTTGCTTTTCCTGAGCAGAACTATTCTTTTTTGTTCTCATTTTAGAAGGATTTCCATCTCTTAAGGAATATCCATTTCTTGGATTCAATATCTAGCGTATACTGCCCATTCTACTATTTTATTATGTTGTAGTAATGAAAACAAGGAAATAAGGGTATAAACCTTGAACCCAGGATAGATATTGTTTGTCTGGCCAAAGGCTGAGTTCTTTTTTTTAATGTTTACTCTAATTTGGGTAATCATTCTGGGAAAGAAATGAAAACCACTTCCCTGCTTTGTCTTCTTCTTATTTAAATACTTATGGATTGTGAGTGTTTACTTAGGCTTTTATTGAGCTAAAAGGAAATATACTAAAATTTTAGTATATTCTCAGTATATTTTCTTCCAAAAATTTTGGAATTAACCATTTGTCTGAAGTATATGTCTAGAAATCATATTCAGAAGAATGGCTGTCCTATTGGTCAAGATCTTATCTTGAACACTATTTCCAAGTCAGAACATCACACTTAATATGGTAGATTCACACAACCCGAAAGGATCAGAGTGATCAGGACATTGGGAGCTTACATTCTAGAACTGAATCTTTAGCTTTTCAGAAAAGTCAACTGGAAGGAGAATGCAGTAGCATTCTTCAGGCACCTAAAAGCTCAGAATGGAATCCTGACTTGTTTTCTGTTGTTCAAAGTGTAGGACATGGACTAACGATTAAATTGCAGGAAGTTACACTCAAGTATAAGTTAGGACACAAAAATAATTTTCCTAATAAGACCACCTAAACAGTAGAATTTCCCTTTGCTTTAAGCAAAGGCTGGGTAGAAGATCACAAAGTTGGACTTGATGAGCTCACTGGCTCTTTCCAATTTTTTAATTTTGTATAATTTTACAATGCAGAATTATCAACATAAATTAACATTATCTATATTCTATATTTTTGGGCTTCATTTTATACTTCAAGCAGCCTTTACTCTAATGAGTGTACAGTAGCCAAACTGTATTTTCTTCTTTATATTATGTTTGTACCAGTTATTATGAGTGAAATGAATAAAATAAATACACGCAACATGTATGGAAGAATACATATATGGGAGCTGTATGCATATGTATTTATGTTATGGATGATTTAGAATGCCATTGAAAGAAAATGTATTGCTACTAACATATTTAATCTGTTAAACAAGTGACTGAATAAAAATATTGAAGACCTTGATTCACATCTGAATAACATTAGAATAGGCGGCTATATTGCTGTGCAAAAATCTATCCTGTGCTGCACAATTCCTTCTGCAGCTGTTACATATGTATATAGAATATGCAAACCAGAATAAATTCTGGGTAGAAAATTCACCTTTTTATTTATGCTGGATATCTGAATACATTCATTCAAAAAAAAAAAAAAAGCATTTTGACAGATATATTAATTTGCTCTCTACTTATTACAAGGAAGATCATCAGTTATCATCATACCCTAAAATGCAGAATATACAAGTTTAAGAAAAGACATTGGAATCAAAGTATTATGATGCCTATTTTCTCCTTATGTTTCCTTCAACAGTACGTTATTCTGCAATAATTAATTCTTCTTTTATGTTTTGTAAATGCAGAACTAAGTTTCCCATGCTCACCCACTGTTGACGGCAATGGCAGCATTTTATAGTGTTCTGATAGAAAGATATATTCAGAAATATTCAGTTATTGAGACAATCGATATAATATAATAAGCTTGCAATTGCCTATACCCATGGTTCTTAAGGATGGAAAGGTATTACTTTTTGTAATGCCGTAACTTTAACATTTCTCCATGCTTGCCTTTCTCACTATAGGTTGTGAGAGCTGCCGAGGAAGCTGCTTCCACTTTGGCTAGTTCCATCCATCCAGAACAGTGCATCAAAGTGCTTTGTCCCATCATTCAAACAGCTGACTATCCAATTAATCTGGCTGCTATTAAAATGCAAACGAAAGTCATTGAAAGAATCTCAAAGGAGTCATTGCATCAGCTCCTACAAGACATCATCCCTGGATTGTTGCAGGTATGCATCTATGTATGGAATTGTTCAGTTGCTCCAAGCAGCAAATATCATTTTTATTTATTTTATGTTGATGTCTCGCAAATTATAAGTCTTGCTAAACAGAATGAAAAAATAGGAAATTAGAATGAAATGCATTTTCAGTGCAAATTAGGAACCTTTGGGCTAAGGACCTGTTTCAACCTTAAGTCCATCCAAAGCCACCACCACTCTTTCTGTCATTGCCAGCCATATTGCATCTTGTTGAGTAGAGAAGCAAATTGGGGGACAGAGATGGTAGAAACAAGTGTCTGTGGAATCAACTTTGATCCACCTGCATCCTTTCTGGGCTCCACAGAGCAACTACTCTTGGTTTGAAAAACCATGCTCTTTTGTATGGAACATGTCTTTGCATAGAAAAAAAATGGATGGCTTCAAGGGCCAGTCCCAAAGGTGCTCTTTCAAGAGGTAATTGGATTTTCTTGTTTTTCTTTGAAGACATTTTGCTTCTCATCCAAGAAACTTCCTGGATGAGAAGCGAAATGTCTTGAGAGAAAATCAACCGTGGACAACCGTGATCTGGAGGACTGAGAATCTCCATAGACTTCATGGCCAGTGGAGGATTCCTCTCCAATCCTCCCACACTCATCCCTGTTCTAAACTTAAAAACTCTTTATTGAACCAGTCTTTCTGCTTCTTTCCCATTGCTGCTTTAATAGACTTTAGATGTGGCAACCAGTAAGACCTCCAACTCTTAAAAAAATTTTCAGACTATGTTTGCTATTTTCAGACAGCAGTCAGAGAATGGTTGCATTTCCTTTACCATCTTCACTAAATATTTCATTCAGACAAGTTTTTGTTTATTTAGAGAAATTCATCCTGGAAACTTTCAAAAGTACAATCAGAAGAGTCACTCTGAACCTCCCTAGTTGTTTGATGAAGAAAGGTCAGTTTCTGCTAAATGGTTACAGACAGATTAAGTAAATTCTAATCCTGTGATTGTTCCAAGAACAAGAAATTTCTTGGAGTCTGCTTCTCTGTGTCTTTCCTCCCCCTTCATCTGAGGCATAAGGCTTTTTACAGTCAATCTTAGCATCTGATAAGTTTATCTCTGTTTTTAACTGACAGCTTATGAATCACCTCCAGTAAAAGGCTTGAATTAGTGAAGGGAAAAGTTAATATAAACTCTGAGAATACAGACATTGTGTTGGTCAGGTTCCAAAGAAATCCTTCATTTGCACTCATTGTCTTTCTTGCCTCTTGCAGGCTAATTGAAGGTTGAAATATCTCGCCTGATTTATTGTAGTTTTTCCTCCTCAACCAGTTTGCTTAAGGACAGGTTCTCCTGTCTTCTTTCTCTGTTCTATCTCATGGGGTGAACAGATACTGTAGTAGCTCTGAAATGGCAGTTGGAGGAGAAAAAGACCTTTCAGACATTTCCAAGTTCCTTTATTCCATTGTAAGCTCCAAAGGCCATTTTTCATGTTTTGAAAATGAAGTACTAGTTGGTTTTTTTAAGACAGGTTAGCTTGTATTATATACTTTAGCTCTGAACTACTTGTTCAGCTGTTCTTATTAGTCCTTCCTTGCTCCCTGTGTCAGATCTTCTGACTGAATGTTTTAGATTGCATGTTTGAAAATCAGTTCATTTTATGTCTTTTAGTCATTCAGCATGAAAGTGTCCATGGGTTTAGTAACTTCAAGATATATTACATAGTGGTACATAATGATTTTATCCATTTAAAAGAGTATCTAACAAAATACAAATACTTATTGATCTGTCTGGTTTTGCTAAGGAACATGTACTTGCTTTAGAAAGAAATGAAATTCTTCCTATATGCCCGATGAGAGAATATCCTTTGTAAGGTCTCACATAATGCTAAACTTTTCTTTTCACTGAGATGCTAACTGACAAAGTATGCTGTCTTATTGTGGGTGACATTATTTAATTCTAAGGACACTGAAGGGTAAATATTGTTGAAATGCAGTTTTGCCAAACAGTAAAATAAAGCAGAAGATATGAAGCATTCCGTCTGGGTAAATCAGCTTTGGGGATGGGGGCATGGAAGCAGCACCTGAACTTAAAGAAAAAAAAATTATTAAGTGGCTTACCAGAGACTAAAGTCAAACCAAGGCCACAAAGATGTTGAATGGGTTACACTTCGGCTATGTGATCTGCTTGATTTCTCCCCCCCCCCACACACATTTTTTTTTCAGTTGGTTTAACATAGTTCATGGAATTAATAGAAATCATAAAAACTATGTAAAGAAACATGGAGTTGTGTAAGTCAGGGCAGCAAGTCATCTTGTCAAACTGGAATAAGATATTATGCATTACAGGAACTGGGCTTGGCTAGTCTAATGAAGAGAAGGACCAGGGGAGACATGATAGCAGTCTTCCAATATTTGAGGGACTGCCACAGGGAGGAAGGGGTCAAGCTATTTTCTAAAGTGCCTGTAGATCAGACAAGGAATAATGGATGGAAACTGAACAAGGAGAGATTTAACCAGGAAATAAGAAGAAACTTTCTGACAGTGAGAACAATCAACCAATCGAACAGCTTACCCTCAGAAGTTGTGGGAGCGCCATCAGTTGAGACTTTCAAGAAGAGATTGGACTGCCATCTGCCAGAAATGGTGTAGGGTCTCCCGCTTGGGCGGGGGGTTGGACTAGATGACCTACAAGGTCCCTTCCAACTCTGATTATCCGTTATCTGTTAAATGTGTACCAATGTAAAACATGGCTTGCCTTATGAATAGTGTTCCCCAGCAAGGACTGTCCTAATATCAGATAAGAAGGGGGGGAAACTAAATGTATGGGCTGAAAATCCTTCTCCCAACAGAGGTCACTCTGAGCCCAAGGCATAAGCAAACCATAAGCTCAGTATACCTCTTTCTGTTTTATTATTATCTTTTCAAAGAGTGATTTAATAGAATATTTTACAATTATTATTTAATGGCTGTGTACAAGCCAGATGCCTTTTGGTGAAGCTCTGCTTTAACAGAAAGAATATAGCCATTCTTGTAATTTAAATCAGGTATGCACAACTTACTTTCTGTCATATTGCCACATAAAATCTGTCATGAACCAAACTGCATGCAATTGATTAAAAGAAGAAGTTACCATATTCTATTTATTTCAGACCTTCTTTTCTTTCCACACAGACTGTCAAGGGAAGGTAGATAATTTTACCAGGGATCTGAACTGATTCATTTTAAAATACGTATAAAATTAGACTAGAGGGCTGCATAAAACCAAGCAATGGAACAATATACTTATGTGTGTGTTTGTTTATCTGCCGTATTTTATTTGACAGAGCAGTCTCTCCAAATAGCAAGCAATAGACCTACATGTTGTGATTTCTTCTTCTCCCTTACCATAGTTCCTACATTTTATTATAAAATTAAAGCAGCCTAACATAACAACTATATGATAAATTGGAAACATTTGCCTATTGATAGCAATTAATCACTTAATTACAAACAAAATTCCAGATAAATTTCTTTCCCAAATACTGCTGAATTAGGTCTGTGTTTTGGACTGTACCAATGGATTAGTTTAATCATTAGCTTTTCTTCAGACTTAAATCTTAAACAAGCATGTGCAACTTCATTATATTCTGATCATTCCTAATTGTGACCTGAGCTGGTAAATACAAAAGAATAATATTCAAATAGCTCCACTAAGAAAACTAAGGTAGGGAAGAAGATGAAAAGCTGAAAGCTAAAAAGACAAGTAATCAAACTTAATCAGCGGGAGCTCAATACATTCAATAACCATAGATTTTGAGTTTGTTTTGGAGAAACATAATGAAAAAGCTGTAGAAAAAGTATGGGTACTGTATCTGTTTAAATAGGGCTAAATGTTATTGAACTTAAGTGTCGCACTTAATATTTGGTCCTAATACTACTTTAATTTCCATTTTTCTGCCCCTTGGCAGGCCATTCAACTATTAATATTGTACTTTAAAAGATGCATTATTACAGCAAAATTACTTAGAATCCCAGTTAGTATTTGAGTTTTGAAAACTGCAAGTATAGGAATTCTTTACAGCATAAGGTTGATTTGGTTTTCCTGGAATTAATTAGCCACAATGCTGCATTATAAAGCTGAATGAGTTTCTGTTTGTCTGCTAGAAGCTAATAGGTTACAGCTAAAAAAATTGAACCATCATAAATATGAGTCAGTTGCCAAGCATCCAAATTTTGATCACATGACCATGGAGAAGCTGCAATGGTAGTAAGTGTGAAAAATGATCTTAAGTTACTTTTTTCAGTGATGTTGTAACTTAGAACAGTCACTTAATTAACTGTTTTAAGTGGAGGACTACCTGTATTTAATTAACTGGGCTCATGTCATTCTAGTCACTACCAACCCTGAGTGGCTTCTGTACTTAAAATATGTAAACAGGATTAAAATAATAGACAAGCCCATATCCTATACAGAATAATAATAATGATAATATAACTATTTTGTCATGGATCAAAACAACACTAATCAAATAAACAAACCTAGTTACCCAGCCATATATATGTGTATTCGATGTATTGCATATGTATGTATCAGTAAATCTGTTGTCACTTTTGCTTTTAAACTGCAGTAGAGTCTGTTTGCAGTGATGCAATAAATACTCTATACTTCTTTTTAAAAAAAGCACAGACAGATATGAACAGCAATACAGCAGTTTTGAATGGGGTCATACTTAATATATCTCTTGGGGGGGAATGCCATGTATCCATCTCATTCGTCGTTTGAGTTTCCTAAATTGAAAGAAAAGTGTTTTTTGATTCTCATAGAGTTGATGTCTTGCATCTAGGGTTATGACAACACGGAAAGCAGTGTTCGCAAAGCCAGTGTGTTTTGCCTCGTGGCCATCTATTCAGTGATTGGTGAAGAACTGAAGCCTCATCTTGCGCAACTGACTGGGAGCAAGGTAGGTGTACCTCTGCTTCAAACTGTATTCATAGAATGAAGGGGGCAAATCTTGAAATTGATAACTGAGGTTCCCCTCCAAAATGACATGAAATAAATGCATATCTCAGTCACTGATTTTAGTGGGTTGCTAGTTTTATGAATGGCAAAGTGTCTCCTTTACAAATATGTCTTTGAATCAGCTAAACAAGTGACTTCAATTTGTCACGCTTTTGGCAAATTTACACATAGAGCATTGTGACTTACCCAAAATAGCAAAGAACAATTGGAGAACCAAACTGGAAAAAAAGTTTATTTAATCACTTTGAAATCATAAGAAGCATACTTGGCATTTCTTAAAACCTGAAACCATTTACTTATTTAATGTAGGATATTCTACATTTCAAATTTCCAAAGTTCCAAATTTCTTACATATTATCCAAATTTATTTTGATTTCTTTTTAAATGTGTTGAGCATATTTGAATGCATAAACTGAAGTGCTTTGAAGATGTTACCTAGTTTGGTAATGAAATGTCTCTCCCCACCCCCACCCCCACCCCAAAAAAAATCAAAGACCATCCAAATAATTATGAAACAAAGCAACTTTTATTCAGATTTTTGTCATTTTGCTGTTTTTTATCGATTGGGTTCCTTTTGTGTTCTTTCAAAAAAATTTAGAAGGTTGTTAAGAAATGATTAAGAGTATCTATCTATTTTGATTCTGTGTTTTCCAATATAATCAAGCACTTGTCAGAATTTTAAAAAAGCCTATTAACAGCTGCTTAAATGAAACCACACTGAAATACTACTGAAGCAGAAGGATCAGAATAATATTTTATCTCAGAAAAAAACACACAGGCAAAGTTTCTTATAACTTGCTCCACACATTTAATTAAAATTAGAAGAATGTTCTTTACATATATTAGTGCTCTCTAATGCAATACACATTCTTTTAAAATGCCTGCTTTTTTTCTTACTGCAAAAACTCTTTTTGAATCCGGTGATTATAACAGCTGAAAACAATATTAAAGATGAATAGATGTAGAGCTGAACAAATCAAGAAGGTGGGATTAGTGATATGCAAATAACATTTAACTGATTTTAAACAATTTGTTTTGAAACCTATTTTGAAATTTGGGCACTGACAAGGTTCTACTAATGGCAGAAGAAGACAGAGCTCAAAGGTTTCTTTCAAACTTTGAAGACCACCCATTTTTACTTTCCTATAAAATAATGCCAGCCATAGTAAGAGACCAAATTCCTCTGCAGTGCCCAGGACATTCAAAAACAATACCCGGTATGCCAGGAGATGTGAAAGGGAGAATTGAGAATCAGCATGGGCATTAGGCACCTTGAAAAATATATCTTCTCAGAATGCCAACAGCCTCTTTGTTTCCATGGATGTTGGCAAGTAAACAAGCTGCATTGATGCTCGTGAGAGTTAAGTCTGCTGATCCTCAAAGAAATTTAAACTAAATTTAAAACTCATCATCTTATGAGTGCCAAAGTTTCTTATGTATTTGTTTATGTGATCCTGATCCTGAATCTAGTTACAATGGTTCATTCCTTAGAAACATCTCGCTCAGGATAGATGTGCTGAAATCTGAGAACACAATTGTAATGGGAATCTGATGGAAAAGTAGTGCAGTATCAGTTACACTTTATCATACATAAAAACTAATGAAGAGCATCTGGATTTGATCAGTCTGGCAAGCTTTCTGTTTTTGAACTTCAGAACAGTAGAAGCTAACATATGGATTTCTTATTGGTAACGATGAAAAAAATTCTACAATAAAAAATATTGCAAAATAATTTTTACAATTTTGATTAAGTGTGGAATTCCATCCACCCAAATAATACTGATACTGTTCTACATGCATAAACAATGCCCAATTTCCCTTTTTTGAAGAAGAGCTACTTCGGTACCTGCTCCCTCGGTTGTGGCAGTATACAAATAGTAAAAAATAAATAACAGTGACCTGCTCTGAAATGAAATAAAATAACTTTAAAAATGTGAACATTTCTCCTTTTTGTCCTTTTTCAGATGAAGCTGTTGAATTTGTATATAAAGAGAGCACAGACAACCAACAGCAACAGCAGCTCATCCTCAGATGTTTCTACACATAGTTAATGGAGATCTTTGGACATATGTGTAGACATAGAAACAATCAGCTGTGCCTCTCAGAAACCTTCCCCTCATCAGCACGCACCATCTGCTGATGGAGGCCATGCAAATATTTATTGCAATCAGTATTTTTAGTCCTTTTAAAGCTTTTTATTGTAGGAGATTCTTGGAATTGAATATAAGGGAAGGAAGGCCTGGATTGCAGTTTTCATTAAAAACAAGGTAATAGTGTACTGTGGTTAAATGCATTGCATACTGTTTGCTAAGATCTGAAGTAGTCCCAGAGATGCATAACACGTTCGTATTTTATCAGACATGTTTCTTTGATATTGACGGAGAGCTTGAATTTATATTAGACTATATTTGTATTATAGTCACACTTTTCACTAGCTACTCTAGTTCCCCCAATTTCTCAAGCATTGTTTTAAAAATGAGCTTAAAAGTTGGAATGGATTTGCATTTGTTTTCAGACATAATCTATCTATACAGGCTATAAAATCAAGCCATTCCACTAGTTTTTTTTTTAAATAGAAAAAACCAATACCAATCACCTGTGTGACAAAGGTTATGAAAATTCAAGAAATCCCAAGCAAATATGCAGCAGTACAATCTATACAGGGCAATGTGGTTAGTTTTGTAGAACCAATTCAAGAGCTGCCTCTGCATCGACAACTCAGTTTACAATTTCTTCTTGGTGTATTTCAACATATTTTTTTCCAAAATGTTTGAAGTAGCAAACTACTCTTAATATTGATTCTAACCTACCTGACACAGCTTTACTGTTTGTTGGTTTGTTTTAACAGAGCTCTGTTTTGTTACAGTATTTATGGTATTCCTTCTGTGACAACAGATCTCTGTTAGCGTGCACTGAGCTTAGATGCACTGCAGTTGCCTGTATATTGGTCAAGACCTAATGTTGCTGTCAGAGAAAAGTGTCTCCTAGGAGATATGTGTGAAATTCTATTTCTGCTGCTTCAATGTTCCATGAGAAAATGTTCTTTTCAAAGCTCTGATTGGCTTCCTGGAGCTGCAACTCAGATAACCAGACCTTTCTTCCTTAATAAAGGATTTCTTTCATTTGTCAACCACGTTCCTTAGTGTGACACTTGTTCTCTTAATTCTCACCTTCATTGATCCTCCAGATTTTAAGTCCTTCAGGAGGATAGCCTTCTCCTCATCCAGTTCCTCAATAATTCAATCAGCCTGAATTATTTATAATGGTCTTTTTCTGCACCTAACATATCTGTCAAATTACTTCCATCTTAAGATTGATCATACCCATACCTTGATTATTGTTGGCAGTGCTCAAAGGGCTAGCTTAATCTGCAACAATTTGCTTTCTTTTAAAGCTATACTCCTGGGGAATGTAAGATGTATTTAAATGCTCTGGGCAAAATAATTCTTTAGCTACTACTACTCTGTCCATGATGATAGAAGTAGATCTGCATGTTGCTGGCACACAAAAAAGCAAGAGCCGGTCCAAGTGTGCTCAGTTGCTTTGACTCTCGCTGCCTTTTTAGGCAGGGCTGTAACTTTTTGGAGAAAAACCAATGTGATTTCCTTCAGGGTCTTCTCCATTGACCCATTCCCCCTCCCTTTTCAGGCCATTATATCTGAAAATTCACACAGCTCCACCTGCCTGATACTCCTTTGCTCAGATGGGGATGCCTCTGTTGTTCACAGGGAACATCAGTGTATCCAGGGCAGGAGTATACAAATTCATGCAATCCCTTTCACCATCCAAATCCTGTCCATTTCTTAATGTAGTGCTGAATTATTGGAGGCGTGTGGCTTTCCTTTGAAAAGGTACACTATGTGTACTTGCTGGATTACAACACAACACAAGACTTTTCTATCACCCCCTGTTAGCTCTCAGCAACCTGCCTACGTAATGAACCATGCAACCTTGTCACATAAATCTTCTTTCTACCACCCTCTCAACTACTTTATTTATCAAGTGTAATGGTTCACCTAAAAGGACAACAAAGAAATATTTGTAGAATGCGGAAAAAAGTTTGCTAACAATAATAATGTTATAAATGGGAAGGGCAGGGTAACAAAGCTTATCAAACCAGTCAGCCATCAGAAAAAAAGTTTTTGGCACAGTGTTCATGCGCATGTATTTAATTTTAATTTGGGGTTGGTTGGTTTCTTTTATTTCTTGCGCTTTGTCATGTTACATCCATATCTGTATTTATATCTTATTTGTTTCACTTTGAGTGTATCATGGCAAATGTACAGATGTTTTTATGTTAACATTTACATGATAGAATTTGCTAAAAAATTAATAATAATAAAACTTTCTGAGTTTGCCCTAGAATAAAAGAAAATAAATTTAAATCCTTATGGGAACTTCTTTGCACAACTTCTTTGCATTTTCCTTAATGATGAAAAAGAACCTATAAGATCATGTTGATGAAATGCTTGTACTGAACATAATTTCTTAATCTCCAAATCACATTTGAATCATACGTGCATATACTCTTAAATCTATGCAGGCTTTCAGAAAATAGCTGTGTGTTTGAGATCAGGTGTTTGGTTGGGGAGCCATGACTATGGCATGAAAGATGCATCAGAAAGCAAGTTCTGCTTAATGCCAATCCAAATGGTCATTTTTATAGGGAAAACAAAGTGTAAAAATTACATGTTTACACCTAGAGTGCTACATTAACATGCTATGAAATGGATCTGCCATCACAATCACAAAATTCCCTCCATGTTCATGTTGGATGCATTTTTCTTGCACAAAACTCTTGTAGATTTCAAAAATCTCTTCCACCTCAGCTACTTCACTGTATGTTTGCACCTATATGATGCCTTATGATCTTTGTATAATCCAGACACAATCCTCTTCTTTTGTTTATAAACAGTTAAGTTTGTGTCTGTGTATATGTATATAGCTGCAAAATATTTGATACAACCTGTGTTGGTACACCACCATGGAAATTCTTATTCCTGTACTGACCTTTTGACCATAGCACATTAAGCAAGCCAATCTGGTTTTTATCCTATAACTGAAATTTCTATATGCAACTCTTTAGTTCTCAAGCAAGAAGAACAGGTTGAAAGAGTTAATTCTACAATCACAAATACTAAATCAGATACATAGAAATTCCATCCTTTTTGAAAGAACTGAATGAGTACCTAGGTGCAGGATGTCACCTCAGCTAAAACATAGTAATGGGCACCCAAGTCTCTTCTACAAAGGAATCAATCAATTTTTAGTTTTTGTAATACCTGAATCTTGCAATGAAGACAAGTAGCAGGAATTAAAAAGCCTTAACAAAAGCATTGTCTACTAACAAATCACTTACTAAAAAAGTCTACCTACAACACATTTGTGTAATACAGCAGGTCATTTCTTTTTCAGATGCATACAGAAAACTAAAGAATAATGGATTTAATTGGGAATTGGTAATAAATTTATTAAGGATTCCAATTAATACTGCTCCTATTGCATCACATCTCACTCTGAAATAATTTGCATCATAAGGCCTATATACTGTATGTTTTGTATATATTACTAAATATTAGCGCCAAGGGAATTAAATGAGCAAGCTTTTAACAAGTCTCTGTCTATGTATGCATTGATGTAAATGGAGATGATGAGATTCTCTGCATATAGGTTGCGAACTTTTGTTCAACGGCTGTTCAAAATGACAAATGAATGCTGAATGAATGGACTTGCCATCTGTGCTTGAAGTTACAGCCTTTGCAGCACTCCATGGTCACATGATCAACATTTGGGCACTTGGCGGCCCACCACAGTTATAACTACAGGGATGCTTCAACTACCCTCGCCTGACTATCTGCCCCCCCATCTTTGTCTTTTTGACTTTCTGGCACTCCACTGCCCCAACTGACCTTTGCCATATTTTTGCTCCCACTGGATTTCAGCTATGAAAAAAAAAATAAAAGCCAAAAGCAGTCCCAGAGTTAAATGGTGCAAAAATGCTCCTTCGTGCAAAAAAAATATTGGGGGGGGGGGGGGGGGGGGGTACAAGGATTTGCAGGACATTCTTCCAGGAGTGAGAAATTGCAGGAGAGTGCAAAGGGGTCCCGGGGCACTCCACACTTTACAAGTTTCTTGCCAAGGAGCATTTTGGCACACTGTGGCTCTGGAGCTGCTTTTGGCTTCCCCCTGTCTCAGCAGTTAAAGCTCAGCATGGCCCTGTCCAGGAGCAAAGGGGTTTTTACGGCGGCACTGTGGCTTCAAAGTTGCTTTTCACTTTTAAATTGTATTTATTTAGCAGCCTGACCTGGCCCAGCAGTCAGGCCAGGCACATCTCATCGGCATTGGGAGCAAGAGGACATTAACCCTCAGCTCTGAGCAACAGGTTGCAGAGAGGTGAGGATGAATATAGTTCCCTGGTCCATGACAAGCAGCCCCAGAGCTACACGCACATTTTTTACTATTATTTTGGGAATGATCTGTAGTATGTACATAGTTGACTAGGAGCTGAGTCCTACTTTCAGCCCCAAATGGATGATATCAAATGAAACATACTTGATTGCACTGGAGTAAAGGCTTGACAACCTATGACACACCAGTTTTTTCTGAAAGAAGATTCATTGGTTCTTTTTATCTGCCCCAAATTTTCACTAGTTTGGATCTACAAAAGCAGACACCTTTAAGAGTTCTTTGGAATTAGAAACCTTCAAGAAAGCTTTTGTCCCATTAGGCTGTTTTGTTGAGCTTATACTGTATAACAATAACAATTTCATTACAAAGTGGTTCACAATAATATTATAAAACAACTAAAATAAATTAACAACTATTAGCCTGCTGTTTTACTGTGCTCTTAGAATGATCAATTAAAAGCAGCCAACTCCTCCAAAGAATTGTAAGGTATAACCACAAGGGTTTAACTTGTCTTCTACATGATAATGGAGAACATTTGTTTAAGTCTCTTGGGCAAGACTTTGAAGATAACCCTGAAAATGTATCAGTTATCTCCACCCACCAACTATAAACATCAGAAAAAGGGACAGAGATGTATACCGTACAAATGTAGAGAAATTTTATGCCCTTCAGGTGAAAAACGAATGGATAATAGTAGAAAATCAGGTTAAGACCAAACAGATAAAAAAAAATACCTATCTAGAAACTACCAAATCAACTGTATTCTCTAAAGGGAAAATTGACTTAAAATATTACAAACTATGCACCTGAAGCCTAAACAACATGCATGCTAAGCAGCCACCAATATAGACACTTCTGTCTTCCCAGAATGTATTTAGTCCTCTAATCCAATTAACAGTTTCATGTATCAGTTCAATACTTCTGTAAATGAGAAGGATAAGTAAGAACTAAGTGTTATCAGACTATTGATTTTTGCCACTTACCAGAGTTATGCAGAAGACACAAATGCTGTATTGCAGGGAGTCCCCAACTCCTGGTCCATTGGCCAACATCAGCATCAGTCTGTGGCATACCAGAAACTGGGCCACACAAATAAGCGAAGCCCCATCCATGTGATGCAGGTAGCATGTGAAACCATGCCCTTTCTGGTCCATGGAAAAACCTCTCTCCATGGAACCAGTCCCTGGTACCCAAAAGGTTGGGGGGGCTCTGTTTTATTGTTTTGATGCATTGTTTGAAATTTCTATTTCTTCTAGCTATGTTATAAGACTTTGATCAGAGGTTTCCTACTCTGTGGAAAGCAGGAGAACCACAGTTCACACTGTATTATATGTTAAGCCAGGGGTCCTCAAAACCAGGGCCGCAGACAACTACCAGGCCTTGAGCCTTTCAGAACCGGGTGGCAGAAATGGCGAGCGCATGTCCATTCCCATTCGCGTGATCAGTGGGAAAACACATGTGTTTGCCCGCTGCATGTAGGGAATAATCCCCTTTCCCCAGCCAGTCGGCAAAGCCAAAAAGGTCTATGTTAAACTATCATTCATTGGTCATCTGAAAGGTACATGACATATCTCAGCAACCTAGCATTTCTGAGACAAGATCAGAATATAGATTGTAGTGGGTTTGATATTGGCTATTTCAATGAAGAGCACAGGAAAGTATATATTGGACCAAATCAACCATATTTCATCTGCTTACTATAATTTAAGAAAGGCAAGCAGGAAACAGTCTGCAATAATACAAATGTCTTTGCTATGGCAAAGGAAAGGTATCACACAAAACCATGTAATGCTCTGAGTATACATGAAGATATTTACAAGAACATTTATATATATGCTACTAACTTTATGGGGATGGGGTATGTCCTTTTATTTAAAAACAAAACAAAACTGGTTTCTTACCCTGATTTGTAGCAGTGCTAAAACAAATACATAGAGACATAGTACCCAAAATATCTTGTTGTGATTTGTCTGGACTGGGTCAGATCGGTTTTTAGCCCTGAGGCGTTACAGAAATGTCTGAAGTTTCCTGCATTGCAAATTGCACATTAGGCAAAGTTGATAGAAATGCAAAAGTTGATAGAAATGCAAATTTTGAATGCTCATGTTTCAATCCTCTTTAACCCCATTCAATGAAGAGACTTCTTAAAAGCCTAAAGAAAATGGAGGGGATTATTTATTTAATAGATTTGGGGAAATAGTTCTTCACTATATACATATGTCAATCAATACAGTTTTTCTCCTTAGAATTATCCAGTCTTCTGCAATTGGGTAACCCCTCCAGAAGTTTCAAATTTCAGTTCACAGAATTCCCAAATGGGAATTATGGTGGTTTGGTCCAAAACATCAAAAAGGCATTGGGTTGGGGAAGGCTAGATTTAAGAAATGACAAGTATTTGAGATAATACTTGTACAATTTACTTCAATAATATTACACAATTTTAAAATGACAACATTAGATTCTATCATAACATTTTCAAAAAATCAAACTGGATCTAAGTCAACTTTTCCAAGGGAAAAATATGTTATCCACTGTTTTTACCTCAAATAGTCTAACCATAGCTTTTAGAGACAGTTTTACAGAACAGAATTATCAATGACTTTTGTGTTTCAATTGAGCCAATTATCTTGGGATGAATTTCCTATGAGACTGGTGGAAAAATACTTAAATATATAAAGAACTTTATAATTTAAACACAGGTGGGAAACTGGGGGTCTTTTTGTGGATTTCAAAGTCCATGTGCATCATTAATGTTGAAAATTACTCAATTTATTTCCATCGTGGATGATAGTTGAAAACTACGGCAAAGCTTTAAAGCAGACATTTGAGTTTTAAAAAGATAAGAGAATTCCCAAGCTTTTAAAAAGTAAGTCCTGTCCATATTCCCTTTGAATAAAACTCTGCGCTGTGGCACAGGATCAATCAAGACACTGAGCCATGTTGTACTTTTCTTATTATGCTTTTTCATGCCAGGAACTCTTAGATTAATGTCCTTTGGCTCAGATTCATTTACTGTCTGACCAATTGAAATCTGTGTCAATGAATGGAGCTAGGTACTCCACTTTTCTGTACTACTTGCCATAGTGTATCAATAAGCAGCATTTAATGAGTTGGCTATTCTTAGGTTTTGCCGATTTTGATATTGTTCACACACACTATTCAATATTGGGAATTGTATGTTTTAATTTTATTTGAGCTGCTCTATGACTAATAAATTCAACTAAACTGAACTCTATCTGGGATGTGATGATATATTGACTTCAGCCTCTCAAAATGTTATTAAGTGTAACTCTTGGTCAGGAAAAGTTTGCTTATTATGGTAGGAATATCAACATAAAATAAGTACAAGCGACATTTTAGAAGCTATTTTGGGGGGGGGGGGACCAATAAAATTACAAAAAAAGTTTCTACTAACCTATAGGCCACACTACATAAGTATCCCCCCGAGTTTAAAGAAAAACATTCCTATGGCATCTGGAGCAGTTTAGTATCAGGAAAGAAGAGGACTGGAGACACTGTTCCCTATTTTACAACTGCTTGCCTTCAACATCTGTCTTTACTTGCTAACACACAACTACCTACTTGCAGTTGGTTGCTATACTCAGCCTTACAGCACTGATTAATCAGATTGGCAAAAATAAACAAAGGACGGCAGAATTTCCAAATGAATATTTGACAGGGACATGTCCAACTGGGGGTGGGGGAATGCTTGCTTGAAGGGCAAGGTTTTAAATCCCCTGTAAAAAAAAAAATTAGTATGCCCAGATCTGGGTCTGAAAGAATTGCTCAGGTTCCAAAATGAATGCCTTGCTTTAAAAAAAAAAAATAGTTGCCTTATGTTAAATGATAAATGGTTGCCTTTAACTGTTTCATCCAGTTAAAAGTCACGATGACAGTTTCAATAATATATAGCTTAGAGTGCTTGTAGCTTTGACCCAGTTGAAAGGGAGATCCTTCATCTGCAGTTAACTGCTGAAGGTAACTTGCAACGAAATAAAACACTCCAGTCCAAATAGTATTTTGGAAGTGGATCACAGAAGTGTGCCCTGAGATTGCTGGAAATTAATAGAGGGTGATCTTGTCCATTTTGGCCCTCTGGAAAAGATTCCCTGCCTATTCTGGTGACATAGAAACTGGATAGTAGCTACTATTCCAATGAAATCAGTCTACCAGTGGTCCAAGCACCATAGAACACCAAGCATCCTACACCATGCAAGAACAACTGGATTAAAAGCCTTATCATTTTAGAAATACAGAATCCTATCCACTTTTCTCATGAAATGATTAATATCTCCCAAGGCTTCATGGCATTAGCTTCCCTCCCTTTTAACTAGGTAGGCAGCAGTTGCCATAACAAGAGCACTATTACTTGAGTTTTGAGGTATATTTCGCATTTTTGGGCATTTTCTGTGGCCTTTGTAATAGAGAAACTTGCTTCTTTTTCTCCAGCAACTTTTCTTGGAAGTCTCGATATGAAAAGTCTGCTATCTAGGTTTTGGTTCTCACAACAGAATTGATTGGGAAGAACACATTTGACTATATATAAGACTGAGTTTTATTTGGGTTTAAATTTAGCCCTTAGCTCCATCAGTTGGTATCATTTAGATGTTTTCACGATCCATTAACATTCTCATTGGCAAATTCAGTGTCTTCTTACAAACATGATTAATAAGTTACAGAAAAGTGAGGGATTTGTTTGGGTTCCAGAAGTTTGATTCCAGGGCTCAAAGAACCTATTGAAAAATATATACAAGAAGCGTCTCCTTCAACTATCAACAGATTACAAAGAAACTCAGGGAAATATTAATTTAGAGTAAAATTCAGAAAAGTTGGTGTAGAGCAGCAGAAGATTCACTGGGGTTTGGAAAGCACAGCAGCAGAAGATTCTCATACAGCAACAGCAAATGTTAAGGCCTGGTCACACTGCAAGAACTTTGCTATAGCGGTCCTTGAACGGTAGGAAGAGGAGGACAAATTTCGACACCGCTCGTCACCGCGCACAAAATTGGAAAAAAATTCGAAAACACGGGCGTTGCCTTAGCGGTGCACCGCTGAAGCCGGCGTTGCTTTAATGTTGGTTTAACGGTAGGGAACGTTGGTTTAGCGGTGACGTGAGCGTTGACAAAGCGGTGTTCTGCGCATGCGTGCGTTGGCTCGGCGGGGGTTTGAAGTAATTGCGACATGCCGCTTTGGACTACCATAACGGAGCTGTACGGAAGTTCTCAAAGAGTTTTGATAGAAGTTCATCATGGGACGTGGACAAAAGAAGAGGAAGGCTGGAGGAGGAAAGTCAGCAGCCTCCAAGAAGATGCAGGCAGCAGTGGAGTCAGGTAAATATATGTGGCCCACTGGTTGCATCAAGAAATATTTAACTGTGAAAAAAATACTGTAGTGTTATGTATTTTACTTCAACATTTTTAAATAGAATGAGGAGTACTTGCAGAAGAACCAATTCTTTTGACCAAAATTAGTTAAAAACCAGTCTTCATTGTTTAAAATATTTAAGCAAGAAAATATGATATAAGATCTTTCTAATTTTGTAGTGAACTTTGTTTGTAGAAAACAAAATAACCTTATAAAGCAGCATGCTGACAGAGAGCTTACACAAAAATGTATATATATGAGCGACTATGCTATTATCACATGCTGACCATGTGGTATCTCATACATACAATGTTAATTTATAGAAATATGAGCTTAATTTGAGGCGTATCATTTTCAGTACACACTCGAAATATAATGTCCTTTCAACATGAACAAGTACAAAAACGAAGAAAGAAAGAAAAATTTGAAACCTCAACCATTCTCTTTAATTTATTAATCCATTGTTATATTTTGCAGAGACCAGTCAGGCCACACCAGAAGCCACTGCTAGCACAGCCACTGCTAACACAGCCATAACCACTCCTACCATCGCCCAGGCAGGGGCAGCTGCTCATGAAGGTAATCACCAATGAAAATGTATGAAATTTAATATAATTATGATGATAATAATAATAATAACCATAATCTTTCTTTCACGTTAATTGTCATTGCTCATTTATTATTCATTTTGTATATTTTGCAGACTCTGATGATGAGCCTGAGGAGGCCCTGACACAGGATCAGCCTGATGGTGAGGAGCTACCCCCTGGTGATGACCAACCTGAGGAGGGCCGTGCTGCTGCTGAAGGTAATTATAATGTGATGAATGCAATGAAAAACTAGACTTTCAATAGAGGAGTTTTGTAATGTAGTCAAATTTATTCATGTTTCCCCCAAGACAAAATATGTATTCACCTGTCAAAAGACAACCACATCACAATAGTTAGAAGGCGAATTGCATACATTAGTGTTGCCAAGTCGGACAAACATTGTAGCTTGTCCGACCTAGCAACAAGGACTGCGGGTGACGATCATTCCATCCATTACAATGTTTGAAAGTTATTGTTTGTTATCAGGAGAACAACTATTTTCTCATTGAAAATTTAACAAAGATGTGTGCATAAAATTTGACTACATTACG
Source organism: Hydrophis major (assembly GCA_033807585.1). Taxonomy (NCBI): domain Eukaryota; kingdom Metazoa; phylum Chordata; class Lepidosauria; order Squamata; family Elapidae; genus Hydrophis; species Hydrophis major. The sequence continues at coordinate 152,606,740 of CM066328.1, read as the reverse complement.
AAACTCCTCTATTCGTAAAGTCGGACGAATTAGGTGATCCGAAGGATATTCGATTACGTAATCAATACAAGTTGATCTAAATAATATATGTTTAATTTATGTATTTATTAATATTATTTTTATTCAATTGCTATATTTTTCAGACTCTGACTCTCAGCACCCATACTTGGAGAGGGACGATGAACAGCGTCAGCCTCAGAAGAAGTCTCGCCGCAAGGCCTTCCTGCTCGACGATGACACTCAGGAACAACTCATCGAGTGGATCCGGGAGCATGAACTTATTTGGAGGAAGGGGGCCACCGACTACAAGGATACAAAGAAGAAGACGGAGCTTTGGACCAGGAAGGCAAGAGAGCTGGACATTGAGGAGGGAGCTGAAGCTCTCAGGACATGGTGGAAGTCAGTCCGGGACCTCTACACTAAGCTTCTCTCCAAGAAATCTGGCCAGGCTGCAGCGAACTTGACGGACAGAGAACTGTTCATCCAGAGGAACTGTGCCTTCCTGCACAAGGAGGTGAAGCCCAGGAAAGGTCAGCCACTTAGAAGCATACTCCTCACACCGGAACCTGTAGCCAGCCAGCCTCCAGCAGCCCAGCCCTCGGCGTCGGCCAGCACCTCTCGCCAGCCTTCCCATGACGTCGAGGAACAGGAAGAGGACGAGGGCTCACTCTCGCTCATTGAAATGCAAGCGGCAGTCTAGAGGTCCATGGGCACCCCCTCACCAGCTCCTGCCTCCACCACCACCAGACAACGCCGTGCTGCCACCAAAGCCGAGCCTGAAGACTCCCCTGCAATGCTGGAGATGAGAGATTGTATGAAGGCCACCAATGCCCTCATGGAGAGACTGGTCCAAGCCCAAGAGATCAGCCATGCAAGGCAGCCCTTCATCACGTACATGTCCCAGTCTCTCCAACGACTACCTGAGGCCCAGTACCAGCTCACAGTTGAGAGGATGACGGCCATCCTCCACGAGATGCAGCGACTCATGTCCCACCCCATTCCTCCAGCTCCACCACGTCCAGCATTCGCACTTTCACCCACACACACATTCTACCACCAGCAGCAGCCGCATTACTTCCAGCAGCCTCAGCATCATGGCTTCCAACAGGAGCCTTTCCACTTTCAGCAACAGTCTCAGCCTCAGCATCAGCCTCAGCTCTTCCAGCAATTGCAGACACCCAGAGTCAGCCAGCCATCCTCCACCCCAAGGAGCTCCAACGAAGGCCTCATGTTGTCAGACATGCCGAACCTTTCCTCCAGTAACCACACCAACATGAGCACCATCAGCGAGGGGGGTATTCTCCAGGACCTCCAGAGGCAGGAGATGAACGCTCCACCCTTACCAATCACCACCTCATCTCAAGGGACTGCTGATGTACTTGCAGAGATAAGGGCCACCACCGAGGAGAATTGAGACTGCTTGAAATGTGTTGAAGGGACTGCTCAGATATTTCATGTGACTTTTGTTTAAGGGTTGAGCTGGTCAGCTGTTTTGATGTTTGTTATTTATTGTTGTGCACTTTTGTGTTTGGGTGGTCTCAAAAGCTTTGATCTTTAATAAAAAGCATTTTTATTAAACTATTCTTGACTACTTTACTTAATAACGAAAAAAAACCTTTGTAGTTGTAGAATTCTGAGCCAGAGTTAGGAGGAGCTTTACATGCCACGTGCTTGCCATCAATGGCACCAACTGTGTGGGGAAAGTTCCATCGCTGGTACCATTGTTCAGCCAGGTCTCTCCATCCTTGTTCAGTTGTTGGGCAAAACAAGAGTTCATCTGTGTACTCCTCAATGATGGCCTTTACCACTTCTTTGACTACCACACTGATGGTGTTGTGATGTTGTTGGTGTTGTGACTCAACGGCTATTCCAAAAGGGCTACTGGTCCATTTCTCCCCGTATTTATAGCCAAATTCTGCTTCCGCTCCAACACCTCCATACCAACGCCAAACCAAAGTTCATCACCGCAATGGATCGCTGCTTCAACGCCTGACACCGTTCCAGGAATCCCGTGTCCGCTCGTAAAACTCTTACAACCGCTCCACCAAAGTTAGTGCAACGTTTAATCACCGGCCGGGCAAAGCTTCCAAAACAGCGGTGGTCCAGCGTTGAAGATTTCTGTGTTGGCCTAGCGGACCCAAGCGTCCACGAACTTGCGTCTAGCGGCACCAAACTTTGACCGGGCGTTGTTGGAGCGGTGGTGAACTTTGCCGGAGCGGAAAATTGTCCGCTCCTCACCGCTCGCAATATTTTGTGCAGCTCAAAACTTTCGGAGCGGTAGGAGGGACCATCAGCGGAGGCCGAGCGTATATGGAGTTGCATTAACGGAGGCCAACTTCTGTTAAACGGTGGTGAACGGTTACGAGCGGTGATGATTTTTTTTCACCGCTCCAGGATCGCTATAGCAAAGATCTTGCAGTGTGACCAGGCTTGTACCTTGTGTATCTACCTCTCTCTCTCTCTCTCTCCCTCCCCCCCCCGTCTGTCTGTCTGTCTTTGTCTCTCTCTTTCTGTCTCTCTGTGAGTGTATGTGTGTGTGTAAAGGGGAATTTCCATCTTCCTCACAAGGTTTTTCCTCTTGGAACTTTGCATGTAGTTCATGAGGGCCACTAATAATTTTCAAAATCTAACCTTTACTTAAAACTAGTTTAAAGATCAAGACAGATTATACATTTCAGCTCATGCCATCAGCTAAGTTTTTCTGATGATGTGATTTCACACATCACTGCCTTAAATAAATCTCACATGAATAGTAAGTAGTACATTATGGGGGAAATGTATTAAAAAAGACATCCACATTTTCATATATAATATTGTCTTTTCTCTTCAAAAGCACAATTTTATAAAAGGATATAGCATTAGTATATGACATTAGAAAAACTATTCAAATTTATGTTGAAAATATGGAAAACATGAAAGGTCATTTTATCATGCTTGTTGGACTTACAAAAAAGATTTTTGGTCCAAATATTTATTTATTTTATTTTATTCGGTTTGTCAATTGCTTACAAGATAATAGGTATAAGTAAAAATAGTTATGAATACATGGATACATATAAGAAAAATAAAAGAAATAAAAGAAACAATAGGACAGGGATGGTAGGCACGTTGCTGCGCTTATGCACGCCCTCTACAGACCTCTTAGGAAAGGGGTGAAGTCAATAATAGAAAGTCTAAGGTGAAAGTTTTTGGGGTTTGTGGAAGAATCCACAGAGTCAGGTGTATCATTCATGTGTTTGCAACTATGTATCATTCATGTGTTTGCAACTATGTATCATTCATGTGTAATCATTAACTTCTGTCTCTTCAGTGACCTTTGCAAGGCACGTACAAGGGACAAGGAGCTAGACGGTTGTTAATAAGCTTATCCACATTGTAAATGATCTGTCTGGTATGCAGCTTTGTAAACATGCACATCCTGATGGGATTATCATGTTTGACTTGAGCTTTGATTAAATCATTTTCTTGTAAAAAAGCACAATAAAAGAGCGTGTGCCAAGACATTTGGGGTGCGCTCATCCCGAGGAAACTTCGCCTTCTGTCGTTTCTCTCTCCGCTCCCTATCATGAGCCGCCCATCTGATGTGGGATAGCAGATACCGCATTCTGGTGACCCCGACGTGATTTCCTAAGGGGGATACGTTGCAACGCGCCCATATCTTATCAGCTCGATGGGAGCTGTGCATCGCCAGGCCTGAAGCGAATTGCACATCATCGGATCTGAAACACGGTCTCGACTTTCATAAGTATGGGTGGAAACTTTTCTCAACAACAGACGCAGCATCTGAAGGAATTGAGGGAGTTAGTCGCTTCTTCTTCTAAATATTCTGCTAATTTAAAGGGCTGGCCTGTAAAAATGAAACCTATTGCTACATTATTGGCTTATGTGTGGCAATATTGTCCTAATTATTCAGAGGAAGGGTCCTTAAAAATTTCCACTTGGCAAAAAATTGGTGAACATCTCCATAGTCCTCCTCGTGCACCTATTGGCATTTTGGTCACTTGGAGGAAAATTATGGAGGCTTTAAAAGTCCATTATAAAATAGAAGCAGAGAGTGTGTTTGAATCTCCCCCGCCAAGTTATGATAACTTTTCTGTCCTTCAACCCTCCGCTCCCGATGGTCATAAGTCATTATGGGAGCCTCCCTCCATTCAATCCACTTCCATAAATTTAGAGCCCCCGTGTCCTCCACCACCCTCCCGAGGTGGAGGGGATGTTGTAAAAGCCATTCAACAAGCCTTTTATGAAGGGGAAATGGATGAGGACACCCTTGCAGCTGCTTCCCTCTATCCGGTCATACAAGCCGGCAATCCCCCAGCTCCTCAGTATACCCCAATGCCATACAAAATAATTAAGGATTTGAAAGCAGCCTGCAAGGAAAATGGTATTCAATCCCGCTATGTACAGGGTCTTTTAGGGTCAATAACCCAACCAGGCGCTGACTTGATAAATGCTGATTGGCGTACATTATTTGCCATGATCCTCACGCCTTCACAATTTTTGGTCTGGGAGTCAGAATTTCATAAATGTACCGCAGCTGCAGCCACTAGAGGCTTGCTGGCTAATGTCACTTTAGATATGCTTAACGGTACCGGCACCATGCTTACCATTGCCCAGCAGACTGCCAAGACGCAGCTGCTTTCCCTATATTACAGGATTGTGCTTTGGCCGCAGCTCGAAAAATTGATAATGCGGGATGCGTGCCCAAATCTTTCTCTAAGATTATACAAGGACCTTCTGAGCCTTTTTCCTCCTTTATAAACCGTCTCACAGAAGCCTTGGAGAGACAAATTGATAATGAGGAGGCTTGTAATGAATTAGGTTTAAAACTTGCCTATGAAAACGCAAAAGCTGATTGTCAGAAAGTTTTGCAACCATTAATTAATAAGAAAAATGTTACCTTGGCAGATTATCTTGCAGCCTGCCGAATCATAGGAACCACATCCCATTCCATGTCTACTCTGGCTACAGCCATTACGGAAGGCATGCAGCAGAATATGGGCTCTCTTCTTCCCATTTCCCAACAAAATACTCGTAAAATGGGTAATTGTTTTAATTGCGGCAAGCCAGGTCACTTTAAGAGCCAATGCAGAGCCCCGGGCGGGGGAGCAAATATGTCAAGAAACCAGGTAGCTCACCCAAAAACGCCATGCCCTCGATGTAAAAAGGGCTATCACTGGGCTAGTCAGTGCAGAGTCCAAAAGAACGAACAGCAGAATAACCCTACAATCATTCAAAAACCCTATTTGAATCAGGGAAACTAGAAACGGGGCAGGCAGCCAGCCCCACAACAAAGGCTGCTGAAACTTGCAATTTTTCTTCTTTTGCTTACGATCTTGTTGCTAATGAAACTGTTACTTATCTCCCTGGTATCGCTGACTTTCTCTTTGTACACCCTGTTCAGCCTTTTCACATGCCCCCCGATATTCCAGTGCTAGTCTTTCCTGTAAGGGATTTAGCTGAACAAGGTATTCTTGCCTCTCCTTTTCTGCATGACCCCACTGTATTGTCTGATGTCTGCCTGTCTGTACTAGCTAATACAGAAGTTACTATAAATGAGGGGGATGTTGTGGCAAAAATGATTGTGCTCTTAGACCAACAACAAGAGCAACTCTATGCAATTGAAAGACCAATTAGTCAACCGAAACCTACGGTAACATTCTTATTGAATGGTCGATCCTTTCTTGGTCTTTTAGATACTGGAGCGGATATTTCCGTCATCCGAACCGCTGAGTGGCCGGACACCTGGCCTGCAGATGTGGCACCAGCGGTGAGAGGAGTGGGGGGACTCCAGGAGACTCACATTAGCAGAAACTGGGTAAAAGCCCATTCCCCTGAGTCTCAATGTGTTGCTTATATTAAACCAGCTGTAATTCCTCTGTATACTAATTTGTGGGGAAGAGACCTTATGTCACAGTTTAATGCGCAACTTACCCTCCATTAACCATGCTTCGCTTATATTTGACTAACAATAACACTGTGTGGATTGATCAGTGGCCTCTCCCTTCTATAAAGCTTGAAGCCTTACATTCTCTTGTTCAAGAACAATTAGATAGAGGTCATCTAGAACCCTCATTGAGTCCATATAATACCCCAGTTTTTGTTATCAAAAAGAAAAACGGCGCTTGGTGCCTCCTTCAGGATTTAAGGGCTGTGAATGCGGTCCTCCTTCCAATGGGACCCCTGCAATGTAGTCTTCCAAATCCTAACATAATTCCTCAAGAGTATGACCTTGTCATTATCGATTTAAAAGACTGCTTTTTCTCCATTCCATTACACAAGTCAGATAGAAAATTATTCGCTTTTACAGTACCAACTTTAAATAATCAAAGACCTACCAAACGATATCAATGGAAAGTCTTACCGCAAGGCATGTTAAACAGTCCAACTATGTGTCAATTTTTTTGTGGATTTAGCCTTGCAACCATACAGGGACAAATGTCCTCATTTTTTAATCTATCATTACATGGATGATATATTGGTATCTGCACCTGGCCCAAAGGGCATGATATTAAAAACTCTGCCGTGCCTGACCCCCATTTTAGATAAAGCAGGGCTCATTATAGCCCCAGAAAAAATACAATCCAAACCTCCCTTTTCCTATTTAGGTCACAAGTTACTTGCTTCAGCTGCTGTTCCTTCCCTTCCCCTCCCAACACTTCCCCCAAAACCAACACTCGTGATCTTACAACAGTTCCTGGGAACCTTAAATTGGGCATATCCTTATTTGGGTTTGACTACAGCTACATTAGCTCCTCTCTTTAATGCTCTCACGCAAGGTAAAGCCCCGTCCGATGTTATCATTCTAAATAAAGAGCAGTTGCAGGCATTAAAAGACATTTCCCATTTACTGGCTACTCGATGGGTGGATCGAGCTATAGAAAATTGTCCTTTATCAATTGCTTTACTAAATACTGTTCAGAGACCCACAGCTGTCATTATGCAATCTCATCAGACACAGGTTCTGATTTTAGAATGGCTGCATTTGTCTCACACCCCACGGACCACAATCACTAGTAAAGCCTCTGCATATTCCCAGTTGATCTTTAAAGGTCAACAAAGATGTAAACAACTCATGGGATGTGAGCCTGTTTCAATATTCACTCCTTGTTCATTGACCACATGGGAAATGATGTGGTGTAATTCAGAAGAACTACAATACGCTTTAGAAGAGTGGCCAGGGCAAATTTCTTGCCATTTACCAGCTGACCCACGGTTCACTTTTCTTAACTCTCCCTTTTGAATGGCATTCCCCCCTCTCAATATCTCCATTAGTAGATGCACCTACGCTTTATGCAGATGGGGGGAAAATGTATGGTGCTTGTGCATGGTACCAGGAGGGAGAGTGGAAAACTAAAATTACCCCTCCGCAATCTTCTGCTCAACAGGCAGAACTTGCTGCATCTCTTATTGCGTTTCAACAGTTTCAAAAAGCTCCTTTTAATTTAATAGTAGATTCCTTATATGTTTCTCAGATTTTGAAAAATATATATCAAGCCTATTTATCTCCTAGCATATCTGTTTCTTTGTTAAAGTTGTTGCTTCCTCTACAGCAATGTATCAAAAGCCGCACACATCCATTCTTTGTAGCACATATCAGGAGCCATCAACCTCTTCCTGGTATATTACAGAAGGGAAACAAGGTGGCAGACGCAGCTGCAGCAGCTGCATCCGGTAAATCAATTTGTAATCTGACAGCAGCTGAAAGCCATGATTATTTTCACCAAAATAAAAAAGCATTACAAAAACAATTTTCCCTAACTCAGGCAGAAGCTGCTGCCATTATTCAACAATGCCCCACATGTAGTAAGCAAGGATATTCCATTCCCATAGGAGTAAATCCTAGAGGATTAAAAGCTTGTGAAATTTGGCAAATGGATGTAACTCAGTATCCACCTTTTGCCCCTTGGAAATATTTGCACGTTTCCATCGATACATATTCAGGGTTTATTCTGGCTACTCCTCAAAGGGGAGAAACTGTAAAACATGTCATCAATCATTCAATTCGTACCTTTGCCTCGCTGGGACGTCCAAAAGAAATCAAAACTGACAATGGATCTGCATATACAAGTTCTGCGTTCCAGGACTTCTGTAACAGATGGGATGTAACCCACAAGTTTGGGATTCCCTACAACAGCCAGGGGCAGGCTATTGTGGAACGAGCGAACTTATCTCTGAAACGTGCTCTTGATCGATATTCGTTGCGGGAAAAACCCCCGAACCTCCCAGCATTGCAAAATTCTCTTAACATTTGTCTTTACACTTTAAACTTTCTTAATCTGACTGGCATTCCTCCCACTTCTGCTGCTTCGCGTCATTTTTCCTCCCCCTCCCCCCCGCCTAACAGACCTCTGGTATATTATCGCAGATTGCCAGATCCCGCCTGGCAGGGTCCCGCTGAGCTTCTCACTTGGGGACGAGGCTATGCTGCGATCTTACTACCAGACAAAACCACTTGCTGGATCCCTGGTAGGGCGGTTAGACCCTATCATGGGAATTCCTCTGCTACATCTGTATCTTAAAACTCTTCCTGATATTCTTGCCTATATCTTCTTTGCAATTTCTACCTTACTTCAACAAAACCTATGCTTCCTGTCAAAAGACTATTCGTGTTAAAACCCTTTCATTAACAGAAGGCTATTATACTTGTTCCATGTGGGTACGTCATGAAAATGCTACCCGTAGTTTTTACTCTGTCACTTCTGTTTTGTTTAAAGAACACTCTACCACTCACTCTTTTGTTCCTTCTTTACTCTTCCAATGGAAAGGAACCTTAAAATCTTTTCCTCTATTCAATCTAAACATAGGGGGACCTAGATGTCCTTCTATTGTATTGTGGGTTCCCCCACCCCAACTAACATCCTTGATGAATGACCAAATTAATCTTCATTGTCATTATTGTAATTATTATCCTTTTTCTACTAATTGCATTCCCTCTTCATTTTGCAAATGTTCTACAACTAACTTGTCCATAACCCTTTCTCCTGCTTGTGATGTTTTTATATACCCGAACTCTGATTCTGTCAACAAACGACGCTTCAAAAGAACTGTCCATGACGATCCGCAGAAGCCTCACAGAAGATATAATATTGCTTGGACTATAACTGACTTTCAAGGAGATCGTTTAAGTTCTACAACCAATTTTTCTCGCATAGAAGACTTCTACCCACCACTTCAATTCAATTTGGCAGACGCACCCACACAACCAGGGGATATTCTGCAATCTACACCACTTCAGGAGGAACTTTAACATCATGCCTGAAAGGAATGTATTTTATCCCTGACAATAATTTTGTTTGGACTTGTTCCACCGGTCTCACGGCATGTGTCCACGGGGATGAAATTGTTAAATCCAAATCATTTTGCATTCAAGTATGGCTTGTGTGTATAACTCTGATGATTTTATATCCCTACAGGTACCCATGAAATACACCCTTTTGCAAAATCGTAAAGATTTAGATCTGTTATTTTTTAAAACAAGGGGGATTGTGTGCTACGCTTAAAGAAGAATGTTGTTTTTATGCCGATAGCAGGGGGGCTTGTTTTCTATTTCGCCATGGTTTACAACCTTTTTAACTGCATTGGCAGGATCATTAATAATCATTATATTGATATGTATTATAGGACCTTGTTGTTTTAATAGAATATTGCAATTTTTTAAAAAAATCAATTATCCTCCATAACTGCTGATGTTAACGTGCTATTGCAAGCTCATGTTATATCCTCAACACCGGACGAAAAAATGTCATTGCTGAGTTACCGCTCCTTGGACAACCCTGACGCTGACGGGTCGCATTCTTGCCCAGATGATGGGGACGGCGAACATTCCATAAAAATGGTTCCTGTCTTCTCGGACGAGGAAGAAGACTTGTCATAAATAATAAAAACAGAGGAGATGTTGTAACTATGTATCATTGCAACTATGTATCATTCATGTGTTTGCAACTATGTATCATTCATGTGTAATCATTAACTTCTGTCTCTTCAGTGACCTTTGCAAGGCACGTACAAGGGACAAGGAGCTAGACGGTTGTTAATAAGCTTATCCACATTGTAAATGATCTGTCTGGTATGCAGCTTTGTAAACATGCACATCCTGATGGAATTATCTTATTTGACTTGAGCTTTGATTGAATCATTTTCTTGTAAAAAAGCACAATAAAAGAGCGTGTGCCAAGACATTTGGGGCGCGCTCATCCCGAGGAAATTTCACCTCCTGTCGTTTCTCTCTCCTTTGCTCCCTATCATGAGCCGCCCATCTGATGCGGGATAGCAGATACCGCATTACAACAGTCAGGTAGAGTATTGCAGACATTGACCACTCTGTTGCTGAAGTCACATTTCCTGCAATCAAGTTTGGTGCAATTAACCTTGAGTTTGTATCTATTGTGTGCTCTTGTATTGTTATGGTTGAAGCTGAAGTATTCATTGACAGGTAGGACATTGCAATGTATGATTTTATATACTATACTTAGATTGGACTGAAGGTAGTGTAGTTCTAGGTTTTCTAGGTCTAGAATTTCAAGTCTGGTGGCATAAGGTATTCTGCAACGAGTAGAGGAGTGGAAAACTCTTCTTGTGAAATATTTCTGGACTTTCTCAACTGTATTAGTATCAGATACGTAATGTGGGTTCCAGACTGATGAGCTGTATTTGAGTATTGGTCTAGCAAATGTTTTGTATGCTCTAGTTAGTAGTGTAATATTACCAGAGAAAAAGCTACATAAGATTAGATTAATAACTCTTAATGCCTTTTTGGCTATGTAGTTAAAGTGGGCTCTAGCACTTAGATCATTAGAGATGAGTACTCCAAGATCCTTGACAGAGTTTGGATCATCGACAAGGTCTTGACTATTCAGCCTGTATTTTATTGTCTGATTTTTATTTATTTTTTTGCCAATATGTGAGACAGAGCATTTATTTGTTGAGATTTGAAATTGCCATTTGTTTGACCATTCTGATACATAGTCAAGGTCTTTTTGAAGGGTAGCAGTATTGTCTGTGGTGTTGAATAGCTTTACATCGTCAGCGAAGAGAATGCAGTTGCTCTTAATATGATCATAGAGGTCATTTATGCAGAGTATGAAGAGAGTTGGTCCTAGAACACTGCCTTGGGTGACACCACTGTTGACAGGTACAGAATTTGATAGGATGCTCCCTATTTTGACCATTTGTTGTCTGTTTGACAGGAATGCTTCTATCCAGTTATGCAGGTGTCCAGAGATACCATAAGATTTTAGTTTTAGGAGTAGTTTGTTGTGTGCCGCTGAATTCAACTGTCATCAGAACTTTTCTTGCTGGGACTAATGGACAGACAAGCAGAAAAGAGTTTTGGAAGATTGTTTTTGAACATGGTAACTGCAGTGAAATTATCACCTATGCAAAAATAGAAAGACTGGGAAATATCCACAATAGAGGAATAATTGGTAAAGATGACAGCATATGCAGGGCTGGTAAAATTGTCTTGTTTGATTAGGGAAAAGATAATAACCTAATTGCCTAGAGACTGGAAACCCTTTGTAGGCTTTTTGCTGAAAATTGGGAAAAATGAACTTGGAATTTATGTGTTTGATGATAAAATATGGTAGAGTATGGAAAGAAGGTAGCTACGTGATAACGTTAGAAGGAGAGAGTGCATAAAATATAAATTCATTTATAACCGATCTATAGTTTTATATCCTTTAAATCTTTATTTTTCTTTCTTTTCTGCCTCTTTAATTTCTGATTGTCACTTTTAAACTTTATTTTTCTTTCACTTTCCTTCTTTTAGATTTGGATTATTTTTATTCTGTGAAAAATTAATTAAAAAGAAAAAGAAATATTCAAACGGTTATCAGGTATGACCTCTTCCACCACTGTGATGGTGAAAACTGCAGCTAATGAAAGTTTGCTATTTATACAGTTAGGTAACGGTAGAAGACTCATGAGACCAGACTTCTGTCAATACTGCTGTATTCTGATTTTCCAGCTGACAAAGGCCATATACCTATGCAATACTTCATCTTCTTTCCAAACATATACCAAGAATGGGTAATGTATTGTCCCAAGGCTCTTTTCTTTTTCTTTTTTTGCAGCCAGCAGAGCCTCCCAGATCCTGTTTGCTGATCTGTGGTGAGATAAAGAAAGATCTGAAAATTGTAACATATATTCTAAAATAAGCTTGATTTTTTTTTTTAAAAAAAGTGACATCTACCGCAAAATATCCTGATGATGCCCAAATGCATAATGTGGCCCTAGCCATTTCATACAACTATTCTAAGCATTGCAGTCCCTAAGCATATGTCACATATTAAATTAATGCCTTGCTTATCAAAAGTTAACACTTCCTTACATTGCCTTTACAATGTGCATAAAAGATGAAATTTAAATATGGGACTTTCTCCAATAGAAACTAAAACTATGCTCTATTATGGAGATGTAGGTTAAAAAATGGTGCTGGAAGGGATGGTAAACATAAATTATCTTTCTAGACATTTGGGCCATGAACATTCTTTTGTACAGAAGACCTTGCTTAATTATTTCATTGCAATAAGATTTCACTTCTCTCTTTCCTTTCTCCTATCTCGTTTCATTCTAATCAAGCTCTGACTGCTGACAAATTACATTTTTCTGAAGCATCCCAATAATGAAAGCACCACATATTAATATTCCCAGTATTAATATTATTGGTGAAATGGTAGATTAAACACTGGGAATGTGAAAAGTCCATTAAACTTGCAAACGGAAAACATTAAAAGCAGTGCAAACCAGAATGACTTAAGGATGGTCAGAAGGATTAAGGGTTGGGAAACAGGCTGTTTACAAATATATCTGCAGGCAAACGAACGCTAAAGAGAAAGTAGTAATGAGTAATTAGTGAGGAAAGGTTGACTTACAAGCACCTGAGATAATGAACTCCCCTTAAAATCCAGTTTTAACAAGAAAATTTGAAAGAGAACAGGATTTGGATCAATTAAGTAGTAACAAAAATACTGCAAAAATAGAAAACATAAAAGTGTTTATAAGTTGCTCTGAAAGTAACTAGTAGATTTTTGTATGTTTACTTAAAAGTAAGCTTGAGTTCAGAGAAGATTATGCTCAGTTAAAACTTCCATTGTTTCAGTGATGTAATTTTATATTTCTAGATTCTGGCCATGATGGTCTTAATAAAATATCCCATATTCATAGCAATGTGAATTTCAGAAGCAATGTTATTACGTAGTTATGACCTATTATAAAATAGGTAGCATTTCCTTTATCAGGCAAGGTACATAGTTGCCTGATTTAAAAAAAATGTGGCAAATCAGCCTTCTTGTTGTATGATCTTACATTTTATGGCTCTGTGACCATAACTAAGGAGGAATTCCGGGAAGCTCTACTGAAATATTTTTTTCATTACTACAACAATAAAAATTATCTACTGGATGTTAAGCTTAGAAAGCGGACTATATGAAGTAACTGAAGCTGATTCCTTCAATGAGCTTCTGCAAAGCTCATTAAAAGGAATCTCAAAGTGGTTTATAGTTTATAAAAATGTGCAGGTCCTTCCTTATGGTATTGTTTGCATTTCAAATCTATATACTACTAAAACTCTCCCATCTTTCAGTTTGGGGTGTTGGCTGAATGCATCTCTCTCTTGGTTAGCATGTTTTCAAACTCTAAAATTATTGGAGAGTTTCATCAAATTAAATTTTAAAAAGACATCAAAAACCCAGAACCTATTCCTATGAGTTTGAAATTTAGCAAAGTTGTGGTTGAGACACACTCATGAGATTATCATTTCAATGCTCCCTGCCAGCTTCCTACAAGGAAACTCAGTGGGGAAGTCAATAGGAAGTTGGAAGTCACTGACACTCCCACTGTTTTTTCCTCCATCCTTGGTCATTCTGTTTCTCTGTTTAAAAAAGTGAGGAAATACTTTTGTATGTGTTCTGTATGGTCATTAACATACTTGTAAACGCCGCGTAGCGATTGGTCAAGTGCACGATGATCTGATTGGTCGAGCGAGCCGCACTGATTGGCCCACCGCGAATCCCCTGCGATTGGTGGAAACTAATCGCAGGAGATTCCAAGCGGTGCCATTGGCCACGGCCGCTGTGGCCAAAGAATAAAAGCTGCTGTTTTTCCCTTGAAGCCGAGCTGATCTCGGGACCAAATAAAGACCTGAAACTGAGTCACTGGCTCCGAGTCTCCTTTCCCGCGACGGACACGACTCTGGCGATGAGGGTGGGATTTCAAGACTAATCCCCATCAAGCACATGTCCTGAGGAAGCGAGACTGACAAGATGGCCAGCATCGCAATGCCCGCACCTTTTAACCCCGCTACCGAGGATTGGGAATCATATACAGACCGATTCCTAATGTTCCTCGAAAGTAGCAATTTAAAGGATGCAACCGGGCAGAAGAAAAGAGCCGTCTTTTTAACACACTGCAGGCCCGCAGTGTTCAAGATGGCAAAAGCTCTCACAAAACCCGAGGACGTGAAGGCAATGGACTGGGCCGATCTCGAGCCATTGCTCCGAAACCACTATGCCCCCACCGTGCCCACCCTCAGCAGGCGGCACGATTTCTACCAGCAGGACCAGAGATCGGGTGAGAGCATCAGCAACTTTGTGGCTGATCTACGGAGCCTCGGGGGCATGTGCAGGTTCACGGACATGGACGAAGCTCTGCGAGACCGTGTCATCCTTGGGCTCAGAGACCCAGTCCTGCAAAGCCGACTGATGGCAAAAGGTGACATCGCCCTTGCCAACGCCCTCGCCGAGGCCACCGCAGCCGAAGCAACCCAGAAATCGGTGGCTCGAATGTGGAGACTGGACACTGGGGACCACACCGCGACCACACCGAGATGGGCACGGTGACCGAGGCACGCCCCGAAGCAAGCTGCCGACAGACCACTGCCCACCATGGCGACTTCAACTCCACCTCTGATACCACGGATGAGGAAGAGGACATCTATCAACTCCAGAGGGGATGAGACCGGCGCGACCAGCGGAGTTGTAAGTCGGGACCCCAATGTGCCAGTGCGGAGGCGACCACCTTCGATCGGAGTGCCGGTTTTTTGATGCGATCTGCCGACACTGCGATAAAAGAGGCCAGATCGCCCGAGTCTGCCGACTTAAGAAAGCCAACAGCCCCGTTCACATTAAAAAACAACATGAACAATTGTTATTACAGCCAAAATTGGGGAAAATATTTACTTCTTTGACTCAATGTAAGAAAAGAGGTGTGGTTTTATACATTAAAGAGGCTATTCCAGCATAATTGATTTACACGGATGAAGATGGAAGAGTATTAATGGTAGAAATAATGGACAATAATATAAAAATACTCTTGATTGCAATTTATGCTCCGAACAATAAACAAGAAGAGTTTTATAAAAAGCTACACGTGAAAATAATTGGACTGGACTATGTTAATATAATTATGATGGGAGATTTTAATGGAATTGTGGACAATAAACTGGACTATATAGCAACAACAACAAAGCAAAATAGAAAGGCTCTCCCAAGGTCTTTTTTTAAAATGACAGATGAATTAACTTTAAAAGATATTTGGAGAGAAAGAAATGTTAAAGCTAAACAATATGCTTTTTATTCAAATAGACATTTATCATGGTCCAGATTAGATATGATTTGGATCTCAACAGAACTAATATCTAATATTAAAGAAACAAATATTGAAACAAGTACTTGGGCAGATCATAGCCCAATGACAATTAAATGGAAGGGACAAAAAAAAAGATCGAGATGGACATTAAATAATACTATTTTAAAGGAGAAAGATTTTACACAATGGATGGAGAAGGAATTGGCTTTTTTCTTCAGAGAAAATAAAAAAGAAGATACTTCAACGCAAAATGTGTGGGATACAATGAAGGCTAGAGGTTTGATAATAGATTATACAAGAAAAAAGAATATTAGGAAAAGGCAAGCTTCAAAGGCCTTGGAAGATGAGTATAAAATTCTTGAAAAAGAATTACAGAAAATGCCACAGAAAAAGGATATTAAATTGAAGCTGGATGTAGTTAAACATAAAATGGAATTAATAGAGAAAGAAGAACTGGCACAGAAAATTAGAAACTCTAAACAGAATTATTTTGAAGATGCAAATAAACCAGGTAGATGGCTAGCATATAAATTGAGAAAAGAGAAGGAATCAAGAAAAATATTGAAGTTAATAGATGAACAAGGCCAAGTTTGTTATGGGAATAAGGAGAAAAAAGAAATTATTCAAGATTTTTATGGGCAACTATATAAACAAGAGAATATTGATGAAGAAAAAGTCAAACAGTATTTACAGGAAGCTAATTTACCAAAGATACCTAAAGAGACTGAAGAAATGTTAGAAAACAATAAAACAATGATGGAACTAAATGAAGCATTTAAGAGACAAAATAATGGGAAAGCTCCGGGTCCAGATGGGCTTCCAGTAGAATTTTATAAAACATTTCAAGAATTATTGAGCATCCCATTGTTAGAAGTTATGAATGAAGTTATGTTAAAAAAGATGATACCTAAAACATGGTCAGAGGCTTATATTACACTCATACCAAAGGAAGAGACTGACCCATTGCAAATTAAGAATTATAGACCTATTTCTTTATTGAATGCAGACTATAAAATCTTTGCTTCAATCTTAGCAGAAAGACTTAAAAAATATTTAAATAATTTTATTCACTCAGATCAAAATGGATTTCTGCCAAAGAGACAAATTAGAGACAATATGAGAGTAATCTTGGACACTTTGGAATACTATGAGGCTCATCCTGAAAAGCAAATGGCTTTGATATTGCTAGATGCTCAAAAAGCATTTGACAACGTGAACTGGAGATTTATGTTATTATTATTGGAGCAGATGGGTTTTGCTAAAAAATTTATTCAAGCAATAGAAGCTATATATAATAAACAGACAGCAAGGGTAATGATGGAGGGGGAACTTACAGATTTTATTAATATAAGGAAAGGCACAAGACAAGGATGCCCCCTATCTCCTTTGCTATTTGTGTTGACCTTGGAAGTGTTGAATAGAAATATTAGGGATGATAAAAGCATAAAAGGAATGAAAATTAAGAAGGAAGAATTCAAGCTACAAGCTTTTGCTGATGATTTAGCTTTTATTTTGGAAGATCCGCTAGAAACAGCTCCAAAGTTACTGGAAAGGATAGAGGCATATGGAGAGGTGGCTGGTTTGAAAATAAATAAAGATAAAACAAAGATTTTGACAAAGAATATGCTATTGAGACAGAGAGAAGAATTGGCAGATCTTTTGAAAATTCAAGTTACAAATAAGGTTAAGTATCTGGGGATATATTTGACAACAAGATGTAGCACATTAAAGGAGAATAATTATATTAAACTTAAACAACAGATAATTACAGATTTGAAAAAGTGGGAAAACTTGCAATTGTCATTAATAGGGAGAATTTCAACAATTAAGATGAATATCTTACCTAGAATTTTATTTTTGTTTCAAACAATACCAATTAGGCTTGGAAAAGACTATTTTGAAGATTTAAATAAAATTATGTTGAAGTTTATATGGCAAGGTAAAAAAGCGAGAATAAAGCTAAAGCTTTTGCAAGATGCTAGAATTAGAGGAGGTTTTGGTCTGCCTAATTGGGAATTGTATTATCAAGCTGCAAGTTTGATATGGGTCAAAGAATGGATAACATTAAGGAAACATAGGTTGTTGACATTAGAAGGGCATGACTTGCTGTTGGGCTGGCATGCTTTTTTGTGGTATAAGGGAACTAAAACACAGGGTTATTTTAGAAGACATTATGTACGGGAGTCTCTGTGGTTAAATTGGGAGAAGATAAAAAGACAATGTTATTTGAAAATTCCAGTTTGGTTATCGACCATTGAAGCATTTTCCTATCCTATAATCTACAAGAAGGAACAAACAGTCAGATATGGGGAACTTTTGGATGAAAAGGGTGAACTTAAATCGATCCAAAACTTAGAGGAACAAGGTATAAGGATGAATTTGTTTTCATATGCACAAATACATTCAAGGTATGATGAAGATTCCAAAACGGAGGGATTTTATGATAAACAGACTGATTTAGATAAGATCTTGATGGGTACTGATGAGAAGGTGATTAAAAAACTATATGGTTATTTACTGGGAATGAAATTAGAGGAAGAACAAGTTAAAGAAACTATGATTGTTTGGGGGAAGAATTTTGGATATGGGATTGATTTAGAGAAATGGCAGAAATTGTGGTCTCAAAATTATAAAATGACAATGTCAACAGCATATAAAGAAAACTTGTATTAGATGTTTTACAGGTGGCACTTTCCTCCGACAAGAATAGCAAGAATGTTTAAGAACAAATCTGAAAAATGCTGGAAATGTCATCAGATACCCGGCTCATATTACCATATGTGGTGGACTTGTGAGGATGCAAGAAAATATTGGACTATAATTCGCATGTGGTTGGAAAAAATGACAAAGAAACATATAGACTTGAAACCAGAGATCTTCTTATTGGGAATTTTACCTGATATATACAGTAAAGATTTGAAATACCTGATTGTAAATGTATTAACAGCGGCCAGGATTGTATTTGCTAAAAATTGGAAGAATGAGAAAATACCATTACAGGAAGAAATTATTAAGAAAATATTGGAATGTGCTGAGATGAGCAGATTGACATTTGAAATTAGAGAGCAAGAGGATAAACAATTTTACGAAATTTGGGATCTTTTTTATAAATGGCTAGATGATAAAATACGATAATAGAATATTTAGAATGCTAGATAGTAAGGAATATCTTTATTTTGCTATTATTTTGTTATTTGATATTATATTTATAAAGGATTTTTTAGGATTGATTTGATATGACTAGATGATTTGTTATAGAGTAAACTGGTTTAAAGTATTGTTAGCTCATAAAGCATGAATGATTAAAAATATAGTCAAAAACTTCTTTTTTTAGTGATATTAGGATATATAAGTTTGGATTGACAATATGAGTTGTTATGTAACATAATTGTAATTGAGACTACAGAATGAATGCATAAAAATGATGAACCAACTGACACACTGGATGTACACATAAGAGTTGATGTTTTTATGTTTTGTTTGTCTTGTTTGTTTGTAGAAAATTAATAAAACCTTTTTCAAAAAAAAAAAGAAAGCCAACAGCCCCAATGGTGAGATCACAGCAACCGGAGACGAGACGGCACCCCCCCCCCAGACCCAGAGACCACCAAGCTGAAAATCGCTGGAACCGAGATGGACGGGGCCTATCCGACAGAGAGAGGAAACCCACCAGACGGTCGTCATCGGCCACTCATCCAGTGCAGACGCCCAAAAGGTATACGTGGAAGTGGGCATCGAGGGCAAACCATGCAAGATGGAGGTGGACTCCGGGTCCTACCTCTCCATGGTTGCATGGCAGGAAATCAAGCATTTGGTGCCCATGATCCATGAAAGGGGACTGGAAACCCAGAAATTAATCCTTAAAGACTACCAGGGGAATCACATCCCGGTAGTCGGAACAGGACATTTTGAAGTAACCTTCAAAGGGCGCACAGCAAGGCTTCCCCTGATGATCGTGGACCAAGACCGACCCAGCCTTTTGGGACTACAGTGGTTCGCGCCACTCGGGATCGAAGTTACGGGCGTCGACCACGTCACAGATGCCGACTGGGAAGAGCAACTCGCAAGGGACTTCCAGGAAGTGTTCGATGGCACCCTAGGCAAGTACCGAGGACCCCCTATTTCCTTCAGCCTAGAACCCAGCGTTCCCCCGATATGCCTAAAACCACGGCGAGTACCTTTTGCACTCTGGCCCAAGATCGATGAGCAAATAGACAAGTTCATCAAACAAGGGGTCCTAGAGCCAATCGATCACGCCCGATGGGAGACCCCCATAGTCACCTCAGTCAAGCCCGATGGGTCGGTGAGAATCTGCAGGGACTATAAGGCCACCCTAAATTGCGCCTTACAACAAAGCGCCTACCCCATTCCAGTGGTGCAGCACCTCCTACACTCACCTAGGGGAGGCAAGGTTTTTGCGAAGCTTGACCTGGCACAAGCCTATCAACAGCTGCTGGTCGACGCAGAAACCGCAGAGGCGCAGACCGTAGTAACCCATCGGGGAGTGTTTCGCTGTAAGAGACTCCAGTTTGGAGTCAGCGTGGCTCCGGGAATTCTCCAGAGCCTCATGGAGAGACTCTTGCAAGGAATTAGGGGGGTGGTGCCCAACTTCGACGATGTACTGGTGTCAGCAGCCAACCAACAAGAACTAGAGGGTCATCTAAGGGAGGTACTAACAAAATTAAAGGAGGCCGGGCTAAAGGTGAAAAAAGAAAAATGCCAACTGCACACAGAGCGGGTCGAATTCCTAGGATACCTCCCAGACTGACACGGCATCCACCCAACCAAAAAAAAAATCAGAGCCATTAAAGAAGCCCCCACGCCAAAGAATAAAATGGAACTACAGGCATTTCTAGGACTACTTAACTTTTATAATGTGTTCCTGCCCCAAAAGGCGACTGTGGTGGAGCCTTTGCATAGGCTTTTGGACAAGGCAGCCACGTGGACTTGGGGGAAATGCGAGGAAGCCGCCTTCAACAAAACCAAGGGCCTGCTCACCTTGGATGCCGTCCTCATCCAATACAACGAGACCCTACCACTAGCCGTCACATGCGACGCATCACCTTTCGGCGTCGGCACCATCCTCAGCCACACTCTCCCCAATGGAAAAGAAGCACCCATCGCCTTCTTTTCAAGGACCCTCACCAAACCGGCGAGAAACTACAGTCAGCTGGACAAAGAGGCCCTGGCTATCGTTACCTCAGTGAAGAGGTTCCACGAGTACCTCTATGGCCGGATGTTCACCATCATCACCGACCACAAGCCACTGCTGGGAATCCTTGCAGGGAACAGGGCCACCCCGAACATTCTATCTCCTAGAATGACAAGGTGGTCCGAATTCCTTGCCGCCTACAGCTACCAGCTTACACACCGACCCGGTAAGATGATCACCAACGCAGACGCCCTGAGCCACACGCCGCTACCGGACCTAGACACCGACCCAGCACCCACGACGGCCACCCTTAGCATAGAGACTCTGCCCGATCTACCCATAACCGCGTCAGACATTGCCTGCGAAACTAATAAAGACAAGCATCTGGCGCGGGTGTTACATTGGGTAGAGAAAGGGTGGCCAGAAAAAGACGACGACGAATCATTCAGGACATTTCTGAATCGGCAAACAGAACTGTCATTACAAAAAGGTTGTGTACTTTGGGGGGATAGGGTTGTTATTCCGGAAAAATTACAAGGGAAGGTATTGGAGTTATTACACGAGGGGCACCCGGGCATAGTTAGAACAAAAGCCCTGGCCAGGAGTTACGCCTGGTGGCCAGGGATGGACAAACAGATCGAGACTTGGGTGGCAGCATGCAAATGTTGCCAAGAAACCAGGCCGAGCCCTCCTGCCGCACCAATCCTGGAATGGGAAAACCCTAGGGGACCATGGTCCAGGATTCACATAGATTTTGCTGGGCCCACTAATGAACACATATTCCTTATCACGGTAGATACTTACTCCAATTGGTTGGAGGTAAGCAACATGAAAACAACCACCACGGAGGCTGTGACCAAGGAACTCAGTAAGCTGTTCGCAACCCACGGCCTCCCAGATGTCATCGTGTTGGACAACGGGCCCCAATTTACCTCACTGGAATTCGAAAAATTCCTAGCGGAACAGGGAATATGGCACGCACTGACAGCGCCAGCACATCCAGCAGCAAATGGGAGGGCGGAACGAATGGTTCAATTTACGAAAAAAACAATCCAAAAAATTGAACACAGGGAAATTCAAGAAAAAATAAACAAAATGCTTTTTATACAACACATAACCCCAAACACGACAAACAACAAAAGCCCGGCAGAACTATTAATGGGGAGGAAATTAAGGTCCCCACTCGACAGGCTGCACCCCACATACAACCCAGAAAAAACCCCAAACTCCTCAAGCAAACGCAGAACATTTACACCAGGTAATGCAGTCTACGCGAAGAACCTTACCGGGGATCCACTTTGGGTGCCAGCAACCATAACCCAAGTGACAGGTCCCCACTCGTACCAGCTGCAAACAACCGATGGACGAGCATGGAAACAACACATCGATCAATTAAGATCGAGAACAACCATGGAAAACACAACCGACACGCAAACAGACACAGACAGACACCCAGAGAGAGAAGGGAACCCACGTAACACAAACCAAGAGGGGAGGGAAGACCCCGGGAACCAACCACCAACAGAAAGAAACCAGCAATAATCACCGACAAGCAGCCAGCTTGAAGCCTCACCAGGGAGAAGCAGCCAGGCCAGCTCAACCAGCCCAGAAAGACCAGGCGGGAGTGGCAACAACCGCAGCTCAACCAACCCGGGTAGACCGGGAGGGAGCTGCAATGAAAGACCCGGCAAAACCTTCCAGGCGGTTCCATCACTGAGGCAGAGAGCAACACAGAACCCGACTGAACCGGCCGGGAGCCAAGCACCAACTAACCTGCGCAGGTCAAGTAGGCAAGTACGAAGCCCCGCCTACTTATGGGACTATGTTACGTAGGACCATACCAAGAGGGGAGGGGTGTTCTGTACGGTCATTAACATACTTGTAAACGCCGCATAGCAATTGGTCAAGTGCATGGCGATCTGATTGGTCGAGCAAGCCACACTGATTGGCCCGCCGCGAATCCCCCGCGATTGGTGGAAACTAATCGTGGGAGATTCCAAGCGGTGCCATTGGCCGCGGCCGCCGCAGCCAAAGAATAAAAGCTGCTGTTTTTCCCTTAAAGCCAAGCCAATCTCGGGACCAAATAACCAGCTGAAACTGAGTCACTGGCTCCGAGTCTCCTTTCCCGCGACGGACACAACAGTATGCTAACTGTTCAAACTAGTTAAGTCGAATGATGGCTCCTTGAGGAGAGGATTTACCACAGCCTCCTTAAGAACTGGTGGGAGCACCCCTCCCTCAAGGAAGAATTAACTACTACCCAGACCCAATCATACACCCTCTCTAGCATTGTTACCAGGAAGGGTAGAGATCTAACAGAAAGTGTCTGAATTAGCAGCTGCAAGGCCCACTTCCTCAGGCTCAATGGGATCAAACTCCCCCTCTGATAACCAGGCAGGCTCAGCCCCTGTAACTTCCATTGATCCTGCCCCAAGGCTGGAATCCAACATAGAGTAAATAAAAGCAAATGTCAGCCTCAAGATATCTTCCACTGTTGCTTCTCTGCTGCTATGCAAATTTTACTTCTTTCGGCTGTCATGACAACGGTGGGAGGGGGGATTTTGGAGGGGAAGAAGGCTGGAGGTGTTCTGCATTCCTTTGCTGGGTTAGCAAGGGGAGGGGGGATTCTTTTCTTTAACTTTCCATTTCTTGGCTAGCCTCTGTCCTCTTTTGCACAACTGCAAACTTTTATCAAAATATGTCAAGGTCACTTGACAAGAAGCCTCATCACCACCGGGAGATGACCACATGATCATATTCAGAAATTTTAATTGGAAGAATCATTTGCACTTTGGGGGGTGGGAGCAATTCTATTCCTTTGTATATGTGTTCTACCCGCCAATTTCTCAGTTTCGGAATTGGATCTGTAGTTTCCACTTTATTTTCCAGTAAAAGGATAACTTTGCTCTACACCATGGAGTCTGAGTATTTCTTTCTTGGGATCTAAAGGGAGCACAGACTGACATTATTCCGAAACTCCCACATCAACCCACCTGGAGAAAACAGCAACTTTTCTTCCGAGGGGGTTTCATCTCATGTCGTCTCCAGCCAGCGATGAAGAGGACCAGGGAGCTGCGGGGGGGGGGGGGGGTGGCAGCCGATGCTGCTACCAGAGATGCCGGCTGCTGACCTGCTGGCCGACTTGACTCTGGAAGAAACCCCAGACGAGACGCCCAGATGGTCATTGGGGGTTGGTTGGAGAGACTCTGAAGACCCCCCTCCTCCCAGAATCATTGTAAGATGAAAAGGTGCAAGGGAACGGCTGTGGCAAGAGGGGGAGGAGATGGAATGCAGGCTGGATCCAGCCGGGAAATTCCTTATGGATGTTTCTGAGAAGCCCAGCACGGCTTAAAGGTATGAGGGGCAAGAGGGAGCAAGGTCAGCCCGGGGAAGTCGAGCTACCCCTACCCCCCTTGCTCAGCCTACGCCAGCGCAGCTGCCCACCGCTGCCCAGGGAGCCCCAGTAATAGGTGTGGTTCCTGGAAGGTGCCACCTGCCCCCCCAGATGTGAAGTTTGGAGGAAATCCCAGAGATTTGGGGTTTTTCCTGGTACAAGTCGGGAGCTATATGGCAGAATTTGAACGGGAGTTCACCTCTGAAGCAGCCAAAGTGAGATGTGTTAGCAGAAACCTGGAAGGGATGGCAGCAGACTGGGTGGTGACTTTGTACAATGATAACTCCCCCCAACTGCAAAGCCTCGATGTTTTCATGACTGCACTGAGGAGAAGGTTTGAGGACCCCCTAGCAGAGAGAAGGGCCAGGATCAGAATGAAGATCCTAGTCCAAGGGGGGAGATCGGTGGCAGACTACACCCAAGAATTCAGGCAGCTGGCATACCACATCTGAGGTTGGTCCCAGGGGGCCCTGTAGAAGCCTACAAAGATGGCTTAAATGAAGATGTATACCACACGTGCATCTCCAGAAGGGACCCACGTGATTTACAGTCGTGGTACTTGCTGGCGGAAGAGGTGGACATTGATCTAACCTGAAGCAGACGCAGAGGAGGTCCTGCCTGGAGAAAACCGCTCCCCCCATATCTCCAAGAGACCTCAACCCCCCAAAAGGGAGGGATGGCGGCAAGAGCCAAGACCATGGCATGCTTCCATTGTGGGAAGGAGGGCCACCGGATGGCGGATTGCCGGGTCAAGACGGACCCACCGAAAGCGCGGGGCCCAGGGAGGAAGCCCGAAAACCCCTCAACCAAGCCTCGCGAGACCGGGCTGAAGACAAGAGAGGTTGTAGAGGTTGCCCTTTCGGTGGGAGAGGAGCTGGGACCTCCAACCCCACTCGACGAGAGCGAGACCAACTCGGAAGATGACATCCCGGTAAGTCCTAACCAAGGGCCCATGACCATCCCAATAAAGTTAAGGCAGCCCACCTCTGGGACTGCGGAAGAGATGTTGGCCTTATTGGACTCGGGGTGCACGAGGTGTGTAATTAACATGAAAGTAGTTAAGGGTATGGGCATCGGACTGAGAACTTTAAGAACGCCCATATCTTTCTGCCAACTGGATGGGTCTGTGGCGGGAGGTTGCCCCACACGTTTTATAATGGAACACCTAGAAATTATCATGGGAAGCCACCATGAGTCCCTGTGTTTTATTGTGGCCCCTGGGATGGAACAGCCTCTAATATTGGGATTACCCTGGCTTCGGAAGTGGAATCCCCATGTGAACTGGAGAGATGGGTGGATACGTATCTGCACCGATCGGCCACCGGAAGGGGAGGAGCAACCCTATCTGGAAGGGGAGGAGAAATCCCATCCGAAGTCCCAGGGTCTGGCCGAGACAGCTTCCGCAGGTGCCGAACACGTGGAAGGGGAGGAGAAAATCCCGAAGGAGTATTGGTACTTAAGAGAGGTGTTTAGTGAAGAGGCTTCCAATGAGCTCCCCCCTCATTGGTCAACCGATTGTAGTATTGAATTCCTACCGGGGGTGATGCTCCCGAAACCGAAGCTGTATTCGATGACACCGGGGGAGCTGGAGGAATTGAGGGCATTTATCGACAAGAACTTGCAACGGGGTTTCATCACACCTTCCAGACCTCGAGTGGTGGCCCCTGTGATGTTTCGCGAGAAGAAAGATGGCTCCAAACGTCTGGTAGTGGACTATAGAAACCTGAACACAGTGTCCGTAGAGAACGTGTACCCCCTCCCTCTGATGAAGGACATGTTAGCCCACCTGGCAAAGGGGAAGATTTTCACAAAGCTGGACTTGAGGGAGGCATACTACCGAATCCGGATTAAAGAGGGAGACAAGTGGAAGACTGCGTTCAACTGCCTGTTTCCAGTTCAATGTTCTCCCTTTCGGCCTACAGGGGGCGCCTGCTGTTTTCATGCAAATGATCAATCAAGTGCTTCACGAACATTTATACAAGGGGGTTCTGGTATACCTTGATGATATTCTTATCTACACGGAGACTAGAGACGAACATGTGAAACTGGTACGCTCTGTGCTGCACAAGCTAAGGGCCGCCAAATTGTATGCCAAACTATCCAAATGTGAGTTCCATCAAGAAAAAATCGACTACTTGGGATATCGTATCTCCCCTGAGGGCATTGAGATGGACCCAGAGAAAGTGCGAGCCGTTTTGGACTGGGCCCCACTGAGAACCCGTAAACAGCTTCAAAGTTTTCTTGGATTTGCCAACTTTTATAGGCAATTCATCCCGTCTTTTGCTAAAATAGCCATGCCCATCACCAACCTCCTGAAAACAAAGGGGGAATTGAAACCAAAGCCCAGCCAACCATTGAATTGGACCATGGAGTGCCAAGCTGCATTTGAAAAGCTTAAAAGACTTTTTTCTGCAGAACCAGTACTGAAACACCCAGACATGGATGCCCCTTTTGTGATCCAAGCTGATGCAAGCGATGTGGCAGTGGGGGCAGTCTTACTTCAATTAAACGAGAAGGGGACACTACAACCGTGCGCTTACACCTCTCGTAAATATACTGACACTGAAAGGAGATGGGCCATTTGGGAGAAGGAAGCGTTTGCAGTCCGTTGTGCTTTACTAGCTTGGAGACACTTTCTGGAAGGAGCGAAACACCCATTTGAAGTGTGGACTGACCATAAAAATCTAGAAGCTTTAAAAACTCCTCGGAAGCTATCCCCTAAGCAAGTTAGGTGGGCTCAGTTTTTCAAGCGATTCAATTTCTCCTTGAAATATATCCCAGGGGGAAAAAAATTTATGGCAGATGCTTTGTCTAGGATGCCTCAATACAACAGTATCCGTAAAGAAGTGATAAGGCCAATCGTGTACACTACACAGCTGGCTGCCCCTGTAGCTACCCACGCGCAAAAGAGAAACCAGGAGAGGGATCTGCCCACTGACCTGATGGAACGGTTTAAGGAGGCTTTGAAAATGGATGAGTGGTTCCTGGCAAATGCAAATAACTGCACCGTTCAAGATGGTCTAGCTTGGATAGGTGCGAAATTGTATGTACCTCAAAACTTGAGAAGCCAAGTATTGCAACAAACTCATGATTCCAAAGTGGCTGGTCATTTTGTTTTTGTGAAGACCCTACATTTGGTGAAACGGCAGTTTTGGTGGCCTTCGTTGAAAAAAGACATCGAGACTTATGTGGCGAGTTGTCCGGTTTGCGCCTCAGCAAAAAGACCTCCTGGTAAGCCACCAGGGCTGCTGCAAAATGTGGCCAGGCCAACTGCTCCTTGGAAGGAAATTTCCATGGACTTTATAGTAGACCTACCTGAGAGCAGTGAACACACAGTCATTTGGGTGGTGACTGACTTGTTCTCCAAACAAGCCCACTTCATCCCCTGCTCCAAGATCCCTTCGGTGAAGTCATTGGCCAGGCTGTTCATTCTTCATGTCTACAGGTTGCATGGTGTACCTGAGCATGTAGTTTCTGATCGAGGAGTCCAATTTACCTCGAATTTCTGGAGGAAATTTTTGAAGTTAATAGGCTCCACCCAAAGCTTAAGCTCCGCCCACCATCCCCAAACTAATGGGGCTTGTGAGAGAAGTAACGGGGTGCTAGAGCAATACCTCCGATGTTACATAAATTATCAGCAAGTGTGGATCTACTACCTTTTGCGGAGGTAGCATACAATAGCTCTGTTCACAGCAGTACAGGGTTTACTCCTTTCAAAATAGCAACGGGGCAAGATTTTGTGCCCATACCTGAACTGCCTGGTGAAAAACCAAGTGTCCAGTCATTGAGTGACTGGATATCTCAACTTCAACTTAATTGGCCGGTCGCCCGCAAAATTTTGGACGAGGCGCACCAGTCTCATAAGAAATTTGCTGACAGAAAGCGAGCCCCGCAGATGTCGTATCAAGTGGGCGATAAAGTATTCCTCTCGACCAAGTATTTGCAGACTACCCAAAAATCGAAGAAGTTGGGACCTAAGTATGTGGGGCCTTTTCCCATTGAGAGGATTGTAAATCCTGTGACAGTTCAACTGACTTTACCAAAGACTCTTCGTCGTATTCATCCGGTTTTCCACGTCAGTTTGTTGAAACCCGAACGTACCTGTACCTTGAGACCGACCCAGTCTGATCCCCCTGTACCATTGTTGATTGAGGGTGAACAACATTTCGAGATTAAAGAAATTCTAGACTCTAGGAAATGGAGGGGTCGTATCCAATATCTTGTAGCTTGGAAACATTTTCCTCCGTCCCATGCTGAATGGGTTAATGAGAAAGACCTTAGAGCTCCTGAACTGCTCAAGAATTTTTATGCCAAATACCCTGATAAACCATAGAAATGTATATCAATGTTAACATGTGATTATGTTATTTTTTCTTATAGGGACTAATGTCCTTTCTCTGGGGGTCCGAATGTCAGCCTCAAGATATCTTCCACTGTTGCTTCTCTGCTGCTATGCAAATTTTACTTCTTTCGGCTGTCATGACAACGGTGGGAGGGGGGATTTTGGAGGGGAAGAAGGCTGGAGGTGTTCTGCATTCCTTTGCTGGGTTAGCAAGGGGAGGGGGGATTCTTTTCTTTAACTTTCCATTTCTTGGCTAGCCTCTGTCCTCTTTTGCGCAACTGCGAGCTTTTATCAAAATATGTCAAGGTCACTTGACAAGAAGCCTCATCACCACCGGGAGATGACCACATGATCATATTCAGAAATTTTAATTGGAAGAATAATTTGCACTTTGGGGGGTGGGAGCAATTCTATTCCTTTGTATATGTGTTCTACCCGCCAATTTCTCAGTTTCGGAATTGGATCTGTAGTTTCCACTTTATTTTCCAGTAAAAGGATAACTTTGCTCTACACCATGGAGTCTGAGTATTTCTTTCTTGGGATCTAAAGGGAGCACAGACTGACAGCAACTTTATCTGCTGGATGTACAGTATATTTTTCACAGCAACGCCTGCAAGTGACTCTCAGTATTATCCCCCCCTCCCAAGAGAGACTGAGTCACCCAAAACAGGGCTGCAGGAAGACTTAGCTGCAGACACAGTATGGACAGAGAAATAGTTACATTTTTGCAGCTATAATCACTACAAGGTAGGCTATAACAGTAGCTCTAGCTCATGCCTGATTGTCTTCACTCCCCATTGTTGGTGTTCTAGGCATCGCTTAGCCCACTTTAATTTTCTCAGCCCTTCCTTCTACTATAGGGATTTATGGGAACTATGGGCATGGAGAGGCAATTCTTATGCAATCTGGTCCAAAGTTGCAATCGTTCTTCCATTCCAAGTGATCATCAAGGCTTTGCCAGACTGTGTAGACCAGGGGTATCAAACTGGTGGCCTGTGGGCTGGATGCATCATGCACAGGCCATGCCCACCCCAGCTCGGCAAAGGGGAAAAAAACATTGCAAAACATCACATGATGGCAATGTGATGCCACAAGTTTGACACCCGTAGTGTAGACCTTCCAGAACAATGCTAAGCTCCCTCTGGAACCCAGCTGGGTCCATCTGTGGAGTGGGCTGATCTAATAGACCCAACCTACCAGTGCTAAGGGGTTCCAGTGAACTGGAGACTCACCACGGAGTGCTCTGATCATGACAGGTGAGAAGTTAATATCTTCCCCAAATCCAGAGCATTGAACCGCTGCTGTAATAGAAAAAAACAGGACAAGCATATGAGAACGATTATGAATCTGGGTGACTTGGGACAGGCCTATGGTGGCCATGTACTTCCAAGCAGTCTCAGACCCCATGCCTAGGGAAGGCAAGTTAAGATTCCCCAATATCATAAGCCTGGGGAAATCCATCACCAACCACCTCAGAGTCAAGATGCGCAGTCAGAGAGGTTTCTGCACAACAGAGAGGCTGGTACAACAATTCTCACTGAACCCTTCCGGTGCCCAAACTGAACAAATAGGAACTTGCATTCAACAATCTGATGGGCAGGACTCCTGGATTCCTCCCAAGCATCTCTGATCCTATACCCTGAGATCTTGGCTGGTGCCACACTTGACTCTAGAGTTTTGAGAATTTTTGAAATGGAATTTAGCTGGTCTGAAAAGAGACTGATTCCAATAAGTTACTTAGAGAATGTGATGAAGGTACATTAGCAGGTCTACTTTTTCCAATACAATTGCATTCTTAATTGAGAAAATTAAGAAGATGCTAATGATCTGTTGTTAAAAGGAAATTCAACTATATAGCATTCTCTCTAGATTTTGCAAAGAAAAATGCTTAACTGTCTTAAGTCATCCAGGTAGCGTTGGCTGGACGTTGAGTCAACAAAATGCTTCAAACCAACAAAGACAGAAGTACAGTTGCTATGACTCAACTTCCACTTCTTACATTTATTTCCTTTCAGTAAAGCTAAGCAAATAAAGCTGTGTTTATGTACAAATCTACTGCTGTGTCTACCAGTCAAAATTTGATTGTGATTATTAAGCCATTTACAACACCTTAACCTACATTTTTATTTTAAAGTATTTTTATATACGTAAAAGGTTATGCACATATTACCACTTCTGTGTCCTAAATGTCCATCTCCTGAATTAAAACAGGGCAGAAAACATGGGGTACTTCAGTATAAATATTTTCAATAGAAGTTTGTTCACCGCAGTCTTTTTTCCTTCTTTTCTAAATCATCTGAAGCTTCAAAGAGTTAAGCTACCATTGACATGCCCGAAGGGCTAATACTCTTGATGATTCTGTTGCTATTCTAAAAATAGGAGGCAAGTTTTCTAATCTCCTTGCCAGTCATTTCCACTCCCTGCCAGTTTTTTCCTGCTCTTTCTTGCAAAGGGGCATCTGCAACCCAGAACTGTCTATGACCTATGTTTTTGGAATGATTACCAGGGCTTATTTGTTGAACAATTTAGAATTCTTAACCTGTCAGTGGGCTTTAGAACTAAGTTACAGAAAGCTGGTTTTTTGCTTGATTGTAAATGAGTTGGTAGGTCTATTTATTTGATGTTTTTTTTAGGCAACTGTAATAGAAACAAAAACTAGAAAGCTAACCCTGGGTGTTACCATGTAAAACCAAGGTTTGGATGTTTAAATGAGGATAAAAATAATCACATAAGCTTTCCCAGGAACAACAGAAAAGGAATCCAGGAAAGTCGCTTAGGCAAAAAAAACTAAGATTAGGAGAATATAGATCTCTCCATATATGTTATGCTTGATGCAGAAAGGACATGGGTCTAACTTTATCAAAACAGAATGATCATCCTTCTGTTGAAAAACTGAATGAACTTTTCATCAGTTTGAGACATCGGTTTGCTTACTTGTTCAAGCCCTCCAAGAGAAATATGAAAGTTTATTTCTTTCAATAAAATTAACTGTGAATTAAGGGATTACAGAATCATAGAAAATGAGCTGTTTGTTGGAAAAGGAAATCCTGCTTTTTTGCTTCCATAGACTCACATGATTCTTCTCTTACAAGGTCTACAAGTCAACTACATGGCTGGCTGATTGCCCAACAGAGTCCAAATTTCCCACCCTAGTTCCACCACTATACCATGCTGGATCTCCTTCCATCAAAATGGAAAGTTATGATAGTCCAAGTCAGCATATTGTTCTGACTGGGATAACCAGGTTTGACAGATACCACAAAAGCTAAATGTGGTGCCTAAAAATTGGCAACAAAATTAGATATATACATTTTCTTTTGTGGAGAGAAGCATGAATTATTTAGGAAGACTCAACACCAGAATTATTGGACTAATAATTGAGCACTGGGGAAGCCCCAAAGTTATTAGATCTTATCCACCAGAATAATAACCGTTAGTGAAATTCTTGCATCTGAACAGGATTTGATTGAATTAAATCAGTTATATTATCTTCTATGTTGTTTTTCCTAGGTATGAGATTTTGTATGCAGACAAATGCATTGTGTTTGCCCAGTGTTTCAGTCAACTCTACCTGTTGTATGATATTATAGAAATAATTATCTTTTCAGTCCTGTACTTGATTGGTGGGGCACAGGAAATTTCAGGACTGATGGCTAGATTGGGAAGCCAAAAACAAAGAAAGAGAGACAGACAGACAGACAGATTTTTTTCTGGATTATTGAAGTGAAGCAAGTGAATCATGTTGACACAGACTTTTTCTCTGTTGCCCAGTTGAATTGGGAGATAAGGCTAACTAAAGCTACTTCAAATTCTTTTGACATATTTACATTTAATTTGAGAAACAAGTTTTTTTTTGGCTAGATCATTTACCTGTCTGTAGTTCACCATAAAGTTTAGAGTCTGAAAATCTTTCAGTCACAGAACTCATCTCTTCCAAAAAATATGACATACAACATTGGATAATGTTTATTTATTACCCAGGTTCTAAGCTGTTTATTACAAAGCTTGCCCTTAGACAGTTTCTTTATTTACAGAATAACTTTAACATAAAATAAATTGTATTTGCAAGCAGAAGTTCCTATCTGTAATATTTACAATGCAGGACAAATTGTGGGAATAAATCAGCATTGGTCAGAAGTAGTTTGTCAAAAAAAATCTTACTATAGGTCCAAAATCCACATTTTGCATTTTGGAAGGACATTATTCAGTAAGCAGAAGTGACAAATATTGAAATTACTGCAATATACAGTACAATAGATTATCAATGGACATAAATTCAATTAACTATTAGCATTTCAATTCCATAATAGCAGCAACAACATATGGTACATCCATAAGTTTAAATAAATAGATGATAGCTAGATAGCTAAATAGATAAACTGAAAGAGAAAGTTTCAAACTATTCTATGATGCCTGATGCTATTCTTGAAGTCATCAATTGCAACCTACCAGTGAAAATGCATTCGAAGGAGGGCATCTATTTTCTGATATTTAGAGAGAGATCCCATTGTTTCTTTCTCATCATCAGGATCTCCATTAACCTATCTAGCCACATAGTATGCCTCTTATTTTTCACCTTCTGTCCTGATGTCAGTTATTGGAAGTTTTTCCTGCCATCCACGTCAGTTTCAGCCAATCATTTCCACTGTGCATTTCTTTGATCGGATGTTGCATAAATGGAATGACAAGAAGAAAAAAAATATATGCTAAAATAATTTCTATATTTCCTTTGTCTAAAACATACGAATACTTATGAATAGCAATCGGTATGGACAGTACTTGATTAGCACCACAGTTGGGACCAACAACTCAATCATTAAAGGGAATGGTTAAAAACTGAAGTCGCAACTGTACTTATGATCTTACTTCACCTTTGCTTTAGAGACCTGAAAAGTTTGTAAATAAGAGAATTAATTGTAAAGGTACTTCATCATTGTTGTAACTGCAAAAGGTTGCTATACAAGGCAATTGTTAACAAGGAATACCTGTCCAATTGCAAATAGGATTCCAGGTTTTTTACATATTCAGTGTTTTTCTTGGTTAGGAAAACCTGAAAAAAACGTAACTCTCTCTTTCTCTCTCTCTCTCCCCCTCCCCCCCCAATCATGTGTTTACGACACACAGTGTGCTTAAGACATAGTGGTTCGCTCAACAAATGGGCAGAAAAGGAGAAGGGAGAAAAATAAGGAGGTGAATATGTTGTGTTGATGCTTTTCCTCTCTGTTTCGTTCTGCCTTAAAACATGAGCCACGCAGGGTGAGCCACTCAGGAACATTGAAGAATTTGTTACTTTAATGTACAGTGTTATTTTTTCTTAATCTTTAGAGAAAATAAAGACTTTTGTTAAGCTTTTGTACGAGATCAATCCAAAAAGTTTAGGTTTGCTATTTCATATTTGTCCCCAAGCTAAACATTAACTTAAAAGTTTATACTCTACATTATGAAATGCTTTTCAATTGAGACATTAAAGAGTTTTAAGATTAAATTCTTATCAGATTCATAAGACATGCAGGAATGCTAAGTCACACACAGTAGTATTATTACTTATCATTTGTTGTGCACCAGCACACAGGCACCAGAACATGGGTTTCATCAGAAAACATTTTTACAAAACTATATAGTCTCTATTCTTTTTTTTTTTTTTTTGGAACAAATTTTATTGATTTTAAAGACAAACAAACCATCATTAACCATTAAATACCTAAAACCTCTTTCCATTATTAATTTTACAAGTCAAGTAGAATATTATTTTATGCAACATAATTCTGTTTTACAACATTTCAATATAAACATATAGATATCTCTTAACAAATTTCTCATTATTTCTCTTTTCTTATTCAATTTCATTGTTACTATTATTATTTTCTATATTTATTCAGTTTATAGTCATCATCTTCATTCCTCTCTGACTTGATTACCATTATTCTCATCCAACATTCCTCTGAGATTTTATTAATTCTCAAACAAAACATAGATACACAAAACACAAAAATATAAAACTTCTTTTAAGAAAGTAGTTTGGCCTCAGATTACCTCTCTTTGTATGGACTTCAATTAAATTCGTGCTCATCTTATATACCATTACCTATCTTATTTACCATTCTATATCTTCTATATAACTTCTCCCCGCTTTTCATTCTTCTTATTTCTATTTTATTTAATTCATTTTAATTTAAATCACTGTATTTGTATTTTTTGTCCACTTTCCAAATTATCCATTTATCTCATTCCCTATAGTAAGAAAAATAAAAGAATTTCTCCTGAAATCATTGATCAGAGTATAATGCCTTTCTATCCTCCCCCTAAATTAATATTTAAAATAATGCCTGATACCCAGTCTGATTCTGCTTAGTACATTCTACCTACTAACCTTTAAAGAGAAAAAATAATAAATTCATAATAATTAATATAATTAGTTAAATAAATCTAAATATTAAATCTTATAACATTCCAATTGTCTATTTCAAAAAACAAGTGCTACAATTTTATTAAATTTTAAAATCTGTCATTACTAAACATTTCAATATTTTAATCTTTTATTAATTCTTATAATATTCTAGTTTTCTATTTCTAATACATAGTACCATCTTATGTACCTTGCAGAATCTTCTTTTTTAAAGAAATTATACCTTACCCTTTATCCCTAAAAAAAAATCCTTTTTTCCCATCTTGTTTCATACCTTTGTGGCTTTTCCCTCCCTTTTCCCTCCCTTTCTTATCCCCCCTGGCCTTTTTACCCCCCCTACTAACCTCCGCCTTTTTAGCTTTCCCTCTCTGTTGTAATCCTTTCTCCTTTTGCTCAGTAACATTAAGTTGGTTTTGCATCTTATTTTTTCCTTTCTTAAGTGTTTTTTTAAGTCTTAAGTCCTTCATTTTCCTTCCTTTCTTCTTTCTCTCTTAATTAATTTTTTAGATTCACTGAAGATGGCATCTTCTTCTTCTTTTTCTTCTTCTCCTTCTATTTCCTCCATCTGTTGTTGTGTTTGCTGATAAATACCAAGTGCCATTTCTAAAGAAAGGAAAGCTTCTTTCACAGCATCCTTACTTTCTTGATATTCCTTTCTAAGTTCATCATCAGATAAAGCCATTCTTTGTTCTTCTTAGAGCAACCAAAATGTTTCAAAAGTTAAAACAATTTCTCAAAGTCCCAGAGACATCAATCAATCCAAACAACGCACAAAGTTCTCGCTTTCTCTTCCTGGGGTGGTATCAGTAAAAGGGAAAAGAAAAAAAGCCCAATCTGTATTTTACAGCCTTGTTGCAATCAATTTCTAGTCTCAAAATCTTCAAGGCATCTCCTCCAGCAAGATCTTAATTTTTTTTTTTTGTCCTCTCCCTTCCCACTTATAACAAGAAGCCAAGTTTTTATCTTTTATAAAAAACAACAGGTTTCTCAATGACCATTTGTTGATTCCATAGGGAAGGAGAGTAAACTTTCCTTTCAGCACCTCAATTTTGTCGCTTGAAATCCTCCTCTGGAAACAAAGTATTTTTCAAAAAGTCATAGTTCTCAGGATTAAACGCCTCTTAAAGTCCTGGATCAGCCAAAAAACTTTCTCTTTTAAACTTTCTCCCCTCTTCCTCCTGCTCAGTCTTACCCAGCTGCCAGCTTCTTTGTGGCGGCCATTACAGACCGCTGCTCGACTGCCTTGAGAAAAGGGGGTTTTGCCGGCTGGGGAGGGGGTCTGCAACACCCCCAAACCCCTCACCAGCTCTCCCTATCTTTGGCTGCCTCTGCAAGGCAGCCTTAGCCTCCAAACCCGTCTGGATCGGAGGCACCAAAACGGCTAGCGCGGCAGGGATTGCGTAGGATTGCAAAACCCTGCCGCTGGCGAAGCCGACAAACCGGAAGTTCTATATAGTCTCTATTCTTATTTTTGGTGTGTGTGTGCGTGTGTGTGTGTGTGTGTGTATGTAGTTGTTTATATAGTCCAATTCATAGTGTCTAAGTCAGGTGAATAAATGTTCCTAGATGTAATCTGTAATTTGTACTCACTGAACATTTGTCATTTAAATGCTATGCAGCATATCTACATTTTGCTTTTATATAAAACCTAAAAGCAAAATCAAATATTAATAAGGAAATAGCGCTACGGAATACCCAACACTTGATATAGGAAACCATGCACATATCTTTTGATATTATGATTACAAAATTTACCGAATGAAGCTAACTAGTATGACAGCATGGAGTATAATAGAATAGAGGAGTATAAATGAATGCTTGCATAAATAAAAAATATTGTATTTGGCTTATCATATAAAAGCAATGAGTAGATGTAACAAGAATGTTCTCTGCCATGATAGTCTTAGGCAATCTAACAATAAGGGTTTTGCCATGGCCATGATTTTTATTAAATATATATGTGTGGCGTACATGATAAAAATGCCAAAGCAACTTCAAAGAGGCAATTTCTCATGCCCATGTTCAGCAATTGCTCATGCTGTCTCGAATAATTCCTAATGTCAGGGCGCTGGAGGCATTTATTTTGCGGTGTTATGATGCCACTGCTAAGGAAGTAATTCCAATGCTTTCTAGAGATGATTATGTTGCAAGTGCAGCCTTTCTCAGCTTCTTATCCCAGAATCCCAATACATGGCCACTATCCAAAAGCAGGGAGCATGACATGGTCCAGTTCATGAAACCAGGAAGAGATTTGTCCAACTCCTCCTTGTTCAGGTAAAAAGGAAAAAAAATGAATCTGAAAGTTATCTCAAATGAAGGAAGACAATCAAGAAGCTATGTTGGAATGGAGGGAAAGGGGAATTAAAGTCTATCTTACTTCAGCATCAGATTTAAGCTTGACATTTCCACAAAATCAAGAAGCAAGTCAGGTAAAATTAAACTAGAAAGGAACTTCTGACTGAAAACAATTGCTACATAGATACTATTTATGTATTGGTATTTATTTATTAGTACTATGTATTTATTAGTACTGTGTCAATGTTATTCTTATTTTGTGTGTGCAGGTGAGGATATTTATTGTTTTTGATGCTGCCTTTGTTTATGTAAGTTTAATTATTATAGGTTTGATGCAGCTTGGAATCTCTATATTATAAATAGAACCATTCCACACTAAATCTGTCTTCTCCTTTAGAGCACTTTATTGTAAGATGACGTCTGTGATTGAAGCAGCAGGGTAAGTTTATTTCCTCCTAGCTTGATTGGAGGAAATAGAACTGCTGGACTACTTTTGTAACATGTTGGGAAAGAGGAAAGTTGCACAATATTACAAGCACAGAGTACATTCTTTGCCAAGTTAATGGGTAGCTACCTCCATAGAGCATTAATTGGTAGTTAGCAAGTGGATCAAGAGACAGACAGACATTGATTATATTGTAATAAATTAAACATATCCAGTTGCCAAGATTTTGCCAAAATTTTAATCCCTTTTTCCTCTTTCAGTAAGTCTGGTTGAGGAAGACTGTGATTATCTTGCCTTTTTGATTGTAACAAACAGGCTGCTAAGAGCTTGACAACTCCAAGTAATAGTAATACATTTTTTAAAATTAAAATATAAAATTTTATTCATCTTGTCCATTTTCACTTCAGCATTGATCATCTTCAAAGGACAGAGTACAGATTTCCCTATACAAACATCTCACACTATAGGTATAGGACGTCATGCCATATTATTAATTTCATTTTTACCTACTTAGCAAAACAAAACACAACACCAATTTGTCAAATTATTCAAATAGGCTGAACATTCCTATTTGTCTCTCATGCCAATGTTAAAGGGGAGGATGCCAGATAAAGTCACCCCATGGAATATTGGTGGTAGCCGTGGCAGTAATTATCAAGCAGCTATACCAAGACAGGAAGTCATGATGAAAGTATGCCAAACTCTCAAGAATATCTGATTGATGAGAGCTGAGACTTCCCACCTTTCATCTTAGAGGATCATCCATGCTACATGCTATGAAGTTAAAAAAAAAAACATGGTTTGGAAAGATAGGACGTAGAACATATAATAACAGAGTTGGAAGGAACTTGGATGTCTTCTAGTCTGAACAGACCTTATTCAAATAAGGCTGGAGATAATACTCCATGACAAAACATTAGCAGGTTTATACTTTCAATTGTATAATTCAAATAGTAGAACAGTATTTGTTCTATTCTTGTTGCTTTATTTGTAAAATATATAAGAGAGCCTTCGTTATCTCTTCCTGTCCCACAAGGTTGCATAGGGTGGTCATGCTATAGGTTTCCTCTATGAAACAATGCCATCTAATGGGACCTAGGGGGATGCCTTCTTTGTTACACTGCCTACTCTTTGAAACAACACATTCCACAGTTCCCTGAGGTTCAAACAGTATCACCCTATTGGTCTTCCATAGAGCTATGAAGATCTGACTTCTCTACCATATACTGTTGCAGAATGGCAGATGAACTCATTGTATGATGTGCATTTTATTTTTCACCATTCTCAATTAGGTATGGATCAGAGGTGGTATTCAGCAGATTCTGACCAGTTCTGGAGAACCAGTAGTGGAAATTTTGAGTAGTTTAGAGAACCGGCAAATGCCACCTGAGTGGAGATTTTACAGTATCCTTCCTCTGCCATGACCACCAAGCCACACCCAGTGGTGGGATTCAAATAATTTAACAACCGGTTCTCTGCCCTGATGATTTCTTCCAACAACAGGGTTCACCAAACTGCTCAGAAAGTTAAATGGTTTTCCCGAAGTGGTGCAAACTGGCTGAATCCCACCACTGGCCATGCTCACAGAACTGGTAGTAAAAAAATTTGAATCCCACCACTGGTATGGATGTTGTTTTCATTGTGGTTTTCTGGTTTTCATATTATATTGTTTCTTTCTTGATTTTTTTTGGTATGCCCCCATCTCACAAATTGTAAAAGGGAGAAGTCACAGGCAGTAACAGTGGAGAAGTAATCATGTTTCAGACCTTAATATGTTGAGATGTGGGATTTTATTTCTGTCTGGTTGCCTTCTGGTTTTCTGCAAACATTAATCCAGATGTCTCTTCACTTGTTTCATTCCTTGAAGCTCCTCAACACATGGCACAATAAATAAAAGAAATGGTACCAAATTGGAAGGCAGAAAAAGGTCATTAAATCTCAACCATCCCAGTTTGCTATGAAGAAGTCATTATATAAAAGGACAATATCTATTACAAATGTCTGGCCATTGATTTTCTTGTATATTATTGTATGTAGAATTATACTGTTTTATATATTGTGAAAAACAAAAACCCTAAATGTACCTTCACTAGTTCACTAACATTTCAGTCAGTATTTCTTTTGATCAAGCCTTCCTGGATTAAACTTTTGAACTGATAATAGATGTTAACTTCACCTGTTCTAAATAGGTATAAAAAGAATTAACAATAGATATTAAAAACAAGTATCTTAGTAACTATTCTGACTTTCATGTATGTGATATACTAACCTACAATTTTCCATGTCTGTTCTACATTTATTCTAGTCATGACTTTAGAGAATTCTTCAGAAAAAAGTATACATATAAACACAAATATTATATGGCATTTATGTTGGAAATCAACAGCTTGTTTGCATTCAACAAATGAAAGTTATCATTTATATATCTTCTATGAAAGACTGTCTTAATGGTACTCCAAAAAAAAACCCTTTTCACAATATAGTTTTGAAGAGAAAGCATACTGTAATATTTGAGGTCCACACTTATAATGTCATATGAAAAAGAAGTGAACATGTGATATGAAACACAAGTAGCCCCTTTTCTTAATACCTCTACTCTTCATAGAGTATAGAAAACTTCTGTTGCTGATTCATTGTCCTATTCAAGAAAGTGCTAATTGGAAGACAACTTGCTCCTTCTACCGTATTTTACTTTTCCCCCTCCTTTTACCTTGATTCAGGTGAGCAAAGCAGAGAAACCCTGAAGTGCCCTCTCAGTCCAGAACAAATGATCATTCATAAAAAGTTCATTTTAGATATAACAGTGTTGACAAAGCCAAAAGGAATTTATGAAAAACTATTTTTCTTCATAAGACAAGGAAGTAGGTTCCTATGAAATTTTATTGTCTTATTATACAGGGACTATATTATGCAATTAT
Organism: Hydrophis major; assembly: GCA_033807585.1. NCBI lineage: Eukaryota > Metazoa > Chordata > Lepidosauria > Squamata > Elapidae > Hydrophis > Hydrophis major. Next base: position 152,566,200 of record CM066328.1, on the reverse strand, counting down.
TTATTAATTGATACTACCCTGAATAATTATTGTTCTGTCCACTGTGAGGTATAATCAGTCAACTGAATTAATAAGCAGGGGTGTAAGCAAGCTCTGGTATTCCTACTGAAGCTGTGTTGCTCAGTTAATTTTCATTGCTCATTGTAGCTTCCAGTATCTACATTGGGAGGCCATATTCCAATGTAGATGATATAGATATTGGTATTATCTCTATAACAAAGATAATTTTGTTAATTTGAAAAGAAAATGGAGATTAAATGTGAGTAAAACTATAGGATAAATATAACTAAAGTATACTTCAAATTATTTGCTGCTGTGTTATATTATTCAGTCAATGCTTATTTCCCCCCTTTTAAATATGTTCATCTCACAAAAAGGAATTTCATTTTTTGTAGTGTTTTCCTCCAGTAAGTTTGGTAATCAACAATAAAAATGTACTACGTATGGAAAATAGAACAATTAAGCCACCAAAAGTAGTAATTACAATGTAGACTAGAAAGATGTTGATTAATATAATGCAATTGTAATGCTGCTGCTAAAAAGATTTTAAGGGACTTTAAATATATTGTGATAATACACATTTACCCCTAATATTGGAATGGTAACATATTGAGGATCCAGTGTCAATTCAATTTATAGCCACTGAAACATCATTTGAATATCAAATAATACAAAATAATTGTTTCAATTCAAAAGTATATAAATTAATTCATGGCAATCTTCCATTGCTGTGGAAAAGGAGCAAAAAGAGCAGGAAAGAACGAGATAACTCCCCCCCTTCCCCCCACTCAGCAATCCCAGTTCAAATCACTATGCCCAAAATTATTTATGCTTAGCTAATTCTAAATCACTTATTCAAATGCTCTCTAAATGGTGTATGTTGTAAGATATTCTGTTTTTCCTCAGGATTTTTAGTTGCTTCCACATCTTCCCTACTAATTTTGACTGTTTGACTCTCTTAACCGGATTACCTTAAACATGGTTTTTCCAATTCACCCAGGCTGCATTTTCAAAACACTCTGAACCATACACCAGTCACTTAGGGTGGTTTCACACATAACAGACTAGATTAAAATGGAGCTGGCTCGTTTATGGGTTCAATAGATAATGTAATGTCTGCCTTTGAAGCAGCTGCCTTTTGAGGAGCTGCATGGGACTGGTTATCTTATCTTTGGATTCCTGGTTGGGAGACCTGAGGGCAGATTGAGGCTCTTAAAAATTAACCACAAAAACCCAAACCCCAGAAATCTGTTATCAATGAGCTGCATAGCCATGCAATGTGCAAAGAAAGCAGCCCCTTTGATCATTTTTTACAGGTATTCCTCGACTTATGACCCCAATTGAGCTCAACATTTATGTTGCTAAATGAGATGTTTGTTAAGTGAGTTTTGCCCATTTAATGACCTTTTTTGCCACCACTGTTAAATGAATCACTACCGTTGTTAAGTTAGTAGCATGGTTAAGTGAATCTGGCTTCCCCATTGACTTTGCTTTGTCAGAAGTTTGCCAAACGTGGATCCCATGACCCCAGGGACACTGCAACCATCATAAATATGAGTCTGTTGCCAAGCACCTGAATTTTGATCACAGGGCCACATAGAGATGCCACAATGGTCATTAAGTATGACAAACGGTCGCAAGTCACTTTTTTTTCAGTGATTCTGTAACTTTGGATGGTCACTAAATGAACTTCTGTAAATTGTGAACTACCCATATTTTCTTCAGGAAAGCTAACCGGGCCATTGGAGGTATGTATTCCCGTGGTTGGGTGGGTGAGTAGGTGTCCTATATGCCCTCCAATTGAGTCAATTGGGTAAACCGAGGCACAGCTCCCTATTTTTGAAACAAACCCACTTCAGTTCCCCTCAAATCCCAATTCACAGAACATAAAATTTAAACCCCGCCTGACTAAAAAAGATGTTTTCCCCAGAGTAATTAAAAGCCCCCAGAGAGCATTTTTTTTCCACGGCAGGGTCATCTGACTCAAACATTTAACGTACTCCGCACGGAGACCCTCTCCCTCACGGGTCATAGCTAATCCCCACGACCCTTTCCAGAACCCACGGAGAAGAAGCCTCCCCCACTCCCTCGGCTGAACTTCGGAGGAGGTTGCGAAGTGTCTCCTAAGAGAGACGAAGCGCCTCCGCCCCGAATGCCCAGTCTAGCAACGAGGGAGGGGGGACGCCGACCGAAGGGGAGGTATTCCGGGGAAGAGGCTCCCGCCTCTCGCCCTGTTGCTGCGCCTCCCTCATCTCCCCCGTCTCCCCTCTGCTTCGGTGGCTCCTCCTCAGTTTTTCCACCTATGCCGCGGGCGATAATAAGCCAAGGAACCGGCGCCCAGGCTCGGCGGGGCGGAGGGGAGGGGAGGAAAGAGAGAGAGAGGGGAAAAAAAACCAAAAAACACCAACCCCAAACAGGGAAAGCCAAAGGCATTCGCGCCTGACCTCAGCGCTGGGAAGCGGCCGCCCAGCGGCTCACGCGGCTTGACCAATAAAAGCGCAGCCGAGCAGTTCGAGAGCTTGCCGCCGTCGCTTCTGCCTCGCCGCTCCCGACTTGACTGACTTGACCTGAGCGCCTCGAGGTGACAGCTCGACCCGGCCGAAAGGATTGGACTCGGGGGTCGGCTTGGCCGGCGAGCGGAGGGCAAAGATGCTGTTTTGGCACACGCAGCCGGAGCATTACAACCAGCACTCGACGGGCAGCTACTTGCGGTGAGTCAGGCGGAGGCGAGCAGCCGCCGAGCGGGTCGGAGAAAAGGACGCGGGATGCCCACGAGCCAAGGGGAAAAGAAGGGGAAAAGGAAAAAAAAAAAAAAAAAAAAACAACCGCGCGTGGAGGATCAACCGGTCAGGAGAAGCGAAAGTGGCTGCTGAGGAGAAACCATCGCCCGCTACGTTGCATTGGGGCGGCGGCGGCGGTATCGCTTCGGTCTGAATCTGGGGAAGGGCTGAAACAAGAGAGGTTTCTGAAGCGAGGGGCTGGGGGGGGGAGGGCGAAGGCGAATTAGCCCGTGTTCTTCAATGTGCCCTCTTCAGAAGGGATCCTGAGCTTTTGGTGAGAGGCGTTGGTGGGGAAGCGGCCGGCGGTCCTGCGGGCGGGAGGAGCGGAGAACGCAGCTTTATAATCGGAAGAACCAACCTGCTCCCGGAGTTTGGATGGTGTTGTACTGTAACGTATCGCACTCTCGGTCCAGAACGGCTTTTTTGGGGTAATTGGCTGCATCACTGACGGCGCAAGCTCCACTCCGCTTTAAAAGATTTGACATCATACGATGAACGGTGGTGGGAAACAACAAAAGAAGGGAAAGAGGAAAAATAACAACCGAAGGGCTGGTTTTGTGAATAGACAGGTTTTACTAACAAGGCTTGTGCCCTTTTCCCCCAGATCAATGAGTGTAAGGTCCAAGTTATAAATCTATAGAGATTCTCGCTCATTCAGCTCATGGCTATCCCAAAGGTCCTTTTTTTTCTGAAGAGCTGAGGAAGCTTCTTGCATGAGAAGCTAAACATCTTCCAAGAAAAAAACAGAAAGCTCAATTGCCTCTTGGAAAAAAAGAGAAAAAACACCTTTGGGACATACAAGTTATACACGAAGGCTGCTTGAGCCTCTTTATTTGGGGATGACTTCCTGGATGTTAGATTGTCTGAAATGGGTTGATTCCATCCTGGGAGTCTGTTTGCATTGTGGTTACTCTATAAACTGGGAGAGAGGGATGTATCTAGGTTGTTACACTTTCTATGAACTGCTGCGGGTTCTCTGTGTAGTGGAATATATTGGGATACTTAATGACCACCCTCCATAGTGGATATCTGAGAAATATTTAAAGAGGTGAATATTACAGAAAACTTCTGCCAATTACAGCTCCTATTTCATATCAGTGTGTGGGTTAACTATTTTCAGAGTTAACTATTTCAAATCAGACTAATCAGATTAGTTAAAAGTGTGTGACTTAGGGAAACTGATTTATGGTGGAGTCTGAAGATGGAAAGATATAATTTGGACTAAATAACCAGCAGTCTGGCATTCTGTGTTTCCCCCATTTGTGTCTGTCAATTATGGTTTTTAAAATCTCATACTTTTTCCCTCACTGCCTGTTGTAGGAGGGTCAGTATGATAGTCAGTGTTGAAATGTTGTAATATACTATGTTGTGAAAAGATTAAGACATTTACTAAATAATAAATGAAATGCTATTCTAATTTGGCAGGCATATCTTTTCAGTAACCTATGACTTTCTTTTTTGTGAGTATATACCTTATAGTCAGTTTTGACTCCTGACAATTACCTGGACATGTCCCTGCAGTTTTCTTGGCAATGATTTTTGGAAGTGATTTGCCATTGCCTTCTTTATAGGGCTGATATAGGGCTGGTCCAAGATCACCCAGGTGATATACTGCCTAAGGTAGGACTAAAATTTGCCATCTCCTTTTTTCTAGCCCAATGCCTTAAGCAATACACCACACTAACTCTCCATATAGAACTCTGCAACTTTATATATTCGTACCTACAAATGTATGAATCCATCTTATCTTTATTAGAATCCAATAATCAATGAAACCAAAGGATCTTTCAATATGAAAGATGTAGTACCAAAAAGTGAGAAATAGAAGCAGAAACATTTAAAAATAAGGCAAGAGTTATAGTGGTTATAGTGTGTCTCTGTCTTAGTTTCTAAGGTTCAAAACCTTTGTTTTTGCTGCAGTTCCTTATGCAAATCCATGTCAGAATATGTAGTGATAATGCAAAGCACTGGGTAGGTTGGGTTGGGGGAACCCACAAGAAGTAAAAGAAAAGGAAAGCAGGAGATAAGAAAAAAAGAAAAGGAAATGTAACTGAATCAACACTCCACAAAACTACTAATTAAGTCATTCTATCCCTGAAAGTCATCCTTGCTTCAGCCATCTCTCTGGAGTATCTATAGACACATTGCTGTTTAAGAAACAAAAGATCTTGTGACATTTCAAAGCAAAGAAAAATAACCAATTTTAAAGATTGAAAACTGTCCAATTTATTATAGCATAAAAGTTTTGAGGATATCAGGTATCAGGTTTCCATCAGGTATGTGGAAACTCTTGTTAAGTAGACTGTGATCAACAAAACTTTCATATAATAAAAGATGCTTAGTTTGTTGCAGGAAAAAAACCCAAACATAATCCACAGATCAGTCCTTCTTAACTAGATGTAGATGATTTTTAAAAGAAAATAATATATTGGTTATAATGAATAAAAATGCTCAGATGAGGTTGCCCGAAGTAAATCCATTTAATGAAAACATTTGGAAAACACAAAGTGTTCTTTCAGAAGTGCCAAACACTTGTGGTTTTAAAAGACTGTTCAATGATTCTTTAAATCTGTGGCCTCAACCCTGCCCCCTCTACCCCACCCATTTATGCATGATGAGTAGTTCCTTTAATTAATTTTACTTACTGGACTTGATGAATCCAGTTTTTTCCTGCTTTATTTCTATGTTATTCATGGTCTACTTAAGTATCTTTAAGCAAAAAAGGGAACAGTGAAAGACCAAATGGAAGGACTTCATTTGAGCCCCTTAAGAAGCAAGCCATAAGTGGAGGACTCCTTTGTTTTAATATGATTTTATGTATGTAAATTAGGATTTTTTTTTTAAATATAAAATTGTTCATGCTGCTTAAAAATACATGGTTTGGCAACATCTTTTAAAAGCTATCTAAAATGCCATAATAAGTAAACAATTTTTCAGAGTTCCATAAGTCTTCATCAGATTGGATAGGATTGAGGGTAAGGAAAGCAGAATTGGTTGAGTAAAATCAGAATCACAAATCATATGGTTTGTTTGGCTTGCGTTTGCTTCTGTGTTAATTTAGTCATTGTGCCTGAGAAGCCACCTTTCTTGCTTAGAAGTTTTAATGTCTTAAATGTCTTGTTGAAAGCAAGAAGTCTTGCTAGAAGTTTTAATGTCATTATCTAAGGATATGTGTGTCTCAAAAGGTGGTAGCACCTACCCAATCTATTCTAAACTTGGAGCTTAGCTTACTATTTGGATAAAAAAATTACAAGGAATACCAATAGGTATGCTAATTAGAAAACAAAACATCCCAGAGAAATGTAGTGATGCACCAAGATAACTTCATGTTTCTATGAAGTCACCAGGAGCTGAATATGACTTGAAGAAAACTTTACAGAAGGTTATAATATATTAAGTGAAACCTGAGACCTGTCGCATAGCATTTTGCCGACTCTAGTCTAGTTAAAGCATGTGAGAATTTGTTTAGGTCAGGAGCCAGGTTTCTTAAACCTTAAACCAGGTTTCTTAAACCTTTTCCCCTCTTGTCCTTCCAATGGGGCACATTTCAATTTACAGATTTCCTCAGCCAGCAGCATTATCCTGCTGGTTAAAAATTCTGGGAGTTGTCATCCTTACTTACCTATCTACTTTTCAATAGATCTGAAAGGGGTAAGTAAATAATTGACGCACAAATGTGGATAATGCCATTTTGCCAGCTTAACTTCCCAGAGGCAAACACAAGTACTTCTGAATTTGCTGAAGTCTGAATTTGCTGAAGTTCTGAATTGAAAGATAAGGAACCCTGCTATGATTGTTGTCATTTTATGTGCCTGCTGGGCCTGCCCTGATAAAGTTGTTATTCCCATGCATTGGGGGGGAGGGGGGGGCTTCTCCCATCACTGCTCATTTTTGTTAGACACATCCAGTGCATTTTTCTGTTCTGTGCAATTCTGAAAAGCACAAGAATCATCTGAGATACCTTTGCTGGACTGGAGTAGAAACTACCATTGTTTCAATCTTATGTTTCAGTTAATATAATAAAATTATGCTACAGGAAATTCAGGCTAATCATGTTTAGCCAATATATTGCATGGAGCCAGGCCACGGGATGTTTATGATATAATATATTTGCAAATCCAAAAATTGAAGTAAATTCATTAATTTATCCATGAATGAGCAAATGGTGTAAAACAGTTGTCTTGCCACCAAGGTGAATTCATAGCAGGCTTGGTGGAAGCTGATGTTTCATTGTACAGTCAGTTCCCATCCATATGTGATTCCCAGGTACTGCTTATGTTCTTTTTAAATCTCTTTGTGTGAAGGACAGAATCCTTTGAGGCTAACACTGAGTCGGTCTTTTTAATGATTTTGATAGAATTAAATGTAACAATATTTTGCATTTTTGTCTCGACTATTTTCATATCATGCAGCCTGCTGTTACTATACGTTTATAAAGTGATCATTGGTGTAAGGAAGGCTTACCTGTATTATTTCTGAACAAGATAGATTTCCTTGAAAAACATAATATAGTTTCATTTAATTTGGAGCTTAAATTCACAGCAGTCTGATGCTTCTTTGGTTTACAGAAAATCCTAGTACAGAATAAGTGTCTTTAGATAACTTCACAACCCTGCTTTGTTGCTTGCATAAGACACAGTGACAGAGTTTACCCAGCACTGAAACAAACCAGACTACATAATGGTTTTCCAGAATGTGTGAACCCAGCCCCAAGTGCTTATTTCTGATTGTACTTTTAACTGTGCACAGAATTGTATTCTTAATCCCTAACGTTAACATTCTGAGGGGGCGAGAGAAGGAAAGTAGGGAGAGAAAATTCCCACGTTTTTCCAACGTTGACTCTAAGAAGAAACTTAACAACTGCATTAATAACTTAACAACTGCAGAAGTTCACTTAACAACCTTTGTTAACCTGTGTTAAGAAAAATCATAAAAATGGGGCAAAATCATTTAACAAATATTTCAATTAGCAACAGAAATTGTGGGCTCAATTGTGGTCGTAAGTCAAGGATTACCTTTTGTGCTAGTTATGGAAGCAGGGAACCTGAAGGGTAAGCATTCTTCATTTGGTTACCAATGTATATATAGGGCATGTTATTTTGTTTTTTTCAAAGAAATGTTCTCTAGCCCAGATTTTCTGGTCAAAGGCTAATGCTTTCTAGTCCTTGTTCAAATCAGTAGCAGACTAAAATTAAATGCAGCCTAATGAGATTTATTTCCTGTATTTCTACCATCTAAACAATATTGCCAGCAATATAATTATAATTTTCCTTCTTTGGATATTAACTTTTCTGATCAAGAAGAAAGCATAGTTTTAAATGGATTCTTGAATGTGAAACTGAACATACAATTTAAATGAGGGAGATTTATTACCCCATTGTTCATCTACTTCCTTAACTTCACTGGATGTTTTAAAATTAGCATTTTCCCACTGGAATTGAACTAAGCATATACTCAGGTAAAATAGATGGGAATTGGAGTATGAGGGAGATAATATGAGTCTTTGGAGACCCCCATCTAGATGTAGGCTTCTGGGCAGAACTGAAGTGTAAGAATTTTGAGTGTGGGATGATTCTGGAAAGGGGCAGGTCTTGTATTCTTTTATCTTTTCTCGTCTTCTTTTTTTCATCTGTTTTTGCCATACTGCAAACAGCAAATCTTCTGGGAGGGAGAACTGTGATTTCACCATGTGCAATTCTGCTACCAGCCCAGCCCTTGGGATGGGTCAGGCCTATAAAACTAAATCTTTCAAAAACAATGGATATAGTTCACTGTAAGGGATTTTTTCATAAAGAAATGCAAATATGCCATATAAAATGGCTGGGGGTGGGGGAAGAAAGAGGTCACACCATCTGGAAAGTTTTCCAGCCCTGGAACAGCAATCTCAATTTAGCTCTGAGGTATATAACAATATGTGTTTCAGTGTGGAACCTATTAAAGGCATGGTGATGTTTTTCCAGTACACATGCCAACAGATAATAGGGAAATATCCTCTACTACTTTCCTTAAAAAATAATAGTTCAAAAATTAACCCTTGTTTATGTTTTCTAAGGAGAGAACATGGTTTTGGACAATTTGGAATGCCAAAATATGACATTATTCTAATTTAAGCATATTTCCAATCCACTTCATCCTTCAATCTGTTCTGAACTAAGTGCAGACTTTCTTGTAAGAATGTCTACAGGTAGTCCTTGACTTATGGCCATAATTTAGTCCAAATTTTCTGTGGTTAAGCAAGACAGTTGTTAAGTGAGTTTGTGCCCCAATTTATGACCTTTTTTGCCACAGTTGTTAAGTGAATCACTGCTGTCGTTAAGTGAATCTTTCAGTTATTAAGTGAATCTGACTTTCCCCATTGACTTTGCTTGTCAGAAGTCAGCTGGGAAGGTTACAAATGTGAATCACATGACCCCGGGAGTCGGGACAGTGCAACAGCCATAAATACATGCCAGTTACCAAACACCTGAATTTTGATCACATGACCACGGGGATATTGTAATGGTCATAAGTGTGAAAACTGGTCCTAAGGAACTTTTTTCATTGCTGTTGTAACCTTGAACAGTCACTAAATAAATGTTTGTAAGTCAAGGACTATCTATATATAGACTATCTGTTTGAAATTGTGTTTATTGTTCTTTTAGAATATGTAAATTCTATTAAAACAAACAAGATTCAGGTCACAAGACCCAATATATCTGGAGGGCACCAGATTGGTGAATGCTCATTTAGCCACTACTTCACTCTAGTTTTTTGATTTAGCAAAAGGAGGAGATTGTGTGCTCATAACAACCACTCTTTTTAGAGATTTTTTATTAATATACAGTCCTTTTATACAATTCCAGTTATCATTATGGTAGTTCTCTATATTGAGATGGTATAAAGACTTTATATAGTAGACCTGAAGAGGAAAAGAACATAATGTCCTTTATTGGTTTAGATTCTAGCTAACCTAAATTCTATATTGCATTTAAAATGTATTATTTTGCTGTTTTTGAAACAATTATTTCAACAAACTATGAAATAAAGAAATAATATTGTCAGGATGTTGTCAGTTACCAGCAAAGCTGTCTAAATTTTCATGTTTAACTTTGCAGATTCATATACTTTTTAACTTTAGTTCTCCATAAAATGAAATCATATTCTCTTTCAGTTTAGAACTTTTATAATGTTTACTATCAGACAGATGTGATTAATGGACTCAGCTATTTTTTTTTATCTTCCCACTGGTACAAAAGTGAATTATTAATCTGTGTAGGCACAAGAGAAACACCTTCTTGCCTTAATTTTCAGTTGATGTTTATTGATAATTGTAAATGTGGTGACATCTGGAAAATGTAGGGTTTTTTTCTATATGCACACAAATATTTATGGAAGACAGTTGACCTAATGTTGCATCTCTTGAATATTTAGAATCAAAAGCAAAAATGAAGCCAATTAAGTTAAATGAATTTGGTTCATTAGAAAATAAGAAAATATTTTGATGGCTTCTTCAAAAAAGGCATAATGTATGCTTTGTTCATTCATTCTATAGACCACAAAGATCTGTGGATACAGCATAATTAGTTTTAATACAATAAAATATTAGTTTCCTGAAACCTCATGGTTTCCAACTGGATTTTTCATTATATACACCCAGTCTTTTTAACTTTTGGCATATATGTTCCTAATCTTATGACTAAATAGTTTTAGAATGTGGCCTAGCTTGTTTGGAAATACTAAACATAGACTTATCTATAATTAAGAAGAGTGGTCTTTAAAAGCCACATGATTGGAAATTTGGAGATATAATCCCAACATACCCCACCTGGAGGCATACCTGGTATACCTTACTTTATCTCAGAAAAACTAAGTCTGGGCAGATATGATTCATATTTGGATGGCAGACACTGGGAAATACCTGTAGGTAAACATAGAGTGAAAAAAGCTTATTGGAAAAAAACAGTGGCAACCATGTCCATACTGCTGTTGAAAATACATGACTAGTCAGGGAAGTCATCAGAAGTTGAAGAAGACTTTAGTTCTAACTTTTCTGGAAGACACCAGAATATGAACAAATTATAGATTTCCCCTGCAGTTATCAAGCTAAATATACATATAGATATTATCATGTACTATTAACTGAGTATGAGATTCATGTCTGGAATCTATTATACATGCACACATGTCTTTGTACCTAGTTTGTTTGTTTTTTAAATAAAGTGTGCGTGTGTGTGCGCGACCGAATCACTTTTGAGACTGGGAATAGTTTCTAGGAATGGTAGTTTCTGGGAGGATAGACTGAGAGAAGGTGTTTCCTTGTTCTTGGTGGGAGAGGTTAGTTATGAAGAAGTTGCAATGATGAAGTGTTGGAGTATTTTGGAGTGTCTTGTCTTATCAAGAACAATTACAAAGATTGAAGCATATTTTGGGAAATCTGCCTTTTACCAAGTCCTTTATTATTATTATTTTTTAAAAAGAACTATTTTCTAACATGATCTGCATATCTTTATCATAAAGATAGCTTTAAAGTAAAATCTGCCTTGAATGCTTTAATTTGCTTCTTCCTCATGGAATATTTCAATGATATTTTGTTGATGGCAAAAAAAGGAATTATGTATTTCATATTTCCTTTTGAATTGCTACCTCCCCTTTTATCTACGGAGATTCTCAGTCATCCAGGGCCTGGTTTCCCCAAAAGTGCTTTTTTCAAAAGGCAACTGGACTTTATTTTTCCTTGAAGATGTTTTGCTTTTTATCCAGGAAGCCTCTTCAGTTCTGAAGAACAGCTGAAGAAATATCTTGGATGAGAAGTAAAATGTCTTCAAGGAAACACAAAGTCCAATTGCCTTTTGAAAAAAAAAAAAAAACACCTTTGGGACCCTTTCTTCACATCAATAGTAGGAGTATGTGTTCATACATTATCTTTCTGTTTTTCCCCATCCTTTTTTTGGCACTAGATTCCATATATCCAATGCAGTTGATTAGAGTCCATAAAAACCTAGAGAATAGCAAACTTCTTAAACTTTAATCTGCCATCCACCGCCCAGCTGCTCCTGCTCCTAGAGACTAACATGACTCTTTCTTTAAAAAATAATTCAATCTGCATCTATGGATGTGACATACTGCATTAAATAAGATGACTTAAAAACAGTATCATCACAGCATATATTTCTAAATCCTTTTCTTTGTGTATCATATTGAGTTAATTGTGCCAGTTTTCATCATATAAATATAGTTGTATTGAAATGGATTGAAATTGATTTCGGTTTTGCTTTTTTGACAGGTTTAACTTATTAAATGAATGTTCACAAGAAAAATATTCATAGAGTATGTGTTCAGAGGATTCTGCCTTTAACTCCATTGTAGCTGTACAGTAAAAAAAAGAAAAGGCAACCCATTGCTGACTAAGGTTTTATTTTATTTTTTCAGTGATGTGCTTGCATTGCCATTCTTTAAACAAGAAGAGCCTCAACTTTCCCCTGAGAATGATGCAAAACTTCCTCCGTTTCAATATGTGCTCTGTGCAGCAACATCTCCTGCCATAAAACTTCATGAAGAGACTCTGACTTATCTCAACCAAGGTAGGACCAAAACAGAATTGAATGGATTCTGATTGAATTGATCTTTGGTTGTTTGAAGACTAACAGATTAACAGAGTTGTAGGTCATCTAATCCAACCACCCTACACCAGGGTTGTCAAACTCATGGCCTGCGGGCCGCAGGTGTCACTCGCTGGCCATGCTCATGCCTGGTTTAGCAAAGGGGAAAAAAGTCATGATACACCATGTGATGCTGCTGTGACAATGCAAGTTTGATAGCCCTGCCCTTCACCATTTCTGACAGATGGCAGTCCAGTCTCTTCCTGAAAGCTTCCAATGATGAAGCACCCACAGGGCAAGCTGTTCCATTGGTTAATTGCTCTAAACATATGACTAAACACAGCAGACCCTAATTTGGTCTCAAGGCTGCTTGTGCATGTCTGGGGGACCAATATAATTTAAGGTATTGTGTGTAAAATGTGCCACAGTAGAGTAGAATTATGCATATTTAGGAAGATTATATTTTCACTGCTTCTGTGTTAGGGACATATTTGACATATGAAAAATATTGTGATTGCCAGTTGCAATGTTGTACTCATTTAACCTTAATTCTTCTGTTAAGGTAAAAAAACAGCATTTTACTGAATGGTGAGAGATTGTAGATTTTGCTTTGTGACTGCTTAAGACAATACTATCTGGTTACCAAATCTAGGAATAAAAGTGCAATAGAAAAATACAAAACGTACACCATGTAGTATGGAGATTCTGCTACAAAATGCTAGGTAGTATATACCAGTCTTTCCCAGTTAGTTTGCTCTAGATGTTTAAAATTTATTTCTTTAGAATTCCTATCCAGCATAGCCACCATTTGGCCAGTAATTCTGAGAGTTGTCCACCAACACGTCTGGAAGACATTTGTGTTGGGTGTATGCATTGTATGAATTGGGGGATGTTGTCTTTGATTCTGGGCTTCTTTGATAAAAGATGCAACACAGCAATGAATATTGAGGCCTGAATAGTGATTGGTTTGTGGAAAAAGTATGTTTGTACAGCCCACAGTTCTTAGGTTGAACTTGCATATTATTGATAGTTTATTGCATGAACCCAGTCAGTTGTGCTTTAAGCTATTTTTGGAGATTTCTCTTTCCTTAATAAACGTGTGAATATTTATCACATATTTTTGTATGTGTATCTGCATTATATATTCGCTAGAAGCCATGCTTCACAGAAACTTAGACTGACAAAATTTAAAATAAGATACTCCATTTTGTAATGAGCCATGATGGTGCAGTGGTTAGAATGCAGTATTGCAGGCTAACTCTACCCACTGTCAGGAGTTTGATCCTGACTGCCTCAAGGTTGACCCAGCCTCCCATCCTTCCAAGGTTGGTAAAATGACCCAGATTGTTGGGGGCAATATGCTGATTCTGTAAACCACAGAGTGTTATAAAGCATTATGAAATAGCATATAAGTCTAAAGTGCTATTGATATTTCTAACATCAACACCAATAATTTTCTCTGTAGTAAACACAGAAATATATTCCTTCCTTCTTCTACTACAAATAGCAAAATAATAATAATTTGCATTTATTCACATTTATTTTTCCTGAAATTATAAATTTTCCTGTGAAAAGGAACAGTTTTATTAATTAATAGAATGAAAATATTATTTTTAGTTCTCTTTTATTAATATTGATGACAATGCTTCCATAACCTTGTTTGGGGGCAAAAATAATTTGTAAATAAAAATATTATGTTTTCAATATGTTCTGTTATTGCTTTTAAAATATTGAATATTATTTATATTTGCTCTTTGGTCTTTTTAATATCAATTCAGTATAAAACCATGTCAACTGTAGAATCCAACTTCAAATGGATATTGAAATACATTCATTTTTTTTTTATTTCTGAAAATAAATTAATTTTAGTAGTAATATAGTGATTCAAGAACTTAGAATTTAATGCTCTACATGGCTTTTTAAAATTAAGTCTATTGGATTCAGTGCATTTTTATCCTAGCTCATTCTAGCAATTCACAAATGCCAAAATCAGTTTTGCACTCTTTTTGATTTGATACTGGGTACAAGCGCTCAGATTGGTCCCCTATGGGTCAATCCTTTCATCACTATTTAGTGTGGATGAAATATATTCTGTTTAACAGGAATTAGCTATTTAACAACAGCAGTTGGAATTGTTTTTGGAAATATATAACTAGACATGTATAACTAAAACCCTCCCAATATTACTACATGTTTACAAAGCTCTTGTGTAATTAAAAACGGACAGCAGCATAGGTATGTACTATATAAATAACAGTGCCATAAGGATTTACCAAGAACAATATAGTAATGCTAGAATAATACTTTGGATATAAGGATAAGTAGGCATTATAAAAATTGTTAAAAATTAACTTAATCTATGTTTTATTAAATTAAGGTCAATGCAATCCTTCATTCTATTTCCTTATTTTCCCCAAATATTATTGGAAATTAAGCCCCAGAGGAAAAATTCCACCTCATAACTTACAGTCCTGTTGAACTATTATTCAAAGATGTATTACCATTTTTTCACTTTTTAAAAAACATAAAAGCTAAAGATTCATACTAGATGCATTTTGTAGTAGTAAAATCACATTTTTTATTTTAATTTCCCCTAAACTTAGTGCTGACCAGATGTCATTGCCTATTTTAAAACTTAACACTAAAAATAGAGAAGAAATTGCCCATTCCGTCTCCATAGCATTAACAAACTGGTAACTTTGTACCCATCCACACCAGCATCTAAATTCAGTTATATTTAGGCAGAGATTAATATGCTATTATCGTTTTATTCATCCTATTTTTTTCCTTGTCTCTGAAATACTCTTCCTGAATCACAGAAAGGAAAAAGTGGGAAGTTTGAACTCTTGAGTCCCAAAGGTGCTTTTTCCAAAAGCCAAATTGATTTTCTTAATGAAAATGAAAACATTTTGAAGAACTTGAAAACATTTTGCTTCTCATCCGTTCAGAACTCAAGAAGCTTCCTGGATAAGAAGCGAAACATTTTCAAAGAAAAAAAGCCAAGAAAGCCTAGTTGCCTTTTGGAAAAAGCACCTTTGGGACAACTATGACCTGAATGATTGAGAATCTCCATAGACTTTTGAACTCTGAGTGCCAGAAGAGTAAAAATTAATCCCAATAAAGGGAATAGTCATAGCCTGGCTCTCTTCCATCACCCAGGATTGAAGCCACTTTCTTCTCCTATCAGAAATAACCTACATCCCCAATTGTTGATTTGCAGGGCAGGAATCCACTGGATCCTTTTCCTCCTGTGAAAATCATCATGGCAAATAAAAAGCCAAATGAATATTATATAAATTACTGGCAAAACTACTGCTGCTGCAGTTCTTGGCTCTTTTCTTTCCTTTCTCCGCCTTCCCTTTCTGTATCATGCCAATTTAACTGAGCCCTCTGGACAACAATCTGTCTTTATAATATCTTTACAGTTTGTTCCAAGAAAGTTGTAGGCTTCTTCATAACTTTGTACTGTTGAATGTACTGTCTGTGTGAATTCCTGTATTGTGATCAAAAGAAGGCAGATATTAGAATCATAAATCATCCTTACAGAAGGAAGTCTTTGCCATATTGTACTAGATATGTAAACCAACACATGTACTCTTTAAAGCTGAAGATCTTTTCATTCAGTTCAAAGGATCATTTGTTCTAGGAACTCTCAAACAGTTAGTTCATAGAGCATAGTTTAAACATTTCTCAAAAGAAACAGACCATCTTAAAATGGGCTTTTCAAAGAAATTACAGGAAAATTATTATCATTAAATAATATAGCATCTCATACAAAGTTAGGGGAGCCCCTTAGATAAAAGGAGAGTTCTACAAGGAGAAGGTTTCTTAAAACACTTAAGCTTTTCCCAATGCTTATGCAGAAAAATGGAGGCCATAGTTACAGTCATGTATCTTCTGGCTGTAAAGTCACCAATCTATTTCTAAAAGGTAAAAAGGTTTATACAATCTGAAGAGAAAACATTTAGTTGTGTAACTATAGCCTCCATTTTGCACAGAATACCAAGGATGAAACATCATTGGGATTTTCAGAAAAAGTAAAGAGGTGTTCTGACCCGACTCCCAAACATGACAAGTACACTGTTTTTAACTAAATGTTCCCTTTATTAGGAGCATCAGGAGTCCCAGCCAAAAGTCTCTGTCTCTCTCTCTCTCACACACAGCAGGCTAACAAAGTTTCTAAGTGCCTGTGGAAAGTGAAGCTTGCTCCCTTTCCCCCTGAAATGGCCCCAACACCCCAAGAGTCTCTCTCTCTCTCTCTCTCTCCATACTCTGCAAAGGAAATCCTGGAAGGTGCGCTCGTTCTTATCCAACAGCAGAGACACACACATACCCATTCAAAAGGCGTGCCTGACTCTCAGCACTGCAGATTCCAAGAAAGAATTCTGATGAAGTTCCATACAGGATTCAAAAGTTTAGAATATCAGTGGCTGACAGGGAGACAAAATAGTTGTCTGCCACACCCATCATCTCCACCCCCTGCCTTTTATCCCCAGAGCTAGGGTGGGGCTTAGCTAGGAGTGATGGGTCTTCTGTCCCAGGTACTGGTCCATAGTTTCCCACTGCTCTCCGCTCCTCTGCTTTCTGCACATTTGCATATCAGGCACTGAATCCTTCCTCCTCTTCTTCATCAGCCACATCTGGACCTGGCGGCTGTTGCCTCTCCATCTGGGGGCTGATGGACGGTCCAGGCTAAGCTTCTGTCTCAATCTCTGACAGCTCTATTCCCCCCTTGGAGCTTTCCGGTTGCCTTGATGCTGGCCCCCAGACTCTCATTCCATCTCCTCATCTGATTTGGCAGCCGGAGGGGCCAGCAGCTGACAGGCCACAACAAGAGGGGTGGAGTAGAAGACCTCTAAGGTCTCTTCCAATTCCATTATTCTGTTATTCTGCTTGTGCTATCATTACATGACCTGCTGATAGAAATTTCGAATGAAGAACAGAAGCTACAACTGAAGCATAATATGCCAGTGCAGTGTGTGAGATTATATGCAATTATGTGAATACAGTAGATTAGATTCAACTTTATTGTCATTGCCATGGATACAGGCAATGAAATGCAGTTAGCATCCAACCAGAAGTGCAAAACAACAGCAAAATATAAATATATGTATGCAATTATGCAAGGCATCTATGAATATGTCAATGGAAAACACAACAAAATGTATGAGCACACAAGAACACAAGGATAAGTGTGACTGCACATATATGAACATATACAACTGTACAAAATGTTTATGGACACTTTTAATATAAGTATAAATGCACAGAGAATTATACAAAATACATCATATATTATCAAGGGAATCATCAGCATACATGTGGGGACAAACGGACTGAGGAGTTCAGCAAGGAAACCTCTGTGTGGTAAAAGCTGTACAAGCCGCTTCCAAAATTTTCAGCCAGTCTGGTATTCAAGGGACATGACATCCAACAGACCTGGAAACTACCAGGATGGGAAAGTTGTTCTGTTCATAGGAGTATCTAGAGTTTCAACTGGAAAAAGAGTGGAATGATTAACCAGTTAGCTTTCAATAATTACATCAAATATTCTGACTAATTTCCTATTCTGAAATAACCAAAGAGTCACACAAATTGTTATCAAAGTTTACTAATTAGGGCCTTTAATCAAGAATGCATTTGTGATGTAAGAATTTAAAAATATTCCCTGGCTTGAAGGCTTTAGCCCTGTTTATCTGTTACAAAATTGAAATAACCCACATCCCCTCACTAACATTTCTCCACTGCAACTTCTGCTTTCAGGCATTTTGAAGGCGAGGAGCTTCCTCAGGTATAGATGCATTATAAGACTTATACGAAAGTCAACATGTACACGTTTCTACACCGGTTGCCTTTTGTCTTGTAGGCATGCAAGTCAACTTATTCCAGGGGAAAGATACCACTGGAGCAAGCTTGGCATATGTATTTTAATTATCAAGAGCAGTCCCACAGAATCCCTAATTCCCTAAGACATAAACAGTGTTTTTGTAAAATACAAGAAAGCATAAATGCAGCCTGACAGCCACTGATAATTCACTAACTACTGAAGCCATACCATAACATTTGGTTTACACTTTGCATAAAGGCTTGATGCAATTTGTTTAGCTGATTCTTTATTTTAAACCACAATTGATTATTTTCTTATTGATGGCAACTGTGGCCCAATTGACACAAACATACATGGTTTATTGTTTTCTAGCATTTTAGGGCCTGTCAAGGCCTCCAAATAGTCTACTTACTGAAAGATCAAAGTAGTTTTAAAAAGTCCACAAACAAATAATGAATGGAAAAACATGGATTTTTCCTTTTTTGCCTTGTTTCTGGTTGGTTCAGCATATTCCATGTCTCTGTGCTTTTATTTCTAATTTATATTATTTTAAAGGAATTTTTTTTTTGGGGGGGGGGGATTTTATCCTGAAGGGCAAATCTGCTGTCAAGCCTTTCTCAGCTGACAAGATAAAATATTGGAAGAATATACTGTATTTCCCAGGGCACAAAGGCACACAGATAAAGCCGATTTATTGTGGCAAGCCTTTGACACATTACAAAAGACATGTGGTGATTGCAAATTCTATTTATATTACAATCAATATTCAGTTCCCTGTGCCTTTTTCCCACCCATAAAAGCGATTCTCTTGTGAACCGGTGATACAATATCCATTTGTACTTTGTTTTGGAAATGGCCTAATAGCAGGCGGTTTTACTTTTGATTGGCTCAGTTTGTGGGAAACCATAGTAAGAAAAGATGGACTATGAACACAGTTTATGGTTTGTTTAGCGACTGCCACATTTAACAGTGATTTATTTATTTGTTTGTTTGTTTGTTTAGAACATTTTTATAGATACCTGTCTTCTACCAAACTCTAGGCAGCTCCCAATCAAGAATTAAGGTTACATAAAAAACTACAGGTAGTCCTCCACTTACAACAGTTTGTTTAATGACTGTTCAAAGTTACAACTGCCTGGACTTATGACCATTTTTCACACTTACAACCATTGTGGCATCCCTAGGATCATGCAATCAAAATTCAGACACTTGGCAACCAACTCATATTTATGACGGTTGCAGTGCCCCAGGGAGTCATGTGATCACTTTTTGTGACCATCTGACAAGTAAAGTCAATGGGGAAGCCAGATTTTACTTAACAACCACGTTACCAATTTCACAACTTCAGTGATTCCCTTAACAACTGTGGCAAGAAAGGTCGTAAAATGGGGGAAAATTCACTTAACAAATGTTTCACTTAGCAACATAAATTTTGGGCTCCATGGTGACCATAAGTTGAGGACTATCTGCATTAAAGCCATACTAAAACCATAAACATTAGAAACAACCATAACAAAAAAGAACTGGTGCCAAGTCAAACTTCCAACATGCAGTCAGCTCATCCTATCCCAGCTCTATGGGATCAAGCTAGGTCTTCAGGGATCGTGGCAAATGTGTTCTGGAGGGAATCTCTTCTTATTCTTGATAATCTTAATAAAGCGTATGCAGTTATTGTAAATAAAGCTTTATGTGGAACACCTGGTTTTTTCCTTTTTTTCCCTCTATTTGTTTCCAACAAAGGAAGAGCTATGATTATACTTTTTTTTTGCTTTTTTCAGAGAGTTTTGTCTTTTTCTTGAACTCTTATTCAGCCGTAGCTAATTCCATAATTCTCAGAGTCCATATCATTAGAAGTTTGGTGTAAAGCAAACTTTGGGTAACCAAAACCAAAACAAAAAACACACCCCACTATTATTTCAGAACAAAATTCCAGAAATGTAACATTTTTTTTCTTTTCTCTGCATAAGAAAAAGATTTTTTTTTTTTTTTTAAAAAAAGATCAACTTCACTGGTCAAACCAGAAGTCATACTGATTATCATTTTAGATTGTTATACACTGAACTGCATTCTTGTACAAGGAGGGGAAGTGATTAGAAGAAGAACTTGAAAAGCCAGTTTCTCTGGGTCTGCTTCTTGTTTTATTGTATTTATAATTTTTTCTTGTTCCCAACATCTGGTTACCAAACAAACAGTATTATATCCAAAATAAACACATTTATATTTCTGATTAAACTTATGTACATGGAAATACATGCCAAATTCTTACCTTGACAATAGAAGAACAGATTTAATTCCCAAGGGGTCTTGAATTGCACCAAACTCTTATAGTTAATTGTATAGGTTTGAACTATTTTGAAAGATGATTGACCAGGTTCAACTATGTTTCTAATAGCAACATGTGACAAGCTTAATACCAAACAAATGTTGAAAGCTATTTCTAAAATAAATGAAAAGTCATTGCTATTTACTAAAAACACACCTGCTCATTTCATGCTGAGGGTTTTTGTGATAGAGCCGTTTAAAGATCTGATCTTGTCTTTGGGTTCTCATCCATTGCTTCTCAGAAAGCTAGTAAATAATCCAAAAAAAGAAGAAACAGATCATTATTATACCTGCTTTTTAATTAAAGTAATGATATGAAGTCCAGTTTTAGGTCATTGCTTGAATTCTCTGGAGTGCTTAGTATTTGCCATTCATCTTTGTGCAGTTAGCTTTTGGAAAACAGCAATAGTACAAATTTATACATGATTATCCAAACGTGTAAGGGGATGCGGTGGTTCAGTGGCTAAGATGCCAAGCTTGTTGATCAGAAAGATCAGCAGTTTGGTGGTTTGAATCCCTAGCATCGCGTAATGGAACAAGCTCCCATTACTTCTCCCAGCTTCTGCTAACCTAGCAGTTTAAAAGCATGAAAAAAATGCAAGTAGAAAAATAGGGACCACTTTGGTGGGAAGGTAACAGCGTTCCGAGCTCCTTCAGCATTTAGTCATGCTGGCCACATGACCACGGAGATGTCTTTGGACAGTCCTGGCTCTTTGGCTTTGTAACAGAGATGAGCACCCCCTAGAGCCGAAAACAACTAGCACATATGTGCGAGGGGAATCTTTACTTTTAGCTTACTCAAAAGTGCCCCGTGGAGATTATCCCCTTATTTTAGGATTAGACACAGAGCCCAGGGCTATAGGTAGTAACCTCTCCTGAACATTCCTGAAGCAAAGATCCATTCGTCAAATTCTATGGATTTAAATGGTAGAATATCTCACTCTGAGGGTGCAACACAATTTAAAAAACCACATATTGCTGAAACAATGATAGAAAAATATTCAAGAATACTTGTGTATTCCTGAAGCTGCAGCTGGTTTAAAAGATGTAGCTGTTTAAGAAGATTTCTTCCAGATGACAAATAGACCATGTAATATGCTTCCAGTTGTCTTGGAAGAAATTAGAAGGCCCTAAATTTTTGAAATATCCACATCATTGATTAAAAAAAATACAATATTTAAATTAAGCATAAGTTTAATGTCTGACCTTTTATTAGGAGAAAATTGTCAAAAACAACAACATCTCCAAAGCATCTCTCCCAAATATGATTGATGCCGTTGCAACTGTCTCTTGCTATTCTTGCTGCAACATGCTTAAACAACTTGGAAATGTTTCCTTGAACTCCTAGGTCAGTCATATGAAATCCGTCTACTTGAGAATAGGAAATTGGGAGAGTTTCAAGATTTAAGCACAAAATATGTAAAGGTAAGGATATTTTCTTCCTGCTGCCCAATGTAAGAGCTACTGGATATAGATTATGCTGCTGGAAAATATTTTAAGGGTATATGAGCCATAGTGGTTTCTCTGTTTCCTGATTTACTTAGAAATAATGGGAATTTCAGGGCTTTGGGTACATTTTCTAAATTCCCCGACTACCATGACCAATTTCTTCATAAATTATTTGTATTTAACCTGTGCCTTTCTGCCAGATTCACTTTACATGTTGGAATATTCCACAGTCAATTCTTGATGCAGTTTTTGTACATTGTATATTGTCTGCCAAGTTTAGAACCTGAATGAATCCAGGATTCTTTCATATTTTACATTATAATTCTTGATGCATAAATCATTTTTAAGGAAACCTGAATACCCATTGTCTTCAAATCTCAAAGAATAAATACTGTTTGAAAACTGATGTACACCTTTTGGTCACAAAGTTAGATATATTATGGACTTCTTGGCTCCATCCTTATTTGCAACAGTGAAATATCTATTAAAGATCAAATCAAGAGGTACTGATTATTTTCATTGCAGGTATATACAAACCGTAACTAGGTAAGACTGTCTTTGCACTACTCCTGCCATTCATAATATTGACCTATAAAGGGTAGTTTTTTGACAACATCCAGAGTTTGCCACATTTGCCCCAGGGTATGATAATAGAAATTTGTTGTCTACTTGGATAGAATTGTAAATTTATGACTTGAGAATTTATTACTATAAATTGGAGTTTTACTATTACTTAAGAATTCAATGTTTGTTTATATATTGCATTTTAGAATAAAAAAACAAAAAATATATCATGTAATAAAATGACTGCATATTTATGTTCTGTCTAAAGAAATGTACATAAACTTCATGAATTGCACTGGAATTTTAACAGGCTACTTTGCAATCAGAGGCACAACCTACAAAATGTCATTGGATCCTCAACGCATCTAATTCAAAATACACCTGCAAGATTAGTTCATAACATGGAAATCAATATCTAAAACACAGATTGTTTTTGATCTAAATCTTTTAAGATCTTCTCCCTTAATAAATGGTCTGATTAAATAAAGACGAATGATTAATATCCTATATTATAAAAGCACTCACTTTTATCTTTTGACAGTTCCTGGAAATTTCAGAGTATTGATCTCCATTCTATTACTCAATCTTTCATCAAATATTTCACTTTCTTGATGTTTAGTTCTTTCAAGGATTTGTTAAAAACAAGTAGTGACAGTAAGATATAATTTATAAAATGGAATGTATCTTGTTTGCAATGGATATCACATGACAAGACACCATAGCACTAAACAATACAGTTTTCCAGATTGCAGATTGTTGTCAGTATATTTGGAATATAAGTTTTATTTTATTTTAATTAAAATATTCTTCTTTATGGTGATGGGTGATTTCTGCACATCCCACTTAAATAAAATTCGCATTGCAAGTCTTCTATCAGCTTTGTCCTAGAAGTAGAAATTGTAATTTCTTTAAAATACTTGCATCTAGCTTCTTTTATTATTTCATCCACTTTTCTCCCCACAGAGCATTATTCGGGTAGTTTTTCATGATCGGCGTTTGCAATATACTGAGCACCAACAGCTGGAAGGCTGGAGATGGAGTCGGCCTGGAGACCGCATCCTTGACATAGGTAAGAACTTTTCATTATGATATCCATTGCTTCTTTCATGAATGTATAACTTGCCTGTAAAATACAGCAGGTATAAAGAACACTTTGTTTATATTTACGAATTGGAAAATAGTTGGTTCTTTATACATGTTGTAATATTTATGAATTAGAAAATACTTGGTGTCTTGAAATAACCAGTAAGGTTTTGCTTTTGTTAGATTTCATTCCAGTATCAATGAAATGTTTGGTTTTTTTGCATTAATGTATTTATTTCTCACCTTTTAGGTAAAGGCTGTTAGAAAAGTGGCTTTTATATAACCATATCCATTTTTGCTGATAGTACAATAAACAAACTCTTTACCTGTACTATGAAAGCCAGAAGAGGTATTAATAGGATAGGATAACTTTAGTTCCTCGGGACTATAAAATACAACTCCAGGAATCCATTTCACATGGAAAAGCTCAGACCAGGTTTCTTACTCTGCAGCTAGTTGTGTCAGGCTGGTCTTTCAAATGCATCTGGTGTTTAAATTGCAATGTTTCTGGTCTTCAATTTTTAATATTTTTAATATTTTAGGGGTTTTCTTCTACAGATATCCCACTGTCAGTTGGTATCTTAGATCCCAGAGCAAGTCCCACCCAGCTGAATACAGTTGAATTTCTGTGGGATCCATCTAAGAGAGCATCTGCATTTATTCAGGTAAGGAAAGAAAATACCCCTAAGTGGAATATGTTTTACCTCAGACCATTAGAGGGCATCATTCTTTCATGTTCTTTGGGATACATTTGATTGAAATGATATGGGATTGAGAAACTAAGAATTTTATTTCAGCCTCCCTTTAACTTTAATTGGTATTCCTTTTTGTATTGCCCAGAAACCAGACCAAATCAAAAGAAACAATTCAATATAATTTAAAATGAAGTTGGAATCTTTATGTCAATGATAAATTGTGAGAAGACAGTAAAAATAGAATTATACAGTGCATTTAACAGTGACGCTCCACCTCTAAGGTCTTGTATGCACATTTTGCAATTTGAAGAATAGCTGCTATAAAAATGAGATTGTTCATAAAATAACACTTCTAAGGGTATGAATGTTTACTAAATGGGCAGGACAGATCACCCTTAACTTGTTTGAAAATCAATTCTTTTCAAATCTGTTTTTTTTTTCTTTACAGTAAGTGTATTTGTTTTTTTTTTTTAATTAGGGCTCTGAATTGCTGAGCATGAAACCCCCTTTGGGACTATAAATTATATTTATCAGCTGAGCATCCAGAGCACCTTGGTTGACCCTGCCAGGGTGGAGGATAGGAGAAGTGATGATGCTGTCAAGACAGGAGAATGGATGGGCTACCTGCAGCTCAGGCTGCGTAACAGAGGGGCACGATGATGAGAGTGTTGCGGGCTGGCTGAGGACTAGACATGACTGCTCATCACCCTCTTGACAGCAGATATGCTACCAAAGTACATAGAGTCCCCTTCTTGGCTTACTTCACCATTTCCATCAGATTCACCCACTTGCACTGAAGGAAAATTGCCTGACATGCAAGGATGTAAGAACAGGTATAGGTAGTCCTCAACCTAAGACTGCAATTGAGCCCAAAATTTATGTTGCTAGGCGACACCATTGTTAAGTGGGTTTTGCCACATTTTATGACATTTCTTGCCATAGTCATTAAGTGAATCATTGCATTTGTTAACGTTTAGTCACACTGTTGTTAAGTGGATCTGGCTTCCCCACTGACTTTGCTTGTCAGAAGGTTGCAGAAGGTGATCACATGGCCTCAGGACATTGCAACCATCATAAATAACCCACATAAGGCTTGTTAAATACTTCAATTAAAAAACAAGCAAATCCAAAACCCAAACCTCAAACAGCGTGATTTGGGATTTGAGTGTTAAGCACATCTCTTTTGGCTAGGTGCACTGTATTAGTACGGAATTTACTCCAAGGAAACATGGAGGGGAGAAAGGGGTACCGTTCCGAATACAAATGGATACGTTTAAACAGAATGAAAATGGAGAGTATACAGAACACTTGCATTCTGCCAGCTGCCAGATCAAAGTATTTAAGGTAGGTGGCTAATTTCTTCTATTAATTTTGTGACATAAGAAGATGCTGCAAATGACATTTCTCCCCCCCCCCCTTTACATCATTATTCTTGAAAAAAGGATCGTTGGACAGATATGAGGGGATCTGTAGGCTCTCAGACAACAAGCGTATATGGAATTTAAATTGGCACAATTGGGGGTGGGGAGAGATTGTTCTGTGAAAATTACAGATAACCACATATTAAATTTTGGATTTTTAAATTAATTTTTGGCATCTCTTTTCTTCCTTCTGGTGATCATTCCCCACTTTTTGTCAGTTATTCAATTTTCTCTATATGGCCCCTTTACCTCTTAGTTCATTGAAAAGCTCCCTGTGCATCCAGAACTGATTCCTAATCTCTTTCCATTTTTTTTCCTCATTAGAATGGGATACATTTTATTTCCAATATCTTATTACCAACCAGTACTTCATTGGATGTAATGATCTCTATTCATGGGATTCTACCTAGTATTTCTCAAATTCTGGAAAAAATGGCTTTCCTGAACTCTAGCATGAATGAATGACTGCTTTAGTTTTTAATTTTATATAACTTGAACATGGCCACTTTCTCATTGCTTTTACTTTTTTTGGTAACCACTCTCAAATGTTTAATCTAGGAATTTCTTGTTTGAAAAATGGAAGTCAGCAAGCCCAACTCTGAAGATCTTGCAGTGCTGACTTTGTTTGTTTCCAGCTGTGTTCTGGATGGTTGAATTCTTCTATTATTACCATGTTTCTTCTCTCTGCAAGTTCTTTAGGATATCTAAAGTCTGACTTGGTAATTGATAGCACACCATCATCATATTATTTCCATAATTTTCCCTTCCTTGTATTCTTATAAAGTGCTTCCAAGTAGACTCATGCTAAAATTCCTGGCTATCAGCAAGTATAAAGCTACTCTTTCTCCTCTTTTGTCTGGCATAGTACTTTGGAGTAAGTTACGGTATATCATTCAGTCCCTACATTTCACTCATGAGTTTCATCCTACCAGATTTTGTAATGTTGTCTATATCATATTTGCATTTAGACTCCTACTTCTTTCTGTTTGTTCCCTAAAATTTGTGCATTTATACTGTATAAAGATCCTTGACTCATGTGACTTGGCCTATTTCTTCCTGCATATATGTGTTCATTATTGTGTGATTCCATGTCCTACATCCCACTTCAGATCAATTCCAGGAACAACACATGCTGAAATAAAAGTGTTATAAAAATCTAATACTGGTAAATAAATAAAAGCTAGAAACAAAATTGAATTCTATATGGAACAAATTTAATATTAGCCAACAATGATTAACATAATAGATTATATCCATCTGAATGAAGGCAGGCATATCTCTGTATATATTTATGCAATTTTGATGTTTGGAATGGAGAGTGTGATACAAATACTTTATTGGGATATTATTTTGCATGCAAAAAAGTTAAAATTATAAAAGGCAGTTCTCCAGTAAAAATCCTCTCTGCCATAAAGTTCCCTTGATGAATAATCACTTTAATAATTCCAGTATCTGTGAACCTTCTAAGTTTGTTGAGTTACTAAACTCTAAGGTTTGCAGAAAAAAGCAAGAATTGTCTTGTTCACCATGATGCCATTGCTAGTGGAAAGTATCCTTCAGGAAGGATGGAGAAACTTTAGCACCCTCTACATATTGTTGAACTACTAGCGTTTCTCACCAGAGCCAAGATTTAGAATTCAACACCACCTGTAACAAATTGCCCATGCCAGTTTTACAAAAATAAATTTCTATCCTATATCTCATGGCACATGTACACAAGGGAAGAATGTCCATTAAATTATGCCTCAATGTCACTTTATCATCAATCAATATAAAACTTTTGCACTTTCTGTTTAACAATCCTTTACTTAAGACAAACTAAATTTGTATGTGCTTTTATAGCCTAAAGGAGCAGATAGGAAACAGAAAACAGACAGAGAAAAAATGGAGAAGAAAACCACCCAAGAAAGGGAGAAATATCAGCCTTCCTATGATACAACCATTCTCACTGAGGTACCACTGTCCTAGAGTTGCAGTGTTTTATGGTTATTACTTGCAAAAGACTGCATATTTTATATGTATAAAAGGCAATATTGTGGAGTGTTCAATTTTGAAGTAAAATGATACAATGGGTAAAGTCTAAACAGGACACTGTTGCATTTTTAGATTTGATGGTGCTCAGTATGACCTGCTTGACCCTTATTTAAAACTACTATATCCTAATATTGATGCTTCCTAAAGTTCCAAAGAGCTGAAAAGGATGTTCTGTTGGATTTTGAAATATCAGGGTAGCCAATAATCTTCCTATGCCAATTGGAATCAGTTACTTAAAGTGTCCCCACTTGGATACTAAGGTAATTTTCTAAAATCCACAGGCTTGGCCCTATCTTTAGATGCAGTGAAGAAGCCACTTTTGGCAATGAATTGAGGTAAAGCTCCCATCCATTCCCCTTCCAACCTGCCACCGGAATAATAAATAATAATCACTTTTTTGCATCTCAGGCTACATGTTCAATTATAGTGTAATTTCAAAATGCATAATTCTGTAGACCTCCTCAAAATAATACTCACAATGTGCCAGGCTGGGTGTACAGAAGGAGAATGGTTGTGCTGTTGTGCTGGGGAAATAACATGTGAGAAGGCACCACAATCCTCTTGATGAGTACCTCCACTGAAGGAGAGGGATTGCTAGGAGAAACAGAGCCTTAACAATGGGGCATCCAGATTATAGACTGACTTCCCTAGAGAGGTTTACTGATGTATATTGTATATTCTTTCTGCACACAGTGAAGGTCTTCTGATGATCTCAGTTTTTAAAAAATCTTTAAAAATAATTATTTGATCTTATTGTGTTATCCTCTGCTTACTTCTATCTTCAAGGTATTCCCCCCTTCAATTCTTCTAATTCATTCTAGATTTTGTGTTTTATTTGTGCAGTTCATCTCATTTCATTATTGCACAATCTAAACAAACAAATGTAAAAACAGATCAATAGCAGATATATTCTCTGTCTGCGGGGAAGTTTTGGTCTCATTCTTCTCTTGAGATTTAATTGGATTTTGACATTTTAGTCTTAAAGTTCACATTGCTGCAAGACCCAGATTAAACAAACATTGAGAAAGTAGGGTAAAGTTAAATGTTTAAAGAAGAGCTGAAACAAATTTGCTGTTTCATTCATGGAACCTTTTATATCTGTCTGTGTCATTTAGCCAGCACATTATGGGTCCTAATGGCTGAGGTCAGTGAGACCTCTGCCTGGAAAATGACCTAGTTTTAAAGAACTACTAGATTGACGTGGTCTGCTGTTGATGAGAATGACCTTTAGCACCTTAAAGCAGGAAGTCATATAGTCCTCGCTCCAAAAAAGTTAAATATTTGCTAATGTTTGTATTTACCATGAAGAGAAATCTTAAGTTAATGCACAGGTTGCCTCTTGTATCACTGAAAATGAATGGCGAAATCCTTTCAGTTGGCCCAGTTGTGGCACCCCTTACAGCCAGTAGCAAATCTACAGTATGGATAATATGAGAATTTCTTAACCATATTCCTGTAAGGAAGTGTGGTTGGAGGAGAAGCAGGGAATCTCCAGCTGCACAAACATCTACTTTTACAACATTAGATTCTGCTAAAAATTTAGTTATACAAAATATAATAATTTAAGCATAGGTTAAAAATTATTTCCATGTCAAAAGGGAGTGGATAGATTTGTGTTAGCTTTCTTGTAAGGCCCACTGCATATTTTAAATATAACATGATTATATATAGTAAAGAAGGCTTGAAATGTGTTATATTCTATATTTATAAATTGGCAGCCCCTTTCCCCCACTGAATATACAATTTAAGTAGGGCTTTTTATTTGTTCCGTATGTATGTATGTATGTATATTTGCTGTTGATGATCCAACAAAAGCTAGTTTGGATTTTCTTTCTCAACACATTGGTTTTGTTTGCACAGTGCTCCCCATGGCCAGATGTGCCTTATCAAGTGAACAACACTCCATCTCCTAATTACAACAGCTCTCCAAACAGTTTCAGCCTTGGAGATGGGTAGGTGATAATATTTTTGTATTTTCTGCTGACAGAGGCAACCAGTTTTGAGATTTTATGGTCGCGTGTTCTAAACACTTCCGAATATAAAAGATTAGGAAGCTTAACCTGGCTTTCAGGCCCAGCTTAATATTGATGGAATGAGATTGTAAGATCCATTCCTCTGCAGCTGAACTCTTGCATAACATTGGCTTATTTCAGAGGTCTCCAAATTTATTTGCTATTAATGATCCAACAAAAGCTAGTTTTAAAATAGAATGAGATTGCATTTTTGGATTTTCTTTCTCAACACTTAGCTGGCTGGAGAATTCTGGGAGTTGAAGTCCACAAGTCTTAAAATTGCCAAGTTTGGAGATCCCTGCCTTATTTGAAGGCTATTTACATAAGAGAGAATACATGCAAAATAGTTTTTAGATGATTCCCCCCCCCCCAATTGTTAGGGGAAAAGGCAATGTTTTAATTTATTTTAGAGATACATATCTATTCCTTCTTCAAGAACCATAAGATGTAATATGCAACCTATTCCCTCCATTTTAGCTTTGTAACAAAAGAGTGTGTTGGGCTGAGGGATGGCGGTTTGTTTAGTTCTATAGCAAGCTTTAACGCTAAATAAAGATCTGGACATGATTTCCCTCCATCTGATCTGTAAACCTGGATCTCAAGATCTTGTAAGCCACTTCAAACCTTGCTAGAATTGTAATCTATAATGACAATGATCTTATTTATATATTTGTTTTTAAAATACGACCACCCATCTTATGAGCCATAGCTCTCAACAATACTAAAACTCCAGAAATAGTAATACAACCTGATATTCCCCAATATATCACCAAAATATGGGCCCTGGGCTCTGACCTCATCCTATCCCATGCTTGTGGGGAAAACCAGTGGTTTAGAACTTTCTGGAAATCAAAAAAGGGAGAGTGTCTTCATAGGCATACTTCATAGAACCTGCTAGATAACAACTTTTGAGAGAAAAGACCTAGCTCATGCCAAAGCTTTTTCTACTATTTGAATGAGATTTAGCTAAAAATCAGCTAAAAATCAAAATGCAGTTTAGATATTTTATTTTAAAACTTCATTGAGGTCATTAACCAGGCACAGATAAGACTCAAGCAGCCCTTATTCAAACCAGGACCAGGTGTCTTTTCATGGCTCACATTTAGAAATAAACAACAACAACAACAACAACAAGAACAACAAGAACAACAATAATAATAATAATAATAATAATAATAATAATAATAATAATAATAATAATAATAATAATAATAATAATAATAATAATAGAAAATTAATTTTAGATGTTTCACTGTATCAACCAGGCTGTGTGGTGGAGGGGGTTCTGGGGAATGGACAACATGATTAAATGAGAGATTTAAAAATGCTTTCTTTTTCTTCTTCTCAACTCTGTACATTTTTTTAGCAACAGTTCTCCAACTCATCAGGTGGAGCTCCTGCCTTCCAGCAATGATGTAAGTATCTGGGATCATGTTAATGTGGTGCTTTTCTTTTTTAGGACACTGATGAACAGTTCATTTCAAGACCTTCTTATTCTTTTTGCAATGTAGCATCTCCTTCCCTCTGCTTCTATTCAAGATGCTCAGCAGTGGCTTCATCGAAATAGATTTTCTCAGTTCTGTAGACTATTTTCAAGTTTCTCAGGTATGTGTATTAATGTACGCTTAAAAGGGGTACACTTCTACTTGGCATAGGTCATGTGTTGACATTTCTGTAGAATAGTTTAACTATGCATATTTGTATACATCGGCTTTTGACTATGTGCAAAACTCCTCCTTTTCTGTCCCCGCCCCCCTGTTTTCTAATTAGCATGTATGGCCAGCAAAAGCATCTGTCATAAAACATCTGTGAAAGGTCTGTATTCTTGGATATATGTTCTTGGAAGGAAAAAGAAAATCACCTGTGCTTGAAATGTATAGGTGCCGACTTACTGAAGATGTCCAGAGAAGACTTTGTTCAGATTTGTGGCCCAGCTGATGGCATTCGACTTTTTAATGCCATTAAAGGAAGGTTTGTTGTAGTTCTTGTTCTTAAAGCAGTTACTGTGGGTGAATATTGTGGGTGAATATATGTGAATATTGTGGAAGGTAGAGGCCCAAATTTAAAACTGTAACTGCATCATTGGTGATTATTACTGCTGCTTATAAAAATCACATATGTCCTCCTCCATTCTGTTTGTACCTTACTGTTCAACTACAGAGTGCAGAAATAGATTTATTGATACAGAATACAGAAAAACAGAGTTGGAAGGGACCTTCTAGCCCAAGCCCTTGCTTAAGCAGAAGTCATACTGATTGCATCCTTGGGGCAGTCATGTTAAAGCTGCTGATTAAGATTAGAGAAGTGTACTTTTGCCTACGATGCCAAAAACTGAACAGAAAACTTCGTTTTGCCTTTAGGAATGTAAGGCCTAAGATGACCATTTATGTCTGTCAAGAGCAAAATCGGACTCATCATCATCAAAAACGAGAGAATGGAGATGATACTCTTTGTAGTAAGTGTCATTTGGGTAGAATCTGAACTGTTTGAGAGCTTTTATGATTCATTTCATAGAATTTAAGACATTATAAAAATGATTTTATTAGACATATAAATCTAGCATTTGAATTAGATTCAGAAAAATCCCATTGAATGCATTCTGGAAGATTCAGGGCATGTCTAGAATATATCTAGAATGGATTGTATGTAGAACTGGAGCCATCCTGAAATCTTGTATGGTGATTCCGTAGCACAGTCTTTTTTTTTTTTTTAATAAATAAGGAAAATTTTTATAAATAAGGAA
This sequence comes from Hydrophis major, assembly GCA_033807585.1. Classification (NCBI taxonomy): domain Eukaryota; kingdom Metazoa; phylum Chordata; class Lepidosauria; order Squamata; family Elapidae; genus Hydrophis; species Hydrophis major. The sequence continues at coordinate 152,533,692 of CM066328.1, read as the reverse complement.
AATTCCAAGGTGGAATGATGGGAATCATAATTTTTAAGTGACAGCTTTACGTTCTAACGTTCTAACGTGAGTAGTTTTATCAGAATTTTCCAATTAAAGTGTTTAACATAGAAGGATGTTAAAACAATATAATAACAATGTATTCACTATTCAGTGTTTCTGTCCTTGCTGCTATTTGCTTCACATTTATTATTTATTATCCTTCTGCCCTATTGCATTTTCCAAGATCAAATTTATAAAGAAAAAAAAACGAACAGTTTTTTTTCATCATTGATCCATTGTTCCTACAGTGTCTGAAATTTGTCAGAATTTTATCTATGTCATGGCATGATATATGCCATGACCAAATATTGCCACATGGTCTCAAAGGAAACCAAATTATCCCCGTTGAACTCTCAAATTTGAAGTCTTGTCACCTACAAAAATAGCTATGTTTTTTAAGCTTTGGGAGACAAATATGCAAAAGAAACAAATATGCCTTGAAATTTTGCTAAGAAACTAAGAAAGCTCAAAAAATTCTAAGCATATCTAACTGGTCAATAGTGATGTGAAATTTGTCACACTTCATGTTTTCATTAGGATAACTCTGTCTGTAATGTTAATTCAGGTCTGAAATGAATCAAATGGCCTCCAAAGCAATATATGTCAAATCACCGAAATAAGATCTCATTTTGTTAATTATTGTGGTTGAAGCATATTCATGATTTTACCCCTATTCATAACTATAGTGAAATAAGTCTCCACGGTGTCTTTTCCTCCTAATCACAGAAGGATTCTTCTCATGTCCCACACTCCTTGCAAGGTTAAATGAGTTGGTTTTAAGGTTTAAACATTCAACCTAAAGGGCAAGCAATTACTGCATCTAATGGTTTAGGTGAAATATTGATATTGGAGTCAGTAATTGGCGATATCTATGGGATCTCTTTCCAAGGTCTAGGCATGGGTTTGTAACCCTGCAGTTACCTTTTGAATCAGACAGTGGGAAACTTATTTTTAAAAGAGGATTTTGGCTTTCACTGGAAGACATACAACATCAAAAGATTTCTTGCCTGCTTCCTTTGATGAGTGTGTCAAGCAGCATAATGTCTGATTTTCAACACTCTTTGTCAAATTTTGGATGAATAAAATATAGGAGAGGGTACTTCGAATCATATTAAATGCAAATAGCATGTCCATCAAGACATAATAAATAATTTATAGCTATTTATTGTGCAAATAATGTGTTGACCTGTAGCAGACATTAGCTAGGATTTTTAAAATCCCATCTTTATTATTTTTTTATAAATAACTCAAGGTGGGGAACATACTTAGTACTTCTGTTATTTTCCGTTATTTTCCTTACAACCACAACAACATTTTCTTACAACCCAACAGTGGGTTGGGCTGAAAGATGGGTTGACTAACACAAAAAAGGGTCCCACATAATCACATCACCTGCAACTTGCCATTATGTTCTCTCCTGAAAGTACTTCTTTCTCCAATATTGTTGCAGTATACCATGCTATCTTCTTAGAAGAGTTAACGACACTGGAGTTGATGGAGAAGATTGCAAACTTGTACAGTATTTCTCCACAGCAGATAAACCGGATCTATCGGCAGGGACCTACAGGGATCCATGTATTAGTGAGCAATGAGGTAAGAGTTTTAACCAGAAGAGTTTTGCACTTGATACTAGATTTTGATGTCCAAGGCATCCTGAATAATGTCAAATGACTTTGCTTCAAAACATTAAAATGTCTTAATCACTCTTTACTGCTTTTTAAAAAAAAGTTCATCAATTTAAGATGCCTTGATCCTTGAAATATTTAAAATCAGAAATTTCTGGTAGAATTTATATGGTACTAAAGTGAGTAGAATCAGTTAGTTTTTTCTTTATAATTTCCTAATTTGCTTTATTTAATATTTTAGTTTTTATTTGCCAATCTGTTTTTTATCATATTACCTATTTTCAGCCCTGATTACAGACTTGGGGAAAAGTACTCAAAGATGGTAAATCAGAGCAGGCTATAACCCCTGCAAATAAATAGGCAGACAAAACAATATTTAGAAATATTGCCCACAAAAGACTAGTATTGAAAGATGATTAAGGCATGGATGGAGAAACATGGCAATAGTTGGAATTATTTGCAGTATCTGTTAAAGAAATTTTGATCTTCAATTATTTAAAAATAGTAATATGTCACTTCCCCCCATCTCCAGTTCACTGATGAAAGTTTGAGATAAATAGGAGTGGATTACATAAAAAGGTTTAAATATAGTTAATTCTGAGGAAAAATAAAGGAAGTCAGACAATCTCAATTTACATTTTAGAAAGTGATTTCAACTGCAAAATCCCTGGCTTTGTTTCATTTTGATTAATCTTCTGATAGGCAGAGGGTAAGGAAAATGATACAAATCTTCCTAGATAGCATCATATGAACTGAAATATATACATTTTGGTAAAAGTAAGTTATATCAGCCCTAATAACTATGAAGTTTCTAGTTTTGGGGCAAACTGGGCCTTCTTTCTTCTAACAACTTCTAAATATATCTCACTTAATTATACGCTATATTTACCTACCAAATATTACAGCTTTTTCTGAGTAACCTGTTGCATGCTTCAGAATCACTTAAGAAGTTTCATTGTATTTGACCTCTGGACAGGAGTTATAGCTAAGCACAAAATTCCCATGCAGTTATGGATCAGGTTTGTAATGTTTGCTCTGAAAGTTGCTCTGCTGTTTCACCCGGATGATTCAGAAACTTGTAACGTTTGAATAGTCATGAAATGCTTTAAGGCAGCATTTAGAAAGTGGAATGGCCTTGACTAACTTTGGTGCAAAAAGACTTTCATTAAATATTTAGGTTACTGATTAACTATTGCTATTGCCTTATTTTTGTGTTCTAATGGTAAGGCGGCAGCAGGGGATGTAAAGGAAAGGCAGAAGCTGGTTATACCTCATGCTTGATTTATGCATATATGCTAGTAGCTCTGACTTTAATTTTGGTGCATATTTGTACATTTGGAAAGTGAGTTGGAGAGAAGCAACCTTGAATGCTTGTAAGAACTCTAAGAGGGAGATGATCCTAGAGTCACCCATGAGTATCATAGCACCTTGCAAATCTGAACAAATGGCTAGAGAGGTTATGTGCTAAATGTACTGATGTCTGTCAACATTTACAATCAACTTGTACATTTCAGTTCTTGAGCACTTGTATCAGTGGTGGGATTCAAATTTTTTTACTACTGGTTCTGTGGGCATGGCTCGGTGGGCGTGGCAGGAGAAGGATACTGTAAAATCTCCATTCTCTCCCCATTCCTGGGGGAAGTTTACTGTAAAATCCCATTCCCTCCTCACCCCACTAACTTGCTTTCCAGCTCTGTTCTTCCGGGCAGGGCAACAAAAGAAGACCCAACCAATCAGCTGGGACTCAGGAGCAGAGAATAGATGGGGGCTGGGTGGTATTTGCTGGTTCTCCGAGCTCCTCAAAATTTCTGCTACCGGTTCTCCAGAACTGGTCAGAACCTGCCGAATCTCACTTCTGGTATGCATATCTGTATAGTGGTAGTAGTAATAGTAGTGGTAGTGGTAGTAGTTACGTTATGTGGTTTTTAGAGCCCAAAAATTGCTACAATGAAAAAGGCAACTTGTTTTCTCCTACATTCTCCTACTTTCTTTTTTGATAAAATGAATGGTGGGGGAAAACCAAACCCTTTCCCCCCAAAATTTGAATGGGAATCCTCCTTCCTTAATGGTTGGGTTTTCTGATACTAAGAGACAGTATACATGATTTATTTTAAAAATAACATCGCATTGTTTAGAGCCACCAACCTCTGGAAAAACATTGGGTAGGATAAAAAAATACACTCCTTTTTGTCATCCAGAATTGGGAGTTTGTAGCTCATGCCTGATCAATATTTTCCTGTTAAATAAAGCTTAATAGAAAAATGTATGATGAAATTAATAAAAAACATCTTCCATTTTTCTCTTCATCCAGATGGTACAAAACTTTCAAGACGAATCTTGTTTCCTCATTTCTACATTGAAAGGTATATTTGCATACATTTCCTGCCATAATGTAGTAGTTTTTCCAGGTCTCCCACAGAGAGATGCAAAAAGCAAGAAACAACCTATAAGCATTTTTCAAAAGTTCTTTGGTTAACATTCAACTATAAATATGAAGATATAGCCAGATGGCACCTATGGAGCCCTCTTCTAAATGCAACAATTATATTATTCCAGCTGCTTCTCCAAGTAGGTCAAGAGGTCCTCCTGGCAATTGTTAGAATATTTTGAATGGGAATTTGACAAAAGGTAGCTCCAGGAACCAAATCAGTAAAAAGGCTGCATATCATTGTGTAGGTATTCTGAGAAGGAAACTGCAGAAGTGAATTAGACATATCTTTCTTCGTTTGATTATTTTTTTTTTATGACTGATATTCTGAGTGAGAGAAAGGATAGGTCATCTTCCACCTACCTGTATGTAGTTTGCCTCCCACTGAAAAAGTTTATATTTTCTAGCAAAAAAAAAAATCCCATACTTTAACACTGATATGCCTTTCCTATACATTCAAAATGATTTTTCAGAATGGCATTTTTACAGCCTCCTGTTGTACAACTAGAATCTGAGCAAAGTACAGACCATAGAATTGGATATATTTTTAGGACTGAAAACATAAATATTTCAATGAATTCCTGACAGGTTTTTTCACCCTTATCTTACAGCTGAAAGTAACGATGGCTACCATATCATTCTGAAATGACCCACTTCTCTGTATATTTGGACTTGGATCAGCTGCATAATATGGCATCTCGTTCACCCTCCTGCAACTCAGTCTGTAAAGATAGAAAATCCACTGGATTAAAAAAAACACAAAAACCTCTTATTTACTAAATGTCCTAACAAGAAGATTAAAGTGTGTAGTTTTGGAGACTTGAGGATCACATAATGCCTTCGCTTTGTTACTGATCCAGTGATAGTTTGATTCAAGTGCCTTGCTAAGGAAGTCTTGAAATGAGCAGATGGAATAAGCTGATACAATAAACTGTCAGGTTTTGGAATTCACCTTGGATGTGAATTTGAAATTAATTGGGCTTATTCTACTGTCTCCTTTCTTTCCAGATGGTTAGAGGAAGTTAATTGCAGGTTTTTATAACTGATTTGTACTGCTTTTCCCCTTAAAGCAGTATTTTTTTAATATTGCTTTGGCAATTTGAAGATGTGTGGTGTTCATCTGTCAGAATTCTCCATACCATCAAATTGCCAAAGTTGATAAACACTGTTTCAGACAAAGAAACTATCTTCTAAGCTCATCATGAGAAAAAGCTTCTGCACTCTGTTCATATTAATAATGTTTTTTTTACTTGTTTCCTGATCTTTTATACCTCCAGTTTCCATTTTTAAACTTTTAATTCATTTCTTTTGTACGGGCTTCAGACTTTAAACTAAAACCAGGACAAATAGGATCAGATCTTACTTGTAGTTGAATGATGCCCCTTGTTGTACTAGCCTATATTACATAATGCAACTTGACTTTCTTTCGGGTTTACTGCATAAATGAAAAGGGGCTGACTCTTGAGTGGGAAAATGGGAGATTGCAAGTTTGGCTTTCCCACCGTTATAACTAAGAGAACTGCAACACCTTCATGGAACTGGGTGAGATTTGACTTTGAAAGACAATAAAAATGGTTGCATGTGTACAAAGCCTGTTGTTAAACAAAAACCTAGCCACACTCAAGGCTTGACACTAAGCTATACTTTTAAGACAGTGATATGTTCAAAAATAATGAATTTTTTTTCTGCAAATAAAGTAAAATGGCTCAATTTACTGCATAGCTAGAAAGCTACAAGTATAATCAGGAATATCTGGCTTTTGTGCCTTTGATTTATAACATGTGAAAAAACTCTTATTTCTGTGGTTATTCCACAGCTCTGGTGGTGATTCCATGCTTTCATCTCAAAGCTTTAAAGAGAGTGTTTGTTGGATTTGCCACTTCTGTTTTTTCATGCTTTCTAATCTGGAACTGTAACCTATATACATGCTTTGAATGTTAAAGTTCCTTCCATAAGTAGTGTGGACTTTCACATCTCTAGCTTTTAGAGTGGAGAGAAACAGATCTTATATTGCTCCCACTTCTCTTAGATATTGCACAGAGTGGCACAGAAATCACATGAAACTCAATATATGTTTTATATGCATTTAAGACAGACTCTTATACTCTTGAATGGGGCAGGGGTGCAGAAGTAGCTTCTGTATAACATTGCTGGTTGGATTAGAAACATACATAAAGAAAGCTAATGTACATCGATCTCCTATATGATTGTATGATAGGCCCTGTATTGGGAATGTGCACACAAAGGTAGAAAACAATGGTTGAGATGGCGGATTATATGCAGCTGCATCATGCAACATTTGATTGATATCTTTTGAGTAAGTGCTCGTGACCAGAATCCATATATGTAGAGATAACTTCTTAGACTAGAAGCTTGATTTTTATGGTGCAGTGGTTAGAATACAATACTGCAGTCTACTTCTGCTGGCTGCCAGCTGCCTGCAATTTGGCAGTTTAAATCTCAGCAGGCTCAAGTTTGACCCAGCCTTCCAAAATTATTGTTGGGGAAAATATGCTGATTCTGTAAACCACTTAGAGAGGACCATAAAGTACTGTGAAGCAGTGTATAAGTCTAAGTGCTATTGTTATATATTTTATTTGCCTTCATTGAGCTCTTGAACTAAAGCAAAATATTGAATATTCCACAAATAGTTCTGATAGAAACATATCATAGCACAATAAATTTTGGTTCAAAATTACCTTAAGCACATTCCTAACTGTGTGTTGCATTTTACAGAAGTATAGATTTTGCACTCTCAGTAATTGTCTTTTTTACCTCCTGAAATGAACAACATTTCATAGCAGATTATATCTAATTCCCCTCCAAAATAATGGAGAAAGTTGTTATTTCAGATTAAAAAGTATAAACCATTTGAGTCAGTAGCACAATGTTTTTCTGCCTTAAGTGCTGCATGTTAATTCTTATAATCCAATACGGAAGTTAGTTGAGGTTTATAAAATAGTGCTGATCCTTGACTGCTTCAAAATAATTCTAGACTAGACAGGGCCAGTCTTTCTGAGCTGATGACATATTTGGAAGATTGAGAGCATTTCATCAAATGAACATGCTGGGACTCCCATTTGCTAATAAATACCTGTTTTGATCAGTATGCCCAGTTCTGTGTGATCTGTATGCACTTTACTGTGGAAGTAAGAAATTTCTGGAAATGGTTAAACAGCATGCCAACTTTCCACTTAAAATTTGAATCTGTAAACAAATTTGAGGATGGCAGCAACCACATTAGGACTTTGAGAAATTACTTACAGAAAATTGTATTATCTTGCTGTATCTACAGCTATGAGAACTTACTTGTTTGTTTTCTCTTGTATTGACCCTGACATTTGAGAGAAAATTTGGGGGTAATGAAAATATTTGGTAACGAAAAGGATATTAGTGGCCACAATACCTTTTAATAGTGCTAGTTTCTCAGGAAAAGCAGCTTTAAATCAATGCCTGACTTTTAAAAATGTATCCATGAATGTTTGTGCTTATGCCTTTTGTTTTATCCTATGTTTGTCTTATTGTGAAGCCTGGTTGATTTTAATTTCACTAAATGTTTGATATCTTCAGATGATTGGATTAGGTATTTGTGTCTTTCAGAAAGGGTATGGGAGTTTTCTTGTTTTTACTGTATAACACATGGACAATTTTAATTGCAATTTAAATGAAGGGAGAATGGAGGCCCAAAATAAGACTTCTGAGTGAAAGTGACAGAATGTTTGTTTATAGATTTTTTAAAAATACATATTTTGCACTGCCCATTCTATTGTTGTATAGAAAAAATATTTGCTGTCATTCAACTTTGTGCTCCAGTAAAACTATAAATAAACCTGTTTGTAAAAAACAATTCTGGGTTTGAAGTATATGTATTTTCTATTCAGGTGTGTTTTATGATTTTAATTTCTTCTGCTTAATTTCATTTCATTCAGTGTCTTGAGACTGACTTTTTGCCACTTAAATATTACTTTCACAGTCAAGACCTTAGAGAAAAAAATTACAAATAGAGTTCTACTGACAATTCTGCTGACGTGGCTTAATTTGTTGTCTTCCCAGATTCTGTTACTATGAAACAATGGAAGAAAAATGTAAAAACAAAGCAAAGCAAACTGAAATTATTTTATGTGATCCTGAATTAAAGAACAGTGGAGCAGCACTCATGAATTTTAGTAAAATTGATAGTACAATCTACTGTGAACAGAAGACATTGATATCCAGCATATTGTACTTGACCTAGTATTACAGGAAGAGTAACTAAACTGAGGAAATTGGAGTTTGGATCTGACATTATTCAGACTCCATGCAGTTTTCTTGGCAAGGTTTTTCAGAAGTGGTTTACCATTACCTCCTTCCTAGGGCTGAGAGAAAGTAACTAGCCCAAGGTCATCCAACTGACTTCATTCCTAAGGCAGGACTAAAATTCACAGTTTCCTGGTTTCTAGCCTGGTATCTTAAGCACTATACAACAAACTAGCTGTCAATGATTATATGCTTCCCTTAATATTTTTCCAAGAAGTAAGGCCAATGCTCTTAAGATTTATGAGATATTAGGAAAATGTTCCTTCCCTGCATCTCTTGAAATTGTGATCCAGCAACTACCAGTGAATTGAGATGCCTTGAGTTTCCCCTATTAAATTGTTTTGTCATTTACAAATTGTGAATTTCCCCATTTCTGAAATTCTTCTATCATTAGGAACCTATTTTCAGTGGAAGTCATGGGCATGACTCTCATGAAGCTACGGTAGTTGCTAAGAATAGTATGTATGTGATATGAAGATGCATGAGAAAGTTCAATTGTTGGATGTCAAGTTCCAATATTGAGCAATGTTTGGATGGGCTCTTTTCTGAGCACTCTAAAGGGGGAGAACAAACTCCTGAGACAATTACATTAAGAAAAATATATGTATAATGTATTTTCTTACTCTAATAAAAAAGAATATCCCCTAATTGTTAATAGTCTCACTGTATATTGAATATTGGGTAGAAATGGCTCCAATACATTCTGAAACCCAGTGTTTTGCTGAAAAATTAATACTTCCCCACTTTCTATTTTTAGTAAGATGTAACAGGTAAGTTTGATATCCATGTTTGTAGATTGCAGAACTACTAGAAACCAGAAACTGGCTGAATTACCACTAGTTGTTGGAATTACTACTAATACCAGTACTTCTCTTCCTCCCTTATTTTTTTAAAATATGTTTAATATAATTAATTATAACAATTTGGTCAACATTTTCTGTTAATCAGCTTGTAAGCTTTGCAGGAAGTAAAATGTCTTAAAAGAAAACTGATTTTCTGCTTCTTCATAAAATAACAAAGCTTTTAATGTTTTTAAAAAAGCAAAAGTAATTGCTGGCATGCTGTAATGGGGCTTATCAAAGGATACAAAAGAGCAATTTTCCAAAGAAACTGAGAACTTGTTGTTTTTCAACTTGAACAAAGATATTTCAATACTACATAATGTTGGCATGTAAAATATTAATGTATCTTATCAAGAAGGTTTATATTATGTTGTCGACCACTTAAACCATGTTTGCAGTCATTGTTTTGTATCAGTGGCTGAGCTCATTGCATTTAAGATTATCCATTTTCCCCTCCTGCTGTCTAGGCAAGTCCAGCATTCTCCATTTTGACAAGGCATTTTACAATACATTTGCTCTCGCTATATGGATGCTATTACCCAAGTCACCCTACTCCTGTTTTACCTAGGAATTCCTGTTAAATACAGTGGGGCTTGTTTGGAAGAGAAGAGGGAAATCACAGCTGTATTTTTCTGTGGACATGTGTAACTAACTTCTTTGGAATTCAATGTAGAGAGATAATTACCAGCTGAACCACAATGTAAAGAATTAAATCACAACTCTGTGTCAGGGTTCCAAGTAATACACTAATAGCAAACAGAACTCAGAGGCACGATGATTCCTCAAACAACAGTTTTATTTGGTATATCATATTGGCACAGATTGGTGAAAACCGACTCTGAATGTTCCCAGGGCTGCCAACCTTGAGTGATAGTTCGGAGTGAGACACTGCGAGGGAGCGGAGCGACCGAGGGGGGGGGATGGTGTGGAAGGGGGGTGTCCCCCCTTCCACGGTAGGGAGCTTTGACAATTTTACATTTTAAATGGTGCAATCTGATGCATACTTTAGTCATGATTTGGACATATACATACATACATACATGCAAGCAGCACCAATGTACTTGAACCGGATTTGTAAGATATTAATAATGCAGTTCACTGACCATGAATAATTGAAGTTCCTGACTTGTAACTGCAGTATTCTACCTCAACTGACTTTATTAGCTTAGTGATGTACTATAGACCACTATAGGATGAATTCAATGTGCAACAAAAAGACAAAAACCCGAAACAACTACAGAGATAATGCAAATACATCAATGGGTATTCTTCTTTCTGTATCAAATACCATACTACATGCCAATATCAAATGCTATAGTCTCAGTCTTTAATTATATACTAACTTGTTGACTGAAATAGGGGTTCATAATTTCAGACATGTATAAACTAAACATTTAATCAAATAATGAGTGCTTCATATAAATATACATATTGTTAACTGTAAAACTCATCTACTGTATTCTGAAGCTTGAGCACAGTGAGGAAACAGTATATTATTTATTGGGTAAGTTTAGATTCTGAACTTAATGGTCTTACTGCTCTTTGGATGGTAAATTGTGTTAAGATTAGAATATGTTCTAGTTGAGTCAGGGCTATCCCAATTTGGGGCTGAGAAGCCTACTGGCATCAAAAAAAGTCCTTATTGAGTCCTTATCTAAGGGTTTGAAAATATGATAATAATGTAGTACAGTCCTGTCGATCTGGTGCATGGAGACCTAGGATTTAAACTCAAAGGAGAAAGAGGAAAAAGTGATTCCTTCATCCACTGCCAGAGATGTAATCCTGTCAGTCCTCCAACCTTTCTATTAAGTATTTTGCAAAAAAGCTGCCCAGCCCCTTTATAGATCAGCCTGGCGCGCTTCTCGCCTTGCTGGTTTGGGAAGACTCTTTTGGATCAGCTAAAAGAGAGCATAAGGCATGTAAAGGGGTGGTAATAATAATTATAATAATAATAAAATTTAAAATAATAATAATTTTATTCAGAGTTGTGTTGGATCTCTTTTTTTGGGGGGGGGGGTTGTCCCATTCTTTCTTGGTGTTCTTTCTGTCCTTTTTGCTTTTTTAAATGGTCTTTCTCCCCTGGGTCAGAAATCCAGCCAGAGAAAATAAAGAAACATCACCAAAGATTTAAACACCAAAGGGTTAAATGGAAGCCACTCCGTTGGCTTTGCTTACCATTGTTATTACTGGCCGAGGCTGTAAAGAGGCTTTGCCAGCCCCCTCGTGTCCTTCTTTGGAAAGCCTAGGGCAGCTGGCTTGTCCCAGAGGACATTGCAGAGAGGGAGTGGGCGGGGCAAAGTGGCTGCGAGCGCCCCGGGCGGCGAAGAAGCCTCCTGCTCTTCGCTTTCCTGAAGCGATAATGATCGGCATCGTGACAGTTACGGGACGCCGGCAGAAAGATTAAGGTGGGAAAAGAGGCGCGGTGGGGTGGCTGGGCAGGGCGGGGTGGCTGGGCAGGGCGGGGCGGCGCTGGGAGCTCATCCTTCTCCTAAGCTAAGGGGAATATTCGGAATATAATCAGAGAATGTAGGGATATTTTTGTACATTCCATGATTTTGGGGGTTTAGCGTGAGATTTTGTTTATCAGAGTGAGACAGTCAAAATTGATTGAATTGCGTGAGTCTCACGCTGATTGCGTGAGAGTTGGCAGCCCTGTGTTCCTATGGTTTTCACCTAATTAAAAGTAAAAGTTTTCCCCCTTCCCCAAACAATCAATCACACGGTCCAATCAAGGTATCATCCTGTTGCCTGGTAACTTCACTTGTCCTCTCTCCAACCATTTGTAGGAATGTCCTTGGTTCCCAGGAGAAAGTATTTTGTTTTGGCTACAAACCCCAACTATGTCTATTCCCCCCTCACTATCCTTTATTTCCAGTGTGGCAACACTGAAGCCTCAAAATGACCTTGCTCAGGTCAGCTTCAAGGTTGACACTCTGCTTCCCATACCTTCTCCTCTTCCTGCCCTCTGCAGTATAACAACCTGTAGAGAGGCAGGTTTTACACTGCCTCTCAAAAACATTGTGTTTTGTTTATAAAAATGCTTTTGAAAATATTGAGGTGTATCAGAAACTTGGGAAGATTCTTTAATGGGAGAAAAACTTGATAGCAAAGATAGCTTATCTACTACTATTGCTCTTTTAATCTCATCTCCAATGATCACAAGAAAAGATTTCATGTTTTTGAGGTCTTGTCATCAACCATTCAATTCAAATGATCACTTCAAAAGTAATCTTGATTGGTATTTAATAAGTATTAATTAATAGCAAGAGCACTTAGACTTATATACCACTTCACAGTGCTTTACAGCCCTCTGTAAGCGATTTAAGAGTCAGCATATTGCCCCCAACAATCTGGGTCCTCATTTTACTGGCCTCAGAAGGATGGAAGGCCAAATCGACCTTGAACCAGTTAGGATCGAACTGCTAACTGCTGGCAGTAGTCAGTCAGTAGAAATAGCTTGCAGTACTATATTCTAACCACTGCGCCACCACAACTCATGCACTAAAATAACTATAAATGATATTAGACTCCACTTCTAAATTGGTATTAGGCATGTTCCCACATGTAAACCTTTTAAAAAAAAATATGTTCAATTCTTGGAGGCTGCCTATAAAAGTCCCTATGGTTTTCTTGGCAAGATTTTTCAGAAATGGTTTGTTATTGCCTCTTTCCTAGGAGGGAGAGAAAATTACAGTCTCACGGTTTCTAGTCTGATGCCTTAAAATGACCAAACTGGCTTTCTCACACAAACTACTGTCTTATAAAAAGATACTAATTCATACCTTTCCCTTTCCTCTCTTCCTTCAAGCAGAAAGGAAGGAAGGAAGGAAGGAAGGAAGGAAGGAAGGAAGGAAGGAAGGAAGGAAGGAAGGAAGGAAGGAAGGAAGGAAGGAAAGAAAGAAAGAAAGAAAAAAGGCTAAGAAAAAGAAAAGAAGGATTATCTTCCTTAGACATTACAAAACAGGTTAAAATTCAACATGCAAGCAGTTTTTTAGCTACTGTCTCCCATGACTACCTCACATGGTCCCTCAAGAATGAGGTGGTCAATCAATCAATCAATCAAACAAACAATAAATAAATATCAAACATAAGCTTCATCTTCCATTTGTTTTCTAACCTACTCCCTTCCACTTTCCTCTTGAGAACTTAGGATGGAGGTGAGGCATTGTCTTCTCATGAGTATTACCCAGGGGAGGGCTTCAAAATTTTTAGCAATAGGTTCTGTTCCCAGTTGCTGGGTGGGCGTGACTATGGTGGGTGTGATCTCCTGTACTATGGTGCAGGGGGCATTTTTGCCCTCCCCAGACTCTGGAAGCTTTCCTTGAGCCTCCAGGAGGGCAAAAATGGCCTCCCTGAGCTCTGGAGGCTCTCTGGAAGTCAGAAACAGGCCCATTTCTGGCCTTCCTGAACTTCCGGGAGGCCCGTTTTTCACCCTCCCCGAGCCTCCATTCACACTTACTTACATCCAAAATAGTCCGCATGGGGACTCTTGGGAGGGGAGGGGCAGTGTGGGCAGGGCCAGCCAGGAGTGGGATTTGGAGGTTCTCCGAACTGCACAGAATCTTACCTACGTGCTCTCCTGAACCCCTGAAAAACCCCAGCAGCCCAACCCTGGTATTACCCAAGCAACATCAGTACAATTCACAGTTCAAAGGGCCAAAGTTCATACAATCTCCATTTAAGAAAAACAACTAGCTAAAAATAAGTTCAGATGCAAAACAGGAGGATGCTTACATATAAAATATAGATGACAGAACCTCTTAAATTATGCTTTAGAAATAAGTAAGACTTATGAAATATCCTGAAGTGGATTGTCTGATGGATTTTGCACAACACTGCACACTTTTTCTGGCTCTCTTCAGTTTCACACAAGTCAAATTCAGGTCAGGCTGAAGAAATTCCAGATAAATATTAAGCAATGGCTATAGTCTCAGAAAGCAGGAGGCCTGAGGACAAATATATGCTATCATGATGAGAATGCCCTTTTTTAGGGCTGGTTGGATTTTATTCTTCTGATGTTCACATCGTACCCACATTCAGTTTTCATGTAAGCTGATGGGACATAGTATTCAAAAACCTCAAATCGAATCTCATGGATTTGTGGATTATATTTATAGATTAGAAAACCAAAAAGTGGAATGAAGTCTCAATCTATCATGTTCATAACATATTTAATCCTGTGCTTTCAAAACAACCTGAAAAACATAAATTTAATTACAAAACGTTTCTTGACAAAATTATAGTTGATAGATTTTAGCTTCTAAACTGCATGTCAGTGCAATGAATGGTGTGACTTGAGGCTGTGATGGTTCATCCTGAGTTAAGATGAAGTTCAGTAAAGACAAGAATAGGACACCTGTTCTGTATTGTGCATTAACATACTTGTAAACACCGCACCCTGATTGGCCAGGGCACGCGGCAATCGGATTGGCTGAGTGAGCCGCACTGATTGGCCCGTCGCGAATCCCCGCGATTGGTGGAAACCGATCATGGGAGATTCGAAGCGATGTCATTGGCCGCGGCCGGTGCGGCCAGTTCCATATAAGCCATCGCTGATCCCCAGGAACCAAGTCAATCTCGGGACTAATAAAGAGCTGAAACTAGTCACTGACTCCCGTGCATTTCTTCCGATCAGCCTACACAACACTGGCGACGAGGGTGGGATCGCGGAACTGATACCCACCGAGCACGTGGCACCGGGACGGACAAGACCCACAAGATGGCCAGCATCGCGCTGCCCGCACCCTTTAGCCCGGCTACTGAGGACTGGGAATCATACATTGATAGGTTCCTGATGTTCCTGGAGAGTAGCAACCTCAAGGACGTAAATGGGCAGAAGAAAAGGGCCGTATTCCTAACACACTGCGGGCCCGCAGTGTTTAAGATGGCAAAAGCCCTCACAAAACCCAAAGACGTAAAAGCGATGGACTGGACCGACCTCGAGCCTCTATTGCGAAGCCACTATGCTCCCGCCGTGCCCACCCTCATCAGACGGCACGACTTCTACCAACGTGACCAGAAAGAGGGTGAGAGCATCAGCAATTTCGTGGCTGACCTGCGAAATCTGGGAGGCATGTGCGGCTTCACAGACATGGACAAGGCGTTATGAGATCGCATCATCCTCGGGCTCAGAGACCCTGTCCTACAAAGCCGGCTGATGGTGAGAGGCGACATCTCCCTCACAGATGCCCTCATCGAGGCTACCGCAGCCGAGGCAACCCGGAAGTCAGCGGCCCGAATGCGGAGACCAGATGCAGGGGACCAAGCCGCAACCACCGAGATGACCCAGCGACCGAGACATAGCCAGAGGCAAGCCGCCGAGCGACCACCACCACACACCATGGCGACTTCGACTCCCCAGCTGACACCATGGACGAGGAGGAGGACATCCACTGACTCCAAACAGAATGAGACTGCCGCGAGTGGAGGAGTCGTAAGTCGGGTCTGCAATGTGCCAGGTGCGAGGGTGACCATCCTCGGTCGGAGTGCCAAACCGAGAGCCGTTGGAACCGGGATGGATGGAGCGGTGAGACCTAACAAAGAGAGGAGACCCACCAGATGGTCATCATCGGCCATTCATCTAGCTGGGACACCCGCAAGGTACACGTGGAAGTGGGCATCGAGGGCAAGCCATGCAAGACGGAGGTGGACTCCGGGTCCTACCTCTCCATGGTTGCATGGTGGGAAATCAAGCACCTGGTGCCCACCATCCACAAAAGGGGGCTGGAAAGCCAGAAGCTAATTCTAAAGGACTACCAAGGGAACCGCATCCCCATAGTCAGAACAGAACACTTTGAAATCACATTCAAGGGGCGCACAGCAAGACTCCACCTAACAATCGTAGACAGAGACCAACCCAGCCTCTTGGGACTACAGTGGTTCACGCCGCTCGGGATTGCAGTGATGGGCATCGACCACATTGCAGAGGGAGACTGGGAGGAGTAACTTGCAAGGGACTTCCAGGAAGTGTTCGATGGCACCCTAGGCAAGTACCGAGGGCTCCCTATTTCCTTCAGTCTAGACCCCAGCATTCCCCTGATACGCCTAAAACAATGGCGAGTACCTTTTGCACTCAGACCCAAGATCGATGAGCAGATAGACAAGCTCATCAAACAGGGAGCCCTAGAGCCAACCGATCACGCCTGGTGGGAGACTCCCATAGTCACCCCAGTCAAGCCCGATGGGTCGGTGAGAATCTGTGGGGACTATAAGACCACCCGAAACTGTGCCTTACAACAAAGCGCTTACCCCGTCCCAGTAGTACAGCACCTTCTGCACTCACTGGGGGAGGCAAGGTTTTTGCGAAGCTCGACCTGGCACAAGCCTAACAACAATTACCGGTCAATGCGGAAACCGCCAAGGCGCAGACCATAGTAACACACCGGGGGGCTTTTCGCTGCAAGAGACTCCAGTTTGGAGTCAGCGTGGCACCAGGAATTTTCCAGAGCCTCATGGAAAGTCTCCTGCAAGGAATCAAGGGGGTGCTGCCCTACTTTGACGACGTACTGGTGTTAGCGGCCAACCAAAAACAGGAAGGTCGCCTGAGGGAGGTACTACAAAAATTAAAAGACGCGGGACTAAAAGTCAAAAAAGAAAAATGCCAGCTGCATACCGAGAGGGTCGAGTTCCTAGGGTACCTCCTAGACCAACAAGAAATTCACCCAACAGAAAAAAAAGTCAGAGCCATCAAGGAAGCCCCCAGGCTGAGGAATAAAACAGAACTGCAGGCATTTCTAGGGCTGATTAACTTCTATAATGTTTTCCTGCCCCAAAAGGCGACTGCGGCGGAACCGTTGCATAGGTTGTTGGACAAAACAGCCACCTAGACCTGGGGGAGGCAAGAGGAAGCCGCATTCAACCAAACCAAGGACCTGCTCACATCGGATGCCGTCCTCATCCAATACGAGACCCTCCCGTTAACAGTAACGTACGACGCATCACCATTCGGCATCGGGGCTATCCTCAGCCACACACTTCCGAATGGAAACGAAGCACCCATCGCCTTTTACTCAAGAACCCTATCAAAGCCGGAAAGGAACTATAGCCAACAAGACAAGGAAGCCCTGGCAATCATCGCCACCGTAGAAAGGTTCCACGAGTACCTCTACGGCAGGACATTCACCATCATCACCAACCACAAACCACTATTGGGCATCCTGGCAGGAAACAAGGCCACCCCGAACATTCTATCCCCGAGAATGACAAGGTGGTCAGAATTCCTCACCACCTACAGCTACCGGTTGACCCATAGACCCGGTAAGACAATCGCGCATGCAGACGCCTTGAGCCGCACCCCACTACCTGAACTGGACGCCGACCCGGCACCCACAGCATCCACCCTGAGCATAGAGGCCCTACCCAACCTCCCCCTAACCGCATCAGACATTGCCCACAAAACCAATAAAGACAAACGTCTGGCACGGGTTTTACAATGGGTGGAAAAAGGGTGGCCAGAAAAAAACGATGATGAAACATTCAGGACTTTTCAAAACAGACAGACAGAACTTTTCACGCAAAAGGGTTGTGCACTATGGGGGGACAGGGTCGTTATCCCGGAGAAATTACAAAAAAGGGTCCTGAAATTGTTACACAAGGGGCATCCGGGCATTGTTAGGTCAAAAGCCTTGGCCAGAAGCTACGCCTGGTGGCTGGGGATGGACAAACAAATTGAAGCCTGGGTGGCAAGCTGTAAGCAATGCCAAGAATCCAGGCCAAGCCCACCCGCCACCCCAATCCTAGAATGGGAAACCCCCAGAGGACCATGGTCCAGGATACACATAGACTTTACAATGGCACTGAAAAAGGTGATTTCTAACTGTTCTTCACACTTATGACCATCACAGTATCCCCATAATCACATGATCAAAATTCAGATGCTTGGCAACTGGTTCGTATTTTTGACAGTTGCAATGTTCTGAGGCCATGGAATCAACTTTTGTCAAGCCAAGTCAATGGGAAAGCCAGATTCACTTAACAACCAGCTTATTAACTTATCTACTGCAGTGACTCACTTAACAACTGTGGCAAGACAGGTGGTAAAATGGGGCAAAATTCATTTAACAAATGTCTCACTTAGCAACAGAAATCTTGGCCTCACCGGTGGTTGTAAATTGAGGACTACCTATATCTACAGTTGATCTGTGCCCTAAAGGAATTACTGCTAGAAATTAAATCCAGAATCATATGAAATGTGTAATGACATTTCTTAAGGTCAACCAGTCCAATAATTTTCTATCTTGCCAGATGTGCTTGGAAAAAATAAAATTCTACAGATGATTTGTATCAATTTGTATAAATTGAGGCAGATGGAAGACTTCTCATCACTGCACAGTGGCCATAGTGCCTTAATTGTAAAATAATGAATAGCCTTATTTTAAGGGATATCCTAGATGTTTCCAGAAAACTAGTTTCTAAACAAATCTTCTCTAGCTTCTAATTTGAAAGACTACCAAAAGAGAGTTTCCTTTATCTAAGTTTCCCCTTTAACTGTTTCCCACTTTAAATATAATGAATTTCCCATTTATTCTTTCTGCCTTGATCCTTAGTGGGAAATTACAATGTAAAATACTAGACATTTGTTTTCATGGCAAGAAAGCAAGGCTTGATTTAATCCACTATTCACCTGAGATAGTGGAGCAGGACAGAACACAAGTTGCCTCAGGTACATTTTTTTTGGCTTACTGAGTTATTTAATCTGTACATTTCGTTCCCACAGCTCTCACAATGTCAGTTGTCTCTCTATCTTCCTTAAATGCAGCTGACCTCATGTCTTGACCTGATGAGTGCCTGGCATTCTCTGTTTACTAGTTTTACAAGCTCGTGTTTGAAAAGGGATATTTTTGGACATGGCAATGAAGGCATTTTTTGTGACATAAACCCCTAGGGAGTCCTGAAATGTAGCAACCCCACCAAGATAATTTGTGCTGACTTTAGGAAGTTTTGCATAGCCCTTTGTAGGAAGCACCATTGGTATTCATGAAATTATTTCCATTTGCTTGCTAGCTGCTTTGTTGATAAACATATGAAGTTTACATATATATTTTAAAAAATCTAATCCATGACTTTTTTTTTATAAAGTGGGGCAGGTTCATTTCTACTGACTCTATAGCAGGAGAGTCAAACTGGATTTCTTCAAGGGCCAGCTCAGCATTGTAGTTCTCCTCCGTGGGCCAGGCAGGGGGGGAGACAGAATGGATGCCTCTTGCAGCACCCAGCTGGCCAAAACGGGGCATGGGGGGGTTTGGCTGGCAGAGGCACCACGGGCTGGTCCTTTGCTATTTTCAGGCTGGCCTCAGGGGCCAAATTTAAGACCCCATGAGTCGGGTCTGGCCCTGCAGGCCTATAAGTCCAAGTGCTATAGCAATAGCACTTGGACTTATATACCACTTCACAGTACTTTACAGCCCTCTCTAAGTGGTTTACTGAGTCAGTATATTGCCTCCAACAAGCTGGGTACTCATTTTACCGATCTCGGAAAGATGGAAGACAGAGTCGACCTTCAGCCTGATGAGATTGGATCTGCCAAATTGCAGTCAGCCAGCAGTTAGCAGAAGTAGCCTGCAGTACTGCATTCTAACCACTGCACCACCAAGGCTCTATAATTTTAGTTTTGATAACAGCTTGACTTGCCTAAATACAGAATGTGATGATTTAACCATTATTTATCCCACAGAAGGCAAACTGTAATTGTTTAACTCTTTGATCAGAAATGCCATTCATGAAAAATAACAGATACATGCTTTATTGTACAGCAGTTAATGCTCAATCATGGAATTTTTAAAGGAGATCAGAAAGATCGGCTCCCATTTCCTTCCATTAGCCTTAGTTTCCCACACCATTCTTCTTACCAGAACTGAAGGAAAGCAAGATTGGAAGTGTGGCCTTCTATGGGAGGGAGAAGAAAGAAATCTGAAATGACTGAGCAGGGTAGATGACCTCTGGGGAGGGGAGGGGATAGTAGTCCAGTCACCATAGAGCCCTCTCACACCAGAGGTTAGAGCAAAACAACTCTATGGTTGGATGAACTTATCCATTTATTTCTTAAGGCTTGAACATTCATGTCCTGTTGTCAATCTGACCAGCCCCAGCCTCACAACCATTTAATAATGCTGCACTGGCAAATAGCTAAATTTAATGCAGCTAGAAGAGCCAGTTTGGTGTCATGGTTAAGGCATTGAGGTTAAGGCATTGAGATAAAAATGAGGAGACTGTGAATTCCAGTCCTGCCTTGGGCAGGAAACTAGCCTCACAACCAGGAGGCTGTGCGTTCGATCCTAGGGAGAGGCTATTATTTGGAATGGGTTCTCCTGCTCGAGCAGGGGGTTGGACTAGATGACCTCCAAAGGTTCCTTCCAACTCTTGTTATTCTATGATTTAGCTAGGTCAACTTCGATCAGTCACCTTTGGTCAGCTCTAAGAAAAAGGCAATGGCAAACCAATTCTGAAAAATCCTGCCAAGAGGACTACAGGAACTTGTCCAGAAAGTCTTTGAGAATTGAACACAATTGAATGGAAGAAAAAAAATTAAATTTTCTAAAAAATGTTACAGTATTGAATGAAAATCATGAATGGAAATGATGTCAAGTATGATGAATTTTGCAATTACTACTGCAATATGTTGTTAGTAAATAGCAGTGATTCAGAGATGATTTTGTCTGTGTCTCTTTTTATGTAGGAAAAAACATGTACAGGTTAAGATGTTGGACTGCACACACTTTTTTTTCTAATGTAATGATGGCCTGATTAGAAATTTGAATAGAGGTAGAAATAAGAATACACACCTTTATATGAAGCAATAGTTAAATGGAAAGATTGGAGGCTGAAAGAGGGTATTATAAGGTATGTTTAAATAATAGGAAGACTGGCACTTGAATGGCGTATTGTGACTTTGAACAACCAAATAATGAAGGGCTATGCCTTCTATAAACATGTGTATTAATATTAGGATGAGCAAGGGTGACCTGACTAGAAGTTAGAATAGAGCTAGAAATAAGAAATAGGGGGAATACTAGCAGATATAATCTTTATACAATAGAACATAGGTAATAATTTGATGGAAAAGAGTAGAGGGTGAAAGATGGTATTATCATGTATGCTTAGAACATCATTGGCATTAAAATGGAATACTGAAATATTGAATAACTACTTTAAAAAAAACCATGTAAACCATGCATACTAGGATTATATAAGTTTGATTAATATATAATATATTGATTAATTATGATTAGCATTATTGATGTTCGTGTCAAAATGAATTATACCCAGGGGCCACACCATTCCTGTATTGATATTGATACATATTTAAAAATAAAAATCTAAAAAAAGAGATGTTGGACTGGCACCAGGGATATCCAGATTCTATTCCATTGTCAACCATGGAAATACATTGGGTGATTTTGAGCCAACCATTCTCTCAGTCTTTGTTGGTGGGGGCAAATAGGTGGAGACAGTGACATACATGTTAAGTTATAACTCTAACTCATAAATGAAATAATATCCAAACTGTTCTAGCTTTTTCCTTAGAATTCTTTGTTAGACTCTTGTTTAAGCATGTTAGGATTTAGAGATGGCTAACACTGGAAGACCTAGCTGGCTTGTCTTCCCTGATCCAGATAAGGAAGGTGGCAAAATCCTATAATCACAGTATTTAAAAAATACAGTAAATTGTGCAAGGTGAACAAGTCTCAGGTAAATGAGAAGGGAAGTGACCTGATTTCAGAGTTAGTCTATGATAAATCCTGATTAGATCAGGTAAGTCTGTTAATGGAAACTTTATTACCTTCTGTTGCAAGCTAGTCATATGCTTAATCACATGAAACTCAAATTTCTTGAATCACCAGAGTCAGATTGGGGGTAGGGTAGAAAACCAGAATTGCAATCTTTGTGGAAGGGTTTCTTCCTGCACTGTGTTTCAGGGAAGCAGCCTTATATTTGCATATAATATTTGGAGCTGTCCATTCATAAGCGTATTCATCAATTCAATTCTTTTTTAATCTTTAGATTGTTTTAAATCTTTATCCAAGTATCCATAGTCCATTAATTTTTTTTGAATTTTAATAAAAATAAAAATGGGGCCACTCTAGGTAGCTTACAACATTAAAAAGCAAGAAATGAAAAGAGAGTACACAGAACAGAAGTAAAATAATAGATCAATAAATAAACCAAAGAAAAAGAACACAATAAGAATACATCAATATGATAACCTCAAAGATGGATGGGTGCAGAGCAGAGAACAAAATGCATGCCAGGGGTGGGGAGGTGAAGTCTGTGATCAATCCAGCGGCCACTTCCAGCATGGAACTCTTCTATTTGGTCCCCAGACCAACCAGCAAAATACCAAAAGCATACCTTGTGTTGACACGCGTAACCAAGATGCTACATGATTATACTATGCTTGGGTTTAGAAAATATTATGTTTTGTAATCCTTCTTAATCTACATACTACTAAAACTCTTATTGTCATGACCTTTAACTGGATGAACTGGTGCATCATAGGGCAACAAATTTTGACCCAAGATACCTCAAATGGGCCAACTTAGAGTGCATCCAAAATCCAGGATCCATGACTCTCATGGGAATTAAATTCCTGGCCTCTCGCATACTCCCAAGCTCACCCAGGCAACCCATGCTAACCCCTGCTCATTCTCCCCAACCCATGTGACACCCCATGGGGCACCTCATGACTCCAGTGACCCTCACAACCTGCACTACCTCCTTGTGTGCCCTACCTAAACTACACATCACCTCTCATGCACTTCATGCAACCCTTCCCAAACCATGCCAACCAACCACCTGTTCTGCCTGACTCACATGGCATCTCTTGTGTACACCCATGCACCCTTCCTCATCTCTGCTGTACCTCTCACACATTCCCACATACTCTTCTGTTCTGACCCACATCCTTGTATAGCCCTCCTTCCCTATCCAGCAGCAGCTACGTACCTGCCTGCTGGCCTTGGTTTGCAGTTTCCTGCTGGCTTCCCCATTGACTTTCTCCCTGAAAGCTTCCCAGAAGGAAAGTAAATGGACAAGTCAGCAGGATTTCTGGGGAGAGAGGGAGGGATGGAGGAAGGGAGGAAGGAAGATAATGACAAGGAGGAAGACAGTTTGATTAACAGAATCTTTACACCACATAGGAAATTGTTTGTGGATATCTATCATTCAACTTTTTAGAGAGATATAGTTATTGATACTTTTAAATCTGTGATGTGAAGCCTGGCATTATTGTTGTTCAATTGATTTTCTTTATAGTTAGTTTCAGTATATATTCATATTCATTCCACACAGAAAGTAATGCATAAAAAAAACAAAACGAAAGCAGGCTCCTACTATATGAAAATTCCAACCTGGCTGAAATGTTTCATTGATAAACTGTTTTTTCCCCCTGGCACTTGGTAAATCTTCCCACTGGTTGAATAAAGAAAATCAGCTCCCAGCTAAACTAAGACAGGCAAGCTAGTCAGAAGGAACAGTTTTATCTTTCTTGGACAACTAAAAGATTTTCCTGGTTCTGAAATGAATTGTTTGTCTAGATGCCAGGCTCCAAGTGTGTTCCCTTTACTATATTTTGGCAACTTGCAATGTCAGCTTATCAGATGCTGAAGAATGTCCAAAAGCAAGCACACCCACCTACAAGAAAGTGCCAGCCACCAGCTGGGGCCAGAGCAATCATTTATTGCCCTACTTCCTTCATGATCAATGGGTTTAGCAAGAACATTCGTTTGGGAAGATCAACACGTGAAGAATTGCTGCATAGCTTTATTATTGGAATCTTAATATGTCGTACTCCTTCATCAGGTCCTTCAGGACAAGTTCTAAAAAGTTAAAAGGCACCCTCAAGTTGTGCCCAACTCCTGTTGACTACTCATGCCAATTTCCTGGCAGAGTTACAAAGTGATGTATCATGGCTACCTTCTGGGCTTTTTTTTTTACTTCCCACGCTGGCTGACAGCTAAGTCCTCCCCCCACCCAAAGTACTAGCCAGATTCTACCCTGTTTGGATTCTAATTAGTCAAGGTCAGCCAGATACTGAGATACCAAAGCCAGGACAAGATAATGGGAAAGCAATTTACCTGGAATTAGTGGACATGATGTGCGGCTGCCATTGTACACATCAAAAGGATAAGCTGGAGAGATCCAACATATTTTGGGAACTGAGATGAAGGAATCCCCACAATGTAATGGACAGAAGCCAGGTAGATTGACAGATGAATCTTACTTCAACAACACAATGAAAGATGTCCAGGTGCTATAGATAGAATAGAATAACAGAGTTGGAAGGGATCTTGGAGGTCTTCTAATCCAACCCCCTGCTTAGGCAGGAAATCCTACACCATTTCAGACAAATAGATGTCCAACATCTTTTTAAAAACTTCCAGTGTTGGAGCATTCACAACTTCTGAAGGCAAATTGTTCCACTGATTAATTGTCCCAACTGTCGGGAAATTTCTCCTTAGTTCTAAGTTGCTTCTCTCCTTGACTAATTTCCCCCCATTGCTTCTTGTCCTTCCCTCAGGTGCTTTGGAGAATAGCTTGACTCCCTCTTCTTTGTGGCAGCCCCTGATATATTAGAACACTGCTATAATGTCACCCCTAGTCCTTCTTTTCATTAGACTAGACATACCCAGTTCCTGCAACTGTTCTTCATGTTTTAGCCTCCAGTGCCTGAATCATCTTTGTTGCTTTGATACCTAAGATGGTAGCTCAGTGCTAGGATGACTTTTGCTCTATGACCTGGGAAGGGTAGGCAAAGATGAGGGAAGACAAGAGGGTTGAGCTGGAGGTGAATTTCTGGTCAATTATTGGAAAATGCAGAAGTCAGGTTTTTCTAGCAACAATGTGGCATGGGGACTGTAAAGGAAGCCTTAGAACTCCTTCTAGCTCGTGAAGGTTATGAGGCAAGGGGTGGGATCCTTTTTTATCCTTTAGCCTTGCATTTCTTGCACCACTAATCTTCTATGAGCTACATGCCAATGTTGGGCATGTGATGAAGGCAAGCTTATGGGTGAAATAAAGAGATTTGACAGTCTAGAAAAGGTGAGCAATTTTTCTCCAAAACGCAAATGGCAAACCAGAAACTTAACTGCCTGTGCAGGATTTCCTGCACTGCCAAGAATATAGTAGTTCAATTTCTTTGCATTCCTGGTGATCATTTGTTTATTGTCAAAGAGAAGGCATGTATGAATGTTAGAGTGGTTGAGCTCCATGCATTAGGGATGCAATTTGGTCCTCAGTTCTAAATTTCATATAGGCAGGCAGAGATCCAGACGGAAGGCAGGAAGGATGCTCTGAGCCTTCAGATTATGAGCCACAAAGATTTTGTGGGAGAAATGAATGAATTGGGGCCATGTGTGGTTTACAGGTTATGTGTGGGACAAGTTTACAGAACTCTTGCTTAGGGAAGTGTTTGGCTAGGAATTCAGGCCTGGATTGATGGTGTTTCAGCATGATACTGAAACATCTAACTGCTGCTACTTTCTATCTTGTTTCCTAGCTCTTTGACATACCTTGGTTAGAGGGTGATGCTTTTTTTAAAAGTTGACTTTAGTTCTTGCCATGCTGGATTGGAACTCCATGGTTGAGAAAAGCAATACTTTTACAGTGAGATTTTGCACATTTTGCATATCACAGTTTCAACTTGTACCTGTCTACTGTTGATGATATATTTTTTTCTTTGTATCTCTCCCTCTCTAACACTTATTTTCCTAGGCTATTTTTACCTTCATCTTAAATTCTTCTTCTCAGGATTCACATTTTTAAAAAATACTTCCCCATATAGTTGCTACATTTAAGTCTCCTCACCTGAAGCATGTTACTGGATTCTCTTCTGTTTTGTATTACTACAATGCATTTTTTTTTTTTGCTATAGTCTTAACAAGAAACATAACAGAAACAAATCTGTTACCCTCAATTTTAATAGAGTTTTGCCCTATTCAATCTGGATTTGAAGTGGAAACTATGATCCTAAAAGCCTGGGAACTCTCATCTTGTACCCAGGAGCAAACCAGGAGCTGTAGCTTTTCTTGGGTTCGCATGGCTGATGTCACACAATCCAGGAAAATAAGCAATGGTGGCAGATGTGACAGGCTTGGCTACACACCCTCTCAGATAACCTTTTCCTGACTGAAAGCAGTTCCTTGCACCTCACTCTCTTCCCCTCATTGGTATATCTTCTCTCCCTCCTCCTCTTCAGCTTATTTTGTACCCAGGCTTTCCGATCTAATCCTTATTGAGTTGGACACTGTTACATTAGATCATTGATTTAGTCCATCAAGGTCCCACAGAAAAGAGACCCAGCCACAAGTAATAACTTTATTGTAAGATTGCAACATAAGAATCTTACAAGTCTGAAAGTATCCCTCCCATCCCTTACTTTTATTCTCCTAAAAACTTGGAAGGGTGTCTTCTGAGATGCTTTCTCACTTGACACAGCCAAACCTGACCTGTCACAAAACCTACATGAAGCCCTTATAAACATGTTTGACAATTTAATTAAAAAAAAGATTTAAAATATTCTTCTGAACACTGACACTGATACCCCCTAAACTCCACTGAAGAAGCTATTTAGTCTGATAATGAAGCTTGTGGGTTCAGAAATCAACCCACAAGCTCAGAGAGCTACACACATTTGCCAATACTGCATGCTTTCTCCTCTTCTCTTTCAGACTCAGATTTTGTTTGCCATTCTGTTATCTACGTTCTTCCTCCTGTCTCCTATCATCACATCCTTTTTTGCACAAATAGAAATAATGGAAGCATTTGCAGTGAAAATCCCCAGTTACCTGGGAAGAGCATGGCATAATATTAGGAAGATGTAGTAGACAGAACAAGCAGAGTACCAACTGTACCCTAGCATCAACTGCCTAGTCACATTGGCTGGTTACAAGTGAGAATGCATTCCTGGGCACAATTTCAGGGCAGCAATAATGATGAAGCACTTTTACTTTAATGTTGTCACATCCTCCAGCACCAATTTGGTAGGATTTTCAAAAGTTATTACTTTTTAATAAAATGAATACAAACACAGGCTTTATAACAAAACCTCATACATGTGTGCAAACAATTAGAAACAGAAAAAAAAATAATGTGTTGAAATAAAAAAAAAGAAATGTTGGAATTGAGCAGTGGGATTAGATGTGCTCCATCTATCCATTTTGTTCTTCTTGCTTTTTGTCACACATGGACTGAATTAAAAATCCCAAGAGGGAGCCATTGCAGGGATTATTAAATGTACCTCTTGAAAATGTTACTTGAGCAGGGATTGGTTCATTCCTATTCTTTTGACGCAGAATGAGCAGATGCAAAGGAATTGTGCGTCTTGTAAAACAATATTAAAAAAGGGAATGTCAGCAGGCATAGTGTGAAATATAACTTGGAGCTGCTAATTTTTCTTTTTTCAGTGCAGCTGGGCCTTAAGAGATACCTATCCATAGAAACTCATTGCACAACTGTTGTTGGCCTGTTGTTATCTCAAATACCAACCAGTTTCTCAAGGTAATGTTGCAAGGGTGAAATAGATGCATTTCCTTCACTACTTCATAGATAGACTTGTGACACAACCACCCTCATAGCAAAACAAAGCGTATCTTCATTCCTAATAGAGTAACTGTTATGTTTGGAGCATGGGCGAGAAAGAATGGAGACAAGCCTCGGGAACGGTGAACTTCAGCTCTTCATTTACAAAGTGACTGCTCAAGCTCAATGGCAGTTATAACCCTCCTTATATAGGCAACCCCAATAACTATTAACCAATAACAATCGAGAAGCACTAGCTCCCTTAACCAATAGGAACTCTCTGTTAATGGCCAATCGGATTCCCCGGAACAGGCCAATCCGATCCTGCCGTTAACAGCCAATCAGAAGTGCAGGGCCAGAACCCTGCACTTTACTCCAAGCTCAAGTTCTCTTTATTAAACCTTATGCCTTCACAACACCCCTTCCCCTTGGCTTCTGTTTGCAGGGCACAGTTACATAGTCCTTTAGGTAGGACGGTTGCTTTATTAATATTTTTGATTTTTGCTGTGTCATTTGGCTGCAATCACGCTGAGGTAGATCGTTGTTTGCCAACGGGGTCGCCTCTGGTTCAGAGTTCATTTCTTCGTTGTTGCCATTATTCTCGGTAATTCCCTGAGGTGCATCTGTTTCCTTCTCTGGTTCCACTTCCTGTGTCTCTATTACGCTGTCGTTGCCTTCGAACGGGTTTTCTTCTACTTGGAATTCATCTTCTTCCGTATCTCCCCCCCCCTCAGTTTGGTCATTAGGGAGTTCAGGAATGCCCGACGGGAGCCACAATCGTAATTGATCGATATGGCGTTTCCATAGTCTATCGTCAAGGCATTGTACAAGGTAGGATCTTGGGCCGGTTACACGAACTACTGTTGCCTCCACCCACAGCAGATCGCCCGATAGGTTTTTAGCGTATACCAAATCGCCTACCTGGAAGGCATGACAGCAGCCGCTGGATCCTAGTGGTTTTTCCAGTTCATAAGCTGGGTGTAACCGGTCGAGGTGGGAGCAGAGTTTTCATCCCATTAGCAGTTCGACGGGAGTTTTGTTGGTGACGCTATGAGGTGTGATGTGTTGTAGAAAAAGGATTCGATTGATCTTGTCATCAATGTTATCGTAGTCTACCTTCTGCAAGGTTTTCTTAACAAATTGGACCATGCGCTCTGCTTTGCCATTGGTCGCAGGGTGCGCAGGCGAGGTGAGCGCATGTTGGATGCCGCGGTCAGCCAGGTACTGCTCGAACGACAGTGCTGTAAATTGGGGCCCGTTGTCGGATACCAGGACGTCTGGTAATCCGTGGGTTGCAAATAGTCTTTCCAAGTTTTTGATAACCGCTTCAGTGGTTGTGTTCATCATGCGGTGAATCTCGAGCCAATTCGAGGAGGCATCAACGGTTAGCAGAAAGGTGTGACCTTTGGTCGGCCCTGCAAAGTCCAAGTGAATACGGGACCAGGGTCCCCGTGGTGTCTCCCATTCGGTAGGGATGGCTTTAGGTGGGGCATTGCTCACTTCCTGGCATTTATGACAAGCTTGAACCCAATTTTTGATTTGCTTGTCGATGCCCGGCCACCATGTGTAGCTTCGTGCGAGGGCTTTCATTCGCACGATACCAGGGTGGCCATCATGCAAGGTTCTCAGAAGCGCTTTTTGGAGTCATTCTGGGATAATGACTCTATCGCCCCAGATGACACAGCCTTTTTGAGAGAACAACTCCGTTTGTGGAGTCTTGAATGGTGTGAAGTCATCTGATAATTGGTCCAATGGCCATCCACGTTCTACCCAGCCTAGAACTCGCACTAAGGTGGGGTCACGTTTAGTTGCTCTCGCGACATCTCGGGCAGTCAATGGTGGCGAGTTGAGTGTTTCAATTTGCAATGTGGTTACCGTTGGTGCAGGATCGTTGAGAATCTCTGGAAGCGGTGCTCGGCTCAATGCGTCGGCATGGGGAATGGCTTTCCCCGGGCGGTATTGCAGCCGATAATTATAAGCAGCCAAGAATTCTGACCGGCGAGTCATCCTGGGGGATAATATGTAGGGAGTCGGCTTATCTCCAGCTATTATCCCCAATAACGGTTTGTGGTCAGTCACGATAGTAAAAGCCCGGCCATACACGTACTCGTGGAATCTTTTAACGGCCGATACAATTGCGAGGGTTTCTTTATCGATTTGGCCATAATTTCGCTCAGTTTTTGAAAGTGTCTTTGAAAAATATGCAACAGGGGCTTCGTTACCATTAGGCAATACATGGCTCAGAATGGCGCCCACTCCGAAAGGAGAAGCATCACATGTGATATTTAACGGCAAAGTCTCATTGTATTGCATGAGTACAGCGTCAGAAGTCAGTAGTTTTTTCACATTACGGAACGCCTGTTCTTCTCTATGACCCCATAAACAGTTTGCTTTCTTGTCTAACAACCGGTGTAACGGTTCAGCGACCGTTGCTTTATGCGGTAGAAATACATTATAAAAGTTGATAAGGCCTAGGAACGCCTGGAGATCGGCCTTGTTCCGAGGCCTGGGAGTGTTTTTTATTGCTCTTAGTTTACTGTCGGTAGGGTGAATACCCTGACTGTCAATTAGGTACCCTAAAAACTCAACACTATCTGTACACAATTTACACTTATTCTTTTTTACCTTAAGACCGGCGCCTTGGAATTTTTGCAGGATTAACTTTAAACGATCCCGTAAGATTTTTTTTGTAGGTGCAGCAATTAATACATCGTCAAAGTAGTTGACCACGCCTTTAATCCCTTGTAGTAGCCTCTCCATCAGGCTCTGAAAAATCCCTGGGGCTACAGTGACTCCGAATTGGAGCCGGGTGCATTTAAAGGCACCTCGGTGCGTCACAATCGTTTGTGCCTATGCCATCTTTTCATCAACAGGTAGTTGCTGATATGCCTGAGCTAAGTCTAATTTAGCGAAGATCTTTCCGCCCCCCAGGGAGTGGAGGAGATGCTGTACCACCAGCACCGGATATGCATTCTGCTGTAGGGCGTGGTTCAGGGTGGCCCGATAGTCCCCACAAATTCGGATCGACCCATTTGGCTTAATGGGTGTTACGATTGGGGTTTCACAGAGTGATCGATAGGTTCTAGCACCCCCTGAGCTTTTAGTTTTTCGAGTTGTTTGTCGATTTTCGGCTTTAAGGCAAACGGAACTCGACGGGGCTTAAGGCGGATGGGAGCTATCTTTGGATCAAGGCTGAACAAAATTGGGGTCCCCTTGTACTCGCCCAAACTTTCCGCGAAGACGTCCTTGAACTCCTTGAAGTCATGGATGAGATCCTCCTCCCAGTCACTTCCGCTGATTCGGTTTATGCCTGCCACTTCAATGCCAAGTGGCGCGAACCATTGGAGACCTAGCAGACTAGGCCGATCTTTGTCGATCACAGTTAGCGGTAAGTACGCTGTGTGCTTCTTGAAGGAGACCCGGACTCAGCAGGAACCAACGACAGGGATACGATTCCCTTGATAGTCCTTAAGAATGAGTTTTTGGAAATGGAGGTCTTGGCGCTGAATCGTGGGGATGAGTTGCTTGAGGGTCTTCCAGGACACCATCGAGAGGGACGATCCTGAGTCGACTTCCATGTGGCAAGGCTGGTTCTCGATGGCTACTGTGATTCAGATTTTCTTGGCATCCAAGGCAGAGGCGTGACCGATAGTGATAGTATGGTGAGCCTCTTCTCGTTGTAAATCTCAGTTTATGTAGGAGTGGCTTACTGGTTCTCACCTTACAAGACAGTTTCCTGTCGATTGGAGATAGTTAGCCCCTTTTGAGGCCTGGCCGAGTCTTGTAAACTTCGGCAGACCCGTCCGATGTGGCCTCTCTTCCCGCATTCATGGCATAGCGTGTCACGGAATTTGCATTCGGACCTGGCATGGTTGGTTCCACAGCCAGTGCAAGGGTGTAGGGACTTCAGGTGGTGGTCCCGGTCGGACCGCAGTTGATGGACCTCTTCTTCATCGCTGTCTGACGACGAAGAGAGGTCCGCGTGGTGTGTCATTGAAAGCTGCCCTTCTGACTTGGGTAAAATTTCACTTGTCGGTTGGTGTACCGGAGCGCAGTTGCAACATAATTGTGCAGCCGACTTCCTGGTTGCTTCTGCTGCAGTAGCATCAGCGATAGCATCGGCAAGGCTGATGTCGCCTTTCGCCATCAGCTTGCTCTGCACGCCTGGTGCATCTAATCCCAGAACTATTCGATCTCTCAGTGCCTCTTCCAAATCGGCGAATCCGCAGAGGCCTCCCAGGTTTCGGAGGTCTGCTATGAAGTCAGCGACGCTTTCTCCTTTTCGCTGGTTTCTCTGATAGAACTCATGCCGTCTCACGAGCGTAGGCACGGTCGGTGCGTAGTGATCTCTTAGTAGAGGTTCGAGGTCATCCCAATCCATCGCCTTCACTTCTCTAGGTTTTGCTAGTGCTTTAGCCATCTTAGATACGGTTGGACTGCAATGCGTTAGGAACACCGCCCGTTTCTTCCTGGCTGTGGCGTTCTTTAAGTTGTTAGTTTGTAAGAACATTTGGAAGCGATCCATGTAGGACTCCCAGTCTTCCTGCACTGGATCGAACGGAGCAGGTGGTACGACGACGACGGACATGGTTCCGTTGTGTAGCGCCATCAGCCACGTGCTCGGTGTTTCTTCTTGGTTCCATTGGTTCAGACGTCTCCATATCCCATCCTCATCGCCAGTGTTATGTTTGGAGCATGGGCGAGAAAGAATGGAGACAAGCCTCAGGAACGGTGAACTTCAACTCTTTATTTACATAGTGACTTCTCAACTCAATGGCAGTTATAACCCTCCTTATATAGGCAACCCCAATAACTATTAACCAATAACAATCGAGGAGCGCTAGCTCCCTTAACCAATAGGAACTCTCTGTTAATGGCCAATCGGATTCCCTGGAATGGGCCAATCCGATCCTGCCGTTAACAGCCAATCAGAAGTGCAGGGCCAGAACCCTGCACTTTACTCCAAGCTCAAGTTCTCTTTATTAAACCTTATGCATTCACAACAGTAATGTTATATAACTTTCTGTTCAATATTTGAAGATGCAGGATCCTTCTCTATATTTAGCCCTCTTGCCTTTGTATATAAGGAATTCATAAGGCTTTATGTATAAATCTAAAAAGGCCACTTGGGGCATTTAGATTGCATGAAGCTACCACTTGCCTGCAACTCTTTAAGCAGTTGTTTGAGCTCAGGAAAGAGGCAGCTCTTTTAAAAGACAAATGATAGTTTTGTACCTCTGTGCACTAAAAACACAATTTTAGAACTGAAGCTGAAAAGCACACGATGTTACTACCCACTGACACTATTGGTTCTATGTGGATATTTTTTTTCCTTCTGTTCAATCATGTCCAGTTCTCTGAGGCTGCTTGGACAAATTCATGTACTTCTTTTGGCAAGGTTTTTCAGCAGTGGTTTGCTATTACCTCCTTCCTGGGGCTGAGAGGAAGTGACTGGCCCAAGGTCACCCAGCTGGCATTGTGTCTAAGAAAGGACTAAAATTCATGGTATCCTATTTTTTTTCAATTTACCTGCCACATAAATTCCAACAACCTGTAGGTTCTAATTGAAATCAGTGGGAACACCAAGCTATGCTGCATAGAGGTTTTTCCATGTTAAATCCAATCTTTCTGCTCACCTTTTAATATCAGCATCTGTGGAAGCCCCAGCAATTAATTTTTATCTCTTGTCATAAAAGTAAATGGACCTTAGCAATTATTCTGTTTTAACACATTGGAAGGGCTCATGATATTTTAATATTGGAGATAGGCATGGTCCAAATACAGCGAACAAGTCACTCCATAGGAGCATTTGAAGATGGAGAACAAGGTTATTTAGAAGTAATTCCTACTTATTGTCACTCATTAGAGAACTGGAAAGCACTACATAATTTTCATAGCCTACCTAGAATGATTTTTTTTCAAGGATCATTTCCTTCCAGCTTAACTTACAGAAGTCTGATGGCTCTGATTGAAAAGTTGTTCTTTAACCAGCTTCAGCTTGATGGAACCTGTTCCTTTACAAATATAATGACTAATTTGAAAACATGGTATGTTCTTGGAAGAAACTGGGCTGGGGGAAGGGAAAACAGACAAGGAGAAAGGTAGAGACCTGGGAGAAATACACAACAATGGCAGTGTTCCAATGTCTAAGGGATTGTCATAAAGCAGAAGGAGTCAATCTATTTTCCAAAGCACCTGAAATCAGGACAAGAAGCAATAGATGGAAACTGAACAAGGAGAGAAGCAACCTAGAGCTAAAGAGAACTTTTCTGACAGTTAGAACAATTAATCAGTGGAACAGATTGTCTCCAGAATTTGTGGGTGCCACAACATTTGAAGTTTAAAAATTTTTTTTTTTTTAAAAAAAGCTTTATTGAATAAAAAAGATTAAAATATACCAATATACAAAAGTGAAAAAATAAAAAGCCATACAAATAAACATCACAATACATTCTATAGTGAAACCAATCATGTTCTCCTCTAGTATAGTTTGATATGATTTAAATATCTCATAGAAAATATTGAATGGCAGTTACTTCCTATCCCTTGTAAAATAATATATATACATATTAGTCTATTGTTACTATTGGATTATGACTATGTGTTTTTATAGATAAGTCATTTTTATAGTTTAACCAAAGTGAGAGAGGAAACACTGGAAGTTTTAAAGAAGAGATTGGACAACAATTTGTCTGAAATGGTGCAGGATTTCCTGCCTGAGCAGGTGGTTGAACTAGAAGACCTCCAAGGTCCCTTTCAACTCTGTTATTCTGTTATTCTCTTAAAGAGTGGCATTTGTAGGTAGGCATAGCTTGATTTAAATCAAAGACTAATGTAATCTCTCTGGTGAAATGCTCCATTTCAGATTGCAGACATATGATTACATATTTGATATTCTTTCTCCCTCTCCCTCTCTCCCTCCCTCCCTCCCTCCCTCTCTCTCTCTCTCTCACACACACACATACACACACCATATATAAAATTAGCAAATCAGGGTTTCAGCATTAGTCTACACTACAGCCCAGCAACAAATTACAGATGTGTCATATTCACATTAGTTATTTCTCAGTCACAGGTATGAACATGTTGATGACCATCTAGACTGTAAGTAGCGCTTCTGCTACAGTATTTCAAAAGAAGTTTCACAAGATACATGTAAGATGCCAAATACTTTTTTCCAGCAAATATTTGCCAAGATGAAATTATGCTGTATAGAAAAGATAAAAGCTCTAACTGAATATTGGGAAATGACCTTAGACTTTTTTTGTGATACGTTGTTCCAACTACTTGAATACTATTTGGTAAGTCAGGCGATATTCAGTGGTCCAAACGTGACTTATAAGTGGAGGGTCTCTTTCGACCCAGCATCAGTTTGTTCTCTGGATGGTGTTTCAGTTATTCCTAAAGGGGGAGGGGTTTGTCTTCATTAACAGCTGTTTGGAGAAAAGAGCTTTTCCCTGCTTTGGGTTGCTTTTAGGGATCTCAAAGGGAGAGAAGCCATTATGGCCATGGGGCAGGGGGCAACAATGGGGTTCAAAAAGGCAAGAAGGCAGGAGTAGCCTTGTGATGAAAGCCCCATCACTTTTGTACCTGCATTATAGGTATTTCACTTCTGCCATCTTGCCTTTGAGATCTGCCTCGATAGATGCTGGTGCTCCATTCAGCCACGAAGGCGATGTGGCACTCTATAGTATGTTCTCATTCATGCAAGTCTGAATGAGAAAAGAAAAGAGCCAGTGTGTGCCTGTAGGATTCAGATTCAAACCCAGGTACAAGAGAACTGGGTAAGATATTCACTAGCTGGTTCATTCACCTTCTTACCTGGAACACGGGAATGTAAATGTTTCACTTCAAAAGATTATTTAAAATATCAATGAAATAATTCCGGTCAGGATTTATGGTTCAGGGGAACTATTCAAATGAAAGCTAAAATAAAAAGAATAACAAAAGCCTCATTTAAAAAAAAAAACATTCTTCATGGCCTTCTGCATGTTAGGAATGATCTCCATTCCCTCATCTCTCCTAGATGCTTTAGGTGGCTTTAGAAATGGCTTGTTCCTAAGCTTCCATTTGGCCTCTAGACAAGGTCTTGAGGAGGATGTGACAAGTGAGGATATGATGGAGGAAGCTATCCCTCCCCCCCTCCCCCAGTAGCACGACTCCAAGTATGTTAGAGGTGTTAAAAGAAGTAACCAGCATGTCATATTTTGCCTGGAAAGAAATGGAAGACCATCCTTTTATCTCTAGGGCTTTTGCTGCACCATTCAGTCATTAATCTTGTAATGGTATGTGAGATTGACCTTGGGAGATGAGAAGAAGAGAAGGCAACAGTGTCAGTTGAATCCACAGAAGGAACAGGGTTGTGGCAAATGTTTCAGAAGGGACTCTCTCTAGGTTCTTGGACTGTAAAGGCAAAGTGGCTGGCGGGGAGAGATGTACTTTCAGATTTGCAACATTCTGTTATTGTCAGTTTACAATAAAGTAAAGCTGGAATGTCTGGGTGTGCTTCTTGTTTGAACTACTGCACGAAGCTGACAGGTCCTTACCTGCTTCTAAGTATGTCTACAAAGACGGCCCTGCTGTGTAACCACAACAGTGCAAACTCCCCTGTTGTAATCAATCCAGACTTTTGCAGATTTTATCATTTTGAACTACATCTTAATATTAAAAATACACAATAATAATAATTATTGGATGCTTTATCTGCCCCCAAAATATGAATCTGAACATATTCTCCCTGAGAAAATGCCCTAAGGGATTGCAAAGTCTGTGCTCTTTCTCTCCACTCGACAAAGAGAGTCACTTGCCCGGTTTGCCTCTGCCAAAAGGTTAGCTCATTAAATGGTTCTTGTTAAAAATTTTAAGGTCATCTATTTAAGGGCATCACCTTGCAAGTGGCCCGTCATAAAACTGTTTTACAAATGCTCAGTTAACACTATGAAATAAAAGTTCAACAAAGTAAATATTTCCAAGGGGGAATGTAAAAAATGGATTTATGGGTACACACAGAGACACGTCCCATTTGGGACTTTGTATGAGCTTTTGAGAACAACATAGACCAGATCCCCATTCAATCACCATTTTCTAAAACATGTGGAAATGAGAGAGAGAGAAAGAGAGAGAGGGGGAGGGAGGGAGGGAGGGAGAGAGAGAGGGAGAGAGAAAGAGAGAGGGGGAGAGAGGGGGAGAGAAGTGCGAGAGAGAGGGGGAAGAGAGAGGGAGGGAGAAAGAGAGGGAGGGAGAGGGGGGGAAAGAGAGAAAGATGGGGGGAAAGAGAGAGAGAAGATCCTGACACTTACCTTTCTAGTTTGGTTAGATTTAAACCAACCTAACAAATAAGAAAATATTGCTTCTCTAGGTGACATTGACAGGCATAAATATTTAAAGAGTGTACTATTGTTTGGATTGCTTTGCATTTATGATTTGGAAGGAATTTACACACAGCTCTTCAGAAATCAGTCACAATATTTGTTTATTTGTTCCAATGTTGATATGCTGCATTTCAGAACAAAGTCCCTCTCTAGATGCTGTGAAATAGGATGGAGAAATTGGGGCTGTGTGAGTCTGTGCTACCTTCTGAACCACCTCAATTGTCTATGATGGAATGAAGCAGTGCCACGTCATGGAAAATGAAGGTATGCTGCTACCCTCCTCCCAACCACTTTCATATGCATTGTTTTAATTAAAAACTCTATCTGAATGACTGAATGAAAACATACAAGAAATAGAGATGCTATTACAGAATCCAATCTGGGTCGGTCATGGGGTCTAGAGGTCTAGCCTTCCAAGCTTTTGGACTCATGCTGGAGCTCATCCTGGGGAACTTCTCTCTAGCAGAGTGTGTGACACAGTGTGACACATGTTGCTGGAGAGAAGTTCTCTGTTAGCAGAGTGTGTGTGACCCAATGTGACACATTCTACTAGAGAGAGGTTCCTTGAGGATGAGCTACAGCACAAATCTGAAAGCTTGGAAGACAAAACCTCTGGTCCTAGTAACTGAGCCAGATTGGATCCTGAAATATTACCCTGAGACACCTCCATTTGCCTCTGTTCGTGAGCGATGCCGATATTATGATGCCCTTATGTAAATCAGTTAGTGTGACCACATCAGGAAAATTGTGTGCAGTTCTGGAAGCATCACCTCAAAAAGTATACAGCAGAGCTAAGGAAAGTTCAGAAGAGGGCACCTAAGAAGATCAAGGGGCTGGAACAGCTTTTCTAGGAGGAAAGGTTGCAGTATTTGAGGCTTTTTACTCTAAAAAGGAGTCAGATGAGAGGGGATATGACCGAGGTGTACAAAATTACGCAGTGTGTGGATATAATGAATGAGAAGTTATTTTCCCTTCCTCCAAAACCAGACGTCACCATATGAAGTTGAATCCTGTAAGAATCAGGACCAGACATTAGTATTAAAAAAAAACAAAAAACAGAAAACACAGCATATAATTCACCTTTGGAATTCACTACCATGAGATATGGTGCTGGCCGCCATTTTGACTGCCTTCAAAAACAGATTCATGGAAGTCATGGGGATCAATGGAGATTGCTTTTGATGGCAGTGTGATGGCTTCTGAAGGCCATTTTCTGGAATACTTCCTTGTGCAGTTGGTTGGCCAGTCTCAGAACAGACTGCTGAATTAGATCGGCTAGGGATCCGATCCAGCAGGGCATTGATTGCGTTCTTATATTCTTAAAGAAAAATACATGAGTGAAACTTTGATTTATCAGACTGGGAATGCAATGAATTCATTTATTTATTTATTTGTTTGTTTATTTACACATCAAACTTTTTAATCAGCCATCTCTTTAATAGGGGGGCTATTAATTTTTATTACTGAAGCTGTAATATACATCATGTGCATGATAATGTCTTGAACCAAATGATGTAAAACAGCGATCCCCACTTTTTCAGCTTAGCAGTCCAAGCCGGTGCAAGGGGGGGGACATGTGAGTGGCAGGCACACACCTTCCACTCACGCCAATGTAGCTTTGTGTGTAAGCAGAGAGTGTTTGTGAAAACTCCACTTGCGCAAGTGGAAGGCGCTGATTCACGAAACTTCATTCACCTGAATGCTGCTTTGCGTGTGAGTGCAAGCGCCTTCCACTCATGCGAGTAGAGCTTTGTGTGTACGTGCGTCCACCACTTGCGTGACTGGATACAAATGATGGAAAAATCTTTGCAATGGCATATTCTTTAGTTCCTCTGATTTTGTTCATATCGGATATACTATCCTCCTACTTAGTCTTAAAGTGTTAATCTAGCTGAAAGAAGAGCGTGTATGTGTCTGAGTACTGAAACAGGCCTAGTTCCAGGAAGTAAAAGTTTCCATGAATCTTTTTACAGATCAGTATTTCTAGGTACAGAACAAATACTATGAAAATTATCATCCAAAGGATTTGTTTGAAACTTTATTTATATTGGATTTTGATTGCTAAGGTTCATGTGGTCTATTGCATTGTGAAAAAGTTTTCTTGAACATTCTCTTCTAAATCCAAACCCATAAAAACAATTATCAGTCCTTCTTAATCTGTTTAGGGAACATGCAAACGTTTACTTGAGAATGACTGCCTTTTCTGAGAATTTAAAGCAGCTTTAACCATTTTTATATAAGTGCACTGAGGCAGGTGATTTATATTTGCACCTGCGTAACCTATGCCTATAGTTTAGCAAATTCTCCTATAAAAAAGTAAGTTATGCCCCATTGTA
Source organism: Hydrophis major (assembly GCA_033807585.1). Classification (NCBI taxonomy): domain Eukaryota; kingdom Metazoa; phylum Chordata; class Lepidosauria; order Squamata; family Elapidae; genus Hydrophis; species Hydrophis major. The sequence continues at coordinate 152,494,239 of CM066328.1, read as the reverse complement.
CCAGCCACCTTGGTGTGTAGCTGCCCTTGGCCCTTGCAAGCACAAATAATCACTTTTTGATTCCCTTACATCTCTTTATGTTAGAGAGGTCCCTGCTTTCTAAGCAGAGGTCTAAATTATGATTTGTATAAAAGTTCCATAAGGAGGAGAAGGATATAAAAGAGAGAAGTATAAGACTTTTATATTGCACAGAAAAAAAGAGGAATGCCTGACCATAATAAAATATATGTGTCTTTCTAAAGGGCGTACACATTAATTGTTTCATTCAATCATATTTGCAGATGGGACAAATACAAAAAATCTTTCATTTCGGCAGAATTCAGCAACAGGATGTGTTATGTTTGGAGCATGGGCGAGAAAGAATGGAGACAAGCCTCTGGAACGGTGAACTTCAACTCTTTATTTACATAGTGACTGCTCAAGCTCAATGGCAGTTATAACCCTCCTTATATAGGCAACTCCAATAACTATTAACCAATAACAATCGAGAAGCACTAGCTCCCTTAACCAATAGGAACTCTCTGTTAATGGCGAATCGGATTCCCCGGAACGGGCCAATCCGATCCTGCCGTTAACAGCCAATCAGAAGTGCAGGGCCAGAACCCTGCACTTTACTCCAAACTCAAGTTCTCTTTATTAAACCTTATGCATTCACAACACCCCTTCCCCTTGGCTTCTGTTTGCAAGGCGCAGTTACATGGTCCTTTAGGTAGGACGGTTGCTTTATTAATCTTTTTGATTTTTGCTGTGTCATTTGGCTGCAATCACGCTGAGGTAGATCGTTGTTTGGCAACGGGGTCGCCTCTGGTTCAGAGTTCATTTCTTCGTTGTTGCCATTATTCTCGGTAATTCCCTGAGGTGCATCTGTTTCCCTCTCTGGTTCCACTTCCTGTGTCTCTATTACGCTGTCGTTCCCTTCGAACGGGTTTTCGTCCCATTAGCAGTTCGGCGGGAGTTTTGTTGGTGACGCTATGAGGTGTGATGTGTTGTCGAAAAAGGATTCGATTGATCTTGTTGTCAATGTTATCGTAGTCTACCTTCTGCAAGGTTTTCTGAACAAATTGGACCATGCGCTCTGCTTTGCCATTGGTCGCAGGGTGCGCAGGCGAGGTAAGCACATATCGGATGCCGCGGTCAGCCAGGTACTGCTCGAATGGCAGCGCTGTAAATTGGGGCCCATTGTCGGATACCAGGACGTCTGGTAATCCGTGGGTTGCAAATAGTCTTTCCAAGTTTTTGATAACCGCTTCAGTGGTTGTGTTCGTCATGTGGTGAATCTTGAGCCAATTCGAGTAGGCGTCGACAGTTAGCAGAAAGGTGTGGCCTTTGGTCGGCCCCGCAAAGTCCAAGTGAATACAGGACCAGGGTCCCCGTGGTGTCTCCCATTCGGTAGGGATGGCTTTAGGTGGGGCGTTGCTCACTTCCTGGCATTTATGACAAGCTTTAACCCAAGTTTCGATTTGCTTGTCGATGCCCGGCCACCATGCGTAGCTTCGTGCGAGAGCTTTCATTCGCACGATACCAGGGTGGCCATCGTGCAAGGTTCTCAGCAGCGCTTTTTGGAGTCGTTCTGGGATAACGACTCTATCGCCCCAGATGATACAACCCTTTTGGGAGAACAACTCCGTTTGTCAAGTCTTGAATGGTGTGAAGTCATCTGATAATTGGTCCAATGGCCATCCACGTACTACCCAGCCCAGAACTCGTGCTAAGGTGGGGTCACGTTTGATTTCTCTTGCGATATCTCAGGCCATTAATGGCGGCAAGTTGAGTGTTTCAATTTGCAACGTGGTTACCGTTGGTGCAGGATCGTCGAGAGTCTCTGGAAGCAGTGCTCGGCTCAATGTGTCGGCGTGGGGAATGGCTTTCCCCAGGCGGTATTGCAGCCGATAATTATAAGCAGCCAAGAATTCTGACCAGCGAGTCATCCTGGGGGATAATATGTAGGGAGTCGGCTTATCTCCAGCTATTATCCCCAATAACGGTTTGTGGTCAGTCACGATAGTAAAAGCCCGGCCATACACATACTTGTGGAATCTTTTAACGGCCGATACAATTGCGAGGGCTTCTTTATTGATTTGGCCATAATTTCGCTCAGTTTTTGAAAGTGTCTTTGAAAAATATGCAACAGGGGCTTCGTTACCATTAGGCAGTACATGGCTCAGAATGGCGCCCACTCCGAAAGGCGAAGCATCACATGTGATATTTAACGGCAAAGTCTCATTGTATTGCATGAGTACAGAGTCAGAAGTCGGCAGTTTTTTCACATTACGGAACGCCTGTTCTTCTCTATGACCCCATAACCAGTTTGCTTTTTTGTCCAACAACCGGTGTAACGGTTCAGCGACCGTTGCTTTATGCGGTAGAAATTATAAAAGTTGATGAGGCCTTGGAACGCCTGGAGATCGGCCTTGTTCCGAGGCCTGGGAGCGTTTTTTATTGCTCTTAGTTTACTGTCGGTAGGGTGAATACCCAGACTGTCTATTAGGTACCCTAAAAATTCAACATTATCTGTACACAATTTACACTTATTCTTTTTTACCTTAAGACCGGCGTCTTGGAATTTTTGTAGGACTAACTTTAAACGATCCCGTAAGATTTTTTTTGTTGGTGCAGCAATTAATACATTGTCAAAATAGGGGACCACGCCTTTAATCCCTTGTAGTAGCTTCTCCATCAGGCTCTGAAAAATCCCCGGGCCAACACTGACTCTGAATTGGAGTCAGGTACATTTAAAGGCACCTCGGTGCGTCACAATCGTTTGTGCCTGTGCCGTCTTTTCATCAACAGGTAGTTGCTGGTATGCCTGAGCTAAGTCTAATTTAGTGAAGACCTTTCCGCCCCCCAGGGAGTGGAGGAGATGCTGTACTACCGGCACCGGATATGCATTCTGCTGTAGGGCGTGATTCAGGGTGGCCCGGTAGTCCCCACAAATTCGGATCGACAAGTCTGGCTTAATGGGTGTTACGATTGGGGTTTCCCAGGGGGAGTGATCGGTAGGTTATAGCACCTCCTGAGCTATTAGTTTGTTGAGTTGTTTGTCGATTTTCGGCTTTAAGGCAAACGGAACTTGACGGGGCTTAAGGCGGATGGGAGCTATCTTTGGATCAAGGCTGAACAAAATTGGGGTCCCCTTGTACTTGCCTAAACTTTCCGCTAAGACGTCCTTGAACTCATGGATGAGGTCCTCCTCCCAGTCACTTCCGCTGATTCGGTTTATGCCTGCCACTTCAATGCCAAGTGGCGCGAATCATTGGAGACCTAGCAGACTAGGCCGATCTTTATCGATCACAGTTAGCAGGAAGGACGCTGTGTGCTTCTTGAAGGAGACCCGGACTCGGCAGGAACCAACGACAGGGTTTCGATTCTCTTGATAGTCCTTAAGAATGAGTTTTTGGAAACTGAGGTCTTGGCGCTGAATCATGGGGATGAATTGCTTGAGGGTCTTCCAGGACACCATCGAGAGGGACGATCCCGAGTCGACTTCCATGTGGCAAAGTTGGCTCTCGATGGCTACTGTGATTCAGATTTTCTTGGCATCCAAGGCAGAGGCATGACCGATAGTGATAGTATGGTGAGCCTCTTCTCGCTGTAAAGCTCGGTTTCTGTAGGAGTGGCTTACTGGTTCTCACCTTACAGGATGGTTTCCTGTCAATTGGCGATAGTTAGCCCCTTTTGAGGCCTGGCTGGGTCCTTGTAAACTTCAGCAGACCCGTCCGATATGGCCTCTCTTCCCACACTTATGGCATAGCGCGTCGCGGAATTTGCATTCGGACCTGGCATGGTTGGCTCCACAGCCAGCGCAAGGGCATAGGGACTTCGGGTGGCAGTCCCAGTCGGACCGCAGTCGATGGACCTCTTCTTCGTCGCTGTCTGACGATGAAGAGAGGTCCTCATGGTGTGTCGTTGAAAGCTGCTCTTCTGACTTGGATAAAATTTCGCTTGTCGGTTGGTGTACCGGAGCGCGGTTGCAGCGTAATTATGCAGCCGACTTCCTGGTTGCTTCTGCTGCAGTAGCATCAGCGATAGCATCGGCAAGGCTGATATCGCCTTTCGCCATCAGCTTGCTCTGCATGCCTGGTGCATCTAATCCCAGAACTATTCAATCTCTCAGTGCCTCTTCCAAAATGGCGAATCCGCAGAGGCTTCTCAGGTTTCAGAGGTCTGCTATGAAGTCAGCGACGCTTTCTCCTTTTCGCTGGTTTCTCTGATAGAACTCATGCCGTCTCACGAGCGTAGGCACGGTCGGTGCGTAGTGATCTCTTAGTAGAGGTTCGAGGTCATCCCAATCCATCGCCTTTACTTCTCTAGGTTTTGCTAGTGCTTTAGCCATCTTAAATACGGTTGGACCACAATGGTTAGGAACACCGCCTGTTTCTTCCCTGCTGTGGCGTCCTTTAAGTTATTAGTTTCTAAGAACATTTGGAAGCAATCCATGTAGGACTCCCAGTCTTCCTGCACTGGATGGAACGGAGCGGGTGGTATGATGACGCCGGACATGGTTCCGTTGTGTAGCGTCGTCAGCCACGTGCTCAGTGTTTCTTCTTAGTTCCGTCAGTTCAGACTTCTCCAAATCTCATCCTCGTTGCCAGTGTTATGTTTGGAGTATGGGCGAGAAAGAATGGAGACAAGCCTCTGGAACGGTGAACTTCAAGTCTTTATTTACATAGTGACTTCTCAACTCAATGGCAGTTATAACCCTCCTTATATAGGCAACCCCAATAACTATTAACCAATAACAATCGAGGAGCGCTAGCTCCCTTAACCAATAGGAACTCTCTGTTAATGGCCAATCGGATTCCCCGGAACGGGCCAATCTGATCCTGCCGTTAACAGCCAATCAGAAGTGTAGGGCCAGAACCCTGCACTTTACTCCAAGCTCAAGTACTCTTTATTAAACCGTATGCATTCACAACAGGATGAGTCTTACAGAATGTTTCACTCTTTGTTACTGGAAAGATTGGCCTTGAAAAGGTCATGTGCCCAAGTGTGGTGCTTTTAATGCTATTGTGACTAATTAAACTGACAGACTGTGTTTCCTCTGGACTGAACATTAGAAAAAAAAACTAATGAGGATGAGGAGCAAAAGTTGTGGACTCTACTGAAGAAATTAGTTTCCTGTCATATTCCCCATTGCACCATATATGTGCCAATACACATAGAAGACATGTTATCATCTACAACATATATGAAAGCATACATATCCTAGGTATGGGATCTTTTCACCCATCTGTACTTAGATGAATGTTATGCTTTGGCTATCACAACAAATGTATAAGAGATATATATGATTTTAAATCAGCAAATATGGGTAATGTAAACCTTAGATAGTTACTTTATGGGCATGGTTTTAACAAGATGCTTCCTAAACATTGGGATTTTTTATGTTAAATAAACCTCTCAACTCTCCTATTTGGAGATATCTATCCAGGGATGGCATTCTTTTTGTGCACCATTTCTTATCCCCCAGGTGCCTGTTTCTAACTGGTTCTTTTGCATTCCAGTTCCAAGTGAACTCTAGCATTTCAGACTGATAGAGAATCTTAGCAGAGTTGTAACCTCTTCATTATGGAGTTTCCACGTCAATCAGATTCTGTTCTGTACCTTCATTTGCATTCTTGAAACCCCGCGTTTTGATTGGTCAAAGCGCGGGGTGATCTGATTGGTTTAGCTGCACTGATTGGCCCGCTGAGAATTTCCCGCGATTGGCAGATACGAATCGCGGGAGATTCAAAGCGGTGCCATTGGCCGCGACCGCTGCAGCTTGAGAATGAAAAGCCGCAAGTTTTCCCTTGGAGCCAGATCGGTTCCGGTGACCAATAAAGAGCTGAAACCTAGTCACCGCCTCCTGGTCTCGTTAACGACGGACACGACACTGGCGACGAAGGTGGGATCCCGATCCTGAACCCCAGCAAGCACGTGTCCGATGGAAGCAAGACTGATGAGATGGCCAGCATCGCTCCGCCCGCACCCTTCAACCCCGCTAGCGAGGACTGGGAATCCTACACGGACAGATTCCACATGTTCCTCGAATGCAGTGACATGAAGGACGCCACCAGGCTGAAGAAATGAGCCGTCTTCCTGACACACTGCGGGCCTGCAGTTTTCAAGATGGTGAAAGCCCTAGCGAAACCCGCTGACATCACCGGGATGGACTGGGCCGACCTCGAACCCTTACTCCGAAAACACTACGCTCTTGCTGTGCCCACCCTCATCAGACAGCACGAGTTTTACCTGCAGGACCAGAGGTTGGGCGAAAGCCTCAGCGACTTTGTTGCGGAGCTGCGGAACCTAGAAGGACTATGCGGGTTCTCTGACATGGATGAGGCCCTACGGGACCGAGTCATGCTCAGGCTTTGGGACCCAGTCCTACAGAGTCGGCTGATGGCCAAAGGCGACATCGCCCTCGCCGATGCCATCGCTGAAGCCACCGCAGCCGAGGCCACCAGGCAGTCAGCAAACTGCTTGCGGAGACCGGACGCCGGGGACCGCACCGCGAACAACAACCCTGGACAGGTGACCAAGGCCCAACCGGAAGCAAGTCACTGTGAAACTACCACCCACCATGGCGAATTCCACTCCGCCTCCGACACTTCAGACGAGGAGGAGGAAATCCATCGGCTCCAGGCAGGACGCAACCAGCGCAGTCAGCGGGGTCGTAAGTTGTGGACCGCATGTGCCGGTTGCGGAGGCAACCACCCTAGATCTGAGTGCCGGTTCTTCGATGCAGTTTGCCAGCACTGTGACAAAAAGGGTCACATCACCCACGTCTGCCGACTAAAGAAAGCTACAGCCCCAGACGGCGGGACCACAGTGAACGGAGATGGGACAGCACACCCCCCAGAGCCAGGGATCGCCCAGCTCACAGCCGATAGGACCAGAGCGGGCGAACCCGATGAGGCAGAGAGACCCGGTGGAAGGAGGAAACACACCAGACGGTCATCATCGGCCACGCATCAACCACCGATGCCCGAAAATTCTATGTGGAGGTAGGCATCAAAGGCGAGCCATGCAAGATGGAGGTGGACTCCGGGTCCTACCTCTCCATGGTCGCCTGGCAAGAAATCAAACGCTTGGTCCCTACCATCCAAAAGAAGGGACTGGAGAACCAGAGACTAATCATCAAAGACTACTAAGGAAACCACATCCCGGTAGTCAGAAACGGACAATTCAGAGTAACATTTAAGGGACGCACTGCAAAGCTTCCCCTAACAATCGTGGACCGAGACCGACCCAGCCTTTTGGGACTGCAATGGTTCGCACCGCTCGGCATCGAAATCACGGGCATCAACCACATCGCCGAGACCGATTGGGAGCAACAACTGGCACGGGACTTCCAAGAAGTGTTTGACGGCACCCTAGGCAAGTACTGAGGGCCCCCTATCTCTTTCAGCCTAGACCCGAACGTTCCCCCGAGACGCCTAAAACCAAGGTGGGTACCTTTCGCACTCAGACCAAAAATTGATGAGCAAATTGACAAGCTCGTCAAGCAAGGGGTCCTACAACCAATAGACCATGCCCAGTGGGAGACCCCAATAGTCACCCCAGTCAAGCCCGATGGGTCGGTGAGAATCTGTGGGGACTATAAGGCCACCCTAAACTGCACCTTGCAACAAAGTAGTGCAGCATCTTCTACACTCACTGGGGGGAGGCAAGGTTTTCGCAAAACTCGACCTGGCCCAAGCATACCAGCAGCTGCCGGTCGACGAAGAAACTGCAGAGGCGCAAACCATAGTCACCCACCAGGGAGCTTTCTGATGTAACTGACTCCAGTTCGGAATCAGCGTGGCACCTGGAATTTTCCAGAGCCTCATGGAGAGACTCTTACAAGGCATCAAGGGGGTGGTGCCCTATTTCGATGATGTGCTGGTATCAGCAGCCAACCAGCCAGAACTAGAGGGTCGACTAAGGGAGGTGCTAACCAAATTCAAGGAAACCGGGCTAAAGGTGAAGAGGGAAAAGTGCCAACTTTACACAGAGTGGGTCGAATTCCTGGGGTACCTCCTAGACCGGCACGGCATCCACCCAACCGACACCAAAATTAAAGCCATCAAAGAGGCCCCCACACCCAGGTCTAAAACGGAACTGCAGGCATTTCTGGGACTAATTTTTATAATGTTTTCCTGCCCCAAAAGGTGACTGCGGTGGAGCCTTTGCATAGGCTCTTGGACAAGGCGGCTATCTGGACTTGGGGGAAATGCAAGGAAGCCACCTTCAGGAAAACCAAGGACCTGCTCACTTCGGATGCCATCCTCATCCAATACAATGAGACCCTACCACTCACCGTCACATGCGACGCCTCACCTTTCGGCGTCGGCGCCATCCTCAGCCACACAATCCCGGATGGAAGAGAAGTGCCCATCGCCTTCTTCTCCAGGACACTCACCAAAGCGGAGTGGAACTATAGCCAGCTGGACAAGGAGGCCCTAGCCATCGTCGCAGCAGTGAAGAGGTTCCACGAGTACCTCTACAGCCGCACCTTCACAATCATCACGGACCACAAGCCGTTGCTGGGCATCCTGGCAGGAAACCAGGCCACCCCGAACATTTTATCTCCCAGGATGACAAGGTGGTCCGAATTCCTTGCCGTTTACAGCTACCGGCTCACACACCGACCCGGTAAGACTATTACACATGCAGATGCTTTGAGCCACTCACCGCTACCCGACCTAGACACCGACCCAGCACCCACAACGAGCACCCTCAGCATAGAGATTCTGCCCGATCTACCCATAACCGCGTCAGACATTGCCTGAGAAACCAATAAAGACAAACATCTGGCGCGGGTGTTACATTGGGTAGAGAAAGGGTGGCCGGAAAAGGACAATGACGAAGCATTCAAAACATTCCGGAACCGGCAAACAGAACTTTCGCTGCAAAAAGAGTGTGTACTATGGGGGGATAGGATGGTTATCCCAGAAAAACTGCAAGGGAAGGTATTGGGGTTGTTACACGAGGGGTACCCGGGCATAGTTAGAACAAAAGCCCTGGCCAGAAGTTACACTTGGTGGCCAGGGATGGATAAGCAAATCGAGGCCTGGGTGGCAAGGTGTCAACGCTGCCAAGAAACCAGACCGAGCCCTCCAGCGGCACCGATCCTGGAATGGGAAACCCCCAGGGGACCCTGGTCTAGGGTCCACATAGACTTTGCCGGGCCCACCAAGGGACATACATTCCTAGTAACCGTAGATGCTTACTCCAACTGGCTGGAGGTAAGCAACATGAAATCCACCACCACAGAGGCCGTAACCAAGGAACTTTGCAAAGTATTCGCAACCCACGGCCTCCCAGATGTCATCATGTCAGACAACGGGCCCCAATTCACCTTGCTGTAATTTGAAAAATTCCTAGCGGAACGGGACATACAACACACACTGACAGCTTCGGCGCATCCAGCGGCGAACGGAAGGACGGAACAGATGGTTCAATTCACGAAAAAAAACCATCCAGAAAATCGAACACGGGGAAATCCAAGAAAAAATAAATAAAATGCTTTTTATCCAACGTATAACCCCGAACACAACAACAAACAAAAGCCTGGCAGAGCTACTGATGGGGAGGAAAATAAGGTCCCCACTCGACAGACTGCACCCCACATACAACCTGGAAAACCCCCCAAACTCCTCCAGCAAGCACCGGTCTTTTGTGCCAGGCGACGCCATCTACACAAAAAACCTAACCGGAGACCCACTATGGGTACCAGCAACCAAAACCCAACTGACAGGTCCCCACTCGTACCGGCTGCAAACAACTGACGGACGAGCGTGGAAATGCCACATCGATCAAATAAGATTGAGAACGGCCACAAGAAACACAACCAACACGCAACCAGACACAGAAAATCCCCTTAACACAAGCCAAGAGGGGAGGGAATACCCTGGGAACCAAAACCCAGAAGAAAACCAACCATACTCACCAGCAAGCAGCCAGCTCGAAGCCTCACCAGGGAGAAGCAGCCAGGCCAGCTCGACCAGCCCAGAAAGACTGGGCGGGAGCGGCGAGAACCGCAGCTCAACCAGCCCGGGTAGACCGGGAGGGAGCTGCGACAAGCGGCCCGGCAAGGCCTATCAGGCGGTTCCATCGACGAGGCCGAGAGACACAGAGAACCCGACCGAACCGGCCAGGAGCCAACCAACGACTGACCTGCGCAGGTCCAGTAGGCAAGTGTGGAGCCCCGCCTACTTATGGGACTACGTTATGTCGGACCAAACCAAGAGGGGAGGGGTGTTCTGTACCTTCATTTGCATTCTTGAAACCCCATGTTTTGATTGGTCAAAGCGTGGGGTGATCTGATTGGTTTAGCGAGCCGTTCTGATTGGCCCGCTGAGAATCTCCCGCGATTGGCGGATACGAATCGCGGGAGATTCAAAGCGGTGCCATTGGCTGCGGGCGCCGTGGCTTGAGAATAAAAAGCCGCAAGTTTTCCCTTGGAGCCAGATCGGTTCCGGGGACCAATAAAGAGCTGAAACCTAGTCACCGCCTCCTGGTCTCTTTACCGATGGACACGACAGATTCCTTTTGTAGAAATGGGGAGTCTTTCATTTTTCACCTTTTCCTAACATTGTTGATGAAAGAAATGTAGTTCCTGGTTCAAAGGCAGGCAGTGATTCGAAGGATTTTAAAGATTAACTTTCAGCTGAAACAAAAACTCTTCCTCTTGGGACTGATGGACAAGCAGTTGGAAAAAAAATAGGCATGGGAACATTGTTTTTATATCTATCTGCAGCAAGATTATTGTACACATTAAAGATGGAAAGATTTGGCACTTCCTACAGTGGAACAACTTGCCTCCAGAAGTTGTGACTGTTCCTTCACTGAATGTTTTCAAAAGAGGTTGGACAGCCATTTCTCTGGAATGAAGGAAGTGTCTCCTGCTTAGAGCAAAAGACCTCCAAGTTCCCTTACAATCCTATGTTCTAGGTTCCACAACAGAGGAATTGTTGGTGAGGATGACAGAACTCACGAAAACGGCCAAAGTGACGTATTTGAAAATATCTATGTTTATTGGTTACTGTAAAGCCTGTATGACAGTGGTGGGATTCAAAATTTTTTACTACCGGTTGTGTGAGCGTGGCTTGGTGGGCAAGGCTTGGCTTGGTGGGTGTGGCTTGGTGGGCATGGCAGGGGAAAGATACTGCAAAATCCCCATTCCCTCCCCACCCCACTAACCTGCTTTCCAGCTCCATTCTCCTGGGCAGGGCAACAAAAGAAGACCCAGCCGATCAGCTGGGATTCGGGAGGCAGAGAATAGATGGGGGCCAGTCAGAGGTGGGATTTGCTGGTTCTCTGAACTACTCAAAATTTCTGCTACTGGTTCTCCAGAACCTGTCAGAACCTGCTGAACACCACCTCTGCTGAATGGACTTTGTGCGTAAGACAGGGAAAAAAATGAACTTACAATTTATGGTTTTGACAATTAGATAAGACACATGATAGAAAGAAGGGAGTCACAATGTAACTTTAGAGAGAGAGATGGCTCAATTTGTAATTGTATCTCTAACTGCTGTAAACAAGGCTGGAAGCTACTTTTTAAAATATCTTTCTTCTATCTTTTCTATTTGTCTGCTCCTCTTTTTCTTTTTCCACTCTTGGTTTTCTTTTAGTTTTTTCCTTTTTCTCTTTTGGTTTTTGGTCTGTTTTAGTTTGCATTAATTCTTGTGTTTAAAATTTTCGTTAAATTATATAGAGAGCAAGAGAGAAAATCATGGTAGCTTCCAACAAAATCAACCTTGCTCCAATGGCATATAAAAAGATGTCTCCCGTTGTATAATGAGGAAGATTCACAATGACTTTTTTTCATACTGTTCATCGTTCGTGAGACATATTTTTACAGCCTGCATTTTTAATCAAGCCCCATTAGAATGCTTATATAATGGGGATTTTGCATTTGTAGTTGCTGAATGGCCCTCTCCTATTCTTTTATTGTTCTTTGATCTTACAATACTTCTTTCAGCCTTTTGGAATGGTGAATCCTTGGGTTCACAAACTCCATTGAGTTAATAGATAGAAGGTGCTAGTGGGATCATGCTGTGACTCCAGAACTTCTGGATGCTATCCTCTTCGTAGAAGAAGTCATTAAACTTTGTGGTGGTCTATTTCAGTGCTTCCCCTCCCTTGTAGACCCCACATTAACAAAACTGGCAGGTAACCAATTGGAAATTGTGCAATAGATCTTTTCTTCCACTGAAACTACTAGTAATTTTGATACAAGGATTTCTTAAAGAGTTAACCTTATTGGTTCAAGGGTATCCATGGTGGGGGCAACAAAGTCAAGATAGCGGCTGCAACTCTGCCCATGAACCACAATAGACAAAACATGGTGTAGGGCTTGATTGCACAATTATGACTGCCATGTGGACTTTTTTTTTCGCAGCCCAACTCCTGGGAGGAAGCCTCAAAGGTGCTTTTTCAAGAGGCAACTGGATTTTCTGGTTTTCTTTGAAGATGTTTCACTTCTTATCCAATAAACTTCTTTAGAGCTGAAGAAGCTTCTTGGATGAGAAGCAAAATGTCTTCAAAGAAAAACCAGAAAGTCCAGTTGCCTCTTGAAGATAGCATCTTTGGATAACCATGACCTGGATGACTGAGAATCTCCATAGATATCCTGGGAAGAAGCCCCTGAATAGAATTCTGAGACCACATATGAATGCTGCATGATCGAGGAAAATCGCAGGTGGACACATTGACATTTGAACCCTGAAAAAATCTCTTTAAATCAAGTAAGAAATGAAATGGTAGATAAGATATCCTAGGGCAATCATTATTACCAAAGGGGACAATGATAGGACATGACTTCCTGAAATACTGATCTATTTTAAGAAAATAAACCCTGCAGCTAAAAATTACTATCTTTTCTTTTGTTCAGCAACCAGGCCATTTTTTTAGCAGCTGTAGGCAAAAGAAGGGAAAGTTGATATAATTAGCACATGCCAGTACTAATATGAAGATAATGTTCCTTTAAAATTTTATTCAAGATATTTTTGATTGTGGTTAGAGTTCAAATACTCTGGTGAGATCACCATGCATTTTAGAGTCACCATCTTAACAACGAGTGTGCTATCTCTTTCAAATGCTAAGATAGTCCATTTTAAGAAATCCAATTTTGTCATAAATTCAGGCATGGGTAGAATGAATGGAGACAGTCTTAGTTGGTGAACTTTCAACTCTTTATTGCATAGTGACTTCTAACTTGTATAACAACAACTCTGCTTTATATAGGCAATGCTAATGTGAAATAACCAATAGGAGCTGTGAAACGCTAGCTCCAGTACCAATAAGAGTCCTTCGTTAAGGGCCAATCAGATTCTCAGAACCCGACCAATCCGATCTAGCCGCTTAACACCCAATCAGAAATGCAGGGCCTGAACCCTGCACTTTACCCCAAGCTTGCCTTTATTCAACTATTTACATACATAACACCCCTTCCCCCTGGCTTCACAATTAGTTTGTGACTATGTAGTCCTTTAAATAGGACGGTTGTCTCTTGGGTCTGTCAGATTTTCTTTGGACTGGCTGCGTGCAGTCCCGTTGAGGTAGGGTGTTGTTTTGTAGTGGCTCAGCTTCTCGTTCTGGTGTGAATTCCCTTGGAGCGTACGATTCTTCTTCCTGCTCCATTTCCTGGGTTTCACTTGATTCATCGCTTTCCTGGAACAGGTTTCCTGGCATATCGTCATCTTCTCTTCCTCCTCCCCCCTCAGTTTGGTCGTTGGGAAGTTGTTGGCTAGCAGTTATAAGTCGTGACCGTAATTCGACAATATGTCTTTTCCATAGTCTCTCATCAATACATTTTACAAAATAGGATCTGGGCCCAGTCTCGCGTATTACCGTTGCTTCAATCCAAACTGGGTCACCCGATAAATTTCTTGCATAAACGGGGTCGCCTACCTTGAAGGTACGGTAGCGTCCGCTGGATCCTGGAGGCTTTTCTGGCTCATAAGCAGGATGCAGTCGGTCAAGGCGGGAACGGAGTTTTCGCCCCATGAGAAGTTCAGCGGGAGTTCTGCCGGTTTCGCTGTGCAGAGTGATGTGTTGTAGAAGTAGAATGCGGTTTATTTTTTCATCAAGATTATCATAGCCCATCTTTTGTAAAGTCTTTTTTACAAATTGTACCATGTGTTCCGCTCGGCCGTTGGTAGCAGGATGCGCCGGCGAGGTGAGCGCATGGCGGATGCCGTTGTTAGCAAGGTACTGTTCAAACATTAGCGCTGTAAACTGTGGTCCGTTATCGGACACCAGGACGTCCGGCAATCCATGAGTTGCAAAGAGTCTATTGAGGACTTAAAGGACTGCCTCGGAGGTTGTATTGGCCATTCGATGAATTTCTAACCAATTAGAGTATGCATCGACAGTCAACAGCAATGTCTGTCCTTTGATCGGCCCTGCAAAATCCAGATGGATTCTGGACCAGGGTCCACGTGGCGTCTCCCATTCGGTCGGTGCAGCTTTTGGCGGTGCGTTGCTGTTTTGTTGGCACTTGGTGCAGGCCTTGACCCATTGCTCGATGTGTCGGTCCATGCCTGGCCACCAAGCCTAGCTCCGTGCGAGTGCCTTCATTCGCACGATCCCGGGATGTCCATCGTGCAAGATTTGTAACAGCGTCTTTTGGAGTCATTCTGGGACGACGACTCTATCGCCCCAGATAACACAGCCTTTTTGAGAAAAAAGTTCAGTCTGTCTTGTTTTAAATGGCGCGAAGTCATCTGGGATCTGGTCCAATGGCCATCCACGCTCTACCCAGCCTAGGACTCGTGCTAGGGTGTGGTCTCGTCTGGTCTCCCTCGCGATATCTCGAGCGGTCATAGGAGGCGAGTTGAGCGTTTCGATTTGTAACGCCGATACTGTTGGTGCCAGATCGTCGAGGGTCTCTGGTAATGGTGCTCTGCTGAGTGCGTCGTCATGGGGAATGGCTTTCCCTGGTCGATGTAACAATCGATAATTATAAGCAGCTAGAAACTCTGACCATCGAGTCATTCTTGGGGACAATATATAGGGAGTTGGTTTGTCCCCAGCGATCATCCCCAATAAAGGTTTGTGGTCGGTTACAATTGTAAATGTCCTTCCATATACATACTCATGGAATTTTTTTACGGCTGACACAATTGCAAGAGCCTCCTTGTCTACTTGTCCATAATTACGTTCTGCCTGGGATAGAGTCTTCGAAAAGTATGCAACGGGAGCCTCATTTCCATTAGGTAGCACATGGCTCAAAATAGCGCCCACCCCAAACGGTGAGGCATCACAAGTTATAACCAAGGTTAATGTTTCATTATATTGCATAAGTACAGAATCAGATGTAAGTAAATATTTTACATTTCTAAACGCTTTTTCTTCTTGGTAACCCCAAACCCATAATGCTTTCTTATCTAATAACCAGTGTAATGGTTCAGCCACAGTCGCCTAATGCGGTAAAAACACATTGTAGAAATTGATAAGGCCTAAAAATGCTTGAAGATCAGTTTTGTTACGAGCTCTGGGAGCATTTCTAATCACCCTCAATTTACTCTCAGTTGGGTGAATACCCTGACTATCAATGCGATAACCTAGAAATTCAACACTGTCGGTATACAGATGACATTTATCCCTTTTTACTTTCAATCCCGCTTCTTGGAATTTTTTAAGCACACATTTTAAACGATTCTGCAGAATTTTTTTACTAGGAGCTGCAATCAATACGTCATCAAAATACGGAACCACGCCCTTGATTCCCTGTAACAATCGTTCCATTAAACTTTGGAATATTCCCGGGGCCACACTCACCCCGAACTGCAATCGGATACATTTAAAAGCATCTCTGTGCATTACTATTGTTTGGGCTTGGGCTGTTTTATCGTCCACGGGCAATTGTTGATAGGCTTGAGATAAATCTAGCTTAGCGAAAACCTTTCCACCTCCCAGAGAATGAAGGAGGTGCTGCACCACTGGCACTGGATACGCGTTCTGTTGGAGGGCATGGTTTAGAGTGGCCCGGTAGTCCCCACAGATTCGGATTGACCCATCTGGTTTAATGGGGGTTACAATAGGAGTTTCCCATGGGGAATGATCAATGGGTTGCAGTACCCCTTGTTTAATTAGTTTGTCAAGTTGTTCATCTATCTTGGCCTTAAGGGCGAACGGTACTCGACGGGGCTTTAAACGGATTGGGGCGACCTTAGGGTCGAGGCTAAACAAAATTGGGGTCCCCTTATACTCGCCCAGACGATCTGCGAAGACATCGCTGAATTCAGACATAAGATCCTCCTCCCACTCGCAATCACCGACTCGATTCACGCCGGCTAGTTCGATGCCGAGTGGCGCGAACCATTGGAGGCCCAACAAACTAGGCCTGTCCCTATCAATAATCGTTAGAGGTAAGTATGCCGTATGCTTTTTAAATGAGACGCGGACTCGATAAGACCCACCCACAGGGATCCGATTCCCTTGGTAGTCTTTAAGGATGAGACGTTGCATTCGAAGGTCTTGGCATTGGATGGTAGGAATGAGTTGCTTTAATGTCTTCCACGACACCATCGAGAGGGACGATCCGGAATCGACCTCCATGTGGCAAGGTTGGTTCTCTATGGCTACTGTGACTTGAATCTTCTTAGCGTCCATGGCTGAGGCGTGACCTATAGTGATAGTATGGTGGGCCTCTTCTTTCTGCAACGCTCGATATCTGTAGGAGTGGTTTGCTGGATCTCGCCTTACAGGACGGTTTCCTGCCGATTGGCGAAAGTTGGTTCTCTTTGAGGCCGGGCTTGGTCCCGGTAAACTGCGACAGACTCGACCGATGTGGCCTCGTTTCCTGCACTCGTGGCAGAGTGCATCACGGAATTTGCAGTCTGCCCTGGGATGGTTTGCCCCGCAGCCAGCGCAAGGGCATGAGGTTTTAGGACGAGGGTCCTGGTCGGAACGCAGTCGATGGACCCCTTCTTCGTCGCTGTCTGATGACGAAGAGAGGTCCTCGTAGTGCGTTGTTGCCAACTGCCCTTCTGAGCTGGGTGAGATGTCGCCTGTTGGTGGGTTTGTGGGGTTTCGGCTTCGCCGTAGCTGCGCCGCTGACTTTTTGTTTGCCTCAGCGGCGGTGGCTTCGGCGATGGCGTCAACAAGGCCGATGTCGCCCTTCGCCATCAGCTTGCTCTGCACATTTAGTGCATCTAATCCCAGAATTAGGCGGTCTCTCAATGCTTCATCTAAGTCTGCGAACCCACAGAGGCCTCCCAAGTGCCGGAGGTCTGCCACGAAGTCAGCCACACTCTCTCCTTTTCGTTGGTTTCGTTGATAGAACTCGTGGTGTCTCACGAGTGTGGGTACAGTTGGCGCATAATGGTCTCTCAGGAGAGGTTCGAGGTCGTCCCAGCTTATTGCTTTCACTTCTCGAGGCTTCACGAGGGCTTTAGCCATTTTAAAGACAGCCGGGCCGCAGTACGTCAGGAACAGCGCCCGCTTCTTGGCTGGTGTGGCGTCCTTCAGGTTGTTCGTTTCGAGGAACATCTGAAAGCGATCCATGTAGGATTCCCAATCCTCTTGAGATGGATCGTACGGAGCGGGTGGTACGATGCCGCCGGTCATGGCTTCCGTTGGTGGCGCCGTTTTTTACACGTGCTCTGTTTTTCTTCCAAGTTCTTTAAGATCAGATGTCTCCAAATCCCATCCTCGTCGCCAGTGTCATAAATTCAGGCATGGGTAGAATGAATGGAGACAGTTTTAGTTGGTGAACTTTCAACTCTTTATTGCATAGTGACTTCTAACTTGTATAACAACAACTCTGCTTTATATAGGCAATGCTAATGTGAAATAACCAATAGGAGCTGTGAAATGCTAGCTCCAGTACCAATAAGAGTCCTTCGTTAAGGGCCAATCAGATTCTCAGAACCCGACCAATCCGATCTAGCCGCTTAACACCCAATCAGAAATGCAGGGCCTGAACCCTGCACTTTACCCCAAGCTTGCCTTTATTCAACTATTTACATACATAACATATTTCATGTTAAAATAAATAAATAAAAATAAACGCATCTTCAGTCTGAAATCCAGTAATTTTTGTAGCATTTCATAGCAGTTATAGGACAGCTTCTATGGATTTTATAGGATTCTGTTACTTTTGTTAAAATGAAATGCATGGCATGATGTTGCAAAATTCAATTAATGCATGTGACAAATGTTGACCCACAATGCTGCTGTCATTCTTTTGTCCACCCCCCACTCCAGATCTGCTGGGTAGGTCCCACTTTTATTTACTGTCTCCTTCACAATCAATTGTATGAAAACTCCAGAAAGTTTCAACACATATTTCTAAACAGAATTGGCTAACTTCTGCTATCCAATACTATGCTTGGGTTTTTTTTTCTTACTAGCCCTTTTCAACGTTTTACTTTTCTGAGCAAGCCAGCATATGGATTTTTATGCACTATCTTGAAAAGTAGTCTCCTTTTTGGAAGGAGAACATGATCAAATGGAATATTGTTTTGAAGTATGCCTATATATACACAATGTTGATCGCTGTATTGCTAGAACTCCACATTTGTTATATGGCTGGGACAGAAGAACCAACATCCCAATCTGTGGCAATATTTTAAAAAGGATGAGAGCCTTGTGCATTATTATGTTAACCTCTTGCCTTAGACCCAATACAGAAATACACTTTGAAATATATGAAGAAATTGCTGGCAGGATGATGTACTTTAGAAGCTGAGATTTCTAAGAGGCTTGCCAAGTGGTTCAGTCAGAAATAATTTTGTCCATTGCTCAAACCCAGACCAACAATTTGAAGTGGAAGAAAGTTTCTGCTGGATTATCTGCTGAGAGGAATGTTGTACTAATGGGATTACTGCATTTGGATTACATAAACTTTAAGAGCCAGCCCACTCTAAAATGTATTACAGCTGGACACAGAATTGAATCTGATTTCCTTTTTACATTCTATCACATTCCATTCTGAACAACTCAGATCTTCTCACAGTTATGGAGAAAAATGCTTGATCAAAATTTTGTTAGTTGGCACGAGGGGGCCATTCTCCTTTAGTACTCACTGTTTCTCCTTCAGAGTTTGCCAACATCATAGGTGGGAATGGCACTGGAAAATCACAAAGAAAAGAGCAGAGGTCTTCTAATTTGGAAACCATTTATTAAGTAACCTAATAAATGGTTGTGCAGCCTGATCCTAAAGACACTTTTGTTAACATCTGTTCCATTTTCTCAGCAGCAAAAGTTGTTTCCAAGCAAGTATAAAGAGAATTGCAACCAGATGGTATCGGCTGACTCTTAACCTATATGAAAGTTGATTTCTGGAATGGGGTGATTGTTAGCTTAGGTTGGTATATCAGCATTCCTTTATATTTTTTGTGATCTAGTCCTTCCCACAGCACACTTTGAAAGGCCAGGTCAAACTTCTCTTGCTTTGGAACTGTCAGAGGATTGGCTCAGGGTTCGTAATTGACTTCCTGTCATTTCTGTGTGTCACAGGTCCTAAGAGTTTTTTCCGAGAAGAATGCCAGTTTATGTAGCACACCAACTAATGAGATTCCATCTGGTGAGACTATGGCTCCTCAGTCTGCATGCTTCGCCTCTTGGCCCTTCCTCACAGGTGGGAGTTAAAGTATAACTTAAATGTTGCAAAGAGTTTAGTACAAATGAGGCCCAAGGCTGTCTTCAGGCTTTCCTCAGTTTAAACTAAAAACTAAATGTCTAGGTCAAGCTGGTACAAGGAAACAGGCATGGCTTGAATGTCTATGGAGATTCTCAGTCATCCTGATCATGGTTGTCCCAAAGGTGCTTTTTCAGGAGGCAACTGTCTTTTTTCTTTTGAAGATGTTTTGCTTCTCATCTAAGAAGCTTTTTCAGCTCTGGCCAAATTGTGGAGAATGGAAGGATTTATATTCCTTGCTGCTCATTAGCATTCTTTCATGAAGCTTCTTGGATGAGAAGCAAAACATCTTCAAGGAAAAAACTAAAGCCTGGTTGCCTTTTGAAAAAACACTTTTGGGACATGCATGAATTTGAATGTCTTCTTTTTTCTAGAACCACTCTGTTTTTTGCCTCAGACCCTTAATACTGTTAACTGTTGCTTTATCTTCTTCAGTCTCTGAAGACTAAGTTGTAGCAGCCCAAGTCCTCTGGATTGACTTCTGGTTTAACAGTAGTGTTGCCTCAGGAGCATCCTTAGTGACAGGAGTGCCTTCACAGTTGGCTTCTGAGATGGCACACTTCTTTTAACTTGGTAACTGTAGGAGGTAATATTACATTTGGAACACCACAATAAAAAAGTTGGTCTAGTTGGCAACTGCCCATAGACATTATGCCAAGGTTAATTAGGGTAAGTAGTCTTCATTTCCTCACAACATTTTTGACAGCTAATTAGAATAGCTTGGCAGGATGACTGTTCCCCAGCTCCCTTTGATAAATGGGGTAGAAGGTGTTTGTAATGTGTGGAGGTGTGGCCTTCTAGGTTGGCTCTGAGAAGTGTCACCAGGAACCCCCACTGTGAGCTGCTTGAGAGTGTGGAACCCAAGTAATGGATCATTATGAAGCATCAGAAACAATGCCATGAAATGGGAAACAGTTGAAAGAGATTTATGGATAGAGATGGCCCTAGATAACACGCTGCTCTGGGTGTTAATCCAACACTCGATCAGTCAAATAAGTAAATTAATTTTATTTTCCCCCTCCCTTTGGCTTTTAGTTTACTATGTGGAACTGTAGGAGGTGGAATTGCTTATGGAGGAGCTTTCAATCATGTGAGCTCAAAACAAAACTCAGCACCTTAGCAATAATGAAGCTGTTTATAATCGGTGGTGACCAGCATGACATTCAGGTACAGTGGTTGATAGGCTTGACCTCAGCTTACTAGGGCAACACCAAATAGGAAGATGGAAATAAAGAGTTTTGATCAACCAGATTTTTGCAGCCCAGATTTAGTTCCTCCATTCATTCTGATGTGGCTTTTCTTTGCCCAATATCATTTCAGGAGTCATTTAGTGCTCAATCCAGACAGACAATGATTGATTATGTTACTTATCACACTAAGACACAGTTTGTATAACTATGGTTTGTTAATCAAACCCACCATTGGTTCGATTGGCACAACCTTCTGGGTTATAGACAGCAATATGCCCATTCATGTGTGTGTTTGTGGACGGGGTGGACAGGGCTTCTCAACTCTGCCCCCAACCTATGGAACCTGCAGCCACCAAAGATATATTTGGCTCTTTAACTTATGGCTTTCAGGAAGCTTCTGAATGTTCTTTTGCCCTAATGGGGCCATCAATTCTTTTTAAAAAATAAATAAATGTCAGATGCTCATGATTATTTTATAAAACAATAAGTTGGGAGATTAGGACAGTTTAGAAATCTTCTAAATAAACTAAAAATAAATGGAAAAATTAATTATGGTTTACAAACTTCCTAACGCTAAGGCTATGCTGTGAATCCAACCAGTGTGATAAAATATGAAGGTCTGGTTCTCTATCTGGCAAGACCAAAGAGAAGCCAAACTTAGTAATTCACTTTCCTGCCTTGCAATTATGAATCCAAGAGTGGGATAGAGACTCTTCTTCCCATGTTTTCCCATATTGTCACTCCCAAAATCCTCCATTGTACACTGCACTTCTGTATTAAGGATTCTTTTCTACTTGGGTAGGATTCTCACATGATCTACAACCACAAGTGGTATTCAGCCAGTTCTGACAGGTTCTGGAGAACCAGTAGTAGGAATTTTGAGCAGTTCAGAGAACCAGTAAATACCACCTCTGGTTGGCCTCGTCCCCAACTATTCGCTGCCTCCCGAGTCCCAGCTGATCAGCATCCCAGCCGATTGGCTGGGTCTTCTTTTGTTGCCCTGCACAGAAGAATGGAGCTGGAAAGCAGGTTAGTGGGGTGGGGAGGGAATGGGGATTTTACAGTATCCTTCTCCTACCATACCCACCAAGCCAGACCCAGAAGAACCAGTAGTAAAAATTTTTGAATACCACCACACTATCTAGAATCCCAGGAGTGGTAAATCTCAGTCCAGTTGCATTTCAAATAAACTTTTGAGAAGGCCACATAAAACATCAGTGGTTTTTATTGTATTCACTCACCTTAGTGACATAGTGGATCAGAAATAAATATTCCTACTTCTCTGCCTCATTAATTTGTCCTTTCCATCGGTGACTGCAACAAGGTCATCTATTAGCTATGCACATTAGAAATTGCATTTCTGGGAAAGTCACGATCGCAGCCAACCAGGCAATCCTTTTTCAAAATCACCAAAACCCCAGCCTCGAGATGATCAATCTGCTTCTTTTTGCAATCATCCACTTCCACTCTGCTTCAAGGTCAAGAGCAAGAGATGGACCCACCAAAATCCACTCCCAAACTTTGAAAAGCCCAACAAACTGCACTAAGATCTGCAATATAGATTGGACATGGATTTCGTGGAGGTAAACTCTGCAGTGAAGATTATCCTTATAGCTGCTTAAACTGATTTTGTGGTTCTTTTCTTCCCCATTAGTGTTGCACTAATGGATTATTATTTCTCAGAGGTATAGCTCACATGAAAACGGAACTTGAAAAAAGTCCCCTCCTCAAAGAGAGAAATACACAATTCATGGTTATACTATAATATCCCACGATTTAAAATCCTACAGAGAGCCAAACTAAGGAAATGAGGAATATATTTTTCTTATCTAAATTTATAGTTCGGGGTTTTTTTGGGGGGGGGGGGGAGGTGTATATTTTTTAGTCTGTAGCACCACCTGCTGTTCTCTGGAGGTGCCACTTGTTTAGAATGATAATTTAATACAAGGCAGTGTTCCTTGAAAGTTTTTGCCTTCTACTTTTAAGGTATGGAGGACTGGAAAAAAGAGTTTTGATTGTATAAATTATTAATATTTACTATAATTATGAATAATATTTATAAACATTCGCATCATGTTTTCTTATCAAAATGTAAAAATAATAATATTAAGCTCATTAAACATAAATACAACATTTTTTCATGAAAAAAAATCCTATATTTTAATAAATAAAAATCTTGGAGGAGCCGCATAGTCTCTAGATTACACTTCTGAGAAACACTGACATATTGGAAAGAATAAATGGGTACATATACAGAAAGAAAAAGACGAAGAAGAAATTCAACAAATTATACTGAAAGTTTTGGTTTTATTTTAATAATTTAGAACTTCTTTAAATCCCCATTAAATCTTGTTTGAGATATTTGCTGAGGATATCTTTACTCGTCTTTCCCCGATTGACTGAATTTTCATGTATTTTGGTTTCCTTTAAGTTTTCTGTTTTGTATTCTACTTTATGAATGTTTAAACCAGAGATCTCCAAACTTGGCAACTTTAAGACTTGTGGACTTCAACTCCTAGAATTCTCCAGCCAGCATAGCTGGGTAAGATGATAATTCTAGGTAAGATAATAATTCTGCAGCTTTTATTTATTAACTGCAAAGAATAGTAAGATTGATTCTGTCCCTTTCTTAAGAGATATTCACAGAAGGATTGTTTGTCACTGATTTAGAGCTGATGCTGATTTTGAGCAAAGAAACTGTGAATAAGATCAAGCCAACATAATGAAAGCTGCTGAAATCACTTATAGCAATAACAATAGCAATAGCATTTAGACGTTTTTACCACTTCACAGTGCTTTACAGCCCTCTCTAAGCAATTTACAGAGTCAGCATATTGTCCCCAACAATCTGGACCTTCATTTTACCCAGCTCGAAAAGATGAAAGGCCGAGTCAACCTTGAGCCAGTGAGAATCAAACTGCTGGCAGTCAGAAGAATTAGCCTGCAATAATGCATTCTAACCACTGCGCCATGACAGCTCTCATGCTTCAGTCATCAATACTTAAAGGTGTCATATTGATTCCAGAGAATTAGTGAGGTAAGCCTGAATCCAAATTATGTTTATTCAATCAAACTGAGCATTCTTCATGAAAATATATATCTAGTCTTTGATTAATGGCCACTCATTCAATGACTGTTGCAATGGCACCGAATTAGTTGGGCTATGACCAGTCCTCAAAGTTATGCCTGTCCCAGCATTCCCACAATCACATGATTGGCAATCACAATAACAGAGTTGGAAGGGACCTTGGAGGTCTTGTCCAACCCCCTAGTCAAGCAATAGATCCAATACCATTCCTGACAAATGGCTGTCCAATTTCTTCTTAAAAACCTCCAGTGAGGAAGCACTCACAAGTTCTGAAGGCAACCTGTTCCACTGGTCAATTGTTCTCACTGTCAAGAAAAAATTTCCTCCTTAGTTTTAGGTTGCTTCTTTCCTTGATTAGTTTCCATCTTCTTCTGCCTTCAGGTACTTTGGAGCAGGGGTCGCCAATCTTTTGGATCTCAGGGACCACCAAACTCATAATTTTAAATCCTGCAGACCAGAGAGCCTGGGAAAATCCCCAAAAAAGTCTGCAGGAAAATTCCCCACCCCATTTTCCTACCGATCAATCAGTCTTTATTTGGGATCACAGGATACCGTCTCCAGCTCTGTTCTCAGGAGGTGGAAGGGGGAGAGAGAGACTTTTGGCTTTATGCAAGGAAAGCAGCAGAAGCAGCAGAAGTCTTTCTTCCTCTCCCCCATTTCTGCCAGAAATGAGTCTTTGCTGGCACAGCCTTGAAGAGCCCCAAAACTCATTTCTGGCAAAGTCTGGGGGAGAGAAAGGAAGATTTTTTTGCTGCTTTCCTTGCTTGCAACCAAAAGCAGAAGAAGAAAGAAGCGGAAAGAAGCAGCCCGGTGTCCAGACGAGGCATGTGGGGCAAGTGAGGCAAGTTCCCCCCTCCACCCTCCCCTCACTACCTCATGTTGTTTGCAGTGCAAGCTATGCAAGCCTTGTGTTCCTGTAGGCCGTGTGGGCGGTGCAGCCTTGTGTTCCCACGTCACCTGGATTAATAGCTTTGGGGGGGATATTTATCTGCGGACTACCAAAATTTTCTCACAGACCACAAGTGGTCCCCGGCCCACTAGTTGGCAACCACTGCCTTGGAGAACAGGTTGAAACGCTCCCCTCTTTCTTATGGCAGCCCCTTAGATAGTAGAACACTGCTATCATGTTACTCCAACTCCTTTTCGTTATACTAGACATACCAAATTTCTGCACCAATTCTTCACATTTTTAAGCTTCAAGCCCCCTAATCATCTTTGTGACTCTTCTCTGCCCTCTTTCCAGAGTCTCAACATCATTTTTATGTTGCGGTGACCAAAATTGGATGTAGTATTCAAAGTGTGATCTTACCAAGGCATTCTAAAGCGGTACTAAGACTTCACGTGATCTTGATTCTATCCCTCTGTTAATGTAGCCTTGGATTGCATTGGCTTTTCTTTGGGAGGCTGCAGCACTCTGTAACAACTTGGATGCTTGGAAACTGGTTTGTGCTTATCCATGGTTCACAATCATGATTTGTGAGCTTCCCTACAGGCTTCCTACGAACAAAGTCGATAGGGGTGGCTGGCAGGGAAGATCATAATTTGCTTAGGGAGGTCTTTTCTCCACCAGCACACCTTCTTCCAATCCTCTGCACTTGCATTGCACCCAGGGTTGTCTTAACAGCATTATGGGCCCCTGGGAAAAGTAGCGTACTGGGGCCCCTACAACAACTACTCACAGGAATAAAAATGTAAATGGTTGATAATATTAAACATATATTTTCATGTTAGTATTAATTAAAATATGTGGTAAAATGTAATAAATATGTTGCTGTATTTATATGATACAAGGTGCATTGATGGGTTAACATACACAGATTAGTATGGGTCCCCTATGCTTGTGGGGCCCACAGGCAAGTGCCTATCACACTATCCCCAAGCCTCACTATGTTTGCACCACGTCTCCCCAGTAACTTGTACACCCATCCACATGCTTTCCCACCCAGCTGTAGCCATTCCAAGTTCCACCACACTTGCTGTACTCACTGTCTGCCTTCCCAGCCCCTTCACCTACCAGCTGGCCTGCCAGCCTATGTGGAAACCTGCCAGCCTTGGTCATGATACTATGCTAACTCCAAGATAAGTGTTGAATCAAGGATGAGGCTTCTCAAACTCTGTAGTCTGTTGGTCAAAGATTCCCCTGTACCCTAACCAGCATAGATAGCACAGTCAAAGATAAGAGGGAAAGTAGCCCAAGCCATTTAGAGAATATATTGCCTAACGTCCCCTTTAAATAGACAAATAACAATATAGTTTTCTCTAAAATGCTAAAAATGAAGCGAAGTGCAGCCTTGCAATGGTGTTGTAGCATAGAATGCTTCTTTTCAATGAACCATGCCATTTTTACACTATTTTCCTGGATCCATTTGTTTGATTTCCCTATTCACTGAGCACTCTGTGTTTTATTTTTAAATATATGCAACCTCTACTTTTTCTTTTTGAGAGCTATTCTCAGAAAGTGTGTTATTATTGCTTCCTAGCAATAATCCCAGCTGTAGGATTGTAATAGTTCTTAGGCAAGACATCAACTTAACCTGGAAGAATGGCTGAAATGGACAAATTCACTCAATAACTTTCCATGGCAAATGAATATTTCAGTGCTGTTGAGACCATGAGCAATTTTTGGCATCACCTTGAGCTGGTTGTGCTAAGGAGCATTTATTAGGCAATGGATGTACTTCCCTTCATCATATGATTCGCAGACATTTTATAAAATGAAAAAAAAAGAAAAATCTCCAATTGCAAACTGTGGCAAAACTGCAATGTGCAATAGCACTAAAATATCAATTAATGCACCAAAAAGGCCAGATTTTTTTTTGGGGGGGGGGGGGAAGTGGCAGGGAGAAACTATATTGAATTTTTATTTTTTATTTTAAAAAGGATTATGCTTATCCACATAGTTAGGAACACAGTCATGAATTGTGACATCCTGGGAAAAATTACAAACAAAAATGTCTTCTCCTTACCTGCCAGTTCCAGTTTTCCTACTTCTGTAGGTGATGTCTGCTGCAGCATTATCTCATTAGCTAATTGTAGAACATATGCAGATTGTTACTGGAGGAGCTGTTAATATAGAAGTGTTGGGTAAGTTCTTTAGATAAGTGATATATATGTAATAATACGACCAGGTGAACTCCCATTTCTTGTTTCAGCTCCTGCCCACCTAGCAGTTTGAAAGCATAAAGTGTGAATAAATAGGTACCATTTTAGTGGGAAGATAACAGCATTCCATGCACCTCAGTGTATAGTCATGTAACCATATTTGTTAAGTCTGGAGCATGGGTGCGAATAATGGAGATGAGCCGGTAGAAACAGTGAACTTCAAACTCTTTATTTACATGGTGTGACAGCTGAAACTGGAGGGCTGCTATAGCCTTCCTTATATAGGCAACTTATTAACTATTCAACCAATAGCAATCCTGGAGTGCTAGCTCCGTTAACCAATGAGAATGGCCTGTTAATGGCCAATTAGATGCTCCTGAACGGACCGATCCGATCCTGCCATTAACAGCCAATCAGAAGTACGGGGCCAGAACCCTGCACTTGACTTCAAGCTCAAGATAACTTTATTTGGCATTATTCATTCACAACACCCCTTTCCCCCGGCTTCTGCCCATGGGGCGCGGTTACATAGTCCTTGAGGTAGGACGGTTGTTTTATCAGTCTTTTTGATTTTCGCAAAGTGCCTGGCGGTTGGCTGCACTTCTGTTGAGGTAGATCATTGTTTAACGGTAGGGGTGCCTCTGGTTCCGAGTTCGTGTTCCCGTCGTCACCAATATCACTGGCCACTCCCTGAGGTGAACTCACTCCGGTCCCCGGTTCCTGTTCCTACGTTTCAGTTCCATTTTCAGTCGCTTCAAAAAGGTTTTCCTCCAGTTGCAATTCGTTTTCCTCTGTATCTCCCCCCCCCTCAGTTTGGTCATAAGGGAGTCCGGAATTGCGTGACGGTAGCCGCGATCGTAGTTGATCTATGTGGCGCTTCCAAAGTCTATCGTCAGGGCACTGAACAAGGTATGATCTTGGGCCAGTTACGCGGATTACTGTCGCTTCAACCCACAGCGAATCACCCGATAGGTTTTTAGCGAATACTAAATCGCCTACCTGGAAGGTACGGCATCGGCCGCTGGATCCGAGTGGCTTTTCTGGTTCGTAGGCTGGGTGTAACCGATCGAGGTGGGAGCAGAGCTTTCGTCCCATTAGCAGCTCGGCGGGAGTTTTGTTGGTGACGCTGTGAGGTGTGTTGTGCTGTAGGAAAAGGATTCGGTTGATTTTCTCGTCGATGTTGTCGTAGTCTATCTTTTGTAGAGTCCTTTTGACAAATTGTACCATACGCTCAGCCCTACCGTTGGCCGCAGGGTGCACAGGCGAAGTAAGCGCATGTCGGATACCGCGGTCAGCCAGGTACTGTTCAAAAGACAGCACGGTAAATTGGGGCCCGTTGTCGGATACCAGAACGTCTGGTAATCCGTGGGTTGCAACCAGTCTTTCCAGTCTTTTGATGACCGCTTTGGTGGTCGTATTCCTCATTCGGTGAATCTCGAGCCAATTGGAGTAGGTGTCAACGGTTAGCAAAAACGTGTGGCCTTTGGTCGGCCCAGCAAAGTCCAGATGGATGCAGGACCAGGGTCCCCGCGTCGTCTCCCATTCAGTTGGGGTTGCCTTTGGTGGAGCGTTGCTTACTTCTTGGCATCTCTGGCAAGTTTTAACCCACGATTCGATTTGTCTGTCGATGCCTGGCCACCACGCATAGCTTCGTGCGAGGCCCTTCATGCGCACGATGCCAGGGTGGCCATCGTGCAAGGTTTTTAGCAGTGCCTGTTGGAGTCGTTCTGGGATAATTACTCTATTGCCCCAGAGGATACAGCCCTTCTGCGAGAACAACTCTGTTTGACAGCTTTTGAATGGTGCAAAGTCGTCTGGTACTTGGTCCAATGGCCATCCGCGTTCCACCCATGTGAGGACTCGTGCTAAGATGGGGTCGCGTTTTGTTTCTCTCGCGATGTCACGGGCAGTTAATGGTGGTGTATGGAGTGTCTCGATCTGCAACGTTGTCATCGTTGGTGCAGGATCGTTGATGGTTTCAGGGAGCGGTGCACGGCTCAACGCGTCGGCGTGGGGAATGACTTTACCGGGGCGATATTGTAGCTGATAATTGTAGGCAGCCAAGAATTCTGACCAGCAGGTCATCCTGGGAGAAAGTTTGTAGGGAGTTGGCTTGTCCCCAGCGATGATCCCCAGCAATGGTTTGTGGTCAGTTACAATGGTAAAAGCCCGGCCGTACACATACTCATGGAATCTTTTAACAGCTGATACAATTGCCAGGGCCTCTTTATCGATCTAGGTGTTATTTCGCTCAGTTTTCGAGAGCGTTTTTGAAAAGTAAGCAACAGGGGCTTCACTACCATTAGGTAATACATGGTTCAAAATGGCACCCACTCCAAAAGGCGATGCATCACATGTGATATTTAACGGCAAGGTCTCATTGTACTGCATTTGTACAGCGTCAGAAGTTAGTAGTTGTTTTACATTACGGAATGCCTGCTCTTCTCTGTGACCCCATACCCAAATTGCTTTTTTATCTAGTAGGCGATGTAAAGGTTCAGCGACAGTCACCTTGTGCAGCAAGAATACATTATAGAAATTGGTGAGGCCTAAGAACGCCTGGAGGTCGGCTTTGTTCCGGGGTCTGGGAGCATTTTTTATTGCTCTCAATTTTCTATTGGTAGGGTGAATACCCTGACTGTCAATTAAGTACCCTAAGAATGCAACGCGATCTGTACACAGTTTGCACTTATTTTTTTTCACTTTCAGGCCTGCTTCTTGGAATTTTTGTTAAACCAGTCTTAAACGATCCCGTAAAATTTTTGGAGTGGGGACAGCAATGAGCACAACATCAAAATAGGGGACAACACCTTTGATCCCCTGCAATAGTCTCTCCATTAGGCTCTGAAAGATCCCTGGGGCTACACTGACTCCGAATTGAAGCCGCGTACACTTAAAGGCACCTTGGTGTGTTACGATAGTCTGTGCCTGTGCCGTTTTTTCATCAACTGGCAGTTGCTGATAAGCCTGAGCTAAGTCTAGTTTAGCGAAGACTTTTCCGCCCCCCAGGGAATGGAGGAGGTGTTGCACCACCGGCACCGGATATGGATTTTGTTGCAGGGCATGGTTTAGGGTGGCTCGATAGTCCCCACAAATTCGAATGGAGCCGTCCGGCTTAATTGGGGTCACGATTGGTGTTTCCCATGGGGAGTGGTCGGTTGGCTTTAAAACTCCCTGGGCTATCAACTTATCAAGCTGTTCGTCGATTTTTGGCTTTAGAGCAAACGGGACTCGACGAGGCTTAAGGCGGATGGGAGCTATCTTTGGATTAAGGTTAAAGGATATTGGGGTCCCCTTGTACTCGCCTAGCTTTTTCGCGAAGATGTCCCTGAATTCGTGGGCAAGGTCTTCCCAGTCACTGCCGCCGATTCGGTTAATGCCTGCCACTTCAATGCCGAGTGGTACGAACCATTGCAGGCCTAACAGGCTAGGCCGGTCCTTGTCGATCAACGTCAGGGGTAAGTACGCCGTGCGGTTCTTGAATGCAACCCGGACTCTACTGGATCCTACGACTGGAATCTGGTTCCCCTGGTAGTCCTTTAACACGAGCTGTTGGAATTGAAGGTCTTGGCGCCGGATAGTGGGAATGAGTTGCTTGAGGGTCTTCCAGGAGACCATTGAGAGACGACCCCGAGTCAACTTTCATTTGGCAAGGTTGATTTTCGATGTCCACTTTGACCCGAATTTTCTTAGCGTCTAGTGAAGAGGCATGGCCGATAGTGAGTGTTTGGTGGGCCTCTTCCCGTCTCATTAGGTGATTCACAGGTCGGTTTCTGTAGGGGTGGTTTGCTGGTTCTCGCCTTACAGGGCGATTCCCTGTCGATTGGCGGAGATTGGTACCCTTCGCCCTCTGGCTAGGTCCAAGGAGACTTCTGCAGACCCGTCCGATGTGGCCTCGTTTCCCGCACTCGTGGCAGAGCACGCCACAGAATTTGCAATCAGAGTGGTAATAGTTGGCGCTGCAGCCAGCGCACTGTTGCTGGGACTTCGGGTAATGGTCCCGATCGGACCACAGGCGATGGACCTTGTTAAGCCTGGTTTCCCCAACCAGGGTTAGGGAGACAAGCTAAACAGAATGTGCAGCGTTAGATAGGCACACAGATAAATGAGTGAGCTAAGCTTGTATGTTTATTAACATACAGTAAAAATAACAGATACGCTTGTGCTATCAAAAATATAGTTTATTCCATTATGAGTTCATAGCATAGTCAAAATAACAGTCCAATAGTCATGTATCATTTAGTCAGTCCATTCAGGGATATTCAGTAAGCAAAATCCGTGTAGAATATCCTATGTCAGTTCACTTACAAATCAGTCCTTTGTTTTCTCTCCCGTTCGAGCAATGCAGTCTTGATTCCAAGCAGTAATCAGGGATCATCAAAGTCAGAGAGAGAGCAAGCTGTCATCTTGCTTCTTTTAAAGTGTTTTCACAACCACTCCCTTAATTACTATCCCACAGTTAAAGTTGCAGACACTTTAACATACAAACTATGATTACATATTATTATTTACCTAAACCAGTTAGGGTAAAACAATGTTATCCCTAACATTCTCCCCTTTTAGGAAATAATAATAAATATAACTATTTACATCTTTAAATCATATTTGTTACAACTCTCTTTAAACTTAGTTACTCCTTGAGCTTTTGTAAATTGGTCTGCAATGTTTTCTTCTGTCATGCAGTATTCCAATTTAATTAGCCCATTCTTTACAGATTCTCTAACATTTAAGTATCTTAAATCAGTATGCTTTGATCTAGTTTTAATAGCAATACTAGTAGCTAACTTTATAGCTGCTTGGTTATCCTCGTACACAATAATGGAATCTTTTACAGTTATACCCATGTCTAATAATAACTGTTTGTACAAAATCAAGTCAGTGCATAGTAATGACAGACATGAAAATTCCGCTTCCATCGTGGACAAGCTGATATGCTGTTGTCTGATTGACCTCCATCCTATTCGTGTCTTACCAAATAATATAGCCATCCCAGATGTTGATTTTCTTGTGTTTATATCAGTTGCAAAACTTGCATCTGCATAGGCACTAAGACTCAAATCACCCTTTGGTTCTATATACAATGCATGGTTCATTGTTCCTTTAAGATATCTTAAAATTCTCTTTAATGATTGCCAATGACATTGATGTGGATCAGAATTAAAACGTGCCAGCTGATTAACACTATAAGCTATATCTGGCCTAGACCAATTGCTTATATATGATAAGCTGCCAATCAAAGATTGATATATTGACTTATCAAATTTGGGACTTTGATCATAAGTTTGGCAAACTTCCTGACTCATTGGAGTCTTTGCCGGTTTACAAAGTTCCATTTTATATGTTTTAATTAATTGGCAAATTTTATCTTCTTGAGATATCTTAAAACCATTTTTTTGTTTTGTTAATTGTCAATCCTAGATACTTTTTAATTTCACCTAAATGCTTTAATTTTATCTTTTTGGCTAATAACGATATAATCTCATTAGCTTCATTATTAGTCTTAGTTATCAAAGCAATATCATCTGTAAATAATAACAATAATGATACCATTCCATTATTTTCTCTTTTAAACACACATGGATCTGCTAAACCAGATTTAAAACCTATATTGTTTAATTCTTTCACAATATATTGGTTCCACTCAAACCCAGATTGTTTCAACCCGTAAAGACTCTTTTTGAGTTTCCAACAATCATTACTATTTACTTTATTGTCTTTTATACCTACTGGTTTTCTTAAATATATAGTGTGCTGCAATGGTGCATGCAGATAGGCAGTTTCAACATCTAAATGGTTAATGACATAGTTTTTCTTAGCTGCCCACACTAATGCTGCTCTTAAAGATGTTGCTTTAAGACTTGGTGCAAAAACTTCATCGTAATCAGATGCAGTTTGATTAAATCCTTGAGCTACTAACCTAGCTTTATGGGTAACAGTCCCATCATTTCCAGTTTTTACTTTAAATATCCATTTGCACCCAATGGATTTTTCTCCTGGAGGTAATATGGCATCTTCATATACTTTCATTACCTTTAATGAATTTAGTTCCTTTTCCATTGCCTTTTGCCAATTCTCCTGATCCTTAGCAGGATACATCCTAAGTTCATCTACACTAGTTGGAACTTTAGTTACTTGGCAAACTATACTTGCTTGATACCTATCAGGTGGTCTAGTTACACGTGTAGTATGTCTAGGTATTACAGGACTTACAGGTGGACTTTCATTTATTAACTCTTCTTGATTATCTAACTCTTCCTGATCAACTGTTTCCTCTTGTTCTGGTCCTATTTGCTCTTCGTGGACTTCTTCTTTAATTGGACTCTTCTTATAACTAATCTGATCTTTCTGCCTTTTGTAGGGTTCAATAATTATTTAATTATTTAAATCTTGCTCTAATCTATTCCATCCTACATGTTCTAGGAATTTTGCACTGGCACTGGTGTAAACTCTAGATGTACCTGGTTCCCAGAATCTATAAGATCTATGATTAGATGTATATCCTACAAAAAATAATCTTTTAGCTCTATGCTGTCCTTTTTGTCTAAGTTGTGAAGGGATATGCACCCATGCTGGTGCTCCAAATGTGTGCATGTAACTTAAATCAGGTTTTGTACCATGCCACAGTGTGAATGGTAATTCACCTGTTGTTGAATTAACAACATTATTTAATATATGATTACCACACATTATTGCTTCTCCCCATAAATTGTCAGGCAATCCTGAATCAGACATCATAGTTTGTGTCATTGATTGTAATGTTTGGCCTCTTCTCTCTATAAAGGCATTATGTTGTGGCCTATATGGTGCAGACTTTTTATGTTGTATACCTAACATTCTTAGTCTGTTCTGGAATTTATTATTTGTAAATTCCGTACCATTATCTGTTATAAGAGTTACTAATTTCTTTTTAGTTTTCCTTTCTGCAAATTTAATCCAATTAAATAGATTTTGATATGTTTCAGTTTTGCTCTTCATTAAATAGCAAAACCCATATCTAGAATAGTGGTCCATTATACTTAATATGTAACGAGCTCCTCCTACACTTGGTTTTTTCGGACCTATTAAATCAGCAAATACTACTTCTAAAGGCTCTTTAGTAGTAAATCCATCAACTCTATTAGCCGGTGTGACCCTGGCTTTGCTTTGATTACAGGCATTACATTGCAAATACTTATTACAAGGTTTCAAACTTATTCCCTTAGATAATTCAACAGTTTTCTTGAGCATTTTAAAATTTAAATGCCCTAGCCTTCGATGTAACAAGTGAATACATTCATCATGAGGTTTCTTATTTTCATAAACTGTGTTAGCCACTTTTAAACCATCATCATTTAACACATATAATTCACCTCTTAAAGATGCAGTAATTTTCTTATCTTCTTTTTCAATTATGCAGTTATCTCCTTTAAAAGTAACTACATATCCTAGTTTAACCAAAATTCTAACTGAAATTAAATTAAACTTAAGTTGTGGTACATATAACATTTTTACATTCTCTTTTATAAAAGAACAATATGCTATACCTTGACGTTTAGCTTTCAGTTTCCAGCCATTGGCTAACGATATCTGCTGTGTACTCTTGGACATTTTAAAAAATTTTTTGTTATCATTTGTTATACAGTGGGATGCTCCACTATCAACCACCCATAAATTATTTTTTACAACTCCGTTAGTATACATGGCTAACTCTAAATTTTTATTTATCTTTTGATGACTTTTAGTATTCTGACCAGCGTTCTGGCTCTTTGCCTTTTTACAAAATCTTGCCAAATGTCCTCTTCCTCCACAATTAAAACACTTTTTAATTGCATATGCAGTAGGAGATTCATTATCTTCTTTTTGAGGTTGCTCCCTCCTTAACTCATCTCTTTCAAGCCTTCTTCTGGCCTCTTCAATCAATCTGCCAGTTATATCAGTTAAAGTTAGGCTTTCCTTTGGCAAAATTTCAAGGGAAGTTACATAGTTATCATAACTTTCATCAAGGGAAGATAGAATTATGTAGAGTTGGTGTTGTTCAGAGAAAATAAGCTCTTTCTCGTGCAGTTCTTGAAAAATGCTTTGCATAGTTTTCAAATGACTTAGCATATCACCATTCGTCTGGAGATGCGTACTGAAAAGCTTCCGTGTTAAGATTTATGTGAGCACCAACATTATCTCGAACATAAATCCTCTTCAGTTTCTGCCAACACCCAACAGCCGTTTTCTCTCCGTGGATATAAACAAGTTGCTGATCAGTTAAGGTTAAAGCAATTATGCAAATAGCGTGTTCATTTTTATGCATAAATTCTTCTATCTTTAGTTTATCTTCTTCATCCTCTGGATCCCATTCCTCTACGTTTGGTGGATTTTCAATTATGTTCCACAAACCTTCTTTTCGTAGAAGCAGACTACATTTCATAGACCATGATACATAGTTTGTTCCATCCAACTTGGATATAAGGGACAAACTTTGTAGATTGACTTGTGCCATGTTTTCTTTGTATGGATATAAAACTATAATTAATAAAACACAGCTGTCTGTTTACTGTAATGTATAACAACACAAACTCTCACTTTTACATAAACCTGTTTTATCCTAGTTAAACTGACTTTGCAGCCTCTGGGCCCATAACCAGTGTTAAGCCTGGGTTCCCCAACCAGGGTTAGGGAGACAAGCTAAACAGAATGTGCAGCGTTAGTCAGATAGGCACACAGATAAATGAGTGAGCTAAGCTTGTATGTTTATTAACATACAGTAAAAATAACAGATACGCTTGTGCTATCAAAAATATAGTTTATTCCATTATGAGTTCATAGCATAGTCAAAATAACAGTCCAATAGTCATGTATCATTTAGTCAGTCCATTCAGGGATATTCAGTTAGCAAAATCTGTGTAGAATATCCTATGTCAGTTCACTTACAAATCAGTCCTTTGTTTTCTCTCCCGTTCGAGCAATGCAGTCTTGATTCCAAGCAGTAATCAGGGATCATCAAAGTCAGAGAGAGAGCAAGCTGTCATCTTGCTTCTTTTAAAGTGCTTTCACAACCACTCCCTTAATTACTATCCCACAGTTAAAGTTGCAGACACTTTAACATACAAACTATGATTACATATTATTATTTACCTAAACCAGTTAGGGTAAAACAATGTTATCCCTAACAGACCTCTTCTTTGTCGCTGTCTGACGATGAAGAGAGGTCCTCATGGTGGGTCGTCTGCAGCTGCCCTTCTGCCTTAGGTGAAACTTCGCTGGCCGGTTGGTGTGCTGGAGTGCGATTTCAGCGTAGTTGGGCAGCCGACTTCTTGGTTGCCTCCGCTGCTGTAGCTTCAGCTATGGTATCTTAAAGGGTGATGTCGCCCTTTGCCATTATTTTGCTCTGTACGTTTAGAGCGTCTAATCCGAGAACTACTCGGTCTCTCAAAGCCTCCTCTAGGTCAGTGAAATCGCAAAAGCCTCCCAAGTTCCGGAGGTCTGCAACGAAATCGGCAACGCTTTCTCCTTTCAGCTGGTTTCTTTGATAGAACTCGTGGCACCTTACAAGCGTTGGAACGGTCGGTGCGTAGTGGGCCCTTAGTCGCGGTTCGAGGACGTCCCAATCCATGGCCTTCACTTCAGCTGGTTTCGCTAATGCCTTAGCCATTTTGAATACCGTCGGGCTGCAGTGTGTTAGGAATACCGCCCGTTTCTTCCCGGTTGTGGCATCCTTCAGATTATTCATTTCCAAAAACATTTGGAAATGGTCCATGTAGGACTCCCAGTCCTCTTGAGCTGGATCAAACGGAGCGGGTGGTACTGCGCCGCTGGACATGGTTCCGCCGTTGTGTGCTTCAGCCACGTGCTTAGTTGTCTTCGTCGTTGGCTCTGATGTCATCCAATCCCATCTTTGTCACCAGTGTTAAGTCTGGAGCATGGGTGCGAATAATGGAGACGAGCTGGTAGAAACAGTGAACTTCAAACTCTTTATTTACATGGTGTGACAGCTCAAACTGGAGGGCTGCTATAGCCTTCCTTATATAGGCAACTTATTAACTATTCAACCAATAGCAATCCTGGAGCGCTAGCTCTGTTAACCAATGAGAATGGCCTGTTAATGGCCAATCAGGTGCTCCTGAATGGACCAATCCGATCCTGCCATTAACAGCCAATCAGAAGTGCAGGGCCAGAACCCTGCACTTGACTTCAAGCTCAAGATAACTTTATTTGGCATTATTCATTCACAACAATATTGGCCACATCATGACCATGGAAGCTGCTTCAGACAACCCTGGCTCCCTCGGCTAAGAAATGGAGATGAGCATCACCCCCTAGGGTGATGATGGGTTGGACATGACTGGACAGGGTAAACATTTATCTTTACCCATACACAACATTGTTCTAAAATATATTTTCAATGGGGGGGAAACGTGTTTAAGATTATCACTAGATCATTGCCTTTATACTTAATATTTGCCAATTTGCTCTGCAAAGCATATTAGGAGAGAGTGTGGCAGTCCCATTCACTCACAGCAGTTGATATATGATGTCACTTTTGACACATCCCACAGAGCCATTCAGTAAAGTCAGGCTCACTGGCCTCACACCTCCAGCAATTCCTGAACGGCTTTGATGTCAGGGACTGATTTGATTAATGAAGTCAAGTTAAAGCAGAAATCTGTTCAGATGCAGCTTCTCTGTTGACAAATGGTTCCACAAGCCAGAGAAAAAAGTGGAGTTCCAACAGCTGGGGAAAAAAGGAACATATGTCCTGGCATCTGTGGAAGACTTGATAAGGGACAGAAATGCCCTCATTTTGATACGGGTTAACTCTTGCCTTCTCAAAATGGTGTGTGGCTTAAGCCTCTTTAAGCAGCAAAAAGGGCGGGGGAAGCAAAGGAAATCAATGTCCAGTTGAATAGTGGCATCTTACTTTGGATAATTTTCACCTGAAAGTCTAACTATTGTACAAATTCCATGGTTTGGAAAAGTGCTTTTCCCAAAGGCAACTGAACTTCCTTGCTTTTTTTCTCTTGAAAATGTTTTGCTTCTCATCCAAGAAGCTTTTTTCAGTCAGAAGTCAGAACTGAAATCAGAACTGAAGAAGCTTCCTGGATAAGAGGCGAAATATTTTCAAGAAACCCCCCCCCCCAAGAAAGTCCAGTTGCCTTTGGGAAAAGCACTTGTGGGACAACCATGACCTAGATGACTGAGAATCTCCACAAACTTCCATGCATGACTTCAATAAATAGAATTAATGTACCAAGCAACCCATTTCTAGTTGTTTCCTTCCAGAGAGATGTTTTACACCTGAAGAAAAAAATGGTTTTCAGATATTTGGGCTGCACTAAACTGTTAAGTCCTGGGCATGGGCGTAAGAACGGAGATGAGACATCGGTCTGTGACTTCAACTCTTTATTTATCAAGAAAGAACGGAGCAAGAAACCTGGGCAGCAGTAGCTCTTTTATAGAGCTTGCTGCCGTCAAACAACCAATGAACTGAGTCTATCACTTTCACAAGCATCTAATCAGGGGCTTCCATTAACAACCAATCAGACTGGCCAAACCTGACCAATCATGACTCGCTATTCACGGGCCAATGAGAATTGCAGGATTACAAGCCTGTTGTAAAACGAAGCTGTTTCGGTTGTATCACTGCGATGGTTTAATCCATAACACCCCTCCCCCCTTGGTTCCGTCTGAGGGATGTATTCTCACAGAGAGGCAGGCCGCTTCACCTGTCTGCTCGACCTGCACTGTTCCACCGGGTTTTGTTCTGGTTCTGGTTCTGACTCCGGTGGGCTGTCCGCTGGGCTGGATAGCGACGACTGTAGTTCCGGGTTGCCCTCTTTGGCGCTGTCTTCCGGGTTCCCTGGATCCGCCTCCGTCGCGGTGTTGTCACATGGCGAGGCCACTCCTTAGTCCGGTTCTCCCTCAGATGGTGAGTATCCCCTGAGCTGTTGGGTTTCAATTTCTTCTTCGTCCTCCTCCATGTTCCTTCCCCCCCCCGGCTGGAGGTTCCGGCACTAATCGGGAACGGAGTTGGTCTATGTGGCATTTCCACATCTTACCGTCTGCTGTTTGTAGACAATAGGATCGGGGTCCGGTAAGTTGCGTTATGGTAACGGGGACCCACAATGGGTCACCCGAAAAGTTTTTCGCGAACACGAGGTCACTTCCTGGAATGCCCGACACTTACTGCTGGATCCCGGGGGTTGTTCTGGCATGTAGTTTGGGTGGAGGCGATCAAGGTGCGAGCGAAGATTCCGGCCCATCAGGAGTTCTGCTGGGGTTTTGTTCGTGATGATGTTTGGGGTTATGTGTTGGATAAAAAGCATTCGGTTTATTTTGTCGTCAATGTCGCCGTGGTCCATTTTATGCAGGGTCTGTTTTACAAATTGAACCATTCGCTCAGCCCTACCATTGACTGCAGGGTGAGCTGGCGATGTTAAAGCATGGCGGATGCCCCGATCTGCTAGGTATTGTTCGAATGGCAGGGCAGTGAATTGGGGGCCATTATTTGAGACGAGGACATCAGGAAGTCCGTGGGTAGAGAATAGTTTATTCAGTTTTTTAGTGACTGCATCTGTGGTGGTGCTTTCCATTTTTGGACTTCGAGCTAGTTTGAATAGGCATCCACTGTTAGGAGGAAGGTGTGTCCTCTTGTGGGTCCCGCAAAATCGATGTGGATACGGGACCATGGACCTCGAGGTGTTTCCCACTGAGTTGGGGGAGTCTTTGGAGGAAAGGGGTGAGTCTCCTGGCATTTATTGCATTTTGCTACCCATGTTTCTATTTGTCTATCTAAACCAGGCCACCATGCGTAACTCCTGGCCAATGCCTTCATGCGCACGATGCCTGGATGTCCATCGTGCAGCATTTTCAATACTCTATATTGTAACTTCTCTGGGACTATGACTCTGTCTCCCCATACTATGCAACCTTTCTGGAGAACAGCTCCATTTGACGATTTTTAAATGGCTTGAACGTGTCATCAGTTTTACTGATCGGCCAACCGCGTTCTACCCAGCTGAGGACTCATGCCAAAACAGGGTCCTTTTTTGTCTCTAAGGCTATGTCTCGAGTGGTTAATGGCGGCGGTTTGAGGGTTTCTATTTGTAGTACAGTAACGGTTGGAGCAGGGTCCTCTATAATGTCTGGTAGTGGCGACCGGCTTAAAGCATCAGTGTGGGGAATGGTTTTTCCCGGGCGATGTTGCAATCGGTAATCGTAGGCGGCTAAAAATTCTGACCAACGTGTCATTCTTGGTGATAATATATGGGGAGTTTGTTTGTTTCCTGCCAAAATCCCAAGTAGCGGCTTGTGGTCTGTAATTATGGTAAAGGGTCTCCCATATACATATTCATGGAAGCGTTTAATTGCGGATACAATAGCGAGGGCCTCTTTATCAAGTTGACTATAGTTCCTTTCGGCTTTAGACAAAGTTCTCGAAAAGAACGCAATGGGTGCCTCATTTCCATTTGGGAGGACGTGGCTTAGGGTGGCTCCTACTCCAAATGGTGAGGCATCACAGGTAACCATCAAAGAGAGAGTCTCGTTGTACTGCATTAATACGGCATCAGAGGTTAAAAGGTCTTTTATCTCTTTGAACGCTATCTCTTCATGCTGTCCTCAAACCCAAGGAGCCTTTTTATCGAGAAGTCTATGTAGGGGTTTGGCTACAATTGCCTTCTGGGGCAAGAAAATGTTATAAAAGTTAATGAGTCCCAGGAAGGCTTGAAGGTCTGTCTTATTCCTAGGTCTCGGGGCTTTTTTGATTGCAGTTAGTTTTTTTTCGGTGGGGTGGATTCCCTGTCTGTCGAGAAGGTATCCCAGGAACTCCACTCTCTTCGTACAAAGTTGGCACTTGTCTCGTTTTACCTTAAGACCCGCAGAACTTTTCTGAGCCGTTGTACTAATAATTCTTTAGTGGGGGCAGCTATTAGGATGTCGTCAAAATAAGGCACGATGCCTTTTATGCCTTGTAATAGTCTCTCCATTAAACTTTGGAAAATGCCCGGCACCATGCTTACTCCGAATTGGAGTCTATTGCACTTAAAAGCGCCTCTATGTGTAACTATTATCTGGGCTTCTGCAGTTGCTGCGTCCACAGGGAGTTACTGGTATGCCTGAGCTAAGTCCAATTTCACAAATATTTTTCCGCCACCCAGGGAATGAAGAAGGTGTTGAACCACCGGTACTGGATAAGCGCTCTATTGAAGAGCATGATTTAGGGTGGCCCGATAGTCCCCGCAAATTCTTAATGAACCATCTGGCTTCATGGGTGTTACTATCGGGGTTTCCCAATGGGCGTGGTCAATTGGTTCTAATATGCCCTGGGTTATCAGTTTATCTAGCTGTTCGTCGATTTTAGGTTTTAAGGCAAAAGGTACTCGGCGGGGTTTAAGCCAAATGGGAGCGACATTGGGACTGAGGTTAAATGATATAGGGGTCCCCTTGTACTTGCCTAATGTTCCTGTGAACACGTCCTGGAATTCCTGGATGAGGGTCTCTTCCCAGTCATCATTTCTGGTATGGTGTATGCCGGCTAGTTCAACAGTGGGGCGAACCACTGTAGCCCTAACAAGCTGGGTCGGTCACGATCAACGACAGTTAGGGGAAGTGTTGCTGTGCAGTCCTTGAATGATACTTGGACGTTGCTGGAACCGACAACTGGGATTTTGTTTCCTTGATAGTCTTTCAGGATGATTCGCTGTGTGCTGAGATCCTGGCGGGAGATGGCAGGTATCAGTTGTTTGAGGGTTTTCCAGGATACCATCGACAGGGACGATCCCGAATCAACTTCCATCACACATGGTCGATTCTCAATAATAACCTTCACGTGTATCTTCCTTGCATCGAGCGATGAAGTGTGGCCAATGATGATGGTTTGGTGGGCCTCTTCTCATCTCGTTGAAAAGGCAGGTGCTTGGTTTCTGTAGTAGTAGTGGTTGTTCCATTGGTGGTTCAGACGGTCCTGGTTCTCAGGAGGTTTGTCTATCTCCTGACGGAGGTTGTTCTCCTTTCAGCTGGGACTGGACTCTCGGCTGCTTCTGCAGACCTTTGCGATATGGCCTTTTTTTCCGTAGTTACGGCAGAGTGCGTTGAGGAATTTGCAATCCAAATGCGGGTGGTTTGCCCCACAACCTGCACATTGGCATGGACGTCGCTGGTTCCTTTGCTCTCGTTCCGAGCGGAGCCGGTTGACCTCCTCTTCATCACTATCTGAGGATGACTCGAGGTCTTCGTGGTGGGTTGTGGTAGCGTGCTTCTCAGTGGCGAGTGGGACTTCATCGGCGAGTTGGCGAAGCGGTGCGTTTGCTCGGCGCATTCGAGCGGCTGACTTCCTGGTTGCTTCTGCTGCAGTAGCGTCAGCGATGACATCTGTAAGGCTGATGTCGCCTTTTGCCATCAGCTTACTCTGCACATATGGTGCATTTAATCCCAGAACTATTCGGTCTCTTAGGGCTTCCTCTAAGTTTGCAAAACCACAAAGACCTCCTAAGTTCCAGAGGTCAGCTACGAAATTACCAACGCTCTCGTCCTTCTGTTGGTCCCTCTGGTAAAATTCATGTCTTCGTATCAGTGTAGGCACTGCGGGTGCATAATGGGCCCTGAGGATTGGAGCAAGGGTGTCCCAATCCATGGTCTTCACTTTTGCCGGTTTTGCCAATGCCTTAGCCATCTTGAAAACGGCAGGGCCGCAATGAGTCAGGAACACCGCTCGTTTCTTGCCAGATGTCGCATTTTTTAAATTGTTGGTCTCCAGGAACATCTGGAAGCGGTCTATATATGAGTCCCAGTCTTCAGTCGCTGGGTCGAATGGAGCGGGTGGTATGGCGCCGCTAGTCATCTTGCCATCTGTTGTGTGCGCTTTTTTCGCCACGTGCTCTGTCTTTGTCCGATATGTTCTAGGCAGCTCTATCGTCTCTGAATCCCACCTTCGTCGCCAGTGTTAAGTCCTGGGCATGGGCGTAAGAACGGAGACGAGACATTGGTCTGTGACTTCAACTCTTTATTTATCAAGAAAGAACGGAGCAAGAAACCTGGGCAGCAGTAGCTCTTTTATAGAGCTTGCTGCCATCAAACAACCAATGAACTGAGTCTATCACTTTCACAAGCGTCCAATCAGGGGCTTCCATTAACAGCCAATCAGACTGGCCAAACCTGACCAATCACGACTCGCTATTCACGGGCCAATGAGAATTGCAGGATTACAAGCCTGTTGTAAGACAAAGCTGTTTCGGTTGTATCGCTGCGATGGTTTAATCCATAACATAAACCATTCACATCTCTACCCAAAGAGCTCCATCTGTTGAGAAACTTGGAGAAGTGATTGTTTTATTATTTTTCTTCCTAGTTGTGGTTGTTATCCATCTGCAAAATTTGCCCCCCGAAAAGACCCTTCAATCAAATCTCAGAATAAGCTGCAACAATAATGCAGATGTGATGTGAAATAGGATTGCAATTCAAATAAAACCTTACACTTTCTGGAAGAGCTTGATGTTGTTTGGTAGAAAAAGTGAACCAATTTCCTCCAATAATAAATAAAGAGGGCAATTCTTCTTCATTCTGGTTGTGAACCAGTTGCATTAGTTGTGTGCTGCAGGAAGTTGGGTCAGTTAATTGAAAACAAAGCATTAGTTTGTGGTAAAGTTTTCAGAAAAGCAACCTTTTATTATTAGTCTTACTTACTCCAAGTAACAAACATTATTTGCCTGTTGTGTTACATGCATAGGAATACAGCTTCCACAGACTTGGCTACTTCTACTCTTTGAGGTAGTAGAATTATGTGAGTAGTAGTTCAGCTTATTACAGGTAGTCCTTGACGTCTGAGCCAAAAAATTCTGTTGCTAAGGAAGACATTTGTTAAGTGAGTTTTGCCCCATTTTATGACCTGTCTGGTGACAATTGTTAAGTGAGTGCAGTTGTGAAGTTAGTAATATGGCTGTTAACTGACTTCACCACTGCCTTTGTTTTTCAGAAGGACACAAAAAGTGATCACATGACCCCTGGGATATTGCAACCGTCATAAATATGAATCAGTCGCAAAGCCTCTGAGTTTTCATCACGTGACCATGAGGATGCTACAACAGTTGTAAGTCTGAAAAATGGTCATAAGTCCCTTTTTTTCAGTGCTGTTATAACTTGGAATGGTCACTAAACAAACTGTTGTAAGTCGAGCACTTACCTGTATTTGCTCTGAAACAAATACTTTCATGTCCTAAGCACAGAAGTTGGTATTATTTAACATAAACAACAAACACCATCTGTTTTCTTTTCTCTGTGTTTTATGATTCTGAAAGCCATCATGGTTGATAAGAGAATATGCAAATATGGCAAAAGAAATGAAATAGTGTAACAAAATAGCATCTTAGGCATTTGCTTCTCTTTACAGTGATTTTACCTTTTTATCCTTTCTACAGCACATTTCCCTGTTTCTAGCTGCATAGGTTTTATGTGAGGGAAAAGGAAGAGAAGAAGAAATGCAGAAGTGAATAGGGATTTTCATCCGAATGTTCCATTTTCAGCCTCAACACATTCCCAGAAAACAATTTGTCATGGGCCCACCTGGGATTTTACCCCTGGGGAACTGACTTGGTTCTGGTTGGTTTTCTAGGTCATCCTGAACCCCTTGTGGGGTGTCCCAGTGCTACATCAGAGCAGACCTTGCTGTTCGGCACAGCAGTGTTTCCTTTTTGGGTTGGTGTCATTCTTTGTGTAGCATATGGCGGCTGGAAAACCAGATCATCTGGGTACATTAACAAAATAAACACTGAGAAGTATCCATGCTGTTTATGGTACCCTGGTGACTTAAGTGTTTTCCTGATTCATCAACTTCCGTCATGCCTATTTATTGAAACCTTTCAAAGCCTATAGCACACGGGTGTCAAACTCGATTTCATTGAGGGCCGATCAAGGTTGTGTTCCATCTCGGGAGGCCAGGTGGGTTTGGCTGGGGTGTGTGTGGCCAGCTTGACAGCACTCATGTCAGGG
Source organism: Hydrophis major (assembly GCA_033807585.1). Classification (NCBI taxonomy): domain Eukaryota; kingdom Metazoa; phylum Chordata; class Lepidosauria; order Squamata; family Elapidae; genus Hydrophis; species Hydrophis major. The sequence continues at coordinate 152,449,286 of CM066328.1, read as the reverse complement.
GGACCCCTCCCAGTCTCCGTTTTCAGCTGCGATGGATTCCTGTAGCACTCTGCCAGCGAAAGCAGAGCTTGGGCCCGTTTGCAGATCTGGCCCATGGGCCTTGAGTTTGACACCCCTGCTATAGCACAAGTCAAGGATTTTCAGCACATTTTCCTAAGGAAACACAAAGAGCAGCCTTGGAAGATTTCTTGTTCCAACTCAAAAAATGTCATATGATTGAGGCAATCGACTTACAACCACAACTGAGCCCAAAATTTCTGTGGCTAACTGAGACATTTGTGAGGTGAGTTTTGCCCCATTTTTACCTCCTTTCTTGCCAGAATTGTTAAGTCAAACACTGCAATTGTTAAATTAGTAACCTGTTTGTTAAGCGAAACTGGTTTCCCCATTGACTTGGCTTGTCAGAAGGTCACCAAAAGTGACCACATGACCCTGGGATATCGCAAATGTCATAAATATGAGGTACTTGCCAAGCCTCTGAATTTTGATCTCACACGACCATGGGGATGCTGCAAAGGTCGTAAGTATGAAAAACGGTCAGCATGCCCACCCAGTCACATGACAACATAGCCACGCCCACCAAGGAACGTCCCCACCAAGGCACGCCCAGAGAATGGGTAGTAAAATTTTTTGAATCCCACCACTGGTCAGAAGTCACTTTTTTCAGTGCCATTGTAACTTTGAACGGTCACTAAATGAACTGTGGTAAGTTGAGAAGTATTTGTAGAGGGGGAACGTCAACTCAGTATATCCAGTGGAATCATGAAGGGATCAGTGATAAGTATTTTGAGACGTTTGGGAACCTTGTGTTTAATTATTGCTTAAACATTTTCCTGCTATATTACTTTATCCGCGATGTTTCATGAGGAACTAGACATGATCCATCAACCTCCAGCTCCTTTTGAAATATCACAGATGGCAATAACGGAAATGGCAGGATTATGTATGGCCATTTGAAGAAACTGGAGAGTACCCTGGAGCAGAAAGATGGGTTATCAATCAAAATAATAAAGACAATGCATATACATAATTGATAAACAGTTTTACCATGTTTAAACCAGAAAGTAAAATATATTGATGAAGTTACCTTTTGGGTTATGCTGTCAGTCATTCCATGTTTCTGACACAATACATCTTAGTCTCCTTACAGTCTGCGCTTTCCCTGCCCCCAAATTACGCTGGAATAAAGTATTATATCGTGGCTGTTTCCACCAAACTGGATCTAGTAGAAATAATGGACCAAAGTCAATGCTGGGATTCATTTTTTTTTTTTTTACTGTGGGCGCGGCTTGGTGGGCATGGTATGGCTTGGTGGGTGTGGCAGGGGAAGGATACTATAAAATCCTGATCCCCTCTCCTTTCCTGAGGGAAGGTTACTGCAAAATCTCCATTCCCTCCCCACCCCACTAACCTGCTTTCCAGCTCCGTTCTCCTGTGCAGGGCAACAAAAGAAAACCCAGCCGATCAGCTGAGACTCGGGAGGCAGAGAATAGAGGGGGGCGGGGCCAGTCAGAGGTAGCATTTGCTGGTTCTCTGAACTACTCAAAATTTCCACTAATGGTTCTCCAGAACTGGTCAGAACCTGCTGAATACCACATCTGCAAATGACCCTGTTGGAACTATGTCTGACAGGGCAGAAAGCCCAGATAAACCCCATTGATTTCAGTGAAAAAATGTATGTAAAAAGCAGAAAGTTTCTAAATATGGCTAGTAATTTATTCATCTCTCTCTTTTTTAAAGAATTTGGACCTCTCTTTAATTATACTGAAGGAAACATAGATAACTGCTTGTTGATATAAGAATGTTGATTTAATATAATCAAAGGATTTTGATACTGGATTTTTTAGAGTCACTTAGGAACAGTGTGGGACTACGTTATGGATACTGCATCATTCTGATGCACATTAAACACCCCCTCATCCCGTCTCAACTCACATATACCATCTTACCTGGCCACTGTCACTCATCAAAGAGGAATCCCCCTGAAATCAGAGTGGCAGTGCAAGAAAAATCACAAGGAAAGCTTGTCTCTACTCTTTATGTAACCAGATAAGTGACAAATTGGGGGATGAGTGGCTCTATTGGACCATTCATCACAGTGTTTCTGCAATTGCTTAAAACTCATCTGAATGTGTTTAGAAACCTTCTGAATTAAGACACTGATAGTTTAATTATGAAAAGTCTCATGTTTCTATGCTTTGCTGCATAATTACCTTTGCCCTGACATATTTTTAATTATACTTCAATTAGTGCGCAAAAGAATGTTATCTATGATAGGTATAACCAGCTTTTTGAATACTCACTACTTCGATCTGTTGGGTTAAAGACTAGGCCTTGCTTTGATAATTGTTTAGTCATGTGTGGCTAAAAATTCATCATGAACACAGTTAATTATGCTGTCAAGAGCAACACATTCCAACAATTAGAGACAGGGAGCTGCCATTTAAATAGTCTAAGGTGCAAACAACCATTTATGTCCTGGAGAGTATTTCATAAAGTGTGGAATACTCTCCAGGGCATAAATCTTAAAAGAGGAAAAAACAAACAACATTAAACTATTTATCATGTGATGAATTTCCTGTTGGAGTTGGAAGATTTTATGTAACAACATGAGAGAAAATTATATATTCTCCTCAGTGATATCCATTGGTTTTGTTCAATTTTTGACACAGTTTCCACAAGGGCTCAAGATAACTAATATACTATTTACTGACTGTTGATTTTTCAATCTATTATCTTCAAAATTTTTCAATCTATTATCTTCACAACTCTCCTAATCAAATTGGGGAAGATTGCTGTGTAATATGAAAACTTGATTTTTCAAATATTGATTCCCTGGACAGCAAACTTGGAAGATAAGATTAATTTTCTAGAAAATATGTTGCTGGGAGTCAGGTGATGAAAAATAAATTAATGAGTGAATGAGTAAAATATAAATGCTGAAACTGAAAAAAAAATATTTATTTCTGTACTCAAAAGAAATTTCTCCCTCTTCCCAGTTCCATCAGGATTGATAATAATGGATCAAGATTGATACTCACTCCTCTATGTGTTTGCTTGGAATTCAAGAATATTTATCCCCAGAGAAGTATGTATAGTATTGCCACCTAAGACACTTTATACCTTCATCATGATTCACAATCATGATTGTCATTGTAATTTAAGAAGTGGATATTCTTAAAAAGAATAGGTGAAAAAAAGGAAAGAAATTATGCTTACAAAAACTGCCAACACACTAGTATGGCCCTGCTTCATACTATTCAGTACTTTCTAGTGTTCATTTTGGGCATTCTTAGATTATTGGGATCCTGGACCTCAGCCATAAAATCTGGTTTTTACTTAGGAGGTAGAACAATAATACAGTATAATTTTGGATCCCCCATTTTGTATAATGCATTGTGCACTGAAGTATTCGTGGAACCTCATCTATTATTTGCTACAATTAATCTCAGTTTAAATTCTTGTTTTAAGCCACCCTGTGTCTTTCCAATTACCCTTCCACTCTTAAAACCCATAGTATTTATTTTATTTATTTATTACATTTATATGCTGCCCATCTCACTGTCAAGTAACTCTCTCAGTAACTCTCTCTTCCTTTCTGTTATTCTATCAATTTTTCCGAGTTTGTTGCTGTATGGTCTATGGCAGAAAAAGGCCCTGGAGTGTATTGGTTTTAGGCTGGCAAGCAAGAACCAGCTCTAGTGACTTGTTTGCATTCTAAAGAGGCTATTTGTTGTACCTGGCAAGTTGTATACACACCCTCTGTAAAAAATGAGTCCATTAAAAAAAAAAGGATTGGGCTGCAAGCCAATCTCCTTTCCTAAATATTTTTAAGTGCATGATTAATACACTTCCCCAGCTTCTGTCTGGGGCTGCAGGGGGAGGTCAGAGAGCAGGTAAATGAAAGAAAATGGCTTCATTCGGCATTGACTAAGCTATTAATCATTGCCCATTTTCAATAAATCACAGCAGATGGCAGGAACTCATGGGAAATGACACACCATGTGGATGATGGGAACTGTGGGTTTTCGCAGACACCAGCAAGGGAAGAGGTCACTCTTGCTTACCTGCCAAGTGCTGTGGAGGAGTGCTGGTGTTTCACACCTGCGCTTCACCTCAGCATGACAGCATTTTCCACAAAAGTGGCTCCTTAGCAAGATTCAGGAATGGAAGAAAATCCCATTCTTCTATCCTTTGCTGCGGTTACTTGCTTTTGTCTCTTACTGAGTCACAGACAAGCCATCAGCCAGCCAGAATGTGATTTCCAGAATAGTTTAACAAACTTAGTTAAAAGCGCTGCCAATTGTCTTACCTCAGTCCTTTGCCCTGTCTAGGAAAAGCTGGACTGATAACATATTTCTGGAGCTGCGAAGGGTGTAGTGCTTCGAGACTCAGGCCACACGTCCAATTCTTCTGGAACCTATTTTCCTCCCAGGTTTGTCTGTTGCCAACCCTGCATGTCATTGGCAAGGCCTGCCTTGACCTGAAACAAATAGATTTCAATTTTATTATTGCTGCTGTATTGCTCCTAAGTCCTGTGTGCTAAGTACTTTTTTCTAGACTGGTCAGTTCACAGCATCAGCCAGAGATTTGTTTGAAAAGTAGTTATGGTACGCTGCTAAGGCAATATATTGTCATTTAAAGATATTTAATCACCAAATAAATTCTCTGTTTCAGACATCCATATGTCAAATCTTAGTCAGATGGAGTAGTATTTTCCACACTAGTGAGCCCCTAAACAGTATACTGCAAGTTAATTCAGAGTGTCTCTTTTCAGAAGGCACCTCAAGGTTATCCATTTTTTTAAATATTAAACTACATATAAATTGGAATAATCTAATAGCCAGCAACTATTTATGAAAGTTGCTCTTGCTTATGATTGTCTGAATATTTAATGGCTAGGTGAAGAACTGGAGTTGGGTAATGCAATTCTTGAAACTCTCTTGAGTTAGCAGAATTGAGAACTGTATTAGTTCAGCACTATCAGAGGTGTAACAATGTATTATGTGGCTTCCAGAAAGGTTAATTGAAATCACTCCACAAGGTGGCACTAAGTAGCTTGCTTGAAGATGCTTGCCTGAAGATCATTATTCTCGGTATATTTGAACTAAAAGATTAAGACAACATCACACAGCCTCTTCCATCACTGTCCTTCCATAGGATCATACAGGTGGTGCCAGTTGTTACAATAAATTAAGCAAGCAAGTAACTCACTGTTTGACAGGAAGAAGAGGAAAAGAGATAATTACTTTCCTGGAAGCTGGAAGGGGGAAAATGTATATTTAAAATATTGCTTTCTTGACCATTAATGCAGGAATGAAAACTTGTGGGGCCTTCAGATGTTGCTGGGGTACACATCTCAGCTTCCTTTACTAACAGCCATGTTAGTGGAGCTTTTGGGCATTTCAGTTCAACTCTATTTGAAGGGCCCTGGATTTGCCAGTTTTGTCTTATCCACTCAGCGCATTAACATGCTTGTACATTATTCCCACAAATTTCAAGTAAATGAGTGAAGAACTGGCAGAGAATTTAAGCCTCAAAGTCTTCAAATCCAGCACCAGCAATACACTTAGGGGATCAACCTGTTGAAGTATTCATTACTTACCAGTCATTAGTATTCAAAGAATACCTACATCATGGGTTGAAATGACTAGATGGTTGTTGTTAGGTCTGGTGGTTAAGGCACCAGGATAGAAAATAGAAGATTGCATGTTCTAGTTCCATTTTATGCATGAAAGCCAGCTGGCTCACTGTGGGCCATTCACTCTCTCACAGTGGAAGCCACTTCACAGGATTGTTGTGGGAAAAATAGGAGGAGGAATAAATATTAGGTATGTTCGCCACCTTGAGTTATTTAGAAAAATAATAAAGGAGGGGAATAAATAAATAAATATTTTCCCCTCCCTAAGAATGCATCATATGATAAATTCAAGTTAGAATGCTGCAGTGCAATCATGTGTCCAATTTTTCAGAGAATGAGAACTGAAAGAGATTTATGTGCTTATTTTTAATATGAACCTACCCAATGCACATTCCCCAAATAGCTGAATGAATACATAATCCAGAAAGCAATGATCTATTGTTTTTACAATTAAAAAAAGTTTTGACATCTGCAATATAAAAAATGTAAAAAAAACCCTGCATATTATATGGAGAAATTTCACACAAAAATAAATATGCAGAAAACGCTATTGAAAAGGGCAGATGGTTAAAAAAAAAACACCACATTACTTGTAAAACCAAACTAAATAATATATGGCATAAATGTAAATTATTGTACAAAATGATTTTTTAGAACAGATTTTAAAAGAGATTTTAAAATTTTATTTTATTCATAGTCCATCTTTTTCGAATACTCAAAAGGCCTAAAAAGGATTAAATAAAACATTAAAAATTAACAGATGCAAAGCTAAGAGTTAAACCTGTATTAATATTATTTTGATAATCATTTTGAACTTTGGAGGGTACATGAGAAAATCATATGAACAATAAACTTGGATTTAAAATTGCAAATATTGTAGAACGTTTCCCAAAAAATGTATTTACAGTTTTATCTAGAAACACCTTCAGTTTAAAAGACTGACAAATCACAAACCATTTTAAGGATAATGTCTATTTGCCTTTTTTATAATTTTTTATAAATTGTCATAGGATTCCTTCTAATGGAAAGATGGTTTAGATATTTTGAAAATCAAATAAACAAAAAAGGAAGTTGCCTACTGACTAGGCAGCAGGCTAAAGTGACATACAATTCAATCCAATCTTCATCTTCTTTACTGTGGTGCTATTGTATATTTCCATTTCAATTTTAATAACTATTTCTCAATTTAATTTATTCTGTGTGAACATCTGCCCTTCCTTGATGTGGATATCAGTGGGGGAGGGGGAAGTTATGTTTAAGTAACTTCCTAGGCTGTAATACCAAGATAAAAAATAAGAAAGTATAAATAATATAGAATTAAAGGAAGAAATAAATGTGAGTTAAAAATGTAGATGAAGTTTCAAGCACTCAGTAAGCAATCCCTTGGATCAGGAAGGAGGAGCTTATTAAACTGGTGTAAAATAATTAAAATTTTGTCATATAATTGCAATCCTGCTATTGTCATTAAATAAATTTTACAGCAGACAACTTGGTCCTCACAACTAATAACCATCAGATTGTTATAACTGTTAACTTGGACATTTATAAAATTTTATTTTAAAAGTTAGAATTTTTCTCTCTCTTAAAAAAAAAGTATTGAATATTTAATATTTAATATTTTCTTTTCCAGTCTGGTGGCCTCTAACTTTGTTGCAGTAATTAGGTTTTTATGAAGGTAGAAGTACAACTTCACTGGAAGTGGCCAGATTTGGAATACCGTATTTAGACTAAAAGCTGAACGTTGATATTTAATACTGAATGAATCCCATAAATTTTTCTTTTGGATCAGTATTTCTTGATGCTAACTGAACAGATGGTTATATTTTTGACAATTTGAAAAACGATAATAAAATTCTGCATTTGTTATAGGTTTCAAAAATTGACAGCTACTGTTATGCCCAGTTCTACCTACAAAACATCTCATCTCCCTGGCAGCAAGTTCTGCCAGCTGGACCAAACAGACTTTCTTAAACAGGAATATATGTGGACTTTATAAATAGAATAATAGGTTTAATCTTGCTTGCCCTACAAAGCAAATTCTTCAGGAGATTCCTCAGCCAGCAACTGTTCTGCAAATGCATCATCTTCTCCACATGGAGAAAATGATTGCAAGGACAGAGGATAAGGATCTAGCTACTTCCAAGTGCTACTCCTCCAAGTTTGCTGAATGGCAACGCAATTTATGGTATCTGTCTGCAACATCATTTCCTTTTGCAGCCATTTAAAAAAGGCAGGCTATTTATTTATCTTGTCACCTACAAATACTTTATGCCTTTCCTGATTGGTACCAGTAAATGTTGTATAAATAATTTCTGCCTCTTAATTACACATTAAGAAGGACTTGTGACATAAACTGTTTCTTGGATCCTGAAGTCATACCACCTATGGCTTCATTTGTAATGCACAAAAGCATTTCAGCAACTCACTGATTAAGTGCACCTCATTGCATTAATAACAGTTCCCTTTATATTAAATCTACTCCCTCCTCTCTTCCATTTCCACACAATTGGGGGTCTTTTGTTCACAAAGCTGGGGGGGGGGGCTACAAGTATAAGACACATCAAATTTGTCATTTCTCCCAAAGCATGTACTGTTAATGCTTTCGTAGCAGATGAATTCTTGATCTACAAGACAAAACTTATCTGCACTGCTGCCGCCACAGTTGACAAAAATAGGTTGGAAAAGTTGGAATTCAGAAAAGTTGAATTACTCTAAGTAAGACAAGATTCTTTTTGGGGAAAAAAAATCTTAGAATAGTTTAGTTATAAACTCTGATTCAAACTGAAATCCCTTGGACTATGTAAAATGATAGATAAGTGATAGATGTATGTGTGTATGAGAGAGAGAAAGAGAGAGAGAGAGAGAGAGAGAGAGAGAGAGAGAGAGAGAGAGAGAGAGAGAGAGAACAGTTGGGACAACAGTGGATGAACTTATAAGACTCTATCAACATATGTTAAAAGTTACATAATTGTAAGACCAATTTCATAGCATAACGTGGCTTTTACATTACTGAAGTATATTGTTTAGTTCTATGGGCTATAATGACCACTAGTAATTAAATGCTTAATTACTAGTCTCTGAAGCTGTCACATTTTTATGTCACATCTTGTGAATCTTTCGCTACTAAAGGCCAAGCCTATGAATATATTTCTCAATCTGAGGGGCAGTAGGAAAATTTATTTACATTGGTCTTCCCCAATTTATTATCTACAGACCTGTTGGATTATCACTCCCAACCCTTATGATTAGAGATTATACTGAGTGGGTTGATTGGAGCTATAGCCCAACTGGATATTACTAAGTTAGTAAAGTTTACTCTGGAGCGTCTCTATCGTGGCTTGTACTAGAATGCTAAATACTAACCAGAACTAACCATCACTTCAGCACCAGTGTAGCTGGCTGGGAAAGCCGGTTTACAGTTTGTCTCATCTTCAAGTTCTCTTCCTAAGCATCTTCTGAGCTAGAGAACTTGGACACAACAGCAGAGCATGTTGATAAGAGAGGGATTGTGTTTGCTTCCAGCCTTGGAAATTTCAGCTAGCAGTTCAATTGTGGCACCTTTGGACACATTTGGATTCATTTCTGACCTATCCAGTCCTCCTGGGCTTGCTATTTAAAATTTGGAAGGAAATTCATCCTATGCTTCCCTCTTAGCCAGAAATACTACAAGAATGGGATAGCTTATTTGAGGAATCATCTCAACTGCAAAGAGAAACAGTATGAGAACAAGAAAGTTTGTCACTATGAATATTTTGCTTACCTGGTGTAATTTGGCAAGAGATCATTGAATGTAAAAGTTCAGGATCTAATGGAATTTCAAGCATCTATCAACTGTTAATTCCCACATAATTTAGTTAAATAATTAGAATTTTAATACCAATGAAACCCAGCTCCTATCATCACTTCTTATTGGTTGCCACCTCAAAAAACTTTATACACATAGAAACAGATCCTTGTGTGCAAAATGGTCTTGAGTGTATCCTTTCTTGTGCTGGAATGTAGTTTCCTGAGTTTATTGCCTATTTCTTGGTAATTTAGCTGTACAACCGCACTACTTTTGTGAGAACATTCACCCGGAGTGTTCTTGGATTGGTTCTGTTCCTTTTTTAAAATTTATTTTCAAAATATTTATCTATTTACATTTTAATAGTACTGTGTCAAGCATTTACATATATTTACAGTTATTTTCCATATTAAACCTTATTTCTCTTCTGTAACCATAAATACATTTCCCATACCTCATAAGACTCCAACTCCTCTTTACCTTTCAATTTCCTCATAAACCTACTCATTTCAGCGCAATCAAGTATTTTGTTTATTACCATATTCTCAGAAGGTACATCTTCTGCTTTCCAGCTCTGGGCATAAACAATCCTTCCCGCTGTTATTATGTGTTGTATGACATATTGGATATGTTTCTTTAAATTCCCTTTAATCATCCCCAATAAAAATATTTCTGGTTTAAATTCAGTGCCATATCCTGTAATTTCTTGTATCCATTTCTGCAATTTTTCCCAGTATTTTTTAGTTTTGGGGCATTGCCACCACATGTGATAGTATGTTCCGTCTGTAAGCTTACATTTCCAACATTCTGGTTTCATGTTCGGATATATTTTGGCCAATCTCGCTGGTGTCAAATGCCATCTATAAAGCATCTTAATTAAGTTTTCTTTATATGCTGTTGACAATGTTAATTTGCAGTTCTTGATCCAAATTCTCTCCCAATCTTCTAACTGTATACTATGCCCTATATTTTGTGCCCATACAATCCTTGGGCCCTTCTCCCATTTCTACTTTCAGCAAATAGTTATATCTTTCAGTTATAATTTTTTCTTTTTTAACCAGTCAAAATTTGGTCCCATTGTTGGGGTTCCCTTTCTCTTCCAAATTCCTCTATATCGTTTTTGTGCCTCATTCTTATTTGCAAATATGGCCACCAGTCCATGATTATACCCTGTTCTTTTAGTTCTTTGTTTGTTTTTAAATTTCTCTGATTATCTAGTAATTCTTTGTATCGAATCTCTTTTTCTTCTCCATTGTATTCAGGTAAATCACTGCTTCCATTGGTGACACCCAGTCCGGTAGTTTCATTTAATGTTTCCTCCTTAACTTTTACCATGTTGTTATTAATGAGTCCCTAACTTGATGATGATAATAATATGAATGTATTCTGTTTCCCTGGCACAGATGTGCCATCCTGTGTGAAGGTCATGCCCTTCAATTGTTAATACTCTCTTATTATCTAGGTTTATCCAACTTTGATCCAGGGTAAGACCACTGCCTGGTAATATAGCTCCCATTTTGGAAGTCCTAGGCCACCTTTACTTCTATTATCTTGGAACATTTTTGCATTGATTCGTGCTTTCTTTCCCATCCATATAAATTTGAGCACCATTCTATTCAATTCTTTGAAAAAATTTCGATCTAATTTTATAGGGATTGTCTGAAATAAATATAATAATTTTGGTAGTATATTCATTTTACCATGGCAATTCTGTCCATCAACTTTTTCCAACTCTCTAAATCTTTTTTAATTTGTAATATCAATTTCTTATAATTATCTTCCTTTATGGTCGAACATTGTCCTGTAAGCCAGATCCCCAAATATTTAATCTTTTTTTCCACTTGTAATCCCAATTCTCTTTCTAATCCCTTCTTTTGTTTTTCTGTTAAATTCTTTACTTACATTTTTGCTTTTTCTTTATTGATTTTTAGTCCTGCCACTAGTCCATATCTTTTCCCTTATCAAATTTGTCCCTGTCTCCATAGATTCCTAAATGAAGAACACTAAATCGTCCACAAATGCTTGCATTTTGTATTCCTGATTTTTGATATTTAGTCCTTTTATTTCCTCATTTTGCCTTATTTGAGTTAAAAGCACTTCTATCATTAATATAAAAAATAGAGGTGACATAGGACAACTTTGTCGTACACCTCTTTTAATTCCAAGTATTTCAGTGCAATCTCCATTTACTATCACTCTAGCTTTTTGCATGGCGTATATTATACTAATCATTTTTTTCAAATTTTACTCCAAATCTCATACTTTTAATTTGTTGGATCAAGAACTGCCAATTAAGGTTGTCAAATGCCTTCTGGGCATCCAGGAAGATTAGTGCCATCTGTCTTCCAGGATGTGCCTCATAATATTCTAAAATGTCTAAGACCATTCTTGCAGTGTTTCTTATTTGCCTCGCTGGCAAAAAAAACCATTCTGGTCTGGATGTATTATTTCATTTAGCACTATCTTCAATCTTTCTGCCATTATTGTGGTAAAGATTTTATAGTCGGCAGTCAGCAATGAGATCAGTCTATAATTTTTGATATATTTGTGATCTGTAATCTCTTTTGGAATGTGGGAAATATAAGCTTTGGTCCATGATTCTGGTATTTTTGATAATTCCAATACATCATTATACACTTCCAACAATATATTTCTAAAGCATTCATACAAACATTTGTATACCTCTGCTGGAATTCCATCTGGCCCTGGAGTTTTGTTACTCTTCTGTTTTTGTACCACCCTTTCTATTCTGTGGCTGTTATCCCTCTATTTAACACTTCTCTGTGATCTTCCCTTAATTCTGCCAAACTATTTCTTTTTAGGTATTGTTGTATATTATCTATATCATTGTTGTCCTCCTCATATATTTTTTCAAAATAATTCTGGATTAATCTCTTTTTTCTACCATTTTATGCTGTATCTCTCCATTTTAATCCTCCAATTCCTGTATCAACTTCTTTTCTTTTTCTCTTTAATTTGTGGGCTCACCACCTCCTCGATTTCTTAGCGTGCTCAAAGAAATTTTGTTTTGCCACTTTTAGATCTCTCACCCTCTCTTCTTGGTTCACCATATTTAATTTGTGTTTAGCTAAGACCATATCATTTTTCACTCTTCCATTTTGAGGTTCTCTTTGTAATTTATATTCTAATTCTCTAATCTCTGTCGTTAATTTTTCCTCCTGTTGCCTCCTTTTCCTATTTTTTTTTTTTTTTGCCATTATATGTTATGGTAATACCTGTTAGGGATAACATTGTTTACCCTAACTGGTTTAGGTAAATGTTAGGGATAACATTGTTTACCCTAACTGGTTTAGGTAAAATAATAAATATGTAATCATAGTTTATATGTTAAAGTGTCTGCAACTTTAAATATGGGAAAGTAATTAAGGGAGTGGTTGTGAAAGCACTTTAAAAGAGGCAAGACTGCAGCTTGCTCTCTCTCTGGCTTTGATGATCCCTAATTACTGCAAGGACTCAAGACTGCATTGCTCGAACGGGAGAGAAACAAAGGACTGATTTGTAAGTGAACTGACATAGGATATTCTGCATGGACTTTGCTAACTGAATATCCCTGAATGGACTGACTAAATGATACATGACTATTGGACTGTTATTTTGACTATGCTATGAACTCATAATGGAATAAACTATATTTTTGATAGCACAAGCGTATCTGTTATTTTTACTGTATGTTAATAAACATACAAGCTTTGATAAGACACTAATAGGGTGGAGATCAATCAGACAACAGCATATCAGCTTGTCCACGATGGAAGCGGAATTTTCATGTCTGTCATTACTATGCACTGACTTAATTTTGTACAAACAGTTATTATTAGACATGGGTATAACTGTGAAATATGTTTTGTCATGTCCCATACTATCTGCAGTGAAGTGTGTTGATTTTGATTTTCCTTAAAGAACATTTCCATTTCCTTTTTTATCCTTAAAATATATTCTTTTTCTTTTAGAATTTGTGGATTTAATGTCCATCATCTCATTTTTTTTTCATATCCTTTCCAAATTATTGTTAATGGATTGTGATCGACCCATGTATTTGTCATAATTTCTATCCTGTCCACTTCATTTCCTAATTCTCCATTCTTTACTCATTTTTCACCATTGTTTGTTGTATTGTTTCTACCTTATTGTCCAACTTATTTATATCTCCTTTCAAATCAGGATGGTTTAAGAAATCGTCTCTTGCATTTTTAACCTAGTTTCCCGGATAGACAATAATGTATTTTGCATTGTCTGTGCATTTACCATTACAGTCTGTTTCTCTATGTTCAGCATTCCCCCTATTGATCTTTGACCTGATAGTGATGGCATTGTCAGTGCTGGATTTGATGTCATTTTCTTTCCCCCTTTCAAAGTTGTCATTGCAATACTTGTCATATTTCTGAGACCTCTAATCCAATCCGCCCAGAGGTGGTATTCAGCAGGTTCTGACCAGTTCTGGAGAACCGGTAGCAGAAATTTTGAGTAGTTTGGAATACCACCTCTGACTGGCCCCGCCCCCATCTATTCTCTGCCTCTCGAGTCCCAGCTGATCGGCTGGGTCTTCTTTGGTTGTCCTGCACAAGAGAACGGAGCTGGAAAGCAGGTTAATGGGGTGGAGAGGGAATGGAGATTTTACAATATCCTTCTCCTACCACGGCCACCAAGCCACACCCACAGAACCAGTAGTAATAAAATTTGAATCTCATCACTGAATCTGCCCACACTACCATCCACTTCCTACTTCACTAAGACAGCTGATGGTTAACTATTGTGGGTTGATATATTTTTCCAAATTACCCGTAAATATATTTTCTTAATAACTATTCCCCTCTATCTATAACTATCTTATCAAATATCAAAATATATATTATCTCTATTGATCCAAATCTAACTACAGCTATAGGTAAATACATCTAACAAAATACAATAATAACTACTAGTTTAAATTCACACTTTTATCTATATATTATATAATTCTAAATATTGATATGAACTCACACTATCTGATTATAAATAAATAATTTTAAATACAATATATTACTTATTATGGACTCAATAGATTAACTTAGTTTTTTAACTATCTTTCATTTTATATTATTTTACTTTATTTGTTTATCTATATTAAATGCTTTGACCACTTTCCTGTCACTCTACTACTTCTCCATTCTGCAGGTACACTTCAGGTTCTACTCTCCCACTTCTCTGTCTTTTCCAGGTCCTGATTCAAAATATCAGCTCTTTCTCTGGCTTCTCCCACCTATTTACTCCTTTTCCATCTCCACTCACAACCAAATCACAGTCTACTGTCCACAGTCCACTTTCCTTTCCTCTCCCTTCTCTCACCATCTGCCTGGTCCACCAGTCTCCTGCCATGGGATGGAGTGAGCTCCTGTCCTTTGCTCCAGCTTCTGCTGGTGACATGAGAGGAGTCCCCAACTGGGCATCCCAATTGTTTGGTCCACATAGGAAAGGCCTGAGGATGTGTGCTAATTCAATGATTGAGAAAAGGCTCTGCATGAAGAAAGTGTCAGTTTTTGATGTTTTGGTCCTCTCTTGCAGAAGTTCTCGAGTGAAATTGAATAGGATTCCATTAATTAGTACAGCAGGAACCAACCGGAGGGGGGGAGAGGGGGGATAAAAGACCAACATCCTGACCCAAATGTGGCAATTTCCTGATGTTTCTAACCTACTTCAGAAGTTTCACAGCAAGGTGAGTGTTGGGCTAGAAACTCACAGCTGTGCGCCACACATACATTAAATTTCACATACCTTGTTAACAAAGGAATTAAAACTCTACACCGGCTTATTTTCTTTCATGGGGATAGTATTAAAAGCACTCTTCCTATGGAAGGAAGTATAACAGACACTGACCCACAAGGGAGTGGATGAAATCAAGGTTGCACCATTCAAAAGTTACCTCTCCCCTGGTTTTTTTCTTGTAACATAATGAGAAATTAAGTCCTTCATTTGCTGCCTTCCCACAAAGTCCTTGAACTCGCAAGAAACGCTAGCAGATGTTCATTAATGCAAAAGCAACTGGAGGATTGGAGGCATTTGCTGGTGATCCATGTTGTGCATAAATGTTTGAAATTCTCTATAGAGGAAAACCACTTCTGGTTCAAAGCCAGTTGGCCATACGTTACTATAAGAGGTGGGTGGGAAGTGGGTTAGGCTTTGTTTGGGAATTGTTGGTGGTATGTTTGTTTGCTTATAATTAAAGAAATGAGCAGCCAAAATACATGGAAATGCACTGTTATTAACCTCCAGTCACTCTGAACCTAATGAAAGAGAAATATTTTGAGGAGTTCAATGGTTTTGGGTTAAAAGGGAGTGTATCAAGATAAAGAATTTCTGATGTCATTCTAAATTTCCTAAAAAGAAGCTCATTGCCCTGTAAATTTGACTTTAAATGCAGAAGCTGAAAGTGAAACAGAGAAATCTAGATAAATCTATAATAAAAATACAATCATCATCATCATCATCATCTAATTCTGGCTGCACAAGACCAAGCCTTAAGAATAAATGCACACAAAGCCAGAACTGAGATGACAGCAGTAGATAGCAAGTGTTATTTTATTTTATTATTTATTAAACAAATTTATGTAGCTGCCCAACTCATGCATAGTGACTCCAGGTGGCTTACAACATTTGAAAACCAACCACATCATAAAAACCCATAAGCAATCCCCACCCACTCCCATGGCAGCAATACACCATCAAAGGCCACTTCTGCAAAGAAGTTGAAGAAATAGTGACCACCTAGTTAGTTGCTGCAAGAAGAACATGCAAACCACAGCATGACAAGTAACAACAATGGTGCATTGGAATATCTGCAAGAGATGCCATTTGCCTGCAAACAAGAATAGGTGGGGTTCCAAAATGGACAATGCAATAGACAATAAAGACTTGGGCTTTAGAATTAAACAGATAAACACCTGCCACATAACATCCCAAACTTAATAAATTGTTGATTAAAAAGACAAAATAAGTCTGGATAGCGGCCATGGCAGTAGTTGGAGACAACACAATATAAGAGAAAGAACTGGAGAAAATCACAAAATGCAAGGGACCTGCCAAAATAGAATTATGACAACTGCGGCAAGAGTAAGTAAACATAATACCAATAGTAATAGCTTCCTTGGGTACAATCACAAAACAACTGGAACACCACTTGAACACCATCAGCATTGACAAAATCTGTATCACTCAATTGCAAAAGGCAGCTTTATTTGGAACAGCTTACATCCTGTGACAATACTTTTAATATTATTAAACAACATCTGCCTGTCCCAGATATTTGGGAAGGGTTTGACAGATTGATAAAAGTGCCAAATTCAGTCTAAACATCTGGATGGATGCATGATCAACTATAATGATTGTAATTGTTAAGACCAGACCAGGATATATCTACAGTGTTCCCATGATCTCTTCATAATGGCTGATAAGAAGCTATTCTCGAGCAATCACGCCACCTGTGTGATTGCTCTAGAACAGGGGTGTCCAACCTTGGCAACTTTAAGACTTGTGGACTTCAACTCCCAGAGTTTCCTCCCAGAGCAAAGCTGGCTGAGGAACTCTGGGAGTTGAAGTCCACAAGTCTTAAAATTGCCAAGGTTGGACACCCCTGCTCTAGAATAACAGTTTTAGCTCACTGCTGCCTTACATGCAAATTTCATGCTACTCCAGGAAGGTGTTCCAGGATTGCAATGCTGATGGCTGTGCCAGCTGGATCAACACAAGGAAGCCTAAAATTGGCCACATTGTCCAGTGTACCCACTAATATAACTTGAGATTCTCTTGACCTGGCACATTTCAACATTTGTCCTCCTGTAGCATATACAGTAGTTTTGTCGATACCTTCAGTTACTTGGAAGCAGCCCATCATATGATCCCACCCCCTTCTGTAGCCTTATCCTTGCTACTTCTGGAACTGGTATGTAAAGGAGTGAATGTAAATGAATTCTTACCAAAAACAAAATTACTATTGGCCCAGGGGACCTGTTTTATGATGGCATTGAATGTAGTAACTATTTTGTATTACAGTTTCTTTAAGAACTTGCCATCTTGAGTTAGAAGAGTAGAGTTGTTGTATGGGTTGTTGACTGAGACTAATGAACAATTTTACTACTTATTACCGTACTTCATTATTAACATTGAAACAAACCTGTTGATGTACGTAAAGAAACATTGTTTTTCACTGTATCAGGAATGAGATTTACCGAAAAAAAAGATCTACTCATGAGTCTTCTGTCCCATGAGGGTGCTAAGAAGTGGAAAAGATTTAAGAAGAATTGTAGCAATTTCTACAAGACAATCAAATGGCTAAATACTAGGTGCAGAACAATCTCAGTTTGCCTGAATATGGCAATATGGTGCTTTAAGCCTATATAATTTTTTGTGTGTGTTGGGGCTTAAAATATATGCAAAAGGTTTCAGTCAAGAGATGGGCTGTTTTATTCTTCCTTTGAACTGCACCTTTCCAGGAATGGCCTGGTAATTTTTCCTGGAAGTAAATTTTCTAGAAAAAGGAATTATGATGTTCCAGATATGGTCTGGCCCTAAAAGAAACCACATTCTGTCTCCAGGATTAAATATTTTGTGCACATCATGTAGGTTGATTCTTAAAAGGTAAATTGTTGTAAATTATAATATATGACTTAGTAGTTATTACCCTGTTTCTCCAACAATACGGCCTCCCCCAATAGGAAGTCCCAGCATGTTTTATAGGCATGAAATGAAATTAAGTCCCTCCCCCCAAATTAAGGCCTATATTAAAACATGCGAAATGGGGGGGGAATGGTGGTGGGGGCTTGCCGTTAGGAAGTACTTTTGTTGGATATGGTACTGCCTGTGTTGACCCCAATACAAAGTGCCCTACCAACGCCGAGGTCAACATCCAAGCCATCGCCACCCGCCTGCCTGAAGATGCAGGGGAGGGGAATTAAGTTACCTCCAAAAAGACGGCCTAGCCATTTTTGGGGGCTCAAAAAAAAAAAGAGCCGGCCTTATTATATGAGAAACACGGTACTTCGACACTGACTTCCTGTTTGTTTTTCCAGAAAGAGATATCTTTGAAGGCATAGTTTTCTGGACTTTATAGTACCACTCTCTCTGATGGAAGTGATGGAAGAATGGACAGATGTGAAAGAAGGAGCTCCTCCCTGGAAGCAAAATAGTTAATATTAAAATGAGCTGATGGAATTCCTGCCTCTCTGTTCTAACTTTTAGGAATAAATGTAAGGAAATATGCATCTCTTGGGCCACAGAGAAGGGAATCCCCTAGTCAGTGTTGGCCCAAGCCATTTTTGATGCCAGAGGCAGGATTGTTTCCTCCCATCACACCATGTGATAAAGTATTTTAGCACCTCTGACATATCTCTTTAGCTTTGCAAGTATAACAGTTGTGAATCGAATAACTATAGACCAGCTGCCTTCTTACAGCAACTCAAATTGTCTCTCTAAAACATTGGCTTTGCTCTGCTTAATTGCAGGGCCAACTTTACCAGGGTCCTAACTCTTCCACAAGTATATTTCAAGTGCTTCAGTTCATGGGAAAGTGGTTTGGCATAATTCCTTCCCATCTAGTTGTCCTCTTTTTGGGGGGCACCTCCCAATGGAAAGAAGCCTGCCAAAAGACTGATTCCAGCACAAAGCCACTTGATGTTTCCTCGCATGTCTGTTTGGCTTGCTTTTGAGATCAAGCAAAAGAAAAATACGATCTCCACCATGCAGACTTTTGGCTGACCTAGACCAACCTAAATCAGCTGAGGCAATGTAGGAATTAATCTGCTGCTGTTGTTGGACAGCATTCTTTCCCACCGCACACTCTGTTGGACAAGCAGCAACTTCCAGTGAACGTAACAGAGCTGCATCTGTCTCCCCAACCGTAACAAAACAAAACTTCACTCTTTAGCTGTTGCTACACGTCCCCAAAGGCTTGACTTTATTAAATATTAAAGTTAGGAAGAGAAAGAAAGCAAGAAAGAGGATGTTCTGTGTCAAGCAAACAAAAAACAAAAAAAGCCCCAAGGTAACAACTTCACTCCCTTTATGCTGTTCCCATTTAACGATCTGCAATACAGGTAGTCCTTGACTTACAACAGTTTGCTTAGTGATCGTTCGAAGTGACAGCAGCAGTTAAAGAAGTGACTTACGACTGGTTTTTACACTTAGTGACTGTTGCAGCATTCCCATGGTCACACGGTGGCTCAGTGGCTAAGACGCTGAGCTTGTCAATCAGAAAGGTCAGCAGTTCAGCGGTTCGAATCCCTAGCGCTGCATAACGGAATGAGCTCCCGTTACTTGTCCCAGCTTCTGCCAACCTAGCAGTTTGAAAGCAGGTAAAAAATGCAAGTAGAAAAATAGGGACCAATTTGGTGGGAAGGTAACCGCGTTCCATGTGCCTTCAGCATTTAGTCATGCCGGCCACATGACCATGACCATGACCACATGATGAAAATTCAGATGCTTGGCAACTGGCTCGTATTTATGATGGTTGTGGCATCCTGTATGCCTTCTACAACTTTCTGACAAGCAAAGTCAATGGGGAAGCCACTTAACAAGCGTGTTACTAACTTAACAAATGCTGTGGTTCACTTAACAGCTGTAGCAAGAAAGGTGGTAAAACAGGGCAAAACTCATTTAATGAAAGTCTCACTTAGCCACAGAAATTTTGGGTTCAGTTGTGGTCATACAGGACTACCCATATCTACTTTGACTGTGAGAGCTCAGCAGCGATGTGTCTGTAGATGTCTACAAGTTCCATTGCCACTGCTGCCCCAAACCACGAGCTAATCAGTGTGTTAGACATCACAGCTCAACCCTGTTGTCAACGGCTCAAAAAAATTCTAGAATACTTAACAATTGGGCTCTTATAAGCTGGTAGGAGCCATCTTCAGCACGCCATTGGGGATGGCGCACTTGAGAGCTATCAGGCCTTCCCCAACTTGTAGCTTAAGGCTGTTACTTAAACTTGCTTGGTCCGCTAAGAATAAAGGTGTAGATTTGAACTGTGAAATGGGATTTTTCTTCTCCAAAGGGTCACCTAAATGAAATTAGAGGACATTAAGGCCAATGCAAGATCCCATTGTTAGATTGATTTGAACCAGATGAGGAAATTAGAGGGGCAATTTTGGTTTCTTGAACTAGTCATCTTTAGAAGTTGCACAGAGAATTCTCAAATTCTGAGCTACAGCAGCAATAGCAACAGTTTGTGGAAATGGGGATATTTTGAATAGGCTTCTATGGATACATATAGTTTTATACTGGAATTTTTGGTGTTAAAATATTGGTGCATCTCGAGCTAAAGACCCCAAGGTAGATTGAGCACAGAATGATGTAAATGAGGTGCTCTTCATGTTGGCTGTGAAGACATTGAACTTTTAAAGAGAAAAAAAGGCTTGTCCTCATCCCTATCTTTTATCCACTGGTTTAAAACTTTCAAACGTGCAGTAGTATTTTTAAAACTTGCAATAAGTAAAATACTTCCACTATTCACAGTGCTTAGTTTGTTTTTCCTAGCAAAATGTTTTCCTTCTGTTTCTGACTTTTCTGAGCTCTTCCTTTATGTGTAAAATATTGTCTTCTTCCTCTCCTGTTCACCAATTAGAATCAAAATTTAAATTGTCCCTCCTTGTTAAATAATACAGATAAAATATATAGAGTTTAAAAATGTCAATAATCTCACAGGCTGTCACCTTCACGGCACCTGGGAATTATTTTGTTTTTATAGGGAATTTCTACCATAAAAAAATTAGTCTCTCTCTAACTTGCAGAGATTGTGAATCACCCTGGCTTTAGAAGTGACAGACTCCTTGAAGATAAGGACATGAATTTGATTAAAGTAGTTACATGTTTTGTTGCTTTGATGGTACTACTTCAAATGCAGTTTTAAACCAGTATAAGCTAGTTCTATTGTCTTTAATAGTTCCAGAAATGACTGCTGCTTTCTGGAATAATTTTTAATAATTATGTTTCAGTAAAATCTTGAGACTATAGGAGTGGGATATCCATCACTGTTCCTGTATTGTTGCCGATTCCCTCCCATTTGATCATCCAATTTAACTCATACTTGGAATCCTTAAAAAAAAAACTCTAGCAAGACACACCTCTTCTACCCAAGTGAATTTTGTGAATTTTTCATTTTCATTTGATGCATAGGCAATCTTAAAATTATACTAGTGAGAGAATACAAGTAGTCTTTGACTTACAATCATGACTGAGCCCAAAATTTTTCTTGTTAAATGAGACATTTATTAAATGAATTTTGCCCCATTTTATGCTTTTACTAGCCACAGTTATTAAGTGAAATCACTGCAGATGATAAGTTAGTTACCTGGTTGTTGTTTTTTTAAAAAACAAATTTTATTAATTTTTAAAGACATACAAAACATAGATACACAAAAATACAAAACATAAAAAATCTCTTTTCTGAAAGTTGCTTAGTCCCGGGTTAAAACTCTTGGTACAGACACAAATTCATATTCATTTTACATACCATTCCATATCTTATTAACATTTTCATTTTTCTATATAACTTCTCCTTTCTTTTAAATTTTCTCAACTTTATTTTACTTATCTCCTCTCAATTCAAATCATAATATTTATTATTCTTTGTCTGTTCTATTTCCAACTATCCATTTATCTTTCTTCTTTGAAAAAAAAAACTTCTCCTGTACATTAATTGGAGTATGATGCCTTTATCTATTTCCCCTATATTTATAATACTTAATATAGAATACATAGCTTACATTGGGATTCTGTCTGGTACATTCTAAAATTATGCAATATTATCAAAACAATACAAATCAATTCATTAATATTAATATTCATTTATATCTTAAACATTTAACACATTTTTTCAGTTAAATCACATACTTCTATGGGAGCACCTATTTTCCATAATTATTCCCCCCCCCCACATCACATATTATAGATCATTATTTCATTACATGTTCCCCCTTCTCCTTCTTCAAATCTCTCATTTCGCAAATAGTTTCACTAAGATAACATGGTCTAATCATTAATATTAACAATCATTTATATCTTAGACATTTTACCCGTTTCAATTAAATATCATGCCTTTGTGGGAACACTTCTTATACTTTCCAAAATTATTTCCCTCCCCCCCCCCACATCACATATCTTAAATCATTGTTTCATTAAAGTACTCCCCTTTCTTAACAAAGATTTCACTAAATTATACTAAATATTTTATCACATTTTAAATTGCATATTATTTCCAATCTTCTATGGTTATTTCTAAATACAGATGTAGAAATACAATCTCATGTACCTTTCTAGAATCCCTTTTTCAATAAAATTTATCCATTATCTCTAAAAAACTTTTGTTTCTTTGCATCTTTCTCCCCACCATTAAGGCTTCTCAT
Source organism: Hydrophis major (assembly GCA_033807585.1). Taxonomy (NCBI): domain Eukaryota; kingdom Metazoa; phylum Chordata; class Lepidosauria; order Squamata; family Elapidae; genus Hydrophis; species Hydrophis major. The sequence goes on along the minus strand of CM066328.1, from coordinate 152,426,470 downwards.
CCCTTCCTTTCTCTCTTGCTTTTTCTTCTCCTTGTCCTCTTTACCCCATTATATCTCCACCCCCCCCTTTTATTCTGTTTTCCTCCTTTCTGTTGTTTTCTAGCATAATATCCCCTTTTCATCTCATTCTTCTCTTTTTGGATTGTTTTTCCAGGTCTTAAAGTCTTCTCCTTTTTCTCTTTCTTTTTTTCTTCCCCAACCAAAATCACTTGTTCTTCAAAGATGGCTTCTTCTTTGTCCCAATCATCCTGTTGCTCATTCAACTTTACATAAGTACAAACCGCCATTTCTAAAAATTGAAAAAGAGTGCCAAGGACATCTTTCCCTTCTTGCTTTTCATTTTCATATTTTTGATAAATAAGTTTTAGTCCATCCACAAGTGATGCCATTGTGTAGAGAAAAAGTTTTTCCAAACAACCACCTAAGTGCTTTTAATCAGAAATAATTCTCAGAAATTCCAAAGTCACCAAGCAGTCCAAACAAGCTGTTTCTTTTAAATACTTTCTCCTTTTTCACTTTCTCTTTCTGGGGTTAAAGTTTGATCACAAAGTTCTCTTTAAAATATATCTTTTGGAAGTCTTATTGACGTTTAGTAACTCTTTAAAATTAACTCTTTAGAGTTTTAGGCAATCTTCTCCTTATTTTCAAGTTGCTCCAATTTTTTTTCCCTCTCCCTTCCCACTCACAGCCAAAAAAGATTCTTTTTTTTCCCCTTTAAATATTCAGAAATCCTTATCCCTTCAACATTCAATTACCTCCAACACAGGTTTTCATATTTCTCTTATAGTTCCATCGCTGTCACGTTAGGAAGGAGAGTGAAAAGAAAAAAAAAAAACTTTCCCTTTTAGAATGTTCGCCGCTTGTAACTCTTTCTGGAAACAATGTATCCTTAGCAGCCTTCCAAGTTCCAGGGCACTCTCTCTTAGCTTTGTCCCAGTCAGAAGCAACTTTTACAGCTCTTCCCTCTTCCTCCAGCACAAATCTTACCCGGCTGCAGACTTCTATGTGGCAGCCATTACTGACCGCCGCACCACCACCTTGGGAAAAAGGGGTTATTCCTGGCTGAGGAGGGGGTCTGCAATACCCCCAAATCTCTATCCAGATCCCCTCTCTCTTCGGTTGCCTCTACAAGGCAGCCATAGCCCCCAGATCCATTTAGATTGGGGGCACCTTGGCGGCGAGCGCAACAGGAATCGCGAAGAGTGGCGAATTCCTGCTGCCGCCAAAGCCACACAAAACCAGAAGCCCGTTAGTTACCTGGTTGTTAAATGAATGTGGTTTCCCCATTGACTTGGCTTGTCAGAAGGTTGCAAAAGGTGATCCCATGATCTTAGGACATAGCAACATAAGTATCATAAGTATGAGTCAATTGCCAAACATCTGAATTTTGATCACATGAGCATGGGGATGCTACAAAGGCCATAAATGTGAAAAATGGTCATATGTCATTTTTTCAGTGCTGTTGTAACTTTGAATGGTCACTAAATGAACTGTTGTAAGCGGAGGACTACCTGTATGTTTTTAAAATTGGAACTCAACTTTAGGAATATTTAGTTCAATTAACTCTATTGGGCTATATTTGATGGCATGGATGGAATTGCTGAATAACACCTGGTCTTCTTATGTTAGAATTTGCTTTAAAATTTGAACCATTGTTTCTGCTTTCCCATTGACTTGTGAATAATATGCAATGTTAGGGATAACATTGCTTACCCTAACTGATTTAGGTAAAATAATAACTAAGTAATCATAGTTTGTATGTTAAAGTGTCTGCAACTTTAACTATGGGATAGTAATTAAGGGAGTGGTTGTGAAAGCACTTTAAAAGAAGCAAGGCTGCAGCTTGCTCTCTCTCTGGCTTTGATGATCCCTGATTACTGCAAGGACTCAAGACTGCATTGCTCGAACGGGAGAGAAAACAAAGGACTGACTTGTAAGTGAACTGACATAGGATATTCTACACGGACTTTGCTAACTGAATATCCCTGAATGGACTGACTAAATGATACATGACTATTGGACTGTTATTTTGACTATGCTATGAACTCATAATGGAATAAACTATATTTTTGATAGCACAAACGTATCTGTTATTTTTACTGTATGTTAATAAACATACAAGCTTAGCTCACTCATTTATCTGTGTGCCTATTTGACTAACGCTGCACATTTCTGTTTAGCTTGTCTCCCTAACCCTGGTTGGGGAAACCAGGCTTAACACTGGTTATGGGCCCAGAGGCTGTAAAGTCAGTTTAACTAGGATAAAACAGATTTATGTAAAAGTGAGAGTTTGTGTTGTTGTACATTACAGTAAACAGACAGCTGTGTTTTATTAATTATAGTTTTATATCCATATAAGAAAACATGGCACAAGTCAATTTACAAAGTTTGTCCCTTATATCCAAGCTGGATGGAACAAACTATGTATCATGGTCTATGAAATGTAGTCTGCTTCTGTTCCGGTTTCGCGTGGCTTCGGGGCAGCAGGAATTCGCGACAGCTCGCGATTCCTGCTGTGCTAGCCGTCGAGGTACCCCTGACCCAGATGGGTCAGGGGGATATGGCTGCCCTGTAGGGACAGCTGAAGAGAGAGGGGAGTCGGACAGGGAGGTGGGGGTGTTGCAGACCCCCCCTTTTCCGGAAAAACCCCTTTTTCCCAAGGCGGTGGAGCGGCGGTCAGCAATGGCCGCCACGAAGAAGCCAGCAATCGGGTAAGATTGCGCTGGAGGAAATGTGAAGAGTGAAAGTTTTGTCTGAGCCGGGTCAAGTAACATCCTTTAAATTGCCTGGAACTGAGCTGTTTGAATTGCTGGAGGATACATTGTATCCCTAAGAAGAGCGAAAGCGGCGGAGAAGCTGTTAAAGGGAACTTTCGTTTTTTCTTCACTCTCCCACCCCATGGAAACAGCAGAAATGTTTGGATATATTGGACATCGAAAGTGAATTGTTTTGAGAGTTGAAGCTAAGGAACAAAAGGATTTTTGGACATTGAAAAATTTAAGAAATTGGAAAACCCTTGTTGGAGGTATGGATTTCTGATTATTTAAAATTGACATTTTAAGTGGGAAGGGAGAGGAAAAAAAATTGGAGCAGAAGCTGAAAAAGGAGGAGATTGCCTAGAATCCCAAAGAAAGATATATGGTAATTGGACCTCTTTGACTAAACATTAACCCCAGAAAGAGAAAGAGAAGAAGGAAGAAAAGTATTAACTTTTGGAATTTTTTTTGAATTGTTTTTGATTAAAAATACTTGTGGTTGTTTTGGGAAAAGTTTCTCTTTTCATAATGGCATTGTTTGTGGATGAACTAAAGACTGAATATCAAAAATATAAAAAGGAAGATACTTTGGGCGCTTTGTTTCAATTCTTAGAAATGGCGTTATGTACTTATGAAAAGTTGATTACGCAGCAGAAGGACTGGGACAAGGAAGAAGAGGAAGAAGAAGCCATCTTTGATGAACAATGGGTCCCTTCCGGAGAGGAGGAGAAAAAGGATAAGAAAAAGGGGATTTTAAGAATTATAAAAACAACCAAAAAAGAGAAAAATGAGCGAAAAGGTGGAGGCAAGGTTAGAAAGCAAAGGAAAAGGAGTAAGAAAAGAGAGGAGAAAAAACAAAGGGGTAAAAAGGGCAAGGAGAAGAATAAGCAAGAGAGAAAGGGGGTGAGGAGAAGACTTAATGGGGGGAAGCAACATCTAAAGAAAAAAAGTTTATTTAGAGACAATGGGTGAATTTAATTTAGGATAAAAGAGGGATTCTGGAGGGTACATAAGTTTGTGTTTTTATATGTGTATTTAGAGTATAAAATTTATTATGTAATTTTAGAATCTTTTAAACAGAATCCCAAGAAAAATTGTTACACGAAGTACTTTTAAGCTAGGGTAATGAGTTATAGATGTTACTCCAATTGGTGTATAGGAGAAGTATAGTAAAAGAAAAAAGATGAATGGATAGTTGGAAATAGAACAGACAAAGAATGTTATTGAAAATGGTAATAAGATATGGAAGGATATATAAAGGCTTTGTTATGGTTTTTTTTTTTTTTTTTGGATTTTGTATATTGATAAAAGGCAATAAAATTTTAATTAACAAGAAATAATTTGGATGAAAAGGAGAAGTAGGGATAAGATATGAAGTTAAATAGATAAAGTATTGATACTATAATTTGGAATTGTTATGCTCTATTGGTTTTTTATTATTATTTTTTCCTAGAAAAGAATTTATAAGCTGTTATGCCTTGATTCTTTGTGCATTGTTTTTATAAAAATGGTTTTTATATATATATAAAAAAAAAGAAAATGATAATAAGATATGGAAGGATATATGGGGTGAATATGATATTTGAATTTGTGTCTGTGTGAAGAGTTTTAACCCGGGATCAGACAATCTTCAGAAAAAATCTTTTAGTTTTGTTTATGTTTTGTGTTTTGTATGTTTGTGTATTGTGTCTTCTGTAAAATTATTAAAAAAAAATTTTTTAAAAAAAAAAAGAATTAATAAAACCTTGGAGGAATGTAATTGTAAACAAGTCAGAAAGAAATGAATATGATGACTATAAAATGGATAAATATAGAAAAGAAATGAAATTGAATAAGAGTAAAGAGAAATAATGAGAAATTTGCTGAAAGATATTTTTGTGCCCATATGGAAATGGGATAAATTAGAATTATGTTGTATAAAAATAATGTTTTATCCGACTTGTAAAAATTTATAATGTTAAGAGGTTTTATGTACTTAATGGTTAATGATGTGTTGTTTGTCTTTAAAATTAATAAAATTTGTTTAAAAAAAAAAAGAAATGTAGTCTGCTTCTACGAAGAGAAGGTTTGTGGAACATAATTGAAAATCCACCAAACGTAGAAGAATGGGATCGAGAGGATGATGAAGATAAACTAAAGATAGAAGAATTTATGCATAAAAATCAACAAGCTATTTGCATAATTGGGTTAACCTTAACTGATCAATAGCTTGTTTATCTCCACGGAGAGAAAACGGCTGTTGGGTGTTGGCAGAAGCTGAAGAGGGTTTATGTTCGAGATAACGTTGGTGCACACATAAATCTTACACGGAAGCTTTTCAGGACGCATCTCCAAACGAATGGTGATATGCTGAGTCATTTGGAAACTATGCAAAGCATTTTTCAAGAACTGCACGAGAAAGAGCTTATTTTCTCTGAACTATATCAAGTCTACATAATTCTATCTTCACTAGATGAAAGTTATGACAACTACGTCACTTCCCTTGAAATATTGCCTAAGGAAAGTTTAACTTTAATTGATATAACTGGCAGATTGATTGAAGAGGCCAGAAGAAGACTTGAAAGACACCAGTTAAGGAGGGAGCAACCTCAAAAAGAAGATAATGAATCTCCTACTGCATATGCAATTAAAAAGTGTTTTAATTATGGAGGAAGAGGACATTTGGCAAGATTTTGTAAAAAGGCAAAGCACCAGAACTCTGGCCAGAATACTAAAAGTCATCAAAAGATAAATAAAAATTTAGAGTTAGCCATGTATACTAATGGAGCTGTAAAAAATAATTTATGGGTGGTTGACAATGGAGCATCTCATTGTATAACAAATGATAACAAATTTTTTTATTAAAATGTCCAAGAGTACACAGCAGATATCGTTAGCCAATGGCTGGAAACTGAAAGCTAAAGGTCAAGGTATAGCATATTGTTCTTTTATAAAAGAGAATGTAAAAATGTTATATGTACCACAACTTAAGTTTAATTTAATTTCAGTTAGAATTTTGGTTAAACTAGAATATGTAGTTACTTTTAAAGGAGATAACTGCATAATTGAAAAAGAAGATAAGAAAATTACTGCATCTTTAAGAGGTGAATTATATGTGTTAAATGATGATGGTTTAAAGGTGGCTAACACAGTTTATGAAAATAAGAAACCTCATGATGAATGTATTCACTTGTTACATCGAAGGCTAGGGCATTTAAATTTTAAAATGCTTAAGAAAACTGTTGAATTATCTAAAGGAATAAGTTTGAAACCTTGTAATAAGTATTTGCAATGTAATATTTGCAATCAAAGCAAAGCCAGGGTCACACCTGCTAATAGAGTTGATGGATTTACTACTAAAGAGCCTTTAGAAGTAGTATTTGCTGATTTAATAGGTCCGAAAAAACCAAGTGTAGGAGGAGCTCGTTACATACTAAGTATAATGGACCATTATTCTAGATATGGGTTTTGCTATTTAATGAAGAGCAAAACTGAAACATATCAAAGTCTCTTTAATTGGATAAAATTTGCTGAAAGGAAAACTAAAAAGATATTAGTAACTCTTATAACAGATAATGGTACGGAATTTACAAATAATAAATTCCAGAACAGACTAAGAATGTTAGGTATTCAACATAAAAAGTCTGCACCATATAGGCCACAACATAATGCCTTTATAGAGAGAAGAGGCCAAACACAATCAATGGCACAAACTATGATGTCTGATTCAGGATTGCCTGACAATTTATGGGGAGAAGCAATAATGTGTGGTAATCATATATTAAATAATGTTGTTAATTCAACAACAGGTGAATTACCATTCACATTGTGGCATGGTACAAAACCTGATTTAAGTTACATGCACACATTTGGAGCACCAGCATGGGTGCATATCCCTTCACAACTTAGACACAAAGGATAGCATAGAGCTAAAAGATTATATTTTGTAGGATATACATCTAATCATAGATCTTATAGATTCTGGGAACCAGGTACATCTAGAGTTTACACCAGTGCTAGTGCTAAATTCCTAGAACATGTAGGATGGAATAGATTAGAGCAAGATTTAAATAATGAAGTAATTATTGAACCCTACAAAAGGCAGAAAGATCAGACTAGTTATAAGAAGAGTCCAATTAAAGAAGAAGTCCATGAAGAGCAAATAGGACCAGAACAAGAGGAAACAGTTGATCAGGAAGAGTTAGATAATCAAGAAGAGTTAATAAATGAAAGTCCACCTGTAAGTCCTGTAATTCCTAGACGTACTACACGTGTAACTAGACCACCTGATAGGTATCAAGCAAGTATAGTTTGGCAAGTAACTAAAGTTCCAACTAGTGTAGATGAACTTAGGATGTATCCTGCTAAGGATCAGGAGAATTGGCAAAAGGCAATGGAAAAGGAACTAAATTCATTAAAGGTAATGAAAGTTTATGAAGATGCTAAATTACCTCCAGGAGAAAAATCCATTGGGTGCAAATGGATATTTAAAGCAAAAACTGGAAATGATGGGACTGTTACCCATAAGGCTAGGTTAGTAGCTCAAGGATTTAATCAAACTGCATCTGATTACGATGAAGTTTTTGCACCAAGTCTTAAAGCAACATCTTTAAGAGCAGCATTAGTGTGGGCAGCTCAGAAAAACTATGTCATTAACCATTTAGATGTAGAAACTGCTTATCTGCATGCACCATTGCAGCACACTATATATTTAAGAAAACCAGTAGGTATAAAAGACAATAAAGTAAATAGTAATGATTGTTGGAAACTCAAAAAGAGTCTTTACGGGTTGAAACAATCTGGGTTTGAGTGGAACCAATATATTGTGAAAGAGTTAAACAATATAGGTTTTAAATCTGGTTTAGCAGATCCATGTGTGTTTAAAAGAGAAAATAATGGAACGGTGTCATTATTGTTATTATTTACAGATGATATTGCTTTGATAACTAAGACTAATAATGAAGCTAATGAGATTATATCATTATTAGCCAAAAAGATAAAATTAAAGCATTTAGGTGAAATTAAAAAGTATCTAGGATTGACAATTAACAAAACAAAAAATGGTTTTAAGATATCTCAAGAAGATAAAATTTGCCAATTAATTAAAACGTTTAAAATGGAACTTTGTAAACCGGCAAAGACTCCAATGAGTCAGGAAGTTTGCCAAACTAATGATCAAAGTCCCAAATTTGATAAGTCCATATATCAATCTTTGATTGGTAGCATATCATATATCAGCAATTGGTCAAGGCCTGATATAGCTTATAGTGTAAATCAGCTGGCACGTTTTAATTCAGATCCACATCAATGTCATTGGCAATCATTAAAGAGAATTTTAAGATATCTTAAAGGAACAATGAACCATGCATTGTATATAGAACCAAAGGGTGATTTGAGTCTTAGTGCCTATGCAGATGCAAGTTTTGCAACTGATATAAACACAAGAAAATCAACATCTGGGATGGCTATATTATTTGGTAAGACACTAATAGGATGGAGGTCAATCAGACAACAGCATATCAACTTGTCCACGATGGAAGCGGAATTTTCATGTCTGTCATTATTATGCACTGACTTGATTTTGTACAAACAGTTATTATTAGACATGGGTATAACTGTAAAAGATTCCATTATTGTGTACGAGGATAACCAAGCAGCTATAAAGTTAGCTACTAGTATTGCTGTAAAAACTAGATCAAAGCATACTGATTTAAGATACTTAAATGTTAGAGAATCTGTAAAGAATGGGCTAATTAAATTGGAATACTGCATGACAGAAGAAAACATTGCAGACCAGTTTACAAAAGCTCAAGGAGTAATTAAGTTTAAAGAGAGTTGTAACAAATATGATTTAAAGATGTAAATAGTTATATTTATTATTATTTAACCTAAAAGGGGAGAATGTTAGGGATAACATTGTTTACCCTAACTGGTTTAGGTAAAATAATAACTAAGTAATCATAGTTTGTATGTTAAAGTGTCTGCAACTTTAACTATGGGATAGTAATTAAGGGAGTGGTTGTGAAAGCACTTTAAAAGAAGCAAGGCTGCAGCTTGCTCTCTCTCTGGCTTTGATGATCCCTGATTACTGCAAGGACTCAAGACTGCATTGCTCGAACGGGAGAGAAAACAAAGGACTGACTTGTAAGTGAACTGACATAGGATATTCTACACGGACTTTGCTAACTGAATATCCCTGAATGGACTGACTAAATGATACATGACTATTGGACTGTTATTTTGACTATGCTATGAACTCATAATGGAATAAACTATATTTTTGATAGCACAAGCGTATCTGTTATTTTTACTGTATGTTAATAAACATACAAGCTTAGCTCACTCATTTATCTGTGTGCCTATCTGACTAACGCTGCACATTTCTGTTTAGCTTGTCTCCCTAACCCTGGTTGGGGAAACCAGGCTTAACATGCAACATGAATAAAATTATGTAAAGTTTCAGACTCTTTCCAAGTTGAGTTATGAGGTATCATCTACCAAGTCATCCCTATTTAGCCATGATGGTTTTTTAAAAAAATAAAAAATAATAATAATCGAAATTCATTTTGATTGGCTGCAATCTTTATCCTGTAAATAGTCCACAAGAACTGAAGAGTTATAACTTCCAAGTTATAAGAGCAGATGTAGTTGTCTTCCACAATCTCTTTGGTGGGCCAGCACTTTCCTGGTTGGATTCTTGTAAGACATGGTATTGTCACCAGGTTCAGGGAATCTGGATATATGACACAGCTTGTGCAATGGTTATATTGATTTTCTGTTGGTGGTTTTGTTTGTACTTTCACAGCTGATTATATGTGTGCAGATTCTTTTCTGTTATCTGTTTGTTTCTGACAGTTCAAGGTGTTGTTAGCTACCTAGGGTCATGCATCTGTACAATTATCACTTCTTACTGAAACTCTGAAACATTTTTTTGTCTCCAAATGAAGATAATATGCTAAATATTGCAACTTTTGAAAACCCTACAGTCCTAGACTTGGGGCCTTAGAAAACTGACCAATTGAGAAACATCTTACATGAAGGTTTTCCCTTGTCAGATGTCAAGATCAGGAGTTCAAGAAAAAGAACTTTAATAGATCACAGTAACAAATCAGTTTTTATCTTTCATTGAAAAAAGGCAGTTTTCTCCCACAAAACTGTTTATGGAAAGATTGCTACCATAACCTCTTTGTAGAGCCCAAGTAAGGCTTCAAATGGACTAGGGTTTGAGAGAATATAACGTTTGTCTGCTTGTTTCATTTGTATTTGTATTTTGTATTTGACTGGTCATTTGAGATACAGGGAAATAACAAATACATTAAAGAGCCAGTCTGGTGTAGTGATGAAAGCACCAGTTTAGAAACCAGGAGACACTGAGTTCTGGTCCTGCTTAAGATACAAAACCAGCTGGGTGACCTTGGGCCAGTCATTGTCTCTCAGTCATAGGAAGCAGGCACTTCTGAAAAAACTAAAGCCAAAAAACTTTGCCAAGAAAAGTAAGGGACTTGCCCAGGTAATTGTTGGGGGACAAGACTGACTTGAAGGTCCAAAGGCAAATAAGCACAATAAAAAGACTCCACTCCCCAGTATAAAACAATCAGTGATTCTTTTTGCTTGAAGGCTTATTCTTCTGGCTAAATCTACTCATGGGCATCTATAAATGTTTCATGATTTTATCTCAGTTGAGGTCACCTAACAGATAGTCTTGTAAAGTAGAATTGTGTTTCGATTAGAGGGGTTTGGTGAGTATCAGGCAAAGTATCTGCTACTGTACGGTCCCAAAGATAGTTTTGAAGAGGCAACTGGACTTTCTTGTTTTTCTTTAAAGATGTTTTGCTTCTCATCCAAGAAGCACCTTCAGCTCTGACTGGATGGTGGGGAATGGCAGGATTTGTACGTCTTGCAGACAGTTGGTCATTTTAGAGAATCATTCAGGCCACTTGGAGGTTCATCTGTGTCCTCAGGGTCACCTGACTGGTGCAAAGTTTTGTGGAGCCTTCTTGGAACTGCTGAAAGGACTGTGTAGACTGCAGATAGATGATGTCATGTCTCTGCCCTTCTGTTGAAAGGGGGATGTTCAAATGACCAGCTGTCTGCAAGGAGTATAAAAGTACCTTTGGAGCAACCATGACCTGGATGATTGAGAACCTCTATAGACATACTGCTACTGCAATGTTTTTGCCTGGATGATATTCAGTATGAGCTTTATATCTGGAAAAGATTTTATCTGGAAGAGAGATTTTATCTGGAAGAGAAAATCTGGTGTTCCCTGGCACCTGGTCCAGATATTTGCGGAGGCACCAATGCCATGTGGTTTGTAGGCCTGGAAGGATTCCAGTCCATAGAACTAATCTGAGTACTGTTCATATGCCCACACAGCTGCAAGACATATTTTTTCAGTTTGGACATATTAAATTTTTGAATCTGTGACAGAACAATAGTACAGTGCCTGTGGCTCGTTCATGATTTTGAAACAATGTCCTACTCACTCTGTGCCCATTTCCAAACATCTTTTACCATCTAAGAATTGGTGTGAGTGTGTGTGTATTGTTTTACCTCCCATATTTTTTTTATCCGGACACATTTCAGATGAGTCTACAATGTTTGTTTTTACGTCTTTACTTCTCTAACATGCAACCCCATTTATGATTTCTCTGAGCTTATTAAACGTTGTTTTTAGAAATCAATTTCTCAACTGTTAATTAAAATTATCAATTTAAAACAAATCCATTGATACTTTATGTGGAAAATTTTGTAATTTGGTTTTGGAAAGCATCACTGACATTGTTTTGGTTTGGCAGGGTGTAATAAATATCAATTGCAGTATTGCTTTTATTAGTTTCACTGATCATTGCGTTTGACATGACTGAAGTTTTAATGATTTCAATGAAATTCAGCTAATTTAGTCTGGGTTCAAACCAAGATCTTTGTATCTTTTTAATGTAACATATGTGGCAGTGGTAACAACAAATATTTATGTTATTAACCTATAAAAATAATTTCAAAATTTCTCAAATTTCACAGCTCTTAAATTCTGCCTTTTCTTTCAGAAAATCAGTTGATTCTTCTAGAGATCTTCATGGTTCCATGATCTCAGTTCAGATATGTAACTGGAGTAATTGAAGAATAAGCCTTATATTTTGTCTTTTGTAGTAGCTAGTCATACAATCTAAGAGAGTTCTTGATGGTGTACCATATCTACCTAGAAATGGAGGGAGTAGGGAATATTCAGTAATGTTATACTACTCAATTAAAAGCTGGAATTGTACAATTCTTTTGAAATGGTATCATTTCAGGCAGATTTTAGTCAGTACTATCTGATCTGATCTTATTTTCTCTATTTAATCCACATATACTTTGCAAAAAAATAACATATCAGGGAGAAAATATAGATTAAATACTTTTCAAGGGGTTGCAGGCAAAAAGTGTTTCAAACAAGGCAAGAATTCAGTGATATTATCTCCATGTTTATTATCAAGGAATTAAAAGAGGACAAAAGACTACCTAATCAGATTCCAAGCTCCAAAGATAGAACTATTCACTAATCAGTTTAATTAATTAGCTTGCGTAATCCAGAGTCTAGAATGAAAAAGTAGTTAAGCACGAAACTGCATAAGTAAGGTTAGTGAAAACTTCCCTTATGTGTTATCTTCTCTGCAACTCCATCATGTATTGACTATATCAATAGAATACCTTTGAATTTGTAAATAGAGTAAATGCTTTCATATTTGCTCATTGGGAATGTGATTGTAATGTGATTTTTAACAATTTTGCTGTACACTAAATAAAATGAAACATGCCATTCCGTATTGCAATCAGAATCTTTATCACATGACACAGAATTTCTTTGCTTCACAGTTGATCTTGAATGACCTAATAAATTATTCTAAGATGATGTGAAAAGATTTTTTTTATTACCTTTATTGTCAGAGTACAACATATGTATAATGCGATTGGCTGAGCCTCTCTTCATGCATCCCCCCAACACAACTCACAGTCACAAACACAGTCCCAATCTTACTACACTATGTGACCTTGTTGCACAATGCACCGGCCCCGCAAGTCTGTTATACTATGTTGACATGAAGTTATTTTCTGTTCAGAAGTCTGACCGCCCACAGGTAGAAACTATTCTTCAACCGGTTGGTGCAGCTGGCAATGCTTCTATGTCTCTTACTCGATGGTAGGAGAGTGAAAAAGTGCTGACCAGGATGTGAGTTGTCCCTGAGAATTTTCCTCACTCTTCTAAGGCAGCGAGCCCTCGCGATGTCATCTAGTGGTATCAGGGAACAGCCATGATGTTTTGTGCTGTGCTCACCACCCTCTATAATGTTTTTCTATCCACAGCTGTCAAGCCAGCATATCACACCGTAATGCAATATGTGAGGACACTTTCTATTGTGGACCAGTAAAAGCAGGTCATCAATCATTGTTCCACTTTATTCTTTTGCAAGACCCTAAGGAAATGGAGTCTCTGTTAGGCCTTTCTGGCCACCTGGGTTGTGTTGATTTTCCAGCTAAGATCTTTGCTGAGATAGATCCCCCAGGAATTTAAAGGAGGAAGCTCTCTCCACACAGGCCCCCTCAATGTAAAGTGAGGTGGGTTCCTCTCTCTTCTTCCGGAAGTCTAACACCATCTCCTTTGTCTTGCTGATGTTTAGGTGCAGGTTGTAGAAAAGATACCACTGGGTACAAACTAACCTATGCAAAGAGTATAAACTGGAGCTTCTGACTATACTAAACAGGGAAGTGCTTTTTATAGCTTATTCTGATTTATGAAGTGGAAGAATTGATAAAAACATTAATGCAAAAAGATGACCAGACTTCTTTCAAAACAAAGGATGAAGAACTAAATTGACTGAGCAGTCAGATGAAGCTCAAGATATTCTATTGAAGTTTTCTGATAACAATCTTACTCTGTTTTCCACTTCAGGTTCCCAGGAATTTTTTATGGAACCAACTGCATGTTTTCCTAGACCTAAATATTTTCTTTTCCCTGCTTAATATATTTGATTTTTATAACAGAAAAATTAGCATTCTTCAGGGTGGTGCTCATGAAAATGTAGTCGGATGGCAATTCTACAACTTCCCCATGATTGTGGCCCAAAGCTGGTTGCCAACATAATACTTCAGAAGAATATCTCTCTCTCTCTCTCACATACACACACAGACACAAACATTGATAGCACTATGGATCAATCATAGAAGATGGTCTGATGGAGGTCTGTTACACTTGCCACTTCTGAATGTCTCTGGGGGGATTTTGATAGACAGAACTCTACCATAGTTCTTCTCATGAAGAGCCCAAGGAAAGAATAACATAGTTCTAAAAATATCAGGTTCCACTGTGCTTTCAAATGTAATACATTTTTAATGAATCTGGCAACAACAAGTAACAAACAAAAAGTGCCATAGTGCTGGGGAAAAGCATCAAAATATCTCACAGATGCCTGAGCCTCTCATCACACTTCAAGGCATTTGATGGTTTTTCTATTTCAAAAGCAAAGTGTGTCTGGGATAGGACAGGAAGCAAAACACTCTGGAGAAATCTAGGTTACCATATGCAGACCTGTTGAAGCTCTCAGGGTTTTGTTTCCCTCTCTCTTTTGCCTTGATTTGTGCCTTTACTACAACCCTAAGACTTCCACAGTAGCTAGGAAAGTTTGGATTTCATAGAAAAATTACATGAGGAAAAATATTTCAGATTTGTCTGAAGAGAACGATGTTGACTTGGAAGCTTTCCATAAAACATTTTTTTCCTCATCAGAGAATTTTCTAAATGCCTGATCTTAATCATTTCAATTAATGTGATATCCCTTTCCCAGGTAATAAATACCATGTAGTTTTGAATAATCACTGTATTTTCTTTCATGTTCCTTTAACAGAGATGATGCGAGCAGTGCTGAAAAATAGGAATGCATATTTATTTGACTCACGTACAGTATAGCAAGATGCCTCTTATGGTAAATGGTGAACTTCAGGAATCCATCATGATAACCATGACAGTCACCTCCCCAAGCAACTATTACAATTTTAAAACCTAGTTTCCAACAGACAGGTTTAGTTCTATGTATGGTTATCTAGGAGTTAGGTCCACTGAACTGAATTTCTGACTATGGAGGTTAAGTTTGTAAAAAAAAAAATGATCTTCAACAAGCAATACTCAACCTAATGGACTGTTTAGATTCTAAAATGTAAATAATATTGTGTGAAGTAGAAAACCTCAGTAATGGAAAAGAAAAAAGAATGGGTGGAAAAGATGATGTATCAACTTGAATGTATGTACCAGTATGTATGTATGCATGTATGTATGTATGTATGTATGTATGTATGTATGTATAATTTCTATAGCCACACATTGTAGCTAAGTGACTCTGGGTGGTTTACAATCTAAAATAATAAAGAAATTAAAACAAATAAGAACAATAAAAATATTCAAAGAATCATAAATAAATCATAAACACACAACAGCCAAGCTTATTAACTAATTCAAGTAAAGGCAATAAATGGGTCCCTTAATATATTCTGAGCCTGAGACCTGGGTGCACAGCCAAAGTTTTGAAAAACTATTTACAATAAGATTCCTTTGAAATCTGTTTTGGAAAGTCAGCAAGAACTAACTATGAAAATAATTAATTACACTATTCCTCCTTAAACTGGCATTTTATTATTTGAAAATTTTCTAGATTGGATTATATTTAATCCAGATACCACATGCTAGCATCTCTGGTGGCAATATCCATTCGATTGCACAATTTGGTTTCAGGTTTTTCAGGAAACTAGAAAAATAATGATGACTAAAGACATTGGATTACGAACTGGGAGACCTGTTCTAATCTTGGCTTAAGCACAAAGTCAATGCAGTGTCTTAGGGTCAATCTCCATTTCTGCCAATATTGCCAAGAAAACTATAGTGATTGTAGTCTCCTGGACTTAAGACTGACTAGAAGGCACTAAAATTAAAAACTGGAAAATGGATTGGATTGCTAGCACGTCATTTCTGGAAATTTACAATTGCTTTATTCATACTGGATCTTATTTTTAATGACATCTCTTAATAAACTAGATCTACCTATATTTTGGTTCTAAGGTAACAATCCATTTGCATGTTTTGGCCTTATTTTATATATTGTTTTCAGCAATTTATGGATCAATTCCTGAAAAAATTGCAAAGAAAAAAGTATCTAGCTTGGATATTATCTTCATTCTCAAACTTCATTTAAACTGTTAATAAGTAATAAAATATGGAAGCTTATAATTTCAGTAGAACAAATATAGTTTATCTAGATAGTTTATCGAGCATGATTTTCAATAAAATACTGTGGAAAAATACCTAGTTTTTATACCATTTTATACCACTATTCCTCAACATGTGGAGATGTAATAAATAAGTGGCTTTCAGTATTTTGCTAAGCCTTTCAGATTTCAAACCATGTGGCATCAGGACTAAGATTCCAAATGACTCGTAAAGATTCATAAAATAATTATTTTAAGACTCCTTTGAAAATTTCTATGGAGTTTGGCATATTTGGAGACAAACCAGGGCAGAAACCTGGCTTAATTATATTCTGTAGGCAAAATTGTATTTGAGTTTTTAGAAAGGAGAAAGATAGCGGCCATATCATATAACTATAAACCAAGAATACCAATAAGACATTTAGGGTAAGTGCTCTTGAGATTGTGATTTTATTTTATTTCAAAATGACCAGCTTAGTTCAGTGTAATACTTGTTTTACAGCTGTCTTTCGCAGTACTCTTTTCAAACTTGGATACTGTCCTCTTTGTAAAAAAAAATTACCAGTCTACAAGGACAGATTACCTATCTTGAATCTCTATTCTGTGTTTTCCAAGCAGAAATTAGGTGCCCAATCCAGCCATCTATTGAGCTGCTGTGCTACCAGCCCACACTACTACAAAGATCCTACAGGAAAAGGGCAGTATGGACAACCATGGGATCTGGCAGGGTGAGAGCTGTGGACCATAAATGCAAAGCTTTTGCTGCGTCCCAGCACAACAGATATAGTGCCCTTGCTGACCTTAATAGGGACACTAAACAGGTCAAGGTAGTTGTGATAATGATAATTCAAGTAAGCTGGGGATCATGGTCCTAGAAGAAGAACTTACTTTGAAAAGGAGAAAGTGTGAATCAGGTATTATGCACCAGTCACACAAGAAGAGCAAGGCATCCAAAAAGAGAAGCCACTCAATTGTAAGGGATATAAATTTAGGAAAGGATACTGAGGTTTTGAAAGAGGTCAGGTGTCAGCCTCAAGATATCTTCCATAATATGTATATTCTGCATTCTAACTATTGCTTCTTTGCTGCTGTGCCAATCTATTTCTTTCTTTTTTTTTTGAAAAAGTTTTTATTAAATTTTCTACAAACAAACAAGACAAACAAAACATAAAAACATCAACTCTTATATGTACATCCAGTGTGTCAGATGTTCATCATTTTTGTGCATTCATTCTGTAGTCTCAATTACAATTATGTTACATAACAACTCATATTGTCAATCCAAACTTATATATCCTAATATCACTAAAGAAAGAAGTTTTTGACTATATTTTTAATCATTCATGCTTTATGAGCTAACAATACTTTAAACCAATTTACTCTATAACAAATCATCTAGTCATATCAAATCAATCCTAAAAAATCCTTTATAAATATAATATCAAATAGCAAAATAATAGCAAAATAAAGATATTCCTTACTATCTAGCATTCTAAATATTCTATTATCGTATTTTATCATCTAGCCATTTATAAAAAAGATCCCAAATTTCGTAAAATTGTTTATCCTCTTGCTCTCTAATTTCAAATGTCAATCTGCTCATCTCAGCACATTCCAATATTTTTTTAATAATTTCTTCCTGTAATGGTATTTTCTCATTCTTCCAATTTTTAGCAAATACAATCCTGGCCGCTGTTAATACATTTACAATCAGGTATTTCAAATCTTTACTATATATATCAGGTAAAATTCCCAATAACAAGATCTCTGGTTTCAAATCTATATGTTTCTTTGTCATTTTTTCCAACCACATGCGAATTATAGTCCAATATTTTCTAGCATCCTCACAAGTCCACCACATATGGTAATACGAGCCGGGTATCTGATGACATTTCCAGCATTTTTCAGATTTGTTCTTAAACATTCTTGCTATTCTTGTCGGAGGAAAGTGCCACCTGTAAAACATCTTATACAAGTTTTCTTTATATGCTGTTGACATTGTCATTTTATAATTTTGAGACCACAATTTCTGCCATTTCTCTAAATCAATCCCATATCCAAAATTCTTCCCCCAAACAATCATAGTTTCTTTGACTTGTTCTTCCTCTAATTTCATTCCCAGTAAAAAACCATATAGTTTTTTAATCACCTTCTCATCAGTACCCATCAAGATCTTATCTAAATCAGTCTGTTTATCATAAAATCCCTCCGTTTTAGAATCTTCATCATACCTTGAGTGTATTTGTGCATATGAAAACGAATTCATCCTTATACCTTGTTCCTCTAAGTTTTGAATCGATTTAAGTTCACCCTTTTCATCCAAAAGTTCCCCATATCTAACTGTTTGTTCCTTCTTGTAGATTATAGGATAAGAAAATGCTTCAATGGTCGATAACCAAACTGGAATTTTCAAATAACATTGTCTTTTCATCTTCTCCCAATTTAACCACAAAGACTCCCGTACATAATGTCTTCTAAAATAACCCTGTGTTTTAGTTCCCTTATACCATAAAAAAGCATGCCAACCCAACAGCAAGTCATGCCCTTCTAATGTCAACAACCTATGTTTCCTTAATGTTATCCATTCTTTGACCCACATCAAACTTGCAGCTTGATAATACAATTCCCAATTAGGCAGACCAAAACCTCCTCTAATTCTAGCATCTTGCAAAAGCTTTAGCTTTATTCTCGCTTTTTTACCTTGCCATATAAACTTCAACATAATTTTATTTAAATCTTCAAAATAGTCTTTTCCAAGCCTAATTGGTATTGTTTGAAACAAAAATAAAATTCTAGGTAAGATATTCATCTTAATTGTTGAAATTCTCCCTATTAATGACAATTGCAAGTTTTCCCACTTCTTCAAATCTGTAGTTATCTGTTGTTTAAGTTTAATATAATTATTCTCCTTTAATGTGCTACATCTTGTTGTCAAATATATCCCCAGATACTTAACCTTATTTGTAACTTGAATTTTCAAAAGATCTGCCAATTCTTCTCTCTGTCTCAATAGCATATTCTTTGTCAAAATCTTTGTTTTATCTTTATTTATTTTCAAACCAGCCACCTCTCCATATGCCTCTATCCTTTCCAGTAACTTTGGAGCTGTTTCTAGCGGATCTTCCAAAATAAAAGCTAAGTCATCAGCAAAAGCTTGTAGCTTAAATTCTTCCTTCTTAATTTTCATTCCTTTTATGCTTTTATCATCCCTAATATTTCTATTCAACACTTCCAAGGTCAACACAAATAGCAAAGGAGATAGGGGGCATCCTTGTCTTGTGCCTTTCCTTATATTAATAAAATCTGTAAGTTCCCCCTCCATCATTACCCTTGCTGTCTGTTTATTATATATAGCTTCTATTGCTTGAATACATTTTTTAGCGAAACCCATCTGCTCCAATAATAATAACATAAATCTCCAGTTCATGTTGTCAAATGCTTTTTGAGCATCTAGGAATATCAAAGCCATTTGCTTTTCAGGATGGGCCTCATGGTATTCCAAAGTGTCCAAGATTACTCTCATATTGTCTCTAATTTGTCTCTTTGGCAGAAATCCATTTTGATCTGAGTGAATAAAAATATTTAAATGTTTTTTAAGTCTTTCTGCTAAGATTGAAGCAAAGATTTTATAGTCTGCATTCAATAAAGAAATAGGTCTATAATTCTTAATTTGCGATGGGTCAGTCTCTTCCTTTGGTATGAGTGTAATATAAGCCTCTGACCATGTTTTAGGTATCATCTTTTTTAACATAACTTCATTCATAACTTCTAACAATGGGATGCTCAATAATTCTTGAAATGTTTTATAAAATTCTACTGGAAGCCCATCTGGACCCGGAGCTTTCCCATTATTTTGTCTCTTAAGTGCTTCATTTAGTTCCATCATTGTTATATTGCTTTCTAGCATTTCTTCAGTCTCTTTAGGTATCTTTGGTAACTTAGCTTCCTGTAAATACTGTTTGACTTTTTCTTCATCAATATTCTCCTGTTTATATAATTGCCCATAAAAATCTCGAATAATTTCTTTTTTCTCCTTATTCCCATAACAAACTTGGCCTTGTTCATCTATTAACTTCAATATTTTTCTTGATTCCTTTTCTTTTCTCAATTTATATGCTAGCCATCTACCTGGTTTATTTGCATCTTCAAAATAATTCTGTTTAGAGTTTCTAATTTTCTGTGCCAGTTCTTCTTTCTCTATTAATTCCATTTTATGTTTAACTACATCCAGCTTCAATTTAATATCCTTTTTCTGTGGCATTTTCTGTAATTCTTTTTCAAGAATTTTATACTCATCTTCCAAGGCCTTAGAAGCTTGCCTTTTCCTAATATTCTTTTTTCTTGTATAATCTATTATCAAACCTCTAGCATATGCCTTCATTGTGTCCCACACATTTTGCGTTGAAGTATCTTCTTTTTTATTTTCTCTGAAGAAAAAAGCCAATTCCTTCTCCATCCATTGTGTAAAATCTTTCTCCTTTAAAATAGTATTATTTAATGTCCATCTCGATCTTTTTTTTTGTCCCTTCCATTTAATTGTCATTGGGCTATGATCTGCCCAGGTACTTGTTTCAATATTTGTTTCTTTAATATTAGATATTAGTTCTGTTGAGATCCAAATCATATCTAATCTGGACCATGATAAGTGTCTATTTGAATAAAAAGTATATTGTTTAGCTTTAACATTTCTTTCTCTCCAAATATCTTTTAAATTTAATTCATCTGTCATTTTAAAAAAGGACCTTGGGAGAGCCTTTCTATTTTGCTTTGTTGTTGTTGCTATATAGTCCAGTTTATTGTCCACAATTCCATTAAGATCTCCCATCATAATTATATTAACATAGTCCAATCCAATTATTTTCATGTGTAGCTTTTTATAAAACTCTTCTTGTTTATCATTCGGAGCATAAATTGCAATCAAGAGTATTTTTATATTATTGTCCATTATTTCTACCATTAATACTCTTCCATCTTCATCCGTGTAAATCAATTTTGCTGGAATAGCCTCTTTAATGTATAAAACCACACCTCTTTTCTTACATTGAGTCAAAGAGGTAAATAATTTCCCTAATTTTGGCTGTAATAACAATTGTTCATGTTGTTTTTTAATGTGAACTTCTTGTAAACAAATTATATCAAATTTTAATTTCTCTAGTTTATGAAAAGTTTTCCTTCTTTTAACAGCTGAATTAAGTCCATTTATATTCATTGTAATCAGTTTTTTTTCCTCCATGATTATGCTTTATATTTAGGTCTAACAGCTCTCGTGGATCTCACTTCACGCTGTTCTTTGTCATCCATCTGTCCCCCTGCTGCTCCTTTCTCTTTTTCAGTCTCCAGTTGTTCATCTTGAAACTCAATTGATAAGGCCTCTTTCTCTACTTCCTCTCTTCTTCCTCCAAAGAATTCTGCATGGAAAAGTTCTGCTTTCTCAATTGAATCAATTCTATATCTCTGCTCTTGCCACCCAAACACTAGTCCTTCTGGAATCAGCCATCTATAATTCACTTCGTTTTCCAATAGTATTTTGGTCAGAAATCGATATTCTCTTCTCATCTCTCTCACTCTTCTGGGTATTTGTTTTAAAACCACAACCTCTTTACCCTTGTATTTCAGTGTTTTCTCTCTTGCTACTTGTAATATTTGCGTTTTAATGGATTTTTTGGTAAATCTAATATGGACTTCCTTGGGTAATTTATTTCTCGTCGCATATCTTGTATAGACTCGATATATCTCATCTATTCCATCCATCATCTTTTCCTCTGCAATTTCCAAAGCATCTGCCAAAATTTCTATCATTACCGCTGCCAAATTTTCTCCTTTTTCCTCTTCTATATTTTGAAATCTGAGGTAAAATTCTGACCTTTCCATCTCCCACCTCAACATCCCACCTTTTTCTTGTTCAACCGCTGTTAATCTGCTGTCAATATTTCCAATCTTCTTCTCTCTTTGTTTTCCTTCTTCCTCAATTTTTTGGAATCTCTCCTCATACTTAACCATCATTTGTTTAATATTTTCCACTTTTTCATCAGTCTTCTCTATTATTTGTTCAATATTTTCTGTTCTTTGTTCAATATTTCCTGTCCTTTGTTCAATGATATCTGATTTTGTCTTGAGATCTTGGATTCCTTGCATAATCATCTGCAACTGTAAAGTTATTTTTTCTTGTTCCTTATGTTGCTTCAACATTGTCTGAATTAAACGTTGTCCTCCAGCTGGTGGGGAAGCAGAGGTAGAAGTAGACATGCCAGATGGAATTGGTTTCTTGCTCATTTCAATGTTTCCAAAAACTTCAAATTCTTCTTAATTTTTAATCCAACTGGTAGAGCAGCCAATTATAATCCAAAATGGGGGACTCCAATAGTAAAAAACACAAAGCCAAAAAAGAAACAGAAAAAAAGGAAGAAGAAAGATCTTCAGGTTCTTCTAGACCCTAATCCAATTACGAGATAATCCACCATAAAAAAGGAAAAAATAGAAAGGAAAAAACACACAAATCCAAAAATAATAATATTGATTAGGAGCAAAAGAAAAAGGAAAAAAGAAAAAGAAAAAAGAGAAAGAAAAAACAAAAAGTTCCTTCAGATTCTTCACACCTTAATCCAATTAAAAAGTCTCAATAATCCAAAAAACAACAACAACAACAACAACCACAACAGCAAAGTAGTCCAAAAACATAAATATGAAAAGCAAAAAAGTCCCAATAAAAAAGAAAAGAAAAATAAAGAAGAAAAAAGAAAAAAAAAAAACTCTGAGGCTTTCCCTTTAAAATAAAAGGCAAAAATAAAAATATTACTAAAATATTACTAAAATTAAAATTTAGAAAAAGGCTAGCGAATGGGGTATATATAAGAAAACACACTGCACTTTGTTATTTATCCAAGGCTCTTGTTATGACTCTCTTCTCCAACAGCTTCAAAGCCAAACCTCAAGTGTTGTTGATAACAGTCCAGGAAAGCACCTGCAATAATATTTTGCTGTGCTCTCCCTCTATCTTATCACGTTAAAAAGTCCTTGAGATGAGGTCTTTTTGCAACTCTCCAATTCACATAAAGATACTTTCAAGCCTCTAGTTGGCAGTGTTACAAAGTTTCTTAATGCTCTTTCTCCCCGCCCGCCAGAAAAAAGGAATAATATATACGGAAAAAAAAGAAAAAATAGCCAAAGGGAGCCTCTATCCTAAAGAAAGTTAAAAAATCAAAGGAAGCATAAAATCAAAGGGAGCATAAAAATATATATAAGAGAAAATTCAATCCGGTTACCTACAAAGTCACAGTAAAATCTTTCCCAAAAAAAAAAAAAAAAAAAAAACCAAGCCTCAATTTGACATCACTTTAAAAAAAAAACGCCGCTCAAAACCATTTCAGTCAAAAAAAAAAAAAAACCTCACAGCTTTCTTCTTTATATCGGATGAACTTTCCAACCTTAGCGAATTTACAGCACAAAAGAGTTTTTCTCACCCAGCCGACACACTTCACTCCAATCACTTTCTTTCCGGAGCTGTCCTGACTTCAGCAGCTATGGAGGCTGCCTCTCCGCCGCCAGCAAAAGGGCTTCTTCCGGATCAAACCAGAGATTTTGCGATATCTCTGGGATCCTGGAACAATGCCCTTCACGATCACCGTCTCTCCGGGACGATTTAGGTCCGTTAGGACCGACCAGGGGCGAAAATATCAGCTGCGATCTCAGAGCCCCGAGATCGCAGCTGTAACGCCGGGACGAAGCTCCGCCTTCTCCGCCAATCTATTTCTTTTGGCTGTCATTAGCAACGGAGGAAAGGGGGAATTTGGAGGGGAAGAAGGCTGGAGGTGTTTTGCATCCTTTGCTGGGTTAGCAAGGGGAGGGGGATTCCTTTCTTTAACTTTCGATTTCTTGGCTAGCTTCTGTCCCCTTTTGCGCAACTGCGAACTTCTATCAAAATATGTCAAGGTCAACTGACAGAAGCCTCATCACCACCTGGAGATGGCCACATGATCATATTCAGAACTTTTAATTGGAAGAGTCATTTGGACTTTGGGGGGTGGGAGCATTTCCATTCCTTTGTATATGTGATCTGCCCCCCAATTTCTCAGATTCGGAATTAAATCTGTAGCTTCCACTTTATTTTCCAGTAAAAGGATAAGTTTGCTCTAACCCATGGAGTCTGAGTATTTCTTTCTTGGGATCTGAAGGGAGCATAGATGGACATCAGGTATCTACCAGGTGCTAGTGCCAGCAGAGACAAGAAGCGTATTCTTAAGATAGTCAGGAATGCCAGTAAGGACTGTGGTGTTGATGCTATTATACATCTTGGTACAAATGATCTGTCCCAGAAGGATGTACTTTCTGTTCAGAAAGACTTCCAGAGCTTGGGGTATGAACTTAGTAATATGGGTTGTAGGCTTATCTTTTCAGAGTTCTACCAGTATACAAGGAACAAAAAGAGAAAGGGCAGCATGTAGCAGAGTTTAATGTGTGGCTAAAGGAGTGATGTAAAAGGGAATGCTTTGGTTTTATTAGTCATGATGTCTGCAGCTGGTCCAATGAAAAACTGTACAAAAGAGATGGTTTGCATCCATCAAAGAAAGGAACTGAGTTACTTGGCATTAAATTCACAGATTTCCTGGATAAACATTTAAACTGAACAGTGGGGACAGAGAATTAATGGATTCAGAATATTTCTGTCCCCAGCAATCTAAAACTAATAAGGATACTAGTGCATGCAAAATAGATGTTTGTGCAGGTAAAATTATCAACCTTGATGCCAACCAAAACCAAGCATTTAATAGTGAGTGCCATAACATGTGCACTAATCAAACAGGTGGCAAGAAAGTAGGGGCATGCAGGCACAACACAGGTTATGTAGACAGTAAACACAGTGTCAGACATAAAGATCTCAAATCCCTATATACAAATGCACAAAGTCTGGGGAACAAACAGGGTGAACTCGAACTACAAATAGATGAAGGTAAATATGATATAGTTGGAATAACAGAAACTTGGTGGGATGAAACCTATGACTGGAACATACTGGTAGAAGGATACAAACTATTCAAAAAAACCAGACCCCATAAAAGAGGAGGTGGAGTTGCACTGTATGTAAAGGACCACTATATTGCTACAAAAATGCATGAAACCAAAGATGAAAACCTCCTAGAATGCAAATGGGTCAATATAAAAGAAAAAAAGAATGACATTGCCCATAGGTGTATATTATAGGCCACCCAATCAAGCAGAAAAAATAGATGTCCTTTTTGCCAGCCAACTAACAAACATATGTAGGAAACACACAACAATAGTAATGGGAGACTTCAATTATCCTGATATGAATTGGAAAACTAATTCTGCACCAAGTGAAAAATCAAATAAGTTCCTAATCAACCTAGCTGACAACTTTGTTGTCCAAAAGATAGAGGGTGAAACTAGAGGGACAGCCATACTGGACTTAATTCTTACAAACACAGAGAAGTGATAGAGGGAGTTGAAACTGCAGGAACCGTGGGTGAGAATGACCATGTCATACTAGAATTCAACATAACACAAACACAAGCAACAGAACATAATGACACCAGAGTCTTGGATTTTAAAAGAGCTGATTTCAATAAACTCAGAGAGAATTTGGGAAAGATTCCATGGATGAAAATCATAAAGGGGAAAACAACTCAAGAATCTTGGGAAACTCTAAAAAGGATGATCATAGAAGCCCAGACCAGCACAATACCACTGAGAAAGAAAAACAAGAAATCCAAGAAGAAATCAGCATGGTTGCATAAAGATCTCTCTGGCAAATTGAAAGAAAAAAAAGGAGAAGTACAAAAAATGGAAAGAAGAACATACAACTAAAACAGAATATCAGCAGATATCGAGAATCTGCAAAGACGAAGTCAGGATAGCAAAGGATCAGAACGAACAAAGACTTGCAACAAAAGTCAAAGATAATAAAAAAAGTTTCTTCCAACATATAAATAACAAGAAAAAAATCAAGGAAACAGTCCGTCCACTAAAGAGAGAAGATGGCAAGGAAGTAACAGGCAACAGAGGGAAAGCAGTACTGCTTAACTCATTCTTTGCATCCATCTTCATGCAAAAAGAAACTCAACCCATCAAAAACAAAACGGTAAAAGACAGACCAGAAATAAAAGTTAAAATAAGCAAAAAAAAAAATAGCAAGAAAACACCTGTCTGATCTTGATGAAAACAAATCACCGGAGCCTGATGGATTACATCCCAGAATTTTAAAAAAGCTGGCAGAGGTCATCTCAGAACTACTGCACCATATCTTTCAAAAATCCTGGAGCACTGGGGAACTACCAGAGGACTGGAAAAGAGCTGATGTGGTTCCCATCTTCAAAAAAGGAAAAAAAAAACAGACCTAGGAAACTATAGACCAATCAGCCTAACATCAATACCCGGGAAGATCCTGGAAAAGATAATAAAAAAACAATATATTCATTAACGACTTAAATGAGGCAATGGAAGGGGAACTTACCAAATTTGCAGATGATACTAAGCTGGCAGGAATAGCTAACACCCAAGAAGATAGGCTCAAGATCCAGATGGATCTTGACAGACTAGAACACTGGGCCATATCTAAAAAAATGAAATTCAGTGTAGAAAAAAGTAAAGTCCTACACTTAGGCAAGAAAAACCAAAAGTACACATATAGATTGGGTGAAACCAGGCTCTGGTTTCTGTGACTGTGAGAGGGATCTTGGAGTCTTAGTTGACAACCAGCTAAATATGAGCAAGCAGTGTGCAGTAGCAGCCAAAAAAGTTAATGCAATCCTAAATTGTATTAACAGAGGGATACAATGAAGATCAAGGGAAGTACTAATACCACTCTATAAATTCTTAGTAAGACCACACCTAGAGTACTGCATCCAGTTTTGTTCACCACATTATAGTCTAGTAAAGAGAAGGACCAGGGGAGACATGATAGCAGTCTTCCAATATTTGAGGGACTGCCACAGGGAGGAAGGGGTCAAGCTATTTTTTAAAGCACCTGTAGGCCAGACAAGGAATAATGGATGGAAACTGAACAAAGAGAGATTTAACCTGGAAAGAAGGAGAAACTTTCTGACAGTGAGAACAATCAACCAACGGAACAGCTTGCCCTCAGAAGTTGTGGGAGTGCCATCACTTCGATTGCCACTTGTCAGGAATGGTGTAGGGTCTCCCGCTTGGGCAGGGGATTGGACTAGGTGACCTACAAGGTCCTTTCCAACTCTGTTATCCTCTGTTATCTGTTATTATATCTATATTCTCCCTCCCTCCCTCTCTCCATTTCCATCTCCTGGTTGATTACTTTGTTGCAAAAAGCATCCATTTCAGTTATTTGCATCTGCTCTTCTTTGAGGAAATTGCCCTATACTAAGATATAGCCTTGTACCCAGGAAGCAAAATCATAGTGGACACAGGATGTATCTATATGCTGAGCAGAGATTCCTAAAATACCCCCTCACTATTGCTAGCAACTGATGATTTAACCGAATCAAGCAGAAGTTCTGACAAAGACAACTGGGACATGTTCTTCTGTCTCAAAACTACCAATTTCTCCTCTACTGTTGCTATAATTAAGGATTAAGATAGGGCTACATTCATAGCTAGTTAGCCCAGAGTTCAAAATTTCATCCAATAGTGTTCTTGGTTCTCTAGCAAGAAACAATGCTGAATGTATAAAAGATTTATTCTACCAGAGGCTCCTAATTAGAACGTCTGTCTAGGCCTTTTAGTATACCAAGTCTGGGCACCAAACCATGTTCTCCAGGCTGGTCGAACTAAGCAGGAAAGTTTTGGTTCAGTTCTTCCTTCCTTCCTTCCCTCCCTCTTTGGTTCCCCTGCTTTTGGTAAGAGGCTTGGAAACATTGCTTTATGCTCCGAATGAATAAAAATAGCAGAGGCCAAAAACTGCATCCCAAGGTAGCTGCCCTTTCATTAGCCAAAGTCAAGGGTAGGATGTCTCCCTGAAGGTGGTTGCTTCCCGGCACGCTCTAATTTGGAGCAAATCTCAAGCAGGTTTATGACACAGCTGAGAGCAGGCATTAATGCAATAGACTGGTAATTCAATCATTTTATAGAAGTTGATCTGTCCTTTTTATTACAATTATTGTCAGTCGGGGTGTTTCGTTCCATCACTGAAAATAAACATCATCTATCATACTTGCAAAGATTAGCCAGTGACAGATCCGGCTCTGCTTTGCATAAATGTGTATTAATGCCGGCTCCGTCTGAAAAAGAGAGAGAAGTCTATATTTCACAAGAATGATTAGACAATGTCACTGCTGCTTTAAGTAATGTCTTTTCATGACTGATAATCAAACTGAAACTACACACACAATGCGTGCACACACACACACATGCATGTATGCACAAAGAAATTTACTGCCTGCAACTTACTTTTGTTTAGTAGTTTAACTAGCACTAAAAAGAATAGCTTCTATACATAGGTACTACACTTTCCCCCGCCCCCATAATGAGTAGAGGGATATTACAGATAACATGAACCCTATAGTAATATCCTTCTATCTTAGAATCTGCCAATTATTTTCTTTTCAGAATGCAACAATTATTATCTATTTCCTACTCCTATTGACTATCACTTTGTTGGTATGACTTATCACTTTGTCACTTGTACATATACTGAGAACTTATGCACCAGAGACAAATTCTTTGTATGTCCAGTAAAATGGCCGTGCCATGCCATGCCATTCTTGGAGTCAGGATGATTCAGCATGATGTAATGGTGGTAGGATTCCTTTGATGCAGATCTTATAAATGTCAACATCTCTTACAGGTGTCATATAAATATTTTTTCCTTTGAATCTGCATTATGAGGGGAGATTTTGACATAGCATTCAATACAATATTGGAAAAGAAACTCTTGACATGTGCAGATGGACATGAGAGTACATCCTAATACTTGTGTTAATTTTTTTTTTACTTTGTAATCACACAGAGAATAGCATTGCTTCAAGAAGACTCTTTTTGCCAAGCTCTGCTTTTCTCGGATATGATGGACACACTTCTCAATATGCCCTTTGACACTGAAATTTAGAACATCTGGAAAAGTCTATGCTGATAAAATGAAAACCCCAGACTTCCATTCATTTTGGAGTTATTAAATTAAACTGGTGTCCGTGGTTGTGGAGATCTCTATTCCTAATTTCTAATGTCCTCTTTTGACCTTAGGAACTTAAGGAGCATGTAAAAAGCAACCTATGCATGAAAGGAATGCATACAAAAATGGATTTAAAAATGGTTGTTGTTACAAGCAAGACATATGGAAACAAAGACTACAGAGCGACGTGTATTCACCATCCCTAAGAAATTGTTCATATCCGTTGGAGTACAATTTCCTTTCTTATTCCTCAGCAAGTATTCGTCCCTTTGCAAAGAATTAAGGACCTATCCAGATTCTAGGGAGAAAAGACATGATTAAAAGAGATCACTCATGAGACATCAGTGCTATTGTGACCAACCCATAGAGGGAGCAGGAGCAATACTGTTCAGTGTGAAATTGTTATGATATGGGTGTAACTTAAATTATATGAGTGATTAAATGATATGATTAAAAAGCATTCCTTTCTGTGCCCCTCCCCCCTTATCCTCTGGAAGCCATTATATGATTAAAGTTAATCTGGAGCTAAATTCAAGCAAGGAAACCATTTAAACTAAGTCTATGAATCCAACTGAGCACATCTTAACCAGTTTTGAACTGCCAACCCTTCTGTTTTTTGTTTCCCATTCCCATGGCGGGAGGCAAATTGGGAGCTGATTAATGAGCCACTGTGAGTTTCCATATATAGATGGTGAATTGTGTGCAGCTTGGCAGCATTCAAGACCTGGATGCCTGACCTAAGTGTCCTTATTTGGAACTGTTTCCTTGAAGTAAATAGAGATTCTAAAGGAATATTAAAGACATTAGAAGACAGATTTCTCCCAATCGGTCTACATACTGGAACTAATAAACACTCTTGACTTTCTAAATTCGGCAACTTAGAGGCAGCGTAAGATAGTCCTGACTTATGTACTCCAGAGTCAAAATGGTCAAATTGGCATTTGCCCACATCTGTTTCATCCACCCTGTGCCCCTGCAGTCCATGTTATTCATGTTTTCTGATGGGCATCTTGCATTATCATTATGCCCAATAGTGCTTTATTGTATTAGTTACAGTTAATTTAAATGTTACCGAAGCATTGAAAACAGACTGCAGATGTTTTCAAACAGATGTTATCTTAATGTTAAAACAAAATCATGAATATTTATAGGGTATTATTGTCTGGGCTGAATTAGTTGGCTTAAATAGTAATGTAGGTATTTGACTTTATTAAGTGGAAATTCTCCAGATAAGGTGAATAAAACCACCCCCTCTCTCTAGATCATTAGAGGAATTTTGTGCTAATACTTCTACTCCATCTGCTATTCCTTGTGGTCTGTTAAAATATGTGAGTTTGAATTCTACATACCTCTTTCACCTGAGGGTGGGAGATTTCCTCATCCTAAATTCATCAGTTGTTGTCACTTATCGTCCCAAAGCAGAGAAAGTAGTAACCAGAGTCCAAGAAAATCTGTCTTGGGTTTCCTCCTGTCACTCCATATTTCATTATAGAAAAGTATTTCAAGAGTTGGTTGGCAAGCTCTCATACAGTTTTACGTGTCTTTTCTGTTTCCAACAAGTTACAGATACAGATAATCAAAGTTGGAAGGGACCTTGTAGGTCATCTAGTTCAACCCCCCACCCAAGCAGGAGACCCTGACAAATGGCAGTCCAATCACTTCTTGAAAGTCTCAACTGATGGCACTCCCACAAGTTCTGAGGGCAAGCTGTTCCATTGGCTGATTGTTCTCACTGTCAGAAAGTTTCACCTTCTTTCCAGGTTAAATCTCTCCTTGTTCAGTTTCCATCCATTATTCCTTGTCTGGCCTACAGGAGCTTTAGAAAATAGCTTGACCCCTTCCTCCCTGTGGCAGCCCCTCAAATACTGGAAGACTGTTATCATGTCTCCCCTGGTCCTTCTCTTTACTAGACTAGCCAAGCCCAGTTCCTGCAACCATTTGTTGTATGTTTTAGCCTCCAGTCTCCTAATCATCCTGGTTGCTCTTCTCTGTACTTTTTCTAGAGTCTCAACATCTTTTTTATAATGTGGTGAACAAAACTGGATGCAGTACTCTAGGTGTGGTCTTACTAAGAATTTATAGAGTGGTATTAGTACTTCCCTTGATCTTCATTGTA
Source organism: Hydrophis major (assembly GCA_033807585.1). NCBI lineage: Eukaryota > Metazoa > Chordata > Lepidosauria > Squamata > Elapidae > Hydrophis > Hydrophis major. The sequence continues at coordinate 152,395,290 of CM066328.1, read as the reverse complement.
TCCCTCTGTTAATACAATTTAGGATTGCATTAACTTTTTTGGCTGCTACTGCACACTGCTGGCTCATATTTAGCTGGTTGTCCACTAAGACTCCAAGATCCCTCTCATAGTTACTGCTATTGAGCCTGGTTTCACCCAGTCTATATGTGTACTTTTGGTTTTTCTTGCCTAAGTGTAGAACTTTACTTTTCTCTACATTGAATTTCATTTTGTTAGATATGGCCCAGTGTTTTAGTCTGTCAAGATCCTTCTGTATCTTGAGCCTATCTTCTTGGGTGTTAGCTATTCCTGCCAGCTTAGTATCATCTGCAAATTTGGTAAGTTCCCCTTCTATTCCCTCATCTAAGTCGTTAATGAAGATATTGAAGAGTACTGGGCCTAAGATGGAACCTTGTGGCACCCCACTGCTTACTTCCTTCCATGTAGACTTAGACCCATTAAGGACTACTTGTTGAGTACGGTTTGCCAGCCAGTTGCGAGTGGTGGTGCTATCTAATCCACGTTTTTCTTGCTTACTAAGAAGTAGGTTGTGGTCTACTTTGTTGAATGCCTTGCTAAAATCTAAATATATTATGTCCACAGTGTTTTGCTGGTCTACTAATTTAGTCACTGTGTTGAAGAATGAAATAAGATTGGTTTGGCATGATCTGTTTTTAACAAACCCGTGCTGACTGCTAGTTATTATTTTACTTGTTTCTAGATGTTGGCAGATCTGTTTTTTTATTATCTTTTCCAGTATCTTCCCGGGTATTGATGTTAGGCTGATTGGTCTATAGTTTCCTGGGTCTGTTTTTTTTCCCTTTTTTGAAGATAGGAACCACATCAGCTCTTTCCCAGTCCTCTGGTAGTTCCCCGGTGCTCCAGGATTTTTGAAAGATATGGTGCAGTGGTTCTGGGATGACCTCTGCCAGCTCTTTTAAAACTTTGGGATGTAATCCATCAGGCTCCGGTGATTTGTTTTCATCAAGATCAGACAGGTGTTTTCTTGCTATTTTTTTGCTTATTTTAACTTTTATTTCTGGTCTGTCTTTTACCGTTTTGTTTTTGATGGGTTGAGTTTCTTTTTGCATGAAGATGGATGCAAAGAATGAGTTAAGCAGTACTGCTTTCCCTCTGTTGCCTGTTACTTCCTCGCCATCTTCTCTCTTTAGTGGACCGACTGTTTCTTTGATTTTTTTTCCTGTTAAGTTGATCCTTCTTTTCTCCCATGGCTTTCCAGCAATGGGTAAATGTAGGGAACTTTACTTTCTTAAATGAATGATTGTTAGACATTATTATTTAGAACAATTATTGCCACCAAAGCTTGGAACAGAAGGCAATTACAAAATCCCCAATGTTGCAGTAAACAAAATTGGCACAACAGGTGGCTAACTAAAACCTCAACTTTTACATTCATCCCAGGATTGCATCTGCAGCAATTTGGATAATTTGAGTTTTAGAACCAGTCAGACCATATAGAAACAGTGAGATAGTTTGGCAGCAAGGTAAAGTGGCAGTGAATATATGGGCCTTGCATTTTTGCCCAGGTGCAGTCTTGCAAATGATCCCAAGTGATCAGAGCTATGGACTAAAGCCACTGCTGGGCTGCCAGACAAGAGCCCTTCATGGACCATGGAGACTGCTCCAGCACAGATAACAATATGTTCATAAGTGTTCTTGGAAAGGGAATAGATCAGGTTTGTATAAGGATGTCATTACTATTATTATTATAAACTTTTATTCATTAAACATGAAACTCAGTCAACTGAACACTTGAAAATGTATCACAAATATCATTGACTAATGGTGCTAATGGTTGATACGGGTTGCTGTCAGTATCCTAGGTATCAACCAAGTATCTTCTTAAAATGTACGATGTTCTGAGTAGTGCCGCTTTTTTGCAGTCCCACTGGTGTTATTGCAGGAAGCTGTAATTTCTTGAGGTACTTTATAAAATTCTTTAATTTTATAAAAGTTTAATTTTAAGAAAAACTCTAAAATTGTAATTTTATAAAAATTATTGTTATTGCTACTACTACTACTATGACTACTACTCAGGGGTGGGATTCAAATTTTTTAGCAACCAGTTCTGTGGGCATGGCTAGGTGGGTGTGGCCATGTGACTGGGTGGGCGTGGCTTCTTTTTTTTTTTTGCAGCACTGCTCCCCCATTTTTTTGCTTCCCGGGTCTCAGGGAAGCCTCCTGGGGGACATTTTTGCTCCCAGAAGGCTTCCCGGGGGCCCAGGAAAGCAAAAAATGGAGCCAGGGGGCAAATAGCTCCCCCCCATGCTCCATTTTTTTGCTTCCCGGGTCTCAGGGAAGCCTCCTGGGGGGCATTTTTGCTCCCAGAAGGCTTCCCGGGGGCCCAGGAAAGCAAAAAATGGAGCCAGGGGGCAAATAGCTCCACCCCATGCTCCATTATTTTGCTTCCTGGGTCTCAGGGAAGCCTCCTGGGGGGCATTTTTGCTCCCAGGAAGCTTCCCTGAGGCCCAGGAAGGCAAAAAAATGGAGCATGGGGGGGCACAACTCCCCCCTGCCCCCTTTATCCCCCCCACCCCTTTTTACCTCCTGGGCCTCAGGGAAGCTTCTTGGGCAAAGCAGTAAGACAGCAAGGGGGATCCCGGCACAGCTGATCATTGGAACGGCTGATCATAGGGAGGGGGAAAAAAAAGAAATACCTGAAAGAATGACTGGGTGGGGGAGAATGCAATCAGCAATGTCATGCATGCACAATAAGGACTGACGGGGGGGAGGGCCGTGCAGAGGGTCGGGGCCGGCCAGGAGCACATTTTGCTGTTTCTCCGAACTGCGCAGAATCATAACAACCAGTTCTATAGAACCGGTCCAAACTGGTAGAATCCCACCCCTGCTACTACTACTATTGATCATTTAATTTTAATTTTTAATTTTATTTTAATTGTCTTTTTTTTTTTACAGTTTTCAACTTTTATTATATTGTTAGCTGTATTTGTGAGATTAGCAGCAGAGAATCCAATAAACAAACAAATAAATAAAACGTTACTTATAAAACGCCACTACCTATCAAAGGAATGATTTTAAAATTTTCTTAGTAACCCATGGTGACATAGGAACACTTTTTAATTTAAAAAGGGCCTTCTTTGTTCTCTTTCATCACGGCATAAGAAAAATCTAATAGGATTTTTCCATGAGATGTTCTGCTTCTCTTACAGCAGATGCAAATCTTAATAACATCTGGGATCCATTTTTAAATCTACAATTCTGCAACATGTTGAACCAAAATCCAGACAAAATCAGCCCAGCCACCCTGTCATGTCTTATTGATCTTCCCATATCCTTTAACAGCCAGCATTTACTAATAAACTGCAATATGTAGCTCTTGCAGTTTAGAGTTACATACCCATAACTAAATAACTTTGTAATCAGTGACAGGCCATTTTCAGTCAATGCCTTAAGACTGCTTTGTCTTTGAAGAACAAAAAATGGGGCTTATTGAGACAGGCTGTGACTGGAATTAACAAAAGGGCCTGGTATTCCGACAAGGAAGAAAGTTACTAAGAGACTGCCAACACCATTTGCCAACACTGGTGGAGCTGGCTCCATTGCTAATACTACCTAGTCTGACCTGGAGAAAACCAGAGGACCGCGAGCTGTCCGCAAACAAATATGATATACATTTTATTCTGACATCTAATGCTAGCTGGATGACTGAAGCCTAGATCTGGAAACCCAGCTTTTTAGTTACATTGCGTGGCACTTTTAGATTCAGAAGCTAAGTGGAGTCAGGGCAGATGAATACTCAGATAGGAGACCACCATGGTGGGATTCAATTTTTTTTTACTACTGGTTCTGTGGCCGTGGCTTGGTAGGCATGGCAGGGGAAGGATACTGCAAAATCTCCATTTCCACCCCACTCCAGGAGAAGGATATTGAAAAATCTCCATTCCCACACAGCTTCATACTGATAGGCCAAGAAGCCTGCTTTTGCCAGAAACCCCACTCCTGGGGGAAGGTTACTGCAAAATCCCCATTCCCTCCCCACTCTACTAACCTACTTTCCAGCTCCGTTCTCCTGTTCAGGGCAACACAAGAAGACCCAGCTGATCAGCTGGGACTCGGGAGGTAGAGAATAGATGGGGGCAGGGCCAGTCAGAGGTAGCATTTGCCGGTTCTTCGAACTACTCAAAATTTCTGTTACTGATCCTCCAGAACTGGTCAGAACCTGCTGAATACCACCTCTGGAGACACCAGGGGATCACTAGACTGTAGGCTATATTGGAAAATCAAGAATCATTCCCAGAACATCCCATCCCATCATGGCAGGAACAAGCCACATCCATTCTGTCACCAAGAAAGCTACACAAGGGATGTAAAACTCAGCCTGAAGGAGATTTTGCATTTCCTTATACAGATGTTTAGATTTGCAGGCTTAAAATCCTGGCAGTTCTCTACCAGGCACAAGTAGGAGGCACTTTTGTTTTATGATTCCCCCCCTTCCCCCCCTCATAGTGTAACCTCAGGTTTTTCCTAACACAGGCAACTCTCGGTTTCATACTGATAGGCCAAGAAGCCTGCTTTTGCCAGAAACTCCATGCTGCAACAGCAAAAAAGCCACACGAAAGCTTGAACCTCCATTTCCCTTTGGCATGGTTTTTCAAAAGCTCCCATTGTCTCAGATTGTCCCTCTCTCCTCCTCGTTTCGTGTCTCATCAGATACTGCAGATCATAATAAGAGTAATGCAGCCTGAACCCCAGATACCAGGAATTCCTGGCTAACCATGCCTAATCAAATTGAAATGAAGCTCTAAGAACTCTGACACATAGGAACCTTTTTAAGGGACCCACAGATTTGAAACCTTAACCTGTCATGGGTTTAAGGAGATGAAAGGTCAGCAAAACAGGTCATTAGGTGGGGGTTGGTGGGTTGTTGGTTTTTCTGGGCAGTATCTGGAGAATTAGAGTGAAAGAACCAATTAGAAGGAAAGAGTGTCACACGGAGATTGTGTTGCAGACTTTTTCTTTTTTTCTTTTCTTTTTCTTTGTTTTCTTTTTCTTTTTTTAAAAAAACAAATCCATCTTTTAGTTATACAATGCGTCCACTGGGTACATATATCTTGTGCGAATATTGACATTTGTATACATTTCTTACTGAATTTACATTCATATTACAACCTATTCATTATTATATATCATAATAACAATATCATTTAATGTCTTACTTTATTTTCCAACCATTTATAAAATAAATCCCAAATCCTATAATACTTCATTTCTTCTTGTTCTCTAATTGCCAGCGCTAACCTACTCATTTCTGCACATTCCAATATTTTCTTAATCACCTCCTCCTCCGTTGGAACCTTTTCATTTTTCCAATTTTGAGCAAATACAATTCTAGCTGCTGTTAGCATATGTATAATTAAATATGTTATTTCTTTACTATAGTTCTTGGGTAAAATCCTTTTTCTTTTTTTCTTTCGTTAAATTTCAGAAATATTACAGTGAATATATTCTCACCCCTCCCCAAAATAGTACTAACAGTTTGTACTATTCTACGTAAACTGCGTCCCACCATTTCCTTCGCAGCTATTCATTTATGAAGTCTAGCAGAATAAGTTTTTCTTCCAGATCACATTCATTCTGAATGTTGCATAGTAAAACCTGGTTCTTCCATTGTCATAATTCACTGTAGTGTAATGTATAACTAACATACTTATGAATTTCTAATTTCACACATATCCACTGCAGTCTGAGATGACACCAATTCATATCTTCTGATCCAGTGTTAGCTCTTTCGTTCGTAATAAAACCTACCCTTTCATTTCTATGCACATATTCATCAGTTTCATTTACATGATCAGTTCACCTTCATCCAGACTTATTGCAATGAAACATTTAACAGCTCTCCAACTTTGGAGGTTGTATTATATTTATAATAATTCAGCAATGATACATAATAATGTAACAATATTATGTTGTTAACAATGCTTTGGAGCAAATGTCTGTTTGGATATCCATCTCAAATAACAGTCCACTGGATCTGAAACAGGCGAGGCAGTTCAGTTTCTGTGAATTTTACAATGTTGAAAACTCTTACAGCATTTATGCAAAGTGATTTAATAACACAATTTATACTGATTATAGAGCAAGGTAATTATACAAATAATGCAAAATACAGCTATTGTAATGAGACTGGGAAAACAAATGGCCCAGCTGTGAAAATTGAAGAAAAATAACAGCATCCCTTTGAATAAGCAAAGTAGCAAAATAACTATCCTTCTGTGCCAAATTTATCACCAACTAAAAATATTTAGAGGTTATTTCTTGGCCTGCTAAATTACTAAATTATTTGTATACCGTACTCTGTGCAGGTTTCCATTTTACTTAGTTTGATGCAGATTTAGAATGATTTGCAAATTAATTTTGTCTTCTTGTATATTGAGGGTGGGCACAACTTACTGAATTTATAATAATTGCAATTAGAGAAATGAATGAGCTATCAGGATTTTTAAAGTATGATCCATCGGTATTGGCCTAACTTGCAATCCTGGTTATTATGAATAACAAAGAACTTTGGCTATATGGAATGCAATTTCCCTTGCACTTTTTCTCATTATTTTATGACATATGGGTTAATATTAAATTACAATGCCTTAATTTTCAAATCAGAGCTTAATTTCTAAGTAAAAGTAAATTGCTTCAGCAGAAGTAGGTCTTGGTTTGTGTGTTGTATGTGTTTATTGCAACCTTTTGCTTTTTAGGTTTGACATATTTCTCCAAATTTGTGCTCTATTCTACATAGACCTCCACTATCAAGTATCTCTGATCCTACATTCTACAAGCAGCTTTAAAAGGATATGAAGCTTTTTAGTATTATATGCTTTTCAGAACTTGGTAATTTTTATGAATCTGATAATGGTTTGAAATGTGGAATGCTCACACACTGCTAAAACAAAATAAATTTCTATCAGGTTAGTGTTTGAATGAAAATTTGTTTAGGAATGTCTAAGATCCTTAAGATAACAGCCAGAAAAGTCAGAATTTTCAGAAACATTGGTATTCAGAAACACCTTGAAACCTTTATTTTCTAAGATTTGTACAGGGCTTCAAAAGAAGGAGGCACAGATCCTGCTTAGCCATGGCTTCACCCTAAAACGGATTCACAAAGAATTAGAACTACAATGCAATGCATTTCCCCTCCTGAATAGAAAGAAGGATATTTACTGTATTCAATTTGATTCCTTCTTTACTGGAACAGTAGTTTTGACACTTTGGCTCACCAATAAAATCTCTGACCTGAAGTTGATTTTTGATTAGACTATTAAATAGGAGCAACACTCACCACACAACCATTCTCCACCTCTCAAATTACATTGAATTTATCTCTAAACGATTTAAATACTTCCATCTTGTTTGACTAAGTCTCCCATAAATTATTTGTACTTATACAAAGCCATTAAAAGATTTGGCTACAATATTCAACATTCCAGTTGATCCTCAGTGAGGGGAATACTAAGTCAAACTCTGTAATGGGGTGTTATTATATCGGTATATTTTTGATAGATAGATAGATAGATAGATAGAAAGATAGATAGATAGATAGATAGATAGATGATGGATAGATACATGGATAAATAGAAAGATGACAGATACATGATAGATAAATAGATGATATATATTTTATTTATTTGATTTGTCAATTGCTTATAAGATAAAAGGTATAAGTATAAACATGAGTAAGAATACAGGAAATAGGTACGGACAAATAGGGACAATAGGGCAGGGATGGTAGGCATGATGTTGCACTTATGCACGCCCCTTACAGTCCTCTTAGGAATGGGGTAAGGTCAATAGTGGTTAGTTTGAGGTTAAAGGAGTGGGGGGTTAGAGGATGAAACAACAGAGTCAGGTAGTGCATTCCAGGCATTGACCACTCTGTTGCTGAAGTTGTACTTTCTGCAATCAAGTTTGAAGCGGTTTACATTGAGTTTGTATCTATTAAGTGCTTTTGTATTGTTGTGATTGAAACTAAAGTTGTCATTGGCTGGTAGGACATTGGAGCAGATAATTTTGTGTGCTATGCTTAAATCTAACCATAGGTAGCATAGTTCAAGGTTGTCCAAGCCCAAAATCTCAAGCCTGGTGATATAGGGTATTCTGTTGCGAGCAGAGGAGTGTAATACTCTTCTCATAAAATACTTCTGGACTCGCTCAATTGTATTAATGTCTGATGTACAATGCAGATTCCAGACAAATGAGCTTTTTTCAAGTATTGGTCTAGCAAAGGTTTTGTATGCCCTAGTTAGCAATTCTATATTTCTGGAGGAGAAGCTTTGTAAGATTAGATTTACAACTCTTAATGCCTTTTTGGCAAAGCTGTTACAGTGAGCTCTGGCACTTAGGTCATTAGATATGAGTATTCCCAGGTCCTTGACAGAGTGAGGTTCATCAACGAGGTCATATCCGCCTAGCTTGTATTTGGTGTACTGATTCTTTTTTTTACCTATGTGTAGGACAGAGCATTTGTTGGTCAAGATTTGGAGTTGCCAATTTTTTGACCATTCAGACACATAAGCAAGGTCACTTGAATAGTTGAATAGTTTTACGTCATATAGATAATTATATAGATATAATTCTATCTATATTTAAAATATCTGCTGCAAACTCCATGTAACATCAGGAAGGGTATACGGCCAATTAATGGCATCACCCCAACTATAACTGAATTAAAGGATTACATGGTCACAAAAAGGGAGTTTTAGATAGATAATAGATAGACATAGATAGATAACATTTAAAATAATTATTGCATAGTCTTCCACATCCAACTTTCAGCCTTCCAAATGGGTTCGATTAAAACTCTCATAACCCCAAGTGGCATTTCTTGAATTGTACTATGGAAATAGTAATTTCAACTATTAGATCACCAGTTTGGCAAACTTTAGAGGGGGTTTATAAAAAAAAAAAAAGTAAAGTCCTCTGAAATTCAAGAATTATTTACATATAGATACAAATTGAGCCCTCCGTGAAAATTTATAGCATTAGCACTTAAATTCCTGATCTCTGATTGCTATAAGCTTTCATTCAGGAGTCTCTAGATATCAACAAAATCACTTTCTGCTATGACTATTCTCTCTCTCTCTCTCTCCCTCCCCTCTCCCCCCTTTCTCTTATCCATCCATCCATCCATCCACCCACCCATCCATCCATCTCCTACCAACAAGAGAGTAAAATGTACATCTTCCTGTTGCCTCTGTACCATGGTGAACCATCCTTGTTATCATAAAACACATAGTTATGCTGGCTATCAACTCATTTTACCACATCTTAAGAGGGGTTATTCTAGGGTAGCTCAATTTAGAATTAGCAAATGAACAGGAATTCACTTCTGAAAGCTGTAATTGATTGATCAAAAGCATGGACTTTCTTTTACCAATTGCTCCTTGGTTGATGCAAAATTTGGAGCATTATTTTTTCAACCTTTGTAACATTAGCTTCGAATGTGATGCTCCGGGTCTTGTCTCTGCCCCATGAGCATTGTTTTTGTTCCAAGCCCAAGTTGTGTTTATATTATTTGCCAGATATTTGGCAATTCTATTGCTCTTCAGAACTGCTTATTGGTGAAAATAGGAAGGTACAGAAGTCAGGTTTGCACTGATTGAGGAATACAATTTGGAAAAGTTCCAGGCTGCAATTCAGCCAAGCCATATGGGTGGATCTACACAGTTTTTCCTTCCTGTTAGATGGAAAAGACATTTATTAATATAATTTATTTCGGGAAGAGGCAACAGCACCGACCTTTGAGTGGTGGAGGATACATTCTCTGCAGAAATAAGGGCCAGATCTGAAAACAGTTAAAAATTGTGGGTGGGTGAAGAGAAAAACTAGTTGAAAAAAAAATGAAGCATAAACTTTTCATGTCTGGTAGTTATACTTAAAAGGGTTTCAAAATGTTTGCCTTGTATAAAATATTTGAAAACCCTAAAATATTTCAACAGTAAAAAAATATGTGGGTTAGGAAATGAGCCAGCAGCACTTAAGGGCAACTCTTCTGGCTTGTTCACAATAAAGGTTGGGTGCTGACTCCTGCCTGTTCTATCTGATTTAATCAACATCCTGCCTTTCAGTTGAGACATGTCCTATAAATTGCACTTGTGAGTGACTTTGCATCTGTTTTTTCCTTAAGACCCCAAAATAGATTGATTTATATTTACCCAGCTATGCTTCTGGGCAGGGTTTCCTGGTGTGCAGTGGACACCCTAGAGCCATGATGGTGAACCTATGGCTCGCATGCCAGAAGTGGAATGCAGAGCCATCTCAGCCGGTATGTGAGCCGTTGCCCAGAAGAGATCCACTGAGCATATGTGCACGCCTCCCACCAGCCAGCTGATTGTTGGATACCCACCACGCATGTGGGGAGGATGCGCAGAGGCATGTGGCATGCATGGGGGTCACACACACATGCACAGGGGGTGGGGGGCTTGCACATGCATTGCATTATGGGTGAGGACGCGTGCATGCACTTTTGGCACATGATAACAAAAAGGTTAGCTACCACTGCCCTAGAGCATGTGGCTGCCTAGCTTTTCAACTTATAGCACCCCAGACTAAAATTCAACAGGCCTAGTTTTCTTGCAATGGGAGCTTGAGAAAAACTATTAATTAAGATGGAATTATTACTTCTAATGCTGAGCAATGCTGGTATGTGTTTCATTTTCAGCCCCCCATTTTTATTATAACCATCACATTTATCTGCTCTTTAACTGACTGAAGTCCAGATCAGTGTCACTCTCTGGGAGGTGCTTCTGATGTCATATGCTGCAAAAAAGAAAGACATGGACAAATGGATCATGAATAATGTGAATGAAGATAGAGGCGGTAGGCCTTTGACACTAAACTTATTGTAAAGCTGGCATTGGCTGGTGGATTTGAAGATTTTGAATCACTTTCAAAGGTGGAGAGTAGCATCACTCTAGAAAGCATTATTCTGGCTCCTAGTGAATTTCCTCCTGTAATATTTCCGCCATACCTGTGGAAGAAAGCATGGAGAACATAATATTCTCCCTCAGTCATGGTCCACAATCATCATGCATGCTGAACTGAACCAGCAAGGGATTGATGTAATTTAGGATCCCCAACAATTGGTCAATTATCCCTCTCTGGGGCTTAAATGTTCTCACATCAGAGTATATTAAGTCCATGTAGCCACTCGTACTGGCCTAAATATAGTACGCTGTGCTATTTTACATATTTAGAGTTCCAAAAAAAGAGCTGGAAAGGAGAAAAATTTGTAAAGAAAATCAATTTGTTCTAGTAGTTAAGGTACCAGGCTAGAAACCAGGAGACTGGGAGTTCTAGTCCCACCTTAGGCATCAATGCCCAGTGGGTGACTTTGGATCAGTCCCTCTTTCTCAGCCCAACTCACCTCACAGGATTGTTGCCATGGGAAAAATAGGAGGAGGGAGTATTAGGTATGTTTGCCACTTTGAGTTATTTATAAAAATAATCAAACCTGGATAAACAAATATAAATTTAAAAAGGACAAGAAAATCAAGGTGGCAATTGCAACCATTCACCTGAAGCCCCACATTGCTTGCACTTACAAAGAGAAATGATTTTGATGTTGTCTTTGTGGCCACCATTTTGTCACAAAAAGCTTTAAAGCCATCTGCTGGAAGCAACAGCCAAGGAGGACCAGCATCTTCATGCTCAGCTTCTGAACTTGTGAGAGGCCGTTTGTAGACTGACCTCTGTCTAATCTAGCAGAGTTCTTCCCATGTTTATAAATATGGGAAGATATATATGTATACAATAACACATACCTCAGTTTGAACGGAAAAGGTGATATCCTCAGAACAGCTTTGAAAACTGTTCCATTGCCCAAAAAAGGCAAACATGTAGTTTTACAAATAAACTAAGTAACTCCTGTTGGAGTTCCACATGCAAGTATAATCTAACAACTTCAAGATCAGCCCTCTATTTATGAACTTCACTTTGGTCTTGTTTGTTTTGTTACTTTTACAGCAACATATTTAAATGGGTAGTTTGCAGATTTTACCTGAAACATAAATTCTGCAGGAAGAAATTATACTTAGAGAAGACAAGTTTGTTTTCTTCAGCTGTTTTATTTACACATTAAATAGCTGTCAGCAAGAGGATCTGCATGGCTGTAAATTGTCATCCATGCAATTTACTGGAGAATGTTTTGTGGATTTATAAGATAGCCAGGTGCAGTTCTGTTTCTCAGGAACAAGGTTCCTTGAAGTAGAAAGAGAGACCATTATCCTAAGAGTTCACAAGTGATATGCCTTTTTTTTTCTATGACCACATCACCAAATTTGTGGTTTACAATTAAGTGGATGAGGACAGAATCAATACTGAAGCCGAATCAGTTACTTTTTGGAGTTATCCTTTGATTATTAGCTCCTTAACACCGGTGTTTATTAAAAGTCATTACTTCTTTCCACAAGTCAAATCTAAAATATACTTTAGTGGCCCACTTCATGAAGATCCCACAGGTAGAGCATCCATTCCAAGGCACTGAAAGGATCAAATCACATACAATGGCAAAACATCTTGCATCCCTAATAAATAGAATAGGCAAAGCATGGTTGGATTCACCATGAGTTTTTACAAGCAGTTCCTTTCCCAATCCTTGGGAAGTTTCCCCCCCCCAGTGATCTCTTAAGCTGAGAAAAGGGCAATAAAACACTAAAATACCAAAAACAAATCCTGTTTGCTTTAGCATAGTCAGGCCCAAGTTACCATCAGTTTCAGACCAAGCTTAGCACCAGGGTCTATTTGCAATACTATTTTTGTGTGTCATCAAAGGAGCATTGCAATGCTCCTTGTCTCTAGTTGCATTATGCTGACAGAGAAGTGAATGTGAAGCAGATGCAAAGACTAAGACTCTTTTAAGCCTATCCTCAAAGAAGACTGTTTCCAATATGTCGGATGCAAAATAAGGTATTTTTACAATGGCCTCATGAATTAATGTTGTAGTTACATTAGCAACTTTTAGGCATGGAACAATCTTATGTTGCTCTTCCTGATCAGGATACATGGAGTAAAATAAAGTTTGCTTGCATAGACTTTAATTATAATAGGATTTACTCTAGAATAGCCAAGGATTTCTCACACAACATGGAGGAATAAATAAATAAATAAACTTCAAATGTATATCTAACCCAAGTAGGTTTGTAAAATAATGTATGGACTGGGAGAGAGGGCTTATACAAATGGGAAAATGTATCAGTCATCAGGCAGAATTTTTGTCCCCTCTGATAATACTACGATACAGAGGAATGGATCCCCATTTTTTCCATTACTCCAGATTTCTCTGAATAAGGAGTTGTAGGCAATAGCAGCATCCTAGTGAGATGCTTGTTTGATGATGATGATGATAGCCATTCAGTCCAGTTATCCATTGGTAATTGAATGGGCCAGGTCTCTCCACATCTTCCAATCTTGCACTAGTTCTTTGAGTTGCAAAGAATTGTAAATTATGTGTCAAATTCATGCTATAATTGTATAGAATAACAGCTCAAACATAAGCAAGATTCTATAGTGGATTGCATGTCAAAAGTTTAACTTTTAATGTTTATGGTTTCAACATATGAAAATGTTTCATTACTGATATTGTTTTAATTGCTGATTGGGACCTGCCCAGTATTTGATTTCAAATGGGTGGCTGTATAAATGTTTAAAAGAGATAAATGCTTACAAAATGTAATGATGTGTAATGATATAGAGTTTTGTTTTGTGCCTTTCTCTTATGACACATCCTGAACAATAATGAGTAAAAACAGAAATTATGAAAAAAATTATTTTTAATGTACAAAACATTTATATACAGTTTTAGCATATGACTGCCATACGTACGATGTAGAAAACAGATAAAAAGCTCCTGGAGATATAAAGGCAGAACAATTCAGCTACAGTACTCTTATTAATAATGAATGCCTTCTATACAGAATATATACAGAGCCAGTTTTTTTTTGTTATAATACTATTACAGAAAATAAAGGGAGACCACCATGGACAAGCTGAAGAAAACAATGGACAAACTGTTTGTGTTTGCATTTGTTAATGCTTATCAAGGTTCATATCAGTACACATTCCTGCAACCAGGCATCCTGATGGCTTGTGGGAGGTCCAGTATCTTCTTAGCTCTTTGAAACTTTGTGCTATTCTTATTCTGTATCAAGACACTTCTAAGTGATGAGGATGGGGGGGGGGGGGTGTCACATAACCAAATCACGTGTATAATGCTACACAATTATCACTTGAGCATGGTCTTATGAACAGATCTGAAAGGTCCACATTAGTAGGCCGATAGCAACACTGTCATCCTACTGAAAGAACAATTCATTTTAAAAAAAATCACTTTACTGTCTTGGCTTAAGATGTGCAATATTCAGATGTCTTGAGAAGAACTACTGTAGTCATTATCTCTCCCTTTCTCCTTCTTTTAAGTCTTCCATTGTCCATTATGAATGGGGGGAAACAAAGAAACAATACATTTTTGGAATACTAAATTGGTTTTCTTGAGACACCCAAACAAATGTATTCTGCAGGGTAACCTTTAACATGAAGATTAAACCAAATAGATTTTTCTTGATGATAGTGAAAAATGTACCGATAAAGGAAAGGATAATTAATAAGAAATGGGTATGGAAATGTACTATCCAGAAAATTTTGCCACCACAAACTCTGATGTGAGAAAAGAGGTCCCTTTTCTATGGCGTTAAACATTAGACATCGGAAAATCTGTGAGACAGTAATCCATCACCTGCTGATACACAGCTATTGATTAAATTGAGAACCAGTTCATATATTGGCATTTCTTGATGTAAACATGGCTATTCAAAACTTCCATACTTTTTATGGAGGGAGAAGTGTGATTGGCTTGACTTTATGTCCATATGCTTGGATGCAGCCAGAAAGGTCCACTTTCAAGTCATCCTAATCAGACTCAATCTTGGCAATGTTTGCCGGACAGTGTATTTCCAAGGTAGAGGCTACAAGGTAGATAAATGGCACCGCAAATGGATCAGATTCTGATACAGAATACTGATAGGAAAAAAAATGAGCAAAGACACTCTTGGGGGCCCTGTTTCTTTAAAGAACTGGGTTTATATCTCCTTTAAAAAAAAAAGTTCAAAAATAAATAATGAAATGTCACTTTAATCAAATGTATAAATGTATAAAGTGGGAATTCATAATACATCATCCTTTTAAGGCTATGCTTTTATAATTCTGCTGAACCATAAAACCCATACAGCTGATGTCATACAAGACAATTTGGATTTTGTTTTTCTTTTGTCTGCTCTGCTCCTCCTTTTGGTGTGCTCTTAAACCCGTTTTAGATAAACTTCAATCATCTGAAGCAGATTAGGAAAAGCAGAAGCTGTATAGGAGAGAGCAAACTTTGTTTTATCAGCAGTTGACCCAGAAATGTTGGCTAGATAGGTATCGGTGTATGTTGATAGGTAGTGCCTCTGATTTGGGCTTGAATACCTTAACTCAAATCTAGTGAGCCCCATTATAAAAATGCAAACCTTGATACCCCAAGGTTTTTACATTTGATATTCACTCTACCCTGTATTGCAATTGGCAGCTGCCTAATTTCATGTTCTACATTTTTCACCAGCTTTTCCTGGTTGGAATCTTTGCCCTTAATGATTGTCTGATCTCATAATTTTCTCTTTCCAAATAATGCTTTCCAAATTTCTATTAGATAAATGCATAAACACCCCCTGGTTTACATGAATTAATTAGTGCAATTATGCAGTGCAAGTACTTCTGGATAACACGCAGTTTTGGCAACAGCTGCTTACTGACACCCAAAATTATCTTAAGAGAGATGGGACAGTAGGCATAGATGTACTATTTCTTCTTACTCGAGGGGTTAGGTATATAAATAGTATGTTAGCTAAATACATGGCAACTGGATGGCAACTTAGATGCCATAATACTGACTATAAATTTGCCATTCTTGTAATAGCACAAGAATGTTCATTTTTATGAGCTTAAGTTGATGAGCATGTAGCACTGAACCATTCTACTAATCTATCATGTTATCTTGAAAGTTTGGCTCTTCAAGGGCCTCCCCATTTCATCTGAGCACAATGGCAAAGACACAGAAGACCCTTCTGAAAAAGGGGTGTTGAATCTCCTCGTTTTCTCTATGCTTAGGCAATATGGGAAGGTCTTCAAAGCAGTTACACTAAGCTTTCATGAGATTATGCCACTTAGAGTTCCAACAATGGGTTTGAAGAGGTGCCTGGCGTTATTTATTAATTTCATGCTTAAATTGTTTTCTTTCTGGGCTATCCCTCTTTTCCAAGGAACTCCGAACAGCTTTAAAATCTCACAATAATGACATCACAACTGGCCAAGCAAACAGAAGATCATTTTTACCAAAGCTAGTTGGCCACCTCCAAAGTGACATATATCAGTCAGAGCTAACCCATGCAGTGTGTAATTAAACAGTTTTATAGAACACCTAACTGGGAGGGATGAACAAATTTCATGACATAAAAACATTCACATTTCTGCCGCATCATTTTTATGTCATTTAACAAACTCCAGCACTGTGATTTTTGTATGAGCAATTCCAAAGTGAAGTCCATAGAAACTCAGAATGATCTGTGTTTCACACCATGTATGGTAGAGATTTCCCCCCCTACAATATCTTTAAATTAGTTTGTTTTTCAAACTTCCACTTCATTCTCCATGATGGCCTCTGATTAGAAAAAGCAACCAAACTAAAACCCAATAGTTTCTCACATTTCCCCATCAGCATGTCTCTCTCAAATGTCCTTTTAGCCACACGGTGTTGCCTGACATAAATGCACCTTTATTTTATATATGCTTCTGGCAATATACACTTTATTTGACATTATTGGACAACAGATGCCTAGAAGTCTCAACTGCTAATGCACAGTAAGACACTTTGCCTCAAAGTTGATTCTCAGCTAAGCTGCAAGATACAAAGAGCGATACTGGCTGTAATAATGAAGTTGTGTGTGTGTGTGTCTGTGCATGCATGCACAATTGGTCATAAGCAAAGCATGAAGCATTTATAGTATGGCTTTGCATATGCTTAAATTTATAACTCTCGCTAGGGAGGACAAGGCATTACATATTTGCAGCTATAGGTAAGGGAAAGCCAAAAGGAGATTGCAAAAAGTTCATTTTAAACAGTGATTATTTTAACACATGGCTTTTGAATGTCTCACAACTGGCAAAGTGCCATTTAATTTTGAGGTTGATGGTTTGAAGAAACGTTAACCCGTTGCAAGCTAACAAGGGAAGGGAGGGTGGCAATGGCAGTCAGGTTTTTGAAAGGATTCTCAATGTATCTACCTTTTATAACCGGTGACACATTTCAGAAGCACTTTAAGAAGAAGGGTGGCATCTTTCAGCACTCCAAAAACAAGCACCAAAGTAATCCTAGAAGTGCATCCTTTCAGTGCTTTTTTTTAACATAGTTTATGCATGTTTGTACAAAGATAGTTTTTCTTACTTGCAATTCCCTTAATATGTTTTAATACTTGTAAAAGTCTACTCTATGGAAACTTTTTTTCCTTCTCTCTCTCTTTTTTTTTTTTTTTAAAGAAAAGCACATTCATAACATTGCCCAGCACATAATCTCTGGATATGTCTTAGAGGTACATTTGTGCTTTATGCATTAAGATATCATGTTAAGAAATTTGTTCTCTTCTGCCAGGGTGGTCAGCATAGAATTCATGTCCCCTATTGCCATGTTACTAATTCCAGCTGGTATAGCTGGCAGTGTCAGAGAATTTCGGGGAGTTGTAAGGCGAGAAGAGTTCTGAGAGAGATTCTGCAGGATGCTAGGGCTCAAGGTTCCTGACATCAGACTTGAATGGTCACCATCATCCATGATAGCATCAAAATCTATTTGAGGAGATTCCAGACCCTGAGAATCCACTGTGCTAGAAACTTGATTAGTACCGGGGGAAGGCATGGTGGCTGGTTTGGTGTTCAGCGCACATTGTTGTCTGGCATTGTAATCTGTTTGGTTATTGACATTCCCATTTTGTTCATACATATGTATTTGACCATAATAGTGCATCAAATGGCCTTCTCTCATATTACTGTTAAATTGTGGTTGCAACGATCCTACACCAGTTGTTCTCTTGGGGGAAGAGTGTGCCCTTTGCTGCCCTGAACTTACATCATTTGTTAGGTGAGAAATTCTCACGTATCCCAACTGCTGCCCAGCACGGACTTCTTGGTGCTTGTTTCCTGGATTAAGATTAGGTGGAGGGTGAGGTTGTACCATTGAGGAAGGGAAACTTTGTCCAACGGTACTGATTGTATTCTGTTGTGGCTCAAAGTTGGGTTGATTTGAGGTTATTAATGCAGAAGGCTGGTGGAAATCCTCTTGTGTCATGGAGAAGTTCATATGGCTTGACTGAGATGGAAAGCTCTGCTGATACCCCGGTTCCTGCATGTCTTGACTGTGCATTACATATTCTCTGCCATTGCTAACTATTGAAATGGGATTAGCCATGTTATCTAATTGCTGAGAATGAACGTGGAATGCAGGCTTCATGGTCATGTTATTACAGGAAGGAGAAAGTTGGGTGACATCACCACCACCCATCGTATTTGGATTTAGCATTTGATGATGAACTTGGTTGAACACTTCATGGGAGTTCAGGTTTAAGTTGTTAACAGAACCTGGATTCACCTGTTGTTGCTTTAAGTGCATGCAATTGAGCCTTTGTCCATCCATGCCTGCGTTTTTCTGCACAAACTGCTGCAGATTCCCATTCATGTTGTTTTGGCCTGCCTGCAACTGCTGTTGGTTGAAGTTCTGATACTGACCAAAGTTTTGCTTCTGATGGAATACAGCTAGGTTCCGCTGAGGGAACTGCTGTTTTGCTTGAGAGGAGGGTACATCAACAGTTCCTGAGCTAACTTCATTCCACTGGACTGGCATGTTATTTTTATGCAAATTAGAGTTAGCTCCATAGTTTACTTGGCATCCACCACCAACAGAGTTTGCATGGTTCATACTCAGATCTGGAACAGCCATTCTGCGCTGGTTTAATGCGTTGTTATTTTGCACTTTTGCGTTTACTTGGAAGTTTTGCATTTCACTGCCATACCCTGTAGAAGAGTTCTCCGTAGCCATCCCATTGTTTTGGGATTTGATGTATTGTACCACATCATCAGGCAGGACAATATCGTCATCTCCCACAGAACTATCTGTCTCACCAGGCATTGCTTCCATGGCAATATTTTCACTAATACTTGGGGGTCGTGGGGAGTACACGTGCCTAGCAAGGCTCCTGTCTGCATGTGGAAAGACTGGAAGGTTGAATTGTCTTCTGTCTGCATGAGGGTGAAGAAGATTCATGCTGTTGGTGCTATTGAAAGTATGGATTCTGGGAAGGGAACTTGGGTCCCCAGCAGGTCTCCTCACTGGATCACTTGCCCGTCTTGCACCAGGCGCTTCATGAGAGAATGCAGGCGATGTCCCATACACATAAGCATTGCTGTCACTACAACGCCTTGGCCCCGGAGGGAGACGAAATGAAGGCAAAGCAGGCTCTGAACCATCAAGGAGAGAGATTTTATTTCTTAGGGTCATCCTTTCCATGTTAGGTAGTGGTGTAGGTGGTGGGCCTCCTGTGGCAGCAGCATACTTAGCTTTCAGCCTGTACTGCTGAGCGGGTGTGAGATTCAGGAGACCAGAGAACCCATTACATTGACTGGCATCACTTGACCTGCGAGAGGCATCTGTGGAAATAGGGTCATAGGAGTCAGCAGAGCTTGTGTTGTTAGGGCGACTTCCAAATTGAGAAGCTTCACTGGAACGGCGGCTGGAGAAGTAAGGGGATATTCCTGACGATCTGCGGCTGACTGTGTAGGCAGAGCTGATAGTACTGGTTGAGCTGTCACGGCGTTCGGCTAGTTGGTTTAGCATGGTAATTTCACTGATGGACAGCTCAGTTCTCCTTGGGTTAGGCAGCATTGTAGAGGCGCCACACATATTGTCCAGCAGACAACCTGAAAGAAAAATAGAGAGAGAAAGAGAGAGAGTAAGAACATTGCTCAGTGATTAAAAAGAACGGGATCCCGTTATTGTACTTGGATACAAACAGTATGATCACCGTCATGTTGAATACTTATCCAGCTCACACATATAGATAAAGCAGGTTAGAAAATGGAAAGTGGTCTGGAAGAGACATTGTTGTCTTCCACATCACTTCCAACAAAATTGGGCAAAGAAAACTATTGTTTGTTCACATTGTATCTTACAATTTATGTAGATTGCTTTTATTTCGTATCCTGTGACTATTACTGAGTGTTGCATCTTATGATTTATGATGATTGTATTTTATGATCGTGATTTATCATTTGTTGCTTGTGTGTACACGGAGAGCTTATCCACTGGAGACAAATTCCTTGTGTGTCCAACCACACTTGGCCAATAAAGAATTCCACTCTATTCCATTCCGTTCTGTTCTGTTCTGTTCCGTTTCGTTTCGTTCCATTCCATTCTCATACAGCACAAAACACAGAAGATCAGGAAAGACAGCAATGACAATCAGTAATAGAACTGACTGCTTTGGAGAAATTGAATTAACAAAGGAACAGTTTCAGTTATAATATTTTTAGAAAGAGAGTGCCAGAATTAAAAAAAAAGTTATGGATACATGAGGTTGTTTGAACTTGTACAATTGATTAACCATTAAGACCATGAATATGAGGCATATAGGAAAAGGCATTTAATTTCTTTACTGAAATTATGGTATTATTCGTCTACACCTCTTATGACCATACTACTCCAGTGAGCTGCTATTTTGGTGCCTGTAAATATAGGGCACAAACAAAGAATGCCCCAATTAAAAAAAATAAAATCTATGCCTCCTTCATGTCTTTTTAATTTTCCATCTGAATCTAAGAGTGATGGACTGAGATCAGAAAATATTTGTTCAAGATGGCAGGGTAAGACTGAGAAGATGAAAATTTGTAAGGCAGGCTTCATTCTGCCCTTGCTGACCTAGAAAACTTCTACTGTGTTTCCCCCAAAATAAGCACCAGGCCTTATTTTCAGGGGATGTCTTACCTGCTTTCCTTAGGACCACCACAGCCAGGCCTCCCATGCCCTGACATCTGTCATGCCGCTGCCCGACTTCTTGCAGCCAGATGCTGCGTGGCTCGTTGTGCAGGTGGTGCTGCTGGCGGCAGGAGCTGCGTGGCACGTTGAACCATTGCACTCCATCTTGTACAACCAGATAGTGGGCGGGCCTTAACTAGGGTTTATTTTTTGGGTAGGGCTTATATTAGGCAGAGGCGTGAACATTGGGCTAGGGCTTGTTTTGGGGGTAAGCTGTATTTTCGGGGAATCATGTTATATTAGTCATTTAGCAAGTAGTCTTCAATTTATGACAATAATAGAGCCTGGAATTTCTGTTGCAAGTCAAAATGGTCATAAGTCAAGGCACCCACATAACAAGGTCTGATTTGATGACTTTTTTTGTGGCAGTCATTAAATGAATGTCATGGTTAAGTGAATCCATGTATGCTTATAGGTATTTTTTTGCCAGACACCATATAAAAAAGGGCAGGAATCACAGTCACATGATCATGCAACACTGCAACTGGCTCTTAAGGTGAACTGTTTGTCAAAAGCCCGAAATGCAGTCATGTGACTCTGCAGGTCATAAATAGTTTTTTTTTGGGGGGGGGATGAGGAGGGGTGTCATAAGTTCACTAAGTAACACAATCACTAAGCAACAAGTTGTTAAGTGAGGACTACCTGTACATATTTTGAATGGGTTAACTGGGCTAACTTGAATTTATATTTTTTTCCTTTATAAGTGTAAGGAATTCTATTGTACATAAATTAGACAGCCCAAAAATGTACATCTGTTCTAATCATAATTTTTATATTTCAAAACTGGCTACCATCCCAATATCCTTGTTCCTTTTCTGCAAGTCAAGAAACCTTCAAGTGTAATGCAAGATGTTATCTCTTTCAAGGTTGAGACATCACAAGAGATGCTGGTGCACACCCCCATTTTCTGTTTCAAGTATGAACCTGCACATCACTTTTCAAGAGGGCAGAAAAGCTTGGAATATTGAACATTGGAATAGAATATCTATTTTGTCTAGGTAAAATTTGGAGTGCGTTGCTCTTTCAAGTTGGCGTATACTCTTGAGTTTCTGTCTCATGCCCTGGTGGACATTACAGTTCAGAAACACCCAAAGGCAACATGGCAATGTGATACAGGAGCAGAGACAAGGGAAAGGGCGTTCATGCGCCTATTTCACTCATCTTATAGGTTTGAATCCCAGCGGAGCATCCAAAACAGTTTTAAGTAGAGAAAAGATATTCAGAAACATTGTTGGATAGATATCAAATAGTTGGTTGACTTACCATTGCCTGGGATGGGAGGCAGTTTGCTGTTTTTGACTTGTGGTGCTGGATTTGCCCATGAGCAAGAATCCTTCACTGTCCTGAGTTTCTCTTTCTTGAGCTGCTCGAGGCGTTGCATTGCTGTCATGTTTTTCCTTAGTTGAAGACCGACAGTTGAGTTACCGGATGAAACTGTCGAGTCCACAACAGGAGTATTATCCTCCAACACAGTCAGGTCCCCCAGACTTCCCCCACTGTGCATGTTCATTTCCACTCCACTGTCATTGTTGTTGATGCTCCCAAGGGGTGATGGTTCACTGCTGCATGATGATTGGCCACCAGGACTGGACTGATACATCTTAAAGAAGCAAAGAAAAATACCACCTATTGAAGACATTCCAACTTTTTTCCCTCAGTGTTCTTAGATAGCTCTATAAACTAAGGCTGTATTCAGAGTGGCTTCAGTTCATAATCCACTGCAAAATTAACACAAACAAGACAACCAAATGAATTCCTAGGAAATATACTATTCTGCTAAACATTTGGAATGTTCTGACATCCTTTGATTACTTCATACCTGGGCACATCTTTGTTTTTCATTTTTTTTTCTGACTTCTTTGTGTTCTTCTCTGCCTCTTTTTCCTGTATGATATTTAATCTGATTGGCTGCGATGACCCAGATGATTGAGTTGTTCTCCCACAACATCATCACAAAATATATTGAACTGGGATGTGTTGACAAAATCCCATGAATTAATACCCCCTTAAGTTAAACTGCAGTGTGGATAAATGAAAATAAGGGGGAAAATAGCATTGAGGAAATTGAAATATTTCTGGTCTCTATCTGAACATGTCAGAAATTAGCTATAAATTCTAGATGCTTTCAGGGCCCAAGAAAATAAATCTTACTGGGAAGGGGTAGGGGGAGGACTTTCTTAACTAAACCATATAAATTTTTTTTTAAAAAAGAAGCGATTTAACTGATTAAAGAATTTTCCTGCAGACAAAGAAGAAAAAAAATCAGAAAGCTTTACAGTGCTTATTGGGGCATACTATCTTCAGAGTTATGTTGTTTATCCTAGAAAGTTTTAATTTTTCTTTCTGAAAGTTCAGATTGTGTTCTTCAAACCTTGTTTTGATCTCAGGCCTGAGATTAGTGTATTTGTGTGTGTGTGTGTGTGTGTGTGTGTGTGTGTGAGAGAGAGAGAGAGAGAGAGAGAGAGAGAGAGAGATTGTTTGTTTTGTATTGATCTGTGTTTAAGACTGTTTTAGTCTGGGCTGTCCATGTGGTTTTATTTTTTTTTAATGCAGTTTTTGGTCCTATATATAAGCTGCCCAAATTCCACTGGAGTTTGGCAGCTATAGCAAATTTGAATAAACAAAAATATTTTGACTTAAGCTTAGGTATCGTATTAAATATTCTCAGATTTAAATTAGCACGAGAGGGAGAATTGTAGAAAAATTTAAGTCTACCCTTCAGTGCTGAAATTTGGTGAATTAAGAGTATGCAAGTCCATTGCAATTTTAATTTAAGCCAGATCTGTTCTTTAAACAAATCCTCATTACCTGATAAGCCAATGTGCCTATTATTGCCGACAAGTGTGATGGCACTGTAGTGCGGATACAGGATTTTCCATCAGATAAGCCACTAAAATGATTTACTTAATTTTTATGACTTTTTAAAGCAGTGGTATGTAAACAGCAGGGAGCTAAAAGCCAAGGAGGCGGATTTTCTTTTTTCTTTCTTTTTGTTAGCAAAGAATTATATGTGCGCTCTCAAGAAAAGTTAAGCTCTTGATGCCACTGTCAGATAAACCTGGAACCTGAGTAGATTTCCCCTTCTACAATGTGCCTGTTTATCTGTGGCAGAATCAAACCTGAAATGCTTTAGGCACCATATATGCCTTTTGCTTCAAAGGCGAGGAGCATGCTTGGCTGACACAGTCTTTATAAGCAGATAAGGGCATGATTTGCAGGCATGGGTTTGGTAAATGTTTTTTATTAGGAATTACATTTCACATTAAGTAATTTATCTGCAGTAAAAGTTAAATGTCCTGTGTTGGCTCCCTCAAAGGAAGGCTGTTTCGTTTTCTTTTGCTGTCTGACCCGTGGCATCGTGATTTATGATTGCTGGCCTTCTATGGCTATAGACTGGGAATGCTAAGTGACCCCTGAGTTGAATTGACTTTTCTCTTTTTTTAGCACAATATTTGTTCCTGAGGACTAAACAGCCAGTTCTGTCTACTATGCTTTATTTATCAAAGTGGATTTTCTTATGAACAAAGATTATTTGTAAATGGACAGGAAAAAGGTGAAATGTTCTAGCAAGAGGATGCTGGCAATATGATTCATAACCAAAGAGACCCAATGCTATAATAGCAATAGCACTTAGATTTATATACCGCTTTATAGTGCTTTTACAACCCTCTCTAAGCAGTTTACAGAATCAGCATATTGCTCCCAACAATCTGGGTCCTCAGTTTACCGACCTCGGAAGGATGGAAGGCTGAGTCAGCTTTGGGCCTGGTAAGATTTGAACTGCAAAATTTCAGGCAGCCAGCAGAAGTAGCCTGCAGTACTGCACTCTACCATTGTGGCTCAACAACATAATGTTGTTATAAGAGGGACTTGGCTGACATGAACACAGTAATGGAATAATATTTCTGCCACTTCTTAAAATATCCTATATAAATGGTAGGCGGCACTACAGAGTTCTCAACTTGTAACAGTTCATTTAGTGGTTGTTCAAAGTTACAGTATATTTTGAAAAAAGTGACATGACTGTTTTTCACACTTATGTCGTAGCATCCCCGTGGTCACACACCATCAAAATTCAGACACTTGGCAAGTGGTCCATATTTAAGATGGTTGCAATGTCCTGGGATCATGTGATCACCTTTAGCAACCTTCTGACTAGGAAAGTCAATGGGGAAGCAGGATTCACTTAACAACAGTGTTACCAATTGAACAACTGCAGTGATTTACTTAACAACGGTGGCAAGAAAGGTTGTTAACTGTCTCACTTAGCAACAGAAATTTTGGCCTCAAGATCTGCCTGTACTTAGTTTTGCTGGAAGCACGTATTTCACACCATAGTGTATCCTAAGCTGAAAATTTCATTCAAAAGAGAATCGCTTCTCTGTTCCACACTATGTCCTCAATTGAGGAATTACCACACCCCCATAAATTTTGGACCAGGGAGGATTTGTCTAATGAATTTTATCATGGGGGTTCTCAATAGGATAGTTAGCTTACTTGTGGAATGCCAAACATAGAAAGGATGAGAGAGAAAGAATTGGAGACCACTGTAACAGATACTTAACCATAGGCCATCATAGCTCCTGCAGGAAATCTACAGAGACCAACCACACAGCTGGTTTGCTTAGCCACATACACAGGACAAAGTACACTATGTCTTTTGTAAGAGACTTTGACAAAGACAGGGTATTTGCTCACCTTAGTACCGACTGTCCTTGTGAAGTTGAGTAGAAAAAGTTAAGAGAGGAGAAAGAACAGGTTGTTAGAACGCAGACAACACAAAAGGGAAGGGTTGAGGTTATTGATGGAACAAGACATGAGGCAAAAAAATAATAATGGCAGATTAGCAACAGCAGCGGTACAGATAAAAACACTCCTCAAATGTCTGTAACATCACATTTATAATCTGTTTTTACACTACCATCAATGTATACAGCACTTTACAGGATCCAAATGTGACAATATGTCTGGATACACAATCAGTACTGATGTCTCATCATGGGGGATCAGAAAATAAGTATTTTCAGAGTATCCAATTCCAGAAATAATTTCACTCCTTCACCCAGATGTTCTGAAGTGAGCTGAAATATATTTTTTAACACTCAAATATACAGAATGTGAAATGTAGCTCTCAAAATTATCACTACCATTA
Organism: Hydrophis major; assembly: GCA_033807585.1. Classification (NCBI taxonomy): domain Eukaryota; kingdom Metazoa; phylum Chordata; class Lepidosauria; order Squamata; family Elapidae; genus Hydrophis; species Hydrophis major. Next base: position 152,369,020 of record CM066328.1, on the reverse strand, counting down.
AAAATGTATGTCTTATTTAAATATCAGTAATGTACTTCATATTTGTGGTTGACATTTTCTTAGGGATATCTGTTCAATGTATCCTGGTTTTATATTTAATTCAAGTGCACTTTCTGGTATATCATAGCACTGACCTATCTGCTAAATCATATCTGCAATGAATTTAAGGTAAGTTTTTCTCAACCTCACCATCTGTCATTTGGTTATGTAAAATCAATGTATTCTGCAGAATACATTGCATCAAATGGTTTAAATATTTGTCAATATTATTAGTCTCAGGTAATAAATGTCAATATTATTTTTAAAAAACAGTGATTGAGTTTTATTTACTTTTGATTATTTTGGAAAGAACATGCCATGGCCCATATTTTAGCCAGATGAATAAAGCCAGACCAGGCCACACACACATTCATTCACATATAAATATAAGCTTCTTCTGTTGGGAAGAAGAATTTTTATTTAGTATTTAAACCAATATGTCCTTTTCTCCATCTTTCTTGCTAGAGAGAAGCTCCACTGATTTCTAGTCAAAATTAAGATGAAGAACACAATAGACAAGCTTCTTTTCATCTCATCTTCTCATTGCAAAATGCTCTTGCCCTCATGCTGAAATTCCCAAGTTAGTATGCCTACCTGTGTCACTTAACACTGCAACTAAAGAGGAGCAATTGAGGAAAGCCAGAAAAGTGGAACAAATGCTGAGACGAGTGGTCACAGGAGTAGGAAAGTTCTATCCCAGTTTTGCTAGGATATTTAGAGAGGGTATAATTTGGGGACTGTGTCAAGGATGAGTCATAGAAATCTACAGTTTGGAGCTTCTCACACTGAGTCTTTAAACAGTCTTTTCTTAATAGTTTGGAGAATTAAATGGACAATACTAGGATAGAGCATAATTATGGTTTTGCTTAGAACATGGACATCCAAAAAATAAAGTCTTTGTAGAAAACACTAATACAGTTACCCCTCTGGAAATTGTAGCTTCATGTGCTATTAAAATTCAAAATATTATCTCTCTGAGGGTGGACAATTGTATTTCATGGATTTGCTCCTGGGAATCCTTTCACATTTTAATCACAGTGTAATGTAAAAACTAGCCTGCTGTTTTGCTCATCAGGAAAAACAGGTTTCCCATTCTCAGAGAGAAACTCCAAATGTTATTTTTTCATCTTTTGTTTGGCTTATGCAGGAAAATATCTATTATACATGTCTGTGGATGTATGGAGCCTTAAATTTGATGTGGAAAAGGATGCTGAAAAAATTGGGAGTGGGCTAAGGCAAATCTAAACTGGGAGATCTGAAAAGATTGCACACCTGTGTGTTTGGGGGTGGAGTTAATATCTATTTGGTACATATTATACAGTACTGTCAATAAGTCAACTAAAGCAAGTGCTTCTCTTACCACAGACTTCTCTGTCTTTATCGTTTTGACTTGTAAACTGTCTTCTGTCCCTGTGGTGGTGCTGTTTGCCTCAGCCCGCTCTTCTGTAGACCGGCTGCTCTGCTTGGCACTTGCTTCATTGTCATTGTTTTCCTTAAGGACAGGTGGCCTCAGATGAATGTCATTGCGTTGCTTTTTGGTGACATGGGCTTCCGGTCCATGCACTGTCTTCACGTGTTTCCTGAGAGAACTGGGGTCTGTGTATCTCTTGGTGCAGCCCGGGATCTTGCAGACATAGGGTTTCTGCCAAAAATAGCAAAGCTGAAGCGACCCAACAAACAGCTGAGATATGTAGTTTAGTGGCAGTTTTGTGGAGAGAAAATGGTGAGAACGTAAGAAAGGTAAGAAAAGTATGTGAGAAAGGTAATTTTTTTTACATTTAGGCAAGGAAAACCAAAAGCACAGGTACCACAGAGAAGAGGGGGTCAACCTATCCTCCAAGGCACCTGAAAGCAGGACAAGAAGCAATGGATGGAAACGAATCAAGGAGAACACCAACCTAGAAATAAGGAGAAATTTCCAGACAGTTAGAACAATTAATCAGTGGAAGGACTTGCCTCCAAAAGTTGTGCGTGCTCCAACACTGGAGGTTTTTAAGAAGAAATTGGACAATATTTGTCTGACAGGGTATAGGATTTCCTGCCTGAGCAGGGGGGCTGGACTAGAAGACCTCCAAGGTCTCTTCCAATTTTGTTATTTTGTGACATGGGGCTGATATGTTTTAAATATATACCGGTAGCAATTTGTGAACTTATCATAGATACTATCACTACTCAGATAGAAGTCTAGTTTTACAATCTGGGATTGCGGAAGGAGGAACACTTTAGGAGTAGAAAGCTTGCTTTGTCAGATTTGCTTGGTTTGCAAACAATCTCGACATGGCCTTCCTTCGAATCTGCTCATAATCTTACTCATAATCTTCTTCTTAGCTATTCATAATCAATGACAGGATGGTTCCAGTATAAGAATCCTGTGTGTGCAAACTCCAAGCTTAAAATGAGAAATTGGGAATTGTCATAGGGTTCCTATCAAAGCATTTTAACACTTGGCTCAAAAATTGCATTGGACTGATTTCCATTTGTTCACATTATTGCATTAGTAAGATTAGCATGAGATGTGACTAGGACATGCAAGAAATCTTTTTTGGGCAACTTTTCTTTTGAAATATAATTGGCTTGGGTGGTTGATGGGAGGGAGAGAGACAGCATATTCTACAGAAAACTAGGCGTCAAACGGAACTGGGTTTATAGACCATCAGATCTCCTTCACATCTCCATCCTCTGTCAAATGGGTAGCTGTTTATGCTGTGGAGTGAAATCCAAAGCCCCACAGTGATTTTTGAAGATGATATGATCACTTTGAAAATTTGAGCCACTGATAACTACAGCACAAATAAACAGTGTTAAGCTCTACAGTTGGAGAGAGAAGCAAGCAAACAAACAGAAAAGAGACAGTCGTCCCCCCTCCAACCCAAATGCATTTCTTCAAATCTGCTTTCAGCAAGATAATTCTAGTAGCTCCTTCTGAAAGGCTGGATTCATATAACATTCTGCTTCAGGCAGCTTAAAGACTTTTTCCATTAGATCTTAAAAGGAGACCATCCAAAGAATGCTAGTTTGCTGCTCAGCTTGAGAGCAAAATACTTTTTTTACTTTCCTTAATTCTGATTTAGATATTGCTTTCCACATTCACGAAATGTAAAATCTCACTGGTTAATTCACCCATTTCTAAGATGGATGGGTAAGACTAGAAGGATGGAAACAATCTAGTTTCCCAGGTAAGAAGAGTACCTTATATTCATTCAGTGACCCTTATGCAGTCCCTGATAGGATCATAGATAGGATCTAGGCACACTAGTCTCTCTAAGAGAGGATGGGTAGTTTAAAAATGTGAAATAATTTTTATGATTAAATATGATTATTAAAAACATTTAATTTTTTAAAATAATTAAATCAACTGAAAATAGAAAGGTTACTCTGAGCAAAAATGTTTCAGATTGAGTTCGGTAGCAGATCCCATTTATCAGAATATAAAAGATGGTTAAGACTATTCCAAAATGGATTAGAAGTTCCTTTATTAAGTATACTCCTATTTTATTGTGATCAGTTCTCTAAAAGCCACCTGGAAAGTTTTATCTTTCTTCTCTCACAAAGCCCCTGAATTGATTCCATTGTTGACATTTTTTCTCTCTCATTTGATGGACATGCAGAGGGATGTACAAATAAACCCAATAACATTACAGTTTCATTTTTTCCATACAACAAGTAGAAATTAACCTCAAATTAGCAACTTGCTTAAACAGTGTGTCCTTTGCTAAGTGCCCAAAGAGATAATAAGGAGAAGCCAAGCATTGTTTCCTTAGGGAGGAAAGTATACAATTTAGATCTGCTCAAAAAAAGGTCCATTTAAAGCAGGGGTGTCCAACCTTGGCAACTTTTAAGACTCAACTCCCAGAATTCCTCAGCCAGTAAAGCCCCAGGAGAGAGGGGGGGAGGGAGAGAGAGGGGGGGGGGGGGAAGAGAAAGAAAAAAGAGAAAGAAAAAAGAGAAAGAATTGAAAGTTTTATAATAATCCCATCTGGAGCATGAATTGCCTTCTTGGTGAATCTACCTAGCTAGGTGTGAGCTGTTCCCGAGCAGACTAGAATACTTTGACTCATTGGTCTGCTTTGGGTGCAGCTACAACTTTGGCTTATCTTAATTTCTGCCCACACCTCCCTTTCTTAGGGAGAAAAAATTCCCTTACTTGATGATCAAGGGCTCTACTTCTTACCATTGCTAACCTTCTGCCACCAACACAGTTTTTTTTTTTGCCTTCCAGCCATACATTAACAAACATGAGATTTGTTAAGAAAAATATTTGTTCAAAAGGAAGCGGTGAGGTGGCAAAAGAGCTTCAAAAGGACCAGGGTCCATCACTGACAATGATCCCCAAGTTTTTGAACCTAATATCACTTTTAAAACCTTGTGTTTAGATTGTTCTACTTGTTCACGATAAAGTATACTTATGATTAGATTATACATTAATGTTACCCAGTCCCAGCGGTTTTTCAGAACTCTGGAGCATTTCCCCTTACTGTCCTTTGCTTAATTAGTGGTAATATAAGTTTCAACCTCAGCATTAGCCATTTGCAGCAGACCATCACATGTTGTTACAATAAATGCAATTTCCTGACCTTCCCCAGTTACTAATAATGGATCTTAATTAGCAAAGAGGACTACACAACATTTGTCTTGTGGGACAGCCCCTACACACTCCCAAGGCCATCCGTTTCATTTAGTTTTAGGCACTCAGACGGGCAAGCTTGGTGAATTTATTTCTCAAATATACCAACTAAAATTGAGCAGGAGGAATACCTCAATCTGGCCCAATTTATATGAGAAAATGTGTGGGCATTAAACTAGCATCATCTCCCCTTCCAGCACAATAAATATGAAAAAGTCACTATGGCATGATAATACATATTGCTGCATATTATTATCAACATTAAAAAATTTATTTTGGTAAAGGACATTTCCTACCTCGTTGGAATGTGTTCTGTTCTGGTGTTTTGCTCGATCAGAAGCATTGGAAAAGGCCTTATTGCATCCCTCGTGTTCACAGACATAAGGTTTTTCTCCTGTGTGTGACCTCAGGTGTGTCTTTAAGTTCTCTAGCCGTGAATAGGCTTTGGAGCAACCTTCAAACTAAAAAAAGAGAGAAAAGAAAATTGGAGTGTTAATCAGCTGGAGGCATTTTTCCATCTCATCTGGTTTTAATCTCTCTTGAAGAGAATAAATCCCAGGCAGATCTTAGCTTTCATGAGGCATCTGAGACAGAAAAGGTCCTCCCCCCTTTTCTTTTTTAATGCAATTTGTAATCTGGGCAACTGATGGAAAGCAGGTGCTTGTACTTTTAAGACCAGCCCACTCATTGGGGCTCTCTTCATGCACAATTTTCATGCAAGCAGCATTCCTGTTAGAGTCTATGTTTAGAACTGGGCTGCAGGTCTGGACTTCAGAGATCTAGATAAGTCACTAAACTGCAGCAAAATACACTAAAACCTTTAACCAACACATTGCAATTCTGAATACAAACTTCCATATTTGAGCAGGACAGCTGGCCAATCCTGTTTCCTATTTCTATGCCCGGATCTCAGTATGGGATTGTCTTCCATTCAATTCTTTACACTGAATAAGGATGCAAGCTGAATGTTGTAACCTGGCCTTCTGTTTGATATCCTATTCCTTGTCTCAGTTGACTTTTAAACAACAAGGGCAGGCTGAGACATGTTGCACAATGAACCTGAACACTTCTTCACCAAATAAGTTTTTAATGTAGATTATGGCTGTGTTTGGAAAGAGGTCTTTTGCTCTGAAGTTAAAAGTGCAAATAGAGTCACATCTGGCTAGATGCTACCATCCCTAGATGCAGAAGGTGTTGCTTTAACCATTGGGATTATCAAATTGCTTTGTGGCGTTTCATGTAAAGAGCACATCTAAATGGGTGACATGAATCAGACATAATTAATTTAACAGGAGACCAGCGAAAGGAGGAAAATAGGAGCCTTGCTCACTGGATGTGTTTGTGAAGCAAAGTCCTTTTTGCAATTCAAGCAATCCAGTTGCTCTCTTTGTGAAATCTCTGTTTTGCTAATCTGCAGGAGATAGTGGCACACAGCATAAAGTCTCCTCCTGATTGGGAGCAGTTTTTGCTCTTTTGCTGGATATGCAGTGGACATTTGCTGGATATTATATACTTAATAAGCACAAGTGTATAGAGAGTAAAAAATGCAGGGCCATTCTTCATATACTGAAACCTGCTCTGTGCTGTTGGCCACACGTGGGGGATTGTAGTATTGGAGACACTTGGAATCAGAGTGTGGGGTTATCTTAATCATCTGTCAAACATCTTTTCTTCCCCTCCTTCTGCACCAGATCCCACCTCTCAAAGAAATCCTGGGTTTTTCTCTACCTTGAGGTAACAGAGACCTTCCCTCCAATCAGATGCAAATGAGAGAGAGATATCCTATTTTCCTTCCCTGCCACTGAAAGGGTCTTCCTCTCATTCTCTCAGTGCTATGGCAGAGGAGTTTATATGTTTGATCTGCTCCAGATTGCAACCCGCCCCTGATCTGCTTGTGTTAGATAGAGAGGCACATGCCTGCAGTAGCTTGTTTGCCGACGCCTCAGGCTGAGCACACTTCCGCAGTGACACTCTCTTACCGTGCACTTGTGGGGTTTTTCTCCAGTATGCCTTCGCATGTGCACCACTAGCATGTATTGTGCTTTGAAAGGCTTCTGTTCCCGGGTACATTCCTGCCAGCGACAAACAAACTCCTTCTTCTCCCCATGAATATGATCATTGTTGATGTGCTGAAAGACAAGAAGAAGAAGCTGGGCTGTGAAACGAGAGGCTCGGCATCCCCAAGTCACTTCTGCCAGGAAGATGGAAGGACATCTTATTGTGCTCCAGTCTCTCCTTGACAGGTTTCCTGAGTGTTCTGGATTGCCCTTAGATGAATTGAACCCTGTCACTGTATTATTCATGCAGTTGTTCTGGTTAATGGGCTTAGTTAAGTGTCATTTATCTCTTTTTCTTTTTGGTGCCTTCAGTCAATGTTGACTCCTGATGACTGCCTGGAGAAATCCCTGCAATTTTTCGCTTTTGAGAACCAGTTTCTTGTAGTGCCTTAAGGCATCAGGTTAGAAACTGGGAGACCATGAGTCTAGTCCCATTTTAGGCACAAAGCCAGTGGGGTGACCTTACGCCAGTACTTCTTTTTTTTCACTTCTGAAAAACCTTGACGAGAAAACTTCAGGGGCTGACTGGCCCAGGCATTTGCCAGGAGTGAACACTGATTTGAAGGCCTCCAAAAAAAAAAAAAAGAAAAAAGAAAAAAAATGTTCTATTTTAAACTTCACCCTGCAATCTTCCAAGAGGAGGTTTGGCTTCAAAAGGCAGTATCAGATAGTTCAGAATATATCAATATACATGTTTAATTGGGGAAATCCTCCTGGCCTCCGGGTGCTTTGTGTTATGGATTCATACACGTGTTGTCTTCACGATCCACAGCGACAACAAAACCTGGTCAGAGAAACATTTAGAGCATAAGAATTCCTTAATTTTAATACTGTTCTGGTTCAAACTCTTTTCAAGTGAAATATACAATCGCCAGTTATTTAGGTCAGTTTGCTACATTTATAGCCTACTGTTCCAACAACAGCTTTGAAGCAGTTTGTTATTTTTTTCTGGACTTGTCATTCAGGCAACGTGCAGGAACAAGCTTCTTTTGGTCGGTGTATTTGTAGAATGCAATTTAAGGACATTTTCAGATTGCAGACAGCATTGAGCAAATTTCAGTTGTATTACAAGTTCATTTTGCATCAACATAAAGAAAGTAAGAGTTAACATGTTCCCAAAATGTGGTCTAAACAGAGCATTGCTAATACGAAAGCCCAGAAGGAATAATTTAAATCTGCAGCATAAAAAAACTGTGATTCTTCCTTATTGTGATAATAGGGCAGTTCTTATTTGATGTTGCTCGCTTGCTCATTCCCTTAGATCTATAAGAACATCTTCTTTGGGCTACTAGGTATTGCCCATATAACAACTCTGGCCAACATATGTTGGTTTAATAGACATTTTACTGCTTCAAGAGATCTGTAGGTTTTTGGATGGGGTATTGCCTGAGATTTCTCGCACTCACAAACAGAATTCTAAGGTTGCTTCAGAAAAATTCATGACAAATAATGAAGTATCTAAGTGGAAAATGTGTAATGTCCATACAGCTATTAAGAAAAAAAAGGAAGGAGATAAGGGTATAAGGAGTGTACTGCAGAATCATATGTGGGTGCCATGTAATTCAGCCGTACAAAGGGTTGGTCTTCTGTGGTGACAGTCACACAATGAAATTGACCTGACTGAATGCTTAGAACCCCAAAGGTATCTGCTACTACAGAGTGTGGAGATCTGGGACTAGGCCAGGGGTGTCAAAATCGCATTGTTACGGCATTGTCACGTGATATATTGCAACTTTCCCTGCCTTCGCTAAACCAGGTGTGGGCATAGTCAGCGTGTGATGCATCTGGCCCGCGAGTTTGACAGCCCTGGACTAGGCAGTAAGACCAGCTCCATTTCATGAACTGACATTACCTCTATCTGTCAGCAGCCTCCACCTAGCGATGCATTGTTGAAAATGATCCCAGATTAAATAGTTGTTGAAAAAAAAAATCCTAAATCACTTGTAACAGGATAAGTGGATGGCAGAAGGACAAATCCTGTGTTTCTGTATTTTTAAATATAAATTATCCTCAGATCTATAAGATTTCAGGGGACCCCAGTTCCAACGTTGCAAAAGTACAGACCATCACTAGAGACTCACATAACTTTTCTGGCATCTAGTAATTTTTCTGGGTTCTTGTAGCCCAAACCTGATAAATCTAATTTTACTCAAATATTAAACTGCTAAGGAGTTAAACTGAAATATTAAATCTTGTTTTAAGGTTGATTTTATTACTACATTTTAGGAAAAATATAATTACATATAATTATCTGTACCTCAAAAAAATATGAAACAAACCATTTCGCAGCCATATTATTGTTTCTAGATATAAAGTCTTAAAAGGCAGTACCTGAAGGGCTTCTTAGAATCTGGATTTCTTTTCCATTTAACACTGAGATTTAACATGTGTGCTGCATCCCTAGAGGCACACAACTCAGACGAGCCTGGATACTTTAGAGGAGAAGCACTCATGTGAAAGCAACACTTTCTTTCATAACTGCACAAAGCACACACTCTCATGTTATCTTTCTAAATTCTTCATATGCATTCCTGTCTAATACTTCGCAGCAGCATGTCTTCCCTGGCTCAGGGCTCTCCTGATTATACTTCAATTGACTTTTACTTTTCAGAGTTCTGCAAAACTCCTTTTATTTTAGATAGGCTAAAAAAAAAACCTTTCCTTTTCTCTGTAGAATTTAGAACAACATTCTTTTAGAGTAGAATTATCTTGCTACTTCTTTGTAATTTCTTTGATGAAAAATAATGAGCATAATGGCAAGCCATGGAATGACACTCTTTGCCTATCAGAAATTGTTTACATGAACAGTTTTGGGCAATTTTGGGCAAACAGTATTGCATTTGAATAGGAAAAACCCATTTGTACAAACAATGATGAACTGGTTTGCTGAGAATCAAAAGCAGAAGTAAACAATTGGCTTGTATGTATTGTAATGAAGGAAGGAGGAGGAGTGAATAGAGATAAGTACCTACAAGGTGGGAGCAAATGACAATCCAAGCATCATGGCATCAGCTCTGCCTCAGGTGTCATTTTGTAACATATAATTACTTTGTGTGGGTCATGGTATCATGATTCAAATCACCTTTGATTTGACCATCATAACGACTCTTGGGTCATGCTCACATGTTAGGCAGGACAAGGAAGCGAACATGACTGTGAGTGCCAGGAGAATAGAGTGTCAAGTAGAAGTAGTCCTGCTTGTCTCTTCAGTGCATCTCTTCATTGCACAATCAACACAAGACTGGATCACTCAGTAATCAGTCCACAAAGGTTTTCATATTACAATAAAGTCCAGCAACAGATCAGTATTGATCCCAGAAGGCTGTGTGCGGCAACAGTTATTCTTTCATGCTGGCTGCTGAGAAAAATGGAAAACTATCCAAGACTTTCCTGCAGCTACATTCTCCTGAACATTTTACTTCATTTGGCAAGGTTTACTTATGCCCAGTTGGATCATTTTTAAAGCTTTGTAGTTTGAGTATTGGCTGTGCAACTCACACTATACGATGGGAGGCTAAATCCTCAATCCAAGAGCTTAGGTCTCTTTTCTAAGAACACTTACGTGGACCAGCTGCTCCTGCGTATCATACTCCTTTGTACAACCTTCCCAGTGACAGTTGGTCTCATAAATAACTTCAGGCTCCTGCTTGCATTCATCCTTATCAAGTTCTTCTTTCAAGTCTGTCAGAAGTTCCTGTAAGATATAAAACATTTTAAGTACGATGGACTGGTTTTACCAGAAATCCTCAGTCACCCATAGATTAGCTAACAGGTGCTATTGTGTGAGAGAAGGGAGCATTCCTGATCAGCTAAAGTCAGAGGACCTGCACTGAGATATACTTGCATGAAGAGACAAGTGCCATAAAGCTGGCCAATTGGTTGAAAACCTGAACAGATATTCCTCATTGTATTGAAGGCACATCTTCCGCCTGGGTGTTCGACAGCCATTTTATTTCTCTCTCTGACTTTCTTAAAACTCATTTTGCTCTCAAAAATCGATGCAGCTTTTTATTGTGCATATTCGTTAACAAAACTTAAGGAACAAGTATTAAGTACAAAACAAGAGCTAGGTTCTGCAAAGTCAAACTGTAAAGGACGAAAGCTGATACAAATGATTTAAAATAGCACAGGTAAGGTTTTGGTTTTTTTTAAGTTGGGTTGCTTTGTGTGTAAACGTGGCATCAGGACATTTCTTGAAATGGAAGGGAAAGGGAAAGGGAGGGCCACTGGCCAAAGATGTTTAGCAGGCATGCAGGAAGATACTCCTTTAAAGATTTAAATCCTAAGCAATTTGCTGCTTTAAAAGGCAAACAGTAGCACTTTAAAAAAGGCACTCGAACAAACAGTGAAGAATGTAAGATGTAGCAGAGGTCTTCAAACTTGACAGCTTTAAGACTTGTGGATTTCAAATCCCAGAATTCCTCCTCCAGTCATGTTAGCTCAGGAATTCTGGGAGTTGAAGTCCATAAGTCTTAAATTTGCCAAGTTTGAAGACCCTTGATGTATAAGAAATCTGCCTCTGCTTCTATTGGGGACAAATGTGGATATTTTACTCCCAACAGAATCTATGATGGCACAAATGCAAATATCAAGTCAAGTCTAGCCAGGGTCTTGCTTCCTCTTAAACACCCATAGCACTATAGTAGGAAGAGTGGGAGTACTTTATTCAGCCTGCAAGGTGATCAGGAATGGGGACCTTCACTTCTCTTTTCTTGAATTGTTAAAATATCCTGGGTTTTTCTCCAGGGCTTTCTAGAATAGGGGTCCCCAACTGTTTGGAATTGGGCTGTAGAAGTGGCAGGTGAGTGTGTGCATGCGAGCTGCACATGCATGCATGCTTGCTGGATGCTCTTGTGAAAACCTTCTCCCCCCCCACCAAACCTGGAAAGGTTGGGGAACTCTGTCCTACAATACCAAAATAATTACACTTTTTGGTAATCAGAACTTTATGAACAGCTCTGCTTGACATGAATGTGAGAAGACTGCAGAAGCAGGAGCAAAGTTACACGCTTGACATCCCTTTCATGCCTTTCACATAATCAGGTGACCACATGATAATCCAGAACACGTTGCTGAAGGAGAAGCCTCTTACAATGCGCCAATGGTGCAGTGAACAGGAAGGATATTTCCATCGTTCATGACAAGAGAAGAAAATGCTCAGTGGCTACTTTATACCTCAAATAAAATCAATTCAAACCTCTCCCTTCATTGGTATGAAGGGAGGCCACAAGAAAAAAGTGCTCTGGACCAGAAATCTGTAGATAGGAAAATGGATAAAGTCTGGCATTTGAATTTTACACCAGCTGCAAGTTCCAGAAACAGCCCTAAAGATAAGCATAACCAGACTATGCCTATTTGCAAGAGGTTATAGCTTGAGATATCAGACAAATCACATGAAAGAATCGTGTGGCCCTAACTTTCCAGATCCACTTCCAGCCTGCAAACCTTTCAAGAGGAGAGTGATCCCATCAAGAACTGATCAAAAACAATCTCCTATAAAGTGTACAATAGATGAGATAGAATATAGGATGCTCAGTTGAAGAGAATGAAAAGCACAATTTGAAAACAACGTGCCAACATCCGAAACAGACCTCCAGTGTTCTCCAGAAAAAAGCACAAGGAGAAAAAGTATTCTTTCATCGCTTCAACATTTCATGATACAAGCCAAAGAAATCAATGCAATTCTCAAGAAACACTTCAAACATAACACAAGTGTATGGTGCATATGCATTTTTTGGGAGGACTGAGCTTGTATATCACAGACTGATGGGCCAGCATCAATCAAAAGCGATGACAGGATCTATGCTTAGGCAGCCTCTGACCTGGATGCTGCTGCATGTAACCCTGGATCAACAAAAGTAGTTGCACAGGCCAATAACCACCACCTTCAGGAGGTCCCTAGAGAAATCCTTCAGATTTTCCTGTTTGCTTCCATAATTCTGTTCAAGATTACTGAAAGGAGTGGGATGAAAGAGAGAGAGAGAGAGAGGGAGGGAAGGAAGGGGGGGGGGAATGGGTGTCACTGCTGGGCGTGCATATGAGCATGTTTCAGCTCCCAACTGCAGGCTGCCCACCTATGTTTAAAAGAAATCTGACAGAAGTTTGTCCAGCTTTGCGGTTAATTACACTTTATTTACTTAAAACATTTATATAACCTCTCATCTTATAACCAATTGTGGGCAGCTCCCAACCAAAAGTAAAAATAACATAAATGCTATAATAAAGCTATAGAACTTAGTGTAGGACTCATGATAGTCTTTTATTCTTTATTTCTCCAGTGTAAATTTAAAACAACTGACAATTCAAACTCCTTAAAATAAAAAATTATCCTCAGAAAGATCAGTTTTTATCAAGGATTGAATTAAAAAAGGACTCTTCCAGACAAGGCTGTTTTCCAATTTTGATGAAAAAGTTAAGCATAATGCAGTCTTTAGTCCTAAATTTTCCAGTGTCCTTACAATGCTGCTTTTATTTTTATTATGCCCATACAGAGCTTTGAATACATTGATATAAAAGCATCCACAATCCTACTTAATATCTGACCCTTTCAATATCAGATAGTTTTCATGATATGCTGGGGATTGCCTCTAGGTGCAACACTTCATTCATTAATAAAGTTTCAAACTGAATCAATAAAAGGCTTGTTTTATTATTTTATTCTTTAGGTTCTCATGGTGATTTCTTGTCATGACTCTGAATTTTATACAATTCTTTAAAGACTGTAGATTGGATTAATTAGCCAAAACCACCCACTGTTGATTGCTTATGATGAAATGCTGGGAAAATCCAGACTACTTATATAAATCATTTTTATAAACTACCCTAAATTTTTACAAGTTAGGGTAGCACAGAGGCAAACAGTTAGTCAAGGAATAGCAAGTACATGTTGTAATGCATTGGGAAGGATACTGCTCAAAATTGTCCAGTATTAATTGACCAAGAGTGCCTGCAGGAGAGCATGTCAAAAGAATCAAGATAGTGACTGTGATGGGAGCCCTGTCCTTATTTTTTTACATGGGTCATCTACTTCCTCCCACTAAAGAGTGTTCTAATTTTGTATTGTATAGTTTTAGAGCATAGTTGGGCTGTTGATGACAATGCAATGCTGCAAAACTTGCTATTTTTTACACCTAGCTTTCTGTTCTAAGGGCATAATAGCTTCTATTGAACAAGTATATCAGGAGTACAGTAGCAATAGCACTTAGTCTTAGATACCACTTCACAGTGCTTTACAGCCCTCCCTAAGCAGTTTACAGAGTCAACATATTGCCCCAACAATCTGGGTCCTCATTTTACCTACCTCAGAAGGATGGAAAGCTGATTCAACCTTCAGGTGGTGAGTGCCGAACTGCTGGCAGCTGGCAGTCAGCAGAAGTAGCCTGCAGTACTGCATTTTAACCACTGCACTCATATACTCCTATTTATAGTATTAAATACTCATATTTTCAAAGAATGCCCCTGACATGGTGCAGAAAGTCTAGGGTGACCTTTCGAGCTGAAAGAAGGTACACATTCCTGTGTTATGCTTTTGCGTTGCAGTTTACAATGCAGACAAGCATCTGAAGCGGTGATTCTACACTTCTATAAAGTTGAATTAATCGGAAATCAACTTAGGTCTATATTACAGAATGGCACATAGGTACACACAAAAGGTACACACAAAAGAAATTTTAAAAATTGGGCCTTGCTAGGAAATGGACTTTTGTGAAACATATGTATGTATTCAGATACGGATATGTCACATGGAAATATTATGGAGTACCTGTAAAATGTTTTCCAGGAGAGTTCTAAATGTAAAATGTGTGAAGAAATCCATGCTTAGCCCCAGATGCCAAATACCAGAATCTGGATCTCCAATGGCAGATGGAATTACTGCACCTTGGATGCTCCTTACATTCCTGTACAAATTCTTTTTCCCCGGAAGAGAGAAAATCCCCTTTTCCCGTCTCTTGGCGTAAGGCAGCTCTCTGGTTTGATTATGCTGGGAGTAAAGCAGGATTGTTGTTTCAGATCCTGTGTTGTTTTGCTGTCTTTGTATGCTGAGCAGTTCCCAAACCAAATGCTCTAGAGAGGTGTCTTTTTGCCCTAATTGTGCTGACTACAGCATGTTTATCTTTCCCAGATATGCTATCTTCATCAATTTTACCAGCCCCCTGATGATTGTACATGTTGCTGTCCCCATGCATCATGCCCAAACCCGCTTCTGAACTGGAACTGAAAGAGAAATTTGTCATAAACTCTTCTGTTGGCTTGACAATAGCAAGCCTCATATTTCATGAAAATGAAGTGCCTAGAGCACTCCAATAGTTTACAGTTGTGATAAAGAACCGTCAGAGAGTGTGTCAGCCATTAAGCCGCCTGGAACTCAGCAGTTCTGATAAGGACACAGAAACCGGTGGGCCTTTCTGGGTGTCAAATACCGTGTCACCGGGGTAAAGGATGCTGCTCTCAGCAATTGCTTCCTGAAGAGGAACAAGTCTCTTATTGGGGGCTTCCTATTGTGACACAAGTTCTTCTTGTCATCTATCTTTGCTCTCCGATACCATTATCACTTGCTTAGCGAGTCAGAAGTGTCAAACATCTTTCTTCTGGTTGCTTAGATGCAGTGTGACATGTCTGTTGAAAAAAATGCCATGACCAACATGTTCTTTTCCAATAGAAATCTGCAATCATGTTGAGATGTGGGAAGGAGATTATTGATCTTGAAACATTCTCACTGATACATTTTGTCTAGAAACCCCCAGTCATTCCAGCCTGTGCAACTTTCAAAGTGCTTTCTATTCAGGATGTGAACTGCAAATTTGCTAAATTCTGATCACTGAATCCCATACTCAGACTGTCCCTGACATTCTTGAGACACTCCCTACAAAGGGTGTCTGCCTATTTAATGTCAAAAAAGAATGTCATTTGTACGGCATCAATCTTTGCAATAAACAATTTCAAATAAGTTTAGATGAAACAGCCAAGGAAAAACATATTGCTAATGACCCAGTACCTAAAAATAACATTTTCCAATTCCAGCATGGCTCTATCACTTAATGTATTTCAAAGACAATGTACATCCCACACTTGAGGTTGCTGCCTTCTTCCTCACTGCAAATTCATAATTTGTTCAAAGAATTGTGGGTTACAAAATTCTAGCTAATCAATCCAAGCACTGAATGTAGTCTTTCCTTTAAGAGTTACCTGAGTCGGTGGAGAAGCTGGTGGTAGAATCTCTGTTTCAGTCTTGACTTTACTGCGTTTATGAATTACTGGATTGACTGTGCTGCTAACGGCCGATTCACTGCTTTGCTTGTTCTAGTAAAGCAAAAATAAAAGGATGATGAGTTAAGTGGTCATGATCCACATGCTTAAGTAAATGCAGCATTGTAGCATTATAATTGACCGAAATCGGTCAGTTTCAGATGACTGATAAGCAGCTGCTGTACATCAGGATGAAAATGAATCCAGGAAAAGAATCCCCCCCTCTTAAAGCCTGCCTTCATTTTCTGAATATTATTATGCTCAGTGAAATATCCCTTGTAATGTATTTCACCCAGAAATGTACAGTATTATTGTTTGTCTGTGATGGACAAACTACATTATTATTTTTCAAGGTAGCAGCCCCTGGGTCAGAGAGGGTCACTTAAAATCATGGGTCTGGCTCTCGGAGATCTCCAAGGCTGTTGATAAATGCTACATTTTAATGCATCAGTAAAGGAAAGTTATTATTCATGTTGGCAACAATTCTGTGAATTGTGTTTGAAATTAAGCCAAATATCATCTAGGTCCATTCATTTTGGAGTTTCAGGACAACACATCACAATCAGTTGCTGACTTTGGCCAACATATGTTGTGTTTCCCTAATTTAAGGTTCAGGATAGCCCTGCTACTGAGGAATAAATCTTCATCTCCATTAAAAAGAAACCCTTTGAATAGCAAACATTTTACAATGCTATTTTTCACACCCTACCTCACATGACAACACAATTGCTTGAACTAGCTGCTTCAGTATGAATTGGATTAACAGGACAGATTTCACCGAATCCATATTTCAGTAAACTGGGAATTTCAGTTTACTTTAACTGATTCATCTGCATTTTGGAGACAAATAGCTGTATTCATTCCAAGTGGATACATTCAGTCACTTGCCAACTAAAAGGCACTCTGTCATCAGAACGCTACCTGATGAAGGGCAAATACATATATTAAGTTGATCTTGTAGCAACCTAGCTGCTTCATAATCTGAATACCAGTTCATTTCATGGCAGATCACTGCAGTTTATCAGCATTCACTGCTGGAGATGCACAAGCACTGAGACACCGTTGGCCAAGGGTAAGACAGGGTAAGAGCACTCTATGAGGGGGGGCGTCCAGAACTGGGAAGACTTGGGATGCCAATGATTTAACATAAAAAGCAAGGGTGGTGGTGAGTGAAATTGACAGGGCAGTTGAAAAGATTAATGCTAAGAGGCTCACCTGGGCTTTGTGAAAGTGCTTTCCACAAAACCACCTGAAACCCTGCCAGAAGCTGATGAGGATCCTACCTGGCTGGACTCAGCGATGCAGTTGCTGCTGTTGCTGATCTGAGCAGGAGAAGAGTTGACCGAGATGACAGCCACATGCTGCCGGGCAGGGAAAGTTGGAGATGGCTGCAGAAAAGGAGGGGTATGTCCAAATGCTGAGCTCAGGCCTCTTTGCTGGTTCAGAATTTGTTGGTATGTCACTGGGTTGATCGGATGAGGGAAGGTAAAGGCAGGACTGGAGAGAAGGAAGAAAGATCAAACTGGATTGGTGGAGCCTTTAACAATTACAATAAATCACCAAAGTTTGCTAAGGGCAGTTGCTGAATGGAAATCAGCCTGGCTGGGCTACTTCTTCCTCTAAACAGCAGGTTATCCCATGCATGTCTTACTTTTGAATCTTAAAATATTTGCTTGCAAAATAGGTAGAAATAACAAATGAGTTGGATCCCTAATGAAGATCAGGGGTATCAAACTGGATTTCTCGGAGGGCTGGATCAGCATTGTAGTTGTCCTCCATGGGATGACTGGGGATGGTGGGGGGGGGGGGAAGAGACAGGTTGAACACCCCCTGTGTCCCATTTTGGCCAGTAGAGTGCTGTAAGAGGCAGTCCAGTTCAAAAATGGGGTGCACGGGGGCAGCCTGTGCCTCCCCCTGCACCTCATTTTTGCTAGGAGAGGTACCGTGGCCTGGTCCTTTGCTATTTTCTGGCCACATTCTGGCCTGCGGGCCGGATTCACAAGCCTTGAGTTTGACACCCCTGTTTTAGATTATTACATTTTCCTTTGGTGCACTCTGGATTTTCCAAGGAATCCCCTTAAGGCAATTTCCCTTGACTTTATGCTTTAAAAAAAAAAATCTGAGACTTATCAAGCTCACTGGAGCTGGCCTTTGTAAGTTGCATATTATCTCTTTGCTGGCCATGAATTACACATGGTCAGTCCAAGTTTATCAAAAGATCACTGATGAGCGCCAGAGATTTTTCGGGAGCCATGTATCATTCAAGGTCAGTATTTCTATTGAGATATTGTGTGCTGTTTACTATAGATTCCTGGCATTCAATGGCCCTGCTGCTTCTGTTATTTGAATCCTTCAAGGGAGGAATTGTACATGTGGAAATTACTGCTTACTATAAATTAGAAATTGGATTAATGGGCATGTAAAACCCAACAAAGTACAAGAATGTGATGATGCTTAAAAAGAATATTTACTCATACCATCAGGAAGTGTGAGTCCCATTTTAATTATTTTTTTTATTAGTGGTTCATCCAAGGATTGACACATTTATAAATAATCAGAGAAAATAATTTAAATAACATTGCTCAGTTGTTGATAGCTTGGGGAAATAGATACAAACTTTAAATAATTGTTTACAATTGACAAGAGATGCACAGTTTCTGAAGAACATAAAATAATCCACTTGAGGCCTGTTCACTTTCAACTTAATGGAAAAAGAACATAGCCCTCTCTGTTTCTGAAATCAGGGAATAGCTTCATCCCTGTATACCAATAAAAACAGTTGGAATAAAGGTTTGCAAACAAGACATCTGCACAAGTTCCATTTCAAAAACCGTTGGTTTTAATAACCAAACGAATATGATTCAATGTGAGAGAATGAAAAACTGCTTATTTTGTCGCTTTAACTGTGGAGAAGCCATAGGCATTTTACAATCTCTGGCTCACATCTGGCCCCTTAGTTGTCCTGATTCAAAATTAAATAAGGCTTTTCTGCTAGAAGTACTGATGGGGGTGAAGTTAAGTGATTTGGCAAGCCTGGCAGGCCAGCTCACCTCACGCTTCGGAAGTCAGGTAGACAGGCCCCTCTTTGGGCTGCTTATGGTGCAATAGACTGACTGCTTCTAAGGCCATCAAAGGCCTGTCCTTCCTAGGCCATGCATGCAATACAACTACATTGGTTTTATTTTGAAGGCAATTGCTATTTTTCTTTTCAATTTGTGTATGTGTCCATGTGCATGCCTATAGTATGCACCTATTCCACATCTCCACAAGAATCCCAGTTTGGCCCCTGGGGAAACTGAATTGCAATCCCTGCTATAGTTTAGGATTGTGCCAGAAACTGAAAAGTTGAGAATTTCATTGTGTGAGGTATTTCATCTTCCCTTACCTTATTGCCCCTGCTGATAAATGGCCATATGAGCCACTAGCGGCAGAACTGCTTCTGGAATTATTAATATAAGCAACCAGGGAATTTGGTGAAGTCCGAATCATGGTTTGGAGGTCAATGCTGGCATCAGACAAGGGGGATATAGAAAGCGCTCGCTTCCTGCTGAGTCTTGGCGTTACTCTTGGGCTGGAGAATCTTGAAACTGTGTGAAATGAAAATAAGGAGAGAGAGCATGGTTCCAGAGTAAAAGAAGCTGTTTTTCAATCTTTTTAAAACAAGTAATTCAACACAACACAATTAATTTGAAATTAAATACAGGTAGTCCTCAACTCACAACAGTTCATTTAGTGACCATTCAAAGTTACAATGCCCCTGAAAAAATGTGACTTATGACCGTTTTGCAGCATGCCCCATGATCATGTGATCAAAATCCAGATGTTTGGCAACTGGTTCATATTTATGACCTTTTCTGTGCCCCAGGATAATTGTGATCCCCTTTTGTGACCTTATGATGAACCAAGTCAATGGGGAAGCCAGATTCACTTAACAACTGGGTTACTAACTTATAGACTGCAATGATTCACTAAACAACAGTGCCAAGAAAGGTCATAAAGTGGGGCAAAACTCACTTAACAAATATCTCACTTAGCAACAGAAAGTTTGGGCTCAAGATCTACTTGTACTTAGTTTTGCTGGAAGCACATATTTCACACCATAGCATATTCTAAGCTGAAAATTTTATTCAAAAGAGAATCGGTTGTCTGTTCCAAAATTGTGCTCGTAAGTCGAGGATTAACATGTACATTTACAGTTTGCGTGATGTTTATATATGGTCAGTAAGACCATATATAGAAACCATTTATTTATGGGCATTCAGAATGATAACCTCAGTTGTTATTACACGAGTGACCACAACCGACTCCTGACCTTAGATGAAAGAAAGAGAAGAACAGAATGCTACTATCTAGTGCTCTCAGTGCTATGAAATGGCAACATTTCCAAGGAATCCCGCTGGGGTTGTTTGCAGGGAATGGTCAAACAATGAAGACTCCAAAAACTCAAGACTGTCACCACAACCATATGACTGTGCCTCCCCCTTTCACTGGTGATACAGGTGCAATGCATGGAAAACGGATCAGGATTTTGATCAGATGATCGACAATCCCTTTGCAATGGTCCCAGGTATTATAATCCTTTCTAATATGAGATTAATAATGTCGACAGTATTGTTAATTATATGAGCCTCATAGATCCTGGAATGCACTTCTCAGTGAAGTTTAGGTGGTATCTCCTTTGATATAACTTTGATGTCAGTACAGATTTAAGGAAAAACAAAAACCCAGCCCTCCGTGATCTAACTGAGTTTTCTCTGGTCTCTTTATTTTTATATAGCATTATGAGATTTATTGTTGACTGATTTGTTGCATGCAACCAACCTGTTACTTTGCTTTCATTCTGGTTGTAAGTTGCTCTGAGGAGTTAGGGTGGCATGTAAATTGCCTTGCATAAATTAAGAAAAAAGGCACACAAAAGTTGCATGTGATACAAATGTCTTTGATTTTCATCTTCTCATCCCCTCCATAAAAGTGGTGAAAAATGAAGATTTGCCCTAATACTGTAAATGGCCACACTCAATTAAAAAATATAAATATAGTTACATCAATAGTGCCTTTTCCCTGGGCAAACCAGTGCTGCCATTCTCCTGTTATGCATTTGCTGTACTTGGGAGATACTCAAGGTTAAAACTAACAGTACTGACCAACAAAATCAAAGCAATTGATATGCTTATTTTACACAGAGCTAAAAGGTAGAAAAATCAGATAAATTTGGTAGCAAGATGTCTTGAAGAATTTTGTTTCGTTTGTCACTACAAAAGCAAAACCACCTCCCATTAATGTAGTTTGCATATCCCAAACTAATTTACAGATCACAATATGCTCATCCAATAAGCTGTTGGTGAAATATGACTCAGACTTTAGCATTTATAAGCTAGGGACCTTAAAGGAATGTGAAGTATAGATACAAAGATTGACATGTATTAATGGGAATTTCAATCCACAGTAAATATTTTATTTAGAAAAATCAGTGTGAGATTATTTACTGCTGGTATATTAACCTAGTATGGATTGCTAAAATGGACAATTCATTTTCTAAGAATAGTTGGCAATGTAACAAAAAGCTTGGCTCATTTACATGTATGGAAGTATAAATGTACATCCATTCCTCATTTAGCAAGTACTTTGGTTAGACATCATACACAAAAACAACAGTAATAATCATTGTCCAACCAAATATTGTGTGCCTGTCAATAACACACATTGGAACGAGAGTATTCTGTTTGTTGCACAAGAAAGTTAGTGCACTGCTTCCAAAATCAAGGCTGGGTGCCATAGGAGAATCCCAATGAGGGCACAAAAGGAAAACAGACCTAACGCCTACTTATGAGGGAGGAACTCAAGAGTTCAAAAGCAGCAATGGTCTATTTGTCTAGCAGGCAAGATTCATTGCTTTCAGGTGGGTATGAGCAACTACAATTCTCAATGGAGCTATTAAACATTCTTCAAAAAAAAAAATCTCCTATTTGGAGAATAAACAAAGTAAATGGACGTAAGTAGTGTAAGCCCTTCGTTTTAGGTCTTCCCCTCTCAGTTGACTTCATAAGAGTTTGGTATTTAATTAATAGTTGGGTTGTTTGCTTTCCTTCTTTAAAAAATATTGAGTTTAGCTGAACCGGTCTGTATATTTGTCTGTTTTTTTTTTGAGGAGAAGTTGGGTTCCAAATATGAGCCTTGGAATAGGATCCTTTTTGAAATGGGAAAATTAATTTAGTTGGGAGAGGCCAAAACATTAGATTGATTCACTTATGGCTTGTGGAGGAAGATGATAGTGGTTTTACAGAGTAAATAAGAGTCTCCTTTGGAAGAGTTGTCAGTCAATGACTTTTATCATTTCTACAAATAAATCACAGGTTTTGAATATAGGGAGGTTAGAAATTAGTTAACCAAGCAACCTCATAGAGGCCAGTTCTGGTTTGAGCATGTTTGGCATTAAATTAGCAATTCTCAACCATTCAATCAAGTAATCTCTGCTTTACTTGGGTCTATACCAGTGCTAGGAGAACTGGTTTAATATAATAAAAGACAGAGGAATACTTAGAGGATTTGTCCTCAGAAGACTCTTCCCTACGTATCAATTATTGTTACTAGTAATTAATTATGAACACGTTCACCGAATTTATTCATGTTTGATTTCATAATAGCCAAAACATGATTTATGAGCAATGTTTCATGAGACATGATAATGCAACATTTAAAGATATCTCAAAAATGAATTATTATTATAGCTTAAGTTCCCATAATTTGCCATCAGCTCATCAGACTAAGATTACCAAACCTCAAGATCCAAAAAGCAGAGCAAATTTGCATATTACTTTGCATTTTTAGTTATTGGTCCCAATAAACTCAGCATATACTGGATTTCACGATGTCTTGCTTTCAGTCATGTGCAATAACGAAACCTCTTTCATCTAACTAATCCCCTGTTTCTCCAACAATATGGCCTCCCCCAATAGGAAGTCCCAGCATGTTTTCTTGGCATGAAATGAAATTAAGCCCCTCCCCCCAAATTAAGGCCTATATTAAAACATGTGAAATGGGGGAGGAATGGCGGGGGGGCTTGCTGCGGCATTTGGAGCAATGCCGTGGTGTTTGGCGCAGCCACGCAGTGTTTGGCGCAGCCACGGGTGGCCAGCCAGGGCTCCTCCCTGCAACCGGAGCCTGGTGGAGACACTCGGCTTCAGGTGCTGCTTCCCTGGCTGGCAGGTCCAGCGGAGAGAGCCCGAAGCCGCACGTCCTTTCCACTCCTCACCCAGCCTGTCCCTGTTCCCATGCATCTCCAAACTCACCGGCAGCTCCAAACGCTGCAGCGGCATGGGCATCGGGCAGAGGCGCTCACTCGGTGGGGCTCAGCTCAGAGGAGGATGCGGTGCGGGCTGTCGCCTTGCCTCCCTGTCCACAGATGGGTGAGTGCTATCAATGCCTCAGGCGGCCTCTCCCAGTGGCCCCTTCAGGTCGGGCTGGAGGGACTTGGGAAGGTAGCCAAGCTCGAGTCAGCCCGGTTCTTTCGCTTGGCAGGCGGTTGCACACCAGCGGCTTGCTTTCCTGGCTCTGCCAACCCTGCCCGGCTCCGGCGCAGCCCTAGCAGGATGAGTGGAGGGTCTGGAGGGGAGATGCTCGCTGCTTTGGCCAGAGCTCCATCACTGGGCAGGAGGGCCTGCCTGTCAGCTGCGCTGGGTGCCCCAGGCGAAGCTCTTCACACTCTGCCTGGTGCCAGGCAGGGATAGAGGCTGGGCGCTTCTCCCGGAGTGGGTTGATCCTGCACTGTGGGCCCGGGAGATTCGCCTCCCCATGTGGTGTTGGGCTGCCCTCTTGGGCAGGGCAGGCTTTGTCGTACTGGTAGTAGGGTGTCGTTTTTAAAATAATGGGTTTTGCCTTCGAACGATGCCTGGGAAGGCAGTGACAGGAGCGTCTGAAGCTGAGTGTCTCCGCTGGGCTCCATTTGCAGGAAGGACCCCTGGCCGGCCGCACATGGCTGTGCCAAATGCTGTGTGGCTGCGCCAAACACCACAGCGTTGCTCTAAATGCCGTGGCAGCACAGGGAGAAGGGAAAGCAACAGACACGGAAGCTCTCCTGATACAAAATGCCCCCCCAATGCCGAGGTCAACATCCAAGCCATTGCCGCCCACCTGCCTGAGGATGCAAGGGGAGGGAATTAAGTCACCCCCAAAAAGTTGGGCTAGTCGTTTTTGGGGGCTCAAAAAAAAAAAAAAAAAAAAGACCTGGCCTTATTATATGAGAAACACAGTAGTACAATAACAAAAACTCTTTCATCCAGCAAATAATATACTTTTCCTTGCTTGGTTTGGCTTAGCTTGTCAGGTGAACACTACTAATTGTGGCTTATTCAATAAATGATGGTTATATAAAGCCAGGTTTATTATAAGGTGTGAACTAGGTCAGTGCATTGCATGCTGGACTGCAAACATGTTGGATTGGAGATGTCCAGCTATGCACATTGAAAAAAGCTATCTTCATAGGTAACCAAGTACATGATAAGCTTAGCTTGTTCCCAAATTACTTTTCCTAAACAGTTCCCTCCTAATAACACTCTAGGGCTTTCTCCCAACATAAACCCATTATCGTTCTGACTCTGAGCCAGCATGCAACTGGCCACCACTATCCTGCTTCTACAGTGGTGGTGGAAGTTAATGCAACAAGTACCCCTAGAAGTAAGTGAACCCGCTCTCCTTAGACATTAGTAATACTCCCAAGCAGAAATAGAAATGTTGCTTGGAAAAAACACCTTGGGGAGTTCAAAATCCCAATCATTCCAAACTTTTCTGGTGGCTGTGGTAGGTTTGCATCAGATTCAGGCAATACCAGCGAATCTAAAGGCTTAATTCAGTAAAGGCAACAATTATCAGTCATGTAAACCATTTGAAGGAGCTGAATTCACAGGCAGGAGATAGCACTAGGCCTCTCTGCAGGAAACATGAGTTTATCACCAAAGAGAATTCAGTGAAACTTTGCCAAGCTCGATGTTAACAGCTGCTACTTTTCACATACACTCTTCAGTTAGCATCATATATAGAATATGAGCTCTAAATTTTACACTTTTAGCATTTAAGAAATTCTATTTATTTAATATAATTTATTCTAGTCTTTTTTAGATATGAGCTGGAAGATTTGCTAGGCTTCCAAAGCATCAGTTTTATTGACTACTTGAAATCTTACTCACTTCCCATGTGGCTCTGGAGAGGTTTTTCAACTTACCATCTTTTCATCAAACTAAATTATTTTTGATTTCTTTAAGAGAGCTCACACTATTGAATGTTGAGTACAATATAGCTTTCTACTGTTTATATTTTTAAATATTTACTTACCATTAAGGCAGTGCTTCTCAATTATTTTCTGTCATGCCCCCCCTAGTAAGAATAAAACATCTCGCGCCCCCGCGTGACTATAAATAGTATCATTTGTCTATAAAATTGTTATAAGTACACCTCTGCATAACACTGTATCCTTATTAACGTATAAGAGAATAAAAAAAGAAATATGGACATGACAGAGATCATGTCTAATGCTGCAGGCAGTATCAGCTCTTCTGCTATGGTGTGGGGTTTTTTGCACTGTGCAATTTGGTACGCCACCTTATATGATGCCAACAACGCTCGCTGGTTTACTGAAGTAGCAGTCACAAAGCGGGATGATTGTCGGCAATATTCGGCACATTTTCACTGAAAAAACTCAAGCGGCTTATCAGAGTGATTGGGGTGTAATGTATTTAAGTGACGCCTTAATTTATTGGGCTTCATGCTGTCCGAGGCCAACATTTTTAGACAAAGTAAGCACACCGGTCTTTCCTCGTCTCCCACCGTAGTCACAGTGAAGCCAAGCGCTACATACGCTTCGTCCTATTTCCTTGTCTTAGCTTTCGGGAGATTTTTGTTTGTCTCTTTATCTCCGTCTCTCTCCGCCTGTCTTCTCATCCCTGTTAAATATTTTTTCATGGTGTCACTTGAGGGTAAGCTACACTTCGTGTCTACACTTCATACTCAAACTCTGTGCTGTGTGCAAAGCCCGCATGCTCAGTGCAAACAAAACTCCTACACCACCGAGCGAATGCTCCTTGCGCACACTCTGCCAATGAGAGCGCCACTGCCCCCTAATGTAGTGGAAGTGCAATTGCACTTTATTCTAGGACAGTAAAAAAATCAAAATAAAAAAGCATGTTCTCCGAGGTCAAACGCGCCCCCCTTGACGGAGCCTCGCGCCCCACTATTTGAGAAGCAATGCATTAAGGTAAAAGTAAAGGCTTCCCATGCCTAATCGTGTCTGACTCAAGGAGATGATGCTCATCTCCATTTGCCAAGGGAACCCCCAGTGTCCAAAGATATTTCCATGGTCATGTGACCAGCATAACTATATCCTGAGGTGCATGGAACACTATTACCTTCCCACTGAAGTGGTACCTATTTATCTACTCACATCTGCATGCTTTTGAATGGCTAGGTGGACAGGAACTGGAGCAAGGAACCAGAGCTCACTCTGTTGCGTGGCATTTGGGTTTCAAACCCAGACTGTCAGCTTTGCAGCTGACAAACTCAGCATCTTGAACCACTGAGCCATTGCGGCCCCTTACTTACCATACAGCTGCATGTATTGTATAAAGTGTATGCTATAAAGATAAAATAAAAGAGAACACATTCAACAATCTTAGTATGGGAAACACTGTGGTTTATTATTTTGCACTGGGAGATCTAAGAACATTTATACAAAAATACTCACAGACAAAGGTTTCATGAGCATGGCTAATACTACTACTGAGCTTAACTGAGAAATAGAGTAACTCTCCTTGATGAAACAGACCTACCATTGGCTTACAAATTCCCATGCTGATGCTGCAGATGTGCTCATATGGGCTGCATAACTGCTGACAATTCTGCACACTTAATCCAGCAACTGCTTCCCTCTGTGGTTTGGCCCTTGGGATCCAGCAAGACAAGCATCTCCCTGAGGATGTACTGCCGAGACTGGACAGCATCTAACATATGCCTAACCTCCTTTCAAAACCCCTGTGTGAATGTATCTTCTTAAGCGATAGTCATCCAGCTAATGAGGAAGGACGCAGCACATTACACTAAAGGTCCTTATTTTGATTATTCCTACAAGACAGAATTTTGCCAAGATATATTCACTCATTTGCCCAAATTGATACAGCCATGAAGGGCTTTGTTTGTGTGTGTCCATTCTCCTACTTTACCAAGAAGAATGAGCAAGTTGGCTTTCACAGTCATATTTATCTCTGTTACTCCCACCTCTCAAGGGAGATCTGTTTATTAATGTGCCACTTCCCTTGATAAATTACTAAATAAAAAGAAAAGCCTTGTACTCGGTCCTCGCTGCTCCTTCCCACCATGATTTATGCTTGCCATGTCAGCTCTGCCATTGGTTCCCATTAATTTGACCACTGTAGAAATCTTGATGTCCAAGAGTAGCCCAGGTTTTATTGGTGCAACCATTTAGAGACCTCTAATCTTTTTTTTTTTTTTTTCAGGGTATAAAACTCTGCTGGAAGCTGTCAGTTTCTGCAAGATAACCTGGGACTTATTTTATCACAAATCAAGGTATATGCATTTCATTACTGTCTGCTCTAATTTGGATCCTCTAGATATTGCAAGATGTGGTGAAATTTCTTTGGTGTTGTTGATTTTTATACCTAGAATTGAACACAGTGGGCTAAGTTTCCATTAGACTCTGCTACATGATGCATTCACATATATACTAAAGTCACAGGGTTGATCTAAGGCAATTCTTCTTTCCACCTCCTAGTACAAATTTCTAGGAGAGATGCAAGCAAATCAAGTTTGTTTTCCTTCATTGAAAGGCTGCACAAACAAAAATATAAGAAACTAAAAATATTTATTCAACTATAGACTTCCTCTGTCAATCACATTTGTAATGCATATATAAAAGGGTGTTCCATTACAAATATTTATCATTTGTCTAAATTTATGGGGAGAAGCTGGGAGACTTCAAGTATTAGTCCTCCGTTAGACATAGAAGCTGGATGGGTGACTTTAGGCCAGTCTCTTTCTCTCAGGCCAATCCACCTCACAAAATTGTCATTGTGGGGAATATAGGATAGAATGGGACAACTTGCCACATCCAACTCACTGCGGCCAACTAGCCATGATCAACTTGCTGTGGGACAATTTAACAATTCAATTTAATTATTTAAAATAATTTTTTAAAAAATTGTTATCATTCACACTGCATTCTGTCCCTCCTTTTGCATCTTTTAAAAAATGATTCTATTTCACCATTTCTTTGATATTAGTGTAACTCTGGTCCCACAGTGAGTTGCCCTGCAATGAGATTGCTGGTAAAGGAGAGAGGAAAGGGAAGAGGACAACCCAAAACCAGGTTGACAGACTCAGTTATAGTGATGATGAGTACACCACTGGAAGACCCAAGTTAGGGATGGATCATCATGGAAAAAATCTATGTGGATGTTAGGCATCATCATCATCATCGTCCAATTCTCTGAGAACAGAGATAGTCATTTTTGTTTTTCCTGGAAATTGTATTCATTGGTCTTTCCCTTTGGATGGGTATTATGCCTCATAGGATAACCCATGTGCACCAAATTGTGCTTTCCCTAAAGGGAGTTTCGGTCTTAAGTAGAAACTATTTGGCATCAGAAGATATAATCCTTCATTCTGGTAGATCTGGTCACTGTTACACTGCTGTCCTTGATTGACACAATTGACTGCTCCAAAAACTTTATAGACCTATTAGATATAAACAGGACCTTCTCCAACCCAGAAAATTATGAGAGATAAGGACATTAATGCAAAAAAAAAGAAGAAGAAGAAGAGGAGGAAGAGGAAGAGGAAGAGGAAGAGGAAGAGGAAGAGGAAGAAGAAGAAGAAGAAGAAGAAGAAGAAGAAGAAGAAGAAGAAGAAGAAGAAGAAGAAGAAGAGGAAGAAGAAGAAGAAGAAGAAGAAGAAGAAGAAGAAGAAGAAGAAGAAGAAGAAGAAGAAGAAGAAGAAGAAGAAGAAGAAGAAGAAGAAGAAGAAGAAGAAGAAGAAGAAGAAGAAGAAGAAGAAGAAGAAGAGAGGCCTGTTAAATTTTTAGTAAAGTCATGATCTGTATCCTGGTAGTAGTAGAAATTTTGCCCAAGGAAATTGGAGAGACCTGGGGGTAGAAACCAAAACATTCTCCAAATCACACTTCAACATCAGTTTATATCTTAGCTAGTAAAGAGGCATTAGGACTCCTTGTAGGTTCTAAATGTTGTTATGCATGTGTCTCATAAAATAGATGATATCAAGGCTAGGGCAGATGCCTGACAAAATGCCTTTTACATTCCCTGTTTATTTCTAGAGATTGGTAACTGAAATTGGTTTTAGTTAAACACTAATTCTGATAGTCTTTCTGATTTGGTGTTTAGTTAAACACTGAATACCATTCAAGACCTCATTTCCCTTAGGTATTGAATATGTTGAGTCTTACATGTAGAGTGAATTAGTTTCTTTTTTATTAAAAGACTACCATTGTATTGTTATGTGATTTTATTAGGCTTTTAGGCTTTTTTATTTTTTTATTTTATTAGGTTTTCAGTTTATTTTTAATTTTTTTTTCATTATATTATGTTTTTATGCATTGTAAGCCACCTAGAGTATTTTGACACAGGCAGTCATATAAATAAATAATCTCTTGTATCCATGACCTAAGAACAAGGGAAAGAAAAAATATTCCAGGAATTATTGTTGCCTTTGTTACAGTAATTTGTCTTTGTGCTTTATTTTTTTTAGTGAATACTTATCTTAGTTCTATCTCTAACTGATGCCTTAGTGAAAGATTCCGTGAAGCCAACATCTGCTCTAAGTATAGCTGTGACCATCATCATAATATCTTATCAAACTATGCTGCTATTTTAGTTTCACTTCTGAGGAAGTAGACAGGGGGAGTTTAGAGACAAATAACCTCCGTTATCTCTAAAATGGATAGATTACATACAAGGAATCAAGAGTAATAAATGAGTACACATGTCAGGATGTTCTTGGACAGGAAAGTGACCTGCCAGCATTTTAAAAGAGCACATAGGAACAGAGTACTTTTGTATCTGCAAAAAATATTTTCTTAATCATATAAGGCATGGGTAGTCATTAAACCAATGGAAAGTGGACACATTGTGGTATGCATATTTAAAGTATTATAACCGTGATGGTGAAGCTATGGCACATGTGCCACAAGTGTCATGCAGAGCCATTCGTGCTGGCACATGAGCCGCAGGCAAACTTACCTCACTGCGCATGTACGCGCCTAACGGCTGATTTTTGGTTGGTTGGTTTGAGGCCTTTTTCGGCCTCCTAGAGGCTTGGAAAAAGCCTCTACAAGGCTTTTCAGGGCGAATTATAGGCCTGTTTCATCACTTCCTATAATACCAAAAAAGGCCTCAAACCAGCTGAAAAATCAGCTTGTGAGCAGGGCTGCCAACCTTGAGTGATAGTTCGGAGTGAGACACTGCGAGGGAGCGGAGCGACCGAGGGGGGGATGGTGTGGAAGGGGGGTGTCCCCCCTTCCACGGTAGGGAGCTTTGACAATTTTACATTTTAAATGGTGCAATCTGATGCATACTTTAGTCATGATTTGGACATATACATACATACATACATGCAAACAGCACCAATGTACTTGAACCGGATTTGTAAGATATTAATAACGCAGTTCATTGACCATCTTGGCCGGAAAGAGTCCACATTCTTGGGCCTCTGCCCATCTGCTCCGTCCCTTTGGGCTGCTCCGGCTCTCCTCCTCCTCCAGGGTCCCTGGCTGAGAGGGGCGTCCCAAGTGCCTGGGATCCGGCCCCTCCAGGCTGCCTCTTCAGGGCCACAGAAGCCTCCCTCACATGGCCCCGGGGGTGGAGGGGGCCTTGCCAGGGTTCCCGGCCTTGGAGCTGGGCAGAAACGGCCTTTCCCAGCCCTCTCCCACCCTCTGGGCCTCCCACCTGCGGAGGGGAAGGGGATCCAGGCTGAGTCTTGGACCCACCAGCCTCACAGTCCAGCTGAAGGGTCGGAAAGGGCCAGGCAGGCAGATGGACACACACACACACAGAATGGGGGGGGGAGGCTGGTGTCCTTCACTCCCCAAACGCCCCCCTCCCAGTCTGTGCATGGGACCCCCAGCAATGCTGCCATCAGCTGCTCCCCTGCAGGGAAGTCCTGGATTGTCTGGGGGAGGAGAGGAGAGGACAGTGGCCACTCCCCCCCCTTTGCTTGGCATTTGTGGGGAGACCCCTCAAGGCGAGATTCCTTCCCAGGGGCTCCCAAAGAGCATCCAAACGTTCCTGGCATCAAGTGGGGAAAGAAGCCTAAAAAGAGAGAAACTCCTGCACTGGCTGCGATTGGGGCTCGGAGGGGACAGGAACCCCCCCTCCTTGCGAGCCCCCCCCGCCCCACTCCAGCCTGCCCTCTGGCGGGACCCCCTTCCTGGAGAGGCTCCTCCCTGCCAGACCCTCTTGCAGCCTCTTGGACCCAGGGGAGGCTGGGGGGGGCGCATATCTAGGTGCAAAGGGCGGGGGGAGGGACACAATGTACCCAGGAAGGAGCCCTCCCCCCCTCTTCACCCTCCCTCTCCAGGGACTTCCCATCAGGCTGGGGAGCGAGAGAAGCCGAGGCGCGCAAGAGGCCAGCCACGGCAGCTCCCCTTGCGAGAGGGAGGCCGGAGAGGGACGCGCCTTTGCGCCCCAATCCTAGCGGCCTTGAGACCAGACGGGTGCGGGGAGGGGATGATGGGAGCTCAGCTCTCGAGAAAGGCCCAGGGATGCCCTGTAGTCGTACTTCATGGGGGATAGAGAGTTCGTCTCTCTCATCTCCGCCTGCCAGAGGAGAGTGCAGCGCAAGGGTTAAGCCCAGAGAGTTGTGACATCCTAGAGCGGAAAGGAGCAACCGCTTCCTGCAGCGTGGAATTCTCTCCTCACTTCGGAATATCAGAGAATGTAGAGATATTTATTTTTGTACATTCCATTTTAGCGTGAGATTTCGTTTATCAGAGTGAGACAGTCAAAATTGGTTGAATTGCGTGAGTCTCACGCTGATTGCGTGAGAGTTGGCAGCCATGTTGTGAGGCACAGTGCAGGTAAGGGGGTGGCAGAGGGGGGGATTGCACACGCATACGCAGGTGGCATGGGGAGGGTGGTGCACATTGCATTCTGGGTGCTGGCACACAAGTGCATGCACACTGGCATGCGTGCAATTTTTGGCACAGGAGTCCAAAAAGGTTAGCCACCACTGTACTATAACCATCCAAAGGTTAATTTTACTCCTGCAAGACGGATTCAGTGGTCATTGCTGAATAGGTTTATCTCTTTACCTGTTGCCCTCCTCTGTTCGTTGTTCTACAACAGGAGTGTCAAACTGGTGGCCCATGGGCCAGATGCATCACATGTAGGCCACATCCACCCTAGTTTTGCAAATGGGAAAAACATCGCGAAACGTCACGTGGTGGCAACGTGGTGCGGCAAGGTTGACATTCATGTTCTACAACATCCCCAATAATTCTTATCCTTGCTTCTATCTAGGTTCAATCTTTTTGTTGGTTCTATCTAACATACTAGCACACACTCCTACCAGTTATATCAAAATGGAATCAGGAGTTATGAGGAGCATGGAAGGATATTCACACCACAATATAATATTTACAATGATTCACCAAATATCAAAACAATTAAAAGTTATTGAAAGTAATGAAAAATCAGTAGGAGAAATAAATAAGGGAGGCAGGTTTGATTAAAACAGCTATTACAGCTAACAAATTGTTGCAGGGAAGCAAAATGGAAGATTGAAATATGATATGAAATGAATGGACGGGAGATGAAAGAAATGGAAACCTGTAGAAACCAGTTAACTGACTAACATGGGGGTAACACATGTTAAAACTAGAATGAAAAAAAATCAGTTGATTGTTCACAAGAAAGACTGTGGTTCTTCCTCCCCATAGCCACATAAGAATAGATCCTGGTAACCAAAATGTATTTGTCAGTGTATATAATGCAAATTTTCAGTCTACCCTCAATCATACCATTTCCCCTGTCCTCCCATACCAAGATCTTTACCTGAATGTAAGTTGGAGTACAAACTTGATTGCAGGAAATACAACTTCAGCAACAGAGTGGTCAGTGTCTGGAATACTCTACCTGACTCTGTGGTTTCTTCCCCAAACCCCAAAAACTTTAATCTTAGACTGTCTACTATTGACTCCACCCCTTTCCTAAGAGGTCTGTAGGGGGTGTGCATAAGTGCACCAACGTGTCTACCGTCCCTGTCCTATTGTTTCTTTTTATTCTTATCCATTTCATGTATTCATAATCATGTTTATACTTATACATGTTATCTAATATATGCTTGACAAAATAAAAAAATGAATAAAAATAAGCTTGTCTCATTTAGTGGAGACTTATAAGTGGATGGATAATCATGCATCAATAAGAAAGATCAGATTTAAATATAAATTATATCTGTTCTTTAAAGATAATGGCATTATCAAGCAGCTTTGACAATTACAACTGTTAGGGATAACATTGTTTACCCTAACTGGTTTAGGTCAAATAATAAATATGTAATCATAGTTTATAAGTTAAAGTGTCTGCAACTTTAAATATGGGAATGTAATTAGGGGAGTGGTTGTGAAAGCACTTTAAAAGAAGCAAGACGACAGCTTGCTCTCTCTCTGGCTTTGATAATCCCTAATTACTGCATGGATTCAAGACTGCGTTACTCGAATGGGGAAGAGAGACAAAGGACTGATTTGTAAGTGAACTAACATAGGATATTCTACACGGACTTTGCTAACTGAATATCCTTGAATGGACTGACTAAATGATACATGACTAATGGACTGTTATTTTGACTATGCTATAAATGGAATAAACTATATTTTTGATAGCACAAGCGTATCTGTTATTTTTACTGTATGTTAATAAACATACAAACTAATCTCACTCATTTATCTGTGTGCCTATCTGACTAACGCTGCACATTCTGTTTAGCTTGTCTCCTTAATCCTGGTTGGGGAACACAGGCTTAACACTGGTTATGGGCCCAGACTTAACACTAGTTATGGGCCCAGAGGTTGCAAAGTCAGTTTAACTAGGATAAAACAGATTTATGTAAAAAGTGAGAGTTTGTGTTGTTATACATTACAGTAAACAGACAGCTGTGTTTTATTAATTATAGTTTTATATCCATATAAAGAAAACATGGCACAAGTCAATTTACAAAGTTTGTCCCTTATATCCAAGCTGGATGGAACAAACTATGTATCATGGTCTATGAAATGTAGTCTACTTCTACGAAGAGAAGGGCTGTGGAACATAATTGAAAATCCACCAAACATAGAGGAATGGGATCCAAAGATTGAGGAAGATAGACTAAAGATAGAAGAATTTAAGCAAAAGAATATACAAGCTATTTGCATAATAGGATTAACATCAACAGACCAGCAACTTGTTCATATCCACAGAGAGCAAATGGCTGTTGGGTGTTGGCAGAAGCTGAAGAGGATTCATGTTCAAGATAACATTGGTGCTCACATAAATCTAACACGGAAGCTTTTCAGGACGCATCTCCAGACGAATGGTGATATGCTGAGTCATTTGGAAACTATGAAAAGCATTTTTCAAGAACTGCACGAGAAAGAGCTTATTTTCTCTGAACTACACCAAGACTACATAATTCTATCTTCACTAGATGAAAGTTATGACAACTACGTCACTTCCCTTGAAGTTTTGCCTAAGGAAAGTTTAACTTTAACTGATATAACTGGCAGATTGATTGAAGAGGCCAGAAGAAGACTTGAAAGATATCAGTTAAGGAGGGAGCAACTTCAAAAAGAAAATAATGAATCTCCTACTGCATACGTAATTAAAAAGTGTTTTAATTGTGGAGGAAGAGGACATTTGGCAAGATTTTGTAAAAAAGCAAAGTGCCAGAACGCTGGCCAGAAAACTAAAAGTCATCAAAAGATAAATAAAAATTTAGAGTTAGCCATGTATACTAACGGAGCTGTAAAAAATAATTTATGGGTGGTTGATAGTGGAGCATCCCACTGTATAACAAATGATAACAAAATTTTTATTAAAATGTCCAAGAGTACACAGCAGATATCGTTAGCCAATGGCTGGAAACTGAAAGCTAAAGGTCAAGGTATAGCATATTGTTCTTTTATAAAAGAGAATGTAAAAATGTTATATGTACCACAACTTAAGTTTAATTTAATTTCAGTTAGAATTTTGGTTAAACTAGGATATGTAGTTACCTTTAAAGGAGATAACTGCATAATTGAGAAAGAAGATAAGAAAATTACTGCATCTTTAAGAGGTGAATTATATGTGTTAAATGATAATGGTTTAGAGGTGGCTAACACGGTTTATGATAATAAGAAACCTCATGATGAATGTATTCACTTGTTACACCGAAGGCTTGGGCATTTAAATTTTAAAATGCTTAAGAGAACTGTTGAATTATCTAAGGGAATAAGTTTGAAACCTTGTAATAAGTATTTGCAATGTTCTATCTGTAATCAAAGCAAAGCCAAGGTCAAACCGGCTAATAGAGTTGATGGATTTAATGAAGAGCAAAACTGAAACGTATCTAAATTTCTTTAATTGGATGAAATTTGCTGAAAGGAAAACTAAAAAGAAATTAGTAACTCTTATAACAGATAATGGTAAGGAATTTACAAATAATAAATTCCAGAATAGACTTAGAATGTTAGGTATTCAACATAAAAAGTCTGCACCATATAGGCCACAACATAATGCCTTTATAGAGAGACGAGGCCAAACACTACAATCAATGGCACGAACTATGATGTCTGATTCAGGATTACCTGACAATTTATGGGGAGAAGCAATAATGTGTGGTAATCATATATTAAATAATGTTGTTAATTCAACAACAGGTGAATTACCATTCACATTGTGGCATGGTACAAAACCTGATTTAAGTTACATGCACACATTTGGAGCACCAGCATGGGTGCATATCCCTTCACAACTCAGACACAAAGAACAGCATAGAGCTAAAAGATTATTTTTGTAGGATATAAATCTAATCATAGATCTTATAGATTCTGGGAACCAGGTACATGTAGAGTTTACACCAGTGCTAGTGCAAAATTCCTAGAACATGTAGGATGGAATAGATTAGAGCAAGATTTAAATAATGAAGTAATTATTGAACCCTACAAAAGGCAAAAAGAACAGACTAGTTATAAGAAGAGTCCAATTAAAGAAGAAGTCCATGAAGAGCAAATAGGACCAGAACAAGAGGAAACAGTTGATCAGGAAGAGTTAGATAATCAAGAAGAGTTAATAAAAGAAAGTCCACCTGTAAGTCCTGTAATACCTAGACGTACTACACGTGTAACTAGACCACCTGACAGGTATCAAGCAAGTATAGTTTGCCAAGTAACTAAAGTTCCAACTAGTATAGATGAACTTAGGATGTATCCTGCTAAGGATCAGGAGAATTGGCAAAAGGCAATGGAAAAAGAACTAAATTCATTAAAGGTAATGAAAGTATATGACGATGCTAAATTACCTCCAGGAGAAAAATCCATTGGGTGCAAATGGATATTTAAAGTAAAAACTGGAAATGATGGGACTGTTACCCATAAAGCTAGGTTGGTAGCTCAAGGATTTAATCAAACTGCATCTGATTACGATGAAGTTTTTGCACCAAGTCTTAAGGCAACATCTTTAAGAGCAGCATTAGTGTGGGCAGTTAAGAAAAACTATGTCATTAACCATTTAGATGTAGAAATTGCTTACCTGCATGCACCATTGCAGCACACTATATATTTGAAAAAGCCAATTGTTATAAAAGACAATAAAGTAAATAGTAATGATTGTTGGAAACTCAAAAAGAGTCTTTACGGGTTGAAACAATCTGGCTTTGAGTGGAATCAATATATTGTGAAAGAATTAAACAATATAGGTTTTAAATCTGGTTTAGCAGATCCATGTGTGTTTAAAAGAGAAAATAATGGAACGGTGTCATTATTGTTATTATTTACAGATGATATTGCTTTGATAACTAAGACTAATAATGAAGCTAATGAGATTATATCATTATTAGCTAAAAAGATAAAATTAAAGCATTTAGGTGAAATTAAAAAGTATCTAGGATTGACAATTAACAAAACAAAAAATGGATTTAAGATATCTCAAGAAGATAAAATTTGCCAATTAATTAAAACGTATAAAATGGAACTTTGTAAACCGGCAAAGACTCCAATGAGTCAGGAAGTTTGCCAAACTGATGATCAAAGTCCCAAATTTGATAAGTCTATATATCAATCTTTGATTGGCAGCTTATCATATATAAGCAATTGGTCTAGGCCAGATATAGCTTATAGTGTAAATCAGCTGGTACGTTTTAATTCAGATCCGCATCAATGTCATTGGCAATCATTAAAGAGAATTTTAAGATATCTTAAAGGAACAATGAACCATGCATTGTATATAGAACCGAAGGGTGATTTGAGTCTTAGTGCCTATGCAGATGCAAGTTTTGCAAGTGACATAAACACTAGAAAATCAACTTCTGGGATGGCTATATTATTTGGTAAGACACTAATAGGGTGGAGGTCAATCAGACAACAGCATATTAGCTTGTCCACGATGGAAGCGGAATTTTCATGTCTGTCATTACTATGCACTGACTTAATTCTGTACAAACAGTTATTATTAGACATAGGTGTAACTGTTAAAGATTCCATTATTGTGTACGAGGACAACCAGGCAACCATAAAGTTAGCTACTAATATTGCTGTAAAAACTAGATCAAAGCATACTGATTTAAGATACTTAAATGTTAGAGAATCTGTAAAGAATGGGCTAATTAAATTGGAATACTGCATGACAGAAGAAAACATTGCAGACCAGTTTACAAAAGCTCAAGGAGTAATTAAGTTTAAAGAGAGTTGTAACAAATATGATTTAAAGTGTAAATAGTTATATTTATTATTATAACCTAAAAGGGGAGAATGTTAGGGATAACATTGTTTACCCTAACTGGTTTAGGTAAAATAATAAATATGTAATCATAGTTTATAAGTTAAAGTGTCTGCAACTTTAAATATGGGAATGTAATTAGGGGAGTGGTTGTGAAAGCACTTTAAAAGAAGCAAGACGACAACTTGCTCTCTCTCTGACTTTGATAATCCCTAATTACTGCATGGACTCAAGACTGCGTTACTCGAACGGGGGAGAGAGACAAAGGACTGATTTGTAAGTGAACTGACATAGGATATTCTACACGGACTTTGCTAACTGAATATCCTTGAATGGACTGACAAAATGATACATGACTAATGGACTGTTATTTTAACTATGCTATAAATGGAATAAACTATATTTTCGATAGCACAAGTGTATCTGTTATTTTTACTGTATGTTAATAAACATACAAACTTATATCACTCATTTATCTGTGTGCCTATCTGACTAACACTGCACATTCTGTTTAGCTTGTCTCCTTAACCCTGGTTGGGGAACACAGGCTTAACAACAACTACTTTTCATTTAGGTTTATATTTGCTTCATATTAACTGATATATCTTGCCCTCTTTACAATGATGGGATTCAAAAACTTTTACTACTGGTTCTGTGGGCGTGGCTTGGTGGGCGTGGCCATGTGACTGGGTGAGTGTGCCTCACCCTCCACCCATTTTTGAGAGCTTCCTAGCTTCAGAGGAGCCTCTGGGGGGCATTTTTGCTACTCTAAAGCTCTTCTGAGGCTCAGGAAGGAAAAAAACAGCATGGGAGGGGCACGCAGCATCCCTCCAAGCTCCGTTTTGGGAGTTTCCTAGCCTCAGAGGAGCCTCTGGGGGGGGAGGCGTTTTTGCTCCCTTAAGACTCTGGAAGGCAAAAAATGGAGGGGAGGGGCTGAGCTCTTCCCTCCATTTTTTGCCTTCCTGAGCCTCAGCAAGGGGAATCCCGGCACAGCTTATCTATGCACAGCTGATTGTCGGGAGAAAAAAAAAAAAAGAAATACCTTAGGTGAATGTCAGGCGGGCAGATAAGCAAGTGTCAGGCAGGAGGGCGACCAGATTGGGGGCATGGCCAGCCAGAACTTACCATCAGTTCAGCGACCCACGCCAAATTCTTGCTCCTCGTTTGCCCGATCCAGTGTGAACCGGCTAAATATCACCACTGCCTCCTTATATGCATACACATTTTTCAAAATTATGTCTTTCCTTAATACTTTGACTCTTTTGGAAAAGAGCTGAAAGTTCAGAAAGGGCAAGTGAAGTGCTACCCTACAGGGCTTCACTTCACCTCCTTTGGTGCTTGATCAAAAAGGAAACAGCACTCACTCCTAAATGGCTGGATATCCCTTCTGTGCTCCTTCTGCTTTTGAAAATGAAGTAAAATCCTATTCATAGGACACCAAATCAGAAGCAATATTAACTTAAGCTGAAGCACGGTAAATAAATATATCATCAGAGTTCTGTATCAGGCAACTCCTTTCGCACCAAACAACATGTGGCTGCCATCTGCAATTTTCTTGTGAACTTTTTTTTTATGTTCTGTAGTGTCACACAGCATCGTGTTTGTTCTGGCACAGATGATGTCCTAAGAGACAAATTTCTTAGGGTCCTTTAGTTTTGCAGTTCAAGGTATTCCGAGATCCTTCTTGAGCTACCCAAAAGCTGTCTCACCACCTTTAAAAACAATTAAAGCTCCTTAAGCCAGTATAAGTAAATGGGATTTTTGAAGAATCCAGGACTCAGCAAAATTTTAGCCAAAAGATCAGAGGAAAGAACATTGAGAGACATCTTATATTGTACTTTCTGTTGAGTGCAGTAAAATTAAATTTCAACATTACAAACACTATTGTGATGCTACATCCACAACCAGCAACATGTATTAACTTACTTTTTTTTAAATTGGTATCCATTTAACTTTGATAGCTCCTCTTTTTGCAATGACTAATAAGCAGAGAAACACAGAGATCTTGAATTCATGTTAGTAAATCATATGTGACTGGATTTTGCCAGTATTTCCTATCCTCAGAAAGTGTGACCTACAGAAAGTGGAAACACTACAGTGGTCGCCATTGTTATTCATTTGTAGGCAACTTTTTTTTAACGGGAGGCAGGGGTGGGGGTGGGAAATTACCCCAAGGATTGAAAACCACAGCCACAAAGAATTCTTTGGAGAGGACAAGGACTGAGGGGGAGGGGGAAACAGCCCTTCTAAACTAGTAGGCTTTTAAAGTTACAGATGAGCCTCCTCAGATTTAAAAGCTGACCTCATTTCTTTGGAGGTTGCTAAGGTTTTATCCTCCTGCGTGAAATTAACATAAATGCAACAGGGCGGAACTGAAGTTTTACTCCACAGAGGCCTGCTGCGAATTCTTCTATGGCACATTAAAGGTTGAGTGGTTTACTGTGGCCTATGTGTCAACAGAGAAGCCATGAGCTGGAGGGGTGGAGACACGCTCTGAGAGAGGCTGATTTGAAAAGAGAACAAATGAGGGAATCTGAACCATGGAAAAAAATTTGCGTGCTATTTCATTTCACTAAACCCTATAAGCAAGAAGTATAGGAGTGTATGTATTCATCAACTTTCCCATAAGCTACATGGCTAAAATTCAGTGAATATTCGTTATCGAACTCATACCACCCTCAAAAATTGATCTCTAATATGCTACTAGATTCTGTTTTATAAAACACACACAAAGCTTAACCTGGAAAACTATACTCAAAAGATATCTTAAATTTAGTACAGTACTCGGTTATAGCAATGCATAAAACTTCAGACACATGTGTTTCACAGTGGCTTTTCCCAATGGTATTGGCAAAGTCCTAGTAAAATTTCTCCTACTTAAGCCCAAATATTGTCATCAGTTAGAACCTGCTCAACGGTTGCCTTATTTCCAGTTGTTCCCACCTTATCTGTATTTGTGAAAAGAGAGAAGCTGCAACATACAATCCAGGCATATTAAGCATTTGTTAGTCACGTTTATTTAATGAAAGTGTTTGTAGCGATTTCCCCCTGAAAACTGTTAAAAGTGCTTCAGCTAAGATGACTTGCCTATAGTCTCTCAACAACGTAAAGAGATCCCCATCACAAAACCTGTACTAATTCTGCAAAATTAATTCCTCCCTTTCTTAACGGGTTTGAAAGGCTGGAGCTGTTCAAAGCATAAAGTTTAACAAGCAAGCAACACTTTAAATGAGAACCTTTTTCCCTCCGTCCCTCCCAGTTTCTGAAGAGGCGGGGTGCAGCATTTGTTCTTGCACTGTGAAGCAATCGTGCCTGCTCTCATTTAGCATGGCAGAGACTTTCAGTTCACACGTCTTAGCTTCCCAGTGTCTGCCAAGTTTAATGAGGGTGTTTGTTATCCAGTAGAACTGGAGATTTAGAAAGACAAGTTGTACATTCTTTAAGAAGAGTTTGCAAAAACAAGTGGGGGAAGAGGTTGGTCCTATTATTTGGGCCATGTGGCAAAACAGGGCCTTCAGCCACCTGCAGGAAGTGAGAGGATGTCAAGTAACCTAGTGTTTTCGACAATCTTATCTTTCTTAAGGCACCTAGGTGAGTTCACTCAGGGACGTTTTTATGATCAACGTTACAGTGCCATTTACCCACTCCAGAAGTGGTCATTCCAGCAAGAATATTCCTGAACACGGATCCAAGCCAGAGAAGGCTCTTTTACTCACCATCTACAGGGCTGAGGTAATCATGAAGATGCGTGGCCCCGGCTGCTGCTCCACTCTGCACGAGGAGATCCCCGTAAGGATTCGGGTGGCTGGCCATGAATGTCATCTGGTGATAGTAGTCTGCAGGGCTGGCTCCTGGAGGAGGATGAGGAAGGCCAAAGAGACTCCTCTCTTTCAGATGCTCATGAGCTACTACAAGGGGAACAAGACAGGGGCAGTGGAGAGAAGAAGGGTAAAATGTTTCCAGAAGAGCAAAATATCTGTGAAGATGTTAGAATCTCCCTGTTCCCTGCCAAAACTGTAGTTGTAACTCTGACATGTGCTTGCTCTGGACAAAAGACACCAGGCTGGGGCCCTCTACATTCCTCTATTTCCGCAAATTTATAAACAATCTCTCATTTCTAAGCCCCCCCCTCCAAAATAATCCTGCTGTATGAACAGAGAGTTCACAAGGGAGAAGGAAAAGGAGAGAAAGAGGGGGAGGAAGGGAATGGAGGAAAGGAGGGGAGACTTCTGGATACAGTAATGTTGTCGAAATTAACATCCTGCCTTTTACAAAAGAAAGACAGACAAAGCCTAGTTAATGAGAAGCAGCATAAGAAAATGAAAGCAGGGATCTAATAAACTGTGTGTGTGTGTCTGGGGGGGGGGGGAGAGGAGAATGAGAGGTTTTTTTTTTCAAATAGTGTGCCTGGCACTGGAAAACCATTTAGCTTGCCAGAACCAATTATCCTCACTTTTGCCCATTTGTGAA
This sequence comes from Hydrophis major, assembly GCA_033807585.1. Taxonomy (NCBI): domain Eukaryota; kingdom Metazoa; phylum Chordata; class Lepidosauria; order Squamata; family Elapidae; genus Hydrophis; species Hydrophis major. The sequence continues at coordinate 152,326,616 of CM066328.1, read as the reverse complement.
TTTTTCAAACCTGCCTACCTCTATGCCCATTCTACACTGAACTTATTTATAAAGGGAGGGAAAGGAGGAGGGAGGGACAGGGAGAGAGAGAAATTTGAAAGCCAAGACCCCTTTCTAATGCCAAATAATAATAACATTTCTTTTGCAGGAAGAAAGAAGATTCAGGGGGTCATACTGAGAGGAAGAAAGGCTATTAAGAGCAATAAAACACATCTGTAGCTTTCTTAATGCAGAAGCTTGGAAGCTTAACACTTGCTAAAGGGAAAGGCCCCTGGGATCAACAAAACCAAGTCAGCAATGAGAGAGAAACTAGGTATTACCAGATGTATTACATCTGTCTAGCTGAGAACATGCCTCATACCATCCAGTCCTTATTCTGCAGAGGTAAATGCATCCCATATATAGAAGAAGTGAAGGTTAGATATTTTCTTTTGACTTTACGACTAAGTAGCAGATCACCAATCTATAGAATCTTCCACATAGGAGGCTGCTTTTTACTGAAATCCATTATTGATGCCACTTACTTTTAATTACTTTTGAGACTGTTTGCAAGAATAAATTAGTGAACATGAATAGTATAGCTAATAGTATTCCCAATTATTATTTTCAGCCTTCCATCTTTCTCTTCATTAAAGAGATAATGCCTCCTCTTTTTCTCTTGATATTAGCTATAATAAATATTCAATGCATAGTAAATAGTGACATGTGATTTCTGGTCTACTTTTCATGTAGTCCACTCCCCCCCACTCCCAACCCCTTCAGATTCCTTGGTAATCTAGAGGTCAGCCTGGAAAGTAAAACAAACAAATCTGTTCACAAAGAAGGTAAGGGCAGCCTACTTTCATATTATTACCAAGAAAACTGAATGGCCCTGACAGGAAATCAGCAAGAGTCAAGCTTGATTAGAAGTCTTGACCTTTACTTCCCTTCATGAAGACTGATAACCAGAGCTTGAACAATTTGAAAACCTTTGCCCTGTAAGCCTTTACACCAGTCCTGGAGAACATTTGGCCTGCAGGACTGGTCACTTGGTTTGAGAATCTCACTAAATATCCTTTCCCTTTTTCTCACCAGCCTGCTGCTGGCCAGCTAAAGAAGGTCTTACACTGAACCATTGCTCTCTGGAATGGGACAATTTGGTGCAGCCATCTTGTGGCCAAATCACCAGGGCCATTTTGCTGCAGGCAACCTGCCTTGGGACAACTCATCATGGACGATTCCATTCAATGCAATAAATATTATCTGTCACTGTTCTTTGACATTATTTCCACTTTGTCAATGGAAATAATGTCGAAGAAACAGTGGGGGCATTTATTGCGTTGAGTTATCCCATGTGGAATTGTCCATAGCAAGATGGCTGTGATGAGTTGGCTGGGGCAAGTTGTCCTAGACCCATTGCTCTCTGCCTTTCCTTTGAATGCATACAGTTCAAGGGTGGGCATGTATGAGTGGGAGGGCTACATCTATTTCTTCATGATCCAGTCCTGTTGAACCATGTTTTGTCAATATTTCATTTAAAAATAAATGTTTTTAAATTTTCTTTAAGAAATAAATAAGGAATTTGCCTGGCTCCTTTTTTTGTCTCATTAGACTTCAAATGAAATGAATCACAAAGAAAACAATGAAAAATCTATGGAAATCTATGATATAATCATAACGATGTATGTTTCTGGTCAATATAATCCAAGAAAGATATTGCATTACTGGGAAATATACAAATAAGATATGATATAGAACAATATTAGTAGTGAAAAGAAAATGAAGAATATTAGTATATTAATATTATTAGTTTTTTCCCCTTTTATACTAGTACATTATAAGATACGATGACCAAAACTACCTATGATGTAAGTTCAGTCTGATTGCTCTTCTACCAGAAATGAAAGGGTCAAAGGTCAACCCACACGCCCTCCAATTTATTGGAGAATACAGGGAATTCTAGGATCATACACAGGAAGACTCTGCAGAGTAGCTTTGGTTCCAAAAAAATTCCTGTAATATCCAGCAAGGTTCAAATTGTGTGATCCCAGAATTCCAGTGCCTGTATCTAGATGTTGTAATTAAAACAAACGTTAATTGTAAAGAAGCAGATTTAAATTAGACATTAAGAAAATGTCTTTATGTAAAGGCTGCATAACAATGCATCAGATTGCCTTGGGAAGTAGTGGACATTGGAAGCGTTTAAATAAGGCTCTTATGTAATTAACAAAAGGCCACCTGTTAGTAGGATGATTCATCTCTTCATTCATGAACATAACTAATTCATAAATGTAAAGTCCTGTTTTGGAAATATTACTATTAACAGTATTATTGTGAGGGATTTGGTACGTGTATAAAAGAAACCCATGACAGTTTTATTAGGAGTAAAAGGATCCAATTCGCAACTCTTGCAGCTGATGAATGACAAGGAGTGAAAACCAGTAATGTTTCTCATTCCTCATGCAAAAATTCATACAAAATGTACTTTTGGAAAAAATATATTCATAACAAAACATATATCTTGCATGCAAAAAGCATGCATAAGATAATTTTTTTAAAGGCATGTATTAGAAATAACTGGATGTACAAGTCTATATTAGAAATAATCACATATAAAATCTTGTCTATTAGGAAAAGTTGTGCACTGCATAAAATTGTGAACAATATTATCAACAATGTAAAAAATATTAATGGAACAGAATAATATTTGTAAGTCTGTAACACTGACATGGACCTGATTTAAGTTGAGTTGTATATTACTGTTATTGTCCAAAAGGATCATGGACATTCACAGTAGTTGACCTAGAGAATCACAAAGGTATTTTTCCAAACAGCAACTGGGCTTTGTTTCCCCTTGAAGACATTTCAGTTCTTATCCAAGAAGCTTCTGCAGTTCTGACCAAGGAAGTGTTATTGTACAGACATGCCCTTTTCACCAAACTTCCACTCCACCATTGAGTCAATCCTCTGAGCTCCACTTACCATCAGCTGGGCTAAGACCTCTAGCCGTTGAGATCATAGACAGAGTAGGGCTGCTGTGCATGGACCGGAAGTAATGCTCCACATGGGGATTCATGTATGGATGAGGGTGGCTGAAAGGCAAGTCTGCAGGTCCCATAGGGTGGGGTGACAGACGGATGAGGGAGATATCAGAGATAACAGGGCTGCCACTTAGAGTGGAAGGTCTGTAAAAGAGGAAGAGAAACAAAAAACTCTTATCAAGATCAATCTCTTTAAATGCTGGAACATGAATACGCTACAAAACCAGAAGGTAAGGAAGACCAAATACTGATAGTCCTTGTTTAGTGATTGGGACAGAAACTCTATTGCTGTGTGCTGCAGTTGCTAAGTGGAAAATCACATCACCGTGACACTTCCCGTTCAGTCTTTAAGCAGCTAACCATGGGAGTTAAGTGAAAAACATTATATGACTATGACTTATGCTTTCTCCAGACTTGTTGTAAGCCACTTGTGGAGCATGTATTGTGTATTGGTTATGCTGGCTAGCTAGCACAGCTCAAAATCGTGGTTTAGTAACATCTGCAGGGTCACAGATTGCCTAGCCTTCTACCAAGGGCAATGGAAAAAAATGAAGCTGTAATTTAAAGATAAATGTTTAGGGATGTGAGTAAGCAATTTAAAATAATTTGCAAGGCCACCTGAAGAACATTGTTATTAAGGTTCCATTGGAAATACAGCACTCTGAATGCCCAGTTTCATAGAATGGGACCTATAGACAGAACAACGTTTTATTTGTGACATAATCCTACACCATAATCCTCAGGCAAAAGTCCAGCTTCCTGTTTCAGGAAAGGCTACAGGTAATAAAAGAACTGTGCAAAATCTAGTTGTTTTAATTCATGTGGGTAGAAAAGAGCTAATAGAGAAAGAGAGAGAGAGAGAGAGAGAGAAGGAGAGGGAGAGGAAGAGAGAGAGAGAGAGAGGAACCAGAAAGCAAATAAAAGCCTGCATTTCAAACTCAGCTAGAGATCATTACAAATAATTTTAGTCCCATCTGGAAAAAATGAAAACAGGATTTTTTTTAAAAAGAGTGATGTCATTAAGAAAACATCTGACAATTTAATGGTGATGAAGTCTAAATTGAAGTGTGTGACTGCAGTGGGGAAAATGAAGGAGGGGGTAAACTGAAAGCAGTCCCAGACTTCCCTGAGCCATGAAACCTGCCTTAATACATCAGCCTTGAAAGAAATTCTCTTACATACACAATAAATTCTCTCTTTCATCAATACTCGGTTTCTCCCAACAGGGTTGTGAATGCCTTTGATGGCTGCTTGAAACTATGTATGTAGTTCATGAGCTTTTTGAGTCAATTCAGATCAAACTGGGAAACCAACATCTAAAGCCCATTAACAAGATCCAGGATTTGCATATCAATTTTGCCTGTGGCTTATCAAGGGAAACGTGAATCCTTTCTGCCCCACAGAAAAGAAGATGTCTGCATTAGTCAAAAACAAGGATAAAAAGTGGCACTATGGATGCCATCTCTACCAAGAAATGGGTTGAGACCACCACTGTTGTATTTCATAGTCATTAAAACAAAAGCTATACCTGAAAATAGAGCAATGCTAGAGAATATGAAATCATTTTTAAAAACTAAGGCAATTCGTTACAAAAGAAGATTGTTATAAGCAACTTTTTCTCAGAACAGACTATTCTGATAATGAGCATGAGTGAAACAGTTCCTAAAATGAACAATATTCATGAATAATTGTGAGCTGCCTGTACCATGTAGTCTACAGAGTGAATTTACTGATAATAAAACTACAGTGACCAAGTTGTAGGAGTGTTTTATGTTACTCAACAAAATGCATGCATTTTTTTAGCTATACCATTCAGTCTGTATAAAACAACACTTCTAGTATCAAGATTATTTTGCTTTAGGAATTGTTTACATACTTTTAAATAATTGTACTGCTAAACATTTGAGTTTTATACAAATTTTACAAAACTGCTTAATGAAAGATGGTAACATTTTTAAGTTCAAACTTTTCTATTATTAATCCCTTATTTTTTTCACCATCAGACTGAAGCCAGTGTCTTTCTACTAATTGGATGCATGTTTCAATACTTTCTCTTTCATCATTACAGAATATATTTCTCTATTATTAATTCTCTCTCACTGCCTGACACTCACATACAATTATGCTTTTCCTTGGATCATTTACTTACATATCTTCTGGGTTTGGGGCTGCAACTTTAAAGTTATTTGCTGTCTGGCCCCCTCCAGCCATGAGTCATCCACCTAGACCTCCTGGTGCTTCTTATAGAATGAAAACAGTAAAGAACAAACTATTAACTAGAAAAATACATGAACACCTATCGTTTGGATGTACAGTAGCTAGACCTAGCTCTTAGCAAGTTCCCCTTCATACCTGTCTTTTAACTGAGTCACAGTCTAGAATTAGGTTCAAAATGGATTTAAAGAACAGAGCTTCAGTTAGGTAAATAATATGGGGTAAAAATATGGGGTGGGATTCAATTTTTTTAAGAACTGGTTCTGTGGGTGTGGCTTAGTTGGTGGGCATGGCTTGGTGGTCATGTGACCGGCTGGGCGTGGCCAACTCAACATCACTCATATCGTGGCATGCATCTCCTCGCCTTGCCTCTCATGACTATGGGGATGTTGCAACAGTCGAAAGTGTGAAAAATAGTCATAAGTCACTTTTTTCAGTGCCATTGTAACTTTGAATGGTCACTCCACACAAGCAAAGTACCAGCAAAGGAGGAAAAAAGGAAGTTCCTGAGACAGGAAGTCTAATCCTGCCAAGAATGTAATAAGAGTTAATGGAGAGGCAGTTTCTATAAGCAACACCAGAATGTTTCCTTCCTGCCTTCCTTACAGGATTAGGCCAGTAATTTCTTCTAACAACCGGTTCTCTGAACTGCTTAGAATGTTAACAACCAGTTCTAGCAAATAGGTGAGAACTGGTAGAATCCCACCCCTGGCTGAGGCCATGATACTTGCTAGAGTTTAAAAAATCTTTTAAAATGTTTAAATTCCTGGTCAGATTTTTCTAGTGAATAATAGGAATTTCATCAGGAAAATTTAATAATTAATAATAATCAGGATCTTTAATAATTAGAAGAAATGGTTTAATAATTAGAAGAAATGGTTTTACTGACTACATTGAAAAAGTTCATTTTGGAACCTGATTCTTTATCAACAGCCTATGCTATTCTTGTATAGAATGTTTACAAGAGAACTGATTCTAGATTGGTCAACTTGGTTTGAAGTCTCAGAAATGACAGTGGATAAATATCATGAAACCAGTGTTTTGAGCTGGTAGCATCCTATCCCCAAATAGTCTCCAAATCCTATGCAAAGCAGTCTCTCTCTCTCTGTTTGTGTGTGTGTGTGTGTGTTTGGTGGGGGGTAGCTTTGGGATAGAGATTATTAGGATTGAGGCTACAAAGATGTGAAACTTTGGCTGAGCACCAAAGAATTGAGGCCTTTGAACTATGGTGCTGGAGAAGACTCCTGCAAGCCCCTTGGATTGCAAAGAGATCAAACCGGTCAGTCCTAGAGGAGATCAACCCTGACTGCTCTTTAGAAGACCAGATTACTGAAGATGAAATTCAAATACTTTGGCCACCTTATGAGAAGGAAGGACTCACTGGAGAAGTGCCTAATGCTGGAAATGATTGAGGGCAAAAGAAGAAGGGGACGACAGAAAATGAGGTGGATGGATGGAGTCACTGAAGCATTCAGCATGAGCTTAAATGGACTCCGGGGGATGGTAGAGGACAGGAAGGCCTGGAGGAACATTGTCCATGGGTTTGCGATGGGTCGGACACGAATTTGCAACTAACAACAAAACAACAACAACACAAACTAACAAAAAACCCAGTATCCTACAGTAATAGTAGTGCACCTGCTTTCATAATGTGAGATACCCAATTTCTCTTTCCATTAATCCTAGTTCTTTGTGCCATATCCTACAAGTTTCTAAAGAACCCCAACCTTTCAAAATAACTTCTAAAGATAGAGGAGGGCTACAACGAAGGTTCACTGAGAACCCAACAACCAACCTGACATGAACAGAATAGGATTCTGCTAATGCAAAGCCACCACTGACTATTCATGTACTTTGTATTGTATTGGATTTATGATCATCCTTGCTTGCAAGTATAAACTAGACAATACAAAAATGATTTTTATTTATTTATACGATTTATATTCCACCTTTATTTTGTGTAACTTAAGGCAGCATATATAATGTTCTCTCCTCTCCTCTTCTTCACAAGAACAACTTTGTGAGGTTTGCTGGGCTCAGAGAAACAGTCTGCCCCTAAATCACCCAGCTGCCTTCTTTTATGGTTGTTTTAGCCTATCTATGGAGCATCTTGATGGGGTTTATTTTTTTATTTTTGGTGAAGAGCCTGGGAACAAAAGAGAGGATGAGATCACAGGCTAAAGGATGCGTCTCACTCAGAGCCTAATTTGCAGCCATGAGAAGAAGGTCTCAGATTATTTCGCCAGCTGTCAAAAGTCTTCCCTGCTGGTGCCATGTTCTCACCTACCTGTCAATGTTGAAAGCTACCCTGCTGAGTTGGGCCTAAAGTACATTCCTCCACAGACACAGAAATGCTCAGCAGTTGGTGTGGGATGGGGTGCAGGAATAATGCACTGGCAGTAAGATATATTAGGAACTGACACCTGACACATATAATCAGTAGGAGATCAGGAATGTCATTTATTTCCAGAAGCACCATCAGCTCCCTACATCTTTGAGGTCTAAGAAAAGCAGCATAATTTCCTTAACATCTGTGTTTCCTTTGATGCAGCAAAATGAAATTGGTGGTATGAGGTTTTAGTCGATGCCACAGAACTGAAGTCTAGCAGACAGGCAAAACTGGCAACCTCTTGGGAGGAGGAAGGCAAAAATAAAAATAAAAATTGAAGCAGCAACTTCCAAATCAGCAGATGTCTCTCTTTCTGGAAGTCAAGATGGCTGGCAGTCACTCCTTGACCTCAAATCTCTCACCACCTTGTTGCCATTCTCCTGAAGCAGGTGTGAAGCAAATTTCACAGACCTTATTCCGATGGTATGAAGTTCTTAGGGAATAAACTGGATCTAAAGCTCTTGACTATATTCTGCCACCAAACCAAAAACCTGGATATATTGTTATCAGTTGTTAAGTTGGGTTTTTGGTCAGTTGAGTGTTGCAATTTGAATAGACTGGATTTGGTTGCCTATACTGTACTTCTAAAATCTTTCAGTTCAGTCACATTCTTTTAGCATGCATTATTTTTTAGCAACAGGAAACAATAATCACTGAATCATTTGATTCAGAATTGGAAATGGAAGGGAAGGAAAGGGAAAGGAAAGAAGGAAGGAAGAAAAGAAGGAAGGAAGGAAGGAACGAACGAAAGAAGGAAGGAAACTTCAAAGACAAGAATTGGAACAGAAATCTCTGAAACCAAATTAAATTAATGTGGTTACGATAGAACTTTGATTCAAACTTAATAATGGTGATTTTCATTGTTGTTTAACATGCCTCATAGCCCACTTTACAGGCATATGTTTCTATGCTACATCTGCTTCAGCCTAATATCCTTTTTTATCTAATTATCTATCTTACATGATCTTTTCATCTGAAATTCTACAAGCTCTACCTTTTTGCACAAACCTTCAACCATGGGGCCAGAGCCTGACTATTTAAATGTTCATATTAGTGATTTTTAGTTTAAAGAAGAAAGCATGAAAGATATTCTGTATATTTAAACATTAGTTCACCATATTGCTGAGATAGGCAACTTTGTAGTCTTCAGATGTTCAGGGCTTGTTTCCACCTATCTCAGCCAACTTAAAGAACAAATATTGATGTTAGGCAAGATTCTAACATTGAAAGGAAGGAACTTCCCATTGACCTCAACTGGCAAAAGTGGTACATTATATTTTGTGCCTCAGGGGGCATGAACCAACAGCATTTAGGACATGAGTCAATGACTCAAAGTGACCAGAGGTGAATAGGACTGAAAATTGGTAACTGGTGTCCCACCTGTCACCTGCCTTTTCTGGTTGCTAAAAAGACCAAAGGAGTATCTTTTTAGTTGACACCGCCATTTTGAAATAGAAACACACACATACTGCAAATTATGTCCTAAAAATAGAATGATCACAATTTAAAAACCAAAAAACTAAGATGTTTCTATAACATCTCTCCCAGTCCAGTCTCATTCACGTGTGATGGGACCTCAGTCTGTTCATGTCCAGCTGCCAAATATTAAGTGTAGCTCTTCTTTATATTTTATATTTATAATTTCAGTTTAGAAAGCCACCTGAACTCAAAACCAACTCTGCAGTATACAATACAAAAATAATAATACAGTAGTTAAAGAAGCAGAGAAATGTACAAAGAGGAAACTTCATATAACAGAAAGAAAAACATTTATTTTATATTATTTATATGCTGTCCATCTCACTCACTGTCACGTGATCCTGGGTGGCTATCACAATCAAACCAAACAGTATCCAAACCAAACACACCATCAACCTGCCCCAGAATTTGGGAAAAAAGCATATTTTTTCAGAAATATGAAAACTTTAGGACTTCATCAGTTTGTTTAAGGAACACAGTGTGTGCTTTTCCAAATGAAAGATGCTAGGTCAAGAAATAATTTCCCTTTATTCTTTGAATATACAAGAAAATCATAATTAATAATAAAAAAGAAGGCTGACTGACTCCAACATCTCTGAGGAGTTTACATTAAAAATAAGAAAAAGGAAAAAAAAACTACAACAAAGAACTAAGAGAAAGAAGATCTGACGTGTCCAGACAAACAAAAATCCCTCAGACGGAAAACATACAGTCCTCAGACAGGACTTCAGAAACAACCTTCTCAAACATCTGGGAGAACAGTTATGTTTTTAAAGACTTCTGGAATGCCCTAAGGTGGAAGCCACATGGACCATGGGGGTAATATTATTCCCAGGAGCAGATGTCTCAGTAGTGAAGGCTTACTTCCTGAAAGATGGCATTGTTTGATTGAAGAGGCTCAAAGTGGACCAACTTAATACAGGTTGTCTTTGATGTACAATAGTTCATTTAATGACTATTCAAAGTTATAATGGCAATGAAATTATGACAATTTTTCACACTTATGGCCCTAATAGTATCCCCATGGTCACATGATTTGCATTCAGATCAGAGGTGGTATGCAGCAGGTTCTGACCAGTACTGGAGAACCGGTAGCGGAAATTTTGAGTAGTTCAGAGAACCGGCAAATACCATGTCTGACTGATACCGTCCCCATCTATTCTCTGCCTCCTGAGTCCCAGCTGACTGGCTGGGTCTTCTTTTGTTGCCCTGCACAGGAGAATGGAGCTGTGGAGTGGGGTGGGGAGGGAATGGGATTTTGCAGTATCCTTCCCCTACCACGCCCAAGCCACGCCCATAGAACCGGTAGTAAAAATTTTTGAATCCCACCACTGATTCAGATGCTTGATCACTGACTCATACTTATGATGGTTGCATTGTCCCGGGAACATGTGATCCCCTTTTACAACCTTCTGACAAGCAAAGTTAATGGGGAAACCAGATTCTTACTTAACAACTGTGTTACTAATTTAGCAACTGCAGTAATTCACTTAACAAATGTGGCAAGAAAAGTCGTAAAATGGGCGCAAAACCCACTTAACAAATTTCTCACTTAAACAACATAAATGTTGGGCTCGATTGTGGTCATATGTTGAGAACTACCTGCAGTGACAAGATCTCTTAAAGGCAAAGAATGGGCTATAGTGGCTAGGCTCTTTAATCATATCCCTCTATATGCAATTGCAATTCTTCAGTAAATGTCAAGTAAATACAGTAATACAGAAATAAATAGCAGGCATGAAGCACTTACACTTAAATTGCCCACTGACTTCAGAAAGAAATTTTACCCATCTAAGAGTGGTTTAACGTGACCACTGAAATCAATGTGTTTAATGCTAGTTACAGTTAATACCTAAAATACCTACTATATGTATAGTCCTCAATGTACAACAATTGATTTAGTGACTGTTCAGTTACAATGGCATTCAAAAAAGTGACATGACCGTTTTCCCACACTTATGACCATCCCAGAAACTCTATGGTCACATCATCATATTCTGCCGCTTGGCAAGTGGCTTATAGTTAGGACATTTGTATTGTCCTAGGGTGATGTAATAATCTTTTGCAGATTTCTGACAAGCAAAGTCAAAGGGGAATCCAGATTCACCTAACAACCATGTTACTAACTTAACAAATGCAATGATTCACTCGACAACTGTGGCAAGAAAAGTCCTAAAAACTCACTTGATAAATGTCTCACTTAGCAACTTAAATTTGGAGCTCAGTTGTGGTCATAACTCGAGGACTACCTGTAGTCAATTTACCCACCCACCTACTGACAAGTAGCAATTTTGTGTTATAATGGAAACAGCCCCCTCTAGTTCAAGCAAAGGTCTCGGCCAGACCTCATCTCTCATTCTCTTGACGCATACCTTAGTTTCTTATGCAGACATATATCTGTATACAAATACCATTCTGCTTGACCTCAAGATCACCCTGTTTCCATTACAGCATTATTGTAAGCTCGACCAGACTTGTTTCAGTGCCAGCCCCAAACCGTCATTCGTTTTGCAGAGTGGTAATAAAGAAATCACTGTTCGAAACTGACGAAAAGCAGATTTCTTAACTAAGTAAACCCTAGCCTTTTGGTAATGAAATTCAGTTATAAAATTGTTTCTAGAAAGAGATACCAACTCATTCAGTGCTTTGTGAAGTTGCTGCTGCACTACAATATCACCTCAGGCAAATTCCAATTGGATACTTATTGGAGTTGAGTTTGTATTTTTTTAAATTGTATGTGTGTGTGTGTGTGTGTATGTGTATGTGTATGTGTGTTTTTGCTGAAAAAGCAAGAGTGTTGCTTGTATCAATCGATTAAATATAGGAGATAGAAAAGTAACCAACATTTTTATTATTTTGGATCAATTACTATATATAATGCAAATACTATATGTGCTATCTTACAACAGGAGCATGGGAATAAATTCCCTATTGTTTGGAAGAGCTCTTGGGATTTCTACGCTAGTTTCATCACAGCAATCAGGAAGGCAAGGCTGTCTGAAGAATAATTGCTGCTCTCATGGACACTCAGCCAAAAATCACAACTGACACAACCTTCTAGACCAAGGGTCGTCAAACTTTAAGACTTGTGGACTTCAACTCCCAGAATTCCTGCGCTAACATGACTGGAGGAGGAATTCTGGGAGTTGAAGTCCACAAGTCATAAAACTGTCAAGTTTGAAGACCCCTTGTAACATGGGAAGGACTCTGTGGCCATAAAGTAACTTTCCTTACACCGATGCCTTCTAGACTCACTGGAACTACAACTCCCATCTGGAATTTCTAGATAGCGGTCAGAAATGCTGGCTTGGAATTGTGTTAATTGTAGTCTCAACACACCTGAAGGGTGGCAAGCATTTCCACCTTTTTCACTGACTTCTGAAGGTCCTCTGCTTACCAAAATACGTTTCTTCCTTATGACCCCTGATCTGAAAAAAATCATATTCCAGAATGCTTCCATGATGCCAACAATTTTTTTATTCATAGCCCTCCTCAAAGTTCCCTTTTTCTTTCATTACACCTTGGACCATCTCTTAGTCCCAACAAAATCAAGGGTCCTTTGAGTAAAACTCAAGTCCTGACAACTTTGTAGATATGCCCATCTGGTTTTCTTGGGACTAAGAGGGAAATGGGTTGCCACTGCTGTCTTCTGTGGTATTGTTGTTTACTTTCTGTTCTAGTGCACAGCCTTGATATTCCCTGGGGTTTTCTCATCCAAATATTATCAAAGTCCCAGCTTGTCATGTGCTACCATAAATTGAGATCATACTATATTATGTTCTGTTTGTAAACACAGCAATTGTACAAATATATGCCCAATCTTCATTTAGTTTATTTTTAAAGTACATTTTCCAATATTTTTCCTCTTTTGAGATATTATCTTCAGGACTTTGATTAAGTCTAAGGGACTGGAGACTAAAACATATGAAGAACGGTTATAGGAACTGGGCTTGGCTAGTCTAGTGAAGAGAAGGACCAGGGGAGACATGATAGCAGTCTTCCAATATTTGAGGAGCTGCCACAGAGAGGAAGGGGTCAAGCTATTTTCTAAAGCACCTGTAGGTCATACAAGGAATAATGGATGGAAAGTGAACAAGGAGAGATTTAATCGGGAAATAAGGAGAAACTTTCTGACGGTGAGAACAATGAACCAATGGAACAGTTTGCCTTCAGAAGTTGTGGAAGCTTCATCACTGGAGGCTTTTAAGAAGAGTTTGGACTACCATTTGTCAGAAATGGTGTAGGATCTCCTGCTCGGGCGGGGGGTTGGACTAGATGACCTACAAGGTCCCTTCCAACTCTGTTAATCTGTAAATTATTGGTCAATAAACAACAGAAAATAGTTCTCTCAGCTCTCTTTGTTTCTCCTGTTCCTCAACTGAATCAGTTATTACTTAAAAGTACTTGTATGTTTCTTTATGAAATAAATTTGCTGTAAGGGATATACTATTCCTTTTGAATTCAAAGAAAAAACAAGTTAAAAATGGCCCTTATGTCTACAAATAATAGTACATCTGACTTATTAAACTCAACCTATATGCCAGTAACCTTGATCAACATTTCTTTTGAGCACTGTGTATGTACGTTTATTTATTTATTATGTATTAGTTAAAAATATAATTATTAAGTATTTATTCCTTGGGCCTGCAATATGAGAAAAGAAGGAAATGAAATAATTCATAAATGAATGGGTGAAGAGGACAATGGGGAGTAAAGGGAGCAAATCTGGGCCTCTCCACAGAAAACCATCCAAATGTAGTACACATGTGTATATTCCTGAACCCAGGCATTTAAAATTATTTCAATTTCTCTTTGAAACAGCTATAAACAAAACTGAAACTTTCTTTATATCCTGAAATTTCTGCAATGGATACATATGAATTTTACCATTTAGCAGTGGACAGATAGCTTATTTTTGCACAGCATAATGTTTATGGTAGTTGTCAGCAAGTAGCATGATGTCAGCCACTATGTCAGCCAAATAGCTATTAAAAGCGATGTTCTTTACATAAAACATTCAGCGAGTTTTTTTAACGCATGCTTAGTCTAGAATAAAAAAACAAAACAAAAACCCCTTTAACTTATTTAAAGAGGAATATGACTGATTTTAAAATAATTTTGAATATGGTCCTTCCCAAATCTTTGCTGTTTGCAAACTCTTGAAACTCCTTGCTAACTAATTCTAGATTATATTGGACTTAGCCATCCTTCTCTAGTAGTTAAATCTTATTTAGCACAATGGTCTTACTTCCAAGACTGTATGTGAGGAATTGAACTATGAGAAGCTTGTGAATTTCATAAAACATAAAAGCCATGTTGACAGATTAGCAGCCAGATCAAAGAAAAGGAGATGAAAAACTGGGCATTCCAGCACAAAGAAGAACTTCTTAGCTAGTATATTTTGGAACCTGGCTAAAAGATTTTTCCTGCTATTATGTTTGGAACCTATAAATAAAGAAAATACAAAAAGTATTGCTCACCTTAATGCTTAATGCAGCTACATAAATACTTTAAGAATTAAATAGCATCAATAGTGAAAATCCTAGAGAAAATCCATCCATGTGGTCACTAAGACACCAACTTAAAGGTACATGATTAAATAACCAGTATGCAAAAAGAGAGAAAATATGAAATATAAGTTATCACTATTTGAAGAGTGATCCCGATTTGACTGAAATTCTGCTCTCTGTTAAATAAAATCCAACTCAAATTTGGATCTCCTCACACATCCAGGAACATTACTTCCATTCTTCCTCTAATCAAAAATATGATTATCTTATTCCAGAAAGTTCTAGAGAAGGTAAAAGAGATTAAAACCCCAAACCATTCCTGGTCTTGCAGAAAAACATGGAGTTACAGAGTTGGATAAATAGCCTGGTCCAACTCTGATTATTGTAGCGTTCTAGAGATAGCCATTCAACCTTTATTAAAATGTACCTATTCTTGACATTTGAAGTCAAAGGTTTGTGGTTTCAAACAAATTTGCTCCATTCTTTGAAGACAGAATTATTTAACTTCTCCTTATTTGAAGATGCCACCTGTAATTTTTGTTTATTATTGTAATTATTTTTAGTTGATATGTCTTTTATTGTTGTTATTTAGGATGCTTTTGTCTAATGTTGGATTTTACCAGGGATATTTTAAATTGTTTTACTATCGCTGATAGTCTTTTTGATTGCAATAGGATAAAATGTGCTTACTAGATTATATAAATATGTGAATAAATAAATAAACATTGATGCTTGCCTCAATGATGCAATGTCTTATGTAAAGATGGAACATATTTATCAACAAACTCCTTTTTACCATAGACACTAAATATAGTGTAGTGTCAAGGTTGTGTCCAAAAGAACACTCAGACTGTAAATTCCAAATCTTGACTCTCTTCCCTGAATTAGCAACAACTATCCAGAACTTACAAAAAAGTTCAGCTAAGTATCATCAGCATTGTGATTGGATCTCATTCCAAATTTGATTCTTCCCAAATCTATGATAGTTCATTTAGGTGTTTAAAGCTGTCACTGTGTCAAATCTGGGTCTGAAAGGCTCAATATAATTTTCCCCCATTTTAGTTCTTAGAATTAGAGCACTCCTACCTTTTCCACCAATCTGGCTATTGCCTTATTGTCGTTAAAATTGATCAAATGGAAGAAATACCTTCTTAAACAAAAGTCTAATAATTGCTTCCTTTAAAGTGGCAGGCATTTATGATCTGAGTAATCATTAGCAGGACAGAGACATTAAAGACCCTTATAAAACAAGCTAGGAAAAGAAAATTAACATGCAAGTTTTGGTGTAAACAGATCTAAGAAGCTTATCTGCTTCCTCGGGAGATAAACAGTGAGACTATCAAGAAGATGTTATTAGATAGTGTAACATTAGACTTAAGTATGCCAAGTAGCATCCAGTCTGGCATAAATCCAAGGAACTGAATTTATGCAAACGTCTTCAGAGAATGCTAGGGGACTGGCTGGAGCCATGAATGGTCTGTGTCATTTGTATGATAGCCACAAAGAGCTCCACTAACTAATTCTCCATAAAACATTAACTGGTCACATTTTTGCTCTCTAAATATAAGGGCATATCTTTGTTATGATACCTATATTGTTTCCAGTTGGATTCATCTTACACTACAGTTGCTGATGTTCTTGGCTTTTCATCCTCTTTATTAGCCTGCTATGGAAAACACTTTCAGGAATCTGGTATCTAGAATTGAACATATTTCAGATGAAGGCTACTCAAAGTAGAGCAAAAACTAATGATTGCCTTGAAGTAAGCTTAGCTGCTGCTGACTTTATGAACATGCCCATGTGCAGTTTTCTTGGCAGCAATGTTAGCTGGGTTGTCATGCCTTCTTTCAGGAAACTTTTTAATATATAATTTGTCAATCTAGCCTACAGTTTGGGATTTCCCGGCCTACTCTCATCTGAATACTAACTTTTGATTATGCTTATTAGCTTGTGGGGTATTAGACAAAGTCAATCAGCTGCTGCCACAGGCTGTAGACAAATAGGGTGTCACTGTTATTTCCTGTAATTTGAATCTTATAGTGCAATTTAGTGTTAGTGTAATTAGAATGGGATTAGCCTGGTTATTATACTGCATTGGCTGGATGATATTTAGATGGCATGCATTCCTGCTGGGACCCAGTTGGTCCCATGTTGGCTGTGTTGCAACATTGCTTTTAACTGTCCACTGGTGTGTGGGGAAAGCTTTGTAGTCCAAAATACAATTCTAACTGCATCACAGATATGACTAGTTCTAGTTGCCCCACAACATGGGTCACCTGGACATGAATTTTTTCTTGAATTCTTCATATGGGAATATAAATACAGATCACATTGTGCTGCAGCTAAACAAATGTAGATGATTAGCTTGGGGGTGAAGACTGTTAGTCTAGTAGATCTGGCAAAAAGGAATCTTGTTATTTCCCATCAGGCCTTTCCCCAAGCCAATTTTAATGATGGTTTTTATTCTGCCTTTATTGTTTTTCCAAAGTAACTCAAGGTTGGCAAACATATAAAATGCTTATTTCTCGTTCTATTTTCCCTAGAACAACTACCCTGGTGGGCTGTTGGGCTGTGAGTGACTGACCCAAGGTTTGCATTTTGACACAACTGGATGCAAAGAACTGTAGTAGAGGGCAGCTCTTTTTATGCAAAAAACATTCATGAAATGATCAGTGAAACCTAATACAGTAAAGTCAAGGAGGCCTTGATGAGTCTTAAAAGTATTACTTTTCAATGTAATCTTGCCCTAATAATAAACGACAATGAAAATTAGACAGAGGTCCAAAAAATTGATAGGAGAAAAACTTGATATACATGCATGCAAATCTGTATTGAACTAGGAGGGCTTTGGGGAGAAAGAAAATCACATGTTAGGAGAAATATAAATGATGAATATCAGGCTTTGTTTGGGGAAGATGAAGTCAACCAAACTGAACATTGTGGTGAATTAATTAACCTGTTTTCTTTTACTACACAGCAATTATCTGCAATCATCTTTTGATTAGTTCTAAAAAATGCTGAACTTAATTTTTACCTGTTTTGAAAGAAAACCATTTTAGTGTCAGCAGATAATCTGCAACCATGACTATTAAAATATCTACAAAGTTCAGTGTTTCAGATTTTCCAGTGAGATGCCATACTTTTACATGTAAAAAAGAAAAAGTTGTAAGCATCCTTATAAAATAATACAAACTATGAGATTCTAATGAGGGTTTGAGGAATCGGAAAGAGTCATATAGAGAGAGCTTCTGAATTATAAAAGGAGTTTTTGCTCCCCCTCCCCAAGAAAAACTAAAACCACCAAGGGAATGTACATATTTTTTCTAACATCTGGGGAAGCTTTTCCCCTTCAATCATCATTTACACTGGGGTTGATGATCCTGTGACCCTCCAGATGTTTGTAACCCTCCAGAAGTTACTGAACTACAAGATCCAGCCAACACGCTAATAGGAGTTGAAGTTCTGGAGGACCATACGTTCCTTACTAAATTAATCACCACTTAAAATACCTCATTTTGTCTAGATTTTGCTCAATGAGTATAATAAAATCATTTTATGACCCATCCCCTGAATGACAAAAAATGAAGTATCTGAATTCAAAAGACAAGAAACTTACAGGGTAATGGGTGAAAAACAAGACATAGGATTGGTTGGCTGCTTTTCTTCCTTTTATACTTCCTATTATTGGTACATCTTGATGTGATTGATTTAAGAAAGGTTTTAAACATTGGATGTGGAAGGAGGCAATATGGCTTAAAATACCATGCCTACTGAAGTATGCCAACGTAAGGAGTTGGCATTGTAGGATATCTGAAACTCCAATGAAGGCCCCAGCTCAGAGTCTGACATCACCATCTCTCCTTTCTCCTTCATTATTTTTAATTCTCACTTGTTCCTGACATACATATGAGCAAAGGTAAAGGTAAGAAAGAGTAGCAACTTTTATTTTTATCTTGCTTTTGTATCTCTGGCAGTGACACAGGTTGGGCATAAAGAGAAAAAGCAACAAATGGGCCATGGGTCAGAAGGAAAGAAGTAGGCTGATCTAGGGCACTATGAGCTTCCCAATACTGCTGAGCAGAAAGAGGAAAAACTCTTGGAAGTGTTCCCTTCCACTTCATTTCTCATTTCTTTTCTTCTTCTGAGTTCCCACTCCCTGTTCACGAACACTTTTTATACAGCCTACCATGTAAGCAGGAGATGAATTGTGGCCAATATTCCTAAATTTGTATCTTTAGAAGTTTGAAATAAATAACAACAAGCAGATACTTAGAATTAACTTCTCATAGACTCTTCCTTAACCTAGGAATGAACTGGAGGTACAATTTAAGATCTGCCTGCTGTGAGTAACATATATTACCACAATCTCCTTTTCTGGCTAGCTCCATTCATTTCACTGCTATCTTCTCCTTTGAATGGACAAACAGCCAGATCCACACCTAACTCCTTTCCATTTCTTTCATGGCAGTGCTATTCAATGACCACCATCTTTTATAGCAGTCTGTAGATCTATAAAAGCTGTAATTCCCAGAATAATAATCCCAATATATCTGAAAAGAATGAGGCTGGGGATTGTTCCAACAATTTACCATTCTAGACATAGGTTGGTGGTTTCCTCGCCACAGACATTTCATTACCCAAACTAGATAACATCGTTAGTGCATTGGCTGATGTTACCTAGTTTGGGTCATGAAACAACCAAGCTCAGAGAGCACCAAGGACTCCTCATTTTGACCCTGAGCTACTAATATTTTCCTCTACTGGCATAGTTACAGATAAAAAACAACATCCCAAAATAAAGATTGGCCTGATAATGAGGCTCTTCTTAGGGGCTTCCTAAACTGCAATTGTTTCCATATTGTTTTATTTTTCAAGGTGTGAGGTAACAAGGAGATAAATTCAGACTTTGCACAGTCAAGTTATGGGTGTGGAACTATACGAAGAAGTAAGCACAATGACCATTAAGCAGAAGCAGATTTAAAAAGTTGGCCACAAAGTAAAAACAAAGTAAAAAACTGGTCCTTTTCATGTTATTTATGTATTAACCACAAGTTTGCATCCTTTGCTCTAGCAGTAATAATTTTGACTATGTGGTCACATTGTGGGATCTTATTAAAAAATTTTAGCCACTTCCTGTTCCTCATCTGGCTTACACAGATGAGCAAATCTAAAGAATTTCCAGAAAACATGCTAAGGGAAGTTCTTTAAAATGACATAACTGGTGTTATAGCACCATACCGCAAGAAATAGACTAAGAATCTAATCTTCTCCATGCTTACTCAAGAGATAAGGTCAGCTGTTTTCAGTGAAAAGTATCACCAAGTATATATGCTTAAGAATGCAGATTAAGTATATCAGACACTATGCTTTGTTGTCAATTCATTCCATTATTAACATTAAAATAACAGTGTGATGCAAAATCAGTGTCTCTAGCACATGGAAAATATAAGCATGCATCTCTGACTTAACATCAAGTTAAAGGTCTCCAGACATCCGTTCAAAAGAATTTTGAACAGCCAAAACACAATGCAGATGTGAAGATTAGTCTGATCAGCACCCAAATCTTTCTCTTGATTTTCCCCCCACAAGAGTTATTTTGTTAAGTGAAATTCTGGCAAAGCATCCAGATCCAAACCTCTGCCAAATCAGGCTTGCTGTAACCACATACCACTTGGGTGGTCTTACACTAGACTGAAGTGTGTACAGTCTTTCAAACCACATGGTCTAGCAGTCTAATTGGGTTGACTCATCTCTTCCTAATTTCATCATGAAACCATAGAGAATCTTCTGGAGAAGACTATGTTCCTCAATGATGGTAAGCCTATGGAATCAATAACAATAAAAACAGTGACGTGGCCATTTCTGTTGGTTGTAAGATCTCTAAAATGTTCCTAACAACAAGCTAAAGTTTATTTCCCATTGCTATTGGCCAATGGATTATTTTTAGTGTCAAACAATACATTACTTCCAGAATACAGCAAGGCTTTTAAAAAGAATTTCAACATAACTCTGCAGGGTGATTTTGTGAATTTCAATTCAATTTCAAATATTGTTCCATAGTAAGACATGAAAAGCCTATGAAGTTCACTTATGAGCATAATTTTCATATAAACCAGTGACCTATACCTATAGATAGAAAATAGAGGCTGTATTTTTGAATGCCATGTTTGAAGAAAATATTAGGGATCAATGCCATACAATTTTGATAGGAATTTGAACTGTCATCACACAAATGAACATTTCTGACTTCAGGCTTTGGCTTCGAATAAGACACAGCTTTTTAAGAAAATGGATCTTTTTGTTGTTGTTTTTTGTATTATTATCATGAAAACCATTATAATTTTATCTAGGTCAGTCTACTTCCTTTCAGTACCCTTCCAATCCATATCAGAAGACTTATAGCTATTCCTGGGCCAAGCTAAAATTCAAATAATAGTGTGTACAAACATCTCAGTATTTAATGAGTTATTAACTTCCAGCACCTATGCACAAAAAACTCCCAATGCTTAGCTTTTTTAGTGTTAGAAATGAGTCTTGAAGGAACTCCAGAAGAACCATCAATCAAATAATATTTTTTTTAAAAAATCCACATATAGAACGAATGCGTAACAATGTACAATACTGGGATTCTGTTGTGAAATTAAACTGTTTTATGAGCTTCCTTCTATAAAAAGTGATTTAAAAGCAATGGATGTCCCCTTTTTAACCTCTACTGAGACATAAAAAATGGTAATCGTTTTCTTTCCTTCCTTAAACTTGGGAAACTCCAATGCAAAATATTTAAAGAAAACATAAGAGCACCCAGCTACGTGATAATTTATTTTGAATTTGTTATAGCAAGAGATCCATTAATTAAAGTTTGGCAAATTATTACCCTAGAAAATATTCAGTAGCAAAAGTATAATTTTAGTATATTTTAGCTCTTGTAAGAGTTGATTTTGAATAAAAGTAACAATTCTAATTCTCACTCCAAGAGCTGAAAGTATGATCCAGTGACCATATTAAGAAAATTGCTGTGCTCCTAGTCATTAGTGGGTGAAAGTAATTAAAAATAAAGTTGAGACTGTCATCATTTCTTCATTAGAATGGCTATTAGGTATGTAGCTGCAGAGTTCTGATAGCTTTTGTCTTAGGACTTGGTAGAAAACTAGGTTGGGCAAGCCTAGTAAGTAAGGCAGTTTCCAATTAGAACTACAATATACGAACACTAGGAAATGCTAGCATAACCACGTATTTGTAGACATGAAAGAACAGATATTGGGATAATATAATTTTTCCAGAACAGGCAGAATATGATTCAGAAAATGATTAAGTAATGCCTATTTAGAAAGCTGGTGTAAAATTTTCCAGTGCTATAATTTAAAATATATATTTATTTTGGCATCTTAACTTACAGAAAGAGGTAATGCAAAATTATAATATTCTTGTTGATATTGTTGATATTCCAATATTCTTGACAATACATTTTAACTGGAAAGAGTAATGCTAGAGTTTCATCTTTCTGATAAAAACAGCACAAACTATTCTGAAGAAACACCAGGAAGATCAATCTCTAATGAGGGCTGTTTCTTAATATTGATTTTATTTTTTATTTTTATTTTATTCAAAAAAGTTAAAATAGAAAACACCAGAAATATTTTAAGTGGCAACAAAGCAAAAACACAAAATAAACAAGTCTTTAAAAGTGCATTAAAAATTAACACACATACCATATTATCCCCCCAGTTGAATACTGATTAATATATTACAATATTAGTTTCCCACCTTTTGCAGAACACCCCCCCAAATTTTAAACTACTAAACTACTAATTCTATTTGCAAATTATTAACCCTAACTATCCCAAATCACCCCAAGAATTAACACTGATTCACCCTGGATCAATTTTCCATGTTTCTCTCTTAACAGCACCTCTTATCAACTTGTCAGATTAAATATAATAAGTCCAATCTTCGAAGCCAGTCTATTTTCCAAAAAAAGTCTAGATGAAAGTGCTTCCCAGTTTAAGTGTGATAAATTTATTCCCCAACGTCTTTTAATCCACTTTAAAAAGACCAATTTGTCACTTATCCACTCAGACAGCTTTTTGCTGTTGTATAAGAAAACAGGCTTGAACTTCAGGGAGGCTTATGAAATCAACAGAGTTAATTCTGAGTCCATACTTCTTACCAGCAAATCTATTGCTTTCTTTTTTAAAAATTAAATTTATTTATTCAACATTTCAACATTTAAAAAAACAACTTCCACTTTTTACAATGATTCCATAATGGTGTTCATACTAGTTGGTAAAATCTAAAACTATATCAATTATTTCTTAATTCTTATTCACTTGTATTCTTATTTCTCATTCTAACTTGTAAATACATACACACACACACACACACACACACATACACATCATTAATTAACACTTTCACAATTTTGTGATGCCTTTGCACCTTCTTTCCAACTACTCATTCCAAACAATCTACTGCTTTCTAATCACATTCTTTTTGTGGGTTTAATTTATCTCCTGTTACTTGTTTCTGAATGTTTTCCACAGCCTTTATGAATTCATCAAACCTTTTAAAATAGCTTTCAGCTAAGAATTGCATGATACAAAACAGTCTTTTTTCGAATGCCAGCCCCATTCCCTATCTGCAATCTGATATGTTGTTGCTCCATGTAGTAAAGAAGAGAATCCTTCAAGGCAGAATTAAAAAAAAAAATCAGACAAAGGAACAGGGGTGATATTTTCTGGATAGTTTGATCCGAAATTTTTAAAAAAGATTGAGAAAAATAAGCTCCAAACTTTTTGGAAAGTATAAAATCCATGTAATGAATGCCCAATAAAAATCTAAATCAAGTAAAAACACTTTCATTATCCAGAAAGATGCGTAGTTTTCAATATGGAAAAGCAGAAGTTAATAAAAATCAGCCAAGTAAATCAAACAAAAAAAAAGTAGAGAACAGAAAAATCTGTAGCAATGGGTTGAAATAAATCAGCATTCAACCAGCCAGTTAACTTTTAAAGATTAAAAAAAAAATAAAGCAAAACAAAAGCATCAAAAAGTGGGGTTAAAACCCAGGCTAGTTTACAAGAATGGTCTGCTGAGAGGAAAAGATGGATAAAAGATTAGTGACTTTCTGGCTGCTCCCAAAGGGAACTGCAATATTCAAGATGCCTCATTTTGGGCAGATCAACAGCCTTCCAAAAGTTGTCTTTGGTCATTCCTAAGTGCCCCCATTCAAATCCAGGGAGCAACACTGCCAAAGAACCAGTGTTGGCAGCAAAATCAGCAGATTGTCAGCAGGAGAGAGAAATCTTCCTACTGGGCAGCAGCCATCTTGGGGAGGAGTCCCTGATTTTATTTTTGTTGTTCAAATCATCAACCAGATATCCGCTTGTGAATGTGAATGTTTTAATAGCCATATATATCTGATTGGTGACTTTCTGGACAGATTGTAGCATTTCCCCAACAACTCTGGAAACCAGCTGGAACTAGAATATGTCCAGAAAGTCACACTATACAGAAGATATCTATTTTAAACTGACAAGATAAAGAGAATTTGTATAGGTATACATCACTCATATAAGAACAAAAACAACCCCTGAAGCAGTTATCATTGCTCTATTAATGATTTCTATTCATATTTTCTCAGAAGCCAGGATCACTATCAAATTTCTTCCTTATTACATCCTTTCCTAATGCTCTATGGAATTTCCCAAAACTTTCAGTCAGTAACACTTATGTTAAGTCCTGAGCATGGGCGCAAGGAACGGAGACGAGACATCGAACTGTGACTTCAACTCTTTATTAGTGACTTCAGAACAGAGCAAAATACTTGGGCAGCAACAGCTCTTTTATAGAGCTGGCTGCTGTCAAAACAACCAATGATTTGAGTTTACTGCTCTAACAAGCGTCCAATCAGAGAGACCTGCTGTCAGCCAATCAGATTGGCCAGAAACGACCAATCACAACTCGCTGTTCGCGGGCCAATGAGAAGTGCAGGATTACGAGCCTGCTGTTAAAGTAAAGCTATTAGGGTTGTTACTGACGCGTTGGCTTAGTCCATAACACCCCTCCCCCCTAGGTTCCGTCTGAGGGGTGGGGTGACATATTCTCGTAAGTAGGCAGGTCGCTTCACCTGTCTGCTTCATCTGCGCTGTTCCACTGGTTTCTGTCCTGGCTCTGGTTCCGGTGGGCTGCTTGCTGAGCTGGGTGGTGAAAACGGTCCCGCTGTTTCGTTGAATGGCTCTGGGCTGTCCTCTCTGCTCTCACCAATGCTGTC
Source organism: Hydrophis major (assembly GCA_033807585.1). Taxonomy (NCBI): domain Eukaryota; kingdom Metazoa; phylum Chordata; class Lepidosauria; order Squamata; family Elapidae; genus Hydrophis; species Hydrophis major. Next base: position 152,301,734 of record CM066328.1, on the reverse strand, counting down.
ATCCGGGTTCCCTGGATCTGTTTCCATCGCGGTGCTGTCACGCAGCAAGGCAACTTCCTGGCTCGGTTCTCCTTCTGGCGGTGAGTATGGTTGGTTGTGTAGATTGCTGGGTTCCGATTGTTAAGTAATCTGTTATTTCTTTTTCGGCCCCCTCGATGTCCCTCCCCCCCCAGTTTGAGATTCAGGGTATGAGATGGGAGTAGGTGCTAGTCTGGATCGAAGCTGGTCTATGTGGCGCTTCCACATTTTGCCATCTGCAGTTTGTAGACGATAGGATCGGGGTCCCGTAAGTTGCGTTATGGAAGCGGGCACCCACAATGGGTCACCCGAGAAATTTTTCGCAAAAATGGGGTCGCCTTCCTGGAACTTGCTGCTGGATCCCAGGGGTTGTTCAGGCGTGTAATTAGGGTGGAGGCGATCGAGATGTGAGCAAAGTTTTCGGCCCATCAAGAGTTCAGCTGGGGTTCTGTTTGTGGTGCTGCTTGGAGTAATATTTGGAGGAGAAGCATCCAGGTTATCTTGTCGTCAATGTCACCCTGGTCCATTTTGTGTAAGGTCTTCTTTACAAATTGAACCATTCGCTCAGCCCTACCGTTGGCTGCAGGGTGAGCTGGCGATGTTAAGGCATGGCGGATACCCTGGTCTGCTAGGTACTGTTCGAATGCCAGGGCAGTGAATTGAGGGCCATTATCGGAGACCAGGACATCCGGCAATCCGTGGGTAGTGAATAGATTATTCAGTTTTTTAATGACCACCTCCGTGGTGGTGCTTTTAATTTTGTGGACCTTGAGCCAGTTAGAATAGGCATCCACTGTTAGAAGGAAAGTGTGTCCTCTTGTGGGTCCCGCAAAATCGATGTGGATATGGGACCAGGGACCTCGAGGCTTTTCCCACTGAGTTGGGGGTGTTTTTGGAGGAGCAGAGTGAGTCTCCTGGCATTTGCTGCATGTTGCCACCCAGGTCTCTATCTGCTTGTCTAAACCTGGCCACCATGCATAACTCCTTGCCAATGCCTTCATCCGCACGATGCCTGGATGTCCATGGTGCAACATTTTTAAAACTTTATGTTGCAATTTCTCCGGGATGACAACTCTGTCTCCCCACAAGATGCAGCCCTTTTGAGAGAATAGTTCTGTCTGTCGATTCCTGAACAGACTGAAAGTGTCATTGGGTGCGCTGTCTGGCCAACCCCATTCCACCCAGCTAAGGACTTGTGCCAAAGAGGGGTCCTTTTTCATTTCTGAGGCGATGTCTCGAGCGGTCAGCGGTGGTGATTTAAGAGTTTCAATTTGCAATACGGCTAGGGTTGGAGCTGGGTCATCTATGACATCTGGTAGTGGAGAGCGGCTCAAAGTGTCAGCATGGGGAATGGCTTTCCCCGGGCAGTGTTGCAGTTGGTAATCGTATGCGGCTAAAAACTCCGACCAACGTGTCATTCTTGGTGATAAGATGTGGGGAGTTGGTTTGTTTCCCACTAAAATGCCAAGTAGAGGCTTGTGGTCTGTAATTATGGCAAAGGGTCTCCCATACACATATTCATGGAAACTAATTGCGAATACAATGGTGAGAGCCTCTTTATCAAGTTGGCTATAGTTCCTTTCAGTTTTAGACAAAGTTCTTGAAAAGAATGCAATAGGCGCCTCATTACCGTTTGGCAGGACATGGCTTAAAATGGCTCCCACTCCGAATGGTGAGGCGTCACAGGAAACCGTTAAGGGTAGAGTCTCGTTGTATTGTATCAATACAGCTTCAGAAGTTAAGAGGTCTTTTACATGTTGAAATGCTCGTTCTTCACGCTGTCCCCAGACCCAGGAAGCCTTTTTGTCGAGAAGTCTATGTAGGGGCTTGGCAAAGGTCGCCTTCTGGGGCAAGAAGATGTTATAAAAGTTAATGAGTCCCAGGAAGGCTTGGAGGTCTGTCTTATTTCTAGGTCTTGGGGCATTTTTGATTGCAGTTAGTTTTTTTCGGTGGGGTGGATTCCCTGTCTGTCGAGAAGGTATCCCAGGAACTCCACTCTCTCCGTACAAAGTTAACACTTGTCCCTTTTTACCTTCAGGCCAGCGTCTTTAAATTTTTGAAGAACCCTTCTGAGTCGTTGTCCTAACAACTCTTTAGTAGGGGTAGCTATTAAGATGTCGTCAAAATGGGCATTGGTTCTTACCTGATACGCCCTTTCTCGGCGAGCCGCGAGGAGCATCCAGAGAGTGAGAGTGGGATGTGCTTCTGAGTCCTCTTCTTGCAGGCTGAGCTTTAGCTGAGGAAACGCTCCAGACCCTCACGTGACTCCATGTAGCGTTCCCCCTGATTTTGCAATAACGAGAAGAAAGGTTAAGAAATCCTCCTGATCAACTATTGGCTCCTTGGCTGAAACTAGAGTACCCGCCAGATGGAGGAGTTAGGGTGGGGCTGGATGCTCCTCGCGGCTCGCCGAGAAGGGGCGTATCAGGTAAGAACCAAAGCACATTCTCCCTCAAGCCATTCGGAGCATCCAGAGAGTGGGACATACCAAAGCTTGGCTGTCCTATGGGTGGGACTCCGTCTGGGCCAGAAGCCCCTCCGGGTCACTGATGACCCTCTGTAGGACTCGTCGGCCAAAAGAGGCCTCTGCTGAGGCGTATAAGTCTATTTTGTAATGTCTGATGAATGGGGACGGAGAGGCCCAAGTGGCTGCCTGACATATGTCGGCGATTAGGGCTTGCGTGGCTCAAGCTGCCGAAGTAGCTGCACTCCTGGTGGAATGAACGGTCATTCCCCCAGGAGCGGGCAGAGATTGTGATAGATAGCACCTGGCGATAGTTGCCCTAATCCAGCGACTGATGGTTGAGGGTGAGACTTTGAGCCCCAATGTCCTGGGCTGAAAAGAGAGGAAGAGGGATTCTGATCTTCTCAGGGGTTGAGTGCGCTTAATGTATATGTGCAAGGCCCTTCTAACATCCAGGGTGTGCCAAAGGGTTTCCCTGTCCCTCGATGGTCTGGGGCAAAAGTTTGGGAGGACCAGTTCCTGAGACCTGTGGAAGGGTGAGTTAATCTTGGGTAAGAAGGTGGGGTCGGGCCGAAGGACCACCCGATCAGCGTGGAACACGCATAAATCGTTTCTGATTGACAATGCTGCTATTTCCGAGACCCTACGAGCAGAAGTAATGGCCACTAAAAAGACTACTTTAAACGTTAGAAATTGAAGGGAGGACTCTCTCAGGGGTTCAAACGGGTGCTTTGTAAGCGAAACGAGGACCTTGTTGAGGTCCCATATGGGAAACCTGTGAACAGTCGGAGGGCACAACTTGGTGGCGCCCCTAAGGAAAGCTCTAACCCGGGGGTGATGAGGGAGAGAACTGAAGTTATCACAAGAAACAACGGTTGAGAGGGCAGCGACCTGCCGTCTCAGGGTGTTGGGGGCAAGTCCTTTACGTAGGCCTTCTTGAAGGAATTCCAAGACCTGCGCAATAGAAGGAGAGAGGGGGTCAACTTGGAACCCGCTACACCACTTGGAAAAGCCCTTCCAAGTGGCATCGTAAATTCGTGTGGTGGAGGGTAGCCTGGGAGCCAAAATAGTGTCGATTACTTGACTGGAGAATTTTTCTCTTGTCAAACGGATCTGTTCAACCTCGAGATGGCTAGCTGGAGCCATTGGGGCTCCGGATGCAGAAGGGGTCCCTGAGAGAGGGATATCCTGTCCGGGGGGATCCTCCATGGCGGCGCTACTGAAAGATTGCGGAGGTCCGCGAACCACGGTCTCCTGGGCCAATAAGGAGCCACCAGGAGCAGGTCTGCCCTCTCGTGAATGAGTTTCTTTATGACTCTGGGAATCAGCGGCAGCGACGGGAAGGCATATAAGAGCCTTGGGGGCCATGGACATCGTAGCGCGTTGTGGTTCTCTGACCCGTGAGACGGGTACCTGGAGAAAAACCGTGGGAGCTGTGCGTTGGACGGGGAGGCGAAGAGATCCACCCTCGAGAGGCCAAATATTCTGGATGCCTCCTTGAATAGGGATGAAGGCGCCATTCTGCTTGGTCCACCGTGGCCCTGCTCAGCCAATCCACCTGGATGTTGGAGATTCCAGAGATGTGCTTGGCTTTGACTGAGAGGAGGTTGGATTCTGTCCAACGGCAGAGGCTCTCGGCCTCCCTCATCAACTGAATAGACTGGGTGCCTCCTTGCCTGTTGATATGGGCTTTGGCCGTGACGTTGTCCGTGAGAATAAGGACGTGACGCCCGCGTTCCAAGGGGAGGAATCTGCACAGGGCCAGGTGGACAGCGTGAAGCTCCAGCCAGTTGATGCTGCATCTTTGCTCGATCGGCAACCACTTGCCCTGTGCCAAAAGCGAATTGACGTGAGCGCCCCAACCAGATAGGCTGGCATCCGTGGTAAGGGTTAGCCGCTGAGGTTCTGAGAAGAGGTGGCCCCTGTTGATGGCGGGGTTGGTCCTCCAGAGGAGAGACGTGAGGACCCTCAGAGGCACCTTGACTCTGGACCTCGAGTTGCTTCTTCCGGATCTTTGGAATGGGAGCGGAAACCACTGGAGGGATCTGCTGTGTAAATGGGCCCAGGGAATAATTGAGATGCATGAAACCATCTTACCCAATAATTTAGAAAGGTCAAGTAACGCCACCCTCCTTGATCGCCTAATCTGTATGACCAGAGGTTGAATGCTGAGAAACCTCTCCGAAGAGAGGAAGACCCTTTCTGTAACCGAATCAATTATGTCTCCCAAGTGGGTGATTTGGGTGGATGGGGTCAGTTGACTCTTATTCCAATTAATAAGGAACCCGTGTGCCAGGAGAGCGGAGAGGGTGGCTCTGGTTTCCCTGACTGCCTGGGTCTTGGACGGGGAGAGAATCAGGATATCGTCCAAATAGCAGTGAAGGCGGATGGGCATGCTCCTGAGGTGAGCAGCCAGGGCCGCGAGGACCTTGGTGAAGGTCCTGGGGGCCGAGGCTAGACCAAAGGGGAGGGCCACGTATTGATAGTGACGGTTATTATAACAGAACCTAAGGAATTTGTGGTGAGAGGGCCGAATTGGAATGTGCAGGTATGCCTCCGAGAGATCTATGGAGGATAACCAGTCACCCCGCCTGGTACCCAAGAGAATCGATTGCAGGGTGTGCATTTTGAATTTGCGCTGGATAAGGTGGAGGTTTAGCCGTTTTAAATCTAATATAGCTCTGCATCCCCCAAAATGTTTGGGCACTACAAAGAGGTGGGAGTAGAATCCTCGTCCCCTCTGGGCCAAGTGGAACGGGTTGAATGGCCTGAATGTCAAGCAGGTGTTGGATGGCTGCATCCATTAGTGCCCATTTGGCGGGATCTCTTCAAGTGTGGGATGTCATAAAGAAATCAGCGGGAGCGGACTGGAACTCAAGGGCGAGACTGAACCTGACGGTGTCCCTAACCCATGCATCGGATGTGGATTTGTCCCATTGAGCGGCGAAGTGTCTAAAGCGGCCGCCGATGGGGAGGGAGGAAGAAAATCTATCTGGGTCGGCGGTAGGGCCTCCCCCCTGATCCCCTAAAGGGCATCTTATAGTTGCCGCCCCGTCTGTTTCTGTCGCCTGAGTCCGAGCGGTCCTGAGACCGGAAGGAAGGGAGTCTCGGGTATCTGGGTGGGAAGGGGAGTTGGTAGGAGGAAGCCCCTCCGAAAGGGCTGGGGGCCTCTTGTGTCTGGCCTCCAAAAAAGGGAGGGCAGGTACTTCCTCTTGCTGCAGCCCTCAACCAGCAGGGGTTCCAAGGCCGGGCTGAACAGTATGTCCCCCTTGATGGGAGCAGTGGCCAGTTTGACCTTGTTTTTAATATCCGCCTGCCAGTGCTTGAGCCACAGTAGGTGGCGAGCTGTGACATGGGATGTTATCGCTCTGGAAGAGAACTTTACCGATTGGTAAGTGGCATCAGCTGAAAACTCGGCTGCAGCCACCAGTTTCGCTATGTCTTGGTGCGCCCTCACATTGGACGTGGGGACATGTTCTCTCAGCTGCCAGAGCCAGTGGATAGAGGACCTCGTAAAAAATGAAGCGGCTGTAGCCAATTTAATGGCCCAAGCATCGGATAGATGAGTTCGGTGCAACGCCAGTTCCGTCCGCTTGTCCTCAGGTTTCAAGGCCTCTAGGGCCTCACTGGGGGTAGAGGAGGAAGCAAGGCCCACAATGGGATCGTCGACTTCCAGGATGTTTTGCAGGGTAGACATTGCCGAATCGAGATTGAAGAATCTCCTGTCTAGGTTAGAGGGTGTAGGGGGGGCTCCCGTGGAGGCAAGTTGCTTCGTCACTAGGTCTACGAAGATTGGTGGGGTTGGGATGATCTCAGCTTCCACCACTGGTTGTGTGAAAATGGTCTCTCTGGTCTCTCTGAGGCGGGGGGGGGGGGCAGTCAGAGGGAGACTGGGGAAGAAGACCAGAGACATTCTTGGCTTTAAAGAGGAGGGATTTAAACAAGTGTGGCTTGAACAGCCCCCCGAATATGGGTTGGTCGGGAGAAGCCCCCTCGTCCTCCGACATCTCCCCCTCCATGAGGTCCGCCTCTAAGAGGGGCTCACTATAATGGGAGGATCCCATCTGGGAGTCCTCTTCCTCTTCCCTGAAGTCACCAAAGTCCCCTACCTCCTCCTCCTCCTGGGCCCCTACTGTAGGAGGGCTGTCCCTCTGAGAGAGTACCTGACCAACCGGGGGATCCGGCTGTGGAAGGGATCTGATGGATAAGGAGTCGTGGTCGGGAGCCCGTGGAGAGAAGCCTGATCTGGACATGTGCTGCAGGCCTTCCGCAATGCCCTGGCGGATAGCTGATTCCATCCAAGCCTTGATGTGGGCTGGAATCTCAGATGTAGAGGGTTCTTGCTGATGCAGACCAGCAGCTGTAGGCGTAGAGGTAGCTTCAGGGGTCAGTCTGGTCAGTGGTCCCGGGGTCAAGTGACCCTGAAGTGGGCTGCGCCTAGATAGGGAAGATGGGTCTGGAGGGGGAAGAGGTTGGGTAGAGGTAGAGGGGGTGGGGGAAGGAAGGGCTGTAGGCCCCGAGCGGAACTCCCTTGAATGCCTATCAAACTCCTTTTCCAATGCCTTATGGCGCCTTAAGGCGTCTCGTTGGGAGGCCTTGGAGGGTTCCTTGTCCTGCCTGCGCAAGTAGTGGGACTTTGCCTTAGCCTTCAAGGAAGGTCGTTTAGAGAGATTGTCATCTGCCATTTTGATAATTATAATAACTGTAATAATAACAGTGTTAATAGTAAAGGGCGGTTGGCTCACCTGGAATTGGTCTGAGTAGGGCCTGGTGAGGTTTGAGCTGGCCCGCTCCCCCTTTTGGAATTTAATATGTACAGTGGTAACCGGTAGTAAAGTATATATATATATATATATGATATGTGGAGATTTATTTATTATTATTATTATTATTATTATTATTATTATTATTATTATTATTATTAATGCTATCTGCATGCAAAGGTTATCTATGCATATACATATAAAAAACGTATAATTTCATCTGTAAATTGTTTTCTCTTTCTTTTCTTTTCTTATATATATATATATATATTATATATATATATATAAACAATAGTAGGAAAAGAACCAAGGGGGTACCACAGTACAGGCCGGATTTACCAAATAAATGCCTGAGGCCTGGAAGGAGAGAGGCCTCTGGCAGCAGGCCTCCAGACAACAAGCTGGGGGTGGTGGTGCTGCTAACTTCGCCCCGATAGAGGCTGCAGGAGACCAACAGAAAACAATGGAAGCGAGCCCGGAGGGACGCTAAAAGCCACTAACTCTGACCCAAGGGGTCTTGGACTGTACTTCCACCGCAGCAGCCAAAATCAGAAATAAAATGGCTCCCGACCATGATGTGGCCCCAAGATGGCGGCCGCAAGCTGAGTTATGTCGGGTGCCTTCGGGACGGCAAGGAGGGCTTGTCCGGTTAGCTCAGCATGCCTGGTGCTCTTAAGGAGCGACTAGCCCTTCCCGGTCGGCGTTTAGGGTGGGGGGGAATCCAGCGAGTTTTGCACCACAATGGAGCGCGGAGGCAGCAACCTGATCTAATAATGGGGGGGGGTTCGCACGAAGCGCTGCAAACCCGCCCGCTTAGCTCCTAGGGGTGAGGGGAGACTTCCCCTAAGTTCCAACCTTTTGCGCAGGAGGAAGGAAAGGAAATATGCGACCTGAAATTGAAGAAATAGCCAGACTAATGCACGCAGTTTGAATTAGCCAAGGAGTTCCTTTCAATAACAGCCTGCCTCTTCGAAGCTGAGCAAAAGACTGGGGGAACGCTACGTGGAGTCACGTGAGGGGGCAGAGCGTTTCCTCAGCTAAAGCTCAGCCTGCAAGAAGAGGACTCAGAAGCACATCCCACTCTCACTCTCTGGATGCTCCGAGCAGCTCAAGGGAGAATAAGGCACGACGTCTTTTATGCCTTGTAATAGTCTCTCCATCAAACTTTGGGAAATGCCCGGTGCCTCGCTTACTCCGAATTGGAGTCTATTGCACTTGAAGGCACCTCTATGTGTAACTATAGTCTGGGCTTCTGCAGTCATCGCATCTACGGGTAGCTGTTGGTACGCCTGAGCTAAGTCCAATTTCGCAAATATTTTTCCACCACCCAGGGAGTGAAGAAGGTGTTGGACCACCGGTACTGGGTAAGCGCTCTGCTAAAGCGTGTGATTTAGGGTGGCCCGGTAATCCCCACAATTCTTAACGAGCCATCTGGCTTTATGGGTGTTACTATTGGAGTTTCCCATCGGGCATGGTCAATCGGTTCCAACACACCCTGGGCTATTAATTTGTCTAGTTGCTCGTCGATCTTTGGCTTGAGGGCAAAAGGCACCCAACGAGGCTTAAGGAGAATGGGAGCCACATCGGGACTGAGATTAAACGATATAGGGGTCCCCTTGTACTTGTCTAACGTTCCTGTGAACACGTCCTGGAATTCCTGGATGAGGGCCTCTTCCCAGTCATTGCTTCCGGTTTGGTGTATGGCAGCTAGTTCAATTCCGAGTGGGGCAAACCACTGTAACCCTAACAAACTGGACTGGTCACGATCAACAACAGTCAGGGGAAGCGTCGCGGTGCGGTCCTTGAAGGATACTTGGACGTGGCTGGAACCGACAACTGGAATTCTGTTCCCCTGGTAGTCTTTTAGGATGATTCTTTGAGTGCTGAGGTCCTGGCGAAAGATGGCAGGGATCAGCTGTTTGAGGGTTTTCCAGGAGACCATTGATAGGGATGACCCCGAATCGACTTCCATCATGCATGGTCGATTCTCAATAGTGACCTTTACGTGGATTTTTCTTGCATCTAGTGATGAAGCGTGGCCGATAGTGATAGTTTGGTGTGCCTCTTCTCATCTTGTTGAAGCGGAAGGTGCTCGATTTCTGTAGTAGAGGTTGTTCCATTGGTGGTTCAGGCGGTCCCGATTTCCAGGTGGTTTGCCTGTCTCCGGGCGGAGGTAATTCTCCCTCCGGCTTGGACTGGACTCTCACTTGCTTCTGCAGACCTTTGCTATGTAGACTCTTTTCCCACAGGAATGGCAGAGTGCGTCGAGGAATTTGCAGTCAGATCGCGGGTGGTTTGCCCCGCAACCAGCACATTGGCGTGGAAGTCTGGTTCCTTTGCTCTCGTTCTGAGCGGAGCCGGTTGACCTCCTCTTCCTCACTGTCTGAGGATGACTCGAGGTCTTCATGATGGGCAGTAATAGTATGCCTCTCAGAGGAAGGAGGACTATCACTAGCGAGTTGGTGGTGCAGTGTGTTCACTCGGTGCATTCAAGCGGCTGACTTCCTGGTTGCTTATGCAGCAGTAGCGTCGGTGATGACATCTGCAAGGCTGATGTCTCCTTTTGCCATGATCTTGCTCTGCACTGTGTGGTCATCTAATCCCAGAACTATTCGGTCTCTCATGGCAAAACCACAGAGTCCTCCCAGGTTCCGGAGATCGGCTACGAAGTCCCCAACGCTCTCGTTCTTCCATTGGTCCCTCTCATGTCTTCGTATCAGTGTAGGTACTGCGGGTGCGTAATGGGCCCGGAGGATTGGTGCGAGGTTATCCCAATCCATGGTCTTCACTTCCGCCAGTTTGGCAAGTGCCTTAGCTATTTTAAAAACGGCGGGGCCACAGTGGGTCAGGAACACCTCTCATTTCTTGCCAGGTGTAGCATCTTTCAGATTGTTGGTCTCCAGAAACATCTGGAAGCGGTCCATATACGAGTCCCAGTCTTCGTTTGCCAGGTCAAATGGAGCGGGTAGTATGGCGCCGCTGGTCATTCTGCTGTTTGTTGCATGCGCTCTCAGCCACGTGCTCTGTCTTGTTCAATAAGTATTTAATCAGCTCTATAGTCTCCACATCCCATCCTCGTCGCCAGTGTTAAATCCTGAGCATGGGTGCAAGGAACGGAGACGAGACATTGAACTGTGACTTCAACTCTTTATTAGTGACTTCAGAACAGAGCAAAATACTTGGGCAGCAGCAGCTCTTTTATAGAGCTGGCTGCTGTCAAAACAACCAATGATTTGAGTTTACCGCTCTAACAAGCATCCAATCAGAGAGACCTGCTGTCAGCCAATCAGATCGGCCAGAAACGACCAATCATGACTCGCTGTTCGCGGGCCAATGAGAAGTGCAGGATTACGAGCCTGCTGTTAAAGTAAAGCTATTAGGGTTGTTACTGACGCATTGGCTTAGTCCATAACAACTTAAAACTTTCTTTGGCCACCCCAAACTGGAAATTGACAGTTGTCATTTAATAAATCTAAGGAGTGACTTTGGGGAAAGCTGTCCAATGAAATATGCTAAAGGCTGCAGTTTCATCTTCTTTCTGACCAAACAGTAATATGCTATTTGGGACAATGAATTTCAGCATATGAGGACTAGAATTGGCCATATATGAATTTTTCACATACTGTAGATTGTAGGAGTAGATTCTGCTGTTGAACAGTCCCTAATAATTACTTGGAGATGATTACTAATATTAACGACTAGCAGATTAAAATCCACAGGGACTCTTTTACCTTTATCTTACAGAAACCTGGATAGGGAATGATAGAATCTAATCCGTAATCAATTTATAGATTAATATAATATTCCCCAGCATTCTTGAGGCAGACAACTGGTGTTAGAAGTACTGTTTCAGTTCAATGGCTTTTTTGTTTGGTTTTGCACTCCTTTTACCCAAATTATGAAAATAATAGCATCAAACAAGCATAATAGACAGGAGAGAGAGGTCACTAGAAATTACATTAGAAAAATGTAACCTCCCTTCCCCAACTTCTCTGCTTGTCTAAAGCAAAATAACATGGGCTTCAGTCTGTTTTCTTTTCTTTGTTAAGCCCTTCAGACTTTTGCTTTTTTTTTTCTTGATGGAGGAAGGAAAAAAACAGTGGCAACTCTTGAGGATCTTTTCCTGTATTAAGGACTTCACCAGTCATGTAGCCCCTGCAGCGTTATAGTGCTGTCTGAATAACAACAACAGTGCTGAAACTGCATCCTAAAACGTGCCAGGACATCAACCTAAAACAATACTACCTTTCTTCTTACATTTCAGGGTGTCTGACAACTTTCAACCACAGGAAAGCAGCTGCTTTGAAGAATCGTTTGCTAAGTCAAAATCTAGCAGAGAGCTTATAATGCGCCTTTGGGCTCTTTTCTTTTCTAATGTTTTTTTCTTGGTGCAAAAAAAGCTGAATTAGTTTTTTTGTCAAAATCTCTTGTGCGTGCATGTGTGTGTTTGTGTGTACATGAGCAGGAATGGGTGGGTGAGAAAGAAGTTCACATTAGTAGGAACATAACATAGCCATGATTAATGCCCCCCCTGCGTAGACTTGGAAACTATTATTGGCTTTTTGTTGAGTTAAATTCTATATAGTTCCTAAAAAAATAAAGAGTCTGATCCCATTGATTCCAAGCTGCAGGATTAAAGAAGAAATATTTCAAAATCTGGATAAAATTTTCATTTTTAGCTACTGCTTCCATTTTTTTTCATATCATGTCTTCTATAAGCAGGGGTCTCCAACTGTATCAACTTTAAGACTTGTAGACTTCAACTCCCAGAATTCCTCCTCCAGTCATGTTAGCTGAGGAACTCTGGGAGTTGAAGTCCACAAGTCTTAAAGTTGGCAAAGTTGGAGACCCTTGCTCTATAGATATACAAACGAAAGAATAAGTTAGTATTATTCGGGCGGCGGGGGAAATGATGGGATTTATACACTTGAAGGTCTTTGAATATGCATAACCTTCACCAAGCCCTTTTTCTTCCTACTTTTGCATCTTATTTACTGTAAACTTGGTGGGTTCCCTAAATATGTGAATGGCTGTTGTTGTTTTGGCTATACAAGCACTGGCACTCTGAAATGTATCTGTAATGTTTTCTTTCTGTATATTTGTGTGTGTTATGTGCTTATAAGCACATCTGAAAATTAAGACTGTGTTGTATTCCGGAGTTGATTCACGAAACGTGCTTTAGAACAGGGGTGTTGTGTGAATGTCACACCTGTCTGACAAGCCTTCCAAGCGGCTGCCTCTTTTCCTAGGGAAATGCTATTTATAGTATTGCTTATTTTAACCAACCTACCATTATATGTTTGTTTGTTTATTATTATTTTGACATAGATCCACATATTATTATACATATTATTAAGTAATCCTAAGAAAGGAGAAATCATAGGAGATGCTAAATCATTTCAATGGAATTAGTGATTAAGAACATTGATATAAATGTTAATAAAAACAGTACAACATGATCTATCTTGCTAAGGTTCACCACTCAATCATTCTACCAACCTCTTTGCTTTCTGATGTGCAGTTCCATATTGCTTTTGTCTGCGAATGCTTACATACTTTTCTTTCCATTACATTTCTGAGGCTAACTATGGAACAGCTCCTGCAATTGTATTTAAGTTCAGTTAGAACAATTAATCAGTGGAACGACTTGTCTCCAGAAGCTGTGGGTGCTCCAACATTGGAGGCTCTTAAGAAGAGATTGGACAACCTTTTGTCTGAAATGGTATAGGGTCTCTTTGCTTGAACAGGGAGTTGGGGTAGAAAACCTCAAAGGTCTCTTCCAACTTGCTATTCTATTGTTATTCTGTTTTTAATATAGACCTTCACTTGCCATGCCCACTGTGGAAAATCAATTCACCCTTTTGAAGGTTCAAAGAGGATTGCATCTAGCACCAGATTGTGAGCAGGACAATATGGCACATGAGCACATTTGAATCAATTTAAAATATTTGTACTGCTTCCCATTAAAAAAAAAAAAATCTCAAATCAGATTGCAGTACTATTCAGTGCTGTAAGTACAATACTATTCAGCTAATCCACCATTAGCTTTGGAATCAAGGTGATAAGGAAGGGAAGCTTCTCCTCACTTTAGGTCACCCCTGGTTCCATTACTCAATTTGGGGCATGAGTTCTAGAGAGGAGGCTCAATTTCTCTTCCCTTTTTATTCCTTATTCCTGGGTCCCTGCTAATGAACACTCTGCAACGTGGTGGCGAGAAACAATGAATTAGAATTTTGGAGGCTCTCCAGACTTCGAGACTTTGTGTTCCTAAGATAAACATGTAGGATGCTTGAGCTTTGTTTGGATAATGGAACATTCTTTAAATATAACAAAGAAAAAAAAAAATCCTCTCTCACCCAATGAAAGAAATTGCAATTGCAAATCTATTTACCTGCTACCCATTTTTTAACTGGATGTGCCCTTTGAGTGCTGCTCTAATTCAGGGTCATTTTCTCAATGCATGAAATCAACTTTCCTTGTGTACCTCCAAACTTGCATTGGAACTCCAGCTGAACCCGTTCTCTCAACAGCTGGGATGAAATAACTCCCACTCATTAGGCTATATGCAAACAGTGAAAAAGGGAATACAGAGTCCTGTTATGTTGAGGAGCTAAAAAACAAACCTTTGACACAAAGCAGCAGGCAGATAATAAGACTCTGTGGTTGACAACAAATGAGACTACACTTAATTTGCGGTGCAGTGTTCGTGTAATTAGGTACATTTGGAACAGGCAAGAAAGTCGACAGCTAGAATATGGCCATGATGAATTGGGAGAGCCTCTTTCAGGCTCTGATCATATTAATCATAAAGCCCAAGCTTCGTGACTTCATTTTACTTTAGAATATAAGACTTTCTTGGTTTCCCATAGGGAAAGTATGAAGCAGTTTGGAAACAAAATTCCTTTTTTTATATATAGGTTTTAATTATTATGGTTATAATGACACGATAAAAATACTGAAATGATTCACTCAGAAGTGCTTCCTAATATACAGCACCGTCGAATACTAGCCTATTGCATGATTATTCCTAATCCAATGTTTATGAACATTGCACATACAACCAGAGGCTAAATTTCCTCTGAATTTGAGAATTTAGCCAAATAGATTTGATGAAATGTCAGTTTTGTACTTAAAACTCATGTTTTCTATTAATCCTTTGCTTATGATGGCTCATCTTGTGACCTTCGTATACTTCGAACGTTTCACAGGTTTAACACAGGATTGCCAACAAGTATAGTGGTAATTGTGTCTATACCCCTATCATTTCTGAAATAACCTTCACAATTCTGAAACAGGACTTAATTTTCCATTAACCAACAATAGTATCTTTTGTAGAGCTATTTTTTGAAAACAATTTTATCAATTTTTAAAGACAAACAAAGCAAACAAAACATAAAAGCATCCAGCTTTCTTTCATAGATATACAAACAGTGTGTCGGTTGGTTTACCAGTTTTTGTGCATTCATTTCGTAGTCTCAATTACAGTTACATTACATAATAACTCATATTATCAACCAGAAATTTTATACCCTAGTATCACTATTAAATAATCATTTGACTATGATTTTATTCATTCATACTTTGCGAGATAACTATAATTTACTTAATTTATTTTACAACAAATCATATAATCATACCAAATTTATCCTGAAAACTTTTTATAGATGTGATATCGAATAAAAAAGAAAAAAACTCTTTATATATTCATTATTATCTAAAATTCTAAATGTTCTATTATTGTATTTTATCATCCAACCATTGATAGAAAAGGTCCCAAATTTTATAGAATTGTTTATCCTCTTGTTCTCTAATTTCAAATGTCAATCTACTCATTTCAGCACATTCCAATATTTTCTTAATAATTTCTTCCTGCAATGGTATTTTCTCATTTTTCCAGTTTTTAGCAAATACAATCTTAGCTGCTATTAATAGAGCTTTTTGTAGTCAGGATGTATCTACTGAAATGATATATATTCAGTCCAGCAACAGTGTTATAAGTTAAATTTATGAAATAAACCAAGATTAGAAATGTACGCTACTCTTCTCATATCTGGATGATCCTACTGAAAATGCAAGTTTTTAAAAGACAAAAGAGGCCCCAGCCATCTAATTCATTTAATGAAACAAATCCAGCTGCCCAAGGCTCTCTCACTTAATTTTTTTAGGAGAAGAAGGCCAATCAGATTTATTTTGCTGGTGTTCATCTTACTGTGGATTCATCTGGAGCAGAAGAGCACGATGGAATTCTTTCACATTCATATTTCTATTCCTGACCTGTTGTCCTATCAGTTTGCATCTGCAGGGTGCGTTCGGCTCATTCTTGGCCAGGTTTTTCTATTAGCACACTTACAAGCCTGTTCTTAAGTTGTTTTCAGTCTGGAATCAATGAAAGCCATGCTCTCTGACTTCCACACTACATTTTCTGCCAAGGAGACAGAAAATGCCTCTCATTTCTAACAGCTTCTTGCTATGGGCCTTCCAGTACCAAAGTAAACTGAAAATGTTGATGGCACTTTTTTAAACAGTTAAAAACAATATTTTATTGTATTTGGCTGCAACTTCATGTCTAAATAATAAATCTGGTTAAACATGCACATTTCAGTTGGGGAGAGGAATTCTGCTAGGTCAGCTGGCCTATGTTGATGCTTTCATCTTTTCAATCAAACCAGTTATTAGCAATGGGGCACTGAGTCTTTAGAGGCTGGAAATTAGTAGCATTACATATCACTAACTTAAATAGATCTCTAAAGAGAGTTTCTGCTTGATAAGATAATATGTAATAGACCACTGGCTGATTTATGGTGTATTTAAGGACAATTGGCCTCAGTGGTTCATGGATTAACTCGATTCCCATCTAATAAAATTAATCAATGAATCCTCTGAATTTCTGGGATAAATGAGTAGTAAAGAAGGAACAACAACAACAACAACAACAACGCTATTAGAGATCCCTAGCATTTATTTCCGTTTAAGATCAATACCGACAATGTTAGTTTATTTATTTAAAACATTTATATAGCTGCCCATCTTATAATTAATTTCGGGCAGCTCTCAATCAAAAGTTAAAGCAGCATACAAAAAACCCACACTGAAACTATAAAAATAAGCACATTAAAACATTAAAAATGACAGAAAGTTGCACATATTTGCGATTCTTACTAATTTCTGATTTGTAATTCTTTGCTTAATGATATATTTTTCTCTAGAGGTTTGAAAACAACAGATTTGTTTTTATTAACTTGCATGGGATTTGCAGAATTCATCTGGATACTCTGGATGGCTCCATTCTGCTCATTCTTCACATTCAGAACAATTTTCAGAGAATAAGGCAAATTTATTCTCAGGGAAATCCGAATGAACTCTATGGAGGTTTTCTGATGGAGAAGGGGATACCCAATATTGCTGAATGTTTGCTTCTATACAAATAAATCATCAAGCAGTTTCTAATCTAGAAGCACTCTAAGTTACAGTACATCTCAATAAGCCTCAAGATTAGAAATTGCTGGATGCTTTATTTGTAAAGAAATAAACATTCTCCAATCCTGGGTACCCTCGTTTCCTTCACAAAACTAAAAGTTTATAGCATTCTTTCTCACATGCAATAGTACTGCTTAGGTTTATTCATGATCTCCCTCAGAACGATGAGACTTTCACTGCAGCAATCAACAAGCTTGCTAGGCTGTGATAAACCCACTGAGGGATACTCTGAACAGCCAGAGAGGCACATTCTGTCCCAGGCTCTGTGCCTGGTATTTCTGTGCAACAATGAAGCAGTTAGTACCCTTTTCAAAGACCTCCCCAGCTCTTCACTGCATGAAATTGCCCAGCTGTCGGGCCTTCAGACTGCCTTCATCCTCACAGCAGTTCCTCTTCTCAAAAATAAAAAAGGGGGAATATCCGGAAACAACATTCCAGAGGAGAAAGGGGGAGGAAAACCCCCTCAGCTGTGCAGCTCTTCAATATGCCGCGATGAAAAGAGGGTTCTCCGCCCCCACAACTCCGAATCGCTACAAGATTTGGAAGCAGCTAAGGAGCCCCTTGATGCCTCTCCCTCGAGACTTTTCTCTCTCTTTCCAAAGTCTTATGTTGCTTTACAGCAAATCCTTCTCTATCACTTGCTGGTGAGAAAGACTCAGAAATACAAATTCATTGGAAAAGTTGGTGTGCCTCTGAGATACCGAAGAAGGTTTTGCAATATTGATGAACAGTGGGTTCTAATCCAGGGGTGACTGGAGTAAAAAGAGCAAACAAGTTCATCTGTTATATGGCAAGTGTATCATGCCATACAGAAAAAGAAGCTACAATATGATACTACTGTTAGTACATGCTCAGATAATTGAAAACCTCAATTGTTGGTTGCTGTTGTTAAGTTTGGTTGACTGTATGGTTTCAAAAGCAATCCTGAAAGCAAAATTGGCTAAAATCTCAAAGAAAGAAAGAAAAATATTTCCGGTGCCTGAGCCTTTATTGCCTGTGCAGTTCCACATCACTCTATTTGCCTTGGCAATACAGAATGAAGTATGTAAATAATGTTGAAATGATCAATACTTCTATATCCAGAGCATCAACCATTCAGGGGAAAACTAAACATGCACAGGTACTTTTGGTGCACAATTCTTACAAGCCACAGAATTCATTTTTCCAGAAGTATAATGTGGGAATGTGTAATTGCAGCAGGTTAAAGTATTAGCAGAGAGAATACACTGTTTCTAGTCAAAATAGCACCAAATAATCCATGTTTTGGATTATTACCCCACAATTTCCATGGAATAATCTCTTGCTTCCAGATTTAAGTTTTGCTGTTGAATGCTGTGAATGGCACTGATGCAGTCAATGAATTCTTAAATCCACTATAGAACATGGGTTTATTTGCAATGATTTGAGTATTCGTATAATATATTCAATTTATATTAATTACTACTGTGTTTCTCATATAATAAGACCAGGTCTTATTTCTTTTTGAGCCCCGAAAAAATGGCTAGGCCATCTTTTCGGGGGTGACTTAATTCCCCCCACTTGCATCTTTGGGCGGGTGGGCGGTGACGGCTTGGATGTTGATCTTGGCGTTGGTGGGGCACTTTGTATCGGAGTCAACGCAGGCAGCACCATATCTGGGTGTGAAACAAAAGTGCTTCCTAACGGCAAGTCCCCCCCCGCCATTTCCCCCCCATTTCACATGTTTTAATATAGGCCTTAATTTGGGGGGAGGGGCTTAATTTCATTTCATGCCTATAAAACATGCTGGGACTTCCTATTGGGGGAGACCGTATTGTTGGAGAAACAGGGTAGAAAGAACAAGCAGATTAAAAAAACAACTGACATTCCTGTGACAATAGGCTAGCCCCAGCTAGCCCCTGAGTCAACCCAATATTATTTATATTCACATCTCTAACAGAAAGGACTAGAAACTTGCTTTTTGAAAAGAAGACTGTATATCCATGGAATGCTGGATTATGAACCAATGCACTCAGACACAATGACGTGATCTCCCTTCTAACAATCACACAGATGACCAGCCATGAATTTATTTACAATGGAATGACAGCTTATATATAAAATGCATATCACTTTGATTTATACAATGTAATGTTTACAAATCTCAGGGACATTCAGGTTAGGAAATATATAGAGAGGGGAAATAGTAATAGGTTTTGGAGAAGCCAAGAACACAATGAGTTGGTCACTGAATAAAAATGCCTTAGTTGCAACACTAGCACAAACCTTCCCCTTATTTGCCCATCAGATATGTTATCTTACAATATAGCTCCCATATGCTCCAGAAGTTCAGCCAAAGGCTTTGGAGAAACCCTTTTAGCCTTTCTAAAGGGAAAAGCAGCCTTAACAGATGTATTTCTTCTCTGCATCATAAAATGCAAGAAAGGCTATGCTATAAAAGTGAACTTGCAAGACTTACCCATGAATCGCATGAAGGGAGTGAGGTTCATAATGGTATCTTCCTTCTTGGTGACGCATGTCAATTGGCAAAGGAGAATGGAAGGCTGGAAAAATGTGCTGTGGAACTGTGGATGGGGAAAAAAAGAAAAAAAAACTTAAAAAAAAGAGAGCACACTTCTTCACCGTATCTTATTTTATTTTTTTAAACCCATAGTTTCAAAGGCGGTAAAGCTCCATGCATTTTAGAGCAACTGCGAGGCAGACAAGGGGTCTTAGTGATAGCAGCCCTAGAGTACACCAGAGAAGTAGAATGAATAAATAATCAAAGTCATGGGGAGAAATCCTACATCTTCGACATAAAAGATCTCCTACAGGGTTTTTGACAAAGACAAGCAACTAAGGGCTCTTTGAACTCAGGGAGATGATAGGAAGCACCAAGGAATGCTAGACTCCTAACACAAATCAGAGTTGACAGAGCTTGGCAGAAGCCACATCATTTCCACTGCCAGGAATGGCTGCTGAAGCACCTTTTCCTAAAAGGTGACTCTGTGTGCGCACGCACCATGCACACACATACAAATACACACATAAACATATGGGGAAATATTTACCTAGCTGTGGAAAAACAAGCAGTGAAATGTGAAGCCTGTGTGTCAAAGCACTGGCTAGAGATGACCTGCTGCTCCACAGTTCTGAAAAAGCAGCCTGAATTGGCCTTATTGTTTTCATTCATAAATTTGCATCCAAAGAAAGTGGCCTGAAAACACTCTGATTTATAAGAGCTATTGAAATATTTTTAGTGCTCCCCAAAGTGCAGCCATGAGCGCAGATGAGAGTTGTCCAATAAATGAGAATTTCAGTAGGTCAAGCTTCACACTGCATATCTGCAAACTGAACTACCCATTGAGTAATGTCCCAATTAGATATAATTTTATATATTTTCAAACATTATTCATTTACACAATTGGGCTTAATCATTTTATTAATCAAATTAATTTATTAATCAAATCAAATTGAAATAATTACCCATTTCACCAAAGGCGACTCGAGGCAGTACTGAACAATCAGATAAAAAACATAAAAGCAAACATTAAAATGTGAGACCCTTAAAAATTCAGGGAAGATTTATAAAGTCAATTTATTCTATCAGGGCTAAGAGGAAAATAGTTTTTAATCTGATTTCTCTTACTAGACTTTTGCTGACGAGGAATGACTGACAAAGCTTATGGATTTTGTTTTTTTACAAGATGTGAATATGAAAGGGAAGACAGACATATTTAGAGATGGTGACAAGCTCTTAAAACTGTACAGTTGGTATCATCCTCATGTTGGTGATACTGAACCTGAACCTGATAAATAACTCTGGGCATCCTACAAGTGAGAAACCATGGGTGAAACCCCCCCCCCCTCCTGTCAACACTCTTTGGAACCAACCACTGAGGATGGTGGTGAATCATTGTAGCATAGGGTCCTCTACTCCAAGCCAAGCTGATTCAGAAGGATGGTTAAAATAGCTGAGAGCTCAAGGAACATGAGGATGGATGCAGCACCATCATCCCAGATATGCCATAGGTCATTGACAAGCAACACCACTGTCAAGCAAGACCAGATATTTGTACTACTGTATATCATGACCTAAACCTGACAGAAGTGGACCAGAGAAGTCTGCTTCCTCTAAGGCCTTCTGCAACTGCTATCTGATCAATTTCAACAGCTTTATACCACAAAACCAGGAGGACTCAAACAGGCTGATATCTCTGCTTAGAGCTACCCATGGGTCAACTCCCAGACCACCTTAGCAACTGAGGTAGGACTTGGATGTAGCAGTCAAATGGCTAAACTTACAGTATGTTGTCTATTTCAGCAGAGCTCATAGACTCTTAGTCCAGATAACATCATAAGCATCTTTTAAGAAGAGATTGGACAGACATTTGTCTGAAATGGTATAGGGCTTGGGCAAGGGGGGTTGGACTAGAAGACCTCCAAGATCCCTTCCATCTCTGTTATTTTCTTATTGTGTTATCTTGACTCTTGACAAATGTATCTTTTCTTTTATGTACACTGAGAGCATTTGCACCAAGACAAATTCCTTGTGTGTCCAATTACACTTGGTCAATAAAGAATTCTGTTCTGTTCTATTCTATTCTATTCTATTCTATTCTATTCTATTCTACTGTGCCTAAAACTATTTTTATTAAGATTGGCTAAAAAGTATCTTGTAACTCTGAATTTGCTTCTGCCTCTCTCTCTTTTATCTTCATGTGAATTTGGTGGTTGCTTATCTGAGATACTTTTGAACTGCCCCCGCACCTCATTTGGGTGCCTATGAAGTTTATCTACTGGTTGTCTTGAGAACATATCTTCTATCTCTTTCTGTCAAGGTAATCTCCATTACTCTCTACATTGCCCCAGACAACTCACTTGGACCTGCCTGCCAGAGTCTCTCTCCAAGTGAATGTAAGTGACTATCTGTGAGATAGTGTGAACATTTCTCACTGTGGCCCTATAGGTCAGGAGTCACCAACCTTTTGGACTTCAGGGACCACCAAACTCATAATTTTAAATCCCAGGGACCACTAACTGGTTATATGGGCATGGCCTAGTTTGTGGGTGTGGCTTGGTGGTCATGTGATTGGCTGGGCATGGCTCGCATGTAAATATTATAAATATTGATATAAATATTGATTTTTTTATAAAAAAAAGAGCAACTTTTACCTAAAATCAGGCAAAGGAGGCAGGCAGATTGAGTTGCTTACAGAATCACAGATTCATTCAAAAATCTATCTATCTGCCATTAGCTAGCTCAGTCTGTCACATAAAATTTGCTTGCAAGCAAACTCACAAAATTAACTCACAACACACCATGTATGTATATTGAATTTTTTTATTAAAAAAAGAGCAACTTTTACCCAAAATCAGGCAAAGCGGGCAGGCAGATTGAGTTGCTCACAGAATCATTCAGTGAACTATCTATCTGCCTTCGGCTAGCTCAGTTTCTCAAATTTGCTTGCTATGAGTCTGCACTGAATAATAGAACCTTCAGTCCTAAGGGAGGTTCGGCTGTGCTGAGCCGAAGATCTAAAGACTAGCTAGAAAGCAAGAAATCCAACCGTTTCCTGCTTCCTAGCTAATCTAAATCTCCTGGCTCAGCAGAACAGATAATGGTTGGAAAAACAATTTGGGTCCCCCAACAATTTGGGTCCACATTTTACTGACCTCAGAAAGATGGAAACGAAGAAAACCTTGAACCCCATCAGGATTGACCTCCAGGCTGTGGGCAGAGTTTGCCTGCAATACTGCACTTAACCACTGTGCCACCAGCATTTGTCTAATTGAACAGGCCTAAATTAATTTTAATTGCCATTATTTGACTTAGCTCTTTCCAAATATGAAGCTTAAGTATTACGCACCAGGAGGTAAATGAAATGCCAATATACCATTCCTTAAGTAAAAATAGAAGTTTCTCCAATAAAATTTGCCATGAATGATCTATGTTCTTGAGAAGAGCATGGAATAGTGGAATATATATTTTCAGAGGACTGTTGTTTTATTCCTAGAAAGACAATGTGGAATGATGGAGGGGAATATTTTTCTTAAAAAACAAAACAAAACAAAACAATGGCATCTAAGAATGAGTATCTCTCTCTCTCCCCCCTCTCCCCCCCTCTTTTAAGCTGCACAGTTACCTCTGGCTTTCAGTATGCTGACAAAGTATAATTAGCAACCACATTATCTTTGTTGGAGTCAAGTACATACATTACTCACTGGTCATATTTTGTAAACTACTTCAAATAAGTAATTTTAGTTTAAATGTTATTAAATGTAAGCCCCTAATGGAGTTTTGATCACAGGTTAAGTCAGAGCAACTGTAAATTAGTTGCCTTTCCTGCCTGTGTCCTCGTTCTTAGTCAGATGAGAGTTCTACAGATGGCTTTCCCAACATATTTAACATTCAGTGTGGTAATTGTGACTTCATCTGAGGAGAATTCCACAGGCAGACCAAGACGATATGCTCTGTCATGCGGCTGTGACCCAGCTCCCTCCCACTTTGTCTGAGACCTTCTCTGACCCCTTCTCTATTCTTTCCTCTGATAATACACCTCAGGTCTTTACTGACAGTGCATTAAGTTGGGTTTCCCTTTCAGAAGAGAGAGAGAGGCTTTTTTTAAGATGGCGTCTGATTCAACTCATTTGAAAGTAGCAGATTATTCAAGCATCATCATAAATATATATGGTGAAATGTGTGCATCAAGGATACTTTGCTATCTAGGATGGGAACTGTTATGTACTTGTAGCTCTCAAGGAAAACTACATGAATTCCATAGGATCAGACATCAGTGATAAAAATTAAAAGAAAGGGAAGGATAAAAAATAATCTAAAACTAATTTACACCAATATTCTTCTCTAGACCATTCCATATGTTTCTTACAATCCATCTTTGCTTCTATTACATCCATTTTACATTTCATAAACTATATTACCTCTTCTTCTTTCAATTTCCCCCCTCTTTTTAAAGGATGTCATCAACCCCTTCCAATCACAACTTCCTAGGTTTTCCCCATTCCTCTCAGTCCATTCACTGTTCCTTTGTAGATACATTTTCTGATGTTATTTTCATTCAGTTTCTTTTTAGGAACAAAAAAATCTAAATATATGTCTTTTATTCTGGTCGCTTGCTTTATATTCTGTCGACATGCATTCAGCACCAATTCTTTCTTTGCCTTTCTTTCAGTTTTACCATCTCCTGCAGTTTATGTTTCATCACATACATTCAATATTTATTTATACATAATACCATGAGTAGAAGTACACTATTCTTTTAAAATTCTAATATTCATTTTTTTCACAATAGACCGTATATTAACAAATATCATGAAATGTCAAGTTATTGACCAGGCTTTGTCCTACTCTTAAGCTGTTTGTTGTTTCATTACTAAATCATTATTCTTTAAATTCTTATAGAAACTATAACTTAATGCTAAGTCAGGGCTGTCAAACTCCCGGCCTGCATCACATTATGTGACACCACAAATTTGACACCCCTATGCTAATGATAAAGCCTGACTTTGCACCCTCAGTTACAAACCACAATGTCCTGATTTACATAGTTCTCTGGCCAACAGGCAAGTCTGCATTTTGTTATGGTGCCATAGGAGAACCTATCAAAGTCACACTCATGTTTTGTAAATATCTGTAGAAGTTAGTAATCAGAGAACCACCCAGTCTTAACAGCTATAGTAGTGTTTCTTTGTAAATATCCCACCCTCTTGAGGTTCCTGGAGGAAAGGCAGAATATCAGAGGAATAAAATAAATACATTTCCAGTAGAAAATAAGGTTCAACTAGTGTTCTACTTCCCATAAAACATATCAAAGCAAAGGCAAATACTTAGACACATGAATACATAACATGTCATTTCTCCATTGCCCAACATCTCCCACTGTTGGCTGGGCAAAAATTGGAACTCTAGCAGCAGTCAGAATGTTGCATGTTGTGCATCACTGAATCAAGCAGAATTTTTTAAAAAAATGCTGTGAGAAATAGTGTCCTTCATGTTGTTCTTTTCTAGGCTAAAAGTGGGCATTTGACCTGTGTTTCGAAAAACAAACTTACTAGATACTAGAAGGTGCTGTTCACTGCTTCAGATTCATTTGTACAAATGCGTAGAGATATAAGATGGCCTGCAAGGTCCCTTCCAACTCTGATTATGTGTTAAATCTGTTAAACAGAGCATTTGCGGCTGGCTGCAACTCCTTAAACAACTTGTCATTTATTAGCATCTTAACTTTTTGCAGTTGAATTGAATATGCTGCTCAATTTTACTCCTAACCATTCATTTCAGTGTTAGGCTTCATTGTCTAGAAATTATTTGTGCAATATTATGGATGTGGAAGAAAACAATTCAAGTTTGCTTGCAGTTGACCTTTCTAAAAAAAGCTTTAGGCCTTTGAGAAAACTTCTGTGTCATATCCTATTTGTGTAGTACTAGACAAGAAAACATGTTATTAATGGTCAGCAACATACAGCAGTTAACACTGGTCAGACTCTCAGCAACATGGCTTTGCAGATCAGTGCCTATTATTATGCCTTTGTTGTTGGATATAGTGTTGTAGATTAGTTTGTATACTTCACTGATATTATAGGTTTATTGGCCTTGCTATCATGTCTCTTGCATGCACACAATCTAAATCTTACTTTAATATTTCTGCAAATTCATGGAGGCATCCAGTCAAGGTGCTGATGTTCAGTACAGCAATGTGTAATTGCTAATGTGTGGACACACAGATAAATTTGTCCAGGATTGTTTTCATTAGGAGTCAGCAATTATAGCTGACATGGTAGGAAAACTGGGCATGCACAGTTTATGGATTTATAAGATGTTTTCAGTCTAATCTTCCTTTTGAAGAGAGAATAATCTTTTATCCTTTGGGAAGAGGTAGCACCAGTGGTGGGATTCAGCCAGTTTGCACCACTTCGGAAGAACCAGTTGTTAACTTTCTGAGCAGTTTCGCAAACTGGTTGTTGGAAAAAATCATTAGGGCAGAGAACCAGTTGTTAAATTACTTGAGTCCCACCACTGTGCAGCACCTATTGGTTTTGCTACAACACAGGTACATTTTCAACTCTACCAGTTTTTTAACTGGTAAAGGAGGACATTCTGCACTCGTTCTCCACTCTTGTATATATTTTTCCAACTCTTGAAGCTAAAAACTCCATAAGCAGGAATTGGTTTGGCATTAATATTGGCATAAAAATGTTTAGCTCTTGTAAAACGGGACTGTAAATGAGATTTTGTTTTTATTTGATATCAAATAGGGTCATGCTACATTTTTGGTTTGGGAAGATTTTGGCTGCATCTTTATTTAAAAGATTCCTACTACACAAGCCCTTTGAGTAATATCAGATTAATATGTAGACAGAAACCAGACTGTATATATGTGTCTATAAATTCATAATGCATTGATATTAATGTATTTTCCCCTTCTTTGGGGGGGGGCATTAATAGTTATTCCATTGTGTATTGACACTGGGCATGTTGCAAGTTTTTTTTGCTGTGATAGGACAATCTAGTACACAACTAGGAGTTTGATGAGCCTCTTAACAGAATCCTGCAATGAAACTCTGAATCATTTTAATTACAGGGGTGGTGAATTTCATTGTCTCATTTTGACTTTTCTAATATTTTTCTTCTTTTCTCAGCAACTTGGTAGTAACTTCAGGGGGAACTCAAGGGATCTTTCTCATTTTTATTCACTAGACAGCTAAAGATTTTAGGATTCATCCTAGTCTGAAGAAACAAAGAATTGACAAAATATATTAAGTTATGAATAGTGCCATCAGGACAGGCCCAAGGAGTAAAATGAGCAGGGATGATCCAGAGAGCATCAAGGACTTTTCTTATATGTTGAAGTTAACTCAATTAGCATCCAAGAATCATCTATTTTTCCCAACCATCCAAGAATAATTGAATCATCTACTTATCCCAAGCTCTGGAATTTGCAAATCTAAGAGAAGTCCAGATACACTCTTTTCCAATAGGAATAATTTGGCAATCAATATAGTTTGGGCTTGGAGTTTTACTGCAGTCTTTTTACCTGTATTTCTGATCTTAATGTGTGGGAATATTTTGTTCAAGATCATAAACTCATAAAGGAACAAAACATTCCAAATGTATTTATTTTTGTCTTCAGTATCATGTAGGACCAGATATTCAGCTGATAGGAAAAGAAAAAGTTGAAACAAAATTGAGACTACAATTATTTTCTGGTCAATTCTTCTTCAGAAGGGGTTCTTCTATAAAACTGCAAGTGGCAGCTGAGACCAGGTGGGTCTTTGCATGGATTCATCTGATATGTCAATTGTGTCCTTTCCTCAACTGGGGGACAGGTCTTCAGGTGGTCACTCCTGCCCTAAACATCTCACAATTGGACTGCTTTGATGCCCTCTACTTTAGGATGCTTTTGAACACCAGTCAGAAGATACAGCTGATCCAAAATGCAACGGCATAGGCAATCTTATCTGTTGTCCCAGCTATTTTGATGTGACATCACTGGGCATGAGCAGCATTGCTTGCCTGTCAGCTTCCAGGAGGAATTCAAGGTGTTGATCATTAGCTATAAAGCTCTTTGTAGCATGAAGCCTGATTATCCAAGGGATCACTGCACCCAGTTGTTTCTACTTGTTCAGTCCTCTCAGGCAGAGAGAGCATACTCTAGGTCCCGTCAATTAAAGGTTGTCATCTTGTAAGACCAAGGAACCATGTCTTTTCTGACACAGTCCCTACTGTCAGGAACAACATCCTCCACAGTTATTCTATACTTACTCTCCAAATGTTCCAAAAATCCCTTAAGACCTGGCTATGCTGCCAGACCTGGAGTTAGGAAGTTTGTAGGACCCTGTCAAACATTTTTTGAATGTTATTGATATTGTTTTGGTCTGCCATTTTTTTAAAACATTGTGTATTTTAAATATTGTGAGACATCATTCTCCTTTTGGAATTTGCAGCCTCAAAAATGTAAGTATAAGAAATAAATAAACAAAGTCCTGCCAAAGAGGAAGAATTGTAGTTCATGTAAAAACAGGACAAGGATAACATTATCTTGCCACCTAGCAAGATATTACAGACAACCCTTTACTAACCATGCATGTACACAAGCACAGTTAGTTACTACCTGGTAATTTTCTTATCTTTACCCAGTGCTCAAGAGAGGACATAAAAAAATAACTTGCCTTAAACAGACACTAAGCAAGTCCATTAACTATTACACCACCCTCAACAAAGAAACAGATCTCTTGGTCATAGTACATATGTATATATCTATGAACATGCTTGGATGAGGATTCAAGACAACTACAAACCTGATCTATATGGGGAATAAAAATGGGCGTTTTCTTCTGGATAACTGAGCCATCAACCATTGTCATGTTTGCTTTGTTTGACAGAATCTTATTTAATTCATCCCTGATCCAATCTATCACAGCTTTTAAGTATTCATCACAATGTGTGGTAAGGGAGTTCCATCCTCACAGTGAAACAGTACATTCATTATTACTGGACAACTTAATCCACTAATGCCTTGGAGATTCTTACAGAACAGGAGATCATATCAATTCTTACAAATATCCACAGAATCCTCATGTTCCAAAGCTATTTCCCAGCATCACTGACTTACATACAAAGACAAAGACATACTGTAGGTTCAGTTCAGAAGAATATAATGATCAGAAGGAAGCTGAGTTCAAAGTGTTGCTGAATTCCAAATCTCATCATCTCCGATAATTGAGGTAGCTGCCAAAAATGATAATGCAGCAGCAGCAGCAGCATCTGGAAAGCAGTAGGTTCTACAACTTTGTCTTAGTGAATGGTACCAAAAGCCAAGATGAACAGGTACATGCGTGTTTCTGAATGAGAAATCCACATTCCATATAGGTGCTGCAGGAAATATGAATCTAATAATGGGGTTTCCCCACAACTTCAATGTGTGGAGCTCCCCCAAGGCGTTGCCTTATATGGGGCTGTACATTATAGATATTAATGCTGAAATCACTCAGACATAATATGTCTGTGTTGCCTTTTAGCTGCTCCTTTTCTAGTTGAGGCTTGTATCATAAAACATTTGTCTGGAAAGTGTGATGAAGCCATGTAATCTGGCATGTCAGAAAGTCATGCCAAAGTATATTCATATTACTGCATTATAAGCAGTTTTTGTTCAGTTGTTCTGTCTGGGAACCAGTGGCAGCTGCTTTTGATAAAGACACTGGAGATAGTGGAACAAGATACTCCTTAGATAACTTTCTGATACTCCCCGTTGGCTGAAAATCAGTGACACACCTTTATTCAGGCCCATTTTTTGTTTACTAAATGATTATTAAACTTTAAAAACATGAGTCTTCTGTTTCGTCCACCCCAGATTTCATTCACCAATTGTGTCACTGAATCATTATGACAAAAAAAAGGAACAAAAGGAGAAGTTATACACACCTTTTGGAGATCCTGAAAAAATTAATTCAGGCCCACAAGCTGATAAAACACATCTCGATAGATGTTGGGGAGAGTGGGGGAGCAGTGTTTCAGAAAGCCTTCAAAAATTCTGGATGTTTTTACTTATTTAAGGAAGAAGAAAATAAGGTGTCCATGAATGGAGACTGGAAATTAATGAATAAGAAAGCTATGATATAATATTATATTTAGTGGTATTTAAAGCTTCCAATGAACTTTTTTAAGGGCTATCAGTACACTGTTTCCCCAGTTTTTATAAAAACTAGCAAATGATCCAATGATAAATCTGACCACAACTTTGTGAAGATAAGAGATGAAATCTTTTCTCAGGGTGACTTAGTCATGTATTTCTTGAACTCAGAATGCAGGCAGTCCTCAACTTACAATTAGTGACCGTTTGAAGTTATAACAACATTGAAAAAGTGACTTATGACCATTTTTCACACTCACGACCATTACAGCTTCCCCGTGGTCATGTAATTTACATTCAGATGCTTAGCAACTGACTTATATTTATGATGGTTGCAGTGTCCTGGGGTCATGTAATCACCTTTTGCAACTTTCTGCAAGTCAATGGGGAAGCCAGATTCACTTAATGACCATGTTACTAATTTAACAACTGCAGTGATTCACTTAATACATTGGGCAGGAAAAATCATAAAATGGGGCAAACCTCACTTAGCAAATTTCTCATTTAGCAACTTAAATTCTGGGCTCAATTGTAGTCGTAAGCCAAGGACTACCTGTACTGGGTTTCTGAGATCCAGGGCATTTTGGGAGAAAGAGACCATGCCATACCAGTGTTCAAGACAATCACATACCTTGGAGTTCAGGAATGAAGATTGTAATAAACTCAAGCAAAAGTTGAGCAGCATATTAAAATACTAAACGATAAGCAAGCCTCAGGGGGATGGAAGCTCCTTAAAATAGGAGGGGGGGAATACAGGCATAAATGATCCCTGTGAGAAAGAAGAATGGGGAAAGGCTTAAGAGTCCAGAATGGATGAATAGCGAGCTCATTGAGAAGCTTACATACAAGAAGATTTATAGGAAATAGAAGCAGGGACTAATAACTAATAACAATCTAATAGCTCAAAGCCTCTAGGGATTTAGTCAAGCAGGCCAAAGTTCAGACTGAAGAGAAATAGAAATACAGTGAGGCATTAGTTATCTCTTAAGTATTAGAAGAATTGATTTGTTGCACAGAGAGAAAGAAGTTACCACAAGGAATAGGGAAAAGACAGAGCCATTTCACATTTTCTTTGTGGGTCACTTCTCACCAGAGGGGCCCCACTACAGTGGATTCATCCACCACCACTGCCATGGCTCTCCACTTCCCAAGTGTCATGATCCACATCTTCAGACACGGGCAAATAAATTGTTGATAGTCTCAGTTGGGTCAAACAAGGACTACTGGCTCCAAGGCTACACATACTCACAGCATGCACACATGTAGTGTGGAGATGACACTCAGGCCAGCAGGACACAAAAGACCAGAGACAAGTAGAAAAGCTCTATCCTTTTCTCCCCCTAAATATCATTTGTCTGATTACCTGGAAAGTAATTTACTACCCTTTTTATAGTACATAGACAGCCTGGACTTCCTGTAGATTAATGTGCATGGCTTTCAACACCCTCCCCCCAAAAAACCTGGAGAAGAATGCTAGAGTTAAGATCAAAAGTCTATTTTGTACAGATACAAACTACTGTTGTTAGGTTTATACATATCGATGCACACAAGTGACGTATGTGCAGAAAATACTAGAATATCTTGGCTCAGTTGGTCTGCCAATCTGGAATACTCGTGTGTTTATGTGCATGCACTGGGTACATGCTCTTGATTCTCATTAATGTTGAAATTCAGGATGCCTTTACATATGCAGTGAGTGTCTGCATTTTCAAAAGCACTCTAAAATAGCAGTAGCAATAGCAGTAGCACGTAGACTTATATACTGTACCGCTTCACAGCACTTTTACAACCCTTTCTAAGCAGTTTACAGAGTCAGCATATTGCCCCCAACAATCTGGGTCTTCAATTTATGGACCTTGGAAGGATGGAAGGCTGAGTCAATTTTGAGCCTGGTGACATTTGAACTGCCAAATTGCAGGCAGCTGGCAGTCAGCAGAAGTAGCCTTCAGTACTGCACTCTAACCACTGTACCACCATGGCTCCAAAATTAATAGGCCAAAGAAAAAATAGACATGGAATGCACAGCTAGATTCAGCAACACATTATCAATGTTGTTTAGCTATTATATTTTCCTCCAAAAGTTGACAGGCTTTGATTTGGTTTGACACTGAGATCTCTGCTTGGTTGCCTGGTTCTCGGGAGTTTTGAAACTCTGGCATCGCTATTCATTGACCCTCTCACACTCTGGCCATTTGTATTCCCTTGTGTCCTTCTGTTTATGCAGACTTCAGAGTGGTTTTAAAAATGCAGAGATGCTCTATTCTCATTGGCCTGATAACCAGGGGTGGGATTCTACCTGTTCTATCCAGTTCTATAGAACTCCTTGTTAACTTTCTAAGCAGTTCGGAGAACCAGTAGATAGAAGCAATCTCCTTTTCTTTTTTTCTACCTTTATTACATTCTTGGCAGAATGTCTAGACTTCCTGTCTCCGGAGCTTCTGAGGCTTGGCTTTCTTAAAGGGGAAGGGTTGTTTTAAGATTTTTACACTGCTGTTGGGAGGAAATATTTCCCTGGACAATCAGCACTTTGAAGAAATAATTGAAAAATGAAGCAAAGCTTTTAATGACAGGGAACCAAGATGAGTGACATTCAGCAAGGCTTCTTGGCGAGCTAGAAAGATTGACATTCAAACGAGAGTTTTTGAGTTTTGGTCTAAAACTGGTTTTTGGTGAAGCTTAATTCTGTGCTTGGGGATGTTTAATCCTGTTTAACTGATGGGATAATTTTCCCTATTCAGCTTCAACAAGCAACCACTACTATTGGGATTTAATTATTTGTATTGTGTTTGAATTTTTTCCTGCCTCATGGTTTCTTTTTCTATCTGAGGAGGGGAATCTTCCTTCACTGCTTTAATACTATCTGGGCACTGTCCTTTTGGGGTATAGTTCTAAGAGGCAGGATGCAAGCTTGACACTGATTTTTTTATTGCCTTTCTGGGGGGGCATGTGACCTTTCCTTAAATCTGGATGATTTCTTTAGGATATCTTGTGAGGTGAGTGAGACCAGCTGGTATCTTTAAGTGGTGCAAATGGATCTAAGGATTGCCTTTCCTGGGTGTGCTTTTTCTGGAGAGCTTAAATGACCTCTCTGCTAAAGGGTTTCACTTTATGAGCAAGAGATGGCTACTTGATAGTTATCACTGCATTTTAACTTTTTTCATTCCTCAAGGTGCCCTGGCACCCTGCCTGATTTGTAACTCTGGCTTGCAGGTATTTTTAATCTAATGATTGGTATTTAGGACAGCTTTTTGCAAGCAAAGAAGCTTTTTGTATTTTTGTACAGGTAATCCTTGACTTACAACAGTTCATTTAGTGACCATTCCAAGTTACAATGGCACTGAAAAAAGTGACTTATGACCATTTTTCACACTTATGACCGTTGCAGAATCCCCACTGTCATGAGAGGTCAGGAAGGAGAAGCGCCCCTTGACATGAGTGATGTCGAGTTGGCCATGCCCACTCAGTCACATGCTCATGAAGCCACACCCACCAACTAAGCCACATCCAAGAACCAGTTGTTAAAAAAACTGAATCTCACCCCTGCTGATAAACTTACAATAATGTATACTTTGTGCAGGTTCCTGGTTGCTACTGAGATTTTTGATAGTTATATAGTGAATGGGTCTTCTGTAAGCTATACAGTGAAAAGGATAAGCAGTATCTTCACAGAGTGTGCATGTATACGTGAACCAATCATCAATGTTATTAATATTATGAAATCATAATATAAGCCATCATCAATGTTATTAATATTATGAAAAAATACTAGTCCATTTGCTATGTCAAAGAATCAAATGAAAAGGCTAGAAGGTCTCTTGATGATGATTATGTAAACCTCCTCCTCAGTGCAGGAATCTACTATTACAATATCTCCAGCAGATGGCCAACCATTCTCTATTTAAATACTTCTAGTGAAGGGAAGTCTATTGCATCTTGAAGTCATCTGCTCTGTTGTTGAATAGCATTTACCATTATGATGCCAATTAAGTTATGCATACTTTTAAAACACATTGTTTCTTATCCTGACTTAAGGAATACTTATGGAATACTGAACAAGTCCAATCTGACTTTTTCATAGTGGTTCTTAGGTACCTGAATAACTGTTATCGTTCTTCCCCATAACCTTTTCTTCTCCTATGCCTATGGCTGATTCTCTCCCCCGACTCCCCACAAGAGCTGTTATCACATTGGTTGCTTTCCTCTGGACATGTCCCAGTTTGTCAATATGGCTTTCCTAAAATGCAGTGCTCAGAACTGGAACAAGATCCCAAGTGTGGATTGACCAATGCGAAACAGAGAGGCTAAGATTCAATTTATAATCCACCCAGACATCTGTTTTTGTATGTGTGGCTGTCCAGTATTATCTCAAATTCTTATTTGGAGTTACTGGGCCAATTAGGTAGCTTTTAAGCTTTGTATTGAATTTTATATGACCTTTCCTTGTAGAAGTCCCCCCCCCCCTTACTTAAAAGTATAGTTGGTCCACCTTTCTGGATTTGGTAGCTCATCTCCTTCAGCTGAGTACAAGAATCTTTAGCTGTGGCACTTACAGCCAGCCTGATGACCCCAGGATGATATAAGTTGAGTTGTGGCTTCAGAACCCATGTTTCCTTTTTTTCATCACTGCATCACTAGGATGTGTAGAAATTGCACGACTATGTGCTTTATATCACTTGTTCCTTCCCACATTGTGGATGCTTGGGGTGCCTGGCCTACCAAAATGGTATTTCCATTTGGAGAAGCCTCGGTTGTAAAAATTGACAAGGCATCAGAAAGCATAAGGTTGCTTTCCTGGCTGATTGGATCTTTTCCTGCAAATGGAATCTTACTCTATTCAGAGGCCATTTTTTCTTGTGGCAAATAATTTGGGGGTGGGGGAGGCAGGGAAGACTGTATAGAAACCTGTGACATACATTAAACCAGTAGCTGTGGGAGCTCTCAGAGCATATGTGATCCTGCTTCTCTGTCATTTCATCACTTAGGATATATATTTATCAACCTATTGGCTACTTTCCAGATTTTCCCTGTTGTGAGGAGAAAAAAAACACCTAGACAGCCGGGGGGACAAGGCAGCATGCAGAGCAGCTCTTGGGAGGATCTTCCTTTTGGGGGCTGCAGGATTATTGAAGAGACAGCCCAGCCTTCAGGTGGTCATCTGGCAAATGTATGCAGAAATATCTTAAGTTTACCACTGGTTGTGGATGCTGTATCCAAGCTAACTAACAGCAAATCCAGCGAAGCAGAAAATTCAACCCAGAGGGTTTTTAAATCAGCAACTCATTAATTCTACAGGTCCAAAGCTGCAAAGCGCTAACAGCCTTGGAACTGCTTAGTTGCTTGGTCGTCATGCCAAAACATATGCCTAAGCATTCCTCCAATCTGAAAGTTATTAAAATACAATAAGGGCACAAGTCTTGACTGTTCCACCATCCTTCCCAGGTTCCGCTCTCTGCTTCTTCCCAAGAGGAAGTACTTAATAAGAATAATAATATCCTGAAAGGGGAACCCATGGCAGGGTAATTAAAAAAGCTTTCCTTCGCCTGTCTCACTTTAAAGGAGGGGAGGAGAGGTAAAATACCAGGGGGGAGAGGGGGAGGGATTAAAATCAGACAGGAAATTCCGCTAAACAAGTTGGCTTCTGTCCTAATAATACAGGCCTCTGCCAATTCCACCAGAAAAACTGGAGGGAGGAGGGGCCATCAAAGATGAGCCCAGATCTGAAAACATACTGTGGTAAAGAGAGAAGGCACCATCATAAACAACAACAAAAAAGAAAAGTATTAATTGTTGTTATATAATGTCATCCTTGTCTTAAAAGGGCAGTGGTTGCAATTTTAGTGGAAAAAAATGAGCGCACAGAATAGGGAACTTTTGGAAAGCCAGATGGAAGCTTAAACTCCTTCTGCCAGAGAGAGATTTCCATTGGCTAGCAAAATTCCTATAGAGAAATAAGATCACACTAAAAGAGAAAGCAGGTAGCTGTCCGAAGCATGGGAGCACATTAATTGGAGGACCAGAGATTTAAGCAGTGGAGTAAATAATGAGAAGCATGGGTAGAATTTTTTAACAGATGGGGGATAAAAATAGGGGCTGACTTTCTTTAAAATAAGGGAGGAAACTCTCTTTTCTAACAGAGTTTGAAAAATCATTCAACACATATTTATTACTAAATATATGCTGTTTGGGACAGGGAAGATATTGGCATGGTGACTTTCCTCAGTAGTTTTCTCCCATTGTTGTTGGATTCTCTCATTTTGGGGATAGGTATGTATCTCCTTGGAAGAGCACAAATTTTTCTTGCTGCAGGTTATACTACACTTCAGCTTGCAGATTCTTTTCAAAGAATATAGATAAGTGTTACTGTAAGACAAAATTCATCTAGATTCTAATTTTGTATAAAGCAACTTCATGAGTTTGAAGTTCTTCATGAGTTTGAACTTCATTACTTCTTGTCCTGTTATTTCATGGACCAAGCTTTAGTTTAATTAAGTTTTAAGGCCAATTCCCCTAACATTTCCTAAGGTTTCAGTCTCCGAGTAGAGAACTGTATGAGACATGTTGCAGGAATGTATATATATATATTTCTATAGAGTTTTAGATGCTATTATCTGGAACAAATGTTCCTAGATGCGGTGGATACCAAAATTAATAGCAATCAAGGTTTTCACTACAAGAAGCTCCTGAGCTTCATATCCAAGTTCTTTTCATGATAGAAACTGCATTCCTGGAACTCATTTGCAAAATGGGATGCATGTAGGGATCAAAGCAAGAATCTTACTGCAGTGGGCTTCTTCAGACAGTCTAAGCCACAGTTCCCTTCTTATTCATGCTGAGGAGTGACTAACACTGAAATCAATGGGGTGCTTATAAAGGATTTAGCATGACTTTTACAGTGGACAAGCACAGGCCGCCAAGGAACACATTCTTGCAGAGATGCTCCAGAGCCAAGCATAACTTCATGAATAGAGGAGTGTAGAAATTTCACTCATTACTATGACTGGCTCACCCACTCTGAGGGCATCATTTCAAACATTTCCTGCAAATTCCAGTTTTTGCTGAAGTGGAGCCATTTGTCAATGCATCTGGCAGAGAAATAGTTCAGCATATCCTTGCAGGGTTGCCGGTAAAAATTAGGAAAATACTAATTGTTTCTTGGGCAAACAGTTTAGTTTTGTCATTAGAGCTACTGCTAAAGAATCCCACAAAAACCAGAACAGCGGTTGTATTAACATAACAGCATTTGCACCTTATCCCTCATTCTTCAAGCAACGGATTACCAAGATGTAAGGGAAACATGAATGAAGGAAAGATGAGATTAATCATGATTTATAAGTATATAAGCAGGTTTTTCCCCCAGCATTCTATGCAAGGTTGACTAGTGGCAACTACAGGGTTCTTCTATTCACTTCTCTGAGAAGCTCATTTTCATAGAAGAAACAGAGTTATCTATATGTTTGCTCTGATATAGGGTTAGCATAAAAGGTTCTGATATGTGCCTCTACTGATTTGGTAAGAAAAGATAAAATCATAAATTGATATTATTTTGAATATTGTAGCAGTCAAATAACCATCTGTTCTCTATAGGAATGCCTCTGGGAATGACTTTATACTGTTATGCAATATTAGCTGTTAGGGTCACACTAATTAATTTACTGAGTGAATAGGATGGGGCTGCTGAAGGCTATCAAGTCACCACCCAATGAAATGGTAAAACACAAAACACTGTTTTTGATCAAGGAACTCTTCCATCCCTTGGCATGTCATCTCTGCCAACCTAAAAGAATCACCCAAATGTTCAATTTCTTTTTCCCAAAAAGTTTTCAATATGTCTACCAATTTTTTCCCCTGATATTCAGCCTAGTTTAATCTTTAAAAAAAATCTTAAGGAAAATATTCTGCTGAGAAGATCAACAGAACTGATAATCTGATAATTTTAAAAAGTCCAAAGTATGATTTGAAGGCAATAGTCCTTTAAAAAAAACACAACTTCCCTCTAATAATCAAATCTCCCTCTTGTGACCCAAGCCATCTGGAAAATTCCAGGATGAAGACTGAGTTAGGTTGCTGATGGGTAGATGCTGAAGATACTGTGGGAAGCCCACCAAAAGAATGAAATATTTTAGGAAATATTAAATAAAGGCAGAATAAAATATTTCCTCTAAAGGAGAAATAAAAAACTCTTAAGGGAGGCAGAAACCAGTCTCAGTTTCCCTGCCCCAAGCAGAAACTGAGGAGGCCAGTATTTATAAATACAGATTTGGTGATCCATTCAGAAAGATTGGTTCAAGACAGAAACTCAGATAAGGAACAAACATAAGGTTGACAAAATTAGCTCAGACAAGCACCTAGGATTTGCATTTCCCCATCCATGACCCTGTAGGAATCTGGCAACAGCCAATAGAATATTAAAGGACATGTTCTTGAATAGGAAGCTCAAATTCAAAGCTCAAAAGAAGGTATAAAAACCCACCCACTCTCAACCCCATTTTGTCAGCTACCACAGAATCACATGTAGTTGGTGACTCTGCTTCATCAATAAATTATTTCCAATCAGCCCCCAGCCTCCATTTTGTTTCCAGTGCCTTTCTTTTGGATTGAGACTGAACCAGATGGATTTTCCTTCCAACAATATCAAATATTGACAGAACTCCAATTGGTATCTTTGTTGTTCTCTTCCATATCATTCTATATTGAATAAACATGGAATTGTCCCTAGGTTTGTCCCATTTAGAGAAGAATTTCATTTGCTTGAAGGAACCCATAATAATGATACTGTTTCTCCTTTTCTTGTCTTAGATTAGAAGCGTATGCAAATAAGAGGAATGGTAGATGTGGCCATTCTATAATGAGCATAAGACAGTCAGCCTGGTTTGGAGTAGAGGAGAATGAGTGAGTTATCAGCTATACCCAGCTGTGGTTCCAATGCTAGCTAATAACCCCCATGTATCATCCTGCCTTGGTAAGTAAATGTTCTGACTGGTATTAAAAATGGGCCTAGTGCATTTTACAGCACGTCCTCCTTGCTGTTCATGCAAAGTGCTGGTTGTTAGCTTGCTGCCTGTGCAATTAAAGTGCTTAAGACTGTGAGAGGTCTTCAGAAGGTCCGGAAGAGTGATTGCAGTTCAGAATAATCACCCACCTGGTTGGGCAGTGATTTATAGCTTGCTCTGTTAATAGCCGTGCTTAACACAGGAGTTTGCTGAGATTAGGTAATTGCCTTAAACAAACAAACAAAAAAGTTTATTATCTTTAAGTCTTTTCCTGATGAATGAACGGGCACTGAAGAAATCATGTAATAGATCATCTGAGATTTCCCTCCTAGCTTTAAAACAAAATGTTATAAAATGGTTGAAATTAACTGTTTTTTAAATGTCTTATACAGACTGTCAAGAGTTAATATCAGAGTGGTGTAATTCTATTGAATATTAATAGTGGTATATACACTGTTACTGCAGTTGTTGTAGCACGCCACTTACAGTATTTTGGGAATAAACAAGTTGCAATTACACATTTAATTTATGATTTACACAGCTATATAATCACTGCATTGTGAATGTGAACTCTACATCCACAGGGATTGTATCATCAAATTACTATATCTAAGTGGTACAAAATTATATGGCATAATTTGGAATGTTCTTCTACGTCAGGGGTGTCAAACTCGCATTGTCATGTAACATATTGGAATTCCCCACCCCTTTGCTTAAACTGGGCATGGGTGTGGCCAGTGCATGATGCATCCAGCCCCGCGGTTTTGACAACCCTGTTCTACATCATACACATGAGAGAAGGACATCTTTTTTCTTGAACTGATCATTTTCTATGTGCAAAAAGCCTCCTTGAATATTAAGGAACACTAAAAAAAAAAAAAAGTTTACAGTCTGTAGCCTCAAGGAAGTGTACTCTCTTATAACTTGCTCAGTATATTGATCTGGATGAATGTATGAAAATATGTCTGACAAAATACGTGAACAATACAAGATAATTTGAACAGGGACAGAAAATTTACATATTAACTTTATGGTGTTATCATCCTTAGTTTTTTTGTGTAATTCCAGATGAAATTATTAAATATTTGCTAGCATATCAGATAGCTTGACTCATTTTGTTTTTCCTTCAGTAACTCTTCCATTTTTTCCACTGAGGCACTCATACAAGGAACCCCATAATATTTACAATGTTTTGCAGGCTTTCATTTGTTTTCTCCTACATGGAAACTCAAAGGACTCTTCTAAAAAGAGATGCCTGGAAACTATGCAGGAATCCACATACAACAGACTGACTAGAGATCACATTACATGGGTCACTGTACAAGTTTGTGGCTCCCTGCTGGTTTATTTATTTTGCCAAGTTCTAAATTCAAATGCAAAAACAACAACAACCCAACCCTCATGAGTAAGGCTTTCTTTGAAGGATCTAATAAAAAGTTCATATATAAAGAGCAAAACCTGCTGATTTTTCAAGTATGCAGTTGTTTTGCTATTCTATCCCAGAAAGCCTGCACAAAACCTAAAGTGCTAATAATCAGGAGCTAATCTTCTAAAGATTGCATTTTGCCCTCTCTCTATGTGTAAGCACCAGGCATGCACCTTCTAAAGATGCCATCTTCGTTTTTCATAGGCGAAGCAGTGCTATTCCTCCAAGATAAATTTATGTAGAGAGAACTTTAAGAACCTTATTGTCCCATCAGCTTCAGACACTGGATATTAAAGATCAAGGTCACCCAGCTTGTACTGAATTATACCAAGCTTTTATTCCAATACGATTATTGCTTTCTGTGCTTAAGGCTGTTGTAACACATGATCATATTACTGTTCACAGTGTGTTAAGTGGCAGAGGAGCATACATGTCGAACTTTTCCATGGAAGAATGTGCAAAGTAAAAGATATAAAACAGCCAAAAGATCTGCAATAGATTTACAATCAGAGTAACCTAGTAACTTCATTAAAATTTCAGAGATACAGGGCAACTTTGGTTCAATCCTTAAATCCCAATGCACAACATCTGTTTAACTTTTGTTTTATAGCCTGCTGAAAATGTCAATAGGTGGGCTCTAAACAAATTTCATACAGGCTTCCTCCTTGGTTTATTGATGTCTTCAGTACAGGTTGATTGGGACTATAGCTGTCAGATATAGTCTCTCTCTTTTACTAATCTGTAACTGCAAAAGAAAACACTGCTATGAAGTTCATCTAGCTTACCCACTGGACACAAATATGTTGTTTGCAACATGCAGACAAGAGAACTGCTATGATGGCTGTGGAATTTTGGGAGTTGAAATCCAGACTTCTTAATGTTGCTAAGGTTGAGTAACACTGATTTACAGTAGAGCAACCTCCAGCTATCATGTGATTGTCTAAACTGCGTCTTTATTACTGTTGAAGGATGATGCCATAATATTCTATAAATCACTGCTGGGACTTTATCATAGTTTGGGGCTGAAGCTGGATACTGAGCACTGAAGACTATCACAAAGACTAGCATGAGATCGAAGAAGGCTGACATTGCAGTTGAACCCCAGTTTTGTCACATCAGCGTATATTGATTTCAGAGATCTCCCACCCAACCACTAAGAGATCTAGTCTGTTGGCTATCATTAGTGAGATTTCATAGGCCACTGGATTATTTACATAGACTGCTGGGGTGGGGTGAGGATTTAACCTGTTTTCGGCACAGCTTGAATTGATAGGGTTATATTTATTCCCATGAGAAACTTACATAAACAATGGCCTGTGACTCATTCTTTAAAATTCTTTTTTAAGGTGGCTATAATCCTCATCTGATGCTATGAGCTGAAGCGCTTTAACGTATTTTTTAAAAAGAAAGAAGGCAAGTTGATTCTTGTAAAGACGTGTATTGCTTTTCCTGTCACTTGGATGTAACAGTTTCATAAATATCCTACCAGAACCCTAAATCCTATGCCAGTGATGTAAGGAAAGCTGAAAATTAGGCTGAGCAATGGAATGATTGCCCCATTTCTCTATAAGGTGAAACTGAGTGCTGCGTGTGTTCCCTCCCCCTCAATAGAAACTATCTGAGAGGACAGTTTAAGTTGCATCTGCTAGAACAAGGGTCTTCAAACTTGGCAAGTTTAAAACTTGTGGACTTCAACTCCCAGAATTCCTGAGCTTACATGACTGGTTGAGGAATACTGGGAGTTGAAGACCCCTGTGCTAGAATAACCTTTTAAACTCAACTACAGTATTTGTTCTGCTGCTGTCCTGAGATTTCTACCCAGGTGCCATAGCAGGTAGGAGAAGAAATTCTTACTGAGTCAGGCAGTTAAAGATATAGGCACTAGCCCTACCTATACCTTGGCATGGGACGCGATAGCCATGGGTTCAATGTGTGTGTATGTATGTATGTATGTATGTATGTATGTATGTATGTATACACACACAAACATGCATGGCCTAAAAATGATAGTTCAGCCAAAGAATAACTTTTCACAGTCCCTTTGATGTGTGTCCGAAACCTAGCACTGAGTTGTGGTAGTTGTACTGGCAGAAAACTGTGCATACTAGTGCTTTTGAATACAAAATTGTGCCCTTGAAAGGGGGGAGTGGAAAAAGTAAATAATTAGGCTGCTTAAAGTGGAAGATATATTTTTTTCTACAAGAAGCACTCAAGGGAAGTTTCCTGAGCAATTGTTAAAAATCACCAGTTGTGATGTTTAGATAGATACTACACAATTAGGACTAAGGACTACAGTAATGCGTTCTTGATCCTTCCATTTATTTGCTCTGTCATTGCCCCAGTGAACCCGCTCCCATTGTTTGTAGCACCCCTACCTCTGAGAAAAGCAGGAGGTCAGAAAAGATTGGCTGTTTCTCAGCACAAGGAGTTTATTAAGCAATTGAACAATAGGCTCGGGAAAGTATGTGATTATTGGCTTCCTTAGGATTCTGGAGTGCCTTTGTGAACACAGAAAGGACAAAAAAGTGAATATAATCCGGTAGGTTTGGAGGCTGTTGCAAATACAACCACTTGTTTTGTCAGATTATTTTTCCTTTTCTTTCCTTTTTGACACCAAAGGAGTGTTTTATGAGTTAAGTTACACAAAGGGTTCCCCCCCACCTCCTTGTTTGAGGTCAGACAATGTATTTCCCACAAACACTATCTTTAGCTGAACTGATAATGTATCCTATCCCAGCACAGATTGGTACCAAGGCTTGCTACAGACAACAGCTATTTTATTCAGCTTTATGGCACTCTTTCCCTAGACTGCATTCTTGGGGTGAAAATAGATGTGACCCTTAAAGAGAGTAAGTTGAGCATGATTTGAGCACATCTTGGGTATTCAATCCTTAGCTGTTTTGTCTCTTAAGAATTTTTTAGATCAGACTTTTAAGAAGTCATTTGGTTTTGCTATATATGCAAAACGAAGCAGGATCTTTATTTCAAGGATCTAAAGGTCTGTAGAGATTCTCAGTCATCTAGATCATGGTGATTTTCTTGTTTTTTTCTTTGAAGACATTTAGCTTTTCAGCCAAGAAGCTTCTTCAGCTCTGACAGGATAGTGGGTGGACAGGATAGTGGATAGTCTTCAAAGAAAAAAAACAAGGAAGTCCAGCTGCCTCCTGAAAAAGCACCCTTGGGATAACCATGACTTGGATGACTGAGAATCTCTACAGACTTAAGCTATACAATCTGGGATGAACAACCTTTAAATGGTGTGGGAGTAGGAATGGATTTCCAGAGAAAAATTGCAGACTACAGGAACCAGGAGCACTACTCAGGTGACCTTGAGGACACAGATAAACCTCCAAGTGCTACAATGACGCTCTAAAAGAATGCAAATAATCATCTGTCTGCAAGGAATATAAATCCTTCCAATTTCCCATTGTCTTAATCAGAGCTGAAGAAGCTTCTTGGATGAGAAGCAAAACATCTTCAAATTAAAAAACAAGAAGGTCCAGTTGCCTCCTGAAAAAGCACCTTTGGGATTATTTAAAGGATCTTCCCAACATGGACCAACTTTTTTTTTTCATTTTTGGAAATTGGGAACAGTTTGAAATAGACAAATGAGTCTCTTCCCTCTTGCAAATGAAGGGGAAGTGTTATTCTACTCATTAAAATTGTTTATCATTCTCCTACTTCCCAAATCAAACCTAACCAACTTTAGAAGTACAGTATGATCTATGACATACCAGGAAAAGCCAGACATGGTAAGCTTTTAAACTCTGTCTTTATAACATGCACCACTATAAACATGCAAGTTGAATCAGTGATTTTTCTTGCAAGGCATCCTCTGTTATTAAGGAACTATTATCCTCTGCCTATTCCTAAATTCTGATGGTCTTAACAGGAATTATATGTGTCTTTTTTTACTACTTTTGTTATATGGATTGAATCAGTTTTCTAGACATTTGAAACTGGCCAACAAAGCAGATTTAAAATGATTTCCCAATTGCCACAAACATTCCATATATTTCCATGAATATCCTTCTCCACCCATTTTTTCAAAGCACCATAAACAGGGTTTCTAATCCCCTTCTGAACCAGTCACAAACCATTCCTAAATCAATTTAGTTTCAGTAAGGTGGCCATGTTATACCTTGTATTCTCTTTGAGTGGATTCTGTTCTATTTCTGATAGGTTTAGCAGATAAGATATTGGTATGAAAAGGTAAAGATGTTCTTGAAATAAGCTTTATTATAGATGACTACCTGGACACATGGCAACAGTATATATATTTTTTGCTATTACCTTCTTTAAATTTTTTAAAACCTAAGTAGCATTTTGTGGCACCAAATCCAATATGACAGATACTTTATGCTTTTGAAATTTCAAGTATTCTTCATGTTCCCCCAGAAATTGGGAAACTCTGTTCTTTACTAAGTTCTCTGAAAACTAAACATTCATGTTCAGAAATTTTAGTCCTG
The DNA here is from genome assembly GCA_033807585.1 of Hydrophis major. Lineage (NCBI taxonomy): Eukaryota > Metazoa > Chordata > Lepidosauria > Squamata > Elapidae > Hydrophis > Hydrophis major. Next base: position 152,257,519 of record CM066328.1, on the reverse strand, counting down.
GCTTTTTTATATATATAATTCAAGGTGGCAAATGTACCTAATACTCAGGGGTGGGATTCAAATTTTTCAACAACCGGTTCTGTGGGCATGGCTTAGTTGGTGGGCGTGGCTTGGTGGTCATGTGACTGGGTGGACATGGCTTGGTGGTCATGTTATTGGCTGGGTGTGGCCAACTCAATATCACTCACATTGAGGCACGTATCTCCTTGCCTGGCCTCTCATGACTGTGGGGATGCTGCAACAGTCATAAGTGTGAAAAATGGTCATAAATCATTTTTTTCAGTGCCATTGTAACTTTGAATGATCACTCCACACAAGCAAAGCACCAGCAAAGGAGGGAAAAATAACTCCAGAGAAATTCCTGAGACAGGAAGTCTAGTCCTGCCAAGAATGTAATAATGGTTAACAGAGAGGCAGTTTCTGTAAGCAACACCAGAATGTTTCCTTCCTGCCTTTCTTACAGGATTAGTCCAGGAATTTCTTCTAACAACCAGTTCTTCGAAGTGCTTAGAATGTTAACAACCAGTTCTAGAGAATAGGTGAAAACTGGTAGAATCCCACCCCTGCTAATACTCCTTCTTCTATTTTTCCTACAACAAGTCCTCTGAGGCAAATTGAGCTGAGAGAAAGAGACTGGCTCAAAATCATCCAGCTAGCTTTTGTGGCTAAGGTGGGACTCTCCTGGTTTCTAGCCTCATATCTTAACCACTAGATCAGTCTACTCCCTAGTATTGTCTTCAACCCCCACCAAGTAAAAATGATTTTGACTCTGTTTAGATATATTCTATATAACAAAAATTGCCCCAGGAAAGGCATTTAGATAGAATGACTATCGCCCATTCATATACAACTGGATAGCTGAAGTTATAAACAAAGGCCCTTTAGGGTTTTTCTTCCATCTTGCCTTCAGAAACTTCCGACTTCAGCATTAGTGAGTCAGATCAAATGTCCAGATGTTTTGAACTCTTAGTAGTCTCTGCCAGCAGAGCCATTGATAGAGAAATATTCAGAGATATAATTTGGAGGTGGTCAGGTCATTCAAGAGATGATTCTTAAACTGCAATTTTATTTCTACTTTTGTTGTTACTTTTCTCATGATTTTCTCAGCTTTTGTGTGTTCGTGTGTGTATGTGTGTGTGTGCATTTGCTTTGTTTTGACCATTTGTCTCCATGAAAAAGAACACAGTGGTTAAATATTTCAAAAATGTAAATAAATAAAATGGCTATGGACTGCATTGGTTCAGCCTCTGTTCAAACATTTTCCATGAACAGATGCCCATATGCATGCAGCAGCCATAGCTGCCATTTGAATTAAACATTCACAGGATTCCATATAATTGGCTCTCTATGATGAGTAATCGGGAAGAGCTTTGGAAGATCTCTTGATCAGGGGTTAAGGTACCTTTGATCCCCTTGCCTCATGATCTTTCATAATAAATGATATCTCCAATTTGAAAGAATGTCCCCTTCAACACTGGAAGCTCTAAGCGGTCTCCACCCCACAGAACAGCAGGATACAGATAATCAGAGTTGGAAGGGACCTTGTAGGTCATCTAGTCCAACTCCCTGCCCAAGCGGGAGACCCTACACCATTTCTGACAAATGGCAGTCCAATCTCTTCTTGAAAGTCTCAACTGATGGCGCTCCCACAACTTCCAAGGGCAAGCTGTTCCAATGGTTGATTGTTCTCATTGTCAGAAAGTTTCTCCTTATTTCCAGGTTAAATCTCTCCTTGTTCAATTTCCATCCATTATTCCTTGTCTGACCTACAGGCGCTTTAGAAAATAGCTTGACCCCTTCCTCCCTGTGGCAGCCCCTCAAATATCGGAAGACTGCTATCATGTCTCCCCTGGTCCTTCTCTTTACTAGACTAGCCAAGCCCAGTTCCTGTAACTGTTCATTGTATGTTTTAGCCTCCAGTCTCCTAATCATCCTGGTTGCTCTTCTCTGTACTTTTTCTAGAGTCTCAACATCTTTTTTGTAATATGGTGAACAAAAACTGGATGCAGTACTCTAGGTGTGGTCATACTAAGGCTTTATAGAGTGGTATTAGTACTTCCCTTGATCTTGATTGTATCTCTCTGTTAATACAATTTAGGATTGCATTTGGTTTTTTTGGCTGCTGCTGCACACTGCTGGCTCATATTTAGCTGCCTGTCCACTAAGACTCCAAGATCCCTCTCACGGTTACTGCTATTGAGCCCGGTTTCACCCAGTCTATATGTGTACTTTTGGTTTTCTTGCCTAAGTGTAGGACTTTACTTTTCTCCACGTTGAATTTCATTTTGTTAGATACAGCCCAATGTTCTTGTCTGTCAAGATCCATCTGGATCTTGAGCCTATCTTCTTGGGTGTTAGCTATTCCTGCCAGCTTAGTATCATCTGCAAATTTGGTAAGTTCCCCTTCTATTCCCTCGTCTAAGTCGTTAATGAAGATATTGAAGAGTACTGGGCCTAAAATGGAACCTTGTGGCACCCCACTGTTTACTTCCCTCCATGTAGACTTAGACCCATTAAGACTACTTGTTGAGTATGGTTTGCCAGCCAGTTGCAAGTGGTGGTGCTATCTACTCCACTTTTTTCTAGCTTACTAAGAAGTAGGTTGTGGTCTACTTTGTCGAATGCCTTGCTGAAATCTAAATATATTATGTCCACAATATTTTTCTGGTCTACTAATTTAGTCACAGGAATACATTCCCCCCTCCCATACAGACAGATTTAGGAAAACCTATGCCAGTTTAATGCCCTTTACTAAAAAACTGACCAGCACTGAAAGTATTTTTCTCCTTCATGAAATCCTACTGGAACAAAACTTTAATTTTAAAAGGAAAACTTCAGGAATTGTCATTTGGTTCGTCTTCTTCTTATTAATAATAATAACAATGTTTTTTTTTCTCTAATGGAGAAGGGTGTTGTTTTTGTTGGATTGTGGCTATTAGACAGGCCCATGGCTTCTGCCCCTGGGGTAGTCTAGAGCAAGCTGGCTAAACAAACTAATCTGCTATCAGATCGTGGAGGTCAAAACACATATACAATGCTACTGAAATTTTAAGTCTCAAAACAAATGACTGTTGTTTGTTCAGCCTGTGTGGAACCTCTTTGCTCCATTCATGGAGAGGATTCTGTACTTCACTATGTCCAACTATTCTCAATCTGGCATATTACTATATTTCTAAAGCAATAGCAAGATTTTTTTTTACTGTTTCTAAGGGATTTGCTCGCATTGGGCATTTTAGCTTTTGCCTTCGGTGAAATGTGTTTCAATCCCTAGAACAGTGATGGGCTAACCTTTTTGGCACCGAGTACCCAAAGCACACAAGCGTGCACATACTCAAAATGCAATGCACGTGCATGCGCCCCACCCTGCACATGTGCCTGCCCCTGCACACGTGTCCCCCGTGCATGCCCCCCATCCCCTGCATGCCCTCTGTCCCCCACACGTGTGTGGCAGAGATCTGAAGACCAGCTGGCTGGCAGGAGGCATGCACGCACATGCACAGCAAAGCTGAGTTGAGGTGACAGCTCACATGTCCAGAGAGGGCTCTGCATGCCACCTTTGGTATGCATACCATAGGTTCGCCATATCCTTAGATATATTGATGCTATCTAATAGCAAAGGAGGCTAATACCAATAAAATTTAAAGTGAACTCTGGATTCAACAGCTGGTTCAAGAGTTTAGGTTTCACTGAGATTCTGTTGTTGCTGCTGCTTTGTCCATAAGATCATCTTAAACCAGGAGTTTAAGTTGAGGCCCCAATGATCACTTGTGCCTCCACATGCCTGAGGTATATCCCTCCCAAAATTTCCACCAGTTTTTAAATGTAATGGAAGGGGGAATAATCATATTAATTATGTTTAATTTCAATCAAAGCCTAATCTAATTCCTTTCTTCCACTTTTTTGTTCTGTACCACCTACTTTTTGAAATGCATGTCACTCAGCGTAGCCATGGGTCCTGGCTATGACATATATTTACTGCCTTTAAACTAGCTACATTGAGACAGAAACTGCTTGGTGTAGTGGTTAAGGCATCAGGCTAGAAACCAGGAGTGTAGTGGTTAAGGCATCAGGCTAAAAACCAGGAGATTGTGAATTCTAGTCCCATCTTAGGCACAAAGCCAGATGGGTGACTTCGGGCCAATCACTTTTTCTCAGCTCTGGGAAGGAGGCAATGGCAAATTACTTCCGAAAAACCTTGCCAAGAAAATTGCAGGAACTTGTCTAAACGCAGTCACTGAGAATTGGAAACAACTGAACAGAAGGAAAAAAAAGAGGCTGCTATAGGCTTATAAGCACCTGGAGAAAATACTGTGTTGTAAAAAGGTTTGAAAAATTACCAGAACATCCAATTACCAATTACCAATAGCACATAAGACTTAAATACCACTTTACAGTGCTTTGCAGCCCTCTCTAAGCAGTTTACTGTGTCAGCATATTGCCCCTAACAATCTGAGTCTTCATTTTACCAACCTCATAAGGATGGAAGGCTGAGTCAATCTTGAGACAGTGAAACTCAAATTGCTGAACTGTCAGAAGTCAGCAGAATTAGCCTGCAGTCCTACATTCTGACCATTGCACAACAATATTAGTCTTAATATTTATGAAGGCAAATATTTAATATTGAAGGCAAATAGTTTAATAGTTTTCATATATACCACTAAAAAGATGGTCCCAGCCATCATAACATATGTGCGGCTAGAGCCATGAATGGAATGAAGACCAGAAAAAAAACACAGAGCAAGTTTACTGTCATGCCAGAACTGAAATTCCAGAAATTTGCCCATGATGCTCTGTGTAGCACTCCAACTGCATCTGTGCCTGCATAAAGAGACCACCTGAGAAGAACTTAAGCTAATCCATGAAGACACCATCCCTAGACAGAAAATGGTCTTCTTATGAGGTCAGATTTTGGCAATCTTTTCAAGAGATTTCGAACATCTGCTTAGTACTCATCTTCTAGGAGCCTCAAAAAACCCCCCACCAATGTGCAACTCTAGCAGCAGGGAAAAACAGTGATGATTTCTACAAGAGGATGAAATAAATAAATTCAGAATATAGTTGTTCTCCTTTCACACATCTATATGCCTAGGAACCCCAGTCTTGATATTTATCTGGTTTCCTTTTTCACATGACTTCTTCAATACTTTTCAGGTTTTTTTCTTATTTAAAAAAGGGGGAAATTGGCATGGTGTAAACACCAGCACCAACATCTTGTTTATTCCTAAGATGTTTTGGAGTTGGTCCCAACATAGATCACCTGGGCCAGATATGCAGCAGTTGGGAAGACATTTAACTTGGAGGAATGTCCACATGCTCAGAAAATACCAAAGGAGGCATAGTAAGTAGCATCCTATTGAGCTGGAGTGGGATAAGTAGAACAACTTCATCAGTCTAGTAAGTAGCATTTTGTGACACCAAACCCAGTATGACAGATGTTAAGCCTGGGTTCCCCAACCAGGGTTAAGGAGACAAGCTAAACAGAATTGCAGCGTTAGTCAGATAGGCATACAGATAAATGTGTGAGATAAGTTTGTATGTTAGTTAACATACAGTATAAAATAACAGATACGCTTGTGTTATCAAATATATAGTTTATTCCACTCAGGGTTTTAGCATAGTCAAAATAACAGTCCATTAGTCATGTATCGTTTTAGTCAGTCCATTCAAGGATATTCAATTAGCAAAGTCCGTGTAGAATATTCAATGTCAGTTCACTTACAATAAATCAGTCTTCTCACTCTCCCGTTCCAGTAGGGGAAAAACGCAGTCTTCAAACCATCCAGTAATTCGGGATCATCAAGCCAGAGAGAGAGCAAGCTGCCATTGTCTTGCTTCTTTTATGGTGCTTTTACAACCACTCCCTTAATTACATTCCTACAGTTAAAGTTGCAGACACTTTAACTAATAAACCATGATAACATATTTATTATTTTACCTAAACCAGTTAGGGTAAACAATGTTATCCCTAACAACAAATATTTTATGTTTTTCAAATTTCAAGTATTTTGCATGTTCCCCCAAAAATTGGGGAACTCTGTTCTTTACTAAGTGCTCTGAAAACAAAATATTCATCCTCACACCAAAGGCAGTTGTAAATTTGTTCAGCAGCCTTTCATGGTTGCTTCAAATAACACTTTAAAAAAAAAAACATTGTTATGCCCCTAGGCCAGTGTTTCTTAACCTTCACAAGTTTAAGATGTGTAGACTTCAACTCCCAGAATTCCCCAGCCAGCATGACTAACTGGGGAATTCTGGGAGTTGAAGTCTACATATCTTAAAAGTACTAAGGTTGAAAAACAGTGCCCTAGGCAATATATAAGGGATGTGGTGGCTCAGTGGCTAAGATGCTGAGCTTGTCGATCAGAAAGGTCGGCAGTTTGGCAGTTTGAATCCCTAGCACTGCGTAATAGAGTGACTTGTCCCAGCTTCTGCCAACCTAGCAGTTGGAAAGCATGTAAAAATGCAAGTAGAAAAATAGGGACCATTTTGGTGGGAAGGTTATAGTATTCCGTGCACCTTTGACATTTAGTCATGCTGGCCACATGACCACGGAGACAGCACTTTTCAGACAGCACTGGCTCTTCAGCTTTATAACAGAGATGAGCACCTCCCCCTAGAGCCAGAAACAACTATCATGTATGTGTGAGGGGAATCTTTATGTTTAGGCATAAGTTGATAGACAAACATGCATATATAACAAAAGTTTCATTAATACATCCCTACAATTATATTTATTAGGCATGACTACCTATTACCGACTGCATTGCTTGGTGAGTAAAATGTATAGAGCTTTGACAAAACAGGTAAAATACAAACTTTCACTTTTAATTTGGTAACAATCTTATCAAAGTTAAGATTTAAGTTGTTTCGATTTAAATTTTCAGACGTAAATTGAAAGAGATTCCTATATGATTACTTTTTTTATTCTCTGAGTTACTGTAAGAAAGCTGATATGAACAGTAACTAACTTGTAAACCTTATTATAACTTCAGTCAAATGCCAGATGTAGAGAGAAATTTTCAGATATTGGGCATAGAGTTGATGTCATCATTCTGGTTCCAAAAGAAGTCTAGGAACTATTTCCCTTTCATCCAATCTCCATTGCAAAAATGACCAGAAGATAAAAATTGTTTGTCTGTTGGGTGATCTTGTGGCATAAAATACAAACAAGTAATTACTGGAGGAACTTTTCCCATATGTATAATATTTCATTTGTACAATTATGCATGGATCTGAAGGGATATAAAATGAATGGAACTTGCTTTCTGGGAGATGTAGCCATAATTGTGCCATACCATAGATTTAAAATTAAGTTTGACATTTTTTCAAGGTTAATTTTAATGAAACGTTCATGGGATATTGTCTTTTGAAGTGAAATTTGACATTTGAAGGAGGAAGAGAAGGAAAAGGGGATTTGAACAGCAGCATTAACTGAGTTTCAGATTGCTCACATATATGCCGGCATTACCAGATACTCAGTTGGGAAGGCAAGACACAGTATAATGTAAACACAAGCTGGAATAGATATCTTAAGGACTTATTTTTATTATCAGAATGTATGTCTGCTTTAAAATACCTGTTTCTCGCCTGAGTTCACATAAGCATTTTATGAAAGATAGGTAGCCTGGCTGTGTGGGAGATTAAATATCAGATAACACGTCTTTTGTGGAGCTGCAGCAACTTTTGATTTATATCAAGTCAGGTCTCTTTAAAGTTCAGCTCTGCTCCTGGTGATTTAGTGCTTTTCCTACGGTAGTAACAATTCAGAAGTGATTTGCCATTGGATTCTACCAGTTTTTTTTGTTTGTTTTTTTATGGCGTAGCATGTTCTGGTACTCTTAAAACAATTTTATGATCTTTCTTTCAAATTCAGTTCCTTATAACCCTATCTATTCAATAATAAATAAATGGTTAGTCATGTGTGTTAGGGATAACATTGTTTACCCTAACTGGTTTAGGTAAAATAATAAATATGTTATCATGGTTTGTTAGTTAAAGTGTCTGTAACTTTAACTGTACGAATGTAATTAAGGGAGTGGTTGTAAAAGCACCATAAAAGAAGCAAGACAATGGCAGCTTGCTCTCTCTCTGGCTTGATGATCCCGAATTACTGGATGGTTTGAAGACTGTGTTTTTCTCCTACTGGAAAGGGAGAGAGAGAGGACTGATTTATTGTAAGTGAACTGACATTGAATATTCTACACGGACTTTGCTAACTGAATATCCTTGAATGGATTGACCAAAACGATACATGACTAATGGACTGTTATTTTGACGATGCTATAATCTCTAAATGGAATAAACTATATTTTTATAGCACAAGCGTATCTATTATTTTTACTGTATGTTAACAAACATACAAACTTATCTCACTCATTTATCTGTGTGCCTATCTGACTAATGCTGCACATTCTGTTTAGCTTGTCTCCTTAACCCTGGTTGGGGAACCCAGGCTTAACACTGGTTATGGGCCCAGAGGCTGCAAAGTCAGTTTAACTAGGATAAAACAGATTTATGTAAAAGTGAGAGTTTGTGTTGTTATACATTATAGTAAACAGACAACTGTGTTTTATTAATTATAGTTTTCTATCCATATATAGAAAACATGGCACAAATCAATCTACAAAGTTTGTCCCTTATATCCAAGCTGGATGGAACAAACTATGTCTCATGGTCTATAAAATGTAGTCTACTTCTACGAAGAGAAGGTCTGTGGAACATAATTGAAAATCCACCAAACATAGAGGAATGGGATCCAGAGGTTGAGGAATATAGACAAAAAATAGAAGACTTTAAACAGAAAAATGAACAAGCTATTTGCATAATAGGACTAACACTATCTGACCAGCAACTTGTTCATATCTGCGGAGAACAAACGGCTGTTGGGGGTTGGCAGAAGCTGAAGAGGATTTATGTCCGAGATAACATAAATCTTACAAGGAAGCTTTTCAGGACGCATCTCCAGACGAATGGTGATATGCTGAGTCATTTGAATTCTATAAAAAGCATTTTTCAAGAACTGCACAAGAAAGAGCTTATTTTCTCTGAACTACACCAAGTCTACATAATTCTATCATCACTAAACAAAAGTTATGATAACTACGTCACTTCCCTTGAAATTTTGCCTAAGGAAAACCTAACTTTAACCAATATAACTGGCAGATTGATTGAAGAGGTAAGAAGACTTGAAAGAAATCAGTTAAGGAGGGAGCAACCTTAAAAAGAAGATAATGAATCTCCTACTGCATACGCAATTAAAAAGTGTTTTAATTGTGGAGGAAGAGGACATTTGGCAAGATTTTGTAAAAAAGCAAAGCGCCAGAAAGCTGGCCAGAATACTAAAAGTCATCAAAAGATAAATAAAAATTTAGAGTTAGCCATGTATATTAAGGAGCTGTAAAAAATAATTTATGGGTGGTTGACAGTGGAGTATCCCACTGTATAACAAATGATAATAGAAATTTTATTAAAATGTCCAAGAGTACACAGCAGATATCGTTAGCCAATGGCTGGAAACTGAAAGCTAAAGGTCAAGGTATAGCATATTGTTCTTTCATAAAAGAGAATGTAAAAATGTTATATGTACCACAACTTAAGTTTAATTTAATTTCAGTTAGAATTTTGGTTAAACTAGGATATGTAGTTACCTTTAAAGGAGATAACTGCATAATTGAAAAAGAAGATAAGAAAATTACTGCATCTTTAAGAGGTGAATTATATGTGTTAAATGATAATGGTTTAGAGGTGGCTAACATGGTTTATGATAATAAGAAACCTCATGATGAATGTATTCACTTGTTACACCTGCGGCTCGGGCATTTAAATTTTAAAATGCTTAAGAAAACTGTTGAATTATCTAAAGGAATAAGTTTGAAACCTTGTAATAAGTATTTGCAATGTTATGCTTGTAATCAAAGCAAAAGCAGGGTCATACCGGCTAATAGAGTTGATGGATTTACTACCAAAGAGCCTTTAGAAGTAGTATTTGCCGATTTAATAGGTCCGAAAAAACCAAGTGTAGGAGGAGCTCGATACATATTAAGTATAATAGACCACTATTCTAGATATGGGTTTTGCTATTTAATGAAAAGCAAAACTGAAACGTATCTAAATCTCTTTAATTGGATAAAATTTGCAGAAAGAAAAACTAAAAAGAAATTAGTAACTCTTATAACAGATAATGGTGCGGAATTTACAAATAATAAATTCCAGAGTAGACTTAAGATGTTAGGTATTCAACATAAAAAGTCTGCACCATATAGGCCACAACATAATGCATTTATAGAGAGACGAGGCCAAACACTACAATCAATGGCACATACTATGTTGTCTGATTCAGGATTACCTGACAATTTATGGGGAGAAGCAATAATGTGTGGTAATCATATATTAAATAATGTTGTTAATTCAACAACAAGTGAATTACCATTCACACTGTGGCATGGTACAAAACCTGATTTAAGTTACATGCACACATTTGGAGCACCAGCATGGGTGCATATCCCTTCACAACTCAGACATAAAGGACAGCATAGAGCTAAAAGATTATTTTTTGTAGGATATGAATCTAATCATAGATCTTATAGATTCTGGGAACCAGGTACATCTAGAGTTTACACCAGTGCTAGTGCAAAATTCCTAGAACATGTAGGATGGAATAGATTAGAGCAAGATTTAAACAATGAAGTAATTATTGAACCCTACAAAAGGCAAAAAGATCAGACTAGTTATAAGAAGAGTCCAATAAAAGAAGAAGTCCACGAAGAGCAAATAGGAGCAGAACAAGAGGAAACAGTTGATCAGGATGAGTTAGATAATCAAGAACAGTTAATTAATGAAAATCCACCTGTAAGTCCTGTAATACCTAGACGTACTACATATGTAACTAGATCACCTGATAGGTATCAAGCAAGTATAGTTTGCCAAGTAACTAAAGTTCCAACTAGTGTAGATGAACTTAAGATGTATCCTACTAAGGATCAGGAGAATTGGCAAAAGGCAATGGAAAAAGAACTAAATTCATTAAAGGTAATGAAAGTATATGAAGATGCTAAATTACCTCCAGGAGAAAAATCCATTGGGTGCAAATGGATATTTAAAGTAAAAACTGGAAATGATGGGACTGTTACCCATAAGGCTAGGTTGGTAGCTCAAGGATTTAATCAAACTGCATCTGATTACGATGAAGTTTTCGCAATAGTCTTAAGGCTACATCTTTAAGAGTAGCTTTAGTGTGGGCAGCTAAGAAAAACTATATCATTAACCATTTAGATGTAGAAACTGCTTATCTACATGCACCATTGCAGCACACTATATATTTGAAAAAGCCAATTGTTATAAAAGATAACAAAGTAAATAGTAATGATTATTGGAAACTCAAAAAGAGTCTTTACGGGTTGAAACAATCTGGCTTTGAGTGGAACCAATATATTGTGAAAGAGTTAAACAATATAGGATTTAAATCTGGTTTAGCAGATCCATGTGTGTTTAAAAGAGAAAATAATGGAACAGTGTCATTATTGTTATTATTTACAGATGATATTGCTTTGATAACTAAGACTAATAATGAAGCTAATGAGATTATATCATTATTAGGCAAAAAGATAAAATTAAAGCATTTAGGTGAAATTAAAAGGTATCTAGGATTGACAATTAACAAAACAAAAAATGGTTTTAAGATATCTCAAGAAGATAAAATTTGGCAATTAATTAAAACGTATAAAATGGAACTTTGTAAACCGGCAAAGACTCCAATGAGTCAGGAAGTTTGCCAAACTGATGATCAAAGTCCCAAATTTGATAAGTCCATATATCAATCTTTGATTGGTAGCTTATCATATATAAGCAATTGGTCAAGGCCAGATATAGCTTATAGTGTTAATCAGCTGGCACGTTTTAATTCAGATCCGCATCAATGTTATTGGCAATCATTAAAAAGAATTTTAAGATATCTTAAAGGAACAATGAACCATGCATTGTATGTAGAACCAAAGGATGATTTGAGTCTTCGTGCCTATGCAGATGCAAGTTTTGCAACTGACATAAACACTAGAAAATCAACATCTGGGATGGCTATATTATTTGGTAAGACACTAATAGGGTGGAGGTCAATCAGACAACAGCATATTAGCTTGTCCACGATGGAAGCGGAATTTTCATGTCTGTCATTACTATGCACTGACTTAATTCTGTACAAACAGTTATTATTAGACATAGGTGTAACTGTTAAAGATTCCATTATTGTGTATGAGGACAACCAGGCAGCCATAAAGTTGGCTGCTAATATAGCTGTAAAAACTAGATCAAAGCATACTGATTTAAGATCCTTAAATGTTAGAGAATCTGTAAAAAATGGGCTAATTAAATTAGAATACTGCATGACAGAAGAAAACATTGCAGACCAGTTAACAAAAGCTCAAGGAGTAATCAAGTTTAAAGAAAGTTGTAACAAATATAATTTAAAGGTGTAAATAGTTATATTATTATTATAACCTAAAAGGGGAGAATGTTAGGGATAACATTGTTTACCCTAACTGGTTTAGGTAAAATAATAAATATGTTATCATGGTTTGTTAGTTAAAGTGTCTGTAACTTTAACTGTAGGAATGTAATTAAGGGAGTGGTTGTAAAAGCACCATAAAAAAAGCAAAGCAACAGCAGCTTGCTCTCTCTGGCTTGATGATCCCTAATTACTGGATGGTTTGAAGACTGCGTTTTTCTCCTACTGGAAAGGGAGAGAGAGAGGACTGATTTATTGTAAGTGAACTGACATTGGATATTCTACACAGACTTTGCTAACTGAATATCCTTGAATGGACTGACTAAATGATACATGACTATTGGACTGTTATTTTGACTATGCTATGAACTCATAATGGAATAAACTATATTTTTGATAGCACAAGCGTATCTGTTATTTTTACTGTATGTTAACTAACATACAAGCTTATCTCACTCATTTATCTGTGTGCCTATCTGACTAATGCTGCACATTCTGTTTAGCTTGTCTCCTTAACCCTGGTTGGGGAACACAGGCTTAACAATGTGTTCACTGAGTGGTGTGGTGGTCTAGAGATGAAGTTCATACCTCAACAAAGAGGAGGTTGTGAGTTCAATTCTAGGTAGTGGCAGATATTTCTCTGGGTGCAAAGAGAAAATATCTGCTGCGAACTCCATGTAGACGTCAGGAAGGGCATCTGGCCAGAAAACACTCAGCTCCATTCAGTTTCCCCGACTCAACCCCGATGCAAGGGATTACAGGGCTGCTTTTATTAAAAAAGAGAAAAAGTCATGTATTCATTGCCTATTCATCCATTAGCCTATTGTATTATGCAGAACTTGTAGCTCCCTCAGCCATTGGCAGCTGCATGTTTATTTTCTATGGCCTTCAGATATTCAGCAATCTGTTTTTATCATCTGTGGTACACAGCAAAATTTGGTGATATTGTATTAATTAAAGATTCTTGTAACTATGCAATAATGTACTTTGTCTTGTTTGGGCTTCCAAAAATTGTGAACACAGCTATGGCATGATTGGTCAACCACATGATAAGAGTGTAAAGTTTCTGGCAAGAGCCACAAGTTCTACCCAGAAGTGGGTAGAACTAAAACCAATTTTGATACTTTAAATGCAAATGAACTAGATGTCTTCAAGGGACACTTATTGTGATCTTTTAAAATAACTCAAATAAAAAAAACCATACAAATGTTTTGCATATAGTCCCTGAGTCTTACTTTCAAAATGGTAAACACTCTTAAGACATGTAGTTAACTATAGTTTGTTGAATAAATCATAATTGTCTGGGTTAACATTATTCACTAAGTTATAATCTAGGAGTGAATAGTGTTAACCCAGGCAATTATGATTTATTCAACAAACTATAGTTAACTACATGTCTTAAGAGTGTTTACCATTTTGTTTCCCCATGCCCACTCAATACAATAGCAATAGTCTTTTGGCTTCTATACCGTCCCATAGTGCTTTATAGCACTCTTTGGGTAGTTTATATTGTTAAGGCATTATTTGCATATTGCCTCCAACAATCTGGGTCTTCATTTTATCAACCTTGGGAGAATAAAAGGCTGAGTCAACCTCGAACTCCATCAGGATCGAACTCCAGGCTGTGGGCAGAGTTCATCTGCAATATGCACTTTAACCACTGTGCCAGCAGGGCTTCTGATTCTCATTCTCTGAAACTGTCTGGACAAATCCTTTCAGTTTTCTTGGCAAGGTTTTTCAGAAGTGGTTTATCACTGCTTCCTCCCTGCAGCTGGGAGAAAGCAGCTGGCTCAAGATACAGTAGTCAGCTAACTCTTGTGCTTAAAATGGAACTAGAACTCACAGTTTCCCAGTTATCCCTAATATGATTTTCTTCAAAATCTTAGCACCACACAACATTTTCTGGTGGTATATTTGATCCAGGTATCTATGTAGATTTCTAGCCTGATGCCTTAATCACTATATCGAAACTCTCTCTCAGTTTTGGCTTAATATTATGTATAAACCAAACAATGCCTTGTTTAGAGCTAATGTGTTTATCGTGTTTCTATCTCCTTCATTTCCAAACAAACTATCCTGTGATGGCTAATAATAAAAAAATGAGCAAGATCAATAAAACTACAATACTCAATAAACCATAAATATATTCAAATCCTATAACATATATTATTTATCAAAAGCAGAAATATACAGACCATGAAACATTATAACTTCTGCTACAGAAATGCTCAAGCAACAATCTTGAAACCACTAATTCATCCAAAGACAAGCCGAATTTTAACTTCTGAAAACAATCAAGGAGGGAGCAGCTTAAATCTCTAGGGTCAGAGAATTTCATAAAACTTGGGCTGACAGAGGGCACTATTGGTCTGTCTCCTAAAATGGCTTGCCTCATTCCTATTATGGTACTTTCTCCTTCTTCAGGAGCTACAACTTGTCTGTCTCTTCCCCTGACAAACATCCCTTCTCAAATACATAATATAAATGTATCCTTCTAAGCAAACAACTTGAACATCCCCAAATAAAGCTCATTTGTTTCAATATAGAAAATCAAATAATGAAGTTCTTTTTTACAATCCAATCCCACAGGTGCTAATCACTTAAAATATCAAGCAACATGCACCCCCTCTCTTCACACTCAAAGGACAAACTATTGCCACTCTTTATTCTTTTCTGGATCAGGCCTCAGTTTCTGGGGCTCCCAAAATGCTCCAATGGAATAGAGTAGATGTAATAGTTGTAAGAATGAATTGTCTTATTGATACATCAGTAAAAGCCAATTTGGAAGAGAAGTTGCATTTGTTCATATCCTTCTGGGTAACCTGTTTATCCTTAAAGTTAGGTTCTGTGTTCTTGAACAGAAGTTTTTTCCCTTAGAGTTAGACTAGTCACCCAAAGAATTCCCAAATAAGGAATAGTTTGTAAACCTTGAATGAAACACATAGGATGAATACCTGCACATAGTTCCCCTTGATTGGAAAGTGCTTGAAAGTAAACATTAGTTTCTATTCCTAAAGAAGGAACCGTTCCTTGAAGAACAGTAGAGATAGCCAACCTCTTAGTATTGTGTGTGAATACATCCTAATCTGCTGAGTCGTACTGTCTGATCTTTGATAATCCATGGATCAAACATGCTTTGCAGTCAGGTATTTTAATGTAATGCCAAACATACAGTATTCAGAATGGCAACACTAAAATGTAGGAAGTTTACTATTATGTCATTCTCATATTACAGCAGGTACATACAGTGTGTATACTGTATGTGACAGTATAGGCTTGCCTTTTTTAGGCAAACCACCTATATATGCTATAGATGACATCTTCCCTAACTCTAGGGGTATCACCAGAGCGTGATGAAAAAAATCAAGGCTGCAGCCACATTACTGCAATTGAAGCTCTGCCTGTTTTTATCTGGACTGTATCTGCAAAACACATACAAAACAAGCAGAGGTTTAATTGTAGCTGTTGCAATCACCATATTGATTATTTTTAACCATACTCTGTAGATATCTTTACCAATTCTCACGGTAGGAGCATGATTAGCAATAATAAACCATGTTAAGCCTCCAGGAGTATGACA
The DNA here is from genome assembly GCA_033807585.1 of Hydrophis major. Lineage (NCBI taxonomy): Eukaryota > Metazoa > Chordata > Lepidosauria > Squamata > Elapidae > Hydrophis > Hydrophis major. The sequence goes on along the minus strand of CM066328.1, from coordinate 152,241,440 downwards.
TACACAAGGAAGACCATTGAACCATCATTGTTTAGCCACTTTTAAACCATGGGATTGTACCGTCTCCTGATCTACATCCTGCTACCAAAATTCTTGTAAAAATCTGGATTAAAAATGATGGCTGAAAAAAGGTGCATGTAAAAAGAAAAAAAAGGATTATTTTCTATCTGGATTTTGAAACGTGATCTAAAAACTGTCTCTGACTCTGACTCTGATCTATGAATTGAAGAAATCAATCCAGTACAAATCCAGTACAATCCAGTTCTTTGTTGTTTTAAAATACTGAGTTATAACATAGTTAGTAGAATATTAAGGAATGAAAAAAATTATTCCTTAATTACAAAGTTCAAACTATTGTTCCTCACATAATTGGTTTCTTTGCCATGAATTTGCAAGAGAAAGGATGGCACAGGAATGTGTTGCATATTAATATTTCTATTGGAGCTCCTCTGCGTTAAGGAGCACATAAAGAGAAGAAATTCAGGTGTGATGATTTTTCCATTAATTCAATTTTATGCTGTGGAAAAATATATCTACTGAATTGTTGAACTACTGTGTGACTTGGAATCTTAGTTGGAACTAGAACTGCTTCAGGTTTTCTTCCCTGACAAGTAAATCACAAGCTTCCCACTGCCCAACAAAGTTTGCTTGGGAACATTTAATTGAGAAGTTGCTGTTCATTCTCTTCTGATACCATACTAAAAAACAAACAAACACAGGGTTATATAAGGTAGGGTGATATATGTTACATTCTGGATTCTTCGAAGGACTACTTATCAAACTTATGAGATAGTTTTGAAGCAGACTCAAGAAAAAATATACCACAGATCAGTTAGAATGTCTTCAATTTTAAATAGTAGTAGACAATCTGTGGCCTATGGGGTCATTGTTTCAGAGATACTTCCTTACCTAAATGGAGAAACAGAATGATCAAGAGTGGGCAAAGGAGCAGATGCGATTTGTGACTTCCTGCCGGATTTCCATTGAGTTTCCTTCTGAGAATCTGGCAGGGAGCATTAGAAATTCCCCTTTCCTTTCCCCTTCCCCTTTCTTTTCTCCTCTCCCCTCCTCTCCCCAGCAGGCAAGCAGCTGCTGCTACTGTGTTTCTCGTAAAATAAGGCCGGGTCTTATATTTTTTTGAGCCCTGAAAAAACGGCTAGGCCGTCTTTTTGAGGATGACTTAATTCCCCCCCTTGCATCCTCATCTAGAGCGCCTTGCCACCAGCCGCTCCTAATGAGTGATCATGGTGAAGCGTAGAGAGCTTCCTACTCCCACCAAACACCTTTGCTGCAGACTCAAGACTTTGGCACCCGCTGCTGTTGCTTTCCCTTCTGCCCATTCTGCCACGTTTGGAGCTTCCGCTTCCATGTTTGGAGTGCCGCTGCCATTTAGAGTGCCACCACCATTTGGAGCACTGCCGTAATGTTGGGAGCTGCCACTTCCGCGTTTGGAGCTGCCGCTGTGTTTGGAGTGGCGGCGGTGCTCCAAATTGCGGCGGTGCTCCAAACAGCGGCAGTGCTCCAAACGTGGAAGCGGCAGCTCCAAATGCGGACATGGCAACTCCAAACAGCGGCAGTGCTCCAAACAGCTGTGGGGTTCCAAACACGGAAGCAGCAGCTCCAAATGCGGAAGGGGTAGCTCCAAACAGCAGCAGTGCACCAAACAGCGGCAGCACTCCAAACGTGGAAGCAGCAGCTCCAAACGCAGCGGCAGCTCCAAATGCAGAAGCGGCAGCTCCAAACGGCAGCAGTGCTCCAAACAGCAGTGGTGCTCCAAACGTGGAAGTGGCAGCTCCAAACGCGGCGGCGGCATGGGCAGAAGGGAAATCAACAGCGGCGGGCGCTAAAGGTCTTGGTTCTGCCGTAAAGGTGCTTGGCAGGAGTAGGAAGCTCTGCGCGCTCTGCCATGATCACCCATTAGGAACAGCTGGTGGTGAGGAATTGCTGCCTGCAGGGCGCTCCTAACGGCAAGTCCTCCCACCCTTCCCCCCATTTTGCATATTTTAAAATAGGCCTAAATTTGGGGGGAAGGGCTTAATTTCATGTTATGCCTAGAAAACATGCTGGGTCTTCCTATTGGGGAGAGGTCGTATTGTTGGAAAAACACGGTGGTTGGGAGAGGGAATGAATGATTGCAAGACTGACTGGGAAACTGTCAGGGAATATTCAAAATTAAGATCATGTGACCACATCAGCAGAGTCAGAGCAGACATTCTCCCCCAAATTTCATTCCTTTGGAATTCATTCCCCCGGGGTCCCACGTTGCCCATTTTCTATAAGTTAGCCCATTTGAGGTACTTTGGTTCAAAAATTTTTGCCTTGTGATACACCATTTTAGCACAGAATGACAGTTGTTGTAGTATATAGATGCTGGAAAGAAACAAATGCTAATAGAAAAGTAATCAGTGAGTTTTCAAGAAAAAAAATGCAATTACAGGTATAATTATTTCTGAAAACATATAGAATATACTATGTAAGTCTTTATTATGACCAGGTAAAAATAACAAAATATAAATACATGTTATCCTTGGATTACGCTAGTGTTTGCCATTTCCAAATTGAAGATGACAATTTCTCTCTGCAACTCTGAACAACTTATCCACGTAGAAACACAAGTTTCATAGTTATATGAGCAAATGATAAAGCTGTTCCCACTGATCTAAAACTTTTTTATGTGCAATTTTTCCTTAAACCAACTCGAAATAATGTAAAAGATACCTACAGTTCCCTAGATCTCAATGGCATCAAATGAAAATGGAATATTCTGAGAAAGAATAGTTGTAAAAGTATAACCTGATAGAATACCACAACAGCAGGGGTTTTTCCCAGCTGGTGGTATAATTCCCTTCACATTCATCTGCTGATGTAACAGTCTCTTAATTCTTCAGCAGTATCTTTAAGCATGCTTATTGAAATTTGTACTTGAGTGGACACGAAGAAACTAAGAAAATGTATGCCTAATTCAAAACACTTTGTCAAGGGAGACTCCCCCTCCCCCCTCGCAAATGCATGTGATCAAAACTCAGCATAAAACTGACACAAAGCACAGCAAGGACCAGGCCATTTTCTTTCTTTCTGCCTCATGAACAATGTCTCCATTGCAACTGCCTCCCCTCTTCTTTCTCCTGTTTTTCTCTATGTGATTAACATGCAGCCCATGTCCGGAAGAATGGGAATTTACTCTCACTTACGGCTTCAAAAGGTGCCAGCAGGTCAGGTGGCTAATCATTAAATCAAATTGCCATCCCTTCATTCTTGTGCTTCCTTTTGCCCATATCTGGGTTGATAACTTGGGTTTATGTGAGACAAGCAAGGAGATGAGACAGATTCCACGGAGGAGAAAGTGGGGAAGGGAAACATCAACAGAAAGCAGGAGAGAACAGGAGCAAACCATCAGTGGCCAGAGACTTCCAGCCAGCAGCAACTTCTGAATTTATTGATCTGCGATGATTCAGATTGTTCATATTGCTTTTTTTTTTTTTGTATGTGCTTTGTATGAAAGTCTTGGTTGCATCCCCTCCCCCCATTTCCCCTACCTTTTAGCAAATACTGTACTTGCTTCTTCAATAGCTACTGCAAAGTACTATTTTTCTGGCTGCGCTTGGCGATTCGTAATTACCTTCTCAAACTACATCAGCTAGTACATTTCATTTTCAATAGGTGAATTCAGGCATAAGTAATCTAATCGCTACCTCCTTCTAGGCACTTGTGTGTAGTTATGGGGAGAAGGGGAGGGAGCCAAGGCCTACTAGCAAAAAAAAGGAGGGTATGTTAATTGCAGGATATTTGGGGATTAGCCTCAGGACTTTTGGAAGATCTTTATTCCTGCTGCAACAGGTAGAGTTTGAGCAGTGCAGGTGTCAAAAATTCTTGAGTGCGGAGTTTACTTTGGCAGGAATGTACTGTGTCACTTAATAATGGGAATTTTCTGTGTTTGCTGTTGAATGTTGAGGTCTCTTCATGCCCACTTCCTTTAACCCGGCATCATTACAATAATCAAGCCAACAGTGGAAGATGGGAGATGTAATCTAATACATGGAAGGCGCCCCATTGGCGAAGACTATCACATCAACAGCATGAAACAGAAAGGTAACTAAGAAATAGTTAAGGAAACATGTACAGTGTTTCTGTAAATATTTCTATGTGTCATACACTTTGGTTAAGCCACTTTTCAGCATGCAGTTGGCTACACAATAAGTACACGAGAAATTATAAGTATTTGTTATGTTGATAACATGAACTTCAAGTGACTATTAACATAGGAATATTCTGTTGCTATCATGCTAATTTCTAAAACAAGTTTCTTTTTGAGACACATACAGAGACGGATTATAATTCTTTTGTATTTAATGTAGTTTTTAAATCATTCATTTTCTTCTTACTAGCCTCTTCAAGAATCAAGGTGCCCTCTCTTTTCCAATAGTGGCTTACAATTTCAAACACAATCGTATCAGAAAAATAGATTTACCCAGGTTCATAATCTCTTCTCCAGTTTCCGAGTGCCAGCAGAAAATGGTTATCATATTGATGTATTTTCATTTTGTTCCTTTTTCATTGCTTATTTGATGGGTTCTATTTTACTTCTGTTCTGTTTACACTCCTTTCACATTTTCTTCCTTTCTATTATTGTAAGCTGCCATGGCAAGATAGATGGCTAAACAAACGAACAAACAAATAAGCCTAGCTTGATTCTCCAAGCTTTTAAAAGTACTGTAGTATGCACTCTCTCTCTTGTTTTCATAAATAAAATAGGTATATCAAAACATCTAACTAGTGTTTCAGCTATGATTGCCTAAATGATCCTTGATAAAAGCAGGTATCTAAGGAAAAAAAAGATCTCTGTCAAACTAAAAAGTAGAAATGTGTGTATTCTATGAATGATCACCCATATGCTCTAATAGGCTATAATTCCTTTGTAACATGGTAATATTTAATCCACAACTATGGTGGCAGCTGTTGTGAAAAGAGGAAGTACTTGGTTGCAATAATCATAGCTTTCACTAGGACTGTATTATTCAGGAAGAAAGACATCCTGATAGTCAGACAGCTTTTTTTCCTTGTACCAACAGCTCAGTTTCAGTTTTGAAAAACCCCTCAGCAAGTACTGAAAACTATAGCAAGTATGCTAAGAGAGCTATGACAGTCTAGAAGCTGATGTCACACATCAAATGATGCCTCTGTATCTTCCTGTTGGTGGGCTTGAGGGAACATTTTTTTGTTGTTTACATGCTTATTCTCAATATTCTAAGGTTGGCACAAATGAAGATAATCACCCTACCGAGTATCAAAATGTTCTTCTATATATTCTTTTTTTTATACAGATCTATCTTTCTCAATTTGGGTGTCTTCAGGATGTGTGTACTTCCTAGCAATGGTCAGGCTGGTTAGAGAAGCTGAGGGTTAAAGTCCACACACCCAAAGAACATTCATTTTGATGACACTGAGTTACTGTAGATAGGACCAGTGCTAAGGAAAATACTATACGGCTGAAGTTTAACTGTACAATACTTAGTCCTGTTGATATACTTTCAATAATTTCAGATTAAGTTTTCCAAGCAATAATAAAGTGCCAGTAAAAAAAATTGCTATTTTTCAGCCTGCAAAAGCTTTTTAATATATCTCTTCTATATGTTATGGCGAGGAATTTGGCATGCAGAATTAGTGGGTAGAAAAACAGTCAAGCATGGTAATATCAGAGTTCTCAAATCTACTTTCTATAATGGACTGTTAAAATTAAATGTACAGTCTTTACCATTTTTCTTCTCTGTCATAGAAGTTAATGTTCAAAAAAATATATATATAAAACACAGCCTGGTTAAAATATGGAAGTACAATGAAGGAAATCTTGAAGAACAGACAGAAAAAAACCCCTTCTGAATGGCAAATCCAAGTAGCTAAAAAAAAATTGATGAACTGTATAAGCCATAATCATCTCAATTATGACAAATCACGGCTTGAACTATCTTGCTTTGCATGAGTCTATCTCATATATTAGTTTCATCTTTTAAGTTGCATTACTGAAATAAATGAACTTTTGCACAATATTCTAATTTTTCGAGTTTCACCTGTATATGATAGTTATTTTCATGTTGTGTCTTACTAGTCTATACAGTAAACTGTCTATGTTATGATAGAACTTTTCAGATTGCAAAAGACTGTATCAGATTAAGGCTAGTAGATCTTGGCTGCAAGAATCCAAGAGAACACTTGAAGGCGGCGGAAGGAAGGAAGGAAGGAAGGAAGGAAGGAAGGAAGGAAGGAAGGAAGGAAGGAAGGAAGGAAGGAAGGAAGGAAGGAAGGAAGGAAGGAAGGAAAACTCCTTGCTGTCAGACGGTGGTTGTCCATATTTTTTTTAATCCAGATCCAGCAGAAGTACATGAGATGGTGGGGCAAGCTGAAAAGATGTAGGTCTGTCTTTTCTCATTTCTAGGAACACTAATCTTATCAATATTATGACATCTCTCATGTATCAGCTGGTAACTTGCCATTGTGGGGCAAACTGGTTTCTCACCTGATCAATTATACTATTGATTTGCAACTATATTGTTCTTATGGATGTTTAATACTGCAGAGTTAATATGAATGAAACATCATTATCCTAAGTTGTATTAACAGAGGGATATAATCAAGATCAAGGGCGGTACTAATACCACTCTATAAAGCCTCAGAAAGACCACACCTAGAGTACTGCATCCAGTTTTGTTCACCACATTATAAAAAAGATGTTGAGACTCTAGAAAAAGTACAGAGAAGAGCAACCAGGATGATTAGGGGACTGGAGACTAAAACATATGAAGAACGGTTGCAGGAACTGGGCTTGGCTAGTCTGGTGAAGAGAAGGACCAGGGGAGACATGATAGTGGTCTTTCAATATTTCAGGGCTGCCACAGGGAGGAAGGGATCAAGCTATTTTCTAAAGCACCTATAGGCCAGACAAGGAATAATGGATGGAAACTGAACAAGGAAAGATTCAACCTGGAAATAAGGAGAAACTTTCTGACAGTGAGAACAATCAACCAATGGAACACCTTGCCCTCAGAAGTTGTGGGAGCACCATCACTTGAGACTTTCAAGAAGAGATTGGACTGCCATTTGTCAGAAATGGTGTAAGGTCTCCCGCTTGGGCAGGGAGTTGGACTAGATGACCGACAAGGTTCTTTCCAACTCTGATTATCTGTCATCTGTTATCATATACATTCATTAGAAGATGTGATCATCAATTCACCATTGTAGCTTAAACATTACAGTAGACATGTATAGTAGACATGTCATTGGTTCACAGTTATGCATGATATGGTATGGTATGCTTTATAAATAAAGTCACCACTGCTTGCCTTTTTCTACATGATATAGCTTATCTCCCTTGGTCATAGAATGCTGGTGTGGTGCAGGCTTAAGACAATGGACTAGCATATTGGACAATCAGGTTCAAGGCCACCCACAGCCATCAAAATTCATGGGGAGATGAGTGACTCTCTCTCAACCCATCTACTGCACAGTAATGGGGATAAAATGAAAAATTGACCTCCTAAAGAAAAGCTAAAACCTAAATGATGTTGACAAGGAGAAGAAACATGCTGAATATTTTCAGTTTCAAACAATTCCATTTCCTTGAGTGTGTCCAAATTTTGTCATGTAATATGTAAGATGTGCAGCAATTTGACTGATCTGTTTGCCTAATCAGTTAATCAATATCAGTTTTATGTACATAGAGTGTTTAATGGACTGGTCACCGACTGCAATAAGATTCTTCTTCATGTAACCTCTGTTCAGTGAAACTCTAAAAATAGGATGAATATTATGCAGCCCACAACTGAATAGAAGACTTTCAGCCATGTCCCTAAATCAAATTGCAAGAGAAAAAAAACCCAATGCTTTAATTATGCAGTATATCCATGTGGAATACGAATAGCACTGCCTACATTGTAATAATCCCTTTTAAACTATTATATTTAGGTACAGTGGCTCTAAGGCTCTATAGAGAGCTTTCTAGCTTTATGGAAATTAGCCCCTTCCATTTCCATATGGAATGCAAATGCCTGTTTTACAGAAGGCTCAGTATCCATTTTGCATCCTTTCTTAGGGAGTCCTAGCCATTGTAAATCTCTCAAAGTGGCACGTGATTGTATATGTGGCTTAATGGATTGCAGGTGAATGAGCTCTTGACAATGAATCCTTCAAGAGCCAAAGAAACACATCCGGTAATCCAAGAGAGAGTGCTTATGGATATGCGTCCAGGCTTCTTAGCAAACTGTCATATTGATCTAACGCAGCCTAAGAAGACTCAAGGAGTTTGGGCAAAGTCTCCTATTTGTGTTTGCCTTCCTCTTAAGAGTTTGCTGAGATGGCACTTCAGCATTTCCAAGCAGTGCACCTCCGACCTTGGCAATCTATCAAGTGAATGCAAATTGTGGACGAGACAAAACAAGGCAAACAGACGTTCTGCTCAGGAATAATGTACTGCCAGCAGAAGGACCTCCTCAGTAATGATGGTGGTGGTGGTGTATTCATTCAAACGAAAGGCTTGCATTTTTCCTCTAGATTAGATCTTCTCTCTCTCTCTCTCTTCTCTCTCTCCCTGTCCCCCCCTCTCTTCCTCTCCCTCCCTCCCTCTCTCTCTCTGTGCTTTTTTGAAATTCCCCTAAGTAAATGATAAGATCTTCTCTCTCTCTTCTCTCTCTCCCTGTCCCCCCCTCTCCTTCTCCCTCCCTCCCTCCCTCTCTCTCTCTCTCTCTCTCTGCTTTTTTGAAATTCCCCTAAGTAAATGATAAAAGTTGACTCAAGGCTGATCTGAAACAGTAGACTTTCTCTGTGTGTATACATATGCACACACACACACACACACACACACACTTATTATAAAAGCTCCTTTTGGAAGATCAACAGCAAGTCGATATTAAGTTGGAGTATGCAAATTCCAGTCACAAACAGAAGATAGTCGTGGATACGGAAGCCGCTAGTTAAATTTTGATCCTTGTACACAGCAATTTTAAGCCTCATATCTGGGAGTAAACCCTCCTGAACTTGAATGACTTCTGATAAATATTTATACAGTTGCAAGGCAAAGCCGGGCAAATAAGGTTTATTGAATTCTCTAGCCTTTGTTGGTTGGTTATTCTGACAAACTTGTTTCTGAATGCTACTGCTGTTTCCACTGAAGCCTTAGCATTCACCGTAATACTGCATCTCACTTCATGATCACAGAAACAGTAAACGAATCTTTAATGTGTTATTTTAAAATGCTGTTATGTAAATGACATGATCATACTATGAATGTTGAATGTGGATTGCTAAAAACAGTAAAAGAACTTTCTAGTGCTCTACACCCAACTACAAAATCATAAAATCTCTTCCTTGGTATATAACAGGGCCCAAATTGAAAAGGAGAAATACACATTCATCTGGAACAATATGTAAGGGGATGATATTTTTATTGCAGATTTCCAGAATGAAATCTTCCCCTACTTGCCACTTTGGCCAACTTGAGGCCATATGTGGTCCACAGGAACCTACAGAAAATATTTCTGCTGCCAATAGATACTTTCTAACTTTCTCCACTGTTAATTTTCCTCTTTGGAAGAGAAAGTTCATCGTATTATTTTCTGTGCAGTATTTCTTCATTAATGCTGAATGTGTAGGTTTTGATTAGGTAAATATATAGATTAACATATTTACAATTTATTTTTAGAATAATTAATTATTTTATAAATTAATTTATAAATGATAACTGTTATTTTTATAACGCTTCTACTGATATTTTACTTTATGGTGAAGGACCTTTGGAAAAATCAAAACGTTGTCAAGAAATTGCCAGTTGAAGTGTGCACTGAAAGTCATTAAGTAATAGCAAAAACAGAAATGTTCCTTTTATTACAGCTAATTATACCTGTAGGATAGAAATTGATTAGACAAAGACACTAATTGTAATCTTCAAGTTCTGTTTAAAAATCCCTTTTCTCCATTGTTTATTTTAACAGACATATCACTTGGAACAAGTTATCTTAAAATGTATAATATCTTCAAAAATAGCTGCATTATACCTATTAATCCGTTTCAAATAACATTAATCAATTTGCAATTCATGACTTCATACTTTGGGATCTCTGTCATGGCAAGAGGGGAGAATCTGGGATGTGGTAAATCCCTATTGTAAAGGTTGGATTGTAGTTACTACTGTATTCAGGAGAGGAAGATACTTTCAACTCCTAATAATAACTATTTTAAAAATTAACATTCTTCCCTGAGTACCTGGCTCAGTTTTAAGATTTTGGGTTTCCCCCCTCCCCCAAATATATTGTTACATAGAAAGGACACAAAATTAATGACAAGTAGAACAACCAGCCTTTAAATTGACAATGAAGATATTCATCTATTACTCATCCCTCCCATGTGTGACTGTATAACTATAACTTTGTCACTTGTATCTTTACGACTTTTATTGACTGTTTCCTAGTATGATTTGATTGCTTATTGTACCCTATGACTATTATTAAGTGTTGTACCTTATTATTCTTGACTCTTGACGAATGTATCTTTTCTTTTATGTACACTGAGAGCATTTGCACCAAGACAAATTCCTTGTGTGTCCAATCACACTTGGCCAATAAAATATTCTATTCTGTTCTGTTCTGTTCCATTCCATTCCATTCCAGTAGTGGACAGCTTCTGTCTTTAGGATCAGCCACCAACAGTAAAGGAACAAGCAGTCAAGAAATACACTGTAGACTAACAGTTGGTAGAGCAGCCTTGAAGGCCTTGGACAAGATATTCAAATGCAATTATATATTTATGTCTACAAAGAGCAGAATCACACAAGTCACATTACTTACTGGGATACACTATGGAAGTTGGACTTTAAAGAAGCAGAATAGGAAAATATTGATCCCTTGAATTTTGGTGTTGGAGAAGATTCCTGAGAATTTCATAGACAGCCAAAAAAACAAACTGGTGTATCATTGAGCAAATCAATCCAGAATCGAGGCAGAAATGACTAGGCTCAAATTATCCTACTCTGGACAGATTACGTGAAGACTCATTTCTCTTGAAAAGGCTCTAATGTTGAGAAAGGTAGAAGGAAAGAGAAGAAGAGGATGACCAGCAGCAAGGTGGATGGAGTCATTTACAGAGGCAACATTTGGAGAAGAACAGATTAGAGATAGATAGAGAAAATCCATTTACTGTATATGGTTGCTAGCAATCAAAAAGGACTTACTGGCACATAATCATTAATAATAGCTGCCTTAAGCCACTTTTATTGGAAAAGCAGGATACACACACACAGAATTTGTCACACTTGGAATATGCTCTCCGTGTACATAAAGAAAAGATACACTTGTCAAGAATCATAAGGTACAACACTTAATGATAGCCATAGGGTACAATAAGCAATCAAATCAAACTAGGAAACAGTCAATATAAATGGTAAGGATACAAGCGAGAAAGTTACAGTCACACAGTCACAAGTGGGAGGGGATGGGTGATAAGGAGTTGATGAGAAGATTAATAGTAATAGGAGTGCAGACTTTGTAAATAGTTGGACAGTGTTGAGGGAATTATTTGTTTTAGCAGTGATGGCACTCGGAAAAAAACTGTCCTTGTGTCTAGTTGTTCTGGTATGCAGGGCTCTACAGCATCATTTTGAGGGATACACACATACACACACACTGGTGCAAAGAGTAACCAATTTTAGAAGATTGTTAAGAATATAGGAAACTGCTGCTATAGCAGCATGTCATGTTCAATGTACAGACAGCCCATGGCACTGCAAAAATGAATTATGACCGTTCTTCACACTTAGGACCATTGTAGCATCCCCATGGCCCCTTGATTCACTTGATCAAAATTGAGACACTTGGCAACAACTGCTGCAGTGTCCTGGATCATGTGATTATCTTTTGTGATCTTCTGACAAGCAATCAATGGGCAACAGCTGTGTCACTTAAAAGTTGGAGTGATTAACCACTCTACACTTAACCACTGTGGCATGAAAGGTTGTAAATGGGGAACATTCAGTTAACAAATGTCTCACTTAGCAACAGAGATGCTGGGCTCAGTTGTGGCTGTACATCAAGGACTACCTGGAATCTTCCCCTTTCCTGATCTCCTGGAGAGGCCATAGCTGATCCTACAAAGGATGTTCTCTAGTACTGAGCTGCACAGGGGTGGGATGCAAATATTTTTACTACCGGTTTTGTGGGCGTGGCTAGGTGGGTGTGGCCATGTGACTGGGTGGGCATGGCTTCTCCTCCTCCTCCTTTTGCAGCACCCCTCTCCCGCACTCCGTTTTTTGGTTTCCTGGCCCTCAGGGAAACCTCCTGGGCAAAGCAGTGATACAGTGAGGGGGATTCCAGCACAGCTGATTGTGGGAGCAGCTGATAATCAGGAGGGGAAAAAAAGAAATACCTCAAGAAATAATTGGGCAGGGAAAATGCAGTCAGCAATGTCAGGCATGTGCACGATGTTGAGCATGTGCGATAAGGACTGACTGGGTGGGGAGGGGAAGTGCCAGCCAGGGGCATGATTTGCTGGTTCTCCAAACTGAGCAGAATTGTAACAACGGTCTGAACTGGTAGCATTGCACCCCTGGAGCTGCAGCAGTGGTGAACAGTGTGACAATGATTGCTGGGTCCTTGCCAATTGGTTGAGTTGCACAGGGCTTTGCAAATGGTTCAGAAGATGGGCTTCCCATCATGGACAAGTACAGCCACTTCCCATCTTCCATCAGAAAGAACAGCTGTGGAACCATAAACATGTAGAAATAATTGAAAGCAGCTTCTGACGCCATTGCACAAATCTGGAAAAATAGGGAGTGATTTAATGCTTTCAAGAGCGGAGCTTTGTATACATTACAGAGCACAGCTTTCAAAGGGTCCCACACAGAATAGAATAGAACAGAATAGAATACTTGGTGTAAATACTCTCAGTATACATAAAGAAAAGGTACATTCATTAAGAATCAAGAATCATAACGTACAACATTTAATGATAGTCATAGAGTACAATCAACAATCAAATCATACTAGGAATCAGTCAAGTGGGAGGGGATGGGTGATAAGGAGTGGTGAGAAGATTAACAGTAATAGTAGTGTACACTTTGTAAATAGTTGAACAGTGTTGAGGGAATTATTTGTTTAGTAGAGTGATGGCTTTCGGGAAAAAACTGTCCTTGCGTCTAGTTGTTCTGGTGTGCAGGGCTCTATAGCATTGTTTTGAGGCTTAGTATCCAACATGATAGGAAGTCTTTTCAACACATAAATGTTACACGTGCATTAATTTGAGTCCACCTATCATCACAGCTAAAAACGGCTTTTAATGTATTTTAACCTTTGGCCCCCTTAAAATATTTTCAATGTCTCCAGTGCAATACCGTCCTGTCCTTAAATGCTGTTCTTGCAAGCGTGCATGAGAGGATAAACGGCACATGGTTTTCCTTCCCTCCTTCTCCCTCTCCCGTCTTTTGCTCTACATTGCCTTCCAACATTAATTCTCTTAGAAATATGAGAAGCATCACCACAATTTTTTCCAAGACGTAAATCAGAAAACCAAAGTCATAAACTGAGTTCAGCAGGGGGTAGGGTGGGGTGGGAAGAGGGAGACGATACTAAATTAAGCTTTATGTTAAATTGGGCTTCAAGGGAAAGAAAGCGACAGGAGGGGTGTAGGGTTCTTGTTTACGTGGGAGAAAGATCTTAATTAAAAGGATGCTTTTGGAATGAGACCTAAGTCTCTGGGTGAATGCCATCAAGAGCTGAACAAAGTGGAAGGGAGCTTTCAAAGTCAAAGAGGATTGTGCAATTAGCCATCTCCCCTTTCCCCCCCAACCTCAGCGCAATTATTATTTCTTTCTTCTTCTGTTTTTTAGAATTACCCAAAGGACTGAAGGAAAGGAATTTCATCTGGTTTGCATGGAAACATAGTCCCCAAGTTACGACCACAATGGAGCCCAAAATTCATGTAGTTAAGGGAGACGTTTGTTAAGTGGGTTTTGTCCCATTTTATGACCTTTCCACCGAGGTTATGTGAACCGCTGCAGTTGGTAAATTAGTTAACCCGGTGGTTCAGCTTCCCCCATTGACTTTGTTTGTCAGAAAATCGCAAAAGGGACACAACAATGGCCATAAGTATAAATACCAGTCGCCAAGTGTCTGAATTTTAATCACATGAATCATGGGGATGCTGCAAAGGTCATAACTGTGGAAAACGGTTATAAGCAAGTGTTCAGCAGGTTCTGACCAGTTCTGGAGAATCAGTGGCAGAAATTTTGAGTAGTTCGGAATACCACCTCTGACTGGCCCCCGCCCCCATCTATTGTCTGCCTCCTGAGTCCCAGCTGATTGGCTGGGTCTTCTTTTGTTGCCCTGCACAGGAGAACGGAGCTGGAAAGCAGGCTAGTGGGGTGGGGGAAGGAATGGAGATTTTACAGTATCCTTCCCCTGCCACGCCCACCAAGCTACACCCACCAAGCCACACCATGCCTACCAAGCCATGCTCACAGAAACGGTAGTAAATTGTTTTGAACCCATCACTGATCATAAGTCATTTTTTTCAGTGCCATTGTAACTTTGAATAGTCATTCAATGAACTGTTTTAAATCAGCGACTACCTGCACTGCTTTCAGACATTCTGGACAAAATCATCCTTCTAAGAAAGTTTTCACATGGGTAGCTTGGGTAGTGTTCTGACCATCACACCCCTAATGAACCTAGTAACAACACCTATCTACATAATACAATAGAGTAAGACTGTGTGACCTTTCTTAGATCCAGCAGCTAAGAGCTCAACCGGACAGCTATAATATTACTTTTTTTGCAGCAAACATATCTTGAAACCATCCCTCATCTGATGTCCTCCAAATTTGTTTGGATTGCAGGCTACAGACTTCACAGCCCAGAGTACATTTAAAAATCACAACATTGGAGAAAGCTGATGTAAACTATGGACTTGCCCTTACTTTTAGATAGGCGGGCATCCAAGGGTGTGTGCGTGTGTATGTGAACTTGTAAGATGGCAGATGTGGCATTGCTGATGTTGCATACACGCAGAAACTTCAATAGCAACAATGCACCTTTCACAGGGCAGATTATCCCCCACCCCCACCCCGACCGCTGTTTCTATACTTACATCTAGGAACACTCTTTAGGTCCTCATTTTGTATACACAAAGAAGTACTCAAAGAAATGGGTACATCATTGAGGGAGCTGAAAGAGGATTCGTTGATTCTGTATATACAGCTTCATGATTCAACAAGTGAAAAGCGGCTAATCAATATACAGAAAGCCCTTTCTTTTGTTTTATAATTCTAAGAGAACAATGCAGCCCTTTGTGGATTGCCATGTTTGGCTGATCTGGGCTGCATGTGAGTTAGTAGACTGTTCAGGCTTTAAAAAAAACATCTCTTTAGACAGCCTTTTACTATGACTCAATGCCACAAAAAGGAATAACCAAACTCTTTGCTTCCCAAAATGTTTGGGACATGTTATTTCACCTTGGAGAGGGACAGCAATTCAGGATCAGAACTGGTCCCTTTCCTGGCATTTAGCAGTCTGTTAATCCAAATGAAGTGCTTTCTGAAATCTAGAGAAAGATTTCTTGAGGAAGCTTTACAAAGTCAGTGCAGAAATGACCTGTTTCTTTCTGTGGAAACCTGTTTCTTTCTGCAGAAATGACCTGTTTCTTTCTGTTCTAGCAAATTTGCCATATCAAGAGAACTTTTATTAAGACAGTTTAGGAAACATTTTAGAAAAATAATATCAAACCTTGGGATACAATTGCATAATGCTGCACGTAGCGAAAAGCGGTCATGATCGGAAGCAAGGAGTGCATATCTCATATGCCAGCCAGAACAATTCATGCTCCTTACTGAACCTTACTGAGAACACACTAGACAGCCTGGGACCTTATCCAGAATAAACAAAATGGAACCTGTAAGACTGACTGAAACTGTCATTGATCTTTGAAGAACACAGCGCCAAGCCTCATACATTTCTAAAAGGGAGTAAACTAAAATTTTAAAAAGTAATGGGCCAAATGATCATTTTGCTTTTTATTTATAAAGAACTTTGAATTTTGCAAAAGTAATTATTATAAGCATAATAGTAATCCCATAAATTGGTTATGTCTGAGAAGGTGCTTTACTTCTGATTGAAAAATTATGAGGAGTGTCAGTGAACAAAATTTTGTGAAGTGCAGTGTGACTTTAGTCAGGATTGTACAGATTGGGCGTTCTTACCTGACACGCCATTTCTATGAGAGCTGTGAGGATCATCCAGATAGTGGGTGGAGCTTCAGTCTCTGCTGTTGTAGGCTCTCCTTCCATCACGTGGCTCGCCACCACGTTCCCCAGTTTATGCGAAGACAAGAGGAAAAAACAGGCATTTGTGCCCTCCTCTTACTAGACTTAAAGTGCATTGGCCGAAACAAGACCCCACCAGACGGTGAAAGACAGAAAGGGAGGGGCTGGACAATCCTCACAGCTCTCATAGAAATGGCATGTCAGGTAAGAACCAATGCCCATTCTCCTGAGAGCTGCTCGGATCGTCCAGAAAGTGGGACATCCCACTATCGTTCAGATAGTGGGACATACCAAAGTCCTACGGGGGGGACACCGTCTGGTCTATAGACTCCTCGGGTTCCCTGAGTACCCTCTGAAGGACCCTTCTACCAAAAGAAGCCTCCGCTGCAGCATACCTGTTGATTTTGTAATGCCTAATGAAGGGCGACGGGGAGGCCCACGTTGCTGCCCGGCAAATGTCGAGTATTGGGGCCTGGGTAGCCCAGGCGGCTGAAGTTGCCGCACTCCTGGTGGAGTGAGCCGTGATACCCCTGGGAACTTGGAGGGCCTGGGCTTGGTATGCCTTGGAAATGGCCGCCCTTATCCAATGGCCTATGGTAGCTGAGGGCACCTTAAGCCCTTGTGACTTTGGTTGAAAAGATATAAACAGGGCCTCAGACCTACGGAAGGTCTGAGTACGTTTGATATAGATCCACAAGGCACGTCTAACGTCTAAAGCGTGCCATAGTCTCTCCCTTTCATGAGTTGGCCTGGGGCAAAAATTGGGGAGGATAAGTTCTTGAGCTCTGTGGAAAACTGAGTTAATCTTGGGTAGAAAGGAAGGGTCAAGTCGGAGGACCACCCGGTCGGGATGGAAGACGCACAGATCTTTCCTAACCGACAGAGCAGTGATCTCTGAAATCCTACGGGCTGATGTGATAGCCACCAAGAACACTACCTTGTAGGATAGGAACTGGATCGAGACCTCTCTTAGGGGTTCGAAGGGTGGTTTAGTGAGAGAAGTCAGGACTCTGTTGAGGTCCCAGGTCGGATACTGGTGAAGGGACGGTGGCCGTAAGTTTGTGGCCCCTCTCAGAAATGTTCGGATGCGGGGATGGTGAGAGAGGGAGCTGACCCCCTCGCAGGCAAAGATAGTGGATAAAGCTGCCACCTGATGCCTTAGTGTGTTGGGGGACAGTCCCTTGCTGAGACCCTCTTGGAGAACGTCGAGAATTTGGGCAATAGATGGGTCGGTTGGGTCAATTAGGAGGTTGGCACACCATTTGCAGAAAATGACCCAAGTGGCGTCATAAATCCTTCTGGTGGAGGGACGCCTGGCTGCTAAAATGGTATCAATTACTTCGGTGGAGAAATTTTCCCTCTTCAGACGTTCCCACTCAACCTCCAGATGACTAGTTGGAGACATTGGGGATCCGGGTGAAGGAGGGGGCCTTGCGACAGGGAGATCCTGTCTGCTGGGATCCTCCAGGGACGGGCTACAGATAGGCTGCGGAGATCCGTGAACCAAGGACGACAGGGCCAATAAGGAGCTACAAGAAGCAATTCCGCCCAGGAACTTCCGGTTTGCGTGGCTTTGGGGCAGCAGGAATTCGCGACAGCTCGCGATTCCTGCTGTGCTAGCCGTCGAGGTACCCCCGATCCAGATGGGTCAGGGGGATATGGCTGCCCTGTAGGGACAGCTGAAGAGAGAGGGGAGTCGGATAGGGAGGTGGGGGTATCGCAGACCCCCCCTTCTCCGGGAAAACCCCTTTTTCCCAAGGCGGTGGAGCGGCGGTCAGCAATGGCCGCCACGAAGAAGCCAGCAACCGGGTAAGAACTGTGCTGGAGGAAGTGTAAAGAGTGAAAGTTCTGTCTGAGCCGGGTCAAGTAACACCTTTTAAATTGCCTGGAATTGAGCTGCTTGAATTGCTGGAGGATACATTGTATCCCTAAGAAGAGCGAAAAGCGGCGGAGAAGCTGTGAAAGGGATTTTTTTTTTTTTTTTACTCTCCCACCCCACGGAAAAAGCAGAAATATTTGGATATATTAGACATTGAAAGTGGATTGCCTTGAAAGCTGAAGCTAAGAGACAAAGGGATTTTTGGACATTGAAAAATTTAAGAAATTGGAAAATCTCTGCTGGAGGTATGGATTTTTGATTATTTAAAATTGTCATTGCAAGTGGGAAGGGAGAAAAAAAGTTGGAGCAGAAGCTGAAAAAGGAGGAGACTGTCTAGAACGTCTTTGTGGATCCCAAAAGAAGATATATGGTAATTGGACCTCTTTGATTAAAAATTAATTCAGAAAGAGAAAGAGAAGAAGGAAGAAAAGTATTAACTTTTGGAACTTTTTTTTTTTTTTTAATTGCTTTTGATTGTCTTTGATTAAAAATACTTGTGGTTGTTTTGGAAAAAGTTTCCCTTTTCATAATGGCATCGTCTGTGGATGAACTAGAGATTGAATATCAAAAATATAAAAAAGATACTTTGGGCACTTTGTTTCAATTCTTAGAAATGGCGTTATGTTCTTTTGAAAAGTTGATTACGCAGCAGAATGACTGGGACAAGGAAGAAGAGGAAGAAGAAGCCATCTTTGATGAACAATGGGTCCCTTCCGGAGAGGAGGAGAAAAAGGATAAGAAAAAGGGGATTTTAAGAATTATAAAAACAACCAAAAGAGAGAAAAATGAGCGAAAAGATGGAGGCAAGGTTAGAAAGCAAAGGAAAAGGAGCAAGAAAAGCGAAGAGAAAAAGCAAAGGGGTAGAAAGGGCAAGGAGAAGAATAAGCAAGAGAGAAAGGAGGGGAGGAGAAGCCTTAATGGGGGGAAGCAAGACCTAAAGAAAAAAAGTTTATTTAGAGACAATGGGTGAATTTAATTTAGATTAAAAGAGGGATTCTGGAGGGTATATAAGAGTGTGTTTTTATATGTATATTTAGAATATAAAATTTATTATGTAATTTTAGAATCTTTTAAACAGAATCCCAAGAAAGATTGCTATATGTAGTATTTCTAAGTTAGGGTAATGAGTTATAGATGTTACTCCAATTGGTGTACAGGAGAAGTATAGTAAAAGAAAAAAAAGATGAATGGATAATTGGAAATAGAACAGACAAAGAATGTTGTTGAAAATGGTAATAAGATATGGAAGGATATATATGCTTTTTTTTTTTTGGATTTTGTATATTGATAAAAGGCAATAAAATTTTAATTAATAAATAATTTGGATGGAAAAGAGAAGTAGGGACAAGATATGAAGTTAATATTATATGAAATATTGATATTATAATCTGGAAATGTTATGCCTTATTGGTCTTTTATTATTATTTTTTCTTAGAAAAGAATTTATAAGCTGTTATGCCTTGATTCTTTGTGCATTGTTTTTATAAAACTGATAAAAATGGTTTTTATATATATATATAAAAAAGAAAATAATAATAAGATATGGAAGGAGATATGGGTTGAATATGATGTTTGAATTTGTGTCTGTGTAAAGAGTTTTAACCCGGGAACAGACAACCTTCAGAAAAGATCTTTTAGTTTTGTTTATGTTTTGTGTTTGTATGTTTGTGTATTGTGTTTATGGTAAAACTAACAAAATTTGTTTTTTATAAAAAAAAAAAGGAAAAAAGAATCAATAAAACCTTGGAGGAATGTTAGATGAGAATAATCTAAACAAGCCAGAAAGAAAAGAATATGATGACTATAAAATGGATAAATATGGAAGAGAAATGAAATTGAATAGGAGTAAAGAGAAATAATGAGAAATTTGCTGAAAGATATTTGTGTGTCCATATGGAGATGGGATAAATTGGAATTATGCTGTATAAAAATAATGTTTTGTTTGACTTGTAAGGATTTACAATGTTAAGAGGTTTTATGTGTTTATGTATTTAATGGTTAATGATGTGTTGTTTTATCTTTAAAATTAATAAAAATTTGTTTCAAAAAAAAGAAGCAATTCCGCCCTCTCGAGGAGTACCTTTTGAAGAACTCTGGGCACCAGCGCCAGAGGGGGGAAGGCGTAGAGGAGGCCCAAGGGCCACGGACATCGGAGGGCATTGTGGTTCTCCGCCCCTAGGGATGGGAATCTCGAAACGAACCTTGGAAGTTGGGGATTGAGGGGGGAGGCAAACAGGTCTACTACTGGCAGACCGAATATTGCTGTCGCCTCCCTGAACAGGGCTGGATGGAGGCGCCACTCCGACTGGTCTATGGTGGCCCTGCTCAACCAGTCTGCTCGGGTGTTGTCGACACCCGAAATTTGGTCGGCCCTGAGTGAAAGGAGGTGAGACTCTGCCCACTGACAGAGGCGCTCGGTCTCCCTCATTAGGCTTAATGACTGAGTGCCCCCCTGCCTGTTGACATGAGCTTTGGCTGTTATGTTGTCGGTGAGAATGAGAACATGGCAGCCCTGTACCTGAGGGAGGAAACTGCGGAGGGCCAGGTGGATGGCGTGGAGCTCTAACCAGTTTATATTTCACAGCCTTTCTGATGCTGACCATCTGCCCTGAGCTGTAAGGGACTGTAGGTGGGCGCCCCATCCGGACAGACTGGCATCTGTGGTGACGGTGAGTCTTGGGGGCTCCTTGAGGAGGCAGCCCTTGTTGATCGACGCCCTGCTCCACCAAAGGAGGGAGGTGAGAACCCTCGGCAAAACCTTGACCTTGCACCTTGAGTTGCTTGATCCGGCTCTTTGGCACGGGAGCAGAAACCACTGGAGAGATCTGGAGTGGAAACGGGCCCAGGGAATAACGGAGATACAAGAGATCATTTTACCAAGCAACTTGGTTAGTTCGAGAAGGGAAACCCTCTTAAGTTGTCTGATGAGTTTGACTGAGTGTTGGATGCTGAGTATTCTCTCTGGAGAGATGAACACCCTCTCTTTGACCGTGTCTATTATAGTCCCCAGGTGGGATAGCCTAGTGGAAGGGGCCAATTGGCTTTTCTTCCAATTGATGAGGAACCCGTGTTCCTGGAGAGCGATGAGGGTAATTTGGTTATCCCTGATGGCTTGTTCCCTGGAAGAGGGTAGGATGAGGATATCATCCAGGTAACAGTGGAGTTGCACTGGGATGGTTCTGAGGTGGGCAGCCAGAGCGGCCAGGACCTTGGTAAAGGTCCTGGGGGCAGAGGCCAACCCAAATGGTAGGGCCACATATTGGAAGTGGTGGTTATTGTAGCTGAAACGCAGAAATTTGGAGTGGGAGGGCCGGATTGGGATGTGTAAGTATGCCTCAGAGAGGTCAATGGATAACAACCAGTCTCCCTGTCTAACTCCCAAGAGGATGGATTGCAGCGTGTTCATTTTGAATTTGCGGTATACAAGATGGCGGTTTAGCCGCTTTAAGTCCAAAATCACCCTCCATCCCCCCGAGTGTTTGGGAACCACAAATAAGAGTGAGTAGAATCCCTGTCCCCTTTGGGACGGAGAAACGGGCTGGATGGCCTGTATGTCAAGTAGGTGCTGAATTGCTGAATCCATGAGGTTGCGTTTGGTGAGGTTCTTGGAGATGGGACATGTCACGTAGCAATCAGGGAGATAGAGAGAAACTCGAAGGCAAGGCCAAGCCTGACAGTGTCCCTGACCCAGGCGTCCGAAGTGGAAGAGTCCCACTGGCTGGCGAAGGTTTTAAGTCACCCGCCAATATGAATTAAGTCAGGTGGCTTATCTGGAGCACCGGAAGGGCCTGCTGCCAGAGCCACGAAAGGGCCTCTTGAAGTTACCGCCTCTCCTGTGCCTGTCAAAGGGGTCGGACCTGTCCTGGGGCTGTCCCGAGCCAAAGGGGAGGGCTTTGGTACCTGGGAGGGAAGGGGGTTTGGGGATAGGGACAAAAGGGGGCCCTCTGAAAGGGCTGCAGGGATCTGGGTTCTGACTTACGGGTAAGGGATGGGAGGAATTTCTTTTTGTTCCTTCCTTCGACTAGGAGAGGATCCAGGGAAGGTCTGAACAGTTTCTTTCCTACGAGGGGGCGGAGGCTAGTTTCACCTTATTCTTGAGATCCACCTGCCAGTGCCTTAGGCAGAGCAGGCGGCGGGTGAAGATGTGGGAGGAAATGGCGTAGGAGGAGAATTTTACCGAGTGAAAGGTGGCGTCGGTTTGCCTCCCTTTTTTTTTTTTTTGAATCAGCAAGACTGATCGAGTTGATCAAGGCACGACAGAGGCCTTAATGGCAAAGCCGAGCTTATACCAGACTGCCTTCCCAGGCGGAACTGGGCGGGAGTGGTGGGTAGTAACCGCGGCCGCTACGGCTGGCTGCGGGGGAAGCCAACAAACGGAGGTAGCAAAACAAGTCTCCAACAGAATACACTAAATTCGGAGGTTAAAACGATCCTGAGCAGGCCTGCCAGTTCTGCTGCTTAACATTAGCACGCTGCAGCGATTGGAGAGATAAGGAGGCGAAAATCAAAATGGCTCCCGGCCACGAGGCAGCGCTCAAAATGGCGGCTGCCTGCTACGTGGACTTGCAGGGCCCTGTTGCAGCGACCGGGAGACTCCCTGGGGGCAATCCAAGGTTCCCAGGTGAAGGACAGAGCGAAAGGAACCAAAAGAATCCAAACGGCAAGAAAACGGAGTTCGGTGGGGGGGGGACGGAACGAAACGGAGCGTTTTAATAACGCGGAAGGAAAAAACGGCAGTAAGGCAATGGAAAGAGGTGGGGGGGTAGCTGTAAAGATTTGCTAGCCTTCTTCCTGGTAGCCCCTGGGGCCAAGAGAGCCTCCCAGGGGACTCTAGAAATTAAAAGAAGGAAACCAACTGCGCAGGGCTAAATGAGAAAAAAAAAAACAATTAAATGAACTAAATATAATCTGAGAATGAGAATTAACAACTCAAATAGGGCTTTCCTGAAATGGCCAAGAGCACATCCAAAAACTGCCTACTCTGCACGAGGGCTGAACATAAACTGGGGAACGTGGTGGTGAGCCACGTGATGGAAGGAGGAGCGTTCCTCAGAAATTAAGCTCAGCCTACAACAGCAGAGACTGAAGCTCCACCCACTATCTGGACGATCCGAGCAGCTCTCAGGAAAACCAGTTTTTGCTCAGCAGATCTTGGAGAAAGGCATGAATGTGAGATAGTGAATTGAGAGAAAATAAATGAAAAAGTTTGAATTATAGAACATTTGGTGGAAATATTGAATGTTCACTGTATTCTATAAGAACAATGAGTGTTGGAAATAAAGCAGACAGGAAAATAAATGGAATGCTTACAGAATTCAACGTGGACAGGGAGTAAGGCAAAAATATGTGATGTTCATTTCCTTGTTAAATATATTTAATACATATTGGGGTAATGTTACAAGTATGTTAGTTTAAGATATGGATGTATATGCACTTCAGTGTGCAGATGATGCTGTGTTGTTGGATGAGAACAAAAATTAATTGCAGCAGATGTTAAATACATCATATGATGCAATGAAAAGTGTAGATTGAAAATTAATGTGTATTAATGAAGATGTAAATAATGGCGCCTAATAAGGAAACTTGAATAAATAATTGGAAAAAAAGCTGGCAAAATTATCAGATTAACTTGGGTACTATGGTCAAATGTTTAGAAAGATGGGAAAATTGTTGGCAAGTTTTTAAATAAAGGAGAAGGGAATGGATATCATGTGGTCTGGTGGGATAAATATTTTTGGTTTATGTGTAATACATGCTTTTTATATGGAACTAGGGGTTCAATATGCCAGGAGAATCATAAAAATAAGTTGAATGCAATGAGGATGGAAACTTTAGAAATGTATTTAGTAAAACAAGATTCTTGACATAACATCAAGAATGAATGGGTGACAAATTTATGCAAGTTGAATACAAAAGTTAATTACCAATATGAAGGAATGGTATTGATGTGGTTTGGTTTTATAAATACACTGAATGAAGACTGAATCACTATCCAACTATGTGAATCAACTGACATAGCATTTATGGTTTGATGGAGTTGAAAAGATCTCAGAAGAGGTGAAAAGTGTAAAGAACAAAAAGTCAGTACAGCATTGGGACATGGATATGGAGAAAGAAAGTTCTGCTTGTAAAATAAAAAGGCATGGAGAAGTATATTGGACAATGTCTATGGAGATTCTCAGTCATCCAGGTCATGGTTATCCCAAAGATTCTTTTTCAAGAGGCAACTGGACTTTCTAGGTTTTTTTTGAAGACATTTAGTTTCTCTTCCAAGGAGCTTCTTCAGCTCCAGCTTCTTAAGAAGCTCCAGAGTGAAGAAACTTCTTGGATGAGAAGCAAAATATCTTCAAAGAAAAACCAGAAAGTCCAGTTGCCTCTTGAAAAAGCATCTTTGGGATATATTGGGTGATGTTGGTGTTAATTAAATTTTGTAAGATTTCTCTTTCTTTCTTTCTTTCTTTCTTTCTTTCTTTCTTTCTTTCTTTCTTTCTTTCTTTCTGTCTGTCTGTCTGTCTTTCTTTCTTACAGTTTTTTTCTGTGTTAACATCACTAATATTGAAAGGGAACAGTCTGATGAGCATTTATTTATGTCATGCTTAATGTTATTCTCATAATAACAGAGTATTAATTAAGGTGCTATTCTCAAATAGAAATATCAGAGTGAGAAATTTGAGCTAAACTGAGAAGACAAAGCTCAGCACCAATCAAAAGCCTCTTCAAAGGGATTCAGATTTTATTTTTTATTTTTATTTATTTATTTTTATTTATTTGATTTGTCAATTGCTTACAAGATAATAGGTATACATAGTTATGAATACATGAAATGGGTACATATAAGAAAAATAAAAGAAACAATAGGACAGGGACGGAAGGCATGTTGGTGCGCTTATGCACGCCCCCTACAGACCTCTTAGGAAAGGGGTGAGGTCAATAGTAGTCAGTCTAAGGTTAAAGTTTTTGGGGTTTGGGAAAGAAACTACAGAGTCAGGTAGAGTATTCCAGACATTGACCACTCTGTTGCTGAAGTCGTATTTCCTGCAATCAAGTTTGTAGTTTTTTTTAATCTTGTAGAGTTATTGAGAAATTTTTCACACATTGAGCTATTGGATTCTTACTACTGTATTAAGCAAAAAGAATCATAATCTGTACAGGCAACCAAAAATTGAAAATGCGTTGAAAAAAAATCCTCCCTGGCATATTACAAAACGCTAGAGTAATCAAAATCATAGCATGCATATGTTTTGGCTATGAGATACTTTGGTCACATCCTGATCATTTCCAAAAGCTGCTCACAGAAGACTACACTGCACATAGTCATATTTGAGTTTTTACTTCAATAATTGAGGAAGTTCTTTTATCATCTAATATTTGCTTTGAGCAACTCACATAGAACTGCAAAGTGTTTCCACAGAGATGAATATTTCCTTTGTTTCAAAAACCTAGGTGGACTTTAGAGTGACAAACTGATTATAGAGCAACATTCCTTCTTTCTAATTATAAGAAGAGTGTCGGATTTCTTTGGAAAGTAGGTAATCTGAATGAAGAGCCACTTATAACTAAAGGGCTGCTTTATAATTTCAGGTGCTTTTCAGCAACTTGTTAGGTTGATTGTTTACAAAAAACAAAGGTCGGATTTTCTTGTTCTACCACTACAAAGGATGAAATGATAGGTTTTGAAGACTCTTAATGCTGCTGCCATAACCACAGAAATTAAATTGTTGCTGAATTTTATATAAATCATATTGGTTAGGAAAATAGAACAACATGGGATTACATAGTTTAAACATCCTTTAATACAGATATGTAGCATTTCCCCCTAAATTTTGGACTCACTGGAAGAATTGGACTATAAACTCCCCTCCCCTCCATCCAATCCCTGGTATTGGGGAAGTCTGGTATAGAGTAATCCATAAAGTTCAATAACGTGATTCATAGCTTGTTTACTACTGAACCTTTATCCACAAAGGTTTTGTAAGTAGAACACCAGCCATATTCAACTTCTGGTATAATAAACAGAGGAAATTGTTTGATGTATCGACAAAAATATGGGTTAAACATTGAAAATAAGTTGTAGCACATGAGGAACAAACTGTTTTAATTATAACTGATAATTGCAAACAGAAATGAAGACTCTGGTCTTTAGTAACTAAGACATTTCAATGTCTTGAAAGGGTAGTAGAAAGCTGTCCACTTCAACCAGTATTTGGATGAATCAGCCTTTATGGTTGTTCAGCTTGCAACCATCAAATTATCACCATCATTATCAATTATCAACCATCAAATATATATCAATAAAATACAATAATTCGGTGTGCAGAAGAATTTTTCCAGTAAAGCAATGCTAAAATAAGAAAGGAAAAAAGAAGGAAGGAAGGAAGGGAAGGATGGATGGATGGATTACATTTAGGCATATGAGAAGCCTAGGTCTTCCAGAAAAGGGTACAATTTCATATGAACCCCCCACTGGCTATACGACAATGATGATGCAACCAAAAGCTTGTAATTGCAATCATCTGCAATATATCACTGTGTCAGTGGCATTTTTCATTAGATGAGAAAAAATGCTGCTTCAAGGTAGTTACAGCTACTTCAGAAATAGTGACATTGTTGCTTGTTGCTTGAAGGTGCTCTCACTGGAAGGAAATTCTTGATTCACCCTCTCTTCCATATCCTTGAAGGAGCATTCTGTCATAATTAGGCAAAATGCAGAAGAGGAAGCATACTAAAAGCAGGAGTTCTGATGGCAGTGAACACTGGCAAAAAGGGAAAGATGGAGAAATACTAGCAATTTGTTTGGTTTCATTTTTAAAGAAAGGGAAAAGATAGGTATTTAGGAATGAGCCTGAATGGGTTTATGAGGCAATCAGTTACTGGCCAGCAAGTGGGCACTGATTGGGTGACACATCTCTGTCCATTGCTGGTATTTGGGAGGAACAAATATTGATTGATTGGTAATTCTATGTGAGCTCTATAGTTGTGTAAACATGCTTGCGCTCCTAGGATCCTGACCTCCAAATATATCTAAAATCAGTCAAAACACGGGTGTCAAACTCGTGGTGTCACATTGCCATCACATGACATTTTGCAACATTTCCTCCCTTCGTGGAGCTGGAATGGGCGAGTCCTGGGTATGATGCCAGTTTCACACCCCTGAGCCAAAACAACTCAGGTCATTTTTGAGTGTATTTCCAACTAGATTCAGAGATGGAAATGTTGTTGTGAAAGATCTTCAATGTCAAAAGCTGAAAAAGTAACCATGTAGTTTAAAACATACTTGACTAGTCTCACAGTATGACCCTCAATTTGTGGTAAGGAGTTAATGCACTAATAAAATAACTGCATGCAATGAATTGTATAAAAGCTAAATATTGGTTTTTCAAATTCTGGTTTTCAGAAAATCATAACAGGAGTTCTGTTAGGACTGTCCAAAAATCCTGTCATGGATAGCATCCTATTTTCCACTGTAGCTCAACACTTTCTTCTGGAAAAATCACAAGTAGGTCATGATATCAATAGCTTCCTCCCACTATTTTTATTTAGCAACCGGTTCTCAAAGTCATTATGATCCAGAACTTGATTTTAACAAAAAAAAACCCCATCATTACATCTGGAAGGCATTCAGGATGGAGAGGACTGAACTATACTCATTCCATTTCTCTATTCTGTAAGATGAAAAAAATCTGGAGTTGTGAGATGAACTTACTGGTTTTAAATGCAATGATTCTTCTTGGGCTTTTTTCAAGTACAAAATATTTTAAGTTTAGCTCTTCTAACCATTTTCCTATAACTCTTTTGTAATCGTCCAAAAAGAAGCAAATAATGAGGGAGAGGGAGACAGCCCACCTGGAACAGAGGTGGGATTCAGCAGGTTCTGACCAGTTCTGGAGAACCAGTAGCGGAAATCTTGAGTAATTCGGAGAACTGGCAAATACCATCTCTGACTGGAGATTTTAGAGTATCCTTCCCCTGCAATGCCCACCAAACCACACCCATAGAACTGGTAGTAAAAAAATTTGAATCCCCCCACTGATCTGGAACCACATTGAAACTTAGTCCAGATTGGGTTTTTTTTCACCAAAGCACTGTTCCACCCCATAAGCTTGGTAAAAAGTAAGAGAAGATGCAACAGTTCTGGAGCATACGGATACATATATTGGGTCTACCCTGAACTAAGCTTTTAAGTCAAAGCAAAAAATAAGTGAATTAACATGGGACTGATGACTCGTTGGCAATCCAGAAGGATTTGGACAAAGTAAACTGACAGGGAAGAAAATACATCATCATGGAAAAGGAGAGTTAAACAAAAATCTTATAGCCAAAACATATATTTCATTCCAGCTACATAGGTAGTCCTTGACTTACAACAATTCATTTAGTAACCATTCAAAGTTAATACGTCATGGAAAAAAGTGATTTATGGCTGTTTTTCACTCTTACGACTGTTGTGGCATTCCCATGGTCATGTGCTCAAAATTCAGATGCTTGGTAAGTGGTTCATATTGATGAAGGTTGCAGGACCCAGAGTCATGGGATCTGCTTTGGTGACCTTCTGACAAGCAAAGTCAACCGCGGAATCCAGAGTCACTTAACAACCATGTTACTTACCAACTTAACAAAGGCAATGATTCACTTCATGACTGTGGCAAGAAACATCGTGAAATGGAGCAAATTCATTTAACTAATGTTTCACTTAGCCACATAAACTTTGAGCTCGATTGTGGTCGTAACTCGAGGACTAACCTGTATGTGCTTTTTTTCAGGAGGCAACTGGACTTTTGTGTTTTTTCTTTGAAGACGTTTTTGCTTCTCAGCTCTGAATAGATGGCGAGGAATGGAAGGATTTATATTCGTTGCAGACAGCTGGTCGTTTGCATTCTTTTAGAGGGTCATTGAAGCATTTGGAGGTTTATCTGTTGTGGCTCCTGCTGGCGGCAGACTTGGACAATGAGGAGGTTGGGGAGGAACACGGGCCAGTCCTGGATTCTGGGGAAAGTTCTGATGAGTGCTCTGTGTCGGAGGCAGAGATGGGGCCAGGGCCATCCAACAGTTATCAGCTGCCTTCGGAGTCGGAGATCAGTGGGATAGAAGAACAGCTGGAGCCTGTTCCTGTTGTGCACTTGCGCAGAGCTATCAGGAGAAGGGAACAGTTAAGGAACGAGGGTCAACTCGGAAGTAAAGGCACAGGTGGACAGTGACTAGCCCCTCCCCTAGGGAATAAATAGGAGCGAAAGGGGAGTGGTGTTTGCAGGAGACAATTAGTTCATTTAATGAGTGTGGAGACTTGTTTATCTGAGTTTGTGACTCACAGAGACTCCTTGCCAAGTATTTCCTTTTACAGTGTTGGGCTTGGAAGCAATCGGACTTTGCTGGATGTGAATGACAGGAATTCACATTAGCCAAATTTTGTCGGGACAAGGTTTGGTTTTGTCAGGACAAGGAATCTGTTTCGTGATTTTGTGAAGCCTAGATCAGAACATTGCATCTGTCCTCAGGGTCACCTCAGTAGCGCTCCTGGTTCCTGAAGAAATGTCTTCAAAGAAAAAACATAAGTCCAGTTGCCTCCTGAAAAAGCACTTTTGGGACAACTATGACTGGGATGACTGAGAATCTCTATAGACTTCCTTAAAGCTTCTTCCACAAGTTGACCTTTTGGCTCTGCAAAGTAAGCATGAGCCTGTATAAAAGAACCTGGGAAGGGGAAACACACATCCACACTAACTGAACAAAAGGGATCTAGTGTTTTATTCTTTCTCTGTCACAAATTCTGTTCTCCTGAAACTGCTATTGTGGGGAAGGTGGAACTCTTCAAGCTAACATCTAGCTAACATCTCAAAGGTCCTTCCCCAATGGGAAATAAAGTAGCAGAAATGCTAGCAATGAGAGGGGCTGACAGACCTGTCCAAACCAACCCTTTTTGCTTTCGGCCTGCAAGTTATTGCCTTTCTGCTGTCAAGGAAACAAAACTACAGAGGTGGCTTTCAAGGCTGTTTGCTGCCCTTTCATTTTTCTTCCTGAGTGCTGCTCTTTGAAGCTCCTCTTACTGAACATATCAATCCTGTCACTTTGGCATCAACTGCTTTACACAGATCTGCCACATCCATCATCTTGTGTCAATAGAAGAATGTGACGCACATGACTTCACCTTTCCTCCTTCCCACCCCTGCCCCCATATCACAAGAGCTCCAGTAGTTTATTTAAAAAAAAAAAATCATATGGCAACCCAGACAAAGTGACTTATGGAAGGGGCTTCCTAACAGTATCACATTCACATTATTGTATTGTGAGATGAGATCTCCCCTTTTTTTATTCACGATGCTTCTTTGAAGTTTTCACCATTATTATTTCTTTTTCACACATACAGAATTGAACTTTGGGGGGAAATTAAAAAGAATAGTGAACTGTCCCAAATCCATCAAGGGAAGTCCCAGACAATGCTGCTTGAAAATACACAGACACTTTTCCCCCCCAAAGGATTCATTCTTTCTCATTTATAGTCATTTGGTTTAACTTAGACAAGTCTAAATTTGAGTCTCTTCCATTAATTTTAGTGGGTATCAGAAATACATAGTTTTAACTGAATCTGGTCAAATTTCTTCTTACTAATTTTTTGTTCTTCAATTGGAATTAAGCATAATAATGCAAGTTTCTATGGAGATTCTCAACCATCCAAGTCATGGTTGACCCTTTTTTCAAGAAGCAACTGCACTTTCTGGTTTTTTTCTTCTGCCTTTTGTGAGTGATTCAAGTAGTTTGAATCTTTTTAAAAACTTCCAGTGTTGGAGAATTCACAACTTCTGGAGGCAAGTTGTTCCACTGATTAATTGTTCTACTGTCAGGAAATTTCTCCTTTGTTCTAAGTTGCTTCTCTCCTTGATCAGTTTCCACCCATTGATTCTTGTTCTTCCCTCAGGTGTTTTGGAGAATAGCTTGACTCCCTCTTCTCTGTGGTATGTGCGTGCATACACACACACACACACACATCCACACTAACTGAACATTTGTTGTATGTTTGCTACGATTGGCATTTAACTGCATTTACTGGAATCACTATTCAGGGCATCTACAGTTTAGATGGTGGTTGCAATCTTATAATCAGAAGCTCACAATGTGTATAAAAGAGGGGTGGGTTTTCATTTTATTTTTAATTGTTTTTATTTTTAATTATTTTGCCACCCAGAGTCCCTTGTCGAGGTGGGCGGCAATACAAATTGAACGGCTCTATCACTGTGAAATTTTTGCAAGTCCGTCAAGATTTGGTTCTGTCGAGGTTCCGGTTCTGCGTGGCTTCAGTGGCAGCAGGAATTCGCGACCGTTCGTGATTCCTGCTGCGCTTGCCGCCGAGCTGCCCCCGATCCAAATGGATCCGGGGGATATGGCTGCCCTGTAGAGGCAGCCAAAGAGAGAGGGGAGCCAGACAGGGGGTTGAGGGTGTCGCAGACCCCCTCCTCGTCCGGAAAAATCCCTTTTTCCTGAGGTGGTGGAGCGGCGGTCAGTAATGGCCGCCACGAAGAAGCCTGCAACCGGGTAAGATTGTGCTGGAGGAAGCAGGAAAAGTGAAAGTGCTGGCTGAGCCGGGTCAATCAACATCTCTCAAACTTTCTGGAACTGAATTGTTTGAATTGCTGGAGGATACATTGTATCCCTAAGAAGATCGGAAAGCGGCGGAGAAAGCTGTTAAAGGGAAACTTTTTTTTTCTTCACTCTCCCACCCCATAGAAACAGCAGATGAAGATTTGAAATTTATTTGGGCACTGAAGGTGAATTATTTTGAAAGTTAAAGCCAAGGGACAAAAGACTCTTTGGACATTGGACTTAATAATTTAAGAAATCGGAAAACCCTGATTGGAGGTATGGATTTCTGATCATTTAAAAATTGTTGTTGTAAAGGGGAAGGGAGAGGAAAAAAATTGGAGCAGAAATTGAAAAAGGAGGAGATTGCCTAGAATTCTAAAGAAAGATATATGGTAATTGGACCTCTTTGATTAAACAGTAACCCCAGAAAGAGAAGTAGAAGGAGGGGAAAAAAGTATCAACTTTTGGAATCTTTTTTGAATTATTTTTGATTAAAAATGCTTGGGTGGTTGTTTTGGGAAAAGTTTCTCTTTTTATGATGGCATCGCTTGTAGATGAATTAAAAACTGAATATCAAAAATATAAAAAGGAAGAACAAGATGGAAAAGATACTTTGGGCACTTTATTTCAATTTTTAGAAATGGCGTTATGCACTTATGAAAAGTTGACTGTGCAGCAGAATGACTGGGACAAAGAAGAAGAGGAAGAAGAAGCCATCTTTGATGAACAATGGGTTTTTTCTGGGGAGGAGGAGAAAGAGGATAAGAAAAAGGGGATTTTAAGATTTGAAAAAACAACCAAAAAAGAGAAAAATGAGATGAAAGGTGGATGCAAGGTTAGAAAACAACGGAAAGGGAGTAAGAAAAGGGAGGAGGAGAGACAAAGGGGTAAAAAGGGCAAGGAGAAGAATAAGCAAGAGAGAAAAGGGGGGAGGAGAAGCCTTAATGGTGGGAAGCAAGATCTAAAGAAAAAAAGTTTATTTCGAGACAATGGGTGAATCTAACTGAAAAAAAAGGGGGGAATTTTGGAAGGTACATAAGATTGTGTCTTTATATGTGTATTTAGAGTAAAATGCTTAAGATATATAAATGAGTATTAATATATATGATTAGGGTTTTTTTTAATGATATGGATAGTGCTTATATAGGATTTTATTTAGTTATTGCTGGGTTTTTACCTTCTTTATAAAATTTATTGTGTAATTTTAGAATGTACTAAACAGAATCCCAAGATAAATTAAGTGTTATATGAAGTAATTTTAAGTTAAGACAATGAGTTAAAGGCATCACTCCAATCAGTGTATAGGAGAAGTATATTAAAAGAAAGAAGATGAATGGATAGTTGGAAATAGAACAGACAAAGAATGATACTGAAAATGATAATAAGATATGGAAGGATATATAAAGTGAATATGATGTTTGAATTTGTGTCTGTGTGAAAAGTTTCAACCCGGGATCAAGCAGCCTTCAGAAAAGATATTTTAGGTTTGGTTTTTTTTTCTATGTTGTGTGTTTTGTATGTTTATGAAAGGCAATAAAATTTTAATAAGCAAGAAATATAATTTGGATAACTAGAATGAAAAGGAGAAGTCGGGATAAGATATGAAGTTAAATAGATAACGTAAATGTTGATATTACAATTTGGAATTATTTTCTATGTTTTATTGGCTTTTCTCTTTAATTTTTTTTTTTCTTTTAGAAAAGATTTTTCAAGTTGTTATGCCTGGATTATTTGTGTATTGTTTTTGTAAAATTAATAAAATTTATTTAAAAAAAAAGATTTGGTTCTGTCATTGGGCTTGGGACCTCCAAGGGAATAGTGAGCTGTTAAAGTGACTCCATTGTTGTTAATATCTGTTGCTCTCTCCTTGGCTTTTTAAATTTTTAATATTGTTTTAATTGTTCATTGTTTTTTATATTATTGTTGTTGAACGTTTTTATTGCCTACCACCCAAAATCACATTTTTTGAGATGTGAGGCTATATCAATATGATGAATGAATAAATAAAGCAAATGGTTGCAGCTGCCATCCTAATATTTTATTCCCTCCCACTTCTCCAAGCACACCCAACTATAGCCCCCAGCACCCACCAGTCAGAACTATTAAGAGTTGTATTCCAAAGGATCTTTGAGATAAATGAAACATTTCCCAATATGTGTTTAGCTTCACAGCCTAAATTTTCAAACATTTTGTGTAATTTATTTAGGTTACAGATTTGTAGATATATTGGTATTGTTCTGCTTTATAGTGGTGGCCTTAGTTCTGACAATATCCTACTTTTAAAATAAACTAATTCAAGATTAAAGTAATGCATGTCAAGAGGAAATAACAAGGAATATTAATAAAAACAAACAACTACAAATGCTTTGGTTTACATTTTTTTTGGAAAAATTTAAACAGGTTGATATGGAACATGAGATATAAGGTCTTTTAGGTTTTTTTCCTAAGATAAGAAGTGAGCAAAACAGCAGTCAAAAGTTAGTTTCAATAAGGTGAGATTACCATTTCAATTCAGGGTTACATTCTTACTATTTAGTAAGGAACCTGTGGCTCTCTAGAAGTTTCTGAACTACAATTCCTAGCCACCCCTCCAATGCTAAGGATACTGCGAGTTATTGTTCTTGAAGGACAACAATACATCCACCTGTAGGTTAGCACAAATGTTTTTAAAGTATTAGAGAGCAATTCCTCTTATTGTTCAGTTTCAAGTAATATTTTCAATAGACCGTGAAGCCAAATGCTGCCCAGCATAGCAGATTTATAAAGATCCAGAAAATACTTAAAATATATATCCCACTGAAATCTATAGAGCGTAGAGCTGGTTTATATATGTATGAGCATAATTTCTTAACATGATTTATTGGTTCCTCTGCAAAGCATATCTACTGTTTTAACTGTGGTAGTTCATTCACACACCAATGCCATTAAGTAATGTATCCATGCATGGATTCCTGCTAAACACATTAGTTCAGACAAATCTGCCCAGGTGCTTAACCTGAGAAAATTTTGTGCTCATCACCAATGTTAGATAAGGCTACCCTTTGAAACATATGGAATTGGCAGGGGTCTTGAAACATATAAAAAGAGTTAGAAGTTAATTATTATTGTAACAATTGCCTCAGAGAGAGCTGCCAAAGAGAAAAATGCAGAGACCAAAACTGAATTCCTATATCACTATGAAAATGAGATTAATGGAAGATGCTGTTCCTATCAGGAACTTATAGATCCATGGATTCCTTGAAGGGTAGTTTCCCCTCAAACACTAGCATTTTTACACTATGCTTAGAGCACCATTGCTCTTAATGCAAATTTGTTCCACCATCGTTTGGAGTAAAGCAATGAATATAATCTTAGAAATGCTTGTATCAATTGCCCAGGAAAGGCCCTACAATTCTCATAACTACTGATTTTTGAGCGACTATGCAAGCTGCGTATGTCTAGAGAAATAACAAATGTGTGCAGCTAGCACCTAATTTGCAATAATATTGAAGTCCCCCCATGATAACTCATTTACTCTTATAATAAATATATAAAAAAGACAAATTGCTACATTGAACATGCATTTTCTTCACTGCATGGAGCTGCTACCCCAGGGAGAAAGCCCTGTGCTGCTAACTAATAGTAAATCCTTTGGAAAATCATGTGTCATAATGATGGACAACCACGGAAAGAGTATTAAATAGATTTAGAGGTTAGATACTCAATGAGAACAAAAGGGACTCTTTGCAAACTCACACCAATCAGGGCTGCCTTGACGGTGTGAAGATTAGCACCAAATCCCAGCCTGAAAGAAAAAGGTTCATTATGAGACAAAACAACAAAGGGTTTGCCCAAAGAATCTTACTCTGCATTGTAAGTAGAGGGTTATCATATTACCATGGTGATTCTTTAAGGAACAATTAACACCTGGGGAATTGCCCTAAAATCTCTTACACTCTAAAGCCAATTGGCTCATTGGGCTACGGAAATATATAAAATATAGTGGTCCTTACAGCATTATTTTTAAATTTTTGTTTATTTGTATGTATTTTATGCTTTTAGGTGTTTAATTGTATGCTGCCTAAAGTCAAGTAAAAGTGAGATGAGTGAATAAATATAAACTGAATAAATAAACACAAAGAATAAATAAATTATAGATGGTGCCACTTGTACCAGGATCTATGAAATAATGTGTCATGTACACAGCTCTAGATTGATTTAGAAGGCCAGTAACCTATTCAAGTAGTGATCCTGATCTCATATGAAGTCTTGGTCTTCTGGAAAGTAACTCCTTTTACAAAATGAAAAATAATTTGAAACAAGGGATGCCAACACACTAGACAAATAACACCTGAGTCCTCAGAATACCTGAATCTGTTTCACCTCCCCAAATGTTAAGCAATGATTTATATTGTAAGTGAGATACTGGTCACATTGGTTGGAACTGATGGCGCTTTGAGTTCAACTGGCAGTTTCTTTTTTTTAGATTTACATTATAGAGAGGAAAGCATATCATTTTGTGTTCTGTAAAGCATTAGGTACTGTATATTGTTGTTTTCAATGGTATTTTAACATAGTTATGTACTAGAAGAGTGCTATGTGAGAGACTGTGAGTTCTAGTCCTACCACAGGTGACCTTGGGCTAGTGTCACTCTCTTTCAGCCCAGGAAGGAAACAGTGAGAAACCATTTCTGAAATCTTGTCAAGAAAACTGCAGGGATTCGTCCAGGCAGTCAACACTGATTTGAAGGCAGTAAACGGTATGGTATGGTATGGTATGGTATGGTATGGTATGGTATGGTATGGTATGGTATGGTACGGTACGGTATGGTATGGTATGGTATGATATTGCCTTGCCTTGCCTTGCATTGTTGTTCTGTTCTGTTCCAGTCCAGTTCCATTCCATTCCCATACACACACATATACTGTATATATTTGTTAGACCGCTCATATTCAAAGCTTTAACTTATAAAACTAGCTATCCAATTTTAAACTTGAATTTTTGTTCTTTTTTGGTGAGATGAGGGTCTCAAATATTCATAAACATTATTTCTGCTTTATAACTTACATAACATGCTGTTTACAGAAAACCCATGCAGAGAAACTTGCATAGTGATGGACCGAAAATCTGGGGAGAAAAACTGTAAAAGAGAATATTAAATTCAATAACTTTACATTTTAGACTGTTTCTCTAAATAGTCTAAAACTGAAATGACTGCACTTGGAAAGTCACTGAAAAGGAAGGAGTAACAAGAAAAGTGTGACAGAGCAAGGTTAAATCCCACATCTTCATCTGTCTCTTCTCTTTTGCAAAACTGCTACTACTCAGTAGCATATGCCAGACAGATAGTTGCAAAAGACAAGGTAGAAGCAGGTATACAGTGTATGTATGTATATATGTACACATACATACATACATGTGTGTATGATTCCATCATAAAAAAGAAAGGAAACTGGGAACAGTTTGGCTAGAAAATTGAAAGATGAAATTTTAACTATGTATTTAATTGGTGGTGGGAGCTCAATATTTTAATGATTACAATTCACAAGGACACTATAGAATCTTTCCTATGTGAGATGGAGGTAAAATTGTCTCCAACCTTTTTTCTCTTCCTGGTATTCCCCACTGGTTAAGGCACATCATCTGACAGTGACATGTCACTCTCTCAACTAGTTTAGATTTTAGCCAATGTATCATCGGTCAGTAAGAAGGATGTTAGGTGGGACGACAGTTTGCAGCTTCATGCAATACCAGAAAAATATTATGGCCATTTCAAAAAAAGCCAGTATTAGGGGAACATCACCCTATTTACAAAGGCTAATGGAAGGAAGGCGTGTATTTCTTTCGTAACAAAAATCAACAAACACTGAATCATTTGATTCAGAATGGAAAAAGGAAGGAAGGGAAGGAGGGAGGGAGGGAGAGAAGAAAGAAGGAAGGAAGGAAAACATACATACAGTACATACATATTCTTTATAGTTGAAATTGGCATGAAGTTTCAGACTGGAAATACAAATACAAAAAAGAATACAACTGAACTATGCCCGTTACATGTGGCAGTCTCTATTATACTAACTTTGTCCTTCAAAAGTTACATTATGCTTATTATTCATGAATAAATGTATGGGTAGATGAAAGATACCAACAGAGAAGCATTTGAGAAGCCACTCCTCCAACTAAGCTGTCCTGGATGCGGTGGTAGAAATTAATTTACATGCCCTTCAAAATGCCATGGGAAGGCATGCCACGATGCATCATTCTCGCTGATTCTGGTTTTGAACTCAGACCTTTCTATTCAATTTGCAAGAG
The DNA here is from genome assembly GCA_033807585.1 of Hydrophis major. Lineage (NCBI taxonomy): Eukaryota > Metazoa > Chordata > Lepidosauria > Squamata > Elapidae > Hydrophis > Hydrophis major. The sequence continues at coordinate 152,203,409 of CM066328.1, read as the reverse complement.
TGGGGTAGTCATTTCTGTGGTCAACAATATGTATTTTCCTTATTAATAAGGGTTGAGAGTTTCTTGAGTTGAGCTTGAATACCCCATGTGGTTTCCCTGGCAACAGTGTCAAAAATGATCTTCCATAGTTTTCTGGGATTTCTTAAAATTCCCAGTTTAAGTTAGTCCGTTTATAGCCTTGGGACTTTCTGGTGATATTTCATCCAAATACAAGTCAGATCCTGAAACAGGGGTATTAATAGAATTCATTGCAGTTCCTTCTTCCTAGAAAGGGGAATTCATAAGTTTGCTCTCCTTTTTCCTACATGAAATCCTGTCTCTACAGATTTTTTTGACATTCCTTCCTTCACACCTTTGTTTTGTTTGGAAATAAATTCTAAGATCTATATGCCTTGTGTGTTTCTATACAGCATCTGACACATCTTTTTGCAATAAATGTTCAATGCTAGCAGAATAAAATAAAAGTAGAAGGAAAAAGACAGTCAGGATTTGGCTTTAGATGTATCTGGCAAAAAGAGACTGTTGAATAATATCCCATAAGATGTTTTAATCAGTAGAATAAAAATGTAAAAGTTTCTTTCCCCAAATTTAGAATTCTCCTAGGATCAGACTTTCCTCCAAAAATCTTGATTCTCAGGAGTTTGCAACTAACTCAGACTGCAAAAAAAAAAAAGGCATTGCTAATTTGCACTTTTAAGAAGTAAGAGAGGAAACCTTTTCTTTTGCCTTCTCATTTGTTACCAAGATGCCTTTCAATCCTGTCACAGTTACTGGGAGATGCAATGTTGAGCTCGTGCATGAAGATTCTTGATGTATTGGTATGGACTGAACTTCAAGTGGACGGCTGCATACAAAGGTGTGGTTATTATGAATCATTTATTAGCCAAGCTACAGCTTAAAACAAATGCTCACTAATTCAAAGGAGAACTTGACTTTGGAAAGACTGCACTGTGTTGTACTGCTGACTGTATATTTTACAGATAGTCACTGTTTTACCGTTCTGTATTCTGTACAGTGATGGATTTGTAAGCTGTACAGATGCAGATAGATAAACTCAACAAGACGTCCATAACAAAGTACGTTTATTGGTTCATCAAGTATCCTCATAACTCACATTTGTGATGAAGTTCTTCTTTAATGACAAATCCTTTGTATATCTGCCTTGTAGGTAAAAAGATGATTATCTTCTATCCTTTTTCCCTCATTTCGTAGCAGTAGAAATAGAACAGTTACCACGAGTCCGTGAGGTCAGCCAAGAGTGAGGAAAATTCCCCCAACCCCTCAAGGGTCAATTTAGTGACCAATCAGGATTACAGATGTGGTCACATGATATGGACTACATTTCCCAGGATGCCTTGACTACATTTACCAGGATGCATCCCTGAAGGGGACAGCTCACAATTGCTACCTAACTATCCAAATCCCATTAACTCTAAACTGTCTGGACAGCACATTCCTCGCCTGGAATTGTAAATTCCACTATTAAAGGAAGAAAAAAAATTAACTATAAACTAAGATAAGCAGTAGACAGTAATACTAACTGAATAGCAGATAACTATATAATAAGATAAACAGTTAGCTGTATAACAAAGAGAAACAGTAAACATTAATAAAGCATCAAACAAAGCAAGGCATGCAAAGCTTGAGATTCAGTCTTTGGTCCTTCTCTGCAGTAGCACAAGGACGATGACCAGCCTGGTGTAGAGCTTCTTGGTAAAGATCTGCTGGTCGCAGTAGGAATCTAGTGACCTCACCATCAGGACCTTGACTTTGCGGATAAGTCCATCAGAGCTGGGCATGGTTTGAGACACAAGTCCCATACATAGCGGATGTGTGTTGCAATGCACATCCTTGTCTTTCAGCAAGACTAGGTCTCCCTCTTTGAGATTTGGTTCTTTGGTCTTCCATTTACGGAGGTCTTGTAAGGTAGACAGGTACTCTTGCTTCCAACGGTTCCAAAAAGTGTTGGCAAGCTGTTGAACTTGTCTCCATTGTTGTTTGTACAAGTCCTTAGAATCAAAGTTCCCTAATGGTGTGAGCCAATCACCTGTCTTCTGAGTTAGCAAGGCAGCTGGAGTTAGAATGGTCAGATTCTCAGGTTCTGAAGAGACCGGAACTAAAGGTCTACCATATATGGTGGTCCAACTTCTGCCATAAGGGTAGATAGAGTCTCATGTGTCAGGCTATGTGCTTTCGCCAGCATTGACTCAAGGATCTGATGAGCTATTCCAATCATGCATTCCCACGCTCCTCCCATGTGAGATGCATGGGGAGGATTAAATATCCATGTGCATACGTTGGCTTTAAGGTAGCTGTTGAGTGGCAAGTCAGGGCAAATGCTATCTTCTATCTGCAGTTCTTTACAAGCGCCTACAAAGTTCGTTCCACAATCAGATCTGAATATCTTGACTGGGCCTCTGTGGGCTTGAAACCTTCTCAGGGGGTTGATGATGCAAGAGGTGTCCATAGACTCAATGACTTTGATATGGACCGCTCGAATACTGAGGCAGGTGAAGAGTACTGCCCATCATTTGCAGTTAGCTTGACCTCCCCTGGTCCATCGGGCATATACCCAAACCAAGGGCTGAATACTCAATGTATGTAGGTTAGCCATACATTGGTCCATCGGGCATACCCAAACCAAGGGCCAAATACTCAATGTATGTAGGTTAGCCTACATTGGTGAACAGTGGTTTGGAGCTCAGGTGCTTGGGTGGTAGGTCAGCCATCATCTGGTGTAGAGTTTAGCCTCATTGCTTATGAAAATAGAAGCAAGACTGCAGAACAGTTGTTACATATCTTTTGGCGCCTACGATCCAGGGTCCGCTCGCTCTGAGGGCATCTTCTGTGAAGTGGCAGCCTTGATGATGGATTAGTTCATGGTGTTGTTGTTACATGATGGTTAGCCGGAAGGATGATGGGGTGCTTGCTGGGTGAGTCCATTTCTGCTTTGTGTAGGTGACCTCCTACTCGCAGTACCTCCTGGTCGTCGAGGTAAGGGTTCAGTCTCAGAAGTGGGCTGGATTGTGGTATGGGCTTCCCTACACTCAGGCATCCATATTCTGATGGATATGCATCTTGTTGCACTTTTCAATATTCGTCTCTCAGCATGAGTACAGTGGTCTGGGAAGCATGACTTGAAGCCTTTCTGATGACTGAGGAGATGGACGACTGTGCGGATGAGCACAGTTATTCCCAGTATGAGAGGTTTCCATTGGGAGAAGTGTTCAGAGCAAGCAGGTTTTAAGGGGCCTATCTTCTCATGTTGGAACATCGTTGCTAGGCAGATGACTGGAGGGATGACCGGTTCTACCTTCTTGACTAGGGGTCAAATGTCGCCATCATTATCTGGATCTAGGAGTTCATACAAATCGGGTTTTTCTGGCTCCAAGGTGTCTGTACGCCACAAGAACTCAGGACCTTTGAGCCAGGTAGAAGTTGATAACTGGGATGCAGGAATAGACCTTGTCGCATGATCTGCAGGGTTCTGATCTGTTGGAACATATTTCCACTGCAGATATCTCGTACCCCCCTCCTTCGGACAAGGAGCCTCAAAATAACACAGAAGCGCACAGGGCTCCTCGGCAGACTGCAAAACTGCAACCAAAACCAAGGATGAGTGTCAACTGCAGAGCACTGTGTGCCGACTCACCATGCCCTTGTTCGTGTCTTCCCATCTGTTTAGTCAAAGTGTAACCTGAAGGACACCCTGAAGATGCCATGAAAATGTACGTGCTGATAGACACTCAAAGCACCTGCACCTTGGCCAGACCCGCATTCTTCAACCTCTTTGACACATTTACCATCTGAATACATTTTTCAGGGGTCTCCTTTTGTCATCCTATAGTAAGTCAGTGCCAGACTTCCATAGTACACTTTCAAATGAACTGAAGATGTGGTCTTTATAGCAGGGAGATTGCCATATATTATAAACAATATACCTATATATACTTACATTGTAATCCAATAAAGCTACTGGTTAAACATGAAGAGTAACCTTGGTTATAAAAATAATTGACAAGCAAATGAAGGATTGACTTCAATTATAGTTTAAAATCATGCTCACTTTAAGCATAAATCTTAAATATAAAAGTTGAACTACTTTCATTTATGGCTAGATCATTCATATTAAGTTCGAATTCTGTTTTATGTGAGGAGTGTATCTAATGTTGATGAATTCTTGAAACAGGCCCTTATCAACATCAAGGCCTATTTCTAATTTCAGAATATGACTATTATTATGTTGGTTATATATAGCCCTTAAATTGTTTGACTTGTTCAACAGCACTAAAAGAAATATAGCTCAAAGCATCCTTGGTTATGTCTGCTTTCCTTTCCACCTAACCAGAATACCAAATCATCCTGTTATCTATCTTGATATATGGACTCTAGGAGAATAGAGAGTAAATTCCATCCAGTGGTCTGGATGAGTCCTATTCCTAACAGCTTCCTATGTTTATTAATTTTCTTTTATAGAAAATGCAGTACAAATATCAAATAAAACAGCCCCATTGAAGCCTCTTGCAGTAGCCTAATAATGTGTTTCTAGTTGGTACCTGGACATTCCAATGTCCTACCTCAATGTGAAATCTTAGGACTTCCTAATGCTCATTCCCACATTTTATTCCAAACCCGCGTGTGATTACTGAATTCTTTACAGGGCCCATAAAAATTAGAGTAGTTGTTAAGCTATTAAAAGAACTGAGGTGATATCGAATTCTCAGCAAGAATGGAATGATTTTTCTTGGTTTTTGTAAAAGATTCTGCAAGTTCAGATCTAACTAATGAGCAATCATCATTGCCATTTGAATCTCTATCTCTCCTCTTCTATGTCAAAAAATAATCCCTTGAAAATCAAATTATTTTTTTAAAAAAGATGGAAAGCAAAGCAGACAAGGGCAGGACTCCTGGCTAAACTTTATTCATATTGGCACACCAGTGTTTAAAAAACAGACATCATCTTGCTATACCAAAACAGTTGCTCCCAAAGGCAATTCCATCCATATTTCTCTCCATCCTCTTCCTCTTTATCATTTCCTTTCATTCCCTAACCCCTTTGTGGTAAAAGCGTAAAGCTCCAAGTTTTCTCATAGATAAGACAAATGACATTTCTACATAGACAAGGCAAAAGGAAGAGTGAAGAAAGCTTAATTTGCACAAGGAAATTAATAGCCTTTATAATAAGTTGCATGGCTTCAATTTTAATAACTGTACTGACAGTATTAACAAAGATCTGGGGTCAAAAGCTAAAATGTGACTACTGTCAAGGTCCCCAGGTCATAATGGTGTCCCAGGAAACAAAAAGTGCTTCAGTAAGTCAATGAACTCAGTGGGTAAACACATTCCCAGCTTGTCATGGGTACCTAGAAAATATTAATGGGGGTGGGGGGCGGGGATTAGAAGAAAAGGAACAGATGGAAGTCAGGGAAGAAAGACATTCCTCTAGGAGTTAGATAGGGAGCATTCAAAGTTTGACTGGCTTAACCTGATTTTTACCATCATGGACTGGACAGATATTCCTATAATACTTGCAGTGTAATTATTTAGCATTCTGTATCACCAGGGGAGATGGAGAAGTAATAAAGAAAGATTGGCATGGGAAACTCATAAAAAACAAATTGCAGCATCTACTTGGTATTAATAATTCTGCTAGGCAACATGCTCTTGCTTATTGGAATAAATCTTGGAAGTTTTATGGCCAAGGAAATACAAATTGCAGATCACAATGTCAAATATACAACACAAACTTTATTTGGCAAACATAGCCTCAGTGCAAGAAAGAAAGCCGAAGAATAAATGGTTGACATGACTAGAGAATAAAGAATGAGGGGGGACAGAAAGAGGGAATGGTAAAGGGAAAATATTCTAACTAGAAAGCCAAATGAGTTAAATGAGAAATCCAAATGAATGTCCAAAAGATGAAAGTTTAAGACGAGTGGCAAAATGAAAAAAAATTGAAAAAAAGATTTTGGAGTCAGTCATCTATTACACGATCCCTTTCATTTCTGCATCAAATAGGGAACCAATTCTACCATGCAGCAAGCCATGCTTGGAATGTGGAAATCCACTCTTTTCTAATCATTTTTACATACTTAACAGCTTTTTAATGTTTGTATTGCACTGAGATGACGTTTACTTTTATAGCTTTTCCTCACTGACACTGTTGTGATTTCTAGTATGTTTAGGTATGTCTCCCAGAGGTTTTTCTACAAACTGTAGATATAGTGTACACATTTTTGGAACACACAACTATAGACAGTAAACCCAGATCTAATAAATATTGAGAAAAATAAAAACAGAGAAGGAAAAGGAACAGGATTCTAAGCTGATTTAAAAGCACAATCATGATTTTAAATTAAAATAGCTGAAATAGTAGAACAATATTCACTTGCTACCAAAAAGAAAGCCATGTGACTGGTAATAGGACTATAGTCCCAGATCTTGGTGCTACCGATAACATGGATTAAATTGTAGACAAAATAAAAGACACATTATTTGTATATAATTTTGCAGTTCTATACCATCCCCACCCCTGCCATTCTCAGTCCTGAGATTGTTTCTGCTCAAATTGTTATTCTGGCAAGTCCTAAGGTGATATGATTTATATTGTAAATTTTATTTAGGATGCAAGTCAACTTGAAGCAAGATTTTCCCTTTATTTTATCCTCACGTCAATTAAGAAGATAGAGAAATAATACAACTGACCCAAATCACCTACCCATTTTCCACAGCTACAGGTACAATTCAACCCAGATTCCCTTTGCCATTATATCAAATGGATCTCCACTGCAGTATCTTTTTAACATTGCTGTTCCATGTCCGGCACTGGGCTTGCAACTATCAAAACTTTGCAACTTGGAATTGTTAAACACGATGGATAGGTATTCCAACAAGAAGATGGTGAATAGGATGCTAAAATAAGGTTGATAATCCCAAGGCCAAGGCGCAGGAAATTACAAAAGGCTGGAGCTTCCATAGTGTCTGCCTGTTCTGTTGAAATTTTCTGGTATCTGAATATTAATACTCCAAAGAGGTATTCAAAGCCACTTCTGTTCTTCAGTGGATTTGAGGATAGGGAATTGGATGTAGGGTTAACAATACATTATCCATAAGTATAGTAATCTCTCTCTCTCTCTCTCTCTCTCTCTCTCTCTCTCTCTCTCTCTCTCTCTATCTCCATCCATTTAGCTGTTTAGCTATCTAGTTATCATCTATTTATCAATCATCTATCTATCATCTACACACACACACAAACACAAAGAGTTGCATTTACCCATCCCATCGGATTCAGCAGTCAAAGGATGCTTTAGGTCTGGTCAACAAAAGAATGCCATGTAAGAGAACCTAGGTCGAGAGCCTTTTCTGCTGTGGTATCTGCTCTTTAGGAAGTACCTGAAGAGGTTGTTGTGCCATTGAGCTTGGGAAACAGTAAAAGTGATAACTTCCAATGCATATACTGAATTGAAAGTACCGATTCTATTTATCTGCTGATTCAGATTATATTTTGTGTTTAACTGAATTTTTAAAACATTCGAGTTTTTAAACTCTTTTAGTTTGTGGTTGCATGGCTGTTGCTTTCATTTATATTTTTCATTATTCCTACTATTGTTTTTTAATGGTTGCGAGCTGTCTAGAATCACATATATGAGATGGATGGCAATACAAATTGAATAAATAAATATTTCTACCAGTTGGCAGAATTTACTGCTCTAGGGAACTTGTCAGAAAGGCAGAGGATTTGCTCTGTGTACATTTTAGTAAAAGAAAATATGAGATAATCAAGGTACTGCTTCTTTGAACATTTTTCCATTCTGCCTTGCATGAACCTACACTCAAGCTATTTGCACAGTAATGCAACTCTAAGTCAACTCAAATATTAGATTCCAGCAGCCTTTTAAATTTTGTGCAAACCAGGTACAGTAGGCCTATTCTACCACCCTTGTATGGACTGCTGCTTAAGGCAAAGCAAGGCATATGAACGATACGTAAGGATAAGCTACAAAAAAAGATTAAAAAGATGTCAGTTAACAAGAGGCTATTGAAGCAGGGCCTGATGTGGCACAGGATGACGAAAGCTAGTAAAAAAGAGATGCAGGAAGAGTGCCTGAGAAGCATAAGTCAGCATCTATCATGAAGTTTCCTTACAATTGGTGGTTCTGATCATGGTAGAAGGAAAGCTATTCAACAATACCATCTAACACTGAAAGAAGGACAGCTGCTGCCACTGGTAAATCTGCACAAAGAACAGATATTCCAAAAATCTCATAAATGAGGACAAAGTGAAGACAGAAATATTCTGTAAGAATTACAATTCAGGATGCCACTGTTAATCAGAGTAAGAGTATTTAGCTTTGCCAACCTTGATTTACAAAGATCATTTGTTACTTAAAGGAAGGAAATCTACTTGAAAAGTATGCCCTGAGAAAGGATAAAACATTCCAAAAGTCACATTTGGATGTAGCAATAGAAAACATAACCTTGGAATAAATGCACAATACACAAAAAGTCATACTGGAAACCCAAAAGAAAAGCAGAAATGAGATTGCATTTTTGCTTGAGTTTTTAATCTATAATTTGCATATTGTTGAAAGAACAGATGGATCATTTAAAAAGAAATCAATTGGGTGTTCTCAAGCACCCCTTTTGCATCTAGGAGACCTTCTGGTTTCAAGTTGTGATGACTCCCCTGGATGCTTCCCCAGATATCTCTCCAGATGTCAGCTTGGACGAAGATGAACCAGTTCCACTTCTGGAGGGGAGTTGGTCAATGGCTCCAAGCAGCCATCTGAGAGGGATTTGGTTGAAGCACAGCTGCAGAAGCCCTGAGGCTTCAGATGGAGAAAGCATGCAGCTGTAGCTGGTCAGTGATGAGGAAGAGGAAGTGCCTTCTGCAGCTGATCCATGAACATGTAAGGCAGAGAAAAGGAAGAAGTAGAGAAGGTCAGCCAGATTACTCGTGAAGAGAAAGCCTTGCCCTTCTTGATGGGCTGCACTAGAAGCTGGCTATTTAGCACAGCAGACAGATGGAAGTGATGCTGGGAACATATTCATTTCCTAGCTGTATGTTTTCTGGTTGTGATTCTTGCCTTGCTTTGGATTGACACTGTGCCTTGTGAACTCTGGACTTTTCCTGCCTCACAAATCCTCTTGTATTGTGGATTTAATTTTGCCTGGTGAATTTATTTTGACTGAGAAATGTTCAAGTGTCTTGTGGACTCGTTGGTCATTGTTCTGTGCACTAGCATTTGTTTGCTTGTGACTGGACTTAATTGGGACAGTTCTGGGTTTTTGGTAAAGGGATTTGGGGGGAATATTAATGAACCCACTAAACCATAGTTGTACATGTGTTTGTGGTGGGACAGCACAAAAGTTGGGGTGATGTGGTGGAAACATCACTAAAGGGGACCCCCCCCTCCCTTTAGGGGGAATAAAGAGACATTCTAGCTTAGAGTCTGTTTGGGGAAAGAAACAACTGAAATCAAATCCTTAGGTCCCATGGGAAGTCGGACAATCTGGTGACATTCTTTTTAATATAGGTGATCAACAAGAAAATATCTACTTGGGCCTATCCACGAGTGGTCCAGATTGCTTGTACCTGATAGGATGAGAGAATGAGAACTGGAAGATGGTTTTTAGTTCTGGGTGACACTATTGCTGAAACCTTCACTGAGTCATTACAAGTGATTTTTTTCCCCACTTATAGACTCTTTATTTTGTTGAGACCTTTCTGAGTCACCAGGCTGACTTCTCTACTTTGATCAAACAATGTAAATATGTTGCATGAGCCTTTCAAATCTGCTTGAGATATAATCATAATTGTGTTCAAAAATCAGGTAAGTATTGGTAGTCCTTATTGAATACCCACTTATTCAGCATTCAAAGTTATGACAGTATTGAACAAGAGGAACTTATGATGGATCTCCTGTGTTGGAGATTGCCGCATCCTTGCCCTTATGGGATATCGATTTGAGTGCTTGACAATTGGTTCTCAATTTTGCAGTTGAGTTGAAGCATCCCACAGTCACATGATTGCCATTTGTAATCTTCACTGCCAGCTTCCAACCAGCAAGTCAATGGGAAACCAGAAGGAAGTCACAAAATGGCAATCACATCATGGAGGGATGCTGCGATTGTGCAGGACTCACCTAACACAGCAACTAGTACTGCCACAACTGCTGATATAAGTTAGCATGGTCATGTGACCGTGTCACTTAATAATGGAGTTTTTGGTTCCAATTACCATTGTTAAGTGACAACTACCTATAAACTGGATAAAAGAATTTGAAAATATTGGAAACTACTGTAATTGTTGTTCTGGAAAGAGCTGTGCTGTTATGTACATGAACCTTTTTTTTTTTTTTTACAAACTAGTAGACTTCTAAGCTTCTAAACTAATCCAGATGAAAGAATGCCTGTGAAAGCCATTTATTATGGGAATAAAAGCCACACTGTAAAACTATATTAAATGCAAATAGTTATTTTGCAGACTCGCCTAGAATTCCAGATCTTGTTATCATAAAAATACTTAGGCATCCAAACAATGTAGCACACAGATGCTCTTCAAAGAACCATGACATGTTTTTATAGTCCATACACAAAGTAACGGTCCCAAGTATATTTTCTCAAAAGAGTCAAATATTTCAGCGACATTTTTAAAGGATTCATAGCAGCAAGCTACTCCAATTTCAAAGCACAGTGCTTGCACATGTCTGCCTATAACACACAGTACTTATGTCAGCAGAACCATTTTGAGGATTATAGCATAATTCAGTGATTATAAAAGCAAACCTTCAGATCTTTCAATGGGCATTTTCCAGTGGTGGAACAACCCTGAGAGTTGTAGATGAGTTATTCTCTTGCTTATACAAAACATTTACATGAATTGTCACAGTAGAATTTGAAGCATTTTTATTGTGACAAGATAGTTGGCTGTCTGTCAAGTGAAGTTTGGAATGCACCTGATCTGAAGACATGATCTAGAATTTCTAAACTGGCCCTTCAGGAAATGCCTTGTTTTTGAAACCTTAATCCCTAATTCCCATGTGAACGAGGGGAGTTCATTGTCCATTCCATAATTTCTGTCAGAAAGCTGCAACTTTCAAATAGTAATCTGAATGCTATGTGGAATTGCTGAATTGCCAGTGCATGATTTTCTATATGCTGTGGTTTGATGGTCATTTTATTGCTTTTATAACTTTTTTTTTGTTATTGGTTTATTCATTTCTGGAGTGGAAAGAATGAGACAGGGTAACTCCAGAAATCTCCATGGTAATTTGATCATGACTGTTGCTCTTGGCAGCGAGTATCCTGCAAGGTAAAAACTAGAGATTCCCATTATGACTGTGATACAAGCCAGAGAAGTTTAGAATAGCTTTTGCACTTGGCAAGCTTCTTAATTTGAACAAGTGAAAAGGGAGCCTATGCCAAAACATCTTTCACTTGGATGATGAGGTATTGCATTGCGTCCATTGCAAACAGCATACATGAAGCAATTGCTAAGATGCAGAACACAATATCTATTAAATAATCCATCTCACATATGCTGGTGTGGCGCAGTGGTTAGAATGTAATATTGTAGGCAAAGTCATGCCCACAGCCTGGAGTTCGATCCTGATGTGGCTTGAGGTTGACTCAGCTGTAAAGCATTATGAAGTGATATGTATGTATGTATGTATGTATGTATGTATGTATGTATGGTATTCAGTTTTGTTCGGGTATTTTCCCACGTCATTGCAGTTGTGCTTTTAAAGTTGTAGCAACGTTTCGGCAGAATCTCATCTGCCATCATCAGGCTTCTGTATTGTGTTCGTCTGTGAGTCAGACTTTTACAGTTGTTTCAGTTTTAAATTTGGGGCTGACTCACAGATGAACACAATACAGAAGCCTGATGATGGCAGATGAGATTCTACTGAAACGTTGCTACAACTTTAAAAGCACAACTACAATGAAGTGATAAAAATACACATCTTAAAAAATGAACTGTATAAAAGCCATATTAAAACCTGTAGTAAAATTTTTGTTTAAAAAACACAAATATAATCAGCAGCTAAGTACCAAGCATTCATAACATTCAGTTACTGAGCACGCTCTGTACTACAAGCAGATCCCCAAGAAGTGGCACAAATTAGAGCTTTCTCAAAAGTCAGTAGAATCAGGGCCTGTTTAAGCTTCAGGGAGATGTTCCAAAGGGCAGACACCATAGCAGAGAATGGGCGTTGGTTCTTACCTGATACGCCTCTTCTCGTGGAACTGCGTAGAGCATCCAGAGAGTGGGGAGGTGCTTCAGTCTTCACTTCTCACAGGCTGAGCTGAAATTGAGGAACGCCCTCCTCCTCCACGTGACTCCTCCATGCGTTCCCCCCAGTTTTATCAAAGATGAGAGGACAAAAACAACCCTCTACTCTTAAGTATTAAACAACATGAACTACAACATTAGAAATCATTGGCCGAAACAGGTTTTCCTCCTTTAAAGACGGACCAACAGGGTGGGGCTGGATGCTCTACGCAGTTCCACGAGAAGAGGCGTATCAGGTAAGAACCAACGCCCATTCTCCGTAGAACTGCTGCGAGCATCCAGAGAGTGGGACATACCAAAGCAAGTGTGTCCTATGGGTGGGAGTCCGTCTGGATTGGAACTTCCCCAGGATCTCTCACCGCTTGCTGCAAAACTCGCCTGCCAAAAGATGCTTCAGCTGAGACATAAACATCAATCTTATAATGTCTTATAAAGGGAGATGGGGAAGTCCAGGTGGCTGCCCGGCAAATATCAAGAATAGATGCCTGAGTAGCCCAGGCTGCCGAGGTAGCTGTACTTCTGGTGGAGTGAGCGGTAACCCCACTGGGAACTGGAATAGCTTGAATTAAATAGGCCTTGGATATGGTAGCCCTAATCCACCTGCCTACCGTGGATGGAGAAACCTTACAGCCTAGTGTCTTTGGCTGAAATGACAAAAATAGAGATTCTGCCTTCCTGATGGACTGCATACAAGAAATGTAAATACGCAAAGCCTTCGAACATCAAGGGTGTGCCACTGCCTCTCTTGCTCGCGCAGAGGCTTCGGACAAAAATTAGGCAGGACCAACTCCTGCGCCCTGTGGAACGGTGAATTGATCTTCGGCATAAATGCTGGGTCTGGTCTCAGAACCACCCGATCTGAATGAAAGATGCACAGATCTTTTCTCACGGATAGAGCTGCAATTTCAGATATCCTTCTAGCCGAAGTAATAGCCACCAGAAAAACTGTCTTAAATGTAAGAAATTGAAGTGACGCCTCTCTGAGAGGCTCAAAAGGAGATCTAGTCAAGGCCAGGAGAACTTTATTAAGATCCCATGTCGGGTACCTGTGCACTACTGACGGGCGCAAATTAGAAGCCCCTTTAAGAAAAGCCTTGATTCGAGGATGGTGGGAAAGGGGACCAAAAGGACCGCCAGCAACCACTGTTGAGAGCGCCGCTACCTGCCTCCTTAAGGTGTTAGGTGATAAACCTCCATCTAGGCCATCTTGTAAAAAGGCCAGGATCTGTGCAACTGAAGGAGAGCGTGGGTCGATGAATGATTTGTGGCACCAGTTACAGAAACTTTTCCAGGTTGCATCATAAATGCGAGTGGTAGAAGGTCTTCTAGCTGCCAAAATGGTGTTAATGACCTGTGCTGACAAGCCTTCCTCAATCATCCTTTCCCGCTCAACCTCCAAACGGCCAACTGTAGCCACTGTGGCTCTGGATGGAGCAGCGGGCCTTGCGACAGCGAAATCTGATCCAACGGAATCCTCCATGGCAGAGATACTGACAGATTGCGGAGGTCCGCAAACCATGGCCTCCTGGGCCAATAAGGTGCCACCATGAGGATCTCTGCTTTCTCGGCTATCAATTTTCGAATCACCCTGGGGATTAATGGAAGTGGAGGGAAGGCGTACAGTAGCCCGGGAAGCCACGGGCAACGCAAGGCATCGTGATTCTCTGCTCCGCTGGAGGGATAATGGGAGAAGAACCTCGGTGTTTGCGCGTTGAGCGGAGATGCAAAAAGGTCTACTAGGGGCTGACCGAACCTGGCTGCTGCTTCTCTGAACAGATGTGGGTGCAGGCGCCACTCTGCTTGATCTAGTGTTGCTCTGCTGAGCCAGTCCGCTTGGACGTTGGAGGCCCCGGAGATGTGCTCCGCTTTGATGGATAAAAGGTGCGCTTCTGCCCATCGACACAGTCGCTCGGCCTCTCTCATGAGAAGGATGGAATGGGGTGCCCCCTTGCCGATTGATGTGGGCCTTGGTTGTAGTATTGTCCGTTAGGACCAGGACATGGCGCCCCCTTACCCGATGAAGGAATGCTCGCAGAGCCAGGTACACTGCACGAAGCTCCAACCAGTTGATGCTCCGACTTTGCTCCGCATTAGTCCAAACTCCCTGTGCTGAGAGAGATTGTAGGTGGGCCCCCCCATCTGGAAAGACTTGCGTCTGTCGTGAGAACAGCCCTTTGAGATTCCTGGAATAACTGACCTCTGTTGACAGATGGTCGCGTCCACCACAGGAGGGAGGTGAGAACTTTCGGCGGGACCTTCACTATAAACCTTGACGTGCTCCTTCCTGAACGCTGATACGGCAGGAGGAACCATTGCAAAGATCTGGAATGCAAGCGAGCCCATGGAATAATGGAAATACAGGAAACTAGCTTCCCTAGCAGTTTGGATAAATTGAGCAATGACGCTTGCCCGGTCCGCTGGATATCCCTGATAGTGGTGCGGATACTAATAAGTCTCTCCTGAGAGAGAAAGACCCTTCCTTCAACAGAGTCAATCACAGCCCCTAGATGGGATATACTAGTGGAGGGGGTAAGCTGACTCTTCTCCCAGTTCACTAAGAACCCGTGGGACTGAAGTACCGAGAGGGTAACGCTAGTATCGCTCTCGGCTTGATGTCGGGAAGGGGATACAACCAGGATATCATCAAGGTAACAGTGGATCTGGATGGGAATTTGTCTAAGGTGAGCTGCAATAGCCGCCAACACCTTAGTGAAAGATCTCGGAGCTGAGGCTAGACCAAAGGGGAGGGCTACATACTGGAAATGCTGATTATTATAACAAAATCTGAGATATTTAGAATACGAGGAATGAATGGGAATATGGAGATAAGCCTCGGAAAGGTCAATTGATGTAAGCCAGTCCCCTTCTCTGATGCCCTGTAAAATCAACTGCAGAGTCTGCATTTTGAATTTATGGCGTACAATAAAACGATTTAACCTCTTAAGATCTAAAATGGGTCTCCATCCCCCGGAATGTTTAGGCACCAAGAATAAAAGTGAATAGAAACCCCGTCCCTGTTGGGATGGGGGTACAGGTTGAATAGCCCTAATATCAGAGAGATGTTTGATGGCAGAAGTCATAAGAGCTCATTTAGTAGGATTCCTAGAAATGGGTGAAACCCTGAAATGTTCAGGGGGAGGAGTGAGAAACTGCAGGGTCAAGCCAAAGCGCACTGAATTTGTAACCCAAGTATCAGAGGTGGATTCCTCCCACTTGTCGGCAAAATGCCTGAGGCGGCCGCCTATGGTAAGAAAACCTGCAACGCTACCTGGGCCAACGGGCCGCTCTACTCCCGGAACCCCTGAAGGGCCTTCTGTAGCTGCCCCCTCTCTTGCTTCTGTCTCTCGAGTCGCCCCGGTCCTGGTAGGACGGCCGGAATGAGGGGGAGCCCTGAAATCTAGGAGAGAATGATGACTGGAAGGAGGGACGAAAGGAGCCCCTCTGAAAGGACTGGGAACTCTTGGCTTCCTGCCTATGAAAAAGTGAAGGAAGAAACTTTTTCTTATTTCGGGTTTCCAGGAGCAATGGCTCCAGAGCGGGCCCGAATAATTTCCCTTTTACTCTGGGGACTGAAGCCAACTTAGACTTATTTTTAATATCAGCCTGCCAGTGACGAAGCCAAAGCAATCGTCTGGCAGAAACATGGGAAGAAATAGCTCGGGATGAGAACTTAACCGAATGAAAGGTAGCGTCGGCTGCAAATTCCGCCGCTGCCGTGATCTTTGCAATATCTTGATGGGCTCTGGTATCAGCTGGGGAAATGTGTTGCTTCAGCTGTCTGAGCCACGTGATGGAGGATCGGGTGAAAAAGGAAGCGGCCTTGGCCGACCGGATAGCCCAGGCATCAGCGGTGTGAGCCCGCTTGCTTATCCTCCGGCTTCAGTGCCTCCAGTGCATCGGTAGGATTGGAAGAGGAAGCAAGTCTTACAATCAGATCATCTACTTCCGGGGTGTCTAACATAGCTGAGAAATCCGGATCCAGGGTAAACAACCTCTTGTCCTGACTAGAAGGGGCCGGAGAAGGACCCACCGAGGCCAACTGCTTTGCCACCAGATCTGAGAAGATTGGGAGGGGGGTGGAATAATGTCTGCTGCCACTGTCGGCTGTCTGAACATAAGGTCATCAGGACCTTCTGGACTCGATGGAGGGGGTTCAGAAGGAGGCTGAGAGGTCAGACCTGAAATGTTCTTTGCCTTAAATAGCAAGGACTTAAATAAATGGGGTTTAAAAAGACCCACAACAGCAGGTTGTTCAGGAGAAAGACCCTCATCTTCCGACATTTCTCCCTCCATTAGGTCCCCCTCCAGAAAGGGTTCTGAATACTGTAAGGAACCTCTTTCAGAACCTTCGTACTCTCCGAACGGTTCAAGGCCCACTCCCTCTTCTTCTTGGGTATCCTCCCCCTCTGGGAATGGAACATCCATGTGAGGAGGTACCTGACCATGCTGTGATGCTGGTGCAGAAGGAGATCTCCCGGATAAAGACTCAGCCTCGGGAGTCTTCCCTCGGGAATCCGGTCTAGCGAGCTGCTGCATTCCTTCAGCTATACCTTGACGGATGGCAGACTGCATCCATTCCCTGATGTTCTCAGGTACAATGATTGGAGCAGGATCCTCAGAGCATAGGCCTGCAGCGGTCGGCGTAAATGTCGCCTCTGGTACACGGGAGGGCTGGCGGCCTCGGGTGGAAGTACCGCCCCTAGAGGAAGAGTGTTGGCTCGGCGGGCGGGGGGGGGTAGAAGGAAAGGCAGATGTAATAGAGTGAGACTCTTTAGCCCGCTTGCTAAATTCCCTTTCTAGAGCCTTATGACGTCGTAAGGCATCTCTTTGAGAAGCACTGGAAGAATCCTTGTCCCTTTTGCAAAGGTAGTGCGTCTTAGATTTGGCCTTCAGAGAAGAGCCAGTAGGATTAGCCTCTGCCATGGTATTGAAAGAAAATGGCAGTTGGCACGCCTAGGAGTTCGGCCTACAAACGTAAACCGGTTTTCCTAAAATTGGGTCACGTCCCCCTTTTTGAAAGAAATTTTATTCTAGAACTAGCTATTATCTATTCAAAAAAATCTCCTTTCTCTCTCTCTTTTTTTTTTTTTTTGAACCTTATGCAATAAAAAAAACAGAAAAAATTCTAGCAGCTAAATTAAAAACCTGAATATATACACTGGCAATTAAATACAAAAAAAGGGGTCAGGTTCAAGTAAGGAAAACCAAATAGACCCAAAAAGGTACAGCAAAAAAAATAATAATAACTTAATTCCAAATAGACCAAATGAACGCTGAGGCCAAGCAATTGTAAAAGGCAAGACAAGAAAAAAAGGGGGGGCTCTATAGGCAGCCCCCCAACAACATGGAGAGTACGTGCCTGCGCTTCTGAACTAGCTGCGGGCCAAGGAAGAAAGCCAACAATATTAACTCTAAGAGAGACAACAAGGCACAGGGCCACAGTGCTCTCTCAGTAAAAACAAAGGCTCCACACGGCCTGACGGTCCCGCTAAAGGGCCTACAAAAAACCTCGCAGCTCACTCTCAATCCAAAAAGAAGAAGGCCTTATTTTTTCAGAAAACAAAATGGTGCCAGCCACGAGGCATGCCCAAAATGGCCGCCCAGCTCAGAGTGCACAACTCAGAAGCGCACCAGCCCACCGCAACTTCGAACGAGCGAAGGAAAGAGCTGGGAGAGGAAGTGCTGCCTCCTCTGAGGCGCTCTAGGGGGGAAGACGCAATTGCGCTTTTAAAAATACAGCGCAGGGCCAAGCGGCTGAGCCCAACACGCTTGGAACGGCAGAGGATAGATTAGAAGGGGTGGGGGGGCAAAAGGCTCCAAACCCCTTACTTCCCCTTCTGGGAGCAAAATTGCTCCACCAACTAAATTTTGGATCGCACTAGCCTTCCAGGGAGAGGAAAAAATGAAATCAATCCTGATCCAACTCTCAACAATCACCTGAAATGGCCAAGGAACAAGAAAAAGCTGCCTGCTTCTCAAAGGCTGAGCTAAAACTGGGGGGAATGCATGGAGGAGTCACGTGGAGGAGGAGGGCGTTCCTCAATTTCAGCTCAGCCTGTGAGAAGTGAAGACTGAAGCACCTCCCACTCTCTGGATATTCGCAGCAGTTCTACGGAGAAGGCTTTCTTTCTAGGCCTATTAGATGCCATGCTTACGGTCCAGACCTGTAACATGCCTCTCCTGATGGGATGGTAGAAGTTGGTGACAGGCTGTTCTTCAAATAAAAATTGAAGGACTGACTGACTTGATTGATTTTTACAGCCACCCATCTCAGCAAAAGACTCTTATCTTTAAAAAACTGAAACTACATTTGTGTTGAATTTATATTTCTTTTACTGACAAAGAAATAAATGGAAGCTCTATTTCAAGCTAATTAGCTCTCATTAGCTACCCATGCCCTTTCTGGGATTCAAACCCAGGCTACTTACATATTAGGTAGATGTATTAATCTCTAAGCCAAAGACTCTCCTCACTTTGTTGTCTATACCAGCAGATACTTGCCCTGATAGATCGGCCTCACAGAAAAAACGTTTGAAACTAGATTTATCACTGTTGTGTATGAATTTTACCAAGACCGGGATAGAGGGAGAGCAACAATCCTAGTTCTGCTGAATCTTTCAGCAGCATTCAATACTATTGACCATGGTATTCTCTTGAATTGACCAAGAGGTCAGGAGTGGGAGAGGAAAGCACTGATCTTTTATATTTCTTTTTCTTCCTGATTGCCTGGTGCCATTCAATTGTGGCAATTAATTCAGCACGTGATTACTCTGTTATAAGGTGCCACAGGATTTGGTCCTCTCCATCCTATATCCTTCTTCAACCCTTCTTCCATCTGTCATCCTCCATTCTTCTAATTAACATGTGCATGAAGCCTCTGTGATAAGTTACCCATCATCCATATGCTGAAGATACCCATTTATTTAGTTATTTGAATTACATAGTCATCCACTCAATGTAACTGAGTCATATAAAATAACAAATAATTTTTAAAAAAATGGAAATAAAAAGACATAAAATCCAAGATATAACCTTTATATGCTAAAATTGTGTAGGATAGTTAAGAGATACCTAATTTTCAGAGCACACTGTAGTCAGTTATTAATGTTTTAAATGTGAACAGTTATACCCTTCACTGGATACCTACACCCCCATTAAGCTATATTTTGAGAAATTATTTACACCATGCATATATTTGGACAATGATAATCAGTGAATTTCTAGCAAAGAAATTTCACAGCTAACCTAAAGTTTCATATATTTTCAGTAGGAAATATGCTAATTTTTTTAAAAAAATGTATATGTTGTTGGAATCAATACTTGTATTTTGAAAATGAACAAAACATCTTTTATCCAGATTATTGGGATGACAACTTCCAACTATTTGATTATGGTGCATTAAAATTTTGGGGAAAGGCTTAATTTACTGAAACCTACAGACCAAAAATGAAAAACTATTCAGAGCTTTGCAACGTTAATTCAGGTCCAGAAAAATAAACACAGATAGCTGATGCTTCATTTAACATCTTTATAAACATAATAAGTAGATTTTACAAACAGTTGTAAATTTCTCCAACATGGAGCAATCTCAGACAGAAGCAGACATGTTACAAGTTCAGAGTTTCAGCAGCAACTCAGCAGCTCAGAAAGAGACATCAGTTTCACTTTAGTTCAGCAGACAAACAAGACACAAAGCAGAGGAGAGAAGCAGTTTCATCTTCAAAAGACAGACTCAGAGCTCAACATAGCTTCCTAGCTGCACAGCTTAACAAAGAGCCACACCTAGGCTACTTCTCCTTTCAGTTTTCCAGCCTAGACTAATTCTAGTTTCAGTTTCCAAAACAGTCCTCATTGGCTAATTTAGTTGCTATGCCTATTCATTGGCTGACCTTGTTTCCAAGCTCTATTCCAGTTTGTGAAAATACTCTGACAAAAACCTGATGTCCTTGAATTATTGTTGGACTGCAACACTTAGAAGATGCTACTGATTGTGACAGATTATTCTACATAAATAATATTTGAGAAGTCTTTTAGTCCCTCCTCTTGCTACAGGTTATATTCTGCCTGATTGATAACCAAACACTAGTGCTCAAATTGTTTTATTCCCCTCAAAATTTGTGGAACTATTATTAGTTTAAATCTGAATGTATGGTCTATATATCAGAACATAACTACCGCAAATGCTTTTTCAAGTCAACCTTATTTTACACAAAGTGGCAGGCAGGTTTACCACCTGCAGGCAACAGTAATTATCCATGATAAGCAGGATAAGAATGACAAGATGCATTACTTGCAGCTATGTGCTGTTCATACTTTTTGGAGCAGTTATATGGCTTTTCAAAGAAGTCCTCACCTTCTGTTTGAATTCCATTTGGATAATTAACTTTGTGGTGGGGGAAACATAGAAAATGCCATAGGAATATTTTACAGAATATATCATATAGCAGGAAGCAGTCTTGTGTACAATGAGATTGACAACAGGTGAGAGAAATTAAATGGATGTAATTCATGATCTTATACAATGATGCAGTGGTTAAGAATGCAGTACTGCAGGCTAACTGTTGGCTGCCTGCAATTTGGCAGTTCAAATCCCACCAGGCTCAAGGTTGAGTCAGCCTTCCATCCTTCAGAGGTGGGTAAAATGAGGACCCAAAATTGTTGGGGGGCAATGTGCTGACTCTGTAAACTGCTTAAAGAGGCCTGTAAAGTACTATGAGGCGGTATATAAGTCAAAGTGCTATTAATATTTCTAAGTCTCATTGGTAAAGGCCATTTCTAAAGCTAGTTGATTTAAAAGTGAGTGAATGTCGTGGATATTATACAGTATATTAAATATGACAATTTCTCTGGAAAGTTTGTAAAAAGTTTCTAAGAGGATTATGTGGAATTTGGAAGATATTCTTCATTGTAGCTGTTTATGACATAGAATTCCCTTTAAATGTAATAGGCCTGTTCAGGGAGCACATTCCTAAGTAGAACTGATGGAAAGTGAACAGATCCTCCACTTACACAGTCACACTGGTAATATCAATGTATAGTCTGATACAACAGTAGTAGGCAAGCATACATGCACACTGCTCCATTTGCACGGGGGGGCAGGTGGTCATGTTATCACATGCAGCTCCATTTATTTGTGTGTATATGGGGACACGTGTGTATATGGGTACACAATACTTTTATTTCAAATTTTAGAGATTAAAATTGTATTAGTTATGGAAACATATCCGTTTCCAAAATTAATATAGCTGAGTAACAGTGAATTAATTTCAATTTTTATATCACTGCTCAACAACACTATAAAACTTACAAGTACTCTCAGAGAACTCACAAATAACACTGCAAACAATTTATGAAGCCAAACATTTCACCCAGATCAAATACAACATTCATATTAGAATGTGGGAAAATTAAAAAAGGAGATAATCAGAAACAAATGCATAATAGGTCTATTCGCACATAAGTCACGCAGAACTATCGTATTGAAATGAAGCAACCCTTGCTATTCTGACGTGGCCAAAGAAATCTATTGAGCTTTGTTACTGTCAGAAGATGTTTTGGATTGAAACTCATTATCCCTATCATAGTGTTTGAGGCTTTTAGGCCTTACTTTTGAAAACATGGAGGGCAACTGTTAGGAATGTCTGTTTTATTTGGAGAGGGGTAGGATAAGATAATAGTAACCTATCTGCATTCACTGGGAATAGTCATTTCCCAATTAACTCCAACTAGCAGCCTTCTCAAAACTTGAATTTGAGAGAGAGCAAAATTACTATTGGTATGAAACCAGATCAGTTCCATCTGTTATTTCATGGATTGAGACCAAAAGAAAGGAGTTTGTGTCATGCAGGCACCAGGGTGTTTGGCAACTCTATTGAAATACTCTATTGAAATACTTATTGTAATCACTTTTCAAGGCACAAAGCAGATTTCAGGACGGGTCTGCTTCCCACATTGTTTCCTCTCTACAGGGTTAGATTTCAGATTTGCCTGGATTAGGCTAAACCCCAAGAATTCCCCATCTGGACATTTAGGAAACTGAGGAGGGGGGGGTTCATTTCAAAGGGCAGCAGAATATGGTGATTTCTGCCTGATTCTGCAACACAACTTTCATTTTTGTAAAAATCAGTAAATCGCTTTTTTTTATTTTTGAAGATTTCTTTCCTAACCCCTCACTCCCACTTGTAATCACATTTTTTTAGCATTTGACTCCATACTCCAATATTAGCTGGTTGAAAAAATATGAAACAGAGATGTTAAATACTTATTTTATTATTTTATTTTGTTATGATATTTTATTTTATTTATTTATTTTATTTTTAGGGGAAACCCCCCCATATGATGTAACTAATATGTATATAAACTTCCCCCACAACATCCTTGTGCTCTTAATAAACCATTCTGGGATTATCAATTAGGCTGTCTACGAAAAAGAAAAATAAGTAATTTAGATCAATAAATACACATTTAGAAATGATGTCTACAACTGAAATAGAATTTGTTGTTGTTGTTGTTAATTGAGAAGTCATGTCCGAGCCATCGTGATCCCATGGATTACATTCCTCCAGGCTTTCCTGTCCTCTACCATTCCCCGGAGTCCCTTGAAGCTCACGCCAACTGCTTCAGTGACTCCATCCAGCCACCACATTTTCTCTGCCGATCCCTTCTTTTTTTGCTCTCAATCATTCCCAGCATTAGGCTCTTCTCCAGTGAGTCCTTCCTTCTCATTAGGTGGCCAAAGTATTTGAGTTTCATCTTCAGGATCTGACCTTCTAAAGAACAGTCAGGGTTGATCTCCTCTAGGACTGACCGGTTTGACTCGCAGGAGTCTTCTCCAGCGCAGGAGTCTTCTCCAGCACCAGAGTTCAAAGGCCTCAATTCTTTGGCACTCAGCCTTTCTTATGAATTATAAGATATCTAATCAAACTGTGGCTAATTCCTTGCTAATTCCTAACCTGCAACATCAATTTTATCTCCTTTTTAATGGCTCTTTTTGTTTCAACTAGATTGGGCAGTTTAAAACAGAGTAGATTGGCCTTTCAAAAAAAAAAAAAAAAACCCAAAGTCTGTAAATTAGTTTAAGTTGCAGTTAAGAACACTTGTGTGGGCTACAGGTTGTTTGTTTCTTGATGATCATTACAGGTACATTTTTAAATAGTGTCACTCTAGTGAGATGGGTAGCAAATGAAACAAACAAATATTAAAGGATAAGTTTTATTTTTTATTTCTTTTTCTGTTCCTTTTCTTACTTACTGACTATTCTTTCTTACTTTCTTCATTTCTTTTCTAATATTTTAGTGTTTCTGCCTTATTAATGCAGGCCTTTGTCTTTGTTTTATCATTTTTTTGTTACAGGTTGTCATTACTGAATGATACTTACATAGCAATCATTCAACGTTAAAACAGGAGTTGAGCGAGGAGGGCTTACAACAGGTCCTTGTAGTTGTGGCTACCGCACTGACTCTGTGGGCAGAGGATTGCAATTCAGGCATTTGGCTTGCAATTATGATGGTTGCAACTTCCTGTAGTCACAGGAGCACATCTGTGAATTCAACTGCCAGCTTCCAAAAAGCAAAGTCAATGGGGAAACTGGCAGAAGGTTGCAAATGGTGACTGTAGAAGGTTGCATATGATTGTAGGATGCTGTGGCCACACAAGGTTCATCTAATGACAGCAACTTGGGACTCCAGTAATTGCCATCATAAGTCACCACAGTCACTGTGACATCACACCTTACAAGTATACTACTTAATGAGGATGCTGCTGTTCCCGATTACAGCTAAGTGATTACTATCTCCAACTAAATACAAAAGAAAAGAATACACATTATAAAAGAAGGGGTGGGGGGACAGAGAAACTCACAAAATAGAAAAGCAGACACATAGAAAAATGGATGAACTGAAGCCATGATTTATTACAGTGATCCATGGTTAATCTATATTAAATCGATTCTGCAAACTGCTAAACAGCTGGAGCCATATGTTTGAGTTTCTAATGCTAAATAATAAGTCTTTTGCATGTGTATGTTCTCAAACCCACTATTTCTTGTTGATTTCTGACAGATTAACTATACCTTGAGGAGGTACAGAGCAGGAACTATCATCAGGTATGGCTTGGCTTCTGGCCAAGAGCATGAGTTCTAGCTCTTTTCCAATAGAGCTGCTATAATGCGTAGATTGGCTTTAAGATGTGTTCTGTTTCATTCTGCACGTAAACCATTTCAACAAGAACCCCCCCAAAAAAACTCAACCCAAAAAACCTAAGACCCTGAAGTAAAGGAGGTGAAGCAAGAGTATTGAACTGTGTACTTCCAAGGGTGAGTTATATAAGTTATAACTAAGTTCATTTCATGTGGTCAGAGAATGGAAATGGGTGGATTAAATGAGTAGCTATTGCACAAATATAGAGAAACTGGCCTTGACTTTTACTGTCAGGTTACGCCAAGTTGGTGTGGTACAGGGCAAGGGTCCAGATTTAGACAGAAAAAATGCTGACTGAAACAAGAAAAAGTAGTACTTATGCAGGGGGAAAATCATCAAAGGGTGTCAATAGAGATTCTCAATCAACCAGGTCATGATTGTCCCAAAGGTGCTTTTTCCACTGATGTTAGAACTGAAGAAGCTTCTTGGAGGAGAAGTGAAATCTTTTCAAAGGAAAAAAGAAAACAAGAAAGTTCAGTTGCTTTTTGGAAAAAGCAGCTTTGGGGGACCATCAAGGGATGGAAGATAGATTCTCCTAAAGTTCACCATGAAGAGTATTAAGAGTGTGAGACATTCAGGCCAATTGCTGGACTGGGATGGTCCTTCAAGTGATCTCTCCAAGTGCCTTTAAAGGAGTCTTTCAATGGGAAGAAGGCTAATCTAGATATGAACCAAGGATTTCAGTTCCAGCCAGCTGAAATATAAGAATATCAGTCAACTGGAGTGTGAATAAAATTATTTCCCACCCATTAGGCTGTTATGTCATGCTCCATGCCAACAAAATGATGTAAGAAATGGGAGGAGTAATTTTAAAAAGTGCGGGGGGGGGGGGGCACACATCAATAGTTCAGGCTTCCTTCCCTTATATGTCCCAGGAATGTATCAAAAGAAGGAATTACACCTCAAGTCTGGTCCACATGCATCACCACAAGAGAAGCTAGTTGGCACAGTTTAAACCAAAAGGGGGAGCATCACATTTAATACAGATTACTCTCCAGTCACATAAAATGAATTTATGCTCAGTTACTAAAATAACAATTACCCAGCAAATAAAGGAACAACTACCTTCTCTCATGTTAATGATGACGATGGATGATGATAAAGAAAAATTCTATCATTCTCTATCATTGGCCATGTTTTATAGGTGGCACTTCCCCCCCAGCAAGATTGGCTAAAATGTATAAAAACCTGTCACCAAACTATTGGAATTGTGCCCAAGAACATGAAACATACTACCATACATGGTGGTCTTGTAAGAAAACTCAGGAGTTTTTTCATAAGATCTAGATGTGATTAGAGGAGATGATTGGACAGAAAATAGATTATAAACAGGAATTATTTTTACTAGGAATTATGACAGAAAGATATAGTAAAGAGGAGATTTATGTAATAGTTCATATTATCACGGCAGCAAGAATAAACTTTGCCCAAAAATGGAAAGATAGAAAAATTCCCAACGAAGGTGAGGTGATAAAGAAGATAATGATATGAGATGAATAGATTGACTCTGGAATTAAAAAATAAGGACGAGACAGAATACTACAAAATATGGAATAAATTTTATCAATGGTGGGAAGAGAAAAGATTGACCCAGAAAAAAAAGCAGGATTTGCAGGGTAGATAATTATGGATAGAAACAAATTGTGCAAATGTATAAATATATATAAAATGTGTATTATATATTAACATGTATGACAAAAAGGAATGTCAGGACAATCAAACCATGTCCAATGTTTTAATAATTCAATCAATAAAATATTACAAAAGAAAAATTGAATTCTATCATTCTCAAAAAATATACAGTAGCAGTTCCTCGCTTGACAAATCTCACTGTTGCTATTTAAGCACTCAAGAAAGAAAATAAATATGGATGTGCTATATAATCTTCAGGTCCCCACCCCCACGTGCTCCTGGATTAAGAACTTTTTGACAAACAGACCAGTCTGGTAGATTTGGCCCCCCCTTTTCTTCCACTATTACACTCAGTACTGGTTCCCCCCAGGGTTGTGTCTTGAGCCCCCTGGTATATGCCTTGTACACCTTTGACTGCCCACAAGCCACGCAACAAACACCATCATAAACTTTGTGGACGACATGACCGGAGAGGATGAGATGGCATATAGGGCAGGAGTAGAGAACCTGTCTATCTGGTGTTCACAGAATAATCTGTCACTGAATGTCCATAGCACCAAAGAACTGATTATGGACTTCAGGAAACATTGACAGGACCACGCCCCATTCATGATCAACGGAGAATGAGTGGAAACTGTCCCTACGATCAGATTCCTTGGCATCCATATTTCAGCTGATATCTCCTGGTCCCCTAACACCAAGGCCATAGTGAAGAAGGCTCAGCAGCGGCTGTACTTCCTGCGGGTTCTCAGAAAGAACAATCTGAATAAGAAGCTGTTGCTGGCTTTCTATGAAGCCTCTGTGGAGAGCATTCTGACATATTGTCTGGGTGTGTGGTATGCAGGGCCCACAGTTGAAGACAGGAAAACTGTACAGAGGGTGATAAACACAGCTCAAAAGATCATTGGTTGCCCTCTGCCTTCCCTGGAAGACTTAGCCAGGTCCTGCTGCCAAAGCAGAATCAAGGCCATTATGGAAGACCCCTCACACCCTGGCAATTATCTTCTTGACCTGCTTCCGTCTGGATGGCATTTTAGGTCAATAAAATCCCACACCACTAGACTAACAAATAGTTTCTTTCCCTGGGCCATCCGAACTGCAAATAAACACGAAGTCACTACCTCATTAAGATGTGAAAAGATCTTATCCCAACTTCTCATTTTCATCCAAATTATTTGTTAATTAAAATTTTATTGCCTTTTATCAACATACAAAACCCAAAAAAACATAACAAAACCTTTATATATCCTTCCATATCTTATTACCATTTTTAATAACATTCTTTGTCTGTTCTATTTCCAACTATCCATTCATCTTTTTTCTTTTAATATACTTCTCCTATACACTAATTGGAATGACGCCTTTAACTCATTACCCTAACTTAAAAGTACTTCATATAACACTTAATTTATCTTGGGATTCTGTTTAGTAGATTCTAAAATTACACAATAAATTTTATACTCTAAATACATATATAAAAACACAATCTTATGTACCTTCCAGAATCCCCCTTTTATCCTTAATTAGATTCACCCATTGTCTCGAAATAAACTTTTTTTCTTTAGATCTTGCTTCCCACCATTGAGGCTTCTCCTCCCCCCCTTTCTCTCTTGCTTATTCTTCTCTTTGCCCTTTTTACCCCTTTGTCTCTCCTCCTCCCTTTTCTTACTCCCTTTCCTTTGCTTTCTAACCTTGCATCCACCTTTCCTCTCATTTTTCTCTTTTTTGGTTGTTTTTTCAAACCTTAAAATCCCCTTTTTCTTATCCTCTTTCTCCTCCTCCCTGGAAAAAACCAATTGTTCATCAAAGATGGCTTCTTGTTCCTCTTCTTCTTTGTCCCAGTCATTCTGCTGCGTAAGCGACTTTTCATAAGTACATAACGCCATTTCTAAAAATTGAAATAAAGTGCCCAAAGTATCTATTCCATCTTGTTCTTCCTTTTTATATTTTTGATATTCAGTCTTTAGTTCATCCACAAGCGATGCCATCCTGAAAAGAGAAACTTTCCCCAAAACAAGCACCCAAGTATTTTTAATCAAAAATAATTCAAAAAAAGTTCCAAAAGTTAATACTTTTCTTCCTTCTTCTCTTTCTCTTTCTGGGGTTACTGTTTAATCAAAGAGGTCCAATTGCCATATATCTTTCTTTGAGATTCTAGGCAATCTCCTCCTTTTTCCACTTCTGCTCCAATTTTTTTCCTCTCCCTTCCCATTTGCAACATCAATTTTTAAATTATCAGAAATCCATACCTCTTATAAGGGTTTTCCAGTTTCTTAAATTTTTAAGTCCAATGTCCAAGAACTCTTTTGTCCCTTAACTTCAACTTTCAGAATAGTTCACCTTCAGTGCCCAAACAAATTTCAAATCTTCATCTGCTGTTTCCATGGGGTGGGAGAGTGAAGAAAAAAAAAGTTCCCTTTAACAGCTTCTCTGTCGCTTTCGATCTTCTTAGGGATACAATATATCCTCCAGCAATTCAGACAGCTCAGTTCCAGCGAATTTAAAAGAGGTTGATTGACCCGGCTCAGCCAGCACTTTCACTTTTCTTGCTTCCTCCAGCACAATCTTACCCGGTTGCAGGCTTCTTCGTGGCAGCCATTGCTGACCGCCACTCCACCACCTTGGGAAAAAGGGGTTTTTCCAGATGAGGAGGGGGTCTGTGACACCCTCAACCCCCTGTCCGGCTCCCCTCTCTCTTCGGCTGTCCCTACAGGGCAGCCATATCCCCCTGACCCATTTGGATCGGGGGTACCTCAGCGGCAAGCGCAGCAGGAATCACAAACGGTCGCGAATTCCTGCTGCCACCGAAGCCACACGGAACCAGAAACCCCTGGGATAAGATACAAAGTTAAATAGATAAAGTAAATATTGATATTATAATTGGGAATCATCATGTTCTATTGGTTTTCTTCTTTAATTATCACTATATTTTTTTAGAAAAGAATTTATAAGCTGTTATGCTTGATTGTTTGTGTACTGTTTTTGTAAAATTAATAAAATTGGTTTATAAAAAAAAAAGAAAATGATAATAAGATATGGAAGGATATATAAAGTGAATATGATGTTTGAATTTGTGTCTGTGAGAAGAGTTTTAACCCGGGATCAGGCAGCCTTCAGAAAAGATGTTTTAGTTTTTTGTTTTTTTTCTATGTTTTGTGTTTTGTATGTTTATGAAAGGCAATAAAATTTTAATAAGCAAGAAATATAATTTGGATAAAAGGAGAAGTCTGGATAAGATATGAAGTTAAATAGATAATGTAAATATTGATATTACAATTTGGAATTATTTTGTATGTCCTATTGGCTCTCTAATTATTTTTTTTTTTTTAGAAAACATTTTTCAAGTTGTTAAGCCTGGATTGTGTATTGTTTTTGTAAAATTAATAAAATTTGTTATAAAAAAAAAAGATGTGAAAAGATGTGAAATCTCAATACCCCATTCAGATGTATAATAACATATTACAGTACAATCCATCTCTTGTGTATTATACTCGGCTAAGCGTTACAATCAGTGTTGGATGTATATTTTGTGTATATTTGTAGATATTGTACTCTCAAATTGCAAATGGAGACGTGGGTACTCTATCTTTCTTATCTTCATTTTTAAGTGCTTTGGTTTTATTGTATTGCAAACAGTTGCTGGGGTGCATCCACAGTTTCGTTGTACTTGTACACTGACAATAAAGTTCTTCTAATTCTAATTTTTAGCAATGCACTTATCAGTATAATCCTTCCCAAATATAACAACATATTTCCCTTTATCGCTATTTTCAAAAAGAGTATTCGCAGTTCAAAGAGGGGGAAAAATTAAAACCTATTCAGTCCTAAAATAGACAGAACTTTTTTTTTTTCAAAGAAAATTAAGATCCAGACTCTTTCCCTGAGATCAATATATAGGACGAGAAACCAAGAAACAATGTCACTCTACAGAAGATTTATAAATTGTTTGTCTTTTCATTTGGTCTGAAAACTATGTGTAACGTTCATATATTTCTGCTGATTCTAAGAAATATAGGAAGGGTTCTCATAATTATCTGAAAGCAAACCATTATAGAAGCAACTGATTCAGCATATCTCTTGCCTTAAGAGAGAACCTTTATTTTTAGTAATACATTTCTTGATTTCTCCTTTCCTTACACATGTAGTTAAATTTTACATCACTACCTCAACACACTAACAAGTTAAAAACAAAACTAAACCATTTCCCCTAAGAATGAACATCTCCCCGCCCCAATTTGCTATGGTCTAATCCACAGTGAAGACAGCCTCTCCAAGCTTTCACTGAAGTTAATGCAGAAAGAGCCCTGTTGGATCACACCAAAGATCTGCCTAATCCATTAATCCAGTTCCTACTGTGGTCATCCATATTTAAACTACTTTACACAGAGAATCCTGTGAAATTCAGTTCAGGCAGCTAGGTTAAATTATGGGAGTCAACTTCTCTCACAAACAAGTCTTTTTCCTTGTGATGGACCCTGATTTTCGAAAATCCTCTTAAGAGGGGTAGTTTCTAGTCAGGTTTTGAAGCTCATCTGTTTTGAAATGCTTTTTAATTAAAATGTTGAAATGATGGTTTGATTTTGCTTTTAAAAAGAACCACTGGTTGAAGATCTATATAATCTCCAGAGGTTGTGTTCAATTATTTATATTAATTTTGAAAGAGTGGATTGCTGATTTATAAAATGATTTGTTTCTTTCAATGATTCCAGAATTGAAAACATTTTTTTTTTGCATCTAAAGTATCTTCTGGAGAACTGTGCTAAATAGTGAGATGGAAATATTAGAAACAACAAAATGATAAAACATTAACTTCAATATGTTTATTTTCATCTGAAAGTGATGTGCACAGCTTGCTCTGATTTTATTCTCACATGAATCCTGGTATGTAGGTTTGGCTGAGAGAGAATGACCCAGCTAAACAATGCAGTAACTTTATGGTAGGAGAAAAATTGAACCCAGATTTGGCCAGTCTAAATTAGTCTTTTTAACCAAGGCATCGTAGTGCATCTTTGTAGAAAATATGTTTTTGGAAGTAAATACTAGACTTTGCTCATTTTTGACCGACTTCTGGCTATGAACTGAGAAAGCACGGAACAAAATACTTCTTTCAGCTAGCTCTTTGTTGAGAGGTTGCATTGATACTCACATCGTAAAGATACCACCAAAGGATGGTTCCTCTTTAGATGGAAGTTGTGAAGATATCAAAGGGAAAAGGGACTTGCAAAGTTTCCTTCAAGTTAAGCTCAACTTTTGGTGACTTCATAAATATGTCCATGTTGCTTTCCTGACAGAAGCAGAGAAATAGTTTGTCATCAGCCTTTCTGAGATATTTTCTTGACTTCCCAATTTAGCATCCTTCACTGATAGTCCCTAAATATACACCATACAAACACTAACCAGATGGGGTTTATGGGATTCTAACCTAATAAAAGTTGTGGTGGCGCAACAGTTAGAACGCAGTACTGCAGGCTACTTCTGATGACTGTAAGCTGATTGCAATTTGGCAATTCAATTCTCCCCAGGCTCAAAGTTGACTCAGCCTTCCATCCTTCTGAGATTGGTAAAATGAGAACCCAGATTGTTGGGGGTAATATGCTGACTCAGTAAACCACTTAGAGAGGGCTAAGTGCTATTGCTATTTCCTACTTAGCCAAAAATCTATCTCCTTTTTTAACAAGAACCAAGACTCCACAACTAAGGAATGAGGTTTGTGGTATCCCTAGTACTGATGTCCCTTTCTGGTCTCCAATTAAAAATAAGGAACAGGTGTCAAAAGTCAA
This sequence comes from Hydrophis major, assembly GCA_033807585.1. Lineage (NCBI taxonomy): Eukaryota > Metazoa > Chordata > Lepidosauria > Squamata > Elapidae > Hydrophis > Hydrophis major. The sequence continues at coordinate 152,171,505 of CM066328.1, read as the reverse complement.
CTGCTAACCATAGATGTTTTGCTGCTCTAGACATACTGGAAAAGATACAGGCTACAAGTTATTGTAGAATAACTTCTAATAATATATCATTAAAGTTGGAGCTGGCCCCATCTCCCTCAATTTAAGAGAGGCTTAAGCCTTTTCTTTTTATGGAGACCATTTAGCTTACTGTTATTTATTCTGCTGGATGCAATTGTTTTAATGGCTGAATTAAATTCCAAATTTAATTTTAGATATTATAACGTGTGGTGAGATGGGCCCCCACTCTCCTGGCCTTTCAGAAAAGTGTGAAAACAAGGCTCTGCAGCCTTGCTTGGGGTTCACAGGAGAACAAGCTGCTGTAGGGCTGGCTAGCTTCCTGAAAGTCCTCCCCTCCCTTTTTAATTTACTCGTAACATTGATTTTTAATCATCTTAGCCTCTTTTCAATATACTCTGTTTATGCTTTCATATTTTATTTGTACATCACTCAAGAGTCCCCCTGGGAGGGAGATGGTTGGTTTCACAATTTAATAAATAAATAAATGTAAAATGGTCGACATACACATTTTAAAATAAATGCACACACATAAGAAAGAAACTTAGCAGTAGCCAATACTGGCATTCAAACGGATACTCTAGAAGATTTAGAAGAGGCCATGCTCCCACATAAATTAGTTTTAAACCGTCGGATGTGCTAACCATTCATTGTGGCACAATGTAATGTGTATACTTTGCCACTGTGGCTTCTTCAGCAAGCCCTTTTTTCTTAATAAATAAATAAATAAATCCTGGCTTATTGTTACAAGTGAACAGAATCAGGGCTTTAAGAAGCAGTATACAGATGAGCTTTTTTCACTTGTATAGCCACAACTGACAATCATGCTTCAGTATGGATGTCCAGATAAGGTAGCAAAGACTGAATCCTTTGCAGCAGTTGTCCCCTAAGTCAGCTTTAGCGCAAGAGTTTTAGGCCAAACCAAATAATTTATAGCACAGGATTTCTAAAGGATGCTTTGACATCTCTCAAACGCCTCTCACTTTCTTGTTAAATTCTTGATACATCAGAATGTGATATAATTTAATAAAGGGGATTATTTTAACTTCCTAGGTCCCATCCTAACTAAATTTATAGACTCGGAATTGCTGTAAATTATATTATAATTATACTGCTACACAAGTGACTTCCCTTTCTAGATATTAAAAAGCAATTCAGGTAAATGATCTTTTGCCACCGTGGTGCAGCCCTGCAGAACTCATTAACGCTGGGGTTTACATGGCATACCAAAAAGATTACACAGCCAACATTGCAGTAGAGCTTTTGAAACAGTGATACACCTAGAATATAAATAATAAAGCTGCCAGTCTGATTTGTTCTTCAGTGCATTTTTTTTACCTATCAACAACCAGATAAGACATTCACAGCTACCAAATCAAATCCTCATAAGTTTTTTGTTTGCTTATTTGCTTGCTTTCTTGAATTTTGAGGTCACCTGTCTTCAGGAAGATAATGGGCAGCTTACAATTAAAAAAAAATAGTAGTAATTTAAAAGGACATGGCTGCCCAAACAAAACCACTTAAATGACATCCAAAACCAAAATAAACTAACTAAATATGTTCTTTCCTGAATAATGAAGGATAAGAACCCCACTCCTATATTTGTGAACTTTTCTGAGTTTGAGGATGCATTTCTTTGCAATATACATATAAATATCAATATACATGCAAGGAATACAAAGAAAGATGTTATCAAAACTTTCAGGCAGTTTTAAATGCAAATATAAATTTTCAAGCAATATTAACTAGAAACACACAAGCAAACAAAAACAACAGATTAAAATACAAACGTATGGAAAACTGTGAAATTAATACAGGACAGAAATAGAACAACTGTTCATACAGGAAGATCCTTAATGATTTTCCCTTTTCCTCTTATGGTTTCAGAATAAAAACTGATTGAAATAATCAGAGTTGCCTTGAGTTAGTGGAGTTGCCTCAGCAGGCTCCCGTCTTTGAATAGCAATCACACCTTACACAATACTTGGGGGATTAAATAATTTAAAAATTAACATAATAACCATTTCATCATCTGTAAAGATGCTAGCAAATCCTTGGCCACTTTTATAAATGTATTGATATCATTAAGATGAAAGGCAGTTTGGTGAAGCAGTTAAGGCACTAGGATAGAAATCAGGAGACTGGGCGTTGGTTCTTACCTGACATGCCGTTTCTCTTGGACTGGGAGGATTGTCCAGTGGATGGGTGGAGCTTCAGTCTCTGCTTATTGTAGGCTGAGTTTGATTTCTGAAGAACGCTCCTCCCTCCATCACGTGGCTTGCCATCTCATTATCCCAGTTTATGCGAAGAAGAGAAGAAAGAAACAGGCATTCGTGCTGTCCCTTTTGCTAGACTTAAGGTGCCTTGGCCGAAACGAGAGCCCCCCCAGACGGTGAAGGAAAAAAAGGGAGGGACTGGACAATCCTCCCAGTCCAAGAGAAACGGCGTGTCAGGTAAGAACCAACGCCCATTCTCCTTGGAACTGCTCGGATTGTCCAGAGGATGGGACATACCAAAGCTGGGGCTTGTCCTACGGGAGGGACACCGTCTGGCTTGTCGAGTCCTCGGGATCCCCGAGCACCCTCTGGAGGACCCTTCTACCGAAAGACACCTCCGCCACGGCATACTTATCAATCCTGTAATGCCTAATAAAAGGCGATGGGGAGGACCATGTTGCTGCCCGGCAAATGTCGAATATAGGGGCCTGTGTAGCCCAGGCAGCCGATGTCGCTGCACTCCTGGTAGAGTGAACCGTGATACCCCTGGGCACTGGGAGTGCCTGAGCCTGGTATGCCCTAGAAATGGCCACCCTTATCCAGCGACCTATAGTAGTAGAGGTAACCTTGAGCCCTTGTGACTTTGGTTGAAAGGAAATGAACAGGGCCTCGGATTTGCGGAAAGACTGAGTACGTTTAATATAAATCCACAAGGCCCGCCTAACATCTAAGGTGTGCCAAAGCTGTTCCCTATCATGAGATGGCCTGGGGCAAAAATTGGGGAGGATAAGTTCCTGAGCCCTGTGGAAAATAGAATTAATTTTTGGGAGAAAGGAAGGATCAAGTCTAAGTACTACTCGGTCAGAGTGGAAGACGCACAGGTCTTTCCAGACTGACAGAGCAGCGATCTCTGAAATCCTTCGGACCGAAGTAATAGCCACCAGAAAAACTACTTTGTAGGATAGGAACTGGAGGGAAACTTCTCTAAGGGGTTCAAAGGGAGGCTTGGTGAGGGAGGTCAAGACCTTGTTGAGGTCCCATGTTGGGAATCTGTGAAGGGACGGAGGTCGTAAGTTTGAGGCGCCTTTTAGAAATGCCCGGATGCAGGGATGGTGAGAGAGGGAATTAACCCCCTCGCAGGAAATTACAGTGGATAGGCCTACAACCTGACGCCTTAGAGTGTTGGGGGAGAGACCTTTACCGAGACCCTCCTGGAGAAAATCGAGGACTTTTGCTACCGATGGGTTTGTAGGGTCAATGTGGAGATTGGCACACCATTTGCGGAAACTGTTCCAAGTGGCGTCGTAAATCCTTCTGGTAGAAGGACGCCTAGCTGCTAAGATGGTGTTGATGACCTCCGTGGAGAAATTCTCCCTTTTTAGACGTTCCCGCTCAACCTCCAGACGGCTAACTGTAGCCATTGGGGGTCTGGGTGAAGAAGGGGGCCTTGAGAAAGAGAGATCCTGTCTGCTGGGATCCTCCAAGGTGGAGCTACTGATAGGCTGCGGAGGTCTGCAAACCAGGAGCGATGGGGCCAATAAGGAGCTACCAGAAGCACTTCCGCCCTTACTTGAAGGACCTTCTGGAGTACTCTTGGAACTAGAGCCAGAGGGGGAAAGACGTAAAGAAGGCCCGAGGGCCACGGGCATCGGAGGGCATTGTGGTTCTCCGCCCCGAGGGACGGGAATCTGGAGATGAACCGTGGAAGTTGGGTATTACTGGGGGAGGCAAACAGGTCTACCACTGGCAGGCCAAATATTGATGTCGCCTCCCTGAACAGGTCTGGGTGGAGGCGCCATTCCGCCTGGTCTATGGTGGACCTGCTCAACCAATCTGCCCTGGTGTTGAGGGTGCCTGAAATGTGGTCCGCCCTGAGTGAAAGGAGGTGAGACTCTGCACACCGACAGAGGCGCTCCGTCTCCCTCATTAGACTTGAGGACTGAGTGCCCCCCTGTCTGTTGATATGTGCCTTTGCTGTTATGTTGTTGGTGAGAATGAGAACGTGGCTGCCCTGAATATGATGTAGGAAGCTGCGGAGGGCCAGGTGGATGGCGTGAAGCTCTAACCAGTTTATGTTGCGCAGCCTCTCTGACGGTGACCATCTGCCCTGAGCTGTAAGGGAGAGAAGGTGCGCGCCCCATCCGGACAGACTGGCGTCTGTGGTGACGATGAGTCTTGGAGGCTCCTTGAAGAGGCAGCCCTTGTTGATCGATGCCTTGCTCCACCAGAGGAGGGAGGTGAGAACCCTTGGCGAGACCTTGACCTTGCTCCTTGAGTTGCTTGTCCCAGCTCTTTGATATGGAAGCAGGAACCACTGGAGGGATGTGGAGTGGAAACGGGCCCAGGGAATAACGGGAATACAAGAGATCATTTTACCTAATAACTTGGATAGATCAAGGAGAGAGACCTTCCTGTGTCGTCTGATGAACCTGACTGATTGTTGGATGCTGAGGATCCTTTCTGGGGAGATGAACACTCTCCCCATGACTGTATCAATTATAGTCCCTAGGTGGGGTAGTCTAGTGGTGGGGGCCAGTTGGCTTTTCTTCCAATTTATGAGGAACCCATGTTCCTGGAGGGAGGAGAGGGTAGAGTGGATATCCCTGATAGCCTGTCCCCTGGAAGGGAAGAGGATGAGAATATCATCCAGGTAACAGTGGAGCCGCACCGGGATGGATCTGAGGTGGGCGGCCAGCGCAGCCAGAACCTTGGTGAAGGTCCTGGGGGCCGAGGCTAACCCGAATGGAAGGGCCACGTACTGAAAGTGTAGGTTGTTGTAACTGAAACGGAGAAATTTTGAGTGGGAGAGTCGAATTGGGATGTGTAAATATGCCTCGGAGAGGTCTATAGAAGACAACCAGTCTCCTTGCCGAACTCCCAAAAGGATGGATTGAAGTGTGTTCATTTTGAATCTACGGTACACTAAGTGACGGTTTAAGCGTTTTAGGTCCAAAATAGCCCTCCGTACCCCCGAGTGTTTGGGCACCACGAATAAACGTGAATAAAAACCCCGTCCCCCTTTGGGATGGAGGAACAGGCTGGATAGCCTGAATGTCCAGTAGGTGTCGAATTGCCTCCTCCATGAGGTTGCGTTTGGAAGGGTTGTTGGAGCGGGGACATGAAATGTAAAAATCGGGGGGGGGGAGAGAAACTCGAGGGCAAGGCCAAGCCTGACTGTATCCCTGACCCAAGCATCTGAAGTGGATGAATCCCATTGATCGGCGAAGGCTTTAAGTCGCCCACCAATGGGAATAGTGTCAGGAGGCTTATTTGGAGCGGCGGAAGGGCCTGCTGCCAGAGCCATGAAAGGGCCTCCTGAAGTTCCCGCCTCTTCTGTGCCTGCTGAAGGGGTCGGACCTGTCCTGGGACTGTCCCGAACCAAAGGAGGAGGACCCCTGGTGTCTGGGAGGAAAGGGTTGGTGATAGGGACGAAAGGGAGCCCTGTGAAAGGGCTGCAGAGCTCTGGAATCAGACTTGCGGGAAAGAGAAGGGAGGAATTTCTTTTTATTCCTTCCCTCGACTAGGAGAGTGTCCAAGGAAGTACCGAACAACTTGCTTCCGGCTATGGGTGCGGAAGCTAGCTTGACCTTGTGCTTGAGATCCGCCTGCCAGGGTTTTAGCCAGAGCAGGCGCCGGGCCGAGACGTGGGAAGAAATGGCGCGGAAGGAGAATTTTACGGAATGAAAGGTGGCATCCGCTGAAAACTCAGCAGCGGCCATTATTTTGGCGATATGTTGATGGGCGCGGATATTGGAGGTCAGAACATGTTGCTTAAGCTGGCAAAGCCAGCGAATGGAAGATCTGATAAAAAAAGAAGCGGCCGTAGCCGACCTGATTGCCCATGCGTCCGACTGGTGAGCTCACCTTAATGCGAGCTCTAACCGCTTGTCCTCTGGTTTGAGTGCCTCTAAAGGATCACTGAGGGCGGAGGAAGAGGTCAGCCCTACGACGGGCTCATCAACCTCCGGGGTACTCAGTAAGGTCAAGAGCTCCGGGTCGAGGTTGAAGAACCTTTTATCATTGGCCGAGGGGGCCGGGGGAGCAACTGAAGAGGACAGTTGCTTGGACACCAGGTCCAGGAATATGGGAGGGGTAGGGATGACCTCGGCCTCCACCACCGGTTGACTGAACATGGAGTCCTCTTGTCCCTCCGAAACTACGGGGATAGGATCAGAGGAGGTCTGGGCTGTTAGGCCCGAGATGTTCCGAGCCTTGTAGAGGAGGGATTTAAAAAGCTGGGGCTTAAAGAGCCCTACAAAGGCGGGCTGGTCTGGAGATAGACCCTCGTCCTTGGACATTTCCGCCTCTGATGGGTCTGAGTCCGGAAGAGGCTCATCGTATGGTAAGGACCCCAGGTCATATTGTTCCTCCTCCTCCCTGTCTAAATCTAGGTCCCCTTCCACTTCCTCTTCGTCTTCCCTGACTGAAGGGCAAACCTCCCCTTGGGGAGGCATAAGAGAGAATGATCTTACAGATTCGGTGGCCTGCGGAGGCAACCCCGGTCTGGTCATCTGCTGCATCCCTTCTGCAATTCCCTGTCGAATTGCCATTTCCATCCAGACTCTAATCTGCTCCGGAACCGCCTGAATGAGAGGTTCCTCTTGGCATAGGCCAGCGGCCGTGGGCGTGAAGGTGGCCTCAGGAGTTCGTCTGGTTGGTGTGCCCGGGGCTTGATGCCCTTGAGAGGGCGAGCTGTGCCTAGATAGGGAGGAAAAAGCTGCAGGAGGGGGAGGGAGGGTAGAGGTGGAAGGAGTGGCAGGTGCTGGAGGCACTGAGCCTGACTGTCTAGCATGTCTGTCTATTTCTCTTTCTAAAGTCTTGTGACGTCTTAAGGCGTCTTTTTGAGAGGCTTTGGTGGGCTCCTTAGCCTGACTGCGCACGTGGTGGGTCTTTGCCTTGGCCTTCAAGGAAGGCCCCTTTGAGGGATTGCTCTCTGCCATTTTGGATAAATAGGAGTCCAATCTGAGGCGGTTGGCGTGCCTAGGGGTCGACCTACAACGAAGGCTGGGAGCCCTGGGAGTTCCTTTATACCTTGGCACTTTCCCCCGAATATTATAAACTTGAATTAATAGGATTCTTTGCTCCGTATAATTATTTCCCCACCCCTGTTCTTTCTACTTTTTTTTTTTTTTTTTTGAGTCAAGGCCTATGATTTGCCTAGAAAGAACTGAAGAAAAACAACCTTGCAAGGTCTCAGATTAAGGGCCTTGAGGGCAACCAGGCCTAACCAACTGCCGACCCAGGCAACAACCGGGCGGGAGTGGTGGAAAGAACCGCAGCCGCTACAGCTGGTTGCGGTGAGAGCCAACAGGGGGAGGAGGAGAAAAAAACCTCCAACAGCAAAAAAACAATTCTTTTTTATTTATCTATTTTTTTTTATTTATTTTATTTATTCTTTTTAATCAGGCCTACGGGCCTGCTGTATTGAATAGGCCCTCAGTAAGGCAAAGAAATGCACTTCAAAATGGTGCCCGGCCACGAGGCAAGCTTCAAAATGGCGGACGCCACTAACCGATCCTGTGAAAATTAACCTGGCAAGGCCAGAAGGATCCCAATATCAAAACAGAGGGTCCCAAGGGAAGCCCACAGAGAATAAAGGCAAACAAGCCTGAAACTCTAGGAAAAATTCAAACGGAGCTCAGGGGGGGCGGAACGAAACTGAGCCTTTTAAAATAATTTTTACAAGGCAGAGAAACTGAGAAAAAAAGGGGTGGGGGAGGCAGCGAAACGCTTTTGAGCCTACCCCTTGGCAACCCCTGGGGGGGGAAACCCTCCCAGGAAACCAAGCCAACGAAGGAACCAGCTGCGCAGGGCTAAGGAGATAGAAAAGAATAAGGGTGTATACAACCTGAACAGGTAGAAAAAAGGGGGAATCCAGCAACGGCCAAGAGCACACAAACACACAGCCTACTCTGCTCGAAGGCTGAGCATAAACTGGGATAATGAGATGGCAAGCCACGTGATGGAGGAGCGTTCTTCAGAAATCAAACTCAGCCTACAATAAGGAGAGACTGAAGCTCCACCCATCCTCTGGACAATCCGAGCAGTTCCAAGGAAAATGTATGAGTTCTAGACCTGCCTATTATTTCTTACATTCTTATTACAAAAGTTTTGTAAGTCTGGACATTTTCCTTCCTCTGGATTTTATGATATTAATGATCATCAATGGGCAAATCTTTATTTCATCTGTGTTGTTTCATTGTAACACTAGCATTCCAGAGTGGTCTCCCAAATCCCAAAACTTCAATTCCGAGAGGCATGGGAACACATATGTATGTACACAGAGAAGGAAATGGTGTAAAGATCACACAAAAGAACACAGCAAAAAAGAAAGAATGCAGCATGGGCATATTCATGAAGAGAGATTATATGGTTTTGGCTCAGCATCTGAAACCACTTGTAGGCCACACAGAAGTTGCGAGTAAGCAGATAACATCCTCTTTAAAAATCTTTTTAGTCATAAACAGATTTTGAAACATATACTTAGAAACTACGTAAGCAAACTGGCTCTTCCTCATTATTATTCTGAAGACTTGTCTACCAGCAAGACCCAGTGGTTACTTCTCGCCTTCCCCCTTTTTGCTTTGGTTGTCCTCTTTGCACATGCCTGGTTATGACCAACAAGGACACTGATGTTGGGATGAACCTAGTTAAGTACTTTGATTCATGGAGACAGTTTTACTGTCTTACTTGATTTGAAAAGGAGACATAGGGGAAGGAAGCGTACAAGCCTTGGCTTCACCAAAACTCTTATATGTGCTAGCTCTGGATGAAGGGAAAAAAAACATGTTTTCCCAATGCCCATGGTGTGACCATGTCAGTCTTCTCTAACTTGGCACCTTCTAAATGTGTTGAGACCAGCTCCCAGAATTCTTATCCAGCAGGGCTGTGTTGAATTTGGAATAGGAGAGTTGCAATTTCAGCTCATCTGAAGGGTATGATGCTGGGAAAGGATGTTACCGCTGCTATTTTAGTACCCACAGAGACAATTAAAGCAGCTGTGTTTATGCTAGAAATCTTTTTCTTACTGCAAGCAGCTCTGATGGGGCCAACTGCCCTTATCATATTGCTGAGTTAGGTGCTAGCCATCCATCCAAAGGTCAGCAGAAAATGATACTGGTGTGAAATCTGGTTTCACTAAAAATCCCACCCTTCCTTCATTATGCATGTTCTGTATTTCCAATAGTGCTGTTCTGATTAGGTAAGTGCAGCACATGAGGAACAAAAAGATCAGTTGATTCCTCTGGTTTTGCTGCTCTTCTTTTTCAGGATGTTGCTAACTGGTGGAAAAAGCAGTCACGCATTAGGGCACTGAAACAGAAGGGTGAGACTATTCTCTCTGTTCATGTTCCTATGTGCCTTTCCCTCCTAAACCACAACATATATTCCAGAGGTTCCTCAAGACCTGGTTATGCCAATAGGCCTGAGAGTCCCAGAGGACTGGTAACATTCTAAGATGGCTCCACTATTGTGGTTGATATTTTCACTCTCTCTGTGTCTTGGGGTCTACATATTTTAATTTTTAATATTTTAATCTTTAATATATATTTTAATGATATTTTACATATCCATCTTTTTATTTGATTTTGCATATCACCCAGAGCTACTTCTGAGAAGGCCAGTTTGCAGTTATCATATACACTTGATAAATAAACAAATGTTCAATAAACTGTTTTAAAAATTCAGTCTGAAGTCACCAAGTGAGCTGTGTTATAAGCAACCCTTTTATTTAGGGTTTGATTTTTCTATATAGGCAACGAATACCAGGGTTGTCCCATTCCTCTGTGTTCTGTTTAGGCGGCAATGAGGAAACTTGGTTCTATTATTCCAGTTTTAGAGCTGCAGTGGCACAGTGGTTAGAACGCAGTACTGCAGGCTATTTCTGCTGATTGACAACTGACTGCAATTTGGCAGGTCAAATCTCACCAGGTTCAAGGTTGACTCAGCCTTCCATCCTTCTGAGGTGGGTAAAATGAGGACCCAGATTGTTAGGGGTAATATGCTGACTCTGTAAACTACTTAGAGAGGGCTGTAAAAAGCAGTGTTGCTATTTATATCACTTCATCCCTAATCTAAAGACATGAATTTAAAGTATTTATAGTATTGTTATAGCAAAGTTTTGGATTAGAAACTGGAGGGGAAGAGTTATGATCACATTAGCCTGAAATAGCCAATAACTTTTGAACCCATCCACTACTGGTCATTTCACTTTGCCTCCAACATAGATTTTACACACCTTGTCGCTACTGGATGTTCTTGGCTTAACAGGGAAGGTGATATTGGGACAGTTGCGATTAAGTGTGAAAAGTCCATTATTTCTTGGGATTAATTTGTTGGCAATTCAGGTGAACTGCAGAACTGAATAAAGTTGGTCTTCATTCCAATCAATCTCTCAATATTTACAGTGTGAAATACAGATGAGATAAAAGTAGAGCTAGTATGGATGAAGTACTCTTACACTCCTATTAAAAAAAAATACTGAGGTTACTAGAGCTCACTGAAGAACCTTTGACTTAAATTTGGTCATTTCATGTATGGGATAATTCTTAGCTCCATAAGTGACACTCTTTGATCGACCAATTAGGTTCTGGTTCTTTTATAGCTTTCTTCTTGAAAAGTTTAGCCAGACCCAAATGAAATGAAAACGGAATAGAACATGAGCTCTGTTACATAAAATGGAATTATGGAACAATGGATAAGTTGCTGGAATAGAATCGGAAAGTCCCAGTTTGAAGTCTACCTCAGCCATAAAAAATCATTGGGTGACTTTGAGCCAATCACTTGTTCTTAATCTACTTGCAGAGTAGTTGTGGGATGACATAAATGGAGATTTTCATATAAGTTGTCTAGGGATCAAGAAAAGTAAATCAGACCAATGAACAAATACAGAAACCAACCCCTTCCTTCTAACTAATGGTGTGGTCATGTAAAAATATGGTCCAGATGCCCTCTACATCTAATGTTCAGAGATGAATGGTAAGACATCCATTATCATATAAGACAAGGAGAAAAGGATATTAAAAGTTAATTCTGGCACTGTTACTTTTATACTCGGATGGATTATGAAATTCTGCAGGAGCTGATCTTGTTTGTGATTAAGGCTTCATAAGACTGCAGTAAAACTACTGTATCTATCAGAGCTTTATCTTTGACTTTACCATTGCTAATTCCTAAGTGCTGGCTGAGTTTAAAAAAGAGAGATTGCATTGCCATAGTTAAAACCCTGACATAAAGACTATTTCAGTATAATTTTAACACTGTAAATTTAAAGTGGTTGGAGAAGAATTATGTTATCTATAAAAATGGTTTCTTTTCTCAGATTTGTGGAGCCAGGAGCTAAGGATTCTTCAGTGACATTTTGTTTATGTTTGAAACTGGCCTACCCCAGCTCTAAAATTCACATGTTATACTCCCTTTCTCTAAATGTCATATTATGTCTCCAGCTTCCCACAAAGCAACAATTTCTAGCTTGTCTCCTAAGATAGCAAGCAGATGCCGGCTGTTCTTTGGACAATGGGAGATCAGGGTGAGAAAACAAGAATTGATGGTCAGGAATGGCTGTCTTTGCTCACTGAGGTGTGTCTGACCCTTTCCTGTCATAGCATTTATTACAAATGACTGCTATGCTCAGGTTAATTATATTATTAGCTAAAAGTACTATTGATTTCTATCTGTGTCATTTTTCCTTCAGGGAGAAGTAATGGTGTTACAACTTGAATACAGACCAGGATTCATTCTTATACAGTAACTAACATGCCAAAGAATGAGATGGGTGGGCAATCTATCTGGGGTGGGGGGGTGGGGCAGAAGATATCTTGAGACATTCAGGAAGGTAGAAAAGTAAACCTAGGCATCCAGTAGAAATTACAACAATGAAAAAAAAAGGAAATCTTGTCACAATACATAGATCATTCTGTACTTGCACCCCACTAGCAAACAAGAGACTGGTAAGTAAGGTGGGTTGCATCATATCATGATGGACATATTATCATTTTCCTACCCTTCCCACACCTAAAGATATAAGCACACCAATCAATTGAAAGTTAAAATAGAAACAGACTCTCAGAATATTTTAGACATATATTGCATAACACATGAAAACATATTTTTATGGTCAACTATATTAAACACAATGCAACCCAGGGAAAGATTAGGTTTTAACTTCTTATCTTAAGAACATGTACATTTGCTTGCAGGAACATTTATATAAACACCTCTTATATACTTTGATCAATATTTTTCCCCCCAACACCTGAATAGTACTTCTGCGATACCACTTTGAGAAGAGACTCTCATTCTGCCATCAGTATAAACTTTAAGCTACCTTTGTTATATGTATTTTATTTTCCTATTTATGGCTTATTTTGGGAGATGTCAAACTATTTTTTGTTTGTTTACTTTTCATTTGCTTAAGAGTATGGAGGTTTTTGTTGATGGTGGACAGAATGGGCGTTGGTTCTTACCTGATACGCCTCTTCTCGTTGAACTGCGTAGAGCATCCAGAGAGTGGGAGGTGCTCCAGTCTCCTGTCATACAGGCTGAGATATAATTGAAGGAACGCCCTCCTCCTCCATGTGACTGCTGCAGGCATTCCCCCAGTTTTACGAAGACGAGAGGACAACAACAATCCTCTAACGGAACTGGAAAAAAACAACTCTCAACAACCATAAACAGTATCATTGGCCGAAACAGAATGTCCTACCAGACGGAATAAAAAGGGTGGGGCTGGATGCTCCATGCAGTTCAACGAGAAGAGGCGTATCAGGTAAGAACCAACGCCCATTCTCCGTCGAACTGCTGCGAGCATCCAGAGAGTGGGAAATACCAAAGCATGGGCGGGACTCCGTCTGGGTTGGAATTTCCTCTGGCTCTCTCGCCACCTGTTGAAGGACTCGCCTACCAAAGGAAGCCTCAGCGGAGGCATAAGTGTCAATTCTATAGTGTCGTATAAATGGAGATGGAGAGGCCCAAGTGGCCGCCCTACAGATGTCATGAATGGAAGCTTGAGTAGCCCAGGCTACCGAAGTAGCCGCACTCCTGATAGAGTGAGTGGTTACGCCACTAGGAACTGGTAGAGCTTGAGCCAGATAGGCCTTAGAAATGGTAGCCCTAATCCAGCAGCCTACAGTAGACGGGGAGACTTTGCATCCCATTGTCTTTGGCTGAAAGGAGAGGAAAAGAGACTCAGACTTTCTGATAGGCTGAGTTCGATGGATGTATATACGGAGAGCTCTGTGCACATCGAGGGTGTGCCACTGCCGTTCCTTCTCCACACGGGCTTTGGACAAAAGTTAGGCAGGACCAATTCCTGTGCTCTGTGAAAAGCCGAATTGATTTTAGGCATAAAGACAGGATCAGGCCACAAAATCACTCAATCAGGATGGAAAACACACAGGTCCTTTCTGATGGATAGAGCTGCAATTTCAGATATCCTTCTAGCTGAAGTTATTGCTACGAGAAACACCACTTTAAGGGTGAGATACTGAAGTGAAGCTTCCCTGAGAGGCTCGAAAGGAGATTTAGTCAGTGCCGTAAGGACTTTATTAAGGTCCCAAGTCGGGTATCTGTGAACCATTGGGGGGGCGCAGGTTAGAAGCCTCCCTGAGAAAGGCTCTGATACGAGGATGGTGGGATAGTGGTGCAGACGAGTCACCGGAAACCACCGTCGAAAGAGCCGAAACCTGTCTTCTCAGAGTGTTAGGGGAAAGACCCCTGTCTAGGCCATCTTGCAGGAAAGCCAGAACCTGCGCAACGGAAGGGGAGAGTGGGTTGATAGAAGATTGACGACACCATTTGGAGAAAGAGTCCCAGGTTGCATTATAAATGCGAGTGGTGGAAGGGCATCTCACTGCCATGATGGTAATGATGACCTGGGCCGATAGACCCTCCGATCTTAGCTTTTCCCGCTCAACCTCCAAACGACCAACTGAAGCCACTGCGGATCCGGATGGATGAGAAGGCCCTGGGACAGGGAGATCTTGTCCCGAGGAATCCGCCACGGTGGGGCCACCGACAGATCGTGAAGGTCTGCGAATCAAGGTCTCCTGGGCCAATACGGAGCCACTAGGAGAATCTCTGTCCTCTCCAGAACCAATTTCCGAATCACCCTTGGGATCAAAGGGAGAGGAGGAAAGGCATACAGAAGACCAGAAGGCCAAGGGCAACGCAGGGCATTGTAATTCTCCGCTCTGTTGGTGGGGTAGCGAGAGAAAAATCTTGGTGTCTGGGCATTGTGCGGGGATGCAAATAGGTCTACCAGAGGCAGGCCGAAGATCGTTGCTGCCGGCTTGAACAGAAGAGGATGAAGTCACTATTCCGCTTGGTCCAACGCGGCCCTGCTGAGCCAATCTGCGCGAACATTGGAGGCTCCCGAAATGTGTTCCGCTCTGATGGATAGAAGGTGTGTTTCTGACCATCGACATAGCCGCTCGGCCTCTCGCATGAGACGAAGAGAATGAGTGCCCCCTTGGCGATTGATATGCGCCTTGTTTGTGGTGTTATCGGTTAGAACCAGTATGTGATTCCTTTGTACCTGAGGGAGGAAAGCCTTCAGGGCTAAGTACACTGTGTGGAGCTCCAGCCAATTGATGCTGCAACGCCACTCGGCAGCCGACCAAACGCCCTGGGCTGAAAGGGAGTGCAGATGGGCTCCCCATCCAGAGAGACTTGCATCTGTAGTGAGCGTGACTCTTGGAGGATCCTTGAACAAATGGCCCCTGTTGATAGAAGGTCTTGTCCACCATATAAGAGAGGCGAGGACTCTTGGAGGACCTTTACCACGATGTTGGAGTTGCTCTGACCGGAACATTGATACGGCAGAAGGAACCACTGCAACGATCTAGAATGTAAACGTGCCCATGGAATAATAGATATACAGGAAACTAGTTTTCCCAGTAGCTTGGATAAATCAAGTAAAGAGGCCTTACCAGACCGCCTAATGGACTTGATAGAAGTTTGTATGCTGATGAATCTATCGTGAGAAAGGAAAACCTTCTCCATCACCGAATCAAAGACAGCTCCTAAATGGGCTATACGGGTGGAAGGGATAAGTTGACTCTTTTCCCAGTTAACAAGGAAACCGTGAGCCTGCAGCACCAAAAGGGTGGTAGCAGTGTCACATGTAGCCTGGGTTTCGTTGGGCGAAACAATTAAAATGTCATCAAGGTAACAATGAAGCTGAACTGGAAAGTGCCTGAGGTGAGCTGCTAGAGCTGCTAGCACCTTAGTAAATGTCCTTGGGGCTGAAACAAGGCCAAAGAGAAGGGCCACATACTGAAAATGCTGATTATTATAACAAAATCTCAAGTACTTTGAATGCGAGGGAAGGATAGGGATATGGAGATAAACCTCGGATAGATCTACTGAAGTCATCCAGTCTCCCTTTCTGATGCTCTGCAAAATGGATTGAAGGGTATGCATTTTAAATCTATGTTGGACAATATACCGATTAAACCTCTTCAAATCCAAAATGGGCCTCCAGCCTCCAGAATGCTTAGGGACTAGAAAGAGGAGGGAGTAAAACCCCTCTCCCCGCTGTGAGGCAGGTACGGGCTGGATCGCCCTAATATCTGCGAGGTGTTTGATAGCTGATGACATGAGCTCCTGCTTGGTCGGGTCCCTGGAGAAGGGAGAAACCATGAAATGTTCCGGTGGTGAAGAATGAAACTGAAGAGAAAGACCGAATCTAACGGTGTCTCTGACCCAAATATCTGAAGTGGATGTTTCCCATTGGTCAGCAAAACATCTAAGGCGACCGCCAATGGGATAGGAGGTAGGAGATCGATCTGGGTCTCCGGGACGCCCTATTTCCTGAACCTCTGAAGGGCCTCCTGTAGCTTCCTCCCCTCCTGCCTCTATCACCTGAGTCGCTTCTGTCTTGATAGGCTGGCCGAAAGGACGACGAGGCCTGATATCTAGGGGAGAAGGAATGTTGGATGAAGGGACGAAAGGAGCCCCTCCGAAATGGCTGGGGCCCTCTGGCTTCTGGTTTACAAAAAAGGGACGGTAGAAATTTCTTCTTATTACGCATCTCCATTAATAACGTTTCTAAGGCAGGGGCGAAAAGCTTCCCTCCCGAGATGGGAGCTGAGGCTAGCTTGGATTTATTTTTGACATCTGCGTGCCATTGTTGGAACCAGAGCAGCCGACGGGCAGCCACGTGTGAGGATATGGCCCTGGCCGAGAACTTCACGGAGTGAAAGGTGGCATCAGCTTGGCAATGTCCTGCTGGGCTCTGGTGTTGGAAGCGGGGACATGTTGCTTTAGTTGTTTAAGCCACCTTATGGAAGAGCGGATAAAAACGGAGGCAGCTGTGGCCAACTTTATGGCCCTGGCATCTGACTGATGCGCCCGCTGGAGCGCCAATTCCATACGCTTATCTTCAGGTTTAAGTGCCTCCAGAGCGTCAGTGGGAATGGAAGAAGAAGAAGCCAATCTAATAATAGGGTTGTCTACCTCCGGAGTAGCCAGCAAGGCTGAGAATTCTGGATCGAGATTGAACAGCCTCTTATCTTGGTTAGAAGGGGCAGGAGAGGGGCCAGTCGATGCCAGTTGTCTTGCTACGAGATCGGAGAATATTGGGGGGGTAGAAATTACCTCAGTCTCAATGACCGGATGGGTGAATATGGAGTCTTCTTGACCCCCCCAGGGCAGCTGGAGGCGGCTCCGAAGCAGACAGACAAAGAAGATCTGAAATGTTTTTAGCTTTAAATAATAAAGATTTAAACAACTGAGGTTTGAACAGGCCTACCATAGCCGGTTGCTCAGGAGAAATGCCTTCGTCTTCAGACATTTCCTCCTCCATGGGGTCCAGTGCAAATAGGGGCTCTGAATAGTGTAGTGACCTTCTATCAGAACCTTCCTCTTCCCCTACAGACTGAAAGTCCCCTTCCTCCTCCACCAGGGCCTCCACACCCTCCAGACATGGGACTTCCAATTGGAGAGGTACCTGTCCCAGCTGGGAAGCCGACCCGGTGATAGTTCTAGTGGATACGGATGTAATTCCAGGTGCCATCCCCTGAGGCTCTGTCCTTGAGAGTTGCTGCATGCCTTCAGCGATCCCTTGACGGATGGCGAGCTGCATCCACTCCTTGATACTGTCTGGGATAATAGAAGAAGCCGGGTCTTGGCGTAGGCCCGCTGCGGTTGGTGTAAAGGTTGCCTCGGGGGCGCAAGGGGACTGGAGACTCCGTGTTGAACTACACCTGGAGGGGGAAGATTGTCCGGGTGGGGGGGAATGTACAGAAAGAGAGGGAGGAGCCAGAGCTAAGAAGGCGAGTCCTTCGAATATTTGCTAAATTCTTTCTCCAGAGCCTTATGATGCCTCAAGGCATCCCTTTGGGAGGCACTGGAGGAATCCTTGTCCCTTGCAAGCAAATGGTGGGTCTTGGACTTGGCCTTTAAGGAAGGCCCACTCGGATTTCCCTCTGCCATGATACCAAGAATATAGGAGAGGCGGTTGGTGCGCCAAGGAGTTCGGCCTATCACTCTAGCCGGTTTTCCTTAAGGTTGGGCCATGTCCCCCTTTTGGAAAGGCGAGGGAAAAAAATTTCTTTAACTATCCACCTACTAGTAACAGCTCAAGAATAATCAAAAATATTTATATATATATATAAATATATATATAAAAGTGGGCAGAGCCCGAAGATAATCAAATTAGAAGGAAACTCAGTAAGCAACTTGTGCAAGAGGGGAAGCCAAATCCAACGCTGAGGCCAGAGAAAACAACAATAATAACCCCTAAATATAAATATCCACAGACAAAAAATCAGGGGTTTGAGAAGGCCTCCTAAGGCAGCCTCCCAGCAAACTTGGAAGGTACGTGCCTGCGTCTCTGGGTAAGTTGCGGACAATCAACAACAAGAACCAACAAGGCATAGGAAGGTAGCAGAGAATAACAGGGCCCGGAGCCATGGTATCCTCAATAAAATCAGGCTCCATGCGTCCTTTCACACTGAGGGCCTACCAGCAAACCATGCAACTTCAACTCAGTCAGTCAAAATGGCGCCGACCACAAAGTGCGCCTAAAATGGCCGCCTGTAGTGGCGCTAATAGTACAGAGACGCACCAGCCCTTAAAAGGAGGGAAAAAGGCAAAAATAAAGAGCTGGGAGAAGAAGCAGAGCTTCTTCTAATTGCGTTGGTGGGGGGAAGACGCAACGAACGGTAAATAAAGCTGAACGAAAGGGCTGCTCCTTTAAGGTTGCACACTTTAAGGTTGGCAGAGGGAGCGCACTTTAAGGTTGGCAGAGGGAGAAGGAGGGGGGGTGGGGGGGGGCAAAAGCTCTGACTCCCCCTAATTTCCCCCTAAGGTCGAAAAACTCACCTGGCAAAAATTTGGGACCACACAAATAAGGCAAGGAGCAAGAATTAAAAGAAATGCAAACCTGATACAAGAATTAGGCAATAAATCTGAAATGGCCAAGACACGAATCCAGCTGCCTGTCTGTCGAAGGCTGAGCTAAAACTGGGGAACGCCTGCATCAGTCATGTGGAGGAGGTGGGCGTTCCTTCAATTATAGCTCAGCCTGTATGACATGAGACTGGAGCACCTCCCACTCTCTGGATGCTCGCAGCAGTTCGACGGAGAATGGAAGTAGTAGTAAACAGAGCCACAACAGGGTTTTTTTCTGCCTCTCCCAGTGGTATACATAGCATATTTGACACTTGAAGCAGATCGTGGTTTTTTTAAACTTCCACTTCCTTTATTGTTTAAAGCCAGTTTGGTGTAGTGGTTATGGCATCAGATTGGAAACCAGAAGGTTGTGAGTTCTAGTCACTGCTTTAACCACAAAGCCAGCTGGATGGTTTTGAGCCAGTCACTTCTCTCAGCCCTAGGAAGAAAGGATTGGTAAGCCACTTCTGAAAAATCTACCAAGAAAACTCCAAGGCAGCCACAAAGAGGCAAAACTGACTTGAAGCACGGCATTTTCTTGCATCATGGCTGTGCCAACATTTTCTGCCAAAAAGCTGATTGACAAACAGGAAGCAACATCCCAACTCTACACCTGCCACAGTGTCCTCTTGTCTTTCATAGCATCCCTGCTATTGCCTTTATCTCGGGAATGTCATCACTACCCAACACCCCTGTTGGTATGTCACTTTTCTCTCTGAAGACTTTCTCCAGTTTTCTCTCACTCTGCTGAGAGAGAAAGAGTGTTGATGATGTTAGGGAAAAATATACTTTAAGATAATTGACTCAAACTCTCTGGTACTTTCTCACTTTTCCCACACCACTATCAAGTCACATGAACATGAACATACACTGACATAAATAGAACTTAATTAATGACCAACCGAGTCTGTACTGCATCAAACCCAAAAGTTGGCTCTTAAAGAGATGTTCAACTGATCATAAAAAGAAATATGTTCACAACTTTAATAAGAAAAATACTACTTCAATGGCTTCCAATTGAAATATATTTTATGGCCCAAAATGTCTATATTAAAACTTGCTCCTTAAAAGACCTCTTTCATGTCCCCAAAGGGATTTTTAAAAAATGATCTTATAGCAGCTGTTACATATCTTTATAATGCACATATTTAACGATGGAAATGTTGATTTAGTTTCATATATTTTTAGCAACCAGAAATAAATTTGTTTTGATTCAGAGGCTGGGGACTTTGTGACACTTTGTGACTTCCAGATGTTTCTGGAAAATAATTCTAGTCAGTTCTATAAACTATAAAATCAGCTTTAGCATATATTGTACTAGCCCATTCAGAAACGTGTTAATTGCTGCTCCGACTCAAGAAATACTAAGGGAGCGCCTGGGGTTGGTTCTTCAGAGATTTAAAGACTCGGGTCTCAAAGTTAAAACAAAAACAAGTGTCAACTATGCACTGATTGAGTAGAATTTTTAGGATATTTAATAGATAAACAGGGCATTCACCCCACCAATAGCAAACTGAGGGCAATCAAAAACACCCCAGGACCCCGAAATAAGGTGGATCTCCAAGCGTTCCTAGGCCTTATCAATTTTTATAATGTCTTCCTGCCTCACAAGACAACCGTAGCCGAACCCCTACATCGTTTACTAGACAAAAAAGCAACCTGGGTTTGGGGGCACCGAGAGGAACAGGCGTTTCAACAAGTAAAAAACTTATTGACCTCCGACACTGTTTTGATGCAGTATAATGAGACCTTGCCTTTGACTGTTACTTGTGATGCATCACCTTTCGGAGTGGGCACCATTTTGAGCCACGTTTTACCAAACGGAAGTGAAGCCCCTGTTGCCTATTTTTCAAAAACGCTATCAAAAGCAGAACGCAATTACAGTCAAATCGATAAGGAAGCTCTTGCTATTGTATCTGCTGTTAAACGATTTCATGAATATATTTATGGGCGAGCTTTCACTATAATAACTGACCACAAACCTTTACTGGGAATAATAGCAGGAGATAAACCAACCCCTAATATATTATCTCCCAGAATGACTCGCTGGTCAGAATTCTTGGCTGCCTATAATTATAAGTTGCAACACCGCCCGGGGAAAGCCATTCCCCACGCTGACGCATTAAGCCATGCACCGCTTCCAGAAACCGTTGACGACCCTGCTCCGACCGTCACAACACTGCAGATCGAGATACTCCAAAAACCGCCTCTGACAGCTCGCGATATCGCGATTGAAACTAAACGCGATTCGGTTTAGCACGTGTCCTCAGTTGGGTAGAATGTGGATGGCCATTGGACCAAATCTCTGACAATTACGCCCCCTTCAAAAGTCGACAGACGGAACTGTTTTCCCAGAAGGGCTGCATCATTTGGGGCAATAGAGTCATTGTCCCAGAGCGGTTACAGCGAGCAGTACTGAGAACCTTGCACGATGGCCACCCCAGCATCGTGCGCATGAAAGCACTCGCACGAAGCTATGCGTGGTGGCCGGGCATAGACAACCAGATTTGAAGCCTGGGTAAAGACTTGTTCCAAATGCCAGGAAGTCAGCAATGCCCCACCGAAAGCGGCCCCAACAGAATGGGAAACATCCAGAGGATCATGGTCCCATATTCATCTGGACTTTGCGGGACCTACGAATGGACACACATTTTTATTAACAGTGGATGCCTACTCGAACTGGCTCGAAATCCATGAGATGAAAAATACAACAACCGAATCGGTCATCAGGAAATTGGACAGATTATTTGCAACACACGGATTACCGGACGTTCTGGTATCCGACAACGGGCCCCAGTTTACCACGCTTTCTTTTGAACAGTACCTGGCAGACCGCGGTATTCACCATGCGCTAACTTCACCGGCGCACCCTGCGGCTAATGGAAGGGCCAAGCGCATGGTACAATTCGTCAAAAGAACTCTACATAAAATGGACTATGGCGATATCGAAGACAAAATTAACCGGATACTGCTTTTGCAGCACATCACTCCACACAGCATCACCAATAAAACTCCCGCTGAGTTATTGATGGGACGAAAACTCCGCTCCCACCTGGACCGACTACACCCATCGTACGAACCTGAAAAACTACACGGATCCAGCGGGAAATGCCAAAATTTCCAGGTAGGCGACTTGGTTTTCACGAGAAACTTTTATGGCGACCCATTGTGGGTTGAGGCAACTGTAATCCAAGTAACCGGACCCAGATCATTCCGAGTGAAATGTCGCGATGATAGAATATGGAAGCGCCATATTGATCAGCTGCATTCAAGGCTGCAGTTGGGGGTCTGCGATTCCGGTGATTTCCAAACTGAGGGGGGAGGAGACGCCGAGGAGGCTGATTTTGAAACAGCAGAAGGCACAAGTGGAACAAACGACCGATCAGACTCAACTTGCGAAGAAGGATCGGGGACAGGGGTTAACTTGCCTCAAAGAGATATCGAGGACATTAATGGGAACGGAGGTTTAGATACAGAATCAGAGGCACCCTGTTCACCAGATAATGTCCTACCCCAACAAAACTCTAGACAAATACCAGGAGGACAGCGTAAATCAAATAGACAATCAAAACAACCTGCCTACCTCAAAGACTATGTTACCGCACCCCTTAAATGGAACCCAGGGGGAAGAGGTGTTGTGAATTAATAAAAGTGTTTGAATAAAGCTTGTTGAAACCTTAAAGCAAAGTGCAGGGTTCTGGCCCTACACTTCTGATTGGCCGATAATAGCGATATCGGATTGGTCCGTTCAGGAGAATCTGATTGGCTATTAACGAGCCTTTCTCATTGGCTAAAAAGAGCTAGCGTTCCTGAGTTTTCATTGGCTAAATACCCAAGAGCTTGCCTATATAAAGGGGGCTGTTGAGGCCGTTTTCAGAGCTGTTGCACCATGTTAAATAAAGAGTTGAAGTTCACTGTTCGTCGACTCGTCTCCATTTCTTGCGCCATACACCAAACATAACACTAATTGTTTTAATGTCTTAAAAGCAAAAATGAGTGTTTTAACTCTGTTTTTCCTTACATGTTCTGTAATAACAGACCGCTAACATTTCACAAAATTTAAGGGTCATCCAATTTAAGCAATGGTCTCTTTCATGTTTGTTTAAGTATAAGGGAATACGCATTGTTTTGAAAATAAATCAAGACAGTTATATTTGTATATTTCTTCTAACCCCATTTTCAAAGACACTTTAAAACTAAATAGGATATTTTTGTCCAAAATTCAGTAACATTTATGTATTTAATTCAATTGTTATGTCCTTCATACTTAACAAAGCAAACAAGACAAAATAGGGTAAAAATCACAACAGAATAAATAGACAACTTGGCAAGTTCAGACAACCAACGCTAAAATACACCATCCCCAAGATCTAGAACAGTTAGGACTTTAAAGCTTTCTGGAATACCATCAGGGTAGGAGTCATCTGGACCTATGGGTGACTTTATCCCAGGGGTAGGCATCATAAGAGGAAAGGCACACTTCTTGGATCTTGATAGATGACACTGTTTAATCAAAGGGACCAGTGGAGGTATGGTATTCAATTTTTTTTACTACTGGTTATGTGGGCGTGGCTTGGTGGATGTGGCTTGGTCGGCGTGGCAAGGGAAGGATACTGTAAAATCCCCATTCCCTCTCCACCCCACTAACCTGCTTTCCAGCTCCATTCTCCTGTGCAGAGAAACAAAAAAAGACCCAGCTGATCAGCTGGGACTCCGATCAGCTGGGATTCAGGAGGCAGCGAATAGATCAGAGGTGGTATACTGAACAACTCAAAATTTCTGCTACCGAACCTGTCAGAACTGGCTGAATACCACCTCTGAGGGGAACTCAGACACATAAGCTCTGGGAGCTCATATCAGCAATGCAGAATTTAATTAATTATAAGTATTTAATTGGCACAAATTATTTTATGTAATGCATGCCATAATAACAACACTTAACACAATCCTATTGGTCAAGAATGCTCTTTGGTGTAATATCTGAATACTAATAGGCTGTGAGTGAGTGAATCTCTAACCCAATAGAATTGGATTTTTAAATGTTCACCAACTTCATCAGCATCTAGGAGGGTGTGTCAAAAAGGCCAAGAGGGAAGTTTCAACTGCATGATCAAAGCCTCATTCCTTCATATGAGTGTGCAACACTCCTCCAACTTTTGCCACTGATCAACCTATCATTTCTTCATACTTTTAGATTGTTTGTACAAGATCATAGTTCTGGTTAGTAGAACATATGTGGACTCACAGTTAATTATTGTATCTGAGCCCTGTTCACTACTGCCAGAGCTCAGATTACTATTTGTATGATCATTTGAATACTTCAGTGAAGCAATTTTCAGCCATTCATACTCTCTTGTAAACTAGCTGGTTGCCCAAGAATATCAGGAAATAAGATTTGAGCAGGTGTAAAGAGTAAGAAAGATGCCCTTGATGGAGATATTTATTTAGGAAATTTATTTAGGAAATTTATATTGCCACCTATTCACACATGGAGACTCAAGGCAGCTTACAAGAATATAAAAACCTCATATAAAAAACAATAAAACTAATGAAAGAGAATCATATAATAAATTAATAAAACAATATAATAAAATAACCCCCCCACCTCCTGCCCGGCAACAACATATCACATTTAATGGGCTCCATTCCATTCTGCGTTTCCCAGGCCCGCTGATAGGACCTGGTCTTCAGTGCCTTCCAGAAGAGTGTTAGAGTGTTAGATACGCAACCTTTGTTACCAAAGCAATGAGGGGGGGGGGATATATCTTCCCAACAAACAGAAGTTATTCAGAAGATAGATACCTCCCCAATTCACATAAGTATGAAAAGGTAGAGGAGGTACAGCGCAATCGGATTTGCAAGATTCTTTTATTACAGCCACTTTCAATAAAAGTAGTGTCAACTCATAAAATATTTCTGTGGTCTTTTAGAGTTGCCAACAGAAAGAGAGGGGGAAGCAGTGGGGAGCTTGCATTCCATAAATGTATTCAAAGGTAGTTTCTAGGTGACTGAGGTTTCTGCCAAGCAAAATTCTAACTGGAGAGTATGATTGATGACTCTTGGCTATGGATGTGTCCCATTGGAGAATATGAATTATGATACACCCAGGGGATGGGGGAAAACCAGGGTCAAGGGTAACAATGAATTCTGTGTCTCAGAGTTGGCTATATGCAGGCAATGCCGCATCTTTTAACTCCCAATAAATCATTTTGGAATTTGGCTAGATTTAAATGGGGTAAGTGTCGGAATCCTGACAAGTAGTTTTAATCTTCCTGTGAAGCTGATTTCTAGTCTGGTCTACCTGTTGGAGCTGACATTTGACTCTTTAAAGTTGCCTGTTGGCACAGATGGGACATAGACAATTAGCAGAGTCTTGAATATCTGTGAATATCAACATTCACAAGGAGGTGGGTGAGGCTGAGAATTATTTCTGGCCAAGATATAAAAGGGGGCTGCCTGGCAGATCTCAAAACACCAACAATGGTTTATCAACCAGTCTGCCTGTAGTGGTTTTAAACACAGGTCTTTCCAACCAGCTTTTCTAGTGTTCATTGAAATGATTGTAAAAAAATAACAATAATCATAATCCATGTTTATTCTGGGAGGAAGTGATTTGAAGGAAAATTAGCCCAAAACACTTAAAACTCATCCATTCTTCCCTGGGTATTCCTCGCCTTGTTTATTCAGTTAACATGAATTATGTACTGTTTTTAGTATAAATTGTTCTAACATAGTAACAATAAGAATATAATAATTTATACTAATTGTAGCAGTGAGAGAAGCACTCTAGGACACCAAAATAGATCTAAGACTTTGCTGGGAAGTTCCCTAGTGCCAAGAGACGGAAAGGGAGAATATTCATCACGGAGAAAGAGAACAGAAGTCATAGATTTGCATAGAATTTGCAAAAGCAATGTACATGTACCAGGGGTGGGATTCAAATTTTTTAACAACCAGTTCTGTGGGCGTGACTTGGTGGTCATGTTACTGACCGGGCGTGGCCAACTCAATATCACTCACATCGAGGCATGCATCTCCTTGCCTGGCGTCTCATGGCTGTGGGGATGCTGCAACAGTCTTAAGTGTGAAAAATGATCATAAATCACTTTTTTCAGTGTCACTGTAACTTTGAATGGTCACTCCACACAAGCAAAGTACCAGCAAAGGAGGGGGAAAAAAACTCCAAAGTTCCTGAGACAGGAAGTCTAGTCCTGCCAAGAATGTAATAAGGGTTAACGGAGAGGCAGTTTCTGTCAGCAACACCAAAATGTTTCCTTCCTGCCTTCCTTACAGGATTAGACCAGTAATTTCTTCTAACAACCGGTTCTCCCAACTGCTTAGAATGTTAACAACCGATTCTAGTGAATAGATGCGAACTGGTAGAATCCCACCCTTGATATGTACACATGCAAATTAAACACTACAGTGTACATAGAAATACTATGCACGTCTTCACTCTGAGGAACTGAAGAGCACGAGGATCATCTTGCTGGATCAGGCCAAAGCCCATCTTAATTCAGTATTGTTTTGTTCTCTGTGACCAACTAGATGCGTCTGGGATATTTGCAAGTACAGGATGAAGATATAGTTCTCAATTATTTTCCTGTGACAGCTAGTTGGAACCATAGGGTTCCCCCATCCAGAGGTGCTGTTAAGTCTTCAGGACTAAAACTCCTCGATAGACTTGTTTTTTCCTGAATGTATTCACTCCCCTTTAAAACAGCCATCACATCTTGTGTTACATTTGCATTTTTCCAGCTCTAATATACCCTTTTAAAAGTGGGATAACCAGAACAGTACACAGTATTCCAGATATGAATATATAACAGATTTCTGAAAAGATATTGCAATGTGGCTGGTTTTATTTTCAATTCTTTTCATGATGATTCCTAACACAAAATTCATGTTTTTCACAGCTTTTGCATATGGAGTCAACCTGTTTTTATAGAAAGGTAACATAGGAGGGATTATTGCCCATATAGCCCAGATAAAAGTTGGTAGTAGGTAAGATATATCATAGTCAATTAAAATATGTATTTGTATGGTTTCACTATTCATCCCACTAGCCCTCTCACAATTTTTCTAAACTTTTCTCCTTTGAAGTAATATCCACACCTTAATACAGTCACTTACTGAGTTTAACCACTAAAAACTCATGTTCAACCACTAAATGTTACCTGATTTAAGGATGGGATTCATGGACTCATATGTGGTTTTCACCCCAAACCATCTATTCACCTAGGTTTACCTACATTTAGGAACCTCAGCAAATCATTTGGTGAACCTCACTTTACTTTCTAATGTATAATTAAAATTACCAATCTGGCCATATTTAAGATTCTCAACAGTATAAAAGTGAAATCCAAAGCTTAGGGTTCTTTGCCCTAAAGAAAGTCTGAAAGATTTTTTTTTTTTGTCGTCAGTTCTGACAATTGATCAGAATGAAGAGGGGGGAAGAGTTTCATGTCTTGTAACAATACTTTTTATTGATTCATGATAGCCTGTAATATTACACTGAAAAATGAATAAAATGTGCTATTTTACAAGTAATAAATATAAACAGGTTGTTAGTGGGATTATTCTAAAGAAACAAAATTCATTCATTTAATATAAGAGTACCCCAAATGTATTCCCATTGTCAAGCTTCTCAATCTGGTATCCACCAGATTTATTGAACCACAAATCTCAAGATGGCTAAGTAATATGGGATTCAAAGTCCAACACATCTGGAGCGCATCAGTTGGGAAGCTATCACAGGAGACTTAATGTCAAAATATCAGACAGGAAGTATGGGATGATTTTGTTCAAAAAGGCAGACAGGAAATACGGGAATAGACAAGGAACTAAAAACAGATTTTGTGAATTTAGGCTTGATTTCACACAACTGGCTGAATTATGAGGCTCTAAATAAATCATATGTCTGTCAGAGGGCTAATAACACATTTTATTTGATCACATCCATTTTCATGTGCAGATGATACCAGAAAATTCTCAAACTGTCACTCCACATCTGCAAAAAGCAACGTAAGTATCCCTAATGCTTTAGCCAACCAAAGTTTTGATTCCTTCCCAAGGCAAATTCTAGGAAAGAAGGATACTTTATTACAGCACATCAAAATTCTTCCAGTAAAACCCATGAAAATATTTAGTAAAATCTTCATCTTTGTGGGTTTTTTTAAAAAAGAAATATATTTTCCTCAGCTTCTAGCACTTATGAAAGAACATCAGTGATTCTAATTACAGGCCGGCATGCGAGAGAAACACTCTGATGCCAAATGTGGTTCTAGAAAGTAAGCAGTCCTGACACGTTCCTGCTTGTATGAAAGGAAGAAAAGATGATCAGTAAATATCTCAAGATGTCCAGATAGATTACGGGGCTTCCAGATTAAATGTGTCTGTGGGGTGAAGGGAATTCTAGTCCAGCAGAAAAATTCCAATAAAGCAAGATAATGAGTTTTCCATTATAATGAGACAGAAAAGGAAGCATTAATTGGGAGAGTGTCATCCAATTTTGTTTACAGGTCATCCTCAACTTATGACTGGGCATTTAACGACTATTTGTAGTCATGACTGCCATGGAACAGGTATTGTAAAACCTTGCGCCAGCCTCCCCCAGTCACACAATTGGATTTCAAGCACTCAGCAAGCTGTTTGTATTTATGACTGGTTGCCAAGCTCCCAGCAACCAAGTGATTGCCATTTGCAATCTTCTCTGTCGGCCTTCCCAGAAAATCAATGGGGAATCTGGCAGGGAAAGTAAAACAAGAGGGGATAGAAGCTTTGAGATCCATTCTGCTAAAATGCTGAGCAATTTCCTCTCTGCTGCGCCATGCAGGGAAGGAATATCCTGGTGGAATAGACCTCAAATTTGGCAAAAAAAAAAAAAAAATACTAGCAAAACCAGCATTCTGAAAAGTTCTGAGCCTGTTTCAGAATACTGAGACTCAGAGCATTTCAGAAGGCTGCCTTTGTAGGAGCATTCTGGAGGAGAAAATGCTAACGAATGCATTGTTCTCATAATGGTTCAGAAGCAGTGGTGGGATTCAAATTTTTTTACTACTGGTTCTGTGGGCATAGCTTGGTGGGTGTTGCTTGGTGGCCATGGCAGGGGAAGGATACTGTAAAATCTCCATTCCCATCCCACTCCTAGGGGAAGGTTACCACCAGTTCCCTGAACTACTCAAAATTTCCACTACTGATTCTCCAGAACTGGTCAGAACCTGCTGAATACCATCTCTGTTCAGAAGGCCCTGTTTCCAACTTTCATAGTTTGGAGAAAGAGCCTTTTGAATAATCATATGAATAGGACCCACATGTAGAATGAAACAAGATGACAGAAAGGTAAGTGGACCTAGGTATGGTGGAGCAGGGAATGGGTCTACTCTGTACACCAATGGGGCTAGTCAGCCAACACCTCCCAGGGGTTCCCACACCCCCTAGGCACCACCACACAGTCATTTAATGACCCATGGTGCCACTTAACAGCCACAACAGAGAGATCTCAGATTCTAGTAATTGAGGAAAGTGGTCACATGATTTCCTCACTGAATAACCACAATGACTTATAGCCAAAATTCCAGGATTCAGTTGTGACCATAACAAAAGGACAAAATAAATTTTAGGCAGTGACAAACCTAGATAATATTTAAGGAATTTTTCATGTGTTTTCATTTTGCCTCAAATATCTATACTTGGGAAAAGGCAAATACTTAACATATTCCTCAATTATCATTATAACAAAAAGAATATTGAAATACAGGATGTTCGTGTCATTTCTTACCCAAGCCGTCTGATTCAGAACTCTGAAAATCTTTTTTACTTGTTTGTCAGTGATCAGGAATTCTGTGTATGGTATGTTTTGGATTAGATGACTTTTGACTAATTTAATCACTGTGTTTTGATATTTCATGGAGTTGCTTGCAGTGTTGTGTCTCCTAGATACATTCTATTCTAGGTTAATGCATACAAATGCCCAAAGTTAACTTCATAGTTTAACTTTGTATTGGATCAATTTCTCCAATCTGATGCCCTCCAGAAGTGTTAATAGAAAATCTAGAATTGTCTTAGAGGGCGAAGAATCCAGAAATTTATCTGAATACATCTGGAAAATACCAGGCTGGGGAAGGCTGAATTAGACCATTTAGTCTTTAACACAGCTGGATGAAAGCTAGAAGAAAAGGGAGGGAGGAAAGCCCTCTACTGGTTCCCCAGTATGGCATGTTTTGTTTCTAAATTATGCATTTGGAGTTCCACACTGATACAATGAATGTTATCAAAACCTTGACTTTAGCTGTTTATTTAGAAATCCATCTGCTGTGAGCAGCATTTCTTGGATCTATTTCAGAATCAAGAGTAAATCCATGTGGCAGAAAGCAGCAAAGCTTTTTTGGCATAAATATTTTGGATTCTATATTCCAGCTGCTGCAAAGCTCTATTGCAAGCATTCTGATCTCTTCAGGACATTACTTGGAGAATGTCTGCATGTGTTTCCCTTGGAACCTATAAAAATGGAATGATGCTAAAAGTTTGAAGATGTTTACATAAGAACACAGTATGCTGGTCAAACAGCCACTAAGCACCTTGGAGCCTCCCCTGAATCTGAGCACCATGAATCACTTCCTCCTAGTTCTTTAGAATTTTCCCAGTGATAGGACTATTCTGGGATGCCATCCAGTCTTTTCAGTCTGCAACTGGTCTATCATGTATCTCCCTACCACTCCTGAGAATTTATTCTGAACTGAAATATACATCATTCCTATCTCTCCTCGTTCTAATGCACTTATTTATTATTAGGAAAGTACTTTATTAGTCAACCTGGACAATAATTGTTGTTATTTCCAAATGAAGAAAGAAATAGCAAAATTCTCCTGGGTGAAATGTGGGATTCTTGTACTTTGTTTATTGCAGGGGTTGCCAACCAATATAGTGAATATTCTACCTTTCATTTTACAATAGCTTCTTCCATCTTCTACAATTTCCTCGTTGATGATCCCAAAAGAAGACAGCTTGAAAGAATACCCCCCTTAGGGATTTTTCAGATCAGGATGTGTAAGCAACAGAAGGGAGACAGCAGAGTAACAAGGAAGAATTCAAATAGAAAAGATTCAAAAACACGTCTGAAAGAAAGCCTAAAGGAATTCAAACGTATCCTAAAAATAAAGAAAAAATAGACACTTATTTTGTAAGAGAAAAAAATAGGAGAAATGGAGGACAGATTTTAGCTCTTGAGTAATTCTATCATATATTCCACAATGGATACTTGCAAAACTCGAGTTCTCCTAGACCTAAAGTCTATTCTCATATCCTCTCATATGTAAGAGCCTTGTTATAACTGTGGAGGTAAGAAAGATATATCGGCAAAGTAGTTGTCTCTTGGCTGTATCTCACATATCCACATTTACAATAAATGTTCAGGGAGTGACTCTTATCCAAAAAGAAAATAATGTCTCCCATCTTCTTGGAGCCACCAGTTATTTCTATCAGCAGATTGCTGAATAATGTGATTATAGTGTTGCCTATAATGATTTTGACAGTCCAAACTATTTGCTTGGAAGTGCTACTATGTAATGGAAAGACATGGTCATTTTATCTTGGACCTTTGGGTTAACATGTCAAATTTTGCAATCCCCCAAAAGTGAGTGGGTCAGGTCAAACAAGAGATAAAATGAAATGCATATTTAAATTAAATACAATGAATGTGATTTATTAAAACCAACCTAGTTCCACATCTTCTCAATAAGAGAAGTCTAAGAATGGATCTGGAAGTCACAGCAGCTGAAGAACAATCCAAGCTATGTCTGTTTTTATTTATACGGTCATAATTATTTCTAACTTTGCGTAACAATATTTTGCCAACCACAAGAATTCTGAAAATTGCAATCCCAACACTTCTGGAAGGCACCAGGTTATCAAGGGAAGCCTGTCCTCCATTTCACTTGGATCTTTAATAACTTGTGCCTTTTATAGAGATAGTAGCTGAAGTAGCAGGGTGCAAAAAGACAACACAGTATAATATCAACAGGAGGCTAGTAAACTGGTTGGTTCCTAATTGCAAGAGAATGTCCCACCTACCTCACACAGGCTGCAAGCACTCTTAGTGTCTATTAGTTGCTTGCTTACTGAGATGCCAAGGAGGAGTTAAGGCAGTGGTGGGATTCACATTTTTTACTACCGGTTTTGTGGGCATGGCTTGGTGGGCATGGGAGGGGAAGGATACTGTAAAATCTCCAGTTAGAGGTATTATTTGCTGGTTCTCCGAACTACTCAAAATTTCAGCTACTGGTTCTCCAGAACTGGTCAGAACCTGCTGCATGCCACCTCTGAGTTAAGGACTATTGATGCCAAGGAGATAAGCGCTATTGAATATACATTTGCTTTGACAGATACAATATAACATGCAAGAATAAAAAAAGAGGCATTTCTTTCTGAGCACAAGTACTATGAGTTCAGGAGCACCTAGGTCTCTGTTTGCTAGTGTTTTGCATAACTTGTCTAGCCACATCATTAATTTTAGTTTTCCTCTGATAGAATAAGCAGTTTAAAATATATTTCCATTAAGTTTGGGACTTCACTTTCCTGAATTTGAGAAAATTTCTCTGGAGTAAAGTCTTGGTTGCAGAGTAAAGCATGCTCTGAAATAGATGAATCTTCAGAGTGAATGTTACTTTTTTCTTCTTCTTCAGCAAAACTATTAATATTTCCTACAGTCATATAGACTTCCTTTTCAGAGGAGCTAACTCTGATTAAATCAGATGCCTTGCCAAAACTATAGTATCATCACACATCTTGATGTCATCATGCAAATAAAGCTTGTCTGTATCTCTCTGTATCTCTCTCTCTCTATCATCTCACACCTTTTATTATTTTTACAACTCAAGATGGCAAACATGCTATACACCTTCCTCCTCCTATTATGTTGCTTGGGCCAGTACATCATTCATATCATTTGTGTGATGATGTCATGATGTCCTCCTCCTTTTCTCCAACCCCAATATCCATGCTACATAATGGAAGAAGTGAGATGTACATTATTACTAATATTGGCTACTTTTCAAATTACCAGAGTCACAGTCACCCTAATAAATCCCCTCAAGTGTTCCGGCTTTGAGATTAATTCCAGAGTTTTTTTTTCCTGAGAACCCCTGCATGCTTACTGCTATCTCTAAGAATACTTTTAAAGAGAGAGAGAAAGACAAAGAAAAGAGAGAGAGAAAGAAAATGAAGGAAGGAAGGAAGGAAGGAAGGAAGGAAGGAAGGAAGAAAGAAAGAAAGAAAGAAAGAAAGAAAGAAAGAAAGAAAGAAAGAAAGAAAGAAAGAAAGAAAGAAAGAAAGAAAGAAAGAAAGAAAGAAAGAAAGAAAGAAAGGTGAAATTCAGTCTAATGCCCATTCCTAACCTAAGGCTTGTCTGCTATGATATGCTTAAAGAAATGAACCAGCTTCACTTTTGGCTGCATACTTTGGTGGAAAGGAAATGCAGGATTGCAATCTTTCCCTTCTCTCTCTTTGGGTGCAGGGCTTTCTTTTCAAGGCATCCTGGCCATTCTTTAGGGAGGATGGCAATTACTAAGTGTCAGTAGTGAATGGGTAGCATTTTAAGAGCATTTTTCTTTGCCACTTGCTAACCTTGAGAGAAACCCCACAGCTCCACAGAGAAAGCTTAATTTGGAAGATTCAGTCAAAGTCTACCAATTATTTAGTGTCAAAGGAAAAGGCTTAATCTATGTGATGAAGAAATACATTTTATCTGGAGCTTGTTTTCTCTTAGTAGTGATTTACACAATTGGTCTCTCCAGGCTTTTTTCATAATGTGGTTATTTTTACTTAGCAGTCTCCCTACATTATTGTTATCTTCTACAAGTCTTTCAACAGGAGAGGGGGAAGCTCACTAAGTCCCTGTTGGTGATTTTTCATAAGCCTGGCTGAAAAATATATGTCATGGCAGAGCTGGTTCAAACTGTCCTTCAAACTGGTTTCATTCATAAGAATTATCCATCTGTAGGATCAATGCTGTTTTGCATGTTCTATATTGAGCCACTGTATTGACTGTAACATTGCAAGCTATGCTTCTCTTTACAGATAAATGGATGCCATGCACACCATCAAAAATCTGGATCTCATAGTCAAAGAACAACAATAAATCTCACATGGTAAGATGCCTATAATTTTCATGAGAAATAAAATATTCCTGAGCTATGACATTTTTTCTTGATCTCTCTTTTCCCATATTTCATCCCAGAGATTCCCAAAGTAGCTACTAATCTGACATTTTATTTGTTATACCAAACTTCTATGGGAATTCTAAACATCTGGAAGAGGTTTACTAACATTATCGCACAACTATAATAAATCCTGGGAAGTAGTCATTGAGACTATACTAATATGGCAGAACAAAACTGTCCCCAACTGAATGGCATGCCGGATTTCTTATGCAAATCCCAACATGAAGCAGTGGTTTCAGGGGGTTTATTTGGCTTACCTTGCAGAAAAGATGTGGTCCCATATGATGCTCTGTTTGAGCCAGGAGCTCATACTTGGCAAATATTACAGTTTGCAGAATAAGCATGTTTGATCAAATAAAGTTTACTGCGTGATCCTATACATGTTTAAACTGGTATAAAACCCTCTAAGTCCAATTATACTTATTCATACATACATTTATATTAGTGTAAGCAAATGATTTATATACATATAGTTTATTTTACTTCATGCTTAGTCACATGGCTATTAGCAGGAACCCTGTGAGCATAGACGGAAATATCTAGATAGAATTGGGCTTCATATTCATGTGTATCCTTGTTCTTTGTGTATAGGATTGCTTTTTAATTGTCTGGGTGTAGTTTAAAAAATCCTAGTAAATATAAATTCATTAGAATAGAAATGTTACAATGTCGAAGATGATAGCATGAAGCTGTACATCTTGTTTTCTAACTGAATTATTTTCATGCATAGAGGGATGGAAAATCTTCCATCTTCTTCAAATCTCAGTACCCATGAAAGAAAATTTGTCTTCTGCATCTCTAGATGACTTAGGAAAAAAAAAAAAATTTCCTGAACTGGTATAGGGCTTCTTGCCAGAGCAGGGGGTTAGACTAGAAGAACTCCAAGGTCCCTTCCCACTCAGTTATTGTTATTGATCATGGTTATAGTAAAAAGGGGAAAGTTATTCTGGGAGATGAAAAGAATTGGGTCTACGTCCTCTGCAATTTACCATCACTTGTCCCACAGCCTCAGAAAGATTAAGACCAAAAGTCCAGCAACAGAATCAAGCTTACAAGTAGGTCATGAGTCATGCGAATTCAAATAGCATAATATTCCATTTTGTACAATTTATAAAATCATACCAATCATATTTAACGCAATCCAAAATTCAGTTAAAGGCTAGTGTGCACCCAGTTGACATTAGCACACCTGCTTTTATAGGTGAAATCTTAAGATGCAGATCATTGTTTATGCAAAATGAGGAAAAGGAAACTTCCACATTTGAGGGAAGCTCAAAACCAAGTCTCGCTTTTGAAGAACTACAGCCGCATACAGTAAACAGCAGGTATGCTTTGGATACAAGTTTATTTATATTGACTGTTTCCTAATATGATTTGATTGCTTATTGTACCCTATGACTATCATTAAGTGTTGTACCTTATGATTCTTGACAAATGTATCTTTTCTTTTATGTATACAGAGAGCATTTGCACCAAGACAAATTCCTTGTGTGTCCAATCATACTTGGCCAATAAAGAATTCTATTCTATTCTGTTCTGTTCTGTTCTGTTCTATTTTATTCTATTCTACTGTTATAATATAAATTTCATTAATAAGCACATACAAATTTATAATTAAATATTTTAATTGACTACGTATATCCAGCTGGAACCAGTTACTCTATTTCCCACAGAAGCATCATTTTGAATAGTGAAAATTTGAATAATGAGACCATTTTGTGGGATTAACTGCACTAGTGAAGACCTACCTACACTAACTTTCCTATATTTATTAGCATTTCTTGCATGGTTCCTCTTCTTGTGACAATAGAAGCATGGCTTTAAGAGTATAGAATGCTTACAAGGAGAATCAAAAAGCAATGGAAACAAAGTTACCTGAAATCTTTGAGGTGAATATCAAAAAGAAAGAGAAATTAGGCAAAAAATCAGAATACAAAACACCATGACGAGATTCTATTTCCTTTACATAGTTTTTCTCCAGCTTACAACTTGGTGGCTGAGCTTAAAAGATTTCCTCCACTTATTCCAGAATCTCCTCTTTCCCTTTTCTAGCAAAACTAGGAAAACATTTCTCCGGAGGAGTCACTGGCCTGCCACGGAGGGTAGATTAGATTACTTAAGTGGCAGTTTCTATTTTCTTATTCCTTTAATTCTATGGAACACACACAGTTGACATTTTTATTGGCTTGTTTATGTGAGGCCTAGTAGGATTCTACTTTCCTTCCATCTTTTCTTTCCCCTACACACAGCTGACCTTCCTGTCTTTCCTGGCTACTTTTGAAGAGATGACCGCATTAGTAGTGCAGAGAGATTCCTGAAGTATTAATTGACACATTTCTTTATACAGTAGCTCTTTCTGTCTTACTGTTGAAATTGGATGATTACTTTTAAGACCTTTCAGTATCTATCCACTCATTCATTTAATTTTATTTATTCATATTTGGCTACATTGATGGCCAAAACTTAACAGATTTTTTTTTTTTTGCAAGACCATCAAATACAATACTTCTCTCTTGTGCCATATCCATCATCAGATATTGGCAATCCTATTTTTATCAACAGCCGCACAAAAAAGTGCTACTGAGTTTTGTCCAAACCAGTTCCTTAGTTTTTGAAGTCATGATGTTATTCTTCTGCCTGGACCTCATCAAATTAAAATACTGCAGAGGTGTAAACAAGAGTGACTGTCTCATAAATTAATTACTATTTTTCTCTATGAACACATACCGTCCTATTGTTATCAAAACTTGCAATCTTTCTTGGCCATTTGCCTCTACACTTAGTCCTCCACTTACAACCATAATTGGAACAAGAATTGCTAAACAAGGCAGTTTTTAAGTGATTCACACTTGATTTCGTGACCCTTGTTTTGTTAAGAAAATCACTGCAGTTGTTAAATGAATTATGTAATTGTTAAGCAAATCTGGTTTCCCTTGACTTTGCTTGTTGGAAGCCAAGTGGGAAGGTTGCAAATGGTGATCACATGACCCCCTAGATCAGGAGTGTCAAACTAATGTCATCACAGCGGTGTCACATGACATATTGGGACTTTCCCCCCTTCACTAAACAGGGCATGAGGATGGCCAGTGCGTGACGTATCCAGCCCACGGGCCAGGAGTTTGACAACCCTGCCCTAGATGATGCAACTATTGTAAATACACACTGGTGGAGAAGCATCCAAATTCTGATTGCCTGACCCTGGAGATGCTGCAATGGTTGTAAGTGCAAAACCAGTAATCAGCAACATTTTTTTTTCATTTGACTTTAAATAGTTGCAAAATGAATTGTTGTAAGTCAAGGACTACCTGTATGTTATAAGTCAAGGACTATCTGTATTTTACAGCAATGCTGCCATTGCTTTTCCATCTAGAGCAAAGGAACAATGCTTTGATGCCTTCTTGGAGCTTTGCATGATTTCACCCTGTGTAGGGTAGATATTACAGTTATTATTTTACAGTGCTGGAAAAACTTCTTCAAAAACATCTTTCTTGTTGTTAAGCAAAGTCAGTGGAACTTTGTTAATCTGGTTTAGGATCTTTCTTCATCTCACCCCAGTAAGAAAAGCTGCAGCTGCACCATCACTCATGTAATTTGCACAAAAGGGAGAGCTTGGTAGAAATAGTGAGAATGTAAAAGGTCCCAAATGTGCTTTTTCAAAAGGCACCTGGACTTGCCTTTGTTTTTTCTTGAAGACATTTCACTTCTCATCCAAGAAGCTTCTTCAGTTTGGTAGTAAAGGGCTACAATGAGGGGAAAACTCAGACAGCATAATAAGTTCAGATGGTCCTGATTGCAAGAGAGATTACATCGAAATGCACCCAAGAGTGCATCCAAGCCATATCTATTCCTTTGCAGAGAATTTGCAGCTGAACTATAAAGTTAGGATCATGTTTGGATTGGTAAGGGAAACAGAGAGACCCCTCTCTTCCTCATACTTGCTATCTTTTATTATTACCTTTCATTGATTTTAGTGCAATGTCTTTGTTTGACTATTGCAAGACATTCAGAATCATTAAGTCAGGCAGCATGCAAGATTAAATCTTGATAATGATGACAGTAATGATTATTAATTGATCTGACAGCCTTCATTTTACCTATCTATGACAACGTATAAAAAAAGGGTTTCCCTATTTAAGCACATGGGGGGAATTTTTTTATAGCGTACATATAAAAGACTATACAATATTCCATTTCATCCCTTCTGCAGTTAAAGCACATGTGGAAGGTGATGGGTTTTATTTCTTCACAGAAGGCATTAATTTTCAAGAAATACTACACAGTGGAAAAACTACATCCTGACTTTTCACTGGCTCCAAGCTTGGTTTTCCTATGTTTACACCAAGTGACTGGTTGTACTTCATTATACACCAAGTATTTCCATAGATCAGAGGCAGTGAGTCCTATGTAACCAACATAAAATAAATTACCTCCCTATGATAAATGGTTCTATTAGCAATCCAGATTGTTAAACTCCGATAGAACAGAATAGAGGGAGCACCAGCCCATTCATTCTCCCTCCGGCAGATACCAAGTTGTAAATAGGTTATTTTGTGTGTAAATAACACATTAAAACTCAGCATTAGCTGTGGCTTTTGATAGAGAGGAAATTGTTCCAAATAAATAATCCAGGACAGGAATGTAAAATAAGCCAGATTTAATAGTGCATGCCTCCCGTTGCCATGTTAAACATGACTAAAATGATAAACCCCAGAATGTACTAATAGTAAACCATGCTCTGACATCAAAGTAATGAGGCCATATTTTAACCCAGCTTTAGAAATGCTAAAATTAGTCTTGACAAAGCCAGACATCAGGAAAAAAAGTGCTGCCAACATAAACACCATCAATTTACCAACTTGGTATTTGTGTCATGAGGGGTGCATAGCATTATGGGGTACAAGATGGTGGGGTTTTGATTCGATAACAAGGCACTTGACACGTTGAAACAAGTGTGTGCTGAAAATTGTACAAATATGTATAAATTCA
Source organism: Hydrophis major (assembly GCA_033807585.1). NCBI lineage: Eukaryota > Metazoa > Chordata > Lepidosauria > Squamata > Elapidae > Hydrophis > Hydrophis major. Next base: position 152,132,657 of record CM066328.1, on the reverse strand, counting down.
TGACAATTTCCAATTCCACCAACTAGAATATTTAAAGAGATTTCAAATGCAGATTCTATCTTGAATGTGAAGTTGTTCTTTTAAATGTGAACAGCTCAGTCATGGTATCTCCTGCTGGCATTAATCTTGGCAAGCTTCAGGTAAGACTTCTCATAAAACATAATTGCACAGAAGCCATCAAATGCTATAAGATCAAGAAATCCTATCTAAATATTGATTATGTGCCATCAAGATAATGTCAACTTTTAGCAACCACATAGATACACCTTCTCCAGGATGATCTGCCCCTAATTAAGCCATTTAGGCCTTCCAATGAGGTACCCATTGCTGCTGTAATTAAGCTCATCCCTCTGTTACTGGCTGTTCTCTTCTTCTTTTCCTTTCCATCTTTCCTAGCATTGTAGACAACTTAAAAGAACTAGGTCTTTGCCAATGTGCATAAAATATGATGTTTTAAGTCTGGTCAATTGTATCTTCAGTGAAAATGCTGGGTTGACATATTTCATAATCCATCTGTTCATTTTCTTGGCTATCAATGGTATTCTCATAAATCTTCTCTAACTCCCAAATTCAAAAGCATCAATACTCTTTCTATTCTGCTTCTTCAAAGTACAAAGTTTGCCTTCCACACATCTTTTCTCTTTCATCTTGAGGTCTTTCAACTACTTGTATCCATTATATAGTCAATGTGATTGCTGTGTATTCCATCTGCTACTGTCCGTGTATTGTTCAGTTGTTTAAAGACTGATTTAGCAATGAAGATTTAGCAATGAAGAAATCACTAGATTAGTATACCTTTTTAAGTTGCTGTCGTGCCTCATTTCTTTCCTGAGTCATACAATTCAACTACATTTTCCTTTTTATTATTTTCACTTTGACATTCCACTCTCTAACTGCAAGAATCACCTCTTGCTTACATGATCTGTTGGTTTCTGATTGAGATTGATCATAAAATCAACTTTATCATCTGCTGCATCAGTAGTTGGAACATAAACATAATTGTCATATTAAAAGGTTGTCTGCAAGGTCTAATTATATAATATTATTCAAACACTGATCGCATTGGACCCAAGTATTGTTCTTGCTATGTGAAAACAACACCACGCTGTCTTGTTTTCATGTCTCAAGTAGTAAAGGGTATATATGGTTGAAAGGGTCCAATTCAGGTTTATTTCAATTGTGATACCTAGGATGTCAATGTCTACTTGATTTATTTCCTCTTTCACTGTGTTGAGCCCATTTCAGTGCTTCTAGGTTTCACATTCCCACTGTAATTCCATTTTCAGATTTTTCTTTTCCTGCATGGCAAAGATACATCACGAAGGCTTTAATCTAACAATGACACAAACAAATCCATCTCCAACAAATCCCAAGCTCAGTAGCAAATTGAGAGCCATCTGTCTTGGGGAAATCAACTTCTATATCATTAATCACTTTATCTTAGTTATTCATTTGGGTTTCTTTGTAAAATATATGAGTGGTTTACCACTGCTTTCTCCTATATACAGTAGAGTGAACAGATTTCTTTTTCGGTTGACACTGAAGAGGTTATCTATCTACAGCATCTTTCTATATCACTGCCAGTAATATAAATGACTACCTGCTTTCAGTGGGCACTGTTAGTGACCCTGCTTGGCATACTCTTGGCATACGCTCCTGGCATCCTTCACTCTCAGGAAAAGCATTCTTTCTGCCTCCATAAGGCAACAACAGCACAGCTTGAGAGAATCAGACTATCACATAATCACTTCCAAGTTTTGTCAGATTCTAAATACAATATCCCAACTATTAGGTAGTAACAATTATGAAATTTTAATTTTTTTCAATCATGTTCTGATTCCAAGAAGTAGGAGAATAGAAATAGTTAATAGATTTGTAAGAAAATGGGAAGAGAACACTTATCCTATATTCAAACCTGGAATCAAAATGGCAGCACCAATCACATACTTTTTGCCTGAGTGTGCCTGATATAATTATCCTGAGCATGACTGATATAATACAAAGGTCAAATTATCCTCATGCCAAATTTGACTTCTGGTAATTTCATGAACATCTCTGTAAAATTTTATAGATGGTAGTAGCCAGATTATTTGACATTGCCTTTATCTGAGCAGTACCACTATGGAGAAGAGATCAATATTTGTAAGATGGTTGGTGTGGTGTTGTAGTCACTGTGTCCAACAACCGTGTAAAAGGAGGCTTCAATCACTATGTTGATCTGGTCATTTTGCAGATTTTGATTCTCCATCTCAAACATTCCTGCTTCAGGGATCCTTTAATTCCTAAGCTAGTTTACAGACTTCATATTGATACAGTACCATATTTACAATAATCTTTTGTAACATTCTTGAACTTGAAAATTTTTGAAAATAGCCAGCTATGGTACCAAACGTTTATATTCCTTTGACCGGGAGTCTCACAAACAAGATTTCCTAATTGCTGCTAGATGCCTACACACAATCTGAATGTGTGGTGCTTTGAAAGTAAAGCTACAGGTTCTAAATTTTAAGCAATTTGGTATTTTTGAAATTTAGCTGCATGTTCAATGATTCAGAATAAAAAAAGATATGTTAATGAACAATAATAACATAATTAATAATGAAATAATGTTTTATAATATTTATTAATATTGTATGAATGTTTATATTTTATACCTCTTGTTTTTGCATTTGTTGTTTTATCTGATTGTTGTGTACCATCCAGAGTCATTTTTGGCAAGATGGGGGAACTATATAAATTTGATAAATAGAATAAAATAATATATTTAGAAAAAAGTTATTATGGGTTGTACCTCAGGGATCCTCAACCTCTGCTCCGCGACCTGCTATCGATCCATAACTGGTCCATGCAAGTGATGGGCAAGCATGTTAAGATCCATTTATGCATGTGCGAGATTAGGTTTCATGTGCAAAACCATCCCCTCTCCCTGCCACCTGCTGCCACAATCATTACCTGTCCACAGAAACTGAAAGGTAGGGGACCACATTGCTGTACTTGTTATACTTGAGAATGGTGAATACTGAGTGCAATGTGTCCATGGAGATTCTCAGTCATCCAGGTGTTTTTCTGGTTTTTCTTTGAAGACGTTTCGCTTCTCATCCAAGAAGCTTCTTCAGCTCTGACTTCCCACCATCCAGTCACAACTGAAGAAGCTTCTTGGATGAGAAGTGAAACATCTTCAAGGAAAAACCATAAAGTCCAATTGCCTCTTGAAAAAAAAGCACCTTTGGGACTAAGTGCAATACTATATCAAGGAATATGTCTTTTGTAGTTGGTCTACTTCGGCACAGGTAGATTTATGCCTTCAGTTTAACCATGTGTGAGAGCTTGTGATTCTATGGAATCCTGGTTTCTGTGCAGCCCAAAATATGAGTCTGCCATAAGTAAAGTCACAGCTTCCTTCAACCACGTATGGCAACCTAAGGCCTTGGAATATATCATTGCAGCTCCCAAAAATTTCCAGCATCAGTGCTGAAATCTAGCACAATCTTGTGGTATCAGCATCATCCAATGTATATATTTATTTATGTAAATAAAGACGTAAACTTCTGACTCCTTCACCTCCAAACATTGTTGTTTTACCTGGGGGGGGGAGGAAATGCACTCTTCAACTACAAAAAGATGACCTATTACTGGCATGAAACCTAGTTTACATTAGCCTTTCTTCATATGCAGAAGGATGGCCAAAGAATGACCAAATGTGTCACACAGAGAAAACCTGCCTAAGGTCAGAAAGTAAGGCCAGTAATAGTAAGATCTTCAGTATAATGAGGCTGCAAAAAAAAAAAAATCTGAAAAGTATAAAGAATGTGTTATGAAATAACTGCATAATTTTTAATCCTTCTTGGCAGGAAATTTAAGAAAGACTGGGATTAACGAACACATTTAAAAACAAGTTAAAAGGAAACCAGGCCTAAGAGTTCAGCTCTTCTCTCCCAGGGTTGGGCTCTCAACTGTCTGAACAAACAAACAAATATGTTTTCCTCTCCTGAGGCACTATTTAAAAACACTGTAAAATTAATATATGTATATCTTTTCTCTCCTCACCCAATTTTCATGTCAACAAATTAACATTTTCCAGATGTTGAAAAGGATCCTTTTTTGCACCCAGAATCCAAACATGACAATCCATAAATACTTTTAAAGAAATATTTTCCTGCAAAATTTCAGAGTTTTTTAATATCTTTTCTTCCACTCCATGTCATCTAAGAGATGACATCAGTCAGAGCAGTATAATTTTTATTTCTTCCCTGTTCCCTCCAATCTTTTTTTCCATAACTGAATTGTAGAGCAAAAACTAAGTTTCCCTTTGAAAAAGGAAAAGCAAAGGTTACACATTTTGAAAGTATACCCAGCCCCGCAGCGAAAAATAGTAGGGAAACTTTCTCACTCCCCAAAATAACATTATCTATGAATGAATGAAAACAATTATTTTCCTAGATTGTTTTGTTTAGATGTAAATATAAAGTGAGAAAAAAATAAGGAAATGCATGTGTACTAAAGCAGAGCTGGTCCAGCAATGAGAAATATTTTTGACAGACCACAAAGCAGCTGAAAAAACTTTAGACAGCTGAAGATGCCACTTGTCACATTCCATTGGTCAAGTCCCAGCTAATGTGTTCTTTCAGGTCCTGCTGCGAAAGGTTATTCTATCCCACATAACACAAACAAGGAGTGGGTTGGTATCGAACCAACACAAGCAAAAATGCTATGATTATTTCTTGTTGCTTCCATCCAAAGACAACAAATACCACCACTTTTCTCAGTCAGCTTTTCATAGATGCGAAGTTCAAAGGGCCATATTATTCTGCACATTTAAAACGAATAGGCAAAGTCAGTTGTGTTAGAATATACTATATTTTTCGAAGTATAAGACACACTTCCCCCCCTCCCCAAATGTGGATGGAAATGTCTGTCTCTTATACAGCAAATGTTGCCGAAGTCCCACCCATCTGCCAGCCTCCATCCTTTGGCCTCTGCCTCCCAGCAATTTGCCTCCTTGCAGCAAACAGCCTGGTCAGCTTCAGCATACCCTGATTAGCAAAGCAGCTGATTGTCAGTAGGATCGGCCTCCCGACGATCAGCTTTTTCAGGCTGCAGGGATTGCCATCGCTTACTGCCGCTTCCATGCACCCCATTTTTGGCCACCGTGCACCCCATTTTCATGGGGCATGAGAAGGCCAAAAATGGGGCTTACGGAGGTGGCAGTAGACAATAACCAGGCTGTTTGTTGCAAGGAGGCAAATTGCTGGGAGACAGAGGCAGATTTTTTTTTTTTTTCCTCCCCAAAAGCTAGGTGCATCTTATATTTTGGAGCGTCTTATACTCTGAAAAATACTGTAACTCACAAAATTTGCAAAATATCACAGCAATTATGTCGGCTTTGAATTCTGAGCAGCACTTCAACAATGGATGCCAAGTTAAGGCTGATGTCAGCACTCATTTTATATCTTCATGAAATGCTAATTGGGGTTACTAAGAAAATAACTGAAATTATATTTTGTTAAGCTTGCCTCTTTTTTATGTTATTTTAAAAATGTTTTTAATATTTTACTTGTCCACTACCCAGGGTTCCTCTGTGAGGGAGATGGACAATCTAAAAAAAAAAAAAGATAAATAAATATATAAATAAATAAATTGCCAACCATGGTCTCTGCAGAGAAAAATCTATACAAAATCAAATTCCACTGCTCCCATAGATATGAAAACACCTGATAGGATTTTCTGATATCAATTGTATAAATGCCCTAATATCACTTGTATATATCAATTGTATTGCTATTTATACAATATCAATTGTATTAATGACCATCTCACATGGTGGAGCTCTAGAAGAAAGCAATGAAACACATCATCAAGTTGCTGCCTAAGTTCAAACTGATTTTTTATGGCATATGTTTCTAATACCAACAACATTTCTCATTGAAAGTTAGGTGGGCAAAGCCTTCTTTAAAGTAATATTAGCTGTTTTATTTTAAGAAGCATCGTCGTACTTTTCAGAGTTCTCCCTCGCCCTCCGATTACTTTCTGGTTAACATTACTCATTACACAGCCCTTGTGATCTGCCTTCATCCTTTTTTTTTTTTTCTCTTACCCATTCATCTCAAGCAAAATGCGCATTTCTTCTGACATAGATAATAGAATTGTGACACTCTATATGCCACAAAGCTGGATATCTAGCTCCAATCCTTATCCCAAAGTTTTATATTTGCTCTTATTTTCAGAGGGTGCTTGCTTCTGAAAACAAAATTCAGGAGTCAAAACAAACAGCATAAAACCTGTAAATTACAGTATTTTAAAACAGCACGTTTGTTTCTTTGTCAAAGAGGGACTAACATTTTCTCTTTCACTCTTGCACCCAGTAAGCAACAATTGATCATCAGTGCTATCTCTGGAGAAAATGAATGCATAAATCAGATTGGGCTCAAGTAGCCCTTATTTCAGCTCCACTTTTTTGGAGTCACAGTTGTCTGGCCAAATGCATCATTCTGTGATCACTTGAGATCTGCAAACGCTCCATTTCCATTTCCTGAAACTAAGACCAATAAACGCAGCATCTTAGCAGAAGGATATACAGGGAGTCCTCAACTTCCAATCATACATTTAGTGACTGTTCAAGGTTACAACAATGCTGAAGAAAGTGACTTATGACCATTTATTTTACTTAGGACCGTTGCAGCCTCCACAGGGTCATGTGATCAGAATTCAGATGCTTGGCAACTGGCATGTACTTATGACGGCTGCAATATCCCTGAGGTCATATGATCGCGTTTTGAGACAAGCAAAGTCAATGGGGAAGCCAGACCATGTTGTTAACTGCAGTAATTCACTTAACAACCGTGGTGAGAAAAGGTTGTAAAATGAGACAAAACCTGCTTAAAAATTATCTTGCTTAGCAGCAGAAATTTGGGGGCTCTATTGCAGGCATAAGTCGAGGACTACCTGTACACCTCTGACACTGGAAATTCTAAGCCTTTAAAATGAAGGCCAGGCTTGCTTTCAAAATGAGGCAAGGGATTACAAAGTACCTCCTTGAGTCACCACCGCTGCTGTGGCTGCAGCTGCTAAAGGAACTGGTTTCTTCGTTGGTTCACTAAAGCCATTGTCTTCCAGAAGGACACTTTTCTCTTCTTTTTTCGCAGAAGCCATTGATGTGGATGTTTCCATCTTAGACATGCATATTCCAGCTTCTGAGTCCTTAAAAACAACAAAAAAAGTTCAGGATTTCTTTTTTTTTTTCCATTAAAGACACAAAAAATTGCTTTGATGGAAATGCTTTCATCCTATTCCAAAAGATAATTAAAAGCAATAACAATAAATATTGGTTTAATTGCTCATCAAGATTTCTTTGTTAATTATACCCAGAAAGGATCTGAAGCCACATTTTTCTAAACTATGGTTGACTTAAGATTGATGTATACATACACACACACATTCATACAGGATATACCAAACATCAAACCTGTGGACCAATCACAATGTTTTGTCATTTTTTTTCCAGATAAAATGCTATTGTACTGAGGAATGTTTGAATGTCATGTGTCAAACAAGGAAGTGTTTAGAAGAAAATTGCAAACAATTTAAACTTTTAATGTAATTTGTTTTATAAACTGTCTACGGAGCCTGACTTTGTATATACCCTGCATGTATTCATTCATTTTTCATTCTATTAGAATACCATGCCCTCTGCCTAGTGCAACTTTAGAGTAAACTGCTAGTTAAAATTTGGTAAGTAGAACAATTAGAAACTTCAAGAATATTTGTATCCTTTTACTGGAAACCAGAAAGGAGACTTGTTTACTACTCTCCTGGAGTATTTACCTAATCTAAGAAATCAATATTTTATTCTGGACCCCTAAACACTACAGGTAGTCCTTGACATACAGCAGTTCATTTAGGGACCATCTGAATTACAATAGTACTGAAATAAGTGATTTATAACCGTTCTTCACACTTATGACCGTCACAGTATCCCTATGATCACAGGATCAAAATTGGGACACTTGCCAACTTACTCCTATTTATGATGGTTGCAATATCCTGGGGCCATGCGACTGCAGCTTTTGTGATCTTGTGACAAGAAAAGTCAATGGGGAAGGGAGATTCACTTAACAAATGTGTTACTAACTAGTGCAGTAGTTCACTTAACAAATTGCAAAAAATGGTCATAAAATGAGGCAAAACTCACTTAACCATTGTCTCACTTAGCAGCAGAAATTTTGGGCTCAATTGTGGTCTTAAGTTGAGGATTACCTATATTCAATAAATTATATAATTAATCAAGGAAAGCAATCCGTCCAATGCCCCCTGAAACATTGACACTGAGGCAACATCCCATACCCTGAGAATTCTGCCATGCTTCATCCAGCTTAGTGTTGCTTTTCTAGCAATTGGAGCATTTTTTTTCTGCCTTTGGATAGGCCTCTATCACAGCACTGCATGCAAAGCATGGACTTGAACACTGAGCTATAGCCCAACTCCTGTCCTCCTTGGAAAAAGATACTCTAATAAAGGTGTAGGGCAACAATATTCTAATAAAAAACACTCATGCACCTTAACATCTATTGAGCCACCACTTGGCTGTTGATTGCTGTATACTTCACTGTGCTTCAGTAACTCTTTGTTGTGGTCAGTTGGCAGCAGGTGTGGACGACTGAGGAGAGCGAGGACTCAGATGAGGAGCCAGGACCATTAGGGAGTGGACTGCTGCCTTCAGATATTGGGGGGATTGGCAGAAGTGATGAGGAGGTTCTTGAGGAGCCTGTGCCAAGTGCGCAGGACTGCTCGTAGGAAAGAGCAGCTACAACAGGACAGGTGACTCGGGAGTAAGACTGCAACATAATGGCCCCTCCTTCAAAAAGATAAAAGCCAGTTGTGAAAGGAATGTACTTTGCAGAAGGCAAAGATATTTTGAAACTCCAGCCTCGTGGACATTCCAGTATCCTGAGTTTGTATTTGAAGATTCTTGTATTGCAAAATATTTCTTGTCTGTTATCTTTTGGCAAGTCTCACAGAGTTTGGCAAGGCTTGTGCTTATCACAGCTAATTATTTTGTAAAAGCATTACAAGGTTTCTTTTTCTTTTGGATTGTGTTTGATTTGTCGGAAAAGGGCGTGGGTCAGAACACTCTTATCTCTGAGCCTAACCTGCTACTGGCTCAGAAGGTAATAGAACAGGACTCTAAATTGACAATGATGCCAATCCCTGCTGTGTTTTGAGTTTGAGGGGGTAAAGCATCCATTCATGATGATCATGTGATTGTGCGTAGCATATGATCGGCTGCATATTATTGAGAGTGAGCATAATTTATGAAGTAATCCTATTCCAAATGCCTGTCAAATTTTAATTTTATTCCTGCCAAATTGACCTGATTCCATATGTTTCTATGTCCTAATTTTCTAAACCGATCCCAAATGGTTCACTCTTATTTCAAAAAAGTCCATTACGTGTTTTTATTAAAATAGACTCTGCATTTTTCCCATGCAAGAAACACACATATGCACATAAAACACATATTAAATGCAGTTTTCAAAATACTAGACAACACTTCAACAAGTTCATTTTGCACTTAGGACAAATCAAGGACTCACACTTTTGGAATATTACACTTTTTCTGTTTTATAAGTATCTTGCTGGCTCCAGTGTCCAAACAGAAGAAAAACATTAGAAGTGATATTTATGTTTAATGAGGTTCATACATCTGAGAAGGAGCTGGTCTATAACTTGTGGACCTCCTTGGATTCATGGTAGCTGCTTGAAAAACTAGTTGAGGCTGTGACTGAGGATACTTTCCCCCAGATTTGGTAGGTGCAACAGCTATGGTCCTACTAAGACTACAAAGCCCTAGTTATTGCGACTCACACTCTTATCACTACACTAGATTACTACAACACACTCTCCAGGGGACTGACTTTGAATGTTACTCAGAGGAAAAACTAATACAGAATACAGTGGCCAACTGTTAGCAGGGGAAAACCACTATTGCTAAGGAACCTGTTTTGTGATTGCTGTACTGGTAACCAGTAAACTTCTGGGCCCAATTCAAATTGTTATTTCTTTCTTTTACAGCTTACATGGCACACCATCTGAATCAGTGGGGGGATTCAAAAGTTCCCAGCACTGGTTCTGTGGGCGTGGCTTGGTGAGTGTGGCTGCGAGGGGGAGGTCGCGCGATTCATGCAACACTTGCAGATGCGTTAAAACAGTAAAAACTAAGCTACTGCACCTCGCAGCTGTTTAGCACAGCAATCCGCTCTGCCGCGTCAAACAGCTAAGAGGTTAAAAAGGACTTAGGAGCAGGGGCAGGCAGGTGGGCCCAACTGTAGAGCATCGGAGAGACTCGGAGCGAACCGGTTCTCTGCCAGCTGATCTTCGGCGCTACCAGTACACTAGAATCAGGCCGAACCAGTAGAATACCACCACTGATCTGAATGCATAATGAATTACCTAGTATAAAGTGAATCTGCATTTCTCATGAGATCATCTGGAAAGGGTCTGATCAATACATCATCATGGCATGCAGTTACAGGGTCATGGACTAGAAAGCAGATTTGCTCTGGTGCAGCCTCCATATTGTAGACCTCTTTGCCTCCAGAGGTAGAGTTGGTGTCCCTCACTTCTTAAATGATAGAAGGTACGATAAAAACCTTTCTTTTTAAATAGTCTTTTGTAGCCTAAGTTATATTGGTGGGCATCAGATATTTTTACTGTTCCCAAATTGGCACTAACAAGGGGGGTGGGGAAATTCCTTAATTCACTGGCACCTATAAATTATTTGTCTTTAAACCTTTTAATTTTTCTGTCCTATCAACTCTAGTGTGGATTTAGCTTAGAAATACAATTCTGAGACCAAAACGTTTGGAAAGTTAAAACAAAGTTATGTAAATTAATTAAGATATGAAAAATGATCATAATAAACTAAATTTTACAAGTATCAAAACCTTCAGATACATTAATTCATGAAATTAACCGTGTTTTAAGAATTTCATGGAAGGGTTTCAAAATGATTTCTACATATGTTTTTACCAAATCCAAGTGACATTTCATTCCACATATAATACTATTTCTTCAGATGACTTTAGATTTTCCATTTTAGGCTTGAACATGTCTATTCAAAAGAAAATCTAGATGTATTATTGATTGATATGTACTAAAAGTTAAGTGATTTCCTCAAATAATAAAGTGATTGTAAATAGTTGAATTTAACTAGTATTCTCAATTGTAGAAATATCTATTTTAAAAATGTTGTCTCATACTACTTGCTATTTAGTGGCAAGATATATATAAATGGATAATAATTTGTTAGTTTAATAATATTGTCTGATTAAGCAGATTACAAATAGGATATCAAGTTTTTCGGTTCTTGATGAGGCAGCAAGCTATGACCAAACATTGTTTTCTGAGCAAAAGCAACATTGTGTTACTTTATTGGAGGCCTTCAGTACAGCATGGCTTCGGGTAAATGGACCTGAGTACAAACAGATCCCCCCGATACCTCCATCTCAAACACACCCCAACCAGGCACCCAGATGAAACCCAGCTTCCTAACTAATGATAGCCGTCCATTTACCCGAAGCCAAGGTGCACTAAAGGCCTCCAATAAAGTAACACAATGTTGCCAGCCAATCAAGATACAAAAAGAGCCAAAAAAACAGACAGAAGATATTAGAAGCAGAACACAGCAAACTCCAAGACCAATAAACACAGACCAAGACTCTCAAACAATCAGGATGAAGAAAAAAACCATTCTGGCACAGCAATAGGCTGCCCCAAATTTAAATCTGAAACCACTGTAAAAGTCTAACTCACAGACAAACACTATACAGAAGCCTGATGATGGCAGATGAGATTCTGCTGAAACGTTGCTACAACTTTAAAAGCACCACTACTATGACGTGGGAAAATACCCAAACAAAGCTGAATGCCAGATAGATAAGATAGATAAGATAGATAAGATAGATAGATAGATAGATAGATAGATAGATAGATAGATAGATAGATAGATAGATAATTTCTGAGGTTCTCGCGGGTATTTGTATGTGGATCTTTGGTTATTCGAATTTTCTCCCACGTAAGATTGGAAATATCTAGGCAACGTTTCAATGAAGTCTCATTCAACATCTTCAGGCTTGGTCTTTAGCTCTGTGCTTCTCAGAGTGATGTGAGCTTGCAGCTGCTTCTTCCTTTTAACTGCTAGTGGGGGTGTGACTTGATTGGGTGGGGGCTTGGCTGTGTTCTGATTGGGTGGGGGGTTGGCTGTGTTCTGATTGGCTGGAGGCATGTTCTGTTCAGGTGGGGGCTTGGTTGTGCTCAGGTTAGTCTCAGTTGCTGGGGGATTTGAGCTGGTGAGCTGTGATCTTGCTGTTTGGCTTTGAGTTCGTGGTCGTGCTGCATCTTCATGGTGGGGGTCAGTTCGCTTCATGTATGGCTCAGAGGGGTTTGAAGTAGGTAGTGATGCAGTTGCAGTGCGGCTTCTGGTCCGTGGTCGTTTCTCAACTTCTGTGTGGGTGTGAGTCTGCTTTCTACGTGGAAGTGTGGTGGTGGCATCTTGTGTGGCTCTCAGGGGTGTGGGTCTGGTGTCATTCTTCATGTTAGGTACTCGTCTGTTCATGAGGGCGGGTTTCCAAATGGCTGGTAGGCGGGAGGTATCATCTCATTTATTCATGCTGTGTGGGCGTTTTTCTATCTCTATGGCTTCTCTGATTATTCTGCTGCTGAAGTGTTCGGTTTTGGCGATAGTTCTGGTATTTTTAAAGTCAATCTCATGTCCTGTGGCTTTGAGGTGTTGGACCAGGGAAGAGGTCGGTTCTTCCTTTTTGATTGAGTTCTTATGTTCTTCAATGCGTGCACTTATTCTTCTGTTAGTTTGTCCAATGTATGTGGTGGAGTAGGCAGTGCAAGGAATTTCGTATACTCCTTGATTTTCTAACTCGATTTTGTCCTTAGGGTTTCTTAGGATGGTGGATATCTTTCTGTTTGTGCAGAATGCTGTCTTAATGTTGTGTTTTTGGAGGATCTTGCTGATTTTGTCTGTAGTGCCTTTTATATATGGGAGGAGGGCTTTGCCATTCTCTTGTTCTCTGTCTTGGATTTTGGTTGGGGTTTCTTTTTGGATTAGGTGGGTGATCTTCTTTCTTTGGAATCCATTGGCTGTCAGCACGCCGGTGAGAGTGTGTAGTTCGGTCTCTAGGTGTTGTTTGTCGGCTAAGCATTTTGTTCTGGAGATGAGTGTCTCAGCTACGGAATTGATCTGTGCTGGGTGGTGGTGTGAGACTGCATGTAGATAGTGGTTTGTATGTGTTTTCTTCTGGTAGATGGTGTGTCCTAGGGAGCCATTGGATTTTTTGTATACCAAAACATCTAGGAAGGGAAGTTGGTTGTTAGCTTCTGTTTCCATGGTGAATTGTATTTTGGGGTGTAAGCTGTTGAGGTGTGTGAGGAAGTTGTTCAGTTTTTCTTTCCCGTGTGGCCAGATTATGAAGGTGTCATCTACGTATCTGAGCCAGAGTTTGGGTTTGTGATCATATTTTTCTAGAGCTTGTGTTTCAAAGTGTTCCATGTAGAGGTTAGCGATGACAGGTGAGAGGGGTGATCCCATGGGTGCTCCTTCTATTTGTTTGTATTTTTGTCCATTGTAGGTGAAGTATGTATTGGATAGGCAATGGTTGGTCAGATCTAGGATGTGCTTGGGGGGGTTGTATTTGTTTTGGATGGTTGTCAAGGCTTCTTTTATTGACAACTAAGACTAACCTGAGCACAACCAAGCCCCCACCTGAACAGAACACGCCTCCAGCCAATCAGAACACAGCCAACCCCCCACCCAATCAGAACACAGCCAAGCCCCCACCCAATCAAGTCACACCCCCACTAGCAGTTAAAAGGAAGAAGCAGCTGCAAGCTCACATCACTCTGAGAAGCACAGAGCTGAAGACCAAGCCTGAAGATGATGAATGAGACTTCATCAAAACGTTGTCTAGATACTTCCAATCTTACGCGGGAGAAAACCCGAATAACCAAAGATAGATAGATAGATAGATAGATAGATAGATAGATAGATAGATTTGCTTTAAGATGTAATTTACACCCAAAAATATTCTGCCTATGTCTGCTTCCTCAATCTACACAATGGCTATTCTAGCTTTGACCACCATTCTTTGTGGGTTGAAGGATTATCTGATGTAGCAGAAGTCTACTTGTATAAGTTCCTTAAACAATTTAGAAATAAGAATTCAGTACTGACTAATAAATTCCATTCTCCTTGAGTGATGGAAGCCTGCTGGATCAGAAAAACAGTTATGAAATCAATTAACAGTCTCAACTACACTTTCCAGACATGATTCAACCAAACTAAATATGAGCTTATAGGAATCTTATCACCAGGAACTTGTAGATAGCATATAATCATTTCCTAGTTTCTTCTGAAGAGAGACTTTGGAGAGGTGAGGTATCAAAGCTGTCCCTGAAGCAATCACATTTCATCCTAAAGGTATCTGGTCTTCAGCACACAAGCTGCATGCAAGACACTGTTGTAATGGGTAAAAATAATCTTGAGAACATGAGAAAGAGCTGTAGCCTACGCAACTCTCTGATAAGCCAACAAAATATCTCCACTAATTACATCCTCTAGGTTAAAAAGCTCCAGATAAGGTGCAACCTATAGGTGCATTTGTCCAAACTATTTGTTTGGTATTTCTAGTAACCTAACCCATAATGGACTTTTGGCTGAACCAGAAGTAAAAAGATGATGATTTGTGACATGACTGATTGGTTAAAACAAAGGTGTCAAACTCAAGGCCCGCAGGCTGGATCCAGCCCACAGAGTGCTTAGATCTGGTCCACGGGGCCACCCTGGAAACAGCAAAGGACTGGCCCACAGTGCCTCTGCCCGCAAAAATAGAGCTCAGGAGAGCTGCTTTCCAAGCTCCATTTTCACTGGCAGAGAGTTGCAGGACGCCATTCCAACCAAAAAGGGAGTTTGGGAACCCATTTTCAATGGCAGAGCGCCTTACCACAGGCAACCCCGACATGCATGATGTCAAGCTAGCCATCATGGCCCCCGAGATCAAGCACAACTCTGATAAAGCCCTCAGTGAAATTGAGTTTGACACCCCTGGATTAAAAGAACAACAAAGATGGGAAGAACGGGAGGTTTTGTTTATATTTGTAATTTTAAAAGAAGATGAAAAGTTACTAAATTAGCTTATGCTTTGTGTGATGAAAGTTGGAAGCCAATTCTGAACTTTTCTTTTATTGTCATTTTTCCTTCCAGTTTAGTTTGCATTAGTTTTTACTATATTTAAAAAAAAAACCTCAATAAAATTAATACAAAAGAAAAATCAGTAGGAAGATGATGTTATCTCTAATTCAGATGCCAACCAGATGAAAAGCAAAGAGAGACTGAAAGCTCACAAAACCTCCTAGAGAGTCTCAGCATCTGCTCTGGAGCCAAAATTATATCACATACCTTCTTACTCTTCAGATCCTGAACAGGTTCCACTGACTCTAACCTCTAAGTGACTTTAGTGCTACCATATGGTGGCATAGTTTACTGAGCATTGCAGGAGTGTTGAGCTTGGGCAAGAATAGATGAGCACCAGCTGAAAGCTTAACAAGTACCGGCTGAGCCCAGGAGAAAATTCATAAAGAAGACACACATGGATAGCAGACATCTCACCAGAAACAACATACGTGGTCATTTCCTGCATGCAGAAACATTAACTTAGATTTGACAGTTGGGGCTTCTTAACCATAGTTTTGCATAATCCCTCCAAATATAGCACTATACCAAAACAACTAATTTACAGGTTGAATTTGAAATACTACCTCAAAATATATATTTTTAATGTGTTTAGTTATAGCCAGAGAAAACTTCTTCATTTTTGTCTCTGTCTTCACATCTACAAGACAGGAACCGGTTTAGCAAGACCTTGTAACAATTTTCCCCCAGTAGTCTTGCCAAGTTCTGAAGGTGGACGGTGGATATGGAGCATAAAGTCTGAACCAGTTGGTTCATCAAGAGTTGGCATATTAAGGAAAAAGTGCTGGGCCTCCAGCACTTAAGACTACTCCTAAGTACAGCAACAACAAAGAATGCAGCAAAAACCAAGAAATCAAGCTTGATATATACTGTAATTAGGTATACAGGAAGTGGTCTTGATCGTTGGGCAGATATAACTATATGATATGCTTTTCAGCTTAGGAATACCAGGATCATAGTAACAATACATAAAAACAGCATTTAGGTAAGTGCCAAGAATTTGACAGGATTATTCCCATATATTATGGTGACAGTCTTAGGCCATATAGCCTATGAATTCTGTTTTATGGCACTGATGAAGTTACTTGGTAACATCTGCAAGCAAATTCAGAGAGTATCAAGAGCTCCACAGTTGAACCCTGAACTAAAATATTCACTTGTGGCAAATATTGGGACACAAGTATATGAAAGTGCCATTTGCTTTATGATTTCACTGTGCGTGTGATTTTGGCATCAATCATTTTTGCGGCTCTTGTTGATTGCAGAGACTCTTTCAATGTATGAAGCTGCCTTAAACTGAACCAAATGATCCCCTCCATTTAACCCTCTGATTAATAATACCTCTATGGTTGGAGTTTCAATTCTCCAATCTTACTGGGGACAAACATTAAAACTGCTGGTAAGTGCTATGAATGATAGCCACTATGGTCCAAAGCTTCTCTGCTCCTCTTCTTCAATAGATGGGGGAAAACAGCATATAAACTTAAGCAAAGAAGTTATCATAATCTAAGTGTCTACCTAGGAAAAAACAACTCTCTAGTAGTTAAGTCACTTTAATCAATTCTTGCTAGGACCTTCAGGCATCTGAAGGAATGACTGGATACTCCAGACCTGAGCTAGGCATATAATGCTGCTCAATGATGCTAGTTTTACTGTATTACCTTTCCTGATACGACAGGTAAGATACCTATAGAAAAGTCACCTTGCCAGCCTCATTGACAAATTTGTTTATCCTTATAAAACTGGCCACTAAATTGTTACTTTACTTTAAAAAAAAAGAGAAAAGAGAAGAAAATGATATTTTTCACCTGCTTATGTGAAGCAGGCGCCTCCTGAGTCAACTTAACTTCCAATGACAACATGGTGGGTGTGGGTATGTAATTCTCCTGGCAAACAATGTAGAAGTGGACTTACCATGATTTTTTCTAACGTCATGAAAAGTTAAACAATGTTCCAACCTAGTCTAAACACTTGGTAATCCTGAAGATCTCCCATCTAAGAAATTACCTTGGTTAGCTTTTTCTCAAGATTAGTCAAGATTAGCCAGATTTCCCCTTACAGTTACCATGAGAATATTCCCTTCTCTTCCCCCCCAAATAAAAATTTGTGATAGACATCCCTATCTTGCTTACCTCATGCTTGTAAACATAAAGTACATTTGTCAAGAAGTTTCTAGTTCTCACTTTTCATAATAGGGTATTCATTTTTGTCTAACATTCTAACCTTAAGTTTGTAATGCCTTGTTATTAAATAGCTACTTTTTTCATATGAACAACGGTATCTCTCTAACATACAAATCTATCCACTGGTTTTTATGTGCACAGTTTTTCCACAGTCTTGTGCCAGATCTAAAATTTATAAGCTCAGCAACAGATTGATGGTAGGGGAGAACCATTTGGCACTGAAAAATCCAAAAGGAAATCTTACCTATTTGGAAATTATATAACAAATGAATTACCTTATGCAACATCTGAACTTTCCCTCCAGTCATAACTCAAAGTAAGAACTCTTGGTTCCATTACCAAGCCTATTCATCTGTATGACTTTCTCTGCAGGCAGAAAGTGTGATTGTTGTGTTTGGGAACTGAAATATTCCACAGTGATGTTAACATGTTCAGAAATGCCCAGCATCTCAGTAAGGAAACTGCTGTATGATTTTGCCCTGGATGACTCTGGTATTTTAACAGCTGCATTACATAGACTGAAAGAAAGCTACCTCAATGGGACCTGAATAAACTAACAAACTGTGGAAAAGAAAGGCATTTTAAACACTTCTTTAAGTGTAGTTGGTATTCCTGTAATGGTCAAAATAGCATTCTAAGGACTAAAGCATATTGAATATTGCAGGAGGCAAACTATCTAAAAAGGTGACCAGTATATGCATTAGTCTGGGGGGAAAACCCATTCCTGGAATGTGCTCTAGTCTAGCACACTCAACATACACGAGACACACTCAGTCTATGTACATTTGCACAATGTTACAGGGGCAGTTTTACCAGTAACAAACCTGAAATTTCCTTCCCCCTCCCTTAACCAGTTGTTTCATGAAGCTAAAAACGTGCAGTATAATTTATCTGATCCAACCTATACAATTACATATACAGAAGGAAGAAAAGGGACAAAGAAAAAAAAGAGACTCCATTGAGCCCTATGCCATTTTCCACCCACACATATATAGCTGCACATGAGACTTCAGAAATCGAATCCACAATAACATAGCCTGCAGATTCCAGTGAGTTAAATGTATTTTGAAGGCTGAGGGACATCAATAACTCTTAACAAAAGTGTTACGCAAAACACATTGCTTGATTTTGGCCCTATTAAAGTCTTTGCTTAAGACCTCTTTCTCCTGCATATTGATCTCAGTTTTCTCCTCTGGGTATGTTGACTAGGAATTCTGGAAGCTACATTCCTCATACTTCTGGAGGCATGCTCTAGTGGAGGATTGGGAATCAGCCAAGAAAACTCTAGAGGAGGATTGGAAATCATTTCATTGTTCATGTATTCTCTTCCCTTTTCTCTTTTCCTGAAAAGGGCAAATGAAACAATCAGAGGACTACAATTAATCCACATGAAGAAATACTACATGCCACTACTTTACAATAGACAAGAGGTGAGCGAAACAAGGGAGAAGAACGAAATACAGTATATAACAATAAGTAATGAAAATGGACAGAGCCAGCACATTCATGGTACTATAACCCAAAGTCTCTTGATGACTGGAAGATGCCATCATGCATGACAGAGAACAGGAGGTGATTCTTTACCCAGCACATGTAAACTATAGAAATTGCTACTATATTATTGGTGCACCAAATAAAGAAAAATAAATGAATGGAATGATTGGTTATTAATCAAGAAAGTTATGTGTTACTTCCAATATCAGAGTGATGAGAAGTCAACCTGCCTTCACAGGATTTCAATCTGACAGCTACATGTGACATAGACTGCAGATACTGATATCAATATCGGTCTCAAACAGGATCTTCCTGAAGAAAATGCTTATCTTAGTAGGTAACAAATGGGCGTTGGTAAATTTACCTAAGAACGCCTATCTATCTATGCTGCTAGAGAGCTCAGGATGGGTATGACTCCTCCTGATGACATCATCAAACTGGGTCTGTCCAGTATAAAAGTAGCAGCCTGTGAGAGAAACCCCCCAGCTTTGGCGAAGATACTTGACAGACTTTAGTGAGTGTCTCTGAAAGCCAAAACAGAATCGTGAACCATAACATACCTCACCATAATCTGAATGCAACAAGGGAGGGGCTGGGCATTCTAGCAGCATAGATAGAAAGGGCGTTCTCAGGTAAATTTACCAACGCCCATTCTCCTCCATGCTGCTGCGAGAGCCCAGGATGGGACATACCAAAGCCTTCATGTCCTCGGTAGGGTCCTTGTCCGGTCTCTCACTCCGAAGTAGGCTTTGGCCCTAATCTTGGCCGCCACCTCCCTTTGAACAGACTGGGAGCGTTGTCTCCTTCTCTTTGCCAGCTTGGGGGCCTTGAGAGATCAGGTCTGAAGGCTCTGTGTGGACCTTGTCTTGATCCATAGTATGCATAAACAGACACAAAGGTGCTGGAAGCGATCCTCACGATGTGTTGTCTATGCAGTAGCCTGAATAGGAGCTTATGAATGGTAGAAGCTGGCCTTTGGGGGATGATGCCACCTAAAATGGCCGCTCGCTACTTTCTTTAGAAGAAGGATCTTTCAAAATGGCCGCTCGCCACGTGCAGTTGAAGAAGAAGCCTCCAAATTGGCCACTCACAAGAGCTACAGACTACACAGGGGTTAAATTGCTCCTTAGACTGTAAATAGTCCCAAACGGCAAAATCGGCAATAAAGTGAAAACTGTGGTTTTAAGGATCAGCTGAGAGGCGCTGTTATCGCCGATGCGATCTTTACAATTGTGGCGGTCGAAATCTCTGAGGGAAGACTGGGGGGGAGGATCAAGGGTTGCTTCCTACTTACAGTCTCCCTCTGTTGAAGAAACGTTGAATTCTCGGCATTGCAGGAGAGTGGAACCCCACTCTCCTGAAGGCACAGCTAAACCGGAACTATGCCAATGATTTAAGATAGCTTTCACTTTTGCTGCTAACTAAACTGCTTTCAGAGACACCATCTTATAGTCATTGAAAGAAGCTGAGTCAAAGCTGGGGGGGTTCTCCCACAGGCTGCTACTTTTATACTGGACAGACCCAGCTTGATGATGTCATCAGGAGGAGTCATACCCATCCTGGGCTCTTGCAGCAGCATAGAGGAGATAGGAGGTCCCCTAGCCTCTTCCCTTTGGTAGAGGAAAAGGATTTTTGTGTTTTAAAAAATCATGGTGTGAAATAATAGACGAGCACTAGGAAATTGGCTCCAATATACAGTACACACTCCTGAGAGTCTGATTAAAGATTGAAACATATGAGAATATGGAAGATCTGAGGAGCAAGGAAGAAGCTTTGTTCCAATGATCCATTCGTCTCTAAGGAATAAGTAACAAGTCTGAGCTAGAAAAACCAAGTAAGATTACTTTTATCTTGAAATGTGTGGAGCTACTTAGGCTTTATGATCTTTGATACACATGGTCTCTGATGTACATTTTCTCTCTGTAAACTCAATGATTGTGTGTTCTAAGAAACAGACAAATCCCATTGTATGGTCTGCAGAGAGTCTTAACTTTTCTTGTGCAATTTTTGCACTGGAAATTCTCTTGAGATACTACTGGCAGTTCTAATTTTACTTTTTCCACCATTGACAATTTTGCATGTGACTAGTTAAAAGTTTTAAGGATTTCTATCTTTTATTTTTTTCCTCCTTTAGAAAAAATAAATTTGGTCTACATCTTGTGAGATTACTCTGTTTCCTGAAGGAGGAACGACACATTTTCCTAGTCACACATCCCCATACTACAGACCTAAGATGTAATGCTATAGTTTTCTTTCTTTCTTTCTTTCTTTCTTTCTTTCTTTCTTTCTTTCTTTCTTTCTTTCTTTCTTTCTTTCTTTCTTTCTTTCTTTCTTTCCTTCCTTCCTTCCACACTACACTTCACCTTTTCTTCCTATCACACAAAAGTATGGAATTTATTTATTTTATTTTATTTGATGGCTTATCTATCTCACCTGTCATAGTTGAGGGCAGGATGGAAGATAAAGTGATTCCCCTAAAAATGAGGGAGCTATACCAAGTAGCTCTACCAAAGCGGAAAGGTGGAGCCAGATTGTGCAGATCAAGATTTCTGAAAGAGGTTGAAGACTTCCAACATTTTTTTACCCTACAGCAGAGGTGTCAAACTCTCATCATCACAGTGTTGTCACGTGACGTATCATGACTTTTCCCCCTTTGCTAAACTGGGCATGGGCATGGCCAGCAATTGATGTATCCAGGCCATGGGCCATGAGTTTGACAGCCCTGCCCTACAGGCTCAACCAAGCAACACAGAGACAGTTATTTGGATCACTGGGGAACATAACTGGAATGATGCCAATGTGTTTGCCTCCTGCTTATGGGTTTCTCAGAAGCAAATTGTTTGGCACAATGGAAAAAAAACTAACTGGAGCAATGAAGCCTTTGGTTGATTCAGCTTTATTTTAAAGGAAAATAAAGTTTTTTGTCTTGGTCTGTGTGAAGCAGTTGGCAATGTTTAGTATTTAACAATAAACATAGATTAAATTTAAATTAGGAAGTAATTCATCAAGTAAAGTCACAAAAAGAGGAAGGGGTAAAAAATGAAGAGAGAATTATATTCACCTTTTCATATGAAATATGGAAATGATTAAATATCTTAGGTCAGCTTACCCTTTTTCAAGACATGAGTATATTCTTGATTCAAAATAGAATTTAAACCAATTTTTTATTTTTTAAAAGCTAGTATACGGGTAAATAGTGATAAATTACCACTTTCTGTGAAGCCAAACTCTTTATTTTCATTTTTTAAAATCTATCATTTATCACTGGCTTCCTTTGCATAAAACAAATTTTGAGCCAAATGTTTTACTACTGACTCAACACAGTGGTATATACACACACACACACATACATACATACATACATATATACATACATACATACATACATACATACATACATACATACACTGCCCACCATCTTAGTAAAGCTAATACAAAACTGATTTGACACATTATTGCAAAATAGGCCTTTCTCAATTTATTTCTCTTACCAGTTTGTGCTAAGTGCCAATTTTAAAGAAATGTCTTTTTCTCTACACATTGCTATCAATATCCAGTTTAGAAGCCAGAAGTACTGGCTGCATGTGTACAAAACACTAAAGCATTTATATAGCACTGCAAGACTGAATGAGAGCAAGATTTAACCATCAGACTCTTTCTTTCTTTGAACAGGCTCTAATTTTTACATGGGTCATGAAAACTTACCACAGTTTTTTTGTTATGTCCTAATCCAGACTGCAATGTGAATAGCCTTAACTATGGTTATTTGAAACAAACCAGTTTCAACCCTTAGTTGAGGAATCTGGCTTGCTTTCATAAAACCTATTTACAATTCAATGCTACATAAGGTTTACATATGAAATTAAATTATGTTTAATCTAAACCAGAACTTCAAGCTTGCAATCTTTATCTTGCTGCCACTTCAGAGAAGCACTGAAAAGAATGCAAGACCATGAATCACCATGGTTAAACTAAGGTTCTCTGTTTTATGAAGAAGCACAGTAGCATGTCACCAAATTGAATTGGCTTAATTTCAAGATTGGTGGTTGGCTATATAGGATCTATAGGGTATAATGTCTTCACTATTTTGCTGGACCTCTTACTGCTTTCACAAGGACCCTCTGATTTTTTTTTTCTTTTATCCAGTTTCTGTAATTTTTTTTTTATTTATTGTTTTTCTTAGTTTTAAGTTGCACTGTATTGTTAGCTGCTTTGAAAAGCTCATTTGCAGGGGAAAACTGAAATTATTTTTAGAAATAATTTTACTGCCTTTGGCATATATAAAATAAAAAATCAGACAAGAAGTACAACTAAGATGATGATAATGCAGCCTACCAATTGCAGCCATATGTTGTGTCGATAAAATGGGTCAGTCAATTTTTCTGTGGCAGTTATTAAGTGAATGTGGCAATCGTAGAGCAAACACTGCTGTGTTCAAAGACTAACAGCAGTCCTCCCTCCGGTCTGCCGCCAACGCGGGAGCGCCGATCGCTCCCATTGGTTGATGCCGTATGACAGCCGGCTATAAAAGGGAGCTGTCAAACGGCATCAGCTGTTGCCGCCAGCTGGCTGTCAGATAGCCTCGGCAGCCGCAGCGACCCTTTATTCACAAGAATAAAGTTGTTAGCCTTTAGCCTGGCTCCGTCTCTCTTTGTAACCGCCGCTCCACAACACTGGCGACGAGGGCGGGATACAGCTAAGACAACCAGGCAGGAAATCGAGCCGAAGTCACAACAAGAAAGAGCCGAAGCCGCTACGAGCTGATCGAGTCACCGCTACTGACGCTCTCCAAAGAGCGCGAAATTTAAAAGCTCTCTCAGCTGAGGAGCCGAACGCCGCTGACAGGCGCAGCCAGAAACGCTTTTCTAAAAGCAAAAACTCTATTTTTTCCTCAGCTGAGGAAACCAACGCTGCCACTCTAATGGCCTCTAATCCGACATTCCCGCACTTCCAACTGGGGGCAGAAACATGGGAATCATATATGAATAGATTTGAATGTTTTTTAGATGCCATTGATCTAACTGAAGCCACGGATCTAAGGAAAAGCGCCTATTTTTTAAGTTTCTGTGGGGCCATAGTTTTTGACACAGCCTCTGCGCTAGTGTCCCCACGTTCTATAAAGGCTATTCCCTGGGATGAGTTGAGAGAAATCTTGTCAAATCACTACTCCCCCAGACCCTCTAAGATAGCCAGGAGACTGGCTTTTAGAAGAAGAACTCAGGCTGAAGGGGAGACTGTGAGTCAGTACATGGCAGCATTGAGATCTGCTGCCATACACTGCGGTTTTAGGAACTACCTTGAGGACATGCTGCTCGATCAAATTGTGGGAGGAGTAAGGGACCTAAAGCTGCAAAGGCGGTTACTGGCTAAAAAAGACTTAACCCTAGCCTCAGCTATTGAGGAAGCTCAGGCTGCTGAATTGTCAGAATTATCAGCAGCTGAAATGCATGGGAACACCCCTAAGCAAGGGCAGGCTACAGTCCATTACGATGAGGTCTCCCAAGAAATGGAAGAAGAACCTCTGGAGGTAAACCGCCTCACGCGTCCAAGACTACCTAGGAAATACAACAATCAGACAGCCAAACAGCAAACCCCTTGTATAAGCTGCAGGGGCAACCACCATAGGTCAACCTGCAGGTTCAGAAATGTTATCTGTCTGAACTGCCAGAAGAGAGGGCACATAGCCAGGGTTTGCCAAGCTGAGCAGGCCTCCATACAAAGACCTCAAGTTTCTGCCTCCTACCAAAGGCAAGTGGAACATTGTTACACTTGTTACCACGCAAACAACAACACCTCTAGGCCTAACAAATTAAGCATTTCTCTTTTTATAGAAGGTAAGCCCTGCCGAATGGAAGTAGACACCGGGTTAACCCTCTCCATCATTTCGTGGGCCTCCCTGAAGAAGTTGCTGCCTTCGCTCTCAAAAAAGAAGCTTGACCAACTGCCACCTGACTCTTCGAGACTACCAGGGGAAGACCATCCCAGTCCTGGGTAAGGAAAAATTCCTCATTCAATTCCAAAACTTTAGGGGTCACTTGCCACTGGTGGTTGTAGATGGTGCCCTTCCTAGCTTGCTAGGATTAGATTGGTTTCCTGCCCCAGGCCTCAATGTTACAGGAATTCACTCTGTGGAAAATTCTGATGTAGATGCCCTTTTTAAGGACTACTCTGATGTTTTCAGCAGTGAACTAGGCTGTTATTCAGGCACCCCCATATCTTTTGATGTGGGTCCACAAGCCACCCCAATTCGTTTGAAACCTCGGAGGGTACCTTTCGCCATTAGGCCTAAGTTAGATGCTGAATTAGATAAATTTATCAAACAGGGGTTACTAGAACAGGTAGACTTCGCCAAATGGGAAACCCCTATAGTCACCCCTTTAAAAAAAGATGGCAGCGTGAGAATTTGCACTGACTATAAGACGTCCCTCAACCGTTTCCTACAAATTAGCGCATACCCAGTACCTGTAATCCAACACCTGCTCCACTCTTTTGAGCCAGGCATAATTTTTGCAAAGTTAGACATGTCCCAGGCATACCAGCAATTTCCCGTTGACCAACACACTGCTGACCTACAAACTATAGTTACTCACAGGGGCGCATTTAGATGTAAATGTTTGCAATTTGGAGTTAGCATAGCCCCTGGCATTTTCCAATCGCTCATGGAAAGAATCCTCCAGGGCCTACCTGGGGTGGTTCCATACTTCGATGACATTTTAGTTTCTTCCACCAACAAAACACAACTTTTACTCAGAGTGAGATCTGTCCTTGACAGGTTCAGGCTAAACGGGCTTAAATTGAAAAAAGACAAATGCACCATTGCCACCAAACAGGTAGACTTCCTGGGTTATCGAATTGATGCATCTGGAATTCACCCCATAGAGAGTAAAGTTAGGGCTATTCACGAGGCACCCACTCCCTCCAACAAAACTGAATTGCAGGCCTTTTTGGGACTCCTTAATTTTTATGCTTCCTTTTTGCCTCACAAAGCCTCTGTAACTGAGCCCCTACATAAGCTCCTAGATAAGAAAGCCCCATGGCAATGGGGACAAAGGGAAGCCCACGCCTTCCAAGCAGTTAAGTCTCTCTTAACTTCAAACTCTGTGTTAGTTCAGTTTAACCCAAACCTGCCCCTAGTGCTAGCCTCTGATGCCTCACCCTTTGGCATAGGAGCAGTATTGAGCCATAGGCTCTCAAATGGATCAGAGGCACCCATTGCCTATTTTTCAAGAACTTTCTCCGCTGCAGAGAGGAACTACAGTCAGATCGATAAGGAGGCCTTAGCAGCTGTAGCCTCTGTAAAAAAATTCCATGAGTTCCTTTATGGCCATAGTTTTGAACTTGTAACAGATCACAAACCTCTATTAGGACTGCTAGTTGGGGATAAGCAAACCCCACAGGTGTTATCCCCAAGAATGACCAGATGGACTCTATTTCTGGCCGCCTACTCTTACACACTGGTACATCGCCCGGGGAAGACCCTGTGCCATGCTGATGCCCTCAGCAGATGCCCCCTGCCATCACCAGTCGAGGATCCAGCTCCCATCCACGCAATCTTCGACTGCAATGAACTTAACCTACCAGTCTCAGCTGGGGATATTGCTGCACATTCCAAGAGGGACCGTGTTATTTCCCAAGTGCTGGACTGGGTAGGAAGGGGGTGGCCTGACATTCAGTTCGCCCCTGAATTCATGCCATTTAAGACCCACAGCCAGGAGCTTTCTTCACTACAGGGCTGTCTGTTATGGGGGACAAGGGTGGTCATACCACCCACCTTGCAAGAACCAGTTTTAAGGGCACTGCACGAGGGTCACCCTGGCGTCGTAAGGATGAAGGTCTTGGCCCGCAGCTACGTCTGGTGGCCAGGATTAGATGCCCGGATTGCCAACTGGGTTAACATGTGCCAGCCCTGCCAGGCAACAAGAGCAGCCCCACCAGCAGCTGCCCCAACCAAATGGGAAGATTCAGGGGCCCCTTGGGCCAGGCTGCATGTAGACCTGGCTGGTCCCATACAAGGGAGGACATTCCTGGTGGTTGTAGATTCATTCTCCAAATGGACTGAAGTAGCCTTGTTACCCTCCACCACAACACTGGCTGTCACAAGGGCCTTGACCAGACTGTGTGCTACTCATGAACTTCCTGACACATTAGTTTCAGATAATGGCCCCCAATTCAGTTCTAACGAGTTTGCCATCTTCACAGCTAATCTGGGCATCAGACACGCTCTCACAGCCCCCTTTCACCCAGCAAGTAATGGAATGGCAGAAAGAGCTGTCAGGTCTGCCAAGGAAGTTCTGGCCAAGCTGGGCCAGGCAGACTGGCACGCCAAACTGTCAATTTACCTACTCACACAACATGCCACCCTGTGCCCTTCCACCAACAAGTCCCCTGCTGAACTGTTAATGGGCAAGCGCCTCAGGACCACCCTGGACAGGTTGCACCCCCACTACGCTCCCAGCACGCCACTAGCCTCTGACAGCCATGCCAGGGAATTCGCCCTGCAAGACCAGGTGTACGCCAGGAACTATGCGGGGCACCCCTTATGGCTGCCAGGGCAGATAGTCTTTGTTGCAGGACCCAGATCTTATAGAGTCCTTCTGGAAGATGGCCGAAGGCACGTAGACCAGTTGAGGAGGCGTTGGAACAAGACTGCCACCGAAATCCCGGTCTACCTGCCGCCGGACGACCCGGTCTACTCACTGCCAGCCAACCCACCGAAGGACCCGGTTTACCTGCCGCCCGACAACGCAACCAGCCGACCGCCGCAGGAAGACTCACCCGAGCAGTTGCCAGAAAGCAGTCCAGGGATGGCCAGCGACCCTCTGCAGGTTCCAGTCACCGCCCGGGATGAACAAGACGCACCAGCCGCCGACAAGCCTCAGGAACTTCAAAGATCGGGCCGCGAGCGAAAGTGGCCATCATGGCTACAAGACTACACATGATCGTGGCCAGGGGAAAGGAGTGCTGTGTTCAAAGACTAGCAGCAGTTCTCCCTCTGGTCCACCGCCAACGCGGGAGCACCGATCGCTCCCATTGGTTGATGCCGTTTGACAGCCGGCTATAAAAGGGAGCTGTCAAACGGCATCAGCTGTCGCCGCCAGCTGGCTGTCAGATAGCCTCGGCAGCCGCGGCGACCCTTTATTCGCAAGAATAAAGTTGTTAGCCTTTAGCCTGGCTCCGTCTCTCTTTGTCACCGCCGCTCCACAACAAACACTATGGTTGTTAGGAGAATCAATGGTTTTCTATGAGCAGTTTTGCCAAAAACCAGGAGTCAGTTTTCAGCAAAACCATAATAAAATGTGGGCACATGACAGTGGTGGTATTCAGCTGGTTCAAACCGGTTCAGGTGAACCAGTAGCAAGGATTAGGCATGGGTCGCTGAACTGGTAGTAGGTTCTGGCTGGTCACACCCCTGACCCGGTCGCTGCTGGCTCGCTTGGCCCGCCTGCCCGATGCTCACTCACTCCGCCCGCCTGTCACTTTCCCCTTAAGATATTTCTTTTCTTCCCCTCCTGACAATCAGCTGTTGATACATCAGCTATGCCAGGATTCCCCTTGCTGAGGCCCTTCCTGAGCCCCAGGGGAGCCTTCTGGGACCAAAAGCGCCTCCCAGGAGGCTCCCCTGAGGCTCAAAAGGCCTCCAAAATGGGTTGGAGGGTTGGCTGCAAAAAAGCAAAATAAAAAAGCCATGCCCACCCAGTCACATGGCCATGCCCACCAAGCCAGGCCCACAGTACTGGTAGTAAAAAAATTTTGAATCCCACCACTGGCACATGACCATGGAATACTATAAACTGCCATAAATGTGGCCATGTTACTGAGTGCCTGAAGTTCAGTCATGTGACCACAGAGGGGACCCAACTGTCAGAACTTTGAATATAGGTAGTTTCTAACTTCTGGGTCGGCTATAACTTCTAATGGTTGCTAAGTGACTAGTTATAACTCAAAGACTAACTGTAAAAGTATATTTTTAGCTATGGTCCATATATAATAGGTCCAGATTTCTTCAAACGTAGAAAAGTTCCCAATTTTTAGTATATACTATACATTTACATCTTTAAACTTTTAGTTCTTCTCCAAGTATCATATTAACGAATTTGTAAATGTTAATTTGGAGCTATACTACATAAATAAATGTACAAACTACTCTTAAGGAATGTTTCCAACCTTAATTATTCAACTCTTGAATTCTTAGTTCCATTGGTATCCATGATAGGTTAGTAGATACAGGCAGAAAGCCACACTCTGTTTAGCTATATACTCCATGTGTGGGACTTGTGATCAAAAAGGCTACTGTGGAAATGTGTCCTTATTCCCTTTGACATGACACAGCTTTTGTGCATGGAGAAGATATCAAAGAGAACCATCACTTGGAGAACAACTTTAGATATTTCTGAGGGCATCTAATTGATTTCTTGCATTTTTCAGATGTATGGATGTCTAGTACTAAAGACATTCAACAAATCTTTCATAGAATAGAATCACTGAGTTGGAAGGGTCCTAAGAGGTCAAACCCAACCTCCTGCACACAGCAGAATTCACTAACTATTCTCATCAGATAAGTGTCAAGCCTTCATCTGAAAATCTCCAGTGAAGAAGAAACCAAAAGATATCAATATCTTTTTAAATTGGAGTGTACATAACTGAACACAATACTCCAAGTGAGGACCGACCAAGATAGAATGTACAGGTGAAATTCGAAAAATTAGAATATCGTGCAAAAGTTCATTTATTTCAGTAATGCAACTTAACTTAAAAGATGAAACTAATATATGAGATAGACTCATTACATGCAAAGCAAGATAGTTCAAGCCACGATGTGTCATAATTCAGATGATTATGGCTTACAGCTCATGAAAACCCCAAATCCACAACCTCAGAAAATTAGAATATTGTGAAAAGGTTCAATATTCTAGGCTCAAAATGTCCCATTTTAATCAGCTAATTAAGCCATAACACCTGCAAAGGGTTCCTAAGCCTTTAAATGGTCTCTTAGTCTGGTTCAGTAGGAATCACAATCATGGGAAACACTGCTGACCTGACAGTTGTGCAGAAAACCATCATTGACACCCTCTATAAGGAGGGAAAGCCTCAAAAGGTAATTGCAAAAGAAGTTGGATGTTCCCAAAGTGCTGTATCAAAGCACGTTAATAGAAAGTTATGTGGAAGGGGAAAGTGTTGAAGAAAAAGGTGCCCAAGCAGCAGGGATGATGGCAGGGGAGAATTGTCAGGAAAAGGCCATTCAAAAGTGTTGGGGACTTTCCCAAGAAATGGACTGAGGCTGGAGTCAGTGCATCAAGAGCCATCACACATAGATGGATCCTGGACATGGGCTTCAAATGTCGTATTCCTCTTGTCAAGCCGCTCCTGAACAACAAACAACATCAGAAGTGTCTTAACTGGGCTAAAGAAAAACAGAACTGGTCTGTTGCTCAGTGGTCCAAAGTCCTCTTTTCTGATGAGAGCAACTTTTGCATCTCATTTGGAAACCAAGGACCCAGAGTCTGGAGGAAGAATGGAGAGGCAAACACTGCAAGATGCTTGAAGTCTAGTGTGAAGTTTCCATAGTCTGTATTGATTTGGGGAGCCATGTCATCTGCTGGTGTTGGTCTACTCTGCTTCATTAAGTCCAGAGTCAACGCAGCCGTCTACCAGGAGATTTTGGAGCACTTCACGCTTCCTTCCACAGATGAGCTTTGAGGATGCTGACTTCATTTTCCAGCAGGACCTGGTACCTGCCCACACTGCCAAAAGCACCAAAACCTGGTTCAATGACCATGGGATTACTGTACTTGATTGGTCAGCAAACTCACCTGACCTGAACCCCATAGAGAATCTATGGGACATTGCCAAGAGAAAGATGAGAGACATGAGACCGAACAATGCAGAAGAGCTGAAGGCCGCTATTGAAGCATCCTGGTCTTCCGTAACACCTCAGCAGTGCCACAGGCTGATAGCTTCAATGCCATGCCGCATTGAGGCGGTATTTGCTGCAAAAGGGGCCCAAACCAAGTATTGAGTACGTATGCATGCTTATAGTTTTGAGGTCGGATATTGTTCTATGTACAATCCTTGTTTTATTGCATGTAATATTCTAATTTTCTGAGATTGTGGATTTGGGATTTTCATGAGCTGTAAGCCATAATCCTCACAATTATGACAAATCACAGCTTGAACTATCTTGCTTTGCATGTAATGAGGCTATCTCATATATTAGTTTCACCTTTTAAGCTGCATTACTGAAATAAATGAACTTTTGCACAATATTCTAATTTTTTAGAGTTTCACATGAAGTGGAATAATTATTTTGCCATTTTTCCCCCCCTGGTCTTTTCAGTGATTTTGGCTGCTCCCCTTTCTTTGCAACTTTCCTTGTAACAGCCGGCAGGAAAGGTACATAAGTGATTTAAGCTATGGCAATGCAATTTCTAAACCTCTATATAGAACACCATGCAAGCCTAAATGTACAAAAGTCCACACTAAAATATGAACAATTAATGGTGGTGAATGTACGTAGGGAACCTCATTTTTTCTCTTCTCCCACCCCCCAGAAATAGGTGGAAAGGTCATGAGATATAGGCATCTTGCATTCGAACAAAGGAAGTTATATTTATGCTTTCAAAGTCATGCTTTTATCATCAAAGATTCTCTCTCTCTTACAACATAATTTTAATGAGAAGAAATGTCAGAGCAGATACAGTCAAGGTGGCTATACATTCCTCAAAACTAGGGTCAAGATGCCATGAAAAGATACAAGAAAATGTTGCCTAAGAACTTCCTGGCATCAGAAATGATAAATCAAAAAATGCTGGCATGTTACTGTTTACAATGTTATCAGCAGCAGTTTCACTCCTTCTGAATACCTACCACAAAGTTTCCCAACTTTGGCAATCTCCAGAGGTGTGGATTTCTACTCCTAGAATTCTCAGCTGGTTATGCTGGCTGGGGGATTCTGGGAATTGAAGTCCCAAGATTTCTACTTGGCCTAACACAAAAGCCAAAATATATCCTTGCTCTTGAGATTTAGATAAACTCTGAGATGAGGCTTCCCCCTCCTCGTTTCCAATCTTGTAAATCACCTTCACACATTCAGCACAATATTACCGCCACCCTGCATTCCACTCAGAATTCTGCATTTCTGAAGCACCTAAGAAAGATGGACTGGATGAAGACATTGATGAAAGCCATTATGAGCATGGCTTGCTTGCTGATTGCTTTAAAAAAAAGTACTCCAAAATAACAGAAGTAGCACAGACAGAATGGAAATTCCATTCGTGATTCTCATTAGGAGGTGAGTTTAAAAGAAAGGTGTCCAATCTGGGCAAACTCTTTAACACTTGTGGATTTCAACATGGCTGGCTGAGGAATTTTGGGAGTTGAAGTCCACAAGTCTTAAAGTTGCCAAGGTTGGACACCCCTCATTTAAACCCCAAAGAAAGGAAAAAGGAAGAAAATATTGTAGGATTTACTGGTCAATGGGAGAAATGGGGATCTTCATTGTGACACTATTTTTTCTTTTCAAAAAACTTATTTTCCACATAAATATTCAAAAAAGCAACAGAGGGAGAGGGAGAGGGAGAGAGAGATTTGATTTTCATTTAATCCTATGAAAGAACTCTAGGCCAAAGAACTCTCCCCCACAAAGGATACATCTCCCCAGGATCCCCGTCAGCCCACAGTGTAATTGGATCTGTTCATTTCACTTGCTTTATGCTCTGAGGTGAGGCATGCTGTCAGTATTTCCATTACACCCCTAGCACCCTGGCTCAAACAAAAATCCGGAATAACAGACCTGGAGGGCGTTTTTTCCAACTTAAAGCAAAGTTGGCTAGAAGCCATTTGGCATTTGATCCTATATCATTATAATAATATTGCAAACTACGCATTTTTTCTCGTTTAGCTCTCCGTTTACTTCAGACTGCAAAATATCTAGGAAGCTTTGACCTGTGAGACTTTTCATCCTGCATTTTATAACCAGTGACTAGATACATATGGCAAAAGACTACAGTTTAGCACACCATGGAGATCTTAGAACAGTAAAATGGAAGAACTGGGAGAGGCCATGAGAATCATCTAGTACAAATCTCTGGCCAGTGCAAGGATCCAAATGCACCACACCTTCACTGCTGGTTGCATTTGTATTTGAATAGGAAACTAATTTGGATATGTGCAACAAGTCCACTAAGCCAAATGCAGACTTCTAATTATGTGATGAAGCTTTTACACATATCCTTCTCTGATCTCCTAAGTAGCCAGCAAAACAAAGAGGCTTACAGAAGTACCAATGAATTACCATATGTGTTTAGCATATGCTTTCATCGGGAAGCAAGGGACCTGCTTTGAAACTGCTTATGCTTTTGGACCATCATTTTGGTCCTTGTAATCGTGGCCATTACAGCATCCTTGTGGTTACATGATCATGATTTAGGTATGTAGCAAACAAGTCACTGTCACGACATTACAGTATCCTATGAACATATGATCACCATTTGTGGCCTTCACTCACAGCTTCCTAACAAAAGCAAAGTCCATGGGGAAACTGGCAGGAGGCTGCAAATGGTAGAATACAACTGTATAGAATTCATCTAATGATGGTAACTGGAACTCCTGGAATTGTTCTCATAAGATAGTGAGATCATGTGACATTGTGCCTTATGACAGTGTCACTTAGGAACAGAGTTTCCAATCCTAAATTTCTATTGGTAAATGAGGACTAGCTGTAGAATTTCCAGAATTCCTTGATAGTAGCCAAGCGTTAGGGACACTGTCCTCCAAGCACATCTGAAAAGACTCTGATTGTGTAAGGCTGGCCTAGACTCTTCTTTGTTACCAGGAAGTATTCCTATTGTGACTGAAGACTTGTTTGAACTTAGTGAATAAATGAGAAGGCTTGATGGTTTAGAAGCATTGCTTTAAAACAGGGGTATCAAACTGGTGGCTTGCAGGCTGGATGCATCACATACAGGGCACGCTCATCCCAGTTCCTCAAAAGGGAAAAAACATTACGATACAACACGTGACAGAAATATGACACCGCAAGTTTGACACCCATTTAATCCAGATTAACTCACAAAGTGAAGACAGAAAATTATCCCATAATTTTACAAGTGCGTGTGCCATTAACAATCTTATGGCTGCCTCTGTAAATAAGGAAAGCAAGGTCTCATAAAGGAAGTGATATAGGAAATCATTTAATTGAGCATACCTTTTGGCGTATTCCACTCATAAGAATAGAAATATTAATTGAAGCCAGTTTCATTCATCCAACTGTCTGGTCAACTGTTAACCAGCTGTACGCATTTGAAGAAGCTCACAAGCTGTGACAGGAGAGTGATATGGCTCTTCCATTGTTGTACTTTTGTACCGGTACAGAGGACATGCTCCCTTGTTCTCAAGAGGTAATCTACAATCCCCAAGACCAGTAGCCACTAAAAGATTGGTCCTCTATGTGTTTGTCCTCTACCCTTTTAATTCCACTTAAAAGTGTAGATCATCACTTCATGTCATTAGAACAAATTCCTTAGCTTGATTATGTATTGTGTAGAGAAGTGTTTCTTTTCATTGCTTCCAAGTCTCCATGCATTTATATCCAGTGGATGATGAGTATAGGGGCAGGCACTGTTTATGTAAGAGAACAAACTGCTTTATTCACTCCCCCACCACCATTTATGATTTATTTAGTACTGTCATATATCTTTGAACTAAAAAAACAAACACGCATATTCAATTGACTTTCCTCATAATGTAATGTCCTAACAATTTAATTTTTTTTCAAGTTTCAAACAGAAGCCTGCACTATTCTTAATAGGAGAAACTAAAAAACTGAACTGGGAATCTTTGACAGAACAAAGATCTGTCTTGGCATTGAGTAAGGCTGCCCAGCTTTCCACCTGTTTGTGATTTTGAACTTGGAAATGATATTGCTAGGATAGCTGGCCAGATAAGGAGCAAAAAACAAAAATTAAAAATCAGGGAAAATCAAGTTTATTATTTGCTTTTAAAAAAAACAGGAATTTTGCATCTATCTTCAGAAGAAAATTCTGCGCTTGTAGTATGCTAAATTTTCTTCTACTATAATTCCAAATAGATTATAAAATTCTGTTACTCTCCTAACTAGTCACTAAGACACACCTCTTTCACACTAATGCCTCATTAAAATGATTTCCAGAGTTAAACCTTTTATTCCTAATGTAAATGACGTGAAAGATAATTATTAAATGTCACTTTTGGAAATCAATTCATTAGTATGAGTTGAGCTGTTTTGCATCTGTTCAAGAATATGTATCCCAATTAAAAATTGCAACATGATCAGTCAAAGAAAACTGATTATGTTTTGTCTTCTACAGATGCCGTCAAGCAGGAAAAAGGCAATAGATACAGAGAAGGGGGAAAAGAAAGGGTAAGAGCAAACTAAATATTTACATGTTCAGTTATTCTGGGATAACAGCTTCCAAACTAATTCAGGTCCCTGATTTGTTAACCCAATAAGAGGGTTAATCTGAAGCAAGTGAGAAATATAGCCCGGTTTTCATCTCCCAATGTGATCGTGTAACCCATGCCAGCATAAACACATTCCTCTGATTTAGCAGATGGACATCATGAACCAAAGCCTTTATTGCCTGACCTGGAAACTTGAATAACTTTCAGGGCCAGGCTGGACATATCCTAAGAGATACACAATGGCCAATAATGACATTCCTTCCTTTTGAAAGGGAAAGAATGGCTTTCATGCTTAGGAACCATAGGTGACAGAAGCAGTGGATTAGACAGATGGGTCAATGGCCATTCCATACCCAGATGACTTTGAGATTGTCTCCTAACATATATGCTAAAAATGATGTAGCTCTATCATGCATCTTCTTTAAAGCAAGATTGAGGTAATACACAGATGGAATTGCATGATGTCTCCGTCATATTCCTACTCAGTAGTACCATTATTATATTTCTAAAGTATATAATCAGCATTCTTGAGACATAACACAAATTAAAAGTATATTCTTCCTCGAAGTGAGCTGGATTCCTGATGACCATATGGATACATCCATGCTGTTTTCTTGGCAAAAGCATAGAAACAATAAGAACCATGCAAAGGAAGAAGTATAAACGACTCAGATTTCCTTGCTTCCTCTGTTTAAAATATAAAGCAGTTCTAGGTCAGCATCCATTTAAACAAATGCAATGGAAATATAGTTTTATTGTGTATTATTTCCTGTTCAAGAGACCAGCCAAGAAAGCCTCACCATGAGAAGCTAAAACAAATGCCGTGGAAGAGATGTTTCTCAAGATCAAGCCAGGGGAGAAACTGGGTGTGGAGCAGTTTTGCAAGGGAGTTTAGCAGTGGAAAGAACAAGTCAGCCACAGATCCCATTAAAACAGCAGATTTTAAGGAAGCAATTGAGTGCACTTTGCTTTCTTGCAATGATATTCTAATTATGCACGTTGCAAATATGAAAGGACTGCTTTTCTTATTAGATAAGCAAAATAAGAGCTTTGAGGAAGACAGAGCGCAAGTTCTCCAAGAGCATTGGAGACTGAAAGAGGTTCCCAAGTTGAAAGGATACACTTTTGAGCACAGGAACAGCAAACAAATGGGGGGGTGGGATATCCACAATGGCCTTTGCAGGTGCTTTAAAAGGAGAAGCCCCATCTCCTCAAGACTAGTAGAAAGCAGATAATGGTGAAGTGATTAAGCACCTCCCTCTTCTGTGTTCTGGATTTAATGATGTCTTTCTTGAAGAGCTGCAGCTGGGCTGCAGGCTACAAGTTCATGGGAGGTTATTCTGCTCCAGACATTATCATTAGCAGGATAAATAAACACGTTAGACCAGACTTGTCCCCTCTCCCCCCACTGTTCAAATGTAATGACTCTCTGAATCCTCTCAGTAGTAGGAAAAGTTACAAAGAACCACAGAGCTAATTTTACCTCTGAACATTGTAAACCAGAAGTCTCCCCATCCCGTCCCCACATGCACATACACATACCTTTTGTAATCTAGCCCTATGTGCAACATAAGTTTTCTCTCGGGTCCCAGTGAAATGTTTAATAAAAGAAGACCTTGATGATAGCTGATCGGCCTTTACTTTCTCTAAATGCACAATACACTTTTTCTGCTATGCTGTAAAATATTTAAATATATATTTAAAAAGGCACAAGTGGAAATGTATTGGTTTATTGTAAAACTAGCACTAGTGATATAGTAGCAAAGTTGGCAGGAACTGGTGCAGTATGTTTCAGAAAGCATGCAGAGTGTGAACCATAAATCTCAAGTTCTCCCTGAACATTACCCATTTTCAGCAGCCTACCATTTGTTCATTACCACCCTTGCGCCATTGTTATTACTTCACAAAACTCAACACATATGATTGCTGATATTCTGACCCTCAACTGCCACAATATGTGAAGCCAACAGTCTCACAGATTGCCATTGATGGATATTGGTTTCTTTGCCCAATTTTTGCCATAAATTACAAATTCTAGAGTGCTGGCCACATTATGGTTGTCTAATTTTTGGCTGGAATAGTTGGAGCAGTTATAACCCTAGAATGTAGGTTCCTTAGGTAGTGAAATTGGTTCTTTAGGTCACTGAATTCAAACTCTCTACTCAATATAGGTACTCAAAGCCGTATTAGAGCTATCTAGCTTCTCCTTGAACAGAGAAGGGATCATTGCCTCTCTGGGTATGTGGATAAAGATTCTGAGTCACCCAGATAAAATTGTCTGAAGGTTGTAGTCCAATGTGCAGGACTACAAAATAGTCAATTGAAGTCATAAGAAGGCAGAATGTCATAAAATATTAGAGACTTTCTATCAATAAAGAGTTTTCACA
The DNA here is from genome assembly GCA_033807585.1 of Hydrophis major. NCBI lineage: Eukaryota > Metazoa > Chordata > Lepidosauria > Squamata > Elapidae > Hydrophis > Hydrophis major. The sequence goes on along the minus strand of CM066328.1, from coordinate 152,094,900 downwards.
ATGGACAAAAATTACCAAATCACACAGAGAGGTTCTGAGTCATGGCAACTAAACTTATTTTCTTGCTAGTTTGAGATGTTTCACTGCTCATCCAAGCAACTTCATCCATCAGAGCAAGTTAATTAGTTAGTTAGTTAAGAATATACTGTAAGTCCAGTTACCATGACTCAACCTTCAGACAACTTTACCTGGATGGCTGAGAATCTTCATCAACATACCACAACACACTTTGGAGGAAAAAAAACCCCTGAGGTTGGTGTGGAAGAGTTGGTACATTCCAACAACTCTCTGCCTTACTGACTTTTTCTGACTGATGAAGGTGTTTGAATGAGCAGCAAAATATCTCAAATTAACAAGAAAATAATGACTCAGCACCTCTCTGGGTGATTTTGTAATTTTTTTCCATTGTGAAAAGCTCTTATTGATAGTCTCTAATATTTTGTGACAATCTGCTTTCATATGACTTCATTTGATTGTTTTGGAATAATCACTAACAGAGTTCGTTATCATTTTTTATCTGACACTCTTTCAGGTATTTTGAAGATTGCTCTCATATCATCCCGCAGGCTTTTCGATCTAAACATATCCAATTTCTTCAGGCTTTCTTCATAGGGCTTCCCCGATCTTTTCTGACTTTTTCAATCTGTTCAAATTTATTGGAATCCCTAAAATGTGCCCTGAATTGAACAAATATTCAAATTAGAATCAATGCAAAATAAAATGGAAATATTATTCCCATGATTTGGAAATTAAACTTTTATTAATGAAGCCAAAAATGGTGTTTGTTTTTGAAGCTACTTCATACAGATGACTCATATTTACACTGTTGGCTTATTATATTTAGGAATAAATTAAAAGTTAACAAGAAATTAGGATATCTCAATGCAAATTAATTGATTTGCATCTTGCAATTTGGGAATTATTGGATTGTTTGGTAGAAGGTATATGGAAAATACTGGAGTTGAGACTATCCCAAATATGCTTTCTTTCAAAAGGCAACTTAATTTTCTTGTTTTCTTTGAAGATGTTTTGCTTCTCGTCCAAGAAGCTTCTTTAGTTCAGTTCAGTTCTTCATGAACAGAAGAAGCTTCTTGGATGAGAAGTGAAATATCTTCAAGCAAAACAAGAAAGTCTAATTGCCTTTTGAAAGAAAGCACCTTTGAGACAACCATGACCTGGGTGACTGAGAATCTCCATAGACATTAGGATTAAGAAGCAGTCTTAGAAATTGAGAAGATTTAGGAAACATCTGGCTACTTTTCAAAAACCTTGATGTAGCCCACCTGTCTGATTTCCCAGTCAAAAAAATCTTACCTATTGTTATGTTTTCCAATATCTAAACATCCTTCCTTTTCCCATTCAATAGCTGTTGCAAAAATGCAAATATTCTCAGAAGCAAAATATTAAATTTAAAAAAACTATTTTTTTTCGTGGGAATGATTTACTTTTACTGCAAGACTTGAATTTCCTTGAGTTTCTTTGGCTCTAAAACTGAAAGGATTGACTCAATATACATAAAACATTAAGTAAGATCAAGTATGATTGCAGTTTTCATGACCATAGATAAAACCTTGAAATTATGAGAGCTGTGTGTGTGTGTGTGTGTGTGTGTGTATTTTCTTCTTATTTTCGAATCCAATGCCAAAGTAGGAAGAACGGAGCTTTTAACATTGAACCCTTTTCCCAGATGAATCATTTTGAATAGCTATAATTCGTGTCTCTCTGGAACATTTGGGGTTGGCCACCATGATGTAAAGGACAACCGCAGCCTAATCAAACAAATATTTGGGAGAGCTATATAGTCCTTGAACTGAACCCAACCTCTATTTTTTTGCCAAAATACGAGAGCTTTAAAGTACTGAAGAACCCTGTGTGATATCTGATTAGCTCTACAGCCCTGATTCACCTTTAAAAAAGAAGAAATGACAAGAAGATGATTCCAGCTTTTTGAAGGGAATGTAGGGAATGTAGCTGACCCCTCCCCCCCCCCCCAAAAAAAATCCTGCTCACATCAAGAGATCAGGTTTCCATTTTGTGGAGCTATCAATAGGATAGGACAACTTTTTCAGATCCTGCCAAATTGTAACCCTGTTTTGGAATGCAAGTTTTTTGTTTTGATAAACTGCAGCTTGCAATACCCCCCCCCGCCGCCGCCCCCAAATTTTCACATCAAGAAGTTTGGCTTAGACTGCTTTTAGGCCATAATGACTTATAAACCATAGACAGCCAAAAAGAAAATCAAAAGAAGAAGAAAATCAGTACAAGGGAGGCTCAGGGACACATCATACTTGGACATCCGAACAGTTTCACAAAGGTCTGACTCAGGGGCAGGCAATATTTACTGATAGGAATAACACTGCCAAATAAGGTATAAAGACTGGAGAAAAGAGATAAAAATCTGATGTAAACCACAATTTGGAACCTATATTAAATTATTCAGCATTGTACATCCCAAGACAACTCCAGAAATATTTTGGCATGAAGTTATTTGAATTACTGATAGAAGCTTTGTCCTAGCTAAAAGGGGGAAGTTTGACCTACATCTCACTCAATTCAATAAAACAACAATCTTATAAAATAACTCAAATCTTAATAAATTTCAGCACTATTTAATCACTGAATACCTTGTTGGCATGTTACATCTCTCACAAATATTATAAGCAAGCCAGCCTGGCATTTATTTAGAAACAAATGTTACGAAGGAAGGTGGTAAATCTTTCTCTCCATTTTGAATGCGAGATCATGATTTCCTAAATCAGCTCACCAGTAGTAACATCTGATGTGGCTACTGAGTTCTTATTCTGATTTTCCACCAATCAGTGGCATTCATTTGCTCCACTGATTTAGATCTACACAACATTATATGATAAAAGAATCCACTATAACTAATAAAGTTCTCCTAGAGCCGTGATGGCAAACCTGTGGCATGCAGAGCCATTTCTGCTGGCCCGCGAGCTGCAGGCAAACTTAAAATATTAAGACTTGTGGACTTCAACTCCCAGAATTCCCATTTCCTTGCATGCTGGCTGAGAAATTTTGGGAATTGAAGTCTACAAGTCTTAACGTTGCGAAGTTTGGAGCCCCCTGTTCTAGAGAAATTTTTTCCCTCTCACGGTATACTGAAATATAGATTTTCTTTACTTATGGAATGATGAAAAAGAGTTATGGGTAGTTCAATAGCTAAGATGCTGAGCTTGGTAACGGAGTGAGCTCCCGTTACTTGTCCCAGCTTCTGCCAACCCAGCAGTTTGAAAGCATGTAAAAAATGCAAGTAGGAAAATAGGGACCACTTTGGCGGGAAGGTAACAGCGTTCCGTGCTCTTTCAGTGTTTAGTCATGCTGACCACATGACCACGGAGACGTCTTCAGACAGCACTGGCTCTTTGGGCTTTGTAACGGAGATGAGCACCGCCCTCTAGAGCCGGAAACAACTAGCACGTATTTGTGAGGGGAACCTTTACCTTTATGGACATAAGATTGTGTGTTCTTAGCGTCACATTAAGGTATAGTTAAAGTAATGGGTGGATCCTTTCCCTGAAACATCATTTTTGATCATTGTTGTTGATTTTGAATGACAAAAGTTTTCAAAGAGGAATATTTCTCAGCTCTACCTTTTGATGCCAAGGACTGAACCTGGAACCCTCTGCATGCTAACTCTCTGCTCTTTCACTCAGCTTTCCTTTCTGATGACAAGCTTTGCAAGATAAGTTGGCCAATTGAGAAAATTGTCCTTAACCAAATGGTTATAGCCCAATCTGTATGAGGAAGGAACTGGATAGCTCATCCTAGATACAAAAAAAAAAAAAACCAGAGATAAACACATATGAAAATACTCATTTGTATAATATTATCGCCCTTGTCTCCAAAGAACAGGGTCTGAAGTAAACTTGGCAACATAAAGCATCCCTTCAGAAGAAAGGCAAGTTTTCTTTTTAAGTGTTCTGAATAACAGTCCCATGACTTGTATATAAAAGTCATACAAAGGAACCTTGAGCAGTCTCACAAGTTCTATAGTTCCTTTCTTGATTAATACTTATGGACAGTACCAATCAGATAAAGCTCTTTCACTGGCAACTGAATTTGGCCTGAGGGCTGTACATGTCCCACCCCTGCCCATCAGATGCTTATCCAGCTGCTCCTCTGGAACTCCCAGAATGCAAGATTCTAATCCAGCCACGCTTTTTCCTAAACATAGGAGCTATGCTATTGTTCTGGATTCAAATTGGAAAGAAAGGCATGGTCTAAAGACTCAGAAGAGGGGCAGTGGGTAGCCTCACCTAAGAATGGTTACGTTTGACCTGTAGCCATATGATTGGACCGTTCAATCATTCCTGCTTCAGGACACAATAGTATTGCTTGTCTTTTTGAGGAGAATGACCGAAAGGAGACAAAGCAAGAGCTTTTCGTTCACTTATTTCTCCCAATAGTCCTACTGCAGGTGTCAAACTCACGGTTGCATTGGGGTTCGGTTTAACTTCGGGGGGAGGGGTTGCCAGGGTGGGCATGGCCAGCTCCACATCATGTGTCGGAGGTGCCTATGGTGGCCAGAGCAATCCACAAGTGAAAACGGAGCTAGGGAGGCCGAGCTCAGTTTTCGCTGACAGAGGGCTGCAGGAGGCCATGGCAGCCAAAAATGGAGCTCAATTTTTTGTGGCAGAAGCACTATGGACCCATCCTTTGCTGTTTCCTGTGGGCTGGATGTGGCCCATAGGCCTTGACACTTATGTTCTACTGAGTCACTCTAGTTAACAGTTCTGGAGCAACTGCTTTATGTATTTATCATTCCAATAATCAAACATTCTCAGTGGCATCCATCAAGGAATTGTCAAACAAAGCCAAGATGGCAGCCATGATAGGCAACCAAAGTCCTACCCCATTGTACATATGTCCATGTACAGGTACAGAGAAGGACTTTGTTCTTTTGACCTATTTTTGGACCCTACCTTGAGAATGCCACTGGCAGTATTAGCAAAAAAGGTAAAGAAGGGAATGACTGACGCATAAACTAGAGTTGTCTCTTCCTCTTCTTCACATTTATGAATGCATAAATGCACAAATTATATTTCTGTCCCTTTTTTTAAAATGATACCTTGTCTTCTTGTTACTGTTACAGTAATGAATGATGTGACTGTCTTTGAAGCAAGAGAAATTATACTGAGCCATTTGGCCTCTCATTTGGACCAAATAATCTTTTCATTTCCTCTTCTTTTTTTTAAAGGAGAAACAAGTATGTTTGTGTTTTAATATATCACACTGTATTCTGACTTATACCCTAAAAACTCCAATTACTTCCACTCCATTTGACATTTGAACAAAAGTTAAACAATCACATTCCAACCACATTCCTATCGTGTCTACATTTTTAAAATGTTTTTTTGTGCTGGCGAAGGAAAGAGCCGATTTTCTGATTCTTGCACGCCTAAAACATGTCTCTTAGGCTGCACCTTTTCCTTATCTTGAAAAGCTCAGCTAGAAAATTAGGCAAAACAGGCCTCTAAATCAAGCTGTAGCATCTCCAGTAAAATGGTAGTTTATCTTCCGCACAAGCTGGATGGTGGAGATCCATGTAATTAGAGAAACAAATGCAGCCATAGCTCTTAACATCTACACCAGTAATTCAGTTCTTCCATGAAAAGGAGGGGGACGACAGCAAAATGAAAGTGTCGGTTGGCTTAGATCACAAATTAGATCCACAGCTAAAACTGTCTTCCATAATTGGTTTTAAATATGCTGCATACTTCAATGTTTGCTACCACACATGCTGCCACATTGGATCCTCAAATGCATATTATGTATACTGCGGGACGGGGGAATCACAGCCATTGGACAATGAAAGAAGAGGAAAGAGTAAATGTTGAGACTAAGCTATAAAGAGTACAATCCAATGATTTCATATAAAAAGGAGAGGCAGGTTGGATATTGAAGATAAAAATATTGCAATTAGTAGCAAACCGAATTATTGGAAACCAAATGATTGGGAAGATTTTTCAGCAATGGGTAACATGCCAAAATAGGAATGATTAAATCTTTTGAGATTATATCACACCTTAAAGCTTTGGAGCTTTATGTTGTCATAGTAATAGCTTACTAGTAGTTTCTCAATGATTCTATTAGATCAGGGTTGTCAAATTCAAGGGGACTGGATCCAGCCTGTGGAGTACTTAGATCTGGCCCACAGGGCCACCCTGAAAACAGTGAAGGATTGGCCTGCAGTGCTTCTGCCAGCAAAAATGGGCTCCCGAGCTCCGTTTTTACTGGCAGAGGGTTGCAGGAGGCCGTGGCAGCCAAAAAGGAATCGGGAGCCTGTTTTCGCTGGCAGAGTGCTCAGATCACCACAGGTACCCCCAGCATGAATGACATCAAACTGGCCACTCCCACCCTGGCCCCTCGAAGTCAAACATAACCTTGATGCAGCCCTCAATAAAATTGAGTTTGACACCCCTGTATTAGATCATGGTAAGATTTCTCTAAGAACTCTCAGACTGTGCAACCTTGATTGGTTACTATGGGGATCAAATTAAGGAACCAGATCACAATTTTCCAGATGTTGTTGGCCATTATTTATGCAGGAGTAGTTGGATTTGAATTCCAAAGATCTTTCTACCAGAAAAAAAAACTGTATTAACACGCCATGTCATTCTTCTAGAAGTCGCACTGTGTTGTGATTGTGGCATAAGTTTCAACATCTCATACTTTGCTAGTACAGGTAATGTGTTTATTTTTGGCCAAAAAAATTGAAGAACAGACTGCTGACAGGAAAAATAATCTTGGATTGTAAGCAAAGTCCCTGAAGTTAAATGTTACTGTTAAAGTGGATTTCTGATAGTACATGTGCCATCTCGTTTTCAGCAAGCACAAAGAAGAACCTTATTTATGTTTGTAAATTAATCCAGTTTCTTGAACTTTTCTCATATTCTAGGGTGTTGTCCTATTACATGTCTCATCTTATTAATTATAGTGATGATGTCTTTACAGTTATTAATAAGAAATGGCTCCAAACTATCTGTAACCAGATGCTTGGTCTTTAAAGAGTCCTCCACAAACAGCACTTTAAATAAAAACTTCAGTTTTAAAAAATAAAATTAAGTTTGTTCCTTAAACTAGCCTTGTTAACTTTATAATGAGTCTATTTTTCATTGTCATGCATTTATAATTTTTTTGGCCTGATCCCAAGAAAATAAATCATGTTGGGGGGGAAAAGGAACATAGTTTATTGGTGAAATCTATCTTTTCAAAATAGAAAGCTCCAAGTTCAGTCACTGTTATCACCAATCAGGGCAGTGTCTGTCAACCTTGGCAACTTTAAGATACACAGACTTCAACTCCCAGAATTCTGGGTGCTGAAGTCCATGCATCTTAAAGTCACCAAAGCTGACAAATGGTGAATCTCAGTGCTGGCTGGGGAATTCTGGGTGCTGAAGTCCAGACATCTTAAAATTACCAAAGAATGAATCAAGAATAGTACTGAACCTTAGTGTGTTAATTTTGTTGTCAGTTGCAAAGTTGTGTGCAACCCATCACGACCCCATGGACAATGTTCCTCCGGGCCTTCCTGTCCTCTACCATTTTTGGAGTCCATTTAAGCTCATGCCTACTGCTTCAGTGACTCCATTTTACCATCTCACTTTCTACCATCCCCGTCTTCTATTGCCCTCAATCTTTCCCAGCATTAGGCTCTTCTCCAGTGAGTCCTTCCTTCTCATTAGGTGGCCGAAGTATTTGAGTTTCATCTTCAGGATCTGGCCTTCAAAAGAGCAGTCAGGATGATCTCCTCTAGGACTGATCGCCCAAGGGACTCGCAGGAGTCTTCTCCAGCACCATAGTTCAAAGGCCTCAATTCTTTGGTGCTCAGCCTTTCTTATGGTCCAACTTTCACAGCCATACATTGCAACTGGAAAAACCATAGCCTTGACTGTTTTCCCCTTAGGTCTTATATCTTCCTTACACCGTATGCTCTAATAATTCCAATACCAGCTGAGAAGATATGCAATGAGAGGGTGTCAGGTTGAAGAAGGTTGAATTGGATGACCAATGGAATGGTCAGCTTATGGTAGCTTCAAGAGTTAAAGCCACAGGATTGAACTACTTTGATATACATACATACATACATACATACATACATACATACATACATACATACATATAATCTTTTAGTCCAATGGTCCCAACCTCCCAACCTTTAGGGCAGCAGGGACCAGTTCTGTGGAGAGAGGTTTTTCCGTGGACCAGAAGGGCTGTGGTTTCATGTGCTGCCTGTGTCCTGCAGGTGGGGCTTCTCTTGTTTACATGGCTCAGTTTCTGGCATGCCATGGACCAGTGCTGGTCCATGGACTGGGGGTTGGGGACCCCTGTTTAGTTTGTCTTGACCCCTCTTAACTGCCTGGATTAGTCCTTATAGAGTCTTCTTGGCAAGACTTCAGAAGTAGTTGGTCACTGCTTGCTTTCTAAGGCTGAGAGAAAGTGACTGGCCCAAGGTCACCCAGCTCAAGGTGGGACTTGAACTCACCACTCCTCGGTTTCTAGTCTGGTGCCTTAACCATTAGACTAAACTGGCTCTCTATTGTGTTTAAATGCTTTCAAAGTCAATTAACTCAACTCTCGTTCAGGACTACAACTTCCTGAGTCATTTCAGTACTATTTTCCTGCAAGGAAATTTTCCATGACTAATATCATAAATATGAAACTTGGATTTAAGAGCACCATACAATCAAATGCAAGTTTAGCTATACGCACAGTCCATTACTTCACTTAACTTGCTTGTTAAGTAGTTTTGTGATAGTTATATAAAACTAAACCGAACATTTCCAAATGTGAGCCCATAACCTATCATGGAATATATCCAACACCTGCCTTTCATAAATCTGTGAAAGTCCTATTGTATGTTAATTTTAATTAAGCAATATGAACAAATATTAGCAAGATGGTCCTTAAAATAGTTTGAGTTGAGAAACCACAATTGAAACAATTGCCCTAATATAACTGTAGTTATTACCAGATTGAAAATGCTAGGGAATGAAAGCAGATGTCCTTGCTCCATAGTAGGTTCACCCAGGAGATGAGCAATATGAGGTTTTACCAACAAATGCACCACTGGAAACTTCTGTAAGATCCTCCATTTTAATTATAAAATATTTTTATCCACTGGTAGATTATTCTCAATTTACTGACATTTTTCTAGATAATATTTACTAGAGCCAGGGGTGTAAAGTGCAAGCCACGCCCACCCCAGCTCCGCAAATGGAAAAAATGTTGTGAAACATCACGATGGCAACGTGATGCAACGAGTGTGATATCTGTGTCCTAGACACTCTTGGTGATTCCTTTGAAACTTAGGCCCACCCACATATTCTGAGGAATTCTTGGCTTTTACAATCCCATGTCTCTTTAATAATACTCAGTAGGTAAATCATGTGAACTGCTACTCATAGTCTGATATTCATGACATGAGATGACATTTAAACAAATCACTAATCAAAGCTAAAACTGAAAGATCAAATGTTTTGGAACATTCATGAGGGAAAAAATGAAGTTTTCTATTTTAACTTTTTAAAAATAAACTAAAAATTGAGTACAGTCAGAAAGGGTTGTCCACTGCCTACTTTCTAAGGCTGAGAAAAAGATGAGATTTAAACAAAGTCACTAATTAAAAGCTGAGACTGAAAGATCATATGTTTTGGAACATTCATGAGAATACCCCAAAATATTTTCTTTGGAGTCTTTTCTTTAAAAAAATCCCATTTATTTGGCCCTGTTTTGAGTTGGCTTCACTGAGTAACCATAATGTCACTGTCCAGATTTAAGCCTAAATAGTTAGGTAGCATTGTGATGTCATCCTCCGACTGGTGAAATTACTCTCACAGGGTTTCAAAAATAAAGGAGAATGAGCTGTAGAAGAAAAAAGTGATATTCTGATGGTTTTGTTTCTTTGCAAAGATTCATGTTGATCATTTATATCCTCAAACTAAAACTGAAGAATGTCCAACAGTTTTAAAGTTGGCATGCACTACAGATTTTTCAGCTTCTTGCATGTTATACAATAACATGCTTGGCAAATAAAATTTTGCAACTATATCACTTCTCATGGATAGATTATTAGGACATTTTAGTCTTTAGGTATATTTTTGAAATTATATCACGATATGATACAAAACAGGATACAGAAAAGATGAATAAGTTTTTAAAAAAACCATCTGGGCTATTTTTATACTCTTCAGAGTCCATGTAGGATTGGGGCAGGTTATAACAATTATAAAATAAATGAATAAATAAGAGAGAGAGAGAGCGCTCAATAAAGTTATGCATATACTACACTTTATTACCAATATTTATAAAGAAATGTAGCATTTGCATAAACCCCATTGAACTCGGTGGGATTCACAATGCAGAGTTTACTCAAAGTTATTCCCCTTACGTTCAATGGGGCCTACTTCTTAGTAATTACATATAGGATTAAAACCAAAGGGATTATAAAATTGAAACAGTCAGTCCAAATGCAATGTTTCTCTAGGGCATTGGAAACAATGGTACAACAGATCTAATGATAAACTGAAACAAATTACTTTCCACAATGAGAAAGAAACTGGAGGGTTTGTTTAGATCCTTGGGAGTTCTTGATCTTAACTTACAGTAGAAGATCCCACATAAAACTGACGCCATTCTGATTAAAAGCAGAAGAGCCAAATTCTTCTAAGCAAAGATTCACAACTCTGCGTGGCTGGATTTTTTTTTAATCTGGTAAGTAATGCAATATCAAATGGTGGGACTACAGGTAATCCTCGACTTACAGCAGTTCATTTCATGACCATTTAAAGTTGTAACAGCACTAAAAATAGTGATTTATGACCATTTCCCACACTTATGACCTCTGATTTACATTTGGATGGTTGACAACTGACTCACATTTATGACGGTTGCAATGTTCCTTCTGCAACCTCCTGACAAGCAAAGTCAATGGGGAAGCCAGATTCACTTAACAACCGAGTTCCTAACTTTACAACTGAGGTGACTCATTTAACAGGTGTGGCAAGAAAGGTCATAAAATGGGGCAAAACCTGCTTAATTCACTTAGCAATGTAAATTTGGGGCTCAATTGTGGTCATAAGTTGAGGACTACCTGTATAAAAGAAACAGCTGCCCATGTCCAGGCTCTTGGGCTTCTTTGCCACTGCAGCTTTGGAGTAACTGAGAAATACGGCAGTTACCCAAATTTTTACTACAGGTAATCTGTTGGATTAGTAAAGGAAGAGATTAGATAGTTGCAAAGGGTAGAGAAAGAGAAGGGTTAAAACTAACATATGTTGTGCTTTCAAATTATACCAAAACATGTGGTGCTTGTCTCCCAAGTCTGGCACTAAGGAGCCTGTGGTCTGGCAAAAGTTTGGATTTCTGGTTTTGATTTCAGAAATCATCACAAACACTAAAGCTGAAAAGCTCTAAATAACATTTGAAGGGAAGGGCTATAAAATCCTAGTTTATATACCATACATGAAACTAGACATTGTTCTCTTGGAGTTTGTGTTCCAATTCTTTCTTTATATAATTAGACAAAAATGGATCTTTAAAGGAGGAGGAGGAGGAAGGAATTGGTACTATGTTAGATCTTGCTGTAAAACTCTTTTGGCAACAAAGCTGCTTAATCTCTGAGATTAATTCTTTATTTGAGAAGACAAGTAAAGAATCTTGGATACTACTGTAGTCTGCAAGTATCAACATGGAACATTGCCTAGGATCTCCAAAGGCATGTTAATCTAATGGCTTTATCAGAAAGTATCTGTCACTCTAAGAAAGCTAGATCTAGGCAAGATACAGTTGCTCTCATACATAAACTCCTGGTGCAAATGGTGATGGGGTTACCAACAATCTAATGAAACGAAGTCCTACTACTTTCTATACCAGGGGTCTCCAACCTTGGCCACTTTAAGACTTGTGGACTTCAACTCCCAGAATTCCTCAACCAGCAAAGCTGACAGCAAAGCTGGCTGAGGAATTCTGGGAGTTGAAGTCCACGGGTCTTAAAGTGGTCAAGGTTGGAGACCCCTGCTCTATACGATGGGAATGTATCCAGGTTGGTTCTCTTCCAATGATACGCCACAGATCCATGGAATTATAATACATCTGCAGGTATTTCCACCTATAAATAATACATTCGAGCCGCTGGGATGCAGTGGTTAGAATGCAGTACTGCAGGCTACTTTTGCTGTCTGCTGTCCGCCTGCATTTCAAATCTCACCAGGCTCAAGGTTGACTCAGCCTTCCATCCTTTTGAGGTCAGTAAAATGAGGGCCCAGATTGTTGGGGGCAATATGTTAGCTCTGTAAACCACTTAGAGAGGGCTGAAAAGCACTGTGAAACAGTATATAAGTCCAAGTGCTATTGCTATCTCCCTATTTCCAACTTTTTGCAGCAATTTGGAAGTAATTCCTAAAATTGCTCCAAAGTAGGTTGGGCTCCAGCAGTAATCCTTTTATGTAACCAAAAGTTTCTCCAGTAGTACCTTAAACTTCAACCTTATACAACATATTGCTTCAACAGTTTTCTCTTTATTGAAACTAGAAGCCTGTGTCATTTTCAGTATCTCACATATTAGATAGATAGATAGATAGATAGATAGATAGATAGATAGATAGATAGATAGATAGAGCGTTGGTTCTTACCTGACACGCCATTTCTCTTCGAGCTGCAAGGATCATCCAGAGAGTGGGATGGTGCTTCAGTCTCTGATGTTGTAGGCTGAGCTTAATTATTGAGGAACGCTCCTCCTTCCATTACAGCGTTCCCCAGTTTATGCGAAGGTGAGAGGAAACAGAAATTCGTGCTCTCATCTTACTAGACTTAAAGATTCATTGGCTGAAACAAGACCCCACCAGACGGTGAAAGATAAGGGAGGGGCTGGATGATCCTCGCAGCTCGAAGAGAAATGGCGTGTCAGGTAAGAACCAATGCCCGTTCTCCTTAGATCCTCAGATCATCCAGAGAGTGGGACATACCAAAGCTGGGCCTGTCCTACGGGAGGGGTGCTGTCTGGTCTGTAGTCCCCTCGGGTTCCCTAAGAACCCTTTGAAGAACCTTTCTACGGAAGAAGCCTCGGCTGAGGCATAACTGTCAATCTTGTAATGCCTAATGAAGGGTGATGGGGAGGCCCATGTCGCTGCCCGGCAAATGTCGATTATTGGAGCCTGGGTAGCCCAGACAGCTGAAGTTGCTACACTCCTAGTGGAGTGAGCCCTGGGCACCTGAAGGGCCTGAGCCCGGTATGCTTTGGCAATGGTCGCTCTTATCCAATGGCCTATGGTGATTGGAGGAACCTTGAGCCCTTGTGATTTAGGTTGGAAGGATATAAACAAGGCCTCGGACTTCCGAAAGGTCTCAGTGCGTTTAATGTAAATCCGCAAGGCACGTCTGACGTCCAGAGTGTGCCATAGTCTCTCCCTTTCCTGAGTTGGGCTGGGGCAAAAATCAGGGAGGATAAGTTCCTGAGCCCTGTGGAAAACCGAATTGATCTTGGGCAAGAAGGAAGGGTCAAGCCGGAGGACCACTCGGTCAGGATGGAATACACAAAGGTCTTTCCTAATGGACAGTGCAGAGATCTCTGATATCCTACAGGCTGATGTGATCGCTACGAGGAAAACTACCTTGTATGATAGGAATTGAAGAGAAACCTCTCTTAAGGGTTTGAAGAGTGGTTTTGTGAGGGAGGTAAGGACCCTGTTGAGGTCCCAGGTTGGGTACCGGTGGAAGGACGGAGGACGTAAATTTGTGGCCCCTTTCAAAATGGCCCAAATACGGGGATGGTGAGAGAGGGAACTGGCTTCTTTACAGGAGATGACTGTAGATAAGGCTGTTACCTGACATCTTAATGTATTGGGGGACAGCCCCTTGCTGTGACCCTCCTGGAGAAAGTCAAGTACTTGGGCAATGGAAGGGGCAGTTGGGTCGATAAGGAGCTTGGCACACCATTTACGGAAAATGGTCCAGGTGGTGTCATAAAATCTTGTGGTTGAGGGTCGCCTGGCTGCTAGAATGGTATCAATGACCCTGTTAGAGAGTTTTCCCTCTTCAAACGTTCCCACTCAACCTCCAGACGGCTAGTTGGAGCCATTGGGGGTTTGGGTGGGGAAGAGCACCTTGAGACAGGTAGATTCTGTCTGCTGGGATTCTCCAGGGAGGGGCCACTGATAGGCTATGGAGGTCCGCAAACCTAGGGCGACGGGGCCAATAAGGTGCTACCAGGAGCAGTTCCGCTTTCTCATGAAGTACCTTCTGAAGGACTATGGGCATCAGCGCCAGAGGAGGGAATGCGTAAAGAATACCCATGGGCCACGGACACCGTAGGGCATTGTGGTTCTCCGCCCCTGGGGATGGGAATCTTGAAACAAACCTTGGAAGTTGGGTATTGAGTGGGGAGGCAAATAGGTCCACTACTGGTGGACCAAAAATGGATGCCGCCTCCCTGAACAGAGATGGGTGGAGACACCACTCCGACTGGTCTATGGTGGCCCTGCTCAACCAGTCTGCTTGGGTGTTGGAGATACCCGAGATGTGATCTGCCCTGAGGGAAAGGAGGTGAGACTCCGCCCAACGAGAGAGACACTCGGCCTCCCTCATTAAGCATGATGATTGAGTGCCCCCCTGTTTGTTGATGTGGGCTTTGGCTGTGATGTTGTCGGTGAGGATGAGAATGTGGCGACCGCGTACCTGGGGAAAGTAGCTGCAGAGGGCCAGGTGGACGGCGTGAAGCTCCAACCAGTTTATGTTGCACAGTTTCTCTGTCACTGACCATCTGCCCTGTGCTATAAGGGACTGAAGGTGAGCGCCCCATCCGGACAGACTGGCGTCTGTGGTGACGATGAGTCTTGGGGGCTCCTTGAGGAGGCAGCCCTTGTTGATGGACGAGTTGCTCCATCAAAGGAGGGACGTGAGCACCCTTGGTGGAACCCTGACCTTGAGTTTTGAGTTGCTTGATCTGGTTCTTTGGTATGGGAGCAGGAACCACTGGAGGGATCTGGAGTGTAAACGGGCCCAGGGAATAATGGAAGGACATGATATCATTTTACCCAGTAATTGAGATAGTTCTAGAAGGGAAACCCTCTTAAGGTGTCTGATGCTTCTGACAGATTTTTGGATGCTGAGGATTCTCTCCGAAGATAGGAACACCTTCCCCTTCACAGTGTCGATTACTGTCCCCAGGTGGGTTATCCTGGTAGAAGGGGATAATTGGCTTTTCTTCCAATTGATAAGGAAGCCATGTTCCTTGAGAGTGGCTATGGTAATTTGAGTATCCCTCACTGCTTGATCCCTAGAAGGGGATAGGATGAGGATGTCGTCCAAGTAACAGTGGAGGCGCACAGGGAGGGTTCTGAAGTGGGCAGCTAGTACAGCCAGGACCTTGGTAAAGGTTCTGGGGGCAGAGGCCAACCCAAATGGGAGAGCTACGTATTGAAAGTGGAGGTTATTGTAACAAAAATGCAGAAATTTGTAATTAGAAGGTCGGATTGGAATGTGAAGGTATGCCTCTGAGAGGTCAATGGATGACCACCAGTTTCCCTATCTAACCCCCAGCAGGATGGATTGCAATGTGTTCATTTTGAATTTGCGGTATACGATAGCGGTTAAACCGCTTTAAATCCAGGATAGCTCTCCGTCCCTCCGAGTGTTTGGGGACCACAAATAAATGGGAATAGAATCCCTGTCCTCTTTGAGACTGAGGGATGGGCTAGATGGCCTGTATGTCAAGTAGGTGCTCAATTGCTGAGTCCATGAGGCTGCGCTTAGTGTGGTTCTTGGAGAGGGGGCATGGCATGAAGAAGTCGGGGGGGGTAGATTGAAATTCCAGGGCAAGGCCAAACCTGATGGTGTCCCTAACCCGTCAGAAGTGGAGGAGCCCCACTGGTTGGCAAAGGTCTTAAGACGCCCACCAATGGGAATTAGATCAGGTAGCCTATCTGGAGCGTCTGAAGGGCCTGCTGCCAGAGCCACGAAAGGGCCTTTTGAAGCTACCGCCCCTTCTGTTTCTATCAGAGGAGTTGGACCTGTCCTGAGGCTGGCCCGACCCAAAGGGAAGGGGGCCTTTGGTACCTGGGAGAGGAAGCCTGGAAAAAGGGGCGAAAGGGAGCTCTCCGAAAGGGCTGCAGGGATCTTGGTTCTGGCTTTCGGGTGAGGGAAGGAATTTTTTTCTTATTCCTCCCTTCGACCAAAAGGGGATCCAAGGATGATCCAAATAATTTATTTCCCACAAGGGGAGCAGAAGCCAATTTTATTTTATTTTTGAGGTCTGCCTGCCAGTGCTTTAGCCAGAGCAGACAGTGGGCAGAGACATCGGAGGAAATAGCACGGGTGGAAAACTTGACCAAGTAGAAGGTAGCATCGGCCGAGAACTCAGCTGTGGCTGTAATCTTGGCTATGTCCTGATGGGCTTGGACATTGGAGGCTGGGACATGCTGCTTAAGCTGGCGAAGCCAGCGAATGGACAACCTGGTAAAGAAGGAGGCGGCTGTGGCCGATCTGATTGCCCAAGCATCTGACTGGTGAGCTCGGTGCAAGGCCAGCTTGGCTTGTTTCTCCTCTGGTCTCAAGGCCTCTAAGGGGTCGCTGAGGGTGGAGGAAGAGGCCAGACCTACGATGGGCTCATCAACCTCCGGAGTGCCCAATAAGTTGGAAAGTTCTGGATCTAGATTGAAAAACTTTTTATCGTGAGCCGAAGGGGCGGGGGGGGCCACCAAAGAGGCCAACTGTTTGGACACCAGGTCAAGGAAGATGGGAGGAGTTGGGATGACCTCAGCTTCCACTATTGGCTGTTTGAAAATGGAGTCCTTTGGACCTTCTGGAGCAGGAGGGGAGGGATCAGAGGGGTTCTGATTCTTTAGCTCTGATATATTCCTGGCTTTGAACAGGAGGGATTTGAATAATTGGGGATTGAATAGCCCTACAAAGGTGGGTTGGCCGGGGGTGAGACCCTCATCCTCGGACATCTCCGCCTCCGAAGGGTCCATATCGGAAAGGGGTTCATTATATTGTAAGGGCCCCAAGTCAAACTCCTCCTCCTCCTCCCTACACAGATCTAAGTCCCCTTCCGCCTCCTCCGCCTCCCTTACTGAAGGGGAAACCTCCCCCTGAGGGGGTACCTGATCCTGGAGCGGTTCCGATCCGAGTGGGAGGGATCTTACGGAATGAGATTCAGATTTGGGGGCCAGCGGATGTAGGCCTGGCCTAACTATCTGTTGGAGTCCTTCCGCGATTCCTTGGCGGATAGCCAACTCCATCCAAGATCTCAGTTGCTCCGGAACCTCCTGTATAAGTGGTTCCTCCTGGCATAGGCCGGTGGCTGTGGGCATGAAGGTAGCCTCTGGTGTCCGTCTGGCCAGTGTTCCAGGGTCCTGGTGACTCTGAGAGGGCGAGCTGCATCTGGATAGGGAGGAATAGACTAAGGGAGGGGAGGTTGAGTAGAGGTAGAGGAAGTGGAAGGTGGTAGAACAGGAGGCACAGAGCCTGCCTGCCTGGTGCGTCTATCAAATTCTTTGTCCAGCGCCTTGTGGCATCTTAAGACATCCCTCTGGGAGGCTTTGGAGGTATCCTTAGCCTGCCTGCGCAGATGGTGGGTTTTAGGTTTGGCCTTTAAGGAAGGGCCTTTGGAAGGATTGCCGTCTGCCATTTCAAAGAAAATTGAGTAAGATAAGGAGCAATAAGAGGTGGTTGGCATGCCTAGGGGTCGACCTACAACAAGGCCAGGAGCCCTGAAAAAAAATTTCTTTCACGCCCCCCCCCTTTTAACTTCTTCTATATTGAGTTATAATATTATTTCCTCTTTCTCCTTTTTTTAATTTTTTTTTTATATATGCAAAATAAAATATATATGAAAAAATAGGTTCAATCAAATGATGAACGCCAGAGGCCTTGTAGAGACAGCAGGCCTATACCAACTGCCTTTCCAGGCAGAACTGGGCAGAAGTGGTGCTGTATTTGCTGCGCCAGCTAAGGCAGGCTGCAGGAAGCCAACAAGCAAAGATGGAGAGCTGGACTCCAAAGCAAACAAGTCTGGAAGAAAAAAACTAATTTATTGCTCTAAGCAGGCCTGCGGGTCCTGCTGCTTGAGCTGTAATCATACCACAGTGTTCAGAATGATGTAAAATGAAAAACAAAATGGTGCCCGACCACAAGGCATCGCTTAAAATGGTGGCCACCTGCAGCATGGAATTACGGGGCCTCTAGCTGCGGCAAGGAAAGGCCTCCCCAGGGACAATACAAGGTCCGCAAAGAAGAAGATAGGCAAGGAAGAGGCAAGCAACTCTTCCGGGCAAGAAAAAAACGGTGTTCGGTGGGGGTGGGGTGGGGGAAACGGAGCGAATTGGAGCGATTAAATCAAATTGTAGCAAAACTTCAGAAAGGAAAGAAAACGGCAGAGAGGCAACAAGAAGGATGGGGGGATAGCGTGGAGACACTGCTAGCCCTCCCCTTGTCACCCACTGGGGCTAGAAAAAGGGCTTCCCAGGGGAATTTAGCAGTCCAAACCAAATGTGCAGGGCTAAGAGGGATAAAGAAAAACAACATACAACCTGAGAGGAGCAAAGCAATGAGTCAAACTAAGGATCTGTTGAAACGGCCAAGAAAACTTCGAAACACTGCCTACACTGCACGAGGCTGAGCATAAACAGGGGAACGCTGTAATGGATGGAAGGAGGAGCGTTCCTCAATAATTAAGCTCAGCGTACAACAGCAGAGACTGAAGCACCATCCATTCTCTGGATGATCCGAGCAGCTCTAAGGAGAAAGATAGATAGATAGATAGATAGATAGATAGATAGATAGATAGATAGATAGATAGATAATACAATGCAGTACCTCTCCAAGAATTAGTGACTTTGGCATTCCCCAGTGAACTATTCTGAGCAATTAAACAAAAACATCCTGAAAATGTATGACTTCTGTCACATCAGTTGCCAATGGGATAAAGAAAATGCAATTCCTCCTTCCAAGGAATTGTCTTTATGGATTAGTTGGAGAGTCAGTTTGGTGTAGTGGTTATGGCATCAGGCTAAAAACTGGGAGACTTTAGTTCTAACTCCATATTAAAAGCAGCTGAGTGATCTTGAGCAGATCACTTTAGCTCAGCCCTAGGAAGGAGGCAATGGCAAACCACTTCTGAAATCTTGCCAACCAAAATGCAACACTTTGTCCAGCCCTCTCCAAGAATCAGATACAATTAAACAGAAGTGGGAAAATGTATCGGTTGCCAGGATACATAAATATAGGAACTATATTGTGCTCATGTTTTGATTTGGGCTTTAGAGCCAACCAATGTGACAAATGTTGGACAAAAAGAGGAAAGGCTCTGATTCAGAGTGGAACAACTGCAACTCCTATTTTAATCAGCTTGAAACCCGATAGAAAAAAAAGACTGGCTCAAATCAGAGGTACAACACTCAGCTGGACAGGGAATGAGATGCAGAAATAACAGTCATACTGAGGCAGGAAGCTATTTATCAGAACCAAAACCTTTAAAGTTCTATCATTCAAAACTCCATTCCTCCTTCATTCCAAAACATCTAAACTTCAGCAGTTTAATGTCTGTACAGCAAATACTTTAATTATGAGTGGAATTCTATTACAAATCATGAAGTTATTTCTTAGAATATTCTAATCTGCGTTCTCCACTGGTACGAGGTGCACTAATGCATATTTCATCAAATACAGATATTTTTTCAATAGCACACATGAAAAATACAGGGAAATGTATTATCTTACTGGTTCTCTTACAAAATAAAGGCACAGGGAGGCAAAATAATTATTCAATTATAGGTTAAAAGCTCATTAGCACTTCCAGATCAAGAGTACCAATATGAGACAGCAGCACAGAAACAGCTTTCTACAGCTCTTTGATGCCATCTGTTGGTTGTCCAGATTTTTGGCAGCCCAAAGATAATAGCCCTGCTTCCTCATTATTGGCCCAGCTATGGTCCTATGTATTTCTTTAATACCTATGCTGGGTAAGACTTGGGATAATCACAGGACTATGTTTATAGTGATGCAGGTAATAACTCAAATGGAGCTAAGTTCAAAGAACAACAGTGATTCAGACCATATATATTATGTACATAGCACATGTTCAGAACACTTTAAAGCAGCCACATTATTCCTTGGGTGCCTATGACAGATCTTGGAAGACACCCTGCATTAAGGTGTTCCTGGCAGGTGCAACATGCATGTTCCACATCATATTAAAGTCATATTAGCATGTCATCTTAGACTCAAACATTATTAACAGTATATAATAAATTAAGCTCATTGAGATATTTTATAACATATTCTGGGTCATCAACAACCAAGAAAAGGCTCAAAGACTAAAAATGGTTACTCATAGGCAGGCAGGAAGCAAATTGCTCCAGAAGTCAAAAGCCATACCAGTAGGGTTGTGTTGGATAAAGATCTCAGTGGGATCACTGGATCTATGAAGGAGCCATCCTCAGATGAACCCATGGCATTCTGCATCTCTGAAAATTGCAAAACTCATTTTAGGCAAGGAAACATATTTCCATTTCTTAGAGTGTGAGCTTTTTATGATTCTTTTCCCAACCAGCAGAAAAAAACAATAGAATTTTAGAGAAGAATTCAGTGGGGATAAAAGCTATAGTCGTGTGATTAGCTAACAATAAAATGGAGGATGCTATGCAAGCTATAGACAGCACTGAGATCTTCAAACAGAATAACTGCCAGGCAGACCTGCTAGGCAACACAGAATATTTTAGCTTCTGTAGCTCTTACGTGTTACGTTTTATGTTACTAATGCTAAAAGGGAACAAAGAAAATGGAACACCAAAAGTAAATGGCCAATGAAAGCTGCACCTTGAGCACTGCACTTTGTTTGAATTTTTGCACCTAGAACTGAGAGCAATCTGGCCTGCATAGAGCAAGAGTAACATAACAGTAATGTTCTGAATGATGGGCAATTTTAGTGTGCCGATAAAATACAGGAGGCCCAGCTTTTAATTCTGCAAGTAATGACACTTAGCTAGATAAAATAATCTACTCTATGAAGTCATCTCTTCAGGTGAAGGGGTAGAAGTCAAAAGCCCCAATATCTTGAGGGATGATTGGTGTGGGGAGAACATGAAGCTATAATAAAATTTGCAAAACAGTGGATTTCAAAACCATAGAGTTATAGTGCTGCATGATCATAAAGAGCAAGGAGACATTTAGGTCAATCAATAAGCAAAATTTGTCCCATTTAGGACTGGCCAGCTCTTTAAAAATAGTGTGCATAGTGCACACTATGGCAAACTTCCAATAATGCAATGCCACTTCCTCAGAGACAGGTCTGTATGATTTTGTTAAATCTTTTGCATCAAGTATTAAGAATATGCTGGTGTAACTTGTATCTCTCATGAGAAGCCATCCTATTCTGTCCAATAAGTCCTGTATCACCTACATTCCATCAACACTGCCTCTTCCAAATCCAGCAATGTAAATATATTTATGATTCATAATCCCATACACCCAATTCTGGTGAGTTTACAGCATGTCTGAATCAAAGGAGTTAGTTCTGTACAAATTTTTCATACATGTCACTCATATGATGCATGGGATTCATTTCAGAGATTATAGATGAAACTCGAAAAATTAGAATATTGTGCAAAAATTCATTAATTTCAGTAAACTAAAGGTGAAACTAATATGAGATAGAGTCATTACATACAAAGCAAGATAGTTCAAGCCGTGATGTGTCATAATTGAGATGGTTATGGCTTACAGCTCATGAAAACCCCAAATCCACAATCTCAGAAAATTAGAATATTACATGCAATCAATAAAACAAGGATTGTACATAGAATAATATCGGACCTCTGAAAAGTAGAAACAGGCATACGTATTCAGTACTTGGTTTGGGCCCTTTTTGTAGCAATTACTGCCTCAATGTGGTATGGCATGGAAGCTATCAGCCTGTGGCACTGCTGAGGTGTTATGGAAGACCAGGATGCTTCAATAGAGGCCTTCAGGTCTTCTGCATTGTTCGGTCTCATGTCTCTCATCTTTTTCTTGGCAATGCCCCATGGATTCTCTATGGGGTTCAGGTCAGGCGAGTTTGCTGGCCAATCAAGCACAGTAATCCCATGGTCAATGAACCAGGTTTTGGTGCTTTTGGCGCTTTTGGCAGTGTGGGCAGGTACCAGGTCCTGCTGGAAAATGAAGTCAGCATCCTCAAAGCTCATCTGCAGAAGGAAGCATGAAGTGCTCCAAAATCTCCTGGTAGACGGCTGCATTGACCCTGGACTTAATGAAGCACAGTGGACCAACACCAGCAGATGACATGGCTTCCCAAATCAACACAGACTGTGGAAACTTCACACTAGACTTCAAGCATCTTGCAGTGTTTGCCTCTCCATTCTTTCTCTAGACTCTGGGTCCTTGGTTTCCAAATGAGATGCAAAAGTTGCTCTCATCAGAAAAGAGGACTTTGGACCACTGAGCAACAGACCAGGTCTGTTTTTCTTTAGCCCAGGTAAGACGCTTCTGACGTTGTTTGTTGTTCAGGAGCAGCTTGACAAGAGGAATATGACATTTGAAGCCCATGTCCAGGATCCGTCTATGTGTGGTGGCTCTTGATGCACTGACTCCAGTCTCAGTCCACTCCTTGGGAAAGTCCCCAACACTTTTGAATGGCCTTTTCTGGCAATCCTCTCCAAGCTGCGGTCATCCCTGCTGCTTGGGCACCTTTTTCTTCAACACTTTTCCCTTCCACATAACTTTCTATTAATGTGCTTTGATACAGCACTTTGGGAACATCCAACTTCTTTTGCAATTGCCTTTTGAGGCTTTCCCTCCTTATGGAGGATGTCAGTGAGAGTTTTCTGCACAACTGTCAGAACAGCAGTCTTTCCCATGATTGTGATTCCTACTGAACCAGACTAAGAGACCATTTAAAGGCTTAGGACCCTTTGCAGGTGTTATGGCTTAATTAGCTGATTAGAGTGGGACACTTTGAGCCTAGAATATTGAACCTTTTCATAATATTCTAATTTTCTGAGATTGTGGATTTGGGATTTTCATGAGCTGTAAACCATAATCATCTGAATTATGACACATCACGGTTTGAACTATCTTGTTTTGCATGTAATGAGTCTATCTCATATATTAGTTTTGAATTGCATTACTGAAATAAATGAACTTTTGCATGCTATTCTAATTTTTCAAGTTTCACCTGTATTTTTCTGATGGGTCTGTGCTTTTCTCCTGCTTGAAATCAACCTTTTCTTAGACTCTTAACTTTGGCACAAGTTTTTAATAGGCAGAATATATTTCATAAGAGGCACAGCATTTTGGGTAATAAAAACCAGGCTTTAAACCTTGATCCTTGGGCCACTGAGCTATCAAAGGCAAAACTGTTGATCATAAACCCAAACATAACCAATGTATCAAACCAGGGTGCTTTGTGTCTGTTATTGAGGAGAAAAATGACAGACTGAAGGACTGTCAATTATCTGATTCACAAGACTTCTATTTTTGAAAAGCAAAGCTAAAAACTACCCTCATATTCAGCAATTTGAGCTATATTTATGTGTCATTTGTCCTTCTCATTCTTTAACCTTTGAGTGAAAACAAGGAAAAACCTGTAGGTATGATTAATACAGACATTCTCCAATGAACAACAATCCACAAATTATGTGTACATTTACTACACATTGTGTATTAGCTCAAAACAAAATAGCCCCAAACCCTCTATATTCATCCAGAGTGCTTCTTTCTTCCACCCTAGCAAGTGGGGGTTTCAACTACATACAAAATGAAGGAAAAAATTAATCTTTCATATAGGACATCCCCATAAACCAACATATTCCCTATAAACCATTAATCTTTCTTCTGAGTAAATATTGCCTTCCATTTCCCTGACAGTCCCAACACAGCAAACAAATATTTAGCAGCAATCTACATTAAGAGTTTGGATTCTTCCCCCCAATATGGCAATGTCCATTCAATCATTCACTCTGTGATGCATTGTGGGGTCTTTGGTGCTTTCTGAACTTGGTGGTTTTCATCAAAACACTGCTTTGTGCACTGATGATGTTGCCTAGTTTGTTAATGAAACATCTGCCACAAAACCACCAAGCTCAGAGAGCACCAAGGACCAAACAGTTTAACCCCGAGCTACAAATATTCTCTTCTATGATGGGTTCCTTAATCTCATTGTTTCTTCCTCTTTTTTTTCCCAGAAACCTTGTTTGAAAAAAAATATTGTTGTTTACCTCATATGTACATATATAAATGATATGAATTTGATATCCACACAACTCACATACAAAAGAAGTTTGAAATGGTACACAAGGCAAGTTTGCTGATAATATTACTTCAAATAATCCCAGATTTTTTTTCCCCTCACTTTTTCTTTAATTATGTCCCCAAATTGGAAAATTCATTGAAATGTCTTAATCTACAACAGGGGTGTCAAACTGATGGCCTGCAGCCAGATGTGTCACATGCAGGCCATGCCCACCCCAGCTCTTCAAAGGAAAAACAAGTCACAATACGTCATGTGACACGATCAAGTTTGGCACCCGTGATCTACAACAACCAAGATGTGCTCAAATAGCAAACAGTCAATCATCATCATCTTCATCTTCTTCATCATCATCATCACCATCATCATCATCATGCATGTTCACAATCAATAATACAGGAAATGGGCTCTAATACAGAAACACATTATTAAATAAATTATGATACTTACATAGCTGCTATTAGCATAACCCTAATTCATAATGGCATCTAAAACAAATTCATCACACCCAGCAATATAATGATTTGATTTATACTGAAAAGAAAGGGGGGGGAAAACCTTCTGGAGAACAAAATTAAACTAGCAAGATATATGTGCTTCTCAAACCCAAAGGGGTTTGTTTGTTTGTTTGCTTGCTTGCTTATTTTTAAGCATCAAAATAACTAAATTATTAAAAAGGAGGGTGGGCAAAATGCTTCTCTGGAAGTAAATCACATGTCTGATTCCTGTTTACACATCCAACGGTTATTAATGTCAAGCTGTAGTGAAGATACTCAAGAAAATCATTACCATTCAGAGCCACTAACAGCTATTAAATCTCCATCAATTCAACTTAACACAAGTGTACTTCAGGGCCCTTCTGAGATCCAGCCCAGAAGCTCCTGCCTGACTTTATTCTATTGTCCTCTAAAGTCACAAAGGGCCCTTGCTGAGAATGCCTCTGAAAAAGAATCTTATGTCTTATAGACCTGATGTTCTTTTAACAGATCTTTCCTTAATCAACAGATCCCACATACCCTTTCTCTACCAATAGATTAAAAGAAAAATGGGAGAGAGCTCTAAGATATCCTCAGCAATTTAGCACAAAGCAAGAAGAAACTATATCAATGTTACTGAAAGTTTTCCTTTCGCTTCTTGGAGAGAGGAGGAAGGCGAGGAATATTTAATTTGGAAAAAGTAAGATAAAGGAACTCCTCAACTTATGACTGCAATTGGGGCTGACTGATGTAGCCATTAAGTCAGCAGTGCCCAATTTTACAAACTTTTTTTTGCTGCAGTTGTAAAGTGAATCACACAATCCTTACATGAATCCGGCTTCCTCCCAATGACTTCGCTTGATGGGAGCCAGCTGGGAAGGTCGCAAAGAATAGAATAGAATAGAATAGAATAGAATAGAATAGAATAGAATAGAATAGAATAGAATAGAATAGAATAGAATAGGAATTCTTTATTGGCCAAGTGTGATTGGACACACAAGGAATTTGTTTTGGTGGGATTATGTGACCACAGGACATTGGAACAGTTGTGAATACATGGCGGTTGCCCAACATCTGAATTTTGATCTGGGGTGCTGCAACCACTATAAGTGCAACCATCAGTCATAAGTCACTTTTTTCAATGCCACCATAAATGAATGGTTGTAATTTGACAATTCCCTTTATATCTCATTTCAGCACAGAGAGTTCAGTTCCAATTCTGGGTTTGTTGCTGTTGCTCATTTAAATCCTCATGATTTCAATGAATGTCAAATGTGCAGTGGAACTGCACCCATGGCCTAATGCCTATAATATAGTTACCACACTCTAATATGGCCAAATGGAGGCCCACATCAACTGGACAATGAGTCCAAAACTGTTCCCTGCTCTGTATTCAGTGACTAAATGGATGGAACATGGGAAGGTCCCTTCATGAAACAGTCTCTACATGTTAAACAAAATAGGTTACAAGTTGGCCAGCATTTGGATGGGTGACTGGCTGACCAGCCTTCTTAAGTAGTCTTGAACTTTAGAAATAAACCATGTAAGCAACTGATCTCCAAGCCCCATGGTTTTGGGGTACCACAACCGAGCATCCCACTGTGCAGATTCTGTCAGTATTCCCCAATCAGATGACTGAAAGTGTAGCTGGACTTCTTTTTGCAGATGTGCCATGCTGTTTGAGAATTCTGCTTGCCGTGGGTCCAGTCTTTGTGGGAAGATACCCCAAAGCTGGAGAAGGTTGACTTACAGGTTTATGTGGTGTCAAACAAATGCATGAGGTAGCCAATGTTCCTGACTACAACCCTGAATGAAGACCAATTTTTGATAGCTGCATGATGGATGTAAATAATTATTTGATGGGGGAACTATTCAAATAATTCATCCTGATAGAAATAAAAAACACCTCGGCATTCAAAGGCAAACTGGCTTACATAAAAACTGGTTGCGCCTACAAAGGCACTCTGATACCTACTTGTAAAATCTAAGAATGTACATTCCTTTACTGATATATAATTGCCTACTCCGTTTTCTTTCTACCTGGCATGATGTACCATAAATAAAAAACTGGGGGGGAAAACTTGATGGAACATTATGGTAATCTAGAAATGCATTAAAAAGCCAAAAACCAAAGCATCTCTGATACTGTAATAAGCACAATCTGCTGAGGCAAAGTAATATTGATTATTATTTGTTAACCATCTTTGGGTGTGAGACAACCAGGAAATACTAAGATAATGCGCTAGTCTGAGGAGCTGCAAAAATATCGAAGATGATGGCCATTATAGCTACATGGACTTGTCTGCATTGTCACCAGAAAACAACTAAAAGGATGCTTTTTTACTTCTGATATGGTGAATGTTGTATACACTGGAACTTCTTTAATATCAGTTATCTGCAATATCAATTTTCAGAATTCCATTTAATACACATGCCAGAGATTAATCCAGAAATTTCAGCGAAGAGAACACATATTCTGTCATTCAGCTCTTTTTCTTTCCTGAGTCCTGTGCCCAGCTAGTCAGGCTGATCCAAAAATCTTCCTTAACTTCCTCAGAGAATCTTTTTAAAATATCAAGGAAACAAACTTCATGCCGCCTTAGACAATTCCTTTCATCTATCGCCAGAAAATGATAATTGAAGATAAGCTATTTCTTGATTGCATTTTCCGCTAATAGGCAGCCTTAGTTTTCCATTAAAAAAAAAAGAATAAAACTATTGTTTTATCATGTTAAAGACTTGATGGCATGTGAATGTAAAAATCCCATGCAAATTGCTGAGGACAGAAAAAGCATGGAAGAAGTTCAGTGGCCATGGTTAACAGGCAGCAAATGTGACCATCACCATTCACCAAATGGCTACCAGAAAGTGTGTGTGTGTGTGCACACAAGCACGCATACACAACACATATCCATTTTCATATATTCATCAGGTTTCTCTGGGACAGTCAGCAAATTTGGCTGAGCATATTAACAATTTAACAAGCAGCCACAAGTTATTGGGGGGAATCAAGTAAAAGATTGCTTGTAAAGTACTTTGTCCTACAAAGGTTTCCACAGGCCAATGAGAAAATGTGGTTATTTGGGAGAAGTTATCTGAAGCTAATAGAAGATAAGCATCTTGTGTTAAATTCAGTTTTCCTGCCAGACAGGCACACAAAAGAAATAAAACAGGAGACTTAAAAATAACTACTGTTCAGTGTCTTAGAAATCAAGTATGACTGAATCATAAAGAGGGAACAGTTCAAATGATTCCCCTCTCCGCCCCGCCCCCCCACACACATAAGTTGCTTGAAAAAAAACCTAGAAGCATAATTGGTCTGGAAGCCCAATTTAATTATAGGGTTCGAGTCCAACTGGGAAGGAAGAGAACTGCATTTCAACCGCACCACCCGAGATCATCCAGATACTGAAACTATTTGCAAGTTGACAAAAACATTTGCATCATAACACGCCAAGGCAGCGGCGGAGGCAAGGCAGATGTGGAGTGTGAAAAGATCAGGACACTAAAACAATTGGGGCTGTAAATAAGGACTAGTAATCAGCAATCATTGCAACGGGGGTGGGGTTAAATGCCAGGCAATTAATGGGCTTTGTTTCTACTGAAAGGAAATACTTTATCATAAGCTATCCTGTGAGCAGCCAAGAGCCTTGCATCTGACCCTCACAAAGGTATGAAAAGAGGGAGAAAAGCATTGATAATTGGGCTTTCTGTCCAGTCACGCACATTACACAAACTTTCTCCCTCTGAACCGTTAGGAGCACAGCTGTTTCCTGCACTTTCTACTGTATGTCTTACAGTAGAAGACACAATGAGAGGGGGGGGGTCTCTGGCGAAAAGGTGGGAAGGGGCACCGGAGGGGAAGGCAGAATTCAACCTAGTGCTAAAAGTTCCTTTGATTTCGCTGTTGTTTTTGGTTCATTAAATTTTCCACAGATTTGCAGAGAAGAAAAAAACATGATCAATAAACCCTGACAAAAGCAAACGTGTGAAAAAGGCAAGAGAAAGGCAAAGAGGGAGATAAAAGGGAGATCCTGATTTCAGAGCCAGATGACCAGAGCTTTGGGCTGCTGAAGAATTTGAATAGGCCATCATTTCTTTACAGCTTTTCACTTTCTTTCTCCTCCTGACTGTTGGAACTCCTCAGTCAATACAATAGTAAATGCACTAAAACTGGTTTTCTTATGCTAATGGATGCAATCGGGCACTCAGAGTTAAAACACACTTCCCACCAATGTGTGTTCTTTTTTCTCCTTTTTTTTTTTTAAAAAAATACATTAACCTATTCAAGTTAACCCAAAACTTCAGAGCCTGCTTAAAGCTTAACCTCCCCCATGCACAAAATTAATGTGGGTTCTGTTCCCACCTACTCTTTTTAGCAGCAAAGGGGCAGAAAAAGTCTTCAATCAGGGTAAGGTTTCTTTTAAAAGCCTTTCAGATGAGAGAAATGGAGACTGAAAAGGAAGGAACAGAAAATCAGCGTCCAGAATTTTAGCCTGTCTTATTTCATTCAAACACTGAATGGAACTAAGTAATAGGAATAATAAGAACAAGAACAACAATACTTTGTAATAGAATTTCAAGGGGAAACTCTATTCTGTGTTTCTATAAACCTCTGTGAGTTCTGGCCCTGTTATTCTGGTCACTAGAAACTAAATTTCGTAAACATTATTCAGGGTTTAAATAAATGGTTTCACTCAGTTATGCCTCCATAAAACTCCTGGATAAAATATATAATCTTCAAGTACAATGAGAGTCATTGCTGTGGCTACCCTATCCTTAGAGTGACTCACTTTATGGAATATTCCAAATTACTTATCTCCTTCTGCATTTTATCTTTAAGTGCAAGTATCAAGTAAGTACATATGATAGCCATTTTTAAATAAGATTTTTGTTGTCTTTATGGCTTTGTGTGTTAAAGAAGTAATTGACCCTAAAAGGTTTACCTTCAAAATGTTAACAAATAAAGTCCAATTCTTTTCCGTAGTCAACCTGATGTTGAGGATATGTCAAACACTTTTCAAGCAAATTAACACAAAGCAATCTACTTCATTCACAAAAATTCAGATAGCCAAACCATGCAGCTTACAAGCAAACATTCACAGCCCAGTAAGTGTCAGAGAAGGCTTGGAGCCATAATTAGATAATAACCACATTTTAAAAGAAGGGGCACTCAAAATAAGCTCTTTTTTTTTTTAACCTACTCCTTCAAAAATCTTTTGGTAAAATGGTGAAGTGTGTTCACTCTAAGGAAAGCAATGGTTGGGTATTTGCTACACAAATACACAGAGAGAGTTTTGGAAAGCTGCTTGCTGCATTTGCTTTCTTTGCTAATCTGTCCTGGAAACTCTGTTGTGAACAAGGCACTTCTGAGAATACAAAAAGCTTGAAGGATTTGTGTATCTTTCAGGACACAGTGCAAACAACTGGCTTACAGTAGGCCACCAGAAGTTGAGTGAGCAAGCTTAGCAACATTTATTCAGCTTGTACAAATGCTTTGGATTTCTCTGGAAGAGATTGTTCTGGTAGGAGGAATTGCCCCTTAAAAAGTATATATGTTCAAGGCTATTTTTCCCCCAAAAGCCAAGATATTCCATGCCCTAAAATAAAACTGAAAACTCTTGATATATATTAATCTGGCTAAGGAAGCTCAGAAGTGCCTTGTTGTGATTAACCATAGCTTCCAGCCTCTTCCCCTGCCCTATAACACTAGAGGAGCCACCACAGCAAGTTATACTCAAATCAAGTAATTTAAAAAATAAAAGTTCATTACATTTTGCACAGATGTATTTCTTGAGATGCAATGCAATGAATACTTGGCAGAGAATTGCCCATATAGTCAACATTTTTTTTTTTACTTTGTGGGAAAGTAATATGAATGAATGATCAAGCTGAAACTCATTCCCATATGCTCAGACTGTCATACAAACTTAAGATCAACAGATGATACTTCAGAAAAAAAAGCATTATGCTGCAGCACTTCAAGATAGTTTTAAAGACTACACTAAACCTACAATATGATTCCTCCACTGTCCGCTTCTTTACCTTTTTTGCGTGTGTGTGTGTGTGTGTGTGTGTGTAACTATTCAACTTGCTTTTCCAGTATTGTCATCCTGTACTAGCTTTATACTATGTTGTTTCAAGTTTATGAGAATTCCAAAAATAAAACTTCTGCATATAGACCAGCAGTTAGATGTATCATGCATCGATTAATCACCCTAACCTAAGACAACCTAATAGGAGAAAAGAGGAAAAACAACAGGAAAGGGCCTGAATATTTCACTTTATTTCTTAAATGAACATAACTGCAAACATCACATATATACTGAGATACCTCCACCTATATCACCTCCTGGATGTTAAAAAAGGATATAAAAAGGAAATTGGAACCAGTCTTCTTGAGGACACATTTTCTTTTGCAGAGCAGTTAACATTTCTAGGCATTTCAAAGTGATGCATTTAAGTCTACAAGTGGATTCAGAATCAAATTATTCTTTCACCACACCCGCATTTTCAAAGATGATCTCTTTTGGAAAAGCCACACCACAGAATGAAAAAAGCCACTCAAGAGAAAACAGTGATTATCAGATAGAAGAAGCAGTTCTATCTTCTAAAAATTACAGGCAGTCTATCTAAGACTTTAGAAAGATTATACACATATAGACTCTGCAATTTTCTTGGAAATATTTTTGGAAAGTTGCCTTATGTTTAATTATCCCACAAAAAGTTCCACTGAAAGTAATTTCCTTAAGAGGCAAGCATGAGACGAAAGACCATAACCAGATGAGGATGAGATATATTGTAGCTGTCATTTATTTTGAGGACAAGTCAAAGGCAGGTGTTGTCACCACTTCATAGCACTCAGGGCAAAATGGAAATCACTTCAGGCAAACTTTGAAAACCATATATACAAACACAGAGTGGACACTGGTGTGTGAACTACATGCAATGAACATTTGCAGCCAGGGAAACCTCCAATATATCTGTCAAAAATTATTTTCCAAGTAAAGGAAAGCAATTTGATTTGATTTGCTTTACACAGAGAGAGAGAGAGAGACAGACAGACAGATGTGAGTAAATTTGTTTTACCTTCAGCCTAGTGCAGAAAATCACAAAAAAGGGATTCACTTAAATCTAAGGGTGCTAGAACAAACAGATGAGATCCATGCAGCTTTGCAAGAAATCAGTTTTTCCCCTTTTTGTATATTTTAGATTTTAGCGTTTATTTACTCTATCCTTTTGGCACAGGGTCCAAGGGACATGCCAATACAATATTTGTTTAAATGCGATTTTATGCAGCAGGCAAAAGAAAGTTTACTTTAAAATTCTTGGCCATCCCCTGAGATCCAATTGCATAAAAAAGAGAATAATTTTTACAATTGCTCTTTTTATTGGTAGCAGTCAATAATACATGAACTTCAAAACCCAAAGCTTAAAAAATGTACCCAGACCCAGTATTTTAGAAACCATACAAAATAAAAGAAATATATGTAAACTAAGTGTGTAGTTAAGGATTTCAAAGACAAAGCTTCATAGACTTCGATCTATGCTAGGGATTCCTTTCTCTGTTCTGCAATGAGCGCACTGCCAAAGTTTACCTAAACTCAGTTTTATTGTGTTAAACACATTCTGAACTGTTACCATGTTGCTGTCTCTTACACTTGTTAGAAAGAAATGCTCATTTGGGAAAAAATATTGGACTTACTGATGAGTAAACTGACATAAAATCAATGATAAAGAGTAGTGTAGTTTATCAGAATACTTTCTGTATATATACTACGCATAGAGAAAATTAACTTCCCATTTAAGTGCAGAAGAATCTTTCCACTTAAGACTTCACTTATTTTTATTTTCTCTGTTATTCAACTTTGTCCAACACAGTTAGTTTTCTGGCCTTTATGATGAAAGGTGTTTAAAAGTTTTTTGTTTCCTGCCATATGTGCAGATGCGATAAATTTTGAGAAACTAAACTCTTATTTTGCCAGATGTTCCCGCCTTAAACCAGCCCAAAAACTTCTCAGCATCTCTCTCCTCACACAACTTTACATGCCCACAGCTGCCTCCAAACCTCAGCTCTCTAGAGAAGGAAAGGTACAAAAGGCCCCTGGCTATTATTCATCGTATTCCTTTGCGGGTGCTGACCGCTAAGAGTTTCCAGTCTCGGCCGACTTTTAGTTAAATAAAGCCTAACAAGCGCCTCGAGCAACTTTTGGAGGCAAAAAGTGTGCAGTTCCTGCCGGGACTGGGTATTTCTAACTGGGAAACCCCAGCAAATGACAGCAATCGAGCCCCGGGTGCGTTTTGCGGTGGAGACGGGCACCCTGACGAGTTGAGCCCCTTCTCTTTGCAATTGTTTTCAGCCCCCAGGTGGGAGAAAGGGAGGGAGGGGAGAGAGAGAATGAATATCCCCTCTTTGCTCTTCAAAACTCTTAATAGGATTGGCGCCCAGTTCGCTCCACGCCGCTCCCAGACACACGCGGATCAAGTTGCAGAGGTGGATGGTTGAAATTCCTTCTCAAATATACTTGCTGAAAGATAGCTTCGGGGACCGGGGAAGGATGGGATGGTGGGGGAAAAGTGGGGGGGGGGGGTTGAGGTTAAGAAAACATCGTGGCTGGGAAACGAGTGCGCGGAATTAACTCGTATCCGTCCGTAGGTCGGTCGGTTCGTCTTTCTTTCTCTCTCTCTCCCCTCACTTCCCAATCTCCCCCCACCCCCCGGGAATAACCCTACAGGAACTTCGGCCACGTTCTCTCTGCCTCTGGAAAGATACAAAAATAAACCTTGCATTGCAAAACAAGTGACTGTCAGACTGTTACATCACAGCGCCACGAGGTTGCCGCCTTAGATCGCCGCACGCACTTCAGAGAAGCAGCTTCGTCCCAAGCAAGCGGCACACACTCAAACAGGCACGCAAATGCATCCTTGCAAAACTCGCTCCAAAGTATCCGGAAAATATAGTCCCCCCGGGGCCGCCGAAAACGTCCAGCAGGCCAAGTACGGGACGACCTTTCCCCCACCCCCAATCCGCTGAACCCTTGCAACATTGGACAAACGAGGAGAGGGGAGCAGACGGAGCCGAATCGAGGCGCGGGTCACCGAATGGACCGGCAGACTCGCTACCTGAGGCCGTTTCAAGGCGACCTGCCCGCCAAGAGGACGGAAGCCGCGGAGACTTCTCCCCGCTCCCCCGCCCCGCGGCGGGACGGGAGGTCGGCTTCTGCCTTCGCCTCGGCTTCACATTACGGCCGGATCGGGCCTAGCCAGTCCACTTTCCCCCCACTCCCCACTTTCCCCTCTTCTGTCCCATTCGTCCCCGGCTGGCTAGCTCGCTCTCTTTCGGCTGCGGCCGTTAAGTTTTTTGGAGTCGCTTCTTTCTCCGCGCTGCAACCTTTTCCTTGCGCGCGCGGCCGCGCGTGAGGGGGGGGGGGAGAGCGACCTGCCTCAACTCCCCCCCCTCCTAAGGGCCGTCACACCCACCCGAGAAGAGGAGGAGGCGGGAAAACGGGTGTTTCTCCCTCGTCCACGATCTCTCGGGAGGCAGCCGAGGAATAATCTCCGCTCGGGAAGCCGCGTCCCCCCCTCCGCCAGTCCCTCCCCAGGAGAAATGCCCAAACGCCCACAGTGGGGGCCCTCCCATCCCCACCAAAAAAAAAAAAAAAGTCAAGAGCGGCTCTGCGACTTTACCCCTAAAGAGAAGTTTTCACGCGGCCAGCGGCTGTTCCGGCTCCAGAGCAGGGCGGCGTGCCCAGCTCCCCATCGTCCACTTCAGGGGCGCGGAAGAGCGAGTGGGGTTCAACTGCCCGGGCTTCCTTTTTTTGTGCTCCGTCGCTCTGTTCCCCCCCCCCTTTTTTTTTTAAAGAAAGGCGAAGTCTGCTGCTGCTGCTGCTGCTGCTGCTGCTGCTGGCCCTTCCCGACGCTCGCGCGGATTCTTTTCCCTTCTTTCTCCCGCTCTGAGGCTCATTGGTGATCACCGGGGGGAAAAAAAGAGAAAAAAAAGGGGGAGGGGGGGCGGGAGAGTTTAAAAAAGTGTCGAGCGCCCCTGTTGCTGGCGTATTTCTGCCCTTCTGCCATCCATCATCCCTGCGTAGGACATCAATACACGCACGCTCGGGGGAGAATTAAGGCGGACGGTGGAGAGGGGGAGAGTTCTGTTTTCGCCCGCCGCCAATTGAGGAAAGTTAAAAAAAAAAAAAGAAAGAAAACCAAGAAAAGAAAAGGGGGCGAACGAAAGGGGAGGAGAAAAGAAACTCCGTCTCTCTCTCTCTCCCAACTTTTGAAACCCACTTGGGGCTTGGTTAACTCAAGTCAGATGATCTCCGGAACCCGAATCCATTGACTGATCTGTTTTCATTCTAATCCGCGGCGGCTGCTCCTCCTTCTCCTCCCCGCCCTGAAGTCAACTGCACCATTAGCTCTTCCAGAGAGGCCGGCCTTCCTTGCATACCGGAGGGGAAAGGAGGTGCCGCGAGTGGCGGGGTGGGGGTGGGGGGTGGAAAAGAGGCGGAAAAAGGAGCCGGCGCAGCGGGAATAAGCATCTCGAATTGCGCTTCCAAGACAAGGAGGTTTTCCCCCCAGAAGCGGATCTCTGTCTCCCCCTCTCTCCCTCTTCCCCCCCTCCCGCACTCTCTCTCGCACGCACGCACACACACAGACACGGGCGCGCGCAAACTTTGGCCAACGCGAAGGTCACGCGGGGAGCCGGCCGAGCAAAACGCCGTTCCTGAGGCACGGGCGACGAAGTTCCCCAGAAGTTCTTTAAGGAGGTGCTTGAATCCCACCGATTGGCTTGAGTGGGTTTGGAATCATGGACCCCTGTTTGAAGCCCTGGTTGGGATCTAGTTTCCTTTGTGGGTTAAGGGTTCCAGCAGTGGCAACTTCTTTTCTTAGAAGAGTTGCCAGACGGCCTTGTTTGATGGCCTCCTCAAGAGTTAGTTGTGCGTGCCTTTATTTTAAGTTTGCGAGTGAATTAAGGGGAGAAATGAATAGGAAAAGTTGACACTCGAAACGTTCTTGCCAGGCAGATGTCTATGGAGATTCTCAGTCGTCCAGGTCATGGTTGTCCCAAAGGTGCTTTTTCAAGAGGCAACTGGCCTTCCTTGTTTTTCTTTTGAAGACATTTCACTTCTCATCCAAGAAGTGTTCAAATACACATCAATCTTTTTCTTCCCCGTAACAGATGTTTTGGCCTTGTCAATTGCCATGGGTCCAAATGCAGCTGGCAATGGGCCATCTTAATAAATAAAAATACATCAATCAATAAAGATTTCTGTCTCATTATACAGTTGAACTATTAATATTTAAATCAGTTGACTTCACAGTAAGTGGATTATCCCGTCCCTTGCCAACCTGGGTTCAAGCCAGGCCACACCACCGAAACAGCATTGGTCGCTCTTGTCAATGATCTTTGGAGGGTTCAGGATGGAGGTGAAGCAACCCTTTTGGGCTCTTCTGGACTTCTCTGAGGCTGGTTGGGAGGAGAGGACTGGTCGAGTCCTAGGCCAGTGCAATGTGGGGTACCTACCTCAAGGCCTCTCCTTTTTAGTTTCCACACAAAACCATCCAGTATGGGGTCCAATAACATCTGATGATACCCAGTTGTATTTCTCCATCCCTAGCCATACAAGAGATGCTATGGCAGTGTTGGCTGGGTGCCTGGAAGCTGTGAGAATCTGGATGGTCAGGAACCTGCTTTGACTCAACCTTGGCAAAACGAGAGCTGTGGCCTTTTGCTTCCCCTTCCCCCTCACCTGGCCCAGATGATGTTTCATCTTTGACTCTGGGCAGGGCGATACTATCCTGGGCTATGTTGATACATAATTTACAGGTCCACCTTAGACTCAGGGCTGCTACTCAAGGGACCGGTGCAACTGCAACAGTACCTGGGGAAAAAGGCTTTCCACACCTTTGTCTGGAATGCCATTTGCCCTTTTCCTGGACTGGGAGGTCTTGCTCATGGTCGCTCATGCCTTGATCTCTTCTTGTTTGGATTACTGTAATGTGCTCTATATGGAGTTCCCTTAAAGACTACTCCGAGGCTACAACTGATCCAGAATGCGGCGGGCGTGTGCAATGATGGGTGCCCCTAAGTTTATCCATGGAATACTTCTATTATTACCTTTAAACCCTATATGGCAAAGGACCAGCTTATCTGTGGGACCACCTTTTCTAAGAACATCTATTCCTCCTTCCAGATTAGATAGGATGGGCATGCTCCTAAACCTAGTCCTTTCCCTTACATATTGCCACGTTATGGAGCTCTATAGGAAGCATTCCAGCAGCCTCATAGAAAGCTTTTCCACCCTGAAATTCAGTAGGCCTCTGCTCTCTTAAGCCTTCTGAAAAGCACTGAATATTTGGCTTTTCCCCCAAGCTAGTTTAGGATGAGGTGATTGCCTGTCAACAGCTTAACTTGGGGGCCAGGTTTTTGTTTTTAATGTGTTTGGTTTTAACCATAAAAAAAGCGAAAGTTAGAATATTTTGGACATGTGACGCAACATCCAGAAAAATACAGCTTACTTCTCCAAGGAAAGATTGAAGGCAAATGAGGTCCAGGCAGAAGAACATCATGGCTTCAAAATCTAAGGGACTGGTTAGAACAAAACTCAACAGCACTTTTTCGTGTGGCTGTTGATAAAAAATAGGATCGCCAACATCCAATCATGGATATGGCACAAGAAGAAGAATGGTTTTAATGAGGTTTTTATATTGTTTTATTAATAGTGCTTTAGTTTACCTAGATTACATCTAATACATGGGCAATTAGCACTGGCACCCCTCAAGGCTGGGTGCTCTCTCCATTGTTCTTCTCTCTCTATGCCAATGAATGCATCTTTAGGGATGCCTCTGTTAAAGTAGTTATGTTTGAAGATGATAACAACAGTCATTGGTCTCATTCAAGATGAGGATGAGTCTGCATGTAGATGGGAGGTTGAACAACTAGCCCTGTGCTGCAACAGGTACCATCTGGAGCTAAAGATGCTTAATGAAGAGATTAGAGCGGATTTTAGGAGAAGATCTTGTATTTTATCTTCTCTTACTATATTTGATGGCACAGCATCAGCAGTAGGCTCCTTCCAGTTTTTAGGTTTTATAATCTTCCAGGATTTGAAATGGACCCCTAAGATTCGAACCATCATTTAAAAAAGCACAACAAAGAATGTTCTTCTTGAATCAGCTCAGGAAATTCAGAATGCCCCAGCTGTTAATACAGTTTTACAGAGGAATTATTGAGTCTGTCATTTGTATTTCTATAAAATTTCTATATGTGGTTTGGTAACCGCAACCCACAAGACAGGAATGGACTCCAACAGATAGGACTGCCATTTGTGTCTAATCACACTTGGCCAAATAAAGCCTATTCTATTCTATTCTGTTCTATTCTATTTTATTCTATTCTATTCATCAGAGTTTGGTATAAAATAGGCAGTTAAATAAATGTTTTAAATAAATAAATAATATGAAGCAGGATTGGACCCCATTAGAACTTGGTTGGAAGAAGATCAGGAAATCTCAAGGCTGCAGATAGTTTAGGAGGTTGAAAACACATCCTGAAAGAAGACAATGGCAAAAACCCTTCTCTGTGATTCCCAGGAAACATTCTCAACAAGAGCAAGTCTTCACCATTACTTAAAAGAGGAAACAATGTGAAATAAACATCTCCATTAGTATATGCTGTCCAGATATCTCAATAACTCTTTATTGGGGCTTTCCGTGGTGCAGTGCTTGCCCAAAGATAGAAAAGAGAGGGAAGCTCTTCACACTGTTGCATAACTGATGGAGAGTGGATGTCCTTCCAACTGTTGAGCATTGCTTTCTCCTGTCATCATTGCTTTCCCATGAAACAGCTCTGGCTTGACTGTTTATATAA
This sequence comes from Hydrophis major, assembly GCA_033807585.1. Taxonomy (NCBI): domain Eukaryota; kingdom Metazoa; phylum Chordata; class Lepidosauria; order Squamata; family Elapidae; genus Hydrophis; species Hydrophis major. Next base: position 152,056,292 of record CM066328.1, on the reverse strand, counting down.
CCAAAAACCAGCTCATGTGGCAGCCAATTTAAGAATATCGAAGCAGTGTGATGGCCAAACACATAAGCTGATTCATCACTCTTAGATGAAAAGGAGAAATGGTAGAGATGAACAATTACTGTACTGCAACAGACATAAATGTTAGATTAACCTTCCCTTCCAGATCTATTGGCCTCCAACACCTTATTTCTCATAAGGATGGGTTTGGACAATGTCTCCAAAAGAAGCTTGCTGAAATCCTGGAAGATATAATGAAAACCATGCCACAGATGGAAATTATGGAGGATGCATGAAAGGAGAAGGCTGCTCTGAGGAATGTCTAAACAGGCTGACCTTATTTGGAAGTGTAGATGTGATATTCACCCACGTAGAAATGTCCAAACAGGGCACATGCATTTGTTACCAGCATGTGTAATTGTTCCAGCATAAACTTCAGTCAAACTATATGAGCCACAGTGGCGCAGTGGTTAGAGTGCAGTACTGCAGGCTATTTCTGCTGACTGCTGGCTGACTGCAATTTGGCAGTTCAAATCTCACTAGGCTCAAGGTTGACTCAGCTTTCCATCCCTCCGAGGTGGGTAAAATGAGGACTCAGATTTTGGGGGGAAATAGGCTGATTCTGTAAAAACCTCTTAGAGAGGGCTGTAAAGCACTATGAAGCAATATATAAGCCCAAGTGCTATTGTTATCTGTATCTGCTTACTTAGGTAGTAATCTAGGCTGAGACTGCAATGTGGACCAAGACATTATATAAATCATGAAGAGTATATTCCGAATGGATATGGGAAGATATAAAATTATTTGGGAGTGTGATGGGGAATCAGCATACTAATCTGTAAATTCTACTACATGATTGTGTCTCCTCAGTGTCACATCTTCACCTGAACCCAACCAAAGATGAATGATTTGGCATGCATACCTCTTCCACCCCTTTATCACTTCATTTAAATTGGGGTGCAATACAGAGTCATTGTGTGATCAAACCAGCCTCCAAATACCTGAGATTAACTGGTAGGTTTTGGTTTGTAAGCAATTAAAGACTCAAAAAATGTTTTATTTTAGAACTTTAATTATTTATTTAACATTATTTTTAGACTGCCTCAATCCTTATGAATTCCGGGCAGTGAACTACAGAGCACCAAGTAAGTACAACAGCCAGATTTCCATGGCACTCTGACTTGACCCAGGGCGGCGATATATAGTTGATTGTCATTGACATATTGACAACAATCCAAATTGATGGATGAGCTGTTTCATAAATTTCATGCTGATATTGAACAACATAGGGGAAAGCACTGCAGCTCTTGACACCCTACCATGGAGGACCCATGGACTTGAGCACTTCCTCCAGGATCATTATTAAAACTGCCTACTCAGGTAGTAGAAGAATCACCATAGAACAGTAGCAGGTTTTCAGGGTGGACCAGGTCAGGAAACAGATATTTTAAGAACTACTGAATAAAACTTGTCAAAGATTCTCTCTCCCCACTCATATACAAAAGAAAAACATTTTGTCAGCTTTGGAAGCCATGTTGAGATTCAATGCTCCCACGCTACCACAATTGAGCCTGAGAAAGTGAGAGGGAGGAATTCATTTGAGTATATCTAGTTAGACAAAATAAAATTATTTTGCTGGTTCAAGGTCACTGAGTGTGGCGCATAATGACATGGGAATCTTACTTTAGGACAGATGGTGATTGGACCAAGTGATGTGATGATGGCTAAGGGGGGATGGATTTGTAGTTCTGAATTTTGCAAGTAAGCCCGAAACTTTCAGATTCGGGATTCCACAGATGTGCCAGTTACTATCCAAATAAAGGAACCTTTGAGAGATGTCTGCCTCGGAGTTATTGCTTGGAATGGAGGGTTGCTGGAAGGCTGACGTTATCCTGAATCTGAAAGTTTATTTTTCCTTTTGCGTTCCCTCCTCCCTTTCAGGGCTAAACTCATGTTTAACTAATGGCTGTTGAATTTCTTCTTCAGTGCTATCTCTACTTATACTGTCTCCAAGTCTCAACTACTCCAGGTAATCCAGAAGGATATCATGATTATATATTAGGGAGATGTAACAGGACCAAGAAGAATACATGCCTTTTGTTTAGGTTCCAACAAAGATAATCTACTGCAGCAAAAGTGTCATTTCTGTCTCGTGACAGTTGGAAAAGTTGGAGCCTGGGCAAAATTTATCAAAGCAGCTAGATCCAAAGGAGGCTTCTCCAGGAGAGGCCACATTAATAATAGCAATAGCACTTAGACTCATATACCGCCTGCAGTGCTTTATAGCCCTCACTAAGCATATAGCCCTCTCTAAGCAGTTTACAGAGTGAGCATATTTCCCCCAACAATCTGGGTCCTCATTTTACTGACTTCAGAAGGATGGAAGGCTGAGTCAACCTTGAGCCAGTGAGATTTGAACTGTCAAGCTACATGTAGCAAGCAGTCAGCAGAAGTAGCCTGCAGTACTGCATTCTAACCACTGCACCACCATGGCTCATAGCAATAGGACTTACATAACCCTATAATGCTTTACACACACTCTGGGCAGTTTTCCATGTCAGCATATTGCCCCCAACAATGTGGGTCCTCATTTTACTGATTTGAGAAGGATGGAAGGCTGAGGAAATCTTGAACCGGAGAGGTTCAAATTCCAGGCTGTGGGCAGAGTTTACCTGCAATACTACATTCTAACCACTGTGCCAAAAGGACTTCATTCTTCTCTCAAAGAAGTATTGACTGTCTTCTGGAGCCACTTATCCATCCCAAGGAGCCAGAAAATATCTCAATCAAACCCATAGACAGCAGAAACTAAGCTACAAAGAAGTCTATCCACTACTTCAGACTTGATAATCTCTGAAAAACCCCAGATTAATACATAAAATATCTCATTCACCACAGTGGATTCTGTCCAATTGGTGGCTACCCTAGCCAGCTTAGGAACAAAGAAATCCACAGATTCATCTGTTGTACCCACAAGTGGTTTCCCCTGCCCATTTCCCCTATTTTGAACAGCATGGAGAAGAATTGATAGCTGTTCTTAACACCACTGTGGAGATTAATCACGTACTCTTGTCAGGGCTTAGCCACTCCCACTTCTGGTTTTCTGCTACCATTACTACATTTCCCTCAGCAACTCAGTAAGCCAAGGAGCTCCTTGGGTCAGTGACTAAGTAGAGGCCTCACAGGAACCTTGACCTTCAGTGGTTTGCTCACTTCAAAATGTAAGTGCTGTAGCCATTTCATAATAAACATCTATTATGTTTTGCTCCTTGAGATGCTTTGATGAATCAAATTGCAGGCCACATAAATGTTGTATACATTCCTTCATTTGAAATGGCTGTTGATGGTCACTCCCTCCCATGGTTTGTTGGGCTGCTGTGAATGGGGCAGGGATACTGCTTTTGCCTAGTTATAAAGTTAAATCATAATGTGGGAGAATGAGAATAAGAAGATTGCTTAAACATGGTTTGTTATCCTGTTGAAAATGATAATTTGCAATTACTATTGGAGAAGAAGGGCTGCAGGAACTGAGTATATCTAGTCTAATGAAAAGAAGGAGTAGAGGGAACATGATAGAAGTGTTCCGATATCTCAGGGGCTGCCACAAAGAAGAGGGAGTCAAACTATTATCCAAAGTACCTGAAGGCAGGACAAGGAGCGATGGATGGAAACTAATCAAGGAGAGAAGCAACCTAGAACTAAGGAGAAATTTCCTGATAGAACAATTAATCAATCTAGAGGTTGTGGGTGCTCCAACACTGAAGGTTTTAATGAATAGATTGGACAACCACTTGTCTGAAATGATGTAGGGTTTCCCACCTGAGCAGAGAGTTGGACTAGAAGACCTAACTCTGTTATTTTGAAATTAAAGCTAATTTTCAGTATCAGTTATTTGAACAAGCTGCGTTAGGAACCTTGTTTTACAGGTAGTCCTCGACTTGCAACCATAATGGAGCCTGCCTGATTTTATGACCCATTTTTACAACCTTTTTTGCAGTGGTCGTTAAGCAAGCACGACAGTCATAAAGTGGTCACCACAGTCATGATAGAGACACTGCGGTTGTTAAATGAACCAACATTTCATTATAGGCATAGTTTTGCCGAAAACCAGAAGTGCTGGTTTTTAGCCAAACTATTGTAAAATGGGTTCATGTGATTGCAAGATGCTGCAAATGGCTATAAATATGGCCATGTTTGCCAGTTGCCCGAAATTCAGTCTTGTGAATGGGAGGGAAAACTCTCAGAACTTTGAATCTGGGTCATAACTAGGCCCCAAGGTAGACCTACTGTAACTTCAAATAGTCGTTGGTTGTAGATTGCGGACTAACTTGTATGCTGTGTTGTTCAGTCAGTCCGAGAGTTGGTATTCAGCAGGTTCCGAGCAGTTCTGGAGAACCGGTAGCAGAAATTTTGAGTAGTTTGGAGAACCAGCAAATACCACTTCTGACTGGAGATTTTACAGTATTCCCCTTCCATGCCCATCAAGCCACTCCCACAGAACTGGTAGTAAAAAAAATTGAATCCCACTACTGGGAATAGAGATTTTACAGTATCCTTTCTCTGCCACGTCCATCAAGACATGCCATGTCCACCAAGCCATGCCCACAGAACTGGTAGTATCTGTTAGGGATAACATTGTTTTACCCTAACTGGTTTAGGTAAATAATAATATGTAATCATAGTTTGTATGTTAAAGTGTCTGCAACTTTAACTGTGGGACAGTAATTAAGGGAGTGGTTGTGAAAGCACTTTAAAAGAAGCAAGACGACAGCTTGCTCTCTCTCTGGCTTTGATGGTTCCTGATTACTGCAAGGACACAACACTGCATTGCTCGAACGGGAGAGAAAACAAAGGACTGGCTTGTAAGTGTATTGACATAGGGTATTCAACACGGACTTTGCTAACTGAATATCCCTGAATGGACTGACTAAATGATACATGACTATTGGACTGTTATTTTGACTATGCTATGAACTCATAATGGAATAAACTATATATTTGATAGCACAAGCGTATCTGTCATTTTTACTGTATGTTAATAAACATACAAGCTTAGCTCACTCATTTATCTGTGTGCCTATCTGACTAAGCTGCACATTCTGTTTAGCTTGTCTCCCTAACCCTGGTTGGGGAAACCAGGCTTAACAGTATCCCACCACCGGTCAGTTTATCTGTAAGATGAGCAAAGAATCAGCAAAAAAGTGAATCAGAATAGATGAAAAGGAGTAAGGATTATATTCTATAGTTTAGACTCACACTATATTATCTTTATAGTTTGTTTAGAGAGGAAGAAACTAGAGTGGAACATCTGAATTTATACGAGCTGACAATCATTTCAGATTACTGACTTTTTGCTTGTGGCTGAAAGCTGTAAAATGTATTTGTTTAAATTGGCCATTCTAGGACATTGATAAGTACATTCTAGCTGAAACAACCTCATATTATTAATTCAGTTTTGATTGTGCTGTTTTTGTACATTTGTATGTGGTTACATCCAAGCCCTTCACTGCTTTTAAGCTGCTTTGTGCCTGTTTGAAAGGCTAGAGTTGACAATAGATGCATTCAGTATATGAACAAATAAACAAAATGAAAATTAATTAAATGCAAATATGAAAACAAGAAGAATTAAAACTTCAGTATCATGTTTATTGTTCAGTCAGTCAGTCATTGCATGTATCTATCACTTTTTTTGAGAGAGAGACATAGGATGTAAAATCAGGGTTTCTTGTTATTTTATTCCAGAAACCTCTCTGGAGTGGCTTCATCTCATGGTCAACCCCTGACTTCTGTATTCAAGTAAACTTGGGTTTGCACAGTTCAACTGCACCATTGATGAAATAGACTGTTTATCATAGATAAACTCCATTAATTAGAGGGATAAAAGGGAGGGCATTTTATATGAGGACAAGTTCTTTGGGGAGGATTTTTTCTAATATGACCCAGCTTTTGGCTTTCTTGACTCTTGGCTGCTAGATCTACAAACAAACAAACTGGATCAGTAAGACAATAATGCTGTCTGTTAGAAAGAATTTGCAGCAGGTAAAATATTTTCCACCAGCTGCAGTTTCTGCACAATCTCAAAAGCAAGTCCTTATTAGGAACATTACACTACTCTAACTTGGCAGAGCTACCTTCTCTAGGACGGGACAAACCAGATTTCATAGCTATATGCAATGACCGCAGCAACTGCCTGACCATCCATCCAGAGTGCTATTTCCTTATACTTTCCCATGCTACAAATCTGATTCTTTAAAATAGCCCTCAGATACTCAAGGTTCACAACCACTTTGCCCTGGCTTTGGTATGTCCCTCATATATTTTTATGGAAGACACATCTTCACAACACAGATTCCATCTCAGTGCCAATCCATTGCAGACTCGAGGCAAATTAAAGTGATCCACCAGGACAGTGATGCTTTCCATTGGAAAATAGAAGAAAGCCTCCTATGAAAACTTTCTGAGTTGCTGGAGGTGGAACCTGAGGCTGATTAGCAACCTGAAGAGCTTTGATTGGGACACTGCAGGTCCTTCCCTTCCCCTCCCCTCCAGTGCATGACTATTACTGCTTTGGTGTCAGAGGTTTGTACTTTGCCTGGTGACCAATTTTTTTCTCTTTCACTCAGAAAAAAAACATTGATCATATGAAATACCCCTCTGCAGCCTACTTTCACCTCCCACTATGGCAGTGCTAATAACAGAATGACTGAATTGGAAGGGACCTTAGAGATAGTCCAACCCACTCAAGCAGGAGACCCAGACCATTCCAGACAAGTGGCTTCCAGTCTCTTCCTAAAAGACTCCAGTGATGGAACATCCGCAACTTCCGATTCCACTGGTTAATTGTTCTGTTGGGAGATTTCTCATTCTAGGTTGCTTCTCTCCTTGATTAATTTCCATCCATTGTTTCTTCTCTTGCTTTCAGGTGCTTTGGAAAATAAGTTGACCCTCTCTTCTCTGTGGCAGCCCCTCAAATATTGGAACACAACTATTGTGTCACCCAGAGTCCTTCTTTTCACTAGAAATGCTCAATTCCTGCAACCATTCTTCATGTGTTTCAGCCCCAAGCCCACTAATTATCTTTGTTGCACTTTTCTGCACTCTCAACATCTTTTTAATAATGTGGGGAACAAAACTGGATGCAATATTCTTTTTTAAAAAAATAATTTTATTCATAAACATTTTGAATACAGTGTGTTGTCAGGGTATACCTGTTAGATCAGGTAGATTGGTCCCCATAGAGACGCGAGACCAAAAGTGAACATTCAGCTCTTTATTCAGTATACAGTTCTGTACAAGACCTGCAATCCGTGGCAGCCCTTCATATAGGAACTGCTCGCAGCTCGGCGGCCAATGACAGGGCTTTGATCTCCCGCGATCGGCTCAGCCAATCGCGGTTGATTCTTAGTGCGCCAAGCATGGCCGTTTAGTTGTCCAATCAGGTTGCGGTCCATGTGGACCAATCAGGATTCAGGGTTTGGAGTATGCTAATACAGAACAATACCAATTACAAGTGGAAAAAAACCCACCATAAAGCATACCACATAAAATATTAACACACGTAAAGATAACAATACTAATAATAACACATAATAGTAATAATATCACCAAGTATTTTTAACTTTCTTTTTTATATTATATTATTTACAATTTTTTAGTGGTTACAATGTTTATAATTATAAGCCATCTCTATTTTTGATGCATACATTCATCGTCTTTCTTCTTCTAATTCAGAGCTCTCCAAACTTGGCAACTTTTAGACTTGTGGACTTCAATTCTCAGAGTTCTCCAGCCAGCTGGCTGGAAAAGTCTGGGAGTTGAAGTCCACACGTCTTAAAGTTGCCAAGTTTGGGGACCCCTTGCTCTAATGGATGCAATATTCTAAGTGTGATTTCAGCCTGTCTTTCCTTCTCTACCTCATTCTTCTCCTGCCTGCCTGTCCCTCTCCTCATTGCCAGGCCCATGGATCCAGTAAAGATCAGATCAAGGGGAATCTTTCTTCTCTGCTCCTCTCTCTATCATTGCCCTTTCTTTCTCCTTGCCCTTGCTGGAGAACACAACTATCACTCCCAACAACGACAGTTTCAGTTTACGGCTATTACTGGAAGGATCCCTGCTTGGCCCAGATGCAGCCATGGCCTGCTGCTGCTGCTGATGATGATGAAGAAGCCAGCTGTGGTGCTCTCCAGACAACATGGAGATACAGTAAGGGGAAGGTACAGTGAACAGATCAGAGAAAGAAAAGAGCTTCACTTGTCCTGGCTGGGAGACAGAGACAGACAGCAATAAAAGAAGACCAATTAATTACCTCTCTGTTGGCGGGCAGCAAATCTACCAGCCTAGCTGTTATGTAGTAAGAGGACGACTATTATGGCAGTGGTTCTAATTCAACAGTCTCCTCCTATCTCATCAACATGAAGAAAATACATCACCAGAGATGTGCGAATGGAGACTTAGGGTCCTGCAGATCTACTCTTCCCATTGTGGTACCATTTGCATTCTTTTGCCCTCATGGCACAAGCTTTACTTCCAATGGATAATGCATCTATCTACCGATCAGTGATTCTTGCATCTTCTCTTGTGAACTAACATCCAGCCACTAGATGCAGGGAGTGGTTAGGAATTCCTGCAGAGAAGCACTTAATTTTGGGGGGAAGGGGAATTTGCAGAGCTGCACTTGTCCCTCAAGGCCACATTTTTCCAAAGTAGTAGAACTGATTTTACTTTAATTTACATTTAATTAAACTTAAACAGAATGAGTATGATTAATTTCCAGTCATGTATTTCATAATTTCCCCCTTCTATTATGGTAAAAATTAGAATTTGGAAAGAACTTTGGGGTTTGTGAGGCTGCAACTGAAGCTCCTCTGGGGGAATGGAGGTTTGCATAAGTCTTTCAGACTACATTTATACTGCAGATATTTGTTCTAGAACTTCTCTGGCAATTTCAAATAGGGAAATTGACCTACTAATGGGTCTTGGTCCCTGAATTCTAGATCTCAGGAATATCTTAGAGATATTTAGAAGTTTTGGGATAAGCAGCTGAACAATAATCTTTCAACATCATCTTTCACCAGTGAGAACTGAGCCATCATAAACACCATAACCAACTACACCTTCAAATATTGAACTAGAGAAATGCTCCAGGAAAACATTATTATAATGCTGCAGAGATCATGGAGATAAAAGGAATATAGGGTTGATTCAGTGGTTCATAAAAGGAATCTATGATTGATTCAGTTCTAAACATTATGATTCATGAAAACATTATACAATGGAAGAGTTGGAGGTAATCACATCAATCATCTAATTCAACCTTCTGCAATGTGCAAGAAATCCATTTAAACCTTTCATTCCCCTTTAAAGGCCATCTTTCAGGGTGACCAAAACTGTTTAATACTCCAAAATAAACTCCTTAAACCAATACTGAAAAGTATCTTGAGTCTTAGACATACCTGTTTTGACAACTGAAGCACTATTTAAACAGTGGCAAAAGGGTATATCTAAGTTTGTGTGGTTGGGGGGTGGGGGTGGCGGAATCCGCAAGTTAATTATAAGATGCAAAGGAAAGAGGAGGATTGGGTTTACTTGATTTGAAATTGTATTTTGCAGCTTGCTGTTTGGTTTGGATGAAAGAGTGGGAGCTGTTGAGAAATAGAAAGCTTTGGGAATTAGAAGGGCATGAGCTGACGTTTGGAAGGTATGGATATTTATGGTATGATAAAAACAAGGTTAATGTGGATTTTAGAAATCGTTATATTAGACACGCCACAATGAGACTATGGAATAGATGTAAATCCAGATTTTGTCCTAAAATACCTTTGCGGCTCTCAGCAAAAGAAGCATTGTATAGATGAGAATTAATAGGCAAACACAAATGGCTAATTTATGAGATATAGTCAAGGGGAATACAAAATAAAATGAAGAGAAGAACTGGTGACAGAGAGATATAGTTGCCAATAAGTTTCTTATTTTATGTTCAGTTATTAGAAAGGTGTAAAGTAAGTAAAAGAGTTTACTGTTTTGAAGATTGTAAGTTTGAATTTGAAATGGAAGTGTATACTATTGATGAACATGTAATTGCTAAAGCGTATACACTTTTATTGAGATTTGAAACAGAAAAAGACAAAGTGAAAGAATGTATAATACAGTGGGCAAAAAAATTGGTTATAATATGGAACTATAGGAAAATATGTGATTGAAAGGATTAAAATTTACATTTTGTTGTAATCTTAAAAGATTTTTTATAAAATGATGTATTACAAATATGTGACATCAGAGAAGTTATCTAGAATGTATAATGGCCTTGAAAGTTTATGTTGGAATTGTGACAAACATTTTATCAAATTTGGTGGACATACAGAGGAATTACTGAGTCTGTCATCTGCATCTGTATAACTGTCTGGTTTGATTCTGAAACACAAGACAGACACAGACTTCAGAGAGTAATTAGGACTGCAGAAAAAAAACAATTACTACCAACCTGCCTTCAGTCGAGGACTGGTATACTGCAACAGTCAAAAAGAGGGCTGTGAAAATATTTACAGGCCTCTCACATCCTGGACATAAACTGTTTCAACTCCTAACCTCAAAATGACGCTATAGAGCACTGCACACCAGAACAACTAGAGACAAGGACAGTTTTTCCCCAAACGCCGTCACTCTGCTAAACAAATTGTAAAGTCCTGGGAATGGGCGCAAAGAATGGAGACAAGACATCGGATGGTGACTTCAACTCTTTATTTAACAAGAAAGAACATAGCGGCGGTCAGCAATGGCCGCCACGAAGAAACCAGCAACCGGGTAAGATTGTGCTGGAGGAAGCAAGAAGAGTGAAAGTGCTGACTGAGCCGGGTCAATTAACATCTTTCAAATTTGTTGGAACTGAGCTGTTTGAATTGCTGGAGGATACATTGTATCCCTAACAAGATCGAAAGCGGAGGAGAAGCTGTTAAAGGGAACTTTTTTTTTCTTCTTCACTCTCCCACCCCATGGAAACAGCAGATATGAAATATGTTGGGACATTGAAGGTGAATTATTCTGAAAGTTGAAGCTAAGAGACAAAAGGGTTCCTGGACATTGAAAAACTTAAGAAATTGGAAAACCCTTATTAGAGGTATGGATTTCTGATTATTTAAAATTGATGTTGCAAGTGGGAAGGGAGAGGGAAAAAAATTGGAGCAGAAGCTGAAAAAGGAGGAGATTGCCTAGAATCCCAAAGAAAGGTATATGGTAATTGGACCTCTTTGATTAAACATTAACCCCAGAAAGAGAAAGAGAAGAAGGAAGAAAAGTATTAATTTTTGGAATCTTTTTGAATTATTTTTGATTAAAAATACTTGGTTGTTTTGGGAAAAGTTTCTCTTTTTATGATGGCATCGCTTGTGGATGAACTAAAGACTGAATATCAAAAATATAAAAAGGAAGATACATTGGGCACTTTGTTTCAATTTTTAGAAATGGCGTTATGTACTTATGAAAAGTTGACTACGCAGCAGAAGGACTGGGACAAAGAAGAAGAGGAAGAAGAAGCCATCTTTGATGAACAATGGGTTTTTTCTGGGGAGGAGAAGAAAAAGGATAAGAAAAAGGAGATTTTAAGAATTGAAAAAACAACCAAAAAAGAGAAAAATGAGCGGAAAGGTGGAGGCAAGGTTAGAAAGCAAAGGAAAGAGAGTAAGAAAAGGGAGGAGGAAAAACAAAGGGGTAAAAAGGGCAAGGAGAAGAATAAGTAAGAGAGAAAGGGGGGGAGGAGAAGCCTCAATGGTGGGAAGCAAGATCTAAAGAAAAAAAGTTTATTCAGAGACAATGGGTGAATTTAATTTAGGATAAAAGAGGGATTCTGGAGGGTACATAAGATTGTGTTTTTATATATGTATTTAGAGTATAAAATTCATTGTGTAATTTTAGAACCTATTAAACAGAATCCCAAGAAAAATTGTTATATGAAGTACTTTTAAGTTAGGATAATGAGTTAAAGACGTTATTCCAATTGGTGTATAGGAGAAGTATAGTAAAAGAAAAAAGATGAATGGAGAGTTGGAAATAGAACAGACAAAGAATGTTATTGAAAATGGTAACAAGATATGGAAGGATATATAAAGGTTTTGTTATGTCTTTTTGGGTTTTGTATATTGATAAAAGGCAATAGAATTTTAATTAACAAGAAATAATTTGGATGACTATAATTTGGAATTACTATGTTCTATTGGTTTTCTTCTTTTATTATTTTTTCTTAGAAAAGAATTTATAAGCTGTTATGCCTTGATTCTTTGTGCATTGTTTTTATAAAATTGATAAAATTGGTTTATAAAAAAAAAAAGAAAAGAAAATGATAATAAGATATGGAAGGATATATAAAGTGAATATGATGTTTGAATTTGTGTCTGTGTGAAGAGTTTCAACCCGGGATCAGACAGCCTTCAGAAAAGATCTTTTAGTCATGTTTTTCTGTAAAATTAATAAAATTTGTTTGAAAAAAGAAAAGAACAGAGCCAAAAGACCTGGGCAGCAGTAGCTCTTTTATAGAGCTTGCTGCTGTTAAACAACCAATGAACTGAGTCTATCGCTTTCACAAGCGTCCAATCAGGGGTTTCCGTTAACAGCCAATCAGACTGGCCAAACCTGACCAATCATGACTCGCTATTCACGGGCCAATGAAGATTGCAGGATTACAAACCTGCTGTAAGACGAAGCTGTTTAGGGTTGTACCACTGCGATGGTTTAATCCATAACACCCCTCCCCCCTTGGTTCCATCTGAGGGGTGGGGTGACGTATTCTCGCAAATAGGCAGGCCGCTTCACCTGTCTGCTCGACCTGCGCTGTTCCACCGGATTCTGTTCTGGTTCTGGTTCTGGCTCTGGCTCCGGTGGTCTGTCCGCTGGGCTGGATAGCGAAGACTGTGGTTCCGGGTTGCCCTCGTCAGTGCTGTCTTCCGGGTTCCCTGGATCCGCCTCCGTCGCGGTGCTGTCACGTGGCGAGGCTGCTCCCTGGTTCGGTTCTCCCTCGGATGGTGAGTATCCCCTGGGCTGTTGGGTTTCGATTTCTTCTTCGTCCTCCTCCATGTTCCTCCCCCCCCCAGCTGGAGGTGACTGCATCTGTGGTGGTGCTTTCCATTTTTTGGACTTCAAGCCAGTTCAAATAGGCATCCACCGTTAAGAGGAAAGTGTGTCCTCTTGTGGGTCCCGCAAAATCGATGTGGATACGGGACCAAGGACCTCAAGGCGTTTCCCACTGAGTTGGGGGAGTCTTTGGAGGAGCGGAGCGAGTCTCCTGGCATTTACTGCATTTTGCTGCCCAAGTTTCTATTTGTCTATCTAAACCAGGCCACCGTGCATAACTCCTGGCCAGTGCCTTCATCCGCACGATGCCTGGATGTCCCTCGTGCAGCATTTTCAATACCCTATATTGTAACTTCTCTGGGACTATGACTCTGTCTCCCCATACTATGCAACCTTTCTGGGAGAACAGTTCTGTTTGACGATTCTTAAATGGCTTGAACGTGTCATCGGTTGCACTGACCGGCCAACCCCGTTCTACCCAGCTGAGGACTCGTGCCAAAACAGGGTCCTTTTTTGTCTCTAAGGATATGTCTCGAGTGGCTAATAGCGGCGATTTGAGGGTTTCGATTTGTAGTACGGTTACGGTTGGAGCAGGGTCCTCTATAATGTCTGGTAGTGGTAAGCGGCTCAAAGCGTCAGCGTGGGGAATGGTTTTCCCCGGGCGATGTTGCAATCGGTAATCGTAGGCGGCTAAAAATTCTGACCAACGTGTCATTCTTGGTGATAATATATGGGGAGTTTGCTTGTTTCCCGCCAAAATCCCAAGTAGCGGCTTGTGGTCTGTAATTATGGTAAAGGGTCTCCCATATACATATTCATGGAAGCGTTTAATTGCGGATACAATAGCGAGGGCCTCTTTATCAAGTTGACTATAGTTCCTTTCGGTTTTAGACAAAGTTCTCGAAAAGAACGCAATGGGTGCCTCATTTCCATTTGGGAAGACATGACTTAAGATGGCTCCTACTCCAAATGGTGAGGCATCACAGGTAACCGTCAAAGTGAGAGTCTTGTTGTATTGCATTAATACGGCATCGGAAGTTAAAAGGTCTTTTATCTCTTTGAACTCTTTCTCTTCATGCTGTCCCCAAACCCAAGGAGCCTTTTTATCAAGAAATCTATGTAGGGGTTCGGCTACGGTTGCCTTCTAGGGCAAGAAAATGTTATAAAAGTTAATGAGTCCCAGGAAGGCTTGAAGGTCTGTCTTATTCCTAGGTCTCGGGGTTTTTTTGATTGCAGTTAGGTTTTTTTTGGTGGGGTGGATTCCCTGTCTGTCGAGAAGGTATCCCAGGAACTCTACTCTCTCTGTACAAAGTTGACACTTGTCTCATTTTACCTTAAGACCCGCGTCTTTGAATTTCTGCAGGACTTTTCTGAGTCATTGTACTAATAATTCTTTAGTGGGGGCAGCTATTAGGATGTTGTCAAAATAAGGCATGACGCCTTTTATGCCTTGTAATAGTCTCTCCATTAAACTTTGGAAAATGCCTGGCGCCACGCTTACTCCGAATTGGAGTCTATTGCACTTAAAAGCGCCTCTATGTGTAACTTTTGTCTGGGCTTCTGCAGTTACTGCGTCCACAGGGAGTTGCTGGTACGCCTTAGCTAAGTCCAATTTCGCAAATATTTTTCCGCCACCCAGGGAATGAAGAAGGTGTTGAACCACCGGTACTGGATAAGCGCTCTGTTGAAGAGCATGATTTAGAGTGGCCTGATAGTCCCCACAAATTCTAAATGAACCATTTGGCTTCATGGGCGTTACTATCGGGGTTTCCCAACGGGCGTGGTCAATTGGTTCCAATACGCCCTAGTCTATCAGTTTATCTAGCTGCTCGTTGATTTTAGGTTTTAAGGCAAAAGGTATTCGACGGGGCTTAAGCCAAATGGGAGCTACATCAGGGCTGAGATTAAACGATATAGGGGTCCCCTAATGTTCCTGTGAATACGTCCTGGAATTCCTGGATGAGAGTCTCTTCCCAGTCATCATTTCTGGTATGGTGTATGCCGGCTAGTTCAATTCCAAGTGGGGTGAACCACTGTAATCCTAACAAGCTGGGTCAGTCATGATCGATGACAGTCAGGGGAAGCGTTGCTGTGCGGTCCTTGAATGATACTTGGATATTGCTGGAACTGACAACTGGGATTCTGTTTCCCTGATAATCTTTCAGTACGATTCGCTGTGTGCTGAGGTCCTGGTGGGAAATGGCAGGGATCAGTTGTTTGAGGGTTTTGCAGGATACCATCGACAGGGATGATCCCGAATCGACTTCCATCACACATGGTCAATTCTCAATAGTAACCTTCATGCGTATCTTCCTTGCATTGAACAATGAAGCATGGCCGATGATAATGGTTTGGTGGGCCTCTTCTCGTCTCATTGAAAAGGCAGGTGCTTGGTAGTAGTAGTGGTTGTTCCATTGGTGGTTCAGATGGTCCCGGTTCTCAGGAGGTTTGCCTATCTCCTGACAGAGGTTGTTCTCCTTTCAGTTGGGACTGGACTCTTGTCTGCTTCTGCAGACCTTCGCAATGTGGCCTTTTTTCCGCAGTTACAGCAGAGTGCGTCGAGGAATTTGCAGTCCGATCGCGGGTGGTTTGCCCCGCAACCCGCACATTGGCATGGATGTCGCTGGTTCCTTTACTCTCATTCCTAGTGGAGCCGGTTGACCTTCTCTTCATCACTGTCTGAGGATGACTCGAGGTCTTCGTGGTGGGTAGTGGTAGCGTGCTTCTCAGTGGCGAGTGGGACCTCGTCGGCGAGTTGGCAAAGTGGTGTGTTTGCTCGGTGCGGCTGACTTCCTTGTTGCTTCTGCGGCAGTAGCATCAGCGATGACATCTGTAAGGCTGATGTCACCTTTCGCCATCAGCTTACTCTGCACGTGTGGTGCATTTAATCCCAGAACTATTCGGTCTCTTAGGGCTTCCTCTAAGTTTGCAAAACCACAAAGGCCTCCTTAGTTCCGGAGGTCAGCTACGAAATTACCAACGCTCTCGTCCTTCCGTTGGTCCCTCTGGTAAAATTCGTGTCTTCGTATCAGTGTAGATACTACGGGTGTGTAATGGGCCCGGAAGATCGGCGCGAGGTTATCCCAATCCATGGTCTTCACTTCCGCTGGTTTGGCAAGTGCTTTAGCCATTTTGAAAACGGCGGGGCCGCAGTGAGTCAGGAACACCACTCATTTCTTGCCAAGTGTAGCATCTTTTAAATTGTTGGTCTCCAGGAACATCTGGAAGCGATCTATATACGAGTCCCAGTCTTCAGTTGCTGGGTCGAATGGAGCGGGTGGTATGGCGCCGCTAATCATCTTGCCGTCTGTTACGTGCGCTCTTTCGCCACGTGCTCTGTCTTTGTCCGATATGTTCTATTCAGCTCTATCGTCTCCGCATCCCATCCTCATCGCCAGTGTTAAGTCCTGGGAATGGGCGCAAAGAACGGAGACGAGACGTTAGACGGTGACTTCAACTCTTTATTTAGTAAGAAAGAATGGAGCCAAAAGACCTGGGCAGCAGTAGCTCTTTTATAGAGCTTGCTGCCGTTAAACAACCAAAGAATTGAGTCTATCGCTTTCACAAGCGTCCAGTCAGGGGTTTCTGTTAACAGCCAATCAGACTGGCCAAACCTAACCAATCACGACTCGCTATTCACGGGCCAATGAGGATTGCAGGATTACAAGCCTGCTGTAAGACGAAGCTGTTTAGGGTTGTACCGCTGTGATGGTTTAATCCATAACACAAATAATTCCCTCAATATTGTCCAACTATTTACAAAGTCTGCATTACTATTATTATTAATCTTCTCATCACTCCTTATCATCCACCCCCTCCCACTTGTGACTATATGACTGTAAATTTGTCGCTTTTATCCTTATGATTTATATTGACTGTTTGCTGGTATGATTTGATTGCTTATTGGTATTATTAAGTGTTGTACCTTATGATTCTTGACTCTTGACGAATGTATCTTTTCTTTAATGTACACTGAGAACATTTGCACCAAGACAAATTCCATGTATGTCCAATCACAGTTCTATAAAAAAGTTTGAAAAATTTTGGATTCAAGGATATGCACTGATTCAGAGGTTTTTAAAGATACATTTGGGACCACAGATCTTTATTTTGAGACTGATAGATAAATAGTCTGGAAGGGAAATGCAACTTTGTTTTGGCATATGATAACTATAGAAAGATTATTGTATGCAGGAAATGGAAAGATCCAGCATATAGGTAGCTCTCACTTAATAATCACAATTAGGCCTAGGATTTTGGTTGTAAGTCATTGTGGTCATTAAGTGCAATCTGCATTGATTGCATACCATTTTTATGACAGTCATAAAACAAGTCATTGAAGTCATTAAGCAAATCATATGGTTATAAAGTGAATTTCATGGTCATTAAGCAAGCCTATTCTCTTGAATGGGCATTTTTTGGTAGGAACTGGCAAAAGATGACTGCAGGATACCACAACTGGTCATAAATGCGAGCCAGTTTCCAAGAGCCTAGAATGTGATCATGTGACTGTGGGGCTTTATGCAGCAGTCATAACTTTGAGAATGGGTTCTAAGTAACATTTAAAAAAAATCTGTTGTAACTATTAATGATCATTGAGAGACCATTTGTTAAGGGAAGATAACCTACTATATCGTGGAGGAGCGTTTGGTGAAGATGATGGAACTTGTTGAGATGGATGAATTGACTTCTTTGATCAGAGAAAGGAGAATATCTATATTGACTGCTGACTGAAAATCCTTTCTGAGCTTTTTACATAATACAGAAAAACTGATCTAATGATGTATGGATATGAATCCTGAAATTTCTTCCCACTCATGAAGGCTTCCAACTCTTAAAATTGTGTGCTGATAGTTCACTTCCTAAGGAAGCCAACAGGCTGGTATGACAGGATTCCAAGAGCTGAAGAGTCTCCTTCAATGGAGTACAGAAGGCCCCTTCAGGCCAGGCCTTGAGCCTTTCTTCTTCAGTAGTGGTATTCTCTGCCTTCAAACAGCATTTTCTTGTCCATGGATCACTGTCATAGGGTTACGTTAATGTTGCTTGGAATGACAGTTATATCACGCTGCGATAGGGCTCTTCTCATCCTGTTGTTCTTCTCTGAAAGATCTCAAAGATCCATTATTTCATCACTCAAACCATTATCAAAAGAAAGAAAGCATATCTGATATCATAATTTCAACAGTTCACTCATGTTTGTCACAAAGGTGGGGAATTTCTCCATCTTGTATTGTCCTGATTTGGTTTTTCTCAAAATGGAAATATATTTGCAGTCTCATTTTATTTAATGAGAGAAATAAACTTGATGATTCTGATCCTGTGTGAAAGAAAAGAATTCTAGGCCTCCTTGTCTACTGCCAGTCAATTATAGAAGAGTTATAAAAAGGAATAGGAAAATTTTCTTGTAGGACACAAACATGTATACAGGTGAAACTCGAAAAATTAGAATATCATGCAAAAGTTCATTTATTTCAGTAATGCAACTTAAAAGGTGAAACTAATATATGAGATAGACTCATTACATACAAAGCAAGATAGTTCAAGCCGTGATGTGGCATAATTGTGATGATTATGGCTTACAGCTCATGAAAACCCCAAATCCACAATCTCAGAAATTTAGAATATTGTGAAAAGGTTCAATATTCTAGGCTCAAAATGTCCCATTTTAATCAGCTAATTAAGCCATAACACCTGCAAAGGGTTCCTGAGCCTTTAAATGGTCTCTCAGTCTGGTTCAGTAGGTATCACAATCATGGGAAAGACTGCTGACCTGACAGATGTGCAGAAAACCATCATTGACACCCTCCATAAGGAGGGAAAGCCTGAAAAGGTAATTGCAAAAGAAGTTGGATGTTCCCAAAGTGCTGTATCAAAGTTATGTGGAAGGGAAAAGTGTGGAAGAAAAAGGTGCACAAACAGCAGGGATGACCACAGCCTGGAGAGGATTGTCAGGAAAAGGCCATTCAAAAGTGTTGGGGACTTTCACAAGAGTGGACTGAGGCTGGAGTCAGTGCATCAAGAGCCACCACACACAGACGGATCCTGACATGGGCTTCAAATGTCGTATTCCTCTTGTCAAGCTGCTCCTGAACAACAAACAACGTCAGAAGCATCTTACCTGGGCTAAAGAAAAACAGAACTGGTCTCTTGCTCAGTGGTCCAAAGTCCTCTTTTCTGATGAGAGCAACTTTTGCATCTCATTTGGAAACCAAGGACCCAGAGTCTGGAGGAAGAATGGAGAGGCAAACACTGCAAAGTGCTTGAAGTCCAGTGTGAAGTTTCCACAGTCTGTGTTGATTTGGGGAGCCATGCCATCTGCTGGTTTTGGTCACTGTGCTTCATTAAGTCCAGGGTCAACGCAGCCATCTACCAGGAGATTTTGGAGCACTTAATGCTTCCTTCCACAGATGAGCTTTATGAGGATGCTGACTTCATTTTCCATCAGGACTTGGTACCTGCCCACACTGCCCAAAGCGCCAAAACCTGGTTCAATGACCGTGGGATTACTGTGATTGATTGGCCAGCAAACTCGCCTGACCTGAACCCCATAGAGAAACTATGGGGCATTGCCAAGAGAAAGATGAGACACATGAGACTGAACAATGCAGAAGAGCTGAAGGCTGCTATTGAAGCATCCTGGTTGTCCATAACACCTCAGCAGTGCCACAGGCTGATAGCTTCCATGCCATGCTGCATTGAGGCAGTAATTGCTGCAAAAGGGGCCCAAACCAAGTACTGAGTACATATGCATGCTTTTACTTTTCAGAGGTCCGATATTTTTCTATGTACAATCATTGTTTCATTGATTGCATGTAATATTCTAATTTTCTGAGATTGTGGATTTGGGGTTTTCATGAGCTGTAAGCAATAATCATCGCAATTATGACAAATCACGGCTTGAACTATCTTGCTTTGTATGTGTTCGGGATAACATTGGTTACCTAACTTAGTTTGGGTAAAATAATATATATAAACTATGTTAGTGAGTTTAAGTGTGTGTATCACTTTAACTGTTAAAACATGTATTTTGGGTGCGGTTGTAAAATCACCATAAGAGGGAGCAAGAGAGATCACTGTATTGCTGGCTTAATGAATTGCTTGTTGACGAAGATGGATTGATGTTTGTTAACTGTGTGTTCCCTGCTGCTGCTGCTGAAGGAAGAAAGGAGATTTGATTTCTTTATATCTCAACTGCAAGGAGATTTATTACTGGACTGATATTTGTAAGTTTACTGACCTCTTTTTCAGCACTGGACTTTGCAACTGAATAATCCCCAAACGGACTGAACTAGTAAATGATATATGGACTGTTTGACTATGCTAAAACTCTTACTGGAATAAACTATTTAACTAGCACAGTGTATCTGTTTTACTGAGTGTAAGCTACAAAAACATTTATCTCACATATTTGCCTGCCTGCCTGACTGCCATGCAGATTTCTGCTAGGGTGCATCCCTAACACTGTTTATGGGCCCAGGTGCACAGTCAGACTAACCAGGATATAACAGGCTTATATAAAGTGAGAGTTAGTATAGTTACACAATAGTTTAATATCCAGGAAAGATGGCACAAGTCAATTTACGAAGTTTGTCTCTGATATCCAAACTGGATGGAACAAACTATGTTTCATGGTCTATGAAATGTAGCCTATTTCTATGCAGAGGTTTGTGGAGTATAATTCAAAACCCACCAGAAGTAGATGCTTGGGATCTGGAGGATGAGGATGATGCCCAGAAAATACAAGAATATAAACTGAAGAATGAGCAAGCTCTTTGTATAATAGGACTGACACTCTCTGACCAACAGCTTGTCCATATACGTGGAGAAGAAACAGCTGTGAAATGTTGGGAGAATTTAAAGAAGATTTATGTTCGCGACAGTGTAGGAGCACATATAAATCTTACACGAAAGCTGTTCAGAACACATCTTCAAAAGAATGGAGACATGCTGACTCATTTAAACACTATGAAGAGAATTTTTCAGGAACTGCATGAAAAAGAACTTATCTTCACAGAACTACACCAAGTTAATATAACTTTGTCTTCTTTAGATGAGAGCTATGATAACTACGTAACTTCACTTGAAGTACTGCCAAAAGATAACCTTACATTAACTGACATTACTAGCAGATTAATTGAAGAAGTCAGGAGAAGGCTTGAAAGGGATCAACTCAGAAGGGAACAACCTGTGAAGAAGAGAAAATATCTTCGTCAGCCTATACAATTAGAAAATGTTTTAATTGTGGAGGAAAAGGACATTTGGCTAGATTCTGCAAGAAAGGAAAACGCCACAATGCTAGCCAGAATGCTAAAAAAGGCATCAAAAGGATGAAAAATGCTTAGAGTTAGCCATGTATAGCAACGAAACTGTGAATAATAATTTATGGGTTGTAGATAGTGGAGCATCACACTGCATAACGAAAGATAAGAAAAGATTTATTAAGATGTCCACGAGTTCACAGCAGATATCGTGAGCTAATGGCTGGAAAATGAAAGCAAAAGGTGAAGGTATTGCACATTGTTCTTGCATAAAAGAAAATGTAAAAATGTTATATGTACCACAACTTAAGTTTAATTTGCTTTCGGTTAGAGTTTTGGTTAAACTAGGTTATGTAGTTACCTTTAGAGGAGAAAACTGCATAATAGAAAAAGAAAGAGAAATAGAAATAAAAAAGTGACTGCAACTTTAAAAGGTGAATTGTATGTGTTAAATGATAATCAGTTAGAGATAGCTAACACAGTGTATAATAACGTTAAACCTCATGATGAATGCATACATTTGTTACACAGACGTTTGGGGCATATAAATTTTAAAATGCTTAAGGAAACGGTTGAACTGTCTAAAAGTATAAAACTGAAGCCTTGTAGTAAGTATTTGCACTGCAATGCTTGCAGTCAAGAAAAGAGCAAGGTAATACCAGCAAATAGAATTAATGGATTTAAAACTAAAGAGCCTCTAGAGGTCATATTTGCTGATATTATAGGTCCTAAAAAAACCAAGTGTGGGAGGTGCTCGTTATATATTGTATAATGGATCATTATTCTAGATATGGTTTCTGTTATTTAATGAAGAGTAAAACGGAAACATATCAAAATTTCTTTAATTGGCTTAAATTCGCAGAAAGAAAAACTAAAAGGAAATTAGTAACTCTTATAACTGATAATGGTACGGAATTTATAAACAATAAATTCCAAAATAAACTGAAGATGGCAGGTGTTGAACATAAAAAGTCTGCACCATATAGGCCACAACATAATGCCTTTATAGAAAGACGAGGCTAAACAATTCAAGCAATGGCTCGTACTATGCTGTCAGATTCAGGATTACCTGAAACTTTGTGGGGAGAAGCAATAATGTGTGGTAATCATATATTGAATAATGTAGTTAACTCAACAACAGGTGAATTACTATTCACACGATGGCATGGTAGAAAACCTGACCTAAGCTACATGCACACATTTGGAGCACCAGCATGGCTGCATATTCCTACACAACTGAGACATAAGGGGCAGCATAGGGCTAAAAGGTTATTCTTTGTAGGTTATGAATCTAATCACAAATCATACAGATTCTGGGAAAAAGGTACATCTAGAGTTTACTGTAGTGCTCGTGCTCAATTCCTTGAACATGTAGGATGGGAAAAACTGGAACAAGATTCAAGTAAGGAAGTAATTATAGAAACATACAAAAGAACAAAAGAACAAATCAGTAATAAGAAGAGTACAATTAAAGAGGAAGTACAGGAAGAGCATATAGGACCAGAAGAGGAAGAAATAGGTGAACAGGAGGAAATAGATAACCAGGAACAGGTAGTACATGAAAGTCCACCTGTAAGCCCTGTAATACCTAGATGTTCAACACGTGAAACCAGACCACCTGACGGGTACCAAGCAAGTGTAGTTTGCCAAGTTAGTAAAGTTCCAACTACTGTTGAAGGACTTAGAATGTATCCTGCAAAGGATCAAGAAAATTGGCATAGAGCAATGGAGAAGGAATTAAATTCATTGAAACAAATGGAAGTTTATGAAAATGTTAAATTACCTCCAGATGAAAAGTCCATTGGCTGTAAATGGATATTTAAATTAAAAACAGGTAAAAATGGGACTGTTACCCATAAGGCTAGGTTGGTAGCTCAAGGATTTAATCAAACTGCATGTGATTATGATGAAGTATTTGCACCAAGTCTTAAGGCAACAACCTTGAGAGCAGCTTTAGTGTGGGCAGCTAAGAAGAACTATATCATAAATCACTTAGATGTAGAAACTGCCTATCTGCATGCACCATTGCAGCACACTATATATTTAAGAAAACCAGTAGGTATAAATGATGATAAAAATAATAATGACTGTTGGAAACTTAAGAAGAGTCTCTATGGATTGAAACAATCTGGTTATGAATGGAACCAATATATTGTAAAAGAGTTAAACAATAAAGGGTTTAAAGCAGGTTTAGCTGATCCATGTTTATTTAAAAGAGAGACAAATGGAATAGTGTCATTATTATTGTTGTTTACAGATGATATTGCTTTAATTACAAAGACTAATAATGAAGCTACTGAAATAATATCATTATTAGGTAAGAGGATAAAATTAAAGCAATTAGGAGAAATAAAACAATATCTAGGATTGACAATAAACAAACCAATAGTGGCTATCAGATATCACAAGAAGATAAAATTTACCAATTGCTAAAAATGTATAAAATGGAACTTTGTAAGCCGGCAAAAACTCCAATGAGTCAGGAATTTTGCCATACTGATGCTCAAAGTTCAAAATTCGATAAGACTATTTATCAATCATTAATAGGTAGTTTATCATATATTAGTAATTGGTCAAGGCCAGATATTGCCTATAGCA
The DNA here is from genome assembly GCA_033807585.1 of Hydrophis major. NCBI lineage: Eukaryota > Metazoa > Chordata > Lepidosauria > Squamata > Elapidae > Hydrophis > Hydrophis major. The sequence goes on along the minus strand of CM066328.1, from coordinate 152,032,380 downwards.
TTAATCAATTGGCAAGATTCAATGCTGAACCCACTGAATGACACTGGCAAGCGCTAAAGCGTATATTAAGGTATCTTAAAAGGACAATGCACTATGCATTGTATTTGGAGCCAAAAGATGATTTGATTTTAAGTGCATATGCTGATGCAAGTTTTGCAACAGATATAAAAACTAGGAAATCAACTTCAGGTACGGCTATACTATTAGGTAAAACACTGATTGGTTGGAGGTCAATTAGACAGCAACACATAAGTATGTTCACAATGGAAGCAGAATTTTCATGTCTATCTTTATTATGTACTGATTTAATTCTGTATAAACAGTTGTTGTTAGATATGGGAGTAATTGTTAAAGATGTCATTGTAGTTTATGAGGACAATCAAGCAGCCATACGGTTGGCTACAAATATTGCTGTAAAAATGAGATCTAAACATACTGACCTTAGATATTTGAATGTAAGACAATCTGTAAAAAATGGTTTAATAAAATTGGAATATTGCATGACTGAAGAAAACATTGCCGATGGATTTACGAAAGCTCAAGGTTCAGTCAAGTACAAGGAAAATTGTGAAAACTATGGGTTGAAATTGTAAATAGATATATATATTATTATATTACCCAAAAGGGGAGAATGTTCGGGATAACATTGGTTACCTAACTTAGTTTGGGTAAAATAATATATATATAAACTATGTTAGTGAGTTTAAGTGTGTGTATCACTTTAACTGTTAAAACATGTATTTTGGGTGCAGTTGTAAAATCACCATAAGAGGGAGCAAGAGAGATCACTGTATTGTTGGCTTAATGAATTGCTTGCTGACGAAGATGGATTGATGTTTGTTAACTGTGTGTTCCCTGCTGCTGCTGCTGAAGGAAGAAAGGAGATTTGATTTCTTTATATCTCAATTGCGAGGAGATTTATTACTGGACTGATATTTGTAAGTTTACTGACCTCTTTTTCGACACTGGACTTTGCAACTGAATAATCCCCAAACGGACTGAACTAGTAAATGATATATGGACTGTTTGACTATGCTAAAACTCTTACTGGAATAAGCTATTTAACTAGCACAGTGTATCTGTTTTACTGAGTGTAAGCTACAAAAACATTTATCTCACATATTTGCCTGACTGCCTGACTGCCGTGCAGATTTCTGCTAGGGTGCATCCCTAACAGTATGTAATGACTCTATCTCATATATTAGTTTCACCTTTTAAGTTGCATTACTGAAATAAATGAACTTTTGCTAAATATTCAAATTTTTCGAGTTTCACCTATATGTTGCATTAAGATTCAAACTTTACTATAGTCTCTTTCCCATGACCAAAGGTTGCAATGGGGAGGAGCAATGAATAATGATGTAATGATCAAGAGAGTGAGAGATTTTCAATCCAGGTTCTGATTTTGTTTTGTTTTTAATTAATTAGGGTAAGTGCTATTTTTGCTTTAGGTATGTTAAACCTATTCACAACTTAACAAGCCACTTTTCTTTCCTGCTAAATATCAGTGGGAAATTGTTTTGCTCTTTGAAAGTAGTTGGAGTTTGTTTGTTTGTTTTTGCAGCATGATCTTGAGGGGGTACAGGGAAGAAGCAAAGCTCCTTTCTAAACCAGGAGTTAAGATAAACAAAAGACACTGTGACTTACCCAGGAGAAACCATAGTTCATATTCTTAATATCACTGATAGATGGTTGGTTTCTTGGAGCACTTTTAGTCATCTTGTTCATCTCCGAGCTTTTTAAATACTTTTTTTTTAATGCTGCAATTTTCCAGAATGTTTTTCCACCTGTTTCCTTTTTAAACAACCTTTAAACCTGCCCTTCATATAGTTAAGTCACCATCTTGAAAATGTACATTATCAAGAATTGCTTTCTATCATTCTGAAATGTTTAAAAGTTAGCATATGATTTTTAACTTTACCATCTCAATGGTTAATTACACATTGCCACTCTTCTGGGGTGGACACTGAAATAACACTAAGAACTAGAAACAGCAAGAGACAATATTGTTAAGGTCCTGAAAGTCTGTTCCTTAAGTTAGGAAGAGAGAGAAAAACAAAGAGATTGATGGATTGCAAATCTTCCATTCTTCTCAATGGTAGCATCTGTAGCATAGGAAAATGAAGAAATGGAACAGAATTTTTGAGAACTTCTATAGTATTACATTTTGTCCCACCAAATGGCATTGCCAAGCAAAAATATAGAAAAACTAACCAAGACTTAGCTCTTCAATGGGAGACCACTAGGAAATTCAGAGGCCCTAGACTAGGAAGCTTAAAAAAAAAAAAAAAACCATCCTGAAAGAAGTTAGAACCAAACCACTTTCTTATTTCCATGAAATCAGCAGCTTGATGGAAGCTTATCTTCTTTTTTTCTTTTGTCCTTTTTTGTATATTATACCACTATGAAAAAGAAAGAAAAGAAGGCTGCTTCAAGAAGTTCCAAATAATCATATTCTGGAGAGAGGATTTAAAATACATTTGCAGCAGAGACATTAGTTGTGGGAGATTAGACAAAAAATGACGGAACAGGGAAAGCCTGGAGGGGAGAGAGCAGAGGTAGTTACTACAAGTTAGCAGAAATCAGTAGGTTTGTGATGACATTTCCTAACCTTAAAGTTCTGTACCTGTAATCTAAACATGGCAGTTAGGGATCTGCTCATTTTCATCATTGGTTCAATTGGCACAGGGCTGCTCCTGTCAGTCATGTCAAAACAGACCACATTAAAAATTATTGCAGAAAAGATCTGGAAAAAAATTATAGAAAAGGACAACCCATGGGGAAGAAAGGATCGCCCAAGGGAATGAGGATTAAGACAGAGATGATGGAAAAATTATTTCTCAGTGAAAATTATGGAGGTGCTGGTCATCTGGTACTTGAGTTTCTGCAGTGGGGAGTGCTTTTTTTGTAATTGCTGGTGTAAAACAATGAGCCATCAGAAACACTCCTGGTATCCAATGTAACTGATTTCCTGAAAATAATTAAGAGATCTAATGTAAATCGATAAAATCCCCACCTATGTTCTACCTTTGCAGTATTTATATTATCACAGCAATCATAAGTGTTACTGTGGCTTTGTAGGAGGTGAAGGAAATGCACAGCACAAAGATTGCAGTGTCCTTAAGGACTTGAGGAACTATGGTTCTAAGTTGGTTTTCACCAAAGACTAACACAGAGGAGAGAGAACATTCTGAATTTATGGGTCTTGTTTCCAACCCTAGTACTGGGAATTCCTCCTGCCCTCCAACACTCGTTGGATGAATAAATATTGATGCCAGTTTTAATATATATAAAAAAGGAGACTCTTGCCTTCTAGGTGTTTGAACCCTAAAGATACCTCATCCTCTTCACCATCTTATCTCTGTCAAGGAGATAAATCATGTTTTCAGTCATATGTAACATATTTCAGATTGGTTATATTGTTTATAGATTGATTCTGTCACAACCTGGGAATTCTCTGGTGTGCCTGAGGATTTACATGTCTTTGTTCTCCACACACAATTGTTCTTATTTGTAACTCTGTACAAAACAAAATATATAGATCTCTTGGCTCCAATACCCAGTGGAACACAGCTAAGTCATTATCTTGTGAATTGTTAAGCTGCAAAGTAGCCATTTCTCATCTATGCATGACCTAGGAAGATGCAATTGAAATGTCAGATCATTTCTGGAGTTCCTTTTATGAGTATCAATTTTTCCATCAGCAGGTGACCTTTGGGGTTATTGTCCAAAAATGGAGACATACTGTTTGGAATGTATGTACCTAATATTTCACAGGTCCATGCTTCTTATGCCTAGGAGTGTGCTTTGATTTTTACACTTGATTCTGTCTCGACCTGAGAATTTTCTGGTGTGCCTGTGGATTTACGTGTCTTTGCTCTCCACACACAATTGTTCTTGTTGGTGTTACAGGCTCTCTTCTCTGTTGCAGGATCCAATCTGGGTCAGTCACTGAGACCAGAGGTTTAGTCGTCCAAGCTTTTGGACTCATGGTGAAGCCCATCCTTAGGGAGCTTCTCTCTACCGAAGCATTCCAGTAGAGAGAAGTTCCCTGAAGATGGGTTCCAGCATGAATCCAAAAGTTTGGAAGACTAAACCTTTGGCTTCAGTGACCGACCCAGATTGGATCCTGCAACATTATCCTGGGACACCTATATTTGCCCTTTCTTCTTTGTATTACCTTTCCAATAGTAATCTGAATGACTTCACTTCAAATGGCTGATATGTTTCCTTCTTCCATTCCCAATCACGCATTCGGGAGCTTGGATTCTCTGAAGTCCAGTCTAATGATGTCATGGGATTTCATGTTTATAGGAGGCTCTGTGAAAACAGCAGGGATCTCTATTACATGTGAGGTGAGGTTCAGTTCTAAAGCAGGGTAGATATCTATTTAATGGCTGGGAACCATAGGGAACATGGGCAGGATGAAAAATAAGTAGAATTTGTAGGTACAGAGGCAGAGATGGAATTTCCCTTTTCCAAGTTGTGGCGGGTGAGCTTAGAGGTGATCTCCAATCACTACAGAAAGGGGACCCAGGGGCCGCATCCCTGCTTCAAATAAATGCTTACATCCATTTTAGGGAGTGGTGTCCCAGCAAATGGCTTTCAGTGTTACCTGAATGCTGTTCAATAACTGCTTGTCATGCACCTCCATTGGGAAATCATCTTCTTTCTCTGTAGGATGGATTGTCTGCCACTGTAGGACTATGTGACATCATTCAAGTAGATTGAGAAAATACAATGAAATGAATATATATATATATATATATATATATATATATATATATATATATATATAAACAACTTTTATTCCTATGATATATTTGTTAAGATTTAATTTGTTTTGTTTTGATGTGTAAATTACTCAGAAAATATTTGTTTATGGAAAGTTATGTAAATTTCAGCAAATACTCTTTCTTTCCTCCTAAAGAGAGAAAATAACTTGGAGTGGGCAATGCGTATCAGGTAGATATACAGCCAAAAAAAAGTTTGAGCTTTTCCCTGTCTCCTTTTTCATGACTAACTGAATTTTCCCTTTCTTGTAAATTTTATTAATCAATGAGGTGACAGGGAGAACCCCTGGCTTCAAAATCTTTGACTTGAAACTCACTTGGTATATTTTGGCAAGTCATTTCCCACTGATTGTAAGGAATGAAAACCACCTGAGCTGACATCATTATCTTACAACAGGGGTCCCCAAACTTGGCAACGTTAAGACTTGTGGGCTTCAATTCCCAGAATTGAAAAAGCTGGCTGGAGAATTCTGGGAGTTGAATCCACAAATGTTAAAGTTGCCAACTTTGGAGACTTCTGTCTTACAATATCCTGTAGGAAGTGCTCAATACAATGCTAAAAGATGAAATAGTATTTCTCTCTAGTCCTTCAAAAAAGTGGAAGCCAAGAATCTTTGGTCTTCAGGATTGATTCTGTTCAATTGTTCTTCTTCTGACCTTTAATGGCAGCTAAATATTGAGAAAGATAACATGCTTACAAACATTGCACTCTGACAGTTTCATATTTATGTTGTCAGGGTTCTATACCAAATCTATCTATTTGGCTGTTTGATCAAACCCCTGCATAGAGGGCTGGGACTAAGAATTCCCCATTTGATTATAAGAGGTTTAAACCAGTCTCTCTCCTTCTTCTTTTCCATCTCCCAAGCCTATTTCAAATTAGGGAAGATCATCCATTGTTCCCACCATAATCAGCTTTTGATTTTCAAAGTAGAAAAAAATGGTTTAAGACAATAGCTAAATGATTAACTTGTGGCACAATTAAAATCCAGCTCTTCAAAGTAGACCCCTCCCAATTTATTGCTACATACATCTTTTTAACAGCAACGGTCTTAAGATCATAGACAGTGGACTCTAGTTTTCTTTCCTTATTTATTGAACATGTGCCAAAACTGGTCCTGAAAGTAGCTGGGCCCATGAATTCTGTTCTGTCCCCTCATTAGCATTCTTGAGATCCCCGCGCTTTGATTGGCCAAAGCGCGGGTCACTCTGATTGGCTAGGCGAGCCGCGCCGATTGGCTCGCTAGGAATCTCCCGCGATTGGTCGGTTCGAATCGCGGGAGATTCAAAGTGGTGCCATTGGCCGCGGCCACGGCAGCTAAAGGAATAAAAGCCGCGAAGTTTTCCTATAGAGTCAGTTCGGTTCCCACATCAATAAAAGAGCTTGAAACAAAGTCACCAACTCCTGGCATCATTTCCGAAGACACGACACTGGCGACGAAGGTGGAATTCAGATCCTGAACCGAAGTACCTGTCCGACGGAAGCCAGACGAATCTCCACGAAATCGCACCCCCCGCACCCTTCAACCTCGCCAGCGAGGATGGGAATCGTACTCCGACCGATTCCGCATGTTCCTCGAGTGCAGCGACCTGAAGGACGCCACCGGCCACATGAAGCAAGCCGTCTTCCTGACCCACTGCGGGACCGAGGTATTTAAGATGGCCAAGGCACTTGCCAAACCCGCCAACATGACCGCGATGGACTGGGACGTCCTCGAGCCAATACTTCGGCGGCACTACGCTCCAGAGGTACCCATCCTAATCCGACGCCATGAATTCTACCGTCAGGACCAGTGGTCGGGTGAGAGTTTCAGCGACTTCGTCGCTGAACTACGGCGCCTAGGGGGGCTGTGCGAATTCGACAACCTGAATGACGGCCTGTGAGACTGAATCGTGCTCGGCCTGTGGGACCCCGTCCTCCAGAGTTGGCTGATGGCCAAGGGCAACATCACCCTTGCAGACACCCTCACCGAAGCCGCAGCCGCCGAAGCGACCCGAACATCCGCCGACCGCATGCACCGACCGAACGCTGGGGACCGCAGCGGGAACAACCACCCTGCAAGGTCGGCCGAGGCCCAACCCGAGACGTCCACACACCAGGGCGACTTCCACTCGGCATTGGGCACTTCCGACGAGGAGGAGGAAATTCATCGCCTCCAGACGGGCCGTGACCCACAGAACCGGCGGGGTCGTAAGTCGAGGACCAACTGTGCCGGTTGCGGAGGCGACCACCCCAGGTCTGAATGCCAGTTTTTCGAGTCGATCTGCCGGCATTGTGACAAGAAGGGACACATCACCCGCGTCTGCCGCCTCAAAAAGAACCGCAGCCCGCCACGATGGGACCAGAGTGAACGGAGGTGAGAGAGCACACCACCCCGGACCAGAGATCACCCCTCTGACAACAGATGGGACCGGAACGGACGATCCCTACGAGGCGGCGAGTCCCGGCGAAGAGAGGAGACCCATCAGACGGTCACCATCGGCCACGCCACGACCAATGACGCCCGGAAGGTCTACGTGGAGGTAGGCATCGAAGGCGAGCCATGCAAAATGGAGGTGGACTCCGGGTCCTACCTCTCCATGATAGCATGGCAAGAAATAAAGCGCTTGGTGCCTACCATCCAAAGGAAAGGCCTAGACAGCCAGAGACTAATTGTAAAAGACTACCAGGGAAACCGCATCCCAGTAGTCGGAACCGGACAGTTCAACGTAACATACAAAGGGCGCACCAAAAGGCTTCCCCTGACAATCGTCGATCGCGACCACCCAAGCCTACTGGGACTGCAATGGTCACGGCAATCGACCACATCACCGATGACAGCTGGGAGCAACAACTAGCCCGGGAATTCCAAGAGGTCTTCGATGGAAACCTAGGCAAGTACCGAGGGCCCCTTATATCATTCAGCCTAGACCCAAACATCCCCCCAAAACGCCTGAAACCAAGGCGGGTGCCATTCGCACTTAAACCCAAGATAGACGAGCAAATTGACAAGCTCGTCAAGCAAGGGGTCCTACAGCCAATAGACCACGCCCGGTGGGAGACCCCCATAGTCACCCCGATCAAGCCCGATGGGTCGGTGAGGATTTGTGGGGACTATAAGGCCACCCTAAATGGCGCATTGCAACAAAGCGCCTACCCCGTCCCAATAGTGCAACACCTACTGCATTCACTGGGAGGGGGCAAGGTTTTCGCCAAACTCGACCTCACCCAAGCATACCAACAGTTGCCAGTCGATGAGGAAACGGCAGAAGCGCAAACCATAGTCACCCACCGGGGAGCATTTAAATGCAACCGGCTCCAATTCGGAGTCAGCGTGGCACCTGGAATATTCCAAAGTCTAATGGAAAGGCTATTACAAGGCATTCAAGGGGGTGGTACCTTACTTCGACGACGTCTTAGTGTCGGCAACCAACCAAGCCGAACTAGAGGGTCGCCTAAGGGAGGTCCTAACCAAATTCAAAGAAACCGGGCTCAAAGTAAAGAGGGAGAAATGCCAATTATACACGGAACGGGTTGAATTCCTAGGATATCTCCTAGACCGTCACGGCATTCACCCCACAAACCAAAAAATTAAGGCTATCAAAGAAGCCCCCACACCCAAGTCGAAGACGGAGCTACAGGCATTCCTGGGGCTACTTAACTTTTACAATGTTTTCCTGCCCCAAAAGGCGACGGCAGCGGAGCCCTTGCATAGGCTCCTGGATAAGGCGGCGACCTGGACTTGGGGGAAACGCGAGCAAGCCGCCTTCCAGAGAACAAAGGACCTCCTCACTTCGGATGCCGTCCTTATACAGTACAACGAGACCCTACCTCTGGCCGTCACATGCGACGCATCACCCTTCGGCGTCGGCGCTGTCCTCAGCCATACCCTCCCCGACGGAAAAGAAGCACCCATCGCGTTCTTTTCAAGGACCCTCACCAAACCGGAGCGGAACTACAGCCAGCTGGACAAAGAGGCTCTGGCTATCGTTGCCGCAGTAAAAAGATTCCACGAGTATCTCTACGGCTGGACATTTACTATCATAACTGACCACAAGCCCCTGCTGGGAATCCTTGCAGGGAACCGGGCCACCCTGAACATTCTGTCTCCCCGAATGACAAGGTGGTCCGAGTTCCTGGCGGCCTACAACTACGGACTCATACACAGACCGGGTAAGACGATCTCCCATGCAGACGCCTTAAGCTGCTCGCCGCTGCCAGAACCTGACACCGACCCAGCACCCACGACGACCACCCTCAACATAGAGACTCTAACCAACTTACCCATAACCGCGTCAGACATTGTCCGAGAAACTAATAAAGACAAATGTCTGGCGCGGGTGTTGCATTGGGTAGAGAAAGGGTGGCCGGAAAGGGACAACGACGAGTCCGTCAAGACATTCCGGAACCGCCAAACGGAACTCTCGTTATTAAAAGGGTGCATACTATGGGGGGATAGGGTGGTTATTCCAGAAAAACTACAAGGGAAGGTTCTGGAACTATTACACGAGGGGCACCCTGGCATCGTTAGGACTAAAGCCCTGGCCAGAAGTTACGCTTGGTGGCCAGGGATGCACAAACAGATTGAGACATGGATAGCAAGGTGCCAACGATGCCAGGAAACTAGGCCAAGCCCACCCACAGCACCCGTCCTAGAGTGGGAAACCCCAAGGGCACCTTGGTCTAGGATCCACATAGACTTCGCCGGGCCCACAAAAGGACACACCTTCCTGATAGTAGACGCTTACTCCAACTGGCTAGAGGTAAGCAACATGAGAACAACAACCACGGAGGCCGTGATCAAGGAACTCGGCAAACTCTTTGCAACGCACGGCCTCCCAGACGTCGTCGTTTCCGACAACGGGCCCCAATTCACCTCGCTGGAATTCGAAAAATTCCTTGCGGAAAGGGGCATCCGGCATGCGCTGACAGCACCGGCGCATCCGGCGGCGAATGGTAGGGCGGAACGGATGGTGCAATTCACAAAGAAAACCATCCGGAAAATAGACCACGGGGAGATCCAGGATAAAATAAACAAATTACTCTTCACCCAACACATAACCCCAAATACCACAACGAATAAGAGCCCAGCCGAACTGTTAATGGGGAGAAAATTAAGGTCCCCACTCGACAGATTACACTCCACGTATAACCCAGAGAAGCCCCCAGACTCAACCAGCAAACACCGAACTTTCGCACCAGGCGACCCCGTATACGCAAAAAACCTGACGGGAGACCCCTTATGGGTACCGGTCATCATCACACAAATAACAGGCCCACACTCGTACCGGCTACAGACAACAGACGGACGAGCATGGAAACGCCACATCGACCAATTAAGATCGAGGACGACCACCCAAGAGACCACCGATGCACAAGCAGGCAAAACCAACCCCCACAACACAAACCAAGGGGGGAGGGAATACCCAGGGGACCAAAGCCAAAGAAGAATAAACCAACCATACTTACCGGATAGCAGCCAGCATGACCCCTCGCAGGAAGAGACAGCCAGGCCAGCTCGACCGACCTGGGGAGACCGAGCGGGAGCGGCAAAACCCGCAGCTCAACCAACCCGGGAAGCCCGGGAGGGAGCTACGGAGAGCGGCCCGGCCCGACCGACCAGCCGGTTCCCACGACGGCATCCGGAGAAGCAGAGACCCCGACCGAACCGGCCGGGATCCAACCCACGACTGAGTTGCGCAAGTCCAGTAGGCTAAGATGGAGCCCCGCCTACCTACGGGACTACGCAACGTAAGGACTAAACCAAGAGGGGAGGGGTGTTCTGTCCCCTCATTACCATTCTTGAGATCCCCGCACTTTGATTGGCCAAAGCGCGGGGCACTCTGATTGGCTAGGCGAGCCGCGCTGATTGGCTCGCTAGGAATCTCCCGCGATTGGTCGGTTCGAATCGCGGGAGATTCAAAGCGGTGCCATTGGCCGTGGCCGCCGCGGCTAAAGGAATAAAAGCCGCGAAGTTTTCCTATAGAGCCAGTTCGGTTCCCACATCAATAAAAGAGCTTGAAACAAAGTCACCGACTCCTGGCATCATTTCCGAAGACACGACAAATACCACCTGCAAGAATCCAGGCAACCAGTGGAGCTCATGGGACTGAAGTGTCACATGCGTGAATGAAAGCAAGACCATCACTGTTCACACCATCACATTCTGGATGAGTTAAACTTCAAGAGCAGGCTCATATAGCCACAATGAATCTTTGTTTGAGAAGCTTCTGGAAAGAAGTAGCAGGTGCGAAAACTCAGGAACCATTGTTCAAATGAATAAAAATTTATTCCAGGATATCCCTAAACAAGAAACCGAACTAATAATGATCAAGGCAACTTGGTGGCAGAGAAGAGTCAATGGAATTCAAGGGTTGCTAGACGTAGAATTCTTGTGAGTGTGAGGGGCTTCCCAACAGAGGATGTTTGACCCCTCCCTCAGGCTCAGCCTGGTCTTCTCCTGCATCAAGCCTGATCAAGTTGTATGAATACTACTGGTCAGGAAAGAGCATAACATGTCTTCTGGGCTGCCTGCTACTTGGCTTAAACAAGGATTACCCACACTTTGATATTTTGCTCTTTCTCTATTGCCTTGGCTTGTTCTTAAATCCCAACTTCTGATTTGTGCTTTGGACCCGATTTCTTCTTGGCTCTGGAACCAATCTCTTTTATTCAGTTGAGTAAAATCTCAGGCAGGAGATTTATAGCAGTAATCAATAGGTAATACATGTTTAGTTATTTAAAGATATTACCAATGTACCATTTCCTGTCATTGAATGGATGTTGAGAGAGCTGCATTGGGGATAATTGGCCTAAAGGTGCAAAATAAACTGGCAACAATGATATAGCTAGCATATATGACACCCGGAGCAGATCATTTTATAATACACACACACACACACACCAGTTTGGTTTAGTGGTTTTGGCATCAGACTAGCTCTAGTCCTGCCTTCACCACAAAGACAGTTAGGTGGTCTTGGAGCAATAACCCCTTGTTACTTGTATCTGGGCAATGGTATACCAATGGCTCCCCTTGGCCCTTGGTATGCCATTGCTTTGGCATCTAGTTCCAGAGACTAAACACAAAGACTTACATAGGGAGGATGCCATTTGCTACTTTGCCTTAGCAAAATATCTTGGCCTAACCTTGCGGCTGCCTTGGTAGAATCATCATATCTTCAAAATATACATTGTTAAGTCTAAGAAGTTGAAATAATCCCTTTTCCCTCTAGATCCTCTCCTTTCTTCTTATGTGACTATATAAGGAACTATTGTCTTGTTCTTTGCAAATCACTTTCTTTTGCAAAGAGGTCATAATAAGAAGTAGATTTTTATTTAAAGGAAAGAGACTTGTATTTATTGTAAACCTTTCCTCATCACAACCAGACATCCCTCTCTCCGTTTTCCAAATCAGACACAAGAGTTTCCATTGGGCAAAGGTCCTGTTCAGTTATGAAGCATCTTTCGAGAGGCTTGCTTGTGGCAGCTCCCATAGCATATTAATAGCAGCGGAGATCAATTAAGTTCTAAAGAGGTTCTAATTAGCATCCTTGCAAACTGTTAAATTCATTATCCAGACATCAGAAGGGGAGAGGAATTCTACCTTGTCACTGCATTGATGATAAATCACTGCCAATTAACTACAGAGCTAAAAGGGACATGATAGTGAAGCCTTTGAATACCAGACGTGGGAAAATATGGTCTTGCTGGAGGAATTACACACTTCCTACAGGTTCTAACACAAATATGAATCAGTCTTCTCCACCTGTTTTCCTCACGCACATTGTTCTCTATTGTTTTATATTTTCCCCCAGGAGACATATCCTTTACTATATAGCCAATTAGAAATATTTTATTAAATAAACAATTCTTATCATCCGCAACTAATTACAGTTGTATAGCCTGGCATCGTTGGAGAATTTTAAGTTTGAGATTCTTGTTACCAATCCAGATATGAGGCAAATTTACATAGCTGGCTATCCCGGCTAGGATCACCCTATATGTAATAATAGTTTTAAGGTTCTGTGAAAGGATCTCACCTGCACTAATTCATGGCTACTGAAAACATATGAATATATGACAGACAGGAAGACAGTGGCAAAAATCCATGTGAACTCTTGCATTGTTCACATGTTTTTCCACCCACAATGTTTGGTTAAAAACTGTACTGTAGCTCCCATAAAAAATATGATCTATAAATAGATTGTACGAATAGATCATACTTGTTAGGGATAACATTGTTTTACCCTAACTGGTTTAGGTAAATAATAATATGTAATCATAGTTTGTATGTTAAAGTGTCTGCAACTTTAACTGTGGAACAGTAATTAGGGGAGTGGTTGTGAAAGCACTTTAAAAGAAGCAAGGCTGTAGCTTGCTATCTCTCTGGCTTTGATGAAACCTGATTACTGCAAGGACACAAGACTGCATTGCTCGAACGGGAGAGAAAACAAAGGACAGACTTGTAAGTGAATTGACATAGGGTATTCAACACGGACTTTGCTAACTGAATATCCCTGAATGGACTGACTAAATGATACATGACTATTGGACTGTTATTTTGACTATGCTATGAACTCATAATGGAATAAACTATATATTTGATAGCACAAGCGTATCTGTCATTTTTACTGTATGTTAATAAACATACAAGCTTAGCTCACTCATTTATCTGTGTGCCTATCTGACTAAGCTGCACATTCTGTTTAGCTTGTCTCCCTAACCCTGGTTGGGGAAAACCAGGCTTAACAATACTTAACTTACAAAAGTTAAGTAATATTATAAAACAGAATCTTCATTAGAACTCGGTTTTAAAAGGCCACTTCAACACAAACAGTGTTTTGTTTTCTTTTCTTTTTTTACATCCTATGAATCACAACCAAGGAAGGTCTGTTTTCTGAAATCATGGAAAGATATCCTTCCAACCATATTAAAATTTCAGCCGTTCACAGCCAGCATCTTGGAACTGAGCTGAAAAGCAGCTGGGGTAAATAATGAAGCTGATGAAGGATTAATATAGTAGAAGTTTGAATGGGCCTCAGACAGACCAATAGACAGTCCTCAAGGGCTGCCCCAAGTAAAGCATGATATAAATAAAAAAGATTTCTAATTCTAATATACTAATGTAGACTGAAGCTTATGAAAGCATGAATAAGTGACAGCAGCTCTGACATCTTCAGTAAAGGACTTAGAATGGAATATGGAAGTTTAAAGTTTATAAGGAAGTTCTTATTCAAGCCATCTTGAAACAAGATGGCTTCTATCCTGTCTATAAGGACATCAGAAAAACAACTACTCTTTCGGCTTTTCACAACTTAAATAATCCAGGAAAAAAATCACAGCAATAGCATACCCAGATCACGAAGATCTAGATCATCTTTATTTAAATCTTCATTTATTTTTGTTATTTTCAATTATTCCATTCTTCTACTAGGGCTACTGAATGATCAGGAAAAAAATAAAATCTAATTTGGTTTGTTTTTATGATTTTTATTATTGTGCATAATTAGAAGTTAATGGTTGAAGCTTTTCATCTTAGAAAAAAATGACAAAGTGCTATGAGATGCTGCTGAAGGCAAAGAGGTAGAAATAAGTAAAAATGGGATTTTGGGACTAAAACCAGGAATTATAAAATCCAATTAAAACTAGTTAGTCTGAACTGATACGTGAGGTGTCATTAAGGTAAAGGTAAAGATTTCCCTTGCACATACGTGCTAGTTGTTTCTGGCTGTAGGGGGCGTGCTCATCTCCATTACAAAGCCAAAGAGCCAGTGCTGTCTGAAGATGTCTCCGTGGTCATGTGGCCAGCATGACTAAACACCGAAGGAGCAATGAATGTTGTTACCTTCCCACCAAAGTGGTCCCTATTTTTCTACTTGCATTTTTACAGGCTTTCGAATTGCTAGGTTGGCAAAAGCTGGGACAAGTAACAGGAGCTCACTCCGTTACACGGTGCTAGGGATTTGAACCTCTGAACTGCTGACCTTTCTGATTGACAAGCTCAGCCACTGAGCCACCATTTCATTACCATCACCTTAACCTGTGGAATGAGCAGACTTTTTTTTTGTAAAAATTTTATTTGAGTTTTCACAAAACATAATACAAATAAAATAGAAATTTTTTAGAATAGCATGGTCCCAGGTTATCACTTCTCCATACAGACACAAACTCAATTTCATATTCATCTTTGTGTTCTATTCCATATCTTATTACTATTTTAACATTTTCTGAATAATTTTTCCCTTCCCTTAGTTTTCTTAACCTTGCTTTTAATTATCTCACTCCTTTCTAAATTCAATTATATATATCTTTTTCTAAGTTTCAATATCTTTCTTATCATTATATTTATACTTTTGTCTGTCCTGTTTCAATTTTGTATTTTCTTTTCTCATTAAACAAAATTTTCCCCTGTAGTTACTGATTGCAGTATGACACCTTTGTATCTTTTAATTTTTGTCCATTCAACTCTTATTTAAACTTCAATTTATGCCTTTACAATTATAACATTCAATATAACACATAACTTCTAGTCAAATTCTGCTTGGTACATTCTTAAAATACACACTAAGTTCTTAAAGAGAAAGTATATATATAACAATAATAAATAAAATACTTGTTCTATTCCAATTCAGCTCTGTCATTAATGTTAGTTACAATCTTTAACATTTTTAACATTTCTTGTCAATGGGATATCATACTTCCTTTGGAACACTTACAATATTTCCATAATTTTTTCATATTTCTTTCATATTCCTCTTCACTTAAATTTTTATAACTCATTAATAATAATTAAAATGTCCCCATCCTTTTCTAATTTCATTCTCTCATTCTCTTTATTTCATTTATTTATTAGCAAACATTCCATTACATTACAATGAGTATTTTATCTATCACACTTGTTTCATATTTTCTAAGTTCATTTCTATTTCTAATATAACAATATTATCTTATGTACCCTTGCAGAATCCCTCTTTCAATTAAATTTTCACCCATTATCTCTATGTCTTCTAAATAGGCTTATACCTTTAATCCTTGTATGTTTTCCCTGTTTCTCTATATTCTGTTTCTGTTCTTTATAACTTATTTTCTTTTCCCTCTTCTTCTCCCTCCCCTTTTTGACCCCTTTTCTCTCTAATTCTGATTCTCTCTTCTGTAATCCTCTCTTCTATTTCTTCCTAATGTTGTAATTACTTTTCAAACTATTCTTTTTTGTTGTTGTTGTTTTTTCAGATCTTAAATTTTTCACTTTCTTTCCTCCCTTTCTTTTTTCCCCCCACATAGAATTATTTGGTCATTGAAGATAGCTTCTTCTTTGTCCTGCCCTTCTTGTTCTACAGGCATATCTTGTTGTTTCTCATAGTTCAGGATCTCCATTTCTAAAAATTGAAATACGAAGCTAAAATAACCTCTTCCTTCTCGTGCATCTTCTTTCTGTTTTTCAAGTTCCATTTTCAGTTCTTCCAAGAGTTGATACCATTTTAAAAACTTTTAAACAACCACCTGATTTATTTTAGTCCTTTAGATCCAATAACCAAAAATCTAAAAATCACCAAGTAATCCAAATAATCCAAAACTGTTTCTTCTTACTTCTTTTTTTCTACTTTCTCTTCCTGAGGTTCTATTATCTTGTTACAAAGTTTCAGTTGGAATGTATCTTTTAGGAATCTTGTTAAAGTTTCACTGTTAATTCCTTTCACTTCCAGGTAGTCTCCTCCATTTTTCCAGATCCCACCCTTTTGTTTTTTTCCTTTTCTCTCCTTTCCTTCTTTTAAAAGTTTTTGAAAATCCAGAAGTCTTTATTATCCCTTTGACATTTTATTCTCAGCTTAAATGCCTGTTAATGTCAAAGTGGATTTTTGTCAGTTCCTTACTTAAATCTCTTAGTTGTCAATATGGGGAAGGAAAGGAAAAAAAACAAATCCTTTCCCTTCCCTCTCTCATTTGCTGCTTCAAAAATCTTCTTTGGAAGCAATGTTATTCTTTATAGTTCAAATTCCAGGGTACCTTATGTTGTTGCTTTTTCAGTTCAACCTGGTCAGCCAAAGCTTTCTCTTCTTATCTTCCTCTTGCACATTCTTTTCCTTTCGAGTTCTTCTTTGAGGTGGTCATTTCTGACCACCGCTGCAACCATCTTCGGAGGAGAGATGTGGCTCTCCTCAACCCTGCTGGCAGTCTCCCCCCTCTTCACCACCTCTACGGGGTGGCTTAGCCGCGAAACCAGCCTGCTTGGGGCACTCCAGTGGTGAGCATAGATTGAAATCATGCACGATCATGGATTTTTGGTTCGTCACCGAAGAAGCTCAAACCAGAAGTTTGGAATGAACAGACTTTGAAGGGACCCTTCAAGGTCTTCAAATCCAGGCTATGCTCAAAGTAAAGCTATTCTGAATCACTTGGATTAACCAATGCTCTGAACATTTATTCTATTTAATACTACACTTTTATAATAAATAAATAATAAATTACGAACTGACCAAAACATCAGCAGGTTTTGCAATCTTAGAGATATTTTTAAACTGCCTTCTACAATTTTAAATGGTTCTTTTTCAACCTAGGTGCTTTTGACCATGCAAGCACTTCCTAGGCTGAGTTTTTTCAGATCAGCCAAGGCTGTTCTAGGCTCTTGTGTGAGTGTTACTAATAGGTAGGGTTAAGA
Organism: Hydrophis major; assembly: GCA_033807585.1. Taxonomy (NCBI): domain Eukaryota; kingdom Metazoa; phylum Chordata; class Lepidosauria; order Squamata; family Elapidae; genus Hydrophis; species Hydrophis major. Next base: position 152,014,952 of record CM066328.1, on the reverse strand, counting down.
AAAAGTAAAGTGTTCTTCTCTGCTACTCAGCGTATTTCTTCTTCTTTATCCCTTATTCAGTTTTAAATCAGCAACAAGCCTTTTGCCATTTTCTTGCAAAACCCCAGAGCTTTGCCTTAGCTGAACCTCAAAATAATACACTTTTTCAATTAGGTTGGATACTTTGGTTCGACCACTAAATTTTCCCTTAATTTATCGCTGGATAGTTTATTTATTTTATTTGGACCCAAAAATTATATTTAACCTCTTGAATCTGTACATTCATGGAACTGTTTTTTTCATAATAAGCAAGCTTCTAAATCTAAATACTGAGTTGTTATTATCATAATCTGCCATCTAGTGGGGAAGACAAAGTATTCCAATACTATGCTTAAAAAAAAGAGGAAGTCAAGAAGTTTGCTGAAAAGTTGAAGGGATTAGAAAACAATTCTAACTGAACAGAACAAAAAAACTAGAGTGATTTTCCTCAAATTGAGGCATATAAGACTATGGCATCCATCATCCAGTGGTTATGCTGCCTGAGAATGAGAGATATTGTTATAAAACTCAGAGTGTCAAGTTGACTAAAGATCATAGAAGATGCCAAACTGAATGTGTGTGTCTCTCAATGAGGGACACTCAGCATGGAGACTCAAACATTCTCAAACTAATATATTTAAAGAAGACAAATCCTCTGAGAAAGCTTTTGTGATGACCCAGGGGTGGCACAAAGTGGTGGGATTCACATTTTTTAAACTACCGGTTCTGTGTGCATGGCTTGGTGGGCGTGGCAGGGGAAGGATACTGTAAACTCTCCAGTCAGAGGTGGTATTTGCTGATTCTCTGAACTACTCAAAATTTCTGCTACCGGTTCTCCAGAACCAGTCAGAACCTGCTGAATACCACCTCTGCAACACAGTCAAATAAGCTATAAGAGTCCCTTTATTATATCCAACTTTGCCCCCAATGTCCAGGTTACCTTCAGCTAGAGAAAAAACTCTCCCAGGAACAGCCTTTAACTGTAGAAAATTCAGTCCAAAACAAGGTACATACAAACTGTAACTAAAAATCCAAACATCAGGCTGAAGTAATTAACTTGACAGGGTAGGAGAAGGAATTTCAGACTTGAAGGCATGGCAAAACTCACACATTTGGGAAGATGCCAGGAACACAGATAAGCCATGATGATACAAGATAAATTCATGTTTGCTCCCAACAACTTGCTGTGCGCAGCTTCCTCTTTTATACAATGTGTTCCCAGCTGCAGCTAATGAAGGGAATCAGGGCCCTTTCCTTCCCCCATAAGCCACGCAACACACGTTGCTCCCTTCTACATTCCTCCCTGCGTGCCCTAGGATGAAGAGGGGGCAACCCTGGGTCTTCTTTTGAATTCCCTCTCCTTTGCTCTATCTCTCCCCTGCTCTGCCCAGCTGGACTTTGTCCTTCCCTGGTTTCTTCCACAGCCAACAGAGCCACATTCCCACTCCCTATCAGCTGTTCAGCTTCCCCCTCCAATTCAGATTCTGACAGGGGCATGACAGCTTTGGTGCATAAGTTAGAGGACTGAAAGCATGGTCCATTCAGGCATTGTTTCAGAAACATGGAGGAGTAGGGATGAAGACAAGTACAAATTCCCAAAATATCTACCTAATTTGTTGTACAAAAGGTTTTGAAGCTTCAAGATGCTGAGAAATTCCTTAGAATCAAATGTATTGATATGTTGTGACTAGGCATAAGTGTCTTCTCAAAGCCAAGATAACAGAAAAAAATATATATACTTGATGTCCAACCTCAAAGTACCTAAATTTTGAGGCTTGCATCATGACATGTTTTTTTGTTTTGTCGTATCTCTGCCCAAAGTCAGGTCAGAAAAAGAAAGACAAGTGGAAAAGTAAATCCATCTTATCCTTGTTACAATTCTAGGAAGTCAGTGATGTTTCAGTTGTTATTGGAGTACAGTTCCCAATTTCTCTGATTAATGCCATAATAGATGTAGTTGACAAAGAAAGGGCAAACATCACTGTTAAATTACCCCAATTATTTACAGTATCTCTTTAAGGCAGGGATGTCAAACTTGCAAAATCACATTGTTGTCACCCTTCACTTAAACTGGGCTGGGCTTGGCCAGCATGTGATGCATCCAGCCTGCGGGCTTCAAATTTGACACTCCTGCTTTAAGGGAATAAGAAGTTTCCAGAAGGTTTCCCCTCACTCAAAGCAATTTCATTCTTCATCTAGAAAACCTAAATAAGAGGTTACTGAAAGAAAAGGCTGGTTCCTTCCCAAACATACATATTTTTTGTTTACTTCGTAGGATTTTCCTTATTCTAGCCCATGTGTTGCACTGGTAACTGCTACACATTTGACTAACAGAAAATGTTATTTCCTCTTTGGCTTAGGAATGAGAGACATGCATTCTTATGGAGAGAGGATGAGGTTAGGGCAGACCAGAGTCTTATGGATGAATTAATTCAGCATCTCCAGACAGAGTAGAAGTTCAGGTTCCAGGTTGAAGTTCTGAGTCAACAATACTAAGCAAGATGGGCTACAGAGGGGGGCTTCCTATATTTCCTAAAATAACCTGGGGGTACACATGGAAGAACAACCCTATAATTGTTCTAGGCTTATGGTATAAGCCTGATGCAATTGCAATTTGCTTCCTCAATATCTTGTTTCCAGTTCCCAGGTGGGTTTGCAACACTGAGATCCCAGTGCTAACTAGAGGGTCATTTCCAGGTCAGCCAGATGTTAACAACTAAATTCAGTCACAGCCCATTTCTCTGAATACATGTCATGTGCTGGGGAACATTATATATGCTCTCTCTCTCTCAGAGCTCTATGGAAATTTAATATTGCTTTTCTCCAGATGTAGGAGTTGTTCTCATCCTAGTGAATTAGCAACATATGGGCTGAGCTCCTAGGCAGCCTCTTCAGAAGACGTTTGGAAATGCCTGCATGTGCCAAAGGATTCACTTTCTTACCTTGGCTTTCCAAAGGTTACTTTCTCTTTGACAGAAACAGTCTTGCTGTGCAAGAACATAATGTCATCGAGCCTGCTGCCTCCTAATGGATCATGTTTAACACAATCAATCAAATTCAGATTTTGTTAAAGAAAATAATATCAAAATATATTGTTCTAATTAACACATAACTGTTTAAGGTACATTCTACAATGAATTTTAAATCTAAGAAATGAAAAGTTCAGGTAGAGACGTAAACAGTGACTTGGGTTGAAAATGATCCATTCAGAAATTGAGCATCATTTTAAGAAAACAGCAGATATTTAGCAGGGGTAACTTTTCCTGGGACCATGCTTCAAAGGTTGAGGGGCCTCCAATGTTGTAAATCACCAACAGATGGCAGTACTAATGGGATTTAAAACTCTGATATGTTCTTTAGTGGTTTCTTTCATTCATAGGAAGTTGCTGTGAGAAAAGCTAATTTCAAGAATAATGCTGTGGTTCCAGAGGTGGTATTCAGCAGGTTCTGACCAGTTCTGAAGAACCAGTAGCAGAAATTTTGAGTAGTTCAGATAACCAGCAAAAACTACCTCTGACTGGAGATTTTACAGTAACTTTCCCCTGGCACGCCTATCAAACCACGCCTACAGAACTTGTAGTTAAAAAAATTGAATCCCACCACTGTGCAGTTCAATTTATTAAAATATCATATTTAAAATAATGTTATGGAGATGGAGGCATTAGTTTTCTGGAGACAAGAATGTGCACAAATTTCAGTCTAGAAGCATGTACTGGTGAATTGATATACTATATATAGGTCCACTAAGCATAAGTGTTATAAATCTTGACTTGATCTAAATTTGGGTAAGATGAAAAGTCCCAGGACTTGTATAGAGGATGCCAATGGAGCAGATAAGCTTTCCTAAAATTATTAGATCTATAGGCAGCCATGCTGTGTGATGAACTGTTGATCTGTAAGCAGAACCTTCTCACTTTACAATCTAGTGAACTGATTCCATTCAGCTGGATTCTTGCAAAATCTATCTGGCATATTCATAACAAGCTGTGAGGATGTCAAAATGACAACTCATCTGCCATGACCTCATCAGGCAAAGGATGTCACTTGCATCACCATAATGTCATGACACAATATACCCTTTAAAAAAAATATTATTTCTATTATTTTTTCCCCATAAAATGAAAAACAAATCAAAAACAAAGAAAAGAATGAGAATAATGCAAGAAGTGAAAAAGAAAGAAACTAAGATTTAAGGAATATATATGACTTCTGACCTTTTCTTCAACTGAAAATTTAAGTTATAGCGTCTCTCTTCCCCTTATAAGCTCTTCAGCCTCTCATTTAATCTACATCTTTCTTAATCTTCAGATCCATAAATCATCATGCCATTTCATGACACAATCTAAGTTGTATCATGGCATTATGATTGAAATGTCAACATTTACCCACATTTTTCTCTGTGGGTTCCAATGTTATTTGAGAGGGGAAAACAACAACAACCCTATGATCCTCTGTCATCATTTGAGTTATAGACAACCTAGTGCTACCTAGATTTTATTCTTCATGAAAGTAAGGAATTTGCAGCCAATCTTGTATACTTTTTCTTGAAAAGATTGATTCTCTCAATAGAAAAAGTTGTAGAAGTATGCTTCGATGTGTAGAATAACCTCATATTTTAAGTGCAAATCAGACACAGAATAGGATTCAAACTGGAAAACATTCCTAGATGACAATTTAATACATTTATATTAGATCCAACATTTTGGTCTCTCTCTGTATAGATTCTGAAGAGATTTTTTATTAATGTGCACTGAATATTTTGTAATGTGTAATCTTACATGGTGATGTGTATACTATGTTGACCACAGTTCTTAATAGTAATTCTAACTTTAGAGTTTAATGATGTTTTGGTTAATTACAATATCTATGTTATACTGGAAAATTATAAACTTCATGATGTATTCATTTGTATTTACTTTTTATTCTCTCTACTTGTCTTCTTTCTGTATTTATTTACATATTTTCTCTAATGTTGAATTTAATAAAAAGGATAAATTGAATTTTCTGCCATCAGATGTGATTTTTTTTGTATAGAAGAGATCCTGATTTTTTTTTTTAAATAAACACCTCTACAACCTATTTAATATAAATAAACAAATTCCTTCTTTAAAAAAAAAAAAAAAAAAACCCATAAAATAGCCACAAGATGGCAGTGCTACATAATCATGGCAAGAAAGAGAGAACCAGGTATTAGACAACATTAAGAGATTTTCCAAAGAATGTTTTACAATACTGTATAATGTCCTGCCTTGTTAAAGCAATTGTATGGAGGTAATTGGCAACTTGTTATTTCCAATATTTTCCAATCCCAGTTTTACTTTGTTAAAACTTTTCTAAGATATTCATTAAAAGAGAAAATGTTGAGCAATGGCATAAAAGTTTTAATTGCTAGTGCTTGGAACCCTCACTCTAACCTGAACTTTGATGGGAAACATATTGTACACACACACACACACTCACACACGCACGTATATGTATGTGTGTGTGTATATGTGTGTATCGTGTGTGTGTGTGTGTGTGTGTGTATAATTTGAGAGTGGGCATCAGAATTTCATTTTTTAATGTGTGCCAGTGTCTTCACAGAAAAAAAAAGTAATAAAGGTTATCTTATATATCTATCTTACAATAGTCAAAACCAGTCATTGCTATTTTCATCTAATATGATACAATTAAATTACAGGAGTGAAAATTTTTGTATTTTCAATTCAGGAAAAAATAGGAAAAAAGATTGCATGCACATTAGTATGTGCAGTCAAAATTTCCCAACACTTCTCTAATTGTGTCTCCTGACAATAAAACCCTGGTTCAAATATAGAAAGAGGGCGCGTTTCTTTGGACTATTGTATAATTGACAGTTGTCCTCCCAATATTGTAACAACAGGAAAGAGGATGACTTCTACTGACTCATCAGTCTCCAAGCATTTCTTTTCCTAAATCTTTTCTCCATCATTTCTTTTCCTAAAAAGGTTCATAAGTGTCCAGGAGACATAAAATAATATCTATTGTAGAATTGACAGAAAAAAACTGATCGAGGTACCTACCATTAATGCATTAACGAACTGAACACTTTTATTTCATTTTTCTGTACTTCTCTATACTCTTAAGCAATAACTTTAGTACATCCTAACTTTTATTTATTTAGTTGGCTATCCAGCTTCAGTGGACTCTGGTTATAAATAGTTAATACAAGTTTATTTTGTAAAGGATATCATATGGTACTCTATGGAATTCTGAAGCATTTTGAGTTACTGGCTCAAAGACTATCACTCAGCATTTTTTGCAGATGATACTCGTGTTGCAACTTCTCAAAGAATATAAATTCATCCTCTAATCCTTTTAATTGATTTAATGGCACTCCACCCAGATTCTCCAACAAAAGGATTGCCCTGTTATTTTCTGTGGATTCCCCCAGAATATTAATTTGGTCTGTTTGTAAGAATGAAACCAGAGCTGGCATGCTTTTACACACCTCTCTGACAGCTCATACAAAAAGATTGGGAATCCTATATTTTTGAGAGTAGTCAGCCCTAATGCCTTTTAAAGTATAAGAGATAATCAAATATATCAATTCCAAGGTAACCCAGGAGGGCAAGTTTCCAGTTGGCCAAACCTGCCATTCATTAATGTGAGAAAGAAGAAAAACGCCTGTAAATTTAAATTTGGACATTTAAAATTTCTTCTCTGGAACTTTCTTTACTTCTGTTAAATGTTCTCTGTCCATCCTTGTGTTTTCACAAAGAAGACAAGCATAAAATGTGCTCTTTTTATTGTCAATTCCTATCCTGCCTTTATTGCCCTGTATTCTCCTGATTTTTATGGGAGCCATTCATTTTAGGCATGAAAATTGGCTTCCTCTTCTGATTTGGCTCTCTTCCTTTTTCAAAATATTATTAGCCAGCTGTGAAAATTCTGCCTGAGCTTCTCTAGGAGGATAGGCAATAGGGCAGAGGTGGTATTCAGCAGGTTCTGACCAGTTCTGGAGAACCGGTAATGGAAATTTTGAGTAGTTCGGAGAACTGGCAAATCCCACCTCTGACTGGAGATTTTACAGTATCCTTTCCCTGCCACACCCACAGAAACAGGAGTAAAAATATTTGAATCTCACCACTGCAATAGGGGTGGCCCTCACTCCATACCACATTGGACACTTTCCAACATAAGGCAACACGAAATACAGAGGGGGGGAAACTCCTGGGCAGAAACACCTCCTGAGAGAGGTGAACATATGCTATCATGATTGCAAAACAAATTAGGCACCTACCTTTCTTAATTTCATGAAGAGAAAGGAGAAACTGATTAATACTGAGCATTAAAATCTAGCCCACTCTAACCCCTCATTATTCCTGGGAACTCTAGAGTGGAAAAGCAGGGCTGCTGCATGTCAAGATGAAAATACAGTTCAGGATACTTGGGAATAGCAACTAATACTATTTATCTTCCTTCTCCAATAAAATAGTCTGCTTTCCTCTTACCATTCTTGCTAAAAGCTTGGAAAAGAAGTGGGTGTAAAAAAAATAGGAAGGAAAAGAGGATTGGCCACAGATGAAGAAGCTTAGGAAACAAAGCAGTAAGAAAACAACCCCCAGAGAGAAATCGCTGAGGTAGTGTCTAGAGAGAAGAAGCTCCCAAACGTGCCCTGATTGTACCCACATTGTTATCTGAACTTCCCTCCAAATTACTGGGTGATAAAGTGTTAACAGATTCTACACACTTTGGACACTGTGATGGGGGTAACGTTGGCTTAAGCTCTTTCCACTCCAGTAATGTGCTGTGGATGAGGTGAAGGAAATGCCATATAAAGCAATACTTGTATGTTATGTCAGCACAAATTTGCTGGAGAAGATGCTATTAGTCATTAGTCTCCTGCTAAATTGCATTTGTATTCCTCGCTGTTGTGTATGCATAAAGATTAATAAAGTGTGAGCTTGGAGTAAGTGCAGGGTTCTGGCCCTGCACATCTGATTGGCTGTTAAGCGGCCAGAACGGATTGGCCCGTTCCGGGGAATCCGATTAGCCCTTAACAGAGAGTTCCTATTGGTTCTAAGAGCTGGCGTTCCTAGCTCGTTATTGGTTAAAAGTTACAGGGTTTGCCTATATAAGGCGGGTTCAACTGCTGTTAAAGTGAGAAGTCAAGATGTAAATAAAGAGCTGAAGTTCACCGTTCAGAGGCTTGTCTCCATTCTTTCTCGCCCATGCTCAAAACTTAACACTGGCGACGAGGATGGGATATGGAGAAAGCTGAACCAACGAAACTTCAAAAAACACCGAGCACGTGACAGACGACGCCAACAACGGAACCATGTCCGGCGGCATCGTACCACCCACTCCGTTCGATCCAACACAGGAAGACTGCGAGTCTTACATGGATCGTTTCCAAATGTTCCTAGAGACAAACAACTTAAAGGACGCCACAGCCGGGAAGAAACGGGCAGTGTTCCTAACGCATTGCAGTCCAACCGTATTTAAGATGGCTAAAGCACTAGCCAAACCCCGAGAAGTGAAGGCCATGGATTGGGACAACCTCGAATCTATCCTACGGGACCACTACGCTCCGACCGTGCCTACGCTCGTGAGATGCCACTAGTTTTATCAGAGAAGCCAGCAAAAGGGAGAAAGTGTGGCCGACTTCATAGCAGACCTCCGAAATTTGGGAGGCCTCTGCGGATTCACCGATTTAGAAGAGGCACTAAGAGATTGCATAGTTCTGGGATTAGATGCACCAGGCGTCCAAAGCAAGCTGATAGCGAAAGGCAACATCAGCCTTGCCGACGCCATCGCCGATGCTACTGCAGCAGAAGCAACCAGGAAGTCGGCTGCACAACTACACCGAAACCACGCTCCAGTACCACCACCGACCAGCGAAATCTCACCTAGTTCAGAAGGGCAGCTTGCGACAACGCACCACGAGGACCTCTCTTCGTCATCAGACAGCGACGAAGAAGGGGTCCATCGACTGCGGTCCGACCGGGACCACCACCCGAAGCCCTTACACCCTTGCACTGGCTGTGGAGCCAACCATGCCAGGTCCGAATGCAAATTCCGCGACGCACTCTGCCATGAGTGCAGGAAACGAGGCCACATTGGACGGGTCTGCCGCAGCTTGCCAGGACCCAGCCAGGCCTCAAAAGGGGCTAACTATTGCCAATCGACAGGAAACCGTCCTGTACGGCGAGAGCCAGTAAACCACTCCTACAGAAATCAAGCTTTGCAGAGAGAAGAGGCTCACCATACTATCACTATCGGTCATGCCTCAGCCTTGGACACTAAGAAAATCCGAATCACGGTAGCCATCGAGAACCAGCCTTGCCAGATGGAGGTCGACTCAGGATCATCCCTCTCGATGGTGTCCTGGAAGACACTCAAGCAACTCATCCCCACAATTCAACGCCAAGATCTCCGCTTCCAACGCCTCATCCTCAAGGATTACCAAGGGAATCGAATCCCCGTCGTCGGGTCCTGCCGAGTCCGAGTCTCCTTCAAGAAGCACACAGCGTATTTACCTTTAACGGTCATCGATAGAGATAGGCCTAGCCTACTAGGCCTCCAATGGTTCGCACCACTCAGCATTGAAGTGGCCGGCATAAACCGAGTCAGCGGTGGTGACTGGGAGGAAGATCTTATCTCTGAGTTCAGGGACGTCTTCGCGGACAGCTTAGGCGAGTACAAGGGGACCCCGATTTCATTGAACCTAAAGGTAGCGCCCATTCGCCTAAAGCCCCGTCGAGTTCCGTTCGCCTTAAAATCGAAAATCGATGAACAACTCGACAAACTGATAGCTCAGGGGGTGTTAGAGCCCATCGATCACTCCCCTTGGGAAACCCCTATTGTAACACCCATTAAGCTAGATGGGTCAATCTGAATTTGTGGGGACTACCGGGCCACTTTGAACCACGCCCTACAGCAGAAAGCGTATCCAGTTCCGGTGGTGCAGCACCTCCTCCATTCCCTGGGGGGCGGAAAAGTTTTCGCTAAATTAGATTTAGCTCAGGCATATCAGCAATTACCAGTTGATAAAAAAACGGCACAGGCCCAAACTATTGTGACGCACCGAGGTGCCTTTAAATGTACCCGGCTGCAATTCGGAGTTAGTGTAGCCCCGGGGATTTTTCAGAGCCTTATGGAAAGGTTATTGCAAGGAATTAAGGGCATGGTCCCCTATTTTGGCGATGTATTAATTGCAGCCCCTACAAAAAAAATCTTACAGGACAGGTTAAAATTAGTCCTAATAAAATTCCAAGAGGCTGGTCTTAAGGTTAAAAAAGACAAATGTAAATTATGTACTGACAGTGTTGAGTTTTTAGGGTACCTGATTGATAGCCAGGGCATTCACCCTACCAAAAATAAATTAAAAGTGATCAAAAATGCTCCCAGGCCACGAAACAAGGTCGATCTCCAGGCGTTCCTAGGCCTCATCAATTTTTATAATGTATTTTTGCCGCACAAAGCAACTGTCGCTGAATCGTTACACCGATTGTTAGATAAAAAAGCAATTTGGTTATGGGGTTACCATGAAGAACAGGCGTTCCGAAATGTTAAAAAACTGCTCACTTCTGACTCTGTACTCATGCAGTATAATGAGACTTTGCCGTTAGTTATAACCTGTGATGCATCGCCTTTCAGGGTGGGTGCCATTTTGAGCCACGTACTGCCTAATGGGAACGAAGCCCCTGTTGCATATTTTTCAAAGACTCTTTCAAAGACTGAGCGAAACTATGGACAAATTGATAAAGAAGCCCTCGCAATTGTCTCAGCTGTGAAAAGATTCCATGAATACGTGTATGGCCGGGTTTTTACTATTGTGACTGACCACAAACCTTTATTGGGGATAATAGCCGGAGATAAGCTGACTCCCTACATATTATCCCCTAGGATGACCCAATGGTCAGAATTTTTAGCTGTTTATAACTATCGGCTGCAATACTGCCCGGGGAAAGCCATTCCCGACGCCAACGCATTGAGCCGAGCACCGCTTCCAGAGACTCTCGACGATCCTGCACCAACGGTAACCACGTTACAAATCGAGGCACTCAACTCGCCACCACTAACTGCCTGAGATATCGTGAGAGAAACCAAACGCGACCACACCCTAGCATGAATCCTAGGCTGGGTAGAATGCGGATGGCAATTGGACCAGCTATCAGATGACTTCACACCATTCAAGACTCAACAAACCGAGCTTTTCTCCCAGAAGGGCTGTGTCATCTGGGGTGATAGAGTCGTTATCCCAGAACGACTCCAGAAAGCGCTGCTGAGAACCTTGCACAATGGCCACCCCGGCATCGTGCGAATGAAAGCCCTTGCCCGCAGCTACACATGGTGGCCGGGCATTGACAAGCAAATTGAACAGTGGGTTAAAGCTTGTCCCAAATGCCAAGAAGTCAGCAACGCCCCACCAAAAGCCATGCCTACTGAATGGGAGACACTACGTGGACCCTGGTCCCGAATTCACCTGGATTTCGCGGGGCCAACCAAAGGCCACACCTTCCTGCTTACCGTCGACGCCTACTCGAATTGGCTCGAAATCCATCGCATGACGACTACGACCTCCCAGGTGGTTATCAAAATCTTAAACAGACTCTTTGCAACCCACGGATTACCAGACGTCCTGGTATCCAATAACGGCCCTCAATTTACCGCACTAGCATTCGAGCAGTACCTCGCTGACCGTGGCATCCGCCATGCGCTCACCTCGCCTGCGCACCCTACGACCAATGGCAAAGCAGAACGCATGGTCCAATTTGTGAAGAAAACCTTGCAAAAGGTAGACTACGACAACATTGACAACAAGGTCAATCAAATCCTCTTCTTCCAACACATCACCCCACATAGCCTCACCAACAAAACTCCCACCGAACTGCTAATGGGACGAAAGCTCCGCTCCCACCTTGACCGGCTGCACCCAGCTTACGAACCGGAGAAACCATTAGGATCCAGCGGCCGCTGTCGTACCTTCCAGGTAGGAGACCTGGTTTATGCTAAAAACCTATCGGGCGACCCGTTGTGGGTGGAAGCGACAGTAGTATGTGTAACCGGCCCCAGATCCTACCTTGTACAATGCCTTGACGATAAACTTTGGAAACGGCATATTGATCAGTTACGATTGCGGCTTCCAGTGGCCAGTCTGCAACTCCACTATGACCAAACTGAGGGGGGGGGAGGTACGGAAGAAGATGAATTCCTAGGAAACCCGTTCGAAGGAAACGACGGTTTAATAGAAACTCAGGAAGCGGAGCCGGAGGGAGAAACGGTTGCACCTCAGGGAATTGCAGAGAATGTGGGCAACGACGTAGAAGTGAACTCTGAACCAGAAACAGCCCCACTGCCAAACAACGATCTACTTCAGCGTGATTGCAGCCAGCCGATACAATGGAAATCAAAGAGACTAATAAGACAACCGTCCTACCTAAGGGACTATGTAACTGCGCCCTGCAAATAAGAAGCCAGGGGAAAGGGGTGTTGTGTATGCATAAAGATTAATAAAGTGTGAGCTTGGAGTAAGTGCAGGGTTCTGGCCCTGCACATCTGATTGGCTGTTAAGCGGCCGGACCGGATTGGCCCATTCCGGGGAATCCGATTGGCCCTTAACAGAGAGTTCCTATTGGTTCTAAGAGCTAGCGTTCCTAGCTCGTTATTGGTTAACAGTTACAGGGTTTGCCTATATAAGGTGGGTTCAACTGCTGTTAAAGTGAGAAGTCACGATGTAAATAAAGAGCTGAAGTTCACTGTTCAGAAGCTTGTCTCCATTCTTTCTCACCCATGCTCAAAACTTAACACTCACCTCATTTGGAATTTGGCTTTCTCAACTCACTTCCAACAGGCCTGAGCTGCTAGTGTGAATTCCTCTTTTAGCTCTGCTCCCATGAATCCATGCACCACTCTTAACAACTGTCTCCATGTTTCCTTCTTGCAGGGATTGTTCATACCCATGAATTTCAGTAGCTTGTGTTTTGAACTCTTCCATATCTCCTAATTTGTGCACCTGCAGCATTTCAAGCCATAGTATGCTGCCCACCTTGAACTCAAAATCTTCATACATGACTGATTTCTCTCTAATTTTGCTCCCCTAGTTACGGTCACATTCCTCTGTATGCCTGACACATTAAGCAATTCTTCCCTGTTAATCAGCATTAAATCCAGAATAGTGCCCCCCCTCTTGTTTATTCTTCTACTTTCTGCAAAATGAAATATTCAGAAACAGAGATAATAAATCTGCTGGACCTCCCATGCTTAGCTGATATCAGAATAGTGGAAGTCTTCCATTAACTAACTTACCCTTTTGAGAATTTGATGGGTTCTGATAGATATTGTCCACATCCCCTATATAGAAAACTGCCACATGTTATTGCTGTTGTTTCTAATCTTACCTACATTTAATTTTAATCTTATCTAGAGACTTTCAATAGAATTTCCATATTCAGGAGCAGAAATGTCTTCACTGGAATATAACTTAAGTATAATCCTATTTTGCTGGCTCTGTTTCTTTTGAACACGGAATATCTTTCAAATTCTACGTTCTATTCAAGACTGTCTCCTCCATCAGGTTTCTCTGTTGTCTATGTTGTGAATTTATAAAAGTGCTTAAATAAAGATTATTAAAACCTTTAGAAAAGGGCAGGGTTCTGGCCCTGCACTTCTAATTGGCCGATAATAGCGACATCTGATTGGTCCGTTCAGGAGAATCTGATTGGCTATTAGCGGGCCTCTTTCATTGGTTAAGGGAACTAATGCTTCCCGTTTCTTATTGGTTATTTGATCAGCAGCTTGCCTATAAAAAGGGCCATTGCTGCCATAGTTTTTGCTCTGTTTCACAATGTTAAATAAAGAGTTGAAGTTCACTGTTCATCGTCTTGTCTCCATTTCTCGCGCCCATGCGCAGAACTTAACAGTCTACCTATTAGAATATATGTATTTTCCTGATTTGTTCTGCAGCTCTACAGGAAAAAAAGTATTTATTTGGTTGTTCGCATTACCTCCCTTTGCTTTGACCCCAGTGAACAGTTAAGTACAGTAAGCACCACATATTTACTAGTGTTTCTAGTTGCAAGCGTCTCGCCTGCCATTTAATCATCTGAGATAAGTCTCAGCCCAAGAATAGTTATTGCCTCTGGGCATCATTGAAACCTATTCAGATCTCTAATGAGATAACATTGAGATAGGAAACATTCAACATTCTAAAATTCTTCTTTCTCTTTCCAGTTGTGGCTTCCATTTTTTTTCTTTTTAAATGTAAAATATAATGACATTACCACTGTGAAATTTTCCTGTCTTTGATATTCAATAATTTGAGGTGTGGAGGACAGAAAAAGAACAGTGCAATGATGTCATTTTTCCTGGGAAGAAAAGCAGAAGTTAGAGAGTGTTTGCTCTGAAATATCTCATTAGATCTCCTGAGATAAACTTACCAAGTTCAATAAAGTTAACACTTTAAAATGTGCTTAGGAGTGCAAATGGAGTGTATTAAGTAAACCAGAACTTGGTATTAGATTAATTAACATTAAATTGGGCATGCTTGCTCGGACACTGAAATTTAATCATTCTGCATTTTGCCATCAAGTTTTGGTGTCAAGATTTCTTGCCTTTTTAAGTTTAGTCATGTTGATTTGTGTCCCCAAAGTTTTCTGCATCTACCTTTACTTTTAACATCTGGCAGAGGATCATATTTCTTCCCAGTGATCTCATCATGTCTTCCAGAAGATCAAGTGATTGAGCTGTAGTCCCCAACTTCTCAAAGACTATAGCATCTTTAGGGTATACTTCTTTCATTGGGGTTGATTGGGATCATTTATATTCTTCTCTTAAATTCTTCTTCACACTTCAAAAGAAATAATGCCACACTAGTCAATACAGAAGGCTATATACTGATCCTATGCTTACATGGGCTTACATTAATGTCCATATCTATGAGCACACAAAACTTCATTGCTATATTTTAAGTTGGGAGAAAAATGTAGACTTTTTCTTACACTGACAAACATCTTATTTAGTATGAAAAGCTCTGGTTTTAGATGATGTATATTTCTTATCGTACTATAGGTCAGTTGTACGAATGCTGACCTACCTTGAATCATGTGTTCAGGGAAGAAACTGCTGGTGATCCCTCATTTCCAAGAAGTACAAGGAGCTGAAACTCATAGTGTTGTGAACTAATAAAATACTCAAGTAAAGTTTATCAAAAGCTTTAGAAAATAGCAGGGTTCTAGCCCTGCACTTCTGATTGGCCGATAATAGCGATATCGGATTAGTCCATTCAGGAAAATCTGATTGGCTGTTAACGAGCCACTCTCATTGGTTAAAGGGGTTAACACTCCATGTTTCCTATTGGTTACTAGAGCAGCAGCTTGCCTATAAAAGGGCTGCTTTTGCTCTAGGGTTTTTGCTCTGTTCAGAATGTAAAATAAAGAGTTGAAGTTCACTGTTCACCGTCTCGTCTCCGTTCCTTGCGTCCATGCGCAGAACTTAACACTGGCGACGAAGGTGGGATGCGGAGACGTCAGAGCTGACTGAACACTACAGAGCACTAAACAGAGCATGTGGCTGAAGGCGCATCAATGGTGGAAACCATGACCAGCGGCACCATACCACCCGCTCCATTCGACCTGGCACAAGAAGACTGGGACTCATACATGGACCAGTTCCAGATGTTTCTGGAGACCAACAACTTGAAGGATGCCACTACTGGGAAAAAGAGAGCGGTATTCCTGACTCACTGCGGACCTGCCGTTTTCAAGATGGCCAAGGCACTGGCAAAACCGGCTGAGGTGAAATCCATGGACTGGGACATCCTCGAGCCCTTCCTACGGGCCCACTATGCACCTACAGTACCAACGCTTGTACAAAGACATGAATTTTACCAGAGAGACCAGCGGAAAGGAGAAAGCGTTGCAGGCTTCATCGCGGATCTCCGGAACCTGGGAGGCCTCTGTGGGTTCGCCGACCTTGAAGAAGCTCTCAGAGACCGAATAGTTCTGGGATTAGATGCACCGCACGTGCAAAGCAAGCTGATGGTGAAAGGCGACATCAGCCTTGCAGATACCATCGCTGACGCTACTGCAGCAGAAGCAATCAGGAAGTTGGCTGCCCGAATGCGCCGCACCAACGCCCCGCTCCGTCAACTCGTCGGTGAAACCTCACCTCGCCTTGAGGGACATGCAATGGCAACCCACCACGAGGACCTCGAATCGTCATCAGAAAGTGATGAGGAAGAAGTCAACCGGCTCCGTTCTGAACGAGACCAACGCCACCAGCGTAATCAGAGACTGCAATATCAATGCGCAGGCTGTGGGGCAAACCACCCACGATCAGACTGCAAATTCCTCGATGCACTCTGCCATATTTGTGGGAAGAGAGGCCACATCAGACAGGTCTGTCGAAGCAAGATAGGAGCCAGCCCATTTCAGAGGGGAACCAACTATCACCAACCCACAGGAAGTCGGGAACATTCGAACCACCAATGGAACAACCACTCCTACAGAAATAAACCACTAGCCCATTCAACGAAACGAGAAGAGGCACACCAAACCATCTCGATTGGTCACACATCATCATTAGATGCAAAGAAAATCCAAGTGAAGGTCGCCATTGAAAATCAGCCCTGCGTGATGGAAGTCGATTCAGGATCATCCTTCCCCTTTCCTGGAAGACCCTGAAACAATTGATCCCTGCCGTCCGGCTGCAAGACCTCAGAACCCAAAGAATCATTCTCAAGGACTATCAAGGAAACCGAATTCCGGTCGTTGGATCAAACCTAGTCTGGGTCTCATTCAAAAATCGTACTGCATCTTTACCCTTGACCGTGATCGACCGTGATCGGCCTAGTTTGTTAGGCCTTCAATGGTTCGCTCCACTTGGGATTGAGGTAGCCGACATTCACCAGACCAGCAGCAATGACTGGTAGGAGGCCCTCGTCCAGGAATTCCAGGACGTTTTTGCAGACAAACTAGGCGAGTACAAGGGGACCCTGATATCATTTAACCTTAACCCTGAAGTGGCCCCCATCTGCCTTAAGCCTCGTCGAGTCCCTTTTGCCCTTAAACCAAAGATTGGCAAGCAGCTTGATAAATTAATAGCCCAGGGTGTTTTAGAACCAACTGACCATGCTCCTTGGGAAACCCCAATCGTAACACCCATCAAACCGGATGGATTGTTAAGGATTTGTGTGGACTGCTGTGCCACCCTGAATCATGCCCTTCAACAGAGCGCTTACCTGGTACCGGTGGTACAACACCTCCTCCATTCCCTGGGGGGCGGAAAGGTCTTCGCTAAATTGGATTTAGCACAGGCGTAGCAACAACTGTCTGTCAATAAAAAAAACAGCAGAGGCACAAACAATCGTTACGCACCAAGGCGCTTTTAAGTGCAACCGACTCCAATTCGGAGTTAGCATGGCCCCAGGGATCTTTCAGAGCTTGATGGAGAGACTGTTACAGGGAATAAAAGGGGTCGTACCATACTTTGATGACATTTTAATTGCTGCCCCTAATAGAGAAATACTAAAAGAGCGTCTTAGACTCGTTCTCCAGAAATTTAAAGACTCTGGCCTTAAAGTTAAAAAGAATAAATGTCAACTGTGTACAGATAAAGTAGAGTTCCTGGGGTAACTAATCAATAAACAAGGCATTCACCCCACCAGTAGCAAGTTAAGGGCAATCAAGAATGCCCCAAGACCCAGAAACAAGACTGATCTCCAAGCTTTCCTGGGGCTTATTAATTTTTACAACATCTTCCTGCCCCACAAAGCGACTGTAGCTGAGCCCCTACATCGGCTTCTCGATAAAAAAGCAACCTGGGTTTGGGAGCACCGAGAGGAGCACACGTTCTGACAAGTGAAAATCCTATTAACTTCAGATACTTTGCCTTCAACAATCACATGTGACGCGTCACCCTTTGGAGTAGGAGCCATTTTGAGCCATGTGTTACCAAACGGTAGTGAAGCCCCTATTGCCTATTTTTCAAGAACTCTATCAAAGGCTGAACGTAACTATAGTCAAATCGATAAAGAGGCTCTTGCTGTTGTATCTGCTGTTAAACGGTTTCATGAATATGTTTATGGATGAGTTTTTACTATTGTTACCGACCACAAACCTTTGCTGGGGATTATAGCGGGAGACAAGCCAACCCCCTATATATTATCACCTAGAATGACTCGCTGGTCGGAGTTTTTGGCTGCGTACAATTATAAGCTGCAGCACTGCCCGGGAAAAGCCATTCCCCATGCTGACGCATTGAGCCGTGCACCACTTCCAGAAACCGTTGACGGCCCAGCCCCAACCCTTACAATGCTCCAGATTGAAACGCTGCATTCACCACCGCTGACCGCTAGAGATATCGCGATAGAAACAAAACGCGATCCTATCTTAAAGTGGGTTCTTAGCTGGGTCAAACGAGGATGGCCAGTAGATCAAACCCCTGATGACTTCATTCCCTTCAAGAATCGACAAACGGAACTTTTTTCGCAAAAGGGCTGCATCCTGTGGGAGGATAGAGTCCCAGAGCGGTTACAACGAGCGGTACTAAAGACACTGCATGAGGGCCACCCCGGCATTGTGCACATGAAAGCGCTCGCATGAAGCTACGTGTGGTGGCCGGGCATCGACAAACAAATCAAAGCCCGGGTAAAGACTTGTTATAAGTGCCAGGAGTTTAGCAATGCCCCACCAAAAGCAACTCCAACAGAATGGGAAACACCTCAGGGACCGTGGTCCCGCATTCATATTGACTTTGAGGGACCTACTAAGAGACATACATTCCTATTAACAGTGGATGCCTACTCAAACTGGCTCGAGATCCACGAAATGAAAAGTACTACAACCGAGTCTGTCATCCGGAAGTTGAACAGATTATTCACGACGCATGGACTGCCAGACATTCTGGTATCCGACAACAGACCCCAGTTTACCGTGCTTTCTTTTGAACAATACTTAGCGGACCGCGGTATTCGCTATGCGCTAACTTCGCCAGCGCACCCTGCGGCTAACGGAAGAGCCGAGTGCATGGTACAGTTTGTTAAAAAAAACCTCTACAAGATGGACTATGGGGACATTGAAGATAAGATAAACAGAATACTCCTTCTCCAACACATCACTCCGCACAGCGTCACCAACAAGACTCCAGCGGAACTATTGATGGGACGCAAACTCCGCTCCCACCTCGACCGGCTTCACCCGTCTTACGAGCCAGAGAAACCCTGTGGATCTAGCGGAAAATGCTGCGAGTTCAAGATAGGCGACTTAGTTTTCGCCAGAAGCCTTTCTGGCGAACCATTGTGGATCCAGGCCACTGTTATTCAAGCCACTGGACCCAGGTCGTACTGGGTGAAAACCTGCAATGGAAAAATATGGAAATGCCATATTGATCAGCTTCGCTCGAGGCTACAACCTAGTTTCCGCAACTCCGGTAACTCCCAAACTGAGGGGGGAGGGGATGTCGAAGAAACCGAATTCAAGATGGCGGAAAGCAGGAACGAAAGAAGTCAGCCATTGGGCGTGACAAGTGAAGAAGGATCAAGGATGGGGGTGGCCTCACCACAGAGGAACAACCCAACAGAGGCAAGCCTGCAAGGGCCAGTGGACAACGACGAGAACACTAGCGGCACCGAGTCATCCAACGAAGAACCACCAGCACCCGACTTGCCCGAAAACACCCCACCAAAACAGGCTTACAGACAAGAACCGATGGGACAGCGTAAATCCAATAGACAGTCGAAGCAACTTTCCTATCTCAGAGATTACGTCACAGCACCCCCCAAACAGAACCCGGGGGGAAGGGGTGTTGTGAACTAATAAAATACTCAAATAAAGTTTATCCAAAGCTTTAGAAAATAGCAGGGTTCTAGTCCTGCACTTCTGATTGGTCGATAATAGCGATATCAGATTGGTCCGTTCAGGAGAATCTGATTGGCTGTTAACGAGCCACTCTCATTGGTTAAGGGGGTTAACATTCCACGTTTCCTATTGGTTACTAGAGCAGCAGATTGCCTATAAAAGAGCTGCTTTTGCTTTAGGGTTTGTGCTCTGTTCAGAATGTATAATAAAGAGTTGAAGTTCACTGTTCACCATCTCGTCTCCGTTCCTTGCGCCCATGCGCAGAACTTAACACATAGGCCCTGTTTTATAGAGACCACACCTATATTATGGAGTAGCTTGCCCTCAGCAATCAAACTGGCTTCTCCACTGTTCACTTTCTGAACATGATGGAAGCCTGAACTTTTTTATGATGAGTAATGGGACATCCTGATTGATGGATGCTTTATTATGGTTTTCTGGATTTGTTTTAGTTCTTACTGTGCATGTTGTAACAGAAATTGTATTTGTGTTCTTAATTACCATGCAGCAATAATTACTGGTTGATTGTGCAGGTCTAAATTAGATAGATAAATGATAGAGATATCAATGACAGATAGATAGACAGACAGATAGACAGACAGACAGATGATAGTTGATAGATAGATGATAGATAGATAGATAGATAGATAGATAGATAGATAGATAGATAGATAGATAGATAGATAGATAATAGTGGATAGATGGACAGACAGATAGATGGATGGCAGGCAGAATAATTGTATTCTAACACTATGAAATCATCCATTTTTAAAATGTACTGGGTCACCAAAACCTAAATATATCCCAAGACAGTGCATACACTTAAGTAGCCTCTTATATAGAAAGGAAAAAAAAACCCACCTTACTTTTTCTTTACCAGTTAAAAAAGCAGGCAATAACGAATTTTCCTGGTTGACCAGAACTAGAGAAGAAGGCAAGAACAAAAATAAAGGTTGTTGAGAAAGGTGAAGGTGCATGCCAGGATAAAGGGTATTGCAAGATGGAAATTATCCAGTTGCCCTTTCCTCTAAATTTATGTCACCTTAATTTTAAAACCTCTATCCATGCAAGAAGCACCCTCAGCAATTGATCTAGGGGGATACACTTACATTTGCTGAGCTTTGATAGTCTGGTCTGATTTTTGTTCAGCTCAGCCACAGGGTTTAGAATTACCTTTTGCTTAGTAGGAAACAAACTAAAGGAGCTTCTTTTGCTCAGCTGTAAACCAAATCCTAAACAAGGCTGACTGTCATCGAAAATACTTGAAGTCCAAGTTGTGACGTTTGCAAGGTATTCCTCAAACCGGCATGCTGGTTCCTCAACCCACCTCATCTTCTGAAAGATCTGTAAATAATACCAACTGAGTTGAGTTTCTGAGATTAACCTGAGAAAAACCTCACTTTAGCTTTGCAAATTAAAAGGGGAGAAAAGGAAGTCACACACTCGTAAGGTGCTAACAAAATGGCCTGTGGGAATGTTTTTTTTTCTTTTTTAGCAATGACTAGCCTCACACAAGTGTAGCAAAAACATATTAACAACTAAGAGGTAAGAGCATGAGGATATGTGAACTCTTTATACATATACATATATGATCTTTGGTTATTCGGGTTTTCTCCTGCGTAAAATTGGAAGTATTCTGGCGATGTTTCGACGAAATCTCATTCATCATTTTCAGGCTTGTGTCTTCGGCTTTGTGCTTCTCGGAGTAACTTGTACTTCTCGGAGTAACTGTTTGCCTGGCTTGTGGTGTGGAGATTTTTTTGTGAAAGTGAAGCCAGGCAAACACCTGGGCACAAACAGATCCCCCCTGATACCTCCAGCTCAAACACACCCCAACCAGGCACCCAGATGAAACCTAGCTTCCTAACAAATGATAGCCGTCCATTTACTCGGAGACAAGCTGCACTAAAAGCCTCCAATACAGGAACAAAATGTTGCCAGCTAACCAAGACAAAAAACAAACAAACCATAAAACAGACAGAAGCTATTAGAAACACCAATCAAGCAGAACACAGCAAACTCCAAGACCAATAAACACAGACCAAGACCCCCAACCAATCAGGATGAAGAAAAAAACATTGTGGCACAGTAGTAGGCTAGCCCCAAATTTAAAACTGAAGCAACTGTAAAAGTCTGACTCACAGACGAACACAATACAGAAGCCTGATGATGGCAGATGAGATTCTGCCGAAACATTGCTACAACTTTAAAAGCACAAATATGATGTGGGAAAATACCCGAACAACATTTTGAAGTACATTAGGAACTCTGCCATTTTTGTGGCAATTTCAGAGCAATTGCATCAAATGAATTGGCCAGAGAAACTATTGGCTATAATATTAGGGCTCCACAGGAGCTGGGAAACCAATACATTTAAATTTATAGTTATAATAATAAAAGGATTAAAAATCTAGAAGGGCAAAACCACAGCATTGGAAGCATCTGCTATAATTCAATCAAAGACCATAAAACTTAGTGGTAACTCATGACTTTCTTTTGAGAAAGTGAGTTGTAAACCCAATCAATGCTGTATGATAAACACCCATCATGCTTCATCTATTTTAATCTGATTGTTTTTCTCCTGTCCATTGTAACATGACACAACTGGCAAAGTGTGATTAATTCAGTGGGAATTATCTCTAAGCGATGATTTAGGCTTTAATTATTTCACTTAGAGAAGAGTTCTCTGTCATTGATGAAGGTGCCAAGCACAATAACTATATGCTATGGTTTTACTCAGAAGCTGGAACAGTAGTTTACGGGCTTGAGCATAATGGGTTGAACCCAATGAAATCCATTGATCTTTAGAAGGGAAGTTATAGTGGGTTGGGTTAACTCAGCACATGTAAGCCAGCTGTTGTAATAAGTGATTTGCACATACTTTCCATAAAACATTTAGAGCATTGTTTCTCAACCTCAACCCCTTTAAGATGTGTGCTTCACTTCAACTTCCAGTCTCCAAAATCCAGACTCCAAAAATGGACTTGGGAGGGAATTCTGGGAGTTGAAATCCACATGTCTTAAAGTTGCCAAGCTTGAGAAACAATGATTTAGAGCAGAGGTCTCCAACCTTGGCAACTTTAAGCCTGGCGGACTTCAACTCCCAGAATTCCCCAGCCAGCTGGTTGGGGAATTCTGGGAGTTGGGGAATTCTGGGAGTTGAAATCCGCCAGGCTTAAAGTTGCCAAGGTTAGAGATTTAGAGGGAAGCCTTGCAAGTATCATCATTTGGACTTCTGGCATTTGTAATAACACTCTTTACTCCTTTTGTAACTGTTGTACATGCACTATTTCCAATAACCCCAACATGTGCCATGTAAGTATTTATGTGATATAACTCCCATAATCCCTTGCAGACTGAGAATTAAAGCCCAGAACACTTGGAAGGCTGCCTTTATTACAATCTACTTTAGCTGAGTGTAAGCTTATTGGAACTCCATGAGGCTGTATTGGCATGAGACATTCTCCAGAGGATCTTTAATGAATTACTTCAATTTTCTACACTCGCTATGTTTACCTACTATATCTGCAGAACATGCCAACTGTGTTTGCAGAACACACTGGGTTAAAATAAGTTTTGCAATTTAGTGGGTTATATGAACATAGCCTGTGAATTACTTCTATTTACATTGCATATCTGTGTAAGATTGCACTGTTATTTTGGTGAGCATGAGCTTTCATTTGAGACTTGCCAAGGAATATCTTGGCACATGCTCAGGAATGTGCCTGATGAAATAACTGATTTATATATGCAGGACTCTTCCCTTCACCTCCTCTCCCAACCCCAAATAATTTTACATTCCCAATTACCAGTGTTGGACAACAGTAGGTACATTATTGAGTGACTGGCAAACTCCATCTACAGTATGTAAGATAGTGTTGCTTATAGTCATGGGATGGTGCAAATTACTTGCTAATTCTCTGAATGATGTGTTGATATCTAGATACTCTCTTCAGGGGAGAAGAAAGCAGGCTAGGAAAAGCTGCTGTAATGATATCAAAATTTCAGGTGAACAATCCTTGGTTTTGGGCACAATTTGTGACACTCAAACATCCAGAACCAGTACATCCAACGTTTTTTAATCCTTTCAAGTTTTCTTTCCATTTTGGAGCTAAAACACTTTCCCTCAGGGACTGATTCCAGATGAAAGCTTTCACAAAAAAGGCACCATGGAACTCTTTTTCCTCAATATTTTTTTTTTCTGGCAAGTCTATAAAAAGATTTGTAGAATACAAGGAAAGATTATGAATGATTATCCCCAATTTAACACCACAATTGGGAACATTGCTAAGCAAAGTAGTTAAGTTAGTCATGCCCATTTTACAACCTTTTTGCCATAGTTTTTAAGCTAATCTTGCTAATCATGGGTAAATCACATGACCATTAAATGAATTAGGCTTCCCCCATTGACTATATTTGTTGGAAGCTAGCTGGGAAGACCACAAATGGCAATCACATGTACTTAGGATACCAGAAGCATCAGTTTTGATATTTTGATCACTGATCTTTTCTCCAATCATATATTTAGAATTTTAAATGGGCCCTGAAACAATTTATTTCAAATTGCTCCATGAATCAAAATACGTTGCAGCTATGCAAGGATTAACAGGTCCCTGCTCAAATATTTGTACTTCTTTTAAACCCGTAGTGTGAATGTAGAAAACACGCACAGTGTGTGCATATGACAACAGGATGTGGCCAGCATCAGAGAAGGCTGAACTATTAATCTATTTGCTGATTTTGTTTTGTTTTGTTTGCTAAAGCAATGTTAAACTTAAAGGGGAAAATGGTAACCAAAAATATAAAGGATGCTGGGATGGTCTTCTTGCCTGACAATAGTTCTAATTAAGTAAGAATTGTCAACAGGTTAAGTCTCTTTTAACCCAACTTTCTGGGGCTATTTCCTGTTGAAGTTAATGTCCCCCTCCAGTTTTCTGCAAACCTTCAAAATCTGCACTGGGATAAAAAAGGATCAAAGGGACATCAAACCTCCTTGCATAAGAAGTCTGCCTGAACTTTATCTTCATGTTCATTCCTCAGTGCTCTTTGTGGGAGTGTGGGGAATAAGGAATTTCACCGAGACTGGCAGCCTGGAGTTAAAGTGAAGAAGAACCTTCCGGAAAGGTGTGAAAACAAGGCTATGTTGCCTCATTTGATTAGCCCTGAGGAGCAGGCAGTCATGAAACTGATTGGTGCCCGGAAAGCCCTTCCTTTGCCTTTTATTTAATTAAATTAATCAATAAATTTTAACCTTGATTTTAATCATCCTCGTCTCTTTTTACATTTTCATTTTTATACACTGTTTTTATGTTTTAATATTTTTTGTATGCAATCCAGAGTCCCTCTGTGAAAGAGATGGGTGGTTCAAAAATATGATAAATGAATAAGTAAAATAAAAACAATGTAGGCAGGCCGTGTTGATTCATTTAGCTTCTCTCAAAGAATATTGCTGTGGGCTTTTCAGGTCAGCATAGTATCATAAAAACTTACTTATTTCTGGCCTGAAGTACAATTGGATCCGATTCCTGGAAGTCCCTGAGTATATGCAAACTGCCTCACTGATATTTATGGAATCTCGTGCGAAGGTGGTCTGGTTGTGGATGGAGTTGGGCTGTAGGTTTATCTCATGACCTCATTCTGACTCATTTTTCTAGTAAAGTTATTTTTAGAGTGTTACATAGGATCTGCAGTTTTAGAAAGACGCCCTTCTGTGATCCTGATTTAGTCTCAGATGGTATGAGACACACACACAAAAGGAAAGGGGAATGGTCTGAATTGCTCATCGGGTTTAGTGATAAAGAAGCAGGAAAAGCAGGATGCCTTTGAGCATCAATACCACAGATATTTTTGTGAGTTGGGGTGAGGTCCCAGGCACAGCACCCTCCATGGGTCAAGTCAAACCTACACACTGGGTGCTTTTCTTCAGTAGCAGAGTGTCCCCTTCTTATTTTGGGACTTTGGACAATACCCAACTCTGCCCCTTTGAGAATGGACCCATGAGGATTAGAAACTTGCCCACCATAAGATTCTTCAGTATTTGGAAGGAGGAGGAGGAGAAGAAGGAGGAGGAAAAGAAGGAGAAGAAGAAGAAGAAGAAGAAGAAGAAGAAGAAGAAGAAGAAGAAGAAGAAGAAGAAGAAGAAGAAGAAGAAGAAGAAGAAGAAGAAGAAGAAGAAGAAGAAGAAGAAGAAGAAGAAGAAGAAGAAGAAGAAGAAGAAGAAGAAAAAACAATTATATATCTTCTCCTGATTCTTTCAAACCTTGAATCAGCATTTTTTCTACTTTTCTACAATGGGACTTTAATTTACTTCCTTCCCTCCTGACTACCATTGTCTCCCATCAAATGTTAGTTGTTAGCAACAATGACCACTTCAAGTCGCTGACATGTGTTTACTGTAATAAAGGGGAAAGCCATATATAATGCTAGACACCCATTAGGCAATTCTAAGGAATTATTTTAAAACAATGAAATGTAGGTATAGGAAATATCTGCTTGATTATAGTTGTGCAGAGAAGGGAAGAGAAATTTGAACTTTCCCTTGACAGCTGCAATCTCACACTATGCTCTTCATGTTGATTTGTAAAAAAAAAAAAGAGGACTCCTTCAAGTCAAGTTTGATTTTTAATTACTACAAGTCGATGTAACTCTCTTACAATAATATGAAATTTGTGATTTCCTTTGCCTTAGGTGTTTTTTTTTTTCATGTCCTACTCTAATCTACACTTCCAGGATTTCCTGTTGGTCTCCTATCCAAGTGCTAATTAATTTAACCATGCTTCACTTTTAGAAATCTACAAAGACATCCCTTAATTTGAAAACAGTCCACTGGCAGTAGGTAAGGAGTGTATTTTCTTTGTGCTATAGTTAGGATTAGGAAAGAAAAAGTAGGCTTTCCTTCACACTACGGTCCCACAAAAACCAAACCTTTTTTTATCTGTGCCCCAATGATATTAGACTAAATGATACTGTCAAGTGATGTGTTAAACAAGTGTCCCTTGTAGTTTGGCTTACAGAAACTGGCTCTAATAAATGAAAACATTCCCATCTTTAAAATGCAAACCTGAAAATATTTATAATACCTACATTTCTTGAACAAGACCCAGATTTTAGAATACCTTGGGCTAAGCAGAAACTGTCCCTCAAGGATGTACCTCAGTCTGATCAGACAAATCAAAGGTGCGTACAGTCTTCTGAAAAAGAAAAAATGGGATACAGAATAAAGCCTCCCTCTTCTAAACATTATGTGGTCACACTCTAGTCTTTCTCCCAAGAACTGGAGGGCTCTTAAAGAAAATTGATTCCAATGTCAATGTTTATTGAACTTAATAATTCCCTGGTCAATTAAGTCAACTTTTAGTGAACTTTGCGGATTCCACCACAGAGGGGCAGACAAGAACTTCAAATAGGCCTCTCCAAAGTCACCATATTGGAGAGAGGCCTTTAGAAATTGAATACTGTTTTGAAATCATTTTTTAATTTAAAAAAACCCAACCACTGAACATAATCTTTCAGAGATCCTGGAATACTAAAGAACTACTAGAGGACTGGAAAAGAGCTGATATGATTCCAATCTCCCAAAAAAGGAGGAAAGGTGGATCCAGGAAACTATAGAGCGATCAGCCTGATATCAGTATCTGGGAAGATCCTGGAAAAGATAATCAAGCAATGCATCTGTGAGCATCTAGAAATAAACAAGACAATTTGTACAAGCAAGCATGAGTTTATCAAAAATAAATTATGCTGGACAAGCCTTATTTCCTTCTTTGACAAAGTGACTAAATTTGTAGATAAGAGAAATGCTGTGGACATAATTTACTTAGACTTCAATAGGGCATTTGATAAAATAGACTATACACTACTTTTTTTTAACAATGTGTTATAGATACTACCACCACCAGATGGAGTTACAATTTGCTAACCAACCGTACTCAACAAGTAGCCATCAATGGAACTATATCTGCATAGAGAGAAGCATGCACTGGGGTACCTCAATATTCTATCTTAGGCCCAGTAATTTTCAACAGCTTCATAAATGAGGTTGATGAGAGGATAAAGGGGAACTCCTCAAATTTGCAGATGATACCAAGCTGGGAGGAATAGTTAGCACTTTAGATAATAGACTCAAGATTCAGAAGAATCTTGACAGACTTGAACATTGGGCCTTATCCAACAAAATGCAGTTCAGTAGTGAGAAGAGAAAGATCCTATACTTAAGCAAGAAAAACCAAATGCACAGCTATAGCATAGGTGGATACCTGGCTCAATAGTAGCCGCCGTGAGAGATGTTTGGTATCCTAATAGACCACCACTTAAGTATGTGCTGCAGCTGCCAAAAAGACTAATGGAGACCTGAGTTCCATCAACAGAGGGATAGCTTCAAGATCACATGAAATGATAATACCATTTCATACTGTACTGGTGAGATCACAACTTGGAATACTGCATCCAATTCTGGTCACCATGATACAAAAAAGATGTGGAGACTCTAGAAAGAGTGCAGAGAAGAACAACAAAGATGACGAGATGCCTGGAAGCTAAGCCATATGAGGAACAATTGAGGGAACTAGATATGTCTAGATGAAGGAAGAAAAGCACTAGGGTTGATATGACAGCAGTCTTCCAGTATTTGGTTGTCACAGAGAAGAGGGGATCAAGTTATATTCCAAAGCCTTTGAGGACAGCACAAAAAGTAATGATCATTAAAAGATCATTAAAGAGAGTTCCAACCTAGAACTAAGGAGAAATTTCCTGACAGAACAATTAATCAGTAGAATGGCTTGTCTTTGAAAGTTGTGGACACACCATCACTGGAGGTTTTCAAGAAGAGCTGGACAGCCATCTGTCCAGGATGATATAGGATCTTCATGGGCAGGGGGTTGAACTAGAAGCCCCTTCCAGTCCTATTATTCTATGTTCCGTGTTTGACCTACATTGGCTAAAAACAACTTCCATATAAGTGGTTTTGGGTCATGAAGGAAAAGTTTGGGAAGCACTGGCCTACATTCTCAGTATTTTGTGGTGGACTCCCATCCACATATTAACATGGCTTGATCCAGTTTAGCTTTTTAGGTCAGTCAAGGGCAATTATTAGTTGTCATTTAGTCTGACAAAAGTAAAAATGTCTAAAGTTAAGTTTGATTCCTAGTAATCTATGTATTCTTTCCTGGCAACAATGCAGAAGTAGTATACTGTATCTTTCTTTTGGATTTTTAAAAGTTCTCACTCTAGCCTACATCCTTGGATTCACTGGGGTTCTTTCCAAGACCCACCTTAGCGTTTGAGATCCAAGTGCTCCTGTGTGGCAGGATAAGTTCCCATCATTCAATCCAGCTCTTTGACAGGGGAATGAAAGGAGCCCACCCCCTACCCATCCCCAGGCACACACCCCGGGCAATGGGGATGTCACTGCTAATCCTTTCAACCCCAAAGCACCTTAAATCAGGGCTCTCCAACCTTTCTGACCTCAGGGACCACTAAATTCATAATTTTAAATCCTGCGGACCACTAATATCATCTGCTTAATGACTGGCTGGGTGGGCGTGACTAGGTGATCATGTCAGTGTGTAGGCGTGGCCAACTCGATGTCACTCACATTGAGGGGCACCTCGCTGGCCTCTACTCTCGCTTCCCTTCCCAGCTACTCCTCGCCTGCCCAGCTAGGCTCCTTAAGGCCCCAACAGGAAGCAGTTGTTGGAGCTAAGCAGCCACCATGAGAAAGAGTTGGCAAAACAGCTGGCTCAGTTCAAATTGGATCTGACTGAGAAGGAAACTCAACAGAAGCACCTCACTGAGGACTACGAGCATAGGCTTTCCAAGCAGAGGGAAGACCTGCGGGAGTGCAAGGCCAGGTACCAGCACCTGGAGGCTCAGTGGGCTGAGATGGTCAACCAGTTCCAGGCCATGATGCAGTCCCACTGGCTCTTTGCCACCAGTGGCACTTCCCTCCAGCCTTTGCCCAAAGCCCCACACCAGGAGGCTGAAGCAGACCCCTAGTCGGATTTCTGCCCCACTTTGACCCCCACACACAAAAACCCAAAGGGAGAGACTCTGCAGCAAAACAAACATTCATTGCACGTATCTGGACCAGGGGCCATAGTTTGAGGACCCCTGATTTAGTGCAATATAAAAAATGCAAATAATTTTTCTGGGGACCACCAAAATTTTCTCACGGACCACCAGTGGCCTACAGACCACCAGTTGGAGACCCTTGCCTTAAATGGTGTCTCTGACATGAGGGGAGCTCAGCTTAACTTCAGAATCCACGCAAATTAAATTATGTCCTGTCAGAAATATTTTTCAGTAGAATATTTTTTGATATCTCCTAGGAAATTTAGCAGAAGGTGCTCAAAGAGGGCAACTATGTATAATAAAAGTAACAGGTATGGCCTATCCAGGGCAGTTTTGAGGTGTGACTGCAATCAAGTTCTCCAAAAGACTGATGGCAATGGCATGTAAAAGTAAGCTCTATTTTGAGAAAATAGATTTTATCCTTCTATGATATGCAAGAATCCAAAGACATCCAGTGTGGTAGAATGATGAGTGACTGAAGGAGTATTTCTCCCTATAGCACATACTTAAATGATAAAGTTTTTTACCACAAGGTGTAGTAATAGCCACCCACTCAGATGGTTTTAAAAAAAAAAGGATTAGAGAGATTCAAGGAGAATGAGAAAATGTCAACACCAATAGTGCCTGTGTCCTGTTGCCAGCATAACAGTGGTAAACTGAGGCATATGACCAGAAGACAGATTGTGTTTATGGCCTCAAAGACAATTGATAGGCCACAAGGTGTTATTTGTTATTGATAGTCACTTTATATATTTCTTTACTTTTTCTTTATTATATTCTTTCTTTTCTTTTTTTCTTACATTTTTGGGTTTTTTTAAATTCTCTTTTCTTTTTTCCAAATCTAATTTGAATTACTGTAGTTTTCTTACTATCATCATCAAAAAAATTTTTTTTAGTAAAATATATTTTTAAAAAGGAAAAATGAAAATATATGATTCATACATGTGTGGACAGATCTACCCTGTTCTTTTCCCTACGGAAAAAAAAGTGAGGGAAACTTGCATTGTACATTGTGCTTCAGGATGCCAAATGTGAAACATGTCATTAAACAGGATTTTCTGAGATTACCATATCCCACATTTTACTGATTCATTCCCTTGTAGCTTGACAATGAACTTGATAAAATAAGCAAATGTCAGGCCATTCTCCATGATTCATACTCCAGTACGTGACAACAGGCAGTATAAACAACCTCCCCAAACTCTTAACAACAAAGCTTTTAATCTTAAATGCCAGCCCCTCAAGGAGATATTTTAGATTCCTGTAATGTTACATTGTTTTCTTTGAAATAAAATGTAGGACTTCCCATCACCTCCTGCTGGACTCTTAAGAATCCAGGTAGTCCTTGACCTACAGTCACAATTGAGGCCAAAATTTTCATCGCCAAGCAAGGCAGTTGTTAAGTGAGTTTTGTCCCTTGTTCTGACCATTTTTGCCACAGTTGTTAAGCAAATTGCTGCAATTGTTAAGTGAATAGCACAGTCTTTAAGTGACTCTGGCTTCCCCCATTGAGTTTGCTTGTCAGAAGCTACCTGGGAAGATTAAAAATGGGAATCCCATAAAGACATGCCAGTTGCCAAGAGCCTGAATTTTGATCACATGAGCCTGGGGATGCTGTAACAGTTATAAGTGCAAAAACCGGTCATGTCACTTTTTTTCAGTGCTGTTGTAACTTTGAATGGTCTTTTTGGGGTTTGCTCTCAGTTTATATTCAGGCACCAGAATATAAACTGACAGCAAACAGCGCTCCTTAATACTAGCACTGATGATGTTACGTAGTTAGGATAACGAAACGTCTGCAAGAAAACAAGTAGGCTCAGAGAGCATCGAGGACCGCTCATTTCATATCTGAGCTACAAATATTTGCTGTATTGATTTCGTGGGATTTAGTATGCCTGGAAGGGCGACATGAAAAGCTCTGTCCCTGTTCATGGAGAGGTATGGAGAGGTATGGAGAGAGCATTTTTCCATTCTTCCAAAGGGCAACTCTCTATCTAAAAAGGGAACATCTCAAGAAGTCCATGGGTCTTGAAAGGTTAGGATCACACTTATTCCATTTGTATGATATCTCTCCAAATGGTCATGTTGGGACAGGAGGGTGTCTGATCATTTGTGGGTGGAGGAAGAAGATGATGGTCTGGTTGTTGTTGTTTTCTTGTCTGTGAGAAAGACCTTTACAAAAAGGATCCTAGGTACACAAACAAAATAACTGCTGGACCCAAAAGGCAAGGCTTGATGAAAGCTTGGTATTTCGCCGTAGTATGCCAAGGTGTTTCTGGCTTTCTTTTGTGTAAAGGAGTTCACATTAACCCACTGATATCTAGGGATTTGGGTCCTTTACAGTGGGGATCTTCAACCCTGGGCCGCAGACTGGTAACAGTCTGTGGTCTGTTAGGAACCAGGCCATACAGCTGGAGGTGAGCAGCTGGCGAGCAAACTGTACATGTGCGAGATCTAGGTTGAGCCCTCCTTCCCCCCACCCATCCACGGAAACCTTGTCTTCCATAAAACCAGTTCTTGGTGCCAAAAAGGCCAGGGATTTTGCTGCTTTACAGCATGTAGTTGTATCCAAGAAGCAATGGGTGGGAACTAGGCAAAGAGAAAACCAACATAGAAGTAAAGGAGAGATTTTCTGACAGAACAATTGATCAGTGGAATGACTTGCCTTCCAAAGTTTGGGTGGTCTATCACTGGAGGTTTTTAAGAAGAGATTGGACAGCCATTAGTCTAAAATGGTATAGGGTAGTGGTCACCAACCTTTGGGGCACCAAGTTCTCCAGTTCCATGGAGAGATGTTTTTCCACGGGCCAGAGGAGGCATGCTGCCTGCTTCCCGCGGATAGGGTTTTGCTTGTTTGCACATCCTGGTTTCTGACATACTGTGGCCCAGTGCTGATCCATGTACCAGGGGCTGCGGATTCCTGGTATAGGATCTCCTGCTTGGGCAGAGGGTTGGACAAAAAGGTCCCTTCCAACTCTGCTTGGGCAGAGGGTTTGACCTCCAAGGTCCCTTCCAACTCTGTTATTCTATCAAATCAGAAGATACATTTTCAGAATTTGCCTTAGTTAGATTCCTCTTAAGGTCTCTGGCTCTCATCCAGAATCCTCCTTCAGATTCTCAACCGAGGTTTGTCAGACTCAGTTTCATATTTGCTTTAAGTGATGTGTAAAAATGTGACTCAACAAGAAGCTGTTTACCTCAGCTTAACTGTCACTGAATGTGTTTGGTGTTTGCTAGTACATTGATTTATGGCTGTTTCCTCAGATATTTTAGTTTCTTTGAAATATTTATGGCTCAGGTTAGGAATTGATTGTACTCTGTTTTGATTGATTTGGTCTGTGTGTGCAGGTATGCATGAAGCATCTCCAGGTGATATAGCAGCATTTAATAATTTTTTCAGAATGCAAAAGACAAATGCCATGCAGTGGACAACATGAAATTAAACATATCATTTTTTGGTCATGAGCAATAGAACAGTATCATCATAAGATATTGAATGCTGATGTGAATTTTTTAAAAGTGCAAAAAAAAAAAAAACCTTTGCTGACCTACGATATATAATTGAATCTTAACACAGAAAACCTCTGCACAGAGAAAACAAGCATCTAAACTTAGCTGAAATTTAATCCCAATTTTTCAGTTGAAAATTTTAAGGGCTGATTTTGCACCATCGTCTGGGACTCTGCAGCTGAATTCCATTCCTTGATATTATTTTTTTAATCACTGACGCACAGTAAGGATTTGAAACATGATATGCAATGGCTTTTGGAATTTGACTGTTACTGTATAAAGCTGGTTGTTGTTAAATAGCATTTGAGAACTATAGCGATTGTTCAAATTCTTTAGAAATTTGAAAAACTACTATATTTTGAAGAGTTGAAAATATCTGGTTCAGTCTGCACTCCTGCTTTGTCACATATTTCTTGGGAAAATTTATGCATTTCTGTCTCTTTCCTTTTGACTTAAATTGGCCAACTTATGTTGTTGGAGCTGAAAAGGGGAGCCTAACTGCCCAAAGAAGTATTTATGATTGCTATTATTATCTGAGTCCCATACAGATAAGACACAGTGGAGTTTTATGAGATTGTATAAAACCAACCATTGCTGTTATCAACAAGGGAGGAAAAAGACTTTTCCAATGCAGTGAGAAGACTAAGCCGGCTCATAAAAAATTCTGTCTACTTAGCAGTATAAGTCTGGGAAACATTTGCCATATTTATGCGTCATTTAGTTGCTTGAGTGGTTGAGAGAGATATTTTATTTTTTCTTCAGTCTCATACCTTGGATATTTCTGGATGGCTCTTGAAAAGAGCAGGTAAACAGCAACCAAACTGCTGAAATAGGGATTTGATCTCTATTGTTTTTTCCTCCATGATAATTGAACAGAGAAGTTTGTTGTACGTATTCTTTCTATTCCACTAAATCAAGTTTGATTAAAAACAGAAGAAAATTGATGATAAAACATGGGGAATGAAGGAAGGAAGGAAGGAAGGAAGGAAGGAAGGAAGGAAGGAAGGAAGGAAGGAAGGAAGGAAGGAAGGAAAAGGGGAAGGGGAATTAGGAAAGGAAAGGAAAGGGACTTTGTGCTATTCAGCTCTGCTGTAAGGAAGACCCAGAACCATGATTTCTACAGACACTTAATCTGATTTGAAGAGTAGGTCAACCTACAGTATATCCAGTTGCATGTCCAGGTGAAACTCGAAAAATTAGAATATAGTGCAAAAGTTCATTTATTTCAATAATGCAACTTAAAAGGTGAAACTAATATATGAGATAGACTCATTATATGCAAAGCAAGATAGTTCAAGCCATGATGTATCATAATTGAGATGGTTATGGCTTACAGCTCATGAAAACCCCAAATCCACAATCTCAGAAAACTAGAATATTGTGAAAAGGTTCAATATTCTTCAAAGTGTCCCATTCTAATCAGCTAATTAAGCCATAACACCTGCAAAGAGTTCCTGAGCCTTTAAATGGTCTCTTAGTCTGGTTCAGTAGGAATCACAATCATGAGAAAGACTGCTGACCTGACAGTTGTGCAGCAATCCATCATTGATACCCTCTATAAGGAAGGAAAGCCTCAAAAGGTAATTGCAAAAGAAGTTGGCTGTTCCCAAAGTGCTGTATCAAAGCACATTAATAGAAAGTTATGTGGAAGGGAAATGTATGGAAGAAAAAGGTGCACAAGCAGCAGGGATGACCGCAGCCTGGAGAGGATTGTCAGGAAAAGGCCATTCAAAAGTGTTGGGGACTTTCACAAGGAGTGGACTGAGGCTGGAGTCAGTGCATGAAAAGCCACCACACAGATAGATCCTGGACATGGGCTTCAAATGTTGTATTCCTCTTGTCAAGCAGCTCCTGTACAACAGACAACGTCAGAAGCATCTTACCTGGGCTAAAGAAAAACAGAACTGGTCTGTTGCTCAGTGGTCCAAAGTCCTCTTTTCCGATGAGAGCAGCTTTTGCATCTCATTTGGAAGCCAAGGACCCAGAGTCTGGAGGAAGAATGGAGAGGCACACACTGCAGGGTGCTTGAAGTCCAGTGTGAAGTTTCCACAGTCTGTGTTGATTTGGGGAGCCATGTCATCTGCTGGCTTTGGTCACTATGCTTCATTAAGTCCAGAGTCACTGCAGCCATCTACCAGGAGATTTTGGAGCACTTCATGCTTCCTTCCACAGACGAGTTTTATGGGGATGCTGACTTCATTTTCCAGCGGGACTTGGCACCTGCCCACACTGCCAAAAGCATCAAAACCTGGTTCAATGACCATGGGATTACTGTGCTTGATTGGCCAGCAAACTCGCCTGACCTGAACCCCATAGAGAATCTATGAGGCATTGCCAAGAGAGAGATGAGAGACATGAGACTGAATAATGCAGAAGAGCTGAAGGCTGCTATTGAAGCATCCTGGTCTTCCATAACACCTCAGCAGTGCCACAGGTTGATAGCTTCCATGCCATGCTGCACTAAGGCAGTAATTGCTGCAAAAGGGGCCCAAACCAAGTACAGAATACATGTGCATGCTTATACTTTTCAGAGGTCCGATATTGTTCTATGTACAATCATTGTTTCATTGATTGCATGTAATATTCTAATTTTCTGAGATTGTGGATTTGGGGTTTTCATGAGCTGTAAGCCATAACCATCTCAATTATGACAAATCATGGTTTGAACTATCTTGCTTTGCATATAATGAATCTATCTCATATATTAGTTTCACCTTTTAAGTTGCATTACTGAAATACATGAACTTTTGCACGATATTCTAATTTTTCGAGTTTCACTGTAGAAAGCAAAACCTTTGTCTCTTCAAAAACACCTCTCCAGTGGCTGCATCCCAGCTGCATGAAACCAATGACCATGAGATGGCAGTCAAGAGATACAAA
Organism: Hydrophis major; assembly: GCA_033807585.1. Classification (NCBI taxonomy): domain Eukaryota; kingdom Metazoa; phylum Chordata; class Lepidosauria; order Squamata; family Elapidae; genus Hydrophis; species Hydrophis major. The sequence continues at coordinate 151,978,656 of CM066328.1, read as the reverse complement.
ACCCTTAAGTCTTTGCCGCCACTTAGTGATAGATACATAGACAAATGGAAAAGTCAGTAAAAGGTTGTCCTTAACGTAGAACCATTTATTTAGCAACTAATGTTACACAGTACTGAAAGACGTGATTTAGGATCAGTCCTCTGACTTATGACCATCGCAACATCCCCAAGGTCATGCAATCAAAATATGGGCACTCAGCAATCTTCAATAATGCACCACCTTAGGCAGAGGTGGTATTCAGCAGGTTCTGACCAGTTCTGGAGTAGTTCGGAGAACTGGCAAATCCCACCTCTGACTGGAGAGTTTACAGTATCCTTCCCCTGCCACGCTCACCAAGCCCTGCCCACAGGACTGGTAGTAAAAAATTTGAATCCCACCATTGAACTTAGGGTCATGTGATTGCCATTTGAGACCATCCCAGCAGGCTTCCAACAAGAAAACTCAATGGGGGGAAGCCGGATTTGCTTAATGACCATGTAACTCATTTAACAACTGCAGTGATTCACTTAACAATCATGGCAAATAAAGTTGTAAAATAAGTTCATTTAGTGACTGTTCCAAGTTACCCCACCATTTAAAAAAGTGACATGGCCATTTTTCACAGTGACAACCTTTGTGGTGTCCTCATGATCACGTGATACTTGGCAACTGATTCCTATTTATGACTGTGTGTCTCACTTAACAACAGAAATGTCAACTGAAATTTTAGTTTGGGGACTACCTGTATTGTATTCATTATGATATTGATATATATATATATATTCTCAAGTTTTCGTGGGTACTTACATGTATGGCATTCAGCTTTGTTCGGGTATTTTCCCACGTCATTGTAGTTGTGCTTTTAAAGTTGTAGCAACATTTCGGCAGAATGTCATCTGCCATCATCAGGCTTGTGTATTGTGTTCGTCTGTGAGTCAGACTTTTACAGTTGTTTCAGTTTTAAATTTTGGGCTAGCCTACTGCTGTGCCAGAATTGTTTTTTCTTCATCCTGATTGGTTGGGAGTCTCTGTGTTTATTGGTCTTGGAGTTTGCTGTGTTCTGCTTGATTGATGTTTCTAATATCTTCTGTCTGTTTTGTGGCTTTTTTTGTCTTGGTTGGCTGGCAACATTGTGTTCCTGTATTGGAGGCTTTTAGTGCGGCTTGGCTCCAAGTAAATGGATGGCTATCATTTGTTAGGAAGCTAGGTTTCATCTGGGTGCCGGGTTGGGGTGTGTTTGAGCTGGAGGTATTAGGTATCTGTTTGTGCCCAGGTGTTTGCCTGGCTTGTGGTCTGTAGATTTTTTTGTTTGTGAATGCAGTCTTCCAAATAATTGACGGTCTGGTGGAATCATCTCTTCTATTTATGCTTTCAGGTGTTTTTTCAATCTCTATGGCTTCTCTGATAATTCTGTAGATGGGGTTTTCTATAGTGGCTAGGGTTTTGGTGCCATTGAAGTTGATGCTATGACCTGTGGGTATCTATATGTATGGTATTCAGCTTTGTTCAGGTATTTTCCCACGTCATTGTAGCTGTGCTTTTAAAGTTTAGACTGCCTTCAAAAGAGACAGAAAAATAGCAGCCATCCTTAGAAACCCCAAAGATAAGATTGACCTGGAAAACCAAAGCATATATGAAGTCCACTGCGCATCATGCCCTGCCACATACATTGGACAGACCAATAGAAGAATAAGTACCCGCCTGGATGAACGAAAAAATGCAGTAAAAAAACTGGAACACACTTCCTCACCAGTCCAACACATGAAAGCCACAGGTCATAGCATCGACTTCAATGGCACCAAAACCCTAGCCACCATAGAAAACCCCAGCTACAGAATTATCAGAGAAGCCATAGAGATTGAAAAAAGACCAGAAAGCATGAACAGAAGAGATGACTCCACCAGACTGTCATTTATTTGGAAGCCTGCACTCTCAAACAAAAAAATCTCCACACCACAAGCCAAGCTAAAAACCTGGGCATCAACAGACCCCCCCGAAACCTCCAGCTCAAACACACCCCAACCAGGCACCCAGATGAAACCTAGCTTCCTAATAAATGATAGCCGTCCTTTTACCCAAAGCCAAGCCAAACTAAAAGCCTCCAATACAGGAAACACAATGTTGCCAGCCAACCAAAACAAAAAAAGCCACAAAACAGACAGAAGATATTAGAAACACCAGTCAAGCAGAACACAGCAAACTCCAAGACCAATAAACACAGACCAAGACTCCCAACCAATCAGGATGAACAAAAAAACCATTCTGGCATAGCAGTAGGCTAGCACCAAATTTAAAACAGAAACAGCAGTGAAAGCCTGACTCACAGACAAACACAATACACAAGCCTGATGATGGCAGATGACATTTTGCCGAAACGTCACTATAACTACACACACACACACACACACATACACACACACACACACATCTACTGAAGGACACCCTAGAGCAATGAAGGCTAACTTTTTTGTCGTTGCAAAAGTGTGTGCACGCATGCCTGCACCCATAATGCAATGCGACCCGCCCACACCCTGTGTCTCTGTGCATGTGTGCATGACTCCTGCGCACACCCCACACCCACCACATGTGTGGCAGATACCCGACAATCAGTTGGCTGGCAGGAGGCACATGCGCATGAGCAATGGATCTGTTCTGGGCGACGGCTAGTGTGCCGGCAGAAATGGCTCTGCATGCCACTTCCAGCATACAGGCCATAGGTTCGCCATCACAGCCCTAGAGCTTAAAAAAACCTCTCACAAACATTAAAAGCTCACAAACACTTATGCATTTGATGCATTTGCGTTGCACAAACTGGAGCCATCACTCGATTGCAGTCAAGTCAGTTGAACTTTTCATTAGGTTTATAGTTCTTGGGGGTGGGGAATAGAGGAACAATATTGAAAACAGTGCCTAGACTATACTAATGCTACCAGCAAACATTATATATATTGATTTACAGTGGGTTTTTCCTGTGGTTGGTAATTGAATGTTCAGCTAGGGAAATATCCAGTCATTTACAGGGTTCCATAGCAGCGTAATTCCAGAAGCATGGTAAGGGCCTGCTATGGGGGCAGCAAAATTTAGGGGGGCAGAAATTCATCTTAGGTCAGGGGTAAGAAAGACAAGATAAGGAAAAAAAATCAGTATCTGTGTTTTCAAACTTCTGGAACTTATGGTCTAGCTGCTAGGGTTTCAGAAAAGCATAACAGGCGAGAATACGATTCCTATCGAAGCCACAGAGCTATGTTTTGACTCCTTTTCAGAAGTCAGGAGACATCATGACCTGTCTATGGCTGGTCCTTGGGAAGGACTAGATAGGTGATAAAAATGCCAAATCCAGTCTAAACATCTGGCAGACTGTGCGACCAACCATAATTTTTAAAAAAGAAAAAGTCTAAACATTTCTCACAATAATGAATCGTAGAACAAATACAAATTCTAGGACACTGTTTTTTTCTCCCCTGTATTGGAAGGAGCCTTGGATTAGAAGCAGGCTTTGGCTTCAACTCAGATATCTAAATACACTCTAACCTGGTTTTTTTCCAACGTGAAATGCTAATTGAGAATGCTGAGGTTGTATGGTTTCAATAAATCTACAGGGCTCAGGTGTGGGAAGGCTACGCTAAGGTAGGCATTCACCTGTATGCTTGCTGTCTCTTTAATAGCCAGAAAGGGAAAAGTGCTTATTCATCAGGGATCTGCATTCCCCTTTATTCTTTCCACTCCTTTTTCATGTGATTTTTTTTCCCTTTTCAAACTGTTCTCTTAATCATATGTGGTATGATTCCCATATCCACTGCCATAATTAACTGCGGGGGTTTCCAAACTTGGTAACTTTAAGATTTGTGGACTTCAATTCCCAGAATTCCTCAGCCAAAGTTGGAGACTCCTGACTTAATGCCTTATACCAAGGGTGTCAAACTCAAGGTTCGCAGGCCAGATGGGGTGCTTGGATTTGGCACATGGGAGCACCCTGGAAACAGCAAAGGACTGGTCCGTGGTGCCTCTGCCAGCACGCAGCCCTCCTGAGCTCAGTTTTCGCTGGCAGAGTGGTGCAGGAGGCCATAGCAGCCAAAAACAGAGCTCACGAGGGCTGCATGTTGGCCTCCCAATCTCTGTTTTCACTGGCAGAGGAAGCTGTCCCAGCCAAAAAAGGAACTCCAGAGCCTGTGTTTGCTGACAGAGCACTTGGGCGACAGGCGCCCATGAGTGACGTCAAGCTAGCTGCGCCCCTCTGACCCCCTCCTGAGGTCAAACACAACCCTGATGCAGCCCTCAATGAAATCAAGTTTGACACCCCTGCCTTATATTTTTCATCATTCAAAGTTTTATGGCTAGATCTGCAGCTAGACATATTGAAGAGTTTTGAGGTGTTCCCTAATGATGTAAACGCTCATCCTCTTTGTGGTCTCTGTCCTGGACCCCAGTCTGCCCCTTGATTCTGGGCATGAATGTATGAAGCTGCCTAAGCATGTGCACGCAGGTGGAGCACGGAGGTGCTATGCACATAGCACATGAGCCAGGCATCTGGGCCTTCAGTGCAATGCCCTTCTAATCGCTCAAGCACAATTCTTCCCTCGCTGTGTATATTCAGGAGATGGGAGTGGAGAAATACAATACAAGGGCAAGTCCTTGAAAAGAAAACAGTCTCTCAGCCCACAAACCCAAGCAAAATCAAAGAGGAAATTGTTCTTAGAGATAAAAGGAAGGAGGCGGGGGCCTAGAGCTACCTTCTCACTACGGACATTTCTGTTTCTCTCTCTCTTCCTTTGCGTCTGGTATCAGTATCACGGCCTGAATAGCCAAGCCTGTGAGTGGCCCCTGCACAGCTCCATGGTGAAGGTCACATACCAGCATCCAGCTCCCCCACTCCCTCCCTTTGTATTAGAGATACAATATCCTACATTCCTGCCTTTCTTTGAGCATGAAGCTGCCCCGAGTCCTGGTGCAAACCTACAAAGGTGTGAGGTGTAACCTAATCAGAACTTGTGATTTTTCTGTAACTCAGCGAACAATGGAAACCGGAGGTGGGTGACCTTCTTAACCAACTGACTCTTGTGCTCCTTCTTCCCGGTACAGTAAAGGGCAATGATAGACCCGAGCCTCATCACACCACTACCAAGAAAGGTAAAAAAAAAACCAATTTACTCTGGCCGAGTAGCCCTATTGGAGAGGGGAAAAAAAAACCCCAAATACTGAAACACACAAAATACCTGTTCTCTTCATTCCCAGTCAGGAGAGTTGCTGTCATGTTACAGTTTTGCATGGAAAATATCCCAGTTCTTTCACTGGCATCTCTGAGTAAGATGAGAAGAGGTGCTTGTCAAAAGCCAAAGAGATGCCACAATGCAGGGCCGAGAAGCTTCAGGCAATCCTTTAGCAGCAGCTCTCTCTTTCAGCTGCTGATATCATGACATACCTAGGATAGAGTGGTAGAAAATGAAAGGAAGGAAGGAAGGAAGGATATTTGAAGACGAAGGTGTAAGGATTATTTTGCATACAGAAAAAGGTATACAAAACCAAGCTGTTTGTCATTCACTGATTTGCCACCAAATCTGTACAGTGAATGTAGAGGCTCTCAAGATGACAAACAGTGATTGGGGTACCAGAAAGAACAATTACAGCTCTGGGATGGATGGATGATCATTGCCAAGGTTAGAAGTCTGTAACTCCCAACTGTTCTAATAATTATTGGGTCTGTTTGCTGCTAATTGCAGGAGTTAATACCTGAATGGTGCATATGCAAAACAATTAAGATATATACTTGTATAGGAGGCATATAACCTATTTTCCTTATCCCTTCCTGATATTTTACTTCCTTGTAAAAATGTATGCACAGGAACAGTGGCTGCCCGCATGATGAAAGATGGGAAGAGGGAACAACTTGCAGAAAGTCACATGATTCCAGATGTGTGGAAGCCACTAGGTGGCACTGGACAAAGACATTTTGCTCCGTGCAAGCAACATAAAGCATTAAATCACTGCCTTTCTCCCCACTTCAACATGAAACACTTGGTTGCCTTGTAAAAACCATGCGGTGTCAGCAATGGCACGAAGTGAAAGAGTCATAGAGTTCCTGGGTGTCTGGCTATTATTTACCTAACACCACCAAGGTACTTGACATTTTGTACAAGTAACATAAGCAAAAGTAAAGAGTCTACTGCCTTCCTCCCAAAAAGCATATAATCCAAATCAGCATAAAGGAGGAGCAGTGTGGGATAGGCCACAAGGAGAAGAAAGAAATAAGAAACACACACTTCCCCAGTGCCAAAGATCATACTGTACTATGTGTGGTTTTTTCTTATGTGCACATCAATCTGTGTTCTATAACCATGTATGAGAGCTGGAAATTACATAAAATATTTTGTCCGTGTGACTTAATTGCAATGTTTGCTTCCTAGTTGCGAGAATACATTCTTTTATTCCTAAAAGCGTGGAATTCAAACCCCATTCATTTGTAGCCATCGTAATTCAAGAGGTTCCATACCTCCTGCTGCATTCTGGAACACCATCTTTCCAGAGGTCTTCACAGATCCCACCTTGAAGATGTGCCAAATGGATATTGCTCACAGATCTCAGGATAAAGTAGCTACTGAAACCCCTTTCAGGTTTTCCCTTGGGATCTCTTTGGCGCCAGGAGTTGTGTTTCCTTTGCCAAATGTTTATGATTTTCTTTTTTGTTTCTGTTGTCTTTTATTTTAAAACATTTTAAAACAAAACTGCCAGAAGTGCTTGGATTTCGGCAGCCTTTAAATATAATTAATTATTGCAATTAATTACATTTATTTATTTATTTGTTACAGACATACAATTAATTAAAGACTCACTTAAAGCAAGCACTTTGCAAGAGCTGTGGTGGCACAGTGGTTAGAATGCAGTACTGTAGGCTACTTCTGCTGATCATTGGCTGCCAGCAGTTTGGCAGTTCGATTCTCACTGGCTCAAGACTGACTCAATCTTCCATCCTTCCGAGGTCGGTAAAATGAGGACCCAGATTGTTGGGGGCAAGAGGCTGACTCTGTAAAACCACGGAGAAAGGGCTGTAAAGCACTACAAAGTGGTATGTAAATCTAAGTGCTATTGCTATTGCAATGCCACAGCAATGTGCTAATGTTAGCTTTTGTCCTACAAGTTTCTCTCCACTGGAATCAGCATGCAAAGCAGTGTTAAGCAGCAGGTGGAAGCTTCACAAGGCCCTTGACTTGTGTCAATTGAAAGAAGAGGGAAGAATTTGGGGAAAAGGAAAATGATGGCTGAGCCAGGTACTCATTGTTGCATTAAATACTGTCACTGTAGTAAAGTAAGAGTCTTTCGATGGAAGAGGCTGTCTACTGAACAATGGCTTGACTAATTGTCCCATTTCACCTCAACTCTAGGACTGGCCTGGTGTTTAAGTTCATTCCAGACACAGAGGAGAAGAAAAATTAATTTAAAAATTCAGGGAAATTAAGTTCGAGGAGTAGTTGCTGAAAAAAGGCAGAAAAAGTGTTCTAGAAAAGGAAATAGGTAAAAGGAAGGATGAGAAGAAGAAGAAGAATATAGCCTTAGTTTGACAGTGTTGTGGGAATTAGTTGTTCAGCAGAGTGATGGCATGCATGGGAAAAGTGTCCTTGTGTCTAGTCGTTCTGGTGTGCAATGCTCTGTAACATCGTTTTGAGGGTAGAAGTTAAAACAATTTATGTTCAGGATGTGAGGGGTCCGTAGATATTTTCACAGCCCTCTTTTTGACTTGTAGAAAGAGTTAAGTGTGCTAATACTACTTTAGTTCTTACTTCTGCTAAGGGAAGTTTCTATCAAGAAGCTGAGAAAAATCTGGCCTGCAAGTACATGTTAGAAAAGAAATAAATGCTATCTGACAAGTTGATAACTTTTTATTGTGGTGTGACTGTAAGGGTGTGTGAGAGAAGATGTTACAATTGCAATGGAATATTTTTCCTCTGACAAGTACATTAATATAATGATGCAGAAAAGGGTCCTCCTTTTGGGAGGCAATTTTTACACACTTGGATACTTTCAGAAGCAAGACTTTCTGGATGATGCCCTCTGGTAATTCCCTCTTATCCTAGGAACATTTTTCTCTTGGCACATAATAATAATAATATAGGGTAGTCCTCGACTTACAACGGTTCATTTAATGTCCATTAAAAGTTACTTCACTGAAAAAGTGACTTATGACTGTTTTTCACACTTACAACTATTATATCATTCGTATGGTCATGTGATCAAAATTCAGATGCTTAGAAATTGACTTTCTGACAAGCAAAGTCAATGGAGAATCCAGATTCACTTAACAACCAGGTTACTAATTTAACAATTACAGTGATTCACTTAACAACTGTGGCAACAAAAGTCATAAAATGGGGCAAAACTCACTTAACAAATGTCCTACTTAGCAACAGTAATTTTGGGCTTAACGGTGGTTGTAAGTTGAGGACTACCTTTGTTTTGGGGGGTAGGTTACCCTATTTTGCCATCTCTCTTTCTCTTTCTCTCTCTCTCTCTTTCTCTCTTTCTTTCTCTCTCTCTCTCCCTCTCCCTCTCCCCTCTCTCTCCCTCTCCCCTCTCTCTCCCTCTCCCATTCTCTTTCTCTCTCCCTATCATTCATCTATCTATCTATCTATCTATCTATCTATCTATCTATCTATGTCTTTGTCTCTTTCTGTCTCTCTGTTTCTCTCTCTCTCCTGTCAGTTAGTCTGTCTATCTATCCTTAGTTACCTACTTACCTATCTACCAACCTACTTATCTACCAGATGAATAAACTTTTTTTAAACAAATTTTATTGATTTTAAAGACAAACAAAACATAAGACATCAAAGTATAAAACCTCTTTTCTCAAAAATTACTTATAAGTTTTAACAAAGCAAATAAGGCATTATTTTTTAAAGCATAGTTCCACATTATCACATTTCCATTTAAACACATATATATCTTTTCCAATTTTCTCATTGTTTCTCCCTTCACTTTTATCCAATTATATTTCATTCTATCAAGGTTTTATTAATTCTCCATCAAGCATAAACACACAAAATACAGAACATAAAACAAAACATAAAAAGATAAAACCTTCTTAATTATTATTTATACATGTCTTTTCCAAATTTCTCTCCCTTTTTTTAATTCTTCCAAGGTTTTATTAATTCACAATCAAAACATAGCTAACCAAAACACAAAACATAAAACATAAAACTTCTTTTGAAAAGTGGCTTAGCCCTGGGTTACATCTTTTTTGACAGACCTAAATCAAGTTTGTGCTCACCTTATATACCATTCATATCTTATTAACCATTCTATATTTTCTATATAACTTCTCCAGAGTTCTGGTTGCAAGGCTTCGGCGGCAGCAGGAATCCGCTTCTCTGCGGGTCCCTGCTGCGCTCGCTGCTGAGGTACCCCCGATCCAATTGGATTTGGGGGTTGTCGCTGCCCCGAAGAGGCAGCGGAAGACAGAGGAGATCCGGGCAGGGGTCTGGGGATATCGCACCCCCTTTTCCCAGCTGGCTAGACTCCTTTTTCCTCAGGTGGTGGAGTGTCTGTCAGAAATGGCAGCCTCAAAAGAATCTTCAACCGGATAAGAGTTGTGCAGGAGGGGGTTTCCGGTTTTGCGTGGCTTCGGGGCAGCAGGAATTCGCGACAGCTCGCGATTCCTGCTGTGCTAGCCGCCGAGGTACCCCCGATCCAGATGGGTCAGGGGGATATGGCTGCCCTGTAGGGACAGCTGAAGAGAGAGGGGAGTCGGATAGGGGGGTGGGGGTGTCGCAGACCCCCCCCTTCGCCGGAAAAACCCCTTTTTCCCAAGGCGGTGGAGCGGCGGTCAGCAATGGCCGCCACGAAGAAGCCAGCAACTGGGTAAGATTGCGCTGGAGGAAGTAAGGAGTGAAAGTGCTGTCTGAGCCGGGTCAAGTAACATCTTGCAAATTGGCTGGAACTGAGCTGTTTGAATTGCTGGAGGATACATTGTATCCCTAAGAAGAGCGAAAGCGGCGGAGAAGCTGTTAAAGGGAACTATTTTTTTTTTCTTCACTCTCCCACCCCATGGAAACAGCAGAAATGTTTGGATATATTGGACATTGAAAGTGAATTGTTTTGAGAGTTGAAGCTAAGGGACAAAAGGATTTTTGGACATTGAAAAATTTAAGAAATTGGAAAACCCTTGTTGGAGGTATGGATTTCTGATTATTTAAAATTGATATTGCAAGTGGAAAGGGAGAGGAGAAAAAATTGGAGCAGAAGCTGAAAAAGGAGGAGATTGCCTAGAATCCCAAAGAAAGATATATGGTAATTGGACCTCTTTGATTAAACATTAACCCCAGAAAGAGAAAGAGAAGAAGGAAGAAAAGTATTAACTTTTGGAACTTTTTTTTGAATTGTTTTTGATTAAAAATACTTGTGGTTGTTTTGGGAAAAGTTTCTCTTTTCATAATGGCGTCGCTTGTGGATGAACTAAAGACTGAATATCAAAAATATAAAAAGGAAGATACTTTGGGCGTTTTGTTTCAATTTTTAGAAATGGCGTTATGTACTTATGAAAAGTTGATTACGTAGCAGAAGGACTGGGACAAGGAAGAAGAGGAAGAAGAAGCCATCTCTGATGAACAATGGGTCCTTTCCGGAGAGGAGGAGAAAAAGGATAAGAAAAAGGGGATTTTAAGAATTATAAAAACAACCAAAGAAGAGAAAAATGAGCGAAAAGGTGGAGGCAAGGTTAGAAAGCAAAGGAAAAGGAGTAAGAAAAGGGAGGAGGAAAAACAAAGGGGTAAAAAGGGCAAGGAGAAGAATAAGCAAGAGAGAAAGGGGGGGAGGAGAAGCCTCAATGGGGGGAAGCAAGATCTAAAGAAAAAAAGTTTATGTAGAGAAAATGGGTGAATTTAATTTAGGATAAAAGAGGGATTCTGGAGGGTACATAAGATTGTGTTTTTATATGTGTATTTAGAGTATAAAATTTATTATGTAATTTTAGAATCTTTTAAACAGAATCCCAAGAAAAATTGTTATACGAAGTACTTTTAAGTTAGGGTAATGAGTTATAGACGTTACTCCAATTGGTGTATAGGAGAAGTATAGTAAAAGAAAAAAGATGAATGGATAGTTGGAAATAGAACAGACAAAGAATGTTATTGAAAATGGTAATAAGATATGAAAGGATATATAAAGGTTTTGTTATGGGTTTTTTTTTTTGGATTTTGTATATTGATAAAAGGCAATAAAATTTTAATTAACAAGAAATAATTTGGATAAAAAGGAGAAGTAGGAATAAGATATGAAGTTAAATAGATAAAGTATTGATACTATAATTTGGAATTGTTACGTTCTATTGGTTTTTTATTATTATTTTTTCCTAGAAAAGAATTTATAAGCTGTTATGCCTTGATTTTTTGTGCATTGTTTTTATAAAATTGATAAAAATGGTTTATATATATATATAAAAAAAGAAAATGATAATAAGATATGGAAGGATATACAAAGTGAATATGATGTTTGAATTTGTGTCTGTGTGAAGAGTTTTAACCGGGGATCAGACAACCTTCAGAAAAGATCTTTTAGTTTTGTTTATGTTTTGTGTTTTGTATGTTTGTGTATTGTGTTTTCTGTAAAATTAATAAAATTTGTTTAAAAAAAAAAAAAAAGAGTTGTGCAGGAGGAAGAATCAGAAGGAGAAGTTTTCTTGGCTGAACCGGGCCATTAAGATACTTTTAAACACCCTGGAAACCTGACTTTTGGATTGATACATTTTTTTCCAAAAAAAGTTGTTAAAACGGGAAAAGTGCTGAAAGGAAAGTTCACTCCCCTTCCTTACAGAGAAAGCAAATGAGCACTGAAAAACCTGCTGCTTTAAGGTAAAAACAAACTCATTGTTATAAGTGGGAAGGAGAGGACTAAAAAAAAAAATCTTTTAAAACTGGTTGGAGGAGACGCTTTGAAGATTATAAGACCAACAACTAATTGTAATACGGCTTTAAAATATATTTGGGATTTTGCCCCAGGAGGAAAAGTTGCAAAGAGAAGAAGAGGAAATAATTTCTGGCTGTTTGGACTGTTTGATAACTTTGACATTTGCAAATTACCTTAAGACTAAAAATATCTGGGTTGTTTTAAAAAAATTTACAATGGCACCATCTCTGGATCAACTAAAAATGGAATATGAAAAATTAAAAGAAAGAGAATCAAATGGCAAGAATTCATTGGGAGCTGTCTTCCACTTTTTAGAAATGGCGGTTTCTATGTACCAGCAAATACTTGATGAAGAAGGAGAAGGAGAAGAAGAAGAAAAGGAAGCCATTTTTAATGGACAAAAAATTTTGATTAAGAAAGAAAATAAGAAGAGAGGAAGGAAAAATGAGAATTTAAGATTTGATAAAATAACCAAGAAAAAGAAAAATAAGGTGGAAAAAAAGGTTAGAAAGCAATTGAAAAGAGAATTACAACAGAGAAGGGAAGCTAAAAAGGGGGAGATTAGGAGAAGGGGGGGCCAAAAGGTCAGACTGGAGAAGAAAGGGAAGGAAAAAGGGAAAAAAAGCCACAGTCTGGAACAAGATATTTTTTTTAGAGATAAAGGATAAAGGATGTATAATTTAAGAAAGATTCTGCAAGAGTATATAAGATAGTATTGTAGTATTTGCATTTGAAATAGTCTATTGGAATATTATAAGATTTAACAAAATATTAAAATATTAAAATGTTTTATAATGATAGATTTCAATATTTAACAAAATATCAAAGAGAATGTGTAAAATGATTAATGTTTAGTTATACTATTAATAGAATTAGAATGGAAATTATATATTTAATTATATTATAAGTTTATTATTCTTTTTCTTTTCAAAATGCAATATGTAGAATGTACTAAGAAGAATCAGGATAGAAATTATGTATTATTTTAAGTGTTATTTTAGGGAAAGGGGTCACACTTTAAAAGTGATTACAGGGGAAATTCTTTTGCTAAAGAGAAGAGATAAATAGATGATTGGAAAAGAACAGATAAAAGATACAAATATAATGATTCTGAAATAAGATGAAATAAACAAAATATAACTAAGAGAATGAATAAACTTTTTGAATACTGCAATTAATATAAATTTTGCTTTCCTTGTCATGGAAGGCCTATTTGATGAGAAGACAGCGTGGGAACAAATTCACACTTGCTTGGGATGTCTCCATGGCAGAAACAGACGGCTCTTCTAAACTCTGTCGTAACACCATTGTGTCTAATCATCACTGACTGCAACATGTTAACCATCTCCTTTTGAGCAGCCAAGCAGAATCTAACTGTACCCATTTCTGCAATCAATAAAGTTACATACATATAGCTTTTGCCTTGAAAATGCTCCAATTTTTTTTTACAGGGGAATGAATAAGATCTCCTGAATCTCCTTTTGCATTAATAGCAATACTGCTAGGGAGAAAGCCATGTGGAAAAAGTTCCCTTCTGAAGTTTTCCTTTGGGATGGAATGGAAATTGAAAAACCAGACAACTTCTACTTTGTCCATATCCTTCATAAAATGTGGTATCCAGAAATGGATGCAAAATTCTAGATGTAGCCAGATCATTTGGTCCATATTTTCAAACAAACAGGGCTAATTTACACTTTTCAAATTACAACTGAGATGAGTTTTCATGCCCAGAGGTATTTGATTAAGATAAGCAATTAGGCACGTTTGCAAAATCAATCTATCTATCTATCTATCTATCTATCTATCTATCTATCTATCTATCTATCTATCACCAATCTATCTACATTATCTAGATAGATAACCAGCTACTGATGTTTCACTTATGATACTCAAAGCAATATATATGATTGCAAAGATTTTGCCAGCCATGTGTTCATCACTATTTTAACATCTGCTCCCATAAATCTTTGGCTTTACTGGCTGTGATATATGAAAGTTGACATCCAACTTTCTTAGAAGACATCAGATTGGGAAAGTCTGCACTAGGATATTATCTTTAGAAAGCATCTTGGTGATAGATATTAGTAGATTATCCTGCATCTGAGATATTTTTGGCATGTGGCAAGTTACACAATTCCATCCTGACTTTTCAGTCTTCACTTCACTTGGTGACGTCAAAGACGATATAAACAAGTTGTTGCTTTGGAGTGACCCCAGATCACAGTCAAGGGAAATCTAAAAACACCAGGGAAGTAGAATATTTGAGATAAGGATGACTAAGGCAACAAGATGTAAATAAATACATATATACTAGCCTAAGGTGATGTAAGGTATATATTGTGAAATGAACATGTTTAAGGTCTGTTGTTACCTTGACTGAACTACCAAAGTTAGAAACTGATCAGGTATGATGAATAAGTCAGAAAAGTCCAGCTGTAAATCTTTGCTATTCAATTTATGTCATGGAAATGCAGAATTCAGCTGAACTTCAAATGCTTGTATAATGGTTAAGCTGTAGACAGCAATGGCCAGACATCAGGGGTGGGATGCTACCAGTTCTGCTTAGCTCTATAGAACTGGTAGCTCTGAAGAGCAGCAGACACCGAACCGATTCTGTGTCTGCTGCTGTTTGGCCCACCTGCCCACCTGGGCTCTTACCTGTCCTTTATTTCCTGCTTTTTCAACCTCAGCTGCTTTGTGCTGCACAGCTGAGGTTGAAAAAGCAGTAAAAAAGGCATTTTTTAAAATGCTGCACACCTGCTCACAGCGCTTATCAGCTGTCTGGAATATTAACAGCTTTCAGTTTATTATGCACACGCGCAAAATGTAAGTACCAAACCGATAGTAATACTGGTTAAATCCCACCCCTGCCATATATCCTTTTCAATTTCATGGTGCAAAATGGGCAGTGGTAGGGATTTTTTTGAAAACATGAGATCAAGTGATTTCAGGAAGCAACATGTCCATAGAATTCATCTAATCCTATGCTTTCATGCCAAAATGTGTAGTTCCTGGTTACTATACAATTATAGTTATTTATACATTCATTGGCAACACTTTACTCATTAGGATTGCCAATCTTGTTAAGAATTACAGTACTAATCAAACATATTATTTCATTCTACATAGTTTTGATGTTCAAGGGGAACAAAGATCTCAGATATGTAGCTGAAGCCAATTAAGTAGAAAAACTTATGCATTTTCCTCAAATTAAGTGGATCCAATGGTTGCACACATCTATGCATTTATAATACTCATTTTTGACATTTTGACATCGCATTTGTCACATAAGATTCAAAGGCAACATACAAAACATTTTACATTATTTAAAAAAACCCAATGATCTGTCATTATGCACAGTTCATGTTAAAATTTACTTACAAAGGCAGACTGAGATGTCATGTAAATTAAGATACCTGAGTTAAAGCATGTTTTGATCTGTGCCAAGCTGGTTGTAAATTAGAAGTTAAGAATATCAATTTAAAAAGGCAAGGACTTCCTTAAAGCCCTAAAAAGAATTGAAGAAGCAGCAGCTATTGCAGAACTCAACAGTTTCTGCATATATTTATTTAATATGTGCCTGCCTTTTTCCATCATGAAAGTCAAGATTGCCCAAGAGATAGGATTTCATGGCTATTTTCAAATCCATTGGTTCAGGAAAGGGGATATATTGTATGATTTCTTTCATGTTTTAGGACAATCTAACAAGGGATTTTTTTTTTCAGCAACAAAACCATATTTTACTCCTGCACAGAAGCAGAATTTATTGAGTCATTTGTGGGAGGCGGGGGTAGAAGAGACCTGGCTTCTCATATATCACATCTTTCCAAAGCCAGTCTCCCCACTCTGTGTGTACGTATGTGTGAAGTCATGTCACATGAAAAGACATGCCCAGAAATCTGGAAGCTTCAAATTTTCCACTACTCCAAAGTTAAACATTGAATCTTTCCCTATCTTGACTCATCAAAATGTTCTGTAAAGTACGTGCAGAAAATATTTGGAAGACGCATGGTTACCTTGGGCTGTTTGAATTCTCTACCTTCTCTCTTGGAATGTCTCCTTTTTATAGAGACAGCCTTGAGTATAACATTTTCTTTCATCTTTATACCGGGGCCAAAAGTCATTGCTTATCCTCCCACATAGATCCTACAGACTTCTGCCTTCTCCCCACTTGTAAGCTGCTTATTAAATAAGTCACTCTTACGTTTTCTGATAAATAAGTACCTTCTCATTTCTAAATCTCTCATTGGCCTTAAAGAAAACCTATTTAAAATAGAACTTCTGGAGTTTATATTTTATAGCCTGAGGAATATTGCAATAGCAATGTCACCGGATCAAACCAAAAACAAAACAAAGAGCACAACATGAGTGTTGCTTCAGCTCTTAAGAATTGTAGAGCATTAGATTAGAACTAGAGATTTGGACTGCAAAAAACAACAGATGACCGTTAGTTAGTAGAATATTTGTTCATTCATTTCACACCCTCTATATTTCATATGGATTTATTTAATGATTATTATGACTTTTGTAATTGATACTGGCAATCCAAATTAATATTTACAACAGTAAAGGTCAGTCAGGTCACAGAACTAATTAGCAGTTCTAGATACATGTTACCGAACAGCTAAGTGGAATCAAAGAAGTTTACTTTTTAGTCCACATTTCTTGTTAATAATAAGTTCAGTCTTCATTTTCTAAAAAGCAACATTGATTAACCAAATAATTATTTGCAAACTTTAATTGTTTGTCAGTGTGCTTTGCTGCTGCAATTCTGTTCATCTTGTCTAAAATGTAACCAAAGTTTATAAAGCTTTTTCATCTTGTTTGATTCACATTACTTTAGTCACTTATTTTTCCAAACATACAGCCTTACATGTTTAGACTACTTAGGACATGGCACCATACTACTACCAGTGAGCATGTGACTAAGAGGTGGCTATGGAAAGATTACTCATAGTACAGAGAATGCAAATTGCTCCATGTGTGTGTATATGTGTCCATTTTAAAGACAATTGAGTTACCTGGAAGGGGAATTACTAACTTGGTAAATCAAACAATCAACTCTAGTTTTATATTTAATCACTTGGTTAATTTTTATCTCTCTTGGACTCATAGATCAAGATGCTGGACCAGTCTGGCAGCTGTTTGGGTTGCCTGAAAGTCTTCTAGAATCTCCCAATCATAGAACTGAATTTAAAAAGCCCTTTAGGCATCTGAATTGAAAACTTGGTTTGGTGTAAGAATCTAAATTTAAATATCCCCAGCAGTAGTTAGAATGGTTAGAGTGCTGTACTGCAGGCCGCTTCTGCTGACTATCGTCTGTTGAAATCCCATCAGGCTCAAGATTGACTCAACCTTCCATCCTTCCGAGGTGGGTAAAATGAGGGCCCAGATTGTTGGGGGCAATGTGCTGATTCTGTAAAAACCACTTTAGAGAGGGCTGTAAAGCACTATAAAGCGGTATATAAGTGCTATTGCTATTAGGCTAGAAACTGTGAGACTCTGAGTTCTAGTCCAGTCTTAGGCACAAAGCCAGCTGGGTGATCTTGGGCTAGTCACTTTCTCTCAACTTAGGATTGAAGCAATGGCAAACCATTTCAATAAAATATTGCCAAGAAAATTGCAGGGACTTGTCCAAGCAGTTGTTGACGATTGGACACAAATGAAAAACAAAAGAAAACAGTGAGTTACTTTGCTCTCTTTGAACATATCCAATTAAGGGAAGCCCAGTTAGCTCACTGTCAAAACTGCTCCATTGGGAAGAAAAACTTTTCTAACATCCATTTGAAGGGAATCCCAACACATTTGATCGTTCCTTCAATACATTGTATTTTCCCCTGCTTTGCAAAATTTTATCAATGTTATCAATTTGTTTCATTTTGTTTTCGGTTTCAGCAGGTGGCGGCACCTGGCTGATCTTCTTTAGGTTCAAAAACTAAGCAGAGCTGATCTTGACCCGTACTTAGGTTTAAAAGAAGAAAGAAAGAAAAAGGAAGGAAGGAGGGAGGGAGGGAAGGAAGGAAGGGGTGAGAGAGAGAGAGAGAGAGAGAGAGAGAGAGAGAGAGAGAGAGAGAGAGAGAGAGAGAGAGAGAGAGAGAGAGAGAGAGAGAAAGAAAGAAAGAAAGAAAGAAAGAAAGAAAGAAAGAAAGAAAGAAAGAAAGAAAGAAAGAAAGAGGAAGAAGGGGGTTATCAAGAGAGACAGAAAGAAGGAAGGAAGTATGGAAGGAAGGAAAAAGAAAGGAAGGGGTTATCAAGAGAGAAAGAAAGAAAGAAAGAAGGAAGGAAGGCAAGAAGGAAAAGGAAAGAAAGGGGTTAGAAAGAGAGAAAGAAAGAAAGACTATTTGAAGTAATCAAGAATTAAATTAAACCAAAGGAGATTTTATTTTTTTAAATTCTTTTTAGTGATTACAAACTTCATAATCATCTATAGATTCTATACTGTCATTAACAAAATCTCATAACAAGTAGAGAATTTCTAAACAAATTCCATTAATTAAATAATCATTAATCTAAATAGCTAAAGAACCATTTTTGGTTCATTAATCAATTCTATTTGTTATGTGCATTCCTCTGCTGTGAACTTTAAAAACATTTTTCCCAGTTGCTTTTACTGTTGTTGTTTATTCATAGATATTTTTAACCAGGGAAAGATTGCTAGTGTGTTATGCTTGGTATTTGTGTTTGTCTACTATGAAATCTGGTGGAGGCATACAGTACTGCCAAATTTGCTTTTATGAGAATTTTAGAAGATATTTTTTACTTCTCTCTTATTACAGAATTTCCTGGACCCTTTCTAGATCTTCAGCCTGCCCACTAAATTATATTCTCAGTGATATATAACTACCCATCACTTTCCTACCACAATATTAAAGAACTTTAAATGTGACTCTTTTGTCAATGCAATGGAGTGCATTATGGTTGATTGCATAGTCAGTCAGATGTTTAGATTGGATTTGGCATTTTTGTCCACCTATCAAGTCCTTCCTAAGGACCTGGAATAGGCAGATGTTTCTTTCTTCAACTTTCCTGATCTTAGCCATTGCCAAATCCTGTTATTATCTGTTTTGCCTGCTAGGTCTTTTTTTAAAACTCACTGACCATGTAAACATTTGCCTTGCCATGTCTCTTTTCTATTCTTTATTTGGTCTTCCTTTGTAGGCCAGTTTGATCTCTTCAGTATTCAATAAGACTTCATGGTTTGTTAGCTTCAGTGCATCTTCTTCACCTTCTGATTCTCTTCTGATGCCTTTTTTTCTTCTTCTTCTTCTTCTTCTTCTTCTTCTTCTTCTTCTTCTTCTTCTTCTTCTTCTTCTTCTTCTTCTTCTTCTTCTTCTTCTTCTTCTTCTTCTCCTCCTCCTCCTCCTCCTCCTCCTCCTCCTCCTTCCTCCTCCTCCTCCTCCTCCTTCAAGTAACTGGTGCAAGTATTCTATGCCCACCTATTTTCCTTGGCAAGTGGAATCTGCTGCATGGATGAAGGGTATGATTCATGATTCTGATCTTCCTATTCACGGTTTTTAGTTCTGCTTGAGTCCAGCCCATTATTCCAATTGGCAATTCCAATGTAATAACTGGAATTGCCCAGGTGTCAATACTCTTTATGGTATTTCTTTGAATTTAGACTTTAAGTCTTCTTCACTCTCACGATGTATTCACTTCTAACCTTCTTTTTAACTTCAGGGTGCTTGATGTTCTCAGCTTAAAGGAGACCAGGTAGTTGTAGTGACCTTCTTCATCTAGACTCTGGGAACTGGATTTCTGGAAGGAAGCAAGTAGGGGAGAAGATTGAAATCCTCATCAGTTCTGATTAAGCAATGATCTACTGTGAAAAATCAGGTGGGCACTTATAGACTTGCATACCAATGACTTCACTGCGGTTGGGCAAAGGAGCAAGTGCCTCCCTAATTCCTCAGAAAGCAGTGGGAACCATATTTGCATTTCTGTCATTGTTCTCTGCCCATCACCAACTCCTACTCTATTGTACTTCCAGAGTTTGTGAAGAAAATTGAGGAGGAACCTACCCAGACCCAAATTCAGCTTTCAAAAATCTCTTGTTTACGAATGTTACAGGATATATTTTTTTTGGTCAGGGGACAGCAGTTTGCCCACATAACATACCCTCATTTGTATATTGTACAACTTCTCTATCAAAGTTTCTTTTAAAAAAATATTTAATCAAGTAGGCTAATCCATTTCTTTACAACTTGCTTTGAAAAGGGAAATAGTAGATTTTTTTTCTCCTGATACTTTTATCTGGCAAGTATTTGAATAATTAAAGGCAAAATAAAATCTTGAAAAGCTAAGCAGGGTTAGGCCTATTTAGCATGTAGATGGGCAGGGTCACAACTGCAGGATGGAATAATGGCTTCAAAAAGAGAGAAATATATATAATAATAGAAAGAGTTATTCAACCAGTGACTTAAGGCCACTAGTAGTTGATAAAATGAACACCATAAATAAAAGCAACATTTCATGGAGAAGAGGAAAAACTGGAGAAAGCAAACCAATGCTGTATCAAAATAGGATCACCCCATATCCAGGAGGCCCTGTGCTTGAGAAAAAAGGCAGGTCTTTAATGTCATACAAAAGCCAATAAGGCAAGACAGGAGGGGGCCTGTTCAAAGAGAAGGTCCATGATTTCCTGGTGCCATTAGATGCTAAAAAGAAGACTCAGAGTATTCCCACCTAGCAGATCCCATGGGATGAGCAGAAGTGTTTGGAGAAAGGTACTGTAGTCTCACAAATAATAAAGCATGGGCCATTAGGGGCTTTGTAGATGATAATCAGCACCTTGAATTGTACCCAGAAGTCTACTGGCAACCAATTTAGCTCATGAAATAGAGGTGCCACCTAGGTGAATTAACCATCGATGCTATTTACATTCTGAGCAGCCATTGGAAGAGGCAGGGGCTTGCCAGCACTGCAGGCAATCAGAGCTGCAGCTGAGGCTGATACAAGAATAAGAGACCAATTATCCTCTCTGGAAAATGGTTGATGATTAGTAAGAGAAGATTATGGGAAAACAGAAATTATGAGGCAGAGGGCCAGATATAAACACATTTATAACCACTGTTAAGATGAACAGAAACCACTTCTCTTTCATCTTTTTTCTTTTTTCTCTTTTCTTTCTTTTTCTTATTTTCTTTATCTATTCGATATTTTTCTTTATTTTCCTTATTTCTTCTCTAAAATTTGTATTAAAAATCTTATTAAATATTTCTTTAATAAAAATTATTTTAAAGAAAGTTGAAAAACAGCTGCTTTGACTCAAAGCTAGAAGATGAAGGTGCAGAATGCATCGGTTATGGCTCAGATTGGACAAGAATAACAGCAGCCATTCCTGAAACCAGGAAACAGAGAATGACCCAAAGATATGGATCTATCCTGGAAGCATGAAAATATGGCTTTCAATATGTGAAGAAGATACTAATCTGAACAAACCATAATCCATTTGTATTAGAAACTGGACAAATTACTCCCCCTCTCCCATTTCTTTGCTTCCAGGTTAGTACTAAGAGCAGGATATTACTGGGTGAATAATTAAATATTACTTGGCCTTGATTAAGATAATGAACCATTTTCCTACTATTGCCCCCAATTGAGTTATCATGTCTGCTGCAAAACTGTAAATGTTTATTAAATCAAGTATAATGAAGAACCTCCTTTCAAATTATTGCTACAGAGTGCCAGGCATCTCAAACTACAAAGTACCAGGCATCTCAAGTGTTATGTTCTGTGCGTGGCGCAAGAAGTGGAGACGAGTTGATGAACAGTGAACTTCAACTCTTTATTTAACATGGTGCAACAGTTCTAAAAATGGCCACAACAGCCCCCTTTATATAGGCAAGCTCTTGGGTATTTAGCCAATGAAAACACAGGAACATTAGCTCTTTTAACCAATGAGAAAGGCTCGTTAATAGCCAATCAGATTCTCCTGAACGGACCAATCCGATATCGCTATTATCGGCCAATCAGAAGTGCAGGGCCAGAACCCTGCACTTTACTTTAAGGTTTCAACAATCTTTATTCAAGCACTTTTATTAATTCACAATACCCCTTCCCCCCAGGTTCCGTTTAAGGGATGCGGTAACATAGTTTTTGAGGTTGGCAGGTTGTTTTGATTGTCTATTTGATTTACGTTGTCCTCCCGGTATTTGTCTAGAGTCTTGTTGGGGTAGGACGTTATCTGGTGAACAGGGTGCCTCTGGTTCTGTCTCTAAACTTCCGTTACCACTAATGTCCTCGGTATCCCTTTGAGGCGAGTTTACCCCTGTCCCTGATCCTTCTT
The DNA here is from genome assembly GCA_033807585.1 of Hydrophis major. Classification (NCBI taxonomy): domain Eukaryota; kingdom Metazoa; phylum Chordata; class Lepidosauria; order Squamata; family Elapidae; genus Hydrophis; species Hydrophis major. The sequence continues at coordinate 151,956,500 of CM066328.1, read as the reverse complement.
CACATGTTGTGTCTGAACGGTCATTTCTTCCGCTTGTGCTTTCTGCCATTTCAAACTCAGCCTCCTTGGCATCTCCTCCCCCCTCAGTTTGGAAATCACCGGAATCACAGACCCTAGACTGCAGCCTTGAACGCAGCTGATCAATATGGCACTTCCATATTCTATCGTCGCGACATTTCACTCGGTACGATCTGGGTCCGGTAACTTGGATTACAGTTGCCTCGACCCACAATGGGTTGCCATAAAAGTTTTTCGCGAAAACCAAGTCTCTTACCTGGAAATTACGGCATTTCCCGTTGGATCCGTGTGGTTTTTCAGGTTCTATGATGGGTGTAGTCGGTCGAGGTGGGAGCGGAGTTTTCGTCCCATCAATAACTCAGCGGGAGTTTTGTTGGTGATGCTGTGTGGAGTGATGTGCTGCAAAAGGAGTATCCAGTTAATCTTGTCTTCGATATTGCCATAGTCCATTTTATGTAGAGTTCTTTTGACGAATTGTACCATGCGCTCGGCCCTTCCATTGGCCGCAGGATGCACCGGTGAAGTTAGCACATGGCAAATACCGCGGTCCATCAGATACTGTTCAAAACAAAGCGTGGTAAACTGGGGCCCATTGTCGGATAACAGAACATCCAGTAGTCCGTGTGTTGCAAATAACCTGTCCAATTTCCTGATGACTGATTCGGTTGTTGTATTTTTCATCTCATGGATTTTGAGCCAGTTCGAGTAGGCATCCACTGTTAATAAAAATGTGTGTCCATTCGTAGGTCCTGCAAAGTCCAGATGAATACAGGACCATGGTCCCCTGGGTGTTTCCCATTCTGTTGGGGTTGCTTTCAGTGGGGCATTGCTGACTTCCTGGCATTTGTGACAAGTCTTTACCCAGGCTTCGATCTGCTTGTCTATGCCCGGCCACCACGCATAGCTTCGTGCAAGTGCTTTCATGCGCACGATGCCGGGGTGGCCATCGTGCAAGGTTCTCAGTACCACTCGTTGTAACCGCTCTGGGACAACGCCTCTATCGCCCCAAATGATGCAGCCTTTCTGGGAAAACAGTTCCGTATGTCGACTTTTGAAGGGAACGTAGTTGTCAGGGATTTGGTCCAATGGCCATCCACGCTCTACCCAGCTGAGGACACGTGCTAAAATGGGATCGCGTTTAGTTTCAATCGCGATATTGCAAGCTGTCAAAGGCGATTTTTGGAGTGTCTCGATCTGCAGTGTTGTGACGGTCGGAGCAGGGTCGTTAATGGTTTCTGGAAGTGGTGCACGGCTCAATGCATCAGCGTGGGGAATGGCTTTCCCTGGGTTGTGTTGCAACTTATAATTATAGGCAGCCAAGAATTCTGACCAGCTAGTCATTCTGGGAGATAATATATAAGGGGTTGGTTTATCTCCCGCTATTATTCCCAGTAAAGGTTTGTGGTCAGTTATTATAGTGAAAGCTCGCCCATAAATATATTCATGAAATCGTTTAACAGCAGATACAATAGCAAGAGCTTCCTTATTGATTTGACTGTAATTGCGTTCTGCTTTTGATAGTGTTTTTGAAAAATAGGCAACAGGGGCTTCACTTCCGTTTGATAAAACGTGGCTCAAAATGGCACCCACTCCGAATGGTGATGCATCACATGTAACCGTTAAAGGCAAAGTCTCATTATACTGCATTAAAACAGCGTCGGAGGTCAATAGGTTTTTTACTTGTCGAAACGCATGTTCCTCTCGGTGCCCCCAAACCCAGGTTGCTTTTTTGTCCAATAAACGATGTAGGGATTCGGCTACGGTTGCTTTGTGAGGCAGAAAGACATTATAAAAATTGATAAGGCCTAGGAAAGCTTGGAGATCAGCCTTATTGCGGGGTTTTGGGGCGTTTTTGATTGCCCTAAGTTTGCTATCAGTGGGGTGAATGCCTTGTTTATCTATTAAATATCCTAAAAATTCTACTCGATCCGTACATAGTTGACACTTGTTTTTTTTTAACTTTGAGACCCGAGTCTTTAAATCTCTGAAGAACCAACCCCAGGTGCTCCCTTAGTATTTCTTGAGTCGGAGCAGCAATTAAAACGTCATCAAAATAGGGAACAACGCCTCCCAGATTCCGGAGATCAGCTATGAAATCAGCAACACTTTCACCCTTCCGCTGATCTCTCTGGTAAAATTCATGCCTTCTAACGAGCGTTGGTACGTCGGTGCATAGTGGGCCCTTAGCAGGGGTTCGAGGATGTCCCAGTCCATGGATTTCACTTCTGCCAGTTTCACTAGTGCCTTGGCCATCTTGAATACGGTCGGTCCGCAATGAGTTAGGAATACCGCCCGTTTCTTTTCGGTAGTGGCATCCTTCAAATTGTTGGTTTCCAGAAACATCTGGAAGCGATCCATATATGAGTCCCAGTCTTCTTGTGCCGGGTCGAATGGAGCGGATGGTATGACACTGCTGGACATGGTTCCGCCGTTGGTGCATTTCAGCCATGTGCTCAGTTATCGCTCTGTAGTGTTCAGTCAGCTCTGACGTCTCCACTCCCATCCTCGTCACCAGTGTTATGTTCTGTGCGTGGCGCAAGAAGTGGAGACGAGTCGATGAACAGTGAACTTCAACTCTTTATTTAACATGGTGCAACAGTTCTAAAAATGGCCACAACAGCCCCCTTTATATAGGCAAGCCCTTGGGTATTTAGCCAATGAAAACACAGGAATGTTAGCTCTTTTAACCAATGAGAAAGGCTTGTTAATAGCCAATCAGATTCTCCTGAACGGACCAATCCGATATCGCTATTATCGGCCAATCAGAAGTGCAGGGCCAGAACCCTGCACTTTACTTTAAGGTTTCAACAATCCTTATTCAAGCACTTTTATTAATTCACAACATCAAGCATTTCCTAATTCTGGATAACAGATGACTTTCTGCATCTTTTTCTAAGTTAATGCAGTAAAAAAGAATGCAAGAAAAGGAAAAATAAACAACTATCCTCTGAAGAATATTAGATATTATCTCATCCTCCAGCACCATAATATATAGAAGGCAATGCATAAAAGCCTAATACAGCAAAAAGTGTTTCACACCTGATTATAGAAGAAATTAGAAGCAAATATCATCTTATTCACATTATGGCCAAAACACAATATTGGGAGCAAATCTGAAATAATTTGAGAAACAGACATCAATTCCTTTCCCTTCTCTCCCAGTATTCTATTTATTCCCACATATAAAAAGGAGAGGGAGGGAGGGAGAGAGAGAGAGGAAGAGATTCTCTTTGCAATTAAAAGTGTTTTGCATTGTCTCCAAAGAAATGAGAAAATTGTTATTGTCTCATTCATTGGCTCTGTTTTGATTTTCTCTCTCTCTCTCTCTCTCTTTCTCTCTCTCTCTCTCTCATTCTCTCTCTCAACTAGGTTAAATCCAAGAAAGGCAAGTGGTTGATGAAAAGAAGCCAAGAAAAACTGAATGCCCAGGATACTTTTTCAGAATACTGTACTAAGATATAACACTACTGTGGATTATCAAGGTATTCACAGTCCATTTATGATGAGAAGATGATTCAAGGATACTGAAAGATGGTAAGAAGAAAAGCCAATGGGAGCCTCGCCTTCATATCAAGTAAATGAAAAATAGGTAACTTTTTATTAGTTGGCAATAAAATCAAAGGTGTCTCCCTAAAATCAGAAATTTAGAAATAGTTGTGCTACTGCCTTTCTCAAGACAACTTTTCTCAACTTCCCAGTGTAATCTACAGCTCTGGAATCTCCTGATGGTCTCTTGTTCAAGCAGTAATTAGATCCATTCCTGCTTAACTTTTCTGAGATCAGCCAAAGTGGGTTGGGTCCTGACATCTACTTTGATAATAGATTTATAAATGTTTCTGATAATAAATCTATCAAGTTCAAGGCATACGTCATGTATTCTTGTATTATTATTGTGGTTTGTTGCACAATCAGCCAGATGTTCAGCTGCTATAAATTTTCTATGACTTCTACCCACTTGATTTGGCATTTTTATCCTCCTATTGAGTCCTTCCCAAGGACTGATATAGGCAGATGTTCTTTGATGGTGTTGAAGATACCATTGTAGGATGTAAACTGTTCTAGGCAGAGCTGCTCTTTGCTATTGACTGATGGTGAATTTGTCAATGGCAGTGGTGTTCAAGTGGTTCCCCAGTTATTTTGGGATCCAAGGTACCTATTACTATTGCTTGCTTTTTCCACAGTTCTATTTCTATTTGCAAGTCTTTGTAATTTGTTATGTGGTTCTTTCTTTTCTATTCTGCTGGCTCCAGATACTGCAACCTTACCTATCCAGACATTTTCATCTTTCTTATTGAAAATTATGGGGTGTATTATGGCAGGCACTTGCCTGTTTGAAATGCAAAGTGCCCGAATATTTTAGCTTCTTTATTTTCAATTACTTTTTCTATTTTATAGTCCAACCAATTCTTGCTTACAAGCAAATGACATTTCTTGCAAATCTTTGGATATTCTTCCAATATCTTTTTTCTTCTTCTTATAAAAAACAAATTTTATTAGTTTTACAAAAAACACAATACACAAACCTACAAAACACAAAACATAAACAAAACTAAAAGATCTTTTCTGAAGGTTGTCTGTTCCCGGGTTAAAACTCTTCACACAGACACAAATTCAAACATCATATTCATACCATATATCCTTCCATATCTTATTATCATTTTCTTTTTTATATATATATATAAAAACCATTTTTATCAGTTTTATAAAAACAATGCACAAAGAATCAAGGCATAACAGCTTATAAATTCTTTTCTAGGAAAAAATAATAATAAAAGACCAATAAAGCATAACAATTCCAAATTATAGTATCAATACTTCATATAGTATTAACTTCATATCTTATCCCTACTTCTCCTCCAAATTATTTCTTATTAATTAAAATTTTATTGCCTTTTATCAATATACAAAATCCAAAAAAAACAACAACATATATATCCTTCCATATCTTATTACCATTTTCAACAACATTCTTTGTCTGTTCTATTTCCAATTATCCATTCATCTTTTTTCTTTTACTATACTTCTCCTATACACCAATTGGAGTAACGTCTATAACTCATTACCCTAACTTAAAAATACTTCGTATAGCAATTTTTCTTGGGATTCTGTTTAAAAGATTCTAAGATTACATAATAAATTTTATACTCTAAATACACATATAAAAACACAAACTTATGTACCCTCCAGAATCCCTCTTTTATCCTAAATTAAATTCACCCATTGTCTCTAAATAAACTTTTTTTCTTTAGGTCTTGCTTCCCCCCATTAAGGCTTCTCCTCCCCCCCTTTCTCTCTTGCTTATTCTTCTCCTTGCCCTTTTTACCCCTTTGTTTTTTCTCCTCGCTTTTCTTGCTCCTTTTCCTTTGCTTTCTAACCTTGCCTCCACCTTTTCGCTCATTTTTCTCTTCTTTGGTTGTTTTTACAATTCTTAAAATCCCCTTTTTCTTATCCTTTTTCTCCTCCTCTCCGGAAGGGACCCATTGTTCTTCAAAGATGGCTTCTTCTTCCTCTTCTTCCTTGTCCCAGTCCTTCTGCTGCGTAATCAACTTTTCATAAGTACATAACGCCATTTCTAAGAATTGAAACAAAGTGCCCAAAGTATCTTCTTTTTTATATTTTTGATATTCAATCTCTAGTTCATCCACAAACGATGCCATTATGAAAAGGGAAACTTTTTCCAAAACAACCACAAGTATTTTTAACCAAAGACAATCAAAAACAATTAAAAAAGAGTTCCAAAAGTTAAAACTTTTCTTCCTTCTTCTCTTTCTCTTTCTGGGGTTAATTTTTAATCAAAGAGGTCCAATTACCATATGTCTTCCTTTGGGATTCTAGGCAATCTCCTCCTTTTTCAGCTTCTGCTCCAATTTTTTTTTCCTCTCCCTTCCCACTTGCAATGTCAATTTTAAATAATCAGAAATCCATACCTCCAACAAGGGTTTTCCAATTTCTTAAATTTTTCAATGTCCAAGAATCCTTTTGTCTCTTAGCTTCAACTCTCAAAGCAATTCACTTTCAATGTCCAATATATCCAAATATTTCTGCTGTTTCCATGGGGTGGGAGAGTAAAGAAAAAAAAAAGTTCCCTTTAACAGCTTCTCTGCCGCTTTCGCTCTTCTTAGGGATACAATGTATCGTCCAGCAATTCAAACAGCTCAGTTCCAGGCAGTTTAAAAAATGTTACTTGACCTGGCTCAGACAAAACTTTCACTCTTCATACTTCCTCCAGCACAATCTTACCCAGTTGCTGGCTTCTTCGTGGTGGCCATTGCTGACCGCTGCTCCACCGCCTTGGGAAAAAGGGGTTTTTCCGGAGAAGGGGGGGGTCTGCGACACCCCCACCTCCCTATCCGACTCCCCTCTCTCTTCAGCTGTCCCTACAGGGCAGCCATATCCCCCTGACCCATCTGGATCGGGGGTACCTCGACGGCTAGCACAGCAGGAATCGCGAGCTGTCGCGAATTCCTGCTGCCCCGAAGCCACGCGAAACCGGAAACCATCTTTTTTCTTCTTCTTCAAGTGTCTGATATTCTTGCAACATTCCATGCCCACCTATTATTTTTATTATCTTTATTATTTTTAAAATAGGAAAATATGTATTGCATTATCCATCCAGGCTATGGTTAATTATGTTGCTCTATATCCATTCAGATTGATGGGGAACTATTTATATAATTGAAGTTTTAGCAAGGTAAATAATATCAGTGGTCTGAAACTGCCTTCCATTCAATTTCAATTTAATTCAGAATAGTGCTGGAATGGACCTTGAATGTTTTCTAGTCCAACCCTCTGCTTAAACAGGAGACCCTATACCATTTCAGATAAGTGGCTGTCTGTCCAGTGTCTTCTTAAAAACCTCCAGTGATGAAGCACCCTCAAATATTGGAATACTGCTATCATGTTACCTCCAGTCCTTCTTTTCTCTAGATTAGCCAAACCCAAATCCAGCAACTGTTCTTCATACATTTTTGTTTCCAGGCCTTTAGTCATCTTAGTTGTTTTTCTCTGAACTTTTTCCAAAGCCTCAACATCTTTTTTGTAACGTGGTAACCAAAACTGGATGCAGTATTCCAGGTGTGGTCTTACCAAGTCTTTATGAAGCAGTACTAATACTTCACCTGGTTTTGATTCTGTGCCTCTGTTTATACAACCAAGGATTATATTAGCTTTTTTGGCTGCTGCCATACACTGCTGATTCATGTTTAAATGATAGTCCACTGGGACTCCAAGGTCCCTCTCACAGTTATTGTTTTTGTTTGGTTTTTATTATTTTAGCACACTTTTATCATAATTCTACAATAAAGGGAAAGTCTCACTCAAGTTGAACTTAACCTTTTTACTAGATGGAATTTACTTTCTGGATATATATTTTTATTTTTCTGTCCACTTGATGCATATGTCCATGTCCTCTCTTGCTATTAATCTCTCTCTGCACATATACTTAAAACAAACATGGTTGGTGCCATTAATCACCAAGCTAAAATCTTTCTTTGTATATAGGTGTATATAGGTTTGTGTGTGCATGTGTGATAGAGAAAAATGTTATGAAAATGATAAAAGGTAGAACGATGGTTTAATTACCAGTTAAATGTATACTAATAAAATAAAGAGTGATAAATATGGCAATAACCCCCATGTTTACATTAAATGTACACTGAGTTATGATGAATTAATCCTAGGATAGGTCAAAGCAACATCTCTTTTTAAAAAACACTCCTCAGATATTTCCGCCTGCATTGCTCTTACATTTTTCTGACAAGTTTTTTTCACAAAAAGAAAAAGGTTAGAAACAGCACTGAGGACACAGAGAGATTTACGATGGATGACATGAGCACATGGACTTCTCATAAAATGTGAATAATTGAGCCATAGCAATCTCACAATAAATCTTCATCTGAAAGAAGCTTTGGTGAGACCTCATCAAGCTGGCAGGATCATTGCAAAAGTAAGGGTGAGGAAAAGAGAGAGAAAGATTCATTTAAAATCACATTGGATACAGATTTTTGAAGGAAAATGTCATCTTGCTTCCCCATCCTATTAGATTCTGCTGTGACTACTGTCTTAAAGAAAGTTGACTTTTTTAAAGGTGGAAACTCTGGATTAAAAAGCAAAGCAAATACTACCCTGATAAACACAGAACAATTCCCTTATTTTATTGCCCTATTTTTCATCTCTTAGAGGTATTTATTTACTGGAATTTATTCCAGGTTTTGAATAGGCCCTTGAGTGAATTCTAACGATATCTCTGTACAAATCTCTAAACTGGCCTTCAGAAGTGTGACGATTCTGTAAAGTATGGGTGTCAAACTTGCCGTGTCACGTTGCTGTCATGTGACATGTTGTGATGTTTTCCCATGCATGGAGCTGCGGTGGGTGTGGCCTTTGCATGACGCATCCAGCCCGCAGGCCACCAGTTTGACACCCTTGTGTGCAGAGGCACACTTTTCAAAGGTTTAAGTGAGAACATAGATTTTTAAGGTCACATTCTCTTGCAATCAGATCAAGTGGTCCTTTCAGGATCTTATTTGGCTGTTTACTTTTTCAGAGATCACTTTTTTTTCCTTTCAGTCCTCCATTTCAGGTTTCATAAAATGTAAGCATTTGCATTTGCATTGACAGATCTTTTTTTTTTTTTTTTTAACAAGGAAACCTTTCAACAGCTTAGCAAATATTGGCTTTCTACCAACAATTCATCTCCCCTCCTTCCTATGAAATCATTATTTTCCTCTTTTCTTTACCAATCTTTTTTTTCTTTCTTTTTTTTCTATTCCCACCTACTACTTTGAGATTGCCAAGTCATCATCGCCTACCACGGATCACAGCAATTTAATGCATCTCTTATCTTCCCTCCATTATTTCAGCAAAGACATGTTGACTTCTGAGATACATTATTTTTAAAGCAAGCTTTTTGTGGCTTTTATCTGTAGCAGGCTCATCTATTGTCACGTCAAGCCTTTTCTCTTGCATTCAGAAATATCACAAAGCAAAGGGAGACCTGAAAATGGGAATTAAAAACCTGGATAAGGAAACTTAAGAAGTCTCCCTGCTTGCAAAGGTTTAAGGGAAGGCTGGGTAGAGCAAATCAAAGCAAGGGCGGATCAGCGTAATGACAAAAATGTAGCCCAAAGGCATCAAGTACAATAATTGATCAGGCCAAAAACTCTGACTTTAGAACAGGGATGGTGGGTGTTCTGCATTTTTGGCCCAATTTCAATATGGCTCAGTGTGGGATTTGATTCCAAAAAGGTATTTAGCAAGGCATGGGAGCACAGATGGAGTATGTGTCTGAAATTTCAGCTGCATCTTTTTCCAGGATCACACAGCGGCTGCCAAGGGCAGTAAACCTGGTAGAAGATGCAGCTGCTTTAAAGCATTCTACGGGTTCTTTTTTTAAAAAAAAAGTTTTATTTTTTTTTTAAGACAAACATAAACAAACACAACATAAAAACCTCAAACCATCTTCCATATATGTACATACAGTGTGTCGGTTGGTTTACAAATTGTTTTGTGCTTCCACTTCGTAGTCTTCAATTAAATTATATTGTATATGTTCTCATATTGTCAATCTAAATACATTAATATCATTGTTAATCGATCATTTGACTATACTATTATTAATTCATGTTTTACAAAATAATCCATATTTTACTTAATTTATTTTATGGTAGTTCATATTTCCATCTCAAATCTATCCTATAATCATTTTGTAGATATAATAAAAAAAAAATACATCTTTATATATTCATTATGTTCTAAAAATCTACATATTTCATAACCATTTTTATTGTCTAACCATTGATAGAATAGATCCCAAATTTTATAAGATTGTTTATCTTCTTGTTCTCTGTTTTCAAATGTCAATCTACTCATTTCAGCACATTCCATTATTTTCTAAATAACTTCCTCCTGTGTTGGTATTTTCTCATTTTTCCAGTTTTTAGCAAATACGATTCTAGCCACTGTTAATACATTTACAATCAAATATTTCAATTCTTTACTATATATTTCAGGTAAAATTTCCAATAAAAATATCTCTGGTTTCAAGTCTATATGCTTTTTTGTCATTTTTTCCAACCATTTGTGGATTTTAGTCCAATATTTTTTGGCATCCGCGCACATCCACCACAAACGGTAATATGAGCCAGGTATCTGATGACATTTTCAACATTTTTCAGACTTGTTCTTGAACATTCTTGCTATTCTTGTTGAGGAAAAATGCCACCTGTAAAACATCTTATACAAATTTTCTTTATATGCTGTTGACATTGTCATTTTATAATTTTGAGACCACAATTTTTGCCATTTCTCTAAATCAATCCCATATCCAAAATTCTTCCCCCAAGCAATCATAGTTTCTTTAACTTGTTCTTCTTCTAGTTTAATTTCTAATAAACATCCATACAATTTTTAATCACCTTTTCATCAGTACCTCTCAAAATCTTATCTAAATCAGTCAATTTATCATAGAAACCTTCTGTTTTTGAATCTTTATCATAACTTGAATGTATTTGCGCATATGAAAACCAATTCATCTTTATACTTTGTTCCCCTAATTTTTGCATAGATTTAAGTTCACCCTTTTCATTCAATATTTCACCATATCTAACTGTTTGTTCCTTTTTGTATATTATAGAATAAGAAAATGCTTCAATAGTCGATAGCCAGACCGGAATTTTCAAATAACATTGCCTTTTAGTCTTCTCCCAATTTAACCACAGAGACTCCCGTATATAATGTCTTCTAAAATACCCCTGTGTTTTAGTTCCTTCATACTATAAAAAAGCATGCCATCCCAACAACAGATCATGTCCTTCTAGTGTCAACAATCTAGCATTTCTTAATGTTATCCATTCCTTGACCCACATCGAATTTGTAGCTTGGTAGTACAACTCCCAATTAGGCAAACCAAATCCTCCTCTTATTCTAGCATCTTGCAAAAGTTTTAATTTTATTCTCGCTTTCTTACCTTGCCATATATATTTCAACACAATTTTATTTAAATCTTCAAAATAGTCTTTTCCAAGCCTAATTGGAATTGTTTGGAACAAATATAAAATTCTGGGTAATATATTCATCTTGATTGTTGATATTCTCCCTATTAATGACAGTTGTAAATTTTCCCATTTTGCCAAATCTAAAGCTATCTGCTGCTTAAGTTTAATACAGTTATTCTCTTTTAGTGTACTACATCTTGCTGTCAAATGTATCTCCAAGTACTTGATCTTATTTGTGACCTTGATTTTCAATACATCCGCTAAGTCTTCCTTTTTGTCTTGATAACATATTCTTTATCAAAATCTTTGTTTTGTCTTTATTTATTTTCAAACCAGCCACCTTCCCATATACATCTATCTTTTCTATCAATTTTAATGCTGTTTCTAGTGGGTCTTTTAAAATAAAAACCAGATCATCTGCGAATGCTTGAAACTTAAATTCTTCCTTTTTAATTTTCATCCCTTTTATATCCTTTTCTTCTCTAATATTTCTATTTAGCACTTCCAAGGTTAACACAAACAACAAAGCTGACAGTGGGCACCCTTGTCTTGTTCCTTTTCTTATATCGATAGAGTCTGTCAGTTCTCCCTCTATCATTACCTTTGCCGTTTGGTTATGATATATAGCTTCTATTGCTTGGATGAATTTTTTACCAAAGCCCATCTGTTCCAGCTGAATGAATGAATCGCCAATTCACATTGTCAAATGCTTTCTGTGCCTCTAAAAATATCAAAGCCATTTGTTTTTCAGGGTGTGCCTCGTAGTATTCCAAAGTGTCCAAGATTACTCTCATATTGTCTTTAATTTGTCTCTTTGGCAGAAATCCATTTTGATCAGGATGAATAAAATTATTTAGGTATTTTTTAAGTCTTTCTGCCAATATTGAAGCAAAAATTTTATAATCTGCGTTTAGTAGGGAAATAGGCCTATAGTTCTTGATTTGTAATGGGTCACAGCAAATTGGCTGTGGTGAGTTGACTGTTGCAAGTTAGTCATAGCAAGTTGACTGTGGCAAGTCGTCCCATTCTGTGTCCAGCCTTAGTTCAGCTCATTCGTGGGTTTGTGTTCTTCACTTAGCAGCCCAGACAGGAAGGTGAACACCATCCCCACTTTTCCCTTATCCAAAAAGGTGGGCTTAGAATCTCAATGCTGCCTTTGCACTTGATTGCAGAGAACCATAAATTTTTCTGGGTCAATAACTATAGCACTTAGACTTATACACCACTTCATAGTGCTTTACAGCCCTCTCTAAGCTGTTTACAGAGTCAGAATATTTCCCCCAACAGTCTGGGTCCTCATTTTTCCCACCTTGGAAGGATGGAAGGCTGAGTCAACCTTGAGCCGGTCAGGATCGAACTCCTGGCAGAGTTAGCCTCTAATATTGCATTCTAACCACTGCACCACCACGGCTCTTAACTATGCATACTCATACAATGTATTCTTTTTAATGCCAGCAAAACTGCATAAAATATGCAGTGCTCGAATGGTATTTCTAGTTACCAAAGATTATCTGTGATTATCTAATGAACACACATGGTATCCACCCAGTTACTTTCCAGATAATGTCCAAGCTATAAAATATTTGTTATTCAGTATGGAGGAATTAAATTCACTTCTTCCCAGTAAAATATTAGGTTTTTTTCTCCAGTCTGGGTATTAGAGAAAAAGTCATTTACTTTCAGCACAAGACACAAACATCTGGATCTGAGCTGTATGTGGTAACAAAGTAATTACATTTCTACAACTATTACTAGCATGTCATGCAAAGACAGCACTGCATGAAAGGTTTATGTATGCACATCTTGAGTAAAGTATGTGCAACCTATTGATCAATTCCAGAAGGCTAAGGAGGCTACTCTGATGAGCAAGTAGAAAAAGATCTTGAGTACCTTAAAGATTAAAGGCTCCATTATTATGCCATAAACTTATCACTCACTTCATCAGCCCTGCTTTGTTACTGTGAGTATTTGCTGATGACTTGAGTACAATGCAGAAGCCACAATGTGCTGTTTTCAGCAGAAGAGAAAAGACAGTTGCTTGTCTTCCCTAATGTGAAAATCTGTTGCCTAAGCAAATCTGCTTCATTTAAAAAAAAATATTATTTTTTTTGGAAATGCAGCTTTTGGCCACAATAGGTTCCATCTGCTTCTCTGAGTCATGTTGTTCTTTTTTATGAAATGATTAAAAAAATCCTTTATGAATCTTTTGGGGAATGTTCTCAAATGTTTGTGCTTCCAATGATGTTTCATACTTCACTAGCAGAGGGTACTTCAGGCAGAGGGTAGTGGGGTGGGCAGCATCAGCTCTGCCCATCTTGTTGAAAGGTGGCATCTTTAAAATCAAATCTAAAGAGTAAAGAATATTTCAACTCCAAGGTGGCAAGGGATTCTCATTTCCTTCCTTCTTATTCTGTGACAAGAAGTTGGCATGACGTCTCCCTAGCAGTAATGTCCACTGTTGTGTTCGGCGATCGGAAGAACTGCTCAGAGCCTGGATCTGCTCAACTGTTTAGTGCATGGTGAGTATAGCAACAAGGTAACTGAACAAGCATGCTCCTTGCTGGTGGGCATCCTAATTATATTAGCTGCCTGACCCGCTATTGTCCAATGGCTACAACTAAAACTCCCGTGCTGCTTTGTTACAGGTTACTGTGCATTTGCACCTACACAGACACAACATCCACCTTCCGGAATCAATGCAGAGGTGGTATTCAGCAGGTTCTGACCAGTTCTGGAGAACCAGTAGCGGAAATCTTGAGTAGTTTGGAGAACCGGCAAATACCACCTCTGACTGGAGATTTTACAGTATCCTTCCCCTGCCACGCCCACCAAGCCACCCCCACAGAACTGGTAGTAGACAAATTTGAATTCCCACCACGGAATGTCAACCAAGAACATGACTTTCCAAATGCATAGGATTAGAAATACTTTCAACTTCCTTTCCCCTTTCTGAGGCTTTTTCCCCTGAGGTCACATTTTAAGTAAGTAAGTCTTGAGGAATTTTTTTTGGGGGGGAGGGGGCAAGGCATCCACATCCAACCATAATACAATTGAGGAGAATATTTGTAGTTCAGAGTTGAAATGAGGGGTTCTGAGTGCTCTCTGAGCTTGCTTGTTTTCTTGCAGATGTTTCATTACCCTAAGTAGGTAACATCATCAGTGCTAGTAAGGAGTGGAGTCTGCTCTCAAGCACTGATAATGTTACCTAGTTATGAAACGTCTGCAAGAAAACAAGCTCAGAGAGTACCAAGGAACCCTCTTAAGACAATTGATAGAAAAGAGTTGTAAAGATGTTCTTTCTATACCTTAACAAAAACAAGCTTGAGTGAGGGGTTGGACTAGATGACCTACAAGATATCTTCCAACTCTGTTCATCTGTTATCTGTTAATGCATCTAGTATGATGTCAGTTCATATTTTCTAATATTTTGATACATAACTGGAGGATTGAAGTGATAATATTACTGTCAAACTCCAGGGAATGCCTTAGAGGTAGAAATATTTCAATATCACCAAAATGTGCATTGCAGTTATAGGATCATTCATCCAGGAAATGCTCATGTGTCTGGGAATTTACCTCAGAATCTATAGGACAATGCCACATTTGAAGTGAAATTGACCTGCATAGAAATTGCTTATAGAGTTGTTATTCTGTTAAGGGGTGGCACAACTTTGAGAGAAATATTTCTCTGCGCAAAGCAATGGATGTGGAATGGCTTGGACCTTGATGTCAGCACACTTGGAAATATCAGAAATTCTCAAGGGCAGATGGGTTCTTTTTCTTGCTAGGAGTCAGGGAAACATGTTTCAGCATGGAATTCAACTAGGGAGCTTACAATTTTTTCTTGTGTAGTTTATGATAAACAGCAGCCCTTGGAAAACAGCTCTTCCTATGTGGGAAATACCTCTTGAATCTTGATTGTGCAAACAAATTCTTTCTGGGAATCAAGTTCTTTATCTGAGACACACGACTTTCTTAATGCACGTTAAGGATAGTTAATGCTATTGTGAACTCTTTCCAAGGTCAGTAGATCCTACAAAGACTGCTCAGAGTCCTGCCAGTCTGTGTAGATTATATCACATATCAGAATTCATCACTTGGAAGAGAGTACTTTGGTTTTTTTTTCCTCTCTGTACACTAAGATATTTTCCTTGGTCTCAGTACCTACCATAACTATTCAGAAAGCTGCCAGTGAAAAATCTTATATACTTTCTCATCATTCCTGCTTGAAGAATTCATGCTCATTTTGCAACTATTTAAAATTTCTGTTTGCTTCTTTAAAAAGATATTTGAATTATTTGTTTCTTGTGGTGAGAAATAAATGGAATTTGGTCAGCCATTAAGTTGCTAGGACCTCTGTCTCCACATCTGGCAGCAAGAATAAATAAGTATAACCTCATTCTCTGGATAAATTTGTGATTGACAGTCTCTCACAAATGTGTAGTCCTTTGTTATACTAAATTAGATTGGAGCAACTGAGAAAAAAAAACTGAAGCCATCACTTTGTATTCAGAATCACCAGGTATAAATTTTCTACTCTGTGATGCTGAATTTTTCATATTGGACATCAATGTCACTTTCCATAATAATGTTGAACAGGCCTCTTCTCTTCAATCTTTATTTTGGATTGGAATGAGGCTTAGTGTCAATTGGATGAAAATATTGCCAGATTATTAGTTTATGGTTGATTTATGTTCTTTTTCAAAAAGTACTTCAGCAAGAGGACTGTGTACCACTTAGAAAGCAGCTCTCAGCTTCTAGGATCAGGGGTGGGATTCTACAGGTTTGTACCTATTCTCTAGAACCAGTTGTTAACATTCTAAGCAGTTCAGAGAACTGGTTGTAAGAAGAAATTACTGGCCTAATCCTGTAAGGAAGGCAGGCAGGAAACATTCTGGTGTTGTTACAGAAACTGCCTCTCCGTTGACCCTTATTGCATTCTTAGCAGGACTAGACTTCCTGTCTCTGGAACTTCTCTGGAGTTTTTTTTCCCTCCTTTGCTGGTGCTTTGCTTGTGTGGAGTGACCATTCAAAGTTACAATGGCACTGAAGAAAGTGACTTATGACCGCTTTTCATACTTATGACTGTTGCAGCATCTCCACAGTCGTGAGAGGCCAGGCGAGGAGATGTGTGCCTTGATGTGAGTGTTATTGAGTTGGCCACACCCAGCCAGTCACATGACCAAGCCATGCCCACCAACTAAGACATGCCCACAGAACCGGTTGTTAAAAAATTTGAATCCCACCCCTGTCTAGGATCCATCCAAACTAGCAATAGCAATAGCACTTAGGCTTATATACTGCTTCATACTGCTTTGCAGACCTCTCTAAGTGATTTACAGAGTCAGCATATTGCCCTCAACAATCTGGGTCCTCGTTTTACCCGACCTCAGAAGGATGGAAGGCTGAGTTAACTGTGAGCCCATGAGAATCGAACTGTCAAACTGCTGGTAGTGAGCAGTCAGCAGAAATAGCCTGAAGTACTGCATTCTAACCACTGTGCCATCACATCTCTATGTTTGAGAATAAAATCAACTTATTTCTAGCTCATCCCTAATAGAATTGAGGCTGCAATAAAACAAGTATTTCCCTTAAAATGCTGCAGTTTATTGGAGGTCCCTGTCAAGGATCTGGTTTTCTTACCTATCAGACCATTCCTTTACACAAAGGACATGCCCAGGCTTGTACCTGGACTGAAACTTTTCAAATCCACATCTTAGGTTGATTTTCCTATGACTCAACTTTGTGCTAGGCACACATTATAGAAATCACTTGAAAATTACCTGATCCTCAATCTGAATTCCCCATTTCCCATTCCCCTTTAAAAAAAAAAAACCCATTTGGTGAACTCATAGTTCTTCAAGAGGCTGGTGAAATAAAGATTATGCTTGGCTGTTGACTCTCAGGGCCTGGAAAGCTCAAATTAATCTATAATTATGAAGTTCCTAAAGTTTGTGTATGGGGGTCGGAGGTTGCTTAAGGTATAAAAGAAATTTGGTGATACTTGACGTTTTGAAAAAAAAGAGTGTTATTGAAGAGTGTTCCATTAGAAGGCACAAGGAAATGGAAGGAAAAGGTAGTGAGGAAATACAATCTTGGTTATAAGTGACAAGAGGAAATACAGTGCAAGAAGAGGACACCCATTACAGGTGAAGGGGAATAGGAAATGTATTCACAATCTCTTCTTCTACTCCCTCTCTTCTCAGCTTGAGAGGCAAGTTTCAGATTCCTGGAGTCTTTGGGCTCAGGCTAATGCTCTTAAATGCCAAATCTAGCTATAATGAAGCTATAACAAAGTTAATCTGCAACTTAATCCTTGTTGAACAGGGGATGATCAGCTATACCATACAATATTTGGGGGAGGTTGGTGGGGCAGCAGCTATAAAGTTCTCTGGACAAAACAGATTGTCTGGATCATGTTCATTCAGGGTTTAGACTTGGGCATGGGATGAAAACTGTATTGCTTGCTCTTGTCAATGACCTAAAGTGTTACCTCTAAGCGCATCCTTATTGGACCTGCTAGAACTCTCTTTTTTTTTTTAAACAAATTTTATTAATTTTACAAAAAACAATACACAATCCAGGCATAACAACTTGAAAAATCTTTTCTAAAATAATAATAATAATAATAATAATAATAATAATAATAATAATAATAATAATAATAATAATAATTAAAGAAGAAAGCCAATAGAACAAATAAAATAACCCCAAATTGTAATATCAATATTTACATTATCTATTTAACTTCATATCTTATCTAGACTTCTCTTTTTATCCAAATTATATTTCTTGCTTATTAAAATTTTATTGCCTTTCATAAACATACAAAACACAAAACATAAACAAAACTAAAACATCTTTTCTGAAGGCTGCCTGATCCTAGGTTGAAACTCTTCACACAGACACAAATTCAAACATCATATTCACTTTATATATCCTTCCATATCTTATTATCATTTTCTTTTTTAAAAAAAAAAAACCAATTTTATCAATTTTACAAAAACAGTGCACAAACAATCAAGGCATAACAGCTTATAAATTCTTTTCTATAATAATAATAATAATAATAATAATAATAATAATAATAATAATAATAATATCAATATTTACTTTATCTATTTAACTTCATATCTTATCCCAGCTTCTCCTTTTCATCCAAATTATTTCTTGTTAATTAAAATTTTATTGCCTTTTATCAATATACAAAAAAAAAACATAACAAAACCTTTATATATCCTTCCATATCTTATTACCATTTTCAATAACATTCTTTGTCTGTTCTATTTCCAACTATCCATTCATCTTTTTTCTTTTACTATACTTCTCTTATACACTAATTGGAATGACGCCTTTAACTCATTACCCTAACTTAAAAGTACTTCATATAACACTGAATTTATCTTGGGATTCTGTTTAGTAGATTCTAAAATTACACAGTAAATTTTATACTCTAAATACACATATAAAAACACAATCTTATATACCTTCCAGAATCCCCCTTTTATCCTTAATTAAATTCACCCATTGTCTCGAAATAAACTTTTTTTCTTTAGATCTTGCTTCCCACCATTAAGGCTTCTCCTCCCCCCCTTTCTCTCTTGCTTATTCTTCTCCTTGCCCTTTTTACCCCTTTGTCTCTCCTTCTCCCTTTTCTTACTCCCTTTCCTTTGCTTTCTAACCTTGCATCCACCTTTCCTCTCATTTTTCTCTTTTTTGGTTGTTTTTTCAAATCTTAAAATCCCCTTTTTCTTATCCTCTTTCTCCTCCTCCCCGGAAAAAACGCATTGTTCATCAAAGATGGCTTCTTGTTCCTCTTCTTCTTTGTTCTGCTGCGTAATCAACTTTTCATAAGTACATAACGCCATTTCTAAAAATTGAAATAAAGTGCCCAAAGTATCTTTTCCATCTTGTTCTTCCTTTTTATATTTTTGATATTCAGTCCTTAGTTCATCCACAAGCGATGCCATCCTGAAAAAAGAAACTTTCCCCAAAACAATCAACCAAGTATTTTTAATCAAAAATAATTCAAAAAAAGTTCCAAAAGTTAATACTTTTCTTCCTTCTTCTCTTTCTCTTTCTGGGGTTACTGTTTAATCAAAGAGGTCCAATTACCATATATCTTTCTTTGAGATTCTAGGCAATCTCCTCCTTTTTCCACTTCTGCTCCATTTTTTTTCCCTCTCCCTTCCCACTTGCAACATCAATTTTTAAATGATCAGAAATCCATACCTCTAATAAGGGTTTTTTGTCCCTTAACTTCAACTTTCAGAATAGTTCACCTTCAGTGCCCAAACAAATTTCAAATCTTCATCTGCTGTTTCCATGGGGTATGAGAGTGAAGAGAAAAAAAAAAGTTCCCTTTAACAGCTTCTCTACCGCTTTCGATCTTCTTAGGGATACAATATATCCTCCAGCAATTCAGACAGCTCAGTTCCAGCGAGTTTAAAAGATGTTGATTGACCCGGCTCAGCCAGCACTTTCACTTTTCTTGCTTCCTCCAGCACAATCTTATCCGGTTGCAGGCTTCTTCGTGGCAGCCATTGCTGACCGCCGCTCCACCACCTTGGGAAAAAGGGATTTTTCCAGACGAGGAGGGGGTCTGCGACACCCCCAACCCCCTGTCCAGCTCCCCTCTCTCTTCGGCTGTCTCTACAGGGCAGCCATATCTCCCTGACCCATTTGGATCGGGGGTACCTCGGCGGCAAGCGCAGCAGGAATCGCGAATGGTCGCAAATTCCTGCTGCCACCGAAGCCACGCGGAACCGGAAACCTGACCTGCTAGATCTCTTGACAGCTTTCAGAACCATCCAATATGGTATACTTCTGGACTATTTGCAAGGGTTGGTAGGGGAGAAGTGTTCTGTGGTCTCCTGAGTGGGTGGATCCAGCTGATTTTGTGGCATGAGTGGGAGTAATCCCAATTTAGGATACCCAAAAGGATTGACCCGCTCCCCCATTCTATTGAATACACACACACACACTCTCTCTCACACAGAGGTTAGTGGGGTGGGGAGGGAATGGGATTTTGCAGTAACCTTCCCCTACCATGCCCACTAAGCCACACCCACCAAGCCACACGCACCAAGCCACGCCATGCCCACAGAACTGGTAGAAACTTTTTTTTAATCCCACCACTGTCTTCATTATAGGATGATGAGAATGACTATCCTTCATGATCATGATGATCCTCATTGTTTTCATCATCATCATCATCATCTTAGGCAAAAGTGTACAATAAAGAGTAAGGATTTAAATGGGGTGCAATCAATTCCTCATGGGGTACAAGCGGCCTATGTCTTGCTTATATAGCACCACAGCACTCCTCCCCTTCCCAGCTTCCAACAAGCAAAGTCGATGGGGAAACTGGCATGAAGTGACAAGCTCCAGGCAATTTGCAAACAGGCTCTGAAGCACTGATCTCCTCAATCGGCAACTTGAGAGCTGCCTGGGATCAGCAACTTCCTGCTGGCTTCCCCATTTATTTTGCTTCTTGAAGACCAACTGTTAAGTTTGGAGCATGGGTCCGAATAATGGAGACAAGCCGGTAGAAACAGTGAACTTCAAACTCTTTATTTACATGGTGTGACAACTCAAACTCGATGGCTGCTATAGCGTTCTTTATATAGGCAACTTATTAACTATTCAACCAATAGCAATCCGGGAGCGCTAGCTCCGTTAACCAATGAGAATGGCCTGTTAATGGCCAATCAGGTACTCCTGAACGGACCAATCCAATCTTGCCATTAACAGCCAATCAGAAGTGCAGGGCCAGAAGCCTGCACTTGACTTCAAGCTCAAGATAACTTTATTTAATATTGTTCATTCACAACACCCCTTTCCCCCGGATTCTGCTTACGGGGCGCGGTCACATAGTCCTTGAGGTAGGACGATTGTTTTATCAGTCTTTTTGATTTCTGCAGAGTGCCTGGCAATTGGCTGCACTTTTGCTGAGGTAGATCGTTGTTTAACAACAGGGGTGCCCCTGGTTCAGAGTTCGCATTTCCGTCGTCACCAATATCTTCGGCAACTCCCTGAGGTGAACTTACTCCCATCCCTGGTTCCTGTTCCTGCGTTTCAGTTCCGTTATCAATCCCTTCGAAAAGATTTTCCTCTAGTTGAAATTCGTCTTCCTCTGTATCTCCCCCCCCCATCAGTTTGGTCATAAGGGAGTTCGGAATTGCGTGACTGCAGCCGTGATTGTAGTTGATCTATGTGGCGCTTTCAAAGTCTATCGTCAGGACACTGTACAAGGTATGATCTTGGGCTGGTTACGCGGATTACGGTCACTTCTACCCACAGCGGATCGCCTGATAAGTTTTTAGTGAATACTAAATCACCTACCTGGAAGATACGGCATCGGCCGCTGGATCCGAGTGGTTTTTCCGGTTCATAAGCTGGGTGTAACCAGTTGAGGTGGGAGCGGAGCTTTCGTCCCATTAGCAGCTCGGCGGGAGTTTTGTTGGTGACGCTGTGAGATGTGATGTGCTGTAGAAAAAGGATTCAGTTGATTTTCTCGTCGATGTTGTCGTAGTCTATTTTTTGTAGCGTTCTCATGACAAATTGTACCATGCGCTCAGCCCTACCGTTGGCCACAGGGTGTGCAGGTGAAGTGAGCGCATGTCGGATACCGCAGTCAGCTAGGTACTGTTCAAAAGACAGCATGGTAAATTGGGGCCCATTGTTGGATACCAGAACGTCTGGTAATCCGTGGGTTGCAAACAGTCTTTCCAGTCTTTTGATGACCGCTTTGGTGGTCGTATTCCTCATTCGGTGAATCTCGAGCCAATTCGAGTAGGCATCGACGGTTAACAAGAATGAGTGGCCTTTGGTCGGCCCAGCAAATCCAGGTGGTTGCGGGACCAGGGTCCCCGCGGCATCTCCCATTCGGTTGGGGTTGCCTTTGGTGGAGCATTGCTTACTTCTTGGCATCTCTGGCAAGTTTTAACCCACGATTCAATTTGTCTGTCTATACCTGGCCACCACGCATAGCTACGTGCGAGACCCTTCATGCGCACGATGCCAGGGTGGCCATCGTGCAAGGTTTTTAGCAGTGCCTGTAGAAGTCGTTCTGGGATAATGATTCTATCGCCCCAGATGATACAGCCCTTTTGTGAGAACAACTCTGTTTGATGACTTTTGAATGGTGCAAAGTCATCTGGTACTTGGTCCGATGGCCATCCGTGTTCCATGTGAGGACTCGTGCTAAGATGAGGTCGTGTTTTGTTTCTCTGGCGATGTCATGGGCAGTTAATGGCGGCGTATGGAGTGTCTCGATCTGCAACGTTGTCATCGTTGGTGCAGGATCATTGATTGTTTCTGGGAGCAGTACACGGCTCAATGCGTCAGAGTGGGGAATGGCTTTACCAGGGCGATATTGCAGCTGATAATTGTAGGCAGCCAAGAATTCTGACCAGCGGGTCATCCTGGGAGAAAGTATGTAGGGAGTTGGCTTATCCCAGCGATTATCCCCAGCAACAGTGTGTGGTCAGTTACTATAGTAAAAGCCCGGCCGTACACGTACTCATGGAATCTTTTAACAGCCGATACAATTGCCAGGGCTTCTTTATCAATCTGGCTATAATTTCGCTCAGTTCTCAAGAGCGTTTTTGAAAAGTAAGCAACAGGGGCTTCGCTACCATTTGGCAATACATGGCTCAAAATGGCACCCACTCCAAAAGGTGATGCATCACATGTGATATTCAACAGTAAAGTCTCATTGTACTGCATTAGCACAGCGTCAGAAGTCAGTAGTTGTTTTACATTATGGAACGCCTGCTCTTCTCTGTGACCCCATACCCAAATTGCTTTTTTATGTTGTAGGCGATGTAAAGGTTCATTGACAGTCGCCTTGTGTGGCAAGAATACGTTATAGAAATTGATGAGGCCTAAGAACGCCTGGAGGTCGGCTTTGTTTCGGAGTCTGGGAGTGTTTTTTATTGCTCTCAATTTGCTATCGGTAGGGTGAATACCCTGACTGTCAATCAAGTACCCTAAAAATTCAACATGATCTGTACACAGCTTGCACTTATTTTTCTTCACTTTCAGGCCTGCTTCTTGGAATTCTTGTAAAACCAGTCTTAAACGATCCTGTAAAATTTTTGGAGTGGGGGCAGCAATAAGCACATCGTCAAAATAGGGGACAACGCCTTTGATCCCCTGCAATAGTCTCTCCATTAAGCTCTGAAAGATCCCTGGGGCTATGCTGACTCCGAATTGAAGCCGCATACACTTAAAGGCACCTCAGTGTGTTACGATAGTCTGTGCCTATGCTGTTTTTTTGTCAACTGGCAGTTGCTGATAAGCCTGAGCTAAGTCTAATTTAGCGAAGACTTTTCCGGCCCCCAGGGAATGGAGGAGGTGTTGCACCACTGGCACCGGATATGGATTTTGTTGCAGGGCGTGGTTTAGGGTGGCTGGATAGTCCCCACAAATTCGAATGGAGCCGTCCGGCTTAATTGGGGTCACGATTGGTGTTTCCCATGGGGAGTGGTCGGTTGGCTTTAAAACTCCCTGGGCTATCAACTTATCAAGCTGTTTGTCGATTTTTGGCTTTAGAGTGAACAGGACTCGACGAGGCTTAAGGCGGATGGAAGCTATCTTTGGATTAAGGCTAAAGGATATCGGGGTCCCCTTGGACTCACCTAGCTTTTCCGCGAATACGTCCCTGAATTCATGGGCGAGGTCCTCCTCCCAGTCACTGCCACCGATTCGGTTAATGCCTGCTACTTCAATGCCGAGTGGTGCGAACCATTGCAGGCCTAACAGACTAGGCCGGTCCTTATCGATCACCGTTATGGGTAAGTACGCCGTGTGGTTCTTGAATGCGTCCCGGACTCTACTGGATCCTACGACTGGAATCTGGTTCCCCTGGTAGTCCTTTAACACGAGCCGTTGGAATTGAAGGTCTTGGCGCCAGATAATGGGGATGAGTTGCTTGAGGGTCTTCCAGGAGACCATTGAAAGAGACGATCCCGAGTCAACTTCCATTTGGCAAGGCTGATTTTCGATGTCCACTTTGACTCGAATTTTCTTGGCATCCAGTGAAGAGGCATGGCCGATAGTGAGTGTTTGGTGAGTCTCTCCCTGTCTCATTGGGCGATTCACGGGTCGGTTTCTGTAGGAGTGGTTTGCTGGTTATCGCCTTACAGGATGATTTCCTGTCGATTGGTGGAGATTGGTACCCTTCGAGGTCTGGCTGGGTCCGAGGAGACTTCTGCAGACCCGTCCAATGTGGCCTCGTTTCCCGCATTCGTGGCAGAGCGCGTCGCGGAATTTGCAATTGGAACGGTAATGGTTGGCCCCGCAGCCAGCGCACGGTTGCTGGTGTTGTGAATGAATAATGCCAAATAAAGTTATCTTGAGCTTGAAGTCAAGTGCAGGGTTCTGGCCCTGCACTTTTGATTGGCTGTTAATGGCAGGATCGGATTGGTCCGTTCAGGAGCATCTGATTGGCCATTAACAGGCCATTCTCATTGCTTAACGGAGCTAGTGCTCCAGGATTGGTTGAATAGTTAATAAGTTGCCTATATAAGGAAGGCTATAGCAACCCTCCAGTTTGAGCTGTCACACCATGTAAATAAAGAGTTTGAAGTTCACTGTTTCTTCTGGCTCGTCTCCATTATTCGCATCCATGCTCCAGACTTAACACTGGCGACGAAGGTGGGATTGGATGACATCAGAGCCAACGACGAAGACAACTAAGCACATGGCTGAAGCGCACAATGGTGGAACCATGTCCGGCGGTGCAGTACCACCCACTACGTTCGATCCAGCTCAAGAGGACTCGGAGTCCTACATGGACCGTTTCCAAATGATTTTGGAAATGAATAATCTGAAGGATGCCACAACCAGGAAGAAACGGGCGTTATTCCTAACGCACTGCGGCCCGACGGTATTCAAAATGGCTAAGGCATTAGTGAAACCGGCTGAAGTGAAGGCCATGGACTTGGACGTCCTTGAACCGCTACTAAGGGCCCACTACGTGCTGACCGTTCCAATGCTCGTAAGATGATACAAGTTCTATCAAAGAAACCAGCAGAAAGGAGAAAGCGTTGCCGATTTCGTTGCAGACCTCCGGAACTTGGGAGTCCCTTGCGATTTCACCGACCTAGAGGAGGCTTTGAGAGACCGAGTAGTTCTCGGGTTAGACGCTCAAAACATACAGAGCAAAATAATGGCAAAGGGTGACATCACCCTTAAAGACGCCATAGCTGAAGCTACAGCAGCGGAGGCGACCAAGAAGTCGGCTGCCCAACTACGCCGAAATTGCGCTCCAGCACACCAACCGGCCAGCGAAGTTTCACCTAAGGCAGAAGGGCAGCTGCAGATGACCCACCATGAGGACCTCTCTTCGTCATCAGACAGCGACGAAGAAGAGGTCCATTGCCTGTGGTCCGATCGGGACTGTTACCCGAAGTCCCAGCAACCGTGCGCTGGCTGCGGCGCCAACCATTACCGCTCCGATTGCAAATTCCGTGACGCGCTTTGCCATGAGTGCGGGAAATGAGGCCACATCGGACGGGTCTGCAGAAGTCTCCTCGGACCCAGCCAGACCGCAAAGGGTACCAATCTCTGCCAATCGACAGGGAATCTCCCTGTAAGGTGAGAACCAGCAAACCACTCCTACAGAAACCGACCCGTGAATCGCCTAACGAGATGGGAAGAGACTCACCAAACACTCACTATCGGCCACGCCTCTTGACTAGACACTAAGAAAATTCAGGTCAAAGTGGACATCGAAAGTCAACCTTGCCAAATGGAAGTTGACTCGGGGTCGTCTCTGTCAATGGTCTCCTCGAAGATCCTCAAGCAACTCATCCCCACTATCCGGCGCCAAGACCTTCAATTCCAACGGCTCATGTTAAAGGACTACCAGGGGAACCGTATTCCAGTCGTAGGATCCAGTAGAGTCCAGGTTGCATTCAAGAACCGCACGGCGTACTTACCCCTGACGGTGATCGACAAGGACCGGCCGAGCCTGTTAGGTCTGCAATGGTTCGCACCACTCGGCATTGAAGTGGCAGGCATTAACCGAATCGGCGGCAGTGACTGGGAGGAGGACCTCGCCCACAAATTCAGGGACGTCTTCGCGGAAAAGCTAGGCGAGTACAAGGGGACCCCGATATCCTTTAGCCTTAATCCAAAGATAGCTCCCATCCGCCTTAAGCCTCGTCGAGTCCCGTTCGCTCTAAAGCCAAAAATTGACGAACAGCTTGATAAGTTGATAGCCCAGGGAGTTTTAAAGCCAACCGACCACTCCCCATGGGAAACACCAATCGTGACCCCAATTAAGCCAGACGGCTCCATTCGAATTTGTGGGGACTATTGAGCCACCCTAAACCACGCCCTGCAACAAAATCCATATCCGGATGGGGGGCGGAAAAGTCTTCGCTAAACTAGACTTAGCTCAGGCTTATCAGCAACTGCCGGTTGACAAAAAAACGGCACAGGCACAGACTATTGTAACACACCGAGGTGCCTTGAAGTGTACACGGCTCCAATTCAGAGTCAGCGTAGTCCTGGGGATCTTTCAGAGCCTAATGGAGAGACTATTGCAGGGGATCAAAGGCGTTGTCCCCTATTTTGACAATGTGCTCATTGCTGCTCCCACTCCAAAAATTTTACGGGATCGTTTTAAACTGGTTTTACAAAAATTCCAAGAAGCAGGCCTGAAAGTGAAGAAAAATAAGTGCAAGCTGTGTACAGATCGTGTTGAATTTTTAGGGTACTTGATTGACAGTCAGGGTATTCACCCTACCAATAGCAAATTGAGACCAATAAAAAACACTCGCAGACCCCGGAACAAAGCCGACCTCCATGCGTTCTTAGGCCTCATCAATTTCTATAATGTATTCTTGCCACACAAGGCGACTGTCGCTGAACCTTTACATCGCCCACTACATAAAAAAGTAATTTGGGTATGGGGTCACAGAGAAGAGCAGGCGTTCCATAATGTAAAACAACTACTGACTTCTGACTCCGTACTAATGCAGTACAATGAGACCTTGCCGTTAAATATCACATGTGATGCATCGCCTTTTGGAGTGGGCGCCATTTTGAGCCATGTATTACCTAATGGTAGCGAAGCCCCTGTTGCTTAGTTTTCAAAAACGCTCTCGAAAACTGAGTGAAATTACACGCAGATCGATAAAGAGGCCCTGGCAATTGTATCAGCTGTTAAAAGATTCCATGAGTACGTGTATGGCCGGGGTTTTACCATTGTAACTGACCACAAACCATTGCTGGGGATCATCGCTGGGGACAAGCCAACTCCCTACAT
Organism: Hydrophis major; assembly: GCA_033807585.1. Classification (NCBI taxonomy): domain Eukaryota; kingdom Metazoa; phylum Chordata; class Lepidosauria; order Squamata; family Elapidae; genus Hydrophis; species Hydrophis major. The sequence continues at coordinate 151,929,206 of CM066328.1, read as the reverse complement.
ACTTTCTCCCAGGATGACCCGCTGGTCAGAATTCTTGGTTGCCTACAATTATCAGCTGCAATATCGTCCCGGTAAAGCCATTCCCCAAGCCGACGCGTTTAGCCGTGCACCGCTCCCTGAAACCATCAATGATGACAACGTTGCAGATCGAGACACTCCATACGCCGCCATTAACTGCCCAAGACATCGCGAGAGAAACAAAACGCGACCCCATCTTCGCACGAGTCCTCACATGGGTGGAACGTGGATGGCCATTGGACCAAGTACCAGACGACTTTGCACCATTCAAAAGCCGTCAAACAGAGTTGTTCTCGCAGAAGGGCTGTATCATCTGGGGTGATAGAGTCGTTATCCCAGAACGACTCCAACAGGCACTGCTAAGAACCTTGCACGATGGCCACCCTGGCATTGTGTGAATGAAGGGTCTCGCACGAAGCTACGCGTGGTGGCCAGGCATCGACGGACAAATCGAATCGTGGGTTAAAACTTGCCAGAGATGCCAAGAAGTAAGCAACGCTCCACCAAAGGCAACCCCAACCAAATGGGAGATGCCGCGGGGACCCTGGTCCCGCATCCATCTGGACTTTGCTGGGCCGACCAAAGGCCACATGTTTTTGCTAACCGTTGACGCCTACTCGAATTGGCTCGAGATTCACCGAATGAGGAATACGACCACCGAAGTGGTCATCAAAAGACTGGAAAGACTGTTTGCAACCCACGGATTACCAGACGTTCTGGTATCCGACAACGGGCCCCAATTTACCGCGCTGTCTTTTGAACAGTACCTAGCTGACCGCGGTATCCGACATGCGCTTACTTCACCTGCTCACCCTGCGGCCAACGGTAGGGCTGAGCGCATGGTACAATTCATCAAAAGGACTCTACAAAAGATAGACTATGACAACATCGACGAGAAAATCAACCAAATCCTTTTCCTACAGCACAGCGTCACCAACAAAACTTCCACCGAGCTGCTAATGGGACGAAAGCTCCGCTCCCACCTCGATCGGTTACACCCAGCCTACGAACCAGAAAAGCCACTCAGATTCAGCGGCCAATGCCGTACCTTCCAGGTAGGCGATTTAGTATTCACTAAAAACCTATCGGGCGATCCGCTGTGGGTAAAAGCGACCGTAATCCACGTAACCGGCCCAAGATCATACCTTTTTCAGTGCCCTGACAATAGACGTTGGAAGCGCCACATAGATCAACTACGATCGCAGCTACCGTCACGCAATTCTGAACTCCCTTATTAACAAACTGAGGAGGGGGGGAGATACAGAGGAAAACGAATTGCAACTAGAGGAAAACCTTTTTGAAGGGACTGAAAACAGAACTGAAACGCAGGAACAGGAACCGGGGACTGGAGTGGGTTCACCTCAGGGAGTGGCCAGTGATATCGGTGACGACGGGACCGCGAACTCGGAACCAGAGGCACCCCCACCGTTAAACAATGATCTACCTCCACAGAAGGGCAGCCAACCGCCAGGCACTTTGCGAAAATCAAAAAGACTAATAAAACTACCGTCCTACCTCAAGGACTATGTAACCGCGCCCTGTGGGCAGAAGCCAGGGGAAAGGGGTGTTGTGAATGAATAATGCCAAATAGAGTTATCTTGAGCTTGAAGTCAAGTGCAGGCTTCTGGCCCTGCACTTCTGATTGGCTGTTAATGGCAGGATCGGATTGGTCCGTTCAGGAGCATCTGATTGGCCATTAACAGGCCATTCTCATTGGTTAACGGAGCTAGCGCTCCAGGATTGCTATTGGTTGAATAGTTAATAAGTTGCCTATATAAGGAAGGCTATAGCAGCCCTCCAGTTTGAGCTGTCACACCATGTAAATAAAGAGTTTGAAGTTCACTGTTTCTACCGGCTCGTCTTCATTATTCGCACCCATGCTCCAGACTTAACAGCTGGGATTTCCGGTAACGGTCCCGGTCGGACCGTAGGCGATGGACCTCTTCTTCGTCGCTGTCTGACGACGAAGAGAGGTCTTCATGGTGGGCCGTTGAAAGCTGTCCTTCTGACTTAGGTGAAACTTCGCTGGCTGGTTGGTGTGCTGGAGCGCGATTCCGGTGTAATTGGGCAGCCGACTTCTTGGTCGCCTTCACTGCCGTAGCCTCAGTGATGGCATCGGCAAGGCTAATGTCGCCCTTAGACATTATTTTGCTCTGTACATTTAGAGTGTCTAATCCGGGAACTACTCAGTCTCTCAAGGCCTCCTCTAGGTCGGCGAAATCGCAAAGGCCTCCCAAGTTCCAGAGGTCTGCAACGAAATCTGCAACGCTTTCTCCTTTCCGCTGGTTTCTTTGATAGAACTCGTGTCGTCTTACGAGCATTGGAACAGTTGGTGCGTAGTGGGCCCTTAGTAGCGGTTCGAGGACGTCCCAGTCCATGGCCTTCACTTCAGCCGGTTTCACTAATGCCTTAGCCATTTTGAATACCGTCAGCCCACAGTGCGTTAGGAATACCGCCCGTTTCTTCCCGGTTGTGGCATCCTTCAGGTTATTCGTTTCCAAAAACATTTGGAAACGGTCCATGTAGGACTCCCAGTCCTCTTGTGCTGGGTCAAACGGAGCGGGTGGTACTATGCCGCCGGACATGGTTCCACTGTTGTGCGTTTCGGCCACGTGCTTGGTTGTCTTCGTCGTTGTTTTAGTTGGCTCTGATGTCATCCAATCCCATCCTCATTGCCAATGTTATGTCTGGAGCATGGGTGCAAATGATGGAGACGAGCCGGTAGAAACAGTGAACTTCAAACTCTTTATTTACATGGTGTGACAGCTCAAACTGGAGGGCTGCTGTAGCCTTCCTTATATAGACAACTTATTAACTATTCAACCAATAGCAATCCGGGAGCACTAGCTCCGTTAACCAATGAGAATGGCCTGTTAATGGCCAATCAGATGCTCCTGAACGGACCAATCCGATCTTGCCATTAACAGCCAGAACCCTGCACTTGACTTCAAGCTCAAGATAACTTTATAATATTATTCATTCACAACACCAACAGGGAGACACAAATCACGGTCAAGATCCTCGACTGCGATTTAATGACCCACATCCCAGACTTAATGATGGCAACAGGGGTGGAAAGGATTGCCATTCTTAAGCAATCAGCCAGGTGATATCATGCTTTACAACCTCATCACCTAGCAATGAGTCCCAACTGCTATTATAACCTGAGGACCACATAGAGTTGGATTGGAGAGCAACAGGGAAGCACTTTGCTGTTGAATAGAATGGAAAATTGAGGGGGGGGGGGAAATATCCTAGAAGAAGGCAGTAAGACAACATTCCATTATTGGTGTTCAGTAAAATACATAGGCAAGTACGTGAGCTCCCCAGAAATTGAGTTTTAGTAAAAATACATTTTATTGTTGTATAAAGCATCTGTGGTATTGCAATATAAGTTACTTCCAAGTGCTGGATCTTTAAAAACCACAAAGGGAACATAATAAAGTATTAATAGTGATGGAAGTCCTTCATTATTATCCATATTTTATGCTGATACTACTTTGTGATCCATACTCATTAAAGCTGTATGTGTATGTATAATTAAAGAAATCAGATGAAAGAAAGCTAGCAGGGTTTAAACAATAGTTCAAATATGTTTAACACTCAGTGAAATAAATAGGAGGGTCTTAACTTCTATTTATTAGACCACTTTGCCAACATCAAGATTTCAAACTGAAGATGAAAACAAACATTAAATATTAAAATATGTTACAACCAATGCAATCAATATTATGATGGCCCAGGTTTTTGCTCTTACCACAAATGCAGACAAAGTGAAAGTTGAACAGTTCTACAAAAACATGTAATTCTTGGGAGAGAAGGAGGAGCGGGGAGAGAGAGGGGGGTATCAGAGTGTAATGCTAAATTTGGAGAAAACTTTAACATTTTGAATAACAAAATGAATAACAGTATATAAAAAGAAGCAAAAGATAAGCTAACAGAATTCTGTCATGAAAATTTCATTCAAAGGCCTGTAGACAATCCTACACATGAATATCATCAGATGGACAACACCAAAGTCGAATTGATTATATACTCTGCACAGTAATTGAATGTGAGAACCTCTGATCAGTAAAAACAAGACCTTATATTGATTGCGGCTCAGATTGCATACTAAAGGAACAAATAAAATAATCAGAACAGTAACATATATCTTTAGCAACATTTTCTTCCATAATGCATTGAATGGATCAGATTTTATAAACAAAGTGCTTGAAAAATACTGGTGTGGGGTTCTGTGACAACCTAGATATTTCCAAAGAAGCTGTTGTAGTGAATGCGGCCAGCAATGGTTTCTGATTGGAAAAATCTTTCCTGATAAATGAGGGAGCCAGAGATCACCCACTTGCTGTTCCTCATGAGTCTGCAGTCTTCTTGTGAGTCGAGCAGCTGAGGTAGAGGAAGAAACAATGTGCTTGCACCCACAATACAGCCTTTGAAGGACATTAACCACCAAATCCCCACTTTCTCGGCCATTTTTTTGGGGGGGTTGTCATCAATTTTTATTTGAAGAGAGGTCTTTGAAACAGAGGGTTGAAGAAAAAACCACCCTGTGAGTCAGCTTTCCTTCCAAATTACAGAAAATAAAGCAAAGAGGTTATTTCTTTTTTCACAAAAGACTTTAAAATAACAAGAACGTTACAAATGGAAAAGGGGGACTGTATAAATTTCAAAGATTAACATTTTGCTGACAGTGCTTCTGGCATTATTTGAAATTAATTAAATAAATAAACCAGGCCCTTGTGGGAATGTTGATTAGTTGACATCAAAGGGAAAAGAGAATTGATGGATTTTACGAAACAAGGAGATAAGTGTAATATGAGTTCGACAGTGTCATGAAAACTATGTAAAGAAAGTTAAAAAAGAAAAGAAGGGTGGGGAGAGAAACCTGCCTTTTACTTTCACCTTTATAATTGACTTGCTTTTACTTTTGGATTATAAATAAAAGAATGGTGACTACCAGAAAAGCTACAAAGCTTGATGAAGGGAGGAGAGGATCACTGAAGCAACTGACACCAAAAAAGGAATTACTCCAGAAATCTTAGAAAAAAATGTTTGACAACATGGAGAAAACAGATATCTGCATCTGTCGAATCTGTTAAAAGTGATGTGGCTGCTTTTGAAGTGAAAATGGGAGAAAGGTTTGGAAAGATGAAAGGGGAAAGAAAAAAAATGAACACAAATATTGAAGGATCTGAATGGGAGAAGTAAAACTAGAGACAGTGGAAATTTTAAAAAGTAAAACAGAAACAATAAGCAAAGAGATGGAAAAGAATCAAGACAATCTGGTGTTATTAGATTTCTCAAGAATTCTGCTTGAGACCTAAAGCAGTTCCAGAGAATCCTGGAGAAGACATCAAAGGAAAGTTGTTCAATCTCTAAAAACTTTTTGGAATGGGATGAAAAAAAATGGAGAGAGACTGATGAAGCGCATAGAATGAATATGCAATTTGGAAAATTAAGACATGTACCAAGGGATATTCTTGGGTATTTTGTCAGGAAGAAGACTACAAATCATGTTTTACAGCAGCTTTTCAACTATCAAAATAAAAATAAATAATATAAATGAGGATATATTTAAAGAAATCCCAATCAAATGCTGTCTAAGTGAAAATGTTTTTTCCCCTCTTGACTGAGAAACAGAAAAAGAAAGCATGCCAATGGAGGAGAGTTCCTCATTTTTAAATAACAGATTCAGGCTAAATTCCATCCAAAGGCAAGAGAATTTCTAGAAAAATATAAATGCAAGTGAAAGTGACAGCCATGTCAAGAAACTGAGGAGTAACCCACCACTTTATAGGTGCTACAGTGGAAAACATGTGGTGGGTGGAAAACATGTGGTTGAAAGGGTTGAAATTCACATTGTGTTATAACTTAAAAGATAATTTTTAATAAAATGATATACCACTAGTACTGTACACTATATGACATCAGAAAAGTATCTAGAATATATATTCAGATTTGTGTTGGTAATGTGGACAATGTGAAAGATCATGCCTGATCGTTGGACTTGTAAAAAAATCAAAAAATCTTGAGTTCAAATTAAGATATAAATAATTTTACAGACTAATATTCAACCATAATCAAAGCTTTTCTTGTTGAGATCAATAGACTGGCAATTAGAAAAGAGTTACAGGAAGATTATTTTTGCATATGATCACTGCCACAAGACTACTACATGCATGCAAATGGAAAGATTCTGAAATACCTACAATGGTGAAGATGATGGAATTAGCAGAGATGGAAAAATTACCTTGTTTGCTTAGAGAAAGTTCAGCTATCATATTTATTAGTGAGTGGAAACCATGTATGGACTTTTGCTAAATAAAAAAAATGAACTTGTGATTTATGGATTTGTTGATTAGCAGGTATAGATCATCAAAAGAAGAAAAATATGGTGTAACATGAGACAGGGAGAAAGAGGGGCTGTTAAAATATAAATATATTTCTATCTGATGTTAAGACTATTGGAACCTACTTCTTTATAACTTTTCCTTTTATTTCCTTTCTTTCCTTATCTTTTCCTTTGCTACTGGTGTCTTTTTATTTCTTTTTCACTTATCATTTTTCTTTATTCTTCTTAAATACTTGAATCATTTTTATTATGTTGAAAACCTCTTTAGTAAATATGTTTTTAAAAATCTGGTATGAAATTGGTGACAGCATTAAAGATGATGCAAAAATGATAATAATAATGCCAAAATTCCAAAGAGTGTGACTGTCTGCTGAGGCATTGAAAAAAGCTGAAAAAAAGTGGGAAGCAAAAAAAGCAACAAAGGAAAATTTTCTCAACCAATGAATTCTGCCAAAAAGCATAAAGAGACAAGGAGTTACATTTAAACAAATAATGGAAATAAACTATGGGTAACAATCAAGTGAGAAGGACAAAAGTTCTATGGAATAAAGTTACAAAAATCAAGCACAATTTTTATGCAAACAAGGGCATGATAAAAGACAAAGAAGTCAAAGATGTACTAAGACAAATGTAGAACAATACAGTATAAATAGAAGCAAGAACTGTATAAAAAGATTTCAAACCGTTATTTACGAAAAGTTTGCTCACTGGCCTTCTGGAAAATAAAGTTAATTGGGCCCTAGGAAATAGTGCTAACCAGAGAGCTATAAGAGTTGGTGAAATGCCACAAGAACTATTTAAAATCTTGCAAGATGGTACAGTTGAAAGTACTACTAGCAGATGGTAAGTAGATATGAAAAGCGTAGCAGTAGCCAAGGAACTTGAAAAGATCAATTTATATTCTGGTTTTAAAAAAAGAATTGTGCTAAAAGAATGTTTAAGATTTAAAAAGCCAGACCAGAGGTGTCCTTTGTGTGCCTATTTGTGTGTATAAAAAGAGTCAAAATAGCGCACATTTACATTTTAAAAAGGGAAGTGCTCCAATCACATGATCAACACCAGTATCTTAAATTTTTTTACTTTCCCTAATATATTCTGTGTGTGTGCGTGTGTGTGTGTGTATGCGTGTATGTGTGTAGATATAGATATATAAATACAGACACGCACATAATATATTGAATATACAAAGTATTTTGATCATGTAAACCACCATAGCTAGTCTTTAAAACATGGGTGTGCAATACTAGACCATGTCATCTGTGTATTAAAGAGTTTGCCCTGGAAGGAAATGTTCAAATGAATATGAAGCAATTCAGTAGTTCAAAATTGGGAAAGAAGTGTGTCATAGTTGTATACTGTACCCTTATTTAATTTATATGCACATTACATTATGTGAAATGCTGGCTAGAAGAAATAAAAATTGGAATTAAAATCTCAGGGTGAAACAATGACAGCCACAAATACTCCCTTGATACCACTTTGATGATTAGAATACAGGAAGAACTGAAATTGAAGAAGAGACGGTGAAAGCCTTTCAGCTGTTCAGTAAGCGAAAAACAACAATATTAAGATGATGTCAACAAGCAAGGGCAACCCAATGCAACCAGCTGAAAGAATAGAAGAACTGAAGTAATACCAAACTCTTTCCCCAGATATTCAGATGAATTGGTTAGTAGTAAAAATCTCTCTGCTTCTTGATAAAATGACATATGAAATTTAGACAAAATATTAAAGAGCAGAAACATCACAAATATCCGGATTGCATTGGCTATAATTTTTCATACAACATACAACAATGGAAACTGGATTACCAGAAAGGCTGAGCACAATAAAGTCAATGCTTGTGAATTGTGGTTGTGGGAAAACTGTTTAAAATATTCTAACCATATTGTAGAAGGAAAAAGAACAGAGGAAGAGAGGAAGACAGGAAAGAGAAGAGAGGGAGGGATGGAGAGAGAGAGAGAGAGAGAGAGAGAAAGAAAGAAAGAAAGAAAGAAAGAAAGAAAGAAAGAAAGAAAGAAAGAAAGAAAGAAAGAAAGAAAGAAAGAAAGAAAGAAAGAAAGAAAGAAAGAAAGTTAGATAGATAGAGATAGATAGATAGATAGATAGATAGATAGATAGATAGATAGATAGATAGATAGATAGATAGATAGATAGATAGGGGAGGCAGAGAAAGAAGGGAGAAGAAGGAGAAGAAGAGACCAGTAGTAAGATAAATGGCAAGGTGAATGGACTGAGTAATATGGCGATGAGTGCACCATTGGGAGACACGAAAGAACAGGTTAGGGATACATTGTCTTGGAGAAAATCTATGAGGTTGTTAGGAAACAATTCGGTAGCCTGTATCAGTCAGTCCGATCATATTGACTGATAGTGATATTTCCCATTGGTACAAAGACCTGCATTGTTTCGAATGATTTGGAAGGAGGGGTGTATTGGCTCCCTCCAAGCTTTGGGGCTTTCAGATAGGACCTCTTTAGCCTTACTCTAAAGCTGGCTCTATGTATGTGAGTAGGGAGATACAGTAGATGATAATAGCTTCTAAACCAAGATAGTCAAACTAATGTCCTTGGTCCTGGCAATGTTGACTGGCATTGAAGACTGCAATATGGGAAGGTATTCTGTTGTATACATCTGACTTGAGATAATCCAATGCATTTTGTCTTATAAATTCCAAACTACCCTCACATTGAAAGCAAACCGTTGAATGTCTAGCAATGGAATTCTTCACTAATTAGATATTTCAACAGCCACAAGATGCTTGTTTCTGAAAGCTCTGCAAGCATGCACATATCTTCTGTTTCTGATTTTAGAGACACACATTTAATTACTTGCCATAGCCATATTCAGAAAAGTGAGGCCTTGCCCAGCCTCCACTCCTATCACCACTACTTTAATTCCAACTTGGAAAGAAACCAAATTTCAATTTCTGCAAACAGGCACACCATCACGTACTGTGTGACCTTACCAAGATTTACGATACAGTTTATTAATTCTTTAAAATGGGCACATAAATCTGGAATATCCTAATGCTAGTTGGGTTGATTTTAACTAAAAAGAAAAAAAAAGAAATAGACTTTGATCTTTACGCGAAGGAATAGAAAGTAGAGATAGTTACCAATTTTTCATTGGCATGAATGCTTCCTCCCATTTGTTGGACATAGAGTTTGGAACTTAACTCCCTTTTGGCCGCGACATTAATGGGAAGCATCATTTCCAAGAGCAACAATAGTTCAATGATTCAGAGTCCATGAGATGAGGTTCCCGCAAAAGAGGCCAAAGAACTACACCAGGGGTGTCAGACTTGATTTCATTGAGGGCCGCATCAGGGTCGTATTTGACCTCAGGGGATGGGGTGGGCGTGGCCAGCTTGATGTCACTCATGTCGGGGGCGTCTGTAGTGACCTGAGCTCTCTGCCAATGAAAACAGGTTCTCGACCTCCATTTTCAGCCACGATGGCCTGCTTCCCTCTGCCAAGGAAAACAGAGCGTCCATCCTGAGCTCCATTTTACCTGGCAGAGGACAGCAGGAGGCTGAAAATTGAAAATGGAGCATGGGAGAGCTATATGCAGCCCTCTCAAGCTCCGTTTTCACTGGCAGAGGCACTGCGGGCCGGTCCTTTGCTGTTTCTAGTGCAGCCCCACAGGCCAGATCTAAGCACCCTACAGGTCGGATCCGCCCCCCTGGGCCAGAGATGGTATTCAGCAGGTTCTAACCAGTTCTGGAGAACCGGTAGCAGAAAATTTGAGCAGTTTGGAGAACCGATGGTAACCTTCCCCCAGGGATGGGGAGGGAAAGGAGATTTTACAATATCCTTCCCCTGCCATGCCACCAAGCCACGCCCACCAAGCCACGCCCATAGAACTGGTGGTAAAAAATTTGAATGCCACCACTGTCCTGGGCCTTGAGTTTGACACCCCTGAACTACACAGTAATGAGAAGTCTGATGAGGAAGCAGAAGATTTGGGGTATTTTCTTTCTGGAAGCTTGACCTGTACCTCAGTACCTCCCTAGAAGACTGTTCTGCTGATGCCAGATTTAGGTACTCTGCAAGTTAAGATTGGCTTCTTATTTCCTATTTTTGGCAAAAATGGTACAGTAGTCCTGGAATTACAACCACAATTGAGCCCAAAATTTCTGTTGCTAAGTGAGACATATATTGTGAGTTTTGCCTAATTTTATGACCTTTCTTGCCACAGTTGTTAAGTGAATCCCTGCAATTGTTAAGATACTAACCTGGTTGTTAAGTGAATCTGGCTTCCCCATTGACTTGGCTTGTCAGAAAGCTGCAAAAGGTGATCACATGACCCCAGGAGACTGCAACTGTCATAAATATGAGTCAGTTGCTAAGCATTTGAATTTTGATCACATTATTATGGGGATGCTGCAACAGTCATAAGTGTGAAAAATGGTCATAAGTCACTTCTTTCAGTGCCATTGTAACTTGGCGTGGTCACTAAATGAACTGTTGTAAGTCAATGACTACTTATATTCTGCTTCTAGAAAAGATTAGAAAACTGGTCTTTTTCATCCATTATCAAAAGCCAAGCTTATCTCATTATTCCAGCTTGGCAAGATTTAACCCACAAAGTAGAACCAGAAGTCAGATGGGACTGAAAATCTTTTTGGACTGAATCCAAACTCCAACAGAGAGGTACAGCTTACTGAATCCCAACCAGCTTTGCTAAAACCACACCCCCAAATTAAAAAATAACATTGCCCAATTGCTCTTGTGGTTATAACAATACATTATTTGTCTTAATCGCAAACATAAATCCATCATCTTGCATCTTGAATTAATGTCATCATCTTATTCTACTGCCTGTTGTTACTCAGTTTTATTGTTATACTCTCTCTTCTGTGGTAACTCTTAACAATTTCAATATCATTATACATTCAACATTCTTCTTGCTACAAGTATGCAGTCATTTAAGGTTTTTTTTTTTTTTAAATAAGGGATAAGGAAGGAAACATTCAACACACCTTAATTCCACGGAAATGCATTGGATGTTGTTGATATCACTGGATCTTAGCAAGTTTGATTTCTCTCAAAAGCACCATTGTGCCTGAATATAATGGATGCAATCCTATCAAAGTTAAACACTTGTAAATCTTTATTTCAGCAAAAGAATTCTTGGTATATATTTACATTTTAGTTTAAATAAAAGGATATTTAAAGACTACAGAGTTTATTTTATGTATTTATTTATCAAATGTGGACACTTCCCATCTTCCCACTTCCCAAATGATGCTGGGAAGTTTACCGATAAAAGTCATAAAGCTTTTGTCTTTAATTATGTAATTAAAACAAGTAAATTAAAACAAAATTAAAAGCAGTTCAAAGGCAGAGTTCAAAGGCGGAGTAAGTACCCTCAACCACCAACCAACCTCTTGAACTAGACATGGAAGCAAACCGGTACTCAATGAGGCTCACACAGCAGAGATATCATATGTGTAGCCCTTGACTGCCCCAAACTGCTTGTACGGCCACATTCTGCACCAACTGAAGCTTCCAGATATTCAAGGGAAGCCCCATGTAGAGTGCACCACAATAGTCCATATGGGAGAGGATCGGGGCCTGAGTGATTCCTGGGATGAAGATATACAATAGATATTAAAAAGGAGAGAGAGCACCAAGCCCTATGCCACAGACTGGACCTCTCATTTCCAGTCAACACCAATTGAGACAAACTGTGGAGGAAGGTGGTAAAGCAGCAAAGAACTGTGCCACTGACTGGATTTAATTTTTTTTAACCACTGGTTCTGTGGGCGTGGCTTGGTGGTATGGCGTGACTTGGTGGGCATGGCTTGGTGGGCGTGGCAGGGGAAAGATACTGCAAAATCTTCATTCCCTCCCCACTCCACTAACCTGCTTTCCAGCTCTGTTCTCCTGTGCAGGGCAACAAAAGAAGACCCAGCCGATCAGCTGGGATTCGGGAGGCAGAGAATAGATGGGGCAGGGACAGTCAGAGGTGGCATTTGCTGGTTCTCCAAACTACTCAAAATTTCCTCTACCAGTTCTCCAGAACTGGTCAGAATCTGCTGAATACCACCTTTGATTCTGCACCCTCTAATCTCAACTTCTGGAGCTGATCTAAATGGATACCATGGTTGTTGGTACTGAAGGGTCATCAAGAAGTCAAGAGGAGCGAGGAGGGATGCTCAACTCCATTCAGCTCCTGCTGAATCACCCTAAAGCATAATCAGTGCTGTTTCTCTCTCATATCTGGGCCTGAAACCTGACTGAAAGAGGTCCAGATAATCCATTTCATCCAGAATCCTCTAGAACTGCAGTGCCACCAATTTGACCACTCCTCTAAAAAGAGGAGATGGGAACTTAGATAAAAATTATCCAGCTCAGTGGGGTCCCATGACAGCTTCTTTAGAAGAGAGCACACCAGAACTTCTTTAAAGGGAGATAGGAACACCCCTTCCCTGAAAAAGGAATGATTCATTGACACAATCCATCCACATATCACCTCCAAGGTAGCCTTGAGCAGCCAGGAGGCACATGAGTCTAGATCACAGGGGATCATGTTATAATATGCATTGCATTTGGAAATTGGAGCAAGCCTGTTTAAGAAGATGTGTTTAGGATCAGCCTAGTGCAAGGGTCTTCAAGCTTGGCAAGTTTGAGACTTGTGGACTTCAACTCCCAGAAATCCTGAGCTAACATGACTGGAGGAGGAATTCTGGGAGTTGAAGTCCACAAGTCTTAAAGCTGTCAAGTTTGAAGACCCTTGGCTTAGTGTGTGCTTCGTTTGTTGATTGTCTTTTCTCATCTCTTTTTATAAGAAAAAAGCTTTACATACAAAGGGAAATGCATGAATTTTTTTTCCTGATTGAATAAATAGTAGTTTGAGAGGTCTGTTTAGCTCTCAGGGATATTAAGTTAAACTATTGAAAAAGCAACTGTGGGTCTTTGGGTGTAATATGGTATTTGGTTTAAAAAGCAAAAAGAACAATCCTGCTCTGCAACCATCAAGGGTCAAATACTAACTGGGCAACAGTTGTACTATGATGGAGGGCCAAGACGAGACTAACCCCTTCATTATGTACCATTTACAAAAGCTCTGAGCAGGTGTGGGATTCAAATTTTTTAACAACGGTTCTGTGGGCGTAGCTTAATTGGTGGGTGTGGTTTGGTGGTCATGTGACTGGCTGGGTGTGGCCAGCTCAATATCACTCACATCGAGGCATGCATCTCCTCGCCTGGCCTCTCATGACTATGGGGATGCTGCAACAGTCGTAAATGTGAAAAATGGTCATAAGTCACTTTTTCCAGTGCCATTGTAACTTTGAATGGTCACTCCATACAAGCAAAGTACCAGCAAAGGAGGAGAAAAAACTCCAGAGATGTTCCTGAGATAGGAAGACTAGTCCTGCCAAGAACGTAATAAGGGTTAACGGAGAGTCAAGCAACACCAGAATGTTTCCTTCCTGCCTTCCTTACAGGATTAGGCCAGTAATTTCTTCTGGTTCTCTGAACTGCTTAGAATGTCAACAACCAGTTCTAGCGAATAGGTGTGAACTGGTAGAATCCCAACCCTGGCTCTGAGAAGGTTGGCTTAAAAGTTGATGCCAAAAAAAAAGGGAAATTGGCTCCCAAGAAATTGAGAGGGTGGGAGTTGGTTTGGTTTGGTTCTGTTCTCATGCTATCATGTCGGTGTAAACATCCAATGGCTGTCTGGACCAGTCCCCATTGTTTTCTTATTAATATTATTGGAAGATATTGCCATTGCTTTCTTCCTGGAAATGAGAGACCGTGACTGGCTCCCAATATCACCCAGCTGGCTTCTATTAAGGTTACTATATTTCACCATCTTTTAATGACCCCATAATCCCTTGTGGGGTGCAGTCTTGGCAACTGAATTGAGCTAGCAGAGTGTTTAATGGCTGGATGCCCTTCCTGTCACCAATGCGGAGTTTTGTTCAGCAGATATATTCCCACTGTGCCCAGAGAGAGAAATATCTGCCTCTACCAAGGATCGAACTCACAGTCTCCTGGTTGTGAGGTGAGAGCTCCACCTCAAGGCCACCACACCACTCATTAGGGTTACCATATTTGAGGTTCAAAAAAATCTGGATAACATACTAGGTGATAGCAGGGAGATACAAAAACCTCTTCTAACTGCCCACTAGTGGTCCTCAGCATTGTTTGCAGCTCAAACATAACTTTATTAAAGTCAATTCCTGCAATCCCTTAGCATTGGGCCATGCAAACTGTGGCTCCTTTTTTGTAACTTGGTAATTTCTAGAATGGCACAGATTGCACATCCTTGACTTATACTATAATAACAGTACCAAAAAAAGTTATATTGCATTCTATTTCCCCCCCACCCTGCCCCCCAATAACAGGCTAAAACAATTAGCTCTTTGGAAACCTGAGATGCAGCACAGGTGCTCTACATAGAAACCAGTGACTCAATTCTCTTGATCTTCCCTCTTTTATTTTTTTTAAGAGGAAGGACAGATCAAATGAATCAAATGTTGACACAAATGTACATGTGGTAGGGAGGAGGGAAGGCAAGTGGAACTAGTTGTTATATTCTATACATGTAAGCACTTGAGGCTATGCTTGCAATGTACATGTTTAATTCCCATCGAATATAGTGGGAATTTGAATCTGTGAATTGAATTTACTACTATGAAGGTGAATCTGTGGATTGGGCTGGATTCTCAGGGGAACCGTACTGCTATACTGGTACCTCAGCAGAGTGCATAGTATAGAAAACCAGAATTGAAAATAAATACTTTTTCAAGCAAAGCCTTGTCATCTTACTGCAAATATTTTAACAGGGACAGATAAAGACCCTGAGAGCATCGGTTTCATGCGTATGTCATTCAAAAGTGTTAATATATGGACCGTTTTCTTTCTTATATCAGGATAATCATAAAAGAAATATTATTTCCTGAAGATAGAAAGCATGGATATATGTTTTTCCCATTTCTGTACTGCAAAAATTAATGATAGATAGATAGATAGATAGATAGATAGATAGATAGATAGATAGATAGATAGATAGAAAAAAGAAAGAAAGAAAGAAAGAAAGATAGATGATAGAAAGAAAGAAAGAAAGAAAGAAAGAAAGAAAGAAAGAAAGAAAGAAAGAAAGAAAGAAAGAAAGATAGATAGATAGATAGATAGATAGATAGATAGATAGATAGATAGTTGGGTGAATGGATGGATGGATGGATGGATGGCTAGATATAGATAGATAGATAGATAGATAGATAGACAGACAGACAGACAGACAGACAGACAGACAGACAGATGATAGATAGATAGATAGATAGATAGATAGATAGATAGATAGATAGATAGATAGATAGATAGATAGTTGGGTGGATGGATGGATGGGTGGCTAGATAGATAGATAGATAGACAGACAGACAGACAGATAGACAGATGGACGGACGGACGGACGGACAGACAGACAGACAGACAGATAGATAGATAGATAGATGATAGAAAGAAAGAAAGAAAGAAAGAAGGAAAGATAGATAGATAGATAGATAGATAGATAGATAGATAGATAGATAGATAGTTGGGTGGATGGCTAGATAGATATAGAAAGAAAGAAAGAAAGAAAGAAAGAAAGAAAGAAAGAAAGAAAGAAAGAAAGAAAGAAAGAAAGAAAGAAAGAAAGAAAGATGTCATTTTTTGTGGGCACACTGGTACACATTAAAAATGACATTCTGTTCCCTACTCTCAAAAGTGGCTGCAATGAGATGAGAAAAGGCATGTCCTGATAACCGTCTTTAAATAGTTTGACTTTACTTTATTTAATTATCTTAAATTACCCGGGAATTTATATCAACATTCAGAACAACAGACTTGGAAGGGATCTTGAAGGTCTTCTAATCCATCCCCCTGCCCAAGCAGGAGATTCTATACATTTCAGATAAATGGCTTTCCAGTCTCTTTTTAAAAGCCTCCAGTGATAGAACACCCACAAATTCTGAAGCAAGCTTTCAAGCATTTCCAAGGCAGTTGAGAATGATATACATTTTAAAGTTAATAAGAGCTGATTGATATGTTGTAATACTTAGCTGGTCATACATAATTTTAAAAGAACACCTGCCTATCATAAATTCCATAATTGGAACAAACAAATCAGAAGAATATAAGTTTCACAGCTAATAGATTTATAGTCTTCAATCATCAGGGTAGATTTATTATACTTAACAGGCCTGAATAAGCAAATTAAAATGATGTCATTCATGACAACTGATAAATAATTGCACATTCACTGACTGGAAAAGCATTAACTTGAAAGAGTTTTAATTCTAACACCTAAGAATTCACTTTCAATTACTGAACATTTTTGCTATGGCTTAAATCTATATTAATAATTGAAGTGAATATACTCTATTGGAATCAACAACATTGCTTCCAAGCCCATGTAATTTCAATTGGCCATGTGCAATTATATTGGTCCAGTGAAAATAACAGTGAATTTCATTTATACTGGAAACCAGGATAATTTAGTAGAATTGAGTATGTTCAGTCTGATGAAAAGAAGGACTAGAGGGGACATGATAGCTATGTTATAATATTTGAGGGGCTCCTACAAAGATGAAGGAGGCCAACTATTTTTCAAAAGACAAGATGAGAAACAATGGATGGAAACTAACCAATGAGAGAAGCAACTTAGAACTAAAGATGAGAGCAATCAACCAATGGAAGTTTGCCTTCAGAAGTTGTGGGTGTCCATCACTGGAGGCTTTCAAAAACAGACTGGACAAACATATGTGTGAAATGGTAGAGTCTCCTGCTCAAGCAAAGGGTTGGACTAGAAGACCTCCAAGGTCCCTTCCAACTCTATTATTCTATTATTATTATTCTATGATACACACACACACACACAAACAAAACTGTGTGTGTGTGTATATATATGTGTGTGTGTGTGTGTGTGTGTGCATGTGTGCGCGGGTGTGTTTTCTTAAGTTTTCACGGGTACTTACATGTCTGGTATTCAGCTTTGTTTGGGTATTTTCCCATGTCATTATAGTTGTGCTTTTAAAGTTGTAGCAATGTTTCGGCAGAATCTCATCTGCCATCATTAGGCTTCTGTATTGTGTTCGTCTGTGAGTCAGACTTTCACAGCCGTTTCGGTTTTAAATTTGGTGCTAGCCTACTGCTGTGCCAGAAATTTCATCCTAATTGGTTGGAAGTCTTGGTCTGTATTTATTGGTCTTGGAGTTTTCTGTGTTCTGCTTGATTGGTGTTTCTAATATCTTCTATCTGTTTTGTGGCTTTTTTTGTCTTGATTGGCTGGCAACATTGTGTTCCTGTATTGGAGGCTTTTAGTGCAGCTTGGCTCCGAGTAAATGGATGGCTACCATATATACACACACACATATACACATACACATATATACAAACATACATATATACAGTAAAAATCCCATTACCAGCTTCAATAACAGTCTAATCCCACTCTTATTAGCACCAACACTCCAGATGCCTCTTAGGTGAATTTTACCTAAATGTAAAAGTAAGAGCAAAGAAATATTTCAGCCTCACTGTGACCTTGCAAATATAGGTAGATAAAAAAGAATGGCTTGCTCAATTCTATTTTTATTTTTTATGATAAAGCAAGCTATCTTTGATTCAGAAAGAAAAGGAACCTGGGAGATATGCATAGCCCACGGACTCCCAAACCTGGGTGAGAAATCCCCAGGAGATTGCAAGTAACTTGGATGCTAATACAGGTAGTCCTCGACTTACAACAGTTTATTTAGTGACCATTCAAAATTAGAACTGCACTGGGAAAAAAGTGACATGACCGTTTTTCACACTTATGACCTTTCCGGCACCTCCATAATCATGTTATCAAAATTCAGATGCTTGGAAACAGGTTCATACTTACGACAGTTGCTGTGTCCCAAGGTCACATGATCCCCTTTTTGCAACCTTATGACAAGCCAAGTCAAGTGATGAGATCCAGATTCACTTAACAATCAGGTTACTAACACAGCAACTGCAGTGATCTGCTTAACAACTGTGGCAAGAAAAGTCGTAACATGGGGGCAAAGCTCACTTAACAAAGGTCTCCCTTAGCAAGCAGAAATGTTGGGCTCAAAAAAATGATCCAATCTAAGTATAGTACATAAAATTATATATTGCAATGTCCTACGTGTCAATGAATACTGCAGCTTCAACCATAACAACACAAGAGCACACAATAGGGACAAACTCAAGGTTAATCGCACCAAACTTGATTGCAGGAAATACGACTTCAGCAACAGAGTGGTCAATGTCTGGAATACCCTACCTGACTCTGTGGTTTATTCCCCAAACCCCAAAAACTTTAACCTTAGACAGTCTACTATTGACCTCACCCCTTTCCTAAGAGGTCTGTAGGGGGTGTGCATAAGCACACCAACACTACCATCCCTGTCCTATTGTTTCTTTTTATTTTTCTTATATGTATCCGTTTCATGTATTCATAACTATGTTCATATTTATACCTGTTATCTTATAATCACTTGACTAAATAAATAAATAAATAAATAAATAAATAAATAAATAAATAAACAAACATAAATAAATAAATAAATACTTTGTGATTATAATTCTGAGGGCTGCCTGTAGTCACTGTTTCCTTATTTATTTATTGACTCAAGCAAAATAAAAGGTGGAATCCTAACTTACTCCCAAGTGTTTGCAGCGAGCAGTTGTGGCAGTGCGAGGTTTCTTACGCACAGATGAGAATTGCAATGATTAAAAAGTAAGTGGTATATTTGTTTCTTGCCCAAGCACAACCCCAGTGAAATCATTAGCTTGATTCGTGGGGCGGTCACACCAATTCATTTGTCATCTCAGGCAGGGGTCATAGGGCGGCAAGGCTTAGGAGCCTCCCCTCCCCTGCCATTTTGCAGCTGCAAAGCATTTCCCCCAAAATGACCTTTTTTTAAAAAAAGAAAACCAACAACAACAACTCTCAGGGGATGGGGAGAACCCTGGGAAGACGCTGCAACCCTTTTTTTTTTCTTCTTCACCGAGCTGTGATGAAAAGGCAGCTTGTGACAGGAGATTTTGACAGAGGAAAAAATGAGGAAGGAAAAGGGCTCTCACTGGCTTCTCTTTACATGCTGGGATCTACCTACCACTTGCCTCAGGCTGCCTGGGATTTTGAGAAAGGAACTCCCTTGAAACATGAGCTGAGCTTCAGAAACTAGATGAGACAGGAGATTATTAAAGGAACCTAATAAGGTGATTTGGATTGGACCATCGGGAAGGGAGGAGAGGAGATGTTAATACCCCCCCCACACACACACACAATCTCTATTGCCCAACAGGAAAAATTTGGAGTACCCAAAAAGCAATATGGAGGGGGAAGAATTACAGCCCCTACCTTATGCAAGAGTCAGGTCTTGTATCAATTTTCCTGGCCCAGACAATCTTTAAGACAATCAGGAATTAGCTTTATGGGGACAAAAGTTTCTGTTCTTCACCACACCATGGGAAAGATAGGAGGGGAGGAGAGGAGAGGGCAGGAGACAGGATACAGGAGAGGGGAGAGGAGAGGGGAGGGAGGAGAAGGGAGGGGAGAGTAAAATTGAAGGGGAGGGTGAGGGGAAGGAAGAGGAGGGGAGAGGAGAGGGCAGGAGAGAGGAGAGGAGAGGGAGGGGAGGGGGATGCGAGAGGAGAGGGGAAGGGGAGGGAAAGGCAAAGGGAGAGGGAGGGGAAGAGAGGAGAGGAGAGGGCAAGAGAGAGGAGAGGAGAGGAGAGGAGAGGGAGGGGAGGGAGGAGAAGGGAGGGGAGAGTAAAGGAGAAGGGGAGGTTGAGGGGAAGGAAGAGGAGGGGAGAGGAGAGGGCAGGAGAGAGGAGAGGAGATGGAGGGGAGGGGGATGGGAGAGGAGAGGGGAAGGGGAGGGAAAGGCGAAGGGAGAGGGAGGAGAGGAGAGGAGAGGGCAAGAGAGAGGAGAGGAGAGAGAGGGGAGGGAGCAGAGGAGAGAGTAAAGGAGAAGGGAAGGGAGAGGGGAAGGAAGAGGAGGGGAGAGGAGAGGGCAGGAGAGAGGAGATGGAGGGGAGGGGGATGGGAGAGGAGAGGGGAAGAGAGGAGAGGGCAAGAGAGAGGAGAGGAGAGGGAGGGGAGGGAGGAGAAGGGAGGTGAGAGGAGAGGGCAGGAGAGAGGAGAGGGAGGGGAGGGGGACGGGAGAGGAGAGGGGAAGGGGAGGGAAAGGCGAAGGGAGAGAGAGGAGAGGAGAGGGCAAGAGAGAGGAGAGGAGAGAGTAAAGGAGAAGGGAAGGGAGAGGGGAAGGAAGAGGAGGGGAGAGGAGAGGGCAGGAGAGAGGAGAGGGAGGGGAGGGGGACGGGAGAGGAGGGGAAGGGGAGGGAAAGGTGAAGGGAGAGGGAGGAGAGGAGAGGGCAAGAGAGAGGAGAAGAGAGAGTAAAGGAGAAGGGAAGGGAGAGGGGAAGGAAGAGGAGGGGAGAGGAGAGGGCAGGAGAGAGGAGAGGAGAGAGGAAGGGGAGGGAAAGGCGAAGGGAGAGGGAGGGGAAGAAAGGAGAGGAGAGGGCAGGAGAGAGGAGAGGAGAGAGAGAGGAGGGAGGAGAAGGGAGGGGAGAGTAAAGGAGAAGGGGAGGGAGAGGGGAAGGAAGAGGAGGGGAGAGGAGAGGGCAGGAGAGAGGAGAGGGGAAGGGGAGGGAAAGGTGAAGGGAGAGGGAGGAGAGGAGAGGGCAAGAGAGAGGAGAGGAGAGAGAGGGGAGGGAGGAGAGAGGAGGGGAGAGTAAAGGAGAAGGGAAGGGAGGGGGAGAGGAGAGGACAGGAGAGAGGAGAGGAGAGGGTGGGGAGGGAGGAGAAGGGAGGGGAGAGTAAAGGAGAAGGGGAGGGAGAGGGGAAGGAAGAGGAGGGGAGAGGAGAGGGCAGGAGAGAGGAGAGGGAGGGGAGGGGGACGGGAGAGGAGAGGGGAAGGGGAGGGAAAGGCGAAGGGAGAGGGAGGAGAGGAGAGGGCAAGAGAGAGGAGAGGAGAGAGAGGGGAGGGAGGAGAGGAGAGAGTAAAGGAGAAGGGAAGGGAGAGGGGAAGGAAGAGGAGGGAGAGGGGGAAGGGGAAGGAGAAGAGAAAAGAAAGGTGAGGAACTGTTTGAATCATGTAAAGACACTGAAAAAACACCAAACTACTTCCTTTAATTCAAATGAATGCATTGCTAGGAACTCCACTTATGCTCATAGCAAGTCCTGAGAGGTAGCAGCCAATGTAATTCTTCACTTTGTGGAGTGAAGGTGTAATTTAAACACATGTAACCTTTCCAATACAAAAGATTGGGTGGGAGGAAGAGAAGATCGTATTTGTGGGAGAATGCTATTATCATTAATGTAATATAACGTAGCCATCAAGAAACCGGTGTTAAATGACAATACTTTTTGTTTCTACACTGAAATATAACATCTATATTTAAATGTTGTCTTCTGGTGTCAACTGAATACCATTCTCTGCAACCATCTTATTAAAATTCATATAAAATTCATTTTAATAAAAAAAACCCCCACCTTTTTGAAGACTATAAAGATGTGTTTACCTCAGTGGTGGGATTCAAATATTTTTGCCACTGGTTTGGTGGGTGTGGCTTGGTGGGCATGCTTTGCACGGATGCACACGCTTTGTGTGCACAGCACTTTACACAGGTGCAGAGGCGTTCTAACTCTCTTCTGCAAGCCTGCACGATCCTGGTCGCTTCAGCAGCTGCTGCGCAGTGCTATTCTGTGTCACGCAAAGCAGGTGCGCTTCAAATTCAATGGATAAAGGTAAGTATGGGAGCCCGGACAGATGGGTGGGCCCAACAGCAGAGCGGTGGAGAGAACCGGTTGGGCCTTTGCTGCTCATCGCTGCTACCGGCTTGCCAGAACCGGGGCTAACCAGTTCAATACTACCACTGGTTTACCTCCTCTGTTTTTTTCCTGGTTCTCCTACTCAGGGTGGCTCTATCTTGTTTAAGATAAAATGCATTTCCAGCAGGTGACATCATCTGGGCACTCATTCTTACTTCCTTCAGACCATAAAGCTCCTTGAACCCATCTTCAACAAGATGTACAAGGGGAAGGGTCTATGACAATTCGCCACAGCCATCTCACCACAGGACAAGTTTCTGTGGGACAAGAGTTATACTAATATCAAAGAAATGGTAGAATGGAATCATTAATGAAAGGACGTAAAAGGAGGGGCAGAATGAAATGTGAATGGCAAAAATTAAATTATTTTTTATTTATTTTAAATAATTAAATAGAAGTGTTAAATTGTCCTGCAGCAAGTTGTCCCATGGTGAGTTGGCACCATGGTGACTTATCCGATGGCTAGTTGGCTGTGCTGAGTTGGCTGCAGCAAGTTGTCTCATTCCCCAAAGGGAAAGGGCATTGAGTAAAACCTGGCACTGAAATTCAAGCCAGTGAAACAGGCAGGCCCAAAGAAACCCCTACATTTATCTGGCCAACATGTCCCGGTTAACTTGTTTCCCAATTCACTCTGGACTTCTCAGTTGTAATATTTAATAATGCAGAGCCAATCAAATTCTACTAGCTGAGCCATATTAAAAGCTACCTCAATCTTAGCAGTGCTAGTTTAAAAGAGAAAGAGGGACTTTTCCTTTTGATGATTACTGTGAAATTGATTCTCCACTCCTCTTTTTCATTTACTTATTTATAACTTTGATTTCTACAGCTATCCACTCATACACAAGTCTGGATGTGACTCCATTCAGTAAACCTCAGTGTTACGGTAGATGTTAAAAGAGTTAATTGTAGTTGTTATGGGCTACAACTTAAATTGGAAAATGCATGCCTGTTTTGATTGACCAACAGCAGGAAGCCCAATGACATCAGCTCAGACAGGGTCTTGCACTCCTCACTCCCAGTTTGTCATCCACAGAGCTGTGACCTTCAGACTGGGAACCCCAATGGGACTCTAAACCAGTGGTTGCCAACCAGTGGGCCAGGGACCACTGGTGGTCTGTGAGAAAATTTTGGTGGTCCGTAGAGAAATATAACCCCCAAAACATCCCTCAAAGCAATTAATACAGACTGTGTGGAAAGACAAGGCTTGTGTCGCTTGCTTTGTAAACAACACAAGGTAGTGAGTGGAGGGGGGAAAGGGCGGGGGGGGAACTTGCCTCACTCACCCCACACACCTGGCCTGGCCACTGGGCTGCTTCTTTCTGCTTCTTTCTTCTTCTGCTTTTGGCCACACACAAGGAAAGCAGCAAAAAAATCTTCCTTTCTCTCCCCCAAACTCTGCAAGAAATGAATCTTTGGGACCCTGCAAGGCATTCTGCTCCAAGAGGCTCTACCAGCGTGACAAGTCTGACAAGACTCATTTCTGGCAGAATTTGGGGAGAGAGAAAAAAGACTTCTGCTGCTTCTGCTGCTTTCCTTGCATGAAGCCAAAAGTCTCTCTCTCTCTCTCTCTCTCCCCCTCTCTCCCTCTCTCTCTCCCTCCCTCCCTTCCTCCCTGAGAATGGAGCTGGAGACGGTATCCTGAGATCCCAAATAAAAAATGATTGATTGGTAGGAAAATGGGATGGGGAATTTTCCTGCAGACTTTTTGGGGGATTTTCCCAGGGTCTCTGGTCCATGGGATTTTAAGTTATGAGTCTGATGGTCCTGAAGTCCAAAAGGTTGGTGACCCTTGCTCTAAACATCTCCTCTACTATTTCACTTCCCCCAAATTCTTCTGAAAATCACTGGGCTCCCTGGCATCCAGGAACATGGAGAAGTTGCATAGATTCAATCCACTCCAAAGCTATTGTCATCCCCTATTTCCAAACTCAACCTGTCCATCAGAACCTCAGGAAGAGTGCCAAGTTGGACACCCAATAGCATGGCCACACAAATACCAATTTTTAATGAAGTAGCTGGAAGACTCACTCATTGAAAAATTAGGGTGGCATTAAACCATCAATCATCTGAGGCACAATCCAAGTAAGACCAAAGCGTGTGCTTTTCACCTTTGAAAATGAGATACAGGGGTCACGTTGAAGGTTACATGGCAAGGAAACCAAATAAAGCATTGCCCTACACTAACATATCTTTATGTGAGATTTGATAGAATACTTTAATTTAAACAGCACTGCCTGGATGGTAAGGCTAAAATCAGTGTGAGCAATAACATTATCAGGAATTTGACAAATTATACATGGGGCCCCCCAGACATCTGTGTTGTGGATGTTGGTTTTGGCCCCAAGTATCTCTGCAGTGGAGTAAGTCACTCTTGTATGGATCCACACCAGAGGTGATATTCAGCAAGTTCTGACCAGTTCTGGAAAACCAGTAGCAGAAATTTTGAGTAGTTCAGAGAACTGGCAAATACCACCTCTGACTGGCCCTGCCCCCATCTATTCTCTGCCTTCTGAGTCCCAGCTGATTGGCTGGGTCTTCTTTTGTTGCCCTGAACAGGAGAACGGAGCTGGAAAGCAGGTTAGTGGGATAGGGAGGGAATGGGATTTTGCAGTATCCTTCCCTTATCATGCTCACCAAGCCACGCCCACCAAGCCACGCCCACAGAACTGGAAGTAAAAAAATTTGAATCCCAGTATTGATCCACACTTGTTTGCATCCACACATGCGAAACAAATTAATATGGTTGTTAATGAAGCAGTATGCATAGCGACAGGATGCTTTAAACCCACATCAATTGAGAAAATGTGTGCTTTTGATGGTATTGTTCCACCTAGGATTAGGAGAGAAATGTCAGTAGATGCTGAGAAAATCACCCCCTGCATCTTCTGAATGGATACATGCCCCAAACTTGTCAATTAAGAACTAGGAAGAGCTTTACGGCAAAAACAAATGTCTTTGAAGGTCCACAGGAGAAAAAACGAATTAAAAGATGGAGGAGAGAATTTACAGAAGGTATATTTGCAGAAGAGAATGTGGCTAAGGGATTTGATCTCCCCTATGTTACTTGGTTGAAGGTGGGAGGGCCTAAGTGTAAGATTAATATGCTTAAGTGAAGGGGTGCTGGTAGATAACAACACACTTTGTGAATGTGAAGAGGTGCACAATCTGGCCCATTTATTGGTCTGTCAGGTTATTACCAGTGAAATGTACCAAAAGTGATTTGTCCCAGGATCATAACAAAGCTTAAAAGGCAGTCTCATTTTAGACATGAAATAAATAAAAATGCCAAGTTCCCTCTCAAACTGCACAAGGTGCATCTGTAGAGTCAAATAAAAACTACCACCCTGTAGCAGGACCAACTGTGGAGAACTCCAAGCCCGTCTCCTAACTCCACATTACGTTACCACTACTTTAAGACGAGAATCAGATCTAACATGTGACCTCTACAACATACGTGTTGCAGCATCCCCACATCATGTTATTACAATTCAAGCACTTGACAACTGGGTCACAATTAAGACAGTTGCAGCATCCTGCAGGTATGCAATCACCAATTGCAACCTTTACGGCCAGCT
Source organism: Hydrophis major (assembly GCA_033807585.1). Lineage (NCBI taxonomy): Eukaryota > Metazoa > Chordata > Lepidosauria > Squamata > Elapidae > Hydrophis > Hydrophis major. The sequence goes on along the minus strand of CM066328.1, from coordinate 151,903,418 downwards.
TCCAACAAGCAAACACAAGGAGGAAGCCTGCAAGAGGACACAAATGGAAGTGATGTGACATCACATTTGATGACTACTACAATAACCACAACTAGAACTGCCGAAATTGTCATCGTAAGTCATAATTTATGCCCACATCATTTAGTGGTACAATTGCCAGTCCCAATCATTATTACGTATGGATTACCTGTATTTTGCTCTCCCTATCCAAGTTGGATGTTTGCCCCTATTTCCATAAATCCTGTATTAATCATAAGCATATGCAATATGCTTCTATGGCCCAACCATCATTGGTTAGACCTCATATTGTTGCAGGCAAATTTTCAAATACTACTTTCTTGCAGGCAAATTAGGGTCAATGAAAACATTATTTTCTCCAGTTCAGATGACAGGTAGAGTTTAGTTGAAATGCCCTTAGGTCTAGCTCCTTTTTTCTCTTTTAAGAATGGATGGATGGATGGATAGATGGGTGGCAGGAAGGAAGGAAGGAAGGAAGGAAGGAAGGAAGGAAGGAAGGAAGGAAGGAAGGAAGGAAGGAAGGAAGGAAGGAAGGAAGGAAGGTGTGGAGGACAGTAAGGATATTTGGAATTTGGACAAATCATGAGTGAAGTGAAGATTATAGACACTGTGCCCTTATATACTACAGAAACATTGGTAGCATTTCTTTCCAACATTCCTTATACCATCTAAAACAAACCATCAGCCGTACTTTTACCTGGTTTATATTTGTCTTTTTTTTCCTCTCCTAGCAGGTAGGTGAAGTATTGGCCTCCGGGGCTTTCATCTATATGATGACAATATTAAAAGCAGGTGTTTTTGCAGCATACTATTTTCCTTTTTAATTTTTAAAATTAACACCTATTAAAAAAATTAAACTCCAGTGCAGCTTGGAGCCTGGAATGTGCCAAGGGAGATATCTGTGGGCTTATTTATGCCTCTAGACATCACTTTGCCTGTCTCCTCATTGAATTCCTCTTACTTAGTGCCTGCAACTCTGCTGAGTTTCTTTCTTTCTTTAACTATTCTATTCAATGCTACCTTTGTGTGATCCTTATTTCTGATGCCAAAGAGCGTGGGTGATTGTTTTATTTGCATTTCAACTACTTAATTGTTGATTAGCAAGAAAGGGAAATTTGATGGAAACAGTAGGACTGACGGGAATCCTTCATCTTTTTGAGTGTCAACATCCCATGCTTTCTTTCTAGCTTGGCTCTAATAACTTTTTAGTTGCATTAGCAAAATCATTTAATTTAAACTGAGACTAAATATATGGAAAAAGTAATGGGGCTATATTCCTAAAGCACAGCAGAGAAGTATGTTAAAATGTTCCTTTCTCCCATGAAAAGCATCAGTTTTCAACTTGAAACTGTGTATATTTTGAGTTGAAAGGATCTTGAAGAGAAAAATTCTCACCAGCCACTTCGAGTCTCAGTGATTTCCAAAAAATGGTTTCCATCCCTAGTCAGTTAATTTTTTTGTTTCTAATGAAAAGTTAGAAAATGAAAAAAAAAAAACAAGTAGATGAATGCATCAGCATCGTAACTGCTGCTTTTCAGGATGAACAGCATGACAAGGAAAAGAAAAGTTTAACACCTTACCTCTATTAAAAATATTACAATTGTATAAAACATACTGTATATTCAATACCTCGATTGCTGATCTTGAACTTTTTGCAGGCATAATCCCCCCCCCCCATTGGTACTGTCCTTATATACTGTATTGACCTTTTAAAGAAAGAGAATGGTACCTTCCTGTACCATTCTGTATCATCCTTCGGGTTTTTATGCCAACATTTAACCTATCCTCCTGCGTTATGCCTAGCATTGATTGCCCTGTTCATTTTAATGGTTGTAATTATCTGTGCCACAGTCATAATAATTATAAAGCTGCTTAGCCAAGCCTGGGAGCCATATGATCTAAATAGATCTCTGGGTTTCCTGCATGGGCCAGTCATACCTGGAATCTTCCAATAAAAAATGTGATCTCTACATCTCAACAGCTTGTGAAGGGAGCTCACAATTGTTTTGACCTTACCATTCCTAACCACCTTTCATCATTCCCTACCATTAGCATCTGTTCCGGGCTGAAATATTCTATCATGACTAAATACCTAAATACAATACTTATCTTCGCTATGAAATAATAAACTTTATTTGGAATTGTGAGAAACTCTGCAATGGTATGGAGTTAAGCTGCCAGTTAAATGAGTGTTGAGTACATTCTTATGAGAATGGGACACCCTCTCTTTGTTTACTTACCCTCCCTCCAAACATCACCATGTTCATCAAATACTGCCTTTAACATGGGCAGAGCCGGGAAGGAGATGAGTTTTGATGGATGTCAAGTTTCACCATCCGTCAAAAGTTACTCCAGGTTTTGACAAGCATATAGAGGTGGGGGGAACTACACAGTGACACGGGAGAGCACTATCCCACTGCTCTGGGCAACTGTCCACCCATACCTTCTGTTCATCGCTGTTCATTTGGGCTACTTTTCAGACAAGCACTATACCCACGTTCAAAAATAGTTGGGCAAGTGAACAAGTGCTATGAAGCCTTGTAGGATTTACCAAGAGAGAGTTTTTCCCACTAAATCTTCTCCAGCACCTGATACCTGGTAACTTGCACTTTTGGAAGGGGTATACTATGGAAATCCTACTGCCCCTTGCAATTTCCTTGATTGTTTGTCAACTGTAAATTGACCTTTTAAAAAAATGTAAGTTCTGAAAGCGGGGTAGGGTTATGTTTGAAAGCAAACAATGAAAAAGGCGACAGCACAGAAGAGATGGGACATGGTAAGATAGAAGTCTACCTTCTCCTGCTTTATACAGTCCCCATCTAATGCCTGCCACCTATTAGTTGGACGGGTGCCTCTTTCAAGACCAGATTTCTGAACTAGGGATCAGCTCAGAAACTGGAATCATACAGAGAGGCTGGTTTGAAAGATCCTAGAGCCGTGATGATGAACCTATGGCACACATGCCGGAAGTGGCGCACAGAGTCACTTCTGCTGGCACATGAGAGGTCACCCAGGAGAGCCCCACTGTGCATGTGCGCATGCCCCCAGCAGCTGGCTAATTGTTGGGTATCTGCCATGCATGCGTGGGAGGAGACGAGCGCATGGGAGGCGCGCACACATGCACAGAGGCATGCGGTGCAGGGAGGTCTCACACACACACATGCACAGGGGGCAGGGAGTCATGCGCACATAGCATTATGGGTGCAGGTATGCATGCACTTTTGGCTCACAATGTGGAAAAGGTTAGCCATCACTGTCCTAGAGCAGAGTATCTGGGAATCAGAGACGAGAAGAAATGTCCATAACTCTGGGCTGATCCCACCCCCTTTAGCAAAGTATAAATCTCGTATGTAATCTAAGCAAAGGAAATATGCTGGGGTAAGACAGAAAATATTATTAAAATAATATGAGGTATTAAAATAATATTAATATGGGATATAACATTACTTTAACATTAAGTGTAGGATGATTAAAATGAGTGTGGGCTGGAGATCAAATACAAGCAATGACTTGAGTATATGGTTGTCGGGGCATGTCTATGCCATGGTTAGAGGCAAATAAGGAAAGCCCCTAGAATTCCACAGTACAAATTTAATTTAACCACACAGATAAGCAGATATTGCTGCTGAAATAATATTTTAAACTACATTACAGAATGGTAGCCTATCAACGCCTACTTTTGCCAAGCTTCTTATTTATCCAATTTTATTTTAAAGATAAGAGGTCCCATTGGGGGAATTAAAAGGAGGGAATAATGTTAATAGAGAGCCTTCTGAAAAATCTGGTTTTGCAATTGGTCAGTTCCTATTGGAACTTTTTGGAAAATATCATAGATGTCCCCTTAATTTTTTAAAATACAGAATGTACCTACCGCCCTGCAAAGAGGTGAATCCAAAATGGAAATCTAATATTTTTCATCCTTGCATTCATGAGACATACAGAAATTAGGGGGGGAAATGCCCTCATCTTTAACCAACCAACCAACCAACCAACCAACCAACCAACCAACCAACCAACCAACCAACCAACCACAAAGCCATGAGTCAGGATATGAAATCGGCTTTTTTACCCTATAAGAGAATTCATTATCTCTCTTATATGAAATAGGTTGGGAAAGAGAATGATGACACCCACAACCCACCCCTCCAAATCCTTTCAACCTGTGCTAATACAAAGTGAGTCACAAATGGCTAAAATGACTAATTAGAATTCTAATTCTAATCTAAAACAATACATGCAATCCTGTGATAATAATCTCTCCACAGATCTTGACAGCTGGCCTGTCTGATCCTTGCAGTCTGTTTACAAAGTAGAATTAGTGGCACTTAGAAAGCTGCTTAACAGCATGAGTACAGATCCAGCTAACCTGTCTCAGGCAGCTGGGCTCTCCAATGCAACCATCAGCTGTTAAATCACCACTGCTGCTGTTTTAATTTGAGAAAATCGCTCCTATCATCAATCAGTTTAACTGGGATTTCTTTTATCCTCTTTTTTTTCCTTTTAACCTGCAAAGGCTGCAGGAGCCTAGTGATGAGTAGCATTTCATCAACATACGTGTAAACGCTGAAAGAGCCTGTAACATGCTGTTGATCATGGAGATGATAGAAGACCAGTCGTTCCCCTCTGATGCCAACTGGACTGATCAAACTATGACTCCAGATTGTTGTTCTACCCCAGATTGCCGTGATAGTTGTAGTTCAGTCGCTTGTGTAAACCCTTGTTGAGGGGCTCCTTCTGAAGCAAACAAAAAAATAAGGTCGGGGATAGGGAGGAGGATGCTTATTCTGTTTTTCTGTCACCAGCTTCCTTACAAGAACTTTGTGACATTTAGAACTGGCACTGGATTTTTCAATAACATGCTATTGGTTGGGAGGACTAATTCTTCTTCTCCTTTGTTCTTTTCTATTCCTCTGGAGCAAAACTGGTCCTTCCTTTGCAGAACTTGTGAGATGTATCTTTCTCAGCAAACAACAGCCGGTGACTTAAAAGCCAGCCATCAACACACCCCAGTCAGCCACATACAACAGACATCATAAATACCACACACAGAAATAGTGCACACTCTGCCAGAGAGAGAGAGACGTTCCCTGAAGATGGGCTCCAACACAAATCTGAAAACTCGGAAGACAAAAGGTCTGGTTCTGGTGAGCAACCCAGATTGGATCCTACAATATCCCTGGGACACGTATAGTCCCCTTCGTTCATGTTGTACCTTTTCCTAATGGAGGGAATTCTTGGCAAATTTTGCCTCCTGGATAGTCTTTTCTCATGCTCACTCTTTCCCAATATGCTACCATATTCTCTTGGGAGACTTTTTCTGCGGTAGAAGAATAGTGACAAAACAGCATAAGTGTTTTCAAATAATTAGCACTGATCAGGACTAGCACTGATGATGTTATCTAGTTAGGGTAATGGAACATCTGGAAGTAAACAAGCAAGCTCAGAGAGCACCAAGGACCCTTTATCCATCCTACTATGGATTCTTTAAAGCATCCAAAGCCCTGTGGGAGGAGGGAGCATGGTTAGAGGGCAGAAGGGAGGTAGAAGCTGGAAACCTCCTTTGTCAAGTCTGCTCTTTAATTTCTTCCACTTTCACTGCTGCTAATGTTGGTGGAAGTGTTCAGAATGGTATCAACTCCAGCTTTTTTTTCATCAAGTTTTTCTTCTATGTATAGATGAAATGTTTTTAATGCATTTATGCCTATGGAAGTGCCTGATGCCCATAGATTTTCTAATGAACAAATATTGCAGAGGTGGTATTCAGCAGGTTTGGACCAGTTCTGGAGAACCGGTAGAGGAAATCTTGAGTAGTTCAGAGAGCTGGCAAATACCTCCTCTGACTAGAGATTTTACAGTATCCTTCTCCTACCACACCCACCAAGCCACGTCCACAGAACCAGTAGTAAAAAAATTTGAATCCCACCACTGAACTGTTGCCTGTTTTATCTTTTGATTGTCACAACTCCAACATTGATGGGGGTCAACTGAATGAATTATCTATCTATCTATCTATCTATCTATCTATCTATCTATCTATCTATCTATCTATCTGTCTAATCTAATATATAGATATAGATATATGCCTCACTCAGATTTAAGAGCTGGGCTGGAATTTCTTGTCAGAACAGAAAGGCAACTGTCCATCAACCATATTTTCTTTTCTTTTCTTTTTTTTACATGAATGTGGGATGGCAGTACAAATATTTAAAATCACTGTTTGGGTAGAACACAGAGAAGCTGATGCATAGCACCTGTTAAATTATGGATATCTTATGCAATGAATACATTTCATCTCCGTCTTTTGAAGAATCAAATAATGATGCCCTTGTTCTAAACATTCTCTGTCAACTCCTTGTGGAAGTTCTTTGTATAAACAAAAGGGTTCATGTGTCTAAAAGAATTATTTTGTAAATATGTTAACTGACAAGCACACTAGCGTATATAGATGCCCAATCCAAGGTAGATCTTAAAAGAGCTGGAGTTTTAAGTGGATAATTCTACATATACCTACAGTTTAATTGTTTAAACATTTCTTGAAATTGCCCACATTAAACCAATCTCCTTCCTGACAACCTAAAATGTTAAATTAGTGAATGAATGCAGCTACTTAAATACTCAAGTTGTTGGTGCCTGGTGTTATTATCCAACCCAGGAAGCCTCTATCCGAGGATATGTTCATTAGTGATAAAGAAGTAGCTCTACCTGTTGATATATTTAATGTTCATGATGAATGCTTTGCTGTAGAAAACTCCCGTGATATTTGCACTAGATCCAAGAGTGAGCAGGTAAAGATTTGGAGATGATCTGTGGCCTATCTCTCTGGGCTTGTCAAAGCACTTCTGTATTAAAGGGAAGCTATATCAGGTGAAAAGTGAAAGTGAAACCAATGATTAAAATACATAGCCTATACTAGCATAGAGCCATGGTGGCACAGTGGTTACAATGCAATATTGCAGGCTAGTTCTGCTGACTGCCAGCAGTTCGATTATGACTGGCTCAAGGTTAACTCAGCCTTCCATCCTTCCAAAGTTAGTAAAAGGAGGATGCAGATGGTTGGGGCAATTATGCTGATTCAGTAAACCAATTAGAGTGGGCTGTGTAAACCACTGTAAAACGGTATATAAGTCTACGTGCTATTGCTATTTCTGTTTCAAGGCTTCAAAACACTTCACATGATTTACTTTACATTATTTATTTATAACAGCCTGAAAGACCAGATTTCCCGAAGATACCTGCAACTGAAATAGTTGATGTTGAACCATGAACCAACACACTTTTGGCATATGTTTGTTTTTTTGCTTGCTTGCTTGATATTACCACCCATCTTACACAAGTGACTCTAGGCAGCTTCTAAGACTAAGACAATAGCTACACCAAATAACCCATGGTGCTAGATTATCAAAACTTTTGACTCATCCACAACAGCAGAACATATCGATGTCTGACGCAAATGCTGGAATAACAGCCAAGTCTCCAATACCTTGCGAAAGATCATCAGAGTTAGGGGTCATTCAAATCTCTAGGGGGAGGGGAATACTGTTCTATAGGGCAGATGCCTTGAGTGAGAAGGCTTGACTCCAGCATCAAGCAAGATGACATTGTTTAATAAAAGGGACCCGGAACATGCCCTCTCTATCAGATATGGTGGGTTGGCAGAAACAATGGGACAGAGATGGACCTACTAGTAGCTGACTCCATGTCATGAAGGACTTTATAGATAATAACCAGCACTTTGATCTGCACCCAGAAGCCTATTGGAACCCAGTACAGTATAGAGTAACAGTGTTACATGGATATAAGGAATACCAAAAAGTGCCCATGCTCTGGACAGCTGCAACTTCTGAGCACTCTTCAAAGGCAGCCCCACATAGAACTACATATTACAGAAATCCAAGCAGGAGGTAACAAAAACATGAACTGCCATGAGCAAAGCTTCCTGATCCAGGAATGAACATGATTGGTTCACAAGACAAACCTATGTAAAAGCTCTCCTGGCTACAGCCATCATCTGATCTTCAAGCAAGAACCAAGAGTCCTGGAGGACTTCCAATTTGTGTATCAGCTCTGACTAAGGAAAGTACACTCCCACGCAGAGTTAAAGATGGAAACTCCCCACGGGGGAGTGGGGAGAGGGGTTTAAAACCCACAGAGAATCTGTCTTGACAGAATTGAACAAAATCATTCAGTTTTCACAGCCTCCAAGCATTGGGAGAGGACCTTGACCACATCATTGGGTTAGCCCAGGTAACAGATGTACAACAGGCATCATTAGCATACTGATAATGCCAAACCCAATGCTAGTGGATAACCTCACCCAGTGCCTTCATGTGGATGTTAAATAAGAATGGGGAAGGAATAGAACAGGGGTCTTCAAACTTGACAGCTTTAAGATTTGCGGATTTCAACTCCCAGAATTCCTCCTCCAGTCATGATAGCTCAGGAATTCTGGGAGTTGAAGTCCACAAGTCTTAAACTTGCCAAGTTTGAGGACCCTTGGAGTAGAGTCTTGAGTCCTCCCACAAAACACTTCTCCCCCCCCCTCTCTCTCTCTCTCACACACACACACACACAAACACACCAATATGACTGAAGAAGGGAGGAGAACCAACATAACATGGTCCTTCCACCCCAACCCTTTGAGTCATCCCAGAAACATACCCTGATCGATGGTATTGAAGGCTGCTGAGAGGTCAAGGAGCACCAGGATGGAAGCACTATCCCAATCTTGAGCATGCCAGTGGTCATACACAAATGAAACTTGTTAGGGATAACATTGTTTACCCTAACTGGTTTAGGTAAAATAATAAATATGTTATCATAGTTTATTAGTTAAAGTGTCTGCAACTTTAACTGTAGGAATGTAATTGGGGGAGTGGTTGTGAATAGCACCATAAAAGAAGCAAGGCACTGCAGCTTGCTCTCTCTGGCTTTGATGATCCCTAATTACTGCATGGACTCAAGACTGTGTTACTCGAACAGGAGAAAGACAAAGGACTGATTTGTAAGTGAACTGACATAGGATATTCTACACGGACTTTGCTAACTGAATATCCTTGAATGGACTGACTAAATGATACATGACTAATGGACTATTGTTTTGACTACGCTATAAATGGAATAAACTATATTTTTGATAGCACAAGCGTATCTGTTATTTTTACTGTATGTTAACAAACATACAAACATATCTCACTCATTTATCTGTGTGCCTATCTGACTAACGCTGCACATTCTGTTTAGCTTGTCTCCTTAACCCTGGTTGGGGAACTCAGACTTAACACTGGTTATGGGCCCAGAGGCTGCAAAGTCAGTTTAACTAGGATAAAACAGATTTATGTAAAAAGTGAGAGTTTGTGTTGTTATACGTTACAGTAAACAGACAGCTGTGTTTTATTAATTATAGTTTTATATCCATATAAAGAAAACATGGCACAAGTCAATCTACAAAGTTTGTCCCTTATATCCAAGCTGGATGGAACAAACTATGTATCATGGTCTATGAAATGTAGTCTACTTCTACGAAGAGAAGGTCTGTGAAACATAATTGAAAATCCACCAAACGTAGAGGAATGGGATCCAGAGGATGATGAAGATAGACTAAAAATAGAAGAATTTATGCAGAAAAATGAACAAGCTATTTGCATAATAGGACTAACACTGTCTGACCAGCAACTTGTTCATATCCATGGAGAGCAAACGACTGTTGGGTGTTGGCAGAAGCTGAAGAGGAGTTATGTCCGAGATAATGTTGGTGCACACATAAATCTAACACGGAAGCTTTTCAGGACGCATCTCCAGATGAATGGTGATATGCTTAGTCATTTGGAAACTATGCAAAGCATTTTTCAAGAACTGCATGAGAAAGAGCTTATTTTCTCTGAACTACACCAAGTATACATAATTCTATCTTCACTAGATAAAAGTTATGACAACTACATCACTTCCCTTGAAATTTTGCCAAAGGAAAGCCTAACTTTAACTGATATAAGTGGCAGATTGATTGAAGAGGCCAGAAGAAGACTTGAAAGACACCAGTTAAGGAGGGAGCAACCTCAAAAAGAAGATAATAAATCTCCTACTGCATACGCAATTAAAAAGTGTTTTAATTGTGGAGGAAGAGGACATTTGGCAAGATTTTGTAAAAAAGCAAAGAGCCAGAACGCTGCCCAGAATACTAAAAGTCATCAAATGATAAATAAAAATTTAGAGTTAGCCATGTATACTAACGGAGCTGTAAAAAATAATTTATGGGTGGTTGACAGTGGAGCATCCCACTGTATAACAAATGATAACAAAAATTTTATTAAAATGTCCAAGAGTACACAGCAGATTTTGTTAGCCAATGGCTGGAAACTGAAAGCTAAAGATCAAGGTATAGCATATTGTTCTTTCAAAAAAGAGAATGTAAAAATGTTATATGTACCACAACTTAAGTTTAATTTAATTTCAGTTAGAATTTTAGTTAAACTAGGATATGTAATTACCTTTAAAAGAGATAACTGCATAATTGAAAAAGAAGATAAGAAAATTATTGCATCTTTAAGAGGTGAATTATATGTGTTAAATGATAATGGTTTAGAGATGGCTAACACAGTTTATGATAAAAAGAAACCTCATGATGAATGTATTCACTTGTTACATCATAGGTTAGGGCATTTAAATTTTAAAATGCTTAAGAAAACTATTGAATTATCTAAGGGAATAAGTTTAAAACCTTGTAATAAGTATTTGCAATGTAATGCTTGCAATCAAAGCAAGAGCAAGGTCATACCGGCTAATAGAATTGATGGATTTACTACCAAAGAGCCTTTAGAAGTAGTATTTGCAGATTTAATAGGTCCGAAAAAATCAAGTGTAGGAGGAGCTCGATACATATTAAGTATAATTGTTGTAACTATGTATCATTGCAACTATATATCATTCATGTGTTTGCAACATTGTATCATTCACATGTAATCATTAACTTCTGTCTCTTCAGTGACCTTTGCAAGGGACATACAAGGGACAAGGAGCTAGATGGTTGTTAATAAGCTTATCCACATTGTAAATAATCTGTCCGGTATGCAGCTTTGTAAACATGCACATCCTGATGAGATTACCATGTTTGACTTGAGCTTTGATTAAATCATTTTCTTGTAAAAAAGCACAATAAAAGAGCATGTGCCAAGACATTCGGGGCATGCTTATCAAGAGGAAACCTCGCTTCCTGTCGTTTCTCTTCCCTTCACTCCCTATCATGAGCCGCCCATCAGATGCGGGATGGCAGATACCGCATTCTGGTGACCCCGACATGATTCCCTAAGGGGGATATGTAGCAACGCGCCCATATCTTATCAGCTCGATGGGAGCTGTGCATCGCCAGGCCTGAAGCGAATTGCACATCATTGGATCTGAAACACGGTCTTGACTTTCGTAAGTATGGGTGGAAACTTTTCTCAACAACAGACGCAGCATCTGAAGGAATTGAGGGAGTTAGTCGCTTCTTCTTCTATATATTCTGCTAATTTAAAGGGCTCGCCTGTAAAAAAGAAACCTATTGCTACATTATTGGCTTATGTGTGGCAACATTGTCCCAATTATTCAGAGGAAGGGTCCTTAAAAATTTCCACTTGGCAAAAAATTGGTGAACATCTCCATAGTCCTCCTCATGCACCTATTGGCATTTTGGTCACTTGGAGGAAAATTATGGAGGCTTTAATGGTCCATTATAAAATAGAAGCAGGGAGTGTGTTTGAATCTCCCCCGCCAAGTTATGATAACTTTTCAATTTTCCCTAACTCAGGCAGAAGCTGCTGCCATTATTCAACAATGCCCCACATGTAGTAAGCAAGGACATTCCATTCCCATAGGAGTAAATCCTAGAGGATTAAAAGCTTGTGAAATTTGGCAAATGGATGTAACTCAGTATCCACCTTTTGCCCCTTGGAAATATTTGCACGTTTCCATCGATACATATTCAGGATTTATTCTGGCTACTCCTCAAAGGGGAGAAACTGTAAAACATGTCATCAATCATTCAATTCGTACCTTTGCCTCGCTGGGACGTTCAGAAGAAATCAAAACTGACAATGGACCTGCCTATAGAAGTTCTGCTTTCCAGGACTTCTGCAACAGATGGGATGTAACCCACAAGTTTGGGATTCCCTACAACAGCCAGGGGCAGGCTATTGTGGAACGAGCGAACTTATCTCTGAAACGTGCTCTTGATCGATATTCGTTGCGGGAAAAAACCCCGAACCTCCCAGCATTGCAAAATTCTCTAAACATTTGTCTTTACACTTTAAACTTTCTTAATCTGACTGGCATTCCTCCCACTTCTGCTGCTTCACGTCATTTTTCCTCCTCCTCACCCCCACCTAACAGACCTCTGGTATATTATCGCAGATTGCCAGATCCTGCCTGGCAGGGTCCCGCTGAGCTTCTCACTTGGGGACGAGGCTACGCTGCGATCTTACTGCCAGACAAAACCACTTGTTGGATCCCTGGTAGGGCGGTTAGACCCTATCATGGGAATTCCTCTGCTACATCTGTATCTTAAACTCTTCCTGATATTCTTGCCTATATCCTCTTTGCAATTTCTACCTTACTTCAACAAAACCTATGCTTCCTGTCAAAAGACTATTCGTGTTAAAACCATTTCATTAACAGAAGGCTATTATACTTGTTCCATGTGGGTACGTCATGAAAATGCTACCCGTAGTTTTCATTCTGTCATTTCTGTTTTGTTTAAAGAACACTCTACCACTCGCTCTTTTGTTCCTTCTTTACTCTTCCAATGGAAAGGACCCTTAAAATCTTTTCCTCTATTCAATCTAAACATAGGGGGACCTAGATGTCCTTCTATTGTATTATGGGTTTCCCCACCCCAACTAACATCCTTGATGAATTACCAAATTAATCTTTATTGTCATTATTGTAATTATTATCCTTTTTCTACTAATTGAATTCCCTCCTCATCTCGTAAATGTTCTACAACTAACTTGTCCATAGCCCTCTCTCCTGCTTGTCATGTTTTTATATACCCGAACTTTGATCCTGTCAACAAACGACGCTTCAAAAGAACTGTCCATGACGATCCGCAGAAGCCTCATAGAAGATATAATATTGCTTGGACTATAACTGACTTTCAAGGCGTTCGTTTAAGTTCTACAACCAATTTTTCTCGCATAGAAGACTTCTACCCACCACTTCAATTCGATTTGGCAGACGCACCCACACAACCAGGGGATATTCTGCAATCTACACCACTGCAGGAGGAACTTTAACATCACGCCTGAAAGGAATGTATTTTATCCCTGGCAATAATTTTGTTTGGACTTGTTCCACTGGTTTCATGGCATGTGTCCACGGGGATGAAATTGTTAAATCCAAATCATTTTGCATTCAAGTATGGCTTGTGTGTATAACTCTGATGATTTTATATCCCTACAGGTACCCATGGAATACCCCTCTTTTGCAAAATCGTAAAGATTTAGATCTGTTATTTTTTAAAAGAACAAGGGGGATTGTGTGCTATGCTTAAAGAAGAATGTTGTCTTTATGCTGATAGCAGGGGGGTTTGTTTTCTATTTCGTCATGGTTTACAACCTTTTTTAACTGCATTGGCAGGATCATTAATAATCATTATATTGATATGTATTATAGGACCTTGTTGTTTTAATAGAATATTGCAATTTTTTAAAAAAAATTAATTATCCTCCATAACTGCTGATGTTAATGTGCTATTGCAAGCTCATGTTATATCCTCAACACCGGATGAAAAAATGTCATTGCTGAGTTACCGCTCCTTGGACAACCCTGACGCTGACGGGTCGCACTCTTGCCTAGATGACGGGGACGGCGAACATTCTATAAAAATGGTTCCTGTCTTCTCGGACGAGGAAGAAGACTCGTCATAAATAATAAAAACAGAGGAGATGTTGTAACTATGTATCATTGCAACTATATATCATTCATGTGTTTGCAACATTGTATCATTCACGTGTAATCATTAACTTCTGTCTCTTCAGTGACCTTTGCAAGGCACGTACAAGGGACAAGGAGCTAGACGGTTGTTAATAAGCTTATCCACATTGTAAATAATCTGTCCGGTATGCAGCTTTGTAAACATGCACATCCTGATGAGATTACCATGTTTGACTTGAGCTTTGATTAAATCATTTTCTTGTAAAAAAGCACAATAAAAGAGCGTGTGCCATGACATTCGGGGCGCGCTCATCAAGAGGAAACCTCACTTCCTGTCGTTCCTCTTCCCTTCGCTCCCTATCATGAGCCGCCCATCAGATGAGGAACGGCAGATAACGCATATAATGAACCACTATTCTAGATATGGGTTTTGCTATTTAATGAAGAGCAAAACTGAAACGTATCTAAATCTTTTTAATTGGATAAAATTTGCTGAAAGGAAAACTAAAAAGAAATCTTATAACAGATAATGGTACGGAATTTACAAATAATAAATTCCAGAATAGAATTAGGATGTTAGGTATTCAACATAAAAAGTCTGCACCATATAGGCCACATTATGTAATGCCTTTATAGAGAGACGAGGCCAAACACTACAGTCAATGGCACGAACTATGATGTCTGATTCAGGATTACCTGACAATTTGTGGGAGAAGCAATAATGTGTGGTAATCATATATTAAATAATGTTGTTAATTCAACAACAGGTGAATTACCATTCACACTGTGGCATGGTACAAAACCCGATTTAAGTTACATGCACACATTTGGAGCACCAGCATGGGTGCATATCCCTACACAACTTAGACAAAAAGAACAGCATAGAGCTAAAAGATTATTTTTTGTAGGATATAAATCTAATCATAGATCTTATAGATTCTGGGAACCAGGTACATCTAGAGTTTACACCAGTGCTAGTGCTAAATTCCTAGAACATGTAGGATGGAATAGATTAGAGCAAGATTTAAATAATGAAGTAATTATTGAACCCTACAAAAGGCAGAAAGAACAGACTAGTTATAAGAAGAGTCCAATTAAAGAAGAAGTCCACGAAGAGCAAACAGGATCAGAACAAGAAGAAACAGTTGATCAGGAAGAGTTAGATAATCAAGAACAATTAATAAATGAAAGTCCACCTGTAAGTCCTACAATACCTAGACGTACTACACGTGTAACTAGACCACCTGATAGGTATCAAGCAAGTATAGTTTGCCAAGTAATTAAAGTTCCAACTAGTGTAGATGAACTTAGGATGTATCCTGCTAAGGATCAGGAGAATTGGCAAAAGGCAATGGAAAAAGAACTAAATTCATTAAAGGTAATGAAAGTATATGACGATGCTAAATTACCTCCAGGAGAAAAATCCTTTGGGTGCAAATGGATATTTAAAGTAAAAACTGGAAATGATGGGACTGTTACCCATAAAGCTAGGTTGGTAGCTCAAGGATTTAATCAAACTGCATCTGATTACGATGAAGTTTTTGAATCAAGTCTTAAAGCAACATCTTTGAGAGCAGCTTTAATGTGGGCAGCTAAGAAAAACTATGTCATTAACCATTTAGATGTAGAAACTGCTTACCTGCATGCACCATTGCAGCACAGTATATATTTGAAAAAGCCAATTGTTATAAAAGACAATAAAGTAAATAGTAATGATTGTTGGAAACTCAAAAAGAGTCTTTACGGGTTGAAACAATCTGGCTTTGAGTGGAACCAATATATTGTGAAAGAGTTAAACAATATCTGGTTCAGCAGATCCATGTGTGTTTAAAAGAGAAAATAATGGAATGGTGTCATTATTGTTATTATTTACAGATGATATTGCTTTGATAACTAAGACTAATAATGAAGCTAATGAGATTATATCATTATTAGCCAAAAAGATAAAATTAAAGCATTTAGGTGAAATTAAAAAGTATCTAGGATTGACAATTAACAAAACAAAAAATGGATTTAAGATATCTCAAGAAGATAAAATTTGCCAATTAATTAAAACGTATAAAATGGAACTTTGTAAACCGGCAAAGACTCCAATGAGTCAGGAAGTTTGCCAAACTGATGATCAAAGTCCCAAATTTGATAAGTCCATATATCAATCTTTGATTGGTAGCTTATCATATATAAGCAATTGGTCTTGGCCAGATATAGCTTATAGTGTTAATCAGCTGGCACGTTTTAATTCAGATCCACATCAATGTCATTGGCAATCATTGAAGAGAATTTTAAGATATCTTAAAGGAATAATGAATCATGCATTGTATATAGAACCAAAGGGCGATTTGAGTCTTAGTGCCTATGCAGATGCAAGTTTTGCAACTGACATAAACACTAGAAAATCAACATCTGGGATGGCTATATTATTTGGTAAGACACTAATAGGATGGAGGTCAATCAGACAACAGCATATCAGCTTGTCCACGATGGAAGCGGAATTTTCATGTCTGTCATTACTATGCACTGACTTAATTTTGTACAAACAGTTATTATTAGACATGGGTATAACTGTTAAAGATTCCATTATTGTGTACGAGGACAACCAAGCAGCCATAAAGTTAGCTGCTAGTATTGCTTTAAAAACTAGATCAAAGCATACTGATTTAAGATACTTAAATGTTAGAGAATCTGTAAAGAATGGGCTAATTAAATTGGAATACTGCATGACGGAAGAAAACATTGCAGACCAATTTACAAAAGCTCAAGGAGTAATTAAGTTTAAAGAGAGTTGTAACAAATATGATTTAAAGATGTAAATAGTTTTTAGTTATATTATTATTATTACCTAAAAGGGGAGAATGTTAGGGATAACATTGTTTACCCTAACTGGTTTAGGTAAAATAATAAATATGTTATCATAGTTTATTTGTTAAAGTGTCTGCAACTTTAACTGTAGGAATGTAATTAAGGGAGTGGTTGTGAAAGCACCATAAAAGAAGCAAGGTACTGCAGCTTGCTCTCTCTGGCTTTGATGATCCCTAATTACTGCATGGACTCAAGACTGTGTTACTCGAACGGGAGAGAGACAAAGGACTGATTTGTAAGTGAACTGACATAGGATATTCTACACGGACTTTGCTAACTGAATATCCTTGAATGGACTGAGTAAATGATACATGACTAATGGACTGTTATTTTGACTGTGCTATAAATGGAATAAACTATATTTTTGATAGCACAAGCGTATCTGTTATTTTTACTGTATGTTAACAAACATACAAACTTATATTACTCATTTATCTGTGTGCCTATCTGACTAACGCTGCACATTCTGTTTAGCTTGTCTCTTTAACCCTGGTTGGGGAACTCAGGCTTAACACTGTCTCAGTACTATAACCAGATATGAATCTCAAATGAAAAGGATCCTAATAATCAGCTTCTTCCAGGGCCCTCAGTAATTCCCCAAACAACCTCTCAACAATGTTATTTAGGTAGGAAATGTTGGAGACTGGATGAAAAGGGTCTAGATCTGTCAGATGAATGGTGGCCTCTTGAGAAGAGGACAGAGACAACTGCTTCTTTCAAGGTAGAAGCATTCAAAGAAGTGATGCCTTATCATCTCTGCATGGGGTTGGGGGGTTGGGAAGGAGATTCACCTAACATGAAATGGCTTTCTTCATAAGCTAAATGTTGCTTTTGAAGAATGCTTTCAAAGCAGATTTGCTTATCTATATCACTGCTATACAGAATTGGTCCCAGGAAGAAGTGATTCCAAGAGGAAATACGTCATTCAGAATTCTTGTCACATTACATAAACCTCAATGCTTTCATGCCCGTATTTGGAAGCATTGGAAAGCAATAAGTAGTTGATCCTCCTTTTGTATCTCAACCCAACCAGCTGGTCCATCAGGCAAATGTTATTGGCCGACACTTTGTTCCCACCAATCGGAGGATGGAAAGCAAGTTCTATAGCTGTGTATTACCCGTGGTTTTCAAGGCCAGCAAGGGAAGTACTTTATCTCTTATTAATGGAGTGCAAGTTTTAGAAACTCAGGGCATGCCTAGCCAGTGCCTACATGGCTTTGTTCCTAGTGGGAACAATTCGGGTCCCTAGGATCCTGTCTGTGTTTGCTAGCATTGCTGTTTGAGGGACAGTTTCAGAGGCAGGCTGGCCTTCCAGAACAGTACTTTCTTTTTCCTTTGCCATCTGCCTAATGGTTGTTTCTGTGTATGTATTTAAAATTCCAATCTGAATCACTTGAACAAAAGAAATTAAATCCAGTGGAAAAACTGGCAAAGAGCTGTTTTGTAGGATAGCAAAGGAAGGGAAAACATGGTGTAAGGGGCAGCTGGAGGGTATCAAATCGAAAGTGGCAGCTCTTTCTTTTCCTGTTATTGAATTAGCTTCAAAGGATCAGCAACATGAAACCTTCTGGTACCTAAAGTTCCATGTAAATTTAAACACTGATTTTTATGAAAGTCATTTCAGCACAGCATCAAAAAAAATAAATAAAAGGCTTTGCTTCTTCTGCTGTTGGCACTGCAGGAAACCACATCCTGCAAACTAATTGACATAGGTTGGGCATTTACTTTGGGAATATAGAGGTGCATTAGGCCAGATCCTGTGCTATGAAGTGGTTTGCATTTTGTGAGAAATTCAGACTCAAGTCACTGCTCAATAGAGCAGCTGACTCTGTGTCTTTAAACAGAGTATGTGGCTGCCTCTTCTTCTAAGCTGCCTTCCAAGATTTGGTTCTGGGAGGGAAGCATCTCTTTGGAAGAAGAAAGGAATATTTCCCCCTTCCTTTCTGTTCAGGAAGCTGGTGATAACAGACAGTTAATTGTTATTGGAAATATTTGTTATACCGCCAAGAGAATGCCAGTTTCACATGTTGAGACAGCTTATGCAAGTTGCATCCCCTGTATCATTTCCAAAATTTAATTAAGAATGGATGTGCACCAAAATGCTTTGATTTCATGTCCCATTTCCCTTTCTTCATCCTTCATCTTCCCCCAAAAAAACCCCAACCCTATATTTGCATTAACTTCTCATTGTCAGCAATGGCTGAGTGACTTTGGGCTAGTGACTCAATCTCAGTCCAACCCATCATACAAGGTTGTTGTCCCAAAGGTGCTTTTTTTGAAAAGACAACTGGACTTTGTTTTTTCTTGAAGACGTTTCGCCTGTTGTCCCAGAAACTGCTGCTTCTTGGATGAGAAGCGAAATGTCTTCAAAGGAAAAATAAAGTCCAGTTGCCTTCTGAAAAAAAAGCACCTTTGGGACAACAACCTTGTGTGATGGGTTGGGCTGAGATTGAGTGACCGGCCCAACCATGACCTGGATGACTGAAAACCTCCACACTCCCACGGTTGCTGTTGTGGGGAAAATAGAAGGAAGAAGGAGTATTAGGCATATTTGCTGCCTTGGTTATTTATAAAAAAAATACTAAAGGCGGGATCAAAATATATACTAAATAAACAAATATATACTCTCTGTGAGTGAGACTCTAATCAGCTCAAGTGGCCATACATTTAGGCAAAGGGTCAGAGATGTTATTCAGCAGGTTCTGACCAGTTCTGGAGAACCAGTAGCAGAAATTTTGAGTAGTTCGGAGAACCAGCAAATACCATCTCTGTCTGGTCCTGCCCCCATCTATTCTCTGCCTCCTGAGTCCCAGCTGATCAACTGGGTCTTCTTTTTGTTGCCCTGCACAGGAGAACAGAACTGGAAAGCAGGTTAGTGTGGTGGGGAGGGAATGGGGATTTTACAGTATCCTTCCTCTGCCACGCCCACCAAGCCACACCCACAGAACCAATAGTAAAAAAATTTGAATCCCACCACTGCAAAGAGTGCAATGGTTATTATGATAGTTTTATTTTATCTTTTCTTCTTAATGAAGGAAGGTGACTTGCCATGTAACGGGTAGGACTTTGACTAGGAACAACTGAGATGAAAACTGTATTTCTAGTTAAAGAGGGTAAAAAGCTTTCCCTTTCCCCCAAAAACCTATAGCTAAAATCACAATGGCCTTAATTCTCATTGAACAAGCATTACAGCACCTAACATGCTTGCAGTGAATGGACAGAACCAAATATGGTCATGGGAGCAGAAACACTTTACAAGTAGTCCTTGCTGTAATGGCAATGAAAAAAGTACCACATTCCTCCCATTCATGACCAGGAATGGAATGGAAAGCAGAAATTATCCTTCTAAGCAGAGTCACAGTTTCACTCAGCACCACTTTGCTTAATGATCAAGTTGCCAATCCTAATTGTGGTTGCTACACAAGGGCAATCTGTACCTTGTCATGTCACATGTCCACGTGTTTCAGTTTATTCAGTTTATTTTCTATGCCAGTATATGATACAAAATAAATGTTGGATAAAAATTCAAAACTATTTATGTAGTGAAATAACATCCCTAAGTCCATTTCATTTCAAACATCTTTTAAAATGTCAAATATTTTGATTATTTTTTCTGGGCCAAGAAATATAGGACTAATACTACCATTACACTGAGTAAAACCTACGTCCTAACTTTTTTCCTGGAACTCTTATTGAATCATTCCTTGTATCTTAATTTATACTTTTTGCTATGTACTGTGATAAATTAAGAATATAATCGGTATATAAAAAGAAGAGTGCTGAAAGGAATTGCACAAAGGCATTGGTGTGAAGCATGCAACTACATAAGGCAGGTCATTTTTTCAGCTAAGGTCCATAGGGGACAAAGCAATTCTCCATTCTCAAAATGATCTTGAGATAGAATTGTTGCATTAATAAAACTTATTCTTTTTCCTCTTTCATTTCCAATTACCTTCTTCTCCTCCATCATGTTTTTGAGATATAGCCTTTGAACTTCATTTACCAAGTAGTGTCATAATTGTTCCTAACAGTGAGCCCTCTATTAGAGATGGGTGTTGATGAATGTATGAAAAAGGATATACCCTAACGTGGTTACAATGCCTAACTAAAAATTGCAATAGTATGTAATTTTTATGGCACCTTTGGGAAATGGTATTGAATATATATTTTTCTTGCTGAAAAAATTGTAGTGAAATGTTTGTGCCTTTTCACGTATACATATGTATGTGTATCTATGTATATAGATAACTTTGCTATTTCTTTTCAGGACAAGTAGTGTTATATGAAACAGAGAAAGGGAGCAAGACATAGAAAGAAAGAAAAAACAAAAAGCAAAGGAACCACAACTGAAACTAGTTTACACTGCCATTACGCACTACATTTTTCCATGTATTTCTATCTTCCAACCAGATCTATATACTACTTTATATTATATATGTATATATATATATATTTCTATCTCTATCTCTCTATCATTTATATAGCATAGCATAGCATAGCATAGCATAGCATAGCATAGCATTGCATTGCATTGTATTATACACACACATACTGCTTCATACTTTCCTACGCTTCTTCATATCTGGTTTTTTTATTGCTTAGTTTTCTCACCACTTTCTTTCTCTGGATCTTGTCAACCTCATCCTGCTATGACTTTCTCTGTCTTCCCATTCCTTTCAACTCATTCATTCTGCCTTCATATATTTGTTTTGCAGTTTCATCCTCATTCATTCTCTCTACATGACCAAAGACCAAATCTGCATGTCAAATTACTTCTTTTGTACTGGCTGTGCTCACTTTTAAATTCAATCCACATTCCTCCAGCACCCATTCATTCTTCACCCTCTCTCTTCTTGCTTTAGACTAGAGCACATACACTTCTTAAGTAACTCATTCCGGATCCTTCAACTTACTTTACATTTCTCTTGACTTACCCAATTCTCATTTGCATAAACCAAAGGGGGCAGCCGCATTCGGGTCCATTGTCATAGAGTGGACTCATTCTCTATCATGGGAGGGCAAGAGAAGAAACTATGGAGTATAGTCAGTGAAAAATTAGGAGAAGCATTCCCTCACTTCAGTTTCATTCATGGGGAAGGAGGCAGAACTGGACTTGGGGAAGAATGATTGAATCTAGCTGGCAGAGACGTTTCAGAAAAGACTAAAGAGGAAAGCATGAGAAAGAACATTGCTTTGATTGTGTTTGGTAAAACATGGGGTAGAGCAGTGGCCCCCAACATTTTGGGTATTAGGGACTAGTTCCGTGGAAAAAAGTTTTTCCATGGACCGAAGGGGGTGTGGTCTGTGTTCTGCTGCATCATGATGATGGGGCTTCATTTGTTTGTGTGGCCTGGTTGCTGGCATACCACAGACTGCTTCCAGTCAACAGACTGTGGGTTGGGGACCACTGGAATAGAGCAAAACTCCAAACAGGCTTTCGTGATTCTGTTATTCCACCCTACAACAATAAACAGGGATCCTTGATGCATGTCTTTCTAGACCTCGTCTATCTTGAAAGACTAACCATCTGAAATCATTTCATCATTTTTTTTTCCTACTCATTCTGCTGGATGGTCCTTGCTTAGCTTTTTTTATTTATTTCCACAACAAATTTTGCTTCTATACACATTACTCTTTATTTGTAGGTGCTCTTTATACCAGTGTTATCTCAAAGGGGGGAGAGAGAGAGATCATATATATATTCCCCTAATATATACGTACACACACGCACACATACTCCATTCCATCACCCTTGCAGTGTAGAATCCTGCAGGCTTCAATCCCATTCTATTTGCATTTTTATGAGGCTGCCAGAGGTGATTGTCAGAGGCCTGGCTTTTATATTTATGACTATGATCTCCAGGACTACTTTTATTTTTTATGCTTAAGTATGCCAAGATTTATGACTGAATTCATCTAGAATCAGATTATAATCCAGGTAAGAAGTGATTTATTGAAATTGAATCGAGGCAGGAGTGTTCTCAGTCAGTTTGAGGGAAGATTTTTCTTATTTGTTGTTTATACCTTTAAATAGTAAATTAATGATGGCAGGGTTCATTCTCTTCACTCTTCTTTCATGTCCATGTTCCCCTGGTTTCCTTATGGACATTATGATCTGTCCTGCATTTAGGATCTCTAATCCTTCACTAAACATTTTACAATAAACAATTAAAACTATTGTGCATTTATGTTTATATTCATTTCTGTGTATTTGTATGAGTAAACTTATATTTAAACTATGACTTCAATGCAAATAAGGTTTTTTTCCCTAAGTAGATACTCTCCAATCATCATTCTCATTTTCCTTATTCTGGGACCTTCAAGTGCCCTAATTACTTTTTCATTTTCACTTCACAACTCATGTAACCTAGCAGAATAATGCCTTTCCCTGAATTTTACTTACTCCTAATAAATCATCTGTTTCTTCCATAATCACTATTCACAGATGCAACTTCATCAACATTCATCATCAAAGCATTCATATTTTTATAAGTAACATTTCAGAGGATACCAATTTGTACTTTTTGATACACATTTCAGCTCTAATTCAAACTCAAAACTTACACCTTTCCTAAATGCATTTATCAACTTTAATCTACAAAATCAGAACTCTTTCATTCAGATTAATTACTCCTTCCCTTTCTCCTTATTTTCATGGACACACAGAGTATATATATTTATTTTCTTTCATTTGTTAATTCGGGCTTTTTATTATTAAGTCCTCTTACATTCCAAGTAGCAATCTTCCATAAGCCGGGGCCGTGACCTGACAGGCCTATAGATACTGACTTCCATTGCCCATCATGGATTTTGATCAATGGAAACATTCACATAATGCTTTTTATTTTTTCCAACACCACAGATGGTTGGAATAATTTATGTAAAATGACTTTCAATTCTGTCCATCCATCTGTCTGACTGTAAATAGAGTAATTTTTCAAAAAGTGAACCGCATTGGATCAAATTTGGTGTGGTGGGCAGAGGGAAGCCAAAGAAAATAATTTTTTGAAAAAAAAAGTCAGATCTAGCTGAGGACAGCGGTAAAAATAATGCAGAAAAAAAATCCTTCTAAAATATACCAACAGAGAGCCAGTATGCTGCTTACTGCTACATTCTAAGCCCACCCTCTCTTTCCTACTCAATATGGAGCATATGCTGCCTCACCATGCTTCCTAATGCACATATATACAAACACAGAGAGACACAACCCCAAGGGAAATCAGAAGGGGAGAGAAAGAAAGAGGGGAGGGGAGGGAGGGAGAGAGAAATGTGGAAGACTCTTTTAGCTATATGATAAAGTGATTGGAAAGAATTCCAGAAGCTTAGCTCTGCATGCTTTCCCATACCTTGGAGATAAGATAAAGGAAGTGTAGACCAGGTAACATGGATTAGTCATATCTATGCCATATGCAGGATCCCCTGCTAATAGTAAGAACAATAGTAATCAGTTTTGGACAGTTTTACCCCAAGCATAGTCATAGTATTCTATCCAAATTAGGATCGCTAATGTAGGGAATCTCTTGCAAAATAACCTCTTGTCCATATTCCACCAAATAGAAGGTATACGCAATGGACAGATATATACTCAGAAAAGTATATTATATTATTATACTTTTCTGAGTATTCATATCATACTCACTATGCCCTTGTCCAAATATACAGTCAACCCTCTCCACCCTTCTACAGCAACAACAATCCATGCAATTCTTTTTCTTTTAGGAACAAACAGTGTATCATGGAAAAAAAACAATCCAGCAAAAGGTATCTTTTCTCTGAATAGCACAATAATGAACTATTTCCCTCCCTCTTTTGGAGGAGAAAAAGAAAAAGAAAAAAGAAAAGGATTGGTTATATATCAAATTATATCATGGGTTGCAGGGGCAGAGAGGAGAATGCCCATTAATTGCTTTGTAAAATAAACAGCAACTGTAAACAAAGCTTTTGTTAGGCTGAAGCAAACAAAGAAGTTCAGGCTACTTAAGCTTTGTGTTTGTTACTTTGGCTATAAAAACAATTAGCTTTAGATCATTCAGGCTGCAAAGTTTGACTTCCACATACCTTTATAATGCTCCTGTGGGTTATCATTCCCATAAATCAGGGCATGCATTCAGCCAGAGCTGAGCCCATTATTGATGAAAGGGCCTCTTGTACAGCTAACAATGTAAAGCCTAAAGGTTAGTGTGGTCCTCACATTCGATCTCATAAGAGAATAAGGCAAACAGAAAGTTCATGCGAGGACTCCTCAGGCCAGTCCTTCCATTCTAAACTAGGATGGAGTAGCTATTTCTTTCTCTCTTAGCTGTTGATAAGCAATCTTTTGTTTTCCCCACAACAACAGAACTGAATCTACCTGAAGCTTAGCTCTGTATAGCTTCGACCTCCGACTTATACGGAAAAGACCCCACTGATTTTAATAGCATTCCATTCCAAGCATATGTAAGGTTGCAACCTTAAGGTATTTTTATTTACACTGAGAAAAAATTAAACAGGTGTCAAATCACCCACTGAAATCTTTGATTTGATATCCTTGATTTGATTGGGATCATCATTTACAGCTGCTATACTTATTTCTAGCGGCTTATCTAGATTGTATTTGAGAAGTTGAGAAGGTTTTCAACTCTGGCTGAACAATTACACTTGCTAGTTTCATTTTCAAAGATTTATAAATTGTATTTCAGAATTTAGATCTCACCAAATTACATAAGTATTAAAAGAAGATGTAAAACAATTTTTATAAAAGAATTAAACTTCTAACCATCCGGAAATTTCTCCTTAATTCTAGGTTGCTTCACTGCTTGATTAGTTTCCGCCCATTGCTTCTTGTCCTGCCCTCAGGTGTTTTGGAGAATAGCTTGACTCCCTCTTCTTTGTGGCAGCCATATTAAGAATAATGTGAAAAATATGAAAACATACAGTAGAAGACCATAGCTTCACCTTGACTGGGAAGTGCCCAGAGTTTGTTATAAGATAGAATGAGGAAGAAGAGAGAGAAGAGGAGGGGAAGGGAGAGGAGAGGAGAGAGAGGAGAGGAGAGAGAAGTGAAGTGAAGTGAAGTGAAGTGAAGTGAAGAGAAGAGAAGAGAAGAGAAGAGAAGAGAAGAGAAGAGAAGAGAAGAGAAGAGAAACACTTGGACATAAATGAAAAAGAAATGAACCCACACAATCCAAAGAGGCCTACTTACTTTCACCAAAGATCTTGGTAAAGAGCAAGGTATTCAAGACCCTTTGAAATACCAGAAGGGTAGTGGGGCGATCTGAATCTCAGGAGAAACCTCATTCTAGAGCAGGGGTCTCCAGCCAGTGGGACCACTGTTGGTCCAGGAGAAAATTTTGGTGGCCCACAGAGAAATGTCACTCCCAAAGTACCCCGCAAAGCAATTCATCCAGGCTGTGCGGGAACACAAAGCTGCACCACCTACATGGCCCATGGGAACACAAGGCTTGCGTTGCTTGCATTGCAAACACCATGAGATAGTGAGGGGAAGGGGGAAAGGGCAGAGGGGGGAACTTGCCCCACATGCCTGGCCTGGACACCGGGCTGCTTCCTTCTTCTTCTTTCTTCTTTCTGCTTTTGGCTGCACTCAAGGAAAGCAGCAAAAGTCTTTCTTTCTCTCCCCCAAACTTTACCAGAAATGAGTCTTTGGGACCTTGCAAGGCATCCTGCTCCAAGAGGCTCCGCCAGTGTGACAAGTCTCACAAAGACTCATTTCTGGCAGAGGTTGGGGGAGAGAAAGGAAGACTTCTGCTGCTTCTGCTGCTTTCCTTGCATGAAGCCAAAAATCTCTCTTTCTCTCTCTCCCTGAGAACAGAGCTGGAAACAGTATCCTGAGATCCCAAATAAAGAACGATTGATTGATAGGAAAACAGGGTGGGGAATTTTTCTGCAGGCTTTTTTTGAGATTTTTCCCAGGGTCTTTGGTCCGCGGGATTTAAAATTATGAGTTGGGTGGTCCCTGAGGTCCAAAAGGTTGCTGACCCCTGTTTTAGAGGGCAGGCATTGCAAAAGGGAAGTCGGACTTGGGAGTCCCTGATAGATGGTACTGTTTAATAGAATTGGCTCCCACCAGAAAGTCAAACTTCAGTCAAATGATTGCTCAGGAGTTTCCAGTACTGTGTTCTTCATCACTGCATAGCTTATTCCTAGTGATAAATAAAACTAATTGTATAAAAGGATTAATATAACATGATGTGTTCCACCAATTCAATCTTTAGGAAGAGTAACATATCCATGGTTTACAGACTTCCAAGGAGTTTGCATGAACTCCTGCTTCCTTTTGATCTCCATTTGTCTTCTACATTTTGATTCATTGAACAAGAACAGCTTTTATTTTTAGATAAATAATAGTATCTATCATCAAAATGTATCACACAACAACCCTCATTGGATGGATTTCTCTTCCTTATATAGCGCAGGGGTGACTATAGTACACTCGTTCTTTTTCTTCTTGAGATCACATGATATTTACTAAAAAAAACACACAGTGATGATACCAGAGATACAGAGGCAGATTTATGGCATGCATGTAATGAGTAGTTGGATTTTTCCTCCTTAAATAAAGCAGGCGTGCTAAGCTACTGAAGAAGGACACAAAAAATGGCAGCAGAGGGTACAGCTGCAGTTTGTGAGCCACAAATTGCTCAGGCCTGATACAGGAATTATGTCAGCAATGCTTCATTTCAGGTGAGCTGGCCCTCAGTCACAAACAACCCATCCCTTTCTTTCCAGACTTTAAAAATAGAATTTATAGTTCTTGGCATTGTGTCCCAAATCATGTCAATTATGTGAAGGAATATAAAAGCAAACAGCAAGCTGACCCATGAGTTTTTAATCAGATTCAAAACAGGGAACAGAAGTAAGACAATGCCGCAATTAATACGTAAATATGTACGTAATAAACAGTCCAAGACATATCAGAAAAGCAGGACATAATAATTACAATGACCCTGGAAGATATTAACATTTCTGCTTGCGAAACTGGCACATTTTGATCCTATCCCAGACAAAATAGCAGATTTTGTTTTGGTGGTAGGCTTTTTCATATGAAGATAAGATTAACTGTGAACATTTTCATTGCCACAAAGAGGAAGAATGGCGTGAGGGAGAAAAAAGTGACCTAAAACCTAAAGACAAAGTAATTGGAAAAGGCAACAGAAGGGACTAAATTTTAAATCAAGAATTGCCTTTCAACAATTGTTTTATAGATTCCTTCTATCCTATGTATCAAATTAAGACTGAAATGTACAATCATAATTTGATACCCAGGATGAAGGAAGCTTGTACATACTGAATCTTAATCTTTCTTTTTCTTTTTACTTTTCTTTCTTACATTTACTGTTCCCTCCTTCTTCAAAGAGCTCAAAACTGGCTCTTTTGATGTGCCTTTTTATCCTTGCAACACCACTGTGGGAGAGAATGGCCTGGCTGCAAATCATCCAGTAAACTTCATAATAAGAAAGTTGAACCTAGGCAGGGTAAAGATGAGGTCAAAAAATATGGAGAAATAGACTGAAATAGGAAGTGGCATAATCGAAATGAAGAAACCTGTGAGGTGACCAGAAGAAGCTGCCTTGAGCAAAGAGATGGGATATAAATCAAGTGACTGAACATAAACAGAAATTCAGTTATTGCTGTAGGGAGAGAAATGAAGAAACAATAGATGACTGTGAAATAATGACAAAGGAAGAAGAGATGAGAAAAGAAGCAGAGGAAAAGAAAGGAAGTTGGGATTGCAACAGCTACTTTTTTTGAGTTGACATAACTATTTTTAAAACATGATTGAAGAATTATCTGAGTTATGCAGTGCTGAATTGTGATCAAAACAAATTCATCATTATATATTATATTCATCTACTTACAGGTAATCCTCGACTTACGACCACAATTCAATCCCAAATTTCTGTTGCTAAATGAGACAGTTGTTAAGTGAATTTTCCCCATTTTACAACCTCTCTGGCCACAGTGGTTAAGTGACTCACTGCAGTTATTAAATTAGTAACACGGGTGTTAAGAGAATCTGGTTTCCCCATTGACTTGGCTTGTCTGACGGTTGCAAAAGGGGATCACATGACACCTCAACCATCATAAATATGAAGGCCAGGCCTCTGAATTTTGAACACATAACCATGGGCATGCTGTAAAGGTTGTAAATGTGGGAAATGATCATAAATCCCTTTTTTTCCAGTGTCGTTTTAACTTTGAATGATCACTAAGTGAACTTTTGTGAACTTCCTGTATTTCTTCTAATGAGCTCAGGGCAAGTTTTCATAAAGCAAGTTTTTCTCCACAACTCTGAAGCATTTGGCTACGTGTCAGTGACTGGCCTAAGGTCTGCTTGGTGGTTTCCAGGTTAAAGGGAGTTTGAAATCTGATGTCATGATAAATAACTGTACAGTACTCCTTTTCAGAAAACATTAACTAAAATCCAGCATCAGGATGATAAGCTTTAATCAACCTTATAATACATCATAGGAAATGCCGATAAGAGGTTGCATGGGATTTTAGTCAAACAAGGTGATTTTTTTTTTGTTGCTTCATTTGGTATTTTTGGTTTTGCTTTTCAAGTCCAGCTGCCTTCATATAGCAGCCAAATTCATGGTTGGTATGGAATTCACCTCAGAAGGAAATAGTGAAACTTAGTGAAGATGTCCAAGATCCCCTTCCAACTCTTGTTATTCTGCACTTTGCAGATAGTAGAAAAGGGGATCTGAGGCAAAAGTTTGGCCTCTTAGTCTGCCACACCCACGTTCATTTGACCAAGTGCCAAGAAATGGAGCCTAGCATAATGCCTCACCAGAGAGACATGTTTACTTGCTTTATTATATTGTTGGTTTTTTTTTTCTTTTGTCCT
Organism: Hydrophis major; assembly: GCA_033807585.1. Classification (NCBI taxonomy): domain Eukaryota; kingdom Metazoa; phylum Chordata; class Lepidosauria; order Squamata; family Elapidae; genus Hydrophis; species Hydrophis major. Next base: position 151,873,789 of record CM066328.1, on the reverse strand, counting down.
GCCAGACTTTCTTCATAAAATGGAGCTTGGCCAAAAATGAGTGTTTCAGTGTAAACACAGATCCAGTTTATGGGATGAGTATCTGTTTGATGGGTTTTAAAGCATCTCCCAAAGAGCACTGGCACAGGTATGTTTCTGCTGGGAAGAAGAGGACAAATAAATACAAACACCAGAAATCTGGCTCCATTCAGACTGCCTTGAAGCAATTTGGTGGCATCCTGACTGACAAATGAATGATTTCTTCAGTATGGGGAAATCCAGTAGGTCATAAAAATAACTTTTTGAATACTTTTCTAACAGTGTGGAGACTGTTGTCATCCTATGAGACAAAGAGAGAAAGAAAGAGTCAGAGAGAAAGAAAGAGGAAGAGAGGAAGAAGAAGAGAAAGAGGCAGAGAGAAAGAAATAGAGAGAGAGAAGAGAGAGAGAAAGAAAAAGAGAGAAAAAGAAAAAGAAAAGAAAAAGAAAGACAGAGACGGAAAGAAAGAAAGAAAGAAAGAAAGAAAGAAAGAAAGAAAGAAAGAAAGAAAGAAAGAAAGAAAGAAAGAAAGAAAGAAAGAAAGATATTTTGTTAATGTGGAAAGTTCACACAATTCTCTGCTACTGTAACATACTGCTGTATCTCACGAGTTAAATGCAGTATCCAAATGTCTGTAACTAGAAAGGAGGATGTTGTTTACTGTGACATGCTGGTGATGACAGCTGCCTCTCCTCACTTAGAAAGATGGTCTTCTCCAGGTGCTCTTTTCATTAGGTAAAGCTAGGCCTGCTTTCATTCCCAGCCTGCTTTTTCTGGCTTCTTCCTGGTATACCTGAACAATGTTCTGAAATCATTTGCCTCAAGAGGACTGTTAACATAATAGCATCTCATCTCATCACCAATCATGAAGCCAATGTTACAGAACTCACCATAGCTTTTTCATACATGGCCTAGGAACCATTTTCATTCTCTAATGTAGGTTTGCTAGCACCCTAGAAGTGTTACAAATTAATGGTAGTGAGAGATTTGTTCTCCAAATCCTTACATAGGTATGCACATCCATAAACAATGCATACTCCTATTAATCACACTTAGCCAATAAAAAATTATTCTCTTCTCTTCTCCTCTCCTCTCGTCTCCTCTTATTCCATTCCATTCCATTCAAATTTTGGGCTTGAACTATGCCGCCTACGGTTGGACTTAAGTGTAGTACACAAAATTATCTGCTACAATGTCCTACCAGTCAATGACTACTTCAGCTTCAACTGCAACAATGCAAGAGCACACAAGAGATACAAACTCAATATTAACCACTCCAAACTTGATTATAGAAAGTATGACTTCAGCAACAGAGTGGTCAATACCTGCCTGGAATGCACTACCGGACTCTGTTGTTACATCCTCTAACCCCCACTCCTTTAACCTTAAACTATCCATTATTGACCTCACCCCATTCCTAAGAGGTCTGTAAGGGGCATGCATAAATGCACAATCATGCCTACCGTCCCTGTCCTATTGTCCCCATTTTTCCATACTTATTTCCTTTATTCTTATTCATGTTTATACATATACCTATTATCTTGTAAGCGATTGACAAATCAAATAAATAAATACATTCCTATTTCTATTCTTAAATAAATAGAATTTATTTTTATGTAGAAGTGTAAAGGACCATAAATAAATTATTTTTCTTTTTCTATTGCTTAATTTCTTTTAAATATTTATTTTAAATATCCATATAAAGCAAGGATATAGTACAGGTTCCCAGTCACTGTTTATCATTTTATAATTTCTCCTATATTAGATTATAGCTGGTGAGTGTTTTACATAATACATTTTCCAATCTGCATAATAAATCCACTGTAATTGGTTTAGCATACTGAAAGCAAAAGATCTTAGCTGGGAATTAACTTCTGCTAATGAAGTGGGGGGGAAAGGCCAAACATGTGAGAAATGCTATCAAGAGATAAGGATGTAATCACCTGATGTGGTTAATAATCTTATAAGAGGCCACGTTATCTGATTTAACCCACAAACTGCTGCTGATAGAGTTTATAGGAATTCCTATGGAATTCCTTTTAAAAGTGGATCTGGAGCACCCCATGTTTATCCAAAAAAATCATAGCATTTGCTTAAAACACTATGCTATGTATGCCATGTTAAAAGTGGCATTGATTTATCTGAAAGGTCAAGCAGAATAGTTACAGATAAGGTAAATGTATCTTCTTCTCTTTCCTTCTAAAGTATGACCAATGTTCCTACATTAAAGAAGGGAGGAGCAGAAGGAATACAAGCATGCCAGATATCGAGATTCTCAATCATTCAGGTCATGGTTGTCCCAACAATGCTTTTTTTCAAAAGGCAACTGGACTTTTTTTTTTGTTGAAGACGAGTCACTTCTCATCCAAGACGTTTCTTCCGTTCAGTTCAGTAGTCAATCAGAACCAAAGAAGCTTCTTGGATGAGAAGCGAAACATCTTCAAGGAAAAACAAAGTCCAGTTGCCTTTTTAAAAAAGCACTTTTGGGGTAACACATCAGATATTTGGATGTTCCCTACTTCCAGCTAACCATGGTTTAAGCCAGAGGTTTCAAAACTTGGCAATTTTAAGACTTGGACTTCAACTCCCAGAATTCAGAGTTGAAGTCCACAAGTCTTAAAGTTGCCAAGTTGTGGGACCCCTGGTTTAAGCAAACCCAGACAATAGCAGCCTTTGTACTATAGTGTCATCTCTTCTGTAGTCCATGAATGGGAGAAGCTTAAGTCATCCTTTTCCCCTCTTTAATTTATTCACTATTTATTATAAAATATCAACATAATACCAAGATACACAACAAAAACAGAATTAAACTAAACAACTCAAAATGTAAAACTGGTTAAAAAGGAAAAAAGAAAAAAACTCTGTACATTCTATATTAAACTTAGTCACCGAGTTACAGAAAGTGTACTAAATATACTTTTGTAATACTATATTATAATCAGTACAAATGATTATTGTAAAATATCATAAAATCTTTGCCAAAGAAGAGCATATTGTTTCCTAAGTAGAAAACAGCCCTTTCCAGGACAAAAAAAAAATTGCATGTTTCCCAAAGCCAATTCTTAATGTCTGGAATAATGTCACTTTTCCAATTTTTCAATATTATTTTTTCCATCTCCCAGACATGATACAACCATAATTCCTTATAGAGAGTCAGATTCCAGAATTGTGGTATAGAAACATTACATTAAAGTATTTAATATTTAAAGATTTCTCCAGAAGTCTACTTAAATACATTAAAGTTCTATTTTTAAAAGTGTCAAAAATTTGCAACACCATATCATGTGGGTCAATGAACCCATATATTTTTTTTATACCCTCAACAGAGAAAATGTTATATCCATCCTTTCGAAGATCTTTGGGGAGATTCATGGAACCTAAAAACAACTTTTTGATTGATCATCCTTAATCTCAAATTCATCAATAACATTTAAATGTTTTTAAGAACATGCAGTCATTGAGGGGGACATTGGAGATTCCAATTCTTTGGTTAATGTTGCATGTACGTCAGTAGTGACAACTATAAAAAAAATGTTTTTAATCTTTTGATATATTGTGAACTTAACTTCTGTTGTGGATGCCATCAAATAGAAAAAGGTGCCTTTGAAACAGCCAGAGCATCTGGTTTGAGTTGTAGCCAGGGGGGGATTCAATTTTTTTAAACAACTGGTTCTGTGGGTGTGGCTTAGTTGGTGGGCGTGACTTGGTGGTCATGTGACTGGCTGGGCATAGCCAACTCAGCATCACTCACATCGAGGCATGCATCTCCTTGCCTGGCCTCTTGTGACTGTGGGGATGCTGCAACAGTCGTAAGTGTGAAAAATGGTCATAAGTCACTTTTTTCAGTGCCACTGTAACTTTGACTGGTCATTTCACACAAGCAAAGTACCAGCAAAGGAGGGGGAAAAAACTCCAGAGAAGTTCCTGAGACAGGAAGTCTAGTCCTGCCAAGAATGTAAAAAGGGTTAATGGAGAGGCAGTTTCTGTAAGCAACACCAGAATGTTTCCTTCCTGCCTTCCTTACAGGATTAGGACAGTAATTTTTTCTAACAACCGGTTCTCCAAACTGCTTAGAATCTTAACAACAGGTTCTAGTGAATAAATGCGAACCAGTACAATCCCACCCCTAGTTGTAGCCCACCTTTATTTTGACAACCCAAGGTAGGCAATAGTCCACAGCATGCATGATCCAAGTATCAAAAGAATGTGGGCTTTGATTGCCTGGTTGTGTCTGCCATTTTGAAGCCATTGACTGAATCTGTGGGCCTGCCTGGTAAGAAGTGTTTTCTCTTTCTTCTGACAATACTGGAATGCATAAAATTTTCTGGGCTTTGTGACATATTATCAATCAGTTTGAAGTAAAGACAATAGAGGTAGAATAAAGATCATCAGTAGGAAACAGCACATGACAGCTTTGGAAAGTATTGGATTTGTAAATCTATTGACAATTCAGGTGCGTAGTCTACCCTAGCTAAAGTACTGACTGTTGCAGCAGATAAGTTATAATTGAGTTTAGGATGGTTTTTGGAAAGTTTTTGTCAAAGTCATTAAAACATATTGGGCATAATTCCACTCTTAATCAGAAGATAAACACTAAATGTGTACTGCTGTACTTGTGGGTTGTTTTAAGTCACCCAGAGTTACTTGATAGCGTGAAGGGTAACATAGAAACGTAGAAACAAAAACACATACATACATACTTACATATATACAATTGATATCGATGCCTATTGTTCACTCTCTTTTCAATGAAGGTTATGTAAATACTTCATTGAGATGTGCTTTTTGTTGAAAGCCTCAAGGCTAAATTTATTGTAACAGGAGACTTGTTTAGAAGAAGTTTTGCTTAAAAAAATTAACAGCAAGTAAAACATTTTTTCAGAATAATTTTCTGAATTTTCAGAATAATTCACTGATTTCAATATTGAAAAGATAGAACGTTGGCATTTTAGGCCACAGCTATCAAACAGGGAATAGGTATCCCAAAGATTACATTTTTTAAAAAAAGTAAAGAAAACTTCATGCTGTATATGAAAACAATGCTTTAATTGTGAACCCAGCAATTTTGGGCTTATTTCTTCAAAAGCTCCTCTATAACCATTATTTTAACTTTTAGGAACGTTCTCATCTCTTTTGACAATTTATTAGTGGACCCACTTATTGTAATTGGTTAATTTAGCCCTACTTTTTAATTAGGTAGGAAATGAAGAGCAGGCCATTGCATGATGTAGTAATCATTCAAAGAAAAGTAACCCACAGATGGAATCTGGATTTAGACATAAGTAGCAGCTTCTCCGTTCCAAAGCTGCTTAAGAAGACATAACTCCTCATATAATGTTATTACATGTGCAAATCCACTGATTATGATATGTAATTAAAACCACAGATCACTTGGCATAATATGATGCACACTGATCTTATGCATTCACACAGATGGATGTGTCAGTTGCCAATAATCTCATAATGTTTAATTCACAGTCCACAAAGAACTGTTGAAGACTTCTTTTGACATCTGAATATTTTAAATAAGGCTATAAGGCCATCAGGAGATTCTTGATATATTATCATTATTTAAAGAACAGAATATATATTGTGAACGATAATGATGCCAAAATGTCTCTCATGCCTAAAAAAATCCCAGTTCTAAAACATCTAAGGCAAGAAAAATGCTGATTATTAGTTTCAAAAAGGACTAGCTAAATTTGTACTGTATTATTTATATTCTAGTTCTATTTATTTATCATTTATTATTATCTATTTGTTATCTGTTTATTCTATCACCTAAAACACTTTAATTCTGAATCAAACTATGTAGCACTGATTTACAGATATATCTGCTAATAGCAAAATGTTAGAGGCTGAACTGTTGGAAGAGCATATGGCTATATCTCTGAGTTAATTTAAAGATATATCATTATGTCATATAATGATATATAGTCATGTATATGTCATAAGCTGTTCTCCATGTACCTCCTTACACTATAATGCTAAGCATATTTAACCAAAAGAAATAAATTGAATTAAGTGCAACATGAATTACTACCAAGTACTTCCTGAGTTAAAGTTTCTAAAATATGGATTTCCTGACACTCTATTGTGTTAGAATTTCATTCTGGCTAATCATAACATCTGTTAATGTTTGTTTTATTTCTAGTTGGAAACTGTCCCGATTGACGTTATGGATTGATATTTTAGTTACAGCAAAGTTACCTCATCTCTGTCTTGGTAGGTGGTCTAGAAAATAGCACATGTTGCTTTAATGTTCTGGCAAACGCATGCAAAGCAGGTGTCTTAATGAGTCATCTTTTATTGCATATTGTGACTAGAAATTATAATTTTGAACCACATTTATTTAAATTGATATTCAGGTGTCAAATACATCCTACTTACCTCCCTCAAGTGTAATATTTAGGACAGATACATTTTTTTTCCTGGCAGAAAAGTTTAACAGTTGTAGGGCAAGTAATAATTCATCCAGTGTAATTTTATTTAGAATGGGGAATACAATGATGAGAAAAGCTATACCTGTTGAATTTCAGCAGCTATTGAACCATACAATTAGTTCAGGTAATATACGGGACAGCTGTAACATTTTTTAAAAAATTGCAGTTATATTGTTCTTGATCAAAACAGAAAGCTTGCAAGCACATTCCTATTCACTAGAACACCACCACAAATTGCTCAGATTGTGGAAAGCAGGCTATAAAATTGAACCATAAGGAAGATTGTCTGATGTAGTGTGCTAATAGTAGTTTCTCTAATAGTAAGCCATGACTAGCTGGACTCACATACTGCAATAGAAAATGATCATGGTTTAGAAATCTGAAAGTTAGGTTCACACATCATACTGCATGGAAACCAAACGGAACACCAAATATGGGGAAATGACTTTTTTTTAAAAAAAAAATAGCATAGAGGATAGAGATCATATAAACACAAGAGATAAGGAGCTTATCAAAAAAATATCTACCCTATAAGCTCATTTTATTCTCTGAACAAAATCTACAATTGACATTTTTCCCAGCTTCAATTACAATCTCTCCTTTCTTGAGCTCAACCTTTTTTTAAAAAAAACATCCTATTGCAAGCCATAGAATACATTTAACTGTGGAGAGGATTTTAGAAAGAAGATATACGTTTCATACTGTTATGTATTCAAATGGTATACTCGAAATCCCCGAGCCTTGATTGGCCAAGGCACGGGGATTTCTGATTGGCCAGGCGAGCCGCGCTGATTGGCCCGATTGAGGTCTCCCGCGATTGGTGCAAACCAAGAGCGGGAGACTTGAATCGCTGCCATTGGTCGCGGCCGCCTTGCGAAAGGTATAAAAGCCGCTGGCTTTTTGCCTTTCGCCGGTTGGGTTCGGTTCATCCTAGTTAATAAAGAGCTTTGAATGAAAGTCACCGACTCTAATCGTCTTTTTGCGGACACGACACTGGCGACGAGGATGGGATCTCGCCCCTGAACCGAACCCCGTGTCCAAGAACCAGTTCCAGCGCGAAGATGGCGAAAATAGCACCGCCCGCCCCGTTCAACCCCGCAGCCGAAGACTGGGAATCATACTCGGATCGATTCCGGATGTACCTGGAATGCGCCGGGATGAAGGACGCCCCGGCCTCGCTAAAACGCGCCGTTTTTCTTACACACTGCGGACCAGAGGTCTTCCAAATGGCCAAGCCTTGGCCAAGCCAGCAGACGCCACAGCCATGGACTGGGACGTCCTGGAACCCATACTACGGCGCCATTACGCTCCCGAAGTCCCCATCCTGATACGGCGCAACGAGTTCTACCGCCGAAACCAGAAACCAGACGAAAAATTGAGCGATTTCGTCGCAGAACTTCGGCGCCTGGGAGGACTCTGTGAGTTCGAGGGTCTAAACAGTCTCATAAGAGACCGCTTCGTACTCGGGTTATGGGATCCTACACTTCAGAGCCGACTTATGGCCAAGGGCGACATCAGCCTAGCCGATGCCCTTACAGCAGCCGCAGCCGCTGAAGCAACGCGCACGTCGGCAGACAGCATGCGAAGATCTGACGCGAAGGGCGGAAACAACAACCCGGCAAGGTCGGCCGACGCAAGAAGTGAAGCAACCGCACACTACGGTGAATACCAGTCAAACTCCAGCACGTCAGAAGACGAGGAGGACATTCACCGAGTACAGACGGGGCGCGGCGATCAACGAAGTCGAAAAGGTCGCAAGTCGAGGACCAGTTGCGCCGGGTGCGGCGGCGACCACCCCAGGTCAGAATGCCGATTTTTTGACTCTATCTGTAGGCATTGTGAACGAAGGGGTCACATCGCCCGAGTTTGCCGCCAAAAGAAGACTCGCAGCCCGCCCAAATGGGAACAGCACGACAGACGGAGAGAAAACTCCCCGCCCAGAACCAGAGAACGCCAGCCAGACGGTCGGTGGGACCGCGCTCAACGATCTCAAAGAAGCGGCGACGGTCGGCGGAAAGAAGAAACCCACCAGACGGTGACCATCGGCCACGCCATCTCCGACGGCGCCAGAAAGGTACATGTAGAAGTACATATAGAAGGCCAGCCATGCAAGATGGAAGTGGACTCTGGGTCCTACCTTTCCATGATTGCATGGCGCGAAATCAAAAGACTGGTGCCTACTCTACAAAAGAGAAACGTGCATACACAAAAGATCATCATTAAAGACTACCAAGGGAACCGTGTCCCGGTAGTAGGCACCAAGAATTTCAACATAACTTACAAAGGCCACACTGAACAACTACCACTCACAATCGTCGATCGCGACCGCCCAAGCCTACTGGGTCTACAATGGTTCGCCCCGCTTAACATCGCGCTGACAGGTGTCAACCAAGTCACCATCGAAGCTTGGGAACAACGGCTAACCCAGGAGTTCCAGGAGGTGTTCGATGGAGGCTTGGGCAAGTACCAGGGGCCCCTTATCTCGTTTGACTTAGACCCAAGGGTTCCCCCTAAGAGACTTAAACCTAGAAGGGTACCGTTTGCATTAAAACCAAAAATTGACGAGCAGCTCGACAAGCTCGTCAAACAAGGGGTATTGCAACCGATAGACCATGCCAGATGGGAAACCCCTATAGTGACCCCAGTAAAACCAGACGGGTCCGTGAGAATTTGCGGGGACTATAAGGCCACCCTAAATGGCGCATTACAACAAAGCGCCTACCCAGTCCCTATAGTACAACATTTACTACACTCGCTAGGAGGGGGCAAAGTCTTTGCAAAGCTCGACCTTGCCCAGGCATATCAGCAACTACCTGTAGACGAGAAAACGGCAGAAGCCCAAACAATAGTGACCCGTCGAGGGGCTTTCAAGTGTAACCGGCTCCAATTCGGAGTCAGCGTGGCACCAGGCATTTTTCAAAGCCTGATGGAACGTTTGTTACAGGGCATAAAAGGGGTGGTGCCCTATTTTGATGACGTATTAATAGCGGCGCCAAATGAAGCCGAATTAGAGAACCGACTCAGACAAGTCTTAACAAAATTTAAAGAAACAGGACTTAAGGTTAAGCGAGAAAAATGCAATCTTTGTACAAAGCAAGTAGAGTTTTTGGGCTATCTCCTAGACCAGAAGGGCATTCACCCTACAACTAAAAAAGTAAAAGCCATCAAGGAAGCGCCCACCCCAAAATCCAAAACGGAATTACAAGCGTTCCTAGGATTACTAAATTTCTATAATGTTTTCCTACCTCAAAAGGCAACGGCGGCGGAGCCCTTACATAGACTCCTAGACAAGAAGGCAGCCTGGACTTGGGGGAGGCGAGAACAAGCCGCTTTTCAAACAACCAAGGACCTCCTCACCTCCGATGCTGTCCTGATGCAATTTAGTGAGACTTTACCCCTAGCTGTCACTTGCGACGCATCACCCTTCGGCGTCGGCGCTGTCCTCAGCCACACCCTCCCAGACCAGAGAGAAGCACCCATCGCTTTTTTTTCCAGGACTCTGACCAAACCAGAGCGCAACTATAGTCAGCTGGACAAGGAAGCTTTGGCTATAGTTGCCGCCGTTAAACGTTTTCATGAATATTTGTACGGCCGCCCGTTCACCATCGTGACGGATCACAAGCCTCTGCTGGGCATCCTCGCGGGAAACCGAGCCACTCCCAACATCTTGTCACCCCGAATGACAAGATGGTCGGAATTCCTGGCAGCCTACAATTACGAACTGCTACACAAGCCAGGTAAGAAAATCTCGCACGCGGACGCTTTAAGCCGCTCACCCTTACCTGACTCAGAACCTGACCCAGCACCAACAACAAATACCTTGAGCATAGAAAGTTTACCTATTACCGCATCCGACATTGCCAGAGAAACCATTAAGGACAGGCGTCTGGCACGAATCTTGCACTGGTTAGAAAAAGGCTGGCCGGAAAAGGACAGTGACGAGACTTTTAAAACATTCCGCCAGCGCCAGACCGAACTGTCACTGCTGAGAGGATGCATCCTATGGGGTGACCGGGTGGTAATTCCAGATAGATTGCAAGAAAAAGTCTTGAGGATGCTACATGAGGGTCATCCTGGCATCGTCAGGACTAAAGCCCTGGCCAGAAGCTACGCTTGGTGGCCAGGGATGGACAAGCAAATTGAGGCATGGGTCGCCAAATGCCACCGATGCCAGGAGACCAGATCCAGCCCATCCGCAGCACCCATCCGGGATTGGGAAACACCACGGGGGCCCTGGTCCAGAATCCATCTTGACTTTGCGGGCCCCACAAATGGACATACATTTTTAATCACAGTCGACGCATATTCCAATTGGCTGGAAGTCAGCGACATGAAGTCCACTACCACAGAGGCCGTCATTAAAGAACTGTGTAAACTGTTTTCCACACACGGCCTCCCAGACGTCGTCGTCTCAGACAACGGACCCCAGTTCACGTCCATCGAGTTTGAACGGTTCCTGGCGGAAAGAGGTATCCGCCACGCATTAACAGCACCGGCGCATCCGGCGGCGAACGGTAGGGCGGAACGGATGGTCCAGTTTACAAAAAAGACCCTCAGGAAAATGGACCACGGGGAGATCAATGACAAAATCAACCGCCTACTCTTCATACAACACATCACTCCCAACACTACAACCAACAAGAGTCCGGCAGAGCTGTTGATGGGCAGAAAGCTGAGGTCTCCACTTGACAGACTGCACCCGACTTACAACCCGGAGCAGCCCCCAGACTCCAGCTCCAAGTTCCGGACATTTAATCCAGGTGACCTGGTATACGCAAAAAACATGACGGGGGACCCCCTATGGATCCCAGCCGTCATAACGCAAGTCACTGGTCCAAAGTCGTACCGGCTCCAAACTACGGACGGGCGAGCCTGGAAACGGCACATCGACCAGTTAAGGTCCCGAACGGCGACTGACCTCAACCCCCAAGAAGCGAACCAAGGGGGGAGGGAATACCCGGAGAGACAATCGCAAAATAAAATAAACCAAAAATACTCACCAGAAAACAGCCATCGCGAGTCCCCTCCGGAGAAGAACCGTCTGGCCAGCTCTACCGACTCGGAGAAGCCAAGCGGGAGCGGCGAAATCCGCAGCTCAACCGACCCGGTAGGCCCAGGCGGGAGCCACGGCGAAAGAACCGGCCCGATCATCCAGCCGGTTCGCAAAGAGGCAGGAGCAGCCAAAGGAACGACCGCTCCGGCCGAGTTACAACAGGAAAGTGAGTTGCGCAGGTCAACTAGGACTCGACGGAGCCCCGCCTACCTGCGTGACTACACCACCTGACGGACCATACCAAGGGGGGAGGGGTGTTATGTATTCAAATGGTATACTCGAAATCCCCGAGCCTTGATTGGCCAAGGCACGGGGATTTCTGATTGGCCAGGCGAGCTGCGCTGATTGGCCCGATTGAGGTCTCCCGCGATTGGTGCAAACCAAGAGCGGGAGACTTGAATCGCTGCCATTGGCCGCGGCCGCCTTGCGAAAGGTATAAAAGCCGCGGGCTTTTTGCCTTTCGCCGGTTCGGTTCGGTTCATCCTAGTTAATAAAGAGCTTTGAATGAAAGTCACCGACTCTAATCGTCTTTTTGCGGACACGACACATACAAGTTATCTTTTACTATTACATCTTGGGTTTTATGCTTTCTATTTCACATTTTTACTTTATACACCGCTTTCACTAAAAGAAGGCATGCTTCAAGTTGCTTTCCACATGATAATGTAAGCAGTAAGAAGTAATGCTACTGTTTACACATCAAGACCAGTGAATTCACTATTCAACTTGGGTTGTCCTTTTGAACTAGTGTTTAAAGTTTTTTTTAAAAAAAGGGTTTAATTACCATCAATGCAACATAACAACTAGAGAGCAATGGATGAGAGTATCAGCACATTTTAATGAAGATCAAGGTCATGTGGCTAATTAAAATGCCTTGTAGTACATGTGGCAGAAGCCCTGTTGATAGGCCATCTGCACCTGCAGCTTGACCCATCAGGCTGCCCTTCACAAATTGCCTGCTACTATTGGGGTACAGTGCTGCCAATGACCATTACCTAATTAGCCGCTAAACGGGTAAAGGCATTTCTGCAGGCTTCGAAACTAATGGAATACATTACAATTAAGGGAAGACCCAGCCAGTTGCAATGCAAGTAGACTAGTTTTACTGTACAAAGTCTAGTTTTAGGGTACAAACTCATGCTTCTCCTAGAAATGGTTGGTGCATAGCCTATTTTAACTAGACTTTTACAAGCTCACCAACACAACTTATGAGGCAGCTCTCAAGAAGACATTAGAGACAGAGGAAAGGTAGCCATTTTTGCATTTAGGTAGTTAGAACCATCAGACTTGTGTGCCCATGAGGCAAAATCAAAATGTGGTTTACTTTTGGCTTAGCAAAGTGTGCAAAACCCATTTGATTGTTTATTCAATAAACCATAGTTAGACCCTGTCTGAGCACAATGTATAAATCCAACCAATGAATCCCTGCAGCTCTACTCCAACATTAATGGCAATTCTGGGAGAGGCAAGAACATCTTAATATCTGTGATGTATTCCCCCCACCCCAATGTTGAATAGATTGAATAATTCACAGTGAGTTTCCCATTTATAATAGCATCTTCATAGCTATTTTGTCCACATCTTCAATATCCCAGCATTGTTCTGAGTAAGATTTCTTCAGACATGGATTTACATGTCTGTTTCTGCAGTGGAGTCAGAGGTGGGATTCTACCAGTTCGCACCTATTTGCTAGAACCGGTTGTTAACATTCTAAGCAGTTTTAGAACTGGTTGTTAGAAGAAATTACTGGCCTAATCCTGTAAGGAAGGCAGGAAGGAAACATTCTGGTGTTGCTTACAGAAACTGCCTCTCTGTTAACCCTTATTACATTCTTGGCAGGACTAGACTTCCTGTCTCAGGAACTTGTCTGGAGTTATTTTTTCCTCCTTTGCTGGTACTTTGCTTGTGTGGAGTGACCATTCAAAGTTACAATGGCACAAAAAAAGTGACTTATGACCATTTTCACACTTACGACTGTTGCAGCATCCCCACAGTCACAAGAGGCCAGGCGAGTAGATGCATGCCTCGATGTGAGTGACATTGAGTTGACCACACCCAGCCAATAACATGACCACCAAGCCATGTCAACCCATTCACATGACCACCAAGCCACACCCACCAACTAAGCCATGCCCACAGAACCAGTTGTTAAAAATTTGAATCCCACTCCTGAGTGGAGTCTTAAGAGAGATATTATAAATTCATATTGGTATATATTGGTGTCAACACTCAGTTTCTTCTGAATGTGTCCTGGATGAGATCTTTCCATATAAGGTGGATTACAAACATTTAATTAAAACAAAATCATTTCTCAGTGTACAGTCATAAGACAAAGAGGGAAAAGATCTGAACATTAGGTATATAATATATTATGAATGTCCATTCACTTCAATCCAAAAAAACCTCAGGTTTGCCTATATGGATATTCCTATGCTTCGGCATAGTATTTTTAAGAAGTCTATGGAATATTGAGTGTTTTTTCCAGGTGTCTATCAGGGAAAGCTGGTCTACAGAGCATACTTTTTCCGCTTTCGCCTTTCCTAATCCAGGAGCCTTCGCAGGCAGTCGCTTTTACTGTTGTATTTTGTAATAATACTCCTAACATGTGAGTTATCTGCATACAAACTGCTTTCTTTTTTTTAACTCCTCCCTTCTAGTTCCTTCATACTGTGTCACCTCAAAATATGTCCCTCACTACTCTCTGTCTAACATTGGTTCCTCTTCACAGTTAAACATCAACAGGTTCCATATACCCTATACCACATCTCCCTTTTTTAGAGAACAAAGGGTAGACTACCTTTGTCTCACCAGACCTTAGAGGATTATTCTGCCTCTTTTGTTGAAGGTCTGTTCCTATCTAAATCCTGTAGGGAAGAAAATGTTATCATATAACTCTTTACTAATCCAATACACCTAACTGTGTTTAAACTATTCTGCATCTCAGATTTCTTACTGAACTACACATCAACATTAACTCTTTTTCACTTTCTCAGTTCACAGATTCAGTCTCTCTGGTCTAACTATAGCTCTCCCAGATCTTGTCCTTGGGGTAGCTGTCATACTAGGAAAGATCTAATGCTTGGTCTCCAAACAAACTGACAAGTGGTTTGTGGTCAGTCTCCAGGCGGAAATGCTTTCCTAGGAGGAAATCCCGAAATCATTCACATGCCCAGGTTAGAGCCAGACCTTCTTTTTCCACCTGTGCATAGCGTTGTTCAGTTGGAGTGAGTGAACACGACGTGTAAGCCACAGGCTTCCATTTATCTCCCCACTCTTGAAGAAGAACGGCGCCCAAGCCATATGACGATGCATCCATTGACACTTTCATCACTTTCTTCGGATCATACATGGCCAGCACCGGAGGGGAAGACAAAGCATCTTTCAATGTCTTAAATGCCCAGACCTGTTCCACATCCCAAACCCAACAATTTTTCTTAGAAAGGAGATCACGAAGTGGCTTGTCTTTTTCTGCCAACTGAGGGATGAACTTCCCCAGCTGGTTTATCATGCCAAGAAAACTCCTCAGTTTGTTCACACTAGAGGGCTCCTTAATAGCTCTGATAGCCTCTGTTTTCCTTGGGTCAGGTCGTATCCCTGCATCAGAGATGATGTGACCCAAAAAGACCACCTCACTCCTGGAGAATTCACACTTATCCATGTTCAGAGTGATTCCCACCTTTTCCAGTTTTTTTAGCACTGCATGGAGTTGATTGTCATGTTCTTCTTGGTCCCATCCCCACACCAGTAGAGCATCAATATGGCCAACTATAACTACCAGCCCCTGTGTAACTTCCGCCATCATACATTGGAAATGTTCGGGTGCTGGGGCAATGTCAAATGGAAGACAGTTAAAGTGGAACTGCCCAAAGGGTATAATGAATGTGGTATACTTTGCTGAATCCTCGGTGAGGGGTATCTGCCAAAACCCCATGTTAGCATCTAATTTACTGAACATTTTAGCACCAGCCAGTGTTCTTAGACTCTGTTCTACTGATGGTAAAATGAATTTTTCATGACACACATACTTGTTCAAGCCAGTCAGGTCCACACACAAACGCACCTTTTTGCTGTCCTTCTTGGGCACCACTACCATGCCTGCGCACCAGTCTGTAGGCTCTTCCACACAAGTGATTATTCCCAAGTTCCATGCGTTGAAGCTCATATTTGACTTTCCCCATCAATGGTAGGGGAATCCTCCTTGAGGTTTTCAAAGAGAAAGGCATAGCATCGGGTTTGAGTTTAATACAATAAGGTTGTCGAACCTCCCCTAGGCCGCTGCATAACTTAGGGTAGCTTGTCTTCAGGTTTCCATGTCAATAGTGTCCACACGAACCAACAGACCAAGAGCTACAATAGCTGGCAGTCCCAGCAAAGGCATACTCAGTTTTTTGACCACGTACACCTTCTCTGTAATTTGTTTTGTCCTTTCTTTAGCTGTAGTTTGGCAAACCCCATCACTTCCAGTGGAATTCTCTCTGGACCCAATAGAGGTTTCTCTGCTTTTTGCAGCACCGGCACCTGTGTGTTGTGAAAAATGTTGGCGAAATTCTTCTGTGAAGCAACAGTAACATCTGCTCCGGTATCCAACTTAAACATGATGTTTTTATCCATCATTCTGATTTCCACAGTCCATGGGTCAGCATGTAATGTCACAGAGCTGAGAAAGAAGCTTCTCTCCTCTTCCTCAATGCCATGCACTGCCTTGCTTGCAAAACATACACGTTGATGGTGACCCTTTTCCCCACATGTACAGCATTTATCATCTTTAGCAGGACATTCCTGTCTAGGGTGAAGCATGCCACCACATTTGTGACACTGGGGGTAGTATTTTGTTCTGCCTGCTTTGAGGCTTTGCTCCATCATTCTTTGATCTGCTGAATTTTTGCTTTTCTTTTTTATGCTTGCCTTTAAACAGTCTGTCCAAAGAGTTCACATCCTTTAGGTTTACAGCACTAGCATCACTTCTCAATGTGGTTTGCTGTTTTTTAATCTCCTCTGATTGTCTTGCCATATTAATAGCTTTATCCAGGTCTTTTTCCATTTGCATGTGTTCTGATATCCGTGTATCGACCAAGCCTACTACAATCCTGTCTCTGATGAGCTCATCATGTAGTGCTCCATAGTTACAGTGTTCTGCTAATGCATACAGCACTGTGACAGATGCATCAACTGTCTCATTTGCTTCTTGTTTGCCCATATTAAATCTTGCATGCTGATACACAATGTTCTTTTTTACTACAAAGAATGACTGAAAGCCGTCTCTTACTTTAGTATACTGATGCTGATCAGCTTCACTGAGTTTCAGGCCACGCAGAACATCATCTGCTTCGCCCCCCATACAGTAAATCAAAGTGTTCACCTGATTTTCTTCGGAGCTTATTGCGAGATTGCTTGCTTGCCTAAATCTCTCAAATCGCCGTATCCATTTTGTCCACTCATTTGGTTTGGAAAAATCAAAGGGCTCCGGTGGTTGGATGTTAAAAGTAGTGCTGGGTGTGCTAGCCATTCTGCTAACTCCTTCCTCATTCTGCTCATCCCCACTGCCGCTCATTTTCCTCTTTTGGGTAGACCTCATTGTTCAGTTACCGTGTTACAGAACTTCTGACACCTTGTCATATTTTGTAATAATACTCCTAACACGTAAGTTCTCTGCACACAAACTGCTTTCTTTTTCTTAACTCCTCCTTTCCAGTTCCTTCATACTGTGTCACCTCAAAATATGTCCCTCACTACTCTCTGTCTAACATTGGTTCCTCTTCACAGTTAAACATCAACAGGTTCCATTTACCCTACACCACTTTTACGACAAACTATTTTTGTGTTGAATTTATATTTAATGACAAAGAAATAAAGGGAGACTAGTATAGACCTATTTCAAGCTGTTTAGTTCTTGTCAGCTAGCCAAGCCCTTTTGGGATTCAAACCCAGACTACTTACATATTAGGTAGATGTATTAACCTCTAAGCCACAGCTCTCTTCACTTTGTCAACTATATCAAGGGAAAGATTAAATGTTTTTTCCAGTGAGACCAGTCTATCAGAGCAACCTGGTCTACCCAAATATGGGACAGAGCATCTATGGAATATTGAAGCTCAGGCATTGCAAAATTCAGTTTTAGTTCTCCATCCCTTCAGTGCAGGCCTATCTGTTGCTTGTTTCCCCCTATAAGTTGAAAATATACAGTATCTTTAGAACCCTCTCTACAGCTGATCTTAACATGGGTCTGTGAGCAAGCAATTTAAATTGGTAACAAGGCATGTGATATAATACCATTCTGGGTTTTGGGGAGATATTTAAAATAATGACATTGACTTAATCAGAGTGGAAAACCTGTAAATGGTGATTATTAAATGCTTCCTGTAGCTGCCAAGCATACCTCCGGTCCATCTGTATAGTAAGAAATCTGTTCCGGACTAGCAGGCTCGTAATCCTGCAAACCTGATTGGTCCGCTAACAGCAGGTTGTGATTGGTCGCTCCGGGCTAATCCAATTGGCTGGTTAACGGGCTGCCACGATTGGGCAACCCAAGTGCGGCAAGCTTAAATCCTTGTTATTGGATGCTTTAGCAGCAGCGAGCTCTATAAAAGGAGCTGCTGCAGCCAGGCTTTTTCGCTCTGATCAGAAGTCACTAATAAAGAGTTGAAGTTACTATCCGAGGTCTCGTCTCCGTTATTGCGCCCATCCGCCCAGACATAACACTGGCGATGAGGATGGGATGCGGATACGATAGAGCTGACTGAGTACTTGTAGAATATTGACAGAGCACGTGGCTGACGGCGCACAGACAATGCAGAATGGCCAGCAGCACTATACCACCTGGCCCGTTTGATCCAGCCAGCGAAGACTGGGACTCGTATATGGACAGGTTCCAAATGTTCCTGGAGTCAAATAATCTGAAGGATGCCATGTCTAGCAAGAAACGTGTGGTTTTCCTAACGCACTGCGGACCTGCCGTTTTCAAAATGGCAAAGGCACTTGCCAAACCAGCTGAAGTCAAAACGATGGACTGGAATACCCTTGCTCCCATCCTTCGTGCTCATTAAGCTCCTGCAGTTCCAACCCTCATTCGAAGACACGAATTTTACCAGAGGGATCAACGCGATGGTGAGAACATCAGGGACTTTGTAGCTGACCTAAGAAACTTGGGTGGATTGTGTGGCTTCACAAATCTAGAGGAAGCCATGAGAGATCAGATTGTCCTTGGTCTAAGAGACCCGACTATCCAAAGCAAGATTATGGCAAAAGGAGATATCACCCTCGCAGATGCCATAGCAGATGCTATTGCAGCTGATGCCACCTGCAAATCAGCAGCACGAATGCGCAGAGCGAATGGGACCAGCCGCCAACCCACCAGTGACCCGGCAACTTCATCAGAAAAATACACATCAGCCACCCATCATGAAGACATCGATTCCTCATCGGATAGTGAGGAAGAAGAAGTCAACAGACTCAGGTCAGAGCATGACCAATGAGACCAGCGAGGCCGCAAAACAATTTTCCAATGCGCCAGATGTGGGGGAAACCACCCACGATCCAAATGCAGGTTCCTAGCCGCCATTTGTCGTTCCTGTGAAAAAAGAGGGCACATTGCTAAACTGTGCTGGAACAAAAGAGGATCCAGTCCCAAGAGGAAAGGAAACAACTTCTGACAATCAACAGGCACCCCACCCACAAATCAGGACCACCCAAACAACCAGTGGAGCCAGTACAACAGAAACCGGATGTTTATTGGCATAACTAGACGAAAAGAGGCACATCGGCCACGCTTCATCGTTAGACGCAAAGAAAATCCGGGTAAAGGTCATCATTGAAAATCATCCATGCATCATGGAAATGGACTCCGGGTCTTCCCTATCCATGGTTTCCTGGAAAACCCTTAAGCAGCTGATTCCCAACATCCGCCACCAGGATCTCAGCACTCAGCAACTTATATTAAAAGACTACCAGGGCAACCGAATTCCGGTCATTGGTTCCAGTCATGTCCAGGTCTCCTTCAAGGACCACACCGCAATACTACCCCTCACCATCGTTGACAGAGACCGGCCCAGCTTATTGGGTCTACTGTGGTTCGCGCCATTAGGAATCGAAATGGCAGGCTTCAACCAGACTGTAGATGAAGACTGGGAGGCGGCCCTCGTCCATGATTTTCAAGAAGTCTTCACTGAAAAATTAGGCAAGTACAAGGGGTTCCCCATCTCGTTTAATCTCTGCCCTGATATCGCACCCATTAGCCTAAAGCCACGCCGAGTTCCCTTTGCTCTCAAACCAAAAATTGATGAGCAATTGGACAAATTAATTGCACAAGGTGTGCTAGAACCCATCGATCACAACCGATGGGAGACCCCAATTGTAATCCCAATAAAACCTGATGGATCTTTGAGAATCTGTGGGGATTACAAGGCTACCCTAAACCATGCATTACAGCAGAGCGCTTATCCGGTACCTGTGGTCCAACACCTACTTCACTCGCAGGTGGAAAAATGTTCGCAAAGCTTGACCTGGCCCAAGCTTATCAACAGTTGCCAGTAGACGCAGAAACCGCAGAAGTCCAAACCATCGTTATGCACAGAGGTGCCTTCAAGTGTAACAGACTCCAGTTCGGAGTAAGCATAGCCCCTGGCATTTTTCAAAGTTTGATGGAAAGGTTGCTACAAGGCATCAAAGGGGTCATGCCTTACTTTGATGATGTACTGATAGCCACCCCTACAAGAAGTCAGTTAGAAAAACGCCTAAGAACTGTTCTACAAAGGTTCAAAGACACGGGCCTCAAGGTTAAGAAGGAAAAGTGCCAGTTATGCACTGAGAGGATTGAATTTCTTAGTTATCTTCTTGACAAACATGGAATTCACCCTACTGAAAAGAAATTAGCTTCCATTAAAAATGCCCCAAGACCAAAGAACAAAACAGGCCTCCAAGCCTTCCTGGGACTCATTAACTTTTATAACATCTTCCTACCCCAGAAGGTGACCGTTACTGAACCCCTACATAGAATCCTCGACAAGAAGGCTTCCTGGTTTTGGGGATGTCAGGAGGAGCAGGCTTTCCAACAAGTAAAAGACCTTTTAACTTCGGATGTAGTACTCATCCAATATAATGAGACACTTCCATTAACTGTGACTTGTGACACTTCACCTTTTGGGGTAGGAGCCATCCTGAGCCACATCCTACCGAACAGTACAGAGGCGCCTATTGCATTCTTTTCAAGAACTTTGTCTAAAACAGAGAGAAACTATAGTCACTTAGATAAAGAAGCCCTCGCTATTGTATCTGCAATCAAAAGGTTCCACGAGTACATGTATGGAAGATCCTTTTCCATCATCACAGATCATAAGCCATTACTTGGCATCTTGGCAGGGGACAAACCAACTCCTCATATCCTATCTCCAAGGATGACATGATGGTCGGAGTTCTTAGCCGCCTATGACTACCAGCTGAGACACTGGCCAGGAAAAACCATCCCCCATGCAGACACTTTGAGCCGTTCCCCACTGCCAGAACTTCTAGATGACCCAGCTCCCACTCTGTCTGCATTGCAAATTGAGATGCTTCCCTCACCTCCACTAACAGCACAAGACATCGCCTTGGAAACAAAAAAAGATGCATGTTTGGCATGGGTTCTTAGCTGGGTGGAGAGGGGATGGCCAGAAATCGAACCCAACGACATCTTTAAACCCTTCAAGAACAGACAAACAGAACTTTTCTCCCCAAAAGGATGCGTGTTGTGGGGAGACCGAGTGGTCATACCAACTAAACTACAAAGGAAAGTACTAAATTTACTACACGATGGACACCCGGGTATCATACAAATGAAGGCACTGGCAAGGAGCTACGCCTGATGGCCAGGTATGGACAAACAAATTGAAGCCTGGGTTGCCTTTGTAGCAAATGCCAAGAAACACGCTTGGCCCCACCGAAAGCACCACCAGCTGAATGGGAAATGCCCAGGGGTCCATGGTCCCGCATCCACATCAATTTTGCAGGAGCTACAAAAGGGCATACTTTCCTGATGACAGTAGACACCTACTCGACTTGGCTCAAGGTTAACAAAATGAAGACTACCACTACAGATGCAGTCATCAAGAAATTGAACAGACTTTTTGCAACACACGGGCTACCAGATGTCTTGGTTTCCGACAATGGCCCTCAATTTACTGCCTTGGCCTTTGAACAATACCTAGCAGACCGGGGAATATGCCACGCCTTGACATCACCTGCTCACCCAGCGGCCAATGGCAGGGCTGAATGGATGGTTCAGTTCACCAAAAAAACTTTACAAAAAATGGAACAAGGAAACATCCACGACAAAGTCACCAGGATGCTCCTTCTCCAGCATATTACACCAAACAGTACCACAAACAAAAGCCCAGCTGAACTCCTGATGGGCAGAAAACTCAGATCGCATCTAGACCGCCTACTCCCAGCATACACCTTGGAAAGGCCCCTGGGTTTCAGCAGTAAACACCATTCGTTTAAGGTAGGAGACCCCGTATTTGCAAATAACTTTTCAGATGACCCATTGTGGATCCCTGCCAAAATAACGCAAGTTACCAGCCCCCGTTCCTACCGTTTAGAACCAGAGATGGGAGATTGTGGAAACGCCACATCGATCAGCTGCGCTCAAGGCTGATCACAACTCCCATCACTAACCCCAATCTCGAAGCCAGAGGGGGAAGGGAAACTGGGGGGTTTGAAATTGAACCAACATCTGGTTCAGAATACATAACCCCACAACCAACACAGCAAAGCCCACTATATTCACCAGCTGAGGAAGAGCCTTGGCAGATGATCATCTCTCCAGGTAACAGCAGCCGAACGGGGTCAACAAATCCAAAGAACCCAGACGGAAGAAACGAAGGAGCCATTGCAGGTATCCCTGGATCACCTGTAAGGAGACCCAGCGTTGAAGCCAGGTCACCACTCCAGACAATCCCAGTAAGCAGTCTGGCAGAACCAGAAATCGAGCAAAGACCTTTTGAACAATGCAAATCAGGTAGACAGGTGCGAAGACCCGCATACCTGCGAGAATACATCACTCACCCCTTAGACGGAACCTAGAGGGGAGGGGTGTTCCAGACTAGCAGGCTCATAATCCCGCAAACCTGATTGGTCCGCTAACAGCAGGTTGTGATTGGTCGCTCCAGGCTAATCCAATTGGCTGGTTAACGGGCTGCCGTGATTGGGCAACCCAAGCACGGTAAGCTTAAATCCTTGTCATTGGACGCTTTAGCAGCAGCGAGCTCTATAAAAGGAGCTGCTGCAGCCAGGCTTTTTCGCTCTGATCAGAAGTCACTAATAAAGAGTTGAAGTTACTATCCAAGGTCTCGTCTCCATTATTGCACCCATCCGCCCAGACATAACAAAATCTAACACAGTTTATTTTATTGAGATCCCAATTTAATCTGGGCCTAGCCTTGTGCCTTTGTAAGAGTGATATAGTGTTGCTGAACGAAGCCTTCAGGTTTAACTTCAGATGCATCAGACAATGATCAGCTAGGAGTCCAACAGTAAAATACCTCCTTAACAGCCATTTTGTAGCAAAGAACTAGTAAATCATTGATATCGAGGACGAATAGAGGGTGGAGAACAGATTGTGCATAAATCATTCATTACCAATATTTTTATGTTTAAATATTTATTTATTTATTAGAATTTGTCAAACAAAAATGAGAACAGATATAAAAGAATAAAAATACAATGACAGGGACGATAGGCTCGTTAGTGCACTTATGCACACACCCTCTACTAACCACTTAAGTATGATGTAAGGTCCACGGAAGTCAACATTGCCCACGGAATCTGGTTTTCTTTGCTTTTTCTTTTCCTTGGAGATGGACACATATATATAACTTTTTAAAATCATATTTTCTGGGTGCTCCTACAACAGGAGTGTCAAACTCAAGGCCCAGGGGCTGCATAAGGCCCGTGGTGTGCTTAGATCTTAGCAGGGCAGAGGTGGTATTGAGAAGGTTCTGACAAGTTCTGGAGAACCGGTAACGGAAGTTTGAGTAGTTCAGAGAACCAGCAAGTGCACCTCTGACTGGAGATTTTACAGTATCCTTCCTCTGCCATGCCCACAGAACCAGTAGTAAAAAATTTGAATCCCACCACTGCCATGTGGTCTCCCTGGAAACAGCGAAGGACTGGCCCGTGGTGCCTCTACCAGCAAAAATGGAGCTCAGGGTGGTGCTGACAGAGGGCTGCATGAGACCATCCTGGCCAATAATGGGGCCCAATGGGCTGTGTGTGGCCCCCTGAGTTCCGTTTTCTCTGGCAGAGGGCTGCAGGAGGCTGTCACAGCTCAGGAGCATGTTTTCACTGGCAGAGCACTCAGGTCACCACAGGCACCCCAACACGAGTGACATTGAGCTGGCCACACCCACTTGGCCACTCCCACCTCAGCCCCCCAAGTTCAAACACTATCCTGATGCAACCCTCAATGAAATTGAGCTTGACATCCCTGTTCTACAATAGATACTATAGCTGGCAGCAGTTTCTTATTGGGCCACTATCAAGCTTCCTGCAATCTCTACTAAATAACAAAAGGAGACAGAAGCAACTTAGAAGGCTGCCTGGCTGAAAAGCTATCATTGTCTATACAGTTTTCAGCCAGCTATGCGAATAGACCTGACCATTCACTAGAAAGGAAAGGAAATGTTTGACTGCTTGTGGGAGGCGCGTATAGAGCCTTAAGATGTACCGTGAGTCCCTGTTAAATATCCCTGACATACACATTGAACTGAGGGTCCTACTTTGGGTGGTCTTTGCAGCATCCCACAGTTGGTAGTGTATTTCTGTGATCCCTCATGTCAACTCTGTTCAGCAACTGCACAAATTTATTTACTACAAATCCACTTTTTCACTTGAGCCCCTGGCGGTGAGTCATTTTTCCCATTGGTGAAAACTCACACCGGCCTCATCAGCTGTAGTGGCTTCATGCCGAGTTGTTTTTTTCCCCCTTTCATGGAGGAGAATACAGTGGTAACACTCCCATGTCACAGCAATCATGCTCATTGTTTTATGAACCATCAGACAAACGGAGGAGGGGTCAATTTATTGGCAATCATTTGATACTCAGCATTTTGAGGTTGTCAGCAATGAAGATCACAGGCCAACTCAGAACCATTTCTAAGGGAAGTGAAATGATGGTAATACAGAAGAAATCTAAAAATGAGACTTGACCAAAGAAAATGTAACTTTTTAGTCCAGTCTATCAGAAGTGGTATTCATCAGGTTCTGACCAGTTCTGGAGAACCAGTAGCGGAAATTTTGAGTAGTTTGGAGAATGGGCAAATACCACCTCTGCCTGGAAATTTTACTGTATCCTTCCCCTGCCACGCCCACAGAACCAGTAGTAAAAAAAATTGAATCCCACCACTGCAGTCTATCAACTATTGTGTTACACCTCTGTTTGGACTCCCTGTATAAAGTTCATCCTAATTGGCACAGAGTTAAGATTAATAACTACAATAAGCACCATACTGGGAATAGACTTTAGTGAATGGTATAAAAATATCCAAATCAGTATTTTTTAAAAAAAACTTGGCAACTTTAAGACGTCTGGATTTTAACTGCCAGAATTCCTCAGCCAGATGCTATTATTATTATTATGGTTGGTTGCATAGTCAGCCAGATGTTTAGACTGGATTTGGCATTTTTATCCACCTATTGAATCCTTCCCAAGGATCAGATGAAGGCAGATGTTGTTTGATGGGGTTATAGGTACCGTGGCCAGATGTTCCAAGTAAAGCTCCCTTTTGCAATTGGCTGATGGCAAATTTGTCAATGCCAATGATGTTCAAATTGTACTCCAGATGTTTTGGGAATGCACCCAAGGCACCTATTATTATTGATACTGTCTTTGCTTTCTTTGGCCACAGTCATTCTACTTCTATTTGCAAGTTTTTTTAATTTGTTATTCTTCTCCATATAAGTCCAGAGGTATGATAGTCTCTGTTTTCTTGATAACCTAATATAATCAATTGAATTTAATCTAATCTGAAGGTAAGCCATATGATTTTTTATTTTGCTGGAAGTTAGCAAAATCCAGACGTGATTGGCATCATGCTATTATTTACATTTTCACTTTAACTGAGCAGAAGTTGAAATCCTGCAGATGGAGACATTTGCTAGTCATTTTAAGTTTACCTCAAAGGTAGCAAAATCTAACAGAGGTTGACAATTTCTAAGGTCTGCTGATTGTCTTCTTTTGTTTAGAAATCAGCAAACTCCAGCTAGCTTTTTGGTTACAATTTATTGTTATCTATAATGTCATAAACTATTAACAACTGAAAAATTGAATTTGAAATATTATGTCATAAATCAGCCATGATCCTAATCATTATTAGCATACTAGTAACCATACCAAAAAATATTGGACAGCACTTGGAAAATTTGCATATTGGCAAAATTTCCATTTGTCAATTGCAAAAGGCCACACTGCTTAGATATGTACACATACTATGCTGATATGTTCTGACATCCTAGATTCTTGGGAAGAACTCAATGCATATAAAGGCCAACACCAGCTAAAGACCTATCAGCTATGATTTCACATCATTGTATAAAAATAATTTATTAAATTTATACATCACCTCAATCCTAGCAATTCTGAGTGATGAATTTCCCTAGTTCGGGGTAACTCTACCTAGCCAGCTAACATTTTTGTGATAATTGGTCTACAGTGGTCTATGAAAATATTCTGTGGTCCTTTCATTATCGAATGAAGGTGTCCCAGAATAACGTTGCAGGATCCAATCTGGATCAGTGACTGGGACCAGAGGCTTTGTCTTCCAAGCTTTTGGACTCATGCTGCAGACCATTGTCAGGGAACTTCTCTAGCACACTCTGCTAGAGAGAAGTTCCCTGAGGATGGATTCCAGCATGAACTCCAACAGTTCAGAAGACAAAACCTCTGGTCCCAGTGACCGACCCAAATTGGATCCTACAAGTGTCTGTGACACGCAACAATCTATTTGGTTGGCTAATAATCATCAAAACAAGCTCTAAACTCAGTCCAAGTCCCTTTTCCATCAACTTTGCCTTTCGCAGTGCAACCATGTGAGAAACCAACAGGGAAAGCAGAGAACATATGTCCAGAATTTCAACATGAAGCGCTAAGCATACCTAGCCATAAATGCTTCCCCTCCTCTCCTCTCTTAAGTTGCAAAGGTGCATGAAACAAAAGCTACAGAGATGCCAAATGTTTTGCCAGTTTACAACAAGCTACCACCAGGTTGCAGGCAGTGTGGGGACAACAGAGGATTCTTCCTGGAGCAAGTGTAGGTTATTTCTCTTTAAAGTAGAACTCCTTGATGAGAGTCAGAAGAGAGAGATGACTTATAAGCATGAGTGATGGAATGGAACCAGTCAGAAGGTCCAGGTAATCCTTGATTTATGACTCATCAATGACTTATAAGCAACAATGATGAAATGGAACCAGTCATAAGGTCCAGGTAGTCTTTGACTTATGACTCATCAATGATGTATAAGCAACAATTATGAAATGGAAACTGTCAGAAGGTTCAGGTAGTCCTCGACTTATCACTTGTCAATGGAACCACAAAAAGCTTTGTACAACCCTTTTCAAAGTTCTGATGTTGCCCCTCCTGTAGTTACATGATTGCATTTTGGGTACTCAGCATTTACCATCCTTTGCAGTGACCCAGTGGTCTTGTGAGTACAATGTATGACGGTCTTTCTGGAAATGAGCATTTACTTCCAGTTTTTTGGCAAAATGTGCCCCATGAATAAACCATGGGTTTTGCTTAATGACTACAGCATTCCTTTAATAGTCACTTCAAAAAAGATTGTAAAATTGGGTCTGGTCACAATGTACAAACTTAATTGTGGGGCTCAATTACAGTTGTAACTCAGAGGACTACCTATATCTTGCACCGAACACAAATATACACTTTGCACCCCACATGGGGATAATCAAAGGAAGGGAAAGAGTAGAAGTTTCATCAAGTATCCATTTTATATTTTAGCATATAGGGAATGTCAGTGAACACAAATGTATGTCATCTTGATAAACTTGCAAAGGATATTGGGAATGGATTCAGTGTTTATCTGGAAGATCTTTTTGAACGTAGCTGGTCAAATTAAGCATTCAGGAACATTTCAGCTGTTGTTCTTGACAACTCCTAAAGGGATGCTGACTCCAATTGCAATTTTTCTTATCCAGAATCTATGTCAGTGAATAAATATCCAATAACAGAAACATAACCGAAAAAAACTTTAAGCACTTTTTACGTGTCTCTCTCTAGATTAATGATATTTTGACTGTTTGAAAAAGATTTATTATATTGGAATTTGGTTCCTCCATAGTAATTGTTAATAACAGATATCCTTTGTATTAGACTTGGTGAAGAAAATTATTTCCCAATAAATATATACTGTGAAATATCATTCTAACACAGAAAACTTTGCAATAAAAGATTCTTTTTGATGGAAAACAGGCTAGCAAAGATAGGTTTCTTCAAAGTATCCTCAGGGATGTATAGTACCCTCAGCCAGAAATCTATGCTTGTGAACTCTTGCCTCAGCCATGAACTCCTTATCTGATTGTGCAGAATACTTTTTGGGGCTCAAAAACTGAATGTGAGTGTCAGCTTCTTCATAGCCTTCAGTCTACTGTTAATGTACTATATCAAGGTAAAATCAAAAGTCCTGGATCACAGGAGAGAAATCCCATTTGTATTTTCATTATCATCCCTGGCTCACTGCCAAGCAAGCAGGATAATTTTGGCATGTTACAGAACTGCAGAAGGCTCTTCCAATATTGCAGAAGGCTTTTTATTGGATGGGAGGAATGTGCAATTGTGGACTTTGTTTCACTGAACAACATTTAAAACAGTGGTGGGATTCAAAAAATGTTTATTACTGGTTCTGTGGGTGTGGTGTGGCAGGTGTGGCTTGGTGGGCATGGCAGGGGAAGGATACTGCAAAATCTCCATTCCCACCGCACTCCAGGGGGAAGGTTACTGCAAAATCCCATTCCCTCCCCACTCCACTAACCTGCTTTCCAGTTCTGTTCTCCTGTGCAGGGCAACAAAAGAAGACCCAGCTAATCAGCTGGGACTCAGGAGGCAGAGAATAGATGGAGGCAGGGCCAGTCAGAGGTGGCATTTGCTGGTTCTCTGAACTACGCAAAATTTCCACTAATGGTTCTCCAGAACTGGTCAGAACCTTCTGAATGCCACCTCTAATTCAAAAGGATCCAATCACTGACACATAGAGAAGTTCCCTGAGGATGGACTCCTGCATGAGCCTGAAAGTTCAGAAGACTAAATCTCTGGACCTAGTAACCAACCCAGGTTGGATCCTGCAACATTATCCTGGACACATGTATTTGCCAACATTCAAAAACCTGTCAGGACTCTGATTTTTTATTTTCTGTGTTTTGTAAAGAAAATAAAGCAATCTCATACCCCATTTATTTACTCCAAGAATGAAGGAATAAATAGCAGATAACAGACAATCAGTGTTGGAAGGGACCTTGTAGATCATCTAGTCCAACCCAAACAGAATAAATTCCTCCGCACCTACCCAACAGCATTGTTGGTTGCTTGCCTTTTTACCAAACCTTTGCAAACTGGATGCCGACCTGTGATGGCAATTTGAATGCCTCACACTCCAGCTGGTTGAGCAACTCAAGAGAAGATGCCTCCACATTCTCACTGGCTCAGTTGTTCCTCAACAAGTATTTATTCACAATAAGATTTAGGCCAAACTTCATTACTGATTTTCAGCCAGAGTGAAGACTTCTTTGCCAGACCTCTTCTCACTGTTGAAGAGACAAGGTGTAGGCTGTGCCATGATACATAATCTGTTAGGTAATTATAGTTAACTGGAGGCTTCAATTCTCCTGTCAATGATAGAAATATAGGCTCCCCATTTTATCCCATTCTTTCATGTATCGTTGTGCATTCTTTATTTGGCAGTTTCTTAAAAGAGATTCTAATAATGCCAGCAGCTTTATACTGTATAGGCATGTTTGCTTCTGAAAATACTGTAACTTTTCTTTTGTGGTATGCCAACAAAACAATTTGTAACAGAGATGTTGGACCAATTTCAGTCCTGGCTCAAATCCATTAAAAATAATGGCACTATGCCCTTTTCTATCAACGCTGAATCTATGCTTTGGGGGTTTTTTCCTCCCTCTTTCTTTTTAAAGGAGCTAGCTGAAGTGTATCAGTACAGTGATTTATTACAGCCTGTACCTTTGAAGGCAGCAGCTTCCTTTATCATACGCCCACCTAACAAACATCTGACAAGTTCTACTTTTGATGGTTTCCCTCTTATATTAGACATAGGGGGTGTTTTTTTGTTTTGGTAATAATTGCTGTTTTATAGACATATGAGAAACAGCATGATAGCTTTACAGGATAACTATAGGAGAAAGAGAATGGACCTTCCGGTGAAGAACAGCCATGCTTTTACAGACCCTAACTGCTTTTGCTTTTCATCACTAATAATGTGCATCATAACTCTGGACTCTTTCCTGTTGGAGAATTATTGTCTAATTTCCAATCTTCCCTTTACAGAAAACATGGCTGGACGAACAATCTCAGTGAATTTTGGAGGAAAACAACTATCTGGACCTGTTTCAGACCAGAGACATAGTTTGGTGATGATCCTTGGTGGAGCCAGGATGGGATGGTGCATCTGTCCTAGTGCTCTTTGATCTCTCATCGACTTTTGATACCATCGACCACAGTATCCTTCTGAATTGGACTAATGGTGCTTAGCAATAGGAGACACTGTGCTCTAGTCCTCATTTCTCATTGGACAGTTCCAATTAGTACTGAAGGGGGGTGTTCTGTACAGGCATTAACATACTTGGAAGCGCCGCGCTGTGATTGGCCAAAGCGCACAGCGATCTCATTGGCCAACCAAGCCGCGCTGATTGGCCCGTAACGAATCTCCCGCGATTGGTGGAAACTAATCATGGGAGATTCAAAGCAGTGCCATTTCCCTTTAAACCCCGAGCCGATCCAGGGACCTAATGAGCTGAAACTAAGTCACTGGCTCCGAGTCTCCTTTCCCGCGACGGACACGACACGGGGAGCAATTCTTCCTCTCCCCTGCTCTTCTTTATTATACTCTTGTTGTTTTGATGCTAATGTTAAAGCAAAAGGAACCAATTGTTCCTTCCTTCATATATTCCATGAAAACTGTGCAGCAAAAAAACAGAGGAGCAAGAAAGAATTCATAAAAGCAAAGTTCATTCACCAAACTTTTGTAATATCCCCATGTTGCAACTTAAAGACTTGGGGAAAGGGCGGGGGGGAAGCTTTGCAGTACAGATAGTCCTCATTTAGCAGATCCAGTTGGGACCTGCAACTCAGATGTTTGTGAAGCAGTTGCTAAATGAAAACCATGACTGTGTTTATGTTAACACTTTAGCTTTCCTTTCCTGTACTATGCTGCAAAGATCATCAGTATAATAAGGATGAGTTGTAAAGTTACTTTTTCATCGCCATATATGGTGATGAAAATGGTCACTAAATGACTAAATAAGAGGGAGAGGGGGACATGCTTCAACCAGTGGGCCGGGGACCACTGGTGGTCTGGGAGAAAATTGTGGTGGCCCACAGAGAAATGTCACCCCGCAAAGCAATTCATCCAGGCTGCATGGGAACACAAGGCTGCGCCACTCACATGGCCTGTGGGAATACAAGGCTTGCATCACTTGCATTGCAAACACCATGAGGTAGTGAGGGGAGGGGGGAAAGAGCAGAGGTGGGGAACTTGCCCCACATGCCTGGCCTGGACACCGGGCTGCTTCCTTCTTCTTCTTTCTTCTTTCTTCTTTGGGCTGCACTCAAGGGAAGCAGCAAAAGTCTTTCTTTCTCTCCCCCAAACTCTGCCAGAAATGAGTCTTTGGGACCTTGCAAGGCATCCTGCTCCAAGAGGCTCTGCCAGTGTGACAAGTCTCACAAAGACTCATTTCTGGCAGTGTTTGGGGGAGAGAAAGAAAGGCTTCTGCTGCTTCTGCTGCTTTCCTTACATGAAGCCAAAAGTCTCTCTTTCTCTCTCCCCCTGAGAACAAAGCTGGAGACAGTATCCCGCGATCCCAAACAAAGAATGATTGATCAGTAAGAAAATGGCGTGGAGAATTTTCCTACAGACATTTCTGGGGATTTTTCCTAGGGTCTCTGGTCTGTGGGATTTAAAATTATGAGTTTGGTGGTCCCTGAGGTCCAAAAGGTTGGCGACCCCTGCACTAGGAGATGTAAGGGTTGAATAGAGTGCTGAACTCCTAGAGGGGATGGGAAAACACAGGGTGGTTGATCTTGCACCAGCCCACTGGTCCACTGCAAGATCAAAACAAAACAAAACAAAAATGGCAGTGGCACTGTTGATGGAGGAGAAATGGCTGCAAAGGACAGCAATCAGCTATTAGGAAAGGGTGGGCATTCCAGATACTGTGGTGTACTACAGGTGTCTCCAACTTTGGCAACTTTAAGACTTCAACTCCCATGCTGACTGAGGAATTCCACAAGTCCTAAAATTGCCAAGGTTGGATGCCCCTGGTGTACTATCCTGGGCTGAGCTGACACTTCATTGGAAGGAAGTGATACAAGCCATTTGTTTAAAAGGGCTTAAGGTGGAAAGCAGCTGCTTTGAAGCAGAGCATCAAAACATGAGTGGGACCAGCAGCAAGTGAAGATTGGCCCTAAAAGAAAGCAGGTGAATGTGATCTATTTGCCTTAAAGGAAAGATGCAGTCCATCTAACAAGGAAATTCCTTCTTTCCTTGTGAACCTTCTACAGAACCTGAAAATAAAATGCAAATTCCACAGCATTCAAGGGTCTTTGGTAGTTGTCCTCCAAGCAGTAAAATTGAAGCTTGACTCTTTTTAAAAAAATTTCCTATTGGCCATAGGGATACTGTTGGTGGAAAAACACATCCTAAACAGCTAAAGTAATAGTTAAGGGCAAAACAGATAGCTGTGTAAATCACATGTCACAGCTGCACAGCTAGCTTAAGTAAACATATCTTTCTAACAGATCAGGCAAAAATATTCTAAGTGTGAAAAATGGTTACTTTTAAAAGCAACATGCATTCAAACAAGACTGAGAGGGAAGAAGTGTGTGTTTGTGGGGGGGGGGGAGAACGAAGCCAACTTTTATTGTGTAAAACACAGTTATTAGCAATGCTGTAGCTGTTTCTTATGCAATAGCCAACCACTTAACTAAATGTAGAAGCAAAAAAAAAAAAATCTAGCTCTATAAAGAGATAGACTATTAAATCCGAAATATTATAATAGATGATGCATGTTCGAATGACCACATAATCTCTTCACTGCAATGTAGACAAGTGCCTGCTGTGTCAATTTAACAGTCATCTAATTGTCAATTGAGTTGTTTTCTGTAGACTCCGTTTGAACCAATACATAGAAGGCCTCTTCATTAATCATGGAATCTTCTTACAGATGCCCATTTGGGATTCCTGCTAATATCCTTCAACACAAGGTAAAAAGTCTACATTTTCCCAACTGCCTTTGAAACTCTGTTGCAGCTTGATATAGTTTTGAAAAACCCTGCAGATTATTATTTCTTGGCCCTTTGTTTTATTTTGCTTGGCTTACGAAATCTCATTATTCCTTTTTTTTCTCTTCTCAAGTTATTTTATTTTTATAAAGACATTCGATTGGTAAGCTTCCCTTCAATTGATCCAACTTCCCCTGCTCCTCCCAAACCTTTAGAATTCCCCCAAAGTTGGAGAATACTTTGAGCATGCATTCCAAAGAATTTAGAATGAAATTTTAGGGTTGATATTTCAGGGTGGCAAATTTAAAATGAAAAGGGGATATGTTAAACCAAACTGTTAACATCACTATTTCACTAGAACAGGGGTCTCCAACCTTGGCTCCTGGAAGCCTGGCGGACTTCAACTCCCAGAATTCCACAGCCAGCTTTGCTGGCTGTGGAACTCTGGGAGTTGAAGTCCGCCAGGCTTCCAGGAGCCAAGGTTGGAGACCCCTGCACTAGAATATACTCTCTGCATCCTCCAGAGGCCAAAGCAATATTTTTACAAAGTGTGGTCCCATAGTAAATATGTTTGCTTACTCCAATCCTATATGGGAGCAATGTAAGAAATTATGACTTAGCAATAAGTGTCCATTCTTGGTAGTTAGCTGACAATAGATACTAAATACAAGGAAGTGATGGTTCAGGGGTTAAAGACACTGAAAAAGCTAAAAAGCTGGCAGCCTGGATTCAAGATCACCCAACAGGGTGAGTTCCTGTTCCTTGCTCCAGCTCCTGCCAACCTAGCAATTCAAAAGGATGCAAATACAAGTAGATAAATAGGTATCATTTTGGTGGGAAGATAAACAATGTTCCATGCACCTTGGCATTATATCATGATGGCCACATGACCATGGAAATATCTTTGGACAATGCTGGCTTCTTTGGCTAAGAAACAGAGATGAGTACTGACCCCTAGAGTTGGACACAACTGGACAAGATAAACTTTTACCTATTAGATACTAAAAATTCTCATCCATCCCTCCTCAACCTGTACTTGAACCTGAGGATCTACATGGATTGGACTCGCACCTCTGTATTTGATTTTGCAGCACTCTTAACAGATAACAGATAATCAGAATTGGAAGGCACCTTATAGGTCATCTAGTCCAACCCACTGCCCAAGCAGGAGACCCTACACCATTTCTGACAAACGGCAGTCCATTCTCTTTTTAAAAGCTTCCAGTGATGAGGCTCCCACAACTTCCAAGCTGTTCCATTGGTTGATTGTTCTCACAGAAGGTTTCTCCTTATTTCCAGGTTAAATCTCTCCTTGTTCAGTTTCCATCCATTATTTCTTGTCTGGCCTACAGGCACTTTAGAAAATAGCTTGACCCCTTCCTCCCTGTGGCAGCCCCTCAAATATTGGAGGACTGCTATCATGTCTCCCTTGGTCCTTCTCTTCATTAGACTAGCCAAACCCAGTTCCTGCAACCATTCATTGTATGTTTTAACCTCCAGTCCCCTAATCATCCTGGTTGCTCTTCTCTGTACTTTTTCTAGAGTTTCACATATTTTTTATAATGCCAAAAGTGACCAAAACTGGATGCAGTACTCTAGCTGTGTTCTTACTAAGGCTTTATAGAGTGGTATTAGTATCTCACTTGATCTTGATTGTATCCCTCTGTTAATGCAATTTGGGATTGCATTAGCTTTTTTGGCTGCTGCTGCACACTGCTGGCTCATATTTAGCTGGTTGTCCACTAAGACTCCAAGATCCCTCTCACAGTTACTGCTATGGAGCCTTGTTTCACCCAGTCGATATGTGTACTTTTGGTTTTTCTTGCCTAAGTGTAGGACTTTACTTTTCTCTACATTGAATTTCATTTTGTTAGATACAGCCCAGTGTTCTAGTCTGTCAAAATCCATCTGGATCTTTAGCCTATCTTCGTGGGAGTTAGCTGTTCCTGCCAGCTTAGTATCATCTGCAAATTTGGTAAGTTCCCCTTTACTCTTCATCAACATCAGAAAAAAGGGTGGAACCTAAAGTAGGTTGGATCAGGCTAGGTTTTTTTTTTCCCCTTTTGTGAATTCTAAATACAGAGATTATGGTCTCAACAAAAAGTTAACTATGTACCCGAGGGTGTTTGCTAAACATCTATCTCAGCAGTTCTGCTGTTTAACCCTTTATCATAACATTGTGGCGAAGAGTAATGTTCCTCTTTTTCAGTTTTCCACCCTCCCTCTCCCCTCCCCCATTATTTCTAATAGAAAGGCTAAATAATAATAGGCTTTGCCAGTAGGCTCTATTGACCCAGGTCTCCAGTGTTTGAAATTAATTTTTCCGCTTTGGATACCATATAAATTTCTCATTATGTGACAATGATGGACAGGAAAACCTTCCAAAAATGTATTGGGGATCATGCCAAGTGAGGCAATCAAAGTCTTTTGCACAGGCTATGGAACATACAAAAGGTTTCACACAGTC
The DNA here is from genome assembly GCA_033807585.1 of Hydrophis major. NCBI lineage: Eukaryota > Metazoa > Chordata > Lepidosauria > Squamata > Elapidae > Hydrophis > Hydrophis major. Next base: position 151,838,311 of record CM066328.1, on the reverse strand, counting down.
CAGGGTGTTAGCTATGCATGCTTTCACGTTGCCTGGGTTCGGCTGAGCACCCGGAGAGAACAACACATATACATGCACATTTTCATTTCTTCTCAGATACGTCTTTGGAGTGTTGCTTTTGTCATGTGGGCTTTGTTAGGTGGAGGTTTTTGTCTTTTTTGAGCATCATAATTCAGGAAGAAAAAGGGGAAAGAAGGAGGGAGGGAAGGAAGACATTAATCCAAAGTTTCCTCGAAGACTCTTGCTCTTCTGCCACGAACAGACTTTCCTAGAAGGACAGGAAATGAAAATTTCTCCTACCTGCTACTGAAAATGGAAACTGCTAAACACATTTGGTCAATGCCAGCCAGAGAAAAGGCCTAGAAAATACAGCACAATAGAGGAGGCTCTCCTTTTGCCAAAACAAGTGTATGCACACTTTGTTCTCGTTATCCTTAGTTAACACTGCCAGCTGAATGGAAACTGAGGTTGGAAGGAACTGCTTAAAATCTTCAATAGCATGCTCCAGTTAGTAGATCCATCCATAAGTTATTACACCAGGTCTCTTTCTAGATTATATCCAAGCACTTTCTACGGAAAGCCAATAACAACCTTGCCTGTCAGATGGCAAATTCAAACACACAGAAGATTGTCACCGAAATGTTTCCCTTGATAGGATTTCCTTTTCTAACATAGCAAACTGTGCTGAACTATTTTCCCGGATATCTAGCATAAACCCTTGAGGTCTTTCTACCTGGTGGGCTGTCAACTAGATTCCTGCAAGCAAAAAAATGACTTAATTGGCATAAAAGGAAATATTGTAAAGGATTGAAATATGCAATTTTCTTACATGTTTCTTGTAGATCAATTCTCTTGCAGTATAATTCGGTTTATTAAACTGTATCAAAATCCAAAATGTTCCTTTTCTCACTCTGTATGAATTGAAACCTAGGTTGCTCTATTTCATTTGGTTCCATAAGTGATACAGATGAAAGTAAATCCAGCAATTTCTTATAATAAAATATTCAATTGCTGTAAATACGGAAGAATGGACTCCAACTCAGCTATAGCAAGACTGGTTGCTAAAGAAGCATGGACTTTTGTGTGAGCTATCCAGAGTTGCTTGTTTAATTTATTATTATTTAATAAACAAATTTATATAGTTGCCCAACTGACATGTGGGTGACCCTGAGTGGCTTACAAAAGTATCAGAGGAGATGGACAGTTTAAATACATAGAAGAGAGGGAGAGAGAGAGAGAAAAGAAAAGAAAAGAAAGAGATGAGAGAGAGAGAGAGAGAGAGATGGCTGGCTGACTGACTGACTGACTGACTGACTGACTGACTGACTGACTGACTTCATATCCATGAACTTTCCATCCCTAATTGTGAATGGGGTAGCATTTCCTGAGATAGAACAGGAAGCAATTTGAAGATTTTCCTGGAGAAAGTTAATCTATGAGGTCACTAAAACTAACACTGATTTGAAGGTACATAATCAAATCAATCCTGAACTGTCAGTCTTGCTAAAAAACAACAACAGGCAGCTCCAGCCAGAAAGGCCTTTGAACAGATTCTCCTTGGGCATCATCTCATTCATGCTTGTTTATCTTGCATGTGTACTACTACAGCGTGATCCATGTGGGATTGCCCTTAAAAACTATTTGAAAGCTTCAGCAGGTGGTAGCATGAGCAGTTAACATGCATGCCCAAGCAACATCTCTGCTTCATGAGCTGCATGGGTTAACCAGCAAGCATCTGCATTCAGTTCATCTACAAAACCCTACATGACATAGGATCTAATTATTTGAAGAATTGTCTTTCTCTCATATTTCCACCTATCTTATAAGTTCAGAGAGAACCAGGCAGTATCAACATCATCTGGGTCCTATCCAGAGGTGGTATTCAGCAGGTTCTGACCAATTCTGGAGAACCGGTAGCGGAAATTTTGAGTAGTTTGGAGAACCGGCAAATATCACCTCTGACTGGAGATTTTGCAGCATCCTTCCCCTGCCACACCCACCAAGCCACGCCCACAGCACTGGTAGTAAAAAAAAATTGAATCCCACCATTGGTCCTATCCATTAAACAATATCGTTATCATCTGATAGGACCCAGGAAGCATGACTGACATGGATTCTACCCTCTGAAACACCATCTCTCCAAAGACTCAAATGGCCCCAAATTCTACTTGCTTTAAACAATTCTTTAAAATCTTTCTCATGCTGGCTTTGGGTTAGGCTGGGATGTGGCTTTCTTCTGTCAGGGTTTTTATGCTAGCTCTGTCAGGCTAACCATCTCCTTTTCTGTATCTGATCCTGTACTATAAACTGGCTTTTAATTTTATATGGAGTCCATAATTGAGCAGTTGGGGAGTGTGCTTGTATGTGTGTGTTGTGTGTATTTGGACTGCAATTCATATTGGATTGGGGGGAAAAAAAGGACTTAAGTTATGCTCAGTTAATTCATTCCCCAACTGAGACAGGTTTTGTAGATTCCATGAAAATATCTGATTCGGATCTCTAAACTAAAATAAGTCCAACCTTAGAGGTCAACCCATAGAATCAGATAACAGAGATAACGCAAAATGAACTAAAATGCTAACTGCAATAATGTGGACAAATGAACAGTACAATTTTACATGCATTCTGGTATTGCGTGTACAGGTAGTCCTCAACCTACGACCACAACTGAGCCCCAAATTCTGTTGTCAAGTGAAACCTTTGTTAAGTGAGCTTTGCCCCATTTTATGACTTTTCTCGCCACAAGTGAATCACTGCAGTTGTTAAATGAACTTGGCTCCCCCATTGGCTTTCCTTTTGAGAAGGTTGCAGAAGGTGATCACGTGGCCTTGGGACACAGCAAAGGTCATAAATATGAACCTGTTGCCAAGTATCTGAATTTTGATCACGTGAACATGGGGGTACTACAATGGTTGTAACTGTGAAAAACCGTCCTAAGTCACATTTTTCAGTGCTGTTATAACTTTGAATGGTCACAAAATCGCCATTCAAAATGACCATGAGTCTGGTGGTGCAGTGGTTAGAATGCAGTACCACAGGCCACTTCTGCTGCCTACCAGCTATCTGCAATTTTGCAGATCAAATCTCACCAGGCTCAAGGTTGACTCAACCTTCCATCAGTGATAGGATTCAAAAAATTTTCCTACCAGTTCTGTGGGTGTGGCTTTGTGGGCATGACATGGCTTGGTGGGCGTGGCTTGGTGGGCATGGCAGGGGAAGGTTACTGCAAAATCCCGTTCCCACCCCACTCCACTAACTTGCTTTCCAGCTCCGTTCTCCTATGGAGGGCAACAAAAAAAGACCTAGCTGATCAGCTGGGACTTGGGAGGCAGAGAATAGATGGGGGAGGGACCAGTCAGAAGTGATATTTGCCAGTTCTCTGAACTACTCAAAATTTCCTCTACCGGTTCTCCAGAACTGGTCAGAACCTGCTGAATGCCACCTTTGCCTTCCATCCTTCTGAGGTTGGTAAAATGAGGAGCCAGATTGTTGGGGACAATATGCAGACTCTGTAAACCACTTAAAGAGGGCTGTAAAGCACTGTGAAGTATTATATAAGTCTAAGTGCTGTTGCTATTGCTAAATGAACTGTTGTAAGTCCAGGACTACCTGCATTTATCCAATATGTAGATTTCCAGAAACTGTACAGAGCTATATTCATCAAAGCCCCTTCTTAATGAACTATTAATCCATTCCTTTTTTAAAAAAATTGTGTTTACCTTTTCCAGCATTATACTACAGTAAGTGTCACGGTGATTATTTCTGAAACAGATTTTATTGTGCAGGTATGACTGCCATCATAGTTGATGTGATACCCAATGATAATGGCAATCTAAATGGCTTTTTTTCTTGCTACCCCAATAAGTGTGGAAGAAATTGGGAAATGCATACAGTGACATCCACATTCCAAAGACTGACAGTGGGGGCAGGAAGGATTGACTTGTTTCTGCTATTTCTTGATCTCTGTCCACCATGCAACCAGGGCAAAGATTATCCTCATGGTTTGAAGAGATTGACTCCAGTAAACGTTCTCACACTCAGAACACTGATAAACTACCACACTGGAGCCTCAGAGGCTTTGGTCTTCTACGAAAGATGGAGGGCAGGGGCACTTCTGCAGAATTTGTCAGGTTGGATAAGATATCCAAACTGTATCCTGACGAAGTTTGTGTTCTTCGACCAATGGAGAACCCACTAGCCTCACTGCAGCTGCATCACTCAGTCTCGCGCAAAGAATTTCATGGCAAAAAGGGAGTCCAATCTGATCCTCTTAATTGGACCAGTGAAGAAGCATCTCCATAAATCTTGCTTTGCTCCCATCCCAGAAAGAAAACTGAGCTCCAATTACTCCAAATTATTGATCTGAATCCAATGCTTTACACTATTGACCAAGATACAGTTCAGGTCTTGGTATGTGGAAAAGAAAAAAAGGAGGGATGAGGATAATAAACACATAAATAGAGCCAGATATTTTATTTGGGAGAAAATAACTTAAAAGACTAGATATTGCGTAACTTTGAACAAAGCAGGAAAACCTTTTGGAATTTAAAGTCCAAAGTCGAATCACCTGAGTTCATCCAAAGCTTCACAGAGAGAAAGAGAGAGAGAGAATTTCGCTAACATTAGCATTGTTGACATTTGACTAAGCTGCTACAAGTGCTGTATTCAGTAGTTTCAGGCTCCTTTGGCTTTGTCATAAGCAGCAGATATAAATTTAGAGGACATTTGTAATTGCTGTTTTTGGAGGCCTGATGCTGTGTAACAGCACAGTCATCAATAGAGCCATTTCTTTTGACTATAATTACCAAATCAAGTCTTAGCACGTTTTGCTATTTGCCCATCTGTTGAATATTTGCTCTGTTCCCCTTGCATCTTACATTTAGCAATGAATGTGTAATCTAGCAAGAGGGATGATACAAACAATGCCTGAAGAGAAATGTCAAGGAAGAAAGCTGAGGAGGCAGGTAATTTTTAGGAAGAACTCCTAAATGTTAGAACCTAGAATAATAAATAGGGTTGAAAGGGACCTTGGAGATCTTCTTGTTATGAACTAATAAAAGCGCTTAAATAAAGTTTTAACAAACCTTAAAGAAAAAGCAGGGCTCTAATCCTGCACTTCTGATTGGTCGATAATAGCGATATCGGATGGGTCTGTTCTGAGGAATCTGATTGGCTGTTAACAAGCAACTCTCATTGGTTCAAGGGTTTAACATTTCCATGTTTCTCATTGGTTAATAGGTCAGCAGCCTGCCCTATAAAAGGGCTGCTGCTTCACTAGGGTTTTGCTCTGTTCAGAATGATTAATAAAGAGTTGAAGTTCACTGTTCACTGCCTCGTCTCCGTTCCTTGCACCCATGCACAGAACTTAACACTGGCGATGAGGATGGGATATGGAGACATCTGAGCTGACTGAACACTACAGAGCACCAAACAGAGCACGTGGCTGAAGGCACATCAAAAACGGAAAACATGTCCGGCGGCGCCATACCACCTGTTCCATTTGACCCGGCACAAGAAGACTGGGACTCATACATTGACCAGTTCCAGATGTTTCTGGAGACCAACAACTTGAAGGATGCCACTACGGGGAAAAAGCGAGCAGTATTCCTGACCCATTGTGGGCCTGCTGTCTTTAAGATGGCCAAGGCACTAGCGAAACTGGCTGAGGTGAAAACCATGGACTGGGACGTCCTCGCGCCCCTTCTATGGGCCCACTATGCACCCACCGTACCAACGCTTGTCTGAAGACATGAATTTTACCAGAGGGACCAGTGGAAAGGAGAGAGCGTTGCAGATTTCATCATGGATCTCCGGAACTTGGGAGTCTTCTGTGGGTTTACAGACCTCGAAGAAGCTCTGAGAGACCGAATAATTCTGGGATTAGATGACCATACTACGCAGAGCAAGATCATGGCCAAAGGGGACATCAACCTTGCTGATGTCATCAAGGATGCTACTGCAGCAGAAGCAGCCAGGAAGTCGGCCGCCCGAATGCGCCGCACCAATGCACCGCTCTGTCAACTCGCCAGCAATACCTCACCTCACCTAGAGAGGCACACAACAGCGACCCACCACCTCAAATCGCCATCAGAAAGTGACAAGGAGGAGGTCAACTGGCTCCAGTCTGAACCTGACCAACACCATCAGCGAAATCAAAGACTACCGCACCAATGTGCGGGTTGTGGGGCAAACCACCCACGATCAGACTGCAAATTCCTCGACGCGCTCTGCCATGTCTGTGGGAAAAGAGGCCACATCGGGAAGGTCTGTAGGAGCAAGCAAGGATCCAGCCCACTTCAGAGGGGAAACAACTACCGCCAGACCACAGGGAATCATCCTGTGAGTCGGGAACATTTGAACCACCAATGGAACAACCACTCTTACAGAAATAAAACACCGGCCATTTTATCGAGAAGAGAAGAGGCACACCAAACCATTACAATTGGTCACGCCTCATCGCTAGATGCAAAGAAGATCCGAGTGAAGGTCGCCATCGAAAACCAGCCTTGCGTGATGGAAGTCGATTCAGGATTGTTCCTCTCAATGGTTTCCTGGAAGACTCTTAAACAATTAATCCCTGCCGTCCGGCATCCAGACATCAGAACCCAAAGAATCATACTCAAAGATTATCAGGGGAACCGAATTCCGGTCGTTGGATCCAGCCAAGTCCAAGTATCATTCAAAAATCGTACTGCGTCATTACCACTGACCGTCGTCGACCGTGACTGGCCTAGCTTGTTAGGCCGTCAATGGTTCGCCCCACTCGGGATCAAGGTAACCGGCATTCACCAAATCAGAAGCGACGACTGGGAGGAGGCCATCGTCCAGGAATTCCAGGACGTTTTTGCAGACAAACTAGGCAAGTACAAGGGGACCCCGATATCATTTAACCTTAACCCTGAAGTAGCCCCCATCCGCCTTAAGCCTCATTGGGTACCTTTTGCCCTTAAACCAAAAATTGACGAGCAGCTCAATAAATTAATAGCCCAGGTTATTTTAGAACCAACTGACCACGCTCGTTGGGAAACCCCAATTGTAACACCCATCAAACCGGATGGATCGTTAAGGATTTGTGGGGACTACCGGGCCACCCTTAATCACGCCCTTCAACAGAACACTTACCCGGTACCAGTGGTACAACACCTTCTCCATTCCCTGGGGGGCGGAAAAGTCTTCACTTAACTGGATTTAGCACAGGCATACCAACAACTGCCTGTAGATTAAAAAAAAACTGCAGAGGCAAGACAATTGTTATGCACCGAGACACCTTTAAGTGCAACCGACTCCAATTAGGAGTGAGCGTAGCCCCAGGGATTTTTCAAAGTCTGATGGAGAGACTCTTGCAAGGGATCAAGGGGGTTGTGCCATACTTTGATGACGTTTTAATTGCTGCCCCAAATAGAGAAATACTTGAAAAGCGTCTTAAAATGGTTCTCCAGAAATTTAAAGACTCTGGCCTTAAGGTTAAAAAAAATAAATGTCAACTGTGTACAGATAAAGTAGAGTTCCTGGGGTACCTAATCGATAAACAAGGCATTCACCCCACTAATAGCAAACTAAGGGCAATCAAAAACACCCCAAGACCCAGAAATAGGACTGATCTCCAAGGTTTCCTGGAGCTCATTAACTTTTACAACATCTTCTTGCCCCAGAAAGCGACCGTAGCTGAGCCCCTACGTAGACTTCTCGACAAAAAAGAAACCTGGGTCTGGGGACACTGCGAGGAGCATGCATTCCGACAAGTGAAAAACTTACCAACCTCCGATGCTGTTTTAATGCAGTATAATGAGACTCTGCCTTTAACAATTACATGTGAAGCGTCACCGTTTGGAGTAGGAGACATTTTGAGTCATGTGTTACTAAATGGTAGAGAGGCCCCTATTGCCTATTTTTCAAGGACCATATCAAAGGCTAAACGTAACTATAGCCAGATTGACAAAGAGGCTGTTGCTGTTGTATCTGCTGTGAAACGGTTTCATGAATATGTGTATGAACGAGTTTTTACTATTGTTACCAACCACAAACCTTTGCTAGGGATTATAGCAGGAGACAAGCCAACCCCCTATATATTGTCACCTAGAATGACTCGCTGGTCAGAGTTTTTAGCTGCGTACAACTATAAATTACAACACCGCCTGGGGAAAGCCATTCCCCACGCTGATGCATTGAGCTGTGCCCCACTTCCGGAAACCGTCGACGATCCAGCTCCAACCTTTACAACACTCCAGATTGAAATGCTACATTCACCACCACTAACAGCCAGAGACATTGCAATCGAAACAAAACGAGATCCTGTCTTGGCGCGAGTTCTTAGCTGGGTCGAACAAGGATGGCCAATAGAACAAACCCTTGACGACTTCACCCCTTTCAGAAACCGGCAAACAGAACTTTTTTGCAAAAGGCTGCATCCTATGGGGAGACAGAGTTGACGTCCCAGAGCGGTTACAATGAACAATTTTGAAAGCATTGCATGACGGTCACCCCGGCATCGTGCGTATGAAAGTGCTCGCACAAAGCTATGTGTGGTGGCCGGGTATCGACAAACAGATCAAAGCCTGGGTACAGACTTGTTTAAAGTGCCAAGAAGTCAGCAGTGCCCCACTTAGAGCAACTCCAACAGAATGGGAGATCCCCTGGGGGCCGTGGTCCCGCATCCACGTTGATTTTGCAGGACCTACCAAAGGACATACGTTCCTCCTAACAGTGGATGCCTATTCCAACTGGCTCAAGATCCACAAGATGAAGAATACTACAACGGAGTCCGTCATCTGAAAATTGAATAGGCTATTCGCAACGCATGGGCTGCCAGACGTTCTGGTCTCCAACAACGGACCCCAGTTTACTGCCCTGGTTTTTGAACAATACTTAGCGGACCGGGGTATCTGTCATGCGCTAACTTCACCAATGCACCCTGCGGCTAACGGCAGGGCCAAGTGCATGGTACAATTTGTTAAAAAAACTCTCCACAAAATGGACTATGGGGACATTGACGACAAAATAAACAGAATACTCCTACTCCAACACATCACTCCGCACAGCATCACCAACAAGACTCCAGCTGAACTGTTGATGGGATGCAAGCTCCGTTCCCACCTCGACTGGCTTCATCCGTCCTACGAGCCAGAGAAACCCTGTGGATCTAGCGGAAAATGCCACGAGTTCAAGGTAGGCGATTTAGTTTTGGCCAAAAACCTCTCCGGCGAACCATTATGGGTCGAAGCAACCATAATTCAAACCACCGGGTCCAGATCATACCGTGTGCAAACCTGCAATGGAAAAATATGGAAACGCCATATAGATCAGCTTTGCTCTAGGCTACAACCCAGTTCCCGTCACTCCTGTGACTCCCAAACTGAGGGGGGAGGGGATGTCGAAGAAACCGAATTCGAGATGGTGGAAAGCAGAAGCGAAGGAAGTCAGCAATTGGACGCGATAAATGAAGAAGAATCAAGGAGGGGAGTGTCCTCGCCACAGAGGAATACCTCAATGGAGGCTAGCCCGCAAAGATCAGAGGACAGCAACGACAGAATTAGCAGCACCGAGTCGTCCAGTGAGAATGCGGAACCGCCTGTACCAGATATGTCCAAAAACGTCCCACCGAAACCGGACTACAGACAGGAACCGGTGGGACAGCGCAAATCTAATAGACAGTTAAAACAACCTACATATCTTAGGGATTACGTCACCGCACCCCCCAAACGGAACCCGGGGGGAAGGGGTGTTATGAACTAATAAAAGCGCTTAAATAAAGTTTTAACAAACCTTAAAGAAAAAGCAGGGTTCTAATCCTGCACTTCTGATTGGCCAATAATAGCGATATCGGATTGGTCCGTTCTAGGGAATCTGATTGGCTGTTAAGGAGCCACTCTCATTGGTTCAAGGGTTTAACACTTCCATGTTTCTCATTGGTTAATAGGTCAGCAGCCTGCCCTATAAAAGGGCTGCTGCTGCCCTAGGGTTTTTGCTCTGTTCACGATGATTAATAAAGAGTTGAAGTTCACTGTTCACTGCCTCGTCTCCGTTCCTTACGCCCATGCGCAGAACTTAACACTTCTAGTCCAACTCCCTGGTCAAGTAAGAGATCCTATACCATCCTGGACAAATAGCTGCCTAATCTCCCTTTGAAAACCTCCAATAATGGAGCACTCACAATTTCTGGAGATGAGCTGTTCTACTGACTACTTTTTTCTCATTGTCAGGAAATGTCTCCTTACCTCTAGGTTGATCTCTCTTTCATGATCTTCCACCCATTATTTTCTGTCCTGCCCTCAAATGCTTTGGAGAATAAATTAATTTCCTGTTCTCTGTGACAGCCCCTCGAGTACTGGAAGACTGCTGTTATATCACCCCAGTCCTTCTCTTTGCTGGACTATGGTTAATTAGACAGTTCCCTTAATTAGACCTGGTTCCCTTAATCCTTCATCTTATGGTTTATCTTATCATCTTTATTGCTCTTCTCTTGGGCCATTTCCCCACTAATGACAGAGAATGTGTCTGTGGAGATTCTCAGTCATCCAGGTCTCAAAGGTGTATTTTTCAAGAGGCAACTGGACTTTCTGGTTTTTCTTTGAGAATGTTTTGCTTCTCATCTAAAAAGCTTCTTCAGCTCATGACTGAGAGTATCTTCACAGCAACCCTCAGTTGGTTAAAATGGCCTGAAGTTTGGGCTCATTATTGTTAAGTTTGGTACCACAATGGCTGGATGGATTGTAGGAAATACTGCAGAACATCAGTGAGGAAGTTACTGTAAAACAAGGGTTCACTTGGCCTCAAGCACAAAATCTGATAGAAGGTGCAAGGCTCTTTTTGTAACCCTACACTGATTCTTTTTTGTTTTTTCTTATAAGGACAAAAGTGCTCACATTAGTATGCCTTTTATGCAAGTAGAGGTTGTGAAAGTGGGTTCTCTATCTTGCCCCAGATTTAAAATGCACATAGCCATAAGAAATCCATGTTTCAGCAATGGCTACACGAACAAATGCCTAATTGAACAAATATGTGTTCAACACAGTCATCTTCACAGAATCTTGAAACACTGAGCACACCATGAACTTGTTAGTGCATCCTCCAGCCAACAATTACAGACTTGAACAAAATCTATTAAGTCAGTAACCTAATCCTCTCTCCACTCAATACTGTATTTTCATTTCATGTTATGTCCATTTGTCTCTGATTTGTCAGAAAAATAAGATATTGGGGGATGGGGTCTATAAAGCTTGCAGAATCAGTTGCAGGAATTGGGTATGCAGAGGTGGGGTTCTACTGGTTCTGTCCGGCTCTGTAGAACTTAAGAGCAGCAGACATAGAACCAGTTCTATGTCCGCTGCTGTTTTGGCCCACCCACCTACCCAGGCTCTTACCATACCTTTCTTTCCTGCTTTTTCAACCTCAGCTGCCTTGTGAGGCACAGCTCTGGTTGAAAAAGCATAAAAAAAGAGCCTTCCCCAGGCTCCAGAGGCTCTCTGGGAGCTGGAAACAGGTCCATTTCCAGCCTTCCTGAACTTCCAAGAGGCCCGTTTTTGCCCTCCCCAAGCCTCCATGTGTACCCTGCAATTACCTGCATCCAAAACAGGCCATGTGGGGGGGGGCTTCTGGGAGTGGCAGAGTGGGCAGGGGTCAGCCAGGAGTGGGATTTGGGGGTTCTCCAAACTGCACAGAACCCCCAAAAGCCCACCCCTGGGTTCAGCCACCCCAAGCTTCACATGGGTCTCCCGCTGGAGCAGGAGATTGGACTAGAAGACTTCCAAGATGGCTTCCAACTCCATTATTCTGGATTTTGTACTATCTCTTTTCACATATTAAAGAACTGTGAAATTAAAGAACAGGAGCTGAGCAAGATGCTATGGCAGCTAACTGCAAGGAAGTCAGGAGCCAGGAGCCAGGGCAACCTAAGACATTTTTGCTGACTGGAAACTGACTGCTGACCAACTCTTCAGAACATTAACACTGCATTGGGGAAATTGCTTAAACTGTGGTTTGAGAGGCATTGCAGCTAAGCAGGGACCAATGAGCTTAGGTGAGGAAAGGACACAATGACCTGCCTCCCACAGAGGCAGCAGGAACCCCACCCAGAAAGGCTCATCTTCTGCTAAACATCTCTCCAACCCTTCACAGCCTTCTTGACTGCTTCTGTTTCCCAGTCTGGGGGTTCTGAGGGGGAGACCTTTCTGTTCCGAATTGAAGCATGCAAAGCTTGGGTTGGCTGGACCCTATTCAAGATGGAGATCGTTTCTTTGATCAGCTGTTCCTTTGTGACTTTGAAAAGTTTCTGTTAAAAATAGCATCCCACAGATGTAGTAAACGCATATGCGAGTACTTTGATGGCTGGCTATTCTTATTTCAAATATTGACTCAAGAGGCCATTATATTTAGAACGATACCATGAAGAATGCTCTGTGCACGAAGATGCTTTTGTGTGCTCGCACTGAAAAAAAAAAATGGCAGAAAGGGGGATTCTTTTCAGCTCGGCCTCTTTGTGCGGCACCATTCTAAGCTTTATGCACACAAACACACAGACACACAGACACATCAGTAGATAGAAATGGAAGCCAAAACGTTTTATCATAAGATTTTAATATCTTTCCTTCATTAATCACCATCGTGAATATACAGTTTAAGGGATTAACTGGATGCTTTCAGGATCCAGAACCAATTTGTCCTCAATTTGACTGATGATGCTTTTAAAAATTAGGCAGATAAAAAAATATCTGTTGATTTCTGAGTGGTTGGTTGCTCATGAAAAATCCAATGGTTTAATATTGAACTTCTGGGTTGCAAATTTAACACTATTAAACTTTACACAACCAATGGACTTGGAAACCATATCATTTTCATTAACCTTTTAAATTAACCGATCTCTCAGATTAGTTCTTACCTGGATTCTCCACTACAGGTGGCAAAGGAAAAGTGAAATAGTTCTCTATATCCTTTTTTTCATTGCTCTTTCAGACTTAACAACCCTTGTTGCACACAACTACTCAGGTTTAAATTTATTTCCTTTGATACATAGCACAACAAAGTTTTTCATGATGAAAGAAATAAGGCATACAACACGGTATAAACATTCATGATGAGAGTTAGCCTGAAATTTGCCATTTAAAAATAGATTTAAATAAGAATAGTAGAGCCACATAATATGTGGAGGAGATTATAACTCTGAAATGTAAATAATTGCCTTATGTGGCCTTTTACCCTTCAACATACAACATTGAGATGGGGAATACTTGACAGGGCGTAAATTATCTTCAAATCTGTTAAGTTCTGTGCATGGGTACAAGTTTATTTAATTTGCGGATGACTAAATCGGTTGTAGTAGTCTTCATCTTGTGGATTTTGAGCCAGTTGGAATAGGCATCCATTGTTAGGAGGAACGTATGTCCCTTAGTAGGTCCCGCAAAGTCAATGTGGATGCAGGACCACGGCTCCCGGGGGGTTTCCCACTCCATAACAATATCATTTTAATGTATTCCTGCCAAATATTTTAATTATATAAAATATTTATGGTCTGTTTAGACTGTACCAATTACTACAAGATACAATAATGAGGAAAGGTTACACAGAGCAGTATTAATAATTCTGTTTCCAAGATATTTTCATTTTCATGCCCTCAAGCAATTTTTTCAATTACTACCCAAATGTGCCAGATCACAGATCACATCAGTGTCTGCATAGCAGAGCCACAGGTTAATATTATTCCTGCAGTTGTTCTCCTAGAATCACAGTCCCAAACTCTTACTGGAAGCTGCTGGAAGCACCTTTTACATTACTGAGAGGAAAAAAATAGACCTCAAGAGACCACAGGCAAAGATAGTATATTGATCCTTATGTCACTGTCTTTTGCATCATTTGTCCAAGTGTGTGGGGGTGTGGGGGTGTCCTTTCCAACTCAACAGAATGTTGGAAAAAAATTCTTTAAAAGAGTTTAAAGCTCCATCTGTGTCATCTCTGTCATCAACAAAAACTGAATAAAACAGAACAGCAAAAGGCACATTTTGTCATGGACAGATCAATCTCTGTTTGCCTCTTGGCTCAACGATGTCACCTTCTCCTGCAGGGAAACAGGGCCAGTTTGACCGGCCTGCCCAGGCAATTGATGGGCTTAATGGGGCTCTAGAGCTTGGGATTTTCCCTCAGGATCTGGTGGGCAGCGTGATCAAACTCTTAGTTGCTTGAAATGGGTGAGTCCCTCAGGCCTTTGATCTTGGCATGCAATATCACAGTGCTTTTGGCTTTTAATCCCATGACCTAGAGCAGAACATGTACAATTGGCCATGTGCTTCCCCATGCACATATACAGAAACACACACAGATGCAGAATGGGGTGGGTAGGGGAGCAGAAGATATACAATTCACACATAGGCACAACATATTACTTTATCACATAAAAGAAAATCCTAGAGGTACCTCACAGCCATTACTGGTAAAAGGATTGGAAATATTTCCTGCTTTCTTACTGTTATTTCTTTTTGTTATTATTGATTTTTTATTGCTGCAATATCTTCAAGTTAAAAGTCATTTTGGCTGTAGCCTAAAATGAAATATCCATACTGGGGTGGGGAGGGGGGAAGAGACAGAAATATATGTTTATTCTTTGAAAAAAGTAACATGGGAGGAGATGAAAGCCTTGAATGAAACAATCTTAAATCCTGGCTTATCTTTTTATGCTTGTGTTGTAGTGAAATCTTTCTACCACTTTGCAATTCGATTTACTTCATTACATCTTGCTTTTAGATATATCACCATTTCATTTTCTTTTTTTTTTTTGAAACAAATTTTTATTAATTTTAAAGATAAAACAACACATCATTAACCATTAAATACATAAACACATAAAACCTCTTAACATCATAAATCCTTACAAGTCGAACAAAACATTATTTTTATACAACATAATTCCAATTTATCCCATCTTCATATGGACACACAAATATCTTTCAGCAAATTTCTCATTATTTCTCTTTACTCCTATTCAATTTCATTTCTCTTCCATATTTATCCATTTTATAGTCATCATATTCATTTCTGGCTTGTTTAAATTATTCTCATCTAACATTCCTCCAAGGTTTTATTGATTCTTTTTTCCTTTTTTTTATAAAAAACAAATTTTGTTAGTTTTACCAAAAACACAATACACAAACATACAAACACAAAACATAAACGAAACTAAAAGATCTTTTCTGAAGGTTGTCTGTTCCCGGGTTAAAACTCTTCACACAGACACAAATTCAAACATCATATTCATCCCATATATCCTTCCATATCTTATTATCATTTTCTTTTTTATATATATATATAAAAACCATTTTTATCAGTTTTATAAAAACAATGCACAAAGAGTCAAGGCATAACAGCTTATAAATTCTTTTCTAGGAAAAAATAATAATAAAAGACCAATAAGGCATAACATTTCCAGATTATAATATCAGTACTTCATATAGTATTAACTTCATATCTTGTCCCTACTTCTCCTTTCCATCCAAATTATTTATTAATTAAAATTTTATTGCCTTTTATCAATATACAAAATCCAAAAAAAGCATATATATCCTTCCATATCTTATTACCATTTTCAACAACATTCTTTGTCTGTTCTATTTCCAATTATCCATTCATCTTTTTTTTTTTCCTTTTACTATACTTCTCCTGTACACCAATTGGAGTAACATCTATAACTCATTGCCCTAACTTAGAAATACTACGTATAACAATTTTTCTTGGGATTCTGTTTAAAAGAATTTTATATTCTAAATACACATATAAAAACACAATCTTATATACCCTCCAGAATCCCTCTTTTAATCTAAATTAAATTCACCCATTGTCTCTAAATAAACTTTTTTTCTTTAAGTCTTGCTTCCCCCCATTAAGGCTTCTCCTCCCCCCCTTTCTCTCTTGCTTATTCTTCTCCTTGCCCTTTCTACCCCTTTGTTTTTTCTCTTCGCTTTTCTTGCTCCTTTTCCTTTGCTTTCTAACCTTGCCTCCATCTTTTCTCTCATTTTTCTCTCTTTTGGTTGTTTTTATAATTCTTAAAATCCCCTTTTTCTTATCCTTTTTCTCCTCCTCTCCGGAAGGGACCCATTGTTCATCAAAGATGGCTTCTTCTTCCTCTTCTTCCTTGTCCCAGTCCTTCTGCTGCGTAATCAACTTTTCAAAAGAACATAATGCCATTTCTAAGAATTGAAACAAAGCGCCCAAAGTATCTTCTTTTTTATATTTTTGATATTCAATCTCTAGTTCATCCACAGACGATGCCATTATAAAAAATGAAACTTTTTCCAAAACAACCACAAGTATTTTTAATCAAAGACAATCAAAAGCAATTAAAGAAAAAAGTTCCAAAAGTTAATATTTTTTTTTTCCTTCTTCTCTTTCTCTTTCTGGGGTTAATTTTTAATCAAAGAGGTCCAATTACCATATATCTTCCTTTGGGATCCACAAAGACGTTCTAGGCAATCTCCTCCTTTTTCAGCTTCTGCTCCAATTTTTTTTCTCCCTTCCCACTTGCAATGACAATTTTAAATAATCAGAAATCCATACCTCCAACAAAGATTTTCCAATTTCTTAAATTTTTCAATGTCCAAAAATCCTTTTGTCTCTTAGCTTCAACTTTCAAAGCAATCCACTTTCAATGTCTAATATATCCAAATATTTCTGCTGTTTCCGTGGGGTGGGAGAGTAAAAAAAAAAAAAGTTCCCTTTAACAGCTTCTCCGCCGCTTTTCGCTCTTCTTAGGGATACAATGTATCCTCCAGCAATTCAAACAGCTCAATTCCAGGCAATTTAAAAGATGTTACTTGACCCGACTCAGACAGAACTTTCACTCTTCACACTTCCTCCAGCACAGTTCTTACCCGGTTGCTGGCTTCTTCGTGGCGGCCATTGCTGACCGCCGCTCCACCGCCTTGGGAAAAAGGGGTTTTTCCAGAGAAGGGGGGGGTCTGCGACACCCCCACCTCCCTATCCGACTCCCCTCTCTCTTCAGCTGTCCCTACAGGGCAGCCATATCCCCCTGACCCATCTGGATCGGGGGTACCTCGACGGCTAGCACAGCAGGAATTGCGAGCTGTCGCGAATTCCTGCTGCCCCGAAGCCACGCGAAACCGGAAGTTTCTCCATTTCATTTTCTTTTGAATGCTTGAGGCCAATGTTCATCCAAGAATTGGTGTCACTTTCTCTTGCCTTTGTGATGTCATCCCTTCAACAAATATGATTGGCTGGAATAATCTTCTAGCCCTTTCTAATGGGATGGCTTTTAGGAGTCCTACAATTGGAACAGAATTATCCAGGTAGGAATTCTAAAAATGTAATCCAACATCAAGTACCAAATTAGAGAGATGAGACATGCAAAAAATGTTTAAACAGCATCGGCTCAGATAAACATTTGCATAGCTGAAGTGAGCAAATCTCTAGCATAAAAAAATTGTCTTTACATTTAATGTTGTATAAGAAGAGCCAAACCAAGCTCTGCACAGAAATATGATCTGCAACAAGCTTGCTCAACTAAATGAAACCCTTGAATTTCCCTTTCTTGGTTTTTCAAGGAAAGGAGGGCTCCGCCCCTGGTGGTACAATAAAGATAAAGGAGTCCCTGAGGATTTTACTTTGCTAGTCATTGCCGATTGTAGGGGATGGTGCTCATCTCTGTTTCAAGGCCATTGAGCCAGTGTGGTCCGAAGACATTCCCACAGTCATGAAGCCAGCATGACATCATGGAGAACTGTTATCTTCCCACCAAAATGGTACCTATTTATCTACTTGCATTTGCATGTTTTCGAACTGCTAGATTGGCAGTAGCTGGGGTGAGGACGGGAGCTCACCCTGTCACGTGGTACTTGAGCCTTGAATCTGGGCTGCTGGTACAATAGAAATAAGTAAACTCTTTGTTGTGTCCGCGAAATGATGCCAGGAGTCGGTGACTTCAAATCATGCTCTTTTATTTAAAGTTGGAACCGAACTGGGGCAAAGGAAAAAGCTTGTGGCTTTTATTCCTTTAGCCGCGGCGGCCGCGGCCAATGGCACCACTTTGAATCTCCCGCGATTCGAATGGACCAATCGCGGGAGATTCTTAGCGAGCCAATCAGCGCGGCTCGCCTGACCAATCAGAGTGCCCCGCACTTTGGCCAATCAAAGCGCGGGGATCTCAAGAATGCTAATTAGGGACAGAACACCCCTCCCCTCTTGGTTCAGTCCTTACGTCACGTAGTCATGTAGGTAGGCAGGGCTCCGTCTGAGCCTACTGGACCTGCGCAGCTCAGTCGTAGGTTGGAACCCGGCCGGTTCGGTCGGGATCTCTGCTGCTCCTGATGCCGTCGTGGGAACCGGCTGGTCGGTCGGGCCGGGCCGCTCTCTGTAGCTCCCTCCTGGGCCTCCTGGGTTGGTTGAGCTGCGGGTTTCACCGCGCCCGCTCGGTCTTTCCGGGTCGGTCGAGCTGGCCTGGCTGTCTCTTCCTGGCGAGGGGTCGTGATGGCTGCTTTCCGGTAAGTATGGCTGGTTTATTCTTCTTTGGTTTTGGTCCCCTGGGTATTCCCTCCCCCCTTGGTTTGTGTTGTGGGGGTTGGTTTTGCCTGTTTGTGCGTCGGTGGTCTCTTGGTTGGCAGTCCTTGACCTTAATTGGTCGATGTGGCATTTCCACGCTCGTCCGTCTGCTGTTTGTAGCCGGTATGAGTGTGGGCCTGTTATTTGTGTGATGACAGCCGGTATCCATAGTGGGTCTCCCGTCAGGTTTCTTGTGTATACGGGGTCGCCGGATGCGAAGGTTCGGTGTTTGCTGTTTGAGTCTGGGGGCTTCTCCGGGTTATACGTGGGGTGTAACCTGTCGAGTGGGGACCTTAATTTCCTCCCCATTAATAGTTCGGCTGGGCTCTTATTGGTTGTGGTGTTTGGGGTTATGTGTTGGTTGAAGAGTAGTTTGTTTATTTTATCCTGGATCTCCCCGTGGTCTATTTTCCGGATGGTCTTCTTAGTGAATTGCACCATCCGTTCCGCCCTACCGTTTGCCGCCGGGTGCGCCGGTGCTGTCAGTGCGTGGCGGATGCCCCTTTCCGCTTGGAATTTTTCAAATTCCAGCGAGGTGAATTGGGGCCCGTTGTCAGAAACGACGACGTCTGGGAGGCCGTGTGTTGCAAAGAGTTTGCAGAGTTCCTTGATCACGGCCTCCGTGGTTGTTGTCTTCATGTTGCTTACCTCCAGCCAGTTGGAGTAAGCGTCTACTGTTATAAGGAAGGTGTGTCCTTTTGTGGGCCCGGCGAAGTCTATGTGAATCCTAGACCAAGGTCCCCTTGGGGTTTCCCACTCTAGGACGGGTGCTGTGGGTGGGCTTGGCCTAGTTTCCTGGCATCGTTGGCACCTTGCTACCCAGGTCTCAATTTGTTTGTCCATCCCTGGCCACCAAGCGTAACTTCTGGCCAGGGCTTTAGTCCTAACGATGCCCGGGTGCCCCTTGTGCAGCAGTTCCAGAACCTTCCCTTGTAGCTTTTCTGGAATGACCACCCTATCCCCCCATAGTATGCACCCTTTTAATCACGAGAGTTCCGTTTGGCGGTTTCAGAACGTTTTGACGGACTCGTCGTTGTCCCTTTCCGGCCACCCTTTCTCTACCCAATGCAACACCCGCGCCAGACGTTTGTTTTATTAGTCTCTCGGGCAATGTCTGACGCGGTTATGGGCAGGTTGGGTAGAGTCTCTATGCTGAGGGTGGTCGTCGTGGGTGCTGGGTTGGTGTCAGGTTCCGGTAGCGGCGAGCGGCTTAAGGCGTCTGCATGGGAGATCATCTTACCCGGTCTGTGTATGAGTCCGTAGTTGTAGGCTGCCAGGAACTCGGACCACCTTGTCATTCGGGGAGACAGAATGTTCGGGGTGGCCCGGTTTCCTGCAAGGATTGCCAGCAGCGGCTTGTGGTCTGTTATGATTGTGAATGTCCTGCCGTAGAGATACTTCTGGAATCTTTTTACTGCGGCAACGATAGCCAGAGCCTCTTTGTCCAGCTGGCTATAGTTCCACTCCGGTTTGGTGAGGGTCCTTGAAAAGAATGCGATGGGCACTTCTTTTCCGTCGGGGAGGGTATGGCTGAGGACAGCGCCGACGCCGAAGGGTGATGCATCGCATGTGACGGCCAGAGGTAGGGTCTCGTTATACTGTATAAGGACGGCGTCTGAAGTGAGGAGGTCCTTTGTTCTTTGGAAGGCAGCTTGCTCGCGTTTCCCCCAAGTCCAGGTCGCCGCCTTGTCTAGGAGCCTATGCAAGGGCTCCGCCACCGTCGCCTTTTGGGGCAGGAAAACATTGTAAAAGTTAAGTAGCCCCAGGAATGCCTGTAGTTCCGTCTTCGACTTGGGTGTGGGGGCTTCTTTGATGGCCTTGATTTTTTGGTTTGTGGGGTGAATGCCGTGACCGTCTAGGAGGTATCCTAGGAATTCTACCCGTTCCGTGTATAGTTGGCATTTCTCCCTCTTGACTTTGAGCCCGGTCTCTTTAAATTTGGTTAGGACCTCCCTTAGGCGACCCTCTAGTTCGGCTTGGTTGGTTGCCGACACTAGGACGTTGTCGAAGTAAGGTACCACCCCCTTGATGCCTTGCAGTAGTCTTTCCATTAGGCTTTGGAATATTCCCAGTGCCACGCTGACTCCGAATTGGAGTCGGTTGCATTTAAATGCCCCCCGGTGGGTGACTATGGTTTGCGCTTCTGCCATTTGCTCGTCGACTGGCAACAGTTGGTATGCCTGGGCGAGGTCGAGCTTGGCGAAAACTTTGCCCCCTCCCAGTGAGTGCAGTAGGTGTTGCACTACTGGGACGGGGTAGGCGCTTTGTTGTAGCACGCCATTTAGGGTGGCCTTATAGTCCCCACAGATCCTCACCGACCCATCGGGCTTGATCAGGGTGACTATGGGGGTCTCCCACCGAGCGTGGTCTATTGGCTGTAGGACCCCTTGCTTGACGAGCTTGTCAATTTGCTCGTCTATCTTGGGTTTAAGTGCGAATGGCACCCGCCTTGGTTTCAGGCATTTTGGGGGGACGTTTGGGTCTAGGTTGAATGATATAAGGGGCCCTCGGTACTTGCCTAGGTTTCCGTCGAAGACCTCTTGGAATTCCCGGGCCAGTTGCTGCTCTCAGCTGTCATCAGTGACGTGGTCGACTCCCGTGACTGCGATGCTGAGCGGGGCGAACCATTGCAGTCCCAGTAGGCTTGGGCGGTCGCGGTTGACGATTGTCAGGGGAAGCCTTTCGGTGTGCCCTTTATATGTGATGTTGAAGTGTTTGGTTCCGACTACCGGGATGCGGTTTCCCTGGTAGTCCTTTACAATGAGTCTCTGGCTGTCTAGGTTCCTCCTTTGGAGGGTAGGCACCAAGCGCTTTATTTCATGCCATGCTATCATGGAGAGGTAGGACCCGGAGTCCACCTCCATTTTGCATGGCTGGCCCTCGATGCCTACCTCCACGTGGACCTTCCGGGTGTCATTGGTTATGGCGTGGCCGATGGTGACCGTCTGATAGGTCTCCTCTCTTCGCCGGTTATCGCTGCCTCACAGGGATCGTCCGTTCCGGTCCCATCTGTTGTCCGAGGGGCGATCTCTGGTCCGGGGTGGTGTGCTCTCTCTCCTCCGGTCGCTCTGGTCCCATCGTGCCGGGCTGTGGTTCTTTTTTAGGCGGAAGACACGGGCAATGTGTCCCTTCTTGTCGCAATGCCGGCAGATCGATTTGAAAAACCGGCATTCCGACCTGGGGTGGTCGCCGCCGCAACCGGCACAGTTGGTCCTCGACTTACGACCCCGCCGGTTCCGTGGGTCGCGGCCTGTCTAGAGGCGATGGATGTCCTCCTCGTCATCGGAAGTGCCCGATGCTGAGTGGAAGTCGCCCTGGTGGGTGGTCGTCTCGGGTTGGGCCTCGGTCAACCTCACAGGGTTGTTGTTTCCGCTGCGGTCCCCAGTGTTCGGTCTGCGCATGCGGTCGGCGGATGTTCCGGTTGCTTCGGCGGCTGCGGCTGCGGTGAGGGTGTCTGCTAGGCTGATGTTGCCCTTGGCCATCAGCCGGCTCTGGAGGACAGGGTCCCACAAACCGAGCATGATTCTGTCTCGCAGTGCGTCATTCAAGTTGTCAAATTCGCAGAGCCCTCCTAGGCGCCGTAGCTCGGCGACGAAGTCGCTGAAGCTCTCACCCGACCGTTGGTCCCAACGGTAGAATTCGTTGCATCGGATCAGGATGGGTACCTCTGGAGTGTAGTGCCGCCAAAGTATTGGCTCGAGGATGTCCCAGTCCATCGTGGTTGCATCGGCGGGTTTGGCAAGCGCCTTGGCCATCTTGAATACCTCGGTCCCGCAGTGGGTCAGGAAGACGGCGCGCTTCATGGGGCCGGTGGCGTCCTTCAGGTCGCTGCACTCGAGGAACATGCGGAATCGGTCGGAGTACGATTCCCAGTCCTCGGTGGCGGGGTTGAAGGGTGCGGGGGGTGCGATTTTCGCCATCATGGCGGTGTGTCTGGCTTCCGTCGGACACGTGGTTCAGTTCAGGGTCTGGATCCCATCCTCTTCGCCAGTGTTGTGTCCGCGAAATGATGCCAGGAGTCGGTGACTTCAAATCATGCTCTTTTATTTAAAGTTGGAACCGAACTGGGGCAAAGGAAAAAGCTCGCGGCTTTTATTCCTTTAGCCGCGGCGGCCGCAGCCAATGGCACTGCTTTGAATCTCCCACGATTCAAATGGACCAATCGCGGGAGATTCTTAGCGAGCCAATTGGCGCGGCTCGCCTGACCAATCAGAGTGCCCCGCGCTTTGGCCAATCAAAGCGCAGGGATCTCAAGAATGCTAATTAGGGACAGAACACTCTTCTACTTCCTACCTTATATATTCCAGTCCTCACCACCATCCGCCTTAGCTCCACAACACAGAGGTGGTATTCAGCAGGTTCTGACTCGTTCTGGAGAACCAGTAGCGGAAAGTTTGAATAGTTTGGAGAACCAGCAAATACCACCTCTGACTGGAGATTTTGCAGTATCCTTCTCCTGCCATGCCCAGCAAGCCACACCCAAAGAACCAATAGTAAAAAATATGAATCCCACCGCTGTCACAACATTACTACAGAATATGAATGGGACATTTTATATTGACAGAATTAAAGAAAAAAGATAATGGCTGTGTCTAAGCAAGGCCAGGTTTATCTAAAAGACTTCAGTGATAGGTTAGTGGCATATCATAGTATTTATACTATTGAATTCATAGCATATATAAATCAAATAAACACTTAAGATACTTAAAGAGTCTTACAGAAACAATTATAGAAGATAACATTTAAAATATGTCTACACAGATATGCACATTTGAAAAGTTTTAATAAATGAAAGAGCCAATATTTCCCTTCTATTATTTTCTATTGCCTAGCACTTTCTTAAAATACAATGAAAACTGCAACTGTAAATGCTAGGCATTATGTCATCTGGCAATCTTTCATTTTGAAAGAACAGTGTTTTGCATATGAACTAACAAAGAGGTGAAGGGAAGGTTAGTTTGAAATGGCATTATGCCTTGGTTAGACACAATGAAAGCAATTGTCAGATTAACTGCACTATGGTGTTGCAGCGAAATATCTACCATCACTGATATTTTTATTGAAGGGATCCTCCCAAGGAATCTCAGAGCTTCCCAGAATTCAATTTGAATCCAATTGTCTAAAATAGGTACAATATCTCCTAAAAGACATGTATTGTTCTTTATAGCAGGGGTGTCAAACTTGATTTGATTGAGGGCCACACCAGGATTTTATTTGACCTACAGGGGCTGAGGGCGGTGGCCAGGGTTTGTGGCTGGGGGCATGGCCTGCTTGACATCACTCATTGAGGCTCCATTTTCGGCTGGCAGAGGCTGCATGTGCGGCCACCTGGGCTCTGTTTTCACTGGCAGAGGGCTGCAGGAGTCCGTCACAGCTGAAAATGGAGCCTGAGAGGGCTGCCTCCCAACCTTCATTTTCACTGGCAGAGGCACTGTTTCCAAGGTGGCCCCATGGGCCAGATCTAAGCACCCAGTGGGTTGGATCTGGCCTATGGGCCTTGAGTTTGACACCCCTGCTTTATAGTCACTGATAGCTAACCAATGGTTTTAAATAAATAAGAGAAAGTATTTTGTCATCTATTGATTGCCAGGAAGGAAGGAAGGGAGGGAGGGAGGGAGGGAGGGAGGAGGGAGGGAGGGAGGGAGGGAAGGAAGGAAGGAAGGAAGGAAGGAAGGAAGGAAGGAAGGAAGGAAAGAAGGAAGGAAGGAAGGAAGGAAGGAAGGAAGGAAGGAAGGAAGGAAGGAAGGAAGGAAGGAAGGAAGGAAGGAAGGAAGGAAAAATTATTCTTGATTTACTTCAGCATTTGTTAGGTATATATACAGAAACACAAATATATGCTTTATACTGGACTGGGATGTTTATTAATGAGGCTTCACCATATTATATCCCAAATAGATTTTCTACAATTCAACAGTACATTTGCCCTGTTTTGGAAATGGCAACACAAAATAAAGTCCACTTCTACAAAGCACAGTTCCACATCCATTAAAGTAAAAGCAAGTTTTCTTTAAGAAGCTACTTATAGTAACAGTAGGTCCAGTCTTCTATTTTTCCATCCACCCAGCCATCAACCCCGGCTCTTTGCCAGCTAATTCCTGTCTCTTTTTGCCTCTTCTAAGACTCTTCCAGACAAATGCTGCTTGTCTGGGGCCAAGGATTCTACCCTGTGCCCCATCCTAGGAACCACCCTCCTTCAGCATTTGCCATCTGCCATGCCAGTAGAACCTGGTGAATCGGCAGGGGCACAAAAGAATGTTGCTGTGACACTCGCTGAATATTCATGATATATGAATATTCATTCAATTAGCATCTGTATGACCAGGCCTCCAGATTCACAACTGGCATCTTAGGAAAAGGATCCATTGTATTTTAATTAAAAGCCAGCTTGATTTCTAAATAGCTATATTTACCAGGATTTAATCAGCTGAGAAGAATAGCAACACATTTCCAAAACCTGGGGATACCACCCCTCCCTTCTTGCTTTGCATGTTTAATACTAGTGGGAGTTATGTGTTTGAAACAACGGGAGGCCAAAAAAAAAAAAAACCACCCCTCTCTGAGCAACCAAAATAGTATCAGATTATCTTATAATAGATTCACACTGTGTGGGATCCATTGGCATTTTCCCTGAGGCGTCATCAGAGAAAAATTGTAAAGTGGTTAATGTATCTTCAGGGAAATGAGGGAGATGTTTGCCTTATGGTGAGCTATTTATAAAAATAATAAAGGCGGCATAAAAAAAAAATCTTAAAAAAACATATAGAAAGTGGAAAGGCCATGGACACATCAAGAGCAATGAGAACATCATGCTGGAATCTTAAGGAGCAGGAAAGAAATATTGTTAAACATCTTTATATGTATTAGTATAAGGCAGTGGTAGTGAACCTTTTTGGCACCGAATGCCAAAATGGGAAATGCGTGTGCATGTGCATTAGAAACCAGAAGAGCAGCTCCCTGGCGCGCATGGGCAGAAGCACCAGAAATTGGAAGCTCAACTTCCCGGCAGGCGCATGCATGCCAGCCACCTGATCTTCCGGTTTCTAATGCACATGCGCACATCGGAACCCAGAAGAGCAACCGGCAATGGCTGGCGTGCCTGGAGAGATGACTCTGCGTGCCACTTCCAGCACACATGCCATAGGTTCACCATCATAGGTATAAAGCAAAGGAGCATATGAACTGTGCTGAAAGAAAGGAATCTAGGAAATAAGGAAGCAACATCAGTGGCAACCTGAAGCCTCCAAGATGGCCTCAGCCAGATTCACTTCAGGTGAACCCGATAGACTTTACAAATTCCCTCCAGAATTTGGCTGTGAACTAGACTCCTCTATCAGAGACAATTCTGCAGGGGATGCCATGTAGCCTATAGGTGTGTTTTATAAATAGTTTGGTTAGCTTATGGGCTGATGTGAGATCTGAGCAAGCTATAACATGGGCTTATTTGGATAACAGGTCTATTACAGTCCAAATGAATGTATTCCCCTCATTGCAGGGAGTTCTATGATGAATTCCATGGCGATCTCTTCCCAGGATGGAAGCAGACCTGGGGGCTTCCCTGGTCTCTTCTTCATGGCTGCTCAAGTGGCACAAAGGCTCAGCTGAACATGCATTACTTGGAAAGCTAATATCCAGTATGCTGTAGTGGTTGGTTGTTTTTTCTAGGAGCAAAGGTGGCTTACAGAAAAATCTCACTTCAATTTATTCCCACAACAGCTCTGTAGGGTAGAATCAGCTGAAAGAGATTACCAATCTAAAGTCACCTAATGACTTTTCATGGGTTGAAGTGGACTTGAACCTGGATCATTATATCTACTCAGCCTGGGAATACTCGAGTTTCAAACTATACTTCAGTCATGCGTCTGCACCAGTCACTATTTCACCAACAAGTCTACAAAGGATAACATCAGAGAAGTATTTTGAGCTTCTTCAGGAAGGTGGGAAATAAATATAACGAACTAATATTCCTTTCCAATTTAAACACTGATCTGGTTCATACATCACATAATGTTATAATGTGGTTAGTTTGAGTTTGGATTAGCAAGTTGGGCAAAATCAGTCAACAATGGTTTATTCATTGTTTTTATTTATTCAGTTTACCTATATAGAATTATATTTAAAATATTTAATCAGAACAGGAGAGAGGGAGAGAGAGCTTTCAAATGCTCAAAAGCAGCCCCACAGTGTGTTGCAATAGTGCAACTACATTATATAATTATTAATTGATAAGAAAGATTAAAAGCATTTCTGATGCCAAGTAGAATGTGCTATAAATAAATTCACATTGGAGATATAATAGAGAATGGAGATGGGGAAGTAACATTTTCGGCCACTGAAGTTCGCAGAAGCAATTTTACATGTTTGTACATCTGCTTTGAAAAATATCTTTAAAAGTTCATTGAAAGCCCTTATTCTGAGTATGGTTTCAGAACTTGGAAACATAGTCAAAATCTAAGATTTTGACCATCACTGAGGGATTCACCAATACATTACTGGGTGAATTTAAAATACAGTATTCTCCACAATTTTGGATGGTTTCTATCATAAACCATTGTTGTTCTGTACGGTCATTTACATTCTTGTAAACTCCGCGCTGTGATTGGTCAAAGCGCGCAGGGATCCGATTGGTCGAGCGAGCCGCTCTGATTGGCCCGCTGCGGATCTCTCGCGATTGGTGGAAACTAATCGCGGGAGATTCAAAGCAGTGCCATTGGCCGCGGCCACCGTGGCTTGGGAATAAAAAGCCGCAGTTTTTCCCCGAAACCCGAGCCATTCTCGGGACCAATAAATGAGCTGAACCAAGTCACTGAGTCCTGGTCTCCTTGCCGCGCCGGACATAACACTGGCGACGAAGGTGGAATTCCAAGGCTAATCCCCCACCAACACGTGTCCGGAGGAGACCGACGAGATAGCCAGCATCGCACCGCCCGCGCCCTTCAATCCCACTACCGAGGACTGGGAATCATACACAGACAGATTCCTCATGTTCCTCGAATGTAGCAACATGAAGGATGCCGCCGGGCCGAAGAAAAGAGCCGTCTTCCTGACACACTGCAGGCCCGCAGTGTTCAAAATGGCAAAAGCTCTAGCGAAACCCGTGGACATCAAAGAGATGGACTGGGCCGACCTCGAACCATTGCTCCGGAACCACTATGCCCCTGCCATGCCCACCCTCATCAGGCGGCACGAGTTCTACCAGCGGGACCAGAGAGCGGGCGAGAGCATCAGCGATTTTGTGGCTGAGCTACGAAGCCTAGGGGGCATGTGCGGGTTCTCGGACATGCATGAGGCCTTACGGGACCGCGTCGTACTTGGACTCTGAGACCCAGTCCTACAGAGCCGACTGATGGCCAAAGGAGACATCGCCCTCGCCGACGCCATCGCTGAAGCCACCGCAGCTGAGGCAATCTGGAAATCGGTGAACCGCATGCGGAGACCAGACACCGGAGACCGCACCGTGACCGCCGACCCAGGACGGGCGACCGAGGCCCAACCGGAAGCAAGTCACCGCGAGACCACCACCTATCATGGCGAATTCCACTCCGCCTCCGACACCACGGACGAGGAGGAGGAGATCCACCGGCTCTAGACGTGACGTGACTAGTGAAATCGGTGGGGTCATAAGTCAGGGACCGCATGTGCCGGTGTGGAGGTGACCACCCTCGAGCAGAGTGCTATTTCTTCGATGCAGTCTGCCGGCACTGCGACAAAAAGGGTCACATCGCCCGAGTCTGCCAATTGAGGAAGGCCTACAGCCCCAGACGGCGGGACCACAGCGAGCGGAGATGGGACAGCACACCCCCCAGAGCCAGAGATTGCCAAGCCGACAGCCGATGGGACCGGAGCGGACGGAACCAATGAGGTGGCGAAACCCGGCGGAAGGAAGAAAACCACCAGACAGTCATCATCGGCCACGCATCAACCATCGACACCCGAAAGGTCTACGTGGAGGTAGGCATCGAAGGTGAGCCATGCAAAATGGAGGTGGACTCCGGGTCTTACCTCTCCATGGTCGTCTGGCACGAAATCAAACCCTCGGTGCCTACCATCCACAAGAAGGGACTGGAGAACCAGAGACTAATAATCAAGGACTACCAGGGAAACCGCATCCCAGTAGTCAGAACTGGACAATTCAAGGTTACATTCAAGGGCTGCACTGCAAAGCTTCCCCTGATGATCGTGGACCGAGACCGACCCAGCCTTTTGGGACTGCAATGGTTCGCACCGCTCAGCATCGAAGTCACGGGCATCACCGCCGAGACCGATTGGGAACAGCAACTGGCACGGGACTTCCAGGAAGTGTTCAATGGCACCCTAGGCAAGTACCGAGGGCCCCCCATCTCCTTCAGCCTAGACCCCAACATTCCCCCGATACGCCTAAAACCAAGGCGTGTACCCTTTGCACTCAGGCCAAAAATAGACGAGCAAATTGACAAGCTCGTCAAGCAAGGGGTCCTACAACCAATTGACCACGCCCGGTGGGAGACCCCAATAGTCACCCCAGTCAAGCCCGATGGGTCGGTAAGAATCTGTGGGGACTATAAGGCCACCCTAAATTGCGCCTTACAACAAAGCGCCTACCCCGTCCCAGTAGTGCAGCACCTTCTACACTCACTGGGGGGAGGCAAGGTTTTTGCGAAGCTCGACCTGGCACAAGCATACCAACAGCTGCTGGTCGACGCAGAAACCGCTGAGGCGCAAACCATAGTCACCCACCAGGGAGCGTTTCGCTGTAACCAACTCCAGTTTGGAGTCAGCGTGGCGCCTGGAATTTTCCAGAGCCTCATGGAAAGGCTTTTGCAAGGAATTAAGGGGGTGGTGCCTACTTCGACGACGTGCTGGTGTCGGCAACCAACCAGCTAGAACTAGAGGGTCATCTAAGGGAGGTGCTAATGAAATTCAAGGAAACCAGGCTAAAAGTGAAGAGAAAGAAATGCCAGCTTTATACAGAGCGGGTTGAGTTCCTGGGGTACCTCCTAGACCGGCACGACATCCACCCAACCGCAAACAAAATCAGAGCCATTAAGGAGGCCCCCACACCCAGGAATAAAACAGAACTGCAGGCATTTCTGGGACTGCTTAATTTTTATAATGTTTTCCTGCCCCAAAAGGCGACCGCGGCGGAGCCTTTGCATAGGCTTTTGGACAAGGCGGCCACCTGGACTTGGGGGAAACGCGAGGAAGCCGCCTTCAGGAAAACCAAGGACCTGCTCACCTCGGATGCCGTCCTCATCCAATACAATGAGACTCTATCACTTGCTGTCACATGCGACGCCTCACCCTTCGGCGTCGGCGGCGTCCTCAGTCACACACTCCCAGATGGAAGAGAAGCACCCATCGCTTTCTTTTCAAGGACACTCACCAAACCAGAGAGGAGCTATAGCCAGCTGGACAAGGAGGCCCTGGCCATCATCACAGCAGTGAAGAGGTTCCACGAGTACCTCTACGGCCGCACGTTCACCATTATCACAGACCACAAGCCGCTGCTGGGAATACTCGCAGGGAACAGGGCCACCCCGAACATTCTGTCTCCCAGAATGACAAGGTGGTCCGAATTCCTTGCCGCCTACAGCTACCGGCTCACACACCGACCCGGTAAGACTATCACCCATGCAGACGCCTTGAGCCACTCGCCGTTGCCTGACCTAGATACCGACCCACCACCCACGACGAGCACCCTCAGCATAGAGACTCTGCCCGATCTACCCATAACCGCATCAAACATTGCCCAAGAAACTAATAAAGACAAACGTCTGGCACGGGTGTTACATTGGGTAGAAAAAGGGTGGCCGGAAAAAGACGATGACGAAGCATTCAAGACATTCTGGAACCGGCAAACAGAACTCTCGCTACAAAAAGGGTGTGTACTGTGGGGGGATAGGGTTGTTATTCTGGAAAAACTACAAGGGAAGGTATTGGGATTGTTACACGAGAGGCACCTGGGCATAGTTAGAACGAAAGCCCTGGCCAGAAGTTACGCTTGGTGGCCAGGGATGGACAAGCAAATCGAGGCCTGGGTGGCAAGATGTGAACGCTGCCAAGAAACCAGACCGAGCCCTCCCGCGGCACCGATCCTGGAATGGGAAACCCCCAGGGGACCATGGTCCAGGATCCACATAGATTTTGCCGGGCCCACTAAGTGACATACATTCCTTATAATGGTAGATGCTTACTCCAACTGGTTGGAGGTAAGCAACATGAAAACCACCACCACGGAGGCTGTGACCAAGGAACTTAGCAAGCTATTCGCAACCCATGGTCTCCCAGACGTCATCGTGTCGGACAACGGGCCCCAACTCACCTCGCTAGAATTTGAAAAATTCCTAGCAGAACAGGGCATATGACACGCATTGACAGCTCCGGTACATCCGGCAGTGAACGGAAGGGCGGAACGGATGGTTCAATTTATGAAAAAAACCATCCAAAAAATCAAACACGGGGAAATCCAAGAAAAAAATAAATAAAATGCTCTTCATACAACATATAACCCCGAACACAACAACGAACAAAAGCCCGGCAGAGCTACTAATGGGGAGGAAAATAAGGTCCCCACTCGACAGGCTGCACCCCACATACAACCTGGAGAAACCCCCCAACTCCTCTAGCAAGAACCGGTCCTTTGCACCAGGCAACGCCGTCTACGCAAAGAACCTAACCGGAGACCCACTGTGGGTACCAGCAACCATAACCCAACTGACAGGCCCCCGCTCGTACCGGCTGCAAACAACCGACGGACGAGCCTGGAAACGCCACATCGATCAACTAAGATCGAGAACAATCACAGGAAACACAATCGAAATGCAACCAAACACAGACAACCCCCTAATACAAGCCAAGAGGAATACCCCAGGAACCAAAACCCAATAGAAAGAAACCAGCAACACTTACCAACTGACAGCCAGCTCGAAGCCTCACCAGGAAGAAGCAGCCAGGCCAGCTCAACCAGCCCAGAAAGACTAGGCGGGAGCAGCAGAAACCGCAGCTCAACCAGCCCGGGTAGACCGGGAGGGAGCTGCGACAAGAGGCCCGGCGACACCTTCCAGGCGGTTCAATCAACGAGGCTGAGAGCAACAGAGAACCTGACCAAATCGGCAGGGAGCCAAACAACAACTAACCTGCGCAGGTCCAGTAGGCAAGTACGGAGGCCCACCTACTTATGGGATTACATCACGTAGGACCGAACCAAGAGGGGAGGGGTATTCTGTACGGTCATTTACATTCTTGTAAATGCCGTGCTGTGATTGGTCAAAGCGCGCAGGGATCCGATTGGTCGAGCGAGCCGCTCTGATTGGCCCGCTGCGGATCTCCTGCGATTGGTGGAAACTAATCGCGGGAGATTCAAAGCGGTGCCATTGGCCGCGGCCGCCGCGGCTTGGGAATAAAAAGCCGCAGTTTTACCCCCGGAACCCGAGCCGTTCTCGGGACCAATAAATGAGCTGAACCAAGTCACTGAGTCCTGGTCTCCTTGCCGCACCGGACATAACAATTGTACTTATTCATTACACAAATACTTCACCTGTCTTCTGGTAAAGCCAAAATAAACCCATATTTTATTTTCATTGAATTAAATATAGTTACTACCCATGTGTCTATGGAGAGTCTCAAACATCCATGTCATGGTTGGCCTAGAAGTGCTCTGGTTTGTCAGAGCTTGTGGCCAATGTGTTTCCAAAGTTCTTGCCTCACCTTGCTTTCCATTATATTCACCTCCCCACAGAATTCCAATGCCCTGCTTGTTTAGAAGACTCTTGCCACCATTCCAGCAATTTTACAGAGTTCCAGCTACTGTCAGAAAACACCTATCTGCAAAAACAATCTACAGTTTACAAGGTCTGCTAAGTGCAGTGAAGGAAAGGGAGCTTGGCAACTTTGATGGCTTCCCGTTTGTCCATAGAAATGGATATATGTGGACTAGAAACACTAGCAATATTTTAATACATTTTGAGGAATAGAAGATTTTTGTTACTCTGAGAATTTTAGAAATAGAATAACAGAGTTGGAAGGGACCTTGGAGGTCTTCTAGTCCCTGTCTAGGCAGGAAACCCTACACCAATTCAGACAATTGGTTATCCAAGATATTTTAAAATATTCCAATGTTGGAGCATTCACAACTTCTGGAAAATTGTTCCATTGAATAATTGTTCTATCAGGATATTTCTGCTTAGTTCTAAGTTGCTTCTCTCCTTGATTAGTTTCCACCTATTGCTTCTTATCCAGCCTTCAAGTGCTTTAGAGAATAGCTTGACTCCCTCTTCTTTGTGGCAGCCCCTGAGATATTGGAACACTGCTATCCTGTCACCCCAGTCCTTCTTTTCATTAAACTAGACATACCCAGCTCCTGCAACCGTTCTTCATATGTTCCAGTCCCCTAAGCGTCTTTGTTGCTCTTCTCTGCACCCTTTCTAAATTACCTTGAATCTAGAAAGTGGCTTAGCAAAGAAGGCACTGTAAATATAAGTCTTTGCACTTTCCTGCTGGTTAGCTGGAGGGAGCAGTGACTGTTTATGGTAAATGCTATGTATTTTCTGTGCTTCAAGGTAGTCAAAAATTAAAATAATCACAGGTCATGAAATGATTTTGGGGATACTGGAGATTGAAAATGGCAGTGATATGCAAATGCTTGACATGTTAGGCTCTTTTTTGATTCACTGGTCTTTACAATATTTAAGGGGACCTTAATTTCCATGCTTCATTGTGAAGCATCTTAAAGGCAGTAATGCCGAATACATTATTTCATTTATGAAACACAGACAAATAACATCATTCTTCTGTCTTCTCAATCTGTTATTTCTTGATTTATAGTTGCTTCTATACATTCCTTGGTATGCTGTAGCTGAGGAAGATAACATTTTTCAGTCCAAGGATTATACTGCAGTTTGGTCTGGGAAGCATATAAAAATATAAAAATATTTTCTTTTTTAAAAAATGTGAGGATGCCATACAAGAAAAGCATTTAAAAAAAACATTAGAAAGGATTGAAAAGCATTACAACTATGTTGCAAATGTTATAAAGGATTTCAGCAAGTTACATAAAAGAAGTTTGTAAACTATAGTTTAACCCGTTCTGGTGAGGTTTTTTTAAAATCTATGGATGTGCAATTCCTTATTTTAAAATCACAGAAACTCTGTGTTTTCATAACTGCAAGAATAAAGTGTTGGGGAGCAAAACTGTAATGTAGAAAAGCAGCTGCTACTCCATGATATTTCAAGGCCTCTTAGCTGCAGGGCGTTAGAAATTATTCTTGATGTGCTGCTGTATCTGTGCCACTATAGTTCCAAATTCTTCCATTTGATAAGCTTGTAAATAATTTCTGATACAGTACTTTTCATTCTATAGAATAGGCCTTGTGATCATCTTTTATTATTCACTGATCTCTTGCAAAATACTGTTCTCCCATAAAACCACACATTGTTTTTTTTTTTTTTTTAAAAAAGAGCTGATACAGACTTGTTTGAAATTGGTATCACCACACCACGTAGGTGCTGTATCATGTAGATGCGTAAGAGTCTGATATGAAAATGGAAGATTGTTGAAGGTTCCTGATTTCACACACATTTTCTTTGTTTTAGGAAAAAACAAAGAATTGCTTTCCACAAAACCTTGTAGTTTTCAAAAACCGGTTTCTTAAGTTGTTTGGGTGGCCCTGGGCCTATCTCTTTTGCTGTCCTGCATGGTTAAAACAAGATATGGGGCAGCTTGACCTGATTCCTTCAGCCTAAACTGTATATTGAAACCCTTTGATAGTGTTAGACAGAAGAAAAGAGCCTCACAGTCCCATACAAACAGGAGTACACACACACATGCACGTGCAAATCGGGTTGTTTTCAGCTGTTCCAGAGAACGGACACCAACAGGACAATGAAGCAGAAATGAGCTGGAAAAGCATTGTGGGTATTGACATGATAATGAGCACTCCAAGTCCTTTCTGAAGGAAAACAGCATGTTGACTTTCTTAAAGCCATAGACTTGCCAAAACAGTTTGCAACTCTTAACTGAGTCCAAACTCTGGTGGCATGAATGGGTGTTTGGTTTCTAAAATCCAAGCCAGTGATCACAGGAACAGATATTTTAAAGCCCAGAGAAAGCCTGCTTTGGCAATATGCAACTTAATTCCTCCCAGATCAACTACCATCAGCTCCAACCAGCACAGCCAGTGAGCACTTAACTCCAAAATAATTAAAGATTACTGCTTTCTTTATTCTAATTCAGAAAGTCTGTCATTGGAGCTAGACTTTTTCAGAAGACATGTTACTGAAACCCGTGATATTACTAACTTACACCAACTTGATTTTAGAGAATTTATAGTACGAATATAAGGGGCACGATGGCTCAGCAGTTAAAGACACTGAGCTGGCTAGCTGGAAAGCTGACAGCCCAGGTTTGAGACCCAAGCATTGAGTGATGGGATAAGCTCCCATTACTTGCCGCAACTCCTGCCCACCTAACAGTTTGAAAACATTCAAATGTAAGTAGATAAATGAATACCACTTCAGTGGGAAGGTAGTAGAATTTCTGTGTGCCTCGGCCTACAGAAGAATAAAATAGAATAGAATAGAATAGAATAGGATGGGATGGGATGGAATGGAATGGAATGGAATGGAGTGGGGTGGGGTACAGTGGAACAGAATATTCTCTATTGGTAAAGTATGATTGGACACACAAGGAATTTGTCTCTGGTGCAAAGCTCTTAGTGTACATAAAAGCAACAAATGATAAATCATGATTATAATTATAAAATACATTCATCATAAATCATAAGATAACCATACTCAGTGATAGTCATAGGGCACTAAATAAGCAATCAGCATAAATCATACTAGGATACTAAATAAAACAATTAATATAAATCATAAGATATAAGCAACAAAGTTATAGTCATAAGAAGGTAAAGATGAGAAGGATAATAGTGATATAGCCCTACTAGGTAGTTTGGCAGTGTTATGGGAATTAGTTGTTTAGCAGAGTGATGGCATGGGGGGGAGAAATTTGGGGTCCGGTTGTTTTGATGTGCAATGCCCTATAGTGTTGTAGAAGTTGAAACAGTTTGTGCAACAATTTACAGATGTGAGGGTCTGTAGATATTTTCAGAGTCCTTTTTCTGGCTCGTGCAGTATACAGGTCCTCAATAGAAGACAGGCTAGGAGTAATTGGTTTTTCTGCAGCTCTAATTATCTGTTGGAGACTGTGTCTGTCTTGTTTGGTTGCAGTGCCAAACCAGACAGTTATACAGGTGCAAACTCAACCATTTCTTTGTAGAACTGTATCAGCAGCTCTTTAGGTAGACTGAGCTTTCTGAGTTGACATAGGAAGAACATTCTTTGTTGTGCTTTTTTGATGACATTTTTGATGTTAGGTGTCCATTTTAAACCTTGGGATATTATAAAACCTAGAAATTTGAAGGTCTCTACCATGTGTTGTATTGCAAGAGGTGGTAGAATAGGAGGGCTTATCCTTAAATCTTTCTATAGGTTTGAGTGTGTTCAAGATTATTCCTGTGGCACCACAAGTCCTGTTAGCCACATGACCATGGAAATGTCTTCAGACAATGCTGGCTCCTTTGGCTAGGAAATAGAGATAACCATTACTCCCTTGAATCAGACACAACCAGACAGGGGGAACTTTTACCATTACCTTTATTGTAAGAACAGCTGACTTACACATTAATTCAAGCTGTTCTGAAGTGAAGAGGGAAGAGATAATTTACCTCTTCTTTCTGGCTTTCCAAAAGTTCTAATCCTAAACAGCTTTATTTTGGGAGGAATGTTGAAATAATATAGAGAAATGAAACCAATGGACATTATAGGCCAGTATTTAAAGCCATTGCACAAGTAGCCAGTATTCTGTACTGAAAACTGGGCAAGAACTACTAGTCAATCTTTTTAGCTATTTAGCCTTTTTTTAAAAATCCCCAATGAATGATTACAAAAAAAAAAAAACACCCTTGAAGAAATATTTCACATTATTGCCATAATGAAGTAAAAATGTGCAGCCTTGGCCTGATATCATTCAACAAGAATGAGATTCATTTCAATTTTAAGGATTAAATGTACACATAGCTGAGCTGGGAAGCAATATCTATCCAGGGAAAGATACTTTGTTTTCATAAACAGAACACTTGTAACAAGCTATTCCTGTTATATGTGGCCGTTTCTGTCGGCTGTGAATATTCTGGAAAAAGTTTTTTTCCCTCTCTCATGAATATTCTACTAGAATCCACATTAAAGACCAAGATGGAGAAAGTCCTGAGGAAGAGTTAATACTGACAAATTGATCTTATGTAAACCAGCAACAATCAACCAGATCCTCAGGGATTAATAGCAAAACAGAACATCATCAAGAATAATATAAATGAAACATCAATAGTAGAGATGGAATGAGCAAAACTCACCGAGGCATGCTAACACCACAATAATACTTTACTCCCGAAGGCATCAATTCAGTCTTCATAAACTCTCTAACACAGAGATTTGACTACATTTTCAAGGCTAACAGTATGGAAGTTGGTATAATTTCCACAAGGAGACTCTTATGTGGTAAAGATGTGCTTGTAGATTCTATGAGCTTCTCATTTCACAAAAATGGGAGACTGCTAGCTGTTTTTTCCAATATATATAAATTGGGCATTATATCAGTGTACTGTACCTGTGAAGACAGACACCAGCCATTAGCCATTCAAAGGCAGAGAGCCACTGTAGAATAAGGTTTTCCAATCCTCAACTTTCACAAGTGACCCAAAAAAATACTACAGGTAGTCCTCGACTTACAACAATCTTGGCTGTTCAAAGTTGGAAAAAGTGACTTGTGACCATTTCCCACACTTATGATCATTGCAGCACCTTGGTGGTCACATGATCAAAATTCAGATGCTCGGCAAACGGACTCATATTACTGTGTCCCTAGGCCACCTTTTGTGACCTTCTGACAAGCAAAGTCAATGGGGAAGCCAGGTCCACTGAACAACTGTGTTACTAACTTAACAAATACAGTCATTCACTTAAAACTGTGGCAAGAAACATTGTAAAATGGAGCAAAACTCACTTAACAACTGTCTCACTTAGCAAAACAGACATTTGGGGCTCAGTTTGCAGTCGTAAGTCAAGGACCACCTGTATTGTCAATTGTAATATAAAGGCAGTCCAAAACCCTAAAGGAAGTAAAAGAGGCACAACGATAGCTAACAAGAGTGTGTAATGTTGTGTCCATTCCATTCCCAAGTCTGAGTTCCAAGTGAAAAGGGCTTGGAATTTTTTTGGGAGCAGAATTGCTATGCCAAGTGGTCATATGGCCAGGTGGGAGCTCTCTCTGCCACTGATTGTTCTAAACAAGACAGCCAACACAATAAGGGACAGGAAGTATTGTTTCATTTCACTTATAGCTAAGAAAAGGTATGACTCAAACTTCAGCTTTTAGCCATACTCAGTGTGGGGTTGTTTTTCTCCCCCATATCTCTGCAGGTGTTTCTTCTGCTGTTTCTTCTGTTGTTCCATCTTCTAAAACGCCTTAGTAAAACAAGGAAAATCTGAGATTGGCCAACAAAGGGAGGCTGCTGAAGAGCAATAATGCCTACCAGGTAGAACACAGAGAAGTTAAATTGATTATTGATTTTTTTAAAAAAAAGATGGAATACCTCATCTATCATCTCAAAGGTGCTTTTTCAAGAGGCAACTAGAGTTTATGATGGGGACCATCCAGCCAGAGCTGAAAAAGCTTCTTGGATGACAAATGAAATGTCTTTAAAAAAAAAACCAGAAAGTCCAGTTGCCTTTTGAAAAAACATCTTTGGGACAACCATGACCTGAATGACTGAGAATCTCTATAGACAAATAGCTAATCGACAATAGCAAAGATACAGCCGGGGACTGTTTTTGAAACAGATTAGCAATACGCAACTTCCAAGTCAAGTTAAAGTGGAAGGACAAAGCCAACCAGTTTCCATAATGTGATCTTGACCATGCACCAGCTATTTTCAAGGAGAACATCAGGAATTGCTTTAGTCTTTCATTCTTATGGAACCATAAGAACCATGGAAAGAAATCAAATAAATTGTTGAGGTTGAATGTAAAAAAGACACTGTCAAAGACCAAGAAACACAAGAATAACAAACTGAATGTCAGGACAGATGATGAGAATTGCCAAGAAGAAAAGAGAAAAGTCAAAGCCAAGAAAGACAAAAAGCTTGGATAGGAACTTAATAAAGAGCTGCTTGAAGTAACAGGGAGCAAAGTATGTAAAGACATCAAAGATAGAAACAGGTATACCAAAGCAAAATAGTTTTCAAAACAAAGTCTCTGAACTTAAAAGAGTTTCCAACCTCAAACTGGTATGCTAAAGGATGCCAATGACAGATTGTAACTGATTCAAAGATTAAACAGAGATGGAAGGAGTACATTGAAATTCTAGATAATATGCATGTAAACATCAAAGATACCTCTAGCCTAGCAGTAGAAGCTGAAGTTAGATCAATTTTCTGGTCATTACCAAGCCAGAGAGCTGCTGTAATATCTACAGAAATATGATGAGCAACAGAAGAATTGCTGAAGTTCTAAACAAACTGCACCTGCAAATAAAGAGAATGACACAGTGGCAAACTGACTGGAAAGTGGTCACTTTGCATGCCAATATCAAAGAACAGAGACTTAATAGATTGTACAGATTATCAGGCTACATCCTGAACTCCAATGCTAGCAAAATAATGCTTAGTGGAACCAGTTATTTTTTTCAATGCCATTGTAACTTTGTTGTGAAATGAATGATGTCAAGGACCACCTGTGTTTGCAATCTACCATACAGGTTTGTTGTGGTAGTAAAAAATAAAAAGTTATATTGTTCCAATATAATTCTTGAGGTCTGGAACCAAAAACGCAGTGTATGAATTTAAGAGTAAAAACCAAACCTTCAAGAAAGAAAGAAAAAAAGGACACGATAACCCAAAATAAATGTTTTATTTCAGTAGCAGAGGAAAAAAAGCATGCCACCTTTGTGCATCTACACTCCTACAAGTCATAGCTGTGAATCCTCAATGTAATCTTTAATAATTAATTCCAGCACTTCTGTAAATTATTTTTAGTCCAGTGATTCATGGCTTTCCAAAAAAA
The DNA here is from genome assembly GCA_033807585.1 of Hydrophis major. Lineage (NCBI taxonomy): Eukaryota > Metazoa > Chordata > Lepidosauria > Squamata > Elapidae > Hydrophis > Hydrophis major. The sequence goes on along the minus strand of CM066328.1, from coordinate 151,798,684 downwards.
AAATAAAAATCAAGTTGATGATTTCATCTCAAAAATTCCTCCCTTCCCTATGAAAGAATTACAAAGGTAGTAATTTACAAGGTGATCATTCAACTTTTCCATTTTCAATATACCACAATAGTGAAAATCACCCAGTCCTCTCCCCCTACGGTTTCTTTATTTCCTATTCTTAATTTCTCTTACTTATAAAGAAAATAAATAAGAAATTTAAACAGGAATAGTTATAAATTGGACAGCAGTGAATGTACTGGATGCATTGGGAGAGTATGTGGACATTGGAAGTGAACTACTTAAAGCGCCTATTGGAATCACACATTCCCACAGCCTGAGGCAAATATTTTTCTGGGATGAGGCTCTAACAAGGATCAGCAAAGTTGTGGCAATATGACCAGGTTCCTTCTGTATCTGTGGCACCCAGTGGTGCATTAACCATTAAACAGACTAAGCACGTGCTTAGGGCACCAGACCCAAAGGGGGCACCATAAAAACTTTATGGAGCCTAAGCTTGGCTTCGTTTGTACAGTATGTACGAAGAAGGGAGCACCAAGATTTGTCAGTGCTTAATCCGCCACTGGTGGCATCTGTTATGTCTCCACAATATTCAGAAACATTTTTCACGCAATCACTTAGGTGCAGATAGTTCTCAACATAACTGAGTCCAACGTTTCTGCTGCTCATTGAGACACCTGCGGAGAGGTGGAAGAGAAAAACAATTCCCACTGCGTATGGCTAAAAGCTGACATTTGAGTCATACCTTTACTTAGCTAACAGTGAAATGAAACATTACTTCCTCTCCTTTATTGTGTTGGCTGCCTTGTTTAGAATGCTCAGTGGCAGATAGAAATCCCACCTGGTGATATTACTACTTGGCATAGCAATTCTGCTCTAAAAATAAGCTCTTTTCACTCAGGGCTTAGAGGAAGAAGGGCCTTTTATCCAAAGGAGGCAAAAAAAAAGTTTCAGAAAACTGGTTCAAGACAAGTGGATAGTTAAATAGGTATGTTTGGAATCAGGGAACATTGAGATGAGTAGAGGTAGACTAGAACGTTAGGCTTCCAGTTTTCAAATATTATTTATTTATTTGTTTGTTTGTTTGTTTGTTTGTTTGTTTATTTCTACACCACCCAGCTCATTTGTAACTCTGGATTGTTTACAGACAAGTTATAAATTCCATTTGGCTCCCCTTAAACAAAGTTTTCTAATTTTTGAATGCATAATTTATGGGGTTTTTTTCCAACTATTTTGAGGTAGGTTTAAACCTCAATCCAGGGGTCTTTTAAAAAGCCACTTGTGAACAATACATTAGCAGCAAACCTCTTTTTATTATTATTATTATTATTATTATTATTATTATTATTATTATTATTATTATTATTAAAAAATAGTATAAGGCTGATATAAGCACAATAAAGTAATTGTTGAAGTTGCCAGGAGTTTTAAGCTCATGACACAGGAACCTGAACTGGGTTGGAAAAAAATCTTCCTTAAGCAAATTCCTGCATCTCAAAAATAACCCTCAAGAACTGTTATATCACCAGCTACCTAATTACCATTGCCAAATGGTTTAATCAAAACTGCATTTCCCAGGTAAAACAAGCATAGGTTTCCATGTCTTAATATGTCACCTTAATAATTAAGTTACAGCTAATATTTTTGTACAGCAAAGGAATATCAAGATAATCACAAATGCAAAGGAATGCGTATACACAACACGTACATGTACAGAGGGGGAGAGAGGTATACTATAGGTATGCATATGTGTGCAGTATGTACACAGGATTGATTTTTGTGCTAGAGATTTATAATCTACGACATCATATTTTAAATGTTCTTTACATGAAAAATTACATCCCCTCTGGTGCACAGAAAATTTTGGAACCAGTTCCTGGTGCCCCAAAGGTTGGGGTTTACTGATCTAGTCCATATCCATTTCCTTGTTTGAGATTAAATGCCAAAATACATTCAAATATCATTTATGGTGTCATAAGAAGTACTGAAGGCAGGTAGTCGTTGACATACACCTGGCCATTTAGTGACCATTCGAAGTTACAATGGCACTGAAAAAAGTGACTTATGACCATTTTTCACAGGATGAAATTTGCAGCATCCCCATAATCATGGGATCAAAATTCAGATGCTTGGCAATTGGTTCCTACTTATGACTGTTGCTATGTCCCAAGGTCACATGATCACCTTTTTGCAACCTTCTGACAAGTAAAATCAATGAGGGAGCTTAATTCACTTACCAACCAGGTCACTAACTTAACCACTGCAGTGAGTCACTTCAACAACTGTGCCAAGAAGTGTTGTAAAATGGAGCAAAACTCATTTAACAAATGTATCATTTAACAACAGGAATGTTGGGCTCCATTATGGTCATAGGTTGAGAAGTACGTATCCTCTTTTATGGATTTACTCCGTTTAAAAAATAAAAACCCTAAACCTCACTCTGGCATAATTTGAATTCAGAAGAGTTTGGGTGGATTTTAGCTACTCTGGAGATCACATTCAGCCACATCAGAAAGCTATTCTAGACTTCAACTTCTGAACACCAGGAGCTTTCCCCAGGGGCAACTAAGATGACACTAGATTTTAAGTCATTTAAATATGTAGGGCTTGATTCATCGCAAAACTAAAAATGGAATGGTGGATGAATATTTTTGCTTCTGTGATTAACAAGAGGAACAAAGAGTATAGTAGTTTGAAGAAAACTGGTGTGCAATTTATATCGACATACTGCATTTGGTGAACACTGTTATGGACTAAGTCAACGCATCAGTAACAACCCTAAATAGCTTTACTTTGCAGCAGGCTCGTAATCCTGCACTCCTCATTCGCCCACGAATAGCGAGTCGTGATTGGTCATTTCTGGCCAGTCTGATTGGCTGTTAACGGGCCTCTCTGATTGGACACTTGTGAAAGCGGTAAACTCAAATCATTGGTTGTTTTGACAGCAGCCAGCTCTATAAAAGAACTGCTGCTGCCCAAGTATTCGCTCTGTTCTAATTTCACAATAAAGAGTTGAAGTCACCGTTCGATGTCTCGTCTCTGTTCCTTGCGCCCATGCTCAGGACTTAACAAACACGAAGCAAAATGGTGAATTTAGCATTTAGCATCTTCAAACCAGCAACTAATTCACATTTCAAAAGCTGACATTGCAGACAAGTAATCTTTCAGTCATTATTAATGCTGTATATCTTATATATCTCCCAACTGGAGTCTTATGGTACTATTAACATAGTTTCTGCTTATGTTTTATTATTTTTCCCAAAGAAGAGAATGATTTACATTCTAGATTTTCAAACTGATGAAAACAGAAATGTTAAAGATCTATGCTATCCATTTAGTATTCTGAAAACCATCACCTCCATTTGGACTTTAATATCATGCTAATTTATTTAAACAAACACATCTGAAGTTTTGCCAAGCTGACAGCTTTACTATTTACCCGGAAGCACTGATTTCAATGGGACTTCCTTCCATGAAGAAAATTGTCCTAATGAAGTTCTGACGATCAGCCAAATTCAAGGGGAGAGAGACATTGGGTTGCACTTCCATAGAAAACAAGAACACAGGACTAGAGTTTTGCCTCTCTGTAGTTTTGACAAACACCCATTTTTAAAGAATACCAATTACTGTAATAAATAAGCTTTATGGCAAGAACAAACATACCTGAGGGTTCACAGGAACAATATCAAATTAAAAGATGGAAGAATAACAAAATAATAGAGCTGGAAGAGACCTTGGAGGTCTTCTAGTCCAACCCCCTGCTCAGGCAGGAAACCCTATACCATTTCAGACAAATGGTTGCCTAATCTCTTCTTACAAACTTGGCAAGTTGTTCCACTGATTAGTAACAGCAATAGCACTTAGACTTATATACCACTTTACAGTGCTTTTACAGCCCCACTTTACAGAGTCAGCCTATTGCCCCCAACAATCTGGGTCCTCAGTTTATCGACCTCGGAAGGATGGAAGGCTGAGTCAACCTTGAGCCTAGTGAGATTTGAATTGCCAAATTGTAGGCAGAAGGCAGTCAGCAGAAGTAGCCTGCAGGACTGCACTCTAACCACTGCACCGCTATGGCTCATATTAATTGTTCTAACTGTCAGGAAATTTCTCCTTAGTTTTAGGTTGCTTCTTGCCTTGATTAGTTTCCATCCATTGCTTCTTGTCCTGCCTTCTAGTGCTTAGAGAATAGCTTGACTCCCTCTTCTTTGTGGCAACCACTTCGATACTGGGACACTGCTATCCTGTCAACCCTAGTCCTTCTTTTCATTAGGCTAGACATACCCAGTTCCTGCAACTGTTCTTCATATGTTTTAGCCTCCAGTCCCCTAAGCGTCTTTGTTGCTCTTCTCTGCATTTTTTCTAGAGTCTCAACATCTTGTTTACATTGTGGAAGGAGACCATCAAGCAAGGAATAACATTCAAGGAGAATATGGCTGAAGAATCTAACCTCCCTTATACTATCTGAGCAGGAGTTGCTAACCTTTTTGAACCTCATGGACCACCAAACTCATAAGTTTAAATCCCACAGACCACTAACATGAATTTTGACTGACGGTGGCTTGTTGATATTGGTGGGATAGTCGGTCTATATTCCAGAGCTACAGTAGTCACAGGACTGGACCTTTGGTCATCCCGGAGCAGTTGCTCCTCCACCTGGGTGCACTGTCCTGCTATGGACTGGAGGAGCTACTCTGGGATGATCAAAGGGCCAATCTTGTAACTACTGCAGCTCTGGAACATGGGACCAACTTTCCCACTAACATCAGAAAGCCACCCCGGGGCGGATTTCCCTCGCCCGCCATTGGTCTTACCTTCCAGTTCCAGCTCATGTGGCTTTACTCAAGGTAAGGTTTGCTCTCGGCCAAAGGGTGGGGGCCAGCGGGTGGGTGGGCAGGCCATGTGGGCAGTGTGTTCCCACACAGCCGAGATTAATTGCTGTGGGGGGAGTGCTTTGGGGGGGACATTTCTCTGCAGACCACCAAAATTTTCTCATGCACCACCAGTGGTCCCTGGCCCACTGGTTGGCAATCACTGATCTGGAGGACCCTGAGTTGGTTGAGAATTGGAGTGGCTAAATGCAAAACCAATATGGTCAAGTGGAAGCTCTTAGCAGATAACAACAGGCTATGTGAATGTGGAGAGACACAGAAGCTGTCCCATCTCCTGGTATGTCAGATACTACCAGAAACATGTACAAATAATGACTTATTTTTGGCCAACAACAAGGCATCATTATGACAGTTTAAAGTTTTATCTAGACAGGGAAGAAGAAGACTGTAACACAGGGCTGTCAAACTCGCAGCCCACGGGCCAGATGCATCACACGTTGGACATACCCACACCCGATTTAGCGAAGGGGAAAAAAGTCCCTATACGTCACGTGACATCACCATGACAATGTGAGTTTGACACCCCTGCTGTAATACATCAGGCAACCCTCTGGTTTTTAGCTTTCTACCACAAGGTTTCATGATTCTCATTGTTCAGCAATTTGAACTTGATAATAAAGTGAAGTAATTAAAATATGGCCTTAAAATGGTTATGAAATATTCACTGTGTTATGGCTGAGGTAACCAAAAAAAGGTTCTCTCTGACACGTCAGATTTAATTGTTTGAATAATAATTACAGGATTGAAGCATACTTAATTGGAGTTGAAGAATAAAATTCTGGAATGAAAGAGAAAAGGAGAAAGAAAGAGTGGATGCTAAAAAAAATTAAGCAACTCCATTTGCCTAAAGAATTTCTGCTTTGCTCAATCAGAAGAGCTCATGGTAGTGTGCACACAGCCTGAGGGCATTTAAGAAGAGAGAGAGAGAAAGAAAAAAATATGGAGAGTGATAAAATTGAAAAGTGAATGGAAACCAAGCCAAACAACCCCTGAATTAGAAACTCCCACTAGTTAGAATTCATTTTATCACTCACGAGTTAGACTGGGTCCAAATAACATGTAATTCATAGAATAATACAGCTGGGGGGGGGGTGTATTTATAGGTCATCTAACCTCCTATTCACCACAGGAAATCCAGGAGTTGAGCACACATATAAAGACCTAACAGATGGTTTTTCAGTCTTTGCTTAAAAACCTCCAGCAAATGCCCATTCTCCTGGGTATTATTTCATTCTATTGTTGAATGTTCAGATATTTTGCTTAATATTTAAGCGAACTCTACCTTGCCTTCTGGGGCAGCAGACTATAAATTTCTGCACCCTTCTACATGCCAAAACTTTGAAAAACAGTATCAATCTTTGTCTGAAGTTTGAGTCATGGCAACTGGACTTATTTTTCTTGTTAAGTATTAGTTTTTGCTTCTTTACGGCAAAGATACCCACTTTTTGTATCTGTTCTTCACAAAAGTTGTTCTCTATTGCTCTAAACTATCTTACTGCAACCCCATAGAGCCATTCCAGTTCTATTACAACTTAAAGCATAAATATGTAGATAAAAGCATTACTTCAAATGAGACAGATACTGCAAATACAGACTAAAATTTATATAAGCCATTTATTGGTGGGGTACCTTCAAGAGGGACTTTCTTACCAATCTTAATAACCAGACAAGATCATAATAAGAAAGTTTCCTAGAAACTCAAAATCTAATAGCAATAGCACTTAGACTTATATACTGCTTCATAGTGCTTTACAACATTCTCTGACGGTTTACAGAGTCAGCATATTTCCCCCAACAATCTGGGTCCTCATTTTATCCACCTTGGAAGGATGGAAGGTTGAGTCAACCTTGAGCCAGTCAGAATTGAATCCCTGGCAGTGGGCAGAGTTTTGCCTGTGATACTGCATTCTAACTACTACACCACCAATCTAAGCTCTTTATATCTATAAAGGATAATACCAACAACTTCCATTGTGATCAATAAATAAATGGCAACCAGTGCAGATCTTTCAGTACGGATATTATATGATCCGAGAATTTTGCACAAGGTGGCAGTTAAGCTGTTGCATTTTGCCATCAGTTGGAACTTCTAGACACTTTTGAAGGATAGCCCATATGGAAGGCAGTAATCTTGACTTTCCATAGTCTAAATAGATTGTAATCAAGGCATGGATAATAGTTACCAACTCCTGCAGCTCAAGCACTTGCTGCACTAAACACGATTGTGAAAATGTGGATCCAGTGACAGCTGTGGCTCAAAGGAGTTCTCTCGGATGAATCTGCCTATGATCAAACTTTGATCATGTTGAAGGATATGACTGCTTCACTGGAATTGGATACTAACCTGAGCATTATTGGCACAGCATGGATTACCGGTAGTCTTCAATTTACAACCACAACTGAGCACAAATTTTATGTTGCTAAGTGAGAAATTTGCATAGTGAGTTTTGCCCTGTTCTTGCCACATTTGTTAAATGAATCACTGCAGTTGTTAAATTAGTAACACGTTTGTTAAGTGAATCCGGATTTCCCATTGATTTTGTTTGTCAGTGCCATTGTAACTATGAATGGTCACTAAATGAACTGTTGTAAGTTGAGGACTACCTGTCCTAGCACTGATGATGTTACCTGATTTTGGTAATGAAAGGTCTGCAAGAAAACAAGCAAGCTCAGGGAACACCAAGGACCCCACATTGATTTCTGACCCAATCATAGACTTTGTCCCTTTTTAATGACCTTGGAGGGAAAAGAGTCAAATATATAGATTGTAGCTATCACACTATTCATAAGCTGCAGAGAATCCAAAATAACAAAATTAATGTTTACTATGAATATTTAATTCTGGAGTTCAGGTCAAGATGGACCAGCCTGATATTGTCTTCAACAAAGTGCAAATTTTCCTCCTTGTGGCACAGCTATTTCTTCCTGTATCATCTTAGTCAAAGTGATGCTGCGTGATATAAAAGAGTGGCATCACCCTGTGCTTGTGGGTTCATGACATAAAAGCAAAATTAAGTAATCTAGAACTCTAGCAGCACACAACAATAAAATATAGTAACAGTACACAACATTAAAGCCAAAACATAAATGTCCCAGATTGAGGATCTGCCCTTAATCAAATCACCACCACTCAAATTAGTATGCAATCATAGCATCACCTCTCTGTTTTAGGGGAGGAGGAGGAGGAGGAGAAGAATTTTTCCTCACAATAGAGATTTCAGTCACCTTAGAAGATATTTAAAAAAAGAAAAGAGCTGCATTTTGTTATGAATTATCTCATTTCTCCCTCTTAGGATGGGTCTTTTTAAAATTTGACTTGAGTTAGACAAATAGCTAAATGATTGCTGTCTGAGATGTAAAATGCATAGCCTACTGGACCTGAAGAGATATAACCGTGCCCTCCTCTAAACTATAAAAACCAGTAACTATACTGTTTTACTTGTGGGCAGTTATTTTCAGGTTTCCCTGCCTTAAATAGAACAAAAGAATCATTTTTCATCAAATGCTACCTAGCTGCACTATAATAAATAGGAAGCTAGATGGAAGTATATATTTAGAAAATTCTGCATTTATTGAATAGCTAAATATTTCATCTAAAGATGCAACTTGTGCGGGGGTTTTTCAGCTGAACAATTATGGAATAATTCATCTAAGAATATTGGTTCTCTTATTACTAAGAGCATCCAGGCAATGTATTTGACTTCTCATATGTACAAGCTCAAATATCCATATTAGCTACATTCACAAAGAGATTAAATAATCAGATGTCCCAAAAGTGTTTTTTCAAGAGGAAATTGGACTTTTTGGTTTTTCTTTGAAGGTGTTTCACAAAAGTCCAGTTTCCTCTTGAAAAAGCATCCTTGGGACAACCATGACCTGGATGATTGAGAATCTCCATAGACATAAATAATCAAAGGAGTCTTACAAAATATAACAGGATAAATGAAATTCTTTGGGGTACGGGTATATATCTTTACACTCAGTCTTTCTTAAAAACACATCCACATGAACTTCCATTGAAAAAATGGCCAACTAACTATCCCTGGATCCCCGAAGGGATCTCTGGGCTCTAGCTTTTTCAACTATCCACAGAAGGAACCAACATTTCTTTAGTGTATAAAAGCAAGTTCTTTAATTTCAAAAGCAACTGGAGCAGTTATCATCAAGAATATAGAGTCATGCAATATTTAATTATTATTTAATGCAGGATAACTAGATGTTTACTAAAAGAACTAAGCTACAAAATATTAGGACAAATCTTCAAAAACCAACCTAAAAGAAGCAGGGAAAATTTTTGAAACTTAGAATAACAGAATAACATAGTTGGAAGGAACATTGGAAATCTTCTAGTCCAACCCTTACTCAGGCAGGAAACCCAGAGGTGGTATTCAGCAGGTTCTGACCAGTTCTGGAGTACCAGTAGCAGAAATTTTAAGTTGTTTGGAGAACCGGCAAATACCATCTCTGAGTGGAGTTTTTACAGTATCCTTCCCCTGCCATGACCACCAAGCCCCACCCACAGAACCGGTAGTAAAAAAATTTGAATCCCACCACTGAGGAAACCCTACAGCATTTCAGAAAAATTGTTGTCCAATCTCTCCTTTAAAATATCCAGTGTTGGAGCACTTACAACTTCTGGAGGCAACTCATCCCACTGATTAATTGTTCTAACTATCAGGAAATTTCTCCTTAGTTCAAGATTGGTTCTCTCCTTGATTACTTTCCATCCAGTGCTTCTTGTTCTGCCTCTGGTGCTTTGGAGAATAGGTTGATCTCCACTTCTTTGTGGCAGCCCCTGAGATAAACCCTGCATAAAACTCATAGGGAGCTTGTTTGGCAAGCCTACCTAAAAAATATTTCTACAACATAAGTATAACTACTAATTAAAGTTGGAAACTTGTGCACATCTTGCTGGCAAAATCTCTCAATAAATGCAATTAAGTATAATCATGGAATCCAATCATTAAAGACAGGATCTTGGCAATCTGGGGCCTTCAGATATTTTGCACCACAAGTTTCAGCAGTTGCAGCCAAAATATGGGAACCAATTGTGGTAATTATAGTCCAAATTATCTAGAGGATACCATATACTCTGCTACCCATAGATATTTTCTATAAATTAAAAGCAGTTCTTTATATTTTTAGGCCTTTTTATGAGCACAGAGTGGCTGTATTCTGGTTATATCAACTGATTATTAAATAATCCAACATCTGGGTTAATTGAAATGGAAATTGAATGAAGTACATTAACCTAGTTAAATGTACTGTGTGAAAATAGCTGGTAACTATGTTGCCACAGCAGAGCATTCACAATGTTATTTTTCTGAACAATTTAACTTTGAAAATATTGCCCAGAACTACTCCAAGGACTATTGTGAGCAAATATCAGAAGACTACCAAGAATCAGATACATCTTGTTTGAAAGGTGAATTTTTCATATTTTATGTCTTTTATCATAGTGAATTTGCTGGGCAGACTCAGCATTAGAGCAATATAGCCATAACTTCCTGATAATAGAAGAACAAGTGAAAATAAGACAGCTCAAAGCTCTTTGATACAGCCCTATGAAAAAGACTGACTGAACTGCAAACATTGATAGGAACAGACATCAATTCACAATTGCATGCTATTTGTGAGTGTCGGTGCCGTCAATATCTGATGTCTGGTATTTTGTCCACCGCAACATCCCAAAGATATTCTTCCTCCACAATTGGAGCAGGAAAACATTCAAAGGTTCTGCCAAAAACCAGTTCTGTTTTCCCTTTGAAAACTCGCCAATATGTTTTGAGGTAACCGACGTTTTATAAAGCTTGCAACTCCATCAGGTAGAAGAGGCTAATTTTTCTCTTTACTATCTTTACCTGAAAGAAAAACAACCATAAATTTAGGATAGGAAAACTGTACCAAAAATAATAATGAAACAAAATATATTCTTAAGCCAAAGTTAGACAATCTTTCCTTTTTAAAAGTGGCTCTTTTGAGATCTGATAATTTTTCAGTTACTGTAAATATAGTACTCTTAATAAAATTGATTGATATTTTTGTAATATTTTCCCTTATTCCTTTCATAAATTGGTGGAGTTTCTTGTTTATTTTTCATGACTAGCCAAACACACAGATTCTTTTGAACCAGCATTCTGATGTCAACTATGGAAAAATCTGGTCAGAACCACACTTAAAAAAAACATAACCTACCTTCGTCCATGGATGCAGAATAGGGAATCTCCTACTGACAAAATAATATTATTGTGAGGGCAAACAGAATGTTTTCTGGATGGTTCATACAACATCAAAAGTAGAAACTGATACATATACATAGATATTTAATTTATCCCTAAAAGCTCAAAACTCTATTGCTATACTTGCTGAATTATGGCAGAGTAACTTTGGGATATTCTGAGGAGTATATATATGTTTTCTTAAGTTTTCGCGGGTACTTACATGTCTGGCATTCAGCTTTGTTCGGGTATTTTCCCACGTGGTGCTTTTAAAGTTGTAGCAACGTTTCAGCAGAATCTCATCTGCCATCATCAGGCTTCTGTATGGTGTTTGTGAGTCAGACTTTTACTGTAAATATATATATATTGTTAAAAAGTCCAATTCTTACTGATTGGCATTATAAACTTGAGTTAATTTTGATAAATGTTTAGCTCTGCAATCATAGATGAGTTACAAAGGAAGAAAATGTTTTGCTAAATAAAAGGTACAAAACTGCAAATGGAAGGGAGAAATCCTTCCTAGTTGAAAGTTCAGCTTCTCTACAATTTTGACAGGCCTGGGAGCCATGTCCTCCATGTTGAATTGCAAAATAGCTGAAGGTGACTTTGACCCACTGAAAAATAAGGGATGGCATAGTTGTTGATCTTTCAGGTAGGAATAATAAGTAGTCTTGTGTTGCAAAAATCCAGATGACCAGGAGATTTTCGATGTAATGTATGTATAATATATCTGCTGCCATTTGCCATCACCCTGGTTTATATAGCCTGTATAAAATGACCACACCATAAAGACAAAAAAACTGTAAGATTTCTAGTAATACAATACTCTAATAAAGTTCTTCTCTAGGATATTTTTTTAGTCATGGATATTTTTTTTAAATTGTCCCATTCTTATGAACTATGAACTAGTTCATAAGAACTAGTAATCTGAACTATGCTTGTTAAGTGGATATTAAACTGAGGAGTGCCAATTGGTCCACAGTGGTAAATCTGTTATATTAACTAGCTACTCAGAAGGGTTTTTTTAGTCCATAGAAGGAAGGTAACTTCTCCCCAGCTTTGGTATTTTGCCATTGCTAATAAGTATTAAATAGGTATAATCCCTGAATAGAAATGTGTGATGCACATGCAGGATTATAATGGGATGTTTTTTGTTCTTTGCACAATAATTGCAATTTGCTTCTGTCTGGTGGAAATGTAACATTTCATTAAGGCTTCTCTTTTCAGTAGTTATTCTATATTTTCCAAAGTCTTTTTAAATACTTTATCTTTCCTTTTGATTCATCAGCATGTTTAATGAAAACATTTCATCCCTTGACCGATTAAGACTTAATTTTCTTTGGAAAGATGGTGAATACCACTACAAGGTAGTCCTTTGACTTGTGAGCACAATTGAGCCCAAAATTTTTGTTGCTAAAGGTGACATTTGTTAAGTGAGTTTTGCCCAATTTTACAACCTTTCTTGGAGCAATTGTGAAGTTAATCACTGCAGTTAAGACAATCTGGCTTCCCCTTTGGCTTTGCTTGTCAGAAGGTTACACTGCAACCATCATAAATATGAACCAGTTGCCAAGTCTCTGAATTTTGATCACATGACTGTGGGGATGTTGCAATGTGAAAATGGTCATAAGTCACTTTTTTCAGTGCCATTGCAACTTTGAATAGTCATTAAATGAATGGTTGTAAGCAGGGGTGGGATTCAACCAGTGTTACTATTGGTTCTGTGACTACATTTTGCACTTCGTGTGCATGCGCGCATGTAAAAAAACCATCAGCTGTGTGGCCCAGACAGCTGAAAAGTGCTACGCGTGGGTATGCAGTGTTTGAAAAGCCTCTTTTTTCCTGCTTTTTCAATCTCAGCTGTGCCATGCAAAGCAGCTGGGGTTGAAAAAGCAGGAAATAAAGGACAGGTAAGAGCCCAGGTGGGCGGGTGGACCAAACAGCAGCAAACACAGAACTGTTTTGGTATCTGCTGCTCTTCAGAGCTACTGATTCCATAGAACTGGGCAGAACCAGTAGCATCCCATCCCTGGTTGTAAGTCAAGGACTACTTGTATAGAGATTGCTCCTTGCTTATTCAAAACTCTTAACTCTCTTTTGCAATTGTTGCTCTCCATCTTCAAACCAATGATTCAACATTGTTTTGCAAAAAATCTGAGCCTAGCAGACAAAGAATTGTTAGTGGATATGAAGCAATGGCTTACAACTTTCTCTGGTGAAAGGTTATTTCTGTAACTAACAAATCAAATCCTTCAGACCTGTCACCATGCTCAGCATGAATTGCTGTGGAGATAGCCATTTAGAAACAAATGATAAAACCAAACAACTAAAATCCTGGGATTCCTTTTCATAACTCAATTCTCATTAATGGATAATATATGTCTGAATCTCCATAGAACTCATAGTGATGTGGGATAACATTCAAGCAGCACATGGTTCTTAAGATTAAATTTAATCCAAAGGCCCTTTTTTTCAGTGGTATAACTCCTGAATGAAGATCCCAACATGAAAAGAAAAGAGAGGTTTGTTAGTAAAGTCTGATGGGTGAGTTTAAAGAGAAGTCATAAACAACACTTTCTTCTAAGCTAACAGTCATATTTTGGAGTCTGAAAAGGAAGGAGACTTTGGGGAAATACGAAATACATAGTGAAATAAGAGAAATACTATTGAATCCCCCAAATGGAAGAAGTGCAACTGTGCCCTGCCAGAAAATAAAGAGAAAATTTGCGATTGTTGATGACTTACTACTATGAGGAATTGAAACAAATATGAAGTGTGTTATGTGCCCCGAGCAAGGATAAGAGACGACAGAACAACATGTAAGACCAATCAATCCACTGACAAAACTTATTCCAAAATTTATAAATCCAATGACAATTATCCCTTCCTGCGCATCCGTGTGGAGAAAAATGATACTGCAAAGAACAAATCCAACTACATCCCCATAGACTTTGAAATTTTAGAATGTAAGTTCAAGATCCCGAGGGCTTACCTGATATTCTCATCCATTCTTCCAGTCCATGGAAGAGGTCTGCAAAGGGAAAGAAGAATACTGAATCTGATTGATTGGCTATACAAGTTGTGTTGAGAGAGTTTGGGTTTCTGGGACCATGATTTGAATGAACTGGATGATGGGCAGCTCACATGAGACTAGCTGCCTTTCACAAGAACTGGTCAAACTGAAGCATTGTAAGCCTGATTCTATACATTGGAAACTGAATCTGGTAATGGTTAGTGATGAAAATCCTGAAGAAAGGAGTTCAGATAAAGTTTTGTATATGGAAGAAAGATATGAGAACATTGTTATATTGGGGTTTATCAAAATACTAAATGAAATATCTGTAAGAACATTGGCTTATAAAGCCCATGGCCTTTCCTTATGTGTTCAGAATATGAGACATAAGTCTGAAGTTCCAATACAGAAAAACAAACATTAATTTAATAATGTTTATTAAAACATTACAGATGGGATGGAACAAGATGATTTTCATGATTGAAATATAACACTTGAAGCCTACAAATATGTTCAAAGGAAAAAGAAACCATAGACATGGGGGAGAATTAGTATTGTATGTTTAGAGTATCTTTCACTTTTGGTCTTTTAAAAAGCAGATTTTTAACAAACTCAGAGCAACTCTAAGTAGTATTCCATGGAAAGAGGAAACTAATGGGAAAAACAGATTAAAATGGGCTGAAGTTTCTTAAAAGGGAACTACTAAAAGACTGAGAAAATGTCATGGAGGACAGCAGAAAAAGGCAAGGGTGGTATTACCACAAAAGCTTAGTAAAAATCTGGGAGAGTGAATACAAATACAGAAACTTGAAAAGAACATTGTATTCTCTAATCTGGTTGGTAATTGGGAATTTAATGGATACCATAAATTGAGAGTAATTATAGCAAAATATATTTCAAATATATTTAAATTGGCCAATACAATGCTTTAAAGCTAACAATTTGGTGATAGCATATCTTACTAATTCATATTTTACATCCATCTATATTTCTATTGTTGTGTAGTAGTTAAGATAAGGGAAACCCAGGTCCACATCCACCTTCAACTTTGAAAACTTAGTAAGTGACTTGGGTCAAGTAATTCTCTTACTCTGTTTTTGAGGAGTGCAGCAAATATTAGTAAAACATTATATTATCCTCTAAAAAAACAAGAAACTATACAAAGAAACTCAAAATCTATTGCCTTGCCTATCTTTGGTATAAGTATCAGAGAAAGAGAAGTTCTATCATGTTTTCAATCTTTGCTATTATTAGCTATAGCAATAAAGTAGAATTGTAGTATATCTTCTCATATCTGTTTCCTGATCTGATCTACTTTGAAGGGCTAAGGACTGTCCAATTTACCTCACAAACTTGTTGCAGTTAGAAGAAAAGGAAAGAAGAAAGCTCTCAGAAGGGTATAAAGCCTAATAAAAAAATAAACAAATAATATCAGCTTAAAATATTGTTGTTGTCTTACTGATTTAAATTGAGAAAATTCAATTGTTTTAGGAAGAGAGAATTCAGGAAGTTATCTGCCTAGAGTTTTGGAATTTGCTTTGCTTGTTCAGACTATAAGTACAATATTCGATCTGGCATCATGGGAAACAAATTCACATACATGCAAACAAACCAGTCAATGGCACCATAATACTTTCTATTGAACCAGATCTCATCTTCCTCCATGTTTATACAACACTTTGTGATTGGAACAGGAAGCAAGCTGGGGCTTGGCACCATGGAAAGTCCCTCATGATGCTGTTGACAGATTGCTAGAGGAAATTCACTTCCCAAGAAGATCTGAAGGTTTTGTAATTTCCTAATTTTATTTCATGGCCTTTCTAATGCAACAATATCATTCATACATGACTAGAACTGACTAAATCAATGGCTCTTTCTTCTGAATAGATAGCCTTAGGACTGCCTTGTTAGAACTAAAAAGGAAGTTACGGAATGATAAGATCATAAAACACCCAGACTTTAATTCCTAATTAAAATATGGATTTCCGTTTTGTTTTGCCATGTGCATAGTTGTTCCTGGCTACTCTAGCAATGATTAAAAACCAGACATATGAAGGCCACATTCTGAAAGAATTATGGGGAGTATAAACAGTAGATTTCTAAGACGGAAGAATAAGAAATGTTAAACATGGACCAGTGTTTGTAATAGTGGCTCAGTGCTAGACTGGAATATTTCTGTTTACACCTTGGACATTTCATTTCTTATCGGTTTGTAATTTAGTAGATAAGAGTGAAAGTCAATATTTACTTATTCCTCCAAGTGGAGCACATGCCTCTGTGCGTCTAGCAGAGATGGAAGACGCTATTGTGTCTGCAAACAAGGCTTCAGAGTTCCCCGTACCAGCAGTCCGTATATTCCCAAGAGTCCATAATACCCACAACTATAATTCAGGCAGTTTATATATGTAGAGAAGCTACTTAGTATATTGTAGGCTAATGATGTAAAAAGTCTTTGTACATTGAGCCTAATTCTAAAGACTGCCTTGATACAAATATCAGCAGAGCAGTATTAAGATCATTTACTTCACCTTCACCTTAGCTATTCTGCTTATGCTAATCATCTATCCTGTTGAGGGACCCTTGATACTCTCTGAGCTTGGTTGTTTTCTTGCAGATGTTTCATTACCTTAACTAGGTAACAACATCAGTGCTAGTAACACTATGACTACTAGCACTGATGATGTTACCAGCTTAGGTAATGAAATGTCTGCAAATTAATAACTGAGCTCAGAGAGCACCAAGGACTCCTCATTTTATTCTTTGAACTACAACTATTCTCCTTTATTGGTATCTATGCTGTTATACCTCTGCACCAATTCCCCATGGTGCACTGAGTACCAGTTAGATCTTTATCCAGTACAAATTATGCCATTTACCCTCCTTGTTTACTTCTCTGGAATTTTTTACTGCTAGCTGGTTCAGGCATTCTCCCCGATACTAATCTGCAATTGTCACAACTATTTGCCCTCTTGCACCTAACCATGCCACAAACAGGCATTGGCAGTATTTTTTCCCATGATACCCTTCAACAAATATTTAGCTGTACCAATATTTTCCCCTTTCATTATCG
This sequence comes from Hydrophis major, assembly GCA_033807585.1. Taxonomy (NCBI): domain Eukaryota; kingdom Metazoa; phylum Chordata; class Lepidosauria; order Squamata; family Elapidae; genus Hydrophis; species Hydrophis major. The sequence goes on along the minus strand of CM066328.1, from coordinate 151,781,482 downwards.
GCATCCATTGATGGCATATCATTTGACAGATATGATTAACATATCAAGAAACTCAGTTCTAAACTCATTTTAATTCCTGGAAAGAAAACATAGATTCCATCTGCTAAAAGAGTAGTTAATGGGCTTTTTATTTCCACACATGGCAATATAACTTGAAAGTAAGGTTGACTGATGATATTAGGAATAATAATCTTACAATGGCATTCAACCGACTTTTTTCTCCCAATCATATTTTTCCTAATAAGACTGGTTGGAAAATTGTTTAGTTTTAGGCATATACCACAACAAAGTTCATTCAGCTATTCTGAGTAGGAATAAGGGAATGAGCAGGCAAAATTGTCTGTGTTTAACAAAAATACATATCTAATTCATGTTATCTGTTATATATCAGAAGAAATTGGTGTACTCCAGTTTTGGGTACAATCTCACAAAGATGAAGTACTTTAAATTTTCAGTGGAAGAGAAATAAGCACATGAGTAAATGTGCAAAAAAAGGTAATTTAAGCTGTGAATATTAGCTAAAATGTAATCATTATCTGAATTGCAAGCAACAGTGGCAAATTACATGTCACTGAAATTAGTGTCAGATTTTTCTATTGGTTTTAAAGAGTGTCTGGTGCTTATATGATAAATGCACAAAGGCCACAAGCAGAAAATGTATATTTCTTATCTAGGAATTCGAATTATAATAGGCTGGATTATTAAATCACACTCTAGATCAGGGAGAATTAACTCACCCAATCAAATAAAAGCTTATATCACTGGGATGTTAATTTAAAGATAACTAGAAGAAGTTATCATAGATGAAGAACATAGAAGCCCTACATAAGCGGTCTTTCATGCTTAGAAGAAAATAGAATATAGCTATTGTTTTTTTTCAAATCTAAGACTTATCCATCAATAAAATGGAGACGCTAGCTTAACAAGGTACCAGAATTATCAGTGATCACTTAAAGTTAATGTGAATGATATTAACTGATTGATTGACCAAACCTGCTTTAAAGAAAGAACCAGGAATCCAATCATTCTAGTTATTGCTCCCTCTTATCTTAATGAAGCATATTAGCACTCATATCTACTATAAGTTTTCTGAACTAAAACAGCATACCTTCTGCCTTGTGAGATATTAATCCTCAGCCAGTTAAAAGTTTGCCAAGTCTCCAGTTGCTAGACTCAGTCGAACAACAATCAAAGAGTAGACAACTGGAGCACAACACAAGCGGGTTATTATCCTGAGCAAATCATTTGTTCCAGCTCATCTAAGACATGATTACACTTTGTCCTGGGACAGGTATGATTAAAGTTCAAGCCCTTATCCAGCAGGCTCCCCTTGCCAGGAACTGCGTGGGATTCAGCGCTTTGAATCAGCCTGCAAGAAGGAAAAAGGCTGGAGAGCAGTCATGAGTTACGCTTTAGAATGGAGCTTTAGAATTTAGAATTTTACAACTTTGTCTTCCTTATGCTTTGAAAGGAGACAAGGATGTGCTCCAACCAATTGATTCAATTGCAGACAGGAAAGAGACAAGGAACCAGGGTTGAAAAACACACTGGGACCCTCTTCACTATTTTGAACAGTTCTATTTTAAAACAAACATTTAATGGTATTTATTGTGTGCTTTTTTCGGTGTTATCTATTGAGGTTTCTTTATTCAGAACTGTTAATATTGCAACAGATTTGTTGTTGTTGGTGGTGGTGGTGGTGACTTGATGAGGATTCAGAAGCCAGTTTTTGACAGGTAAATAAAACATTATTGGATAGCTATTTATTTTGAACTGATGTCAGCTCCAGTCCCATCAGCATTTAACATCTATAATAAGAGTGTGCAGCAAATAATATAAAGCCATTTAAAACCCATTTTAAAGATTTTAAAGTCAGAGGCCATCTATCAATTTCCAAGCTGCCTTGGGCCATTTATAAACTTTTCTCATTGGTTTGTGTGTGTGTGTGTGTGCACCTTTAGTGTTGACTTCTGGCAACTGTTTGGACAAGTCCCTGCAGTTTTCTTGGCAAAGTTTTTTTTAAAAAAACAAATTTTATTCAGTTTTTCACATAAAAACAAAAAACTCTTTTTAGTGGACAACATATTTCCGGGTCATCACTTTTACATACAAATGTGACAGCAGTTATACATTCATATATGCATACTTAATTCTATTATTACTTTTTCCATTCCAAATTTTCAGTAAGGAGAGAAACAAACACATTATCCTAGTCTCTTTCATTAATCTCAATCAAAACATCTTTTTGTTTCATTTCAATTATTTCAAATATAATCCTTTAATATTTATTTTAAAAATAAAGATAAACAATATGTTTGCCTAATAATAATAATAATAATAATAATAATAATAATAATAATAATAATAATAAAAGTTACCAATGTCTCTTTCCTTTTAATAGTCTATGTTAATTTATTTATTTAAGTGGTTCTTTAATCTGTCATATTCCCTTTCCATCACACATTCTTTTTATAGATTCTAGATTAATAGAAATTTTAACACTAAAGAAAAAAAAACAAGTATAGGTTTCCCCTCTTTTACTGCTTTGAGTGTGACACCTCAGTGGTTAAGATATACCTTTATTCCCTCATCTTGAATCCCATTAAACCGTTATTTTTAATAAGTTACATAATCATTACATCTTTTCATTTGGATTCCGCAACATATTTTCCCTCCTTAATTTTATTTCTAATTTCAAAAAAAAAGAAAAGGAAGGAAATTGACTATTTCTAGTCATTGATATTGACCTCATTTTTAAGCATCTTCACATTCATTTTAATTATTACAATTTCTTCAACAAACCTTAACTTTTCTTTTAAGAATAAAAAGTAAAAATATATATTCATCTAATAAGAGTTATCAGTATCTATCCCTCCTTTAATAATCTATATTACCCTATTTTCTAAATATTTTTAATTGCAGATATATTCTTGTTACCCCTTGTCACCCTGCAGAATCCCCTTTTTAATTCATCAACCATTATCTCTGAAAAAACAATTTCTTTTCATCATTTTACTATTTCCGTATTTCTTTATATCATGCACCTGTTTCCCTACTGCTTCTCCTCCCCCTCTTTTCCCCATATCTTTTCTCATTCCAAATTATATCCCTCTCTTTCTTGATATCTTCCTTTCCCCTTTTCTGCTGGATCTTTCTGCCTCTCCCTACTTCATAGGTATTCCCCTTTTTGATTACTTTCTTAAATCTCAACTTTTTAGCCCTCCTTCTTTTCCCTCGTCTTTGTAGTGTTCTTTGTGTTAATTGTCTATTTAAAATGTCTTCTCCTTGAATTGACTCCTCCTCCTCTGAAGTTCTTTCTTCTTGTTCTTCAATCACCTTTTCCATTTCTTCTAACACAGAGCAAAGTGATTCGCCTCTTTCCTGTAGTAATTCTCTCATATTTTTAAGTTCCATTTTTAATTCCCAAAGAGATATAATCATTGCACACTCTTATATTTTATAATCATTGAAGTCCACAGAGAACACTTTTACTTTCCTTCTTTCTTGTTTGAATTTTCTAAAGATCTAAATTATTCCAGCCCAGGGTCTATACCAAAAATAAAGAAATCAATCCCACAGCCAGTCTTTCCTTGCTTCTTTCTTTATTCTGGTTCAGCTTTCACTTTCTAAGATTCTTACTTTGTTTCAATATTTCTTTAACATTATATCAACACAAATTCATTCAGAAACAGGATGCTTTCCCTTTTGTTTGAGCTCAAGTTTTTGTCAGAAGGTGGCATTCTCCATTATACAAAGTCTTCACCTTTTTCCCCTATATTTTTATTTAGGGTTTTTTGAACCTCAATATTCCAGCACAATCCAGTCTCCAATTTGTAAATTTTATTATTGTTATTTTTTGACAATCTTAAATCCAGCTTTGTTTTATGCCTGTTTATTGCCAAAATATTTTAGTCCAATTTAATTAAATCTTTAGTTCCGATTTCTTCCTTTCCCAGTTCGAAGCCCCGCTTAGCTGTCAAAAATATGTTCTTATTTTTTTCCCTGTCCCTTTGTATTTTTGCCACTCACTTTTCTTTTCTTAAAAGTTCAATGTTACCTTAATCCCAGGGTACTTTTGTTTAGTTGTGTCACCCAATTGTCCTGGTTCAGATGTGATCCACCTCTTTCTTCCCTCCTGCACAAATCTTAGTCCAGCTGAGTCCTCCTCTTCGGGGTGGCCATTTTTAGACCACCGCTTCAGTTGTCTTCGTGGGGGGGGAAGATCAAGCCCAGGAGGGGAGATGCAACTCCCCTCAACCTGGCTTGAGGCTTCCCCTTACTCCACCGCCTCTTCAAGGCAGCTTCAGCCCCTAATCACGATGATCGGGGCTCTCCAATGAAAGAGCATGGACCATAGCTGCGGACAGTCGCGATCTATGATCCATCAGCAAGGAGAGCTCAACCCAGAAGTCATTTTCTTGGCAAAGTTTTTCAGGAGCGGTTTGCCCTTGTTTGCTTCCAGGGGCTGAGAGAGAGGGACTGGCCCAAAGTCACCCAGGTGTCTTTGTGCCCAAGACAAGGCTAAAACTCATGGTTTTCTGATTTTTACCTGATGCCTTAATCACAAAACTGGGTTACTTTTTATTTTTTCTGCTATCCCATCCATATTTCCTCTGCAGTGATTAGACCTGACCACTTCTTCCTGTTCCATTAATGATTCTGGCAAAATATTGTTTTCTCTCTACCATATTATAACAGCCTCTGCAATTTAGCTCTCTGCCTTATCTTTTCATCTCTGAACATGTCTTTCTAATAGAAGAGATATTTGCAGCCCAGGGTTGAACTGTGGTGTCCTTGCTCTATGAATTTGGTCGTTTGCTTGGCTGTCTTTTTCCTTTAGCCTTGGATTTCACTGATTTACAGAAAGGAGCTTTAGAAAGGACCCAGTAGGACACCTACTTTGTACCTCACAGTTTATTCTTTAGTATTTTGTTTTGTCTAATTTTTTTGCTCCACTTCACACGAGAGGTTTAAAGTCCACAGTCTGAAAAAGACTATTGTTATCTCAACACTGTATCTGAATGTAACCATTTCTTGGGGCACAGTAACCCACTTGCCAGCAGCAGTGACTGACAGCAATAAGAACCAAGTTCCTTCAAACTGGGAAAGATTGCCCACCCAGACACCTGGGACACTGAATTCAGACTCCAGAAAGCAATTTTATTTTATTTAAAATGTGTATCACACCTTGGCTAAAAAACAATGAAAGCTTCACTTGGTCTGGGAATGGCACTGGAAACCTTTGAGATACAACAAATAATTCAAATATACACAAGTTAACAGAACAGTCCCTGTCACTTAATAAAAACAGGAAAAAGTTGGGTGTAATTTATTTTAAATCCAAGTCCTTCAAATATGATTGTGTTTAACTGATTCAAATGATTTTCCAACTATTTCACCCACCTGACATCTAATTTTATTTAGGTTTTATTTTGGGTGCAAATTTGTTTTGGGAAGAAGAAATAACAGCAATTGGTTTTTGAATTTGGTACTGCCTTCCTTCATTGGAGATCTCATTATAGCCAACAATAGGGGAATAAATAGGGGAAAAAAACATTTTTATAGAGCTCAGAGATCATTCTTCTATATATTCCAAAGATTCAGCACTATAAATAGCTATAGTGCACACTAATTAATAAAGGGGTGTTTTAGTTGTTTTAATTACTGATATCATCAAAGTAAACAATCAAAATTTGCCATATATGACATGATACCTAATCCCATCAGGAAATGTGGCTTGCCAGACTCAAATTTAAAATTAACACAACCCTTCACTTGATTGCACTGACCTCTGATAATTCCAAAACTTGACTCTATTGAAAACCTATATTTTAATGTAAGCGCTATTTTGATTACTTCTGAAACAATTAAAGTTTTGCTTTGGATAAATCCCCACCTTAAACGAAAGAAATAAAAATGTTTGAACCTACATCCTGCTTTTCTGTCTTTTCCAAAATTTAGATATACATATTTTAGGCAAAGTTTAATTGAAACACACAGAGAATCACATACACACACATGTATCCTTCCATCCCTCCAGCAAGGAATTAAAAAAAACATATCAAGCAATGCTTATTTTGAACTTTTCTGAAGAAAAATAAAAGCTGTTTAAAAGCATTGCACTCTCAAACGTAAAAGGTTTAACTGCAGATATACAAGTAAGCAAAGTCACCCCCGTGATGACTGCTGATGTGTGCAAAGCACAACTGAGAATACATAGTGTGTTTAAGTGTCCAGACATGCCCAGAGTAACTACTCTAGGAGTATTCAGAGCATATTCTAAAAGCATTAACATCTGTTGCTTAATAAAAGGAGCAATGGTTACATGAACTGGCACATCTGGATTTTGCCATGTCTTGCATCAGTACAGGTGACATTCAGGGGTGAACTTGCCCTCCCTGCCCTGCCCCTCCCCTCCCAAAAGTCCTCAAACAGCCCATTTTAGAGGCAAGTAATGCAGGGCGCATGCAGAGGCTCAGAGAGGGCAAAAAACAGACCTCCTGGAAGTTTGAGAAGGCTGGAAATGGGCCTGTTTCCGGCTTCCAGAGAGCTTCGGGAGCCCAGGGAGGCCGTTTTCGCCCTCCCAGAGGCTTGAGGAAAGCCTCCGGGGAGGGCAAAAACGTCCCCCCACCATGATGCAGGAGGCCGACTAGGCCAAGGCTATCATGGCCAAGCCAACTCAGCAACCAGGCAGAGATCCCATTGCTAAAAATTTTGAAGCCCACCCCTGGTGACATTTGTGGTGGAGATGTCAGAAATGTTAGAGACTTATTTGGGAGAGGATACAAACTGGTAAAAATCGTATTTGATTCATTCACAGAATTTTGACCTGAGATATAGACAGGTAGCATTTGTTTTACTGCCCAAAAGAGCATCTTGTAGTTTTAAGGTGAGTTGGGGGCATCTTCTCAATGGCAAATTGTGGGGCTAAGGACATACAGTAGTATTATGCTGTCCCCACCCCTTCCTCTGGGATCAGGTCCACTTGTAATATATGAGGTGGAGCAGGAAAATTTTACCTACAGTTTTTTTTTAATGTACAGAGCCTCAGGCTTGATTCTTTTTCTGCTTCTGTTTAACATCTACAAGAAACTGCAAGGGGAAACTCACAGTGTGAGATATTATTAATATGATGATATTCAGTTGCCACATGACCAAAACTTTCAGCTTCTGGAGTTAGTACTGGTTAAAATATTGCACTAATTGCAGAGTGTGTCCATGAGCTATGTCTTGCCATATGCATTTTTTTTCATCCATAACCCCTTTAGTCACTTTTGTCATTTTGGACAAAGTGGAGCAGGTATAGTGGTGCATGGAGCAGGATCATGGGAGCAGCAGGGACCAATAAGGAGTGGTGAAATATGAAGTGCGCTTTGATGCTAGATGGAAGCTGGATTTGATACACCACAGCTTCTCATGAAATGGATCTAGAAACTAGTGGTCTAATGTTTTCTATAGCTGTTGTATTGCAACTGCTTTCTAGACATTCACACAAAGTCTCCGGATGCCAAGAAAGCTTCAGTCTGGCAATGTTAATCAACAAAAATTTTGTTGGCTTCTTTGACCTTCTAAAGCTGGTCCTGGAGGACTTGATGAATTGCTTGTCATTCCTGCAAAAGTTGGTGTAGAGATATGCTGTGAGTTGTTATAGATGGAGTCTGTAAAAGCCAGAAGCTCCAACTAGTTATTCTGGAAGCTGACCAAGCAACTCAAGTACTGCTCCATAATGCAGCTCACTAGTTCAATCTAACTATCTGACTAGAGAAGATGTGCTGATTAGAAATGAATCCGTACACTCTTAAACATTGTCAGAAGTTGGCAATGAATTGTGGACTGAAGCCAAAATCAGATGGTCCAGAAGTCCATGCAATCCATGCAAAAAAAAATGATGTTTTGTAAAATGTTGAATCATCTTTTAAGCTATCAACAAACCCTAATATAGCATAATATGAGCTATCATACATAATGTCAAGATTATATAGCTTTTTTGGATTTAGATAAATCTTTAATGAAATTTAAGAAGATGGTTGACCAAAGTCTTATTCATGTAGGCCAGGGATGTCAAACTGGCAGCCCCTGAGCCGGATGCGTCACATGCAGGCCACTCCCACCCTGGCTCTGCAAAGGCAAAAAACATCACGATATGTCATGATACGTCACATGATGCAATCGAGTTTGATAACCGTGGTATAGGCAGAGGCAATAGACGTTTACTGGGAATATTCTTCACCTGGCTATACATCACATAGAGCACAATATACTGCATATTGATTTATGTCAGCTTGAATCTATATCCACCCAAAGTCCCTCAAGGCCAGGTGTAGGAACTTGAGGAAACTAAAGTAACCAACTGATGTGCTACCACACCATACCAAAGCATCTCACCCCATAGCAAGCTGTAATAAGGACCTTGTCTCATTATGTTCTGCTGGAGTGAGCTCCTGTGAGTAATTAACATTTAGAAACAGGATAAATGAGTGCTGATCTTCCAAGTCTAACAGTGTTGATGGTTATATCAGAGATAAAACAAATGACAAATGGCTGAGATATCTGGATAATGCAAAATGGTGCCTGAGGAAAAAAAAAGGTGGTCAGGACTTTGAAAGTCTCAGGCAGTCTTATCTGACACAAAGATAGCCTTTTTTAAATAGGAGATGGGCCAGTAGCATGTGAAGTGTGAAAAGCCAGATGTAAATCATTTATAGTCATTTCAAAAGAAAAACAGAAGTTGAATGTCTTTAGCCTTGACTTACAGGTTTGGAATGCTTCCACAGAATGAATCTGTGGTGATGTCAGCAGGAGAAATGTGATGACATAAGAAATCAGTGGTAGTTTCCCTAGACTTGCATTGTCATCAATTTGCAAATGACTAGTTCTCTCAGAGATATTGTAGTGCAGTGCATATATGTGCTCATGTCCTACAGAGACATAAATTAGATGTGAATGAACCAAGTAAATGATGACATCAAGAAAGTTCCTGAAGATATGGGATGGATGGATGGATGGATGACCTTGGGGAGAAAGAAGAAGAGGTGCTGTCTAGGAAATAATCAGACAAGAGAGGCAGAAGCCCACAGTTACTTAATGGTCAAAAAAAAATTTAGGAAAGGTCCACCATAATGGATCAAGCAGTTAAAAGTAAAAGTGGGAGATTTGTACTTTCAGACTTGCAAGATTCTGTCAGTGTAGCCTTACAATAAAATAGAATTAGTTCATCTTGTTGTGTCTCCTGTCTGATTTATCTGGAGAGGTGACAAGATATTATTGATGGAATTCGGGAACACCACTAGATCTTTGAATAGGCCATATGGCACAACCACTCAAAATGGCCATACCAGGTATAGAACATGGTCTTCCATTTATTGCCTTCACAGATTTGTCCAGGTTATACTCTTCTCACAGTTGAGGTTGGTGTACACTCAGGCATTTTGTAAGCAGTTCAAACATTCTGGGATTAACTACAGGGAATAGCAATTCCTGACTATAATCATGTTCAGCTGGTGGTACTCATTGCATAATATCAATTTGCCTAATTTCTCTTTGACAAATAGGTGCAAGTAAGGATGAATATAAATTCCTTCCTCAGATACATGTTGATGAGATATAAAAGGGGCTGCTAACATTGGCTCTGACAGAGGGTAATGTGGCCCGCCATTATCCTGGAACTTGGTACTTTTGGGCAAACCGTAGGGGAACTTTATGAGTTTGGGAGCCAAAGTCTTGGAGACAGAAGTGACCTGAGATTTCCAACAGAAGGCCCCAAATGTGGTGGCTCCTACAAACCTCATAATGTTGAGGATGTTGGCGTGGTCCCAAAATGAGCAGGAGATGGTACAGTAGACCAAGGTAGAACTGAAATTGTTTTTTTTTGTGGCTTCCCAACTTCATGTGGAGTTTGTTAATTGCCCAGGCCATAGCAGAGAACAACTTGCCTCCAGAAGTTGTAAATGTTCCAACACTGGAAGTTTTAAAAAAGAGATTGGATAACTATTTGTTTGAAGTGGTGTAGGGTTTCCTGCCTAAGCAGGGGGTTGGACTAGAAGACCTCCAAGGTCCCTTCCATCTCTTCTATTCTATTCTATTCTATTCTATTCTATTCTATTCTAAAGACTGCCCATCAGTCTTTTCAACCATCAGTGGAGGTTGGATGCCATGCCAGAAAATCGCCTAGTCTTCCACAAATTTAATATCCATGAAGTTTGCAATGACCACTTAATTTATTATGGCCCAGGTTTGCAGCTTAATGAGGTTTGCAGCTTTTTTGATGAGTTTGCAGCTCATTGGAGCTCTGCAGCAGCACTAATTAATAAGGAAAGGACAAAAAATATGTGATTTTTTTTCCTGACCCATGGGATGTGCCAATGTGTAATTAACTAATTCTTCACACCATGATAATCTAATTCTATAGTTCTCTGTGCACAATATGCCATCCAGTTCCTAATTTTAGCTACCTTTCATTTTTGAAGCGCCATAATTGAACAATAGAAATCAAAATACATCATTCATTGGTGATGCCGACAGAGAATAGAGAGAGAGAAAGAGAGACAGAGACTATTGCTAAACTAACGCTGTTTCATTCTTATGCACAGGGCCAGGAGGTTCAGAATGTTTTTGAATCTGTTTCAGAAAGTTAATTTGGAAAAAAAAAACCTACATACTTCATGAGAAATATTTGTTCTAACTTTCTTAATCACTCTTCTCATTATAGAAGATACATGCAGAGTGCATTACATATTAAAAACAGCTCAGGCTGGCACCAATTACAATTTAAAGTGTGGGCTAATGACAAGAAAATTACATCTCTCGTCTGAGTTTACTAATTGAGTAACAGTCCATTCCTCCAGGGTGGCTGGCACAGATCTCTCTATCAATCTTGTGTGGAGACTGGAAGGCTGAGGCAAAGCAGTAACACTTCTATGACACCTCTTCTCTCTCCTTTCTACAATGCCTGGCTTTAGTCTTCTTTTCTGAACAGACACTCGGAGCATAATCAAAGTAATTCTGAAATCCCCTGGTGCCATATACTGTCTGACCAATGACCTGGCAGAAGACAAAGCAACTCAATGCAGGCAAAGATCTTTCTGGAGCAGCTTTTGACCATCCCATTCCATTGGAAGGAGGCAGGGATGGGAAACATTTATTTATTTATTTATTTATTCGGGGTTTTTTAATTAATTTTTTAATTTATTTTGTTTCTCAAACATGTATGAGAAAATGAGTCTAAGTATGAACATAACATATTAACACATAAGTATAAACAGGTATAAATACATGCATAATAAATGAATATGAATAAATGGGAGCAGGAGGACAGGGACAGTAGGCACACTGGTGTGCTTATGGACACCCCCTTACAGACCTCTTAGGAATGGAATGAGGTCCACAGTAGACCTTACTCCATTACGTTAAAGTTTTGGGGGTTTGAGGATGTAACAACAGAGTATGATATGATATGATATGATATGATATGATATGATATGATATGATATGATATGACATGACACGATATGAACATGACTGAAAGGTAGGGATAGCAAGTGAAGACCATCTCACTTCCATCACACATGGAATTCAACTTTCCATAGAATGGAGGGAAGATGCCTGCCTAGGGTTTTCTATAGATTCTTGTAAAATATATGGCAGAATGCACATTTTTTTATGAATCAAACCTACATCGATCTACAAAGACTTGCCTTTTCGTGTAACCCAAATCTTGTTTCTTGGCTATTCTATAGCAATCAATGCAATCCATAGTTCTTATAAGTAAACTTATTAAAGTTATCTAATTCATGATTAGATAGTTTTAATAAGTTTAATATGTGTGGCTAGAACACTTTGCCTGTAATGTACACAGCCAAACGTTTCTATAAGCATTACATGTGAGTAGGTAAGTATAAAGACATTACAACATGCAAATATAATGCATGCTACACATACTTCCTACATATATCACTCACTGGTTAGAGAGGAGATTGCTTTGTTTTATGCTGTAATTCACTTTCAAAATGATATAAAACTTTCATAATGCAGGCAGAGAAACTGCAATAAGGGAGATCTATCCTCCTTTAGATCCTGTTTGTGGCAGGTTTAGGTAATCTGTATTTAGTATTTTAGTATTTATTTGATTTGTTAATCGCTTACAAGATACAGGTATAAGAATAAACATAGTTTTGAATACATGAGATAGATACTTATAACAAAAATAAAAAGAAACAATAGAACAGGGATAGAACGATTGGTGCACTACAGGCCTCTTAGGAAGGGGATGAGGTCAATAGTAGACAGTCTTAGGTTAAAGTTTTTGGGGTTTGGGGAAGAAACCACAGAGTCAGGTAGAGTATTCCAGACATTGACCACTCTGTTGCTGAAGTCGTATTTTCTGCAGTCAAGTTTGGTTCAGTTAACCTTGAGTTGTATCTATTGTGCTCTTGTATTGTTATGGTTGAAGCTGAAGGATTCATTCGCAGGTAGGACATTGAAATATATGATTTTATATACTATATTTAGATTGGACCGGAGGCGGCATAGTTCTAGGTTTTCTAGGTCTAGAGTTTCAAGTCTGGTGGCATAAGGTATTCTGCAATGAGTAGAGGAGCGGAGAACTCTTCTTGTGAAATATTTCTGGACTTTTTCAATTGTGTTAATATCAGATACATGATATGGGTTCCAGACTGATGAGCTATATTCAGGTTTCGCTCTAGCAAATGTTTTGTATGCTCTAGTTAGTAGTGTGATATTACCAGAGAAGAAGCTACGTAGGATTAGATTAACAACTCTTAATGTTTTTTTGGCTATGTAGTTACAGTGGGCTGTAGCACTTAGATCATTAGAGATGAGTACTCCAAGGTCCTTGACAAAGTTTAGATCCTCAACAAGGTCTTGATTATTTAGCCTGTATTTTATTTTCTGATTTATTTATTTTTTGCCAATATATAAGACAGAGCATTTATTTGTTGAGATTTGAAGTTGCCATTTGACCATTCTGATACATAGTCAAGGTCTTTTTGGAGGGTAGTAGTATTGTCTGTGGTGTTGAATCACTTGTTCTGATGGGATCCAAGTGATGTTTTCTTTTAGTAGAAAGAATAAAAGAAGTCATTTTATAAAGACCTAGTTTGGCCCCATTGACAAGAAAACTGTATCGTAATTAGCTATTATTCACAAAGAGTCTTGCATGCACAATAGTTCCTTCTGATCAGAAACTATTTGCTATAGGATTGGTAGGACATGCAATGCCATTTTTTAGACATTTCCTAAATTAGCCAAATTTTACCTACTATGGCCATGTTTTCAGTTGTTTGACCTGTGACTAATTGTCAATACAGAATCCCATGATGTCAATCAAAGGCCAGAATGATTGTTGTTTATTCATGTCAATAGAATTCCCTTTAAGGAAACAGCATGGCCTGCCAAAATATACTTAGGGAAGTCCCCAGTAAATATGTGCTATTGTACAAGGAGATGAAAGTCAAAATAAAAGGATCTTTGCTCCTGATGAATAAATACTCTGTGTTTCACTAGTACTATGCAATCCTTTAGTAGCTGTAGAGTTCACCATGCTGTATTTTTAATCCTTGACTTCACTTTCTCTTATCTTGAGAAGGAGGAGGAGGAGGAGGAGGAGGAGGAGGAGGAGGAGGAGGAGGAGGAGGAGGAGGAGGAGGAGGAGGAGGAGGAAGAAGAAGAAGAAGAAGAAGAAGAAGAAGAAGAAGAAGAAGAAGAAGAAGAAGAAGAAGAAGAAGAAGAAGAAGAAGAAGAAGAAGAAACCTGTCTTGTTTTAACAAATCTCACAATACTGTTAAAATTGACTTTCAGTACTTCAGTACTCTATGATCAGGTATAACATATCCAAGCTGCAAAATTCTATATGGCCATTAGTTGGTAGCAAAGAGTTAGTGTTTTCTGTATTCCTTTATATATATTTTGTGGGTGAAATGTTTCAAACTGCTACAAGTCATAATTAAAATGGGATTTAATTAGATACAATCTAAGAAATTATCATTACCATCAAAGATTGCAATATAAAGCAATTATGTACTTAGAAAAAATTAATCTACTGCATTATACAATGGCTTGTATATTGGCTAGATATGGAACAATGCTAATTTGTCATTAAAATGTAGTGTTTTGGCAGCAAAATATTACATAAGTAAGTCATATATTTGTTTCTAATTGAATATGTAGTTGAGTGCAACTATTTTTTTCCCCATAGGAACTTGAACCTACTAAAGTCAGGTATCTAACAATCCAATATCAGAAGGAACATGAAAAGAAAATGGAAATTGGCAAGTTGTGTTCCGTCCATGCAAAAATATTTTATACAGAAACTAATTAAACTAGGCCAATGTAACAGTCATTGATATTTCAAAGTATTGGGTTTAGGTCTTCAGATGGAAGGCCTACAACAATTCAAGAAGGAAGATGCTTCAACAGATATCTGAATGCATGGTAATAAAAATTCTAAAGACAGAGACTTCAGCAGGCCATACGTCTGTGAATCTCCTTCAGCCTTTACAGACCTAAAGACCTAAACATACTTGTTGGCATTAATTTGCCAAATGTATGCAGATACAGTTTAGAACTTTAGAATTTTTCTTCCCTTATGAAAAAGATAATTTCATATTTGGGGGGAAAAAAAATCTGCTGTGGGGAAAACACTCAATCCCACATTTGGTAAAAATAATCAGTTTGCAACCTCTTGAGCTTCTTCACTCATCTATGATATTCATACTGTCTTGAATCCTTAAATAGGAGAAGTGGGGCAGTGGTGATGGACTCCAAGAGCAAGGTCAAAGGATAGATAAGACACATTCTTTTTCCCCACTATGGAGCCTTTCAATATTAGCCAGATTCCTTCCCAAGAAACAGCTGGCAACTCTACAGTGCTTAGACAGGTAGATGCATGACTACTAAAACATTATGAATATTACTTATTTAGAGTTCTCTCCTGTATTGTCTGGCAAGGAAGGAGCGAATGACAGTCCAAACAATAGCAGCAGCAAAGACAACACAAAGATAACAATGCAAGCAGTATTCTATCTGGGCACAAATAGCTATCAACACAGGGCAGCCACATTTGTGTTGCAATGTGTTAAGTCCTGGGCATGGGCACAAGGAATGGAGACGAGACATTGAACGGTGACTTCAACTCTTTATTAACAAGAAAGAACAGAGCAAAATACTTGGGCAGCAGCAGCTCTTTTATAGAGCTGGCTGCCGTCAAAAAACCAAGGAATTAAGTTTACCATTTTCACAAGCGTCCAATCAGAGGGCCCTGTTAACAGCCAATCAGACTGGCCATAGACGACCAATCATGACTCGCTATCTACAGGCCAATGAGAAGTGCAGGATAACAAGCCTGCTGTAGAGTAAAGTTGTTGAGGATTGTATCGCTGTGTTGGCTTAGTCCAGAACACCCCTCCCCCCTAGGTTCCATCTGAGGGGTGGGGTGACGTATTCTCGTAAATAGGCAGGTCGCTTCACCTGTCTGCTTGACCTGCGCTGTTCCACTGGTTTCTGTCCTGGTTCTGGTTCCGGTGGGCTGCTAGCTGGGTTGGATGGCTAAGGTTGTGGCCTGGGGCTGCTTTCCCTGCTTACGTTAGTGCTGTCTTCCGGGTTCCCTGGATCCGCTTCCATCGCAGTGCTGTCACGTGGCGAGGCTGCTCCCTGGCTCAATTTTCCTTCAGATGGTGAGTATCCCCTGGTTGGTTGTGTGGGCTGTTGGGTTTCGATTATCATTTCTTCTTTGGCCTCCTCAATGTTCCTTCCCCCGCCAGCTAGAGGTTCCGGTGCTAATCTGGAATGAGTTGGTCTATGTGGTGTTTCCACATCTAACCGTCTGCAGTTTGTAGGCGATAGGATCGGGGTCCCGTAAGTTGCGTTATCATCGCGGGGACCCACAATGGGTCACCTGAGAAGTTTTTCGCAAACACGAGGTCACCTTCCTGGAATGATCGACACTTGCTGCTGGATCCCGGGGGTTGTTCTGGTGTGTAGTTTGTGTGGAGGCGATCGAGATGCGAGCGAAGTTTCCAGCCCATCAGGAGTTCAGCTGGGGTTTTGTTCGTGGTGCTGTTTGGGGTTATGTGCTGGAGAAGAAACATCCGGTTTATTTTGTCATCAATGTCGCCGTGGTCCATTTTGTGCAAGGTCTGTTTTACAAATTGAACCATTCGCTCAGCCCTACCATTGGCCTCAGAGTGAGCTGGTGATGTTAAAGCATGGCAGATGCCCCGATCTGCCAGGTATTGTTCGAATGGCAGGGCAGTGAATTGGGGGCCATTATCGGAGACCAGGACATCTGGAAATCTGTGGGTAGCGAATAGTTTATTCAGTTTTTTAGTGACTGCGTCTGTGGTGGTGCTTTTCATCTTGTGGACTTCGAGCCAGTTTGAATAGGCATCCACTGTTAGGAGGAAAGTGTGTCCTCTTGTGGGTCCCACAAAATTGATATGGATACGGGACTAAGGACCTCAAGGCATTTCCCACTGAGTTGGGGGAGTCTTTGGAGGAGCGGAGCGAGTCTCCTGGCATTTGCTGCATTTTGCTACCCAGGCCTCTATCTGTTTATCTAAGCCAGGCCACCATGCGTAACTCCTGGCTAATGCCTTCATCCGCACAGTGCCTGGATGTCCATCGTGCAGCATTTTCAATACCCTAGATTGCAATTTTTCTGGGACTATGACTCTGTCTCCCCACACGATGCAGCCTTTCTGGGAGAATAGTTCTGTTTGACGATTCCTAAATGGCTTGAACGTGTCATTGGTTGCGCTGACTGGCCAAACCCGTTCTACCCAGCTGAGGACTCATGCCAAAACAGGGTCCTTTTTTGTCTCTAAGGCGATGTCTCGAGCGGTCAGTGGTGGCGATTTGAGGGTTTCGATTTGCAATATGGCTAAGGTTGGAGCAGGGTCCTCTATAATGTCTGGTAGTGGAGAGCGGCTCAAAGCATCAGTGTGGGGAATGGTTTTCCCTGGGCGGTGTTGCAATCGGTAATCGTAGGCGGCTAAAAATTCTGACCAACGTGTCATTCTTGGTGATAAGATGGGGAGTTGGTTTGTTTCCCGCCAAAATACCGAGTAGCGGCTTGTGGTCTGTAATTATGGTAAAGAGTCTCCCATATACATATTCATGGAAACGTTTAATTGTGGATACAATAGCGAGAGCCTCTTTATCAAGTTGACTATAGTTCCTTTTGGTTTTAGACAAAGTTCTCGAAAAGAACGCAATAGGTGCCTCATTTCCATTTGGTAGGACATGGCTTAAGATGGCTCCCCCAAATGGTGAGGCATCACAGGTAACCGTCAAAGGTAGAGTCTCATTGTATTGCATTAATACAGCATCGGAGGTTAAGAGGTCTTTTATCCCTTGGAACACTTTCTCTTCATGCCGTCCCCAGACCCAGGAAGCCTTTTTGTCGAGAAGTCTATGTAGGGGCTCGGCTACGGTTGCCTCCTGGGGCAAGAAGATGTTATAAAAGTTAATGAGTCCCAGGAAGGCTTGGAGGTCTGTCTTATTCCTAGGTCTCAGGGCTTTTTTGATTGCAGTTAGTTTTTTTTCGGTGGGGTGGATTCCCTGTCTGTCGAGAAGGTATCCCAGGAACTCCACTCTCTCCGTACAAAATTGGCACTTGTCCCTTTTTACCTTCAGACCAGCGTCTTTCAATTTCTGAAGAACTTTTCTGAAACGTTGTACTAGTAATTCTTTAGTGGGGGCAGCTATTAAGACATCATCAAAATAAGGCACGACGCCTTTTATGCCTTGTAATAGTCTCTCCATTAAACTTTGGAAAATGCCCGGCGCCACGCTTACTCCGAATTGGAGTCTATTGCACTTGAAAGCACCTCTATGTGTAACTATTGTCTGGGCTTCTGCGGTTGCTGCATCTACAGGTAGTTGCTGGTACGCCTGAGCTAAGTCCAATTTCGCAAATATTTTTCCGCCATCCAGGGAATGAAGAAGGTGTTGAACCACCGGTACTGGGTAAGTGTTCTGTTGAAGAGCATGATTTAGGGTGGTCCGGTAATCCCCACAAATACTTAACGAACCATCTGGCTTCATGGGCGTTACTATCGGGGTTTCCCAGCGGGCGTGGTCAATCGGTTCCAATATGCCCTGGGCTATCAGTTTATCTAGCTGCTCATCGATCATTGGTTTTAAGGCAAAAGGTAGCCAACGAGGCTTAAGCCGAATGGGAGCTACATCAGGGCTGAGATTAAATGATATAGGGGTCCCCTTGTACTTGCCTAATGTTCCTGTGAACACGTCCTGGAATTCCTGGATGAGAGCCTCTTCCCAGTCATTGCTTCTGGTTTGGTGTATGCTGGCTAGTTCAATCCTGAGTGGGGCGAACCACTGTAAACCTAACAAGCTGGGTCGGTCACGATCGACGACAGTCAGAGGAAGCGTTGCTGTGCAGTCCTTAAAGGATACTTGGACGTTGCTGGAACCGACAACTGGAATTCTGTTTCCTTGGTAGTCTTTCAGGATGATTCGTTGTGTGCTGAGGTCCTGGCAGCAGATGGCAAGGATCAGCTGTTTGAGGGTTTTCCAGGATACCATCGATAGGGATGATCCCAAATCGACTTCCATCACGCACTGTCGATTCTCAATAGTCACCCTTATGCGGATCTTTCTTGCATTGAACGATGAAGCATGGCCGATAATAATGGTTTGGTGGGCCTCTTCTCATCTCGTTGAAGAGGCAGGTGCTTGGTTTCTATAGTAGTAGTGGTTGTTCCATTGGTGGTTCAGACGGTCCCAGTTCTCAGGAGGTTTGCCTATCTCCCGACAGAGGTTGTTCTCCCTTCGGTTGGGGCTGGACTCTCGTCTGCTTCTGCAGACCTTCGCGATGTGGCCTCTTTTTCCGCAGGTGCGGCAGAGTGCGTCAAGGAATTTGCAGTCCGATCGTGGGTGGTTTGCCCCGTATAGTTGCAGTCCAATCGTGGGTGGTTTGTCCGATCGTGGGTGGTTTGCCCCATAGGCACGGGCGTCTCTGGTTCCTTTGCTCTCATTCCGAACAGAGCCGGTTGACCTCCTCTTCCTCACTTTCCGAGGATGACTCGAGATCTTCGTGGTGGGTAGTGGTAGCGTGCTTCTCAGTGGCAAGTGGGCTCTCGTTGGCGAGTTGGCGAAGCGGTGCATTTGCTCGGCGCATTCGAGCGGCTGACTTCCTGGTTGCTTCTGTGGCAGTAGCATCAGCGATGACATCTGTAAGGCTGATGTCAACTTTCGCCATCAGCTTACTCTGCACATGCGGTGCATTTAATCCCAGAACTATGAGGTCTCTTAGGGCTTCCTCTAAGTTTGCAAAACCACAAAGGCCTCCTAGGTTCCGGAAGTCGGATACAAAATTTCCAACGCTCTCATCCTTCTGTGGGCCCCTCTGGTAAAATTCGTGTCTTCATATCAGTGTAGGTACTGCGGGTGCGTAATGGGCCCGGAGGATTGGGGCAAGTGTATCCCAATCCATAGTCTTCACTTCCACCGGTTTTGCAAGTGCTTTAGCCATTTTGAAAACGGCAGGGCTGCAATGAGTCAGGAACACTGCTCGTTTCTTGCCAGGCGTAGTGTCTTTTAAATTGTTGGTCTCCAGGAACATCTGGAAGCGATCTATATATGAATCCCAGTTTTCGGTTGCTGGGTCGAATGGAGCGGGTGGTATGGTGCCGCTGGTCATCTTGCCGTTTGTTGCGTTTCACCATGTGCTCTGTCTTGTTCAATGCGTTCTTAGTCAGCTCTATCATCTCCATATCCCATCCTCGTCGCCAGTGTTAAGTCCTGGGCATGGGCGCAAGGAATGGAGACGAGACATTGAACGGTGACTTCAACTCTTTATTAACAAGAAAGAACAGAGCAAAATACTTGGGCAGCAGCAGCTCTTTTATAGAACTGGCTGCCATCAAAACAACCAATGAATTAAGTTTACCACTTTCACAAGCGTCCAATCAGGGGGCCCTGTTAACAGCCAATCAGACTGGCCATAGACGACCAATCATGACTCGCTATCTACGGGCCAATGAGAAGTGCAGGATTACAAGCCTGCTGTAGAGTAAAGTTGTTGAGGGTTGTATCACTGTGTTGGCTTAGTCCATAACACAATGTTTTAGCACATTTCTCCATTTAGGTGTATTAGCTGTTATTCCACAGCTTATTGTTAAAAATTCATGTGAAACATCTTGTTTTTGGAAGCAACAAATACCATCGTTGTCTATTCATTTAAAAAAAACCATAAATGTAAGAAAGTTTGGCCCCTATATCAAAACAGTGAAAACTATTTGTAATTATGACTGAATGATTTTTCCATAGTGTGCATATTTTATTCATGAAGTCTACTTCTTAGACCACATGTGACAATTTCTTAGATGTGCTTTTTTCTTTCCAAGAATAATTCAAGAATAAATTCAAGTAATTTTATGGGTAATATTCTTCATTACACCCCCTGGCAGACATAATTTAAAAGAATTTCTACATAATGGGGTGAAACTTGACATTTGATGAATATACAGATGAAAGGGTGATTAGGTTATGTATATTCAGACGTATTTTCTGAATTATTTTTGAAGCCTAGTTCATCCATTTACAGTATTTCCCATCTTTATAATATCTTTAATAACCTATTAAAGTGCAATATAGTTTTGAGCTTTTTTTTTTTTCAGAATGTGGCTTAGCCAGAAATAGGTTGGATAAAACTGCAGTTCAATTTACCCCCTAAATTTGACCTCTTCCTAAACAATGGGCATCATATGGGAGAAGAGGCAAAAATACCAGTACTTGTTCGTAATCTTCAGTGCCCCTCTGAATTGGAGCCAAGGCCAGGACTTATTCTCAGCACTTAGAAAACCTGTATTTGTCAGTGAATTGAACCTTCAGCACGTCTCATGTAGCTCTATCTATAAAAAAAAGTCCTTTCAGTCTAAAAAATTGCTACCCTTAGGGCAAAAGAAATCAGTTAATGAAAGCTCATCTGTATGTGATGTTTTACCATCCACTTACAACATGTTAAAAATGTCTTCAAGCAGATGTTTTGAATGATAAAGTCATTCTCCCAACAGAGAAGAGAAGGGATCAGATTCACTGGGAAGCCAATGAATGATTGTAAGCAGCCTCAGAAATACTATGGGGAAGAGCGACCCAATCAACCACTCACAATGCTAACCCAATAAAAATCTGGAGGTACAGCCTGAGGAGCTTCTTTTAGTGAGAGTTGGAAAGATCAAAGGAACGTTAAGGAGAATTTTTTTTCTGTACTTCAAGTTGTCCTCTTTCTTACAAAAAAAAAGATAACAAGAGATTGTTTGTTTTAGGGCCTCTGGCCATGGATATTGGTCACTTCTGAAAGGGGATATGTTAAAGTTAGTCTACAAACTTTTTAAAGAATCTTATATATTCATCAGTGCTTTTCAAAGGTACCACAATTTGTGGATGTATGCAGCATTTAAAGCTGATTTTAGGCTATTCTGAAAGTTTCGTTTAAAAGGAAGCTATTCAAAATAATATGCTCAGAGACAACCAACATTATTTGGCTACTTACATAATTGTCTTTAGAGCATTTTGTTCATATTCTTTCAAGGAATCATTTCCTATATTGATTAAACTCTAACATTTGTTTAAAAAAAAAATGGGATGAAAAAAGCCACGTTGTTTCAATATCAACAGATTGTTGTCAAACATTACTCTCCAAGGATACTCTTAATAGGAAGGAAAAAGAGGATAATCTCATTTTAGATTAGACTAGACTGAGTCAGATATTACAAACTTTACATTCATGAATTTGTTAGCAACTATCAATTATTATCTTGACTAATATATTTATCCAGGTATCAATTATTACCATTAAAAGGAAGCCTGTGTGACTTGCCCATGTGCTCAGAAGTTTTGGAGGAATATTAGAAATTGGATTTTAAATGTAACAAAATTTAAAACTTGAACACGAAACCTTTCTGCTAAGTATGATAGATTTAAACATGGAGAAAAAATATCAATATTTAATTTTGCACATTATAACTGCAGCCAGAATAACCTATGCACAAAACTGGAAACTGTCTTCCATTCCTTCAGAGGATATGGTAATTAAAAAAATACATGAATGTGCTGAGATGGATAGCTTAACCAAATTGTTAAAAAATAAACAAGATAGTGACTATTATGAAATATGGAACATTTGGTATGATTGGTTTAAAAAAAGGTGATATTTGATATTTGGATAAGTTATGGAAATGACAGAAGACATGCATTTAATTATAAACTATATGGAGAAATTAAAACATTAAAAGAACGAAGGAGTTATTGTAACAAGGCAGATCATGTCAATGATAAAGATAAAGAAAAAAAAATTGACCATTGCTCAATATACGCTGTAAAATGTATATATGTATACATATATATGTATACATGTATACAAACAACTGTAAAAGTCTGACTCACAGACGAACACAATACAGAAGCCTGATGATGGCAGATGAGATTCTGCTGAAACGTTGCTACAACTTTAAAAGCACAACTACAATGACGTGGGAAAATACCCAAACAAAGCTGAATACTATATATATATATATATATATATATATATATATATATATATATATATATATATATATATATATATATATATATATATATATGTTATGTCTCACCTATATTCTCAAGTGAGCATACAGAGTTCCAGAGTTCAAAATATTCAAACAAGAACAAAACCAGACTAAAAAGGGTTAAAAGAACTATTTTTCCAGTCCTTGGCAGACTTCCTAGAATCTGTCTGGTAATTCAGAATTGTTCATCAATCACAGAGGCCGCTCCACACGTATGCTTTCGACTCATCTAACACTTTGCTTCCAAGCAAAGTTTGAGAATCATCACGCCTCCTTAAATCACCTGGATGGGCGTGTCAGTCTCTCTAATCAATGTCTGGCTTGACACCTCCCCTCTGCTTGACGTTTCAGTCTCCTAGTTCTCGCATCAAGCCATGATCTGTCAGTTTCCCCACTCGAAGCCTCTGACTCATTTTGTGGATCAGTTGCTGGCATGAATGACGTCAAAGGCTCTGAGGGGGGTTGTCTCTGTGATAAACTCTCATCCTCCTGGCTCACATCTGTGTCCTCTAATAATTCAGACTCCACATTCACAGCAGGCTCCAGCCTTCCATCTTCAGACTCATCAGAGTCAAAACTCACAGCAGGATCGATCCTTTCAGTCACAACACTATCCCTCACTGCAGGGCCCTTCCCCCGAGTCTGACGATCAGGATATGGTTTTGAAGGGAATTGTGCATGATATATGCGAATAAGATCTGGGGCATGCACCTTGGATACATCCTGCCAAGAGCGAATCTCCATTTCATTTTCCAGTCTTCCCACGAAGTACTGGAATCGTCCCTTAGCCATCGTGAATCATAAATTCTGACCACTGTAGTATCCGTAACAGGTTCAGTGCTGAGCCTGGATGGAGAACCTGTATCTTCTGGAGAGTGGAGAGTACATGATGGAGTGTCAGGTACTAACAGGGAGCGATGAAAAACAGGGTGAATGTGCATGGAGCGCAGTAAAGTGAGTCGATAAGCCACAGGATTAATAACTGCCTCGATAGGGAAGGGACCAATAAAACGATGATCCTAATCAGACGATCGACCCGAAGATGTTTCGTTGACAACCATACCTTGTCCCCACAGCCAACGGAGGCGTCGCTCGACGCGAATAATCTGCGAAATGCTTATAATCTGCTTTCGCTCATTCCAATTGTCTGGAAATTAATTGATGCACCGCATATAACTCTGACAAAAAATCTCGTGCCTCTGGAACTGGAGAATCTGTGATTGACAGGGGGAAAAAACCTCGGATGATAACCCACATTGGCATAAAAAGGCATCATGTGGGTGGAGGTGTGCCGATAATTATTGAAGGCAAACTCTGCCAATGGAAGATAAGTTACCCAGTCATTTTGTCGTTGATTTACAAAACATCTGAGTTATTGGGCGAGGATGCCAATTACCTTCTCAATTCCACCATCGGTTTCCAGATGGTGTGCCAACGCTAAACATATTTGTACTCGTAGGGCGTTCATTAGACTTTTCCAGAATTGAGCAGTGAACTGAACACCACAATCTGAAACAACTCTGTCTGGTAAGCCATGTAAACGGAACACGTGTTGTATGAAAAGCCGGGCAGTAACATGAGCCGAGGGTAATCTTCTACATGGGATGAAATGGGCCAGTTTAGTGAGCATGTCAACCACCACGAGCACCATCGTATAACCCGACGAAAGGGGCAAGTGCGTTAGAAAGTCCATGGAGATCGCTCCCCATGGTCTGCTCGGAGTTGGCAGTGGTTGAAGAAGTCCAGGAGGCGCACCCGATGCTGCTTTCGCTTGTCGACATTGTACGCAAGAAGTGACATAGGAAGACACATCGTGGTGAACCCGAGGCCACCAAAAAGTCCAGGTGACCAAGTGCAGAGTTTTGTGAAAACCAAAATGGCCAGCAGCGGGGTTGTCATGACATTGCGTCATGATGAGGGCTCTAAGCGTCCTGGTGGGTACGTACAATAAATCCCGATGTCTTAGCAAGCCCTCTTCAAAGGACCATGGGGAATCGGGTCCAACTTCCCCCCTTCTCTGCTGCGTCCATGCATCCAATCGCTGCACCTCCCGTATGCGAGCCCGCAAATCTACTGGATCTTGAAGTATGGCCAAGGATTCCAGTGGTAACACCGTTCATAGAGAAAGAGGATCCTCGGGACCGATATACTCGGGCTTCTGAGACAATGCGTCTGCCCTCCGATTCTGTCCACTTGGAACATAAGTGACGGAGAAATTGAACCTTGTGAAAAACAACGACCACCGAATCTGGCATTGGTTCAACTTCTTAGCGGTAGACAAATGTTCCAAGTTTCGATGATCCGTCCGAACCTCTACCTTGTGTCGAGCCCCCTCTAAATGATGTCTCCAGGTCTCAAAGGCAGCCTTAATAGCCAACAACTCCTTTTCCCAGATGGTGTAATTGCGCCCTGAAGCTGTGAGCTTCCTAGAATAGTATGCGCATGGGAAAAGAGGCGCGCTGTCCTTCGGAGCTTGTAACAGTACCACTCCGATAGCGACATTAGAGGCATCTGTCTCGACCACAAATTGACGATTCGGATCAGGATACCTCAATATCGCCTCGGCCACAAATGCTTTCTTTAAAATTTCAAAAGCCTGTTGTTGCAGGGGCCCCCACACAAACGGGACCTTCTTATGGAGGAGCTGTGTTATGGGATCCATTACTTTAGCAAAGTCCGGGATAAAAGTCCAATAGTAGTTGGCAAATCCCAAAAGACGTTGTACATCCTTGACTCAATGAGGTGCTTCCCAACTACACAATGCCTCAACCTTTTTAGGGTCCATAGCAATGCCTTTGGGAGAAATGATGTGCCCCAAAAACTCTATCGACAACTGGAAAAAGAAACACTTCTCCAGTTTCGTGTAGAGTTTATGCTCCTGAAGATGCTGAAGCACTTGACAAACCTGTTGAAGGTGGTGATCCCTGGACCGGGAGTAAATTAAAATGTCATCCAAATACACCACAACAAACCTATCCAGCATGTCCCATAAAATATCATTCATCAAATGCTGGAATACAGCGGGAGCGTTGGTCAGACCAAATGGCATGACAGTGTACTCAAAATGACCATAATGAGTGCCAAACGCCGTCTTCCACTCGTCCCCCTTTCTCATCCGAACCAGGTTGTAGGCCCCACGCAAATCGAGTTTCGTGAAGATTGTAGCCTCCCACAACCGCTCCATCAATTCCGGAATGAGCGGAATTGGGCAAGGGATAGCTATTCCTCACAGTGATAGTGTTCAATCGTCGGTAATCACAGCAGAGACGAAGTTCTCCCAACTTCTTTTTGACTAAAAGAATGAGAGCCGAAAGAGGGGACGACGAGGGTCAAATAAATCCCCGAGCTAAGTTTTTATCTAAAAACTCTCGAAGAGCAACCAACTCGGGCTCCGACATGGAGTATAACCGCCCCTTTGGCAATGGAGCATCCGGTATCAGGTCCACGGGACAATCATAAGCACGATGTGGTGGTAATCGGTCTGCCTCCTGTTCACTGAAAACATCGGAGAAGTCCAACAGCTCTGAAGGAATTGAGACAGCAGGAGCGGCGATATTCTGGCCAGCGCAGACATGCCTCAGGTGGTCCACGCATTGTAGGCTTGGAAAAGAAATGGCGATCTGCGCCCAAGCTACCAATGGATCGTGCAAACGTAACCAGGATACTCCGAGCACCAAAGGGAGATGGAGGTTCGAGGTGACATAAAAACTTATCGCCTACTCATGATCCCCAATAAGCATACGCACTGGCTGAGTGGTGAAGCGAATGGGTCCTGACTTGAGTTCACGCCCATCTACGGTTTCCACCTTAATGGGTGGATTCATAGGAATCAAAGGAATTCCAAAATGTTTAACAAAAGCACAGTCCATAAAGCTGGTTGTAGCCCCTGAATCCACCAGCGCAATGGCGGGAATTCCCTCCTTCTGGGACTGCAAAAAGATACGAGTGTCCAAAAGTAAATGCCGAGGAGGGCCAGGATTTACTTCGTGGCTAGTGTTTTGGTGCCATTGAAGTTGATGCTATGACCTGTGGCTTCCATGTGTTGGACTAGTGAGGAAGTGTGTTCCAGCTTTTTGACTGCATTTTTGTGTTCATCCAGGCAGGTACTTATTCTTCTATTGGTCTGTCCAATGTATGTGGCCGGGCATGATGCACAGGGGACTTCGTATATGGCTTGGTTTTCCAGGTCAATTTTATCTTTGGAATTTTATCTGGAAAACCAAGGCATATACGAAGTCCCCTGTGCATCATGCCCAGCCACATACATTGGACAGACCAATAGAAGAATAAGTACCCACCTGAATGAACACAAAAATGCAGTCAAAAAGCTGGAACACACTTCCTCACTAGTCCAACACATGAAAGTCACAGGTCATAGCATCAACTTCCATGGCACCAAAACACTAGCCACTATAGAAAACCCCAGCCACAGAATCATCAGAGAAGACATAGAGATTGAAAAAAGACCAGAAAGCATGAACAGAAGAGATGATTCCACCAGGCTGTCAATCATTTGGAAGCCTGCACTCACAAACAAAAAAATCTCCACACTACAAGCCAGGCAAACACCTGGGCACAAACAGATCCCCCCGATACCTCCAGCTCAAACACACCCCAATCAGGCACCCAGATGAAACCTAGCATCCTAACTAATGATAGCCGTCCATTTACCCAGAGCCAAGCTGCACTAAAGGCCTCCCATAAAGTAACACAATGTTGCCAACCAATCAAGGTACAAAAAGAGCCAAAAAACAGAAAGAAGATATTAGAAACACCAATCAAGCAGAACACAGCAAACTCCAAGACCAATAAACACAGACCAAGACTCCCAACCAATCAGGATGAAGAAAAAACCATTCTGGCACAGCAATAGGCTGCCCCAAATTCAAATCTGAAACCATTGTAAAAGTCTGACTCAGAGATGAACACTATACAGAAGCCTGATGATGGCAGATGAAATTCTGCTGAAACATTGCTACAACTTTAAAAGCACAACTACTATGACGTGGGAAAATACCTAAACTAAGCTGAATGCCATACATGTAAGTACCCATGAAAACTTAAGAATATATAATTAATATATATATATATATATATATATATATATATATATATATATATATATATATATATATACATATATATATATTGATTTATCTGTTTTAAATGTATGTCAAATAAATGTTTTTTTCTAGAATAAAAAAAATTAAAAAATAAAAATAAATAAAAGGAAGCCTGTGTGACATTTCTAAAAAGTTGATAATGGCTGGGCAGACTCTGCTTCAAATTTCCATTTAGCCGTGAAGCTTACTGGGTGACTTTGAGTCAATCATTATTTTTCAATAATTAGGCTAAAAGGGTGGAGATAAAACTAGAGGGGGTCTATGTAGAGTAAATTGCTATGTGGTTTACAGTAAGCCAATATTGTAATATGAGCTGAATTAGCTAATACCCCAGACATTTTGGAAACTGATACATTTGACTCTGCTGCACTTAAGTCACTTGGTAAATTCTGGCAACTGATGTTTCTTTTTCCAGAATCCATGTGCTATGGGTTCTGAAAAACTATAGATTGAATTAAATTTACTCTATTGAAGCAAGTTTCAATGTTTAGTAAAAAAAAAAAAAATCAAATAATTAAGTTGTCCTGGACTGCATCATTGCAAATAGGGAGCAGGAACACCATTTTGGAATGCTTGCAGATGACTAACTATGAACCCCACTATGAACATGATAAAATAATGTGCTGGTGAGAAAGGATAATAACACAAGGACCCTACCGGGATGAGAGAACAAATTGTACTCTTGTGCCAGTATGGATTCAATGTGCTCCAAGAGTTGAATACTGATACAGAAAGTCAGGTCTTAAGACGGATAAGACATTAGGTCATGTAAGTTCATTGTCTCATTAGTGCTGCCCTGTGTACATTCCTGTTTTAAAACTAATACCGCAGATAAAATAATGGAAGCCTAGAAAAAATATGACATAAACCATCCCACCGCAGAGGGATGTGTTTTTCAAAGTAAGTTTATGACATGCTTGTGAGCCTTTCAAATCCCCTCGGTCAAGGGTTCGCTCCACCCATCCTGAAATGTACTCCTGTTTCAGAGCTATTTGGTTTAGCAGAAGCAAGGAGATAAGAGGAATTACAAGCGTATGGGAAAAGAAAAGAAAAGCTTTGTGTTCTCCAGTTGGTACCAGGGATGGGATTGTTTCCAGGTAGGTCCAGCTAATCCACCAAAAAAAGCACCCTGTGGGTCTGTTCAGAATCAAACATAAACCTATAAAGTTTAGGGAGTTCAGAGATAAGCTTAAATCTCTGGACTAATGTCCTGCCCTCAATTAACCCAATTGTCCTTCAAATAGCAATTAATTCCTGCAGTCAAGGAAGATATTCCTTTGGGATAGTATCTTCAAAATATGTTGTCTCCTTCTAAAAATGGCAGGCAACAATCAGCAAGATTAGTCCAGGCAAGCATCAACTGAAAGGAAGAAAATCTGCAGCTGATTTGTGAATGGCTTGCCTGACAATTCTTAATGTATATGTGCTGACTTTTGGCTTTTCTTTGTATCGCCCCTTAGATGGAATACAATCAAAAAGCTAGTTTCAATGAAGCCAGTTGATGGTGAGGAGAAAAAATCACAAATCAAAATACCGCTCAACTCGCAGTTAGGACCCTTTACCAGATTGTGAAGCATAAGGAAAGGGAATTTCAGTATTGAAACCATTTTAAGAAATTGGAGAGTTCCCAGGGCCACTCAAAAAATCCATACAGTCAGTCAATGGTAAGGACTATGTATGTCTAAGAAATTCTTGTCCCAGAAGAGAAAGCAGTTTAAGAGCAAGTCTGCCATTGGAATTCTGCCTTTTCTGTTCCTGTGTTCTCCACACACCAGATTCACCATTTTAATAAGGTACCCTTTCCTTGACTAGCTATTTGCCATAAATTTCACATAAATTGAAAAGCTAGTGAAAGCTATAAATGGAACACTGGCCTGAAATGCCACACCAAGTGAGGCTTCATTTTTGAAAAATTCAATCAATTCATTTTCATAGTGAAGCACACATCTTTGTATCATGCTAATGTTAGCCTAGAAACCAGGAGGCTATGGAGTTTTAGTCCCACCTTAGATGTGAAAGCTGGCTGGGTGACTTTGGACGAGTCATTCTCTCACAGATCAACCTATCTCACTGTGTCTTTGTGGAGTAAAAGCAGAAGAGGAAGGAGTATTATGTTTGTATAGAATAATAAGAAATAGTTGAGCTACTTATAATAGTTGAGCAAATAGGCTGAAAAATAGCTTTTATCCATGGGCTGTCAGACATCTGAACACAACATAAACATCACAATTAGGTTTAATATTATAGACTTGTAGGGCCAGCACCAAGGAGGCTCATTTCAATTTCATTGTACACATGTTGTGCATTGACAATAAATGTTTGTTTGATTGATTGATTGATTTACTTGTAAAGTAATAAAGGCAGGATAAAAATCTAATCTAATAATAATAAATAAATGTCCTAATCTTTATTGTCTGCCACATGCTGGGGGGGGGGGGAGAGAGAATAGCTCTCCACTACTTGATTCTCTAATTGATGAAGAACTGTGGAAAGATTTTTTTTCACCACTTGGCAGGACAATTCAGATGACTGAGTTACATCTGATAAATTATTATCTGTATTCATCAGTCACATTCAAAATTCCCAATAGAAATTTGTTTTCAGTTTATCCAATGAAGACAGTTCTCTGGGCAGATATCCAAGAAAAGCTGGAGATGTTGGAACTTGCACAGAATTGATTTAGAAATGATCAAAGCTTTCCCAACATTTGAATAGAAATGAGGTCATCAAGGCACTTACAAATCTTGCCTTATACACTGGGGGCTTTTACCTCCCAAACTTAGATATATGTGACCTAGCTTATATGATGATGCCAGATTCACTGAAAGACACATTTTCTAGCGTTCATTTTTGATCCTTATGGCACCTAAACTGAAAATCATTACCTACCTGCCTTTCAAACTTGTTAAGATTAACTGCACTCCAATACATAACAATAAACAGCAGTTAACTGAAATAGCTTCCAATTTCCTCAAAATCGCATCAAAAGATAAAAGAGAGAGATGTACATTTGAGGATTGTGCAGTCAAACCCACAACTGAATGGCCAATGTTGAAAGGGAATATTTCCTTGTGGGTAAGACATGTAGTCCTACAGCCATATCTGATTCCTCACTGAAAATGAAGCGATCTTTTGCTAAATCCTTCAGCACATTTGATTAAAACTCATTTGCCAAAATGAAATAAATTCAGTTTGGAAAGTGAAAAAGAGCTGATAGAGAAGTATCATGAGGTATAATACATGTTGAAACACCCTCTAATTATGTATTTATCCAGCTTACTACACAATTTGTGGGGGGAGGGGGTGTTTATAATTAGAGGTTATGAAAATGTCTACCTAGCAATATTATAATACCTAAATATAGCACTATTCCTGAAAGCTTTTAAGTTGGTTAAGGAAAAAAAAAAGCTGAAGATCAATTTTTTATTAACAAACAAACAAATTAGACTTGCAGGGAACCTGTTAGTAAGTTAAATCAGGCAAAATGGATTTTTGGTATAAGTTTATAATATTATGCATGTTCTAGTTCTTGCCCTTGCAGTAATGTTCTGGACTTGGGACTATTAAAACCAAGAGCAGATAAAAAACTATTTCTCTACAGCAGGAATCTCCAAACTTGGCAACTTTGAGATGTGTGAACTTCAACTCCCAGAATTCCCCAGCCAGCAAGTTTGGAGACCTCTGCTCTACAGATTTGTTTTTCGTATAACAATAATTTAGATGAACAACTCTTCAATATTTCCAAAGGTGCTTTTTCAAGAGGCAACTGGACTTCCTGGTTTTTCTTTAAAGACACTTTGTTTCCCCATCCAAGAAGCTTCTTCAACTCTTAAATAAATAGCAATGACCAAAAATACTGTCACTGAGTCAGCTAATTATGTGAGGAGAACCTACCTCATGCTTCCATTTGGAAGATTGCTAAATCTAATGAGATTTCTAAACTATATTCCCCTTTGAATCCGAGGAGACCTTATTTTAAAGAGCCTTGAAATTTCAAATATGTTTTGATATCTAATATCAAACATAAATCAGTTTAAAACAAAGTTAAGATATCCAAAGATTTGTGATGAAAGCCCATAGAAATAGCTGGTTTTGCTAATTGCTCATTCCCGTTCCATGATAGCACAAACTACAGTAAATACCACTGCCTGGAAACTCATGGAAGGTAGCAGTTTGGATCATCAACTACCAACATGAGATATGGAATGAATCACACAGTGTCTTTGCTGGGTTTTGCTGGCATCTCATTTTAAGGTACTAACTCAATAGCCATACTCCTGCTCTTTTATTTAATTATAGTTCATGTTGGACTTTATTCAGTGTTGGACTTTAATCACATTTTATTCAGTTACTTTGTGTTGGACATCCTAGAATTACTATTCTTTTCAGTTTTCACCATGTGAATCATAGGGTTAGAAGAAACTTCCCTTTCCTCTATATGACAGTCCATTAGATCAGGGTTTCTCAATCTCAGTAGCCAGCATGCAGTATAGGGAATTATGGGAGTTGAAGTCCACACATCTTAAATTTGTTGAGGTTGAGAAGCATTGCATTAGATATTAGAAAGCTGCTATATCTCCCCTCAATTGTCTCTGTATGCTAAACATCCTCAAATTTTGGGTAGGACTTGGCTTCCAGATGTCTTACACAGTCCTCCCATGAACTTACTCACTTTGTAAATATCTTTTTATATGTTGGGGGTGTCCAGAATTGGACACAGTAGTTTAAAAGGGGACTCAACACAGCAGAATTATTTTCCAGGATCTGAACTCTATATTCTTGAAATCCCAATGCAACATTTGCCCTTTTAACAAGTGCATCATATTGCAGGCTCACGTACTACTTGTCATCTGCTAAAACACCCAGATCTTTTTCATATTACTGTTGCTAAGCAAGACTCCCCTATCCTATAGTTCTGCCTTTCATCTTAGTCTCCCAAACTATTTGCTTAAGGCTGTCTATATCTTCCTGAATCCTTTCTTTGTCTTCTAAAGAGTTAGTTACTCCTCTTAGCTTTGAGTCATCTGCAGATTTAATAACCCTATCCTTGTTTCCTTCATTCCAGTTTATTAATTTAAATAGCTGTTTCTCAACCTTGGCATCTGGACCTCAACTCCCAGAATTCCCCAGCCCACATTCTGAGAATGCAAAATTCACACAGCTTAAAGTTGTCAAGTTTGAGAAACACAGATTTCAATGCTGAACACTGCAAAACCCTGTGACAATCCTCTCAGTAATATTCTCCAAGCTGATAGGGAGCTATTTATGATATTATCTGAATGCAATCGTTCTGTCAGTTTTGAACCCATCAAACCTAGCTCATATTTTGTCATTTCATTCTCATATTGTGAGAGTCTCTGCTAAATCCTTTGCTGAGATCAAAATATACTATATATACTGCATTCCCACAACTGTCCACACTATTGCGCCACTCCTGGATGTATCTTGTGAACCCTTACCTCACCTTGTTAAACTATACTTTTTTTTCTTTTTTGCTCAATACTAGGAGGTGGTACTTGTTTGTACTGCAATTACAGCAAATCCTGTGAGCCATTTCTCCTAAAAGCTTTCAGATACTAACACAAGTCAATGGAAACAGTTCATTCTGGCTGCTCTTCCTTCCCATTGTTTACAATAGGAAGGTGGCTATTGAGCATACCACAGACAATGCTGAAAAATCTTCTATTTTCAGGAGCTTATCCACTACTACAATAACTGCTTTCATAATCATTCTTTGTCCATGAGGAATCTTGTCTCCAAACTAATGAGAATTGGAAGCAAGTTGGGTAATTAAATAAAGTTCAGCTTGAACAGCTTTGAGATACCACCAGAGTTAGCCCTGCCTCACAATAGAGATGAGAAACCTTTACACTGTTGGGGTGTATATGCAGCCATATATACACATGCATATATGACTGCATTTTCAGAAGGATAACTGCTGTAAACAAAAGATTAACTATTGTTTACGCTTCCTAACTATCCACCTTGCAGCCTGATTTTTCTGGCCACAGCTCAGCATCCATTGCTCCAGCAGTTCCAAAATACTTTCAATGCAAAAGCCAAAACATTAGATGTTCTAGCTTCTGAACTCGGCATTTCTGTATGGAGCTTTACAGGAAATGGTGATTTTTGTTATTCCAAAAAATTTGGAGAGCCATTTTGAGGGAGTGGTTAAAGTCACCAGACTACAAACAGGGAGACTGGTAATTCTAGTCCTCCCTTAGGCATAAAGCCAGCTGGGTGACCTTGGGCCAGTCATTTGTCCCTTCCCTGGGAAAGAGGCAATGGCAAACCACTTCTGAAATTGTTGCCAAGAAAACTGTGGGGGCTTGTCCAGATATTTGCAAAGAATTAGTATAGACTTGAAAGCCTGTGTGTGCTTGCACACACACACACAAAGGGGGAGGGAGGAGGAGAGGGAGAAAGAGAGAGAGAGAGAGAGGGAGAGGGAGAGGGAGAGAGAGAAGGAAGGAGGGAAGGAGGAAGGGAGGGAAGGAGGGAGACAGAGAGGGAGGGAGGAAAGAAAGAAAGAAAGAAAGAAAGAAAGAAAGAAAGAAAGAAAGAAAGAAAGAAAGAAAGAAAGAAAGAAAGAAAGAAAGAAAGAAAGAAAGGCTATTGTTGAGATCTCTGACTTTTGCACTCGAGAGGCCCTATGGTTCCTGGTTTTGCTGCATCAAGAAGTTGGAAGTAGCAGCAGCAGCACATCAATATTGAAAGCCAAGTGGAGAAAAGATTATAGGATTTCTGAGCACCTGTGACAGACCATATCAAAGATGCCGAGAACTTTAGGACCACAGATTGTCTATTTTGGCTTTGAAAGTTGAACTGAAATTTTGTTTGCTCCTACTGGTACAAATGTGAGACCCCAGCATCTTATTCTTAAGGGCCATTGTTCCCAACCCAGTGCTTTCTAGATCTTTTGGGGCTACATTTCATAAAACTCCCAGCCAGAGTTGATTTTTTGAAGCTCCAGCAGATCTCAAGGGCATGAGCAGGTGTGGGATGCTACTGGTCCTGCCCTATAGAGATCCTGCCTCTATAGAGCTGGTAGCTCTGAAGAGCAGCAGACACTGAACCGGTTCTGTGTTTGCTGCTGTTTGGCCCACCCTCCCACCTGGGCTCTTACCTGTCCTTTATTTCCTGCTTTTTCAAGCACAGCTGCTTTGTGCAGGAAAAAAAGAGGCTTTTCAAATGCTGTGCACCTGCGCACAGCGCTTTTCAACTGTCCGGGCAGCACAGCTTAAGGTTGTTTTACGCCTTGTGCATGCAAACAGTAGTCACCGAACTGTAGTAACACCAGTTGAATCCCACCCCTGGGCACGAGCAGAATTTGTCTGCAAAGCACAGAGTTCTTAAAGAAGCCCCAGAAGCCTGGTCAACAGTCTTGCTAAACTGTAATTCCCAGAATACTTGTCTGAAAGCCAAAGCAATCCACTTAATATAAAACCACAGTATTTTGTACGATGCATCTGTGCTTTTCAGACATTGTAAATTTAGCCTTCTAAACTTGCTCTATTTTTCTACTTCCTCGGTTCCACGACCTACTGTGACTCATTTCCTTAGAAATAATCAATAAGCTCCTAGATAATAGGTCGAGCAACACAAAAATTGACATTCTCAGGGTTTTTGTAAGAGAAAACAACCAGGACAACATCTCAAATCCCAGAATTCAACCAGCAAAGTCTATTTTATAAAAGTTGCATAAAATTCAGCTGAATTTTTCTGCAGGTGGAGGAGATTGTAGGATAATTTTAAAAGCAGGCAGATCACAGGATACATGCTTGTTTGGCAAGTATTAGGTTTTTTGCTATAGTGTTTTATACATGGAGGTTATGTGATCTCAAATAATTGTACCAATTATGTAATTTGATATAATTAGACTAATTACATAAACAGAGAATCATTTACTTAGTTATTCCAAAAACCAACGTTGGAAGAACATTAAAGAGCCTGATTATTTTGTTCCTCTTAACTGCCCTGCTAGAAGTCAGTTATGACGCCATGGAAAACAATAGATTTATACTGACATTAAACTGGTATGAAAGGAAAACCTTTACGAATTGCATACCCATATACCCAGAGGTCTTAACCATCAAGTTATAATTAAATAGTCTGTAGTGAACGAATGGAATCCTAATATGATTAAAATCCAATGCGTGGAAATAAAATGGCTTTTCTAAAGTGTCTACATATGTTTTCATCCAGTGCAGCAAGCAGAACTCAAATAAGAACTTTGACATCCGTTTTGCAATCTAAATATAACCATAGAACTAAAGAATTTTAGAACTGGAAAAAGTATTGCAGATTGTCTATTGTAGTTCAGCTCCTGCTCCATGAATGGTATGTACATACATACCATTGGTGGAAGCAATTCTAGAGACTCCTGACAAATGGCTCTTTCAGATGCTGATTTAATAGCTCAGCCAAAGAAGAGCCCACCAGGTTTTAGTGTAATCTCTGTCAAATAGCTCTTGCTGTTAGGATCTTTCTTCTAATTCCTGGCTGCCATTTTCATCCACTAGGATTAGTTCATAGTGCATCTAAGAGCATTTTGCTCTGTCTTCTGGATAAGACCCTTTCAGCTACCAAAAGACAATTATTCATTCTCTCCTTAGGCATCCCTTCTCCAAGTTACACATACCTTCCATGACTAAGTTTCCAAATCCCACAAGATCCAATTTGTTGCTCTACTTTTTAAGCTGATTCTAGAACTGTGACCCTTCTGTTTTCTCTCTTCAAGTAGCCTTTCTTTTTTCTTTTCTTTTTAAATGTGAAAAAAGGGAATGCTACATCATGCCTTTTAATTAGTAGTGCTTGGAGCTTTTGACTGTTGGATGCTGCTAGCAAAGTTTTTGAGCCCTATAAGCATTTCACGGAGTTGTTAAAAGCACATTGGAAGAGCTATCTAATTTCTTTCTGGAAAACTTATATTTTATCAGTGCAGGGGTGATTCTAGGCCTAGGCGAACTAGGGTAGCAAATTTTAGGGGGCACCCAAATTGAAAAGATTTCCAAACTACACAATATGAGTATAATATCAGATCCTCATTCCTCATTTCTTTAGCACTTTTTCTTCCTACGCTTTTCAAAAATACCTACAAAGTTGGTTGAGTAATAGTGAAGCATTGCAATGCACCAACCAAGTATTGCAAGTCACACACATACACAAATTATTATTACAGCAAAGGGCCACAGGAAGCTGATAATATTACTAAAGCAAGACAAAGGACTGATAGGAAGATATTGAACAAGTGAGTCACATAACCATCAGTTTATCAAAATACCTGGAAAATATATAACATGCATGGGGTCATGCACATGCTATATATCAGTGCAGAATATAATGTATAATTTTGCAGAATTGTTGTTGTTTTATGACAACAACAGGTGGTGCTTTAATTAAATGTATCTACTGTGATTCAAAGTATGGTGAAAATGTCTGAGGAAAAAAAGTGTCTAGGACTTAAGCGTGAAGTTTAAAAACTTGAAAAATTTAAAAAACAACAATAAGAAGTCACCTTCTTGGAATTCCTAGCCTAGGTGAGCCAAAGGTGAATCGAATCCTAGGGGGATGTCAGGATATGACTTTGCCAGGGCAGAGCACCAAAATGTCTGGCGTCAGTCTGGGTCAGCGGCCATCTTTCCATGACTGAGCATGCCTTTCATGGCATCCATTTTGTGAAGGTTCTCACTATGTGCTCTTCAAACTACAAATCCTAACCTACCCTTACCCCTACCAAAGGCCTTGCTGAAAAACGAAGATGAAAGCAGGATTTTCTGGATGTTTCAGGATGGTGCCTCTACATTACCTTGATTTGGCTATCCCAAAGCAAAGACCCCAGTTTGCAATATGAGTCCTGAGGAAACCAAGCTTAAGTCTAGTGTGCTGGCTAAGGGATCAAGCTTATGTGAATTAATATATCTGTTCCATGGTTTCAAGCATGGGAAAGAAACGGCCTGCTTCCCTTCACCTCAGTCACAATGTTTAGTTCCATTCTTATTAACAGTTCTTTTTGGAAAAATCACACCACGACTGACATTAATGTGAGTTTTCCCGTTGATTTCATGAGGCAGAAGTATCTTTTTCAGTGGGCTCTGATGCAACAGTCACTCTAATTCCAAGGCTGAAACAGAAGCCCTCAAGAAGGGAGAGACTTGGCTGACAGTGGGAAGAGGAGAAAGAGTTCAGAAAATTTAAAAGGAAACAGGTTGCACTCTTCCGATCAAGAATTAATTCTATTGGGTCCAGGCCAGGTTTTTTTTAAAAAAAAACTCCGGCTGGAGAATTGCAGCCTTAATCTGAAATAATTCAATAGCAAGGGTTCAAGAAAACTAAACAAAACCGTGCACTCTTTGCTTGATTTGTATGCACTTTAGTAATGAAAGCTTGATTTTATACTTGGGAGTTCTTCGAGATTTTGACTTGTCCTCTGAATTTAGGTAATGGCATTGCAGGGAAGAGGTGTCCATAACAGTATGTAGTGGTAGTTCAGTGACCATTCCACATTACAATGCCATTGTGAAAAGTGACTTGTGACCAATCCTTGCACTTATGACTGTCGTAGCATCCATGAGGTCATGTGATCAAAATTTGGGCATTTGGGTAATGTGGTTATCATTTGTGATCTTCCCAGTCAATGGGGGAAGCTGCATTCGCTTAGCAGCCATGGGATTCACTTAACAACTGATTGGCTTAATAACCATGGCCCAAAAAAAAAGGTTGTAAAATCAGGCATGACTCACTTAACAATTACCTTGCTTTGAAACAGAAATCCTATGTCCCTCCCCCCAACTGTGGTCATAAACCAAGGACTACCTTTAATGTACTGCTCTGGCTGTTCCTCAGCCACTGTGACCTAGCCATGTTAACACGCTCCCTTGAGTTACATCACATCTGAACTGCTGTAACATACTCTACCCTGGAAACTTCAG
The DNA here is from genome assembly GCA_033807585.1 of Hydrophis major. Classification (NCBI taxonomy): domain Eukaryota; kingdom Metazoa; phylum Chordata; class Lepidosauria; order Squamata; family Elapidae; genus Hydrophis; species Hydrophis major. The sequence continues at coordinate 151,742,839 of CM066328.1, read as the reverse complement.
TGAAAGCAAAGCCAGTGGCTTATCTGGGTCACATCAGTCTCCCTTTGAAAAACCATGCCCTTGACTGCAAACATTTTTTGATAATTCATGTTGTTCAGGTTTCAAAGCCTTAACACCAATTTGAGATCTGCCTTCTTATTCTGAACTATTCCCCTTCTTTAGAAAAGGCTGTTTGCAGAGGCCTATTTGACATTGGAGGAAATAATTTCTTCCCAACATTACTGTGGTCCTTTTAAAAAATATTAGAAGTTTTAAAGTGCTTTTGATAGATTTCATGGAAGTTTTATATTTTATGTTACAGTTCTTTGAACTCAGTAGTTATTTGAATTATTATTGAGAGCAAGTTTGGTCTAGTGGTCAAGGCACCAGCTAGAAAGCAAGAAGCCATGAGTTCAGATCCTGCTTTAGCCATGAAAGCCAGCTACATGATTCTGGGCCACACAATCTCTCTCTCAGTCCTATCCACGTCATATGGATATTGTGGGGAAAATATGAGGAGGAAGGAGCATTAGATATCCTCGCCACCTTGATTTATTTGTAAAATATGAATAAAGGTAGGATATACATAATCAAATAAATAGCGTCCAGACAATAATTATATAATTTCAGTAAATAAATATATGCAGGTAAAGGCCATCTTCTTGATGTTTGGAAGTTCAGGATACCAACTGAGTTCTTTCAAGATGAAAAGTGTTCATAGTGATATAATAATTTTGTGGACAATTTTCATTAATCTTAGGTGATATTCTATTTAAAGGTAAAGGTTTCCTCTGCCTGGTCAAATCTGACTCTAGGGGGTGGTGCTCATCTCTGTTTCTTGGCCAAGGGAGCCATTATTGTACAAAGATAATTTCTGGGACCATGTGGCCAGCATAGCTATATACCAAAGGTGCATGGAACGCTGTTATCTTCCCACCAAAGTGGTACCTATTTATCTACTTGCATTTGCATGCTCTTGAACTGCTAGGTGGGCAGGAGTTGAAGGAAGTAATGGAAGTTCACCCCAATGTGCAGCACTTGGGTCTTGAACCCAGGCTGTCAGCTTTCCAGCTGACAAGCTCAACATCTTTTAATCATGCCTCCTTTTGATATTGTGCTTACCAGGTGATAAATCAATATACATGGATAAAAGAGCCCTTAAACTTGGTACATATCAGGACGGGGGAAAACATTCTCTTTCACAATACAATCCTTTGAACAGCATGCTTGCTGTGTGAAAAAGTATACAGCATCCCTCCTTGAAGAATTTCACAACACCGCAGAGTTCTAGGGAAAAAGTATTTGTTCCTGTTTGGATTTTCTCATGTCTTTGCTACTCAGTGCTATCGGAGTCTCTTAAGTGCAAAAATAACACCAACGGTTGGTGCTTGCTTCACTTGTTTGTGAAGCAATCATCCAGCATTCAAGGTGCCAATGTGAAAATGAAATTGCCCTTTTAGAACCAGTAACTGATGGTGGCAACAGTAGCTGACAACCAAATGTGTCTTGTAATTAGTGATTGCTCTTTCCCTTCATTGTATAGGGATTTTAGCCCATTTCCTCATGAATTGCTTCAACTCAGTAACATGTGAGGGTTTTCTAGCAGAAATTGGGACCTGCCTATATCTGGGGCCGACTGGTCTGGAGCCTGAAGTGGCTCTTCCAGATTGTTATATTTCTTCTTCACCCATTGTTTGTGGCTTAGGTTTCATCATGCTACTTTCTCCAGTTTTACTAATGCAGCCACAAACACTGACTGTAGCTAAGGCAAGGGAAACCTACAGACTAGAGGTGGTATTCAGCAGGTTCTGACCAGTTCTGGAAAACCAGTGGCGGAAATTTGGAGTAGTTTGGAGAACCGGCAAATACCATCTCTGGTTGGCCCCGCCCCCATCTATTGTCTGCCTCCTGAGTCCCAGCTGATTGGCTGAGTCTTCTTTTGTTGCCCTGCACACAGGAGAACGGAGCTGGAAAGTAGGTTAGTGAGGTGGGGAGGGAATGGAGATTTTACAATGTTCTTCCCCTGCCATGCCCACTAAGCCACACCATGCCTACCAAGCCATGCCCACAGAACCGGTAGTTAAAAAATGTTGAATCCCACCACTACTGCAGACCACTGGATGTTGTTTTGGGGTCCTTTGGGGTCTTCTGGATGAGTTTATTCCTAAATTCTTAGAATGATTTTTATAGGACAATTATTGAGAAGCTTCACTGTTGTCTCAATTCATCTCCATCTTGAGTCTCTGAATCTCTGTGTGTGAGTATTTATGTACTTACATGTCTTTATATACAATCCAGTTCCTACGATTTTGGATAGTTTACCAATACAGTGTTAAAATATGAATAAATCAGCTATCAACTCCCAACTGCCCAAAACAGATATCAGCAATCCAAAGAGCAACCCATATAAAAATGACCACCCAGTAATTAAAAAAATCTTATAAATAATACCAATATCATTAAAATCAAACTCCCCTTTGATTAAAACAGTCTTTGTAGTTCTATCAAAAATCAATACTCAGAATTCCAGGCATAATTCCCGAAACAGTCACTCAAAATATTGGGGCTATCATGGAGAAGGGCTTTTTTGGGGTTTCTGTCCTCTTCATTTTTCCTTAAGGAAAAAAATGTATGCATTCCCACTCTACATACTTGGACCAGAGGCAGATCTCTTTAGGAAATGATGGTCTTTAGTATCCTGGATTAAAACTATATGGGCCTTATAAACTAAACCAGTGGAATAATTAATTAACCAGATAAATGTTATTACATCACAATATTTCATCCACTCACTGCTCGGCTGTCATATATTGTATTACCTGAAATGTCAGGGTCATTTTCAAAAGTAGTCCCTTTTCAAGTGAATCATAGAATCATTGGGCCAGAAGTGACCTCGGAGATCTTCTAGTCTGATCCCTGACCAAGCCAGGAGTTCGTGTACCATTCCAGGCAAATGGATATCCAAACTTTTCTTGAAAACCTCCAGCAATCGAGCACCAATAACTCTGGGAAACAAATTGTTCCATTGGATCTTTCTTTAATGAGCTTCTAGCCATTACTTCTTGTTCTCAGATGCTTTGGAGAATAAGTCAATTCTTTCATCACTATGATGAAGGAGCCCCTCAAATATTGGCAGACAGCTATCATGATTCCCCAATCTTTCTCGTTGTTAGGCTAAACATACCTAATTCCCTAAACCATTCATTGTGGGGTTTAGCCTTCAGATCTCTTATCATCTTTGTTACTCTTCTCTGCACTCTTTCTAGGTATCATCATTTAATTTGATTCTCTTGTTTATATTCTTGTTTTTCCTCTGTACGCAAGATAGCATTTCTATCAGGTTATTGAATACGGTCATCCCCATCTTCAAAAAAGGAGGCCCCAGCCTAGTTGAAAATTACAGACCAATCTCTTTATGCTGCATCACCTGTAAAGTCATGGAATCAATTATTAACCAATCCATTATCCTCCACTTAGAGACAAACAACCTACTCTCTAATAAACAATTTGGTTTCAGAAAAAAACTATCCTGTAACCTGCAACTCTTACACTGCAAAAACATATGGACTACACAACTCGATCAGGGCAAATCAATCGATGCAATTTACATAGACTTCTGTATAGCCTTTGATTCAATGGTACATGACAAACTACTCCTAAAACTAAAATCTTATGGTATCTCTGGACACCTGCACAACTGGATAGAAGCATTCCTGTCAAACAGACAACAAATGGTCAAAATTGGGAGCATCCTATCAAATTCTGTACCTGTCAATAGTGGTGTCCTCCAAGGCAGTGTTCTAGGACCAACTCTCTTCATACTCTACATAAATGACCCCTGTGATCATATTAAGAGTAACTGTGTTCTCTTTGCTGACGATGTAAAGCTGTTCAACACCACAGACAATGCTGCTACCCTTCAAAAAGACCTTGACTATGTATCAGAATGGTCAAACAAATGGCAACTTCAAATCTCAACAAATAAATGCTCTGTCTTACATATTGGCAAAAAAAAATCAGAAAATAAAATACAGGCTGAATAGTCAAGACCTTGTTGATGATCCAAACTCTGTCAAGGATCTTGGAGTACTCATCTATAATGATCTAAGTGCTAGAGCCCACTGTAACTACATAGCCAAAAAGGCATTAAGAGTTGTTAACCTAATCCTATGTAGCTTTTTCTCTGGTAATATCACACTACTAACTAGAGCATACAAAACATTTACTAGAGTGAAACTTGAATACAGCTCATTAGTCTGGAACCCACATTACGTATCTGATATTAATACAGTTGAGAAAGTCCAGAAATATTTCACAAGAAGAGTTACTTGTTGCAAAATACCTCATGCCACCAGACTTGAAATTCTAGACCTAGAAAACCTAGAACTACGCCACCTCCGGTCCGATCTAAGTGTAGTGTATAAAATCATACATTGCAATGTCCTCCCTGTCAATGAATACTTCAGCTTCAACCATAACAACACTAGAGCAAACAATAGATACAAACTCAAGGTTAATTGCACCAAACTTGATTGCAGGAAATACGACTTCAGCAACAGAGTGGTCAATGTCTGGAATACTCTACCTGACTCTGTGGTTTCTTGCCCAAACCTCAAAAACTTTAACCTTAGACTGACTACTATTGACCTCACCCCTTTCCTAAGAGGTCTGTAGGGGGTGTGCATAAGTGCACCAACGTGCCTACTGTCCCTGTCCTACTGTTTCTTTTATTTTTCTTATGTGTATCCATGTATTCATAGCTATGTTTTTACTTATATCTGTTATCTTGTATGCAATTTACAAACCAAATAAAATAAATACAATAAAATATAGCTTCCTGAAAGCAAGGCTGGATGACCACTAGAGTAGATGATAGACAAGAGTTAGAGTCTTTCCTGCCTTCTAACCATCCTTTAGATATTTGCAGCCCTCAATTACAAATTTCCGTAGTGCTGTATGAAACCTCAGTGACTTTTAGCAATGGTTATATGAAAATTGTACTTTCTTGTTGGGTGATATTTTTTTGGTAAAGTAACAGTATTGTTATATTGATATGGCAAAGACAGATCATTTTTCAACTGAAATTTTGATGTCTCCTAAGCTGATTGCCACCATTACACACACACATCCAAAATCAGAATAACTTAGAGCAGCTTCATTGGAATAATAATGCATTATTATGAGAACATTTAAGGTTGTGAAGATACGTGGATGTCTATTTTTAAACAGTTTTTAAAATAAGAAACAGATCTAGATATCCCTTTGTAAATAAAGAATTAGTTGGAGAATAGAAAGAGAAAAGAATTTTGATTGGGAAATTTTGATTTTGTAAATGAGTGGATCTTCCTTGGGCTACAATATTTATTTGTTTTCTAAACCGATATTTGGGACAAAATGGCATGCCTAGCTGCTTCCCAGTATTTGGTGGAACACATTACATCCCCATCAGTATTTCAAACTATCCAAGATTATTTTATTTTCCAATAATTATTCTCTGATAATTTCTTGCTATCCTAACTTTGCTCTGTTCCTGTTTTGCCCATTATAGGCCGTTTCTTTCCTTAAATGTTTTTTATTTTTATTTTTTATTTATTTATTTGATTTGTCAATCAAATCAGCTTACAAGATAATAGGTATAAGTATATACATAGTTATGAATACATGAAATGGGTACATATAAGAAAAATAAAAGAAACAATAGGACAGGGATGGTAGGCATATTGGTGCGCTTATGTACAGACCTCTTAGGAAAGGAGTGAGGTAAACAGTCTAAGGTTAAAGTTTTGGGGGTTTGGGGAAGAAACCACAGAGTCAGGTAGAGTATTTCAGACATTGACCACTCTGTTGCTGAAGTCGTATTTCCTGCAATCAAGTTTGATGCAGTTAACCTTGAGTTTGTATCTATTGTGTGCTCTTGTGTTGTTATGGTTGAAGCTGAAGTATTCATTGACAGATTGTTAATATAAGTGATAATGATGATGGTTGGAAACAAGCATGGAAGCATATTTGAATGTTTTAACATAAAACAATTACAGTTTACCACTTAAACAAGTGCCTTATAATGTGTTGTCTTTGCAGGTTGGGGATTCTGGAAGTTGAAGTTCAGCATATCTGGAGAGCACCATTGTGGGAAATACTGAACTTTCCCACTGTCAAAAACCTTCCCAGCATTTAAATCACTGCAGAGATTAAATGAATGCAGTCTAAGCCAGGAGCTGAAGACACTTCAACCATGCATTATTTTGTAGAGTATGGGGGCTTTGCAAAGTAATCCTTGCTTTGACAAAAGGGATTTTAAAAACACAAATCTGTTTTCCTCTTTAAATAATGGAGGGAATACACAAGGCTTGGCTATCAGGCTGTTTGGGCCAGGGTATCAGAAGATATGTACACTGGGTTTGGCAAACTATCTGAAGATTAATGAGCTCAAATTCTGGAGAAAAAAATAATGTACTACATGAGGGTGTTAGTAGTTCAGGCAGCAGAGACCAAATTTTATTTTATTTTTGTGAGAGAGGCCTAATTCAAAAGTGATTTCAATGGCTGATTCAATTGATGAAACTACCTTTTTTCTGCCACCAATGCCATTTTCCAAATAAAAACATTTGAAGGTTCTGATTCAGGTAGTTCTCATATAGTGACCATAATTAGGACCAGTAACTCAGTTGTTAAGTGAAGCAGTTACTAAGTGAAGCTCTGATTATGCTTATGATGTTATTTTAGCTTTCCTTTGTTTTACAGACCTGAAAAGACCAAAAATGTGAGGATTTGTTGCAAAGTTACTTTTGCATCAGCTAGTAATTGTTCATGGTCACTAAGCAGTTACTAAATGAAGACTACATGTATTTTTCTGGTAAGCAAAATCTTTACAGTATTCAAATGAAATTGGCATATTTTTCATTAACATATTTTCATTAACCTATTTATCCAATGCTGGAGTCTCAATCTGCATCAGAGGATTATTATTTGAGGTGTATAAGTAGCTTTTGATCCTTAAGATTTTACCTCAGGGTTAGAAGGGGCTATATCCTTAGTTTCAAATTCTATCTTAAAGGAATTCTGGCTTGACCTAGGAATGTTGTCAGAAAATCTTAAGCAGGAACGTCACGAACAGCAGATAAACTTTCTTGGAAGTCCACTATTAGCAATTTTGCTTTGCACTGTGAAATTATATGGAAACATTTGAAGCATTATTCTACATAGGCTGAACTTAGTAACTGTGAGGTAACATGCTCTCCATCATGTACAGGGCATGTGGTCCATGTATCCCCAAGCTATTACCTTCCAGGATCACCACTTCTAGATTTCCAAATTCACCAATAGTTTCAATGAGCCTTAGAACCACCTGCCAACCTGGGTGTTCCTCTTCTTCAATGAAACTTGGCTTCCCATGGTTCTCAACTCCAGATTGTAAGCAATTATGTCCATCTTTCCTATTCTTAAAAATAGGTAGTTTTTTCCTGCTTTTATCAACAGGATCCTAGGACAACAACATGGTGTAGGAGGAGAGGGAACATTTATGTTCTAACTATTCCTTTTCTGGGAGGCAGGGTGACAAAGAAGACCTGTTACAGGTTGTAGCCAAAGTAGAATTCAGCTTCTGGGAAGATCATATCTCATTCACTGGTCATCGTTATTTAGACACTGACCAATATTGTCCTGAAAATATTGGCCTTCAGCCTGTGCAGCAAGATGATTACCAAGCTATACTGAAGCACAGAATGGACACTATCACCCAGACATCCGAAGTTTTTCTACTAATGTGGTGCGAGCAAAGTGGTGCATTAATTCAGAAATGAAGACAGGGCCGAAGGAGGGTGACGACTTGAAAAATGCTGCCCTAAAATCCAGACAATCCCCCCCCCCCTTTCCTTGCTAAGAGCCTGCAACAGATGCATATGGGTTCTGTAGCAGAAAGTCACCATGGGAAGCATTTCTTGCATTGAAAATGGTCACCATGACCTATGTAGAGTATTTCATCTCAATGTTCTTCGGTTTGTAATTTAAAAAAGAAAAGAAAGCCTTGTTTTCCACAAGGGGTATTTCTGGTAAGAATATTGTGAAATGATGGCTGAGGGAGAGCAAAATTATGCTTGTTTTCAGTTAATCTTGGGATTTGCAAGGCCCTAGGCCATGTTCCCCTGAATTGTTTGCTCAAAACATTAGCCCTGTGGAATTTAATGGAGGTTGCACCTGCGCTGAAGTTCCCTGGCCCTTATCCGACCAATGGTTCCGCATTCATGCTTCCATTCAACAGTGCCTAAGCATGTTCAGCAATCAGGCTTGATCCCCTAAGCTAAAGATACTTTTTAACAAAGTTTTTTCCAACAATTCAGCATAACTGCAAGAAGCTGCTGCAGTTCTCAAACTTTTTTTTCTTTTGTTTTATTTACTTAAACTGTACACAAATGCAAAATACTCGGACAGCAAATGTAAGTGGATGTTGTTTGGTATTTAAATTACTATGGAACAGAACCTACAAAGAACTTTATTAAATAAACAATTCAGGGGGTTTCTTCTTCTTCAAAGGATGCACATCTTGGAATGTCTCCAACATAATGAGGGCATAGAGAAGATATCTATCCAAAGACAATGGAATCTATTTGGTACCCTGAAAAGAAATTGGCAGGCCTTAGTGCCAAGTGTTCCGTATAGTTGTGTGACTGTAGATACTGTGGCCTTGCCATCTGATAAAAATTATAATTAAAATGTTGGCCTCTTTGGTTCCAAACTTTTCAGTATAATATATTTTCATTGTATCCAGTATGTTTTGTTGGTATAAAAATAACCTTTCCCCCCACTCCCCAAAGGATAGTTTCTCCTGACTAAGTCATGCAACTACATCAGTGCAAACATGAAAACCAATCACTCGCTTTTAAAAAAAGAAGCAAAAGATTTAATTTCAAGTATAAAAAAAATATAAAAAGTACCGTCTCATTTCAGTCCAGTTTCATCCAGTTTGGGTTGACACTTTTAAATTGCATAGCTCATGCGGCACTTGTTTTTAAATCTAGAGAACAGTGAGCAAAAGGAAGTGCACCATCAAGTACCAACCAGTCAAGGCATTGAAATCTGCAAGTGCTATAGGAACGTGCATTCAAGCAGGTTGTGAGTGCTATAGTGTAGCATGGATTTCTGAGCTCTGCAGCCACCCTTGATATGGAAGTGTTTGGAAACCAAACTAAATGTAATACCCTCTACATGTGCATTCTCTCTCTCTTTCCCCTCCTCAGGATGTAGTAAACATTCTCAGTTTCAAACACTGTGTGCTACCCCTTTCCCCAAATATATCCATTATGTCATTGAGATTTCATTTATGGCTCATACATTTACTTGTGCTAACACTGGCTTCTCTTTCCTTTTGTCTTCTCCAGCTGTTCCCATTGTCATCTTACTGTTACTCTGAGCATGGAGCTTCAACTCCAGGTTTTGATGTTGCAAATCTTTTTGTGAATGTAGTACGGACCATGAGCAAAACTAGAACAGGGAGGGCCAAGTCCTTTTTTTTTTGTTTACAACATAACAGGGATAATTGTTCACATGGATGGCATGAGAGAACCTAGCTGTCCAATAAAGCATAAAATCATGCCGATCTACCATTCAGAAGAATACAGCTACCATTTCTGATATTAATCACATGGTACTGTTTCTCTCTCTCTTGCACACACAAACATGCATACATACATACATATAGTAAGAGAGAGACTGGTTTCATCAGTGTGTTCTCTCCTGGAAGTGCTATATGCATATCTTACACTTCCCATCAGGAAGAAGGACTTATCTTGCACAGAGCAGGTAATCTGCTGCTTTAATTTAGACCTTAGAAATGATGGTAGTTGGTTGCTTGTTTGGTTACTGAAATGCTTGTCTATGAGCATATAGGATTGTTTTCTTGTTTTGTTTTGTTTTTTTAAAAAAAACATTTCATTGTAAATATAGGGCTGGCTGAGAGAGAGAGAAAAAAATCTTACTGGTCTGTATGCATATATCACCAGCAGACCTTTAACTCCTTTACATAATGCCTTCTTCCAAACTGGATCACGCAGTGTGTGCGTTCATGTTGCTGTATGTGTATATATGAGTATGTGTATATATGTGTATGTACGTGTATACACACACACACACACACACCCATACACTTGTGTCTTTGGGTATATAGGTAGGATTAAGTAATTTGAAAGCATTAGTTTATATGTGGTAGCATACTTTTAGTGTCCAGGATGCATTGACTGCCACTGTCCTGACAACAGAGTGCAATTGATATATATTTATATGTATTTTCAGTGCTATTGCTGCCTTTGCCACTGTTGCCTCTGCAGTAAGGTTTAAACATCCATGCCCAGAAGGAAGAAAAAGAGCAGTAGCGTGTCCAGATCCATTCAGTAGGGGAATCTCCTCACTCCCCCCTCCCTCACCTTCCCTGCCCCCCCCACTCCTTTCTAGCATCCTTCTCCAGATCAGGCACAGCCACATTCTTCCACAATCATGTTGGGAACGTCCCTCTTCACGATGTTGTATTCATCATCAAAGTACAGCATAGATATTGTGCTAAGTTTGGTTGGAATGCAGCAAGAGTTCACGGTGCCTGGGTTCAGCCCTCGCATGCGGTACTGATTCACGACTGCTGTGTGAAAAGAGGAAGCTGAGCCGGGGACTCCAGCCAAATAGGCTGGGCAGCTCCCTTCACAGTAATTCCCATAGTAACCCGCTGGGGCTATGATCCAGTCAGTCCATCCGATGATCTTAAAGTCAATGTAAAACTCTTGCCTGCAGCATAAATTGGTCCGGCCATCGCATTCCAGACCTCTTTTCCGAATCCTGTGCTTGTTGTCAGCCAATCGGGCTTGCACCACTAAAAAAGGCCGGTGGGATTCATCCCCAGAATCCACGTAAATTGGCAGCACTGAATACTCTTCGCAGCCTTCACACTGAATGTCCAAACTCAATCTTCTCTCTCCTTTCTCAAACAGAGCTTGGATTGCTTCTGTCATAGGAAATGTGTGCCAACCACTTCTTTTGAGATCAACTTTCTTTTCAACCACATTCCACTTGTTGCTGGTGTCTGAGTCTTGGAAATACACTTTGACTCTTACTCTTCGCCGGCTGCCTTTCTCCAAAACGTATGGAAGCAGCTTCAAGTAAAGCCACAAACTGGCTTGAACCACAAACAGATTCTGATTCCCTTCATTAGAAATGAAGAAATAGAGGCGCATTCTAGAGGATGACAGGTCATCTGGAATATAACGGAGGGAGAGAGAGAGAGAAAAAAACCATTAAGTTGACACAAAGATGTTTGTGTTAGGTTTTTCTCAAGGGAAAAAGAAAGAAAATGAATCATGGATTGAAACAAATGCATAACATTATTAAGTGCCACAAATAATATATATCAATGGCTAAACTGAAAAGAGAGGGTAGGAATACACACCATCAGCTATAGATTGCAAAGTTGTTCAGTGGCTGAATCAGTACTAGAAAGCCATTATAAAGTATGTTCCCAGAGAGAAACTAATAAGGGTATATAAGGAGAAGGGGAGCCAGATCCTTAGAAATCAATGTATAAACAATTAAGTTCAGATAGATGGAAAATCATGAAAGGAAATCAGAGCACCTGGATAAGTGCTAATTAGTTTTTTTTTTTAAAGTGTTGGCCTAGCACAGGCACCCCTCCTGTATAATCTTCCCAGAAAGCACAAATTGTTAACAGTCAGGGAAGTTTTTTTTTCCAGAGAAAGGATTTGGTTACAATATAGATCCACTGTAAACTCACCCAGTAGCTCTATAATTCTTGGGAAATGCAAGAACTTTCTTGATTTGTCCACTTGACAAAGCAAATTCTTACTGGGATTGTAAAAGTGTCTGGTTTTGATTGTTTCACATTGCAAATAGAAGCATGTTCCTTTGTATAACAGAATATAAAAGTGTCAGAGAAACCCTTCTAGCACAACTATCTCACTGACATTTCAAAGGGCTGGGGTGAGGCAAGTTATTATTCAGTAATATGAGCCTTACCCACCAGTAGCTCAAAGGGGTACTATCCAGGCAAAGGTTTACTACCGGAGTAATAACTGAGATGACAGGACAGTTGCATTTGTCATAATCGTGCCCAAAGATATAGCTTGTCCTGCCATAAATTCTCTTTTGTGCCATTCTTAAAGGCACAGGATGCCTGTTTTATTTATTTACTTGGCATCTGGACACCTAAAAAGAACTAGTCATCTTCTACTCCTTACAGCTATTTTGTTTAACTAAAGGACAAACTTTAGACATTAACCACACACAATTTTTCTGGATATTAAGCAAGTTTTCATTGCAGCCAATGGATGACAGATCTACACTTAGTCATACTTAGAGTTGCTCTTGAAATCAAGTTAGTGAAACTAAATCAAGTCCCACCGATGTCAGTGGAATTAACTGTGTATCCAACATAATGCCATTGCTGTTTTCTTTTCATTGAGATAAAAGCAGGAAAGCAGATGCTATGAGAAACTGGTTGCTACTTTCTGGTTCATATTTATAATATGAACTTTAACTGGAACAAGCTGGCACTGAATCCCTTACCCAAACACCTCTGACCTAGAAATTACTATCCTAGGCACATTTATGTGAAACTCAGCAGGTCTACCTTTGAGCAAATATGCACAGGATCACACAGCTCCAGAGTTTATTCAATATTCTTCATTCTGCTTCAATTCATTCCAATCCAATCCCACATTGTTCAGTATGTTGAAAAGAAAAACCCTAGTGCTGACATTGTCAAGCCAAATTGCAAATCTTTATACTTTAGACCAAGTTCTTGCAATGCCACAGGATAATGCTTTATTAGTATGGGATGGATATATTTTCTTAGTTTATACTCTCCAGAAACATGATGAATAAAATATCATATAGTATATTGAATGTATATTTATCATAAAGCTGTACTCCCAACACATCCAAACGGCATCAAACCCTTAAAGGTAACAATAACATGCCATGATAAACAGGTAACAAATTATAATTCCCCTAGGGGAAGAAAACTAAATTTTAGTAGTTTTGTCCTTCTCTTATTTTACTCACCCTGGTAATGAATGCATTTACTTATCCATCTATCTTTTCCTGCCCTGTATGTATTATAATGGTTTTCAAACTTTTTGCCATAAAACAATTCTTTTTAGTGGCTTCTAAGGAACCCCTGAACTTTTGTTATGAATACAACATTGCTGCAATTAATTTAGAAGCACATGTCATATTCACACTCAGCTCATACATAGGACACTATTAGCCAGTGCTTATTGGGTGTGATCCAGCACATACTTAATATTCTTGTACATTTCTCTGGAAAGGAAATCTTGTTTGTCATCTTTTCATTGACAAGTACCTTAAGAACCTCTAGGGAATAGCATACTTGACAATGGTATTTACACTGGTAGTTTTGCTAGTTGGCAGCTGTAGGACACAGAAACGTTAATATAAAGTATCAGAGAAAGATAGGATAGACGGACATGAAGAAGAATAAAATCTCACTTGGATATGCAAGAAAGTAACTTCAGCAAATTAGAGCAGCTAAACTGGAGAGAAGGGATAGACATGGTGCTATTAAAATAGAAGGAGCAGCAGAATCATAGAGAAGCATAGAAGTAGACAAAAAGGTGGTCATGACACCAGAGAAAGAAATGCAAGATGATGAGCCAATATTGTTGTGGCATGGGAAATAAGAGGGGGAAATGGATTGAATGCTATCATATAAGCAATTCTTATGGGTGAGTTAATACAAATAGGTGAGATTACAGGGTAATAACTGATCATTTTTACTCATTCATAACTTAATACTCTGGTTTAACTAATACGCAAGTGGATGCCTATGGGATAGGAAGTAGAAAGTCTTACAGAATAAAGCATGCATACAAAATGATATGGATGGGATTACCAAAGGAGTATGTATGTTAGGAAAAGAAGTTAGAAGTCACTGAGTGGATGGATACATCTATAGCCAGAATACCCAGAAGACTCTGAGGCTGAAAAAGAGGGAGCAGAAGAAACTCAAGTGCTAGGCAGAATGGGGGTTTAGAAAGATAGAAAGATTACTGAGCAAAATAGGTCAATAAAATAGAGCAATAATTAATTTTACTGGTTGATAGCAGGCACAAAAGGAGAAGAATCTATGGCCAGGGAGGTGGGTGGGGCAGGGGGACGGAGTTTGAAGGATGAGAATGGATTCCTGGATGAAGAGGTTAGGAGGAAATATATTCTTTATGACACAAGATTTTTAAAAAGCAGGATATGGAACATTCAGTGGTATACCAAATGGAACCTATGCATAGCAGGAGAAATGGTGATTGGGTTCTGCATGGTAAAGAACTGTGCCATTAGGATGGCACAGGTTTCTGGCAGTAACACACATAAACCTATGGCCTGTGGGAGGGAAATATGACGAAGAGATCTGATCAGCAGAGCCTGGAGGATGGGTGGCAAATAGATGGGATTTTTGTAGCAGGCATGCGAACAGAAGGTTAAGCTACATGCCCCATACGTAGCCATTTAAATGGAGCAAGTACTGCAAATAAACAGAGGATCAAACTTGATCAATTTGACAGAAAGAAACGATGGAGAGGGCAGGGAATGGAGGGGCGTGGGACACATCGCTGCCAGAGGTAAATCAGAGCAGAGCAGGAGTTACAAAGGTGTGACAGGAATGGAGCCCACATGGAAAACGAATGAAGACGGGTGGGGCAGTAGCCGGAAACGGAGAGGTTAAGGGGGAGCGCAAAGCAGAAGGATGGGCATGTTGCATGGATGGGCCGAGCCAGGACTGCACCGGTGTGGGGAAAACGCAGAGGATGGGCCAGTGGAAGGGAAGAAGAGAGTCCCCGCAAGGGAGAAGCAGCAGCAGAAAGCAGGCGGGGGGAAAAGACCGGCGGCCTCCAGAGGGAAGCGGTGGGATTGCAGGAGACCGGGAAGTGGCTCGCCGGGGGGCAAGTCGTTCCGTGGCGGAAGCGACGGATGCTCGGAGCCAAGGTGGACAGGGTGCGGGTGGGTGGGTGCGGGGTGCACGGGCGCCCACCCACCTGTCTCGGCGAAGCTGATGATCTCGGAGACCTGCTGGTGAGCCGCGGACCCCCCATTCGCCTGCCCGTCCAGGTTGGGGATCTCGACGCGCCCGTCCTCGCGCAACTTGCCGGCGTGCAGCTTGCGCAGCGCCGTGACCATTGCCGCCTTGGGCACGGCGTGGGTGATGTTGGGCCGGTCGCGCATCTGGAGGCGGTTCAGAATGTGCCTCTTGATGGCCTCCAAGAAATCGCCGTCCACTTCGCCGGGCTCTTCAGGTGGTCGGCGGAAGCCGCACGAGGTGCAAGTGCCCAGGGGTGCTGCCCCGGGAGGCGTCGGCGAAGCTCCGGCGCTCAGCATCAGCCAGCACGCCTCCGCCAGCAGAAGCAGAAGCGAGGCGGTCAGGGGCCCCTTCCGATCCGCCCCGTCCATGCCGATCACCGGGCAGTTCCGCTCGGAGGTTGAGATGTGAGCCTGGGAGCCGGCCGGTTCGGACGCGCTGAGCTCAGGGCGATCGGTGGAGCGACGGACAAGCCCCACCAGAAGAGGGCCAAGCGGAGCGAAGAAGGCGCGATCCGGGTGAGAACGGCGTCCGAATCGGCTGGGGCACAAAAGGCCAGTCGGAGGAGCTCCGGCGGAGAGGTTGCGAGGCGGAGAAGAAGAAGGACCGATCGGGAAAGCCGCTTTCCCCAGGGCAGTCGGAGTCCCCCCGCGGCCTCACTCGGTCACTTGCCAGCGGGTAGCTCCAAAGCAGCCAACTCCTCTGTCATGATGTCAGTGGTTTGCCTTCAGGCAGGCAGCGTCCAGCCAAAAGCAGGCAGGAGGTGGAGAGAGAGCGCTCTTTTTTAGCCAAGAGTCGTCGGGGGGCCAAAGGGGAGGGGGAAGACGGGGTGGCGTGGAGGATCCACGAGGCAGATTTGAGAGTCAATCCAATTTATAGCGACAGGCTAGGGGACACTCCAATCAACGATGCCTTCCTATCTTTCGCCACACGAGGAGGCGGTCGGCTGTGGGGGAAGCTCGCCAAATCTAATCCACCCAAGCCGGTCCCTTGATACGCTCTGCAGCTGTCCTCTTCGGCGCGGTGGGCGCGCTCGCCGGTCTGCGCCTTGAGGTCGCTCCTCTCTGACAAAGCCGGTTAACCTGAAAGCAGAGAAGCGGAGGCAAATGGGGAGAGGGGATGGTGAAAAAAAATCCGGTCGGTTGCAAAAGAAAAAAAACCCTTTAGCAGCTGCTCCTTTCTCCCTGACGGATTTCTCTTCTGGATCGAATTGGGGCTACAATCCAGCCGATGGGTCCCTTTCCTGAGAGTCCCGCGAGTAATTCACCTTTCCAAGTTAAAAAAAAAAAAAAACCAGAAAAAAGAAAGGCGGTTGGAAACAAACGATATCAAAGAAAGCCGCGGGAAGAAGAAGGAAAAAGCTCCCGAAGTAACTTGAAGAAATCTAGCCAGTGAGTCCTGCTTGAAGCTGCTAGCTCACTCGAGGCTCTCCTTCGCCTCAAGCAATCCCGTCCCGGTTCGTATTTGGCACCAGGACTTCTTATGAGTAAGCAGTCTGCGAACGCTGCCTCCCTCTGCCAGTTGATCTTTGCTTGTGCCTCGTATTTTAATTTCTCTCTCAAGCTCGCTTCCGCTCCTGAACCTGACGGTTCCGCCCCCGCTCTCCAAGCAAAAGGTCTCGGTTGGAAAAACGCTTCTCTTCTTCTCTCCCCCTCCCCCCTCCCGCCCGCCTGCCTGTCCGCTTCTCCCTTCCCCCTCCCCTTCCTTCCTTCACCTGCCAAATCGCAGCGTTGAGCCACTTTTCTTTCGAAAACGTTTGTACGGATTGCAGTAAGTTCCTGATGCGGAAATAATCTCTCTGCTCGTTTCTTCAACGAACCCCTATCCCTAATTTCCTTCCTGACACGCGCGCGCGCGCGCGGGCGCACACACACACACACACACAAGTGTAGCAAAAGTTAGCAGTTAAAGATGTCCCTTGCCAGTCTACGAGTAATAACTGTTGGTTTGCAACTCGATAACTTGCCAGCCTGTTGGGAGGACAGTTGCAGATGAGAGTTTGTGCAAGGGACAGCCTTAAGACAAAGTGCCTATAGAGATTCTCGATCATCCAGGTCATGGTTGTCCCAAAGGTGGACTTTCTTGTCCCCCTTGAAAACGTTTCACTTCGAATTCAGCAAAACCTTTTCAAAGGGCAGGCGGGGGGGGGGGGAACCCCAAGAAAGTCCAGTCGCCTTTTGAAAAGCACCTTTGGGTTAGGCAAAGTGCACAGCTTCCAGGTTTTGCCTACCAAGTAGAGATAACCGAGCAGTAGCAAATGCTGGGTTGTTGTGGGAATTAAATAAATAAACCAGACAAAGTGTGACTGTTGCATCAAAGAGACAAGATAGGAAACAACTGTATCTATCTCCAGTATGGTCCACAAGCGCAACATACCTTACTTGAGAGAAACAGCATACTAAAAGAAATGTTAACATGAGACAGCAAATGGGCTTCCATTGAGTAAAAGCAGGAGTTCAGCTAGGCTCCTGGAGACCCCATATGTACACATGTAATTGACCTTGGTATGGAAGAGGTTTCCTCTCGCCCTCTACAACATACAGATTGTTTTAAACTTTTCAACACGGGTTACAGTAGTTCATCATCTCTTCTCTGAGAATAAACAAGGTCCAGCTTGTTTAATTTTTAAGATCAGCCAATATTGGCTGGTGCTATCCAGAAACGTACTTAGCTCAGCGCTTTCTTGGGGGTTACCTGGGGCTAGTGAAGCCTCCTAATTAGCCCGATTCATTTCTCCTTCAGTAAAAAAAAAATTCTGTTTCCCTTAGATTGGAGTCAAGATTGGAACCTAGGGCAGATTTAACCCAAAGTATGAAGGGCATGCAACAGTTTTGGGAAGTGCTCTACAACGAAGTACAGAAAGCAGGACCAAAGATTTGTATGCGCTCTGCCTGAAGGTAAAGGTGCAAAGATGTTGGTAGGCATCTTTATACAGGTGATCAGCTTCTCTAAAGAAGGGCCAGAGCTATCGAGGCCTTGTACTTTTGAGCCTTACGGGGTCAAAGGGCTTTGAAACAGAGGCGTTCACGTGTCACCTCTGTCACCCGTGCCCACAAACATTTAGGACAGGGTGCACGTAACGCGCGGCAAGGAGAATCAAAGCCGGGCAGCTTGCCAGAGGACCATTGCCCCTCTGCGGCCACATCAAACACGGGGGTCGTACAGGGAGGAAAGGCTGACTGGGAAGTTACAGCTAAGAGATGGGCAGAGGAAGGGAGAGAAAGATAAAAGGCAAAAGGGGCTGGCTGGTGCCCTGCGCGCCTTCCCGCTTGTTGATATTCCGGGGACATGCTCGGCTTGGTCGCGGCCGCCTCTGGCGGGCTTCTCATCGGGGAAATCCCTGGCTTTCCTTAAGGCCTGGCTTCGAGCACCTCCCTGCCATCCAGCGCCCGTCCTTTTTCATCCGCTCTCGCCGAGGGGAGAAAGGGAAAGGAGGGGTTAGGCCGCTTGTCCCCCACCCCCACCCCGACGTGGGGGTGCGTGGGGACTGGGGGGGTGGCCTTGATTCAGCCGCTCTGGCTCGCGGGCGCGGCTTTTTTTAATAGGCAGCCGCAGGCTCCGAAGGCGGCGAAGAAGGGGAGAGGGGGGCGAGAGAGAATAGAGCTTGCACCTGGCACTGCCAGTGGGAATCTTGCCCTTATCCCGGGCAACAGAGAGCAAAGAAACCAAATAAAAGCCACCCAGCGCACGAAGACAGCACACAGAGAAAAACGCACACGCAACCACGCCGTTAAGAGCCAAACACACACCAAGCGAGCGCTTTGCAACAGTGGGAACAGAGCGCGAGGGAAGGTTGAGGCAACGTGGCATCCTTATACCCTTAAGCCCCCACACACACTCCGCCTCCCCCCCCTCCGAGAACTCACGGCCCTATAATACTCTGAGAATCAGGGCTCCAAACCGTTCCCGCCCTCGCCCCCAGAGTTAGGCCTCGGCTCTGGGGCCCTTGAGAGCGGAGACCAGCGGCCTCCGGGGCGCCCGAGAGGGGGGGGCTGGCGGCAAATCTGTCAACGTCTTTCCAAACACGCGCACGGCTCTCAGTGTTTCATACATTCGAATCAAACATGCGTTTTCTCCAGGGAGAGCAGGGTGGCTTGACTCTTCTCGGGTCTGAGCTTCTTGAGATTTCTGTCCGCCAGTACCTCTGGGGGCAACCTGACTCGGAAATCGGATCCTCAGGGGCTTTTTCCTTTAGGTCCCGGATCTCAGCCGGAACTTGGCAGTGCGAAGTGGCTCCCTGCCAAGAAGTTGAGACCGAATGCCAGATTTGCTAACGGATAGCTCCGTTTCACTCGATGGGTGATTGTCTCCTATGGGGCAACCGAAGTGTTTCCTGTGGGGCAATCGAAGTCTATGAGTCGAAGAGTTTGAGAAGGCTTTGGGAGTCCCGCTTTGGGAATTCTGTTGATTCGGATTAACACAATCTGTGGGGCCCACGCGCGCCACTCTTCAACCCCCTTTCCCTCCCCTGAGCCCTCGGCGCTGCTTTTCAATGGCTGCCGCGGAACACAGCGGGATTCAAAGGGGGCGCGGGAAAAGCACCGCCGGCAGAACAGAGGCTTTGCTTCGCCGCTGCCGAGGATGCCGGCGGCAGGTTCATTGAAGGCTTTTTTTTTTGCCTTGGCAGGAGAACCGCTTGGCCACCCGCTCCAGGCGGGGTAGAACCAGCCTTTTCCCCCATCCACCCCCTTTGGGGACAAGGCCATGCGAAGGGGGCGAGTCTGTTACGAAGTAGGCGAAAGAAGAGCCGTCGCCGTCAGGCGCCTCCCTGGTCCTCTCTCCGGCAGGCCTGAGACGATCCAGGGAACTTTGGGCAAATGGCGCCGCCTGTCGCTTATTGCTGGAAAGGGGCCAGCTGCCCACTGAAAAGGTTCGCCCGCTTCTCTACTCGCGCGATCTTCGGAGGAGGTGTTATGGCAGACAAAATGGATTGCTTCCGTTGTTTGTATACTTGCTTGGCCTTGGTAAGGCCTTAGGGCAGATTGTTGCCGAATTTTCTTGAGGTGCTAATAATTAATCCATTGATAATCAACGATTTGGAAGCGCTAGCTTCGCCTGCCTCTTTCACCTCCCCTGCCTTAATATCGGAATAACTTTGCAACTGTAGGGGGATCCTGCAGGTGTGTTGAAAGGTGAACGCAGGAATGTTTTCAAGATTAAAGACCCCAGTTTGAAATTTAAACTGGGTGCTTCCCCACTTTTTTTTGTGTCTTGAGCTGTTTTCTGCAGAATCACTGCCAGTTTCCAGTTGGCAGCACAGAGGAATCGAATAGTTTGTCTTCCTCTCTGTTTGCTAAAGAGCTTTGTGGGCACTTTGTTAAGAAATGCTATTGCATGAAGTAATTAGGTCAAGTGCAGAGACTATCAAGTGTAAATCCTAATGAATTGCCCATCTCATACCAAGATTTCTATGATGACAAGTATCACCTTAAGGTGATCTACTTTCTGCAGCTCTTAGACAAGTGGCTGTCATATCACCCCACAAACTTGTTCACACATCATTAACCCAAAATTTGGTTTTATGTTATAAAGTTGTTTACACATCATTAAACCACAGTTTAGCATTATTTTATAAAAGCAGAGGCCAAGAATAAATAAAAGCAAATGCAGAATATAATGATATTTCCTACCTATATTAAGATTGCAATCTATATACTCGTAGTAGAAAATAACCCCACCAAATACAACGGGAATTACTTTTGCATAAATAAGAATGGGAGAACCATAGTGTCATGGATTTCATGTAGTCTGACTTTATTTCAACTTTTTCTGAAATTCATTGCATTGTATGAGTGCCTCCTATATATATACTAGGCCATCCATTTCCCTATAAGTCTTAGTTTCAGAGATATTTCCTTACCTAAATAGAGAAACAAAATTACCAAGGATGGGTAAAAAAGAAGTGGAAGCAGAAGCTGGATTCCCCATTGAATTTCATTGTGGGAATCTGGCAAGGAACATTGGAAATCTTCCCTTCCCTTTCCTTCTGCTGCTGCTGCTGCTGCTGCTGGGTGCTAGTAGGTGGGTGTCAGGCCCAAACCCAAACCCAATACAGACAATTCAGTTGAGACCTCGCCTTTATTTTGCTGCACGTAATAGCCAGAGTCTTGCCAAACTAAATAGTAATAGTACTTAGACTTATATACAACTTCACAGAGCTTTACAGCCCTCTCTAAGTGGTTTACAGTCAGCATATTGCCCCCAACAATCTAGGTCCTCATTTTACTGACCTCAGAAGGATGGAAGGCTTGAGGTGGTGAGGGTCAAACTCCTGACAATCAGCAGAATTAGTCTGCAATTATGCATTGTAACCATTGCACTGCCACAGTTCCTGGTTATGAAGCTATAACCTAACCTGCTAAATATATCCTGAAAGTTTCTGTGATGTGGTTACCATAAATCTCTTCCCCCTTTCCCCCTCCAGCTGAAGACTACACAGTCTCTTAATCCAGGCCTCTCTCTGACAAGATTCATTGTCTCCTCCCTCCCTTTTGGCTCTGTATTGCCAAAAGTCCTATCCATTAATTCCACAGGTGCATATTCCATCATGGTGGGGGGGGGGGGGGAGGGAGGGATTGCAAGACTGGCTGGGAAACTGTCAGGGAAAACAAGATCAGCACTGAAACAGCCACAACTTGCCCAAATTTCATTTATTCAGGGGTCATGAGTTTGATTTGACACACATTTAATAAGTTAGTTCATTTGGTAGACGTTGATTCAAAAATTGCTCCTTTATGAGGCACCATTTCCCCCTGTTACAGATCATGACGTTGTGAGCTGCCTAGAGTCACTGAAAGTGAATGGGCGGCCATATAAATTCTCCAAATAAAATAAAAAATAAAATACATGACATCTATATTTTAGTAGTATATAGATATATGCACACACATGCACATACATATATCCACAGCAAACCACTGAGCATGTGTCTTTCAAAATTAGAAGAGTCATATTTGATATAGCAAATCCTGGGGCATTGTGATAGCAGAAAAGAAATTTCTGAGCACCATGAACATTTCCACGTTGAAAATGATTAATGCTTTCTTTAAAATATCTTTACATAGGAATTAGAACTGGTACACTTTCAAGGCTGTGATTCCAAGTAACAAACTCTTCACCCAAATTCTGAATCTTTTACCTTTCTGAATATATTGTACCCTGCCCAGAGTTGGCTGGAGCGGCCTACATTTGTTGCAGCTTAATTCTGACAAAATATTATTTGGCTTGTGTTGTTCATTACATACATTTAAACATGCATTTAACATACATATATACATATATACATATATATATATATTTAGTATCAGGTGTTAATTAATTCTTACTACATAAGAGCAATTGAGCTTATCACCGAAAATTCAAATGTGCTGATATCTCATGCATAAAATAAAATAAGATTTCTTTATTTAAATCTGACAACTTCTTTTCCTATAATTGCAACATCAGATGCACCTGATTTGTCAGGAACATACGGGGGAAGGTGAGTCTTTTGTAACTCTATTATATATTGGTATATCCAAAACTTTAACACTTACGCTGCAGGTTCTAATATCATTCAATATGATTTCATTTTCCAGTCTAGTTGAGGACTTGCGATCTTTTTCATATTTTTTCCTGACACCCCATTTACAATTATTAACAGCCTCTGCAGCTCCACATTTATAATTTCATTTGCAGCTCATAGCAAGTACAAAAGTTGGCAGTTTATGCCAACATGAATATCCAAATAAATCAATGTCAGAAACTTTCTACACATTGATAAAAAATGGACATGTGATCAAGTGCACTCATAAAGGTGTAGATACTGCTCTAATGTCAATAATTTAATTATTACTAGGAACTATTATTTTTTAACCTGGTGCAATATTTAAATCTATCTAGAGTATTAAAAATATTGGAAGCATAGCTTTAAACCTTCAATTAGATAAAACCTAAAATTATATAAAACAAAATAGCTTAAAATTTGAGCGTAATCTAGAGCTTTAAAACTGAATCAGATTGAAATAGTCACATAATTTGTATTAAAACACTATCTAAGCCATGTGTGTCAAACTTGGTGTCACATTGCCTTAACGTGATGTATTGTGAATTTTTTTTCTTTCATGGGGTGGGCGTGGCCTGTGTGTGATGCATCTGGCCTATGGGCCACCAGTTTGACACCCCTAATCTAAGCCATCAAAAAGACATTGTAGGAGAAGGAGTGGCAGTTCTAACTGGTAGAGTTAGAGTCAAAAGAGGAGTCAGCCTAGAATCTCTACATTGCCACAAGCAGACTAAATCCAATCCCTCTTGAATCCCTTAATCCTTATTTATTGCCAAAATAATGCCGGTAGTTGTCTAGATTCCTGTGCATAGGCATGAGCAATAAATCAATTTAATTTGAACTTAACATGTGGACCTGCTTTCATGCCTGACTAATATGATGTTAGCCCACCCCAGAGTATTTCTAAGGTGAGATATTGCCACAGAGAACAACATTCTTTTATAGATGAAATCTGTTTTTTCCTTGTGGAAGGAGTGTCTGCTGATAATACATAAAGAGATGAATGCTTTGTAGAAGAAAGTATTCCTTCAGTTAATTGGATTCCAAACCAGTTAGAACTGAAGCACCTTTAATTATGCTCAATAGCAAATATATAAATCATCTTTCTAAGAAATGAGTAAAGAATTGCAGTCAGAACTTTTCCAACCCGCAGTTTTAAAATACATCACTGAAAGGGGTTGGCCATTAGGAAATTTAAATGATTTCTCACTTCTGTAGGCAGTCCTGTATTTACTTTCATTTCTCTTTGTTTTCCTTTAAATACCTGGGGTTCATATGCATCATCATATTTATTAATCAGTCTTTCAAAGAGAGTATGGGAGGGGATAAAATGGCAAATTTATTATTTATCAATGGATTTTTTTTGCATTTATTAGGGACAAGTGCCTTTGATGTGGTGAAGTAGGGTTTTCTGAAAAAACTTTATTACATAAGTCTCAAGGTTCCTGAGGTAAGGCAACAATTTTCAAACTTAGTTCATCAGAGTGAAACATGAATTCTTACTGTTTCATGAAACTATTCAGCTTTGCTCTGTTTCCTAATTGTAACTCTACTCTGCTTTACCAATTGGGGAGAAAAAGCCTGAAAATTACTTATAACCATACTGTGAGAGAATTATATGTGGATTGCAAAAGACAGGATGATCTAAAAGTAAGATTTTCTTTATCTCTCTGCTGTCATCTCCTAGTTATCCGGATTTTTGTTGCCCATATTTAGTAGCCTTCACCTCCAATATTAGATATGATAATTAGTGAAGAAATGTACTTTATAGTAGTGTTATAGGAACGTCTACACTGAAGTGGCAATTATTTTGTTCCCAGCCTATGGGCTGAAGCAGTATTGCCAGGGACTTCAGTTGATTCTTAAATCTGTATTGCTGGAACACTTATGCTCCAATTAATCAGCCAGGGAAAAGTTGAGAAGAAATAAAAGATTTCTAGAGCATAAATAAATAAAGACTGGGGGGAAAGGCTAACTTACATATAGTAATTATATAAATTAGACAGTCTACAGTTGATATTATGCACATAATGAACTGATGAAAGAAAGAAATATGATTTACATATTGATAAAATCTTATTGTCTAAGAGCATGCAGTTTATATCTTCCTTTATACAGAAGTAGAACATGAGATAATAGAATTGGAAGAGGCCTTGGAGGTCTTCTAGTCTAATCTACAGTGGCAAACCTTTTCAGCACTGAGTGTTGAATGGGAGCATATGTGCACACCCCGGAAACTGGAAGAGCAGCTCCCTGGCGCACTGCACGGGAGCACCAGAAACCAGAAGCTCAGCTTCCTGCCGCGCACATGCGTGATGGCTACCTAGTATTCCAGTTTCTAACGTGCATGCGTGAAGACCAGCTGGCCAGGGAGCTGCTCTTCCGGTTTCCGGCACTCCCAAGCATGCAAAGACCAGCTAGCCGGTGTGCATGCGCATACTGGAACCCAGAAGCACAACAGGTGATGGCTGGCATGTCTGGAGAGATGGCTCTGCGTGTCACTTCCAGCACCCGTGTCATCACGGTTCGCCATCACGGCCCTATGCCATTGGTGGTCGAGTCAAGGCCATCATATATTTTTGTTTTTATATATTTTCTAGTTTAAGTGCACCAAATAAAATAAATGAATTGGAATAAAAATGGGTATAATTCTTGTCCCAAATTTGCTAGAGTTTTTGAATAAAGTGGCTAACTGTACAGATGAGAACTGATATTGCCTTTTGTTTACTCTTAAGAACAACTTTAAAAAACGAATATGACTTTTCTATGCCTTTTGTAAAATATCACATTTGAGTGTAACAGTTGATCAACAAGACAAAGTTATATAACATAATTAATATGTATTAATTGTATTTATAATTTATAATTGTTTTTATAATAAAGTTTTAATAGAATCTGTTTATTGTAGTTTTATGGATTTGATTAACAGAGTTTATTAATATAGTTCTATACATCTAGAATACACTTACATTAAAGTGGTGATTAGAATTGCATATTAATTGAAACTTCAGAGATAAATATCTTACAAAGAAAAAGTTTATCAAAATAATAACATTTAATGCATATCAGCGTGTGATGCAGTTATGATAGTCATAATTGGAAAATAGCATTTAAGGGATTAATTTATCTGCAGTTTAGCTTTACTAACTATAGATGTTTAATTATGTCTTTTATCAATATGGAAGTCTCACACACGATTACAAATGATCAAACAATTTTAGGATTAAGAAGGTAAAAAGATGCAAGCTTCTGAGTTAAACAGACCTCTTTTATCAGGCAAAATGGCAAACAAGGGAGAGAGAAATAATTTCTGATATGGAGCTTTCATTTAATTTTAAAATCCAATATGGAAACAAGTTAGAGAATTGCAAATTAGCCTTTCTCAAGAGTAAAAAATATTTCTAGCATGCAAAACAAAACAAACAAACAAGATTCTAAATCCTAGATTTAAGGGCTCGATTACCAAGGAACTGCTTCTTAACATTAATATTTTTGAATTTTATAGCGTAGCAACCTGAGATATTTCCAGCCCAGATTGACCCACTTTGATATATTAAACTGTGAAAATGCCCTTTAAAAAGCTGCTTTCTGGCCTCTTTTCCCTTAGGGACGACTCTACCTCTTGCATATGCACAAAAACTGAACTATTAGCAGGACAAATGCTTCACACTCTTGGTGTTTCCTCTCTCCCCAACACCCTTTCACTTTCCTAGGTTGCTCATTGTGCTATACTAATCTGAGAAAGGATGGATGCGTTCTCTCTCTCTCTCTCTCTTTTCACACATACAGTCTCAAGCTGCTTAATGTTTAGTTTATTCAGGGTCATGCTTGCCTGATTCATTAAATGCATTCTAGGGAGACAAAAAAGATATTAAATGGAAATAGGGAAGGATCAGATTTGTGACAGATGGGTAGATGTATTTGTATTTAATTTGGGAAGCAGGCTAAAAAAGAAAGTACAAGTGTATTGCTGCAAAGAATGATAATCAGAATAATCTGACTGGGGGCAGTGAACAATCAGTGACCGGAAAGGTTTTCTCTCCTTTAGCAAAGGTGATTAATATTTCAACAGGAAATGTTCTTTTATTCTTTCACTGGAATACAACTGTTAGAAGACAACATCTTCCCTGAGCAAGAATGTTATTTTAGAAGATGAAATTTGCCATCTCTCCCTTTAAAATCTTTTTCATTTGATTCCCTTGGATTGTTGACAAATGAATCATATTTCCTTGTCACAATAAGCTGTCTTTGATTTAAACCATGGTCTGGAGGGTTCACATTTCATTGTGAAATATACACTGTAGTCTCCAACCACAATGGCTAGGTTCACAGCATCCTAAACCAAAGCCAAATAATGGGTGTCTTAGCATAATGGGTGAAACTCATAAACAAGTAGATTAGAGATACATTATATATTATACATTCCCCAAAAGCAGGAGGATAATGATCATTCTGAGCTCAGGAAGCTAAACAAAATAAGGAGGTCTTCTAGCCCAGGCCTCTGCTCAAGCAAGCTATACCATTTCAGACATGTGGCTGTCCAGTCTTCTTAAATACCTCCAGTGATGAAGCACCTACAACTTCTTATGGCAAGCTGTTCTACTAGTTAATTGTCCTCACTATTAGGAAGTTTTTTCCTTAATTCCAGGTTGCTTCACTTCTTGATTAGTTTCCATCCATGGTTTCTTGTCTTGCCCTCTGATGCCTTGGAAAATAGGTTGACCCCCTCTTCTTTGTAGCAGCCCCTCAAATACTGGGGGCATTTTCAGGACATTTTGGGACATTTTCCAGGCAAAAACTGCCTGAAAAATGGCCTAAAAACAGGCTCAAAAACAGGCCCAAAAATGGGCAGGAGCAGGGCCAGACAGTGGTGGGATTTGCTCCAACTGGCTGAATCTTACCTCTTCCTTTGAGCCAAGTGGCTGGGAGGCAGGGCTGGATATGATGAGTGACATCACCCACCCAGTCACATGACCAACCGGCCAAACCTACCCAGCCAGAGAACCAGTTGTTAAAAAATTTGCAGCCCACCACTGTCTTGTAGGTCCAACCCCCTCCCTGCCAAATAGGGAACCTTACACCATTTCTGACAGATGGCATTCCTCATACATGAAGACATGTAATCTAAAACCTAAAATGTGGCAAAATGGAGTTAGTCCATGTCTTGGAAGGCACAAATTTTGGAAAAAGACCCTCTAGAAAATTAAACTGATTAAAATCTGCTAACAGCTGAAATAAGTAAGAAAGGGATTTGGCACCTATGGTACATCAAATGTTTCTGTAACAAAATATGCTAGGTTTCCTTCCAGATGCTTGCTAGGTGTGGTTGTGGTTGATGAATGTCAGCGTGAAAGGAAAAGTAATTGGGGCATGAAAATTTAAATAACTATTCCACCCGTGGGATCTACAAGCAAAAAAGAGTTATTATAGGAGTACCAGACACATCTAAACCAAGAGATGCTTTATTTCTTCAACAAATTCTCAGTTGAAGCAAGAGAATTTTATAGCCCTTTATGTCCTAGAGCAGGGCTGTCAAACTCGCAGCCCACATCCCAGATGCATCACACACTGGCCACGCCCATGTCCAGTTTAGTGAAGGGGGGAAAGTCATGATACGTCACGTGATGACGCCATGATGATGTGAGTTTGACACCCCTGTCTTAGAGAGTCAGGAGAGGCCCAGGAAGATATTCTAAGGTGCACTCATAGTAGCCCGCTTCACAAACCAAATGGACCATTCTTGATCTTAGCCTTGGTAGCTACAACTACACCCAGCCTAAAAAAAAAAAACTACACAAAGCACCAAGAGAGCTCTACCTTCCTATTATAAATATAGCATCTAAATACAGCTTATTCCAAGCTTGCTAACTTTTGCAAGCTTAGAATAAAAATGTGGCTAATGAGGCAGGCAGGCAGCTGTCTATTGTAGACAACCAGCTGTATTGTCACAACACGCTGGTTCATGAACTAGGCACCCATATTTTACCCTAATATGTTATGTGAACCTTGTGAGGTAAAATACTGGTATTCCTCGACTTACGAACACAATTCATCCCAATGTTTCTATTGCTAAGTGAGTCATTTGTTACTTTTGCCCCATTTTATGATATTTCTTGCCACAGTTGTTGAGTGAATCATTGCAGATGTTAAGCTAGTAACATGGTTGCTAAGTGAATCTGAGTTCCCCATTGACTTTGCTTGTCACAAAAGGTGATCACATGTCCCAGGGACACTGCAACTGTCGTAAATATGGGTCAATTGCCAAGTGTGTGGATTTTGACCACATAACCATGGGGAGGCTGCAACAATTGTAAGTGTTAATGACGATCATAAGTCACTTTTTTCAGTGCTGTTGTAACTTTGAACAGTCACAAAATGAACTGTTGTAAGTTGAGGATTACCTGTATTATGCAGGCCTTAAGCCTGAGTGGTGTATGATCAGATTCACTCCACCATTTGTTAAGGATAGGAACAGATGTTGCTGTCCACCCACTCTCAACCCATTACAAACACACACACACAGACAGTGTTTTCTATCTGAAGCCCTTCCAAGTGGCTAGAGTTTATCAGCTTTCATTCCAGTCTAATGATAGAATAGAATAACTGAGTTGGAAGGGAGGTTTTCTAGTCCAACCCCCAGCTTAGGCAGGAAACCCTATACCCATGATGGTGAACATATGGCACACGTGCCAGAGGTGACACACAGAGGCATGCGAGCCGTTGCCCCAGCTTACAACCCCATGCATGTGCGCGGTTCCCACCAGCCAGCTGGTCTTCAGGCCTCTGCCATGTATGGGTGAGGGCATGTGGGGCTCATGCAGGGGTATGCATGCGCATGCACAGGGGGCAGGGCATGTGTGTGGGGTATATGCATACATGCGTAGGGGTCAGGGCGCATGTACAGGGTCGGGGCACATGCATGGGAGACGAATGCACATTGCATTTTGGGGATGCGCAGGCTTTGGGCACATAGTGGTGAAAAGGTTAGCCATTACTGCCCTATACCATTTCAGACAAATGGTTATCCAATCTCTTCGTAAAAACTTCCAGTGTTGGAGCATTCACAACCTCTGGAGGCAAATTGTACCACGGATTAATTGTCAGGAAGTTTTTCCTTAGATCTAAGTTGCTTCTCTCCTTGGTTAGTTTCTACCCATTGTTTCTTGTCCTGCCCTTAGGTGCTTTGGAGAATAGTTTTGGCTCCCTCTTCTTTGTGGCAGCCCCTGAGATATCAGAATACTGCTATCATATATGTAATGATATTATAGCTCCAATTGGTGTAGTGCAATACCCTTCCTCTCTCTTCCAGCCTGTTCAGCCATTTTAGTTTAGACTGTTGGGTTGATGTGTTCTCAGCTGGTCAGCAGCTTCTTTTCTCCCCCTCCCCTTTATCCAGTTCAAGGGTAGGCAATTAATTTTCCCAAGGGGCCAGATGAAAACCTGGGAATGTTGTGGAAGGCCAAACTAATAGGATTGTGAAGATGTGTAGGAAAACACACCCATAAATTGGGGAAAAAAATAGCAGTTGCCTTCAAAATAAAAGCAAAGCAGTTGTATTGCGTGCAGGGCATATGCTTGTTTATATCCGATCTCTAATGTTTGACCTCATTGCAGGCCAAACATGGACACCCATAGGACTAGATATGGCCTGGGACCGTAAAATGTTCAGTTCTGTTCTAGTTGATTCAACAATATCCCACAAGGATCATTACGATTTGAAAGAAAAATTCTGTAAGATGATGTATCATTGATACACCAAACAAGTTATCCAGAATGTGTAAAGATATTTCAAATGAATGTTGGAAATATAAATGTAAAGAAGGGACCTTTTACCATTTGTGGTGGACATGTGATAAAGCAAAGAAATATTGGAGTAGGATTTATACTCTTATAGAAAATTCTCAAAGTGAATATAAAGATAGAACCAGAAACTTTTCTTTGGGGTTTAATGGAAAAAGACTTCAGGAAAAAAAAATCAGAACTTTGATGTTATATATATTGATGGCAGCAAGACTACTTTATGCACAAAAAAATGGAAGGATATTTTGATTCCCACAATGGATGAATGGCTGCAAAAGTTGATGGAGGTAGCAGAGATGGCTAATTTGCCTTCTTTGATCAAAGAAAAAAACATAAGTACTTTTGTTACTACTTGGAAACCACTTTTGGACTTTGTGCTTGAGGCAGAAAAAATGAAACTTTGATTTGGGTCTTACTGATTGGATAGATTTGTTGTTATAGAAATGACTAGTTTATACTTTCATGGAAAAGTAAAAAGTTGAGGTGTGATGTTCTGTATTCTACTGTTCTGTACTGTAATTAGCATTCTTGTAGATAACTATTCTGATTGGCTAGGATGTGCGGCTAGGCGATTGGCCCAGCGAGCCGCAATGATTGGCCTGAATTGAATCCCCCGCAATTGGAGGAAACCAATCGCGGGAGATTCAAAGCAGTGTCATTGGCGCGGCGCGGCCGGAGAATCCAATATAAGCCGCCACATTCCTAAGCCAAGCAAGCCAATCTGGAAACTAAATAAAGAGCTGTAACGAGTTACTGCCTCCCGAGTTTCCTTCCAACCGGCGACATAACACTGGCGACGAGGGTGGGATCACACAACTGATACCCACTGAGCACGTGGCGCCGAGAAAAGCGAGATCATTGAGATGGCCAGCATCACACCACCCGCACCCTTTAACCAAGCTACAGAGGACTGGGAATCATACATTGATCGGTTCCTGATGTTCCTAGAAAGTAGCAACCTCAAGGAGGCAAATGGGCAGAAAAAAGGGGCTGTTTTCCTGACACACTGCAGGCCCGCAGTGTTTAAAATGGCGAAAGCCCTCATGAAACCTGAGGACGTGAAAGAGATGGACTGGGCCGACCTCAAACTGCTGCTACGAAGCCACTATGCTTCCGCCATGCCCACCCTCATCAGGCGGCACGACTTCTACTGGCGGGACCAGAAACCGGGTGAGAGCATCAGTGACTTCGTAGCAGACCTGCGAAATCTGGGAGGCATGTGCGGCTTCACGGAAATGGACGAGGCGTTGCACAATCGCGTCATCCTCGGGCTCAGGCACCCGGTCCTACAAAACCGATTGATGGCAAAGGGCAACATCTCCCTCGCTGACACCCTTGCCGAGGCCACCACAGCCAAGGTGACCCGAAAATCAGTGGCCCGAATGCGGAAACCGGATGCCAGAGACCAAGCCACAATCTCCGAAGCGACCCCGACCGAAACGCACCCAGAGGAAAGCCGCCGAGCGACCACCACCACCCACCACGGCGACCTCGACTCCACCTCTGACACCACAGATGAAGAGGAGGACATCCATCGGCTCCAAGCAGATCGAGACCGGCGCGAACGGCGAAGCCATAAGGCAAGACTCCAATGCTCTGGATGCGGAGGCGACCATCCCCAATCGGAGTGCCGGTTCTTTGACGCGATCTGCCAGCAATGCGATAAGAGAGGTCACATCACCCGAGTCTACCGCCTCAAGAAAGCTTACAGTCCCCGACGATGCTACAACAGCGGCCGGAGATGGGACGGCACCCCCCCCCCAGAACAAGGGACCGGCAACCTGAGAGGCTTTGGAACCAGGACGAATGAGGCCGACGGAACGGCGAGAACCAGCTGAGAGAGGAGACCCACCAGACGGTCATCATCGGCCATTCATCAAGCACGGACGCCCAAAAGGTATACATGGAAGTGGGCATCGAGGGCAGGCCATGCAAGATGGAGGTGGACTCCGGGTCCTACCTCTCCATGGTTGCATGGCGGGAAATCAAGCGCCTGGTGCCTGCCATCAACAAGAGACATTTGGAAAGCCAAAAGTTAATCCTAAAAGACAACCAGGGGAACCGCATCCCCGTAGTCAGAGCAGGACACTTCGAGGTCACCTTCAAGGGGCACACAGCAAAGCTTCCCCTGACCGTTGTGGACAGAGATCGACCCAGCCTTCTGGGACTGCAGTGGTTCGCACCGCTTGGGATCGAAGTGACGGGCATCGACCACATCGCAGAGGCAGACTGGGAAGAGCAGCTCACAAAGGACTTCCAGGAAGTGTTCGACGGCTCCTTAGGCAAGTACCAAGGGCCCCCTATTTCAGCCTAGACCCCGGGATTCCCCCAATCCCTTTAAAACCACGGCGAGTACCTTTCGCACTCAGACCCAAGATCGATGAGCAGATAGACAAGCTCATCAAAAGGGAGTCCTAGAGCCAACTGATCACACCCGGTGGGAGACCCCAATAGTCACCCCCGTCAAGCCCAATGGGTCGGTGAGAATTTGCGGGGACTATAAGACCACCCTAAATTGTGCCTTACAGCAAAGCGCTTACCCCGTCCCAGTAGTACAGCATCTCCTGCACTCACTGGGGGGGGAGGCAAGGTTTTTGCAAAGCTCAACCTGGTGCAGGCCTACCAACAGCTACCAGTCGACGCGGAAACCACGGAAGCACAGACTATAGTAACCCACCGGGGGGCGTTTCGCTGCGAGAGACTCCAGTTTGGAGTCAGCGTGGCCCCAGGAATTTTCCAGAGTCTTATGGAGAGGCTACTGCAAGGGATCAAGGGGATGGTTCCATATTTCGACAATGTACTGGTGTCAGCAACCAATCAAAAAACAACTGGAGGGTCGTCTAAAGGAGGTACTACAAAAATTCAAAGACACAGGGCTCAAAATTAAAAAAGAAAAATGCCAATTGCACACCAAGAGGGTCGAATTCCTAGGGTACCTCTTAGACCGGCATGGAATTCACCCAACCGAAAAAAAGATCAGAGCGATCAAGGAGGCACCGAGGCCGAGAAATAAAACTGAACTGCAGGCATTTCTAGGACTGCTTAATTTCTATAATGTTTTCCTGCCCCAGAAGGCGACCGCGGCGGAACCACTGCATAGACAAAGCGGCCGCCTGGAACTGGGGGAAACGTGAGGAAGCCGCGTTCAACAAAACCAAGGACCTGCTCACTTTGGATGCTGTCCTCATCCAATACAATGAGACCCTACCCCTAGCAGTCACTTGCGACGCATCACCATTCGGCGTCGGAGCCGTCCTCAGCCACACTCTACCCGACCGAAAAGAAGTGTCCATCGCCTTCTTCTCAAGGACCCTCTCCAAGTCAGAAAGAAACAACAGTCAGCTGGACAAAGAGGCCCTGGCAATCGTCGCTGCAGTGAAGAGTTTCCACGAGTACCTCTACGGCAGGACTTTTACCATCTTCACCAATCACAAGCCGCTGCTGGGATTCTATCTCCAAGAATGACAAGGTGGTCCGAATTCCTTGCCGCCTATAACTACCGGCTATCACACTGACCCGGTAAGACAATCACCCACGCAGACACCCTGAGCTGCACGCCGTTGCCTGACCTGGACACCGACCCAGCACCCACAATGTCCACCCTCAGCATACTCTCCCCGATCTACCCATAACCGCGTCAGACATTGCCCGCGAAACCAATAAAGACAAACGTCTGGCACGGGTTTTACATTGGGTAGAGAAAGGGTGGCCGGAAAAGGAAGACGACGAGAGATTCAGGACATTTTGGAACCGGCAAACCGAACTGTCATCACAAAAAGGTTGTTTGCTATGGGGGGTTAGGGTTGTCATCCCAGAAAAATTACAAGAAAAAGTTTTAAAATTATTACATGAGGGGCACCCGGGAATTGTCAGGACAAAAGCCTTGGCCAGGAGTTACGCCTGGTGGCCAGGGATGGACAGACAAATCAAGGCTTGGGTGGCAGCATGCAAACCATGCCAAGAAACCAGACCATGCCCTCCCTCCACACCAACCTGGGAATGAGAAACCCCCAGGGGACCATGGTCCAGGTTGCACATAGATTTTGCCGGACCCACAAAGGGACACACCTTCCTCATCACGGTAGATGCTTACTCCAACTGGCTGGAGGTAAGCAACATGAGAACTTCCACCACGGAGGCCATCACCAAAGAACTCAACAGACTATTCGCAACCCACGGCCTCCCAGATGTCATTGTATCAGACAACAGGCCCCAATTTACATCGCTGGAATTTGAAAAATTCCTAGCGGAACGGGGAATACAGCATGTGCTGACAACGCCGGCACATCCGGTGGTGAATGGGAAGGTGGAACGAATGCTCCAATTTACAAAAAAAACAATCCAAAAAATTGAAACCGGGGAAATCCAAGAGAAAATTAATAAAATGCTACTTATACAACACATAACCCCAAACACAACAACCAACAAAAGCCCGGCAGAACTATTGATGGGGAGAAACTAAGGTCCCCACTCGACAGACTACACCCCACATGCAACCCAGAAAACCCCCCCGACTCATCTAGCAAACACCGAACATTTACACCGGGCGACGCAGTATACACCAAAAACCTCACCGAGGACCCACTCTGGGTACCAGCAACCATAACCCAAGTGACAGGTCCCTGCTCGTACCGGCTACAGACGACCGACGGACGAGCATGGAAAAGACACATTGATCAATTAAGATCGAGAACCTACATGGGAAATACAACCGACACACAAACACACACGGAGAAAGAAACCACAGGGGAAAGGGGAAACCCTAATACCAACCAAGAGGGGAGGGAAAATCCGGAAAATCAAAATAACTACCCCCCACAAGAAAGAAACCAACAATCCAGCTCGAAGCCTCACCCGGAAAGAGCAACCAAGCAAGTTCAACCAGCCCGGAAAGACCAGGCAGGAACAGCAGAGCCAGCAGCTCAACCAACCCAAGTAGACTGGGAGGGAGCTGCGGCAGAAAGCCCGGCCTGCCCTTCCAGGCAGTTCCATCAATGAGGCAAGGAGCGACACAGGAACCAACCAAACCGTTCGAAGACCAGGCACCAACTAACCTGCGCAGGTCCAGTAGACAAGTACGGAGCCCCGTCTACTTAAGGGACTACGTCACGTAGGACTATACCAAGAGGGGAGGGGTGTTCTGTACTGTAATTAGCATTCTTGTAGGTAACTATTCTGATTGGCTAGGACGCGCGGCTAGGTGATTGGCCGAGCGAGCCGCACTGATTGGCCCTAATTGAATCCCCTGCAATTGGAGGAAACCGATCGCGGGAGATTCAAAGCGGTGTCATTGGCCGCAGCTTGGCCAGAGAATCCAATATAAGCCGCCGCATTCCCAAGCCAAGCAAGTCGATCTGGAAACTAAATAAAGAGCTGAAACGAGTCACTGCCTCCCGAGTTTCCTTCCAACCGGCGACATAACATCTACTGCACCAGAGGAAGTTGAAAGTCAATGCCTTTTTTTCTCCGTTTCCCTTCTTTTCTATACTTCTCCCTTCCCCTTTCCCTTCCTTATTTTTCCTTCTATTTGCTTTTGTATTTTATATTACCAGCTAATAAAAAACTGTAAACTTGAAACAAGGACCATAAAGTCTACTAAAAGGTCCTGGCCACTATGTTTCTTTCTTCTTCCAGTACACCTCCATTCCACTCTTATATCTCCCAATGGTCAATCTTTGGCTTCCTATCCAGGTTGAAGCTTTCCTTTCCTTTCCCTTTCCATTGTTGTTGTTGCTGAAATCTTTTACATTGCAAGGTAGGCAGGTTGGAACAAAGTTACAAAGTTTCATACTGTTTGTTTGCTTTTATCAACCTGAACCACCAGTTCTTCCTTGCCAACTTTCCATGGACCAACAAAGGAGCAAGCTGGATTATTAGCACTGAAGCACTGATGATAAGGTGTGGTGAAGAGGCTTCTACATTATAGTCAAAGTAGACAACATGGTAAGTAAACACTGAATATGTTTTATTTAACTGTTGTTTAGCCAAAAAATTACTATTAATACTTACTGGGTTCAGTACTACACTGAACCATAAACCTTAGTAGCTAGTACCATAACATATGGTTATAAACTACCATAGCTGGTACCATATAAAATGCTAAATTAGTGCAATGTGTATGCTTTCAGGGTCTGTTACTGTTCCATAATGAAATTGTTCTGTTAGAAGTATCAAATTTGTGTAAAAAACTCTTTAATTGGTTTCTGAGAATATTAACAAATATCTTGAAAATATTCTGGGCCATTCACTTTTCTCATTTTAGCCTACATTCAATGTTGTAATAGCAAAAGGAAGCAGAAATCCTTCCTTGATGCCTAGATGAGATATAAATTAAAATATATTTCCTCTTATACATAAAATTTAATCATTTTTCATTTTCAAAGTGTCTTGAAAAGGCACTTGGTGAAAACCATCATAAAATATTTTGATTTTTCTTCCTCAAACTAAGTTGAATTACGTTGGAAAAGAAAGTAAACTCTCAGGTTACAGTGCTTGTTCATCTAATTAAAGATAACATCTGAACCATGTCATAGTTAACCTGTTTTATTGTGAAGTAGCAAAAAGTTTGTTTTGCTAGAAGATATAGCCATTGTATTACTCTCCTCAAAATTAAGGCAACTACAGTGAGAATGTCACTGGTTTGATTTTGGTACATGGCTTTCATCTATCATTCTTAGTTTGAAACTCATAATCTTAACTCAATTCCCTTTTTGCATTTCCTCTATCCAGATTAGCTTGGAGCAAGTTTCTCAAACACCACCCATTACTGACATTCCACCGTTACTAAGTCATGGAAGAATGTTTATTAATGAAATATCTTGAAACATCTTTTCCTCAGTGTTTCAAACATGATTTATTCATCCAATATTCCACTGATGAGAGATTAATTGGTGTGCAGAATAAATTCAAACTTTAATTACAGATGGCATATTATTCCGTTTGTCATGTATTCCTCAGCACCTAAGGTACCATACGGGCCACACCCTTTTAGCTGCCCTTTTTGGTTCAAAGAGGAGTTTTAAAATAGAAGCCGGTAGATCTTCTGTTTCTCCCATTTATCATACACCTTTTCTGATCAATACTGGATGTGCTAATTAAATATTATGTGCATGAGCAAACATTGGCTGAGGAAATCAGATAAATGTAAAGTGGTTATCCTATTTTCTTTCAAGTTCTGATTCTAGGATTCTTTGTTAGTAATACTTTAATTGCTCCTGCCTCAGGAGATGCAACCATCAGTGGCAATTTTGAGAAAATCTTGATGACACAATCACAATCACACAATCATGCAAATTCCACTATTATGTATTTGTATCCTTATGATATTGTATAATAATGACACTAATTTCCTTCCACTCACTTGGCAGCTGCCAATACCCACCATCTTGACTATGGCATTCATCTTCAAAAGAGGAGAACCTACAATTCCCCAAGAGATGCAAACTGTAGTTTCTAAAGTATCCTTTACTAGTTTAGAGGAACTTCCCCAATCATCACATCCAGAGATGAAGGGTGTTGGGAATTGTAGTTCTAGTGTAGAGACCTCAGGTTCTCCAATTCTGGTGTAGATATTTGATTTGCTAACAGTTCTACCAAGATTATGATTTCTGGTTTTAACACACACAAAAAGAGGTAGAATAGTTCTTTACTACTGTAAAGATTTTACAAGTACAATTCTTTTAAAAAGTTATTTCACATCATCTTTCTCTAATTCTTATGTACAGTACTTCATTATTTCTGCTACTTTTTTGCTGTCCCATTATTAATTATAGTTTGCACCTTATATTTACAACTGGGCACATCTCAAAACCATAGATATATATGATATTGTTATGATCAACCAGTTATTTGGATTGTTTCCACAACCAAATTATTGCCTATAATCTTCTAGGACTTTATTCAATAATTATTAGTTAAAACCTATAGAGGTTAGTCCAGTGCATTATGATATTTTCAACAAGAAGCAAAGAATGTCTTTTCATAGGCATTTTATGGGCAGCTGAATTTAATGAGCTCTTAACATTATCACGTCTTTCATTATTGTACATAGTTCTTTTATTGCTTTATATAAATATATTGCAGTTAATTTACATTGCTTTATCTTATTAGCTTGACACTTTTTGATCCTATGTTATGTTTATATTAATTTTACTATATATCTATAATATGTATGAATGTCATTTGGAGGGTTGTAAAATATTCCTTATTTTATACAGTGGCTTAAAATAAATAAACAAGTAAGTAACTGAGCAGATTAATTATCTATTCTATCTCCATTATCTTGTACGATTTAAAACTCAATTCCATTTTCTCCCAAAAATCTCAGAGAATTTAGGGGTATAAGATCGTCCTTATTTTTCCTGACAATGTATCCTTGTCAGTATTGATCCTGGTCAAGACTTTCCACATGCAACAAAGAAAGCAAAAGAAGAATTTTACTTAAGTTTGCGTTGGTGCTAGTAATTCTTCTGAGCTAACACAGTGTATATAGCTTCTGTCTACCTGTCCATCCATCCATCCATCCATCCATCCATCCAAATATAAAATCCTATTACAACTTGATATAGACATATATAGACATAGTCCCTTCTTCTACCTTGCAAAAGTTGATTTTTATTTTCCCTTATGGTGAAAATCATGGGACTGATTTTTGGAAGGCAGCTGCTCAAAGCAAGATCAGATATGCTTTGCTAAAATAAACTTGCTAAAATACTTAGAGTAAAACTAAATAAATGTACCGCAGATCTTTACTTAGCAATGCTGTTCCAGCCTGCAGAGATTGCGGCAAAATATCAACAATTAATTAAGCTGAAATACTAGGAAACTCTTGTTTATCTTGGCTAAATGACAACCAAAGAAACCTAATTTAAATGTTCTACAAACAGATTTACCAGCACATAAGATATCATTTATAGCATGTATAACAAACTGTTGCATTCTCAGTTCTGTCTCATATTGATAGGAAAATTCAGCCATGTAAATAAGGAGAACATAATGTAATTGATCACTACTGGTCTGCAGTTATCCAATTCAGAGTCATCTCTGTCATGTGGCTAAAGCATCTGATAAATAGCATATCATTATTATAATTAACTTATCTCATGGCACATATTCAGAGCCTTAATAATTAATTTGGACTGCCTTAAATTAGGTACAGAATAATGTTTCCCAATAGATATTGCTTGGATCATCCATGTAGCTTGTGGCAGTCACCTCCTCAAATATTGCTAATCAGATTGATCATTTTGGAATTTCCTCAGACATGGGCAAAAACACATCTTTTGTATCCTATAATGCAACAATTTTGAGCAACTTCTTAATATCTGTGTTTCATTAGAATAGGATGTAACCCTAGGGTAGAATAAGATGTAAGTCTAGTGGCAGTGCTTTGTTGCTTATGTTTTATGACTTAATGATGTATGAGCTCAACAATTTCGTATTGAACAAGTCATGATTAACACTGTATCGAAGCAAAATATTAGAAAGAATTAAAAGAAAAGCACACTGACCAGGCACCCTCAACCTGATCCCTTCCAGGTGTATTGGAAACTAAAAATCTGAATTCCTGCCAAAGAGGAAGCAGATTTTTCTTTTGAGATGCATTCATTGCTTGCTTATAGAAGATTTTTGAAATTAGGCCAGCATCAGAACTCTCAATCCACAGATTGCCCGCCCTTGGGATAAATAATGGAATATATACTTACATGTATCCAATCATACTTGGCCAATAAATAATTCTATTCTGTTCTGTTCTGATCTACTCCTACTCCTACCCCTACCCCATTCTACTCTACTCTACTCGACTGTACTCTACTATATGTATTTACTTAACTGGTAATTTCTTGTAGGATATATACTACGACTACTCTCTTTCCCTTTGCTCTTATAATTGCACTTGTTCTAAGCAATGAACTGATTCCAGCCAGTTTTACCAATGGTGAGATAAACTGGAAGTTATAATTCAGCAACATCTGGAGGACCACAAGTTGTCCACTCTTGGGCTAAAGAATTCAAGGACACGGTAAGGAGTATTTTGAACCAAAGAAATACAAGAAAATTGCTAAAGGAGCCAATCTTGGACTGGACTCATTACAGACTCGGCAAATGACATCTACATTTTAATTGTCACATTTTAAAAAGAATCCATTTTTAAATCAAATGTTACTTTTTAAAAATTATTTTCCCGGTGACCCGCTATTTTGGATGCACCAGTCCCTAAGATTTATTATGCAAGTCCCCTAAAGCAGAGGCACCCAACTTCCATAGTCTTGGAAGTATGTCCAGATTTTTCATGGCATCATCAGGGCTCCCTTCTAGAATATATTTTGGGAAAAGCTTTCAAGAGTTTTAGAGATGAATCGCGTGTCTTATGTATTTGCAAACATTAAAACATCAGTAAGGAATATCTTTATTTTGCTATTTTGCTATTATTTTGTTATTCGACATTATATTTATAAAGGGTTTTTTAGGATTGATTTGATATGATTATACGATTTGTTATAGAGTAAACTGGTTTAAAGTATTGTTAGCTCATAAAGCATGAATGATTAAAAAGATTGTCAAAAACTTTTTTTTTTTAGTGATATTAGGATATATAAGTTTGGATTGACAATATGAGTTGTTATGTAACATAATTGTAATTGAGACTACAGAATGAATGCACAAAAATGATGAACCAACTGACACACTGGATGTACATATCAGAGTTGATGTTTTTATGTCTTGTTTGTTTGTAGAAAATTAATAAAATCTTTTTCAAAAAAAAAACACATCAGTTTTATTCCTAAAACCCTCTTGAACCTGACCCCCACTGAAAAAATGACTAAAATCAGGATGTCACTGAATGGCTGATGGGGCTACATTTGGATTTCATTTTGCTTTCACCCCTGCCTTCACATATGGATGTATAGAAAGCAGTTTGGATTTACTGTCAGATCTCTGGAGTATAGGTTAAGGTTAAGCACAGATCACCATGGATTTATACTTCTTCACTTTGTTTACAAGAGAAGCAAAAACTTATTCCCTTCATGAGAAAATATATATTTATTTATCAAATGTCTATTCCATTGCAATTCAAAGAGTCACAGCAGTACAATAAAATCAGCATCCATTCTGAAAAACTGGAGCAACATACAATAACAATACATTCAAACGGCAGCAGCAACCTTTTTAAACAGTTAAAAACAACTCCAGAAGCGCTGATGACAATGTTACTGACTTGCAGATCTGCCTTTTCAAGCCCTTTTAAGAACTCTTCCCTGGATATGGTCCAGTTGTGTGATTCATTTTTTTTTTACTACCGGTTCTGTGAGCATGGCTTGGTGGGCGTGACACAGGAAGGATACTGTAAAACCCCCATTCCCTCCCCACCCCACTAACCTGCTTTCCAGCTCTGTTCTCCGGTGCAGGGCAACAAAAGAGGACCCAACCGATCAGCTGGGATTAGGGAGGCAGAGAATAGATGGGGCAGGGACAGTCAGGGGTGATATTTGCTGGTTCTCTGAACTACTCAAAATTTCCATTACTGATTCTCCAGAACTGGTCAGAACCTGCTGAAAACCACCTCTGATATAGTCATACTTAAAAACTATCTTCCATCCTTAAATCTTCCTTTTCTGGGAACATTGTAAAAAACACACACACCAGATGCATTTGCTCATCTAAGCAAATGCTATCTTCTCTAGACTCCTGTTCATAATCTTAGAATTCTGGTTAAAAACAAAAAACAAAATTTCACAAATACAAAATTAGAGGTCTATTTCAATTTTCCACAGGGGGGCACTGGTGGAAATAAAATCTCTGCTCCTGGTTGCTAATCCTAAACTATTGACTTTTCACGTGCATTCTTTACCTTACCTTTTACACTTTGCCTCTGAATTGGCAGAAAGGTGAGGAGACACATGACATCCTGAAGAAGTTTCAGCCCAGCTCTACATGGCCGAAGGCAGGAGATCACAAGTATTTTAACCCAAAGCTTCTGGAGGATGCCAGGCTGTCGACTTATACATAGAAGTTCATTCATCATTATGG
Source organism: Hydrophis major (assembly GCA_033807585.1). Taxonomy (NCBI): domain Eukaryota; kingdom Metazoa; phylum Chordata; class Lepidosauria; order Squamata; family Elapidae; genus Hydrophis; species Hydrophis major. The sequence continues at coordinate 151,700,402 of CM066328.1, read as the reverse complement.
CTGAATTTATATCTATTTAAGAGTCATTCCAGTATATCATATGAAAGAATGAACATAAATAATTTATTTTCCCTTTTGCACTGGCTTTCAAAGCCAGGGTGGTGGTTGTCTGTTGTGAATAGGGTAGTAGAATATTGCATCAGTATTAATTCTATGGCTACATGCAGGCTTTGTTATGTTTAGAGAAGACCTACTGTTTAATTTTAATGGGCCTCTTCTAAGTATAATTAAATACAGATTATACTGACAGCATTTGCCAAGTATTTTTTCAGAAAACATAAGAAAAAAGCACATGGAAGGATTAAAAATATCTTTAAAATGAAATCAATACAGTAAATAAACAATACATGATTTGAATTGCACATGATGCCAAATGATTTAACACTAACCATACACACATTAGCATATATGTAATATGTACTGATATTGCATAAATGTAATACACATACAAATTCTTCATAACTAGCAAACACTAACACACTCCTAGTCAGCCACTATTGTAACCAAACTTTCATCTAAACTAAGGTATAATCAGCATAATATTGAGAGTGTTTTGCATGATTGTTTTGTTCCTTTTTTAGATGTTTCTTGATGCAATAGGCATTTTCCTTCTTTCCTATTTCAATCCCAGTTTGGAATTCAAAATCAAATATTTAATCTTGTCCCTTTGGGAGGTATTTATCCATAGAAAAGCAAGGGGGTGGAAAGATCTACAGTTAATACTATAGATGCAGATTTAGAAATAATATTAACTTTAAGAAGAAACATTTTTTAAAAGGAGGCTTATTTTGCCCCTTGAAAAGAAACTGTAAGATCACATGGGAATTATGTGAACTGCAAAGAAAGAAAGAAAACATTGACATCACAATACACAGTACTGAGTGAAAAAAGGATTGTTCCATAAACAATATACATTAGTTCCAGAGAAATAGCTAATGCATCCCATAAACTTCTGTATGTTCATTGGACTACAACTCTAAATGTGATTGATCATGGCAATTCTAGCTAGAGGTGATGGAAATTTGAGTCAACATGATCCAAAGGGTTGATGGCTTCTTATTCTTATCCAGGATAGTTACTGTTATTTGCTTATCTGTTGGGGATTTAGGACACATTTTTAGTAGCTCTCAAGGAATCGTGCATATGGGTTTCAGGCACAGAGTTGCTTACAAAAAGAGCAGCTTGTCTTATAAACCTTTATGATACAGATTAATCATGGATACAGGCAAACATTCCTATTTCAAAGTGCCTCAAAATTAACTAGACACACAAAATGTATACTATCAGTTCATTCTTAGGAACCATTAGGAAATCTCTTTAGTCCCATATTACTAATCAGTTACTTATTTATTGCAGCAGCTTGTTTATTGCAGTCAACATATAACTATTTAATTACCAAAACACTGTTTGAGTTTTTCCAAGATTCTTAAAACTTTATCTATGTGACTATTCTGCCCTCTAGCTTCCAACATCATGAACAAAAAGTACAAAAGTGTTTTGTAAAAATGTTCATAAATTTATTTGAAAGGCTTATTAGGTCAGTGTATTTAGAATATTGACTGTTAGGTATGCAGATGTTGCTTTTTAGAAGAAAGCCTATTTGACTATGTAATGATTTTACTCAAATTTTGCATTAATTGAAAAATTAAACACACCAATGTATTTTATGAGCTAGAAAACCAGTGAAAAGTAGTGGTGGGAAACAAAATATACTTTCTATAATTTAATGCATTCTGATTTATGTTTCCATTTCATCCAAGGCTGGAATTGCATGTGAACATATGTGATTTGGTTTTGGGACATAACCAGTTTTTGATTAATTTATATGGTAGTTTGATGCTGCCCCCCCCCACTTGTTTTTTAAAGAATCCCCAAATCAAGAAAGCCAGATTGCACACAGCAGACAGCTCTTTATTGTTGTTTACCTTACTTGCCCTGCCTCTCAATGCATCTAAATTTAAAGGCAAAATCTGTCTGCAATCTTGTGTGTGCCTACGCTTTGTAGAACTTGGATCCTGTGGAACTTTCCTCCCAAGTGGAGAACTTTTTATTTGTCCCTTTGAGATTATACTCATTTACACACCACACTGCAAATGAATAGGTGACACAACCTGTAATTTTAGGGAGGGCAGGTGGTGTGATCCTGACCCCCTGCCATCTTTGTCTTTTGAAGCAGCACAGGCAAGTCATTAATTATTTTTCAGAAGAAAGGCATACTTTCAGTGTCAGTTTCTTCACCAACTGCAAATATAGTGGTCCCTAACAAAAGCTAAAACTGATTTCTTTTGAATTTAATGTTCTAGTTCATGTAGCAATCTTTGGAAATGTGCAGAGCAGTATTTGTGAGCCAGCCTGTTTGTCCTGTGATTCAGCAGGTGGCAGTATTTACTAAGTGAATGGCCTTAGAAGTTATCAGTTGAGACTAGTGTTTGGATGGCAGACCAAAGAGAAGTGGAAACTTGCCATGCATTTGTGGTCTTGCTCCTGGTATAAAGGATAGGGGGAGAAGTGCTGCATTTCCCCACTTCTGAAGTTAAAAGCTACCAACGTAGTTGTTTTGTGTAGGCATACTGTAGTGTTTTTATACTTGATTTTGCAATAGAAATATGGTTATGGGTTGATAAGCCATTGTCAAAATCCTGCTTTTCTTTGGGCCAAGCTATTCACTAGTGCCTAACTGAAAGCATGTTAGGCAATATAATGAGATGTCATGAGAAAGTGAAACAAATTCCTCATATTTAATATATTAGATGTTTTGTTATAGTATTAATTCACTATGTCAACTATTTCAACATGAAGAGTAGCCAGTTAAATTGGACTCAGAAAAGTATCTTGAAGTAGGGCAATTTCTATGGGTAAGATGAGAATTCAAATGCACATAGAAAATCCTGGACACCCAACTTAATTATAATGCAAATAAAGGGATAACCACTTGACTTTAGTCCTGATAAAAACAATGCTCTGATCAATGAAATTGAGAGGACAAAGAGATGGATTTGACTACTTCAGAGCTGATAGGTCAAATGTCCATTGTCCATTATACATTCTTAGCATTTACTGGTTATCTCATTCAAGTTGTGGTAAAACACGGCTGCACATCTAAGATTTTGGAGAATACTGTAGAGTTTGACTTGAGCAAGCCATTCCCTGCCCTCTCCTGACATTCTATTTTGTAAGTAAATTGCATATCTCTATTTCTTCCACACAAGTGGAAGAACACATTGAATTGCATTGGCAATTTACAATATCAAACACTGTGTTCAGATTCTCAGTTATATTGCAATGCTTCTATTTACTTTTCAGTGGTGGCTTCTGATGATATAAAGACAGAACCTCGAGCTAGAAACTCAATCTTGAAGTAACTGTATATGTTCTGATGATATTCGTTTCCTGTGTTCCAAGAACATTTTCACTTGAAATGGTTGAAAAACAATTGCTAGCTACTAAATCCTAGCTCAGATGGAGATTTTAAGGAAACTCCAAGCAGTTAAGTGAAACTCCCTTATGACTATCTGAATTTATCAAGTTCTACTACCTCCTTAGTAGACAAGCTGTATATTTCAGCAGGTGGCAGCACCTGACTATCTTGGCAGAGGTTTGAAAATAAGCAGAAAGTGTCCTCATTAACACTTAGATCTTCCAGGAATCCCAGGGTTATAAGGAAATTGAAATAAGGCAGTGGCAAACCACTTTTGAACTCTTGGAAAGAGAACTACATATATTAAATTTTAGTTACAATGTTTAGGAAACTTAAACTTTTAAGTGTTACATAATAGTATACAGCAGATTCATAGATCACAACAAAGGAAAGTTTTTATTCACAATTCTTTGCCTAAAACTGGCAAAGTAAAATTCAGGATAAGACCGAATAATGCATTATATAGGCTATTCAGTAAATCAGTCTTCTACCATTAATGACTACTATTCATGTGAGATTACTTTTAATATGTTACATATGTTTTTGGTTGTCTCAGTATGGTTTGCTCTTATTTTAACCATCAGCTACCATCCAAATGGCCCTGAATGTACTTAAAATTGGTCCTGAGTTCTTGCCACCACAGTATCCCACAATCACAAGGTGCTAGTTTCTGACAAGTCAATGGAGAAGCCAGCAGAGATCCCAAACAATGGGCATGTGACATCATCATTTAACCTGGAGTGATTTGCTTGATGGCAACCTGGAATGCCTGAATGTTAAATTACTAAGTGGTGCAGTCATGTGATACCACACTTTATGACCTAGGTTGCTTACTGACAGCAATTCAGGTCCCATTAACAGAGGACTACTGTGTCTTAAAAAGGTGGACAAACTCTCAAGGCTAAGACTCAGCTGAATTTTGGATCCATGGAGAAAAAGGTGTTTGAGGGCACATCACAGTTCCCGAATCCAACCACAATGTGGTTTTCCCAGTTTTCCCAAGAGTGTGCAGTTGTCCTCCGAAGCTGCACCATTTTTCCATTGCAAATGTGTTGAATTTAAAGAACTGCAGACAGAAGCCACATACACACTTCTGCATCTTTCTGCCTTTGAATCTGAAGCCCAGCACAATTCTCCATGTTTGCTCATGACCTCCACTACCCTACCACCAATTGCCTGATTTACCAATGGTGCAATCACTAGCAAGTTCTTGAAAAACCTTTGCTGCGAGGGCCAATGATTACCCTATTTTCTTAGCATAGAAGCTGCAGTACCAAATACCCTGATTTCTGTATGACAAGGGATTATGGTAATTGGGCCTTTCAAGAAACTATCCCTTCTTTGATATCTCACGCCTTCTCAGAAGAGAAATTAGAATTTTATTATGCTGTTGTCACTTTTCATTTCAATTCCATTTTCATATGAAACCATACATGTAAAATTTCCAGCTGTGCTTTAGGGATTTGTTTTATAAATGCTGTTTCATTTAAAAGTTGAAAAAAGATAATTCAAACACTTAAAACATATTTCATAAATAATACTGGAGTAACCTTCATATCATAGGGGTTTTTTTTACCATCATTTGTAGACAAACCAGAATAACTTCTTTTATACATCATGCAATTATCATTGGTAGAGCTATATCACATAACATTGAAAAATAATATACAGGTGAAACTCAAAAAATTAGAATATCGTGCAAAAGTTCATTGATTTCAGTAATGCAACTTAAAAGGTGAAACTAATATATGAGATAGACTCATTACATGCAAAGCAAGATAGTTCAAGCTGTGATTTGACATAATTGTGATGATTATGGCTTACAGCTCATGAAAACTCCAAATTCACAATCTCAGAAAATTAGAATATTATATGCAATCAATAAAATAAGGATTGTACATAGAACAATATCAGACCTCTGAAAAGTATAAGCATGCATATGTACTCAGTACTTGGTTTGGGCCCCTTTTGCAGCAATTACTGCCTCAATGCAGCATGGCATGGAAGCTATCAGGCTGTGGCACTGCTATGGAAGACCAGGATGCTTCAATAGCAGCCTTCAGCTCTTCTGCATTGTTCGGTCTCATGTCTCTCATCTTTCTCCTGGCAATGCCCCATAGATTCTCTATGGGGTTCAGGTCAGGTGAGTTTGCTGGCCAATCAAGCACAGTAATTCCATGGTCATTGAACCAGGTTTTGGTGCTTTTGGCAGTGGGGCAGGTGCCAAGTCCTGCTGGAAAATGAAGTCAGCATCCCCATAAAGCTTGTCTGCAGAAGGAAGCATGAAGTGCTCCAAGATCTCCTGGTAGATGGCTGCGTTGACCCTGGACTTAATGAAGCACAGTGGACCAACACCAGCAGATGACATGGCTCCCCAAATCAACACAGGCTGTGGAAACTTCACACTGGACTTCAAGCACCTTGCAGTGTATGCCTCTCCATTCTTCCTCAAGACTCTGGGTCCTTGGTTTCCAAATGAGATGCAAAAGTTGCTCTCATCGGAAAAGAGGACTTTGGACCACTGAGCAAGAGACCAGGTCTGTTTTTCTTTAGCCCAGGTAAGATGTTTCTGACGTTGTTTGTTGTTCAGGAGCAGCTTGACAAGAGGAATATGACATTTGAAGCCCATGGCCAGGATCCGTCTGTGTGTGGTGGCTCTTGATGCACTGACTCCAGCCTCAGTCCACTCCTTGGGAAAGTCCCCAACACTTTTGAATGGCCTTTTCCTGACAATCCTCTCCAGGCTGCCCTCATCCCTGCTGCTTGTGCACCTTTTTCTTCCACACTTTTCCCTTCCACATAACTTTGATACAGCACTTTGGGAACAGCCAACTTCTTTTGAGGCTTTCCCACCTTATGGAGGGTGTCAATGATGGTTTTCTGCACAACTGTCAGGTCAGCAGTCTTTCCCATGATTGTGATTCCTACTGAACCAGACTAAGAGACCATTTAAAGGCTTGGGACCCTTTGCAGGTGTTATGGCTTAATTAGCTGATTAGAGTGGGACACTTTGAGCCTAGAATATTGAACCTTTTCACAATATTCTAATTTTCTGAGATTGTGGGTTTGAGCTATAAGTCATAATCATCTCAATTATGACAAATCACGGCTTGAACTATCTTGCTTTGCATGTAATGAGTCTATCTCATATATTAGTTTCACCTTTTAAGTTGCATTACTGAAATCAATGAACTTTTGCATGATATTCTAATTTTTCGAGTTTCACCTGTAATCTGTAAACCAGGGAGAGACTTGAAAGTATTTTGGAGGAGCAAGATTGTAATAAAAGCAACTTATATTATAGTTAGGTTAATAAGCGTCAGTATAAGTTATATATAGAAATTAAGAATCTGAATGTTCCAGTACCCATCAAGATCTTATCTAAATCAGTCTGCTTATCATAGAATCCCTCCGTTTTAGAATCTTCATCATACCTTGAATGTATTTGCGCATATGAAAACCAATTCATCCTTATACCTTGTTCCTCTAAGTTTTGGATCGATTTAAGTTCACCCTTTTCATCCAATAGTTCCCATATCTAACTGTTTGTTCCTTCTTATAAATTATAGGATAGGAAAATGCTTCAATAGTCGATAACCAAACTGGAATTTTCAAATAACATTGTCTTTTTATCTTCTCCCAGTTTAACCACAAAGACTCCCGTATATAATGTCTTCTAAAATAACCCTGTGTTTTAGTTCCCTTATACCATAAAAAAGCATGCCAGCCCAACAGCAAATCATGCCCTTCTAATGTCAACAATCTATGCTTCCTTAATGTTAATGGGTACTGATGCAAAGGTGATTAAAAAATTATATGGTTATTTACTGGGAATTAAATTAGAGGAAGAACAAGTCAAAGAAACTATGATTGCTTGGGGGAAGAATTTTGGATATGGGATTGATCTAGAGAAATGGCAAAAATTGTGGTCTCAAAATTATAAAATGACAATGTCAAAAGCACATAAAGAAAACTTGTATAAGATGTTTTACAGGTGGCACTTTCCCCCGACAAGATAGCAAGAATGTTTAAGAACAAATCTGAAAAATGCTGGAAATGTCATCAGATACCCGGCTCGTATTACCATATGTGGTGGACTTGTGAGGATGCTAGAAAATATTGGACTAAAATTCGCATGTGGTTGGAAAAAATGACAAAGAAACACATAGACTTGAAACCAGAGATCTTCTTATTGGGAATTTTACCTGATATATATAGTAAAGATTTGAAATACCTGATTGTAAATGTATTAACAGCGGCTAGGATTGTACTTGCTAAAAATTGGAAGAATGAGAAAATACCATTATAGGAAGAAATTATTAAGAAAATATTGGAATGTGCTGAGTAGATTGACATTTGAAATTAGAGAGCAAGAGGATAAACAATTTTACAAAATTTGGGATCTTTTTTATCAATGGCCAGATGATAAAATACGATAATAGAATATTTAGAATGCTAGACAGTAAGGAATATTTTTATTTTGCTATTTTGTTATTACTTTGTTATTTGACATTATATTTATAAAGGGTTTTTTAGGATTGATTTGGTATAATTATATGATTTGTTACAGAATAAACTGGTTAAAGTATTGTTATCTCATAAAGCATGAATGATTAAAAGTATAGTCAAAAATTTCTTTTTTTTAGTGATATTAGGATATATAAGTTTGGATTGACAATATGAGTTGTTATGTAACATAATTGTAATCGAGACTACAAAATGAATGCACAAAACTGATGAACCAACTGACACACTGGATATACATATGAGAGTTGATGTTTTAATGTTTTGTTTGTCTTGTTTGTTTGTAGAAAATTAATAAAATCTCTTTCAAAAAAAAAGAAAGAAAGAATCTGAATGTTCCAGTATTCTAATAGAATGTTTTATATTATTTCTGTGAGCTTTAATAGAAATTACTTTTTGTTCACAATAGCTGTTTTCCTTTTTAATGATAGGAATCAGCATGAGAATAAAAACAATTGTAATTTGGATTTTTGAAAATATATAAACTATAGAGGATTACATTTCAAAAGGTTTCATTTAATATTTTACATCTTTTGTTCAAATTTCATTTCTGTTCAGTTCCTATTTTGTACAATCAGCTATAGATACATATCGTCTCCAAAACCATTTTATAGCGATAAAATGAAGCAGAATGTTTGCTAGAAATTACTGTAATTAATATTAGTTTGTAAGCTATCCATTAGTTTTTTTCTCCCTCTAATATGCCTCAGAGTATGTTTTATTACAAGAAAATATACTTGTTAGTTCTCTCTCCGACAAAAATTCTGAACAAATAATTTGGGGTCTTTAAAATTATTTCCCAATTATAACTAAATTTTAATATTCTAAATGTTTTGATCAACTACTTTATGGAATGAGTGTCATGCTCACAACCTGTTTTTTGTTATTTTGCCTGACTAGTTTTAGTTCATAAGGTATATATAAGATAAGCACAGAAATCAACTCAAACTACGTAACAGTTAAATGCAAAAATGAATGTGTGGGACCATATATGGTTTATTAATTGTCACATATGTAGAATCCAATTTCTACAGATGCTTTTACACGTACAGCTCAAACATGTATGACTGTGATTTTCCAAGTATGAGTAGACTTCATCGCCTATAATTCCTATAACGGATAAAGTTGTGAAATAGGTCCTATACTTCTCAAGAACCAGATTCCCAACAGCTGGTTTATAGGCAGGAGAAAAATGCATTCATTTGTATACTTAATAAAAACCAAATTACATATACCAAATCTCATCACTTATTTCAAATGAGCTTGAAAAAGTCAAATTAGGAATTTTGGACAACTGTTACTGATCAGAGGGACTAATACTGAGTTAGATCCAATGATGTGAGTCACTATGAGACAGCTTCCTATATGTTTACTGTCCCCAGTTGTTGTGAGTACGCAGTCACTGATGCTATCACATTTCAAATCCTCTGAAGAATGTGCACCATTTGCTATTAGAAGTTCATTTAAACACTTCAGTATAAGCAGCCAAGCAATTATGCCAGGAGATGCAGACTCTGAATTTGCAACAAACTAAAGCAGCATAGGCAAGGATGAGGGATGCTGGGAACTGTAATTCAGCAACTGAGAAACCCAAGTGAAATCATGGTTTAATTCTTAAACAATGTTAAATAATACTGATTTCATAGATTGTTTTTTAAAGTAAACAATTTCTAAATCAATTGCTCCATTTTTAAGACAATATAGGGGAATACATTTAATGAATTTAGGTAGCAAGCAATTCCGACACTGGAATGAAATTTCCACTGAATAAAGGATCAGAGTATCAATTAAGGCTGCACAAAGCATAAAAAAGAAGCAGCTTTAAGGTATATCAAGAAAGATCTCTCTAAAAGAGTTACAATATTTCTGTAATGGAAGGCTCATGTGGATCTTTCAAAAACTAAAGCCTTCCTTAGATTCCATTCTGAACCCTGAATCTGTGCATGCCTAAATTTATATGGCCATGCATCTCACACAAATGATATTGAGCTGCTTGCAAATATTAAAAACAAAATGCTAAATTAATGCCTAGACTATGCAAGTTATTTTCTCCAGTAAATTTCTGTAGCTCCTTCACGCTAAAGGTCATGCGATATTAAATTAGGTTCTACATATAAAAACCAGAGAGACATGAATTACATCTTTTTTGCTTGCTTTCTTACTGCATAAATCCCCTAGCTTCTTTAAAAAAAATTACCAAGGTTCTTTTTGTTCAAGTTTCTCATTGTAGTTATGTTTACCTATTTCAGAGATGGCTGTGAAGCTCTACCTTTCTTCATGATTGCTGAAAGCTTCTATGTATTGTCAACATAAAACATCTACTTTGGGCTTGAGCAAATTTTGGTCCTCCAATGAGGGTTCTGAAACACCTGTTAGCTAGCATATGCCTATGATCACTGGGGCTGACATTCAGCAGCATCTGGAAGGTTACATACTGCCCATTCCTGTTCAAAATGAAATCTACAGGTTCCAGATTGTTGTATGCATAAAAATAGGTATCTGTCAAATCTACATCCCCAAAGAATGCTTTGTTACTGAAAGCTCTGTTTCTGAAAATTATGACATCTCCATTTGCATTTAGGATAGATGACACTGAACCTCATCCATTCTTGTTGGAAGGTTGTTGGAAGAGCAATCTGTGGTGTTTTAATTTGTCTTGCCAGATCCCATAAACATAGTCACATCCTGCCTTCTCTAACCCACAGTAACAATATGTGAACTGGATATCTGCTTCAGCTTATACATGTATAACCAGCTTATTCATGTGTCATTTATCACTGTGTTATTATGCCAATATAAAGTCAATATGCCAATATGCTAATATACAGTAAATAAAACTTCTTTATAGTTTTCCTATTTTAGCATTATCTGGTATTTTTTTCACATAACCTTAATTGATAAATCTAATCTTTATATTCAGACATAACCTTCAATTTTTTAAATATCCAGACATGGTGGTATTTTTCTTCTTCATACTGCTACTTTGTTTATTTCCCTATTTTCTAATATTGCTTATGTCTGAAACAGTTGATTTATCACTTTTTCAAGTCATGGGTATGGGACCATATGAAATGCTGCATAGCCCTCTTTTCTCAAGCCTTCCGAAGCCTTTACTGAAAATGATCAAAGCAGTTTCATGCCACATACTAAATGAAAACAGTGTATATACTCCAATATAGACATAACAATTCCAAAAAGTTGTGGGAAAAAAAACAAAAACAAAGGTAAAGGGATAGAATCCTGGCGCATTGATTTATGTGACTTAGTTTTATGTGGTATCATAACCCCTATTCTTAAAACTCCTTCTCTTAAAGCATACCCAGATCTAAGCTAGGTACTCTAAATCTTCCAAAGCATTGTGATACATGCTTATTCATGGAATTTTTAAAGTACTCTACAATCTGAAAAAGTATTTTTTTATGACTGACCAGAGAAGAGCATTTATATAAAGTATATCTGCTCAATGGAAGTTTTTCCAGCTTGGTGCTTTTTGCGGGTTCCTCTCATATCCTGTTTGGAAATGAAGAAAATTTCAGTTTAAAAGAGCACCAAATTGAGAAAGAATGGTTTAATAAATCAGCCAGAGCTATTTTTAAAAGTGTCATGATATATACTTCTACATGCCATTTTTATTGATCCCATTAATGATCAGTGACAAAAGAAGAAAAAAATGGTAACTGAATAAATTTAGCCATCTGTATAAACTTTATCCCATTATCCAGTGAATAACCATAAAAAGTTCTTGTACAAGGAAAATGAAGGGTCAGACTTTTTGGCAATACCTCAATATTAACCTTGGATATAGATATATGAAAAGAGTGTCCATCTCCATCTTTTTAATTTAGCCACCACTGCTTCACAATGTGGAAAACAGTAAGGAGTGAGTGCTCACTCAGGAGTGGAACTCTGTGTCTTGGTATCACCTATGCAGATACCAACAACTCTCATGGGAGAAAGAAAGTAAAGCCAACTATAATGCATCATTAAGTTTCTCTGGTTCAAACAAACCACTTGAAACATTTTCTGTATAAGTTTCTTAATTTTTTTTTATAGTTCAAATGGAGGAAGTGCATGATAAGGACTGGTGGATTTTTTTAAACCACCCACTTTTAAAAGAAAGACTGTATCCAATTCATGAAACTACAAAATGTGAACTTTCACATTAAAAAAAAAACCCTTCTGTTAAACATTGAGAGCAAATGTAGCAAACACTATGGTTTCAATACATGAGCACGAACCATCACAACACCATGAGTAAAAATGTCCACGTTTTGGGAGGAAACCAAGCCTTTGGGAGGAAGGGTAGAATTACTCAATGGAATAAAAAATTTCTAGCTTGATGTCATTCATACGTCTTGGATTTCAAGTACCACAATTCTCAACAAATGTATTGAAAAATTGGGTTAAGCTTAGAACTCGCCTCTGCCTCAAAGATGCCTAGTTTATTTACTCCCAATTTAAGGCGGTATAATTTGCCAGAATATAACAACTAATGTTCTGAAATTTACTATGGTCATTATGGAAATGCTAACTCACTGCTCAGGGTTGTTGTTTTTAAGATAAAGCCTTATGCTGTCCATCTAATGTGTTGGCAAAGCAGCAAAACTGATACCACCATAACTTATTTTAAGCAGCACTATACAATTTTGTCAACTTGTGGTTTAAAAAAAAATCACCAAAGACTTACGCCTTTAAGAGCACACAAAATGAAACCACAAAGAAAAGACAGGTAATTTTGGTGAAATATCAATGAAAACTTGCCATTTAAACAAAAAAGGATAGTGAAGAGTTGTTGAGGAGTGCCCTTGGAGCAGCATCCGGAGGTAAATTCAGAGTGCACCATACGACTAGCAGGTAAATTGCTTATGATACAAGGAAAAAATGCTTGCATTACTGTTTACCAGTGACAGCTGCTTTCAAGAATCATCCTTCTTGGTATACATGAATCTGTTGAACTTCTTATATCAATGTGAGTTGAAAAATGTATTGAATTCAGATTTCTTCTTATTAATTCAGTCCTCTATTGTTAGTAGTAAAATGTCTTGTTAGTACTGTCATCTACAAATGTAGCTCTTAAAGATCACAATAAGCAACATCGTTCTTTAAAACTCTTCTTATTCTTGCTGCTTTTTTTGCCATTCTTGTCTTTATTGTCTGACATTTTCTTGGACCTAATTTCTCTCATCAAATCAAAAAATACCTTAAAAAGAGAGAAAAATAGACAGTATTATCAGCATTGGAAACTGGCTGGTATAAAGGAGTAGTGCATGTTTTGAATTAATGCAACATACTATGAAAAAAGATAATAAATCCCTAAACATATTGTTTATTCACAATAGTGATTTTAAATGGCTAATTTTTAACCATGAAAATTTTATTACACAGGTAGTTAGTCCTCAACTGATAACAATTGATCCCAAAGTTTATGTTGCTAAGTTTTAGGTGAGTTTTGTTCCATTTTACCACCTTTTGTTACCACAGTTGTTAAGGGAATTACTGTAGTTGTTAGTAACACGGTTGTTAAATAAATCTGGCTTCCCCATTGACTATTGTCAGACCTTGTCAGAAAGTTGCAAAAGGTGATCACATGACCTCAAAACAGTACCCATCATAAACATGAATCAGTCTCCAAGTGTCCAAATTTTGATCATGGGACTGTGGGGATGCTGTAACAGTCGTAAGGGTGAAAAACGATCATAAGTTGCTTTTTTCAGCGCATTATAACTTCAAACTCTCACAAAACAAATGGTTATAAGGGCTACCTACCAACTATTTGGGTTTAGTGCAGAAATCACAGGAACTCTCAAGGAATGGCATACTTCAGTCACACTTAATTTTTCAGAGCTGGTAAGCATGCTTACAAGATTCCAAAATTAAATGGGCAATAGACAACCCAAGAGAAAAGGAGCCATTGTCGGCCGCATGACACAATGCCAAAAGCGGACATCTTTTTCTGAGTTAAAAAATAATGCTGATGAAGCTCTCAAGTTTTCTTTTCCTCGCTATAGCTAAACTTAGCTCCACAAGCATTGGACTGGTGAAGCTAGGTTTAAGTGAATGAAAGAAAATTATGAGGATTTGTTTTCCTCACTATTGAAAGCCATAGTTCTACTAACACTGGCAGAGCTAAAGCAAGTGAGGAAAAGAAAATGGACAGCTTTGCCAGTTTTAGTTTTCGCTTGGAATTTGGGGACTATCTTTTTGTAAACACATTTTATCTATTCTTACAAAACTGCAAGGAACCAATTGTGCTTCTGTTAAGATTTATGACAATTATCACATTAATACACTGCTCAAAAAAATAAAGGGAACACAAAAATAAGGCATCCTAGATCTGAATGAATGAAATATTCTTATTAAATACTTTGTTCATTACATAGTTGAATGTGCTGACAAAAAAAATCACACAAAAATTATCAATGGAAATCAAATTTAGCAACCCACGGAGGTCTGGATTTGGAGTTACACTCAAAATTAAAGTGGAAAAAAAACCACAGGCTGATCCAACTTTGATGTAATGTCCTTAAAACAAGTCAAAATGAGGCTCAGTAGTGTGTGTGGGGGGCCTCCACATGCCTGTATGACCTCCCTACTATGTCTGGGCATGCTCCTGATGAGGTGGTGGATGTCTTCCTGAGGGATCTCCTCCCACACCTGGACTAAAGCATCCCCCAACCCCTGGACAGTCTGTGGTGCAACATGACGTTGGTGGATGGAGCGAGACATGATGTCCCAGAGGTGCTCAATTAGATTCAGGTCTGGGGAACGGGTGGGCCAGTCCATAGCATCAATGCCTTCGTCTTGCAGGAACTGCTGACGCACTCCAGCCACATGAGGTCTAGCATTGTCGTGCATTAGGAGGAACCTAGGGCCAACCGCACCAGCATATGGTCTCCCAAGGGGTCTGAGGATCTCATCTCGGTACCTAATAGCAGTCAGACTACCTCTGGCGAGCACACGAAGGGCTGTGTGGCCCCCTAAAGAAATGCCATCCCACACCATTACTGACCCACTGCCAACCGGTCATGCTGGAGGATGTTGCAGGCAGCAGAACGTTCTCTACGGAGTCTCCAGACCCTGTCACAGGCGCTCAGTTTGAACCTGCTGTCATCTGTGAAGAGCACAGGATGCCAGTGGTGAATTTGCCAATCTTGGTGTTCTCTGGCAAATGCCAAACGTCCTGCATAGTGTTGGGCTATAAGCACATCCCCAACCTGTGGATGTCGGCCCCTCATACCACCCTCATGGAGTCTGTTTTTGACCGTTTGAGCAGCCACATGCACATTTGTGGCCCTCTGGAGGTCATTTTGCAGGGCTCTGGCAGCGCTCCCCTTGTTCCTCCTTGCACAAAGGAGGAGGTAGCAGTCCTGATGCTGGGTTGTTGCCCTCCTACGGCCTTCTCCACGTCTCCTGATGTACTGGCCTGTCTCCTGGTAGCGCCTCCATGCTCTGGATACTATGCTGACAGACACAGCAAACCTTCTTGCCACAGCTCGCATTAATGGGCCAGCCTGGATGAGCTGCACTACCTGAGCCACTTGTGTGGGTTGTAGACTCCGTCTCATTCTACCACTAGAGTGAAAGCACCGCCAGCATTCAAAAGTGACCAAACCATCAGCCAGAAAGCATAGGAACTGAGAAGTGGTCTGTGGTCACCACCTGCAGAACCACTCCTTTATTGGGGATGTCTTGCTAACTGCCTATACTTTCCATCTGTTGTCTATTCCATTTGCACAACAGCATGTGAAATTAATTGTCAATCAGTCTTGCTACCTAAGTGGACAGTTTGATTTCACAAAAGTGTGATTGACTTGGAGTTACATTGTGTTGTTTAAGTGTTCCCTTTATTTTTTTGAGCAGTGTATATTGTAAAAGTATTTCAGCAAGTCTGCAATAATTACTGCTATACAGGTAGTCCTCAACTCATGGCCTGTTGCTTAAGGATTGTTTGAAGTTGTGACATACTTTCTCAAAGCTACTTACAACCCATTTTCAGAGTTATGATGCTGCACCCATATCCCATGGTCACATAATCCTATTTTTGGAGCTTGTCAACCAATTCTCTTTTATGGCCACTTGCAGCAACCCAGTTAGGTGACCATGATTTGTTATATTTTTGTGTGTGATTCCTAGCATTTATTTCCACTTTCCAGCAAAAAAAAGAAAGGGGGGGGGGGCATCAGGGAAAAATGGAATTAGTTAATGGCTGCCATGTTGACTTAACAATTGTCCTAAAGTGGTCATAACTTTTAATCTAGTCACATGATGTCTTGACTTAAATACTGCGATGATTTACTACCATAATCCTGAGCTCAAGTCAAGGTTTGCCTGTATTGTGTTAATATATATAATTTGAAGTTTGGGGAATAATTGAAGAAAAAAGTTGGCAACCGAGATATCCTTCTATTTACAAAAGGTAGCTATAGCTTATTATGTCACCATTTGCTCAAGTCCTTTCATTAAATCGAAGTGGTTAATAACTCCTACAGTGATTACTTTAAGATCTTATATAAGATGTGGAGATCTCACAAAGTGCCAAATTCTTTTGCCTTACCTTTATATACAAGTACAATTTAAGGGGGGAAAAAACCTGTCAACTGTGATCTGTCTCATTTATGAAATATTGCTGAATAGAAACTCTTACTTTACCTTATCTACATTTGCTCTTGTTTTTGCTGATGTCTCTACATACTGCACCCCCCACTCTTCTGCTTTACTTCGAGCAGCTTCTACAGGCACTTGTCGACGGTCCTCCAAGTCTGATTTGTTTCCCACTACTAGTAATGGTATTTTATCCTCTTCAGCTTTTACACGGAGAATCTGTTCTCTAGTACAAGCATATTAAAAGCAAAACAATAGATAAAGCCTTAATCAATATTTCCTGCTAGGGTGCAAAATGCATATATGTCAGAAGCAATAAGCGTGGTATGCCAAGGAATTGCAAAGCTATTGTGTACTACACTTTCTGTCAAGCAAAAGAGTAGAGTTGCAGGTCCCAAGTACCAGAGTTCAATCTGGCAGGACCCAGATGGTATGTCTTTTTCCCGGTTTCCGGTCAAAATATAATATTTTACCGCAACTAACTGATGCAATCAATTGTACCAGAGCAGGTTCTGGTACAACCTGTTCAGCAGGTTCTGACCAGTTCTGAACAAACGGTAGTAGAAATTTTGAGTAGTTTGGAGAACCAGCAAATGCCACCTCTGACTGGACCTGCCCCCATCTATTCTCTGCCTCCCGA
Source organism: Hydrophis major (assembly GCA_033807585.1). NCBI lineage: Eukaryota > Metazoa > Chordata > Lepidosauria > Squamata > Elapidae > Hydrophis > Hydrophis major. The sequence goes on along the minus strand of CM066328.1, from coordinate 151,683,219 downwards.
GTACCAGCTGATCCACTGGGTCTTCTTTTGTTGCCCTGCACAGGAGAATCAAGCTGGAAAGCAGGTTAGTGGGATGGGGAGGGAATAGGATTTTGCAGTATTCTTCCCCTGGAATGGGGGAGGGAATGGTGATTTTATAGTATCCTTCCCCTGTCACACCCACCAATCCATACCACAACCACCAAGCCATGCTCACAGAATTGGTAATAAAAAAGATTTAATCCCACCTTTGTATTGTACCTATTATTTTATCTACACACACACACACACACAAGAGTTAAATATACTTTAAATGAAATTAAGTGGGAAGTATACACATTATACAGTCAGCACCACATTTCCCATCAATGAAACATAACACCGTATTAGCATAATCAGCTCAAAAAATTATTAGCTATTATTATTACTGTTATGCCAAAGCAATAAACAGCAAGATGAAGGCCAAATTACAGACCTTAAATTTATCATGTGAGCCTGCTGTAGAGGCTTTAACTCTTAGTGTAGGGCTGAGAGACAAAGTGGCCCATCCACAAGGAAGGTCAAAATTCGGATCTCCCAGTCCAGCAATTTAACTATTATTCCACACTGGCTCCATAAACTAATATACTGATATAAAATGCAGTTATGTTTCGCACAGTTACAGCTATTGCGAACATTTATATCAACAGAGGGAGAATTAAATAGTAAAAACTATTAGCTGCTCTACAAAATGTACCCCCACAGCCATATTTAATCAGTAGCCTTTGCCTCTTTAAATGTGTTAAGTATTTTCCTGTTCAGTTTAGCAGACGTTCAAAGCTTAATGCGTTCTGGAAATGAAAGATGACATCTTTCTTTTGGACACATTACAGATTCAATCAAAAATCAAACTCCAATTAAAACATCTAGAGATCATATTTACCTAAATTCTGCTGTGGCTGTAAAGGATTCATGCTCAGTTATGGAGAAAACTAAGAGAAAACCTTCTCCACTCCGGAAATAGTTGTCCCGAATAGCTGCATAATCTTCCTGCCCAGCTGTATCCAGAATATCTATTTGGACTTCTTCACCATCTAGAACAACTTTTTTTCTGTAACTATCAGCCTTGGTTGGTTCATAGTCTTCAACAAACTAGAAAGCATAAACCAATAGTTAGAAATAAGTTTCTAGCACTTCTTTGGATGGCAAATTAAGTTATAGAGGATTATCTAATTAACAATAATGCCTATTTGCAGCTCCAATACTTAGAGCACTGAAATCAAAATATTTCCTTCATTTATGTGTTAAAGATCTGCTTCAACTAATAATCTGGGGATAAAAATAATGTACTCTATTTTTTTTATTAAAAAATCATCTTGTAGATTTCATAGGTAAAAGTTCTGCTTTGGTTTATCATGAGTAAAGGCAAATATTTATTCTGGAATGAAGATTCATGAAAGCCCTTCATGATAAATCTATTGCCATTAGAATTTGTTCAAGTAATTCTAAGTCTACCTCTGAAGTCTGAAGCATTATCTATTTTTTTCTTGAGATTACAGCCCAGTCAGATGTTATGCTTCTGTCACATGAGCATGATCCATAAAATGGGGTAAAAATTTAGTATTAATAAGCATTTGTACATTGTATACTTCATTCTTGGTGGGAGACTACAAATAGTATACTGACTTGCAAGGTAGCTTTTATATTAGAAATCCTACCTTACACAGAATTAAAATGTTTGGAAAAAACTGGGTTTGATTGTGCTCATGGCATACTAGTAAAAATGTCAAAACTGACCCAGGTGTCTTTACTATTAGCAGGAAATGCTTCATGCGGCATGGACAGCTAGTAACCCAATCCACTCCTTTCCTGTCTTACTGAAAAGTATTATGTGAAAACTTCAAGGTATCAAAAGCCACATTGGATGGCTGATTTATGTGCCCCGTCTACTGATAACCATGGCATGTAGAAAATTACAACTTGAGTGTAAGAGAAGTAAATGATATTTAAGGGCATGAATTAAGGAAATGAAAATTAAAGAAAAACAATAATGTTCTACGCTGTGGAACTAAGATAAAAGAGGAAAGGAGTAATAAATTTGAATGAAGGCATAGTTGAACTAATGGAATGGAGATGATGAAAACATATAAATCAAAGTGTAGATGTAATTATGAAGTATCTAAAATGTATGATTTTGATATTCATAACAAACACATAAATGGATAGCATCTAGATTGTTGTGCATGACTATAATTGTAGGCTGGTGTTACAATCTGGTGAATAATAAGCACTCCACTAATTGTTGATAATGAAATAGTAAGGAAAAACTGTGGCAAAAATTATACAATATTTTAAATGAATTTTCTAAAATCCATGATCAATTATAAAGATGACCATTAGGAAAATATATGCTTAGAAAAAGGCATGTTTTAAATACAGGTAGTCTTCTAGTTATGAATGTAATGGAGCCTGCCCATTACATTTGTAACCCAAGGATTCATGGGAGTGAATATCAGCGAGGCCTGCGCAGGCCTAAACGGAGGTACAGAGGGATGGGCCCACTCCTCCAAATCTCCATTTTGGCCTGGAATGTGCTGGGTAAGGCTTGCGCAGGCCTAAATGGAGCGTTGGAGTCCACCCCTCTGAACCTCCATTTTGGCTGGCAAAGTGCAGGACAAATGTTGCAGAGCCTCTACGGTTATTCATAAGGGTAAACAACTGCTGGGATGCTGCAAGATTCGTAGTTTCGGGACTTGTTCCTAAACACTAGGGGATGCTTATCATGTAACTTCGAATGTTTGCTAAAGAAATGCTCATAACCTGGGGAATTACCTGTATATAGTTTAAGTCAATATATATGTATACATAAAAGAAGAATGAATGATTAAGTATGACTACTTTGATATTTTGATAGTATATTAAAGATTACTGGCATCAGGAAAGAGTATAAAGGGGATGAGAAGTTCTCAGTTTAAGTCAGGCCATTGTTTCTGGCAGTGTCAACAATAGATCTTCAGAAAATGGGCATAAAACCTCCAGAAAAGTAAAAATAATTAGTCAGAAAGTAGAAGGGGAGAAATAAGAGCTTTATGTGGAAAAATGTAGAAGATAAATTAATTTCCTAATAGAATGAATAAATGGAAGAAAAGAGAATGAAAAAATTCCTTGGAGAGAATACACAGAATTACTCTAGGAGGACACAAATATGAAATAGTAGCGAGAACTTGAAGTATGAAAAACAATTCCCAGCAGAATCATTAAATGAAAGAAGACGTGGATAAGAAACACACCCAGCAAAGAATGACTGCTGTAAAAGAGAAAAAGAATGTATGTGTGCAAGAACAAAAGTTTGAAAGGATGTAATCAAAGAGAGCAAGGAATGCTTAAGAAAAAAATGACAAAGGCCAGAACAATTTTGTATATAAATAATTACAACATGACTAAGGCCAGAACTGACATGAATGCTGTATATGTTGGTGAAAACAGGCTGTTAAAATGTTGAAAATAGTAATGCTGCAGGAATAACTGGTGTACATGGAAAAATGTAGCAGTATGGCTCTTTTAAGAATTTCTGCCACTTTCTTATATATGATTACATTCTTAAGAGAACTAAGAAGTTTAAAAGAAAACAATAAATATATGAAGTGGTATACTGGTTTTGGAAAAAAAATAATTTCAGGGATAAAAAGTTATAAAGAGATGTTATTTTACTGATTATTCTAGAATGCTTCTTATATTTAAAACCATGAGATCTAATAAACAGATCTAATAAACAGAATAAAATTATATCTCTTTCTGAAAAATGTTCTACAAATTTATGGTCTTGTATTGATATCCCACAATGCACAGTAAAAGCAGTTTAGTGCAGATTTAGTACATAATTTTAATACCTATAAATAGAAAAATGACAAATATCTTACCTCATCATACATAAACTGAAGTGTAAGTGCTGATTTGCCCACACCTCCACTACCAACCATGATTACTTTGTGAAGGGCAAGAGAGCTTTGACTTTTTGCCTTACTAGCAGCCATTTTTAATGTAGTTGTCAGGTATCAGCTGAGTAGACTGATGAGCTAGAAGCCAAAAAATAGGTGTTTTGTTATTCAGATCAAGAATTTAATCACCAGAATGACAGAATTATCTGATGCAATCAGACAAAATTTCAACTATGTCACAACCTTTGAGAAAAACTAAATAAATATTGATGCTTTAATTGCAATTTCATCTGGATAAACATTGAAACAATTTAGAATACAATATGATGAATAATTATTAGGCTTTCCTTATAATTCTAGTACGATTTTGAATAAGTATTTGCAAAATCCTATTTCCCTTTTCAAATGGCAAACTTATAATTTCATTTGAAAAGACATTGAGTTTGGCTTCAACTATAATGTGTAAAGAAGTTAATTAAGATACATGCAATTTTAATTTCTGTTAAAATGTCAACTTTTTAATTTAGTTGACATTAGAAACAAATATGATGAAATAGAAAAGAAAAAAATATAACCTTTAAACTTGCTCATATTGCACTAAATATTTGATACCTATTTTAAAGTTTGGAGAACTCTCCAAAAATAGATTTTGAAGGCATAGGGGGAATTGCTGGGAAGATGTGAAAATATTTTCTGGCAATGCATGGGAAGAAATAACTACATTATCTATCATGGAAATTTATCACTGAATTGTGCCCCAAAAGCTGGAAAGTTCCCATCAACCAAATCTTTAACATAATGTATATTATAAGAGGAACAGAAGAGGGGTTATACTGGAAGTTTGATGCTTTTGTCTGTGTAAAGGTAGTTCTCAAATTATGACTAGTCATTAAGCTAAAGTTATGACAGATTCCGCAGGGCTACATATGACCCAGATTTGAAGTTCCAATGACTGGACACCCCCTGTGGCCATATTTTGGATTCTTGGCAACCAGCTCGTATTTACAACTCTTGGACATGTGACTGCAATTTATGATGCATTTTACTAGAAACTGGCCTTTATTTCCAGTTTCTGGCAAAAAAAAAAAGTGCCCACTGAAAACAGTGGATTTGCTTAAGACCGCCAGGTTCACTTAACAATAGCTACAATAAAAATTGTAAACTCAGGTACCCACTTAATGACTGGCATAACTTAAGTGTATAATTCTAGACTCAACTACTTGTGCAATGTATTTATTTATTTTCTGTGAGGCTCATAAATTGAAAGAAATGTTAACATCAAAATTGGCCATACAGTACTATATAACACAGACTGCAAGACTATTGAGTCTTCTTATGCTTACTTGATACTCAAAAATAGCAAAATACTTTGAAATTCTTATAGTTTTCTCCACATTTATTCAGATTTGAATATTTTCCTCAATTAATAGAAATCTCCCTGAGATAATTTAGATTTTTAGGAATTGCCCTGTAGAGATTAGAGTTGGATAATCAATAGTTTCTGCTAAACAGCATGGCTGGGCATCATAACAGAGAAAGTTGTAATGCCTGTCCACTACAAGAGCATTCCCCTAGAGATCCATCAATATTCTAAAACTCCAATTGCTAAAATGGGTGCGTTGTGGATGGTTTTTCCCAAACATAATCCCGCTCTTTTAAAATTCTTTTATTTTTTATAGTATAAGTTGAATGCACTTGTCTGGAATAGTGTGGCTTTCTATGTTTAATTAAATACCTTTCATATTAATGAAATAACCACAACATCGTTTTCAATCCATATCATATAAGATTTATGTAAGGATATAAAATATTTAATGGCTTTCAAATTTGATTTCCTCCTCAGATTTGCTCAGAAATTCTACTTTTATTATCATTGACTCTAATCAAGTAAGCAGCTACAATCTACCTTCTTTCACTTGCCATGCAGCTGGCATTGCACAATTTCTCCAGCTAGACTGCAACTGAAAGCGGTCATTCTTTAAGAACAGAGTTTGGGCCACTGATCTATATCGATACACAACACTTTTGTAAAAGCCTTCTAGTACTCCATTTCTAAGACGATTTAACTGTTAACATGAAATCAGAAACTGCAAAACTAAACACGTGAATTTGATTTTCTCTTATTGTATATCTGATAAAAAGATGAAGCCAAATGGATTACAGTATTTTAGGTGGCTCAATTATGTACAACATAATGATTCAGAGTTTATATTCAGCAATTCTACTGAAACATTAAATTTTAAGACATGACTTTAGAAATCAAAACCTTTCTTATTAGCACAAGAATAATCAATCTCTCCTTGCTCCTTTCCTCTCAATTTTCATTGCAGTCAGAAAAGAGCAAAGATTTTTCAGTTCATATTCAATGTTCCTCACAGAGTAGTTGTTCCGGGGTTGGCCCAAATTCATGTTCACTGCGTTGATGATGCTATCTAACCACCTCATCACTCTGCCATCCCCTTCTCCTTTTGCTTTCAATCTTTCCCAGCATCAGGGTCTTTTCCAAGAAGTCCTCTCTTCTCATTTGGTGGCCAAAGTATTTGTTCTTCCAAAGATAGGGAAGGCTTACTTTAGGATTGACTGATTTGATCTTCTTGCAGTCCAAGGGACTCTCAAGAGTCTTCTCCAACACCACAATTCAAAAATGTCAATTCTCTGGTGCTCAGTCTTCTTTATGGTCCAATTCCCACTGCCATAGAAGATCATAGCTCTGACTCTACGGTCCTTTGTCAGCAAAATGATATCACTGCTTTTGAAAATATTACCTAGGTTTGTCAAATTTTTCCTCCCAAGGAGCAACCAACTTTTACAGGTAGTGCTTTACAATCACAATCGAGCCCAAAAATTATGTTGCCAAGCAAGAGAGTTGTTAAGTGAACGTTGCCCCATTCTGAGACTTTGCTTTCCACAGTTGTTAAGTGAATCACAGTTATTAAGTTAATATCCTGGTTGTTAAATGAATCCGGCTTTTCCATTGACTTCCATTGTCATAAGGCCGCAAAAGGTGATCACATGACCCCAGAATACTCAACATCATAAATATTAGTTACCAAGCATCTGAATTTTGATCATGTAACCAATGAGGATGCTGCAACAGCCATAAGTGTGAAAAACAATCATAAGACTTTTTTTCAGCACCACTGTAACTTCAAATGGTCACTAAATGAACTGTTGTAAGTTGAGGACTACCTGTCATTTAATGGCTGCAGTCACCATCTACAATGATCTTGGAGCCCAAGATCAAAAAAAAAAAAAATCAAATCAAATCGGTCACTGCTTCCATTTGTTTCCCTTCTATTTGCCAGGAAATGACCAGATACCATGATCTAATGTTTCTTTTTAAAGAAGTATTTTAAGCCAACTTTTGTATTCTCTGGTTTATGCAGATTACTTGAAAACAAAGAGGAGATATGAACAGGCTACCATGAGTTCTGAGGAGGAATAAGAATCAGCAAAAACAGCTGGCTAATCAATCCAAAGTTTAATCTTGAGATTTTGGTAACTATTTAGCTTAAAATTATTCTAGTTTTACCAGTGACCAATCATATAATAGGTGGTGCCCATTTCCTTAGCACAGTTGGGACAGGAAACTCCTTTGATAAAAGATGCAAATGTAGAGTGAAAAGTAATGTGACTGTACACAACTTACAACATCAGTTCTGACTATGGTTATTAAGCGAATTGCCACAGGTTAAGTGTTACATCAAGTGACTGCAACTTGTGACTTGATGCTAGCTTCCATAGATTGTGTTTGTTGGAAGCAGATTGCTAAGGTTGCAAATGGTGATAATGTAACTGTGGGACATTTTAATTGTTGTAAATGTGTGTCAGTTACCAAGTGCTCAAATTGCAACTACATGATTGCGGGGAAACTACCACAGCTGTAACGTTGAGGACCACCCATAAGTCTCCTTTTCTAACACCTCTGTAACTCTGAGTGGTCATCGAACAAGTGGTTGATAAGTGAGGATTACATGCATAAGCATGAATTAACAATTTTCCTACCTGTAGGTCACTAACTCTTTCACTTTCTTTATTAGAGAATACATATTAATTTATGCCAAGGGTCCTCAAACTTGGCAAGTTTAAGCCTTGTGGACTTCAACTCCCAGAATTCCTGAGCTAACATGACTGGAGGAGGAATTCTGGGAGTTGAAGTTCACAAGTCTTAAAGCTGTCAAGTTTGAAGACCCCTGATTTATGCAGTTCATTGTAACCATTTTCTCCAAAGCAATATAATTCGCATTAGTAAGAGTTCACAGTCAAACATATATATAGCTGTATTTATTAAAGTCATACATTTGAAGAAAAGTATAAAATTTGGGTCATGCTGCTGGTCCCAAACCATTAAATTTAAGTCATGTGATTGCTATTTATATGATTAGTTACTTAATTTTGCAGAAGAGGTACTTCAATTTTTCAATTTTTATTTAGCGCTTTTCAATATATCTAAATAAGATACGCAGGGCTATTTTTGCTTCTCTCCTGTATCACTTAATCTTGAATAGCTCAGAACATTAACAACATAACAGTATATTTTATGTACCAGAAATGGATTCATGAAATAAATTAAATACATCAAGGTAACTCTATTCTTGTATCTCATGCTATAGAAATATCTCCCTTTAATACTTTGTTCAATATAAAGAAATCCTTTTTTATACAATCCAAATCCTAATTCTGCCTGACTTTGCTGCATCTTTTAAACAAGAACATACTTCATTCTTGCTCAAAAGTTTATGTTGCTTTAAATGCAAATTTCTTCAAGAGATAAAAATGATGAGCAATAACCAACAGTACCTGCATTCTTCCACATTTAAAAACCCACACACAAATGTTGCCATGGCTACATGCTATCATTTTGCCCTGTGTTTACAACCATAATGCTATTCAGCAAAACTGAGGACACATACTGCCTTTTTGTGTATTGGATGAACAGCCAAGCCTGTTCAGTGACCAAACCTAAAAGTTTAAAGAGATACATGCTCACAACTCATTAATGATGTAATCAGAATTGGCACACTGAAGATGAAAAACAAGCTTATATGCTAAGCTCCATCAACATCATAAGAACTTTAAAGATGACAAAACCAGGCTCAAATAGTGACGCAACGTTTTGGGTGAATGTAATCTTCAGGTTTCTTGATTCTATTATCTCCTTGAAATAGACACCTAACATTAGAATCATCATTACAAAGGCAGAACAAAGAATGTTCTTCCTGCATCAACTCAGAAAGCTCAAATTGCCCAAGGACCTGTGGATACAAAGTTATGATAGAAGCTGTCATTTGTTCCTCAATAACTGTCTGGTTTGGCATAGCAACCAAACAGGACAGGTACAGATTTCAACAGATAGTTAGGACTGCAGAAAAAACAATTGCAACCAGCCTGCCTTCCATTGAGGATCAATATACTGCACGAACCAGAAAGAGGGCTGAGAAAATATCTACAGACCCCTCACATCCTGGACATAAACAGTTTCAATTTCTTCCCTCAGGACACCACTACAGAGAACTGCATGCCAAAACAACTAGACATAAAAGTAGGAGTCTTGCCCATGCCCTCACTCTGCTGAATACTTTATTCTCACAGAACTGCCTCATTTCTCATCTCTCCTTTTATCTTCTATTGGTTTCTTATGATTTATCAATTGCTGTTTGGAACTTATGATGAATGATTGTAACTATGATTATGACCTATTCACTTGCTGTTTATACGTACACTATGAGCTTATGCACAGGAGACAAATTTGTTGTGTGTCTAATCACACTTGGCCAATAAAGAATTCTATTTCTATTTTTTTATCAGATTTCCATCCAGCAATCAACAGTCTTGACATTTTCGTGATTGGGATTCAAACAATCTAGAAATGGCATAATACAAATTTAGAGACTTCTTCAGAATTTTAGATCATAGATTGCTAGCGAATGGCAATCTTGGATAACTAAATGCTCGTCCCTCCATCCCTATATAACATTTAAAATTACTAAAACGTCATTCTAATCCTAAAATTGGAACCACTTGGTCCAATCACAATAAAAGAAGTTTGATCTTAGAAACTCGGATTGGGATTTTTTTTTTCACCTTGAAGATTTTGTCTATTTCTACATGGTGTTAATAGTGAAGTAAAAATAAAACTGAGGTCACCAACCAACAAACACTGTAAGCTAAGGCACACCAACTTAACTTCTTTAAGATGTCCCTTGAAAGGAAGGGTCTGCCTTCCTCAATTTGGTATCCTCAAGATACATTGGGAAAATAACTCCCCAAATTCCCAAACTGAATTGAATCATAGTTACCATAAAGTTACCATGCTGGGAGACACTGCCTTAGCACTTTGTACATAATGAACCTAAATGTTGAATAAAGTATCTCATCATCCTGGATTCACAGGTAACAGCAATGAGATTTGCTGTTTCATGACTTTAAGCAAAACAAAAACCTCAAAACACTTAAGGAAAGTTGCAAGAAAAGCCTGAAATATATTCCAGCTGCGGGTGTTAGAGCATGAGAATATGAGTATCAGTCCATTTCTTGTTTCTAAGAGGGTCATTTTCAATATAAAATAATTGCAACTAAAAGTTCGAATTTAAAGTGTTGGCTATATATGGACTCTCTTTTATAACAAGCCAGTGTTATAACGATAAAATTTTCTAATAGCTAATATGCATGATTCTTTAGGAAATATGAATTTCTAATAGGGTATTACATTTAAACTAATCTATCCTATAAGTGCATAATTTTGAAGTACAATATGTGTTATTGTTACATCTTATAAACTGAACTATAGCTAAACCCAAAAAGATTGTAAGTAAAAATATAGTTTTCAGTGATCTGAAAAAATAATTTCTTTCTACAGATGTATTTATGTATTATCCCATTCTACAGCCATCCACACTTTGGTTTAGCATTATCACTGAACCAGATCAATATTAATGGGTTATAAACCTACTTGGAATGAACAACTAGAATAAGATAGTGGTGATAGGGATGGTATTTTCTTTCAAAATAAATGAAAGAAAATGTTACCTCCAGACAGGTAGTCTTTAACTTCCAACAGTTCATTTAGTGAACAAAGTTTACAAGGGTACTGAAAAAAGTGACTTATGACTGTTTTTCACACTTGTGACTGATGCAGCACCCCCATGGTTACATGATCAAAATTTGGATATTTGACAACTGACTCTTATTTACGATGGTTGCAGTGTCCATCATTCACTGGCTGACCTAAACAACAGTCTAGTACATGAAAAGTATATTTATAAATTCTGTCATTTTCTGAAGTTCCAAACAGTAATTTCTGAAGGAAAAATCACATTATTATATATTCTATGGTTATATACAACTGTAAAAATGTATGTATACCAAGATATCAATTAGTGCCATTTGTCTCCTATATGCTAAATCAAATCTGTTATATCCGGCTTTCCCAAACAGACAAAACTTGACAAAACAAGACTGAAATCAATATACCAAATTTACTGGCTATTTCCATTTTTTTTTTCAGTGAAATATTAGAACCTCATCTAGTAGATTTCTTCTTTCTTTCTGAATGGCAAACGAGTCCCTAGTCTAGCCCTTCCTTACCTTTCGTTTATCTAGCAGTTTTGTGTTCTCAACTTACTGAAGCATTAAGCATCTGTGTAACACTAGCTAACATGCCTCAGCACATACAAAAAACAAGCAGTAATCACACAAGTCTGTATTTTGCAGTGTCTATAATGAGGAGGGGCCAGCCAGAAGTTGTACAAAATAAAAGAAAATATTACCTCATGGCACAAAAGAATGTCAGGAAAAAAAGAGCTAAAAAATATTGAGGCCTATATTAATAGCCTTAAAACCAGCAAAAGCAATTTTTTTAAACATGTCAGAATTAAGACATTGGCCAAAAAGACAGCTGAACCTATGCAAAACCAAGGAGTTCAAATACTACTAAAGAAGGATAAGGAGACTGCAGAAAAAATGCAGGAATGATTAGTATCTGTCTTCACTGCTGAGGAGGATAAATGGCAGATATCCATGCTTGAAATGTATAGGTATAATCTGATACAATGTTGTATTTGACTTCCAAAAAAAGTCCAGCATCCCTTGACAATATTCTTTAGTGTATAATTTAGTAATCATAAAACACAGCATTATAGTTATCTATTAGAGAACAAAAAAGGAAAGAATGCAAACAGTGGAGTTTCTCTAGGAATCTGTACTGAGATTGATAGAGATCTACTTTTTGTTTAAATAAGAGTAACACAACCAAAGATTTCCAATTCAAGCGCTGTATTTATCCAAATCTGACCTCCATGAATGAGACACTACCAAATTGGAAATATTTTCTAGCAGATTAGAGGTTTTTGAACCTAGGCTGCTATAACATGTAAATAATAATAATTTGAACAATTCCAACCATAAATAACCATGCTTTTTATTCTAACAAACCAGCTTAATGCGGAAAATACACCAAGACAGTTCAGAAAGGCAAGCCCTTTTCAATGAAATCCAGAAAGGAATAGGGAGAGCAACAAATATATGATCTGTTGACACTTCATAATGACTTTACCCATCATCTCAGGTTCTTGCATGGGTCCCTATTATCTTCCGTGTTCATGGCAGAAAATAGTAACATGGTATTATTGTCCATAGTTAAGTAAAAAGCAAAAAGAAATCTTGAGGCCAATTTGCTAGCACATCCTAATACACTAAAAGTGGAAGGGAGATTTGACCGGGGAGGTCTGCTAAAAATTCAACCTCCACTTTTATGCTGGACTCTATAATCAACCTTTTTACAGATCGTTTGCCCCCACCCCCACCCCCCAAAAAACCCCAGGTACTTTAAAAGGGACATTTTTCCTCGCACGGAAACTCTTAATATGGCTAAATACACTTACCCCCATTATTTCCATTTACCCTCAGCTCAATGCAACACCCGGGTCTCGCAGCCTTTACAAAAAGGGATGGTCAGTGGCGTAGCCCTACGGACACATTCGGAGCCCCCCCCCCAACTGAGCGGCTTGCCAAAGACATCACCCCCACCCTCACAAAAGGCTACCCCACCACCTTCTCTTTCCGCCCAAAAGGACCCAACGCAAAAGCCCTCATGATCCATAAAAGAAAAAAGGCATCCGAACCACCTAAAGTTCCGCCGCCATTACGGGGTAAGAATGGAGAGGGAGGAAAAGGGAAACGATACAACCCCCCCCCCACTCCCCCTTTTAGGAATTCGTTACACCGATAAAGTACTTTCGTTGCCTGAGGGCTTTTCTATCTACCGCAGGAGGAGGGGGGAAGGGGGAGCAATTTCCCCCACACACACACACACCAACCCCGGGTTCGTTCCCAACTGCAATGCCACAAAATGGAAAACAAATGCCCAACCCCCGAAGCACTCTCTTCCCCTTTCCTCTCCTCGGCGGCACGAACAGCGCTGACGGCCGCGGCAACCTCGCTCGCCTTTAAAAAAAAGAGAGAGAAAGAGGCTTGAAACTAGGCTGGTTCTTCTTTCTTGCCCGCCTCCTTCGCTCTCGGCTTCTCCGAAAGAAAGAGAAGCGCAGCATTTACCTTCCCGTGGCGGGGCGGCGGTCTGGGTATTGGTTTACTTTAAAAGCTGCCGAGCAAAAAAAACAAACAAAAAAACAACCCCCAAGGTTCTCCCCCTACCCGAGGCCGGTCGGCTTCAGCGCCGCTACCCTCGGTTTTAGGGAGGCTGATATTAGCAGCAGCAGCACCAAGCGCTACCGCCTCGCGCACCCTCTCGTGCACGCGCTCGTTACCGCCCCGATAGAGGAAAGCCGTGCGCCCGCGCGAGCATATAATTCCCCCGGATTCTCGGCTTGCGCGCGCAGCTGCTTCCTTTTTTTTTTTTTTTTTTTTTTAAATTACCAACGTGGCGCGCTCAATGATGTCGCGGGTCAAAGCAAAAGCGCAGCGTCTTTGTTTGCATTCGCTCCACCCCTTTCTCTGAACTTCACGCCCACTCCCGTCCGGCTCTCGAGCGCTTTTTTTTTTTTTTTTTTAACAAGCCGCTTCCAGGAGCCATCCGCGTCCGACGATCAGGGGAGAAAAGAAGCGTGCGTCTCAAGCACGTGATCCTCTCTTGTCCAATTGGAGGTAGAAGAGGATTGGTTGAATTACCACTACTAGAGAATGGATTACTATAGAGCGGATGCGCTTCGAGGAAGAAGATAAGGGTGCCCTGTATGTACTGTAATCATTCAGTGTTGGGAAGGTCTGGCTAGTGGCTACCCTTAAGGATACGCGTAACGACATTGTTTGTGCTCCCTTCATGTTTCGACAAAGAGACAAGGTGCTCTTTTTTCATCATGGCCTTTTGAATTGGGTTTAGGGTAATGTTAGTATGGATTTTTGCTTGTGTCTCAGTTGTGCATGTTTTCCTTCTGCTGCTTGAGCTGTGCTTTTATCTCGTTTTATATTGCTGTTCCACTGGATTGGACTGCCGAAACGGTTTACATGAGTTTTCCTTATTTATTCAATGTTCATAGCCAGGCTGTTCTTTAATATTGAGAAAGAGTGAGTTGGTGTTTCATATTCACACCTATCACACATCAGCTCTTCTGTCTTAATCCATTACAGCTGGTAGAAATTTGTCAGTGCTTTTGAAATTATCGTTTCATTAGAAGCTGAAGTGCTAAGCAGTCTTATTCGTGCTTTCAATTAACATGAGTTCTTAATGGGCCATTTTTAAGAGGCTCTAGAGCTACAATGCTTCTCTTATGGATGTTTCTACTATATAGGGACAGTTTCAAATCTGTGATGTTGCTGAATGTCATTTACTGGATTTTGGTTTGAAATTGATAAAAATAGGCCTTGAAAGCTATGATTCCAGGCCCAAGATTGACTCAGCCTTCCATTCCTCTGAGGTGAGTAAAATGAGGACCCAGATTGTTGGCGGCAATATATTGGCTCTGTATACCACTTTAGAGAGGCTGTAAAGCACTGTGAAGTGGTATAAAAGTTTATAAGTGCTATTGCTAGTCTGTCTGGACCTGAGATGCAACTTTGTTGTGTTGCTGAATGCTTTCAAACATTGCATTAAACAATGATATGGTTTATCTAGGTTTGACATAGCATGGTCTGTGAAACCAGCCATTATGGCTTGTAATCAGTGGCTTGTGATTTATGTGTGAAACCAAACATGGTTTTACTTAGCAAAACCTGATTAAGCTAACCACAGTTTATTAGAATGCAATGCTGTAATTAAACAATCAGATTAAAACTTCCATTGAAACCTTTCAGATTTTTGCATAAATTGAAGCATTTGATGGTATTCCAAACACAAAATAACCAACCGCATTTTAATCTAGCATGTTTATACAGTTGGTGTGTACTTCATTGTGTTTGTCATGCATCTGTCAGAGTCTGAATCCGAGGAGGAAGATGAACAGCTGACAGGGAGTGGGAGTGTGGCTCAGTTGGCTGTGATGAAAACTAGAGAAGGGCAAAGTCCGCTGGGCAGAGCAGGGGAAGGTAGAACAAGGGAGAGGGAGTTTAGAAGAACTCCCAGGCCCACCCCCTCTTCATCCTAGGGCACTCAGGGAGGAATGGAGAAGAGAGCAATGTGGGTTGCATGGGTTACAGGGAAGGAAGGGCCCTGATTCCCTTCATTAGCCATACCTGGGAATGAGAGTTTAAAAGAGATGCAAGCTGCTGGGAACAAATGTGAGTTTATCTTGTGTTGACTTTGATTATCTGCGTTCCTGGCATCTTCCCAACTAGGTTGAATTACTGCCATTCCTTCACATCTGGAATTCCTTCTCTTGCTCTGCCAGACTAATTATCTCATCTTGCTTTGATTTTAGTTACAGTTTTTTGTTAACCATGTTTTGAACTTGATAGTCTACAGCCAAAGGCTGTTCCTGGGAGAGTTTTTCTCCAGCCAGAAGGTAATCAGGACATATGGGGCAAAGCTGGAGCTAATAAAAGGACTCCTACTGATTATCTGACTATAGTGCCTTTGTGCCATGCCCTAGGTCATCACAGTGTCATTATGAACCAAAATAACAATGAATTATTATTACATTGCCAGTATGAGTTGTACCAATTTGTAAAGTCAAGATGAGTGTGTATTGGCTGAAATGTCAGCAATAATAAAAAAAAAACCCTCCATAATAGAAAAGATTCCCTTTTTATGTGTTACTGTTATACCTGAAGTCTGTATTGTAACATTCCTGAGCATCAATATGTCCAATAACTCTTATCTTGCCATCAGGCAATCTCCATTTATTTTCATTATTATTGTGCTTTCAAGTCAATGGCAACTGCCTGGACTAGTCCTTGAAGTTTTCTTGGAAGTGGTTTGCTCTTGCTTATTTCCAGGGGTGGGATTATCCCAGTTTAATAACTGGTTTGGTGATCACATATTTTGCGTGCACAGCTTTCAAAATTACTTATCTTCTATGTTACTTCTGGGGAGTAACACAGCTGAGATGCAGCAATCTGCTCTGCTGCATGTATCAGCTGAAAGGATATAGGTAAGTACAGCGCAGGGGCAGGTGGGCGGGCCAACCTGATCGTTGGAGATAACTGGTTCACTGACCATCGGAGCTAGAGGTTTGCCCAAACCAGGAAAATCCCACCCCTGCCTATTTTCTTGGGCTGAACAGGAGTGGCTCCTGGTCACCCAGATGGCTTTCCAACTAAGGCAGGACGAGAACTCACAATGTCCCAGTTCCTAGTCTGGTGCCTTAACCACTACACCAGGTTAGCTCTCTCCATACCAACTTGATTTTCATTTCTTCTTATAAAGCCCTTTGATTAAAATGAATAAAGAAGTAGCATGTTGCAAAACAGAACTGCTTCTGGTTTGGTGAGAAGATTCCTGATAAATGAGTGATTGGGTGTGCTCCCTGGGACAGCTATTCTGTAAGAATGCCCCTGACATGTCAAAATTCCCAGCCCACAAAAGGTTGAGAGCATATTTTATCTTCAAAAAATCTTTCAAACTGTACCTTGTTACTAAAATTGCACTGAAATAGATTTTCTTTCCTCCAAAACCAGTTCAGTTCTATGCACTTGCTTACCAGGTTGTCTCTATGAATTTGGGCAGGGGATTCTGAAGTGCTAGCAATCCTTGAAGATTATTCACTATTGAGAAGTGGTTAATATTTTTCTTATGGCTGTTTTTGCATGAAGACTATGTTAGCCTAACATGTTGTGCAAACAAAGAAAATGATTCATTAATGATTCAATGTATGATGTCTGCTCAAAAATTGGAATACCTGAGCAAATACATTTCATTTGGGGGGAGAAAGATTTTTCATTTGGTTTTTTTCTCATCCTTTTATTTATGCTTCATTCTAATGTGCTAATGCCTTTTGACAAGCACATCAGCATTCATTTTCTGACCAAAAAAGAAAAAAGGTCACTTGTGTCCAAAAATGAAATGAATAACTGAAAATGGATGGGTTAGAGATTTAGATTGACAACTTTGACTTGACTAAGTTGTTAAATGAAATTTAAAGTGTGAGAGCTTGCAGGCTTGGCAGTAAGATCATTGCACATTATAATTAATGCAGAAGAATGGGGATCAGGATAGTACCCATCCTTTTTAAAAGTTCTATTTTTATTATGTCTAGTTGTCAGCAATTAGATATAATAAAACTTGGGAGAACGGAGAAAAATGTGAGAGAAATTATATTAGATTTCTAATGAAGAGAAAGAAAAAAAATCCCTTTTGGGATATTTGAGTGATTGAAATTATGTATGGGCTAAAATACATATTCCTTAATCATTGTTTTCTGTATAAATCACAATTGACTATTCAGCCACAATTTAGAAACTGCAATGAATGGGTTCCCACATTGTTTATTTTATTTTTATTTATTTTATTTGTTTGTGAAACATGTACAAAATAACAAGTATAGGTATGAACATAAACATGAACAAAGGAAGTAAATATAGATAAATGGGGACAGTAAGACACGCTGGTGAGCTTATGCACGCCCCCTTTCCGGACCTCTTAGCAATGGGGTGAGGTCCATGGTATACAGTTTGAGATTGAAGCTGCAGTTGGGTAGAGCATTCCAGGCATTGACCATTCTGTTGCTGAAGTCATATTTTCTGCAATTGAGTTTGAAGTGATTATTGTGTTGATACATCATGTTTCTAGCTTTGATTTGGCATGTAAACTAAGTTAATAAAAGTACTCTATGGAAACATCTCAAAATCATTTAGAATGCTGTCCATCTTTTGAAATGCTGTTGGACATATTTCCTTTACAATCAGTCAGATTTCGGAAATAACAGCTTCAATGCAAATGACCAGCTGTCTGCAAGGAGTATAAATCCTTCCATTCCCCACCATCCAGTCACAGCTGAAGAAGCTTTTTGGATGAGAAGCGAAACATCTTCAAAGAAAAACCAGAAAGTCCAGTTACATCTTGCAGAAAGCACCTTTTCTCAACAGCTCCAATGCTTTCATAAACAACCTGAACAGCCCAGGCTCGGCTATTCTTAATACATACTTCAAAAGGGGAAAGAATCTTAACTATTTGATTCTATGTTAACCATAGCACTATGTGAATTCTAAGGTATTGTAACTCCAACCATGGCATCTTTAATTATAAATAGCAGGAACTAGCCAAGATCAAATCCTGGCTTCAGACCTGGCATCTTAAACTATAGCTATTAAAAGGAAAACTTTTGAGGCTATCCTGCTTCATCTTAAAAAAAGAAAGAAAGGAGTGGACATTAAACAAGTTTAAACAAGAAACAGAATTTTTCTGAACTGGATTGAATTAAAAATGTATTCATTTTCTGTAAGCATCCTCACATCCCTTTGTCCATACATTATAAATGATTTCTTACATTAAAAAGTCTACAACTGGATTATTAGAGCAGAGATACCTTTCCCCTATCTCCTTTGCTAGGATCTTCACCTGCCTTTCAGGCAGATACTGATTGCTATCATCCTATCTTGTTTGTATTGGATTTCAGTAACTACCCAGCTCCTTTCCAAAACTCTGAATCAGCAGCTGTATCTTTGTCGTCCTTGCCCTTTTGTGCATTCTTCAGAGATCTCCCATGCACCCCAGAGAGAGCTTTCAGGTCAGATGAGTGAAGTGAGCCTTGAACAAAAGCCAAACTCTGTTCTCCACTCCCTCGTTATTACTGAGGCTTTGACACATCCATCATCGCTGACCTTGAAACACTGAAACCCTTCAGAAGCCAAGTAGAAGTTGACCAACTGAGGAGCGGAAACACTGTGTCTGCTTTTGGGGTCATTTGTAAATACAGAATGGTTACTAGGTGGAGGGGGAAATAATTATCAATAAAATAATTGTGACAAATGAAAAAGAAATAGCTGTGCTGCCACCAATGAAACGAAGGAGATGAGAGACTTTTCAGTCTTAAAGAACCACCTCTTCTAGGATAACTGGTTCTCTTGCCACATGGATATTTTTATTAGACAGGACTGGCAGAGGGAAACTTATATAATACTTTCTTTTTCAATCTGTGGTGCAATGATCAGGTTTTGTGATGTGCTAAGAAAAAAATCTAATATTACACTGAAACATCCCCCCTCTCCAAAAAAATATGCAAACGTGCCTTGAGTTTTGGAGATGATTCAGTAAATATAAATACAGCTGTTTGACTCATTGAGCCTTTCTTGGAATTAAAGTGCTCTCCACCCAGATTTAAATTGCGAGAAACTATACCAGCATGAAACAAAAATCCCTAACCTGCTTTTACTTGCCTCTTTTCCAAGGCACCACTTTCCCTATAAGGTAATGAGTGATAAAACCGACTAGATTTTGCATGTATTGAAGCTATCCTTGTTGTTAGATGAGGGAAGCACTACTTGAACACCAAGGTCAGTTGAAGCCTCTCTTATTCATGGACTGGGGATGAGATGAAGGCTAGTTCAGGGCAAAATGGCAGACCAAAAGGTGTTCCCAGGCATATTTGTACCATTGCTAGCTGGAACTATGATTGTCAGGAGACAGATAACAGCAGGGGTGGGATTCAAATTTTTAACAACAGGTTCTGTGGGCGTGGCTTAGGCAGTGGGCGTGGCTTGGTGGTCATGTGACTGGGTGGACATGGCTTGGTGGTCATGTTATTGGCTGGGTGTGGCCAACTCAATATCACTCACATCGAGGCACCTCGACTGGCCTCATGACTGAGAGATTCTGCCACGGTTGTAAGTGTGAAAAATGGTCATAAGTCACTTTTTTCAGTGCCATTATAACTTTGAATGGTCACTCCACACAAGCAAAGTACCAGCAAAGGAGGGGGGAAAAACTCCAGAGAAGTTCCTGAGACAGGAAGTCTAGTCCTGCCAAGAATATAATAAAGGTTAATGGAGAGGCAGTTTCTATAAGCAACACCAGAATGTTTCCTTCCTGCCTTACTTACAGGATTAGGCCAGTAATTTCTTCTAACAACCGGTTCTCCAAACTGCTTAGAATGTTAACAACCGGTTCTAGCAAATAGGTGCGAACTGGTAGAATCCCACCCCTGGATAATCAGAGTTGGGAGGGACCTTGTAGGTCATCTAGTCCCCCAAGCGGGACACCCTACACTATTTCTAACAAATGGCACGCCAATCTCTTCTTGAAAGCCTCAAGTGATGACTCAAGTGAGACTGTAGCATTGGTCAGTTTTATGTGGTGATATCACTACGTGCACTTCTCCAGCCAATAATGTGGAATTAAGGGGAAAAATATAATGTTCATACAAGATGGGAATCAATATATACTGGCAAATCCTGTGTTTGTTTTATAAGATACAATTTTGTTATAGCGCTCTGTATGAGAAATCTGACTCAGGAAAGAGATACAGTGGAACATTCTGAAATTTCCTGTTTATTGGTTAAGAAAAACAAAATACTGGGATGTACTGACTTAATGCCAGGTTGTTTTATTTTGGGTAACCATTTTAGAATTTTTTTTTTAGAGGCCAAAAATCTTGGCCAGGCTTTGGGGATAATTCTGTTGGAATCTGCTGGAATCTGCCAATCTTAAAGGAAATTGCACCCATTTCCCTTCTGTTTCGTGTTAAAGTCTGTTGGTTGATTGATTAAGCAAGCTTCCTCTGATAGTGCTTTTGAGCAAAGGAAGTTTTCCCTTTTTATAGTACTGTAGATTAACCATCCACTGCTTTTTCCC
Organism: Hydrophis major; assembly: GCA_033807585.1. Taxonomy (NCBI): domain Eukaryota; kingdom Metazoa; phylum Chordata; class Lepidosauria; order Squamata; family Elapidae; genus Hydrophis; species Hydrophis major. The sequence continues at coordinate 151,662,204 of CM066328.1, read as the reverse complement.
CTCAGCTGCTTTAGAGTGTCTGAAAGAATTATTACGTTGTGGAAAGAACCTATGATCCCTATTTGTATTAATTAAAAAAAATTGATGGGAAAATTGGGATTTTGCTGTATTAGCATTGGTATTTTTGTGGAAACTGAAGAGAAAAAAAGGGAAAAACTAAATACCCTAAATCCATAGAGGCTCTAGCTTTGTCCTAAAAAGTGAAGGTTAAAGATCTTTTGCCATTACTAAGTAAATGTTATCTACCCATTCCTTGTATCAGCAGAAAATTTGATTATACTGGAGTTCTCAAACTGTGGCTTGCACAATTACACTTAAAGTGATTCACATATTTCTGGGTGAGTAGAAGAATTGAAACATGAGGGAGAAGTATACTCAGCATCTGCAGAGCTTTAACTCCTGGGAAGGCAAGATAGAAAGACGCAGCCAGCAGAAAGAAGTGATGCAGCCTGGCCACTATTCACCATTGAGGTTTTATTCAGGATGGAGATGGAGATGGAGATGAACATGAAGGTTGGAATCACTTGACCCACTGAGATAAAAGAAAACCAATTATAGGAGAGCTTTGTTTCTAGTGAATGCAGCTGGGGTATAAACTGGTACTTCTAATGCATCAAAAGATAGGTGGGAAACAAAACATCTGCAAAGTTATGACTTCCAGAAAGGGAACATGTACCATTTATATCAGAAAGCCCAATCATAGGGCTTGAAGAGATCAGGCATCCTTCAGGGCACAAGGAAAGATTCCCATTCTTGAACAAGTCACCCCAATTTTATTATTTCTACGCTGATGCTCAGCTAGGGCAAATAATCCACATGGAAGATCCACCCCGTTGACTGAATGCCCTGCCCTGCCCAAGAACACAAGGTCCTTTATGCATTGTGGTAAATGCCTCTTTGGAGAAGGTGATACCCTTTTGCCTGAAGAGTACAAAAAGGGGATTAAAGTATTCATTCCTTGACCCAGCTGTTTTGGGTAACTCTTAACCTGTCTCCAGCTTTGCTTCTGTAAGGAAAGTTGTTGAGAAGATGATGGGCGAGAGCTACTGAGAGTGTTAATTATATGGATTATTTTTAGTAAAAATTTAGCTTTGAGCATGGGGGAACATTGATCACATTTGAGGATGATTTGTGATAGGACTTGGTTTGGGAATATGAGCTGCTTAAACTTGCTGGACATCTAAGCTGCCTTCAGTCCCATTAATTTAGATTTAGATTTAGAGTTTATTTGTCATTACACTCGCAAGTGGGTGCAACGAAATGAGGTGCTCTTCCACAAGTAAAAACTGGACAAACACCACTAAAAGAAAAAAAATTAAATTAAAACTAAACACAACCGACCATACAATGATCTCTATGCAATTTAAAAATGTAAAACCCCATTACTCTCATTCACTTCCACATAAATCTTATGACTCTGCATTCAAACTCAAAACTGCACTTGGATAAAAACTGTTCTTAAATCTGGTCGTCCTTGTTCTTAATACCCTAAATCTCCTTCTGGATGGTAATAGTTCAAAGAGCTGATGTCCCGGATGAGAGGAGTCATTCAATATATTAAGTATCTTCCTCCTACATCTATTCCTATACAGTTCTTCCAAAGAGGGAAGTGAGCAGCCAATGATGTTTTGGGCCATCTTAATCACCCTCCGAATTGCCTTTTTCTCTGCCACTGTGCAGCTCAAGAACCATACACAGAGACAGTAGGATAATATACTCTCAATTGAACTCCGATAGAAAGTAGTTAATAATATTGGTCTCCTTCTGATCAATAAGTTTGATGCTTGAGAGCATTTTTTTCTCAGTGATTCTCTTCCTTTATGAGTGGGCAGTTCTAATTGGTAAGCATGGGGCCAGGTGAGGCCTAAACGGTTGGGAATCCCATTGCCGGGTTATTCTTATCATTTACACAATAATTACATTAAATGGGGGTGGGGGGTGTTATCTTCATGAGATGAGGAATTGAGTGTATGTTGAAGATACCGAGTTACTTATCTTCAATCTAGGTTAAATAGGGTATCTCATCAAAGTTATGACCCAGTGCTAGATGCTGTTAGAATCTGAATGGGGAGAAATAGACTGTTGGTTTATTTCATTTCATTTCCTATCTTTAATATTAATCGTGGCAGAATGGAATGTCTTTGATTAAGAAGCCTCCAGATTCCAGAGTAAGCTTATCTATGACATAAGATAAGTTTGCACTCCCCTGCAGAAAGCAGACATACCAGCTGAGCATCTGAGAGTTTTTCTGGATTTATGGGTTCTGTTGGAAAACCAGACAGAAGTCATACCTAGATGGGCCTTTCTCCTTTGTACAGCTCCAGTTTGTGCATCAGTTTGCCCTGCTGATTTTTTTTTTAAATTTTGAGCAAAAGCTGAAATGACTGCTGGTAAACTTTTGGGTGCAGTTCAAGCCATCTGTATGGCTTGGGACCTCATGTTTCTGAGATCACTTGTTCCATGTGGAATCTGCCCATTCATTAAGAACTGAGAGCATAATTTGAAGATGAGCCTTTTCAGTTATCCCCACCTCCTCACCCAGCTTAACTCTACTGACAAAGATGGCTTATTGTGCCAATAAAAAAGAGGGGAAAAGCAGCTCAGGCTAGGCAAAGAAAGCCTGGAAGACCACTTAACTAATTTGAATGAATTAATATCTCCAAGGCCAGATCAAATACATCCTGGAGTTCTGAAGGGACTAAAGAGATAGCTAAGTGCGGTTTCTGAGAATAAGAGGACCCAGAAGACTCAAGGAGAACTAATGTTTGTATTTGCAAAAAAAAAAAGGAAGAAGGGTTACATGGAAAAGGACAGATCTTTCAGCTTACTATCTACATGGACAAGGTTCTCAAGATTATTCGTGGAATTTGGAATTTGTGGAAGAAGGCATCAATTAACAAGAGTTTGAGTTTGTCATAAACAAGTCATGTCAAAGTATCCCTTTCCAATAAAACTTACTAGCTTAACACTAGACAAACAAAACACAAGATGGTAGCTTAATCAAGGAACTAGGAAGAAGAAAACCACCAATTCTGGCAGGGAAAGCTAACGTATACAAAAAAGGAGCAAACCCCACATTCACCAGCACTTATGATGTTATCCAGTCCTGTAATGAAACATCTGCAAGCAAACAACTAAATTCAGAAAACATCACAAATCAACCCTGAGGTACATATATTCTCTTCTGTTGTTACTAGCTTAGTAGTTCAAGGGAATGTACCTTGGCTTCAGCAAATATTTGGTGAAGTTTCTCAGAATATCATTAATAAAATGTGAAATATGAGCTACATGTATTCATATTGTAGTGAATGATGACACCTAGAGAAAATTCATAACAACCTACCGGTATTTTGGTTAAGAAAGCATTGTTAAGTAGAATAGTACAGGGTTCTATTCCGGTCCCCTTGCTGTTCAACAATTTTATCAGTGACTTAGATGAGGAATTTGAGAGAAAGTCTATGAGATTTATAAATTAAATAAAACTGGAAGGAACAGTTAATACTTTAATCTCTATTTAAGTCTTACTAATTTTAACTATTTTTATCTCTCTCCTTCTATCATTTTATAAGCCATACAATGTCGTTTCAACATTGAGATTGGCAGCATATAAACTTAATAAATACTTCAGAGACGATTCTAAGCCTGCTGGACTAAAGTAGAATGAAATTTAACTGGGAAAAATTTCAAGTTATGTATGTTAATAAATATATATATATATATGTATAGGTTAGGGAAAACAGGGTGGATAAAAATATTTTTTTTAAAGTTGAAAAAAATGGATTTTTTAAATTTAAATCAGATTTTTTTGATTTTTATCAAATTCATGTTAAATGCTTTTGGAGTAGATATTTAAAGATAATTTTCTAAAGATACATTAATTAGTTTATTCAGCAAGAAATGGAGCTTAGTTATGTAGCATGAGGCTGTATATTCTGCAATATTTTAACTGTTGGTGAGTCAACAGGTCAGAGGAGGGACTGCTGCAGGACAGACATGACAGTTGCTCTTTAAAAATTATGATTTAAAACAAGTTGATTTAAATCAAGCCTTTTTACTAGTGATTTAAATCATGATTTAAATTGTGATTTAAATCAATTTCATTTAAATCAAGTCCACCCTGAGGGAAAACCTGATTTAGTTGTAGTACTTATGAAATATATGGGTGTCCTTGTCAATCAAGTTAAACATGAGAAAGCAGTGTGATGCAAATGCTAAAAACCCAAATGTTATTCTCCGTAGAACTGCTGCGAGCATCCAGAGAGTGGGAGGTGCTTCAGTCTTCACTTCTCACAGGCTGAGCTGAAATTGAGGAACGCCCTCCTCCTCCACGTGACTCCTCCATGCGTTCCTCCCAGTTTTAGCTCAGCCTTCGAGAAGCAGGCAGCTTTTTCTAATTCCTTGGCTGTTTCAGGTGATCGATGAAAGTTGGATCAGGTTTGATTCATTTTTCTTTCCTCTCCCTGCAAGGCTAGTGCGATCCCAAATTTAGTTGGTGGAGCGATTTTGCTCCCAGGAGGGAAGTAAGGGGTTGGAGCCTTTGTCCCCCCCCCCTTCTAATCTATCCTCTGCCGTTCCAAGCGTGCTGGGCTCAGCCGCTTGGCCCTGCGCTGTATTTTAAAAGCGCAAATTGCGTCTTCCCCCCTAGAACGCCTCAGAGGAAGCAACGCTTCCTCTCCCAGCTCTTTCCTTCTTTTTTTTGAAGTTGCGGTGGGCTGGTGCGCTTCAGAGCTGTGCGTTCTGAGCCGGGCGGCCATTTTGGGCACGCCTCGTGGCCGGCGCCATTTTGTTTTCCTAACAAGTAAGGCCTTTTTTCCCTTTACTTTGAGAGTGAGCTGCGAGGTTTTTTGTAGGCCCTTAGCGGGACCGTCAGGCCGCGTGGAGCCTTTATTTTTACTGTGAGAGCACTGTGGTCCTGTGCCCTGCTGTCTCTCTTAGTGTTAATATTGTTGGCTTTATTCCTTGACTCGCAGCTAGTTCAGAAGCGCAGGCACGTACTCTCCATGTTGTTGGGGGGCTGCCTATAGAGGCCTATCTCTTTTTTCTTATCTTGCCTTTGGCCTCAGCATTCATTTGGTCTATTTGGAATTATTATTACTATTATTATTTGCAGTACCTTTTGGGGCTATTTGGTTTTTCCTTACTTGAACCTAACCCCTTTTTTTGTATTTAATAGCTAGTGTATGTATTCAGAATTTTAATTTAATTGCTAGAATTGTTTTCTGTTTTTTTATTGCATAAGGTTTTTTTTCTTTTTTAAAAAAAAAGAATTATTTCAAAAAGGGGGACGTGACCCAATTTTAGGAAAACCGGTTTACGTTTGTAGGCCGAACTCCTAGGCGTGCCAACCGCCATTTTTCTTTCAATACCATGGCAGAGGCTAATCCTACTGGCTCTTCTCTGAAGGCCAAGTCTAAGACGCACTACCTTTGCAGAAGGGACAAGGATTCTTCCAGTGCTTCTCAAAGAGATGCCTTACGACGTCATAAGGCCCTAGAAAGGGAGTTTAGCAAGCGGGCTAAAGAGTCTCACTCTATAACATCTGCCTTCCCTTCTACCCCCCCCCCCCCGCCGAAGCCAACCATCTTCCTCTAGGGGCAGTACTTCCACCCGAGGCCGCCAGCCTTTCCGTGTACCAGAGGCGACATTTACGCCAACCGCTGCAGGTCTACGCTCTGAGGATCCTGCTCCAATTATTGTACCTGAGAACATCAGAGAATGGATGCAGTCTGCCATCCGTCAAGGTATAGCTGAAGGAATGCAGCAGCTCGCTAGACCGGATTCCCGAGGGAGGACTCCCAAGGCTGAGTCTTTATCCGGGAGATCTTCTGCACCAGCGTCACAGCATGGTCAGGTACCTCCTCACATGGATGTTCCATTCCCAGAGGGGGAGGATACCCAAGAAGAAGAGGGAGTGGGCCTTGAACCGTTCGGAGAGTACGAAGGTTCTGACAGAGGTTCCTTACAGTATTCGGAACCCTTTCTGGAGGGGGACCTAATGGAGGGAGAAATGTCGGAAGATGAGGGTCTTTCTCCTGAACAACCGGCTGTTGTGGGTCTTTTTAAACCCCATTTATTTAAGTCCTTGCTATTTAAGGCAAAGAACATTTCAGGTCTGGCCTCTCAGCCTCCTTCTGAACCCCCTCCATCGAGTCCAGAAGGTCCTGATGACCTTATGTTTAGACAGCCGACAGTGGCAGCAGACATTATTCCAGCCCCCCCAATCTTCTCAGATCTGGTAGCAAAGCAGTTGGCCTCGGTGGGTCCTTCTCCGGCCCCTTCTAGTTAGGACAAGAGGTTGTTTACCCTGGATTCGGATTTCTCAGCTATGTTAGATACCCCGGAAGTAGATGATCCAATTATAAGGCTTGCTTCTTCTTCCAATCCTACCGATGCAATAGAGGCACTGAATCCGGAGGATAAGCGAGCGGAGATGGCGCTCCGGCGGGCTCACACCGCTGATGCCTGGGCTATCCGGTCGGCTACAGCTGCTTCCTTTTTCACCCGATCCTCCATCAGGTGGCTCAGACAGCTGAAGCAACACATTTCCCCAGCTGATACCAGAGCCCATCAAGATATTGCAAAGATCACGGCAGCGGCGGAATTTGCAGCCGACACTACCTTTCATTCGGTTAAATTCTCATCCCGAGCTATTTCTTCCCATGTTTCTGCCAGACGATTGCTTTGGCTTCGACACTGGCAGGCTGATATTAAAAATAAGTCTAAGTTGGCTTCAGCCCCCATAGTAAAAGGGAAATTATTCGGGCCCGCTCTGGAGCCATTACTCCTGGAGACCCGAAATAAGAAAAAGTTTCTGCCTTCACTTTTTCATAGGCAGGAAGCCAGGAGTTCCCAGTCCTTTCGGAGGGGCTCCTTTCGTCCCTCCTTCCAGTCATCATTCTCTCCTAGATTTCAGGGCTCTCCCTCATTTTCGCCATCCTACCAGGACCGGGGCGCCTCGGGAGACAGAGGCAAGAGAGGGGGCAGCTACAGAAGGTCCTTCAGGGGTTCCGGGAGTAGAACGGCCTGCCGGCCCAGGTAGCGTTGCAGGTTTTCTTTCTATAGGCGGCCGCCTCAGGCATTTTGCAGACAAGTGGGAGGAATCCACCTCTGATACTTGGGTTATAGATTCAGTGCGCTTTGGCTTGACCCTGCAGTTTCTCTCTCCTCCCCCCGAACATTTCAGGGTTTCACCCATTTCTAGGAATCCTACTAAACGGGCTCTTATGACTTCTGCCATCAAACATCTCTCTGATATTAGGGCTATTCAACCTGTACCCCTCTCCCAGGAGGGAAGGGGTTTCTATTCACCTTTATTCTTGGTGCCTAAACATTCCGGGGGATGGAGACCCATTTTAGATCTTAAGAGGTTAAATCGTTTCATTGTACGCCATAAATTCAAAATGCAGACTCTGCAGTCGATTTTACAGGGCATTAGAGAAAGAGACTGGCTTACGTCAATTGACCTTTCCGAGGCTTATCTCCATATTCCCATTCATCCCTCGTATTCTAAATATCTCAGATTTTGTTATAATAATCAGCATTTCCAGTATGTAGCCCTCCCCTTTGGTCTAGCCTCAGCCCCGAGATCTTTCACTAAGGTGTTGGCGGCTATTGCAGCTCACCTCAGACAAATTCCCATCCGGATCCACTGTTACCTTGATGATATCCTGGTTGTATCCCCTTCCCGACATCAAGCCGAGAGCAATACTAGCGCTACCCTCTCGGTACTTCAGTCCCATGGGTTCTTAGTGAACTGGGAAAAGAGTCAGCTTACTCCTTCCACTAGTATATCTCATCTAGGGGCTGTGATTGACTCTGTTGAAGGAAGGGTCTTTCTCTCTCAGGAGAGACTTATTAGTATCCGCACCACTATCAGAGATATCCGGTGGACCGGGAAAGCATCGTTGCTCAATTTATCCAAACTGCTAGGGAAGCTAGTTTCCTGTATTTCCATTATTCCATGGGCTCGCTTGCATTCCAGATCTTTGCAATGGTTCCTCCTGCCGTATCAGCGTTCAGGAAGGAGCACGTCAAGGTTTATAGTGAAGGTCCCGCCGAAAGTTCTCGCCTCCCTCCTGTGGTGGACGCGACCATCTGTCAACAGAGGTCAGTTATTCCAGGAACCTCAAAGGGTTGTTCTCACGACAGACGCATGCCTTTCCGGATGGGGGGCCCATCTCCAGTCTCTCTCAGCATAGGGAGTTTGGAACCGTTCGGAGCGAAGTCGGAGTATCAACTGGTTGGAGCTTCGTGCAGTGTACCTGGCTCTGCGAACATTTCTTCATCGGGTAAGGGGGCGCCATGTCCTGGTCCTAACGGACAATACTACAACCAAGGCCCACATCAATCAGCAAGGGGGCACCCATTCCTCCCTTCTCATGAGAGAGGCCGAACGACTGTGTCAATGGGCAGAAGCGCACCTCTTATCCATCAGAGCGGAGCACATTTCCGGGGCCTCCAACGTCCAAGCAGACTGGCTCAGCAGGGCAACACTGGATCAGGCAGAGTGGCGCCTACACCCACATCTGTTCAGAGAAGCAGCAGTCAGGTTCGGTCAGCCCCTAGTAGACCTTTTTGCATCTCCGCTCAACGCGCAAACACCGAGGTTCTTCTCCCGTTATCCCTCCAGCGGAGCAGAGAATCACGATGCCTTGCGTTGCCCGTGGCCTCCCGGGCTACTGTACACCTTCCCTCCGCTTCCATTAATCCCCAGGGTGATTCGAAATTTGATAGCCGAGAAAGCAGAGATCCTCATGGTGGCACCTTATTGGCCCAGGAGGCCATGGTTTGCGGACCTCCGCAATTTGTCAGTATCTCCACCATGGAGGATTCCGTTGGATCAGATTTCGCTGTCGCAAGGCCCGCTGCTCCATCCAGAGCCACAGTGGCTACAGTTGGCCGTTTGGAGGTTGAGCGGGAAAGGATGATTGAAGAAGGCTTATCAGCACAGGTCATTAACACCATCTTGGCGGCTAGAAGACCTTCTACCACTCGCATTTATGATGCAACCTGGAAAAGTTTCTGTAACTGGTGCCACAAATCATTCATCGACCCACGCTCTCCTTCAGTTGCACAGATCCTGGCCTTTTTACAAGATGGCTTAGATGGAGGTTTATCACCTAACACCTTAAGGAGGCAGGTAGCGGCGCTCTCAACGGTGGTTGCTGGCGGTCCTTTCGGTCCCCTTTCCCACCATCCTCGAATTAAGGCTTTTCTTAAAGGGGCTTCTAATTTGCGCCCGTCAGTAGTGCATAGGTACCCGACATGGGACCTTAATAAAGTTCTCCTGGCCTTGACTAGATCTCCTTTTGAGCCTCTCAGGGAGGCGTCACTTCAATTTCTTACATTTAAAGCAGTTTTTCTGGTGGCTATTACTTCGGCTAGAAGGATATCTGAAATTGCAGCTCTATCCGTAAGAAAAGATCTGTGCATTTTTCATTCAGATCGGGTGGTTCTGAGACCAGACCCAGCATTTATGCCGAAGATTAATTCACCGTTCCACAGGGCGCAGGAGTTGGTCCTGCCTAATTTTTGCCCGAAGCCTCTGCGCGAGCAAGAGAGGCAGTGGCACACCCTTGATGTTCGAAGGGCTTTGCGTATTTACATTTCTCGCACGCAGTCCATCAGGAAGACAGAGTCTTTCTTTTTGTCCTTTCAGCCAAAGACACTAGGCTGTAAGGTTTCTCCGTCCACGGTAGGCAGATGGATTAGGGCTACCATATCCAAAACCTATTTAGTTCAAGATATTCCAGTTCCTAGTGGGGTTACCGCTCACTCCACCAGAAGTGCAGCTACCTCAGCAGCCTGGGCTACTCAGGCGTCTATTCTTGATATTTGCTGGGCGGCCACCTGGACTTCCCCATCTCCCTTTATAAGACATTATAAGATTGATGTTTACGCCTCAGCTGAAGCATCTTTTGGCAGGCGAGTTTTGCAGCAAGTGGTTAGAGATCCTGGGGAAGTTCTAATCCAGACGGACTCCCACCTGTAGGACACACTGGCTTTGGTATGTCCCACTCTCTGGATGCTCGCAGCAGTTCTACGGAGAATGGGCGTTGGTTCTTACCTGATACGCCTCTTCTCGTGGAACTGCGTAGAGCATCCAGCCCCACCCTGTTGGTACGTCTGTAAAGGGGAAAAAACCTGTTTCGGCCAATGATTTCTAATGTTGTAGTTCATGTTGTTTAATACTTAAGAGTAGAGGGGGGGTTTTGTCCTCTCGTCTTCGATAAAACTGGGAGGAACGCATGGAGGAGTCACGTGGAGGAGGAGGGCATTCCTCAATTTCAGCTCAGCCTGTGAGAAGTGAAGACTGAAGCACCTCCCACTCTCTGGATGCTCTATGCAGTTCCACGAGAAGAGGCGTATCAGGTAAGAACCAACGCCCATTTTGGGATGTATTATTAGGAGCATACAAGCCAAATCACAGGAAATAATTGACTTGTGGAGAGACACCATTTAGAATGCATGTCTATAGAAGACATCAAAAACTGGATCAAGTTTAAAGGAGAACTAACAAGATGGTGAGGAACTGGAAGCTTAAGTCTACATGAGGAACAAGTAAAAGTTTTAAGATATAACTTCCATAATCTCATACACATATCTATTTTTTCTTAACTTTGGAAATGATGAGTTATCCTATGTACATGCTTAATTATGAGCTATCCTGTACACGTTTTGGTATATTGAATGTAATATGTCCTCATTTAAGTGTGCACAGATTGCAGCCATGGGACAGCAGCCATTACATGAAATTGTATATAGTCCAGCAGTGCAATCCAAAACGTAACTACTGAGAAATCAGTCACATTGAACTACGGACTAGTTTAGTGCCTTATTTTCCACATAGCCATTGAAATCAGATAGACTTTAACATGGTAAAGTTTCAGGTCAATCTCTATAGTACTGAGGAGTAATTACTGATTTAGAGTGAATCCAGCCTGTATTATTTTGCTGCAAAATTTGAACAAGCCTGGTATACAAATAGTGATGGTATTTGATTTTTTTTTTTTTTTGTATCATTAAGTGTATCATAGATCCCACAAAATGGGAATCATGCCAGATAAATTGGGACCAGTTGAATTTTAAAACACCAGAATTGGAGCGTCAGAATACAATTCATGTTTAAATTGAGTTGTCCTGTGCATGTCTGTGCATGTTTTCTTAATATAACTACTTTATATTACATACCTGCTTAAGTACAAGTATATATACACTAAGGTGTGTAAGTACTTATCAAAGGTATGCTGCATAATTTCAAAACTTAACCTATCATATTTTGTTTTTATTGTTTGGCAATCAAAGTTTTAATCCACTATTTAGGTGACAGCTATTCATTTTGTTGGGTTTTTTGCTCCACACACTACTTGTCCATGTCCGTGTGGTTATTTTATTGACAGTTTGTCCCCAAGAATTGAATGTCAGTTGAGTGGCCATATACATTTTATTTGATAAATAAATAGATCAACCTTGTAATTCTAAAAATATGTATGGGTTTCATTGTGTGTTTTCTGTGTTTGTGGAGAAAGAGGCAAGATTTAGCGTAACAATTTGCTTGAGTTCATTTTAGGGACTTTTATGTTTGTTTGGTTCTGTAAATTTCCTCCTTATGCTTCAAGCAGTGTTGCTGTGTCTGTGTTCACTATTTTATTTTGAACTGACTTTTTTTTCAGATTCTTTGTGAAGCAGGCAGATGCAACCCATAAATTGACCAGTGTTCAGGCTTGGCAGCTCACTTGTTTACTGCAGCCAGACCTTTTCATAAGAGTTTTAAGAACAGAGTGGAAGAAGGAAAACCTCATGAAATGACATCATATATTTACTGTATGTACTTGTCTCTGAATGGCTCTATTTTATTGCATTCTAAGGAAACAGAGACAGAGATAATTAAATGTTCAGTTTTTAAAATCCGGATAATTATTGCTATATATTGCTATGTATTTTCTGTACCTCAATTTTCCTGCAGTATAGGATAAGAAGAAATGGAAAGTAATGATTTAGTTTGATTAATGTGGAAATAATTTTAAGAGGGACTGGGTTGTCAGTGACATATGATTGCTCAGATGTCTATAGTGCTGGAATCTTTTGGTTTTCACTTGATTTTTCCTTTTTCGTGAATGTAGAAGAAAATATAAAGCTTCACAAAGCATACGAAGCAGATAAACTGTGATAAGTGACCAAAAGGTAAGACCTCACCTTGCTTTGATACACCCTCTCAGCTATACAGAAATTTAGTTGTCTGGGCTGCAATATTGGGGAACACTTTATCCAAAGTTTTTTGTTCTGTTTTTCAGGGATTAATTTTTAATACTTTAGTAAAAATGCCTTTTGCTTCAACTCTTCATGTAGATAAGCCAAATTTGGAATAGGACAACTTGCGATAGCCAACTCGCCGCATGGCAATTTAACAATTCAATTTAATGATGTAAAATAAAATTTTTTTTAATTTTTGTCATTTACATTTCATTCTGTCCCTCCTTTTGCATTATTTCTTTAATATTCTTGACAATTTCTTTGGTGTTAGTGTAATTCTTGTCCCAAAGTGATTTGTTCCACGGTGAGTTGGCTGCAGCAAATTATCATAGACCCACCTAAATTGCATGCAGACCTTACTTAACCCGAATGAACATGGGGTCCTCCTTTGTAAAAATGCCCCTTCTATTCTTATTGATCAAGTTCTTTTCTGCCTGTCATTGCCTTGAAGGAAGGTCTAGTTTGTCCCCTCCTAGAAAACCTTCACTAGATCCCTCTCTCTTTAACAACTATAGGCCAGAGTCTAATCCATTGTTTATTTTGTCAACTTAAAAAAAAAAATTAAGTTGAATGCCTTCTCAGAGACACAAGGCAACGTAGAAATATTTCCATAAATTGAATGCTATATAAAATGTTTTCTCTTTTTTGGAGTTATGCTAGAGTTATGAGATAGCATTTTGAAGGGAATACAATGATGACTACCTTCCTCTCATTAGATATGTCCATTTATAGCACTGAAGATAAAAATTCAGACAAATGGCATAAAAACTACCCTTCCCAGTTTGGAGTTTTCCAACATTTGTCTATAATTCCATCATTCTCAGCCAGCATATCCAATGGCCTGCAACCTCTTAAAAGTCACTTTTAGCATCATGTACATATCTATTACATTCTACAACACATCATTCTCCAGTTCATTGTGAATGAGAAAACAACGATAGAAGATTACACATAGTTGGGAGGACAAAATGCATAGGAGACCATGTTTACATTTGGTTATGGTTTGATATCACTTCCAGTGGATACATACTTTTAGCATACTTCTATTTTTTTAAAATGATTTTTCTTGCTTAAACAAGCCAAAGCACACAATTGCACCATCTACAGCTGAATATGTTGTTCATTTCCAAGGGATCAGCATGAGTCATTTAAGCAGACATGTAGGGTGTGCTGAATCAGATATTTATTATGCTTCAACTTGCACTGGAATGCAACCAAGGAAAATGACACTTCCTATAGAAGACATAGCTCATTTAATAAATGAGGGATGAAACAAGTCTAGGTTATCATGATGTTTACGAGCAACTCAAATTGCTCTGTCCAATTTTTATTCAATTTATTACTGCAATTTATATGGCCTCCCATCTGAAATCAATGAATGGGTATCTCAAATATACAGTACAAGCAAAATACCATGAAATAACAATGAACATAAAACAGCAACAGGGTTATAAGCACAGCTTTCCGTAACAATTATTACAGCCAATGCATGGGCACAATCCAACTTCTTGAAACTCAGGCCTTGTAACACTGTTCTATCTATTTATTACCTAAGTTAAAGTTACTTCCTCCTGGAAGGAGAATCTCTAGGCCCAGTTTGCATACTGAGGTGTTTTTTTTAAATGAGATTAAGGCTTTTTTAGCCTTGTCTAAAATCATATTATGTGGAAATTCCCGGCCCTGGCAATTCAAATTAAGGGTATGGGGTGGAAATCCTTAGCTTGACTTGCTATTCTCACAACACATGATCAAAGAATAAAACAATGCATTATAATGACCTTAGAAGGATTAATTTGTTTGCTAATGCCCAGCCATAATCAGAATTTTCTAAGAATTCCAATTGGAAAGAGCACATTTATTGTAAAGGCTAACATCAGCAGGGGCAACAAAACAGCCGTGGTGGTGCAGTGGTTAGAATGCTGTATTGCAGGCTAATTCTGCCCACTTCCAGAAGTTCAGTCTTCACCAGCTCAAGCCATCCATCCTTCCAAGGTCAGTAAAATGTGGACCCAGATTGTTTGGGGCAATATTTTGACTGTGCAATGGTATTTAAGTCTAAGTGCTATTGCTATTCTTTTGGCACAGCTACTTGTATTAAAGAAAAGATCCCAGCAAGTAACTTTTAGCTAATTCAGATGGGATAGGAAATTCCAAAATACTGGTTACATTGGGAAGTGGAAAAGAAACAAAACACAAGGAATCAACGACTTCTTAGAAAATGATATCCATTCACTTCACTCGAGCTTAACTTGTGGGAATCTTCACCTTTTTTACATAAATACAAGTATCAACAGAAGAGAATATATGTAGCTCATATACTATATGCCACATATACTATTGTGGCAATAGTACTGATGGTGTTACTTCTTAGAAAATGATATCCATTCACTAGCTTCTTAGAAAATGATATCCATTCACCTCACTCGAGCTTAACTTGTGGGAATCTTCACCTTTTTACATAAATACAAGTATCAACAGAAGAGAAAAAATGTAGCTCATATACTATATGCCACATATACTATTGTGGCAATAGTACTGATGGTGTTACCCAGATTGATAATGAAACAGCTGCAAAAAAACAATCAAGCTCAAAGACCACTAAGGACTCCATAAATCAAAGTCTCTTCAAACACCTTTAATTTTTTTTAAATGGAAGAAGGGTTGGATGTGTCATTGACATGGTCAGGCTGGACTCTTAAAAAATATCTCCCTGCTCATCTAAACAGATGATGTACAGAGAGTCAGAACTTCCAAATGCCAACAACATAGTGGTACAGTGATGGTTAGGTGTAGGTTGCTAAAGATACATATCAATAGCATTAAAATAACAGGTCTAATGTGGCCATCTGACTTCCTGATAAACACGGCGGCCTGGGTTCTTCCAAATTTTTGGATTCCAACCTTCATAATTTCTGATCCAATATGTTCATGATTTTACTGGTGTGCAATGAAGAAAATGATGTCTTGAGATATTGAAAGATAAGTAGGAGCAGGCGGTGTATAGATTTCTTCCTCCATACCTTTTTATCATCAGAAATAGCTGCTTAGATACGAGATGAATTTGTTATCTTCCTGCTTAACTCATTAAGCCCTCCCCTTTTTTAAATCAATGCTTCTGCTTGATTCCTTTTACTTTAGCAACTAAGCAGAGCTAAGCAAAGATTTTAGGTATGCAGTCAAAACCAAAGTAAACACTTGGCTAACACTGAGCATCTGTGAGTCTCTGTTATTAGTTTGTTCAGGTCTGTTAGTCAGAGCCATGCTGGAATGTAGAGGTGGGACAAGCCTGCCCTCGTGAGAGCTCTGGTGATTCCTCTGGGTTGAGACAACAGGGTTCTCATCATCACACAGCCTGCTCTGTGTCCTTTAAGCTTGTCACCTGTCCTCGGGCACAATGAAGGATGCTGTCCAGTCACATGGCTTGAAGAGTCCCAAGTCCAATGGGTTCCCTGGTATGTTGATGTAGCTGAGTTTTGAAAAGGTCAGAGTTCAGATGGGGAATAAAACTTCTTTTCTAAAAAAAAAATGGATCAGGAAGCTGGGAGAATTCAATCAACTTCGCTTTTCCTTTCTACCTATCTGCCTGTAGCAAACTTCCGCTCTTGGCCTAGCACTGACCCCTTTAGGATATTTACAAGCTATATTTTATACAACTCAGCAGAACAAAATGCTGCATCTGTGCTTCCTTTTCAAAAGGATTTCCCAGGATGGAATTCTTTTCCCTTATGACACATTGACATACAAGTGTTTGAGGAAGGAAAGAAAGTGGAAAAAAGTTGCTTCGTTATTACACATTGCTAGCTGAACAGAGCCTGCCTAGCTATGTGCTGGGCATATCTTCCTTGGAGTGTATAATGGATTATATAATGTATGTGGGGATCAGGATAATTCTGGAAGATTAATGGATTCAGATTCTCAAACTGGAATAGGATTGTTATCAGAGTCATAGCAATGGAATTTAGGCTTATATATTGCTCCATAGCACTTTACTGCATTCTCCTGGAAGTTTACAATGTAAGCTTTATTTGCATATTGCCTCTAACAATCTGGCTCCTCATTTTACCAACCTTGGAAGGATGGAAAGCTAAGTCAACCTTGAGCCCTGCTAGGATTGAACTCCAACCTGTGGGCAGAGTTTGCCTGCAACACTGCAGTATAACCACTGCACCACCAGGGCTCAATATTTAATAATATAATGCTAACATAATGTAGTGGACACATCTAGGTCTGATTTGAAGTCCAAGCCCATACTTTAAAAGACTGACCGTTGTGAGACCAAGAATTATTCCCTGCTATATAAATCTACTCTGACACGGAGAACCTTTTTTTGGAGGCATCTGTGGTTATAGCTGCCAAATTGTCAGAAAGTAAGTTTTATTGTTGATTGATTATGGACACCATTCTCATAAAAACTTATTTGGTTTCCATGTAATGGTCTTTGGATATCTTGCCATCTCATTTAGGATTCCTTTTGGCTTGGCACCTAAATACCTACCAGATTGCTTTGTCATATATGAATCACCCTATTCAATATGTTCTTGATGTAAAATGAAAGGAGACCAAGAGGCACTGTTAGTTGTTGCTGTGACCTTCCCTAAGAATGAAAAAGAATTAGTCCATTTCTTCTGATATTCTGGAAGCTACTGAAAATAAAACTTTGTAAAGAGTGTTTGATTGAATCAATTATCATTATGTTTAATTTCTTTTACTTTGAATTGCTTCTTTAATATTTATAATAATTTATAGTTATTGTGTTTTGCTTTGAGCTCAAGTTTTATTTCTTCATTGTCACGAATATAATTTATTCTTATGATATGATTTTAATTAGTTTTATGTATATATTTGTATATATTATGTATATATTTGTATTATGTATATATTATGTATATATTTACTATTATGGATGCTTTCATTTCAACTGCTGGGAGTCTGCTCTGAATTGACCATATACTGTGCATGTAGAATAAACAAATTAATACATATAAACAAATTAATGAACATCCTTTTTCAGAGTAGGCCTTTCAGTCTATTAAAATGTTATTGAAAATGTCTTACTGTTTGCTAGCTTTATTTCACACTCCAAAAGCCAAGACAGACATGTTGTAAATCTTCCAAGCAGATTTCTTTGTTATTCCTCACCTAAAGGCAAAATCTTGCCAAACTAAAGCATGCTACCACCCCATAAAGAATAAACTCAGGGAACTAATAGGGAGGAGACAACTTCACCCATGTCCTCTCACTCTCACCCATACTAGCTGAACTGAGGTGTCTCTTCCTTCTCTGGAATGCACTCCTTCCCTCCTGGGAATCTGTAATACATTCCAGCACATCTTATCATGTTCTGCATGCAACTATATAAGAATTTGGTAAAGATGAAATTATAATAAAATTAAAGTAATAAAACAATGAGTAAATAAAGGTTCTTAATTGTACTGCACTATGGTTACAAATCTTCACATCTTCGCAGGTTATAATTTTTAATGTAACAGAAATAAACCATTATTCAATGCACTCCTAGAGAGCAATTTATGAAGATTTTTAATTTTAATGATAGTAGATGAATACATAGAAGATAGATGATTGATTGATTGATTTAGTGCATGCACTGGCACTATTTGCTAATTCTTGAAGTGTGCTATTTCTGACTCAGAAAGTTCCATATTCTATAACATTTTTGATACAAAACCTATCTGTGATCACTTTTATGTCAAGATAGGCAATTGTTTTCACCTCAGTTTCCACCATATGTTGCCATAAATGCTAAATGTGGGAGTTTTAATCCAAACATCTGGAGATTCAATATGAATGTTGAAATAGTCAACATTTCAAAAACCAGAATGGAAAATTTTCTTCTTTTTATACCCTTTTCTGGAAATGAGTTGTTCATTTACAGCACACTTTGGCTGTAAATGCCAAATGCCATCAAGCCTTCCAGTTTAGTATCATAAAGATATATTCCCTCTAAGCAGTATGATTAAAAATATACTATTATATAATGTGGTCTGGTTTTACTGGCCCTTGACTCTAAATAAAAAAATGGAGCTTTTGCAATAAGCAAAGGTACAGCAGAAACATATTTAATGTTGCCCTTGATAACATCAGGTGACCTATTGCAACCAAGATTTTATGGTTTTTAGGCATTGGCATCATATCAAATAATTAAATAACCCTGTCATTCTTTATAACGTAGGACATTTCAATCAACATCATATTTTGATTAACTTTATTCTGAAATCTGTCGGTGGAATAGAACAAAAAGATTTAATCCTATGTCCTACCTACTAATCCTCAGACCTTCTGCCTTATACTCCCAAGAAAAGACCTATATACATAATTGGTAAATGATGATGTTACTGTAAAAAAATTCTGACTATGAGGAAGTTACTCATCTATATTTATCTCATATGACTAGGAGCTATGCCAGGAATCATTATTAAGAGCAAAGTCCAAAATGGGGAAGAACAAACCTTGGTCAACAATTAAAATAACTAGGTGTATATACTGAACTTTGATAGAACATAATAGAAGCAATGATCAATAAGCTGATATCTGTGAGACACATTTGTACAGTTCTAAAATGTATTTTTACAAATTAAAATGTCTGTAGTTATTCCAGCATTACATCAATATCCCTTGTTAGTGTTCCTGTTTTTGGATGACAGTAATCTGTTTTAATTCCTTAACACCTGATTTCTTTGATGCTTCTCTTTGTGGTTTATTGCATTTCTAGTTGCATGTCAGCACCAGAATGATTTGCATCAATTAGCTTGGCTTAATTTCATGCTGCATCCTTATTTTTTTACCTTCCACTTCCATTTTGGTTCACAGCCAAAATTGTTGTAAGGCTGGCATTCCAGGACGAACTGGAACTGAAAGGTCAAAAATATGCCTCTCAGATGATTCCAGCAGCACCAACAACACCTGCAACATTATCACTTCCTTAGAAAAAGAGTGCAATTGAAACAGGTCCAAACCATTCTGAGAGAGAATTCAGTCAACCTATTCCATCTTGCTTATTTTTGAAGAGAACCAGACTGAAAAAAGGACATTTGTTTTCATTAAAAATTAAAGCATTAAAAGCCATATATTGGTGACTTAGCAATTTCCCTTGATATTGTCCTGAGTTCATTTTCAAATTATTATTTAATATTTGGCAATCTATATAAAATGAAGAATTCTCCCTTTCTGTACACACTCAGAAAAACCTGAGCTTTTTATCTTGGTTCAGCCATAAGCTCATATTATCTTTGTTCTGTTGCTTGACATTTCAGTCGCAAAGATTCAGAAACGCCGTTTCCAGTAGTAATGTACTGCTGTGTAATCTGGACACTGAAAGAGTAAGATAAAGAGGAGCTGAAATCAGCAGAGAGCAGGCACAGAGCTGAAATCCGTTGGCACAGAGTTTCCTTCTGAAGGGATTTCAACTTCATACAAGCAGGCACAAAGGATTTCAGCTCCATGTGAGTAGGCACAAAGCTGAGATCCTTTAGCAGGGAGCAGGGGTGGGTTTCTACCGGTTCTGTCCACCTCTGTAGAACCTGTAGCTCTGAAGAGCAGCAGACATAGAACCGGTTCTATGCTGATGTTTTTGCCCACCCACCCACCTGGGCTCTTCCCTGATCTTTATTTCCTGATTTTTCAACTTCAGCTGCCAAATGAGGCACAGCTGCAGTTAAAAAAAGCAGGAAAAGAGGGCTGTTTCAAAGGCTGCATCTCTGCACACAGCATGCTGATGACGATTTACAGGCACACGGCTCACAGTGTGCAGGGAAGCTTGTAAATCCCGAACCGGTAGTTAACCTTGTCGTATCCCACCCCTGGCAGGGAAGTCTTTCAGCCAGCTCTAAGAGACAAGAGAGTGCTGAAATCCAAGCAGAAAGGCAGCATGGTAGGGTTGCTTCAAGAAGGTGGGGAGACTGGTGTTAAGCCTGGTTTCCCCAACCAGGGTTAGGGAAACAAGCTAAACAGAATGTGCAGCGTTAGTCAGATAGGCACACAGATAAATGAGTGAGCTAAGCTTGTATGTTTATTAACATACAGTAAAAATAACAGATACGCTTGTGCTATCAAAAATATAGTTTATTCCATTATGAGTTCATAGCATAGTCAAAATAACAGTCCAATAGTCATGTATCATTTAGTCAGTCCATTCAGGGATATTCAGTTAGCAAAGTCCGTGCAGAATATCCTATGTCAGTTCACTTACAAATCAGTCCTTTGTTTCTCTCCCGTTCGAGCAATGCAGTCTTAATTCCAAGCAGTAATCAGGGATCATCAAAACCAGAGAGAGAGCAAGCTGCAGTCTTGCTTCTTTTAAAGTGCTTTCACAACCACTCCCTTAATTACTTTCCCATAGTTAAAGTTGCAGATACTTTAACTAACAAACTATGATTACTTAGTTATTATTTTACCTAAACCAGTTAGGGTAAACAATGTTATCCCTAACAACTGGGATGTCTGACACAGGTCTACACAACAGGTTGTATGTTGAGGACCACCTGTATACATGCAAAGGCTTGGATCTCACAAATGTCTCCTTTACTATCTGCATGACTGCACATTGTATTCAAAAAGCAAGGAGGCCTGAGTCCAACCTTTACACAGAGCAGGACTCCAAATTAAAGCATCCCAAAGACATGGTTGTCTGACAAACTGAATACATCAAGTCAAAGGAGCACATGCCAACTTTTGGTATAATGGTTCAACTGTTAGGCTGCTCTCACTATTAAGAATTTTTTTTTCTAACATTCAATTAGAATCTGCCATAAGTTTAAATCCAAATTCTGTGACTTGTACCTTGGAATGAGAAAGATAAGTCTTTTTTTTCTATGTGCCTTTCTTTGGTGGAATCTGAAAAGCC
Source organism: Hydrophis major (assembly GCA_033807585.1). Taxonomy (NCBI): domain Eukaryota; kingdom Metazoa; phylum Chordata; class Lepidosauria; order Squamata; family Elapidae; genus Hydrophis; species Hydrophis major. The sequence continues at coordinate 151,641,092 of CM066328.1, read as the reverse complement.
ATTCAGTCTTTTCTCAAGAGTAAAATTCCCTACTATGCAAAGGATTTTGTTTCTAGTCCTCCAGTCATCCTTGTTGCTGTTTTTCTGAACTTTCCAATTCTTTTGGAAAGAAAAGAAATTATTCTTAAAAAGCATGGTGCTCAGAACTGGACGTAGTACTCAAAGTGGGTTCTGAACAAAACAGAACAAAAATAAAAGAATTATTTCCAGAAATTGGAAAGTATACTATATTAACACTATCTAAAATTGCTTTTATCTTTTTTTAAAGACCACATCACAGTGCTGATTTACTTTCCATTTGGAATGAACTACTATTCCAAAGCAGCCTCACCAAGTCCCCATCCTTCTATCTGCTTTTGATTTCTGTTCCCTAAGAGAAAACTTCTGCATTTTCCTCTGTAAAATTTCAGAGGCTGGCCTCAGGTCAAAAAAGCTTCTTGCAACTTTATGATTTTAGGGAATGGATTCCATCTAGTTCTATTAAGTTTCATTCCATTATTTGCAGCCCCCCTTTTTTTTACTTTCTAAGATCACTTTGAATTTTATATTTTGTCTTCAAGGATATTAAGTATCTTATCCAATTTTGTGTCATTTGCAAATTGGATAAACGTTCCTTGCACCTTTTCATCCAAAAAAATATAAGGAATGACCCTTATAACACTGTGCCCCCTTAAGTCTGTTGAGAACTATTGATGAAACTATTGAATATGATTTTCAATACATTTATTTGTCATGTAGCCCAGCCCATATTTAAATTGCTCACTAATCAAAATGTCAGGGACTACATTATCAATTGTTTTGCTGAAATCAAGATATATTATGCCTACAGCATTCCCACAGTCTGTGTTTTCCAATAAATAAGTGACAAATGTTAGCCAGGCAAATCTTGTTCTTCACAAAGTTAGTTGACTTCTTTATAATCAGTGCATTATTGTCAATGTTCATACATACTGATCTGTTGACTATCTTCTACCCTAAACCTTCTTTCTTGTAGTTTAATCCATTGCTTTTGGTCCTGTTGTCCAGGACAATAAAGAATTGTCTGCTGTGTGATAACCCTTCAAATATTTGAAGAATCTTATGATATCTGAAAGAAAAGAGAGAATGAGAGGGAAGATGATTAAGATATACAAAAGTATTCATAATGTGGATAAAATGGGCAAGAAGAAGAAGAAGAAGCTGTTTTCTCCTTCCCAAAATACTAAAACCAGCTATCACCCAGTGAAATTGGACATCATGGGGATTAATGACTACTAATCTTGATAGCAGTGAGATTGCTCTGAAAGCTACCTGCTGGGAACCTAATGGGTTTCCTTGTGCAGTTTGTTGGCCATTGTAAGAACAGATTGCTGAACTAGATGGACTAGAGATCTGATCTAGGAAGGCACATTTTTTATTCTCAGTCATCTTTTCTGCAAGCTAAACATTCTACTTCCTGCTTATTGAAGGGTGGGGGTAAACAAATCTAAAGCTTTGGCAAGCAGCAATAGAAGAATGCAAGAAAGCAAAATGCAACCGTGGAACAATTCAAGAAGGCAAAAAGTCAGTCCCTACTCCTCCTTGTTCAGAAAAGCACTGAATTCATAGATCAGTTAGATACAGTTCTTGAAAAGATGGATGTCACTGAATTACAATCACAAAAGGAGTGAGCAATGGTTACATTTTCTGAAGCAAATTAAAGCAGTTTGACAGGATTAGGATACCTTCTCCCTTCAGCAATAGAAATGCTAATTGGTTAGAAATGTTTTCCTAGTCTTTGAATTTCTGTGGAGGGAAGAGAACCCAGAAAGCAGTGTGTTTCTGTCATGGCTCTGTTTTTAGTTGCCCCTTAGACATCAGGTAATTACCACTGTAGGAGCCTTTTGGAAAGTGGCAACAAGTTGCTATCCTTTGAGATGGACTAGACCAGGGGTCCTCAATCACCGGGCCCTGGACCGGTACCGGTCCGTTGATCATTTTGTACAGGGCCACAAAGAATGAATAATCATGATTAAAATATATATAAAAATATGTTTTTGCTTCCGGGTGTCTTATTTTGAAAGACAATCACTTCTGCCCTCGCCTAACTTCCGCGCTTGACTCTTTGGCGCATATTTATCCTGCATCAGCAATGCAAACTAGCCCTCGCAAAATGAGCCAGAAACAATGTTCACTGGAGAGTTTTTTTTCGAAAGGATAAGTTACGGGTTCATCGCTTATTTATTTACTGTTATTGGAACCTTCATGCCCCTACCCGGTTCTTGAAAAAGTGTTTATGCGTGAAACTGGTCCCTGGTACAAAAAAGGTTGGGGACCACTGGACTAGACTACAAAGTCAAAGACACACATTCTGTTACAGTAGCAGAATTTTGTCCGGTCTCCAACCTTCTCTTCTCAAAAAAGATAATTCAGCTAGAGTTGGACCAGGGAGGATACAGATTATCTAGTTCATTTCTTGTCAGTGTTGGTGGGGGTCAAAAGATTCATCCTGAAGTTCCTTAACATCTACATGAAACTTTTGGGAGAGGTCACCTGTCAGCATGGAGTTATATATCATCAGTAAGATACATGTTTGTCCTCTGCCCGCCCATTAATGCCGTTCTGTGCCTGGAGGCCATGAGAGAATAGGGAAAAATAGGCACCAACTCAACCATGGGAAGACCAAGTCTGAGTTTTGGGACCTATTTTAAAAGAAAAAGGGGGGGGGGTTTGTATCCTAAAAGGCTCCTTTCCTTTTTTCATTTCCTTTTTCTCTTCTTGGATAAATATTATAAGGTAGAATACGGAAGTGTCATGAAACAAGCAGGGCTCATGGGAAACATTACAGTATTGGTGCTGCTGCTCAAAGCTGCAGCTGAAATATTCTCCTTGTTGTTTTTAAATTAGCACTCCGTAACTACTAATATCATCTCAATCTTTACCTCCTCCTGAATTAAACTTTTTTCCTAAATAATTTTCTATGCTTCTCTTTCCCTCTCTCCTTCCCTCCCTCCCTCTCTCCATCTCTCTCTCTCTCTCTCTCTCTGGTGAATCATGCCATTCTGGATACACAGGAATCCAGCCTGAATATTATTAATTTTCAAAAAAGGAATAACAGTGTGAATATCAGAGAGGGGTGGTGGTGGAGGAAAGGACAAGATAATGCTGCTCTGGGAAATACTCTAGCATAAAATTCAGATGCTCCATTCCACTCTTTCTCCCCTGCCCTTTTTTGGGGGGGCGGGGAATGGAGGTTGAGGGCAAGATGGCTGCCATGTGACAGCCCTTTTAGTGAGCTCCTTATCTTCCTATGACAGCTACTTTTTCATGTAAAATAGTTCATTTTTATCTAATATTATCTGTAAACTAGTAAAGTTAGTTTTCTTTTACTATGAGTAGTAGTTTCAGGTTTTTTAAAATTTAGGATTGGATAAGATTAGGGTTTAGACTCTGAATTCTGGAATTTATCAACTTCAAGCATTCACAGATGAAGTGAGAGTATGTTCTAAAATCTTTTAAACCACCCAAGGATGCAGAAACAAAAGGTAACAGTAAAAGCAAAAAGTGTCTTGAAAAGAAAATTTAAAAGAAGGCATAAATTGGAAATATAATTGGGAGGAAACACAACATGGCAGCAACAACATCCAGACAACCAAAGATAAAGAATTTATTTCAGATAATGGGCACTCTCAGTAAATCTTTTTTTGCTCTTCCCCTCCTCATAACTTCAGTAAGTAAGCCCTGCTCCTTACTGAAGTGGGAGGAGGATGACTGCCTTTCTCTGGAAAATGAAGCTCTGTTAGGAGACAGAGGAGAGAACAAAGATAACACCAAGAGCAATTTTTAGGAAACTTGGATTTGGTTGTGCTAAGAATTGCCTCATGACAGCACAAAGAGTTATTGTGATATTTAACCTGCTCTTGAAAGCAAACAAAAAGATTGAATAAAGTCTCTAATGGGAAACTACATCTCTAAATTAGTTAAGGAAGTAAGTACCAAAGCCCGTGCTCCAAGACGTACTCTTTTCACGGATAGCTCACATGGATTGGGGGCTTCAAGAATGAGAAGACACAGAGATATAGGATTCTATTCTAAATTGCTGATATTTCTTTGAACAGGGGCAGGTGGCATAACAGACAAGTAGCACTGAACTTTCTTTCCAAAGCTTTACACTGTAGGGTATATTCTAATGAATTACCAAAGATTTCTTGGCTCCCCAGCAGACATAGTTGCAAAAGAATATTGTTAGCCTTTGGGCAGATTGCTCTTCCTTCAATGTGATTCTGGCTTGAAACCTTTTAAAGGGAATATTCTATTTGGCCAATATAAGTGTTTTGTACCAACCAAATCCATCCTCTGCCAAAGTCTGGGCAGAGAGCCAAGACGGTGAGGGAGGGTGACTTCAACCCTGAAAATTCTAAAATATTAACGGCTAAGCAAAGAAACCCTCTATTAACAAGGATAGAACAAGATAAGGATAATTTTAAAAAAAACTCATATCTACTTAATGGACAGTTATAGTTTATGGATGCTGAGGAAAAATTAATGCAGTTTGCTCAGGAGACCAACAGCTGATTCTAAAGAAAATTGGAATGATTAGTTCACTATTGAAATTGGTAACTAATGCAACAGAAAATTTGAACATTCTGCTTCCTTCTCGCTGCTCCTCTGGAGAATTGTTACCAAGCTCAGTTTCTGAAAGCACCAAATCTCCAACAAATAAAAAGAGAAGGTGTGTCAGCCCAAAGCAAAAACTACTGGCACAAAATCAACAAAATGGAGACTGATAGACTTCCCAAGTCAGGTTTATTAGAGCAGATAAAATCACAACTACAAACCTCTTGGTGTCAGGAAACTGACAAATTTCATAAGAAATTGTGGCCTTCCTGTTTCTTGTGTAATAGGAGAAATTAAAAAAAGAGTTGCTCAAAGAATCAAGGATGTAGAAGCACAAAATGATATAGCTATCCTTAGTAAGGCTGGTAACTTGAAATAGCTGAGCAAATATAAATGTTCTTTTCAAATAGACAGCTATTTAAAGTTACAATTGTCAAAACATCTTATGGAGATATTTATGTGAGCGAGATTCAAACAGCTTGACACAATGGTCAGATATGGGAGATTCCATTCTATACACTATAATGGATGTCTCTGCATTTGCAGAGTGGCAGAGATAGAAGACTTGGCTCATATCTTATTTGACTGACCTGCGTAAGAGGGTGAGAGACAGGTACCTTGGCTCATATACTAAACGAATGACCCATTGGGAACCCCATATTAAAACAACTTACTATTGTGGCCCACCAAGTGCCAGTGGAGCTGGTGGCAGACTTGGATGATCAGGAAGTTGGGGAGGAACTTGGGACAGTTCTGGAGTCTGGGGAAGGCTTTGATGGAAAATCTGCAAGAGCCAGGGCCATCCAACATTTCCCAACCACCAGAGAGGCAGCTGCTTTTGGAGGCTGAGATAAGTGGGGAGGAAGAACAGCTGGTGCTTATTCCAGATGCACGTATATGCAGAGCTGTTAGGAGGGGAGAACAACTGCGGACAAAGTGTATACTCAGGAAGCAAGGCACACGTGGATACTGAATGGCCCCTCCCTGGCTGGGGAATAAATAGAAGGAAAGGGGAGCAGTGGTGCATTAACTATTAAGCAGACTAAGCACATGTTTAGGGCACCAGGCCCGAAAGGGGCACCACAAAGATGAGGATATGGCTTCATTTGTAAGTATGTACAAAAGAGGGAGGCACCAAGATTTATCAGTGCTTAGGGCACCAGTGAGCCTTAATCCTTCACTGAAGGGGAGTGGTGGTTGTAGAAGACAACAGTTCAGATTTCTAAAGATTTGGCTTATTGTGTTTCCTGTCTCAGAGACTGCTTGCCAGAACTTAATCTGCAGCTTCACAGACTGGCAATTATCTCAAGGAACTGGGAAGGTTTGTTACTACATTTAACTCTTTGAAGGACTATTGCCTGGACTTTTTGGTGTGTGAATGCCATTAATTCACAGGAGATAAATAGTTTTTTTTGGGGGGGACAAGGAGTCTGTTTCTTGTTTCTGCTAAGGCTGGGTCAGAACACTTACCTTACGTGCTGCCAGAATTTGAAAACAATATGGCACAGTACTTGAGCAAAATAATTCGGTTGAGATCAGCATATGTGGGACTGATTGGGGGAGATTGTAGGGGTGATGCTGAAATATTTTGGTTTTTTTATCTCTATATTAAATTATTGTATTTTATTTTAATTTCATTTTAAATTGTATTTTATTCCAATTCCATTTTAAATTGTTTTTATAATATTTTAGTAATTTGTGTTTGGAACTCTGCACTTTGATATGGCCTCTGGGCTGATCAATAAAATAAACTCAAACCCTTTTTCCCCCCAATCCTTTTCCCCCAACAGTCCATGGCTCTGTTTGCACAACCTGATTGACTCTGTTAATCACCCTCTTGAATAACAACCTAACTCTGTGCATCAAAGCACACAACTGTGGATGATCTTTTTCTGCCCATTTCATTCAGCTGTGCCATTGAGAAGATAAATAAAAAGTCAAATGAGAGGCAGACTTTCTACTACCGGCTTGCTGTTTAGAAGGGTTAGCTAACCCTAGTGCAGATTGGTTTGTGATCTTCATAGGACATTATCAACTGCCTCTTGCAGCTCAAGGCAAACATGTTGCACAAATAGAATTAGTTAGATAAATGCTTGGTAATTGGTAATAATTGCACTACCTAAATAAAATGCTAGGTTTTCTTCTGCTTTGAATGAGTTTGATCTCCCCATGTCTCCTACTTACAATGGGGTAATGTCACTTTGGGCCCTGCAGGACTGGTGTCCAGATGAGATCCCTGCCAGTGTATCAAGGGAGCAAACATTTTTGCCCAGCTGAGAATTTTCACCAGGCATGCAACATTGGCTGATTACTGGAAAAAGTAATGGAAGCCTTACAAGCGGAAAGTTCCCTTTGAAGCTATTCAGCCATCAGTGTTGTCATCACATGCTTTCAGTTGTTCTTTCCTTTTTTATTTTTATTTTTTGTTCCAGCGCTTCAGGTTTTCATTCAGTCTCTCATTTTTTTTAAGAGATTGTGCGCTTTTATTTTTGATGCATCTTGCAGGAAGAAGAAAATAATTGCTCAACAGCAACTGAAGGAAGTTTCTAAAGAGATTACTGAATAATTGCTGATTATGCCCCACCTGATTCTTGCCTATAGGAAACAGATTTTGTTGAGAGGTGCATTAGACAGCAATTTTTGCTCTTAAGAAAAATCTGTTGTAAACAAGTTAAAAAGATAAACAGGTTAGAATATTATTGCTGGTTAGTATAAGAATCAGTTAAAATTAAACCAGTTTACCTATCATAGCAAATCCTGATTTACCCAACCAGCAGTATTTAATATATTATCATTGGCTGGGTTTGCCAAACTATTATTCACGGCTTACAAACCACAAAATGTGATTTGCACAATGCTATCCCTCTGAAGTCAACTAGACTAGAAAATCCCACCCCCCAACCTTAGTATGACTTAAGACTAGATATAAAAGTTATTCATAATCAATTATTAACCAGAAAATCATCAGTGGTAGAATTCATCTTGCATCAACTCTACACAGCTATCAGAGTTGGGCAGCTAATAACTTTAACTAAAACAATATCAATCACAATGATAATAGTAATTCTAAGAGCTTTCTACTATTGCAGGACCGTGGTGGTAGAATCATGTCTTCAATGTATTCCTAAAGGCTGGGAATATCAAGGCCAATCTAAGATCTGGGGTGATGAGCCCCAGGCAGGTGCATGGTGGAAAAATCTCTGTTCTTGGTACAGCCAGATGACACTGTTCTTTAGAAAATATCTACATCTTGCCTCTCCTGCTGGTTGTGATGAGATGGGTAGATGTAACCAGAAAAAAGTGGTTCATCAAATAATCCATCTCATGCCATATGAGTCTTCATAGGTCATAACCAGCCCCTTGAATTGAACCCACAAGCATATGGGCAACTAATGCAGCTTATGGAAACAGAGGTTTAATGTGCGCTGATCAGGAAGCACACGTAACCATCTGCATGGTTATATTTTGTACCAGTTGCAGTGTCTGGACACTCCTCAAGGGCAACTCATATAGCATTACAGTAATTTATTTGAGAGATGACCAGGGCATGAGTGACTGTGGGCAGAGCCTCTTGGGCCAAGTACAGGTACAACCTGTCCACAACATGGATTTGCACAAATGACCTCCTGGCCATGAATCCAGAAGAAGCCTCAGGTTGCACACTTGGTCTGTCTGGGGCAGTGCCACCATATCCAGAACCAACTATAGTAAATCCCCAGGACCAACAGCTCCCAAACCCAAAACCCACTTAGTCTTAATAGAGTTGAGATGAAACTTGTTCTCTATGCAGACCCTCATATCCTCCAGCCCCAGGACAGGACTCCAATACGTAGCACTGCTTAATTTGCCAAGGGTGGATATACAAAGCCAGATATCATCAGCATGATACCAAACCATGGTTTGTTGAATAAGCCACGGTGCTTTCAGTAATACCATAAATTAGAGTTTACAAACCACGACACATTAAGCCGAAACCAAACAAGCCTTTTCATGGCTTAATACTATATTGTAACAACTTAATACTATATAAGTTAAAACCCTCCCCTCCCCTAGGAAAATGAAATATTTTAGGATGTATGAGTAATGTATATTCATAATTTATAATTATATGAGCTTTGGTGGCACAGTAGTTAGAGTGCAGTACTGCAAGCTATTCCTACTGCAATTTGGCAGATCAAATCCCACCAGGATCAAGGTTGACTCAGCCTTCCATCCTTCCAAGGTGGGTAAAATGAGGAACCAAAATGTTGGAGGCAATATGCTGACTCTGTAAGCTGCTTTGAGAGGGCTGTAAAGCACTATAAAGCAGTATATAAGTCTAAGTGCTATTGCTATTGCTATATACTAAAAAGGCAGAATATTTCCCCTAAAAAGAGAAGTAGAAACTCAGAAGCAGAAGAAGCTCATCCCCACCTTTGTTAATGGGCGGGCTTTGTTATTCTACATAACAAATCCCTCTACCCATCTCACCACCTGGCCTGGGAAGATTACATCAGCCAACACTCAAGGGAAGCCATGTGGTCCAGACAAAGCCTACAAAGTTAGCTAAGAGCCCTGCCCCTGGGAGTCTGACAGTCAATGGGATACATTTCTTACACAGCAACAGGAAACGCTAAGGTGTGGCCCAAACAGAGGGTATAAAACTAAGGATCTCTCAGGGTCTTGGTCCTTCTTTTCTTTCACCCAACATCTTGAAGCATGTGATCGTTTTTTTTACTTTGGAGCTCCAAGCCATGTGGTCTTGTCTAGTGGTGGGATTCAATTTTTTTTTACTACCAGTTCTGTGGGCATGGTTTGGTGGACCTTGCAGGGGAAGGATACTGTAAAATCTCCAGACAGAGGTGGTATTTGCTGGTTCTCTGGACTACTCAAAATTTCCGCTACCGGTTCTCTAGAACTGGTCAGAACCTGCTGCATACCACTTCTGGTCCTGTCCACCATTAAACCATCTTTCCAAACAGCTTCCATGTTTCCAGTGTCTTTTTCCCCACTTGGAACTGAAGCCAGAAGGATATTTCTTCCAACAGTGGATTGAGCAAATAAGCAGGCTTCCAAAATCAATTGGGATTAATCACAGCTTCAGAGAAGCTATTTTGTAGTTGCACTTTCGGTAGTTTTTTAAAATAAAATGTGGGCTGCAAAAGACTGAGGGATCCCCTCCTTTAAACAAAAAAGACCAAACCTATTCATATACAAGGCGTATATCACGAGAAGTGCAAGAGTTCTCAATTGTTTTTCTTGGCAGTTCTCCTAGGGGTGAGGTTTTGTCACTGCTCCTATTTGGCTTCATCTTTTAAAGGATAACTTAACTGTAAAATGCACTACTACGTATCGTTGGAAGCGGGTGTCTGTGCCGCCGCCGCCGCCCCGCCCCGCCCCCCGCCCCCCCCCCCAAAAAACCGCAAGTTTAATCAGAGAAACACTCATCACAACCTCCCAGTTCTTTGGGTTTTATGCCAGCTGGAGGCTGTGAGCGAGGAGCATTTCAGCTAAAGCAACTGGGAATGGCTTCGCTATTGGCCCCGAGCTCCCTGGAGGCTTTCTAACAAGTTATGCCTGTCAGGAATGCGCGAGTGTTTTCACTTGGAAAAGGAAGACTTCCTCGAATCCCGAGAGCGCCTTAACTCCTCAGATTATTTTAAGAGGCAAAGATCAACAATGACTAAGGATCGGAGTGGCTGAAAGCTTTCCTCGAATGAAATTCCCAATGACAAGCAAAAAGATGGTTGCTTAACGATGAGTGATTGAAGGCAGAAACCACAACAGCTAAGTTCTCACAAAGAGGCGCCGCCAAAACCAAAGCACGTTGGGAGTTCTCAGTGACGCGTGAACTCCGGCTAGGGAACGTATTTTGTATGGTGTGCTTGCCCACGGTCGGGCAAAGGAATCCCTTATTTCTTGGACCCGCGTTTCTAAGGTTCTTGCGACCTACAGAATCCAAATCATCAAATCACAGAAGATGCGTTCCCCAGACGCAATAGAACTAAAACAAAAAACAAAAAAACAACAACCACGGGTTGGCCCGCTTGGGGAGCATCCTGACGTGCCAACGCCCTTAACCGTGCGATACACTGTACATTTCCCCCCTCCCCGCCCGCTCTTTTCAAACGCGCCACATCCTTTCCCTTTGGGGGCGTGCGTGGAACGGCGCCCTCCACCCGAAGCGTGTAAAAGAAAAAATAAATAAAAGGCGAACTCGCGCCTTTCCCGCGCCCTCAGCCAGTCGCTGCCAAGCGTGTCTGGCCCGCGCGGGGCCTTGGAGTCGGAGGCGAGCGATGCGATCCGAGCGCCGCCTCAGCGGCGGAGGCTGAAGGAGGCGGCGATATAGCAGGGGGAGGAAAACAGCGGAGCAGCCCGACTGTCTTTCGCGAGATAGAAGGCGGTGGGGGGGAAGGTGGGACAGAAACCCGCAAGGAAACGCCAAAGGAGGAGGGGAGAGTTGGCCTGAGAGGCGAGCGGGTTGCCGAGGGCATGCGGGGTGGCCACCGATTGCAACGGTATGTGTTGTGGCGGGGAGTGGTGGCGGTTGGGGTTGTGTAATGGCGAAATATCAGGGTTCCCCTCCCCTAATTTTAAAACTGGATTCTTTCTGTGCGTCGATGACTAAATTGTTCGCCTCGGGTTTCTTCCCTCTCTATTTCATGTTATTTTTTTTTTAACGTGGTTGATGGGGGAGCTTATTCACACGTTCTTTTTCCCGGAGCGCTTGTGCCTCTCGGCTTTACTGCCTTTCTTGGCTGGGTGGGTTGGCGGTGGGGGATGGAGGGTACTCCATCCCATCGACCTGGTAGCTTCTTCTCCAACCTACAGCGAATCTCCCACCATTCCCAACCAGGAAGGTGATGGGACGTTGTGATGTTGTATAATTATTTGTTGGGGTGGGGGTTGGGGGTAGAGAGAAAGTTTGGTTTTAGTCCAGCGGCTGTCAAAACGTTTCGATCCAAAGATCCCTTTACTTTCTCAAGAGAGATTGAGGACTCTAGTACATTTAGTGATGTTGGTGCATTAGAAATTAAAAATGGAAACGTTTTAAAATAGTTATTTGATTTTGCAGATCCCCTGAAAAGATCCCTGAGACCGCCAAGGGTCTCCAAGTTGAAAGCTACTGCATTTATGTTTAAGGCTTCATTTCCTTCAACTTCAGAGGAATTTTCAAAAAGGAAATAGTGTAATATCATTTTTTTTTTCTTTCCTGACTGTTCCACCCCTTCCACTGTGTTGGTTGAGTGTGAAAGATCATCTCCATTTCCGGCTTGCTCTCATCTTGCTGAGTTTAAAAGATGATGGGGGAGAAAACTGCTGATTACTTCTGTCCTTTTACTTGCACTCTGCAGCATGTCTTTGTAGTTTTCTAGCACTGCAAAGTATTCAAGCAGTGCTCTGTTAAATAAATACCAAATTGCACTGGGGTGTCTTTTAACTTTCACCTTCCTATTGGAAATTTCTACCCCTCTACCCAAAATCTAGATGTGTGTGGCAGCTGCTTATAGACATTTATTAGTGAATAGATGACCTTTCCTTCCCCTGTTGCTTCTCATGTTCAACAGCTGAGCTCTGGTGTGAAAAACAAGCTCCAGAACTCAAATCCTCAGAGGCCTTTGCAGCCACCAGATTTTTTTTTTTTAATGGGTTCAAAGTATAAGGTATAGTATTTTGGAATATTCCGAGGGAGCCCAGAAGCATCTTCTAAGAATGTCTTGCTGTTCAGGAAAGGACAAAGGACAAAATGCTGTTTTGAATTTACTCTCTGTTGGGAAATATGTATTGTTATCTTACTGAAGAAGAAATATGAGACCATGTCAGTCAGAAGTACAGAACGAAAGTGAAGTAATAAAAGACTTGCAAACTGGTTTCAATTCATGCTGGACCGCCACCTCAGTCTTTTGGGTTTGAGGACTATTAACATTATGTAGAACTTTTCTTTAGGTAGAACTTTCCTATCATATAATTTACTTCTGAGTTATCTAATTTGGGGGGGGGGGGGCTTAGCTTGAGAAATAATGTTTGCCCATGATACCATGGAGTTAACCTTTGGTAAGATGGGGTGACCAATACATTTCATAAATAAATCCATTCATCAGTGCGGCTAAACATGTATTACCTTCTTTAGAGTTGTACTTGATTCCTGGTGACTGGATAAAAGCTCTCCAAGTTTGATCCATTCATGTCCATCATTATCTTTTCTATCAATCCTCATGCTGTGTCTATATGACTTTTGTACTGAGATCCTTGCTTCTAATGAATATCTGAGCTCAATTTCCTCTAATACTCAATGGTTGATCCTTTGGGTTGTCCAATAAGTGTGAAGCAGTTTCTTCCAGCATTCTAGGAGTAAATCTTTTTCCTAAATCTGTTCCTCCGTTGATATAAGCCCCAGTATATGTTGACCATTCTAAATTTTGTCTGAAATGTCACAGTTGTTGAGGAGTTTATATGCATTCCTTTTTGCTCGCCATTCTTTCTCTTTTGTACCATTGTCTTTACCAATACTGCAGCCTAGAAACTTATCAACTATCCGATTGTCTTACATTCCTCTAGTTTTCCAGTAGACGTGACCTTTGTTTCCTTGATGTTCAAAGAAAGCCCAACCTTTTCACTCTCCTATTTTAGAATTGTTCGTGTTAGATATTTTCCTTTTTTTTTTTTTTGCAACCAAGACAGTGTCATCTGTATTTTGGGTTCAAACGCCTCCTATCTTTTGAATGAATTTATTGTTATCCCTTGTGTATTGTGGGTACAAAATAAGAAGAGCTAATTTTCAAACATTTGGTGGTTCCAGTTAACTTTATATTAAGCATGTAGAGTAATTGATAATATTTTTTTAAACTTAAAAAGAAAAAAACCTGGAGAGAAAGAGGAACAGAAAGGGATGAATCATGCTTAGTGGTTTTTTACACCATTGCATATTTTTGCCTTAGAAGCAACAAATAATAGAGCTCCTGAAAAATAGTTTTGAAGCTTGTCTGGGGAATAGCACTGTCTTTTTTATCTGGTCAGTTTTACTTGTCATTGGATCCCTTACCATATCACATATTGCAGCTCTAAAAGTGGTTGATGGATTAAATGGCTTGCATGAGTTATCCTAATCTTTACTGCCTGGAGCTTGTCTATAAAGCTTTTATCGTTAATGACCTCAATACATTAAAAATGATGGTCAGTTTAACCATATGCTAAAACACACAACCATCAGCAGTGCCCAAAAGAGAGGATCATGTGTAATTATAATAGCAAAAAAACTCCATTACTGTTTGTGTGTTTAGATCATTTTTGTCCATTGTTGCTTTGCCAATGTATTTATAGAGGCCAAGAACTGGTTTTATGGAGTGACAGTACATTGTGTTATTGTTGGCACTAATAGAATGTGATTTTTTTCTTTCATGAGAAAAATTATACTACAGTTTAACAGCTGGGAGTATTTCTTGTGTGACTTTATGTCCTCCTGTATGCTGAATAAATTTGTTTTATATTTTTCATCCCTGCTCTCACACCTCATGCTTTTAGCTTTAGAAGACTTAGAATAACTTTTTAATAAAAGTTTTATTGGGTTTTCACAAAACACAATGGAAATAAAACATCTTTTTTTGAGAGCAGCATGATTCCAGGTTATCACATCTCAATACAGACATAATCTCAGTTGCATATTCATCTTTGTATTCAATTTCATATATTATCACTATTTTATCAATTTTTCAACAATTCTTCTCTTTCCTTACTTTTCTCAGCCTTATTTTATAATTATCTCATTCCTTTCTAATCCAATTACATATCTTTTTCTAAATTTCTATATCTTTCTAGTCATTATATTTGTACTTTTGTCTGTCCTACTTACAATTTCATATATTCTTTTCCATCATCATCCTGAAAGGGAAGAGAAAGAAGAAAATTCCCTCCCCTTCCAGGCATTAAAAAGCGAGGTTCCCCCTATAATTACCAAATAGAGTGTGTCACCTATATATTTTAAAATTATTATCCTTTCAAATCTCATTAAACATTTAATTTAAACATTATACAATTATAACATTCAATTTCTAATATCTATTTCATATCATGTAACTCTTTATCAACTGAATTCTGCTTGGTACTTTCTCTTAACAATACATAATTCTAAAAAAAGAAAATATATATAAAAATAATAAATAAAATGATTAATACATTCAAATTCATCCTGAAAACTGATATTTCATTATAAATCTTTCACATTTCTCTTAAATTGTATTTTATAAATCCTTAAAAACAATTAAATTATTTTCATTCCTTCCTCTTATTTCCTAGCAAGCATTCCATTACATCACAATACCAGTTTTATCTTTCATTTTAATCACCTGTTTCATATTTTCTAGCTCATTACTATTTCTAATATAACAACACTATCTCTTGTACCCTTGCAGAATCCTCTTTTAATTTATATTTTAACCATTATCTCTATGTCTTTTAAGTAGGCTAATACCTTTAATCCTTGTACATTTCCCGTTTCTTTATTTCCTGTTTCTGTCCCTTATAACTTCTTTTCCTTTTTATCTTCCCCTCTTTTTCTCCATCCTTTTTGTATCCCCATCTCTCTGATTCTCCTTTCTGTAATCCTCTCTTCTGCTTCTTCCTAATGTGATATTTACTTTTCAAACTATTCTGTTTTTTTAGTTGTTTTCCCAAGGCTTAAATTTTTAACTCCCTTCCCCCCTTTTCCATTTTACCCCACATTGCATTTTTTGGCTGTTAAAGATGGCTTCTTTGTCCAGCCCTTCTTGTTCTTCAAGCATTTCTTGTTGTTTTTCATAGTTCAAAATCTCCATTTCTAAAAATTTAAGTGTGAAGCCAAAGGATCCTCTTCCCTCTTGCGACTCTTCTTTCATTTTTTTTAAGTTCCATTTTTAATTCCTCAAGGAGTACTGCCATTTTAAACACTTTTAAACAACCACCCAATTGATTTTAATTCAAACCATTAAAAATCCAACACCCAAAATTCCAAAAATCACCAAGTAATCCAAAGCTCTTGCTTCTTGCTTCCACTTTTCCTTTCTGGGGGCTGTTATATTGTAGCAAAGTTTCAGTTACAGTATATCCTTTGGAAATCTTTTTAAAGTTTCACAGTTAATTCCTTTTATTTCCAGGCAATAGTCTCTGTTATTTCCAAGTCCATCCTTTCTTTTTCTCTCCACTTTCCTCCTTTTTGAGGGCTTTAGAATGTCCAAAAAAATCTTTATTTTCCCTTTGACACTTTAATTTCAGGTTAGGATTACCTGTTAGTGTCAAAGTAAATCAACACCAATTTCTTAGTTGAGTCTCTTCTTTTTTAACTTTCAAAGCCGATTGCAGCTATCAAGGTGAGAAAGAAAAAAAAAAACTTTTTTCCTTTTCCCCTCTTTTCTCCGCCGCTTTAAAAATCTTCTTTTAGGAATAACACTTTTAATAATTTTAGTTCCAGGGTACCTTACACTGATGTTATTTCAGCTTAGCCCGGTCTATCAAGCTCTCTCCCTTTGTCTTCCCTCCTGCTTAATCTTGTCCAGTCGGGTTCCTCTTTGAGGTGGCCATTTCTGACCACCGCTGCAACCACCTTTGTGAAAGGGAGTAATGCCAAGCTGAGGAGGAGAGATGTGGCTTGCTTCGACTCAGCTGGTGGTCTCGCCCCTCTATGCCACCTCTATGGGGTGGCTTCAGCCCCGAATCCAAAGGATTGGGGCGCTCCAGTGGTGAGCACGGATTGAAATCGCACACGATCGCAGATTTCGGTCCGTTGCTGAAGATGCCCAAACTGGAAGACCTAAGACTTAGAATAACTTTATTGCCACTTTCAATGTACACTAATCGGCATACATTAAAATGAAATTTCATTGCATACAGCTCTCAAAGGATCACCACCTCCAATATACACTACATAAACATGACAAAATAAATACAAAATTAGCATAAACCCATATATATGACAAAGATATAATTTCATTCTGCTCATTATTGCCACTTTGTATATTGATTGATCATCATAGGAGTAGAATTAAAAATTGTTACTTCCTCTTTTGATTTTTCCAGTGAATCTTTAACTTCCACACCTTGTTTTTCTTACCTTTCTCCATTTTATCCTACTTTTGGCATCCAGGATTTGCTCAAGGTCTTTTGCTACCCGAAACTAAGCAGAAAATGATGTCAGCCAAGTTGAAGGGCAGAGACATGACATCAGGCAGGCAGTGGAGGTGGGGTAGGTGGGTAGCGTCATCCACTAGATTATAAATCCCATAAATGGGTCTCCTACCCTTGAAAATTACGTTTGGAGAGAACAAATTATTGCTCATTGCTTTTTGGCAGGGATGGGCAGCCTATAGGCCATGGGTTGCCCCAAAGTCCAGCACCCTATCCGAATATGCTGCTGCTGAAATTTGGTGACAATATGGCTGCTTTGTGGCAGTGTGAATTTTGGGTTGCTTTTAAAAACAATTGTAGAATTGAGAGCTCCTGGCTTCTAAGAAGTACAGGTAGTCCTCAACTTACAACCAATTAGAGACTGTTTGAAGTTACAATGGCACTTACAAAAAGTGACATGACCGTTTTTCACACTTACAACCGTTGCAGTATTCCCATGGTCGTGTGATCAAAAAGTCAGACACTTGGCAACTAACATGTATTTATGGCAATTGCAATGTCCTGGAGTCACATGATCACCTTTTGCGACCTGACAAACAAAATCAATGTGGAAGTCAGATCATAGCTGGAGTGATTTATTTAACAATGGTGGCAAGAAAGGCCGTAAAATGGGGCAAAATTCACTTAACAAATGTCTCACTCAGCAACAGAAATTTTGGGCTTAATTGGGGTCATAAGTCAAGGACTACTTGTAGTGGGATATTCTTTTGCCCTTTCATTCTTTGCATATGGCCAAAATTGTGTTTTGTTGAACTTGGCTCATCTTGCACTGAAATGACTACCAACCAATTGTGTTAACAGGTGACAACTGCTTTTCAGTGAATTTTCAGGTTGGGGTTTTGCATACAAAGTAACGTCGCTATAAAAATCAATTTGTTCTTCTGTTGATAGGAAGAATACTGGTTACGTGTGTGTAAACAGATGCAGATTCCTTCACCATGTCAAAAGAAACAGGCCATTTTTCTTTTGCACTGAAATAAATTTATTTCCTTAATTTGATTACACATATAAATACTTATTTGAAAGCAGGGTTTTTCCTGAGGCTATTAATCAGTTATTAATTTCCTGTACCTGGGATTAACTGTTTCCAGTCCATACGGCAACACTAGATAAAATAAAACATGATGTACTTGTATGAATAGGGCCAATTTCTCTCCGCTCATATGACATAACATCACAGACAACACATTTACTCTTGAGCAATGTTTCCATCATGTAAAGGAAACCGGAGATGTGTCCAGATTGTTCCATTGTGGTGCCCATTTTTATTCTCTACAATAGGGAGGTCAAACCGGCAGCCTGCGGGCCGGATGCATCACGTGCAGCTCCGCGAAGGGGAAAATTGTCATGAAACCTCATGATGGCAACATGACGTGGCAAGTTTGACACCCATGCTGTACAATATATTTGGTTTTTTTACACTATTTAATTCTAAATACGGATGTCTACATTTTTCATATATGTCATTTTTATCCATCCAGAGTTATTTATGGTGAGGCTATGTCAATTCAGTTAATAAGCCAATTAAATAAATGGTTACGGTAGCCTCTTTGTCTCCATTCTTAGCTCTTGTTTCCTTTTTAGCTTGGAGCTACTGTTTGGAGGACGTCATCTCCACATGGGTGTGTTTTCCAGCTAACACAGGGATGAAAAGGAAAACAACGTTTTCATGGAACCCAGTGAAACAGAGCAAAATTTCTCCCTGCGATCGATACAAACATGCCTGCTGCATCTGTAGGGGGTTCCTTTATGTTTACGGTGGCCGGAGAAATACTAGCTTGAGTGATTTCTGGAGATTCAAAATAGGTAAGGTGCGCTGTATTTGGTTTTGTTATGGCATGAAAAGAAATGCCTCAAGCTACAATCATACAATCCTGTTGGAATGTATTGCTGTTTTTGAAATGGCCACCAGGCAGAGGCCCTCTCTATATAGTTTTTTTTCATTTCAAGCAAGATAATCTGGACTATTTTAATAATCTCATTAGATATTTAATGAGATGTTATATGGCCGCTATGGATCGGTTTTCAAATCTGTTTTATTTACTGTTTTTTACTGTCTTCACAACCTTATATGAAATGGCGACCAGCTAATTCCTATTGCAAAAAGGTGGCTGGCCTCAGTGATACAATCCAGCAAAACCGCACTGACTACACGAGTAGCTGAAACAATCATGTATCTAAAATGGTAGACTGTACAGGTAGTCCTTGACTTACAACAATTTATTTGGTGACTGTTTGAAGTTACAACAGCACCAAAAAAGTGATTTATCAGTGGTGAGATTCAAATCTTTTTTACTACCAGTTCTGTGGGCGGGGCTTGGTGGGCATGGCAGGGGAAGGATACAGTAAAATCTTCCGTCAGAGGCAGTATTTGGCGGTTCTCTGAACTACTCAAAATTTCCGCTACCGGTTCTCTAGAACTGGTCAGAACCTGCTGAATACCCACCTCTGCTTATGATCTCTTTTCACACTTAAAACCAATGCAGCATCCTTATGGGGTTACATGATCAAAATATGGACGCTTGGCGACTGACATGAATTTATGACAGTTGCACTGTTCCGGGGGTCATGCGATCCCCTTTTGTGACCTTCTGACAAGTAAAGCCAAGGGGAAGCCAGATTCACTTAACAACCATGTTACTAACTTAAAATCTGCAGGGATTCACTTAACAGCTGTGGCAGGAAAGGTGGTAAAGTGGAGCAAAGCTCACTTTTAACAACTGTCTTGCTTAGCAGTGCAAATTCTGGGCTCGATTGTAGTCACCAGTTGAGGACTACCTGTAATAGAATAATAGCTTTCTATCTGGAATCGAAGAATGCTGGTTTCATAATGGGAGTGGAAATGATCCAGGTTGGATTTTAAGAATACTTGATTACAACATGAAAACCCTGGGACTTCACAGGATACTTGACTGTGCCAAGAACCTAGGGCTGAAGTGATGTTTTCAAAATGCACAGGTCTGCAGCCAAAACTCTGAGCCAATTCTTCTCTTCCCTCTCTAATGTCAAACACTTCCTGTGTTCTCATGTTATCCTCTTCATTTTTCTGCAGATTGCTAATGGTGGGATAAAAAAAAAAGATATCTGGAGGTATTTGAACTGCATGTTTAGCTAAGTGTTCAGGAAGAGTAAAAGAAATGGGTCTGTTTTCCAGGATGGCCCCCCCTCATCCAGGATGTGATTTGATTTGCAGATTCTGCTGGTAAAGTTGTAATTCCCAAAGAGGGCAAGTGCAAATACTAATAAAAAGCTGCACTGACGTTATGCTTTGTTTCTACTACAGCGAGTAATGAATGGGAGGAACTGGACAATTCAAACGATGGCCCAGAAGAACTGGAAGAGCACACAATGGTGGATTATCAGGCAAGCTATAATAGCTAATTAGCTATAAATCACTTTATAGGTAATCCCAGATTTAGGATCACAATTGGGACTGGAGTTTTGGTTGTAGATGATTGCAGTTGTAAGTCAAGGTACCCATGTGACTGGAGTGGATTTTGGTGGCATTTTTACCATGGTCATTAAGCAAATCATGTGGCTATAAGCCTGAATCATGTGGTCAATAGATGAATCATGTTGCTCTTAAGCAAATCCATTCTACCAAATGGGTGGGGTGTCCCCCCCCCCAAATTAGCAAATAATGCTGGAAACTGGCTAAAAACATTGCAAATCATGGATCATGTGACCATGGGATATTGTAACTGGTCATGAATTTATTTGTTAATTTAAAACTTTATATAAAGATTTTACATTAATAAATTTACAACCAGTTACAGTATTCTATGGTCACATGACCATGTCATGTCACCCATCTTGGTGGCACAGTCTGAGTTAACGAATGCAGGCTACTTCTGCTGACTGCCAGCTGCCAGCAGTTCGGTTCTCACAGGCTCAAGGTTGACTCAGGCTTCCATCCCTCCAAGGTGGGTAAAATGAGGACCCAGATTGTTGGAGGCAATAGGCTGTCTCTATAAACCACTTAGAGAGGGCTGTAAAGCACTGTAAAGTGGTATATAAGTCTAGGTGCTCTTGCTCTTGCTATTTTATGATCAACTTGGATGGCTTCCAATCAAAATAAATGTGAGCCGAAATGCAGTCATATGACAGGGATGACACAATGTTTTATGATAGGCGAAGCTGGAAGTGCTCTATGGGTTATAAAACACCCCTTTAGAGGTGTTTAATGAG
Organism: Hydrophis major; assembly: GCA_033807585.1. NCBI lineage: Eukaryota > Metazoa > Chordata > Lepidosauria > Squamata > Elapidae > Hydrophis > Hydrophis major. The sequence goes on along the minus strand of CM066328.1, from coordinate 151,620,194 downwards.
GTAAACACTTATATCAACGTAATGAGTTGCATTTTACATAACTCTATTACCATAATACCACCACTACCTGGCTTTTGAAATAAAAATATTTTGAGAAAGTGTTTAGGTTTTAATCCATGCCGAAAAATGAACCTTCACTGGATATTGTGATGGATGGACTGGAAACTGGATTAAAATAACTTTTAAGGACTTGAATCCGTTCTTTGCCTTTCTTGTTGATGGGTTCTAAGGTCAAACTGAAGCATGGTTGAATATTTTTGATGGAATGGCTTTGAGAAGAACATGGAACTATGTGAAACTGGCATATAAAGTGGTAATTTGTAATTCTTCCTGATTATTGTAGCCATAGGAGCTTGAAGATGTTTGTACTAAGCTCAACCAAAAAAATGAAGTTTTCAGACTTTGGTTTGAAAGTTGCACTAAATGTCAATAATCTATAGAAAATGCAAATGTGATTCATTGGAAAATGATTATTGTATTTGCAGGATATCCTGTATATCTTTGGTGGAATGGTGGATTCAGCTTTCACACAGAAGAGAAATCCTCTATGGATGTATGACATAGGTGCGGAATGAGATAAGTTTTATCCTTCCAATATATTTATGCATGTATTTCATAAATATGTACTAGTTTGTATCAAGATTATTTTTATTCATGTACAATCTATTCTGGTAAGGGTTGTAGATGAAGAACAGATTAACATATCAAACCAATAATTGTCTCCACCTCTTCTTGCATGCTTGGATGGAGAGCTAAGGAAGTACTGTAACTTTCTTCTTTTCCTCAGAAGCCGAGCCAGACAATTGCTCTGTTTAAATATTGGCCTTACTTGAGCTAACTTTCTAGAACACGGGTGTCAAATTTGCGGACCCTGGGCTGGATGCATCACATGCTGGCCAGGCCCACACCCGGTTTAGCAAAGGGGGGGGGGAGTCACAATATGTCACGTGATGACGCGAGTTTGACATCCTGTTCTAGTCTGATACCCTTCAGTGGCTCAGAACCTGGGAACCATGGGAATTGTCATCTGACACACATGAAGAGCTCTAGATTGTGAAGATATTTGTCTTGCTGTATAGAAATAGTTCCTAAAACAAAGAACACATTGGCATTCACTGCCTTGGGAATTGTAGCTGGAGCTGATATTTATATTTTGTGTTGTTGGTAAAGGAAATACAGCTTGAAAAATTTCCTGCCAATCTCTCCTTTTAGTGCTCGCATAGCACTGCAAGCAGTACAGTAGCACCTTCTTGTGGTTAATGCTATGATTGACATTTTATACACCTGCAGATGCAACCAAGTGGATAGCCTGCCGTCTCCCAGCAGTAGCGAGTGAGGTAAGGAATAACACAACTAAATATAATGAATCATCCATGAAACCCGTTGCTTTGTTGATCAAATAGCTTGCTTAGTTACATACTTTGAAAACTGCTCCAGACTAGATGAGCCACCGCCATAAGGTAGCATGATAAGTTTAAGATACTGCTGCTTCTGGTTTTCTGGGACATTCACATTAGTCATACTTCACGTTTGGAAATGAGTCTCTTCAATTCTGAATGTTGAAATAAGAATGGTTCTTTGGCTGCAATTAATGTTATGTATGCAATTATTTCACAGATTGAATTCCTTGTTAGAATTACTAGAGTTTCCCCATAACCAACCTGTCTCTCCAGGGGTGGGATTCAACCTGTGCAATAACCAATTCGGTGAGCGCACGCTTCACATCCCACCTCTCTGTCTCTCTCTCCTTTACTATCCCCTTCCTCCCTGTAATTTAAATCCTGCCTCAGACGAGCAACTCTCCGTAAATGTCAAAGTTAGCTGAAGTTTACAAAAGCTTATGCCTTTTAATACATTTTGTTAGCTGGAAAGACTTCCTGTATTAAATGTGGAGAAACTCAGGAAGCAGAAGGCAACTGCACTAGTACAATTTAACTCAGACCAACCAAGAGAGCCCCATTCAAATCCTAGTCTCTAAAGGGGCATGGTCTTGTATGCGGGGTCTGGGCAAAACAAATGTGGAACATCCATGCATACATCCCTCTACTTTCCTTACAATCATGATTCCACAGGCTTAGTCAGAAGTTGTATTTTCAGAGTTTTGACTTCCTGTTTTCCTTCCTGTTTAGCAGTAGGAGAACATCATCTGTAGGCTGTAGGAAACTTTGAAGTCATTTCTTCTCCCTCCTCCCAAAATATAGTTTAATTCATAATATATCTACAGAATGTGTACATTTTCCATCCATGTCTTTATATCTACATACATATGCACATCCATTCTCTTAATTTATGGAGATTTTCAATCATTTTAGTGGGAGTAGTGAGATTCCATCTATAGGGATAAATGTCAGCAAACTGGAAAGGAACATTATTTTTGAAGGACATTGCTAAAATATGAACTGCTGGGACTTCCATTTAAGTAGTACAGTACGAATGCCTTAGGACAGGAGCGTCAAACTTGATTTCATTGAGGGCCGCATCAGGGTTGTGTTTGATCCCGCAGGTGCTGGGAAGGGCATGGCCGGGATGGGCGTGGCCAGTTCGACATCACTCATCAAGGCTTGGTTTTCAGCTGCAACAGCCTCCCTTAGCTCTGTTTTTGCTGACAGGGCTGCAGGAGGCTGTTGCAGCTGAAAACGGAGCCTGAGAAGGCCACGCACTACTCTCCCCAGCTGTTGTGATGGCAGAGGCATCACAGGCTGGTCCTTTGTTGTTTCCAGAGTGGCCCCGCGGGCCAGATCTAAGGACCCTGAGGTATGGATGCAGCCTGTGAGCCTGGAGTTTGACACTCCTGCCTTAGGATATTGCCTGCTTTCTATTGGTGTGATGGCAATGATAATTAAGGATGGTTGTTCCATTTTGTCTTCTCTCTCCATTTCTAGGTTCAAGTTCCTGTTAATCGGAAGGGCCACAGTGCTGTGGTCTACAGGGGCAGTATGTATATATATGGGGGATACATTGATATTAAAGGTGCTTCCCAAGAATTCTGGACCTTTTATTTTGGTAAGTTAAACTTTCTCAGCAGTTACCTAATGTGTAAATAATGCTAGATGCGAGGAAAAAGCCTTTGAAACATCCAAAATGTATCTGTTTAAAAGGTAATGAACTCTAATTATCTTCCTTCAGATACAAAACAATGGGCCCCTCTATTGGCTGCATCCAATGGGAACAGCCCAGGTCCCCGACATGGTCATTCTGCTGTGGTTTATGGCAATGGCATGTACTTGTTTGGAGGATTAATGGGACTGAGTGAACAGAAGGACTTCTGGATGTGGGATTTTATAGCCACCAACTGGTCCAGTATCAGGAGAAGGTAACTGTTTGAATGTACCTCACTAGCAGTTGCAAAAGTTTAAGAGGGCGAAGATAAAACTGTTTTCCCCCTGCCGATTGTTCCTAGAGTTACACAGAAGAGCAAGTTTATCTTTTTTACACATTAGCCATGAAGCCTAGCATCATCATGTTCCAGTTATGTTAGCTGGGATTTAAAGATGTTTGTACATCAATTGAAAACAGGGAGAAGGGGGACTTGAGTGCTGTGGGAAGGCACAGGCAAGAAAAACCCTGATACAGAGTTGTAGTTTCTAATATGGAAGGGAGGGTCTTATTTTTCTAGAAGGAAATGTTTTTGATTACGTGGGTCATCCCTTTTATTTGGCCCATTGCCCAGTTATGAATGGATAGTGTTTGCATCTTTGAAAAAGAAATCCTGAAGTGACAGAAGAATCGTAATAGCCAATACTGTACAGAGGAGACAACTTAAGGAGCATGGACAATATTTCCATGCATTTGAACAATACCTGAATACATAATTTATGGGAACTCTTTGGGGTGGACTATAGAAAGTGGTTCATGACTTTTCCATGAATTACCCTGACTGGAGAGAAGCATTGAGAAGTTGAACCCATTTTGATGAGCATAAGTGTCTTCCTTCTGCTGATTTATCTCTGCTGTGTTTGCCTCCAGCCAGGGACCTCCAAGAGTGGTGGGACATTCAGCTTTAATCTTGGAAGATTCCATGTTAATCCTTGGCGGAGGCCTTTCTAGCACTAAGCCAAATAATACCTTGTGGCAATATCATTTTCCATCTCAAACATGGATAAAATTGTCTAGCCCAGAGGTGCTGTCTTCCAAAGCATATCATCAGATGCTGCCAACTGGATTTGGTTTCCAAGGAGCTGCTGATTGCCCAATGAGATCGCTTGGTTGCTTGAAGTCTAAAGAAAAGAGTTGTTCAAAGCTACTGACGTTTTCTAAACAGCACACCTGTTTCTTTGAGCATCTTCACGAGGAGCCTACATATCAGATACTCAACAATGAGACTGGCTCTGACATAGAAATGAAAACGTTTTGCCAGTCTTCAAAGGATTCTCTAGGATTCACTTCCTATCAAACTACATCCAGTGCAGAATTGAATTCAGATCCAGCAGCAGAGTTGCTGTGTAAAGAAAGAACCTCGTATCTCAACATTGCCAAGGAACAGGAATTTGCCACCACGACTGTAACAGAGGAAGGGTCAAGCTTGGACACTCTGAAAAATGAATGTGGAGACATTTGCGAATCTTCTGTTGTGATGCTACTTGTTGGCGGTAAACCTCTGTCCAGTTCGCCTGCAATCTCATTTTGGCAAATTGAATTAAATGGAACTTAAATATCAGGCAACTCTCAAGAGGCAGAAGACATGCCTAAGCTCAGTGAAGTCAGCATGTGGGAAAAATCACTTGGCAGTTCTTGCTTACAATTGTATCGTGAAACCTAAATTCACACTTTGCATGACTCCACAATACACGGGAATCCATAAAACATTATGAGATTTTTTTCAGCTCTTTGCTCTGTAGACAACTTGGGTCTGCAAATGTAAATGAGGCAGTTATGATTAGGAAGCAGCCAACAGCAGCCACTGGTTGCATTCATTTCTTCGTGTATGTGTGCCATTTCAAAGCCCTTTGCAAATTGCCTATATAAAGGATGCAGTATAATCATTCCCATGACTAAGCTAGGTAACTGTAATTCAGTTCAGTGGCTGCTTTGGTATGAAGGCTTACATGCTTATGCAAAGAAAACTTCTTAACCATCATTTATTCAGCAAACCCAATATTCAGCATTTGCACTGTAAGCTAATCTGATATGTTAGATTAACAGTTTGGCTATCTAACAGTTTAACACAGAAGTTTGGTCTATATGCTTGATTTTGCTGTTAAAATGGTGTTTGAGTGGGGGAGGGGGTGTTTCTTAGCATATGCTTAGTTGTTTTATTGCACTGTTTAAAGCTGCATTTTCCCTCAATATGAAATTCATTGGGCTTCTATATTATCTCCTCTGATACAAGTTAAACAGCCAGAGCTATATAATTTTATAGATCTTTAAAGAGTAATTGTGTCTGTTCCAAGCACAGTTCAGACATTAGTTTAACATAAAAAAAAATCCACACTGGGTTGATCCTCTTCTGTATCATTTCATAGACATGGCTATGTATTTTCTGTGAGAAGAGTATGAGAGAGGTTTGTCACTATTTTTCTTCTTTTTGAACTAGCTCTAGGGATTTTCTGGTAGTCCCTTACCCAGATTGACTGATTTAACATTTTGGAAATCAGCAAAATCATTCAAGTATTTGCTCCTTTTCATTTTGCGCCATCACAACAATGTAAAAAAATTATTTTGCTAATACTTATTCAACTTCAGTCTATACGAAATATGTTACCCAGTGAGAAAATGGTCCTTTGAAATTACCCCTTCTTAATTTTTGAGAGGGAAAAAACCATGAAGTATATATAGCATCAGGAAAAGCCTGCATGGTGCCTTTTTGATATTTTTTTTCTTTTCAGAAAACATCTGTTTTACATGCTATAAAAGTAGTTATATTTATTAATTAAATTTTTATGCTGCATGAAGCTTTATACCCAAGCTAAACTATATTAGTTTAATTTTGTGAAAATGTTATTCAGTGTGTTTTTAATTACTTCGTTAATAATATGCACCTCTGATTTTTGTAATGGTGGCATATTGAGAGGAAAAAAGTATAAGCTCACTGAATGATTTGTAGCTTGGCTGGAGATGACTGAATACTTGATATATTGTAAGACACATTTCCTGGGGCATTACAGCTGGGAAACAAGATGAATTGTTGATGCTTCATTTGTATGCTGATTGTTCTCACTGAGGATGAAAAGTCAAATATACTTCCTTCCTTTCCCCTACTTATTGCAACTATTTTGGTTAACATTCACTTACATTACCGCCACGAAGTAGAAATGTAGGGTCACTTCTGCTACAAAAAGCAAGATATTACTCCAAGCCAGGATATCCTTAAGGAAGCAGATGATTTTGTCAGCATTCTGAACTGCATCAGTAGTCCCTAATGCTAGAGCATTGTTCTGCTAGAAGAAAAAACACTTAAGCAGACATTTTGTACAGTTGTGTTGTATTTAGAAATAAGCTACAACTTTTATGATTGATCCCAAGTGGTCTACAAATCACAGTTATTGTTCCCTTATACAGTGTTTAGCACAATCATTCTAGCATAGTTTTTACATCTGGTATTACATACACGCATACACACAATACTTAAAAAAATAAGTTACACTTTCAGTAACTACATTGTTTAAAAAGATACAAATACAGTAGTTAGTCTGAGTTTTTTCTTTGAAAAAAACAACAACAATCAAAATGGAAATTCTTACATATTTCATAGAAAGTTTGTCCAATTAGGGAAAACATGTGAGAACAAAGGAATCTGTAATCAAAACATTAATCACATTAGGAATGCTATATCAGAATGCTCTGTAGTCACTCCACATGCATTCTGTTTCAGAGAGAATAGGTGAACATTTTGCTCCAAGAGAATGCTTAGCGTTAATAACAGAGGTCCAAATTGTTCTGCCTCAATAATCACAGACACTTTAGTTATGGAGCAATAAGGTATGTTCCACTTGGGGCATCTTTCCTAGAGACACAAGTATTGTAACGTGTGATAAATGAAGAAATAAAAGACAAATCTGAATGACTTTTGGCTTTATGCATGCAGACAAATTGCATTTGTAGGAAAAACTTCATAATTATCTTACCAGAGGAAAAGCTTCAGCAGACAAACAGGATTGTTTGTTAAAAATGCAAGCTAATTTAAGCATCTGTGGACACCTTGCTTGACGGTGAACAATGGCTGCTAATAAACACAAATTGCAATTTTGCATTCATTAGTCAAAGCAAAAGAATCTGCTGTTTTGGTCCATTTTAAATCAACCAAAAGAGACACTGTTAGTTTCCAGATGCCCCATTAGAGACCTGCAGTGGAGGCTATTTTTTTGACAAAAGGCTTTCAATTCTTTATGTGATAGCTGTAATTTTGTCTTTGTACATATCTGCCAAGTAGACATTACCCACTGATAAATGTGGAGCCAATAATAACAGTATTCCATTTTCTATACCACATTAGTTTCCTTTAAAAAAAAAATGAAAATGTGTTTTGGAAAATTCTGTCAGTTAAATGAGTAAGGATCAAAACAGTAAATATATTGCCAAATGAGCAGTGATACTATAAGAGCAATTCCTAATTTTTTTTTTAAAAAAAAAGCAAAACTGAAAACTAGCTCTCTTAATTTCTTTTGTTTTTGTCACAGCAGTGCATCAGGTTAGTAAAATACAATGACAACAGCTGTTGGATAAAAAAAAAAAGTCAGCGCACAAAATTCTAGTGGTTAGGATTATCCAGACGATTCAAGGTAGCAAAGCTATCTTTCTGGATAATAGGAAAACACTATCATGTTCTCCAACTTCTCCTCATTCTTACATCGAGAATTAAGACAGTGTCACCCTAAATATTTTCATCCTTTGTAAAAATGCAGGTAAGGGTCATAAAAACATTGGCTCACGGAAATGTCTGAAAAATCAATAACCAATTAAATATTACCTAAGCCATTTCAAAGTCATGCCTCCTGAGGTCTGGTAACCAGGATATGTCCTATGGTTATTGATGCTATTTGCCTCAGTACCCCTCCGTCTCCCCCCACCCCTGTTCTATTTTATGAAGCAATTGCTTAAAACAAGTATCACAGATCAAAGGAAAGTAGCTTGTGTTATTTCACAAGCAGCAACAATAGGGACATTTGCATTTTTAACATCACTTCTACTATGAAAGAAGCTTTTGACGGGCCCTTTTGCTTTTCCCTTCAGAGTTCATCCAGAAATTCATGGCATTCAGGTTTACTTGCTTTCTTGCCTAAATGCTTATAGGTCTTCCACCAGAAACAGATGGAGAAGTAATAAATCATGTTTTTAAATGACTTAAGACTTTAGATTAGTATTTCAATCATGCACAGCAAGCAGAGCCGTTTTGGAAGAATCAGAATTAAGGCGTTGTACAATTTCCTTGCTTATTTTAAAAAGGGACAGAAGATGCAGGATGAGTTGGATACCTGATCCACAGGAATAAATCTTAACTGCACAAGCCCAAGGGTATTTTTTGTTTTCAAAAATTCTAAGCATAAATTAAACTTGGGGTTTGCTTAGTCTCCCCCCCCCGAGTTTGTAACAGAATATAGGTTTAGTTCAAACTAGTTCAATCAGCAGTTTAATGCACAAAGGAAGGAATCCAATATATAAATAGCTACTCATCTAATATAGGAAAGTTGGCATAACCTTGGTATATTTTTAATTTTCCAACTACAAGATTACTAAGTAGACTTGAAGAAAGGTAAAGAATGGAGCACACAAAAAGGACAGTAAATTCTAACTGTATGCATTTGAAGCGATTTTAAAAGTCTCAGATTATTTCTGCACAAACCTTAGAACTTTCTAAAAAATAGCTAGTGGAAAGCCCAAAGCAGATTAGCACTTCAACCTAATCTAGCAGAAACTAGGTTCACTGATACAGGAGAGTATCTATAGCTCATGGCTGAACTTGGTTGTTTTCTTATAGACATTTTTTTTTTACCAAACTAGGTAGTGCTAAAGAGAGTGGACTTTGGTTTTTGTTTTTTTTTAAATACATATTAGTGTTTTATCCTATCTAAAGACAATCAAACAACCAAAAAAGAAACAAAAAGACCAAAACAGTTCATCACCAGCAATCAATACAAAGATGAGCAAAGATTAACACTAGACCAACAATCAAGAAGTAAAGAAAACCCCGATCAAGGAACTACCAACTCAGACAAATAAGCTAATAGCAAACAACCAAATCAAGAAACCACAAAGACCTTTCCAACAAATACTGACAGGCCAAGAAAACAAGTATATTTTCTGCAAGAAAACAACTAAGCTCAGAAAGCACCAAGGACCCCATACCAGATGCACTGTCTTACCTAGCAATATTTTAGTTACTTAATGGAACAAATCGTGAAAGTCATCCATGCACACATGTAGTAGCTTTGACATGTTTATGAGAGTATCTGCCAGCAGAATAAATTGCAATCAAGGTGCTGCATTTTCACTTCCACAGATGATTAGCGAAAGTGTGGAGTCTAGAAACAAGATTAAAATCAAGAACATTTGCTAGGTAACAGTACAAAAGGAGATAAAAAGAGATGGCCACAAAAAAAGGACTGTAAAAATGTCACTGCTATTTTCTTTTACAGTCGCCGCCAGCCATAACTGTGTTAGGGGAGGGGGGGGGGAAGCTTATCCCTGTGAGCATTTTCATTTGCACCTATAAACCAGGAAGGAATTCTCTAACAAAAGCATTTTAATGGATGAAAACCCTGAAGATTTCATGTCATCTCAGAATTTGTTCCCATCTATTTTGCAAGAGATACTCAGGTTTCCCAGCAGCTCTGTGTCCGAAAATCATACTCTTAGTTCCAGTTGAAGGATTTACTGTAAAGCAACCATTCTTTGTTAACCATGGCATAAGCATGGCTTAAGTCTTTTACATTAGGAAATTAGATTTGTTGAAGCTCAGAGTTCAGTGGTGAGTAAACATTTCTGTCGAGTAGTATCTTCAGTAACAGGACTGTGAAGGAAAAAGAAATATACATAAACTTGGGTGGATGATAAACAGAAAGCCTAACCTGGAATCGTACCTGACTGATGTTAACTTAAAGATCAAGTGAAAAGCAAACAATTCCAAGCATGTTGGGATGTCACGTAGCATTCCCAAAGTAGAGATATATTCCCTGTCTGGAAAAGTTTTAAGCAGAATCTCCCTGAGGGGTGCTAATCTCAGCCTACAACCAAAGGAAATATCCACAACCCCCTCCTTCTCCAGGTATTTTGTTTTTTTTTTATGTAATTAGTTTTGTGGCAGGAGGGGAAACAATCAAGAAAGCTACATTCCAGCATAGATGGGTTGGAAAAGAGAGCAACAGTTCTCCTCCAACCTCTTGATCAGAAGGCAACTAAGGCAGGAGGCATGGTCTGGGGGTGTGGTCTTGGAGTAAGGATTGGGTTCTCCAACCTTTTATCCTTCAGGCCCTGCAGCTACACAAGGTCATCGAATATCCACATTATCTTTCAGAAACACTGTAATTTAAAGTATCTGATACACAGAGCAAATATAGTTTAAAAAGTATTTATGAACAGAGAAATGTTCATATCATATACCCAATGACACCCCGCCTTTAAAAGCATCTTAATGAACTTACTCACTGTAAATGGAACATCAGATATAATGCTCTTACTTTCTTACATTGCTAAAGTTGAGTCACAAAGAGGACCAGAAAATTACTAGTGAAACTTGATAGATTTAAACGACTGCTTGGGAATTGCAACATATTACAGTGTTCACAACACCTAACAGAAGAATTGGATTAATAAGAATCCAGCAAGTATTGTTTTGCAGAGGTTATGTAAGATATGCACTATACATTATATACAATAATCTGAAACTTGTACAATTCCTTCAGCATACCATTGTTCCTCAAAGTGGTGTGCTCTTAATGTTGTAGCCTTAACTTCCCATGATGACTAGCTGGCTAGAACATGTGGAAGATAACAGACAGGGAAAGGGAGGACTGTTTTACTTTCATGAAAAGCAAATCCTTACCTGGGTGTGATTTCAGAGGGGTACAATGGAGGTGATAAGTCAGTAGCCAATAGGGCTTCAGTGTTTATTTTAGTTGTCTTAAGAGATAAAGTAACATCATTTCCCAGAGACCCATTAGAAGTCAGTCCACTCTATAAAAAAAAACCAAAGGAAAGTCAAAAAATCAGATTGAGGTACGGTTGTTTTGATACATGTCAGCAAATATACATGTCTATCAAATGCAAATGCCATATCAGATAAGGATTAATATGTGAAATAAATGCTCAATTAATCCCTTGTCCTAGAATGTTTTCTTTCAGGCTATCTTTTCTTCTTCTTAGTTTTTCCTTCCAATTTGTGAGATACAATGGTTGGGATAATGACCAATTTGGATTGGGGTAATGGTCAAGATAAAATTTATAAAAACCATTAACTAGCAGGACTTACCAGAAGGAGGTTTTCTGGGGGTGAAATATGCACCCCAGCATCAAATGTTTTAGCATCATCGTCAGTTTTGAGCGATAGTTAGGGAAGAAGCAAAATGAGTTCTTGAACCTCAAAAAAACCAAAAACTTACCACACCCATTAACAACCTCCCAAATTTGGGTTGACACCTGGTTATGTTTTGGGCATGCAGCCTTGGAAGTGCAGTGCAAAGCCTCATATAGCCCTTGAATTGGTCACCTTCAATCACTCTTCAAGGGAGAAGGTAGCCTGGACACAGATCAGAATATACAGATCCTCCAAATACAGTAGTTCCGTATTAGTAAGGGGAATAATTTTCAATCATAACCACAAGGAAGGAACCTGACTGAAGAATGGAGTGGGAAGTCCTGCCTTTTTTCAGAAGAACTAAGGGTCACTTCCAGGTGGCCAATGGTTTCTTTTGATAAAGCTGAAAACGTTTATTATCCATCATGCAATAGAAATGGCAGACTTTTAGACACTATCTTCATCAATACTGATTTGTACCACTTCTTAACAATAGTTGAATGACTTACTAATAATAAGACACGGATGTACAAAAGAATACAAAAATTAATTGTTTATAAGGATTATTCAATAACTTACTGGCACTAACCACCTGGGCATAATTATTGGTGAAGGCACCTAAAAGTAAAAGAAACATAAAAAAAACCTCATAATATTGTAACATAGCCAAGTGTCATATCAACTAAACTAATCATGAAACACCAGCTCAAAGAAGCTTTATTGAAAATAAAAAAGAGTTAGAGGTAGAGACAATGGAAGTACTAATTATATTTTCAAATTACACAATGAAACAACATCTACGTTTTAATTTTTACTCTTACTTGAGGTGTGGCTTCTGTGAAGTCAATTAAATTCTTTGTCTGTGATGTCAACAAAATCTCCATGCTCTCAGGGGAACTCTGCAAAATGGAATAGTTAAGTTACGCTCAATTAGAAAAAAGTTCCAGACTGTTTTGTAAAGATTCATTCACTTTTGAAAAAGCTGCAAGGTTATGACTGATGTTATGAGTGCTGCCCAACATCACCGTTTCCCTTTGTCAAACACATTTTAGGCTCTGACATACATGGATTTAAATTTCAGCGACAATGTGAATTGAAGCAATGCACTCAGCAACTTATTTATTAGATTTATAACCCACTTTTAATCTGTACTGTTTAAGGCAAAAAATGAGTGGCTTCCTCTTTCTATTGGCCCTATGACAACCACCCTGTGAGGTGGGTTGGGCTGAGAAAAGAGTGACTTGACTCTGGGCTTAAGAGAGGGTTAGAACTCATGGTGCCCCACTCTCCACTCCTTTATTGCTACACCAAATTGGCTCTTGAGTCTTGTAAGATAGCATGCACAATCCAGTGACTTAAATTAGATGTAAAAAAAATTCTATATCCCCCCGCCCCCCAATTTTATAAAATATCTGGCACTTCAATCTTTGAAAAATGCCTTTAAAAACAGGATTTGCTTGCAATATAAATTCATATGAATGGCTTCCTCCTTTTGTGCTTCCCACGATTCAAAGCTGATGTATATTTCCACAATTTTAATTAATATTTTAATATATCATCAGATTTTTATATTTCCAATTTCCAACCATTCTTCCCCCCAATTGAAAGGTTCTATACATAACACCAAATTATGCTTTAATGAATCGCGTTTCTATTTGGGGATAATCTATATATTGAAAAGAGCAGACTGGTGAAATGGAGGACTTTTCTTCCCTTCCTTACCCTTTTTCCTTCTCTTGATAGTGAAAATCCTTGCATGAAAAAGATCTCATTTGCCAAGATCTCATTTTCCATTTTCATGCAAAATTACAGAAATTGCACAACTCATTTAACACAAGCAATTTGCCTGGGACTTCTCATCTTGCGCTTCTAAAGACCCACACTGCTCGCCACAAAGAAGCAACATACCTTTACAAGAACATCCTCTTCTCTAGGAACCAGATCGGTAGGATTTGCACAATCTTTGGACTCAGGGGCACTAGTATTCCCATTGAATTCATTCCTGGAAGGTGTAAAGATGTCATGATACAGAGCATGTGTGAGGGAACTGCTGTCACTTGCAATTCCTGCAAATCAGTGCCATATGAACTGTTGACCACAGGAGCTGCTGCCCAAATAACTTGCCTTCCTGCTAAGTCCTGAGGCAAAGTATGATAGTGGGGGAACTTGCTTAATTTAGGGTTCAACTGGCGTACTCTTGCCAGAATCTGTGGTTCTGCTGTTCTCCATGCTTTCAGTGATGAAGTAGAAGCAATAAAAAATATCCAACTCTCCATCACAGAGTGACAGAAAAGTGCTTCTGCCACAAGGAAGTCTAACAGTTTAACTACCAATCTACAACATCAAAAATAAAGAGCAGATTCATATAAATTGATTAACCAATAAATGTTTTTTAAATTATTCTGTTTCATTCCTATATTAGAGCATATCTTGATGCTTCTCCTGCCAACTATGAAAATTCACTTAATCATTTCAGTAATTGGAAAACTAAGCTTCAGGAAGGGGTCTTTCTTTTGCCAATTCAACAAGAAGCAATATTCAGTAGAGGGGCACATATCCTCTATTCAACATTGATGGCTGTTTGGTTTCCCACAGGAAAGCAGAACCCTAACATGACTGAAAATTGCCAGAATTAACTGAGTGAGCCTGTCAAGTGGTCCATAAAATGATCTTTGATTATTTTGTCCCAGATTTTCATGCACTCCCATTTTCCAGTGGGAATACCCCCCCCACACACACACACAAGAGGACTTACAGAATGAAGGCATTGGTGACTGGGATCACTTTTAGTCCCTCCAGTGGTTCCTGGCAGACAGGGCTGAGGGTTCTCAGGGGGCTGTTTTTCTCATTTCCTGATGGAAAAACGCTTCTAAACAATGCAGAGCCAAAAATGAAACAATTGAGTTCTTTTCCATTGTTGCCAAGAACATTCTTTCAGCATTAAAAAAAAAAAAAGCAGCTTGGATCTCTCTTAATGCAAACCATTTCCTGGAAATATTTTGTCATTGTGGATATTGGTATTGAGGCAAGAAAAAGGGACATGAATAACCTAGGAAAACTGCAACTGGACAAGCACATTTACCTCATGTTTTGTGTTTCTGCCAGACTATCAATACAAGGAGAAGGTGTGTAATGTGATACATCTCTATAAACAGTGCTTAGGAGTGCAGAATTATGACTGGAGAGATTTAGATTTACATTGTTTAGTGCTCTCTCTCTCTCTCATAAACACACATCAACTTTAACCACACCTTTATTAAAATGAAAAAGGATGTTAAGGATTTATTTGGGTAGTTCTTGGCTTACAAGGGCAATTGGGACTAGAATTTGTAATGCTTGGCAAAATAATCCTGGCTGTTGCAGTTGTAACAACAGGACCACATAGCTTGTTAAGCAAGAAGTAGCGGAAGCCCCAAGCAAGTTTCTGGGTGACAGCTAGGATGGGTACTATGGACAGATACTAGGGAACGTAGGCTAGAGGGGTGAGTGCAGGTGCTAGAAGCATAGATAAATGCAGTGGTGGAGGCAGCAGATTGCTGATTATAAATGTGGAGTGGCCTGAACTTCAAGAACTAGTCATAGGTTCATTGTTTCAGCACCACTGTAACTTTGAACAGTCACTGAATGAATGGATGTAACCCAAGGACTACCAGTATGTCATATCTCTACATTCTGACACTCCCCCACACACACAATTTTTGACAGGGGTGCGAGGCACAGGAGTTTATCATCAATGTCACCTTCTTAAGCAACAGAATAATCTGTCCCAATGAATTTGTTCTCTGGGCTAGATAAGGATATTCAATTTTCTAGAATTTCAGTCGAATAAGACACAGGTCCTCCTTTTTAAGGACTAAGCAGAAACAAGACTAAACCACAGTAATGCAAGTTGGGTTAATAATACCCCCCCCCCCCAAATGTTATTCTGTAGGCATTTAAAAACCACTAACATCAGTTTTACAATAACTTTGTTACAAGTGGCTTCTTCCATTATTAAGAAGGTACAGGAACCTGCTCACACCACAGAGCAGAAATCTTCAGCACATTTCAAGCTCCATATTGATACCTTCCAGCTGTATCTTGAATATTGGTGTTCTTGTTGCCAGATATGCTTCCCTCCCTCACCACCTAAAAGAAACACAATTACAACTCAGAAAAATTAATTTTATTGCTGATATAATCTAAAACCTTTTTCCCCCTGAAAGGTCAAAGGCAATGCAGCCTAACATTACACAAATGCTTTTCTCTGCCACTTCTTATGTGTTCCTAAAGATGCATTATACCACTGCAGGATATGACATGCATCCAAGTTTTCTGCTCCTATTGTGCCTGGTTGGAGAATGTTCTGGATAATAGAAGATTGATTATGATGCCTCCACTTAACAAAGTTAGGTGGTAGATGTTGGGATAAGAAACAGCAACCCTCTTCCTTTACAGATATTCTCAACGTAGCACTAAGTTAATCCAGAGAAATTGGTTGAGCTCAGCCATTTCTTGCTTTTTTCACTATGGAATGGGACAACTCACTGGGACTGGCTTGCCTCAGCCAACTCGCAGTGGGATAACTCAAGGTGAGATATTATTAAAGAAATGTTGAAAAAAATGGTGGAATAGAATCATTAAAGAAATGATTTTGTCAAGGAGGGACAAAGTGAAATGTGAATGACAAAAATTGAGATAATGTCAAAGAAATAGTGGCAGATAACAGTAGAGTTATCTCTCTTTGATGTCGAATCATCCTGCATCAAATTGGCTGCATCGAGTTATTCTGGGCAAGTTGTCTGGCACTGAGTTTCCCAGGGTGAGTTAGCTGGGTGAGCTGGCTGTGGCAAGTTATCTTAAGACATTTTTCAGTAAGCCTTGGAATGTTTCAAAGACCAGGCTGAATATACTAGTGGCAATTTCTCTCTAGCACAGGCCTCCTTCCTTAGATTTGGATGATAAGAAGCCTTTTTCTATTTTCTGTTTCTGAGGATTCAGCATAAAAATGGCTATGACTTCACCCAAGCGTTCTCTTCAGCAGTATTCTCAGATTTGCCTAAGCCTTCAGCAGTGTAACACATCCTACTCCCATCTACTGAGAAAACACTTATTCATGTAGAACAGATGGAGGGAGTGGGCTCCTATCAACACATCTGTAGGTGACAGAAGATTATGAACAGGTTCTGTACCGATGCTTACATTATCTTAAGTAAATTAGAGACTAAGGATAAACAAAGTATCAATATTGATTCAAAGTATTACAGGAAATTAAAGTTAGTTTTTTATATTAAAAAAGATAATTACAGAAGCAAAATTCTTACTTTGTGCCCCGCCTCCACCTGGGCCTTCAAAATATTACTTTTAATGTCCGGAGGCAACCGCATAGAAGTGTTCACAGGGCTCTCAATTACATTGTTCAGGCATTTATCTGTCAATTTCACAACTTCCTCCTAGAAATAAACAAAACTACACTTATAAACAGCATTCTTCATTAGGCGAACAGTCAGCAAGAACACCACATACAAGGAATTAATACAGCTTCCACAGCCAGCACATAATATATATGCTTTGGACCAGGACTCTGCCTTATTATGTGTTTCCATTTGAAATATAGGATTAATCAGCACTAAAACTATTCCAGAACAGAAACTATACTAAGGAGATAAGACCAAGCCATTGTGTGCATTAGTAGACTAAGTTATCTATATATGGCTGTTTTCCTCAGTAACTAAATAATTTTGGTATCTAATCTTATAGGTAATATTCCAGTTTTAATTAAGATAAAAGCTTCCTATAAAATAAGGAACATTTTTCTTTCTATTCTTATCGAGCACAAAAATGCTGAAAACCTGGAAAGCAAATAATATTTCTTCACTGTTGAATTGTACAGTACATAGAAACCGTGGACAATTGCTATGGCTCAGAAACTTACACACAGGTGGAACATCCTCAAAAGGCTTACAAAACAGGGCTAATTTATAAGTGCACTTACCTGCTATGCAGTTCTACAAAGAAAATATTTGGATTTTCTGAATTTTTGCATATATTTCAAAGCCTATGTTATCAGAACTTCATTTTACTTATTTACTCAATTTGTGTAGCCTTTCACTAAGGCCTTTGTGAAAAAGACAGCCTGAGTGAATAAACATCTGAATTGAGTGTTTATTTATGTTTATAAAGTCATTCAACCTGTGATGTGCCATTGTGAACAACCCTTAACATTTAGTAATTGGTTGAACTGCCTTAGCTGCAATTAACTTCAACTAAATCTGTTCTGTAAATTACTAATCACTGCCTTACCTCGGGAATGATGGGTCAATTATTGCATGGCCGTAATATGGCCATGAGGATTCATGGCCTCACCTTAGGAATTATGGCCCATTATTGCATGGTCAACAACTTGAGGATTTTATAGCATTAATCATTCATTAGGAACATTTTACAGTATTTCTATGGGGTTTAGTCTGGATTTTGAGTTGGCTAATCCACACTATTAAATGTATTCGGCATCCATTCTCTTACAGATTTTTGGTATGCTTGGTATATGGTGTATGGCCAGTTTAAGTTTCAGTTTCAACACAAAATAGCTTGATATTTTCCTGTAAAATTCCAATTCAAAGCATAATTTGTTTCCTTTCTAACGTAGTAAAACATTTCCCAAATATGACATTGCCATCTCCACGTCCAAGCACTGGTATAACATTCTTTATTATAAAATGTATGTTTGGGTTCTACCAGGCACAGTAACATCTATATCAGATCAGAAGTTCCACTGTCCATAGAATGTTCCCCCTGGAATACAGAAGGTCATCCAGGTGCGTTTTTGACAAACTTAGGAGGAGCATCAGTTTTCTTCTTCTTAATGAGTAATGGCTTCCATCTTGCTACTTTCTCAGGGACAGATTTTTATCTAGTACCTTAGTTACATTGAGAGAGATTTGCAGAGTGTTCTGATTTTTTTTTGTGTGATTTCCTGAATTATTTTTACATCATTTTGATGGATGAAGTACTCCTTGGATGTTTCACTATTATAAACCTTATCATTACAAGATTAGAATTTTGCTTGTGGACTATTAGAGTTCCTTAGTTTTAGAAATTGTTTTTTGTAACTTTTTCTAATTGATATTAATGAATTTTAATGGAGGTCTCCATAATTTTATTTGGAAAGGGGAATGACATGCCATAAAACTGTGTGGTAAGAATATCACTGTGATGACGAGAGCCAGCATTTGTGAAATTTATGTTGAACAGGGTTGGCCTACATCAGTTCTAATTATTTAATGAAATGTTTACACAACTGGCCCTAGTTATCACTTTGATTGAATAGATTGAACTAGGGAGAGGCAACTAATTTTTTTTTTTCATATTGGCAGCCTGCTAATAGATAACTCAAATGAAGCACTAAGAACCCACATGAACATCTGATAATACCCAGTCAAAACAACATGCAAAATTTTTGAAAATTCAAAAGAGGCAAATACTGTTTTATAGAACTTTGCGTCAGGCGGGATCGATTAAATCAACTTTCAACATATTGATGTATACCACAGAAAGATATTTCCCAAGCTTTCCATTCAGCATTCACATGTAAAATATATTTTTTTCTATATTATATGGCTAAAATTAATTTCTATATAAATTTCCTTTGCTCCCCCAAAATAACAGAATTAAGATTTTCCATTATTCTCTATCTGTACCCTCCTCAACAACACTGATTTAAGATTTTCACTCCAAATCAGGTTTTATCACTACTTAAGCAAAATTGGGTAGAAAGGAGAAAAGTAAAAGTTACTTATTTTTTCTGTTTAGTTTTCAAAATTTATCCTCCTGTTTTTTAATCAAACGAATGAATATATGGATTCCTGATTCAGTGCTTGGAACACATATTTAGTGTCTTATGAGACCTTTTCCTTCAGAGATTGCCATAATTTAATAGAGCTAACTCAGCAAGGTAAACTATCTCATCTCACAATAAATATTTACTTGTCTCAAATGACAGGAAGCAGTATTTTTCTTAGGGTAATTATTTTTTTCTAAGGAGAAAAGCACCTGTCAGGTCAGATCGCCCTCCTGAAAACTGCCTGGTGTTTATTTTAGCTAAGGGCATTAATCCTACTTTAGCTGACTGTGTCACAGTGCTTAAGCACAGGTCCAAGGATGACTTGAAATGCATCCAGAGAAAGTGTATCATGCAGTTGCCTGGCCTCACCCTCAGAGTTTTCATTATTATACTTAAAAACAGGATGATTGAGGAGATAAGCTCAGATTCTTTAACTTAATTATTGTATATAGAACATTGTGTTTTAGGAATACATTGATAATAGAATTCTAGTCTTTTTTGTTGAAAGCTTTTAGAAATGAACTAAGGTTCTGACATGAAAGAAAAATTGTTGTGGTGGTCCCAAAATACTTTTTTGATTGTGCTTCTCCAACATTCTGCCATGTCAATATAGCTTAAGCTTGTTCTTTCAAACATATTTTTCCACCTACTGCTCATTACAGAATGTCCTTTAGAAGAGATGCAGATATAGATACAGAGTATTACTCTTCCTAAACACATAGAAAATATAGTGAAGTTAAGCTTTTATCGTTCCCTGCATTCCAGAAGCAAAAGAGATTGGAATGCCTATCTAATTAAAAACTAATTGCTCCCTTCTGTGCCAGCATGCCCTTCATGAGCTTGGCACTGCCAATCTGGCAGACTTTCAAATTACCACACATGGTCGCTAATATGCAAAACATAGCAGTTTTTATCTTGCATGAACAAAAACATTATGGGAAACAGCAGATATAGCAAAAACCCTGACCCCATGTTTCTGGGAAGAGAAAGTATGCAATACCTGCTTGCTGAAGTTTATGTTTATATTGGACTGGGAAACCAATACGGGAGTGAACTCAGTTTCCAGGTGCTTCAGTTTCAGGGATGGTTCATCAACTAGAAGTGAAAGAAAGAAACTGGATATACAGAACCCAAGATTGATATAAAGCTCTACAAACTTTTGGCATTTCATCCCTTGACGTTGCTTTCACAATAAAAATAGATTTATCTTATCTGTAACTGTTATTTGCTCTTAGACTCTATACAATCACAGTTAAGAGGTACTTTGTAGCTACATCATCTGAAAATCTTTGCAAAATTTAATAATTTTACATATCTAGTAGGTTGGAAGAGATAATTCCAGGGAAAGCTTGACGGTTTTGGAAATTTTCAGTCATTACAGGGAGAACATATTGCTACCTACAAGAAGAAGAATAACTCATGACAAAATAGGTTTTAGGAAAATAAGTTGCTTGGCTAATGCCTGCACTTCCCTGAACATTGGACTGTGCAAGTTGGTAACTGCAGAGCAATTATTCCAAAGGTGCTTTTTTCAAAAGGCAACTGGACTTTCTCGTTTTTCTTTTTTTTTCCTTTGAAGACATTTCACTTTTCATCCAAGAAGCTTTTTCAGCTTTGACTGGATGGTGGGAATGGAAGCTTTATACTCCTTTCAGACAGCTGGACATTTGCATTCTTTTAGCAGGTTGTTAAGATCACCTGGAGGTTTATCTGTGTTATCAGAGTCATCTGAATGGTGCACACTGGTGTGAAGCCTTCTTGGAACTCGAAAGGACTCTGTTGTAGATTGAAGATAGATGATGTTGTATCTTTCCCCCTCTGTTGAGAGAGGGCTGTTCAGTTTTGACATAGATGGCCTCTTAACCCCTCTTTCAAACCAGATGGTCCTCTGTCCAAAACGTGGACTTTGTTGTCTTCAAAGGAGTGGCCTTGGTCTTTTAAATGCAGGTGGACTGCTGAATCTAGTCCTGATGTGTTTGTTCTCCTATGTTGTGCTGTGCATTGTTATGAAGTGGTTGTTTCATTTCCCCAATGTACAGATCTGCAGATGGTTCACTGCATTGTATTGCACATACCAGTGCTCTGTTTTTGTCTGGGTGTTTTATCCTTGGGGTGGACAAGCTTCTGCCTTAGTGTATTTCAGATAAATCTCCAGGTGACCTTAATGACCTGCTAAAAGAATGCAAATGACCAGC
Organism: Hydrophis major; assembly: GCA_033807585.1. NCBI lineage: Eukaryota > Metazoa > Chordata > Lepidosauria > Squamata > Elapidae > Hydrophis > Hydrophis major. The sequence goes on along the minus strand of CM066328.1, from coordinate 151,598,728 downwards.
TATCTGCAAGGAGTATAAATCCTTCCATTCCCCATCATCCAGTCAGAGCTGAAGAAGCCTTCTTGAATGAGAAGCGAAACGCCTTCAAAAAAACCTAGAAAGTCCAATTGCTTCTTGAAAAAAGCACCTCTGGGACAACCATGACCTGGATGACTGAGAATCTCCATAGACATGCAAAGCACTTATGGAATTTACTACTAAATGCTGCTAAAACAAAGTAAGCCCCAAAGTAAGCATTGTGTGTGTGTGTGTGTGAGAGAGAGAGAGAATAAGAAATCGTAGCAATTGCTATTTGAATTAAGAAATTATTAGGGAAAGGAGAGAGATTGCTTGCCGCTGCATTTTTTTGAATATATGGAATCAATAATGCTCAATAGAAACCATTAGTTATGTTAAAAATGCTTATTTCATAGTATAAGAACACATCAGAGACATAGTTGTAAGCCACTCAGCCTACCAATAAAGTGATCTAAGTGTATCACTACTGGCGGTGCCTTACCAACAAGATTTATATTCTCAGAGGGGGGTTCCTTTGTACCATCTCCCCCTTCCAACGTTTCACCTAATCCCTCGGCAGGAGGAAAACCAGCAGCACTGTTACTACAAGTGTCCAACATGTCTTTGCTATCAAGCAAACCAGCAGTCAGAGGCATGCTGCATAGGCTAGGAAAAGGAAATAAGACTTTTAGAAATTCAAATAGGTCTGTATATTATACACCTTTAAATTGATGTTACTTATACAAATATTTTTTTAAATGACTTTATATAAATATTAGCATTTAAACAATGTTTCCTTCCCCCCCCCCAATTAAGTAACCGTACAGCTAAAGGCGTTCATATTTTTAACTATTTCTAATTGTATTTAATTTGCTTATAACTAATACATGTAAGTAACATACAAAAAAAATTCAAATTTGAGATGGCTCAAGCTTGAACAGTTGTTCCAAAGCTACTCTACCTAATCCTTCCAGGAGGGTCCCAGTGTTGTTCATTTGGAAATGTTCTGAGCAAAAATAGTCCATTTTTAGCTGAAGGCAACATTTTGAGCTCAAACATTTACAGGATGTTCAGAATTATCTCAAACCATTTCCACTAAAGGCAAGCTTGAAACATTCTGAATTCAAAACATATTGCATACCTCTATTATAGATAAATGTGGGGATTTAAATGAATATGAAGACAAAACAAAATCAGAAGTATTTTCATGAATCCATTGCAACCCTGTACAACAGCAAGGACAATTTTGTGTACAATTGCTCACACAACACTGAGTGCCCCAACACATAGTTGCTTCTGCAATAAAACGATAGACACACATTTTTGTGTATTGGATATATTTGTAGCCCAAGCACAAGCAATGGGAATTTAATTGTTTTTCATACTTTACATATGTAATCAGAACAGAAAGCAAAATAAGATAAATCATGTCACCACCAGAGGTTAAAATCTCATTAGACCAGTGTTTTTCAACCCTGATAACTCTTAAGATGTTTGGACTTCAACTCCCAGAATTCCCCAGCCAGCATATTCCAAAGGTTGAAAATCACTGAACTATACTATCATTTTTGTTGTTGTTGTTGTTGTAAAATTGCTTGATCTAGTTCTAATACATGCAGCAGTCATTATCTTGTGTTGCTGAGCAATCCAAGGAGGGCAAGAAACCTGTAAGGTGCTTCCATCTTATATGTGGCTGCCTCTCTTTTTATAATAGAATAGAATAAAGTTATGTTTTTATGGAGCATATATAGTTTGCAGGTGAAGGGCTATAGAAATCCTTCTAAAATCACAATGGCTTCATTGCTCCAGGGTGTTTTCAAACACAATAAAGGGTTACTACAGATTGGGATCACATCCCGGTTAAACAAAAAGTACCCAGGATTAGTGTCAGGGTCAATTAATTTCACCCAGTATTGCCATACAATTTTAGGAGATAGGGTTAATATAAATGTAACTTTCTCTTTTCCCTGCTTGCATACAAGAACTCCCACAGAACTGGATGGCTGTTGCTGCTTCATCTCTATGGATTTTTTTTGTCCAGTCAGCAGATATGTAGACAGAGGGGCTGAAATGGGTAGAAAGACAGTGAGGAAAATGAAACCTTCTAACTGGTCCTTGATGGTACCAGCCCTGATAAGGTCACTATGATTTTTAAATTATTTTTTTCAACCTTTATCAATCCCCTCTATCCAGATGATTTGCAACCAGTTGATAAGGAGTCCACTGGAGAGCTACAAAAGTATATGGCACTTTTGATCTCTTCTAAAGCCTCAAATAGAAATATGGTGGGAGACTTCCAGTTTGTCAGGTTTCAGTGGCGGTAGGGATTCGCGATCCTGCGCGATCCCTGTTGTGCTAGCTTGTCTTGGTGCCTCCGATCCCGATGGGTCTGGAGGATAAGGCTGCCCCGTAGAGGCAACCGAAGATAGGGGGAATCCGGAAAAAGATCTCTTATCAATCTTCAGGATTTTGAACAGGTGCCAATAATTCTAAAATCAGAGAAATAGTATTGCATTTATCCAAATCTCTTCGTAGTGTAGAAGCAGAACACAAGGCCACTAATTACTAACAAAAAATAACTTGAGCTAGCCTGATAGAAAAAAATCCCGGATAGCTGTGGTTTGTATAAGATGTTTAATTCCTTTGGGTGATTAATACAAATGATACCATTTCACTCCTTTTACCACTCAAGAATTTTAACCATGGTCTAAGGTGAGACCATGAACTGGAAAAACAATGTTTCAGATTCTGACGAGTGTTAATTGTAATGGTAGCTACTCTGTAGTCAACTGCAATATTCAGCTTAGACAATAATTAAGATTCATGTTATTTGTGTAAAATGCCTTGTGCCTAATTGAATTAGCACCTTGTATGGTTCAGCATGCTTATATTAGACAGTAACATCATTAGAGCCAAAATGAGCAAACTTTTTGTGCTGCCCAGATTAATGAAGCTGGAAATTAAGCAAAGAAAGTGGAAGAAGCTGCAAGAATTGCATACATACATACATACATATATACATACATACATATTTTCTTAAGTTTTCGTGGGTACTTACATGTATGGTATTCAGCTTTGTTCGGGTATTTTCCCACGTCATTATAGTTGTGCGAACACAATACAGAAACCTGATGATGGCAGACGAGATTCTGCCAAAACGTTGCTACAACTTTAAAAGCACAACTATAATGACGTGGGAAAATACCCGAACAAAGCTGAATACCGTATATATATATAGCAGTAATCTGGTCTGATTTTGGCTTTCAGCAGCAAAGTAGCTAGGTTCATACTAAGCCATAACAGAGTTTGGTTAAAATATGGCATAGCTTACATATTTAGTTTTTCCACCACCACCATCCACACATACCTTTACTGCTTTCTTGTCATCTCATCTGGATACTTGAAAACATCTGTGTGAGAAAAAAAGTGGCTCCCACAACCTTGAAACATTTTGTTTGCCGACTAACAATGATTAGAAAATGTTTTTTAGCATTTTCTTCAAGACTCTCAATTGGGAAAAATGAAAAATGATCCTCATGTCTATGTGAATTTTTTAAAGGATATTTACAGCACTTAGCCATATATGCCAAATTACTGAATGTCACATATAGTTCAGCAGTTTTTAAAACTATGCTTTTGTTTAAGCACCTCTCTCACCCACAGAAGCTATTGTTATATATCAGTCGATCAGGATTTTGATATTAGCCTGGACTGGAAGCCATTTGTCCCAAGAAATGCCTTCCTCAGAACTGCAGTTAGGAAGATTTGCTAAGATTATTCAAGCAACAAATACAAGAATTCCAGCAAATTCTTTCAAATGAGAAGTGATATAGCAGAAAATTAGGGAAGGAAGGTTCTAGGGTTTTTGTTTTTGCTCCTTTGATATAAAGGAGAGGAAGCTTTTTTTTTTTTTTTTAAATGAAGGAAGGGTAGGACTGTAGCTATTGATTATTTTGGAAATGGTTATTTATGTAAGAACCAGCTCTCACCTGATCAGTTCTTGCAACTTATCAGGCACAGCAAGCCTATTACTGTAAATGGAGTAGGATCTGATTTGGCAAAGCCTTGCTAAGTAAGTGTAAAGAGGGGTGTCAAAACTCAATGTCATCACGTGACATATCGTGACATTTTCCCCCTTCACTAAACCAGGCACGGCCAGCATGTGATGCATCCGGCCTGTGGACTGCAATTTTGACAACTCTTGTTGTAAAGGAATGTAGATTTGGTTTTAGGAAATGTAGGAGAGCTGTTAAGGATTAGGGTTAGGGGGAAAGCAAAAAGCTAGAGCTGCTAAAGGGGACTTGCAGAAAAGATCACTTGCAGAAAAGAGTTTTGAGTTAGAGAGAAAGGGGAAAGAAACTCAAAATAATTCCACTTTGATTTCGTTTAAGATGGGCAAAGGGGAATGTGAACATGCTGTCAAAAAAAACCCCCACACCTTGTTAATTTTAGTACATAATATCATATGTATTCCTGGAATCCTGACCATCCTTGCTTCTTAAAGGGGTATTCTTTGAGGAGCTGTCATCAATCTAGAAAGCTTATCCAAGTTTCTCTGTTTTACCTTGGATAAGCTTTCTAGACTGATGTCAGCTCCTCAAAGAAAACCCTTTTAAAAAGCAAGGATGGTAGGGATTCTTTTCTCTGTTTTACCTTAACAAAATAAAGTTGGGGTTATTTTGAAATTCTTCTCACATTTCCTTCCATCTCCCTCTGCATAATTTCTCCCCCCTCCCCCAAGCCCTCCATCTCCTTTAATAGATCTATTATAACTTTTTTCAAGGCTACTTCATTGACAATTACCTCCAGCAAAGCAAGAGACAAGTCACTCTACTTCCTCCAACCCCATGCATAGTGTAATCTGTCATTGTGGTTTCCATCCTATTGTCTGTATCCTTTCTCATTCAAAGGTGTGTCTAGAGAAAATAAGGCCTTTGATCATGTGAAATTTCTCTGGGAGCCAGAAACAGTTCCAGAAAACCTCCATTTTTTGGTCTGAGATCTCTTGATGAAGCGCCTTTCTCAGTGACAAGGTGACAAGGATCTAATCTCTCCAGGCAATAGGCAGACATCTTTTCAATCTCTGGAACATCTCCAGTGTACATGAGATAATCTTACACCACCATGGGATTGCAATGAAAGCACTTTAATACAGCAAAATGAGGCCACTTCTGCAAAACAGTGTGTAGTACCCCACATATACAGTATTTTGGACAGAAGTCTTCAAATTTCCAACTATCAAGGGAACTGCAGTTAAACAATTTGGTGGTGAATATAAAAAGAAAACAATACATTTCACTCTGATCAGAATGGAAGCACCTTTTTTTAATGATGCAATTTTACTTCACAAAACAATGAAAAAAAAAAGAAAGAGTAGCATTGCCTAAGTATAAGCAAGCACTGGTTTTGTAGTTGATATTGTCTTATCAGGTATGCTTGAGCATCAAGGAATTGATCCCACAGGGATAGCATGACAGCATTACACCAATAGGAATATAGTAGAGGCAACTTTGTAGTTATTTGGATAAACCTTTTGCCATTTAATAGATTTCTGCATTAAAACAAAGAATCTCAGAACAGAAAGCAACCTTCAAACGTCTTGTTTTGCATTCCTTCACATTTCTTTGAAAGTACTTTAATATAAAAAGCATAATTTTATAACATTATTAATAGGCACATTATCAAAAGTGCAGGAGAACCAAACAGAACATTTTTTAACCTGCTCTATTATATCTGCAGTAGACCTCTTTGCTCTCTTCCAAAACCCAGAAAACAATTATATGAAAAGAATCAATAAATCACTGTTGGTATCTTTCTACCTGGCGAGCAAAATATTAGTTTCTATAGATTGAACAAGCAGCTTTGTCATAAACAAGGAATCCATTTAATCTTTACCCACCTCCTCCCCATTAAGAAAAGCATGCACAGATCCTTTCCCATCCCCCAATGTAAAACCACCAGTGGGAAAACACCTCCTTTTTAAAAAAATCATCTATGCAGTTCATTCATGTTTGGATATATTGGCATTTGGGATTATCTCTTAAAGATCAAGCCCTTCAAAGCATTCATGATTCCAGAGGACAGTCAAGATTTCCTTAAGATCAAAAGTCCTACAGGTCAGCCACGGTAGTCTGGAAACCAGAACCACAAGCCTGTCTGTACATTCCTGCATTCTTCACATTGTGTTCACGGACAAAGTCATTGCAGTGTCTATCCACTGTGTGGGCCGAGGGCGTGGACCACATGTTCCATGCATTTCCACCACGTTGACAGCAGTCACGAGCATCATGGGGCCTATATTGGTTTGGGAATGGGATGGGGCACAGTTAGTATCTAGGTATAAATAAAGGGAGAGAATGGAAGGTGGAAGATGCAGTTGAGGAAGTCAGGCTAGCAAGCGCAAACTTCTTGAAGAGCAAGCACAGGTTTAGGAAGTGGACTTACAATTTAAACCCTTCATGCTGCTATCAGGATGCACTGGCTTTGAAGTAATCTATACAAGAATTAACTTTGAATACGTCTCTATTTTCATCTAGCACTTTCTCTAACCAACAAATAAAGTAAGAAATTAATATATAACATCTCCCATGGATTATCACATTCTACACTTAAAGCCTATGAAGTCAGTGTCTACAATATTTCCTTTGTGTATAAACACAGCAATATATCTGTGAACTAAATCAGGGATAGGCAGAAAATACTTCCCAGCTGTCAATAAACTATATTCTCAGCATTGAACAAACTGGTTAGAGCTTCCAGAAGTTAACCTTCAGTTTCAATGCTCATGAACAAAAGCGAGTGCATTATACATACATAGCAGCAATGAAGCATTTAAATCATATGATAAAATGTTCAGGATTTACAGACTAGTATTAACACAATAACTATGTACGATTTTAAAAAATCATTTTGAACCTAAAGCAAGGACACAAAATGAAGCAGTTCAACATAAAGATTGCAGTTATATTTGGTGAAGGATTAGAAAAAGTACTTCATGCACAACATGCTACTTAGAATGCACCGGTATAGATTTTGCTTGTCGAACATGGCTCCTTTTATTTTACTGTGCCTAAAATCCATTTCAAAATTAAATTTCCAGAGCTGAATCAACCAGATAAACAAGGTGGTATGTATACTTTACCTATGGTATTTCTCGCTCCAATGTACTACAATAAGCCTTGTTGCCTGGTAGAAGTAACTTTAATGTACTTTAAAGCACAAAGCTATTGAAGATGTGCCAGTTTTACTGATTAATAGATTTGGAGGGTATTATTAGCTACACTAATGATATTCAGATAAAAAAGAAGCAGGGCTGGGAGCTTTTCTTCAGCTTCCAATTTACGCTTTCCTTTTGTAACCTGATATTTGCATGAGAAACTTAATTGGAGTAACTCTGCCAAGCTATATTAAGCAGTCTGTATATTTAGAATGAGGACTTCTCCAGAAGCAAGGTGATTATCCAGTGCTTGGGTCCTTAAGGGACCTTTAGTATTATCACATGACCAAAAAAAATTTTCAGTTTTATTTTATATATATATATATGTATGTATGTATGCATGCATGTATAATATATTTTTATTTGAAGTCATGCAATTTTCTAAATTAGAAAATCATATTTTAAAGCTAAACATATGAACACATGTATTGATCTGAGATTTTATGAGTCCTAAGCACTAACATTTTATAACAGGAACTGAATGAATGTTTAAATTTGAGGTGCCTATTATGGTACATAACTAAGAGAGATCTATCAGCCACCAGAGTCTTTGAAATTACTGTTTTTTTTTTTCAATTATAATTTAATTAGCAAATGAAGGTATAAATTTTTAAGTCAAAAAGGAAGTTCAAACTTCACATGTACTCTTGAAAATAGATGGTTGTGCATCCTGTAGAACAGGATCTCCAACCCCGGGCCATGGACTGGCACCAGGAAACAGCCCATCAGGAACCAGGCATGCAAATGAGCGAAGCCCCATCTGTGCATGTGTGGGACCTAGAACATGCAAAACTGGTTGTCCCCACCCCCCTGGTCTAAGGAAGAACCTCCCTCCATGGAACCAGTCCCTGGTACCCAAAATATTGGGGGCCATTGCTGTAGAATGTATGATCCAGTATATCTGCCTGTGGGGGTTTAACCATCTGATTTTTTTTAGATATGTGTAGTGTGAGTTCCTATCATCAAGACTGCAAAACACAGGAAAGCTGAAGTAAGATCACAACATTGTTGTGATTTCATTTAGTGTTTCCTTTGCATAATAACCTAGTTGCTGGTCCCAACAGTGGTTGCTAAACAAGGGCTACCTGTAAATTTTGGTATTTAATCCCTACCTATGTTTTGAGAAAATTATGTTATTATTTTTATTTTCATTTACTTAGTCTGATAAAAGGATGTTTTGACACTAAAAATACAAAATATGATAACTCTTACTATTCTAGTAATGTTGGGAAAGATACATAATACTCCCAAAATCCCAATGTTCTAAAATGTTCACAAATGTTGACCATTGGTTAAGGGTATTCAAGGATAAGTAGAAAAAATAATTAGGGTTGTAAAGAAATGATATACTTTTTTATATTTAAGCCTCATACAGTCTGCTAAGCCACAGATGGTATGTTTGTTTCATTATAATGTATAAAGTTAAACTTTCATAAAAACATCTGTAGACTAAGTTTATGGCTAATTATTTTGTGTAAACCAGGCAAAATTTGTAATTCCTAAATTACAACTGTTGGGTTTGTCTTAGATTATTCACAGTTATATAGTAGTCACCTACAATCTTAGTTCTGTTATGGATTGGGGAAATATTTCAAATAATTTTTCTATGGTGAAAGGAAGAGGTTCAAATGTAAGTATGCTAGATATGCTGGCATGCCACTGATGCTGTTTTTCATAAAAATGAGGGATTTAATTAAAGCCAAGTATCAGCAAGGTTAAATTCAGAACATCTAAGTTATACCACACGGGTGGTATACAAAACTAGAATATGGCAATAAAAGTAATGTAGATTAAAAAGCATGCAGAATGTTAAGGCATCTAGAAGTAGTCTTCTTTAGAAACAATTTTAATCAAGATCACACTTGTTTTATTTATGTTAAGGATCTGGTTCTTTATCATATTAATTCATATTTCACCAAGAGAACATTTATTTTATGAGAAGTTGATGATCATGACTGTTAATAAAACATCAACCGTGTTTTGAAATGATACAATTGCTGATCACCTGTTCAAGGTTTTCTTAAAGGTTTGAGGGTTAAGAAATATTCAAAATAGTCTATATATCAATTTTCCTTAGGGTCCAGATAAATATCATTCTGGATTTCTTTCAGAATAAATGGCATAGGCAGAAGAACAGGTAACTCTTTTGCTAACCTTTCTTGTCTGTTCCTCCTATATAGATCCAATTGGTTTTTTTAATCAACAAAAAAGCACTACATACCACATTTAAATGTGGAATTTGGAAGACAAAGACTTGGATAGGTTTCAGCTATTTCTTGGGAAAATAAACTAACCTCAAAAAGTTGGTAGCATGAAATGTAAGTCAATGTTACAGTTTATGTACTTTGTTAAGAATAGGAAAAATGTTCATGGGAACTATCTGAATGGTAATGCAATACACATTCTTAATAGGTCTGCAGCATTTTAGTTCAAATACTGGTGGTGTGGAGCATAATTTCAAGATTCTAGCAATATAAAGAACCACTCCTTTAGCAAATTGATATTTATCCAATTAAAATGGTTTAAATTATTATAGTCTTTGGAGCACTGGGTTTGGAAAATGTTCTCTAAAGAAGACTGTTCATAAAGGAATGGCAGGAGGAAACCAAAAGCCCAATCACGGCCCAATTAAAAGAGGCAGGAAAGAAGCTGATGTAAGAAGACCCTTGTAAACAGCACCAAGACATTTAGGTCATTCTCCACTAAGCAGGCATCCATTCCATGTCAACACATTCTGCTTAACCTCATTCCAAACTTTGCAACTCAGCACACCCAACTGACTCTACAGCTCCAAACATATCTTTACTGCTTTCCCTTCCTCCACTGAACACAACAACTCAGGATCACATCTACCATATAGATTTATTAAAATGTAGGCCTATTAATCCGTTCCCTCTGTTAATAAAAAGAATGGCATGCTTTTCTATCAGCTTTGGTGGCAAAATCAACTATCTGTCGGCGGGAGAAATAGAATTGGAAGAGCTTTATAGATCCTGCTGCCTTAAGAAAGTTCAAAACATTCTCAAAGATCCATCTCATCCTGGGAACCCTTTTTTTGAACTATTACCATCCGGCAGACAGTAACAGGATAATAAAAACAAGGACAAATAGGCTGAAAAATAGCTTCTATCCCAGGGCAGTAACCCCACTGAATTCTACTGTATAGCGCAATATTAATGCAATATCAGGGGTTTTCAATTCAATGTATAGAATGTGAAGGATGTATGTTTGTGTTTATGTTCACAGTCATAATGTACATTGAAGATGGTATTTAATTTTGTTGTATGAGGTGCAATGACAATAAAGTAAACTAAAAACTAAACTAATCGCCAGTCTGTTCAGCCCACACCAGTTTGGGGGAGGGGCCGCTTTTCTATGAAGGTATAAAAAGGATTGCTTTGCACTTTATACACTGGCCTCCTACAGCAGCAATACCTTTTGAACACAGATCTCATCTATACTTTAGAAGAAAACTCAAGGCTCAACAGGGTTAGGAAAACACAGGCAACGCTTTAGGTGCTGTGTACAGACCTGCTATGCCTTAGGTTGTTCTTCTAATCATAAGGTCTAGAAGAGATCATTACAAAAGCGGAGCATAAACAGGGCGTGCCAGAAAATGACCACTATTCTGAGGCTCCCACTGCAACTTGCAAAGCTTGTTTTCAAAACCTAGGCTTTCTATGGGGTGGGTAAGTAATCATCTGCAAGCAATATGCATACCACATACTGGTCATCCTCGACTTACAACAGTCCATTTAGTGACCCTTCAAAGTTATGACAACACTGAAAAAAAGGGACTTAAGACCTTTGCAGCACCCCCACCCCCAATGGTCCCATGATCACAACTCAGATGCTTGGCAAGTGGTTCATATTTATGATGGTTGCAGTGTCTTGGGTTCATGGGGTCAGCTTTGGTAAACTTCTGACAAGCAAAGCCAATGGGAAAGCCAGATTCATTTAACTACTATGTTACTAACTTAACAACTGCAATGATTCACTTAACAACTGTGGCAAGAAAAGTCGTAAAATGGGTTTAACTTAAGAAATGTTTCACTCAGCAACATAAATTTTCGGCTCAACTGTGGTCGTAACTCGAGGACTACCTGTATACCTTTTTCCAGCTATTCAGAGTGGGAAATCACACCCAATTCTGATTTGTTGACATGTTTAAGGAAGGAAACAATAAGTATATTCATATTGTAGTCATATAGAGAATGTATATGGGATGTATGTATGTGTATGCATGTACTTTTGTGTGTATATAGATGTGCATATACACACACATGAATACATGTATGTGGGGAAGAGAGAGACGGAAGCAAAACAAACTTTACTGAAAATCCCAATTTGTAGCACATATCTAAGTATGCAGGTTTTTAAATCACACTCTTACTTTTCTCAGAAATGATATGAGCTTGAGACTGCACGAAATTGTAAAAGCACAGCTAGAATTGTTTGGAGCTGGAGTCTTAAAAAGACAGGCAAGGATCAATAACCATGAGCACAGCAATTATATTGAGCTTATACAAGACAGATTACCATACCAGTATGACAAATGAGAATAAAAGTAAATACCACCACCTTACACCACCACCATGAGAAGGAAGAAACTGATTGATCAAGATCTTAGAGAAAAACCTCCAATTTCAGACACTGGATAAATCAAGGGCAAAAAGAAGAGAGAAAGCATCTTATTGATTTCAGCTTTGGATTGCAGCTGCAAAAAAACAGCTTCAGATATAAAATTAAGGTCCTGACCTTGTTGAATTCAACAGATAGAATTGCTGGATTTGCATTAGACAATTTTCTGTGCTTTAGTATTTGGTATCACATGTTATTTAAATTTGTATTTTCAACATACCTCCAAGTGGTTTAAAACAAGACTAAGTCAAATTGTAATCATAAACCTCTTAAGATAACTTCGAGTCAAGGTATCTGCAATGCTACAATATGCTTTTGAAGTCAAAAGGAAGTTTGTTTTCTTGAACGTAATGGATAGCTCAGGATTGAACCAAGAAATAGTAATTTAAGCCAGACTCAGGCTCTTATTTGTAGTTACTGCATGCAAACTCTTCTTCATGCAGAATTTGGAACCTGCATGGTGAACTTATGCTACTGATCAGTTAGCTAGTTTTATAGTATTTTACAATGAAAAGAAGATAGGATGACATTCTACAAACATTACTTGATCGCTCACTGCTGTGAATATTCCCCGGATGATATTGTGCAAATGCTTTTATTCAATCTTCTCTGCAGCAAGAACATTTGTCATGAGTGCTGGCCTGCTGCCAAACTTAAAACTCAATTTTTATTTTTTGATGACACAGTATAAACAGTGTCCAAAATCAATCATGCAAAATATATCTGAAGTGACCAGCAATAACCATTCTTTCCCAATGTAGAACAAGATGAGAGATCAGAGTAACATACCATTTCTTATCCTGTTGGCTTGTTCCAGAATTCCGGGAAAGATTTTCTATTTCAACTAAGACTGGCCCAGAAGGAACTGGTGCTACAGAGGGAAATGCATTCCGGTTCTGGAAAAACAAAAGAGAAAAATGCTTTAGTTAGCAGGCTTTACAACAAATCCTTGATTTAATGGACCATTCAGGATGAGGGAGATGTCTATCTTTTTTGAAATGTCTGCAAATATACACATTCTCGCAAAGGGTGTAATCTGCATCACTTTCATAATAATATCAAAAAGAACATTCTCGTGAATAAAATGAATTTAGCAGGGTTTTTCCTGTTAAATCTTCTGCTACAGTTTTTTTTTTGTTTCTTTTTTTGATGCCATAAATGTGTGTCCTAATTTGGGAGTGTGATCTCCGTATAGTTTGCCCATAGAATCCAGTAAATGGGCTTTAATAAATTGAAGTTTCACCTGCTTTAAAAAGTACACTCTTTATACAGACTGAAGGAATGAAGTAAAATTTCCAAGAATGAATATTGTATCCCAGAGCATTCAATACTCCAGGGACACAACATTTGCCCTACTTCAGTAATATTTAAAGATATTAGCAGCAGCAATAGCACTTTAGACTTATATACTGCTTTACAATTCTCTCTAAGCAGCTTACAGATATTACTTATGTTGCCCCCAACAATGTCTGGGTCCTCATTTTACCAACCTCAGAAGGATGGAAGGCTGTGTCAACTTTGAGCCGGTCAGAATTGAACTCCTGGCAGTGGAATGGAGAGTTAGCCTGCAATACTGCATTCTAACCACTGCGTCATCATGGCTCTTAGCAGTAGTTTTCCCTTTATCATTTAGAGAAAAAGCTCTCTTTCTGGTCCAAGAAAATGGGTGAAGAAAAAGCTATTTCAGTCTACAAATGTTTATTTTAACTTGAACTTCTAAAGGCATGTTATCAAATATTTCCACATGACACTTAGTAGCATTCAAAAACCATTTCTTAATTTTGGGGCTTAATAAGTTAAGTTCAATTCTCAGACAGACTTACTTGCTGTGGTCCATTGTTTTGAGCAAAAACATTGCCTGAATGGCTGAAAGAAAGAAAAAAATCAACAGTTTAATTTCCCAAAGACTGAACTGTTATATGAAGACGTATTTGCTCTCATATTCAAGAAGATGGAGGTTAAGTTTAGAAGTTTTCAAGGCGATGGTGCAAATACTTCAACTGAATTTCTGCACTGAATAAAGATTGAATGGCTCCTTTCAACCCATTCCAAGGCACTATAAGGAGCATTTTTGTGAGAAAACATAACACAGGCAGTTCTACTTCCAATTTCTTCCCTCTGTAAATCCCAACATGTTCATTTTTAATACATGAACATTCAAAATCCCATGAGTTTAAAATGCTTAGTTTGCTTTTTCCATTAAAATTCTGACAGTTTTCTAAGATCTTTTGAGATGGCAGATTTAAAGAAATCCATTAGCATTAGGAATATTAAAATAATAATAATAAAGGCTGAGAAAAAAATCAATTTTCCATTACATATGAAGGATTCCCATAGGATAAATTCATAGGACAAAATTAACTATAGGAGAAGCCTAACATGTATAATTGATTATCTTACCTAATTCCTTCAGATGCATGAGGATTAGCTATAATAAAATATAAAACAAAAATGTTATTGAGTTTGTACAATTGATCAAACAGAACATTTTTTTAAAAAGAATAAACTTTTTCAAAATATTATGAGTGAAAAATATTTAAAAAGCAAATACTGGGGAAAAACTGATAATATAGTTTGCTGGATAGCACCAGAGGTGGTATTCAGCAGGTTCTGACCAGTTCTGGAGAACCAGTAGCAGAAATTTTGAATAGTTCGGAGAACTGGTGGTAGTCTTCCCCCAGGGGTGGGGAGGGAAGAGAGATTTTACAGGATCCTTCCCCTGCCATGCCCACCAAGCCACACCCACCAAGCCATGCCATGCCCACCAAGCTGCACCCACAGAACCGGTAGTAAATTTTTTTGAATCGCACCACTGGATAGCACTACAGGTAGTTGTGAACTTACGATTGGTCACTTAACTATTCACTGTCAGAATGGCCTTGGAACACGTGCTGTATTGTTCTAAAGCACTTTTGATCATTGTAAAACTGGTATGGTGGGTGGGCCAGGTGGCCCTCTCCCTGCCCCACCATGCCTGGGAAGCCCAAACTCCCTCCCTTTCTCTCTCCTTCCTTCCTTCCTTCCTTTCTCTGTGTTTGTTTCTTTCCATCCATCTTATCACAGGGTTACCCTACGTGGCTTATATTATTATCAAGATAAACTATATCAATAACATACTACAAAACATCTTGGCTCAAAATGTTGCTATTCACTAATATTTTAGCCAGATTTGAGGCTTGTTCCTCCAGGGCATGGGAGGATTTCCCCTCCCTGCATAGACATAAGGTGAAATCCTTTACTGTACAGGACCTCTCAATTCTTCCATCTGCTTGCAACCTGCATAGTCACTTAACAGCCCTAATTGGGAGAAATGGGATTGCAGTTGTTGAGAGAACCATGGTGTCTTGCTTAATGATCACGTCCCTCAACAACTAAGATGCCGAGCCCAATTTTGGTTGTACGTGGAGGACTACCTATGTGTAATCTATTATTTTATCCAGATATTACCAATAACTAAGAAAGTACTATTTGAAATAAATGCTGAGGAAAATATATGTTCACAGTCATTAGTATGATTCAAAAATGATGATCACAGTTCAGTAATCCAAAGAAGGATATGTCATGTTTTTTTTCCATGTCAACCACCCAGCAAACTGTTTCAAAACTGTCATGGAGATCAGAAGTTGAAAGAAAATGTAATAATTTCTACCGAGGTAACTTGAGCAAAGAAAGATGTGCCTTAAAAATAAAAGTCTGGTTACCTCTCATTTGTAGTGTCCTCCTTGAATATCGTTTACTAGGTCTTCTCTCAAAAGATGCTGATCTTCTGGCTTTATTAGTCTTTGTAGTCTGATACTCTGTTTTCCCACTACATGAAGGATACAATGAACAAGAAGATAAAAGATTTATATAGCTAAGTTGCTCCAACAGACAACACATAATTGTTTTGCATGTATATTTAAGCCAGCCATGAATAGTTACAAGGTTCCATAAGTATATGAAATAGTAGAACTTTAAAAATTATATAGGAGAAGTATTTTGGACTTGTCACCAAGCATACAACTCCCATCCTAATCATCAAGTAGAAACAATTTTTTTCAACTCTATATGCCAACTGGAAAAAAAATTGCCACCGTGCCAGTGAGGTCAAAAATAATGTACATTTTGTAGCAAAATTAAAAACAATTGCATATAGCTGGGCTTTGCATAGAATCACAGTGTTTCAAGGGGTTGGTTAAATAATCTTAATTAATTTAAATGTAATTTAACTAATTAATTCCTAGTAAAGTCAGGAAAACACTTTATAGCATCCCTCAGAAATGTTTATACAGGTTTTGCATCCCTTGGAAATGTTTATACAGCTAAACCACTGCCTCCCAAGTTCATTGCTTTTGCTGTTAATCCATTTCTGTAGTTCACATTTTTAAATGATACGTTCATTTAAAGAAGTTGGAGTTGGTTGGGATTAGACCTCCTACTTTCAAGGTTCAATTCCAGAAAGGCAATGGGGCACATTTATTTGCTTTTTATTATTTGAGAAACAAGCAAAAGGGAGATATGTTTAACCTGTATCTGAATCGGGACCCCAGCCGAATGAAGCTTGATCGACTGGAGCCTTTTTGAACAGGTCCACGGAGGCGGAAGAAAGCATGATGCTCAACAGCACACTTCCACAAATGTTTGCAGGCCTTTGGATGCTCCAGCCTAAAGACAAAAGTATGTTCCTGCTCTTTACCCTTAAAGAAAGATAAACATCAGAGAAATGTTGTGGAACAGAAGGCACATAAACATTGGCTTCACTGCTTAGGACAAATATAATACCATTCACTGAAATAAAAGATGGTTTGTTCCAAACACATATCCTGAGTAATTAAAGTGATGTTTACCAGCATTACAAAAGATTGAAGTGAATATTTACTCATTTAAGAACAACATTGCCTTTGATATTTTATAAGACTGACAGTGCAACGGTTTCGTTTTGCTGTTTTGACACAAATAAATTGACAAGATAATGGATTCCCTTTTTGTTGTGCAGCAAGACCAAAAAATAATTGCAACTGTTACACTGTTGCTTAAAATGAATAATCACCCATATCATTTTAAAAATTCCATGCTTCCACAGAATGTAATAAAGTGCTTTTGTATTTTACCGACAGATTTAAACAGCCTAATTATTACATGCTGATTTAAACACTGGTGTATCAGTGTTTTAATAGCTTTGTTACCCATGGGCAATTATTGACTTTCATTACTATATCAGAACATTGTTTTGTACACATCTGCAACAATCGGTATTTGCCCACTCACTGGCATTTTATAATATAGATAACAATATAATATATAGATATGATATAGATTATATAGTTACAATATAATGATCCCTCAAACACTTTTATTATAGGGAGCATGTTCTCTGGTGTACATACAGTTATACATATTTTATAAAGGGGTAATACAAAGCAATTTTAAATACTTCTAAATCTATCACCATCACCTGTTCATGAGCTGTCCCTAGTTAAGCTTAGCAATAAGATTCTAGTTCAGCCCACAATGCAGAAGACAATTGTAATAAAATAAGAAAGGAAAAGAAAAAAGAATCATTTCTGGACTCTTCTGAAGAAAAAGCCAGAGAGTGCCTGCATCAATACATTTGTTTTTAACATCTTGCTTTTTCTCTTGAGAGCTCACAGTAGCGCCCATGGGATTCCACCAGCAATGAGATCGTCTGGGTTGAGACCAACTGACTGGTCAAATGTAATAGAGCAAACACTACTTGAGTGAGAACTTTTTTTCTGCATATCCCCAATCCAGGTCCAAAAACTTAACCACCACACTATACAGGCTTTCTGCCAGTGCTTACGGCTTAATGTAATATATAAATACAGACACATTATTAAGTCCTTTATGAAATAAGCTTCCTAAGCACTGTGCAGGATCACTTAAAAATACAACAGACTTGCACATTAGAAATAGATTAACAGGCTGATCTAATACATATAAAGTAAAGCAAATATGAAATTAAAACATCAACAGGCATAACAATTAAATACTGTGCTAGAGGAAACAAAATAAATCATAAATTGCTTTTAAAATCTGAAAGGTTTAAAATAAGTAGAGATGTATGTATGACACACATGCCCCCTTGAAAATATCCAAGAACAAGGGGGCAACACCAAAAATATTTTTCTTATCATCCAATCCTCAGAATGAGGCAATATTTTAAAAAGGTTCCCATAGATTAGTCTTAGATGCAGAAAAATATGAGAACTTTCAACTCTCCATTCAGAAGAGAGAACTAACCTATGGTGTTGACTCAACTGATTTAGTGACCATAAGGTACATACATCTGGCATAACATTAATACAATGAAAATAAGTTTAAAATGAGTTTAATTTCAGAGACATTACTTTCCATAGAAGATCAGGGGAGGAAGATTTTTTTCTTTTACCTGTTCATCATCTTCAACCACCACTAGTGTTAATTTATTCTTTTTGAAGTCCAATCTAGTAATCTTTGGCCTGCAATAGGGAAAATAGTGTATATATTTTTACTACAATTTATTCAAAGTAAAAAGAAAAAAAAATGGAAGAAGTATTTGTAATAGAAAGAACATTTCCTTGAGATAATGTAAGAGTTAAAAAAAATCTTACACTTACAATTAAAAGATGCTTTAAATCTAAATACCAGTGTTAACCAATGTTAAAGGTTAACTATTAGATGTATTTATTCATTTTATTCATTCACTTGAACAGTGGTAAACCATTTTATGCAAATAATGCCACAATTACCATATATATCCCAGTTTTCCATGATAATAAACCCAAATAATATCTATCCTAATGTGCCCTAGTTTCCCCCCCAACATTTACATCAATTCTGCACAATCCAAATGAGATGCAGTTATGTCAAATAAATTATTTAAACACACACATCAATACTTATTTCTCAAATTTGCTATTCCTTTGTAAAAGTCATCCTGATTATGTCATACAGGATACCAATATAAAATGTTTTAGTTGTTATAAACTTCACCAAAAGCTTTATCAGAGTTAAGACTATATAAACTCTAAAGTAATGTATGCAAGGTGATTCCATCAAATTGATTTCAACTTAGATATGGATATTATGCACTTCAAGGCTGAAAAAATGCCCCCTTTCTCCTGTGGTTTTTACTACTAACTGTCCCTCATATCCTTCTCCCCTCTATGCTTATTAACTCTTATTTCTGTTGATTTACAGATCAGAGCATTCTGTGGTTGATAGGTCTATAATTACTGTTCATATATTTAGGTTAAGTGTAGTACTTTAGTA
The DNA here is from genome assembly GCA_033807585.1 of Hydrophis major. Taxonomy (NCBI): domain Eukaryota; kingdom Metazoa; phylum Chordata; class Lepidosauria; order Squamata; family Elapidae; genus Hydrophis; species Hydrophis major. The sequence continues at coordinate 151,579,623 of CM066328.1, read as the reverse complement.
AGGACTGTGTTGTTTCTCACTGACTTCCCCCATGATAGATATATCTTGAAGTCACTTTTCAAGGTTTCCCCAAAGGTTTCATGATCCTGGCACTGTGACTTTTGGACTGCTCAAGTTTTCCTTGGCAGTCTAGCCATAGATATATAGGTTATCCAACTTACCAAAAGAACAATCCAATCTTGGTATCTCCTTCAAATACAAGGACACCTGTTGGTGTTAATCCAAGGCTATAATCGTTGCCATCTCTTGCCTAATAATAATTAAAATTAGGTTGAAATATTCCTTCAGGTATGATTTTAACAGATTATCTTTAATAATTATTCTATTTATTGCTACCATTTTGCAGCAAAAATGAGTCACACACACTGTATCTAAATTAACACATGACCTAGTGAGTGAACAATCTGTTCCACTAAATTCCCTGCTTTCCAACAGAACATTTAGGGATGATCTGTACTTTTCATAATATTTTATCTTTGCATTTTAACTTATTTATTACAATGGTATTACCACTGAAATCTTTTGGTAGCTATGTTGGAGAGAATGGAATGGGGAAGAAAACAATGTAAATAGCAATAGCACTTAGACTTCTATAACACTTCACAGTTCTTTACAACCCTCTCTTAAGTGATTTACTGAGTCAGCACATTTTCCTCAACAATATGGGTCCTCATTTTACTGACCTTGGAAGAATGGAGGGCTGAGTCAAGCTTGAGTAGTCAGAATTGAACTCCTGGCAGTCGGCAGAATTAGCCTGCAATACTGCATTCTAAGCACCATGCCACCATATTACTTATGTGGAGAGATTCTAGCTAGCTTTGTGATTTGTCCTTCCTTTAAAATGGTTACCAGTTAGATATTATTTCTTAAAAGAAAACCCCTATGGATTCCATCATATTTTCCATCAAACCCTTACAACATTGTGTTGGTTTATATTAATACATTCATTACGTGTGCTTTCAGAGTCAGAAACAAATAAACAGCTTTTAGGCACAGATGATTATATTAAATGTATTGTTATAACCAACAATACAATAGTACATTCTATTGGGATACATTAGAAAGAGCCTTAACTGGTAGTTACATGGCTTTTTTCCTTTGTGCAACATCCCACCAAATCTATTCTGGAGAGCCTCCTAACATTCAGAGATTTTTGATGTCTTGTGAGATAGATAATCTGATACAGCAATAGTATCATGATGGAACAAACCCCCCATCCCAATTTTCTTACACCTGAATTGTGTTTTTTCAATATTAACAATATAACCCATTTCTCAAAAGATTTGTTACCACAATTTTACCTTTACTATATGCATGTCTACTCCATACATTTCGAGCCATTTTGCTTTGTTCAAATAGTTTGTTTCTGCCTGAGCTGGTGACTGACCCCTGAAATAATATATGTTAACATAAAAATTACAGCAAAACTATAAAATCCTTACAGAGAAAACTGATGACACATAATTTCAAAAGTGCCCAGGAGGACAAACTAAAGAATACCTTCTAATTCAAATGTTAATAATATTCCAGGGCTGTAGATGCTTATTTTGCTTAGAAATGTAACGACTGGGAAAGTATTACATTGCACAATTAATCTGTGGAAACCTGTCCAGTTGTTCTGATAAATTCAGATATGTTAAATTTGTGGACTGGTGTTTAAAAAATACCAGATGGTTTTAAGATCATTGGTATTTGCTCCATAGAGAAATGTAAATGGCATAAGATCGAAAAACACCTTCTTCTTTGTCTGGCTTTTAAGTATAGACCCTAACTACTCTGTATTTTGGGGCCATTCAGATTCTTGATCCCTATCCTGGGGAAACTCTGGTGAAAACTGAAAAGAAATTAAAGATAAAGCTAGTAAACATACTACTGTGACATAAATATTATCACAAAAAGACATTATATTCTATATAATTCTCTAAATGATATTTGAAATAATTATTAACTCATTATGGTCTCTCTTGTAGGGATCAATTACAGATCTACAAATTTTGACGAAATCCCAGTTTAACCTAAATATTAAAATAAATCTCAATAGCATGCCACAATGGATAGAAAATAATACATACAAGTACAAAGATTATACAGGAGCGGCAATTTGTGGATATTTGTAGTCCAGGACGTAAGTTACCTGTATTCCTTCCACTTCTCAAAAATGGCCAGTTCCATCTCCTCAGTTTGGCTGGGCACAAATCTGAATTCCGACACTATCTCCGGGATATGCTCAATGGGATCATAATCCCCAAGTTCAGCTGCAAAATAGCAAGATATCTCAGTCACTCACTCAATAAAAATAGTCTCCCTCTCTGTTAGATTGGTTGGAACTGTTAATATCCAAAATGCTCAGGTAATGGAATCTTTCACTCTCTAGAGGAGGGGTGTCCAACCTTGGCAACTTTAAGACTTGTGGACTTCAACTCCCAGCACAAGTCTTAAAGTTGCCAAGATTGGACACCCCTGCTCTAGAGGGTTACAACTGTTAACTTGCTGTGTCTGGGCTATCATGAAACAAGAGAACATTTAGCGTTGATAAACATGTTTATCTCCTACACTGGTCTCTTCCAATGACATGCAAATGGAATTCTGCTTGTCCAATAGGGATGCTCCATATTCTTATTTTTCCTGTACTCTCCTACACACATGCTCTAAATCTGCTGAAGAGAAGAAAATCTGTTTAATTAGAAATGCCTCTTTCTCTTGAGGACAGCCAGTGCAGCCACTGTCTCAAAGTTTTTTTGTGTCTTGCTATTGTTATTTGTGTAAAGGTATCTTGTAATAAGGGATACACTTCTATAAACCTAATTTACAGAATTAGCCTGGAATATGGGATACATTTCTCCCAAATTAAGGCAATTTTATTTAAATTCTAATAGATATTTTCAAAAATGAAAAGTTTTACATTGGTATGTGTGAAACAGAATATACGTCTATGTAATTAATTTTTTCAATGCTTTCTGGTGTAAGTTGGCATCCTAAGACCATCCTTGCACATTAGCAGTGATTCAGAAATGCTGGAACCACCACTTCTTCCTAACTTTTCTGAAATACTGAGGATGATCTTAGCTACGTAAACATAATTTTTATTGCCTTCCCCTTCTTGCATGTGGGCTCATTCTCCTCTCAGCTTAATATACATGCCATGCAGTTAAATATGGCTTGGTTACACATAATTCTAATAAAAAGAGTTCTGCAGTTTGCATAAAGAACAAAAAAATAAAAGAACATATAGGGAGGTTTATTCAAACTAGTAGCAAATAACGGAAACAACAGCACTTATGTAACTTAAAAAGGAATGTAGTACATTTTAATATCATATATAATGATTAATGCAAGCAAAAAAATCAATTTTTGCATTTATAAGCAGCTTAACTTATTTATAACTTAATTGATTTATAAGGTTTTGTGCAGGTAAAAATCTTTGCCCTTTGCAGTTTTGATTTTATACATGGGGAAAAAATTACACACATACAAGCAATTCCTGAACTCTCTTTAATCCTAGACAAAAATTCAATTATAAATCAGTTATCTACACTGAGAACTATCTAAATCCAAAAAACACTTTACTAGCACTAAAGCCTCCAAAACTGCTGTCCTATAAACATTCCACTGACTTTTGTAGAAATTATTTCTGCATAAATTTTAAAGACTTAAAACAGGAACAAGATTAGGTGAATTATATATATAAATATTAAGTAAATATTATTATGTGAATGATAAAGATGAGGCAAAATGATTTAAGGACACCATATGACAAAAATCACACATAAAATTGTACACATTTCTTAAAATTCAAGAAGCTAATTAAAGCTAAATCAAGAAAATGACTTTTATATTTATGAGAAACAATAAAAAATAAGTAAAATTCTGGCAGTTTCAAAAGAGGGCTTGGGGAACATGGCAAAAACCTTGCCATACTCAGTACAGGACTCCAACTGTCAGCCAGGTTTGTAGTTGGCTTTGTTAGAGCAATCAAAGTTGCATTTTGCGATTCACTTGAGTTTTTCAGAACAAAATTCAAATAACAAAAATAAATAACCAGACACTGGGTTCATATTACCATATATGGTGGACTTGCACAAAGGCAAAAAAAAAAAAAAAATTAACATTAAAGATAAAGAAGACACAGAATATTTTTATCTTGGGATTTGTTTTACCAATGTTTAGATAATAAATATAGAAATTAGAAGTTGGAAGAATATTATTACCGTGTTTCTCATATAATAAGGCCAGATCTTATTTTTTTTTGAGCCCCGGAAAAATGGGTAGGCTGTCTTTTCGGGGGTGACTTAATCCCCCCTTGCATCTTTTCGGGGGTGACTTAATCCCCCCCTTGCATCTTCGGGCAGGTGGGTGGAGACGACTTGGATGTTGACCTTGGTGTTGGTGGGGCATTTTGTACCAGGGTCAACGCAGGCAGCACCATATCCGGGTGTGCAACAAAAGTATTTCCTAATAGCAAGCCCCCACCATTCCCCTCCATTTCGCATGTTTTAATATAGGCCTTAATTTGGGGGGAGGGGCTTAATTTCATTTCATGCCTATAAAACATGCTGGGACTTCCTATTGGGGGAGGCTGTATTGTTGGAGAAACAGGGAATATACAAGTAAAGACTATTATTACTATTATTATATATTATTACATATATGTAAAATCACTCAGACTATACACTGTCTATTAAATACCTATGTATGTTAAAGAAAAATGTGTGTGTGTGTGTGTGTGTGTATGTATGTATGTATATTTTCTTAAGTTTTCGTGGGTATTTATATGCATGGTATTCAGCTTTGTTCGGGTATTTTCCCACATCATTATAGTTGTGCTTTTAAAGTTGTAGCAACGTTTCGGCAGAATCTCATCTGCCATCATCAGGCTTCAGACGAACACAATACAGAAGAGCCTGATGATGGCAGATGAGATTCTGCCGAAACGTTGCTACAACTTTAAAAGCACAACTATAATGACGTGGGAAAATACCCGAACAAAGCTGAATACCATACATACATACATATTACTGAAGAAAGCTGTTTAATTGCCCACCTAAGATAAAGATCACAGCTCTGCGAGCCTCAGAATTCCATTCATACTTCTTAATCATGATGGGTTGCAAAACAGTTGCCCAAAGCTGGGACCTTGGTGGTTAACATTAGTTGACATTGCCTTATCATCTTCATAATCCTGCAGTTGGACTGAACATGAAATAGATCCTTCACATATAAAAGTGACCAAGCATGTAGATGTGGTTTGCTACTGGCAAAAGAAACCTGTTTGGCTTGAAGAAATCCTTGGTCTTAAGCAGTACACCCACATAAAGTTCTCCAGTCAACTTACCCTGTAATATGTAAGCTGCTAATTGCACAGCTGTTTCAAAGGGACATTCCAACCTATAACAAGAAAAAAAAATGTATCAGGCAAATTGTTCTAGTATCCTCTTTCTTTTGGGCATTTATCAGTAACCTTAATTGCAAAGGACTAGGCTGTAGACTGTGTAGAAATATAATTAGATTTTAAAAGGAAGGGAGAAGGGAGGAAGGGAATAATTAGTTCCAATAACTTGGCTAAACAAGTTTACATATGGTGATCAGAAACCAAACTAAAACAAACTTAGTACAATGAGAGCTACAATAAGAAAAAAGGATGGTAGGTTGTGTAAATTCAGAAAAGCATTCAAAAAGTCATGATTAAATGTAATACCATATCTTTCTTTGTGGTCTGTCTTGATAGCAAGGTAATTTATGATGACTGAGGTTTTTGCATGACTCAGGAAAGTAGAAAGTACTCTCTTCCAAAGCATGCATTCAATGGTTATTCTTGCTTGAATATTCAAATTGTAATGTATGACCAATGTAGATGGCCAAGACAACACAGTCTGTCTACCCAGGTCTAGCGGGCTACAGATATACAAGAGCACAAGGGAAATGAACAAGAAGCTGAACTACCTGATAACAATGTGTCACTGCAGAATAGCATTTGGTTCACAAAGGAAAATTCTTCCTAAGGCCTTGACTGTAAACAGAAGCTCTTTGGATTCCACAAAAGACAGCAGTCCCAGCTAAGAGTCTACTACTAACATCTACAAATTTTAGCAATGGGCGGCTTTTTCTAGTTTTGGGTAGGGTTAAGAAATAAAAATGGTAATCCAAAATGGGATAGTGAGTTAGCTTTAGAAATAAAACCTGGAATAAAAGGGTGTCCCTGACTCCCAGAGATCTGGGTGCCTCCTACTATTCTGATGACAGTCAGGAAGCTATTAAAGTTGTGACTAAACAATTTACATATAGATCAGGTATGTACACTGCAGTAAGTCCAACTCAAGATTCAGCAAGCTGTGTGAACGAAATAGTCAGTATAATTATGAATCATACTTACTTGCCACTCAGAATGTCCTGCTTTAGCTGAAGAACAAATAAATATCTGTTTCAAAAGGGAAAAGCAAGAAAAATATTACTGAGAAAGCAAGGATTGTTTGAATATAAATATTTAAGGCTTTGAATAGTTTAGGACTTCAATGCTTCTTAAAAATGTTTTAGGAATAAATGTTCTTAAGAGGTACCGAAAAGGATTAATTTATATATTCTAAGAATGAAACTGTATAATGGAATGGAGCAGTACTAATATTCCAAAAAGAACATCATTATTTAGCTTTATCACAACCAACACAGAATCTATTAGAATTAATGCATATCAACTGAACATCATTGTTTTGATTATATTCACCCCAGCTAGAAATGCAACTTGATACAATACTGGAAAAATTCTATACCAAACTGCAAATATATGTCAAAAGCATCACCTAGAAATAAGGATTACTATTCATGCATGATTGCAATACAAATATTGGGGGAATAAATGAATCTGAAATTGCAAAAAACCCAAGTGGCATTCAGAACAAGATATTGTAATAACCAGAGAAAACAAGAGGATGAAAGTTTTCATCAGTAAGGAAGATCTGGAATGACTGAACACAACTTGCAATGAAGCAAGAATGGAAAAAGAAAGATATATCTATCCCAAATAGTAATAACTAAAAGGAAATAATAACAAAAAGAACAATATATTTTTAAGAAGACTTCTTCTAGTGAAGAAAAGGCTGGATTTGGGATGTACCACTAAGCTGAGTGAGAATGGAAAGAATGTTGTATCTGAAATTCGTGTGAGTAGATTTTAAGGTAACAACAGAGCCAGAAACAAGCGGTTACAATGGTAAGTGCAGGGGAAATTGTGATGACTTTAACCTGTTTCCATAGAGATGCATAGAGATTGGAAAAGAAGATGCTAGAAAATGTGAAACTTCCATTAATTCTTCCTGCGAACAAAATTTTATTTAAGACCTTACATAATGATAAAACTATACATGAAGAGTAAAACACCAAACAAACAGGAAGACTTCACAAAGGCAAAGGATTATCAATCAGACAGCAAACATAAAACAGATAATAGAGAGCAAGGACTTTTTTAAAGGAATTTTATTTTTATCTCTGCTTTACTGACTATAGTAAGGCTTTTGATTGCATAGATAGTGGCCGAATATATTGGGCTAAGGGGTGAACCAGAACAATTAATTATTCCTCAAAAGAACAAGAAGCTACTGTCAGAACTGAGCGTGAAGAAGCAGAGTGGTTCAGAATAGGGAAGGGAATGAATGAGACAAGGATGCATATTGTCCCTCCATCTATTGAAATTACACAGGGAACATATTATGTCAATGGCAAAGTTGGAAGAGATGGAAACTGGAATCAAAACTGAAGGTTGAAGCTCTAACAATCTGTGATATGCGGACAATACCACATTGTTAGTTAAAACAAAATAAAATAAGCTGACACAAAGACAAAATGGAGAGCTCATTATGAAAATAAAAATGGAAGCTGAAAAGTCTGGGTTAATGCCAATCAGTATGTTCAACACACTTGCTGTTTATGGCAAAGTAATAGCAGTACATTAGATAGCCTATGACCCAATGGGTCATTGTATCAGAGATATCTCCTTACTTAAGCAGAGAAAATTATAATGGGTGGACAAAAGAGCGGGGGGTGGGGGCAGTGTACAATGTCTGACTTCCTTATTGACTTTCCTGGTGGGAAGCGGGTAGGGACCTTGGAAATAATAGTCATGTGATTGTGGCAACACGGTAACACTGAAGCAGCCACAAAATTGCCAAAATTTAATCCTATGATGGTAACGGATCCAAAATTTTAGACACATTCTTTAATTTAGTCCATTTGAAGGATGTTGATTCAAAAAACTTTCCCTAAGATTTCACCCAAATGATGTTATAAAGAATCACAGGAGTTTTAGTAGTATATACATAGTTTCATGTTCTTAATTTCAAGAGACAGACAGTATGCTGTAGATAGGTATGAAGATAATGATCTTATCTGATCATGATAGATTATTGTCATATCTCTATGACAATACAGATTAGAATAGTTAATGCAAGAGTTTACCAGTGTTGAAGTATGGTTGGTTGTGACAACTGATCACTGAAAAAGAGTGACAGAAAGAAGACAGATGCATTCAGTGTATGGATCTGGAGATGATTACTAGCAGCTGCAAGAAGAGTCAATCAATTATTTCAGGATAAAAAAGACTGGCAGATTGCTTGAGGTCAGCAAGCAGAAATTAACATCTTGGGAGAAGCACACACACACACAAAACGGAACTAGCTTAGAAAGATTGAGATATTTAAAAAAAGAGGTGGTGGTGGAAGAATGAAGGTTGATAAAGGAGGTCACCACCATGACCTTGAAAAAGCTAGGAATTGTTGCCAAGGTCAGGTCAAGACAGCCAAAATTTATCCATAATGATACCAGGCGTCATGACCAAGTTGATCTAACTAGTTTTCTGCAAATTCTCTGGATACTAGGATAGACTTTAAATATTTTAAAATGAATCAGGAAAATAAACAAACTAATGCTATACATATAATATTTATAAAGATCAGATAAAGCAGGAAGGATTCTCAGTGAAATCACAGAAACAAAGAACAGACTAATTCTGTTTTATCACAGAATAAAATTCTGACTGAGGAATACTCATTTTCTAATTTCAGTTTCCTATTTTCCTGGGATGTAATACTGAAATGGGAGAATAGGAAGAAGTGATTATTTTTTAATTCCTCTCCCCCTACTTTTTCATCATTCAAAGCAATCCCAAAGCAGAGTTCTTGGAAAAGTTCCAAAATCTTTTATAAAATATTCATTTGGTAGAACTTCATTTCATACTTTTTTCTCAATAGAATGGAAATGCTATGAGGACTGGATACAAAATTGAATACATTTCACTGATATTTAACATATGTATTTGTTCCTACCTTTTCACTGTATTCTAGTCCCTGGTCTGGGGGCATAATATGAGTATCCAACTTTTATTTAACTATTCAAAAACTAGGAACCTTGCAACATTCATATTCAGATTAGAATGTTATATACTGAGCTACAAATCCAGATTATCAAAGTTTTTCTATATGATTTATAATTTTCCTCCTTGCATACAACGTACCTTGTGAGCTCTTCACGTAAGTTGTTTGGTTCAGAAGAGTAAAATTTTACACGAAGATGAAGACAGTATGGTGGACCAACTACAGAAAGGAATATATATTACTGATAGCAAGTACAATATTTTGCAAAGATATTCACAGAGGCATACACACCAGTTACAAATTGTTCTCAAAATGAAATTAATTTAAAAAAATCTAAATTTAAAATATACCAGCAATAAAGGGTTAAAAAAAGCCAAAGATAATTTTATATTAGGTATTAGAAGCCATCTAATACATTATATTAAGTTGATTTGGCTTGCCAAGAACAGACAAATCTAGGTTAATCCCAGTATTACCAAGCTCTGTTCTATGAAGTGAGAAATCCATAGATTTTGGCTGTGGGAGCCTGTATCAGCACACATTCTACAGATTTAAAGCTGAAACAAGAAGCATTTTTGGAGTGTAAAAGCATTGCAAAGCTATCTAGATAAGTTTATCTGGTATTTGCAAAGCACAAATGAAAGAGGCATACTGTTAGGGTACTTTTCTAGGAAAAAAAAATTGCTCCCTATCTAGGTCTTCTAATCCTGGAACCACTCTGAACTTTTAATTTACACTCTTCCAAAACTTTTATTACTTCTCAGTTTTGCATTTCACATACACCTGGGTTTATTGAAAGCTTTGATCAAATGTTCTTTTGGTAGCAAAACATGCAACCATTTTGCAGTAGATTGTATACATTTTGCCATTTACATTTTACCCATATTACTACTTAATTTTTGTTATGATAAGTTCCGTTCTGTTTGTTCCATTTGTCATTATCTTACATTATCTTACATTACAGTATTATCTTACATTATCTTACATTACAGTATTTAAGCTTAGTTCTTGAAGTTACAGCCATTGCAATGCAATGACACCTCCCCCACGCCCAGTCAATTTTCAGTTCTGAGGCACTTGATAGCCCACTCACATTTAAGATAAATTCTAGACCAGGTAGTCTCTGATGGTACTAATGCATCATTACAAATGTTCATTCAGGGTACTTGTTATACTATAATTTCAAGCTTTCTGGCCTATTCTCGATTTTACTACCAAGAGTATAATTTGAAAGAGCGAGAAATATAAACAATACACCAAAGATACAAAGTTTCCTAGAAAAATATCACCCTCAATCTGTCTTTCGGTGAAAATTAAAAGGAGATTTTTTAAAAATAATTATATGCAGTTTGACAACAATCCAATTTTCCATGCAGTGTAATTAATCAAATAAGTTGAGTCAAAAGGAAATATAATGCCTGATTGTCTGTTCTGTTATTCCATTTCGTCAAAATATATCCTAGTGGAACAGTATCCCAAAATATGTACCCAACACTTCAATGAAAAATATATAAAAACTCAACCACTTACTTTTCACTTGCTTTTTTATACTCTTTGTGTTGTCCAACCAATGCTGAAAAAAGAAGAAGAATCGGATGAAAACTAAAAAAGATCGATGTAAGGAAAAATTATAAAAGGCATAAAAATGGAAGATGCTAACTTATAAAGAAAATTATCACAGGGAGACACAAGCAAAATCATTTTTATTAGAATGGTTACCTTTAGACATAGCTGAGACTAATAAAATGTTGTCAACATATCTGAAGGGTATCAGTTGGGGCACACTTATCTGGTTAATAGCGTATTGGTTGATATGTGAGACAGGAGATGTTTCAGCTTTCATAATAGTGAAACTTGACAGTATCCTGATTGCCACTGTCTGATTTGTCTAACTTAAAGTGACACATACAGTTCTCTGCTACCTACAGGCTCATTCTCATCTCTAAAACTATGCATACAAGTCACATAATGATAGCTTGTAGGTAGACTGATTATAGTTTCTTCTACAATACATAGGCTATTACATCAATTACTAAGCATATACTGAATATAGGAGGTTCCTGTAATGTAAATTATCCAAATAAACTGTTTCCAGTAGGGATGTGAAGAGCATTTTGAATTTGAAGCGTTCTTATCAAGTTCGAAATAACCAATCTATTCAAAGGGGGAAACTTCAACTGTTTTGAACTTGTTTCAGGGTAAAAATTATTGAAGCAACCAGTTCTGTTTAGGAAACATTTACACCTGAAATAAGGCATTTCAGATTTGACAAGCTGAATCAGAAACGTTCTGTATACCATTGGTTTCGAGACTGCATCTGCTCAAATGCAGATTGAAAAATGTCTTCCAAATCTCATTTAGGTTTCTCACCCTAGCCTACCTCACAGGAGTGCTGTGAATATAAACTGAGATAAAAATGTGTATGTATGTATGTATGTATGTATGTATGTATGTATGTATGTTATTCAGCTTTGTTCGGGTATGTTCCCACATCATTGTAGTTGTAGTCAGGATGAGGAAAAAATCATTCTGGCACAGCAGTAGGCTAGCACCAAATTTAAAATTGAAACGGCTGTGAAAGCCTGACTCACAGACGAACACAATACACAAGCCTGATGATGGCAGATGAGATTCTGCCGAAACATCGCTACAACTTTAAAAGCACAACTATAATGATGTGGGAAAATACCCGAACAAAGCTGAATACCATACATATAAATACCCGCGAAAACTTAAGAAAACAAATATATATACATTCATATACAGAGAGAGAGAGAGAGAGAGTGATAGTCTAATGACCATTCAATAGCAATTGGTCAAAGCATTGGCATGGTGCTGAACAGAACAGTATTTAAGCTTAGTTCTTGAAATTACAGCCATTGCAATGCAATGACACCCCCCCCCCCCGCCCAGTCAATTTTCAGTTCTGAGGCACTTGATAGCCCACTCACATTTATGAGCACAGCATGTGCTTCAGCGCACTTCCCCCCCAACTACCTCCCCCACTATACCTTTTAGCCACCCTGCACTGTGCTGCCCATTGCCCTGCCTCTGCTGACCCTAACTAACTCTTGCTGTTGACAAGACAAGACACCCAGCCTGGCTCTTCCTGGCTCAGCCTGGCAGTTGCTGCTCCGTGAGACACTGAAGTCATGTGTGGCCTTCTCAAGGTCAAATACAAGGCCTTCTGAAATCTCCCAAGAGAACCACCTGCAGCCAGTCGCTGGCTTGCGAAAGGCCAGGCCAAGTATTCCTTGTCAACAATGGGAGTTAGAAGATGTAAAATAGTTCTCAGGGGTGGTGGAATCCAGTGTAGCTTTTGTGCCCCCCTGCCTTCAGCAGCATCCACATTCAGCCCAGCACATTTGCATACCTTTCCACTCCTGTTTTGCAGATGTTTCTTGTTGTTTCTCATAGTTCCAAATCTCCATTTCTAAGAATTGAAAAACGAAGCCAAAAGAACTTCTCCCTTCTTGTGCGTCTTCTTTATACTTAAGTTCCATTTTCAATTCATCCAGAAGTCGTGCCATTGTATAAATTTTTAAATAACCACCCAATTAATTTTAGTCATTCCAATGCAATAACCAATAATCCAAAGATCACCAAGAAATCCAAATACACGCAAGCTGTTTCTTTTTGCTCTTTTTTGTCACTTTCTCTTCCCGGGGTTCTACTGTTTAGTTACAAAGTTTCAGTTAAAATGTATCTTTTAGAAGTCTTGTTGAAGTTTTACTGTAGATTATTTTTAATTCCAGGCAGTCTCCTCCCTCTTTCCAGATCCTGCCCTTTTATTTTTTTTCTCTCCCTTCCTGCTTATGAAAAAAATGTTTAGTGTCCAGAAATCTTTATTATCCCTTAGAATTTTGTTTTATTTTCAGCTTAATTGCCTGTTGATGTCAAAGCGGATTTTTCCAATTTCTTATTTAACTGTCTTAGTTATCAGTATAGGGAAGGAGAGAGAAGAGAAAAAAACCCAAACCTTTCCCTTTTCACTTTCCTTCGCTGCTTCTGACTCTTCTTTGGGAGTGATGCTATTTTTTTGTAAGTTTAAATTCCAGGGTACCTTAGTTGTTGCTTTTGCAATTTAACCCGGTCAGCCACAACTTTTAACTTCTTATCTTCCTCCTCACATTCTTTTCCGGTCGAGTTCTTCTTTCTGACCACCGCTGCAACCGCCTTTGGGAAAGGGAATAATGGCCAGCTGAGGAGGAGAGATGTGGCTCTCCTCAATCCTGCTGGCAGTCTCTCCCCTCTTCACCACCTCTACGGGGTGGCTTAGCCCCAAAACCAGCCAGCTCGGGGCGCTCCAGCGGCAATCCCAGACTGAAACCGCACACGATCGTGGATTTCTGTCTGTCGCTGAAGGAACTCCCATACTCTTCCACTCCTGTGGTCCAACTGTGCTTATGCCTTGCCACAGCAGCCAATTACCTGCCCACCACTCAACCTGCAAGCTATGCAGGACTTCTTGCTGGCTCCCTCACTGACTTTGTTAGAAGCCAGCAGAAAATCACAAGGATTTCCTCATTTAACATTTCACCATGTTCATTTAATGACAGCAGTAGGACCACCATCTTTAAGGGATATAGTCACATGACATTGTACTTTACAACTGCATTGCTTAGTGATGGAAATTCTGGCCCCAATTACTGCTGTCAGATTGTACTGCCTTAAGCTAACAGAAGGAAAGGTGGAATACAAGGTAAGAAAACTAGGCAATCAGAAAAAGTTCTTTTACTTTTCCTGATATTAATTTAAATTTCTGTGAGTGAGTGGGAAGCAATCAGACATGCTGCCTCCTCCCTCTTTCAGCCTGGTGGCCTAAATAGCACATCGTTTTTGTTAGCCTTCAGGCCTGACCATAGGTTGCCATTCAAATAATGGCAACGAGAAAACAGTGCAGAGTGAAAGTGTGTGCAATTCATTTTAATGATTATCATTGGAAATTATTTTTTCTAACAACAGTGAAAGATGAAGACAAAGAAAACCAAGACAAGTGCAGTTCCAGTTTTCAAAACCATGATTTTAATGTATGCAACTAATGCAAGAAACAGATCAAATTCCATGTACACAGGAATCTTAGTGACTGAATCATATGGGGAATTAAAGCAACTTGTTCTAGAATTGTTGGAATCTAACTGCTGTCTACCAAATCAGACAGTCAGATTTGTTCTCGCTGTACACTGGTTGCCTCAGCAACGAGCAACAATCACAGGTAATCAGTTACCCTTCATTTATAGTCTCTCCAGCTTTAAACCCTAGCAATCTGTTTTCAATTAATTTTTGATTCACGTGTCCTTTTATGAACTGAGCAAGGGATCATATTTACAATGTTTTTTTTTCTTTCCATTATATCCCTAAGCAAATACTTTCCCATTTCTGAAAAAGATTAAGTGATGTCATAGGAAAAAATGTAAGAGATTAGTGTATTTTATATTTATACAATCCCATGGAACCTTAAACTCTAATCAAATATTCATTCTTGCCAAAGAAATCAGTACAACAACATCAACAGCTGTATTAACGAACTGAGAAATTTACACACAGAATTATACCAGAATTAAACAATGATTTAAAGCTGGAGATCACTTTAAGTAGTTAAAAGAGTCTGGCTTTATTATCCATGAAGGCAGCTGGTTCTTGGTGCAGAAGGAAGTGGATTATGTAATTTTCCTAGACACCCAGGCAATAAATCAGCAATAGGAAATTACATCATGGACATTTTGGGGGATAGTGATCCATCAGCAGCTGGTGTCCTCCAATTTAAACTTGCTTTGCTGAGAACAATTCAGCAGACCTGAGCACTGCAGGTGCTATGAAAGCACAAGCTAGGATGAACGAGAGAGGCAGGATGTTCCCACACTTCAGGGGAGAGAATATGTTTGCTTCAGCTCCAGTCTATTTTCTTTCACCTCCTCCACATTCCAAAAGGGGGCCATTAACAGATCCGAGACAGGCACCAACACCACTTAGTTCAACTCAGCTCCAAACACCACCACCAAGAATTCAGCTTGAGTGGCACACATTGGAGGGGGAGGTAATGGGACACACACTGCAAAGGGTGAAACACATAAGCCTGGTGGACCAGCACACTTTTCTCGCCAAGGTTAGCAGCCAAGCCAGCTCATGATAATGCACGAAATACGCTACTTTCCCTATTCCAATTTATTTAACATAAATTAGACTCTGGCAAATTTAATTCAGCAGAACTGAGCAAAAAAACATCAACACAAATTGATATATAAATTAAAATAAAACAACTTCAAGTGGCTGAAGGCGTACAGCAATTTGGGCCAAAATAGTCCACTCTTCTGTTAACTGTCAGCCACTCTAATAATCCCTGAACATTGACTAAGAATTCAAATTCATATATGCAACAATTATCAAAGTGATTTTCTTCCAGTATGACAATGCTGGAAACATTAAAGGAAACATTATTTGATAGTTTTCCAAGTCCAAAAATGTTGTTCTATGATTCTTGCATTTATATCTGTAGCCAATCCCAAGAGCTTAGTATGACATATTTACTTCCACCAAAAACTATCTTTCCTAAAAACACAACCCGGGGTGGGGGGCAAAAATAAATAAAAATCAGCCACATTCTGGAAAGAGGATGCAATATTTCAAATTCAAAAATTAAAATGACAATAAATACAATTACACAGAATAAAGGGCAGGGAATAATTTACTGTAACCCTGACATTTAATACCATTATAATACTCTTCTGTTAACACAGAATTTCCTGTAGATAAGAAAGTAGGTTGGCCAAAGAGGGAAAGCTTGTTTTTCCCACAAGTCCACAACACTGCTTTAGCTGGTGAAAATAAAATTCTCCCATAGCCAGACTCAGAAAGACCATGCCAATGGCAGAGTGATAGTATGATCTCTATTTCCTCTGTAAGCATGGGCAGTAATGTTGTAATTCTTATTTTTTTAAAAAAACAGGTAGGCAATCAAAAGTCTGTAAGTAGCCACTGACTTCCATTAAGTCACTCTTAGCAAAGTGGCCAATTTTTCAGACTAATTTTTAGCAACGTTCTTAATAAAATGTAAGTCAAAGTGCATGTATTCATCTCACCCCTAAAATTTGTCAATTGTTCAGATTGACCAACTTTTGACACTACAACACACAAACTTTGTGGTCCCTAACAGCCAAATTAACCGTTTAAAAATGCATCTCTATGACAGTGGATCGCAAAATGTGGTCAATCTGAAAAAAATAATTAATTCATTTTCATCTGTTTGGAGAATATTTTTTTTAAAAAGGATTTTGACCTCTAACACTTGCACAGTTTTATTTATTTCCTTGGCATCCTAGCTCTCTTGTACTAGGAAAGTATACAATGGCAAGATTCAATAAATCCTTAAAGTGCTATATTAAACAATGAGACAAACAAACATTAAAAAAAAAAAACACAAGAACTCATATATATATATTGGAAACTAGTAAAAATCATTACAGGAGACAAAATAGAACTCTGGTGGATTGTCCTAATCCAGAAGTAGTGATCACCTTGTGACTGAAAAACTATTTAAAATGGCATCATCAAGATCACAAGGTTAGTGCTGTGATGACAATAATGGAATGAATGAGGTGATTTTTTTTAGTAATAGGAGGGATTAAGAGGCAAAACTGGTGCCTTAAATTCACTCTTGCCATAAATCAGTGGCAAAGACATTGAATAAGATGCATTTTCTTACATTGATTGAAGGTCCCCTGGTAATATTGAAGTTTCAGTCCCAAATCAGCAAGGTTCAGAAATGTTCAACAACTGCAGGGAAGTTCAACAGAACTAACAGGAATGCATACCCCTATCTAACATCAATCATCCATACTGTATGACTAATCAGGGATGCTTCTGAACCAAAACCAGCTGTAAAACAAGCTTAAATTCAATTCAAATAAACTGTATCATTCAATTAACTAGAGAGGAGGAATCTGTTTTCCCACTTGGATTTTAGCCTCTGTGGGGCCGAGGTACATTCGATATCTATTCTATGACATTGTTTTAAACACTTTCCTTATGATGCTTCCTTTATTTCTGATCACTACATTTAATCACAGAAACAAGAAATATTCCATGCTGAACTTCCAGTAGATCAAGAGCAATGAAATGTAATTAGCAATATTTGGGGGTGCACAGCTTTCCTACTCCCGAGTTAGGAAGTTCAGCAAAACTGAAGCTATATATTCATCGAACCATGAATAATATAGCAGATCAGAACCAAATTCAACTACATCTTTTTGTCCACTACAAAAATAACAAATCCAAGAGCTATTCAAATGGAATCAGAATTCATCAACAAGAAATCCAAATATGCCCCAATTGTAACTTTCGAAGTCTTTTCAATCACTGGAATCTTAGGACAGACAGATGGATGCATGGATAGAGAGAGGTATAGGGATAGAGAAAAATCTTAAAATATTCAGGGGAATTCTGACATCACTCTGACTGTAAACCAATCCAATTGTTAAGCTTATTTGAATATTACTGTATTATTCATTTTACTTTTATAGTCTACTTTTCTTTAAATTTGAGTGTTTAAAGAGAAGAAAGCAGGGCTACAAACCAAGTTCATATTTCCTAAATTAGCTAATAAAGAAGAGAAATGTTAGATATTGGGATGAACAGTAAAGAGCACAAAACTTTTAACATAGGCATCGCTCACAGAACAAAGTAAGCATATTTTCTCCCTTGGATACTATATATCCCATTATGATTTGCATAAAACAAACTTCAGATTAAAACAAGCTTTCCAACATTTTTTCAAAGGATTGATAAAAATTACCTACCAACACATAAGAATCATAAATGCCTTCAGACTACAAATAAGGGAAAATGACTGAACACAAATTGATTTGTTGCCTTAGATAAGTATGATACCCAGTACTGACAATAACCTGAGGATACATGGGCAAACTTTATAAGAAAATAAGCCATAAGCAACAAGTTTTTTAATGTGGGCTGGCAGAAGCACATGAAAGAACAGCAAATGAAAGATGTTAACCCTTTAGGAGAACCACATTACCTATGATGGCAAAAAATAAAAAGGTATCTGAAAGCGTATGCCTTTTAATAAATTTTGTTAGTGAGAAAAATATTACCAGACTCTTCCAAAAGATGTTAAATGAACATTTACCAAATTTGAGTACTCTACATATATGTTGGATAATTCCAGCTGGTATGACTAAGAGCAGCCTCTGAGGTAACAGTACTGATATATTTTTTTATCATGAAAACATGTTTATAACACACTATATAATACATAAATCTCAAATTCCACTTAATCTGATTTAATTTGCTAGGACAGGAGTGTCAAACTCACATCGTCATGGTGGTGTCATGTGATATATTGGGACCTTTTCCCCCTTCGCTAAGCCGGGAGGGGCGGGGCCAACACATGACACATCCAATCCACAGGTCGTGAGTTTGACACCCCTGGACTAGAAGATCACATCGAAAAATACTATGATACTCACAGCCACTTGTGCTGAATCCATGAATCGTAGACCAAAGTAATCATTTTCAATAAGGTCCAGATGGTACATTATCTGCTCAAATAGATGTTGTCCTTTGGCTTTTTTCTGAAATTGCAAGAGGAATCAAGTTAGGGAGATATAGCTTAGTTACAGAATAACTCTACTTCTGAGGCCAGAAGCTGCCAATAAGTATTCCATGTCTCTTGACATTACAGCTACAAACTCTGGCTGTAAAACTATTCCAGAGACCAAACAAAGAATAGCAGTGAACATATTGACCCCGATAATTGAACTGATAATGATTCATTGAGATGTTTATTCCATCTTTCCTGCAGGAGTACAAGATGGCATGTGTAACACGTCTTCTTCCAGTTTTTCCCTGGCATCAATAATCCTGAGAGGTGCATTGGGCTGAGAAAGCACAATCCAGTGTGGGTAAGAAACTGTCATGGCAGGAATTCCAAAAACGTTCTTTATTGCAGAGTAACAGAATCTTGAAAAACCCCTCAGGGTTTCGCTCTGCCCCATTTGGGGTTATTCTGATTTTCTTCCCCCATACGTTCCTCTTTCTCAAGACTGACCAATCTTTTCTGAAAAGTTCCCCTTAAGTGTTCACTCATTCCTTCTCAGCTCCTAAATCCAAGCCTATATTTACAGCCAGTGAGTTTTTGTATGGCTTTTTCAACTGTGAGAAAAGTTAAATATTCAAATATAAGAGATAAAAGCAAGGACAAGAAGACATGCATATTTGTAAGCTTTCCTATCCCAAAGGAGGAGACAAAAATGTTCACCTTCCAAAATTATAAATTAGAACAAGTCTAATGGAGAATGACAAAAATAATCTGAAAAATTAAGGATCTCTCTTATGAGAACAGGCTGAACAATGGGGTGAAATTCAGTCTTTGGAAAAGAAGACTGAGGAGACACATATATCAACATTCAGATATCTAAAAGTATTCCAGAATACCTGAAAAGAAGATGATCAGGAACAAGTTTTCATTCCATATAAAAGTAGGACCAAAACAACAGATACAGGTTGCACCTATCTAGATTTCCTTTAGGTATATGGATAAATTTTCCAATGATAAGATCTTTCTAACAGAAGGAAATATTTATGGAGATCATGGGTTCTCTGTCTCCAGGATTAAAAAAAAAATGATGTAATTGATTTTCCTATATATATTAAAGGTTTGATAAAATATTGTTCTTTCCAATTCCACTATTTCATAATTTTATAAATAACTACCTGTTGTTTTGGCTTCCAATTATAATTGTCATTTTTTTACTAAATAAACCAGAAACTTTTAGTAGTTCTGGAACTCAAACTTCTGGTTGTATTATGATAGTAGATCCTATTATTTTATCTCCAATTATCTATGCAGTTCCCAAAAGAACTTTAAATTGGTTAACGAAGCCAAAACTATTAAGAAATTCAGATTTATTGTTAATAGAAATTTTCCAGAAACATTTCAAAAGTCTTTAGGATAATATATCATTTGGTAATCCAAAATATGTTTTCTAGGGGGAGGGGGCAGATTCTTTCTTGTCATGAAATTGTGCATTTTATTCCTAACCATAACAAGAACTTCAGTGCTAAACAAGTACTCAAGAACCTTCATTCCAATTCAGAATGCATATACGCTAGGTAAAATAATTAGGAATTAAAAAAATGTCTAAAAGTGATTATCCAAACTATTTTTATGTTAGGTTCCAATAATAATTACACTATCTACTATTTATGTAGTAATCAAATATTTCCTTACAGAAAGATCAACAATCACATCTCAAATGTAGTTCACATTTTACAATATACAATTAAGTGAAATGAAAGTGTTTACTATATAGTTGTTCCTAGAGCATTTATTACTAATCATTTCTATTCCAGGAATCCTGCATCCCTAAAGCATCTGGTATTAAAAAGAATTCAGCTTCTTTTCTTATTATATTAGAAAATCCAGAACAAACCTTTTTGTCCATATGATGATTTTTTTTATTTATTAAATGCAAAATTCAATTTCAAAAGTTGCAAAAAACTAAAAGTAATCCCTTAAAATGTTTCCATTGTTTCAATTTATGAATGATATGCATTTTGAATAATTTTAAAAAATAAATAGCACTTATGTACTTTTTTTATAAAATCTAACAAGTGACTGGGAAGCATAATTACTATCATTCTCTTAAAGGAAGAAATATATCATATAGTAAATCTTAATGCCATCTCAGCTAATCATAAATATGTGAACTATTATCCAATACAAAACAAGTGAACAATGCCCAAGGGTTTGGGGATAGTAATTCAATCTCATGACATTCCAGACTGTGAATAGGAGAAATGCTGCTAAAAGAAAAATCCAACCATTTTTAGCCGACTGAAAAGAAATGACAGCAACTAACTTTTGAAATTTCTTACGTGCCTAGTTCTACACAGAGAAAATCAGAACAAATCTCTTTTATGGAAAATCATGAATGCCCCTAAGCAGTTACCATAAATTGTCAACCTAAATTCCTGCTTGCTTTTCTCCCATACCCAACATTCATAAAAGGTTAAAGTGTTTAAAATGCACACAATACTGAAGCTTGAAATAATATCTAACAGAATTTTGAGGCAATTCATATTGAGAAAAAGCTGCTTGTTTTTAAAAAATAAAAAAAGGAAGGAGTAATTCATAAGTCTGCATTTGTTGCAAGACTGAATAAAGCCATTTCACTGTGAAAGCCATTTTTTTCAATCAATCTTGCTGATCCCATATGATGTTCTTTTTTTCCCCTTCCTATCAAGCAATACCTCTTCCGTAAATGAAAAAGATATAGGCTTTTGCAGAGATTCATGTGATGGACCAATTATGATCTTCCCAGAATCTGATCTTCAGATTATGATCTTTATGCAGTTACCCCACAAAAAGAATGCAGTGCATTCTATATATATGGCTGCCCCTGAAGAACACTCAGAAGCTAGAGCTGATCCAAAATGCAACAGCATGAATCGTTATGAGTTTACCTCATTTGCCTATGTAACACTACTACATAAGCTGCTTTGACTAAAATTCAAAGTAAATCCTTCATGGTTTAGGTCCTAAATACCTATGGGACCAGTTGTTTCTGCCCATCCTGTCAGATCCAGAAGCCTCAGCTTGCTCCATCAATAGAGCAGTGAAATCTGTAGGTCCTTAGAGATTAATCTTCTTTGAGACCACTCCTGCCTTTTGGACTGGAATTCCTCCTGATATCTGCATGGCCCCAAACCCTTTTATGTTTACATAAGGCCCTTAAACTTGGCTTTTTCAGCAAATCTTCAGCACAATGGTTTGTGATCCCACCGACAGATGTATGTTTTAATATGTTGTGCTGTTTTCCCAATGTAATGTTAGTAACATTACTATTATTTGTTATGAATAGTTTTTCTGTTACTTTTTTTAAACTCTTAAATATGCACATTTTGTACGTTGTCGGGTTACTGTTGTCATTGAGGCAATACATTGATGAAATGTTTTTTTCAATGAAATGCAGCATATTCCATGAGATACTAAAAAGCAAGAATACTTTAATTTCTAAAAAGTTGTATCTTAATAACTAGATGGTAACAGAACTCTTAAAATAGAAAGACATTGCCTCAATCTACTGACTTTTGACCTAATTAGTTACATAATTTATATGTTCAACTTCATTTAATTTCTTGGCTCCTGGCTTTTAGTATTTGATCTAAAGTAAAGAATAAAGTAAATGTAATTATTTACGAATACAGTGAGTGGAATAACAACCCATCCATTTATAGATTAATATACAGTATTTAGGTTTCAAAATTTTATCCTTTTCCAATTATGAGTATTGCTCAAAAAGAAGTAAAGGACAAAACTTTATATTCTTTTCATCTTTAACTGAACTATAAATCAGCCAGAAACAGTGAACAGAGCATCTGGCTAAAAAAGGTCAGCTTTAGTTAATTGGGCTAAACCACATAGGAATGCTGGAGTGTTGGCTAAACAGAAAAGTTGAAAAAAAAGTATTTTAAAATCATACAAATTGTTGCCAAGAGAAGTTCACAGATTCATTCATGAAGACTCTAAGAGTCATATTTAACTCATACAAGTCTTTTTCTTTTACAAAGTATTCCTGAGCTTCTGGAAGAAAAAGACAGAAAACCAAAGCCTTGTCAAAGCAGTTTTCTTTAACTGCTCTTTAATCTGAAACACACTGGAAGAAAAATATTCTCACACAACCCAAATCTGCTTTGAAGAGTTCCCCAACTCTCTAGAAAATCTGGATAGCATGCAAGGGGCTACAGAAAAAGAGAGTCCATTACCTCAGTAGTTTTTGTTCCTAATACTTCTGAAATCCTTGTTGGAAGATGTATGACCAACATCTTTAAATAACCTTTTAACATATCACCACTCATTAGTAATTTTTGCATTCTTGACCAAATCACACGTGTTCGTGTGATTCAACTGAGAGATAAAGGAGGACATGTTTTCTTAAACGTTTGCCAAGATTCTTGATAGAATAAATTAAAATGTATCATACCGGTAAGTCCACACTGACATCCGTTCCATCCAGCAAAGAGACCCTGCAGGTAATTATAGATTTCTCATCTCCAGCTGCAGGGATGTGAGTTGCAGCTCGTTGAGCTTCTCTTAGCCGCTCTTTCTCAGCATGTTTATGCATAGACTTACGTCCAAGTGTTCGGCGAAAGAAACTTATCATTGTTCCTAAATAAGACCAGAAAAAGAAGGTGTGAATGTTTCAAGAGAAATCAAGACTGCACTGTTTCTCGCTAAAGCAGATACATGTTTACATTTCACAAAGTTTCTAAATGTGCCTGTGCTATGGAAAATAATTTGCAAAACAGATATACATACAATAATGTTACATCCCTGTTATCAGTACCAGGAGCTATCAGAAGGACTAATTGTAGAAGTAAAATCGACATATCACAACAATTCAGGAAGTAGCTTGTAGATGCTAATATCCTTTTCAATCTGGAAGTGTTCCAGACAGTTTGCTGATATTAAACATATAATAATATAATAAATAATACAGTTTCCTTAAAACATTAGACTAACATAGGCACCAAAGCTACACAGGTAACACCTGAAGGTAAAAACCATGAAAGTGGAGACCATTCTTGCCTAGGAAACAAACTGTTCCAAAGGAGAGAGCTCCCATAGAGAATGCCTATTGTTAGGTCTGCCACACCTCCCTACAAGCCTTGCCTAATCGAATGGGATGGGCAAAATCTATCTGGGGAAGGAAGGCTATTGGGTACCCTGTCCTTGAGACATATAGGACTGTAAAGCATCTTGAATTGGAAATACACCAGTAATCAGTGAAGCACTGATAGCAACAATGCAACATGGTAGAGCAATGGCCGAGTAAGCACATATACTGAGACATCCTGGATCAGGTGAAATTTCTGGCTGGTCTACAGGGGCAGACCCATCTGGAACGACTTCTAGTTATCTAATCAAGAGATGATAAGAACACACATGACCATCTTCAGAGCGCCCTGTTCCAGGGTAAGGCTGCAACTAAAATACTAGCCATAGCTTTTACCTGTTCTTCAAGCAGGAACTGCAAGTCCATGGGGACTACCCACGAGATAGCTCTTCCTGGAAAAGTGCAATCTCCTTGAGAATTAAAAATGGTCAGTTGGCTTTTAAATTAACACCCACTCCATTTTGTTCGGATTGAGTCCGAGTCTCTTTTTTTTTTCTATAATCAGAATTTAAATTGCATCTCCAAATGAGCCATAGGTGGAAATGTACAACTATCACCCCAAAATGATGAGTGACTTCTCCCGAAACTTTTATGTAGGTTTTAAAAAAGATAGGAGAAAAGCATAAAGTCTTGGGACCCCCTTTTCTCCCTTAGCCACAACTGGGTCAATAAAACAATATTCAAAAATCCCAACTTCTGTAGACGGACACAACATGGTGTGGACAGCTTTGAAAACCACTGAAATATCTAGGACAGGATTGGTTGTGCTCTCCATTCAAGTCACAGGGTCACCCATGAGAGGGACTAATGTCTCTCCTGTCCCTGTGCCTTCTGTCTTCTATGCCTGAAGACACCCATGAATTCAGATAATCCATACTGCCTCCTCCAACCCCCCAGGTTTCTGTAAGTACAAATCAATCACTTTTTCAGCAACTTCCCAACCACCTAAATAGTTCATGATCACAGTGTTTATGTTCATATCTAAAGTTGAAACACTATAGTTATTCTTGTAATCTCCATTCCTTGGACAGGCAAGCATGGCATGACATGACAGTGTCTCCCAAAAAGACACAGCTGCACTATATAGAATAAAAACAATATTTTATTTGTATGCTGATGGTGCAATTATTGAACTATATTCAATAATTATTTAAAAGTACTCTGGGGTTCATACATTATTAGATTCAGGTACCAGGAGACAAAAGAAGCCTTTCAACTAACTTTCCTATAATAAGAAGAGATTATCATAAATCCTGGTATTATGCAAAATGATGATTTTGACTACAGATAGAGACTTTTTTGAGTTAGAGTAGGGGAAGCCAGCCTACTCACACAAAATACACACTAAGAGCATTCCTGGAGTTTCTACCTTGCATGACTAATAGATGAATCCAAATGATGGCAGAAGTTTTATCTTCCACCAGTACTAGAGAGAATAAACTGGCATAAATAGCTTCTACTTTGTTTGCCTGGACTTGCCTTCACTTGTTGTCCTTGTAAAAGCCTGACATTCTTCAAAGGTCAAGTTAGCACAACTAGAAGATTTAAATTTTAATCTTCATACTTTTTATAATTAAAACTTTAAACATGTAAATATAATCCAATTGTTTCTGCTCTCATTAACAATGGTTAATTCAAAGCTGGTTTGTTTTTTAACTTTAAAAAATTGAGTATGAAATTTAAATGTGTTGCACTTTTTGGATATATATATCTAAAGCTGCTTTGGCAGGTTGGTTTAGCTATATAATATTGGTTCCTTTAACTATGATTCTGTGAAATACAGAATACATCTTTACAAATCTTTTATTCCAATTTTTTTAACAGGATATGGAATTGAACCTGGTTGTATGCAACCCAGCTACCATTGGTATTTTCACACAAGATAACACATATAAGTATCAGATCTGTTTTCTAAAAGGCTATTTTCTTAATACCAATATAGCACAGCTGCATAAATTATTATTGGGCTGGGAACCTAGAAAGGAGGTGTTGTGAATTTTGACTCTTTGTTTAATTAATTTCAGATAATAATAAGTCTTTATTGATTAGCCCTTATGCCATATCAAAGTGCAAAGTTCCAGCAACAATTTTTAAATAGTATTTTACCAAATTTCATTTTGAATTGCTTTTATTAAATTAATTGCAGTTGGTATGCCTTCTCCAAATAATCATTTACAGATCTATGAAAGGACTAATTTCATAGTCTGAGAACTAAGTAGGAACAAGTAGAAATATTGGCTATGGTAAAGGGAAAATACTCATAGGAAAAAGGGTGGGTAGTTTCACGATGAGAATATATTGCACACACTCTTACACACACATTAAGAAATAAGGCAGAGAGGGGTGCATAGCAGGTGTATATGCATATGGCAGCATTCATTTGTTTGGTAACGAATATAAAAATGCTCATTAAGTACATAGACACAGTACACAAAACCCAAAAAGAGTATTTGTCCATTCTGACTTAAATTGCCACAGGAATATGGAATTTATAGTGATTTTTCTAACCACATAAACATCTTGTTCTAATATAGTACCTCTATCACAGCAATTCCTATCAATGCTCAAATTCTCTGCTAGCATGCAACAAGAACTGGTGTACATGGCATATTGCTGAATATACATGTATAATCTCATAGAACACTCATGATAGGATTACAAACATATTTAGAAAAACAGGAGAAACATTATATACAGAATGCACCTACCCCATTCCACCAAAATAAAAGTGGGAATTGCATTAAAATCCAATTTTAAAACAGGTTAACAAAATAATATCTGGGCCAAAGACTTACAATATCCTCATCATAATTTAATAAGCAGATCAAGTTTGTCCGTACATATGGAGGATCAAGGCCTCCCAACAAAATCTGGGAAAACGAAGGTTTAGCTAACCTCCTCTACCGTTAAAAGAAGCGATTAAAAAAATAAATAAAACAAAACATAGATGCCATGGAAATATGGAAACAGGTGGGGAGGGACCAATGATTCAAGTACTTCCCCTTTTCCATATTGGCCGGATTTCGGAAGAAATGGGAAATTTACAAGGACTGTCTGAGGAGGGACTATTTCAGAAACACCATAAAATTGAGCCTGACTCCAGGGCAGCGGGAAACGACTTCTTACTCTCTTGGGTGAAAAGATCAAGGCCGTTCGAGGCAGAAAGCTATGGCCTTAATCCTCTGTTTTAAAAATCACTTTTTTGGTGTGGTTATTCCTGCCCCGACGCACTTTGGACTCACTTCGCTCCCACCTCAAGCGCGCTTTTGTCACAGCGAGCGCGACACCTTTTGGGGCCGCCCGACAGGAGCAACCGGATAGATCCGGGGAATAGGGTGGGGAGAAAAAGGTTTACACGGCCATCTGAACAAGGCGTGACGCGCGTGTCCCTCTCTATGTGTGTGTGTGGGGGGGAGCGGTGGCGAAGGGAGGTGGCCACCCCGGAGGCATCCAAAAAAGGCTGAAGAGGCTCCGACCCCCCCCCCCCCGCCCACCTTCAGCGATCAACAGGATCTACCAACCTCGCTGGCCACAGAGAAGAGGGAAGAGAGACAAAACTTAGATCTCTGGCGAGTTTCGAAACCCTCCCCAAGGGCGACAAAGGGAAAAGGACGGAGGAAGCAAAGAAAAGAAGCAACAGCTTGGTTGCGGTTCTTCGCTGAAACTTCACCTTGCTTTTACAACAACAACAACCGCCGCCACTACCACCACACCCCACCTCCTCCCCAACTTACCGGCCCAGCCGCCTTCGCTTCCAAAGGGCGCTCCTCCGCGACCCGGCCGCCGGCGCTAAAAAGCAGCTCTGGCGGGATCGGATCCCGGTGGCGACGAGGGGCGGAGACAAATGGCCGCCGAGTGAGACTAGGGAGCCGCCTCTCTCCTCCTCCTCCTTTTTCCTCACCCGCTAGGGCCTCTCCTGCGAGAACTGGTCCCGGTTTCGAGGCGAAACAGGTCGCCAAAAGGAAACGCGCGCGTGTTTTTCTGCGCGCGTGTGTTTTGGCGAGATGTGTGGGGAGGAAGGTGCCCGGGTTTTCGGAGGTTTCCACGCCACGTTTCAAACTCGTTTCGGATAAAAAAAGGTTGCTACCCCTTTAAAAGCCAACAGTTGCGATTCCTTAAAACCCTATACGAATCGTTTTAGTAGGTTACCGACTGGGTCTTTAAGGCTTTTCAAGTCAACCTTGTTTTTGAACGTTATTCTCAAAACACCGCTTTCAGTTTATGGAAAAGGATAATATGATGGCTTCTATATCCGGGCTACCCAAATCCGGACCATCCTATGCGGATTCTGTAAAACCGCTTAGAAAGGACTGTAAAGCAGCGTGAAGCGGTATATAAGTCTTAAGTGCTATTGCTACCATGATAGGAGCCAAGTGTTAAAAAGAGTTTTCTGTACTTGAACTGGCAACTCGCGGTCCTGAGGATATTATATTTTTTAAAAATAAAGCCAAAATATGGCAAACTTTATCATAGGCAATCTTTAAAAACCATCTAATCCTAGAGTAGTTATTAGGAAAGTATAACCAAACAGGCATGGGTTCACCTATTTACCAAACGGATGTTTCAACAAGTGTTCCAAGAGATCCAAATCCTATTTCAGGGGAGGAGTAACATGCTGTTACTATCTCTACTGGTATAGGAAGCCTTTCATATATTTTGGATTAATTCCACTGGTGGGATTCAAATTTTTTTACTACCGGTTCTGTGGGCAAGGCCTGGTGGGTGTGGCATGGTCAGGTGGGCATGGCAAGGAAAGGATACTGCAAAATCTCCATTTCTACCCCACTCCAGAGGAAGGCTACTGCAAAATCTCATTCCCTCCCCACCCCACTAACCTGCTTTCCAGCTCCTTCTCTTGTGCAGGGCAACAAAAGAAGACCCAGCCGATGAGATGAACTGGGACTCGGGAGGCAGAAAATTTCTGCTACCAGTTTTCCAAACTACTCAAAATTTCAACTACAGGTTCTCCAGAACTAGTCAGAACCTGCTGAATACCATCTCTGATTAATTCATCCTAAAATCCTCAAGTTCAGCTGGTATTTAAATCTGGAGAGTCACAAACTCTGATCCCACTCCCCATTCTAAACTTTAGTTAGCCATCAAAAATCTGCTAAGCAAATTTGGACCAAAATTTTTGCAAATAATGGGTCTTTTCATTTTACATCAGACCAAATGTAAACAGGTGGGAGTCGAGAGTTGCAATTCATCAATGATAGTGAATTAGACTATTATGATGTCCTTCAACTTGATCTACCTTTATGGTGAATACAAATCCTGATAGAAAATACAGTCAGTTGTAGTGACTGTACTTTGAACTTTGAAGCCATATCCTTATCGACTTGTAGAAAATAAATGAACTTGTGGTTTATGGTTTTGGTGATTAGGTAGGATAAATTTTAGAAAGAAAAGTAATGTAACTTTAGGGAGAGGTTAAAATGTATTTGTACCTTTAGTGCTGTGAATATTGGATGTTACTTATCCCCCCACCATTTTTCCTCAACCTTTCTTTTGTTTCTTTTTCTTTGGTTTTGTTTTCTCTTCCAGCTTTTCTGGTGACAGGATCCATTATCAACAACTTATTCTATGCAATGTTAAAATAACCTACTGCATAGAATAAAACAGCAAGTAGTCGACATATTGAACTAACTTGGCATTGTTTTCATTTTGAGATTTTAGGGGTTGCTCTTCTGTATCACTTGTATATTGACAATATCATTAGAAAAGTTAGGGATTGAAACTGGTCTTTCTCACAGCAAAAGAAACAATGTATGTCTGTTTTGAACAAAAAAATATTTCAAATGTCAGGTTAGAGGGCTTCAGGAAACTTGTCTCCACCTGCTGCTTCACAGATTCAAATAAGTATCTGCTTATGTAACAAATATGTAAATATACATCACACACATCACTATTGGCAAATGGGAATTTGAATGGGTGTGACACTAAGATTTATATTATCCAAGTTATTACAGTTAGACAATAGCCCTATCCAAAAGATAAGACAGTAAATATTGTGAATAGTCTTATATAAATGTCAGCAATTATGGAACTTTCCTTCTTCCCAAGTAGGACTTAAGGCTTTTTCCTTTGAGAAAGTATGAAACTTTGGGGGTTGTTCAGAATTTGGGATTCCTAAGAAAATGATCTCAATCTTATACTTTATTTTTCTGTTGACAGACAAAACAGTTGCCTGGCCTTTGATATGTCAATGGACTACTACTGTATTTTGGCAGTTAAAGTTATATGTAGTTCTGTATTTAATCAATTTATTAGCTGCTTCAAATTGTTGAAGCTACTCAAAGCAATGCATGAGAGATTAAAAACAGAAATGCAGTTATTAATAAGCAGTGGAAGTTAGAAGTGTAGTATGAGTGTTTGTCTTAAAATTGGGCTAAATTCACCATTTTTTTCTAAATATGTATTAATTACACTGTTTATATTTTCTGCTTTCTTAGCTGGCTCAAGAATCATCTATTGGTCTAACATGGGATGCAAACAAATAAATACACTTGAAAACATAAGTTAAACACCTATTACAAGACTCTCTTCATCATTTTCATCTCAAAGTCTAATTGGCCTCTGAATAAGTTGCTGGGAAATATAATCCAAAAAGCAATGGGTGGGTCCAGAATAAAACATCTCATTTGTAATTGTTAATATAAGTAGGATTAAACAGTTTCAGTGCTGGTTGGGGGCAAATATATGCAAACTTACAGAGTATGAATTCCTATTCGTAAGTAATAAATACCTAGGATTTCCAAAAAAGTATACAAATGCTAGGGAGTAATATAGCATAATTAAGGCACAGTTTTTCACAATAAAAAATCCTTATTTTTTTTTTACTAAAGCACATCTTTATTTTGCAATTAAACAATTAAGATTCACAAGTAAACTATATATTTTTCAAGTTTGTAGCTAGACAACTATTTGTCAATTGAAATTAAATATATCCACAAAATATGTATAACAGCATATGTTTCACATAATTGAAGGAATTTGCTCTTAAGACTAAAACAAGGTTTGTTAAATGTTAAATATTTATTTTCTTCTGGGAGCTGCTGGTATTGTATATCATTAGTGTACCTTATTAATGATGAAGACTTTCCTTATACCCCAATGCAGGCAAAATACATAAGGCCTTCTTAACACATACAGTAGCTGCAGTGATGAATGCTTTCCACATTGTCCAGTGTTAAACAAATCCAAGTGCATGTTAAACAGAGCACATTTCCTGCTATTTAATATACAGGCTCTTAGTTGAATAATCTTGGTTTCTAAAAAATGAAAACACGCAGGTTCAAAGACAATCTCTTAGGACAAACTTGCACAATGAACAAAAGATGGACAGTTATCTTGGCTTTATGTATAAATGAGATGGTCAAAACCCATTCACTGAGCAGTGTAAATCCAGGAAGACTGGACAACGCAAAATCACAAAAAACATGCAAATTCATTCCAGCAAAAAATAAATATGGCCACCCATAGAACAGTGGATATAATCCAGACACTAGATTTTATATTCTTTATTATTTACATACAGAATAGCACCTGTGCCAGAAAAAAAGGAAATAAAGAAATCCTACATTTAAATACAAAATTGTTTTAGAATTTGCTTGGAGAATTGCATCATTAGTTAGTATCCATATTAACATTACACTTTAAACCAGCCTCTAATGTGTGGAAATAATCATACTGGTTAGTTTATTAAACAATAGAATACAATATAACTTAGTGCTAATTGTTTTAGAACCTCCAATTCTATCATAGAATTTACCTACATAAATTGCAACTTTCCCCTCTTAAAATTATTTTTGTGCACTACCTACTCTTTATAAAGTTATGCAAACAACTCTTGCTGATTTATAGATTTTAAAACAAATGTAAAAATGCTAAACAGGAATCGAAGCATTCTGTGGGCATGTAAATCCTTCCCACATTTATATTAAAGTTTCAATAATTTTTACTTCCATAATTAAGCTGCATTTGAGGTTTTCCTCCAAGGTCTCCCCAAGTCTGAAAATGTCTAAACTAGACATCAAATTGTACACTACTGGATCCAAGGCCATTGTAAATTTTTCATTTATGGCAAATATCAGATACTGAGAAAATTAAATATAAAAAGAACTGATAACTATTTGTGGGAATATTTTAATCTCACTGCTGATTATTACAGTTTTGAAACTAAATTTGAAAAAAGGTGTTACGATTCAGAACTGCATTGTTTTATCATGAAATACACTGTCTTAGCACTATAATGGATACAAAAGCATTAACATTAAGCATTCATCTGGAAGATGGCAGGATTAAGAATTTGGAATTAATCAATTTTAACATGGATGGAAGGAAACTGGAAAGGTAAGCTTTAAAGCATTCACATTAGGAATCACCCCAATAAACTCTCATTAAGTTAAACATCTCTCTAATCATATAATTTGTTTTATCTAAAAAGTTTTTCAGTAGTAAAGCATTACATAAAGTGCTACTATTTTGAACTTTTAAGAAATTTAGATAAAAATGAAATACACTTAAAATGATGTTAAGTAAATAATAAGTAAGCAAATATTGTCAAACTCTTACTTTCCAAAGTATCCACTTTTGTTTCCCAGGTGAATAATTTCCAAATAATTAGTATAGTGGTCTTCAAAGTTTTGTGTAGGAATTATCATGCAATAGTAACATTTTACTTAAGGCAATATTTTACCATATATCCAGCGAAATTATTTGCTTAAATATTCTAATGACCCAGATTGCAGCTGATATGAAGGAATATTTAAAATTAGGGAATGAAACCTTTAAAGCTTCAGATAGACAATTATCCAAACCAAGATGATTTTTTTCCTATTGGTTAGCATGCCACTCAGAAGATTGAGAAACAAATATTTTAGCTTTGGTTTGCATTTCTAGCTTAGCCATTATAACTAAATTAAATTAAAACAAATATATTAGTTTGTCCCTTCTAGCAATTTCTGTATGTTTTAAATGTCTCTCCATTTGTAAAATAAGCTATTTAAATGTTACAGTGAACTAGATGATTTAGGTCTGTACCCAGTGTTCCTTATTTTGCAGCATGTGACAATGGCACTAACTGAAAAAGTTAATTTTCCATGTTTATGAAAACATGGCAGCTACATATTAAAATTAACCAGTCCACACACAATCACTACAAACAGATTTGTAACAAATGCGGAGCATATCAGAAAAATGAAATTATCATCTCCCCAAAATGTAAAACACAGACGTCTTAGCTAATAGACTGAGTAAAAAAACCCTGCACTTTTACACCTCTTTCTGAATTTAAATTCCATTCTGAATAGTAGGAACCAATGGCATGTGTTGTGGCACAGATCTGTAGTAACAGTAAACAGAAACTGTTAGGCAGCCTTTCCCAATCTGGGAATCCGTTGGCTATATGGATTTTAGCTTCCAGAATTCCACATTAATTTGGAAGATATCCAGATTGGGGAAGGCCATTGTAGGAATCCCCTTCTGTAATCCGGAAACCTCACAAATACAAGAGTATCTTTAGATCCAAGTCACTGTATTTGCAGTTAAGGCATCTCTCTCAAAAGGTATTTCTCAACTCATTTGCTTGGAAGCAAATCCAACTTGCAAAATGTTTTATGTTTAGTTGGATATACTATAAATCACTACCATGGCTATTTTAATTCATCTGAAGATCTGCTTCTATGCCCACAATATTCAGCTATAAGCAAATGGTGAATGCTACATACAGAGGGGGAAATATTTTTGCTGGAACTTTTCTTCAATGAAAAGCCTTATTGTAAAATTCATAGGGATTCTGGAAGAAGAAAAGTAATTCTTCTGGTTCTCTACTCTTTTATAACAGCTAGAAATTTATTAATAACTAGGGCAAGATGAGTTCTTTCCTGCCACTTTATACACTATCATATGGGTGAAATACACATGCAGGCAATATTCTGGTCAATATGCTTTACATCATGTGAAGTTGTATGGATACATCTAGAAACATGTAGAAATCAAAATAATTTGAGATTGTTGTCAACTATACATTAATTTAAGATTACTACTACCAGATGTCTCCATTCCTTGTAGACAGCTTAGTCACAGTGAAGAGGGACACTTGAATGGAACATATATGGCTTAATACAGTGTCTGGGGCAGACATGCTATAAAACTCTCAGGGACCTGGGAATCATCCATTGCCAACTGAAGGCCTGCATAGTTGTAATCTTTGTCTATCAAGCAGAACCCTTCTAAAAAATATAAGGGAATTCTGCCTCCACGAGATGTAAAAATTTCTGATATCCCGCTTTCTCTCTACTACTTATCCTCCCTATACAGCTGCAACTGAAGCAAATCATTGCACCTCCCATATATGTTACCTTGTAATCTGTACTTTGCTTCCAACAAAGTGCCATCTATACTAGTTCTATCAAAAAACCCTCTCTCCAGCTCTCTTCACTTGCATTTTGGGCCTTCTGATTAGAGGAGAGCAGCATTTCTAAATAATTAATTGCAGGATACTACTATTACAACACTTGAAGATATTAGAATTAATGTGTATTTTACAAGTAGAAAAGATTTGTGAAATCTTTATATAAAGCTGTTGATGAAAGCTGCAGCATGATTTTAGGGGGAGGGGAATTAAAATAGTAAAATATTTTGGCCTGCAGAGTACATGGTGGACTTTATTGTTTCTATGATGGCAGATAATGCTGTAATTTAACATAGTCCAATTTTTATCCTAAAGTTACTTGTCCAAATGTTTCCATCAACTATACCAAGAACAATTTTCTTCATGTACTACTACTACTACTACTAATAAAAATATAGGGGCGTGGTTATTTTAATGCATCTGGAGAGATCTGCTTCTATGCTCACAATATTCAGCAATAAGCAAATGGTGAATGGCTCTGTTACTAGGGATGCATATTCCACTCAGATTTGGAGAGATTTCTCTAATTGGTGCAATTAGTCAGTTGTATTCCTCAGAAAATGGCTATGGATATTTTATATTTAACTTGGTATAACCCTATCACCCTGAAGCCACACAACTTAAATAGCAAAATAAATAAAAACCTTTTTAACAAGTCTTAGAGTCCTAGATTTCTGCATGAAACAAATCTCCAAAAGTACCTTAAATAGTTATAATTTTCAACATTTTAAAAAAAAATACATTGGCACAAAACTATTACCCTATTGTTCTTATTTACAATGAAAGCAATTTGAATTAGAAAACAGGAAATGTTACAATTTTTCTCCCCAGTTTTTTTAGCAAATAGTAAGAAAATATTTCTCCATAAAATCCGACATCCATAACACTTATCATTTTATATGATATTATGCCTGAAACACATTTACATGTTTTATACAGAATGAAACACATACAAAAATATTTTTCTTTTCAGCTTGATGCAGATCCTCATAACCCAATGCAAAGCAATTAGCAGTATTAATTTTAGGTCATATAAAATATTAGTAAAATATTAATATCATTGTGGGCAGATGTACTTTGAATATTCATTTCAAGGACATAAAGATGCTTTTATTATTCCATTTATCTAATTTAGACATTTAAATTTCTTTAGTTTGTGACTCTACCAAGGAAATATAATTTCAAAATGTATTTGTTGGCATGCATTAGTAAGTCTTAAATCAGTTTGGAGGTAAGACATTAAGATGGTTAAAATTTCTGTCTCTATGTTGTATACGCATACCAAATACCAAAATTTTGCTCCAACAATACTGTATCTTGGTGTAGCAATGTTTTTTGTAGATTTAAATTACCTTGGCAACCAACAAATCTGAGTGTATGTACAATATTAATAATACACATTGCTGAGCCATCTGATTTTTCCCTTCAACAATCTTACAAAGAGACAATTTATATATTTAATGATCTTACTATTGCACATATATAGTTGCAATAGTAAAATCATTAAGTGGCTTAATTAATCGTATAATAGGTATAATAACTTAATATATTTTAACTTGTTCCAAATGCAAACCAATCTTGCAAATAACCAGCATGATGGTATAGCAATTAAAAATAGTATCTAAGTCAACACCCACTTTCCAGTTACAAAGCTTCTTTTTAAGCAAACATGACTAGATGTACGTTTATTATTTGCATTTACCAAAAACTAGCAGTCGTAAGAACCACTGCAGACATTCCATTAAAAGGTTTACATTGCTTACACCAATGTGTAAGACAAGTTTAGATGACTGCAGACTTCGATGCCTGTTCCCACATTGCACTTTATTGTATGAAACTCCTCTTCAATCTCTTATTTCTACAGATAATAACAGTCCATCAAAAGCCTGTGGATCTTTCCGTTATTTCATCTACAATCATCTTGATTCCATCACTCCCTTCACTTTCACTGCTGTCAGAAATAGAAGTGCATTTCACATTTGCTTCAGTTTGTGAAAACACAACTACATTTCTACAGATTGGAAAAAGCTCTTTTAAGAATGTGGTAGTTTTACAAGATTCAATCTTGCTTGAACCACAAGATGGGTAAAAAAATAACAGCTGATCAATTCCTTGATGGTAGTACTGTGGTGTGCATATGCATGTGTGTGTGTAGGCAATAAAGAACTATTAAAGAAATAAGGCAAATGGGATTTGGCTTGTGAAGAAACAGTACTGCTTAGCTTACAAACCTATTTAAAACAAATGTAAAATATTTTGTTAACTCCTTCATTTCACATCATGGCATAGGGTTATATAATAACATTTAAACTAACTGGGAATTTCCTCAATGCATCATAGTTGGATCGAGGCATCATGTACCTACAGTACAGAAGTTTCTCCCATCCATGGAAGACTCTTAATCTAAGGTGAGGGATTCCTCTGTGGAAGCAGTTATGAGAAATAGATACCTCTATTTCCAGCCCTCTACAAGTTCTAAGAAAGTACAACTGACAGCAGGAAAAGGGGATTTGGAGAAAGTGCCTCCTGATCTATTGACATATCTGTAAGTTTCTCCCACTACAATATAAGAGTGTGTGTGTGTGCATATCTATACATATACACATACATGCTCATTCGCTGTCTTTCTATACATGCACACATACACACAAATGCATTTTATAAACTTCATATTCTCATTCCATATTCTGCATATCTCACTTTAAAAAAAAATAAATCTGGCAGCAAATCAAAATATTTAACTACAGACAGATTTAAGTTCATAAAGAATTAAATTGTCAATGTAAATAGGGAAGGATTATTCATTGCCTAGTGGGTTTTAACTGCCTAGAAACATTTCTGAATGAAACAAAAAACAAACCTATATGCAATCTGTTCAGCTACTGCTAATTCCAATGGTATATGCCAATTCCTGAATAAATTATCACAGAAAGGCCTAAAGAGCTTATCGGAAAGCTCTAGGGGACAATGATAAAACTTCAATGAAACATTTTTCTTTAAAAAAAAAAAACAACAAACATGAACTTGGAGAAAAATAACTACGATAGGGAAATCTCACTGTAGATCTTCACATTTCAAGCAGAAGATCAATACAATTAAAATGTTATATCCTAGTCAAGTTACTACTTTTCAATGCGAGGGAAAAACAGAAGAACAAATTCTAAATCAATACATTGACTTTCAATTATAAATTGCTAGCAGTTTACCAGTTGAAAGGAATGTGTCAGAATTTCCATTTCAATTCATAGCAGTAAACGAAGGTTATATACTTAATAGGCTAGAGTGCTTTTGCTACCCACAGTAAATGTACCCATAGGTATTTATAGAGACAAAAGGAACAGCATTTCGGAACAGTATTTTTGTGACCCCTTACTGTACCATATTCTAAGCACCAAGGATCATATTTCAAAATGAATCTAATTATGATAGCTTCCCCTTGAGGGCCACAAGTCCCTTGCCATTAAGACATACACTGTAAGTCTCAAGGCACTTAAGGGGTTAAGACAAAATACACACATTCATTCCCATGGGTAACGCCATCAATGTTTCAGAACAAACTGGTGCTATAATCTGCTGAGAAACAGGAACAGAACATAGTACAAAGAATGTTCATATACCAACTAAACAAAATGTTGGTTCAGTGGGCCACTATGCAGCTATTATTGGGTTAGATCATACTGCAGCCTTCCATTAGTAATCAGGTTAGGTTCTAGAAGGGCACAGGGAAAAATGTGCTGTTTCAGTAGGCAGTGTTAATAAAGAATATTGCTAATATTTCACCAAAATAAAAGGTAGCAAATAACATGGCAACTTTTGCATTGGAAGAAATAGCTTTGCATGTATTGTTGTAAAGAATGAAAGTATTCCAAGCTTCTTTTTTTTTTCCTTTTTCTTTTTTGTAGCATTTCGAACAAAAGGGCTATATGGCACTGCAACCAAGTCTGGAAAATTATCCAGAACTCATGGAGTTCATTAATTCTGTGGCTTGTTTGAAGCAAAGCATGAATGGAGTCTTTCAACACAGAAAAATCATAGTGTTTTAGAGACTGATTTTCAGTTTTAACTTAAAGTGCAATAGTGCTGAAGTCCTTTTCAGTTCTTCATTATTTTCAGACATCATTTATTTCAAGAAACATTATAGCACAAGTACAGTTTGCGTCTTATGTAGAATCTTCTCTGAAATCATCTTCTTTTGCTTCCTATTTGTTCAGTGATGTCTTTAAAGGTCTAACAAGTTCTTCTTTGTATACTTTCAAAATAGCCTCACAAACAAATCTGTATTGACTCTGGGGGGGGGGGGAAAAGTGCAATTATTTATATGGCAAAATGAAACATTTTAAAGATTAATAAACTTTCAAAATACCAATTGTTCAAAATATTTAAGTATCTAAAACTCTTAACACCAATGAGAAATGTAGTATTCAGAATCTAAATCCCATATTCCTTTTAAGAAGCAAATCTGAACTCTTCCACCTTTGAATGATATTCTTTATATATTTTATGCTTAATACCTTATTAATTACTCTTCCTGATTAATAGAATTAAGAACTCTAGTTTCTTTAATATATAAAAACTACTTATCCTGCTATTTGCTGTACGAACTACTTTCCAAATTAAAAAAATAGGCTAATTACAAACAAAATTCAGGGTGTTTGTACTATATTTTTTGATATTTGCAAGAATTTAATTTTCATCTGTGCACAAAAATCAACTTTAATTATGCCAGCATAAAGCATTAGCTTGTCATGATTTCATTAGCTAAGTGTTGCTTGATTAACTAGACTAGTTTTTCTTTAACATTAGTGTAAAAAGCCACTTCTTGTTCCCTTTGCCATCTATCCTGAAGGCCATTACATTGCAACATTCCATAGCTTTAATGAATAGCACTTTATTCCAAGACCTAACTTTTCAGATTTTAATTTGCATATATTAATTACTGATACACTAATGGTATGTCTAAAGTCATTTCATTATCAGTTAGGCAGCAAATAACTTCATTAAACAAATCAATTAAAAAAACAAGCAAATCAAGTAAAATATGTGATTGTGACAAAAAAATATGTGATTGTGATTTTTAATAGCACAGGGAAATCTAGAAATCTGATTCAAATAGTGTACTGATTTTAAAATAAGAACAATGAAAAATAAGATAATGCCATCTTGTGGATATTGTGTGAAAATGTGCACATTTGCAAAGCAAAAGTAAACTTAATTCTGATTCTAATTTTAAATGGTATAAATGGTATAGTACTAATTTTGTATTTGTTGTGTGTATCTTTTTCTCTTAAAACTACTAGTTAGTCAATAGTATCTAGTAAACTCTTTGAATTAAAGCCTATACTTCTATGATGACCTGTTATCCTGAGCCAAATACTATAAACATAAAGGAACACACACCATAAGAAAACTGTGAGTAATACAAGCAGCCAAATAGGATTAACCTATTTTTCAATTGTGTGCAGAAAATTAGGTTGTACATTAGCCAACATTTTTGCTTTTAGGAAATTAGAGGTAAGCTGCAATATGAGATACATGGTTTTTTTTAAGATTAAATTCACCAGAGTATAAGAATCTGGCAAGCCTTCAAATGTGAAATCTTGCTTAATATGCTTATATGCAAAACAGAGTTGCATGTCCATGGTATGAATCCATACAAACAAAATCAATAGCCCATATTTGCAGCTGGACTTTTCTGTCTTCATATGTTTTTTAAAAATCTGTTCAACTGTTAAAACTATGATGGCACATGTGAGAGAGCACGCAGAGCCCTCTCTCTGGGCACGCAAGCCGTTGCCCCAGCTCAACTCTGCTGCACCTGTGCTTGTGCACCTCCTGCCAGCCAGCTGGTCTTTGGGTCTCTGCCGTGCATGCATGGGGGCGGGGCACACACGGGAGTCACAGGCATGCACGTGTGTGGGGCCTTGCATGTGCATACACAGGGGGTGTGGGGAGGTCGCAGGTTCCATTTTGGAGATGCGCATGCATGCACTTTGGGCACTTTGGCTGAAAAGGTTAGCCATCACTGTGTTGGAAGAAATGTGGTATGAAGCAAAGAAGCTGCAGCAAGAGGGAGAACTGGCAAAAATTCAAATGGATCATCTTGGGTAAAGAAATTTTTTGTTCACTTACATCTGTTGTCTTAAGACAGTATCTTTTTACCATGGGATTGCATAATTAGGAAAAGGCTTTGGACTATTTAATACAAGTCTGATTGTGCAACTGGTTTTAACATGATTTAAAATCATTATTTCAGGTGGTCTTTTCTGGAAGAGTTAACTCTGTATATAAAACTCAACTGTCCTGCAATGCAGTATAAAACAACTATCCATAACTTATAACAGTTGGTATTATGAAGATTTGCACAATCAGCTGGATGTTTAGATTGCACTGAACACTTTTATCTACCTATCAAGACTTTCTCAAGGACCTGGGAAAGGCAGATATTGTTTGATGGTATTAAGGATATTGTCACAGCCTAGGTTGTTCCAGCTAAAGCTGCCCTGTGCAATTTTCAATGACAATTTTCAATGACAATGGTGTTCAGATGGTGCTCCAGTTGTTTTGGAATTGCATCCAAAGCACCTATTACTATTATTATCTTTGCTTTCTTTTGCCATTATCTTTTTGAAAATCTTTGTATTTTGTGATTTTCTCCCCCAGCTATTTTAATAACTATTGTGATTCACTTAAGGAAAACATTGCAAAATCAGGTACGATCATGTGATCCTTCACTTAAAAACTTCAATGCTCAACAATAAATTTTCTAGTCACTGTTATGGTCAAAAGTTGAGGACTACCTGTAGAATGAACTATAGCATTCTCTTCCAACAAAAAAATATGGTTCCTGGTATGTTATCAGTAATAGTTTATTCTGTTTAGCAACTTACAGGTGTTTGGATCATCATTGCCCTTTGATCTCTCATTGTTCTTACAATATCCAAGGGATAAACAGGTTGATTACATTCAATAAGACACATTGCTGTTTCCATCGTAATAAGAACTCCAGTTCGTCCAATCCCTGCACTGCAAAGGAGAAAAAGGTTATTATTTTCAAATCTCATACTTTTAAAATGTTTAAAATAGTTCTATAATATATATAAAGGATATACATACATACATACATACATACATACATACATACATACATATGGTCATAATTGTCCCAAAGGTGCTTTTTCAAAGAAAAACAAGAAAGTCCAGTTGCCTTTTGAAAAAGCACCTTTGGGGCATAAATTACCACTAAAAATAATTTGTCACACATTATAGATTACTTTGGGAAATTTGTAACTCTGAAAACTAAACACTTTTAAAAAGTACAATTGTGTTGAGGGTTCCATTATTTTAATAATGACATTAATTTCATAGCAGCTAAAATAATCAACCGTAGTAACATTCCTATACATGGCTCCTTGTGTACACACACACACACCCCTTGGCTTTTCCATTAGATCAAACCTCTTCCAGTCTTTCCCATTTCCTGGCATTCTTATTTGACCACCCTGATGTGAATTTTTTTTTTATTCTGAGGATGGGCTTTTTGTTTTGCTCCAAAGAAACTAAACCCTCTTCAGCGTCTTTCTTCCCAATCAGAGGTGGGGGAGGGGAGATAGAGGGACATGGAGCTTGGGCTCCTGTTTGGTTTGCCTCATTTGTTTGAGTCTTCCTTTAGTGGGAGGTATTTTTTAAGGTGGGGGAAAGCAATTACCTGCAGACTAACAATAGGATGTGTGTGGGGGTGGGTGGGTTTGCTGCTGCTTTTATTCAGGAAAAATCTAACAAAGGGGAGGTCCAAGGAGAAACAAGGATGAGCAGAATGGCACATCTTACTTGGGCTCACTTTGGTTGGAACCTTTCCATTCAATTCCTGGAAAGTTTTACTTCTGCAGATGTAGCTGAGATGCATTTTGGCACGTCCTCACTCTGGAGCTGCTTGCCATCCTATAAGGCAGGCAGGCTGCAGGGCTGCTAAAAAGGCAGAGACGGGAGATAGGCAGATAAAGGGAATTGGAGACAGTCCCCTGCCTTACTGAGGTTCAGGGCTGGGAGGAACAATACCTAGTATGACTTGGATTGGGATGGGTACTTGTTTAATGATCCAGGATTCTTGGTTAACAGTAGCAACAGGGAGTAGCACATTGCCATCCCTATCACATGATATCTCACTTTATGATCGCATTGCTTAGTGACAGAAAGTCTGGTCTCAATTGTGGTCAAAGGTTGAGGACTACTGTATCTAGGGCAACACAAGATACTCAAAAGTAACCAAGGAACATATTATTGACTAATTACCTTATTTAATTGCTTATCCCAATGTCATCCTAACTTTTGTGTGTCTCACATCATTAGTCAGAACATTGCACAATGAACTAACATTATCAGCACTGGAAAAGAGGCCACAGGAATTTCCATAATGACAGAATACCTGCAATGAACAATAACAGGTTCTTCTTTCCCAGCCCTTCTTTTCCGGACAAGACATACAAAATCTAAGAAATCACTGGAATCATCAGGAACTCCATGATCAGGCCATGCTACGTACTGGATCTGAGTGAGTGGACGATCCTCATTTTTCTATTGAAACACAATATTTTCTCTAAAATAAATAAGCACTCAATATTCTCCTAAAACATACTTAACTTTTGAAGTAAATTCTGCACCGGTGTTTTAAGTTATTAGTGGAATGTGGGATATAATGACATGACATGAAATGAAACGCAAAATCATGGAAAGGATAAGGCAGAGATTATAACAATTGTAAATTATAGAATTGCAAAACCAATGATATTGTTGAGCTGATTTTAGATAAGAATTTATAAAGCTCCCTTCAGAGATAAAACTGAAAAATTAGGCCTTGGTATTCATAGGGATTGCATACCAACATTCACATATGAATAACAAAATCACAGTTAAAAACTTATTCAGCCTATGGGAACAGAGATAATCAAGTTCTGGAGCACTTCATTGTTTCTAGAGTTATCAACATCTTGAAAATATAGTAACTAGTATATGACTTGGAAAGTAATCAGCTGAAGGTCCATTGGTTGGATCAAGGAGGCAATGCTGGAAAGGAAGTAAGCCATTTTCAGGTCTGGATGGGCAACCAGGATTGCCAAGGATACTCTCAAAGGCTCTGAAGGCAAAATATCTCTGTGCTCAAACAGAAAGGTATTCATGCACCTTTTCACAGATTACTCTGCTGAGCGGCATTTCCTCTGTCCACAGGTTGAAGGCCTTTTCCATTTGTTTCAGATGGGAAGTGGACAAACAGAACAGGGCCTTATGGATAATGGCTTTCCTCTTTTTTTATGAAACAGAGAACAGAGTCAGTGATTTTGTAATGCTCCAAAGCAGATGCTGTGCTCTTACATCTACATCTACTTTTCAGCAGAGCATTTCCAAAAACCTATCATTCAATTATTGCAGGAAGTACAAGACTATGTTGCACCTTAAAACTTTCATATATGAAAACTGAAAAAACTGTAATAAATGAAAAAAAATCCAATTTTGAAAGCCCCCCTCAGATTACAGGTAGTCCTCAACTTAAAACCACAATTAGGACCAAAATTTCAGTTGCTAAGTGACACAGTTAACAGAGTCATCACTTAACTAAAACTGACTTTACATCCATTTTTACTGTGGTTGTAAAGTGAATCACC
Organism: Hydrophis major; assembly: GCA_033807585.1. Lineage (NCBI taxonomy): Eukaryota > Metazoa > Chordata > Lepidosauria > Squamata > Elapidae > Hydrophis > Hydrophis major. Next base: position 151,535,501 of record CM066328.1, on the reverse strand, counting down.
ATAATTGCTAAGCAATTCACTCTGGTTGTTAAAGCAAATCTGGGTTCACCAATTTATTTTTGATTGTCTAGAGCCAGCTGGGAAGGTTGCAAATTATGAATGCATGAGCACAAGATGTGGCAAACCATTGTAAATGTGAGCTGTTTGCCAAATATTTAAATTTCCATTTTTTTCAGGGCTATCATAACTCTGAACTGTGATTAAATGAACAGTCATAAGTCAAAGACTACCTTTCTCTATGAGGTCCTGGTTATAGTTTCTTTAGCTTATGTCTAAATCTAACTCTTGTACTGCTAATATGAATGTGCTTTTCTTGTTACTGCTACCATACTATTAGTAGATGTGTTAAAACATCATTTCTTATTCTTTAAAAATTATTTTTGGAATAAATAGCAAAATAATTAAAATCTAATAATAATAATGATAATATTGACAATACAATAATAATACATTATTATTATTATTACATTATTAATAATGTATTATTATTCCTTTGTTTGAAATAAAATATTAGCAATAATATGCTAATGTTTTAGAATTCTCTCCATTGTGACAGGGAAATAAAAGTTAAAATGATATGGAAGAAATGAAGTTATATGGCGAGTTGACTTCCAAGAGTAACATTGACTAACAATCAAGAAGTAAACAATACCCCAATCAAGGAATCACCAACTCAGACAAACTGACAGTAAACAACAGGCTAATAAGGAACCAGCGAGACCATCCCACCAACACCGACAGTGCAAACCACTACAACTCCATTCCTTTCTAGAAGTGATGATGTTACTTAGTTTGATAATGAAATGTCTACAAGAAAACAACCAAATTCAGAGAATACTAAGGACCCCACAGTTCAACCAGGACCGACAAATATTCTTTTCCTCAGTTGCATTCAATTAATGGATTTCACAAAATTGGATCAATTAAACTGAATGTCTCACCTCCAAGTTAAATAATGTCATCTCTCTGAAGACATAGGCAGGATTTCCTTCTTCTGAATGACAGGTGACTTGGAAATTCCCATATAAAGAGCTTCCGCCAGGCTCTGGCCAGTATTGATGACATTTTACCTAAAGTCAACAGATGGTTATTATTGCTATTATGGTTCATCACATAATCATCCAGTTCAGACTGGATTTGGTATTTTTATCCAGAGACCTGGGATAGGTAGTTTGTTGGTGTTAAAAATACCAGGTTGTAAGCAGTTAAAAGCTGCTTTTTGCAATGGACTAATGTAATGGTTGCAATGGACATGGTGTGATTTTGTTGTTATTGTTACTGTTATTGTTATTACTACTACTACATACAAATAGTCCTCAATATAGAACATAATTGAATTTATGTTGATGATGCAGGTCACTTTTAGAAACTAGTAGTATAAAGTAAAAATAAAAAAATACAAAGTAATGCAATTTTATATTCCTCAGATGATCAATCCTAGTGATAGCCGTGTTAGATCTGGTTTAATTGGATAAGATTATTTCATATTTTATAAGTACATTTAATATAGGAACACATGCTTTTCAACCTGTTGGAAACTGATTGACATTATTATTAAGTATCCTCATAATACTGATTATTTCTTTTTCTTAGCATTGCTTGCAAGTACAGGGCTGTTGTTGTTTTTTTGAGAGAGGGAATCAACTAAGTATTGATCTATTGATTGCAACAAGATTTCACCAATCGGCTTGTCACCCAAGCCTGAGCATCTCATGGACTGAGTGGGACTGGTCCAAAGTCACTCAGACTGCTTTCATGCCTAAGGTGTGGCTAGAACTCACAATCTCCTGGTTTCCAGTCTGTTGCCTTCATCACTACACTAAACTGGTGCTCCATCACAATATACATGGATTTGATATCACTAATTTGTTCACTCTGCAACATGTTGCTCAAAGCAATTACTAATAAATGGAAGACTCAGCATAAAATATTATAAAATGCAGGATGTATAATCATTCATATTCTTGAAAAGGTTCAAAAAAATAGACAACTAGTACTGGTCTTGGCCCCCTCCAAAATCTTCTAAAAATATAATAGCATTTATTGTCTTTGTCCAACCTACGAGTAGGTTGAAGAAGAAAAAGGCATTATCTTGTCACTTGTAAAAATGATCTTTAATAGGCCAGAACAAAATCTTCTCTGAACATACAAGTTGCAGTAATATATTAGAATTCTCACAGATAAAAATCCTTATTTTTTGTTTGATTCCAGAGGAACAACCAGAATATTCAATCAAGACATAAAGCTGTAACTAATGCAATGTCTTAAGATTCCTTTTTGAACTAAATGGCTTGGCTAAATCTTTTAGCCATGTCCATATACTTTAAACCTGAACATTCAGAAAAGAAGTTTCAAACTAACTCATAACTTGTTATTTTAAACTTATTCTTAAACCAAGAATTAGTTTTCCATTTTTAAGACTTATTTCATTTATACTTAATTACTTAATTTATAATTTATTTTGACAACCTTCCTGGAAATGTATGGCATGAGTCCTCTTTTTCTAGTAATGAATGTTTCTTAAGAATGAATAGTATATAGTTCTAAACAGTATACTACAGCAATTTATCTTAACATGGGATCATGGAAAGATAACATTTCATTTTTTCCCCATTTTAATGTAGAGCTATGGCATACCATCATAGCACTATTATAAAATGTGATCTATGTTGCACAATTTTACCTAATTCAATTTGAGAAAATTATTAAAAATGACCGACACCAATATTTAATCAAGTAATAGTTCAATCTCAAATATTGACAGTTTAGAAAGAAAACATTTTCAAATAAAAGCCAGCCTTTCGGCATCTAGTAGTTGTAAAAATTACAATTGAGGACTTACTCTGCCCCTTTCCACTTGAGTGGTTAACATAACAACCATTGAAGAGCTTTGTTCCCAGATCATCTGCCAAAAATCTGGGCAAGTGTTGGGCAAAGGACCTTGACAGGCAATGTATTTATTGATTATACTAGAAGAAGGAATTTCCATCTAAAAATAAAGACATTTGCAAAAACCATTTAGAAATGTCAAAATTTTACATGCTCTTAATTAGATCAAACTTCATTTCAAGAGAAGGCTAGAAAATATATTAAAATATGTACAAGAGTTTCTGCATCTATAGTGAATGCAGGAACTTTGACCACTGTGTAACTTATTGAAGTAAATTAACTATTTCTATAGTTTTACATATAAAACGTTGAGCTACTTTACCTTGGAAACAAAAAATAAAAGAAAAAATATAAATGCCAACTCACATTTATATAATTTGCATTGATGTAATCTTCATTACTGTTTAAAATGACCCGTGTAGCATCATCTGAAATAAAGATAAACATTTAATTTTCCAAATAACAACTACAGGCAATTTGTTTACTTACACATAAAATAGTACTTACAAGGCGAAATGTCTCTGTATCTATTTTTGGAAATATTTTGAGGTAATTTGGCACATGACATTGTCATCCCAGGCTTCTTCCTATAAAGTTGCTAAATAGCAACAGATGATTAGATAACAAAAACAGAATTTCAGTAATGAGACAGCATGTCCAAGTAACATAACAATTCACAATGATATGTTCCTGCCTACCTATATATTATAAAGTAGATTTATTTATTTGTGTTTATTTATTTTGCATTTAAATTGCATTGTAAGTTAAAGGTAAAGGTCCCCTCGCACATAAGTGCTAGTTGTTTCCGGCTCTAGGAGGCGGTGCTCATCTCCATTACAAAGTCGAAGAGTCAGCGCTGTCCGAAGACTTCTCTGTGGTGATGTGGCCGGCATGACTAAACGCCAAAGGTGCATGAAGGTGCAAGGCTGTTACCTTCCCGCCAAAGTGGTCCCTATTTTTCTACTTGCATTTATACATGCTTTCCAACTGCTAGGTTGGCAGAAGCTGGGACAAGTAGTGGGAGTTCACTCCGTTACGCAGTGCTAGGGATTCAAACCGCTGAACTGCTGACCTTTCTGATCGACAAGCTCAGCGTTTTAGCCACCAAGCCACTGTGTCCCTGCACTGTAAGTTAAAGACCCTTAATTGTATGAAATAAAAACACCAATGGTACAGATTTTTAAAAATACAAAAACCAAAAATGCCATCGGTCCCTGAACACTTTAGGACAGTGGCGGTGAACCTTTTCGGCACCGAATGCTGAAATGGGAGCATGCGTGTGCACCGGAAAACGGAAAAGCAGCTTCCTGGTGCACACATGTGCATCGGCCACATGGTATTCTGGTTTGCACATGCAAAGACTAGCTGGCTGGCACGTGCATGCGCGCCAGGGAGCTGCTCTTCTGGTTTCTGGTGCTCCCATATACGTGAAAACCACCTGGCCAGTGTGCATGTGCATGCTGGAACCAAGAAAAGCAACAGGTGATGGCTGGCATGCCTGGAGAGATGGTTCTGCGTGCTACTTCCAGCACGTGTGCCATAGGTTCGCCATCACGGCTATAGGAATACCTGTTTTAAGATGTTTGTAGATGCCAATTAGGGATGAGGCCAACCTAATTTCAGCCAGGAGACCTTTCCAAAGGCCAGCACTCTCACTGAGAACTCACCTCCTGATCTCTATCTCTTTCACTTCCTAAAAGTGGGGACCCACTAGCTACTTTTTTTGAAATTATCATATAGTTTAGGTTGATTCTAGTTGGGAAAGGTGGTCCTAGCCTGATGTTAAAGCTTTTAAGGTTTTACAAAGTAAAACTAACATTTTAAGTTTCACTCAGAAGTTTACTGATCCACAGAACAGCCTTGTATTAGTGAATTCATGGACTGCTATGTTCTGGACTATTTGCGGCTCCTGAATGGTTTTTAAAGACAGTTCCAAATACAATATGTTACAATAGTCCAGATGGATGGCGATACCACTGTAAGGTCCTTTCACACAAGATAGGCCACTATTGTAGCATTTCTCTCTGTTCCTTCCCATTCATCTGAACAGATGTGGCCTTTTTGCAATGTCAGATATTAAGAACAAATGAACAAAACTGAAAGTGCAGTCCTGCAAAAATAAACTATCCACCTCTGCCTTAAAGCATACAGTTTAGATTAGACCAAGATAATATATAATCTACATTTGCAGATCTACATTTCCATATATTTTGCAATGGATACAGATATTTATATAAGCTTTGTAGTAACTCTGTACTCAATAATAATAATATTATTTTATTCAATTGGGAATATATAAAATATTAGCTAGGGAATTTTCAGAGAAAGCTACATTTATTTAAAAGTTTGTCTTCAATGTGGGGACTTAGATTAATTGGATAATTATGCTATCCTAAAAATTTAAAAAAATCTAAGAAAATGATTTCAATACAAATTGTTTGCCAGGTATTCCTTAACCTAAATTGAACCTGTGGCTTTTTAAAAATCCAAAATTCTCAGGTAGAAGGTGCACAAACAAACATAAACTCTAGAAATACATTACTTACATCAAACTGAGCCAAGACTGTTCCAGTGATAAGCCCTTCTGCTTGCTGAAACATTGATTCTCTCAGAGCATTGTCATCCTGGTGAATTCCATCAAGTGGGGACTTGTCAGGTATGTACTGGAAATCTGGCTCACTTTCTAGCTTTTCTTCTACTACTTCGTAAACAGCTATAATAAACCAAAAGTAGCAGAATTACTAAGACAAGGAGTCAAATTGTACTGTTTGGAAACAAATATATTTAGGTACTGCTTTTATTGAAAACATGACATTACAGCATGGTATAAAAGATCTAAGTACTGTGAATAAAATTAGGCGTGAGGACAACGATTAATTTTTGTTAGGATTTAAGCGGTCCCTTTTTGCAGACAACTATTAGCATATATCGGTACAGGAACTTAAGAAACATGAGCTTCAAAATAACATGAGAATCTATTTTAATACTTTACATGAGAAACCAAAACTACCTTTGGATTTTTCCAACTGATAACCAGCTGGCAGAATACTGCTGAACTTTTTGTCTAAACTGGTCAGATAAGAACTGGTGCCTGAGCTCTTTTTCCACCTTTCTTCCCCATTTCCCTTTCTTTGGATATTCCATTTTAGACTGGAAACTGGGAGACAGTGACTGATAAGCACTAAGCTAGAAAGCAGGAGTCTGTGAGTTCAAGTTCCATCTTAGCCATGGAAGCCAGCTGGGTGACTTTGGGCCAGTCACTGTCTCTCAGCCCAACTCACCTCACAGGGTTGCTGTTGTGGGGAAACTAGAGGAAGATGTGTTGGATATTGTTCCCCGCTTTATTTATAAAAATGATAAAGGTGGGATGTCAACAAACACATTTGTATATTGTTCTTGAAATATTTACTATTCTTGGAACTTGAAAAATGCTCCAAATAGGGTCAGCATCTGTATCTCAGATCCTGACCTTTCTACAGGTGGGCCTTGATTTTGATCTGTAATGAAGTATCCTGATACTAAGGAACACAGGATCTTTCTCCGGCCTTCCTCACATCAAGAGATTCCATATTAGGGTTTACTCATGAGTCACCACTAACTATCAGGGAGCCTTCAGTTACTTCTTCAAACTTCTCTGCAAAGCTTACAAGATATAAACTTTTGACTGACAAAATGATTTACATTATTTAGCCAGATGCCATTACTCTAGATCTATATTTATATATGGACTCAGTCTTTATCCTCAGCTAAAAAAATACTGGGACAAATGAGACGTCACTCACATTATCGGGGTCTATGGGACTCCAGAGTCTTTGAGAGGCTCCTTGCAGCCTTTCTAACTATGAAATCCAAATGACTCAGGCTTGCTCAGACTAACTTGTGAAATTCAGAGTAAGTCATCCCAGAAGGAATTATGGGCTAGGTCCAGTAGAACTTCAAATATTTCAGGTAATTATTCTCTCTATATCCTTATAGACTTGAAATCTCTTCAGAAGATTCCTCTAAACCTTTATAATAGATCTAGGAATCACACAGTAGAGAAGCATACCCAAGATTTGAGCAGGCGAAAAGAAAAGATGTCATTTTACTAGATTTCATGGTATTATCATTTAATAATTATGCTCCATATGTTTCCTGTCTGAAACAGCATGCATTTGACACTTATGTGCCAGACAGTATTTGTGGAAACAAGCATATTTTATTAGTACTTGTTAGAACAAAAACAAAATTGGAAAAAAATGTGGAGGAGGAAATTATGGTTTTTGCTTTTTAATTTGAAACTCTTTCATTTAAACTAATGCTGCTTTTAGCAGTTTGACAAGTTAAAATAGAATACATAATCAAGTTTCTTTGTAATGGCCACAATACAGAAAATTGAATTCAAAACACATACACAAATAATGAATTAAAATTATATTCTCTTGCTTGTTGACCAAGTGCAGCAATTTCAACCTGCTTAGCTCGTTTTATTTCTGGTTATATTTTTCTACTAAATGTTCCTATATTGTCACTGAGCAATAAACCAGAATTAAGTATTTCATACTCAGCCAACAAGATGCCACAATGGGTTACACAGAAGCTCATTAAGAAAATGTTATATTCATCTGGCTTAGAGAAAAAGTTAAAAATCAGATACTTAAATGTAAAATGCACTGGTTCAGATTATAAGTCACATTAGGTTCAATGAGGCTTGTTTCCAAAGAAATGAATATAAGATAGCATTCTTAATTTTGGAACACTAACTGCCCAGAGCTAAAGCAGCTATAAAAAGTAAAGGAAGATTTCTTTTTAAAAAGTGAAAATTTTGCTAAAACGATGAAAGCATAAAGGTCTGCAATTTTCATTAAGATGAGCAACAATTTATTGGTATAAATAATAAAAGAACCAATTATGAAATGATCAGAAGCAGGAAATAGACAAGATAGGCATTTCTGTAAGGATAATAAAATTTGAATAAAATAGAAATAACTTTTAGAAAAAAAATCTATGGTTTGATGCATTCAAAATATTTATCATTTCTAGTAATCTATTTCAATTAATATCACCAGAAGAGAATTAAAAAATGTTGCAAAGTGCTCCAGGAAAGTAAAATTTCTTCTTTAGGAAAAAGTAACATGAAAAGATATATCAGACATATGCATAAAACTATTAATGAATAAGCAGGAAAAGTTCTCTCTACAGACATAAAATTGATAGCTTTAGATTTGGGCTGAGGAAGAAGAAAACTTATTCATGTATCAATTCAAGGAATACAAAGCAGCAAACCATGATGATAACTGTGGATGCCCATGGTTCTTTAAACAAATTAACAGTAAATACCTAAAAGAAAATCTTGCTTATAAATAAGCGATATGGGATGATGAAATAAATATGTGTAACTTTAGAGAGGGTGAAGTTACTAAATTTGTTTACACTTCTTGTGATGAAGGTTCAAAATCATTTCTTTATATATTTTCTCCTTATTCTCTTTTTCTTTCCTTTATCTTGAACTTTAGTTTCTCTGTACTCTAAATTTAGTTGGTATATGATTTTACTATTGTAAACAAAATTATTTTAAAAATATATGCACTATGTAGAACTATATATGCACTATTACAATTCTGAGTAGTGTTTTTAAACTAAACAATTATTCCAAAGTAATAAGGCATAAAATAAGGAGTCCACGTGGATTTTATTCCCATTGTTATTGCCGACTATAGGGGATGGTGCTCATCCCTGTTTCAAGGCCATTGAGCCAATAGTTTCCAAAGACATTTCCGTGGTCATGTGGCTACCATGACACCATGGACACTGTTACCTTCTTAATGAAGTGGTACCTATTTATCTACATTTGAACACGAAATGGTATTCATATATCTACTTGCATTTGTATGCTTTCAAACTGCTAGGTTGGCAAAAGCTGGGCCAAGGACAGATGCTCACCCTGTCACATGGCACTCAGGTCTTGAATCTAGCTGCTGGTTTGTCACCCAACAAGTCTAAGCCACCCTAATAAAGTATAAAGACGAAAGTAAATTCTTTCTTATATTGTGTATGCTGAATTAATTTGTCATATCTAGAATGTTCAACAATCTCAACATTTGAACTAGAAGATTAGGACAATTATATAATGTTCACAGAATTATTTAACCATTGTGTACCCTATTATAGGTCAAACACTGACTTGGCTTTTTTTTCTTAATACAGAAAACACGTTGATAATTTAAACTACATTAAAACTATGGATATATAAGGACAATAGCAGTATAAATCTCACAAATGTTCTAATAAAAGCATAGTATAACAGGAAAAAACAAGCATGTTTTATACAGGTAAAATTACTCACCATTGGGTCGAACTAGGAGCACAAGTTCCCCTGAGTGCCGCTCACAGCTAGCTTTAATAAACATAACAACTTGATCGTGGGTGTGTTCTGATATATCCCTGCCATTAATCAATACAACCTGGTCTCCTTCATTCAAACGAGGGACACAAACATCTGCCTGCAACATGAAACAAAGTTTTATTCTAGCAGATATGAGAGGTGCCTTTTCTTTTTAAATCAACGGCTGAAAAACACAAAATGGAGATACTGAAAAATGAGATATAATGCAAAATCACAGTCCAGTGTACAAATGTGCATATTTGGTTCAATATACTTTCCCCACTGGAATAGTTTTAGGAAACATTTTGGAAGCTTTCACTTTTTTAAAATCAATTGCAGATTTGTAGCCGCATGTGAAAAGCCAGCATCATATAATATTTTATATAAAATGGACTTGTTTTCACTAACTATTACTTATCAAAAACAGATTGAACTATACTTATGCAATAACAGAAGCTTTTAATATTTCCCTCAAGGCTGTGTTTGGAGAGGAAAAGCAAAAGAGTACACTCAGTATCATTATATTATGTTATGTACTTCAGAGTTATACATCTAAATACAACTGTTAAATAATCCAGTTTATGTCATATCAAAATAACAGACACAAAAATATTGCTTACTTGTGTCATTATTACTTTTTATATTTATATGTTGCCTTTTCAGAAAAAAAAGTTTCTGACATTTCTTCAGATTATCCTAATAAGTTCTAAAATATTTTGTTCTGTTTAAGAATAAAATTGGATACTAAAATAAGGAAAGCTAGGTAGATAAGATGGATAAATAGATAGGTCCAAGCTACCCAATGAACTGTCTTGTCCTATTAGGACAATCCCATCCTACTCATGCCAGCAGAGAGGACCTACTTTGAGTCCTATTGATCAAAGAATTCCAACTATTGGGATCCAGAAGAGCCTTCTCTGCCGTAGAGCCTGCACTTTGGAACATCCTATCCTGTAAACTAACATCTGCTCTCACCCTCCTATCCTTCCACAAGAGCCTGAAAACCTTGCCCTGCTGGTTGACCTGGGGACCCAAAGGAGAAGAACCACACTGGAGGTGGTAGCTACTAGATCAGTCAAACTCGATTTCATTGAGGGTTTGATCAAACTCAATTTCACATCAGGGTTGTTTTTGACCTCGGAGAGCTGGGTGTGGTCGTGGTCGTGGGTGTGTGTGTCTATGGTGGGACTCTTGTCAGAAGCACCTGTGGTGGTCAAGCACTAAGGCAGGAATTCCCAGTGACCCCCCCCCCTTACTCTCATTATAATCCTTCCTTCCTTCCTCCCTCCCTCCCTTTTCCTTATCTCTTCATTCTCCTTTCTTCTTCCTTCCCCTCTTTCCTTATTTCTCCTTCCTTGCTCTCTTCCCATCTTTTTCTTTGGCTTTCCTATTTTCCTTTCTCCTTTTCTGTCTCTTCTTGCATGCTCAAATGCAAAAGGAGAAATATTTCTCCTTTTGTTTTTAGTTTACTTTGATAGCCCTCTGCCAGCGAAAATGGAGCTGGCCCCCCTGTATGTGGCCCCCAGTGCCCCATTTTCAGCCTGGATGGCCTCCTGCAGCCCTCTGCCAGTGAAAACAAAGCCCAGGGGGCTGCACATGGCCCCCAAACTCCGTTTTCACTGGCAGAGGGCAGCAAGAGGCCATCCAGGCTGAAAATGGGGCACTGGGAGGGGGCATGCACACCCTCTGAAGCTCCATTTTCACTAGCGGGTTGGTCCTTTGCTGTTTCCAGGCCAGCCCCACAGTCCAGATCTAAGCACCCTGTAGGTCAGATCCAGTACATGGGCCTTGAATTTGACACCCCTGTACTAGATTGATAGCAAACCCCCCTTACCCCTGTTTCCCTACCTACCCATCTTTTGGTTTATCATATTGATGTATTCTAATTGTATTGCTTTTTCATTGTTTATTTTATGGTTCTATTATTTTATTTCTGTTCTGTTTACACTTTCATTTTCTTTCTTTTTTTTATAATAAACTACTTAGAGTAGCCCCACGACAAGATAGGTAATAAATACATTTAACAATAAAACAATTAAAAAGATAAAATTGTACAATAACTTTTCAGAGTTCCCTAATGTAATAACATATTATTCACATATCACAAACAGAAATTTTGATTATTCACTAGCAAAGCACAGAATAATCTATTTAATACAATTAGGATTTTAACTGAACTACAATAAAAATAATCCTTTAACTTTCCTTATCCCTGATCTTTAAGGCAAATGTTAAAGTTAGGAGCCCCTAACTATCCTAACTTCCACCAATCTGTGTCATTTTAAGTCATATTAAAAGAATCTAAATAATTGGGATTGTTACATCTAAAATCATGAAAAGTGCTTATTTTTTTTTTTATCAGTTTAAAGTTTCCTGCATTTAGTTTTGTTGGAAGACCCCCAAATATTGTATTAGAGGGAGAAAACATTTTCTCTACATTTTCCATACCATTTTTAATGTTGCATCCTTAGACAATGTTCACTTTACCCACTGTGTTTCCAACACTTTAAGCATTACACAGAATCTTATAGAGCTGGGATATTGGAGCAAGATTAATATGAATTTAAATTTCTACAAATGTGGTCCTTGACTTGCAAACGCAATTGGGATTGGATTTCTGGTAGTTAAAGTTATTATGGTAGTAAATCAAAGCAACATGACCAGACCAGAGTTTATATTTTTTACTGCTATCATTATGTGACTCATCACGATCTATGGTCATTAAGCAAACACCATATTAGTAAATGAGAACTCCTTCTTCTAAAAGGGTATTTTTTTGCCAGAAACTGGAAAAACCTTTGCAAATCACAATGATGTGATCATGGGATGCTACAACCTGATCCTAACACTGTGCTGATGCCAAATGCTCGAAATACGCTCTTGTGAATGTGGGAAGGGTGTGTGTGGAATAATAGCTTATGACATCCAGAAATGCTTTTTAGCCATAAAGCACCTCTTCTGGTACTATTTTAATTTCAAGTATTAAACAATTGATGATAAGTCAAGGGACCATCATGACTTATATTGCAAATTGATGAAGTATACAGAAGGGGAAAATTATAAACCAAATACAGGTAGTCCTCAACTTATGACAACTGAGCCCCAAATTTTTGTTAAGTGAAAAATTTGTTAAATGAGTTTTGCCTCATTTTACAACTTTTTTGCCACACTTATTAAGTGAATAGCTGAAGTTGTTAAATTAGTAACATGGTTGTTAAGTTAATCTGGTTTTCCCATTGTCTTTGTTTGTCAGAAGGTCACAAAAGATGACATGACCCCAGGACACTGCAACCATCATAAATATGAACCAGTTGTCAAGCATGCGAATGTAAATCACGTGACCATGGGGATGCTGCAATGGTCGTAGGTGTGAAAAATGGTCATAAGTCACTTTTTTCACTGCCATTGTAACTTCAACCGGTTACTAAATGAACTGTTGTTATAAGTTGAAGACCACCTATACTTATTTACTTTTATGAGCAACTTTTACTTTTACATTCCATTTTACGTCTCTTTTTTTATATGCATAAACCTCAAGAAACAATACAGCAAAGTATTAAGCATTAAGCTTAACACAGAAAACTTATTTAATGCGCTTTGGACATGTTAATGCTATACTCGATTCTCGAGGTACAATTTAAGTAATCTTATGTTCAATAACATTATCATTTCAGAAACCATAATTAATAGTGATATAATTAATATAAGATTTTTAATCTTTAAAGGTTTGTTTCCTAATTCATCATAGTAGAATTAGAATTATTAGAATTAGAAGAACTTTATTGTCATTGTACAAGTACAATGAAACTGTGGATGCACCCCAGCAACTGTTCGCAATACAATAAAAACAAAGCACTTAAAAATGAAGATAAGAAAGATACAGTACCCATGTCTCCATTTGGAATTTGAGAATACAATATCTACGAATATACACAAAATATACATCCAACACTAATTGTAATGCTTAGCCGAGTATAATACACAAGAGATGGATTGTACTGTAATATGTTATTATACTTCTGAATAGGTATTGAGATTTCACATCTTTTCACATCTTAATGACTTCGTGTTTATTTGCGGTTCGGATGGCCCAAGGAAAGAAACTATTCGTTAGTCTAGCGGTGTGGGATTTTATTGACCTAAAACACTGTCCAGATGACAGCAGGTCAAAAAGATAATTGCCAGGGTATGAGGGGCCTTCTATAATGGCCTTGATTCTGTTTTGGCAGCAGGACCTGGCTAAGTCTTCCAGGGAGGGCAGAGGGCAACCAATGATCTTTTGAGCTGTGTTTATTATCCTCTGTACAGTTTTCTTGTCCTCAACTGTGGAGCCTGCATACCAGATACCCAGACAATATGTCAGAGTGCTCTCCACAGAGGCTTTATAGAAAGCCAGCAACAGCTTTTTATCCAGATTGTTCTTCCTGAGAACCTGCAGGAAATGCAGCCGCTGCTGAGCCTTCTTCACTATGGTCTTCGTGTTAGGGGACCAGAAGATATCAGCTGAAATATGGATGCCAAGGAATCTGATTGTAGGGACAGTTTCCACTTGTTCTCCGTTGATGATGAGTGGGTCGTGGTCCTGTCCATGTTTCCTGAAGTCCATAATAATTTCTCTGGTTTTATGGACATTCAGTGACAGATTATTCTGTGAACACCAGATAGACAGGTTCTCTACTTCTGCCCTACATGCCGTCTCATCCTCTCCAGAGATGAGACAATCATGGTCGTGTCGCCCGCAAAATTTATGATGGTGTTTGTTGCATGGCTTCGTGAGCAGTCAAAGGTGTACAAAACACAACCCTGGGGGGAACCAGTACTGAGTGTAATAGTGGAAGAAAGGTGGGGGCCAAGTCTAACAGACTGGTCTGTTTGTCAAAAAGTTCTTAATCCAGGAGGATGTGGGGGTGGGGACCTGCGGATTATACAGTTTGGCTACTAGTGTATCTGGGATGATAGTGTTAAACGCAGAGCTGTAGTCCACAGAGAGCATCCTCACATAGCTCTGATTGTTCTCCAGATGACTCAGCGGTCTATGAAGTGTGATGGCCACAGCATCCTCTGTAGATTGGTTTGCTCTATAAGCAAACTGATGTTGATCAAAAGAGTAGTAATAATCTTTGGTTAATATATAAAGCAGTCCTTGCTTCATAACTGTCCTGATAAGTGACTGTTCAAAATCATGATAGTTCTGAAAAAGTAACTCTATGACTGGTCCATACACTTACTACTCTCAGCATCTCCACAGTCACAAGATCTGAGATTCTGGTACTTCAAAACCAGTGGTCTGTCACAGCATCCCATGGTCACCTGACTGCCATTTTAATACTTTACAGCTGGCTTCTGATAAGCAATCAATAGAGACACCAGCAGTAAAATCACAAGTCACGGTCTCACTTAACAATTGTGGGTAATTTGCTTAACAACAATGGCAGCAGTGAGATCATGTCTCAATCAGTTAAGCAAGCACCATATTTATTACATAAATACCACTGTATCTAAATTATATAATGTATTACTTGCATCTTATAATACAATAAAATACTTTAAAAAAATCCTAAGAACTAAGAAGTTTAAAAAAATCTCCTTTGATTAGGTATATAAAGTAAATTCTTACATCCCAAGTTTCTATTTCCAATGTTAAAATGATGCATCAGAATTTGCTGTTATGGAAACAGTTTTAAAGAAATAAAAAATTAAATAAAAGTACCACATGTTAAGCATATATATCATTGCAAACTTTCTCTAATCAGACTTACAGGTGTTCCTGGGGCCACCCTAGACACTATGACAGGCATCTTCTGGTCATATCCACCCTTTGAGAGAAATATAAATAATGAAACAAATGTAAATAAAGAAACTCGAAGTATTAAAGTAGCCAAAGATATAATAAAAAATTTAATACCTTTACATTGAAACCAAATCTGCCATTTTCATCAGGTCTTATTCGGATCAGAACAAGATTGTCATGAGGAATCCCACCATTTGGCTGCAAATGAAAACAAAGTAATTTGGGTAATGAAATAAATGCCTATAAGAAAACAAGCAAGCTCAGAGAGCACCAAGAACCCCTCAAACAAAGTATTGTTTACTCTAATGTCAACTTCTATTAAAGAGCCACAGCTGAATTTTAAAAAGATGTATAATTTCTTATTACTAAACTAATTTTTAATAATTGGAGCTCAATTGTTTTTCCTGGAGTTATGATCATGTAAGCAGAAAATTATACAGGGAAGATAGAAAGAATATGTAATCTGATTTTAAACATACTAGGCTACACTGGAAAACAATCCAGAAAACATAGGTTGAGCCCTTCTGCTTCTCAGAGTCTTTCAGCTTTCTGAAATAGACTTTAGATATGTAGAGAGGAAGGAGAATCTTTTCCTGATAGACAGACATGGCTGAATGCTCAAAAAACAGGAATTCAGTATTTTGGAGTTTTAGATAAGTACCTACAGATTGCAGTTCACCATGATATCCCATTGCTACGGAAGAACTGTGTGCAAAATAAACAGAAACATAAACCTTTTTTTCCTTCTAGGCAAATCTCTTTAGTTTTTGGTAAGGTTTTTGCCATTGCTTCTTTCCTAGGGCTGAGAGAAAGTGGCTGGCCCAAGATCATCCAGTTAGCTTTGTGCCTAAGGCAGGACTAAAACTCTTCTGGTTTCTAGCCTGATGCCTTAACCACTACATCAAGCTATCTCTCCAATATGTAGCTAATACAAATTAACATACAAGTAGCATTTAACAGATTTATAAACTACAATAATTGAAGTCAATGTACATAAACCCTATAGTTATTAATATATTCAAATCAAACAAGTGTTGAAAAAAAATCTTACAGTAGCTTTTTCGGGAGATGAGGAAGAATCATCATCATATGTTTCATTTATATGGTTATCCAATTCTATCTGTGAATGTGAATAATGAATTTGGTTCCAACTATTCTTTTTAGATTGTTTAGGTGGCAGTGCAGGTGGTTGGCCATCTATGGGGGTCTCTTGATACCTACATGAGAAAATAAAAACATCAGAAATAATAACATGAGAAAATAAAAAAGACATTGTGAAAGTTTATTTACATGTTAAAAATAATGCATTTCTAAGACAGCTTCAGAATATGGGTGTGAGAATTATACTACCTCAGCAATTGACATAAATAACTAATAGAACAGAAGATGGTACCTAAATGTAACATGATTAGAAGCTGGTCAGGGGAAAAAAGGTTTCCTATTTGCCTCTGCCCACTACAGCCTGCTATATCTTTGAGAAGAATTTCTTAGAAAAAGGCCACAGACCCAAGAAGGACTTATGTAGGCCATAAGGCACAGATGTCAAACTCGCAGCATCACTTTGCCATCATGTGACATATCGCAACATTTTTTTCCTTCATGGAACTGAGGTGGGCGTGGCTTGCCTGTGTCGTATCCGGCCCATGGGCCACCAGTTTGACACCTCTGCCATAAGGCATTGCAGTGGGAAGAAATCAGGTAGCTGGCTTATACAAAAGCTGTAATTTCTGCATATAATTTATCGAAATCTAGACCAGTCTTTCAGTGAAAACACTAATTTTTGTATATTGTTTATTTAGGAAAAAATGGAACTTGCAATCAAATATTATTTTGTGCTTATGTTGTTTCATACTGTTTTATTTCCCTTCACCTCAGTATCCAAATCTGATCAGTTTTCCAATCTTACTTAATATGTATATTTTTTCTTAAATGATAAATTTTTCCCTGTATGTTTTTCTTTCAGTTTATGTGCACATATATATGTCTATACTTCTGAGCTTCCCAGAACATAGTAATACAATTATCTTGCAAAGGATTACTTTTGCTAAGTGTCGACAGACATATACATAGAGGTGGAGTTCATTATTACATATAGGATAGCTTCATAATACACTTACTTATAGGAAGTCCCCTCCTTAAAAAACAGTATTTTCACTAATACTCCTAAATTAAAAATGTAAAATTAAAAATAGGGTCAACAGAAATAGTTCTCTTTTTAAACAGAATTGTACTATATATATTAGACAAGAAATTTTGTTCCAGAAAATTAATTCTGCTACTTTCTATTAAGCTACATATATACTTTATATTCTACTTCAGGGTTTCCAATGATATTTTAAGTAAAAACCCAGTTTATCATGTGCTTGCATGACAAAGAATGGCTGATTTCATTTCATTAAGAAAAATATCTGGGTTTCCCCTTTGGCATTTTCCAAAGGGGTAGGGGCATGTATGCTGTTTGTGGCAATCTCAGATTAAATGACACATCAGTGTTTCCAGATATGCTCAGGAGGAATGGGGAAGGAAAACCACAAATGTTTACACCATAAACCAGGAATGATAGCTTATCCAACCACACCTATATCCAACGTTACTGAAATCCAAATGCACAGTAGAAATCTTTCTGCAGTGTCTTGTAAAAAACAATTGGCCTGATAATATACTATTATTTTGCAATTTAACAAATCTGTACAATATTTCATCTGTAATTTACATGTGGCTAGAAATTCTTTTATCTAAAGTCTTAATGACAATTCATTTATTCACACGGCAAAACTGACAATTTCAATGCAATTCCCACAACAGCATATTAAAGTACAAATAACCAAGGTTGTCACTGACTTGTTTCGAGACTCATTTAAATTAGCAGGCTTGTGAATTCACTATTTTCATATAGAAATGCAAAGTACAAATGATTTAACATATTGCTACTGATTTACAAACCAGCATGCAATTTTTCTTCCCAATTTTCATGGTAATCTGATTAAATCCTGAGAATACATTTCCTTTACAATACCCAGGATATTATCATGTTTAAATTCTTTTTCAAATTGATACGGTAAACAACATTTACAACATATACACAAAACTGGACTAATATACTATGGTTCCAAATGTAATACATTGTAATATATTACCATAATAAAGTGTGAATATTAAAAATAAACTAAAAATAAACTTCCTAATTTTATTTTTGCCCAGTTAGCTATTAATTTCCTTTGAATGTTTAAAACAATGGATACTTAAGTGGAATATTTTGAGTGAAAGTACCTTTCTGTATTGTTTCTTTCAACAATGTGCATAATCAAATAAACAAATGTAAACTGCCTATTCAGCTAAGTGCTATGTCTCACAAATCTGATACTGTACCTTCCAATGTTACTATATCTCTTAAGCACAAGTAATTATTAGTACAATATATATATATGGATTCTAATAATTTTTCCAGCAACTACTTTAAAAGAAATTCAATATGTGGTATTCTAACATACTAATATTGAGTCATGATCCATTTTATCCAAGCAAAAAATGAGAAATAATTTCTAATTGTTTAATGCATATTTAATATTCATATGGCTATTTGAGTGTGCGATTTTCCATTGTTTAAAAATATTTACAGAACTATATAGTAGATAAGTATTATCTCCTACTGAATGTGTGTGTGTGTGTGTGTGTGTGTGTGTGTGTGTGAGAGAGAGAGAGAGTGAGAGAGTGAGAGAGAGAGAGAGAGAGAGAGAGAGAGAGAGAGAGAGAGAGAGAGATGGTTACTAGATTGCTTATATGAGACCTTATAGATTTATGAGATTTGCTATTAGTATGCTATATATTTATATTCTATATGAAATTAGATCCCTTATATGTTACTTTTGTTCTTACATACAAAGTATAATTAAATATAAAAATGAGATCTGCCAACCTTACAGCTATATGGGAGAAATATGGAAGTGCCTACTATCTCTGTCCTATTGTTTCTTTTATTTTTCTTATATGTATCCATTTCATGTATTCATAACTATGTTTATATTTATACCTATTATCTTGTAAGCGATTGACAAATCAAATAAATCAAATCAAAAATATATATGGAAAGACTGTATGTCATAGCAGTACAAAATGTATTTGCAGGATTACAAAAATCAAACTTACGGTGATGATTCTAGAATTATACTATTGGCCTGTGTAGAAGAAGGCGACCGATGATTTGCAAATACCTCACTGGGTGAAGTATGGACTACATGGTCTACTAAATGTCCAACTGAAGATGGCCGTAAACGGTTTCCCTCTTGAGTAAATGTGGAGTTGCGACTGAGCATGGAAAGAATAGTTATTCATTAACCTATTAGTAAAGATTTGTAAGTTCTGTGCTTTTAAATAGTTTTACCACATTTTTAAAAGAATAATCAAATCGGTTTCTATAAATACTACTGCTTGCACTCTTAAATGCATGCTCTCCCATTGGTGTGAAAAGCAGTCAATTAGTAGTAGTAAATCAAAATTTGTAAGAAATATATTAGAAATCAGTAAGACATTCGTCACCACAGTACTGAAGGCTATTTGTAACACTGACTGACAAATGATATATGTGTGGCATACATCAATAGATAAGGAACCAACATGAATCCTAAACAGTGCCCTAATATTACAGCCTTTACTCCTGTACAAATATTATTTTCCTTCTGAAGGATTTTTGCAAGATCTTTATTTAAATAAAATAAAATGAAAAAAACCCTGGTCTCCTTCCTTTTCATGTAGTTTGTTAGAAAAAGAGGAAACTGAAAAATAGCCACACAAAGAGGACCTCCCTGATTGTGGTTTAGCTTGTACAGGAAGTAAAATTCATTACCTTTATAGACAGATAATAGTATTTGTGCAGAGTTCTGAGTTCAGAAATACAGTCTTCTGCACTGTTTGATTCTGTAAGACTATTTATGTAATTAAATTATTGGAAGTTCCATTTGAACAGAAAAAGAAACCTGGATAGATATGTTAAACTATAGTTCAGTTATATAAATACCCTGGATAAACTATAGGCTTATATAACTGAAAAAATGTGAAAGCATCTACTTCCTGAATTAAATCAAACATAGTTTGCCATCATATTTAAATCCTAGTTAGCTTAATCTATTGTTTATTTCAACACATCTCACTTTCCTGTTTCCAAATTTTCTGCTCCTCACAGCAGGTTAGATGGGATAAGCCTATGTAACCTAAAGTAAGCCCAGATTATCCACATTGTGCTAAATTATGCTATAATTTTTAAGGAAAGCCACAATGTAATCAAGAAATGA
Organism: Hydrophis major; assembly: GCA_033807585.1. Classification (NCBI taxonomy): domain Eukaryota; kingdom Metazoa; phylum Chordata; class Lepidosauria; order Squamata; family Elapidae; genus Hydrophis; species Hydrophis major. Next base: position 151,515,169 of record CM066328.1, on the reverse strand, counting down.
AAAGGACAAACTATGGGTTATTCAAGACAAAAAACAGTGGTTTTAAACTGATTTCATCAAAATAAATAATATGACTTGAATGATGCAAAATACAATCAAATGTTATGTCTAGAAGCACTCTCTTAAATACAGTGAAATCTAGATACAAGAGATATTATACAACTATAGAAAATTTGTTCAAAAATGGTTTAGATATAGTTAAAATTAGGTCTAATACACATAATATTAAAGGCAATTTTATCCTCACCCTTAATGATGTTTTATATTTACTTCCTGCCCAAATAAAATCTGTCAACTATATGTGAAAAAAATTCTTAAATTATTTATAAATAAATCAAGATTCTTTTTTTTTTTTTCAATCATGATATACTGTAAAATCTCAAAGGGACAAAGATCAGGTATATCTGGTTTAATTATAATTCTGAATATTATTCTATTAAATTTAACATACTGTTTACATCTCGCAGTAAAGGGTACTGAATAAAATTATTATCAGTGGAAAGTTTTCTCTTCACAGAATGAAAGTGGGAAATGCAAGCACTTTTTAAAAAATGTAATATATTGAGCTATTAACTAAATCCTACCTCAGTTACATGTGTGCTTCACTGTGACATTATTTTAGCACACCAGGGAAGAATGTTACAACGATTTACTTTTATTAATCAAATGAGAAACAGGTAACCTGTTGCAAAGGGATTATTCAATTTTACTTACTGATTAGGGGTTCCAGGTGGAGAGCGGGATGGTAAACTTTGAGTTTCTAACTTGTCATCAGACAATGAATTTCTGCTGACAACCTCCCAGTCCATCCCACTTATCAATTTGCGAGCCAAAGGTTTACTTGGGGATCTAAAACAAATTTATACAAAATTATGTAGAATGATGTATCTGAAACTATTGGAAATTGAAATAAAACAATAAAACTAGCCTTCCTCTTTATAAGTACTGATATGCAGTGCATGTTATTTAACCATTTCTTCCAAAGATAGACAGATTCTCATGGGACTATTCACAAGAGGAAAAAGAAGCCAAATGCAATGAGAACTAAAGACAGAACAAATTTATTGCTAAGGGCTGAGAACCATCTAGAGTGCCACATATGGGGGGGGGGGGGTGGAGGGGAGGAAAGCTGTTTGTGAAAAAAACAGCTTCTTTCTTTTCTTTCTTAACTCTAAATTAGTCTTTCATTGCAATTACTTGCATAATTTACAGCTACATTCAAACTAAACAACTTGTAAAGGAGAAGTCGAACCAACTTTACTCTATTATTAATAGCATGGACACAAAAATCCAGACTTTTAGAAGAATTCTATTTCAAAGTTAAAGCAGTGCTGAAATTTGTGGGTTTCAAATGCAGTGAACACATGCAACATAAAAAACAAAGACATGTGACACATTGGTGCATTAAAAAATTCCAACTCTGAATAAAATTTAAGAATTTTTACTGACTTAATTGAACTATAGCTGAATATGACAATTAATTTTTAAAAATCTAGCCACAATGTAGCTGTGATTACACATTTTTCAACAACTCATAGAAATTGATTTAAATGTGTGATACGCAGATTTATCTAACAATCATTATAACATCAAGTATATTTATTTACGTGAATGTTCATTCTTAGTATCCATATGTTACTAGCTCAAATGTTATTGTTTTCTAAAAAAATGTTGTTTCAAAAGTTTTTAAAAAACAATAAAACTACCATACTGCTAGGAGTTAAACCATTCTAAACTGCTTTTAAGGACAACAGGGATAAGCACTGTTTTCTACAAAACTGGATCTGTTCATCCAAAATATAAAGAAAAAGAAAAATATAAGGCAGCCTGGATAAAAATGTTACTAACTTTTTACAAATTAAATGATCATTGGAATGATGCAACTCCTCAAAAAACTCACCTTAATGATCAAACAGAAAATTGCTTCTGTAACTTGATAAGCCAGGCAAAAACACTGAACTGTCAAACTACATTTAGAGCATTATTAAAAGTTTGAAACTCACAGTCCCACCCACTCATGTCTGTTACCAAAACTTCCTGTTCTTTGTGGAAATTTCAAAGAAACATTTGCCACATTACAACAGTATGTCTCTACTACCACAGCTTTATATAGTTTCCTCTTCTAATATCAATGTTCTTAATGTCCATTTAATAACTAATCAAAGACAACGGCAACATGACTGACAAGACAACGATGATAATGCTCACTTTGTAAAGGTTAAGGTTTGGACGCAAAGAAAGGCTCCACTCTTCTTTAGTGTAATCAAAACAACATTACTGAACCCTGAGTAATTTTTGTGATCTTCCATAAAATAGATACAGTAATCTACTCTTTTGGCTTTTAGATCTTCTTTTCATAAAGTTTGTCTTTGGCATCTGCAACACATCTTTTCCTTTGGAAAATCCATTTCTTTCTTTGTATTCTACCACAATAGCCTTTTCTGACTTTTTACAGTAAGTATATAGGGTAATCCTTGACTTACAACCATTCATTTAATTACAACAATATTGAAAAAAGTGACTTCTAGCCAATCCTTGTACTCATGACTGTTGTGGTCACATGATAAAACTTTGGGTGCTTTGCAACTAGCTTGTATGGTTGCAATATCTTGAGATCACAGGATTGTCATTTGCATCATTTCAAGATAGTTTCCAACAAAGTCAATAGGAGAAGCTGGATTTGCTTAATGACCACAGAGTTCATGCAATGACTACAGTGCTTTACTTAACAACAGTGGCAAAAAGTTGTAAAATTGAATGTGTCTCACTTAATGACCACCTTATTTAGCAATAGAAGTTCTGGTCCCAATTGTGGCTCTTTTCTAGGGATTATGATTACCAACTAGCTTTTAGAAGCCTTGGGCTGGTTCTGCTTCTTTCTCTCTTCATCTGCTCTGCATGGTCTAGGAACACTCCTCTCTGACCCTGGGAATCCACTTGCCATTTCATTCTTCCTTCATGTTGAGAGAGTCAGCTTTTCACTCAGTTCCTTCGATCTGATTTTCTCCTTCTATCTCTCTGTTGCTTTCCCCCCTTTGCTTACTTTCTTCTATGGTAATCTTCATTAACTTGATTAGAATTTTTTTTTATTGCCTTTCACATGAAATTGCTTTTCTGTTTTTGCTACTGGTAACCATGGAGGGATATTTTACAAAATAGTTAATAGTGTGCAACTGTTAGTGTCCAGACACTGCAAGTTTGAGAAACTGAGGCCCATAATAAGCAAGTCCATAATCAGTCCATTCCATTTTTCTTGTGATTGAAGAGATGGGATTTTTGACCTTTTAAATTCAGATTTCAGTTATTGTTTCTATTGGTAGAAATTATTCAGAAATTATATTGCTAATTTTTGGCAATGAGTTATTTTTAAAGATTTTTTTAAAAATACAGCCTTTATTTATTTTTATAAATAACTCAAGGCAACAAACAGACTCAGTATACCTTCCCACTCCTTTTTTCCCCACAGCAACAACCCTGTGAGATTGGTTGAGCTGAAAGAGAGTGACTGGCTTAAGGTCACCCAACCTGCTTTTTATGCCTAAGGTGGGACTAGAACTCACTGTCGCCTGGCTTCCAGAGTGTTACCTGAACACTAAACTAATCGGATCTAGATAAACAATGAAAAAATGCTCCACAATATCACTTTTGAACTATATTTCTGGACAAGTCTATGGCCCAACGAGAATAGTACCAGGAGATGGAGATATTCTAGAGGAAGTTAACTGAGCAAACAGAGAAAATAGGTTCACTATGTGTAAAGAATAAATGGAATTCTGATTTTTTTCAGATCAGGAATTCCATTGGATCTTACTCAACAATGCTGAAAGCCAATGGAGTCTTGGCTGGCATCAGTTGGCATGTCTCAATGGGAAGTATGGCAACAAACCCAGTCCTGCTCCTTTTTTCATGGGTCTAAATTTTTATGTGTCAAGAGAACTTCTATCCAGGGTTATTATACCCAATCAATTTTAAGAGTATGGAGAAATCTAAATAAGAGGCTATATGAATATGTTTATCATACTGCATGCAAATCACTGTAAATTGCTTACCTGGCAAACACCCTGTCCTTGTTTGCCCTTTCTTTGCCATATTGTACAGATTGGACCTCTGTTCTCCCACTGAAAGGAAAGTGTGTAAAGAAAAGAATGTACGAAGAAAAATGTACGAAGTACGTTACTTGTCTAAAATAAGAAAATAAAAGAATTCCAAAATGAAGAGTAAAATTTATAATTGTATTGCCAGCAATAAACAAAGAGACCATCTTCCTGTAATCCTACAAATATTTTAATGTATATTTCATATCTGTATGATTACTTTAACTGTATTGCATTTAGGGATATCTGTCTGTCCTGAATTTATCTAAGTTTTTAAAAGTGTCGGAGAACATCATCGCTACAAATATGACTTCCGCTCAGGTATTTTTAACTGGGAGATTCTGAGACCTGAACACTGCTTTAATTATATGCTATAATGATAATTATAGCAAGTCTTGGTACTACCTATTTCCCTCCTTGGTGTGACCAAAGTAATCAATAAATTTTCCACCTCATTTTAAACTGCAGCCAAACTAAGAGGGGGAAAAAGTCACCAATGTTTGTAGGCTAACATATTTCAGACTAAACTAGTCCTTTGTCAGGAGTGTGATATCTATGTAGCAACCTCAGCTTTAAAAAAAAAATCATTAGACAGAAATATGCTTGGATGCAGTGTGGGTGACTAATCTGTGCATCCAGGACTGAATGCTCCTGAAGTGTCCTTTTTGTAACCCAGTAGTCATGTGTATGGTAAAACCTGCTGAAAGAGCAGTTTCCTTTTATATTATGAATATGAATACTGCAGGGTAAGCTAAAGTATACAAATCGGTTTAAAAAGCAAAAATAAAAATAAAGAAAACTTCTAAATCTTCCCCTTGCACCCAACCTCATCTATGCGTATAATATATGCTCCCAAAAATGTTGTGATACTTGGCAACTAAAAGATATTGCACTTCTTTGGGCTACCGAATTAAGAACATATGCGATTTCAACAGCATATTTTTTATTTTATTATATTTATATATTTTATGGTCAGTTTTCAACTGTAACATTTATTTCATTTTTCTTATATCATCACATGAAATACAGACGCAACTTACCAGTACCGAAACTTTGACCCTAAAGTAAAATAATGTGCAAAAAAGTTCTTCTGAGGTGGCAGTGGTCTGTCCAACCGGAAAAAAGTATGATGTTCTACACAAGCTTTCCATAAATTCTTACATGCTCGGTAATTCACCATGTTGAATCCCAATAAAGTTTCTCTAGATTCATGCTAGAAAGAAAGGATTAATATTTGTTAGTCAATTCCAAAGGACTCTTATTTAAGTACTACAATGTAAGTAAGATGGACATATCACACATATTACGTAAATAATATTTCTTCACAACCCCGTCCCCCAATACACATACCTTTTAATTGGTAAAGTTTGGTACAGGATTTGTTACAGTGAGGGTTTTGGGTTCATGAGCACCAAAAAAGGTAAATAAAATCCACATTTTTCCATCCCTGTCAATCTGTATAATTTCTCTGCCATGGGTGATATATTAGCTGCCAGCAGTTAATGCTCAGAAGCAATTATCAGCTTCCTATCAGCCTAAGCCAGAGCTTCTGCTTTCCTAAGAGCTAGGAACCAGCTAGCAATAACAGAAACATTGTTAGATTAAAAGTGACAACATTAAATAGACAGGGACCAAAGGTGCTGGAAGATGAAAGGCCAATCTGTCCAGAGGAAACCTTTGTGACTATAGTGACAGATTGATGATAGCAGATTGTAGCATTTTTTAAATCTTCCTCCCCCCAAAATGAGGTTATCAACAATTTCAGAGAGCTTGTTATCATCAGGCTGCTATAAATTAGACATGTTTGGTCCTTTTCAAACTTCCCCTGACTCTGCACAAAGAATAATTTCAGCCAGATTTACTATATTAAAAATAATCTTGCTTACCATTGACAATTACAAAATTAATATACTTTCATATTTTAATCAGGTATGAAGCTCTGCAAAAAAACATTTTCAAAATAAAATGTAATCTAGTAGAAAATATATTAATTAGAAGTGTCAATACTCACCAATTCTTTTCTAAGTTGAATGAAAAACTGCTTGCACTTAAAAGAAATTTTTATGATTTTCAACCTAAATGAAATAAAAATTACAATAAGCTAATAATTTCTTCAGATGTATTAATTGGACAAGGATGATAATTGAATTCAACATTCACAAAACAAACATACATCATTTCATTTACCTAAATCTTTTCCAACCTAAATTTTATTACTGTAGCACTATACCTCAAAGAAGACTATTAACTACCAGCAAAACTGCCTTTTCTTGTATTTATTTATTTATTTATTCAATTTATATGGGCTGCCATCTGTTGATTATGTTTATCAAGTATAAATTATTTCTACATACAAAAGCTATGGATGCAGAAAATAGTTCAGATAAATATACTGAATTTAGATTTGTGCTGTTAGTACCTTCACTCATTCATTCACTGTCATATTGATTACATAAATTTTGTAAGAAGGAGAGTTTAGACATTATTCTCTGTAATTTGGTTTAATAGCCAAGATTGGCAGGCCTGCTCTGCCTCCCACAACCTTCTCTGCCCCTCCTGTGGTTATTGAAAGAAAGTGAATTTTCTTGCATTGTACTAAGAATGTTATTGGTCATCAAAGAATGGAAAATGCTGGAGGGAAGATAATATATTTGTTCTACTGTAGCTCATTAGTATCATTGGAAAATACCATACTGTTGCATGAAAAACAGGGGGACAAAAATCATTTAAACTCAACTTAATCATGAGCAAGGAATTATTTTTTTAAAGTTACATAATCTCGAATACGGTACTGTAGGTCTTTATTGGCTCAATAACTGGAGTAGATAAAGAAGTGAACAAATGGAGCAGATATGAGGATGGTATAGTTATCCTAGCCCTGCTTGAACTCTTAATACCAACAATCATGGAATCTTTCTTAACCAGCTGATAGAGTTGGGAATGGGAGGCACTGTTCATCAGTGGGTTTCCTTCCTCCAAGGTCAATTCTAATTGGTGTTGGAGGGGAGATGGTGAAGGGAGAAGTCCAGTTTTAGGCCCTTGGTCTGTTAAGTGCAGCAGGGCTCAACTCTCTCCCTGTTTCTATTTAACATTTATATGAAACTGCTGGGTGAGGTCATTTGTCAGCACAGAGTTAAGTATCATTATATCTCTGCCTTGGGCCACCCAAGTGATGCTATCAAGATGCCTTCCCAATGCCTGGAGGCTGTACTGGCTTGGATGGGAAAGAATTAGTTTCAGCTCAACCCTAATGATTCTAACTGGTTGTGGGTTTTAGGATCCCTCATATATAATGATCAGGCATCTTTAACTTTGATTGAGCACTGAGGTAACTTTCCCCCAGTCAGATATAGTGTGCAGTCTGGGAGTTCTCCAGAAATCTTGGCTCCTGCTGAAACAGAAAAAACAGATCTTGTGTGGCCATCTGCCTACCCTATCAGCCTTCCCAGGAAAACTGGACAGAAAATATAGCCAGATGAACCAGTTCTACCTTATTGTAGGATTACATTAATAAAATCTTGCAAGTCTGAAAGTAAAAATCTGAAGCTAGGGAGAGTGACTTCTGAGCCTCTTTCTAAGCCCATTATACAGCTACTGACTATACCCTCTATCTGTTTCTGGGCAGCTTTTCTTCCTCCTCAAGGTTTTTCCTCATATATCATTACTGGTCCTTTTCTAGATCAAAGGACACTGCTCACAACCACTCATACCTTAGTTATTGCAATGTGCTTTGCATGAGTTTATCCTTAAAGAACATTTTGAAACTGCAACTGGACAGGAAAGCATTGAATGATTAAAGAGTTGATTAAAAATGTGTCCAACATATTTTATCCCCTCAAAATTTAACTTATAAACTCTGCAGCATATAGTATAAAAATATACTATATATTACCATTCTGAGGCATTTTTTTTAACAATTCTTAGTATACAAAAAGATGACCAACTTAGATCTTATGTATACTTGAAAATATGTGGACAAAGGGTTTAAAATTTACATTAAATTATAATCTAAAAGAACATTTTATAAGATGATGTATTGCTGGTATTTAACACCAGATAAGTTATATAAGATGTATAAAGGCATGTCAAGTGAATGTTGGAAGTGTAAAAGTAAAAAGGGACCTTTTTATAATCTATGGTGGACATGTAATAAAGTAAAAAAGGAGTATGATTCATATTTTAATACAGAAAATTTTGAAAATGAAGATAAAGAAACCAGAAATTTTCCTTTTGGGCCTAAATGGAAAAAGACCTGGAGAAAAAAAATGGAACTTTATTACTATGTATGTTGATAGCAGCAAGACTATTGTATGCACAAAAATGAAAGGACACTTCGATTCCTACGATGGACAAATGGTTGCAGAAGCTGATGGAATTGGCTGAAATGGCAAAATTGACTATTTTGATTAAAGAAAAGAATATAAATACTATTGTTTCCACATGGAGACCCCTTCTGAACTTTGTGCTTGAAGTGGAAAAGAATGAAACTTTGATTTTGGGTTTTACCGATTAGATTGACAGATCCTTATAGAAATGGCTGTTTATATTATCATGAAAAAACAAAAAGTTGTGATTTAATGTTAACACCCTATTTTACAGCAACAGAGAGAGTTGGAAGTCAATGCTTCTTTCTTTCTTTTTTCTAACCTGTCCTCATTTTTCTTCTAAACTTCCTCCCTTCTCCCAATTATTTTCCTATTTTCTTTCCTATTTTGTATCTTATTTTATCTTATAACTCAATAAAAGTGTTAATGAGAAGATCTTATGTATACTTAAAAATGAAAGCTATCTCTCAAAGGTCCCAGGCCTGACCTGAGAAAGGACCACAGCAACATAACCAATATATGGTCCTTGCTTAACAACTAATTATCCAGTGAATGTTTAAATGCCAACTACACTAATCAGTCTTAGTTATGATCAGTCCTCACAGTTACAACTACTACAATACCCCTGCAGTCATGTTATTGCAACCTGTAACTTTTCCTGCTGGCTTCTGACAAATGAAGTCAAGAGGGAAACTGTCAGGATGTTGCAAGTTGAGGTCACATGAAGTCTTTGCTTAACTTACTTATGACCATGTCCCTTAATGATTTAGTTTCCAGTCCTATTTAGTGTCATTCAGTGAGGAATAGCTATACATAGGAAATAATGCTTTTAAAACATATCCTTACCATGTAAAGGTGTTAATTCGTACCCTGTTCTTATAAATGAATATGCCTCCTGACATTACTCCAATCATAATTTCATTATTACTTTGATCCTATAAAAAGAACAGGAAAATTATGAATACTTATTAATTTCTTGTGTGAGATATTACAACATTTATTCATTTGTAAAGAAGCAATAAGTCTTCCTTGATAAGTTTCTAATGTCATTAAGGAAAAAATTTTTTTCCACTTAATATCACATTCTGGCTTTTCTGCTTTCCCCATACTCTCAATATCAGTTAATGTCCTAAGATTCTCCTGTATTTTTCCCCAATAAAGAACTATTTTATATATACCATATTTGCCGGTGTATAAGACGACTGGGCGTATAAGACGACACCCCAACATTTCCACTCAAAAATATAGAGTTTGTTATATACTCGCCGTATAAGACTACCCCCTCTTCCGCACACCTTCCACTTTTGCACTTTTTTTTTTTTAAAGGCACTTTTGTGCACCGTGGAAACGAATCCCGTGAAGCCGAAAGGAGCAGACAGCCTTCAGGCCAATGTAGGCGGGCCTCCTTCTCCCAGCTCCCAAGGAAACAAGGCGCTCAGCGGACTCCGCTGTCACCGCCCGGCCTCCGCTCGCACCACCCGGCCTCCGCTGTCACCGCCCGGCCTCCGCTCGCACCGCCCGGCCTCCGCTCGCACCGCCCGGCCTCCGCTCGCACCGCCCGGCCTCCGCTCACACTGCCGGCCTCCGCTTGCACCGCCTGGCCTCCGCCCGGCCTCCGCTCACACCGCCAGGCCTCCGCTTGTACCGCCCGGCCTCCACTCAGGTATCTGGCTGGGGCTGTCAGGAGTTGTTACTGCTGGCGCGGCTCCATGCGGCTCCAGTCCCACGTTGCCTCGGGAAGGGAAAGGGAAAAAGGAAGAGCTGCAGCGGTGCTTTGCAACGGCAACAGCGGCTCCTGGTATTGCCTTTCCCTTCCTGAGGCAACGCGGGACTGGAGCTGCGTGGAGCCGCACCAGCGGTAACAACTCCTGACAGCCCCTGCCGGATACCTGAGCGGAGCCCGGGCGATGCGAGCAGAGGCCGGGCGGAGGCTGGGCGGTGTGAGCGGAGGCCGGGCGGAGGCCGGGCGGTGCGAGCGGAGGCCAGGCAGTGCGAGCGGAGGCCGCTGAGCGCCTTGTTTCCTTGGGAGCTGGGAGAAGGAGGCCCACCTACATCGGCCTGAAGGCTGGCTGCTCCTTTTGGCTTCACGGGATTTGTTTCCACGGTGCGCAAAAGTGCCTCGGCCACGGGCAGCTGCTGTGCTTCCCAATTACTATTTGTAGGCGTATAAGATGAGCCCCCACTTGAAGGCATGTTTTTCAGGGCAAAAAAGTTGTCTTATACGCCAGCAAATACGGTATTTAAAAACAATTGATCTTAAGGAACTAGCTCACAGAAGAAAATTAGAATCATCACAAACTTTGAAATAATATAGTAACCTGCTATGTTATGAAAATTCCTGTGTAAGAAGCCCTAGCGTTGCCAATGAAATGCTGCTGGGCTGGGGTCGCTGAGAGTGGCTCGGGGTGGCTGTGGCTTTGCACTCTACTGCAGCAACCTCACAACTCACAGGCCTTGCAGGGTCTCCACCCTCAAAAACTCTGTGGACTTGGGACTCTCTCCATTTAATGACCATGAGTTTGTTCAATGACTGCAATTGGGAATGCTGGAATTGCGTTCATTGAGCAAGGAAGTCAGGTGATATCTTGTTTAACAACCATTTCACTCAGTGACCAAGATTCTGTTCCCAATTGTGGTCATAAGTCGAGAACTACTGGTAATATTATAACTGAACATTCTGATTAAGCATGGCCATTTTTAAATATCCTGAAACAGATATCATCACAACATTATGCTATGCATAATAGGGAATGGTTGCTAGCTTTCTTCCAAAACTTGTTCTTTTTCTGGGCTTAAGAAAAAATCAATATTTAATTGATTAACCAGCAAATATATTAAATTAATTCTTATAAGTAAGTTTATTACATGGTGCAATCATCCATTTCTGATTAAAAATCATATGAAACACTGAACAAACATACTTGATTCTATCACAAACTCTGAACTATAAGATTACATGAATTTCCTGATTCTCTAAGCTCTTTATTACTATAGGTAAGAATTGCCTCTATGAAAGAGGGCAAACTTTATGATACCATGATCTTAAAGGCAGTCATTTATTGTTTGTATTAAGACTTCAGAAGCTGATACTCACTTCTTATATTATATGACATTGTATTTATACACTTAAATGGAATTGGGGGGAGAGGTGGCAATGGGAAAGGGGAGAACAAATAGTGTCTTGGTGAAAAATTGTTAACTGCTATAGTTGAGATTGTGAAGTGGAGGGTTACTTTGCATAAACATCTATTCAAACAAAGGCTCAGCATATGCCTGATTTCATCTCTTTTATTGGGCTAAAATGTATGTGTTAGCAATGGATTGTATGCTTAGCTGAGCACTACTATTAAGAAAATTAATATGATTCTTCCATCTTCTCAAGTGCAGAGAAGAGGAACAGAGAAAACAACTCAAAACTCAGCACTCAATAGCTACTTCTAGCTACTTACTTGCTACTACAAACTTTCCTTTTTTAATTTTAATGAGTTATGAATTTAAATTGTTATAAGGTGCCTTACTGAAAATTAAAAATTGTAATCAATACAATTTTTAAGCAGACCACATGAAAACAACATCTTTGATTGCAATTTAGAAGCATATTACATATTTACTCATATGTAAAGGTGGACAAAATTGCAGCCTTTTAAAATACTAACTACTTTACGAGCCAGGTTTGTGGTTAAGAATTTTTATTAAAAGCTTTTAAGTGCACAGGTTATGTAAAACAAAACATAGGTGGATTAAATTTTGAATATATGACTTTATACGCTTTAATTCATGTTCATTTACCCTGAATACTTAAAGGTATTTAAAATTGATAATTCGTACAAAACAAGTTTACAGATGATATCCATTAAAACAGTAGCAATTAATTCAAACCTACCCTTGCATAGTGCCGTTCAACTCCATAGAGTTCTAAGGTTCGGGCAGTACTGAGATAACTGAACTCTGCTTCAGCTGGAGACAAACCTCTATATGGAGGCAAAAATAAGCAAGCTTTAAATTCTTTTACAATGCTTGTAAAATCCAAGCCCTTGCCTAAAAACAAAAGTTTCTGCATGAAACATGGAATTGCACAAAGGGAAAACAAGGTTAATATTACATATACTTTTTATTTAATAAATTATTTTTTGATTAAGTAGTTTCATATTGGAAGCTCTGTAGATGCCAGAAGAATGCACTTTCAGTATTATATAAAAACTGTTGATTGCAAAAATATATTTTTGCATACCTTATTTAATAGACACTATTAGCAGGAACTCAACATAGCTATAGTATTAAACAAGGATAAGGGTGTGCTCTTTCACAAGATCTCTTTTGGTCTGCAATTATATGTTTGCTTTAAATGCTTTAGTTCTTCATAAGAAGTGAATAGCACACCATGGAAAAAGCTAGCTTATAATTCAGACAGCTACTGTTGATCTGCACACACCTAATAATTTTGAAGGCATAGAATCAGTCGTGTCATTTTTTAAATTATAACTTTATATTTTTGTCATGCTTACATATGTTGCTGATGTAGTTTGGATATTTCTTTTTCAAAGTCTTGAGGCTGGCCAGGGATGAAAGAGTAATCTGAGAGGTAGCCTGGGAAGTTATCCGTAAGGTTGTAGTCTCCCAGTTCAGCTGAAAGTTAAAATAAGCTATTTATATAACAGCAACCCTGTTTCAACAACTTGCAGAACCAACAGAAGATATGGAAATAAAAACAGTTTATCTCTTTAGATCTTTCCACAAATGAATCAACTTGAATGTAATCCTATAAAGACAAATATACATGAATCATCTCTTGAATATTAGTGCCAGAAAGACCAACCATCTGGTGCAAGTTTGCTTGAAAACAAGTCCTATGAATTCCATATGAATAACCCTCAAAATATTTTTCATTGAATCACAGATATAATTCGATTGAATTATTTGATATACTAGTACCAATATAATATTAAATATCGGATGATAGTACAGGTAGTTCTTGACTTAAAACAATTCGTTTAGTGACTGAAGTTACAATAGCACTGAAAAGGTGACTTATGACCGTTTTTTACACTTGCAACATCCCCATGGCCATGTGATCAAAGTTCAGATGCTTGATTCACATTTATGACACTCATAGTGTCTCATGTGAGGTCACATGATCACCTTTTCCCACCTTCTGACAAGCAAAAACAAGCAGATTTACTTAATGACCTTGTTACTATCTTAAGAACTGAAGTGATTCACTTAACAACTGTGGCAAGGAAGGTTGTAAAATGGGACAAAATCCACTTAACACCTATCTTGCTTAGCAAGTGAAATTTTGGGTTGAATTATGGTCGTAAATCAAGAACTATCTGTATTTCTATAAGGAACATTGAACAGTTTTAAATATTTTGGGGGAAATGTTTATTTATTTATTTATGTTTGCTTTTTGTAAATGGAGTATCCTCCACAGTAGTATAGACAAAATTGCATAGGCAGGTGCCCCTGGAATCTTTTCTTTGAACAACACCCAATTTCAAAGAGATACGCTCTAGTTCAATTTATAAAGCTACGTGCCTCCCTGGGAGTGGCAGTTACTGCAAAAACTTTAAAGAAATGCTGAGCTGCATACAATGTTCCTAGACTTATTTTTAAATAACTTTTTCAGACTGTTATAAAAAATAATGTATGTTTCTGTTGTACTAGTGCAATGATGGTAAACCTTTTGGGCTTGGCATGTCAAAAATTCAAAATAAATGCTCATCTTGTCTATGCTAACATATAAACACTCCCTCCACAAACAAATGAGAAAAAATTCTCTATATTCCACCCTCCATCTAGGCCACCCTGAACAGTATTCTCGATGTGTTAGAGCTGAGCTGGGCCTTAAATAAAGGCCCAGACTTTGATGTCAGTCCTAAAGTCACTGCTGCCACTCAAAAAGGCTGCTTCATACCATTCCTCCAGACGCAACTGAGGATCTGCCACTTACCTTCAAGCAATGTTCTCTTTCTGTTTGCAGACTCCTGTGGCCTACCCAGGGCTGCTCTGAGTTGCACATGGCCTTTCCTCTTGAAGCAGCTTCAGAGAAAGCTCTTCCACAGCTTCTGCAGCCTCCAAAAACTGTGTGAAAGCACACCCTGTTCTAGTGCAAATTCCAGAGGCTATGCGAGAACACATGCCATTCTCTGCTGCCACCAAAACTCACAAAAGTAAGGGGCATGCTTTACAGATTAATTGTTGTCAGGTGTTGAAAGCTGGCGTGTCACCTAAAATGTCATGTTGTATCACCTTTAGCATACATGTCAGTTCACCATCACTGAACTAGTATAAACTTTTTTTTCCAGAAAACCCTGTGCTCGCTAGAAATATATTGGTCCAATAACATTCTAATATTTCAGATTTTTAAATTGTGTTTTCTTCTATGTTGAAAGTTTTTATATAAGTCTAAATAAGTGAATATAGACAGTTAGATAAGATTAGACTCATACCACAAACCTCAAAATAATTATATGTGCCACTATCTAAAGTTGAAGTATGCATTGTTCACCTTTAAACTTTTTTTAATATTAAACAGAACACGGTATCCAAAAGCCCTATGACAGAAATAAGAAACTTGTGACATATATCAGTGACTGTCAATGGATCTGTACTACATTTGTGTGTGGCAAAAGTATGTGAACCTTTGCTTTTTGTAAATGGAGTATCCTCCTTGGGCAGCAATAACTGCAACTAAATGTTATCTAATAACTCTTAATCAGTCCTGCACATTGGCTTGGAGGAATTTTAGCCCATTTTTCCTTATAGAACAGCTTCAACTCAGGGATGCTGGAAAGCTTCCACACAGGAACTATCCTTCTTCCACAACTTTTCTATAGGATCAAGATCAGGGCCTTGCCTTGGCCGTTCCAAAACATTAACTTCATTTTAATTAATCATCCTTGGCTGTACTACTTTGTATTTTAGGTCAGTGTATTGCTGCATGACCTACTTTCTCTTGAGCTTCAGTTCATAGGTCCATCAACGATGGCAAGTCATCCTAGTCCACAGGAAACAAGCAAGTCCAAGCCAAATTTCACAGAGGGGATAAGGTTCTTATACTAAAATCTAGTATTTGCCTTTTCACTCAAGCAAAAGAGTTCTATTTTGGTCTTATCCATCCACTGAACATTTTTCCAATAGCCTTATGGTATTTCACAAACTGTAAACAGGCAGCAATGTTATTTTTGGAGAGTAGTGATTTTCTCCTTGCAATATTGTCATGCACACCATTACTGTTCAATGTTCTTTTAATGGTGGTCTTATGAACACTATCATTTGCCAATGCAAGGCAGGTCTTTAGCTTCTTAAGATATTGTCCTAGGGGTTTTTGAGACCTCCCAGAGTATTACATGCCTTTCTCTTGGTGTGATCTTGATAAGTTGACCACTCCTGGGGAAGTTAACAAAGGTGTTGAATTGCTACCATTTGTGATAGTGGATTGGGGGAGTCCAAATCTTTGGAAGTAATTTTATAATATTTTCTAGCCAGCTGAACATTAACAACTGGTTTTCAGAAGTCCACAGAAATCTTTTTTGTTCGAGCTATGATATACTTTCACATACTTGTGAAGATGAGACTTTAATAGTGAATATCCAGAATTGTATTCCTTAAAGAATGCAGGACTTTCCACGTTCATATCTGATAATCATTACAATGACTGATATATATATGACTCTAACTTCCCCTTCAAATTAACTGATAATTCTAAAAATTATCACCTAACTTTTGCCACACACAAATAGTAGCTTTGGATCATTTTCCTCAAAGAATAAATGAGCAAGTATAATATTTATAGTTCATTTATTTAACTGGATTCTCTTTATCTAATTTTAAGACTTGCACAAACAGATCGTGTTTCAGGCCACTTTTATGCAGAACTATTAAGGGCTCAAAAGAGTTTACAAACTTTAAAGCAACACTTTACGTACACATTATTTCCCAGGTGAAGTACATAGAAATGACTATATTATTGGCAGAAGGAGGTAGAAGAGCTCAATTATTAATAACAAAGACATGGGCAGGACCAACTGTAGAGCAGATTAGATATTGCTCATATGCAATTACCCAATTAAGTTAAAGTGGAAGAAAAAAAGTCAAGCAGTTTCCATAATATGACTTTGAGCCCATACCCACCATTTTTAAGGAGAATCACTTTGAAGCTTTGAACCTCATTGATAAGGGTTCAGAAGCACTAAGGAATAAACTTAAAGAATTTGTTAAGAATGAATGTGTGAACAGATTGCCAAAGATCAAGAAACAGAATAAAGCAAATTGTATGTCAGACCAAAGAGTGAAAATTGCAGAAAGAAAAGAGATAAAGCATCACTGTCCCCCGTCCCCCCAAATAATCATCGGAACAAACAATGAAGAATTTCAAATAGCTATTAGAAGAGACAAAACTATAAATGAAAATGGAAACGGACATGCAAAAGTCTTCCAAAAAAGCCAGAATCAGTCAGAAGGTTACATTGATGGAATATCTACAAAAATACATGAAACAACAGAAGAAAACTAAATATTGGTTCTAACTAACCTGTGATCGCAAATCTGGAAAAACCCAGTATCTAACAAACTGGAAGATACCAATCTATATACCAATAGCAAAGAAAAGGATTTAGCAGAACCTGCAAACCACAGTATACTATCCTGAGTTTCAATGCTAACAAAATAATGCTTAGGATCATCCAATGCAGATTAGAGTCCTGGTATATTCCAGGAAAACATATTCCAGATGTTCAAGCTGGATTTAGAAAAGGCTGAGGAACATGAGAAATTATTTTTGATGTACGCAGGACATTTGAGAAAGCCAAAGAATACCAAAATAAATCCGGGTGCACTTAATTGATTTTTAAAAAGTCCTTTAATTGTATTCGTCATGTCATGCTGTAGAAAAAATTTAGAAAATTGAGAATTCCAGACCACCTCCTGGAGGAAACATAAATAACCTGTCATGCTAAAAAAGAAAGGACTAAATTAAATATAAATATAAATTAATGTAAACTGTAATTTTTTCTATGGCACTCTATGTAATTGAAAATTTTACTTTGAAGAAGCAGGATAGAAAAGGACTAATGCTTTTGAACTTTGATATTGAAAAAGACTCTTGAGAATATTGCGGATAGTCAAGAAAACGAACAAATGGATCACCAAAGAAATCAACCAGAATACATTCAAGACACAATGTTACTAATAATATGACAGCAACCATATTCTTACCCTTTGGGAAATAAATCAAACAGAGATTTTTTTAAAAATGGTAAGATTGCAATACAAGCCATTTCAAGAAATACACAATAAAATGAAATACATTTTTAATATAAAATCTATGTTAGATAAACATTGAAAACTAGCATAATTAGGGAACCTAAATATAACATTTAAAAAAATCTTAAAGCCTATTTAAACTATAGAACCTGCTACTATTAAAATATGGTGATGGTCCCCCCATTTAGCTAGTTTCAAAAGCCAAATGGACAAATGAAGGGTTGTACTAGTATGCTTACTAGTCTGGTATTGATTAGCACTTTGAGTACAGGCAGCATGTCTAAAATGTCACCTGCTAGGGAGCAATATTGGAGAAGAGTTATCACTTTTCTATTACCGTATATACTCGAGTATAAGTCGACCCGAATATAAGCCGAGGCACCTAATTTAACCACAAAAACTGGGAAAATTTATTGACTCGAGTATAAGCCGAGGGTGGGAAATGCAGCAGCTACTGGTAAATTTCAAAAATAAAAATAGATACCAATAAAAACTTTCACTAGGACAGTTGAGAATAAGTTTGATGTTCACAATTTCCTCTTTGAAAGAGACCAGTAAATAGGGAACAAGAAGATGAAGAAAAAGAAGTGTGTTTTTTCACACTTTTCACACTGCAGTGAACAAAAATGGCATCATAGGAACAGGCTTATTCTCAGCCCAAAGGTTTGTTTCTGATTTCTTCCCTGATTTAAGGGAAATTTGGGAAACGATCTCACTATCATGAAAGGTTTAATTGATTCACTAACCCAAAAGATGTTGATGATGACAGTGGTAGGCAGGAGTCACTCTCTCCCTTGCAAGAAAAAACCAAGAGCCGTTCTTATGATATCTCTCTGTCTCTCCCCCCCCCAATAAAGTCAAGCCCTTTCCAGCACGCGCGCGCACGCGATCCACCCCCGCCCCTTTGCACCTTGCAAATGCAAAACCCCAGGGTTTTTGCATTTGCAAGGTGCAAAGCGGCGGGGGCGGATCGCGCGCGTGTGCTGGAAAGGGCTTGACTTTATGGGGGGGGGGGAGAGAGAGAGAGAGATATCATAAGAACGGCTCTTGGTTTTTTCTTGCAAGGGAGAGAGTGACTCCTGCCTCCCACTGTCATCAACATCTTCTTCTTTTGGGTTAGTGAATCAATTAATTTGGGAAATGATCTCACTATAAGAAAACAACGCGAGCTGCCACCACCACCTCCTCCTCCCCCTCCTCCCGAGTGGACTGAAAGCAGCTGGAGCTGAGGAAATGAAGCTGAGTGGAGCGACCTTGGCTCGCGTTGCTTTCTCAGCCTAGAGCTCAGAAAACAACGCAAGCTGCCACCACTTCCTCCCCCTCCTCCCGAGTGGACTGAAAGCAGCTGGAGCTGAGGAAATGAAGCTGAGTGGAGTGACCTTGGCTCACGTTGCTTTCTCAGCCTAGAGCTCAGAAAACAACGCGAGCTGCCACCACTTCCTCCTCCCCTTCCTCCCGAGTGGACTGAAAGCAGCTGGAGCTGAGGAAATGAAGCTGAGTGGAGCCAAAGCAACCTCGGCTCGCGTTGTTTTCTCAGCCTCGAGAAAGGGGAAGGGGGCTCATCTGGACCAAGGGTGAGTCTCCCCCTCAGTTTCCCCTGAAGGATCTTCCGTCGCTTTTGCCTTCTCCCTACATCTTCCCTCTGTTAAAATCCCCCCCCCCCCACACACACACTTTTTTTCAGTTGGATAGATTTCGTGTCTGAGCATTCTCACATGGCGGTGGGTCTTCCCCCCCTAAAAACAGTTAAAAAAAGAAAAAACAATATATCCTCAAGCAAGAACTTTTCTGCTTCCGATTACCCCCATGCTTAAAAGTTGCAAAGGAAACACGGAAGCAGGGAAGCAGCTGCCCAGCTTTGGAGCTCCACACCATTTTTTTTTCAGAGGGGAATCTGACTCGAGTATAAGCCGAGGGGGTTTTTTTCAGCACAAAAAATGTGCTGAAAAACTCGGCTTATACTTGAGTATATACGGTACATAGATCTGTAAGTATCATGAATTTGTAGGAAAGGGGCACAGTGTAACACAGAAATGTCAGACAAGACCAGTATGTTCTCAATTTTAAACACTTACATATGTACTTACACTGAACAGCATAGGAAGCCAAGAGTACAGCAGTATTATAAGGACAGGGCAATCTGTAAAAAGTAAAAAAAAAAACCCTAAAAACCTCAACCATGAACTACAATATTTAAATCCAAACTATTTTATCAATTTATTTAAATTAGGTGAACCTGCTGAACTGTGTGGATATATTTCCTTACAAAAACTTTGTACATGAGCTGAATCATGATATACTTTCCTATTTTAAAAAATAAAAATATGCCTATCAATTGATATTTAAATGATTAAAAGTATACATTTAACTATTTTGGATATGAATAAACTGATATGCGCAGGTACTCCTCACTTAATAATCACAATTGGGACTGGCAGCCCTATTGTTAAGCCATGCAACCACTCTGTGAAATATCACATGACCACATAGAATTTACAAAATCAGTTCCAGTGTGGCTGTTAAGTGAATCACCTGTGGTCATTAAGCGAGTCATCATGGATTTTACTGCTGGTTTCTCCATTGACTTTGCTTGTGGTGAAGCTCACAAATGGCAATTATGTAACTGTGGGAAACTGTGATGGTTGTAAATCAGGCTACGTTGATGCACTGATTGCAAAGTGCCCGAATGGTAATCATGTGGGGACACTGCAATGTGATATAAGTTCAAGGACCAGCCATAAAGTTACTTTTTCAATGCTGTTGTAACTTTAAATGGGCACTAAACAGGGTAGTCATTAATGGAGGACTATCAGTATAGACATATCAAAATGCTAAGGCAGGATTCTAAATAATACTGGTTTGCTAAGTTTAAGCTGAATACTGATGCAGCCTTTCACTGATTCTGTGTTTCTCTTATTACAACCATAAGCAAAGGAAATTTGCTTATTAATATCAATAGCCTGACACCCAGAAAAGCTAGGATTTATAAATTAAGAACCATGGTTTTTATATCCTAGCCTGATAAAGACTAGCAAGATCTCCAAGTCTATTAACATATGAAATCAGAGTTTGTATTTTGTAGTTGGCAACACAGGGAGAGGCAAATATAAATGAGCAGTTTCTCAGAATCCTAACATGTCATTCAAAACAAACATGGTCACTATATGTTTTAATAGAACATACTGTCTACCTGGAAGGAATAGATATTCTACATCCTCTTGAGAATTGGAAGTGCAAGAATATTAACAGACAGGTAAGAAAATTTTAGCATTTAAACAATATTTAGTATAATTCTGAATTCATTATAAAATGTGATGTCCCATCAGTACATATACACTTACAATATTCTAGCACACATTTAAAATTTTTCACATAATGCATGCAATCACTTGATTATAGTATTATGTCATGTTGTTTAATGAATGCTGCCCACCCCTGCCCTGAATCACAAGACACTCAAGTTTGTAAACAAATCTTACCTTCCAGTAAGAATATCTTGTTTAATTTGCAAAAAATACTGGTACCTTAAAGAAAAAGTAAACAAGAACAACAGGTTGACAAACTTACTATTATTTTTTTATCTAACAAAATTAAAGTATCATTTGACTTTGGCATCTGCATTTTATGAAATACCCTTATTTTGTCTAATAATAATCTCACATTATTTCAATCCTGAGCCACAAATATTCTCCTTCATTGATATTAGAAAGTTATGAATGGATTAAGACTCCAGATAATTGAGATAAGTCTTTGAAATTAAATACAATTAATTTTTTCCACTGTTTTTTTTTTAAAAAACATAGTAAGATAAAGACTTTAAAAATTGGACAGTAGAGAGACTACAGGGAACTTAAGATTTCAATTAAAGGAGATGTACACTCATATTCAATTTAAAATCACAGAATGAGTAACAAAATTAACATTGGACATATTGAAGTATATTTTTCAGTAATGGATCCAGAAGTTAATTTTAATAGTGTCTGCCTCTAAAGACAGACTGTGTTTAAAATATATTATGGGTGAGGAACAAGTTCTACCTGACAAGATTGAGTTAAGAATGACATGATTAAAGATGTTACCGGATGATGTCTTGACCTGGATGATTTTCTTATGATGGATTTACAAAAAAAAGCTCCTTAAAGTTTTGAAGAATTTTGTGAGAAAGACAAAGAAAAATTGAAAGACAAAATCAGGTTCTAGGTGCCTTATTTAAAGGAACCGAATATCAAGATTTTTAGATGTAAAAGGAAGGAATATCAACTTGACTTATATTATCAAGGTTAAGGTAGATACTGCATGTTATCGCTGGTAGGTCTTAGTGGACTTTTGCTAATATCAGAACTGAAATATGAGCTTTATGTATTTGTTTATAGACAAGAGATGGGATATGGGAAAAAGAGATCATTTGCTGTATTTAAGAGAAAGTGATGCTACTAAAATTCTTCATACTTGTAATGAAGGTGTGAAGTCACATCTTTATGTATTTCCTTTCTTTATTATGTTCTTTCTTTTCAATTTCTATTTTCCCCTATTTTGCTTTCTTCTTTCTTTCCTGCACTTTCCAATTTTCTTTTGTTTTATTTATTGAGTTTGTATTATTTACTGTTACATTTATAATCCTTCATAAAATTACTATTAAAGGGACATTACATTTGAAACAGTATAACTTCTATACGCATTTGTTATTTTATACTATGTGTTTGTCAGAAAAATGGTGGTATCCTGGAAGGCTTTCAGGTATTAAGGGACAATAAAAGCAGATTAAATAAATGCAGTGCTGCAGTTATGCAAATCCTCAATGAAATTAAATTCAGTTGTCTGATTTTTTTCCTTACAATATACATTGTAAACAATTTCTGTGCTGGAACTCAACTAGGATTAAAGATACTTTGCAAAAACAAATTGCAGCAATAAATGCTTTCAAAAACTTTTCTTTAAAAAATGTTCTTATAGATATCTATCCACATTAAACATACAATTGATTTTTTTAAAGTTACCAAATGTGTATGAATTTAGAAAGCATGAATTTGTCCATCTCGTTTACATCAATACATTGAAAACTTCATATAATTTGAATATATGTTTATGAATATTTTGAATAAATGTTTATGAATAAGCTGTACAGGATATTTACTATATACTTATATATTTACACAAGGAATTATGTACTTTTCTACCTTCTAGTACTCAAGAAGATTCAGCATCTCATTGGACTCCCACAAACCTCTCTTTATATCAGTGGGAAAACACAGCACAGTATACTTCAATATACTCCCCACTCAGCACAAATGGGGTAGCCTGATTTTTGCCAAGAAAGAAAGACCTGTAAATATTCAGGAATCAAGTCATGTAGAATTTAAAGGTAAAAGCTAGCACTTGTTCTAATGCAGCAGCTGTAGCCTCAATGGCACATTGATAAATGTCCTATTTCTACTCAGCAGACAGGTGGTTATATTTCTGAGCAATAATGTAAGGCAGGGCCCACATGGAATGCATTGCTTTAGTCCAACTAAGAATGAAGAATGCTTGGCTGACTGTTGAAAATGCCTCCTTGTCTCAAAGACCTGCAACTGGGCCAATCAGTGAAACCTTGGAAAGGCCCTTGTGTCTATAGTTCAACCTTCTGTTCCAGCAGAAACCTGAATTCAAAGAAACCTCAAATCACAGACCAGTTTCTTTAGGGCCAGCGGAACCCTATCTAAAGTAAATAGTGGATCTGAAATCAAGCCAGATCTGACAAACAGGACTGACAGTTTCTAGATGCTGAGTCAGAACTTTCATAGCACCCAGGTTTAATTTGAGATGAATACATACTATTCATTTTCATCATTACACCAGTCCCTCTGAACTGACACACAACCTACCCAAGGGTTTCACGTAGGTACTAAAAAGCATGGGGGAAAAGAATTATGGTTTCACATTGAACCAAATTGAAACAACTATGGATGCAAAGGGGGAGGGAAAAATAGAACTGACCACTCAAGTATGACTGCAAAAGATCCAGAAAACTGGATTCTTCTAGGACACTCTGAAGCTGAAGCTCCACTATCTTAGATAATGCCTTCTATAAAATCAAATATATGTAAAGTTAACACTAACAGCATTATGTTTTACATAATAAAACAAAAAGGTAACTGATTTAAAATAAAAAAGACAGATACCTTGTATATTCTTCTTGAAGCTTACTAGGATCGCTTACAAAAAATTTGACTCTGAAGTTCAAATTGTGGGGTGATCCTCCTAAAATGAACCAAAACATCTGATTAGAATTTGATGTTTCAGCTTACTTGGGGTTTTATCTAAATTTACTGATGATTTTTATTCAAAGTAGATAAAATATTTTGCTTACTTTTCAACTGTTTCCTAATTGGCTTGTTTGGATCCAGCCACCTCTGAGTGAGAAAAAAGATTTGGCTTATTATATTTTTTCCAAAACAAGATACATTTTTGCCACATTTCAAAATAAGGAAATATTAAAGACACAGTTTTTGTTTGCAGTGATACTGAAATGAGCACAGAGTTCATAAAATGCATGGCATATTCATCCTGGACAGCTAGCTGCAGGTAAACTCTTGGACCTGTTCTGGAAACCCTGAACCAGGACTCACAGATTATATTATATGTAGTCAGTGTGGCTAACAATGCAGGATAAACATACCTTGTTTAAAGCTTACTATCCTTTGGGGGATGGTATGCCAAAAATTTAAATGTCCCCTAATCTATCATCAAAACATTTTTAACCCAAAATTAGTCTATAAAACAACAATTGAAATCAGTGTCAGGCAAGGGGACATGGAAAAATCCAGAGAACAAGATTATTTCAGTTTCTCTTTAAATATATCATTTTTTAATAAAGAATCCCATTTCACCCGGAAGGAAATTATTTTTCTTATTAGTTTTAATTTCCGGATTAGTGAAATATATTTTAATTTTTTAATTTATTACATTAATCTGGAAACACCTGTAATGAACACGTCATGTTGGCTTTCCTCTCCACCCCCCAATTTGCAAGAAACCAATTTGAGACAAATTGAATTTAGATGTGTACTCTGGTGATTAGAAAGAACAAAAGGCCATATGCATCCTGTTTAAAATAGTTCTAATTTCTTTAGGAAATTACGCTTGTCTAATTTTGCTTCTCAGTACTATGAGCCAGTGGGTGTGTTACTAATTTATGTATGCAATATTTTATGAATGCTTTTTTAGTCAAATGATTTCTAGAACTCATTCACTGCAGACTTAGTCATCAAAGTTGGATAAGACATTCATGGAATGTACAATCACTATGACTTGATTTTTATAAAAATCAACAAACAAAACTGCCATCCTTTGCCAAGTAACTTTATGGTATAACACACACACACACACACACACACACGTACTACTTTACCATATGATTCTTGGAAGAATTTGAAAAATTACAAATATTATATTAACAAAAATGAGCAAACATGATGGAGAAAGTTACAGGAGGAAAGTTATTTAGATTAAAATAAATTGTGATTGATATACTGCAGTGTATATTAATATATAAGATGAATATTAAGAATACCAAGAATAATTAGTGGAGAATTTTTATTTTAAAATCAAGCTGGTTAATTAACTTTGTTAAAGCTGTTTGGTAATACAGCAAATCCTTGATTTAATGAATTTCAGTTTAGCAAACTTTGGAGGAAACAGACATCATCTGTTTTTATACTTTTGTGCACTCATAAACTCTCATTTTACATACAACAGGCATGTATAAAATTCCATTCAGTTATAATAGATGATCAGCTAAATTGAATATATTTTCCTAAGTCTAGTCACATTATTTAATAAACTCTGTTAGATTTTGGTGTTGTTGTTATGCACATGCCTTTGGGGGATGGGGGGTTTTTTTGTTACAAATTACTCTGTTTCCTTCCTAACAATAAATTAAATCAAGTAAGAAAACTGTCAAGAAAGACAAGAGCAAAATTTAATTATGTATGTGTGAAAAAGGAAAGGAAGGGCCCACTTTGAGAGTAACATGTTATAATTAACCTTGATACTTTTCTTACATATCCTATCTAATGAATTTGCCATGTTATTCATGTTATTAATGTGATTTCTCTCATAAGATCATTAACTACTTTGCAAGAGATTAAAATATTTACAATATTCTTATCTAAGTGTTTTCATTATTATAAAAAGCTGGAGTATGAGCATGCCTCTGGAAGTGCCCATAATGATCTCCATATAACAGCAATGTATGAACCATCTGGAAGAATTATCTTAGGCTACAAAACTAGCCAACCAAGTTAATTAATGATATATTTATTTTAATAAACTCAAAAAAAATAAATATTCCTGATGATCTACAGTAATTAACAGCAAACTATAGTTCTGATTTCAGATTAAATGATGGTGTCCTAACTGTTCTCAGGACACTAGGACATATAGTTTGAGAAGTGCTATGGGTGCCATGAAAAAAAATAGTGAGACATTAAGGTCTGAGAAAGTTTGGGGATATCTGGTACAATATAAGATACAAATGGTCATTTGTGAAAATATTTAAGATTATAAAAATAATTACCTTGAATCTCTTCATTTTTTGCTTTTTCTGATTACATTCTTTCTGTTTATGTGAGGACTTTGTGTATGATTATCATGATTTAGAAAACTCTTTTCATGGTTATTTGCATTTTGGACTAATTTCTATTATCTCAAATATTCATCTAATTTTAATGGCAGAATATTAGTCTATTATTGTGAATTTGCTTATGGATTTACTTATAAGTTCTGATTAGACCATTATTAATAGATATCTGTTCATTGCCTCATTTCTTATTCTGTTCTTGGATGAAATTAAAAGCAATGATACATGATTTTAGTGCAGAAAAAAGTCTGAATGAACTAAAGATTGCATGTTGTTTTCCTGTTGCAGTCTGCCATATGTACACACAAAGGGATTTTATGTTTAATAAATATATTACACAGACCTCAGGAGCAAAAATAAAAGTAAAAGGAAGAATTTATGTAAACTGTGTTAAGCTCTCAAATTAGAATATACGAACTTTGTATTGTATATTGTATTGAATTGTACAGGTGAAACTCAAAAAATTAGAATATCGTGCAAAAGTTCATTTATTTCAGTAACGCAACTTAAAGGGTGAAACTAATATATGAGATAGACTCATTACATGCAAAACAAGTTAGTTCAAGCCGTGATTTGGCATAATTGTGATGATTATGACTTACAGCTCATGAAAACCCCAAATCCACAATCTCAGAAAATTGGAATACTGTGAAAAGGTTCAATATTCTAGGCTCAAAGTGCCCCACTCTAATCAGCTAATTAAGCCATAACACCTGCAAAGAGTTCCTGAGCCTTTAAATGGTCTCTCAGTCTGGTTCAGTAGGAATCACAATCATGGGAAAGACTGCTGACCTGACAGTTGGGCAGAAAACCCTCACTGACATCCTCCATAAGGAGGGAAAGCCTCAAAAAGTAAGTGCAAAAGAAGTTGGATGTTCCCAAAGTGCTGTATCAAAGCACATTAATAGAAAGTTATGTGGAAGGGGAAAGTGTTGAAGAAAAAGGTGCACAAGCAGCAGGGATGATGGCAGCCTGGGGAGAATTGTCAGGAAAAGGCCATTCAAAAGTGCTGGGGACTTTCCCAAGGAATGGACTGAGGCTGGAGTCAGTGCATCAAGAGCCACCACACACAGATGGATCCTGGACATGGGCTTCAAATGTCATATTCCTCTTGTCAAGCCGCTCCTGAACAATGAACGTCAGAAGCGTCTTACCTGGGCTAAAGAAAAACAGAACTGGTCTGTTGCTCAGTGGTGCAAAGTCCTTTTTTCTGATGGGAGCAACTTTTGCATCTCATTTGGAAACCAAGGACCCAGTCTGGAGGAAGAATGGAGAGGCACACACTGCAAGGTGCTTGAAGTCCAGTGTGAAGTTTCCACAGTCTGTGTTGATTTGGGGAGCCATGTCATCTGCTGGTGTTGGTCCATTGTGCTTCATTAAGTCCAGGGTCAACGCAGCCGTCTACCAGGAGATTTTGGAGGACTTCATGCTTCCTTCCATAGATGAGCTTTATGGTGATGCTGACTTCATTTTCCAGCAGGACTTGGCACCTGCCCACACTGCTAAAAGCACCAAAACCTGGTTCAATAACCGTGGGATTACTGTGCTTGATTGGCCAGCAAACTCATCTGACCTGAACCCCATAGAGAATCCATGGGGCATTGCCAAGAGAAAGATGAGAGACATGAGGCCGAACAATGCAGAAGAGCTGAAGGCCGCTATTGAAGCATCCTGGTCTTCTGTAACACCTCAGCAGTGCCACAGGCTGGTAGCTTCCATGCCACGCCGCATTGAGGCAGTAATTGCTGCAAAAGGGGCCCAAACCAAGTACTGAGTACATATGCATGCTTATACTTTTCAGAGGTCCGATATTGTTCTATGTACAATCCTTGTTTTATTGATTGCATGTAATATTCTAATTTTCTGAGATTGTGGATTTGGGGTTTTCATGAGCTGTAAGCCATAATCATCACAATTATGTCAAATCACAGCTTGAACTATCTTGCTTTGCATGTAATGAGTCTATCTCATATATTAGTTTCACCTTTTAAGCTGCATTACTGAAATAAATGAACTTTTGCACGATATTCTAATTTTTTGAGTTTCATCTATATATTCAAACTTGTTTTTTCTCAGTCATTGAAATATCTATTGTTCTACCTTGCTCTATCCTGGAGTATCCTGGACTTTAGAAAAATATTGGAGGCTGGTTACTAATTATCAAAATTTGTAGGATCCAAACATTGATCTTTCAACAGTTCTTTTGGAGACAATGGATCACATATCTCTTGATATTTTTTTCACATGTTTAATCTATCTAACCAGTTTGTCTCTGACAATGGATCACATATCTCTTGATATTTTTTTCACATGTTTAATCTATCTAACCAGTTTGTCTCTGACAGAGACAAACTGGTTAGATAGATTAAACATGTGAAAAAAATATCAAGAGATATGTGATCCATTGTCTCTAAAAGAACTGTTGAAAGATCAATGTTTGGATCCTACAAATTTTGATAATTAGTTACCAGCCTCCAATATTTTTCTAAAGTCCCTAGAATAAACAGTAGCAGAAAACACTAGGCATTCTTTGATAGAGCTAATTGAGATTTCTTTCTAATATCAATTCACATCTGTCTTAAGATCTGAAATATTTCTGATAACTGTGTAGCCTACGCCAAGAACTAGACAAGATAAGAATTTTCTTTATTTTCATTTGCTTCTCAGTGGCACCTGTTACCATTTAATTGGGCCAAAGAACTCAGGAATTTACAGAGAGAATAAACTGAAGATATTTATATTATACCAGAAAACAAATGTCCAAATTTATTTTATTTTAAGGTGGAAAAGAAGTGAAACATGACCAATAAATTGCTCATAATAATTTTTCTACAGAAAGTATATGTGCGCACGTGCACACACACACACAAACACACACACACAGTGTTATGATCAATAAAACAAAATCTCAAATGCCAAGAGAAGAGAAAAGGGGAAGATATAGTATAGCTTACAGGGTTATCAGTAGAATCATCAGCCACTTGTAAACCAAAATAGTCTCTCTCAGTCAGATCAAGATGTTTGAAAACTACATCCAACAGAACTTGTCCCTGATCATGTTTCTGTAGAAAGAAAGAAAGAAAAATAACAAAAATAGTTTACAGATAAAACTAAAGTTTCAACCAAAACTTAACATTCTGCCAGTAATAATTTGCACTAGCCCCAAATAATATAGAAATTCAGAAAGAGATATTTTCAAACATTTAGCAAACCAAACATATACCCAAACAGAATACACATTCTTTCAACTCTTTTGCTTGTAGTTTTTTTGCAATAGAATTTCCACAAAAAAAATCAAGAAAAATTCTTTTGTATATATTTTCATTTATGTATTAAAAAACTAAAGGGGGCAAAGATACAAAGGGCTTCCTTTAAAAAAAGATTAAATTCTTGTCATCCCAGTGACAAGAGGATTTTTATTGCATTTTTCATTGATTCTTCATATTTTCCTGGTCTATTGAAACAATTGTTAAACATTTAATAAGAAGTTAATACTGGTTGAACTAAATGTCAAATGTTTTAAAAATTGCTTCTCTTGTAAAGCACAATTGAATATAATTGCACATGTCAAATGATTATATATCAATGTCCATTTCAGAGTTAAATGACCTCCACTTCTACTAAATTTCATTGTAGACTTAGAACTTGTAGAACATTTTCAACAGTCTGCCCTGCCCATGAGAATATAAACTTGTCTCTTCCTCTTATATCTGACAGGTATGCTGTTTAACCACACCTTTATTTCCTTTGTTCCTTTTAGACTCTGTACTTGTACCTTATTTCATTACATCTTTCACACTTTGACCTGCTGGCCAATTTATGCATAATTTCTTTTCTGTGCATATTAAAATTAAATATCCACCAACTCAGTGGCTCTTGAACTTTTTTGATCCAATTATCCCATTTCTCAGTCTCAAATGATGTTATTACAAAAAAGCAGACTCTTCTTTTATAAAGCATCTCAGGAGCAGCAATTCCAAACCGGATCATTGACTCACAAACAAGCAATTAAAAAGTGCTCCATTACTCCCAAATGTGCCCCCATTACCCCTACTGGGAGTAATTACCCCCAGTTTAAAAACACTGCACTAAATGATAAAGCTTTTCACATGACAGTACAAGTACACACAGTTTTCTATTCCCAGATTTTTAGTTCTGTGCAATATTTCTACATGACTTGGGGAGAAAATATATTTCCCTTTTATGAACTTCAGTCTTATGATCATAAGCAGTCTTATGCTGCTTATGATCAGCATCAAAGACCAAGTACTTAACAAATGAGAGAAATAGGTAAACATTCCTGCTTGTTATAACTGGCTTATTTATAACATTTAAATTTACTTGCAAAACACACTGGGAATATATTGGAAAATAATACTAACAAAATTAGAATGTCAGATTTTGATTTAAAAAAACCAACAGTTTTGCACTATGTTAATGTTGAATCTTGTTGTAATATTTTATTTTATAGTAAATTCAAGTTCATTAGTTTACCACTGAAGAACATACGATTGTGAGTAAATATTATGTTGTGTTATAATCTGCTTTTTGGGGAAACAAAGATATACCTATTTTAATTTTTAATTGTCCAAAAATATTAAAATAAAAAATGTATTATGATGTATATTTTTATTTTAACTTCATTTTATTTGGGAGGAATATTGAGACATGTAATTCAGCAATGTTCCATTTTCAAATATAGCAGGAGAATTCTGTCAACTTTTGGAGAAAATAGCTATATGACTGATGTGTTGCAAAGGTTATAAAAAAGATCATGGGGAAATCACTTTAGGTTGCAAGGACAGTTCTCCATATGAGTTCACACACCCTGCCAATTTCAACCCATAAAAATGCAAAACTCGTATACAGGAATGGGAGGAACAGAAGGACCTAGGTAATATTAGCATCACTTCCACCCAAACAGGAAGGCCCTTGTTGTTTTAATCCAACAAATGCCACAGACAACTCACATCTTTATACTGTATATTCCATAAATACTTCCCAGAGTCTCAAAAGCCACACCTTCTTTTTGCGTGCTTCTAAGAAGATGAGCCATGTGTCAGTGTATATGTGCAAGTTCTCAGAACACAGGTGTAATATTCCTTCTGTGCATATTATCAAAAAAAGAAAAAAAAACCCAACATAATATAACCAAGTAAGTAAAAGAGGGAAAAGACAGAAAACAAGGAAGAAGACATATTGAGTACTAATAGCCCAAGAGATATCTTTTTTTTTAAAAAAACCTAGAATTAGATCATGGTTAGTATTTTAAACAAGATCAATAAGAATTTGCAAATTGGCAATCTGCAAAGATTCCACTGAAAAAGGTAATCAACATTCACTAATGAAAAATCAGAAAAACAAATTATGAAACATCACTCTGAGGGAGAGAGGGAGGGGGAGGGGGAGAGAGAGAGAGAGAGAGAGAGAGAGAGGGAGGGAGGGAGAGGGAGAGATCCAACTTTTCTATACTATGACAATTTAAAGATGCAACTCTAATGAAAAGCTCTTTTGGTGATTTCCTCTTCGCCCATTAAATATATGCATGTAGCACACCTATATGAATGTGCATAAAATCATAGGTATGGGGGGGTTGTATGTGTGTGCATGTGTCCGTCCAGAAATCATATTCTCTCCCCCTCACCAAAAAAAGTAGAGCCAAGAGTAAAAAAATATATAGGTAGTTAATTTCTTTTGGTCCTAGCACATATTCTGCCAACTGCAGGGTCCACTTTATTTTTCCAGATCAACCTAATACCGATTCATTGGTTGCAATTGGAATTGACCAACTGGCTTATCACTTTAGCTTGATGTTGTGGGCTGAGAGACAGTGAATTCTCAAAGTTACCCAACCAGCTTTCATGCTTTCCTGAGAGAACAGAAGACTGGTTTCTAGCTTGGTTCCTCAACCACTAGACCAAATTGACTCTCTTGGAAAATAAGATATCATATTTTTTTTTTTATAAAATAAATATTCTACTTATAAAAATGTCCCCACCATATATCAATCATCCTCTTGCATACAAGTAAAGCAGTGTTAGATACATACACCTTCCTTTCATCAAAAGCAAGAAAAAGAAACTTTGTTGAAATAGATTAAGAGAAGATTATGCTTAAATATAAGAAAGGCCAAATGAAACTGAATGGAAATGTGAAAAAGAGAAGAGATAACTAGTTTGGACAGGCAAGAAAAAGGATAGAAATCCTACTTGTGTGTTTCAGAAAGGATTAAAATGCATGAGCAGCAGAGATAAGCTCCACACCTCCCAAGTTGCTTGGGAAGCTGATCTTCAAGGTCATCCTCAGCAGGGACATCTTTCAGCCATCTGTACCTCCTGCTCATTCATGTTTTCAACAGCTTTTTCTATTCTCAGTGAATGTCCATCACATATTATATGTGAAGGAAAAAATACATAAATAAGATAAATACTGTATGCCTTCTTACAAGTCTGCTTTCTTCCTTGATCTCAGTTTTCTTACTTCTAATTCTTATTTTGAAATTACCACTATACCAACAAATTAATATATATTAATACAAATCAATTCAAATAGATTTTTTATTTATATATGACAGTAAGAACAAAAGAAGCCCTTGGTTCCCCAATAATTAATCATATATTATCCATGGAACAAAAAACAATCCATTATCCAGGGGTGAGATTCTACCAGTTTGCACCTATTTGCTAGAACCGGTTGTTAACATTCTAAGCAGTTGGGAGAACCGGTTGTTCGAAGAAATTACTGGCCTAATCCTGTAAGGAAGGCAGGAAGGAAAAATTCTGGTATTGCTTCCAGAAACTGTCTCTCTGTTAACCCTTATTACATTCTTGGCTGGACTAGACTTTCTGTCTCAGGAACTTCTCTGGAGTTATTTTCCCCTCCTTTGCTGGTACTTTGCTTGTGTGGAGTGACCATTCAGAATTACAGTGACACTGAAAAAAGTGACTTATGACCATTTTTCACACTTACGACTGTTGCAGCATCCCCACAGTCATGAGAGGTTAGGCGAGGAGATGCATGACTTGATGTGAGTGATATTGAGTTGGCCATGCCCAGCCAATAATATGACCACCAAGCCATGTCCACCCAGTCATATGACCACCAAGCCATGACCACCAACTAAGCCACACCCACAGAACTGGTTAAAAAATTTGAATCTCACTCCTG
Organism: Hydrophis major; assembly: GCA_033807585.1. Taxonomy (NCBI): domain Eukaryota; kingdom Metazoa; phylum Chordata; class Lepidosauria; order Squamata; family Elapidae; genus Hydrophis; species Hydrophis major. The sequence continues at coordinate 151,481,699 of CM066328.1, read as the reverse complement.
CTGTTATCACTGCTATATGCCTGAGAAAAATAGCTGTTTGCCTATGTCACTTTTGCTAATATATTGTTGAACAGATTATAGATTTTATGAATTAAAAACTTCAGTACTGGTTTTTCTTGCATTATTAATCCATTTCATGAAACTACTGTTAACAGACTAAAATCAAACTCTGTTGGTTTTCATTTTGGTTCTTAAACCATCATTCTTTTTCTTCTTAAACAGGATCAGGACAGAAACATCTGATGTTAATTTACAAAAGTATTCTAGAAAATCCCAATAAAAGAGGCAAGGACAAAGGCAAAATAACTGTTATACCATATTACTGTTTTTGCCATTTTTAGTGGTAGATTATCAGAACAGGAATATGTACTATCAATCTTATATGCTAGCAAGAAGACCAAAAAAAGTTTTTATTTGTCAAAGCAGTTTCCAAATCATAGAAATGTAGTATTTCACTGTATTCTGTACTGCTGATACCACTGTGTTATGTTCCTGGTACAACAGCAATAACAATAGTGCTTAGACTTATATATCGCATCAGTGCAATAGTCCTCTCTAAGTGGTTTATAGAGTCAGCATATTTCCCCCAACAATCTGGGTACTTATTTTACCGAACTCTGAGCTGGTTAGAATCAAACTCTTGGCAGTGGAATGCGGAGTTAGCCTGCAATACTGCATTCTAACCATTGGGCCACTATCTCTCTTGCCAATAGTGTCAGTACTGAACTCCTGGCTGTGAGCAGAGACAGCATGCAAAACTCCATTGTAACCACAGTGCTACTGCACCACCATGGTTTAATACTTTAAGAGGAATCTTTACATTGTTAAAACTTAACAAATGCAAAATACATTAAACAAAAATGATGGGAAGACTAGAAACAAAGCCTCGAAAGGAGAAGAGACTAAAGAAAATAGGCAAGTTAAGCCCTAAAAATGTCAAAATGGGTGAGGAATTTAAGAACATGTCTCAGGTTCTTAAAAGAAAGTCATGTTTTTAGGAAAACACAGTGGCTACACTCTATCATCCTAGTGAGTAGAACACAAAATAATGGTATTAAATACAGGGAGGCAAATTTTCTTGATGTCAGGAAAAATTCCAAATGGTAAAGACATTTGGAGTGAAAATAATGACTGTGAAAGCTCTCCTTTACTGGATATATTTAAACAGAGGTTTGACAGCAAGTAGTCAAGGATGCTTTCATTTGGTTTCTTGTACCAAAGTTGAAGTTGAAATTGATGACATAAATGCCCCTCCCAATTCTATGATTCTATTTTGTATTAAATGTTATAAAATCGTTAAAAATGAAATTAATATTGTATTATAGAAATGCTTCTTAAACACTGTACTTACGTTAAGCCTGAATGCTTGTACAGTATTATCTAGAAGAAGAATATTGCAGACCACCTCTGTATGCTGTCTATCTCGTGCCAGCTCAGATGCTCGTACATTGTAGGTTCTGCCAGCAGGCAATCGGAAACGTCCAGTCATTACTGTCCACACAGCGTCTTTAAAAGGAAAAAATAAAGACTTATTATTTCTAACCTTCTCAGATCAGAAGCACAAGCACGATTACGCAAGCAGAAATACATCTTTTTTAGTGTTCAAAGCTTTAGATCTACTGCAAATAAGCTGGAAACAATGGTTCCGATTAACTATCCATGCCTCTATAATTCTGGGTGTTGTGCAACATATAAATTTAATAATTATTAATAGGTATAAGATCAATTCTTTCATCTTAAGTTGAAATTTTGTGGCAAATGGTACTATTTGCTTTGTAGTAAACAGCAACAAAATCCTAGAAGTTGCACTGATTTTAAATGCAAACTCTTTTAAAACAAAATGGCACATGAAGTACAACGGTGATTAGTGTTTATAGACAAATCAGTGGAATTCTTTTTAACATATTTATCCATGAAAATATCATAAAATATAAGTTATAATTAAATAAGATATTTATATATCAAATGTATTCACTACAAAAATTAATAAATGCCAAAATTCCAAAAGTTAAAAACAAAGTAAAGATTTTAAAAAGTTTATAATACTCAGGCAGCAATGTAAGATTTATCACAGAAGAAAAAAGTGCCTCATATTTTACTTATATGATAAATTTGTCACTTCACACATTATAATCTTCATAAACTTCAGAATTATCACTCTTCTACAGTCATAGGATTTAATAGTTAACATATTTTAACCTGTCATAAATATAGTCCAACCATGTCTAAAATTCTCCTTTAGAGAATTTATACAGAGCTTAGTTTATGGTAATAAATCCCTTTATTATACCACATTAACTTACTGGCATGAAAAAATTATAACTTTATCTGCAAAAAGAATGTCTATTATTACAAATGTAATAATTCTTTTAAATAATTATAATTATAATTATTAAATAATTATTTAATTATGTTTCTATACAAACCACAAGTCCCCAAAATTTATATTTCAGATATAGAACTACAAAAATATTTACATAATTGAGGTTGGGTTTTAGTTTTCACTAATTCCAATTTAAGGCTGAACAACAAACTACTCCTTAATATTGCTATTTAAATATGCATTTCAGATTACTGAAGTTATATTGTTCACTCTGTAGCATCCATTCTTATATTATAATGAAAGCTGAAATTTGTTTGTGATGTGTCATTTAGGTTTATAGGTGAAAGAAAAATTGTCTGTCATGCCCTTGGAGTCTGATTCTGAGGGGGAGATTGAGCAGATAACAGGGAGTGGGAGTGTGGCTCTGGTAGAAACAGGGGTCCAGCTGGGCATTCAGAGGAAGACCCAGGGCCATCCCTCTTCATCCTAGGGCATGCAGGGAGGAATGGAGAAGGGAGCAACATGGCTTATAAGAGAAAAGGCCACGATCCCTTTCATTAGTTGCAGCTGGGAGAACAGGATATAAGTGGGGCATTTGCACGTGACTCCTGGCTGGAAGCAAAGCATGCATTATCTTGAACGAGCCTTATCTGGGTTTTGGCATCCTCCCAACTGTGGATGCTGCATTATCCTTTGAAAGTGTGCAATTTATCATCCTGGCCTGCCGTGCTAATTACTTCTGTGTGGTTGGTGTTGGTTTTTTTATTTCTAATTATCTTTACTTTGGGTTCGGACTGCATTTCTGCCCTTGGTAGACTGTTTTTTGAAGAGTTTGTTATCTAAGGACTTCCAGTCAGCAGCCTTAAACACTCAAAGAGGCACAAAGACCCTAACCGGAAGCTCCCTGTTCAATTCTGGAGCCAACTGGAAGTCCTGTTTGTCCACCATAGAATTTCCTCCTAGCGCAGCATTCTTTTTTTTTCTCTGCTGACCGAAAGTCCAATTCCCCCACCATAGAGTCTCCTCCTAGCATGGCATCCTTTTTCTCTGCCGACCGGAAGTCTGGTTTCCCCACCATAGTGTTTCCTCCTAGTGTGGCATCCTTTTTCCTCTACCTGTCCTAACCGAAAGCACTATCAATTGTGGAGCCAACTGGCGACAGGGAGCCGCATCAGAGGGATGAAAGAGCCACATGCGGCTCCAGAGCCATGGGTTGCTGACCCCTGACCTAAGGATATCAAAACACACAAGCACTTCCTTAAAGCTATTAACCCCATATTCTTTTATTAATGTAATATGTGTCAAATGTTAACACAGTTAAAAAATGAGTTTTGGTGTTTTGAATTCTGCTGTAAATTATCTACATTTTGCTGTATTTCTGAAGATAAGTGAAGCTTAATATTTAAGGGTAACATTCAACATTGCACAAATGTAGTTCTGTTTACATAGGAATATTTTCCCTTCATTTTCTCTCCTGTATAGCTTCTTTATGCTTGATATTCAGCTATTGGGGGCCCCTCAACACTAGTTTGGAGAACAAGGTGGAGGTGTATCAATCTGAATTCCTAAAAATTACCATTCTAATATAGCTTAAGACAAGTTTCAATTCCTTTGTTTTTTCAAACTGAATTCCAGCTGCTTTGTTTCAGCTGCAGACACAGGTTTTCTGACAATTAGAAAGAAAGAACAGATGTATAGTAGGAAGGTTGCAAGCCACTGCTATGCTTTCCAAGGATGTTAGGGAAAAAAAGTATACTATATTAAAATCTATCTTTGTTGGAATTATGCCTATGAATATTAGAATGGCTGTCTAGAAAAAAAAGTTAGTGCCAGAAATTCCAAGAGTGCTGTTTAATGATTGTTCAGCCTGCTAAGTGGAAAATGTGATAAATACTGAAATTATAATTAAGATTACATTACGTAAATGGAGAACATAATCCTTAAACAGCTATTTCAAATGTAACTTTCAACTATGTTTTAGATTTTGAGAAGTTTAAGAATTAATCTATGAATTAATTGTGCATTATATCTCCTCTCTTATTTTGCATTATGCATTTAGTTATCTGTTGAATTGTGTTTCTCCATGTACCAGTGGAGTGGACAAGGGAGGTTGGGTTCTCTCCCCATATAGATCCATATATATTATCCTAAGCCAAGAACAAAGTTACATAATGGCTTGGCAGAAGGAATTAACAAGAGTGTGAAACCAGTTGTATCTAGTGACTTTATAGCATTTAGTCAACATGTTTTGGGGATGCTTGAAAGGCTTACAGCATAGCTGACAAGGGAAAAATGACTGTAAAGGTCTGGTAACATGAAAAGGATGTAACCACTAGAAGGTAAATATTAAGACAAAGATATCACCGATTTGAAGAATTTTCTAGAAAAGAGAACACTGATATTTACAGGAATCTAAGATCTGCAGCACTAGCACAACAAAACAGAGAGCTAATGTAATTTGTTTGCCATCAATCCTCAAAGATATTATATATACTGCTGATACTCTGAATTGTGAAGATACATTCAGCATTTAACTAGCTCTATTGTGTGGCAAACTATTGAAGTAATCTGGAAAGCTTTAAGATATTTTTTTCTTGAGGAAAGGAACAAGTACTGCTGATCAGAGTTACCATGCATGCTATCAAGAGTCAGGCACTATTATTAAACTTCATGTCTCCACAGCTATTTATATTTCTGTTTTGAATATGCCTTAGGAAATATTAATTTGTATTAATAGTAACTTGTAAATCTAATCAAGCAGAAAATTCTGAAAGTTAATGGAGACTCAAAAGCATAAATATGGGATTTAACACTTTTTTAATGGACTTTCCATTTCTCTCTTCCTCCACTTAAGGCTAAAATAAATTTTGTATAGAATTTTCCATAATCAGAAACAAGTATTTCTGTGATAAGCTGATGAAACACTCACCCCTCTCTTAGAAGAATGAAACATTTTAGGTAATATTTAAAAATATCTTTCTTGTGTCTTTAGTTATCTACCACCTTGAAATAATAAGTGTCATTTACCCTACTGATACCTGAAACTGCAACAAAAAATTAGAATAATCTATCGAATGCTTCTAGACTTCTACACTTCCTTGAATGATAGCTTTCCTTCCACCTCTGAAGTCCTGAAGAAAAGGATAATTTAGCATCTCAATAATCAGGTACAACAGTAGAAAATGAGAAAAGTGATAATTAAATTTAAATTAAATTATCACTGATAATTAAAATTAAACCTTCTATCATTCAAGCTCTATTGTGCAATGCAATGTTCAACTAAAAGCTACTGTGGAAAGTTGGCACTCATCCCACTCTTAGAAGAAACATTTTAGGTAATATTTTAAAAAGGCAGAATATTATATGTCCCTGGATGAGAAATTGAGAAACATGCTCTTGGAGATAGAAACTCAGAGCCTCAGCTCCCTGCCCCCACTCCCCCCAAGCAGGGACTGAGCTGGGGCAACTTGAGAAATGTGTATTTGGGAATCCATTACTGCCTGAAGCAAGGTCTGGCTATGAACAAAGGCAGAGCAAAGCCATTCAGCCACAATAGGAATTGTCCAACAAGCTCCTTTATTGCATCACCCAACAAGCTTCAACCCAGTCTGGGACTCAAAGTTAGCTGTGACCCCTACAACAACCAATAGAATACATATTCTTAGAATAAATATTTTTCTCTCAACTCCATGTAGTCAGCTGAACCAGAACCATGTGCTTGATGATTCTCCATTAAGCCTCCATGTTTCCAGTGTCTTTCTTCCCACTTTGAACTGAACCAAATGGATATTTCTCCGCTGCGCATGCAGAAGAAGTCTGGGAGTATGATTTAAAAAAAATAGTTGAGACCTTCTAACTTTATGAGATTTTTTTTTTCCCATGGGAAGTTGGAAGGTCTGAACTACCGTATGTTTTTTTTTTTTTTTAACAGATATCTTGCCCTGCATGCACAGTGGAGAATGGAGCTGGAAAGCAGGTTAGTGAAGGAATGTGGCTGCCTTGGAGGGGGTGGGGGTGCGTGAGGAACCTGTGTAACATATGTGTTTATGTGTGTGAGATGGGGGAGGGGGAGAGAGACGGGTAACCTGCGATCCCAAATAAAGAATGATCAGTCGGTAGAAAAATGGGGGTGGGTGGGATTTTCCAGCAACTTTTTTCGGATTTTCCCAGGGTCTCTGCTGCTTCTGCTTTTGGCTGCAGACAAGGAAAGCAGCAGAAGCCTTTGGGGAGCTGCTATCAGCTATTGGGATATTCTAGCCTAGGTTACCTGCAGGCACTCCTAAATTGTGTTCGTCTTGTGTCTTGTGTTCAGATGAACACAATACAGAAGCCTGATGATGGCAGATGAGATTCTGCCGAAACGTCGCTGCAACTTTAAAAGCACAACTATAATGACATGGGAAAATACCCGAACAAAGCTGAATACCATCCATATAAATACCCGCGAAAAATTTGTGTGTGTGTGTGTGTGTATACCGTGTTTCTCATAAAACATGACCCACCCCTAAAAGACCAAGCACTGTGTTGTGCGCATGCATTAAAATTAAGCCCTGTCCCCCAAATTTGGCCCTGTTTAAGTGCATGCACACCAGTTTCTCACGTCGCTTGCATTGCGGACAATACCAGGTAGTGAGGGGAGGGTGTAAAGGGTGGAGGAGGGTATTTGCCCAATGCACCTCGGCCGGCCACCGGGCTTCTTCTTCTGCTTTTGGCTGTACATAAGAAAAGCAGCAGAAGTCTTTCTTTCTCTACCCCAAACTCCGCCATAAATGAGTCTTGGTGAGACTCGTCGTGTCACTGCAGCCTCTTGGAGCAAGATGTCTTGAAGGGTCCCAAAGACTCATTTCTGGCAGAGTTTGGGGGAGAGAAAGAAAGACTTCTGCTGCTTTTCTTATGTACAGCCAAAAGCAGAAGAAGCAGAAAGAAGCAGCCCAGTGGCCGGCCGAGATGCATGGGGCAAATACCCTCCTCCACCCTTTACACCCTCCCCTCACTACCTGGTATTGTCCGCAATGCAAGCAACGTGAGAAACCGGTGTGCATGCACTTAAACAGGGCCAAATTTGGGGGACAGGGCTTAATTTTAATGCATGCACAAAACAGTGCTTAGTCTTTTGGGGGTGGGTCGTGTTTTATGAGAAACATGGTATACACACACACACACACACAAAGTTTTTGCGAGTATTTATATGGATGGTATTCAGTTTTGTTCGGGTATTTTCCCACGTCATTATAGTTGTGCTTTTAAAGTTGTAGCAACGTTTCGGCAGAATCTCATCTGCCATCATCAGGCTTCTGTATTGTGTTCGTCTGAACACAAGACACAAGACGAACACAATTTAGGAGTGCCCTGCAGGTAGCCTAGGCTAGAATATCCCGATAGCTGATAGCAGCTCCCCGAAGGCAGAGTCCCCAGCCGCTTCAGGGCATGGCGTGGCTGCCCATGTCCCCTCCTTTAGACAGTCTCTTTCGGGCGATGGAAGCTTCCCAAGTGCAGTCAACAGCCACTTCGATCGGCTGGTAGAAGCAGCCTCGAGGCAAGCGCATACACATACTCCCCTCACCGCTCTGCCCAGAGCCAGGCAGGGATGGCAGCTGGGCACTTCTCCGGGATGGGCCAATCCTGCGCTGTGGCCCCAGGAGATTCGCCTCCCCATGTAGGGTTGGGCTGCCCTCTCGGGCAGGGGAGGCTTTGTCGTAGTAGGGCGCTGTTTTTAAAAGAATGGACTTTGCCTTCGAATGATGCCCGGGAAGGCGGCGACAGGAGCGCTGAAGCCAAGTGTCTCCGCCGGGCTCTGGTTGCATGGAGGAGCCATGGCTGGCCGCGCGTGGCTGCACCAAACATCACGTGGCTGCACCAAACGTCACAGCATTGCTGTAAATGCCGTGGCAGCATGGGGAGAAGGGAAAGCAACGGTGGTGGAAGGTCTCCTGATATGAAGTGCCCCACCAACGCTGAGGTCAATGCAGACAGCACCATATCCGGGTATGCAACAAAAGTACTTCCTAACGACAAGCCTCCCCCCTGCCATTGCCCCCCATTTCGCATGTTTAATATAGACCTTAATTTGGGGGGAGGGACTTAATTTCATTTTATGCCTATAAAACATGCTGGGACTTCCTATTGGGGGAGGCTGCATTATTATTGGAGAAACACGGTATTCAGGAATAATAAAGATAGAGAGGTAAACCATTCAATTGCCCAGACACCTGGAATGTAGTGTTTGCACCACGGGATGGTCTTGCAATGAGTGGTTCAAGCATTTCTAAATTCCATTCTACTAACTGGACTCCATACCCTCTCTACTGATGCTAGCACCATACACTACAAAGATTTTTTTATTGTGCCTATATACTGACTTTCTTCATACCAGAGAAAAGACCATAGTTTGTTTTCTCTTATCCCACCAGAGTCATCAGATAGTTTAACTTGTTACCTTTGCTGTTTCTGTATCATGTTAATATTAACTCTCTATGCCACTAATTAGAACTACAACAGGAAAATATATAGCTTTTTCTTTTAAAGAAATATCTTAAGCCTCATTGATGTCTAAATGAATATTGAAACCTGTCTTTTTGATACATTTGTAGAATTGAGTAAGTTAAATGCTTCAATTCAAAATCATGAATAATCAAGAATTGTGTGAATAAAGAAATTGCCAGCTTCTTTATTAAAGGAGAAAGTTTAAAGGAAAGCTGAAAGTGGGCGTTGGTCCTTACCGACGGGAGGATCATCCAGAGAGTGGGAGGTGCTTCAGTCTGTGTCGTTGAAGGCTGAGCTTAATTACTGAGGAATGCTCCGCCCTCCATCACGTGGCTCCTTACATTCCCCAGTTTATGCGAAGTCGAGAGTGAAGAGAAGATCGTGCTCTCATCTTACTATGCTAAAAGGTTCATTGGCCGAAACAAGACCCCATCAGACGGTGAAATAAAAGGGTGGGGCTGGATGATCCTCCCGGCTCCAGAGAAATGGCGTGTCAGGTAAGGACCAACGCCCATTCTCCTGAGAGCCGGTCGGATCATCCAGAGAGTGGGACATACCAAAGCTGGGCTGTCCTACGGGAGGGACGCCGTCTGGTTCTGAAGTCCCTGCGGTTCCTTGAGGACTCGCTGGAGAACTTGTCTACCAAACGAAGCCTCCGCCAAGGCAAATATGTCGATCTTATAATGCCTAATGAAGGGAGATGGGGAGGCCCAGGTAGCCGCCCGACAAATATCAGCAATTGGAGCCTGGGTGGCCCAAGCTGCCGAGGTGGCTGCACTTCTGGTGGAGTGTGCCGTTATTCTGCTGGGCACCGGCAGAGCCTGGGACAAGTGAGCTTTGGAAATAGTAGCTCTAATCCAGCGGCTGATGGTTGCTGGGGACACTTTGTGTCCTAAGGATTTAGGTTGAAAGGAAAGGAATAAGGATTCGGACTTCCTAAAGGGCTGGGTACATTTAATGTAAATGCGGAGGGCCTGTCTTACATCTAGGGTGTGCCAAAGCTTCTCCCTTTCCCGTGAGGGATTGGGGTAGAGGTTCGGAAGTATAAGTTCCTGTGCCCTATGGAAGGCTGATTTGACCTTGGCAAGAAGTAAGGTCCGGTCGAAGAACCACCTGATCGGCATGGAAGATGCAAAGGTCCCTCCTCACTGACAAGGCTGCTATCTCTGATATTCGGCGAGCCTAAGTAATGGCCATCAGGAACATGACTTTGAATGTTAGGAATTAGAGTGAGGATTCCCTTTGAGGCTCGAAGGGTTGTTTAGTAAGGGACACCAGGTCCTTATTGAGGTCCCAGGTAGGGTATCTACGTACAGTTGGGGAACACAAGTTAGAGTCTCCTCTGAGAAATGCCCTAATGTGAGGGTGGAGGGAAGGGGAACCCAGGTTGTCGCAAACAATGACAGTTGAGAGGGCTGCGACCTGACGCCTCGGGGAAAGACCTTTCCTCAGACCCTCTTGGAGGAATTCCAAAACTTGAGGGATGGAGGGTGAGAGCGGATTGACTTGGAGACTATGGCACCACTCGCAGAACCCCTGCCAAGTGACATTGTATGTTCTGGTTGTTGAGGGCCGCCTGGCGGCTAAAGTGATATCAATAACCTGGTCAGAGAATGCTCCTTCCTTAGATGTTCCCGCTTAACCTCCAAACGGCTAACTGGAGCCACTGAGGTTCCGGGTGTTGGGGGGGGCCTGGGAAAGGGATATCCTGTGCGGGGGAATTTTCCGAGGGGGAACCACCAATAGGTTGCGGAGGTCCGCAAACCATGGGCACCTGGGCCAGTAGGGTGCCACTAGAATCAGCTCTGCTTTCTCGGAGATGAGCTTTTGGATGACTCTGGGGACCAGGGCCAACGGAGGGAATGCATATAGAAGCCCTGTGAGCCAGGGGCAACGGAGGGCATTGTGATTCTTGGCCCTGTGGGAGGGGTACCTCGAGAAAAACCTGGGATGCAAAGAGGTCTACTGACGGGAGACCAAACATCATGGTCGCTTCCCTGAACGGCAACGGGTGGATGCACCACTCGGACTGGTCCACCGTGGTCCTACTCAGCCAATCTGCTTGGGTGTTTGAGACCCCTGAGATGTGCTCGGCTTTGAGGGAGAGGAGATTGCACTCCGCCCAACAGCAGAGGCGCTCGGCCTCTCTCATCAAACTTATGGACTGGGTGCCCCCTTGTCGGTTGACGTAAGCCTTGGCGGTGACGTTGTCCGAGAGTATCAGGACATGCCTCCCGCGTACGTGGGGCAGGCAGTTGCGCAGGGCCAGTGGATGCCGCGAAGTTCCAACCAGTTTATACTGCATGACCATTCTACCTGTGACCATTAGCCCTGTGTCAAGAGCGAGTGGATGTGAGCGCCCCATCCGGACAGGCTGGCGTCTGTGGTGAGGGTGAGGCGTTGGAATTCTTTGAAGCAGTGTCCCTTGTTGATGGCGGGACTGGTCCACCAGAGGACAGACGTTAGGACCCTTGAAGGCACCTTGACCGCGGCCTTTGAATTGCTTCTGCCGGTCCTTTAGAACGGGATCAGGAACCACTGTAGGGATATAGTGTGTAAACGGGCCCAGGGAACAATGGAGATACATGAGACCATTTTACCAAGTAATTTAGACAATTCTAAAGGTGTTACCTTCCTTGATCATCTGATATGTTTGGCTGTTTCCTGAATGCTATGGAATCTCTCGGAGGAAAGGAAAACCTTTCCCTGAACCGAGTCAATGACGGACCCCAAGTGGGTGATCCGTGTCGATGGTAACAGATGGCTCTACTGCCAGTTTACTAGGAACCCATGGTCTTGGAGGGCAGAGAGAGTAGCTCTGATATCCTTTTCTGCTTGGGTTCTGGAGTGAGACAGGATGAGGATGTCATCCAGGTAACAGTGGAGACGAACCAGGCGGTCCCTGAGGTGGGCCGCTAGGGCCGCGAGGACCTTAGTGAAGGTTCCAAAGGGAAGTGCCACATATTGGAAATTGTGATGATTGTAGCAGTACCTGAGGAATTTGGAATGAGAGGGCCGTATTGGAATGTGAAGATACGCCTCTGAAAGGTCTATAGAGGATAGCCAGTCTCCCTGCCTGATGCCCAGTAGAATGGATTGTAGGGCGTGCATTGTAAACCTGTGGTAGGTCAGGTAACGGTTAAGGCGTTTCAGGTCTAGAATGGCCCTCCATCCCCTGAGGATTTGGGGACCACGAAGAGGTGGGAGTAAAACCCCTGCCTCCACTGGGATGGTGGTACAGGTTGTATGGCCTGTATGGTGAGGAGATGGTGGATAGCTGAATCCATTGGGATCCTTGGAGGGGGGGATGCCATAAAAAAAATCAGGGGGGGCATGCTGGAATTCAAGCGCGAGGCCCAGTCTGATGGTGTCTCGGGCCCAGGCATTGGAGGTAGAGGAATCCCATCGGTCGGTGAAATGCTTGAGGCGTCCACCGATGGGAAGGGAGGGATGGGATCTATCTGGGTCATCTAAGTACAACCCCTTGCTTGAGAAGAGGAGTTTATTCCAAATATTTGCCTTTGTCTGGGATCGAACTCACGACCTCCTGACTGTGAGGGAAGTGCTCCACCTCTAGGCCACCTGCCAAAGAGCTGCGTCGGAAAGGCTTCCCTCCTGAACCCCTGAAGGGGCACCTGTAGCTGCCGCCCCTCCTGTTCCTGTCGCCCGATCGGCTCAATCCTGGGGCTGGAATGGCCGGAAGGAGGGGGGTCTCGGACGCCTGGGCGGGAAAGGATACTGGAACAAAGGACGGGGGAACCTCTCCGAAGGCTGAGGTGCTCTTGACTCTGACCTCCGAAAGAGGGGAGGAAGGAATTTTTTCTTGCTTCGGGTTTCAGACAGCAATGGCTCCAGGGCGGTGTCAAATGGTTTGTCCCCCTTAATGGGGACGGTGGCCAAGTTAATCTTGTTTTTCACGTCCGCCTGCCAGTGTTTAAGCCAGGACAGGCAGCGAGCTGTAACATGAGAGGTTATTGCACAGACGGAAAAATTAACCGCATGGTAGGTGGCGTCGGCCGAGAATTCTGCCGTGGCCGTCAATTTTGCGATGTCCTGATGTGCCCTTGCATTAGAGGGGGGAACATGTTGTTTCAGTTGGCGGAGCCACCGAATTAAAGAAATGGTGAAGAATGAAGCGGCCGTGGCCGATCTAATGGCCCAGGTGTCCGCTTGATGGGCCCTACGTAAGGCCAGTTCGGACCTCTTGTCCTCGGGTTTCAGAGCCTCCAGGGGATCACTGGGGGAGGACGAGGGTGCTAAGCCCAATATGGGCTCATCTGCCTCGGGAGTGTTAAGCAGGTTGTAGAAGCTCGACAGGTTAAAGAACCTCTTGTCCTGGTTGGATGGGACCGGAGGGGCCCTTGTAGAGTCCAAATGGTTTGAAACTAGGTCGTGAAATATGGGTGGGGCCGGAATAACCTCCGCCTCCACCACGGGCTGCCTGAAAATGGCGTCCTCTTGTCCCTCCGCCAGGGAAAGGAGAACCGAGGAGGACTGAACAGACAGGCCAGAAATGTTCTTGGCCTAAAATAAGAGCGATTTAAACATGTGTGGCTTGAACAGACCCACAACGGTGGGTTGATCGAGAGTGAGACCCACGTCCTCGGACATGTCTCCTTCCATCGGGTCTATCTCTGATAGGGCTTCCCCTTGGTGTGTAGAACCCCATTCAAATTCCTCCTCCTCCCCGAACCGATCCAGGTCCTCTATGGCCTCCTCCAGTTCCCCTTCTGGGAGAGGACTGTCCCCCTGCAAAGGTACCTGACCATGAGTAGGGTCCAATCTGGATGAGGACCTGGCTGATGGCGAGTCTGGACATCTGTTGAAGGCCGTCTGCTATCCCCTTGGCGGATAGCCCATTCCATCCATGCCTGCACGTACGCAGGGATCTCAACTGTGGTGGCCTCCTCCTGGCACAGACCAGCGGCCGTGGGCATGAATGTAGCTTCGGGCAGCTGTCTGGTGGCTGGTCCGGGGACCTGGTGTCCCTGGGATGAGCTGTGCCTGGAGAGGGAAGAGCAATTGAAGGAGGGGGGGGGTGTCTGGAGTAGAAGGAACAGAGGATGGTAGGGCTGGAAGATGGGTTGTGCCTCTCTAGATCGCCTCAAACTCTTTCTCCAGTGCCCTATGATGTCTTAGGGCAGAAGCCTTGGAAGTATCCTTAGAGGCTTCCTTAGCCTGTTTGCGCAGGTGGCAGGATTTAGATCTGGCCTCCAAATAGGGGCCTTTTGTGGAAATGTCATCTGCCATTATATAAGAAAGGACTGAAATACCAATTTAAGGCGGTTGGCTCGCCAAGGGTTCGACCTACAATGAAGGCCGGGTGTCCTTTCAGCTGGTCCGCACCCCCTTTTGGAATTTAGACGTATACAGCCTATAAAATTAATATTGTTATAATTATTAATATATATAAAACAATTAGTACTGAAACTGTGTAATAGTCCTTTAGCGAGAAAGTTCATATATCTATATATGCCTATATATATATATATATATGTATAATATTTCTTAATATTATTATTATTATTTTTATTTCATAATATTCAATAATATTCAATTCGGGGTCTGGCTCAATGCTCCTAGGAAGGAGTGGCCCCAGAGGTTGCTGTAAGTTATCACCAATCTGCCAAATGAACGCCTGAGGCTGGAATGAAGCCTCTGGCAGCTGGAGCTCCCAGGCAAAAACCGGGAGGGATAGGCTGCAAGCTTCTGCCCTGAGCGTGCTGCGGAAGCCAACTAGTGTATGCCAATTGTGATTAAAATCTAGTAGCTCTCACAGGCTGGAAGGCCTATGATTAGAGCTGGTCCTTTCGCAGCCCAATGAGGCCTTTAAATATAGCGCCCGACACGCGGTGGCACCCAAAATGGCGGCCGGCCACGATCTCTTATCCACGGGCCGCTCAGAGCAATTAAAAAGCCTCTCCGGCATGTCTAGAGGCCGGAAAAGCAGCCAGGTAAACTATTTGCCCTTTCCTGGGGCGATCGGCGTTCGCGGTGGGGGGGAACACCAGCGCGATCAAATGGAGCCGCTGCGATTGCGGCGCGGAGAAGCAGCAGGGAAAAGGAGCCGAATTGGGGGGGGAGGATTGGCGCCGGAGCACGAAAGCCTCCCGCTTGTTATCCCCCCTGGGGGCGAAAAAACGCGCTCCCCTGCTACAGCTACCTGAAGTGCGCAGAGGCTAAGGAAGAACCAAGAATAAAAGGCAAACCTGAAAAGGTAAAGGACTTTGCAGCAATTAGCTTGAATCGGCCAAGGAGTGGAAATACACAGCCTACTCTCACGAAGGCTGAGCATAAACTGGGGAATGCAAGGAGCCACGTGATGGAGGGCGGAGCATTCCTCAGTAATTAAGCTCAGCCTTCAACGACGCAGACTGAAGCACCTCCCACTCTCTGGATGATCCGACCAGCTCTCAGGAGAACAAGATAATTCTTTCTCAAAATAAAATTGCTCTGGAAGAAAACAATCTGGCTTTATCTTAACATATATTATCGTCAAATGTTTAGACAAACTACCGTAAATCTTAAGTTTGACTGCTACATTCCGGAGAATATGATTCAGTTCAGCTGGCCAAGCATCCTAAGCAAAACAGATGTTGAAAATTGAGTTGATAACATTTCAAACATTGTTGGCCTCTTTTGTTGAGATCCAAAATGATAAAACACTGCACTACAATTAAAAAAGGGAAATGAGAGAAATGAGTTTATTCTGGATCAAAAGGAAAATGAATTCTGAAAAAAATTACTGATGTTTTCTACAATGTATCCAGTGGTGGGATTCAAATTTTTTTACTATGGGTTCTGTGGGCGTGGCATGGCTTGGTGGGCATGGCATGGCTTGGTGGGTGTGGCAGGGGAAGGATACTGTAAAATCTCCATTCCCTCCCCACCCCATTAACCTGCTTTCCAGCTCCATTCTCTTGTGCAGGGAAACAAAAGAAGACCCAGTCGATGGGACTTGGGAGGCAGAGAATAGATGGGAGCAGGGCCAGTGAGAGGTAGTATTTGCCAGTTCTCCGAACTACTCAAAACTTCTGCTACCAATTCTCCAGAACTGATCAGAATCTGCTGAATACCACCTCTGAATGTATCTGTATGAAATACCTTTTCACATATGCAATTCTAAAATCAACATTAAAAACTGACCCTAGTCAGAGCATGACTTAAGACACAACCTTTCAAATAAATAGCCACAATTGAAACGCTTTGAAAATGTATTCTGTATCAAAAATTGTTTTGATATAACAATTATAAATATATAACAATTATAAAGTCAACAATCTCATTTATTGCCTTATTATACAATAACAAAAAATACTGCATTGAATGGCTGTTTTCATTTTGTGCTGTTCTTCAAATATTTGTTCTTTATAAAATGACTATTTACTTCCAATAAAATTATTTAATGTTTTTCATTATGCTGTACTATTGCCTAACTTCCTTATCATTTGTTGTACTTTGGTAATAACATAGCTTACTTTTATAAGAAATGGTAAAGTAGTCAATAGGAAAACCATTATTAAATCAAAACTCTACAGTGGATCATAAAACAACCTTCCCTTCAATATATTAGGATCCCAGTCAAAAAAGGTTAAAAGAATCCTCAAAATCAATTAGAAATATCTATTTCAAATAAATTTTGCTATTTGAGATTGTAATATAGTTTTGTCATTTTGGTATTAGTTCAGATGAAGTAGCACTATAGTGATAAGGTACTTGCCATATGGTGGGGATTAAGGAGTTTTAGTTTTGTTAGAATGGTTTAATACAAGTCTATGATGATTTTCATTTGATAGTCACTATTATTATAATGATTTCTTTAGATAATTTGGTGACTGAGACAAAAGGATTAACATAGTATTTTATGACAACTGTACATAATTGATTATTTGCATTACATCATATGGCTTACTTTTCATGCAATTAATTTAGCCCATATAGTATACTGAAGAATATATTGCATTAGCAAGCTTTAAAGGCTATCCTTAAAACAGATGCACATATTCACACACAAAACATAAAAACCAACCATCCCTAGGACACATTCAGAAGTGTTAAATTAACTGTACTTCATTTTAAAACACATAACTCACTTCCTACAGGGCAGCATATACAAATATTAGTGCATAATGTACCAAACAGCAAATGAAAAATGCAGTTGCCTCTAAGAGGATGAAGGGCATTAAAAATGAATTAATTCACACCAAGACAAAGAATGCAATGAGATCTCAAATCAACAACTCATAAGATTCAGAGCAGCATTCACATGAACATAAATAATGTAAATATAATAGAAACATGCATTGATTAAAAAATATTGGCCAGAAAAAGTATAAATCTCTTACATAATATTAACTGTTCATAAAACAACGTTTTCATTGGAAGTTTGAAAAGATTAATAAGAGCATATGTAGGAACATCCACAGCTACAAATTTGGAGCTCCTTTGGTGCCATTAAAAAGAGAAATCTGTTGATAAAATGAGATGCACACTATGTACAATTTATGTAGTTTAATTGCACAGTTAAAATTAAGATTTATTTTCCTGTTATTAGGAACACACATTTATTATTAATTATAAACACATAGAGCCATTTTGGCCTAGGGGTTAAAGGACTAGGTTAGAAAGCAGATTGTGAGTTCGTGTCATGCCTTAGCCATGATATTATTTTCAATAATATAAATTTGAGTCAGAACATTTAAAATCTATTCTTCATTTTGAAAAAAGTATGAGTTCTTTTGTTTCAGAATTTTGTTTATTAGCAATATCTAATCATTAAGCTAATTAACATTTCTCTGTAGAAGAAATCACACAATATTCCTTTTAACTGAGACCTCTTCAAAAAAATGTTACTCCGAACAGTCTTGTTTATAAACATTCACACTTATGTTCCCTAAAACATTTTTTAGATTAACTAATGTTATTAAGTGAAGGTTATTACTTTAAGGCAGCCAGTTTAAAAATTTGGGCTATTCATCTTAATTTGCTTCAAATATAGCAGCCAATATGCCACCTTCATGAAGCTTTATTCTGATCAAGTCCATTCTCCACCTGCCATCTAATTTCAACAGCAAAATATTTGGGAAATTTGTCAAGAATCAATGAAGAATAAGTATATATTCCTTATTTATATTTTGTTTCTTGTCTGATACTCCATGGGACTCCCAAATGGGCAGCATCTAGATATTATGGATTACTGTACCATCTGAAGATTTCTTGGACTAATTAAATTAGCCACAATATCAACAAGTGTTTAATTTCTAGTCTTATAAACTTAGAATCCCGTATGTTGTGTTTTATTATAGAAAAGTCACTAATCAAAACAATGAAAGTGGATAGTTTACACTTGAACAAAATGTCAGATGAGGGGAAAATACTTAATTAGTTAAGTATTAATGAGACATTGGTTTAAATATTTGAATTCTTCAACAGATTTTTCTCCTAATCTCTGGCATCTTTAACAAGTGTTACAGTTTTAAACAAAGTTAAAATAGCCACAGATGATGGGAAAGTGAAGGGCTTTATTTTAATTCAATCAGAATATAGCTGCAAGAGACGGTGGAGGTCTTCTAGTCCAGACCCTTCTCAAGCAGGAGACCCTATATCAGGGGTCTCCAACCTTGGCTCCTGGAAGCCTGGCGGACTTCAACTCCCAGAATTCCACAGCCAGCTTCCAGGAGCCAAGGTTGGAGACCCCTGCCCTATATCATTTCAGACAAAGGACTGTCCAATCTTTTTTTCAAAACCTCCAGTGATGAAGCACCCACAACATCTGAAGGCTAGCTCTTCCACTGGTTAATTGTTCTCACTGTTAGGAAGTTTCTCCTTAATCCTAAGCTGCTTCTCTTGATTAGTTTCCATCCATTGTTTCTTGTCCTGCCCGCTAGTGCTTTGGAAAATAGATTGACCTCCCCCCTCTCTGTTGCAGCCTCTCAAATACTAGAATACTATCATCATGTCCCCCCTTGTCCTTCTTTTCTTGTAAATTAGTCAAACCGAAACCCAAATCCTGCAAGCATTCTTCATGTTTTAGTCTCCAGTCCTTTAATCATCTTAGTTGCTCTTCTCTGCACTTTTTCTAAAGTCTCAACATCTTTTGAAGCTTCATCATTTCTGACTGGATGGAGGTGGTGGTGGGAATGGATAAAGCTGAAGAAGCTTCTTGGATGAGAAGTGACATGTCTTCAAAGAAAAACCAGAAAGTCCAATTGCCTCTTGAAAAAGCACCTTTGGGACAAGCATGACCTGAGACTGAGAATCTCCAGAGACATTTGAAAGGTTATTTCCCAACTTCACTAGTAGATTTCTAGAAAAGTACTATAATTAAACATTTCAAATTCTTTCTCTGGTCCCATTCCAAAAGATCTCAAGGCTAGGCAAACAGTTATAGAAAAATTGCCTTTTCCACCATGTTGTCAATTCTACTGCTTGCCTACCCTCATCACCATCAATACAACCTTTTCTGAATATTTAAAAGTCCACATCATTATTCACACTTCCCATCTTATATGTTTTAAGAGGCCATAAGAGAAAAGGGGCATTGGTCCTACCTGATATGCCTCTTCTCAGGGAGTCAAAGGGAGAATCCAGGATGGGTTGTCTCAAGCCTCATAGCTCTACAGACCAAGTTGAAAAATTGAGGACACCACCCCTCTTGTAACAGTCCCCAGTTCTGAATGAAGTCAAAGCAAATTCCGCTATCCATCATCCTCTGAAAGATAGTGATGAAAATCCCTCTCCTGACTCTGACCAGACAGATTTCAGGGTGGGATTGGATTCTCCCTTTGACTCCCTGAGAAGAGGCGTATCAGGTAGGACCAACGCCCCTTCTCCACTGAACCAAAGGGAGAATCCAGCTGGGACACACCAAAGCTGGCTGTTGGCTGTCCTACGGGTGGGAATTGGTCTGGTCTAAGGTCCCCACCTCTACATGTACACCCTGTACGACTTGCCTGCCAAAGGCTGCCTCGGCCGAGACAAAAGAGTCAATCCAATAATGTCTGATGAATGGGGTCACAGATGGCTACATTGCAGCTCAACAAATGTCTAAAACTAATGTCTGCGTTGACCAGGCCAAAGTAGTTGCATGGTGGTAGAGTGCACGGTTATTCTCCTGGGCACAGGAAGAGCCTGCAACTCATAGGCTTTTGCAATACAGGCTCTGAGCCAGTGACCCAAGGTGGAAGGTGTTACTCTATGGCCCAAAGTTGACGGCTGAAAGGAGATGAACAGGGACTCAGTCTTCCTGAAAGCTTGATGTAAATGCGGAGGGTCCTCCTGACATCCAAAGTATGCCATTTCCTCTCCAGAGCATGTTTAGGCTCTGGGCAAAAGTCAGGCAAAATCAACTCCTGTAAACGATGGAATAAGGAGTTCACCTTGGGCAAAAGTCAGGCAAAATCAACTCTTGTGAACGATGAAATAAGGAGTTCACCTTGGGCAGAAAGGTGGGGTCCAACTGCAGAACCACTCTGTCCACATGAAAAACACAAAGGTCCTTTCAAACAGATAAGGCCCCCAAGTGGCCAAGGAGCAAATGAAAAGCACTGCCTGTCTCGCATGAGGCTGAGCAAAAACTGGGGAACGCATGGAGAAGTCATGTGGAGGAGGAAGAGCGTTCCTCAATTAAAGCTCAGTCTATGGATGCAGAGACTGAAGCATCTCCCACTACTGGATGTTCTGAACAGCTCATAGGAGAAACGCTTGACCAATGTAATGGCCACCAGGAATGACACTTTGCATGTGAACAGACGCAGGCTGGCTTCATGCAAAGGTTCAAACGGAGAAATCAACGCCTACAAGACCTTCGGCAAGTCCCAGGTGGGGTAACTGTGAACCACCAACGGCTTCAAGTTTATGGCTCCTTGAAGGAAGGCTCTCACCCTGTGGTGTTGGACAAGAGTGTTTGAATCCTTGAATGAAAGCACTGAGGCCAAAGCGGCCACCTGTCTCTTTAAGGTATTGGGGGAAAGACCTCTGTCCAAACAATCTTGCAGAAACTCCAATACATCTGCCACCAACACTGAAGTGGGCTCCAATTGGTGGCTGCCACACCAACCACAGAAAATCTTCCACATGGCATCATATATTCTGGTCGTGGAAGGTCAGATTTAAGTGTCTCGGAACTTAAACTCTGGTGACTGGCAATGGGGGGGTCTGAATCTAATATCCAGGTGATTAAACCTCCTAAATAGGACAATCCTAGAGGAGACTGCAGGAATTGTCCCAAAGGGATTGGAAACAGCCGCCTATGCAAACGGCAGTCTGAAGCACCATGTGGCTGCCGTGGCTATCAGAATCAAAGGCAAACAGCTTTGGAGACAGACCAAATGAAGGGACTGTCTCCAGCTCCAGCCCTGCCCACAGGGGCTCTCAGAGGCATTCGCCATCCTCAATCCAACCAATGAACAACAAAAAAAAA
The DNA here is from genome assembly GCA_033807585.1 of Hydrophis major. Taxonomy (NCBI): domain Eukaryota; kingdom Metazoa; phylum Chordata; class Lepidosauria; order Squamata; family Elapidae; genus Hydrophis; species Hydrophis major. The sequence continues at coordinate 151,460,472 of CM066328.1, read as the reverse complement.
ATCAGTCCACCAGCAAAATCAAAGCCAATTTTAAAATAAAAGGCACGAAAGGAAAAAAAAGGCTCAAAAAAACAAAAAGAACGGCTAAACCAGCAAAGCTGGATAGCTGTCAAACCTTTCCCCTAATGCCAATAAAAAACTTAGAATCCCAGGAGTAGAAATATTCTTCAACAATTTGAAGCCCCGTAAGGGTGGTCTGAACGAATTGAGACAGAGAACTAGGGACCATTACCGGGGGTGGGGGGTGTCCTCAGTTTTTCAGTTCTGTCTATAGAGCTATGAGGCTTGAGACAATCCAGCCTGGATTCTCCCTTCAGCTCAGTGGAGAAATATTAGTTTCAATTTCAATTTATTATGATCAAAGATCAGTCATTATAATTTCACACAATAACCGAAAGAAATGGGTAGGTTATCCTATGTAATCTGTATGTCCAGTAACAATTACAATTTGATCCAGAAAACAAATATTTGTTATGGAAAAAAACCTAAACTTAGACCATTTTTCACTGTGATAACAAAAAAGTAAAGTCTCTCTTAAATTAAAGTCAAGTCTAAGTAACTACACAATCAGTGAGAGAGGTGCAGCACAGGTAGGGGGCAATGTGAGGGGCACATGGATGGCTGGCATGATGTAAGAACAGAGGGGCTGGAGGAGTATGCATGGCTGGGGGAACTTACCCAACCACTTGCTGGGACAATCCATGTAATTGCTGCTAAGTACATACTCCAATCTATTTCAAAAGTTTCTGTGTTAATTCAAATTTGATAAGGCAGATAATAAAATCCTATTTAAACTAACACTACGGCATGCATCTCAAATGTACAGACTGTTTTATATCTATTGATTTATTCAATCACACTCTGCTGAATTATGAGTGTGGTTATAAGAGCTGTTAAGTTCCAGAGTTATTTATCATTGCTTTTAAAATAACCAACCCCCCCCCTCCCCAAAGATAATAGCCATTTATTTTTTCTGTAACATCTTTACGCAATAATCTGGCTTTCCTGAATGTCTATCTGTATCTACTGAGGAAAGTAGTATACTGAATAACTAAAAACTTGAATTTGGTAGATCAGAGATGTCACGATTACAAAGAGGTTGTAGAGTTGCCTTGTTTTTAATGGAGTATCATAATCTCAAAAATATCATACACAGTTGGGAGTCACATACACAGTTGGGAGATGCTTCTGAACAATTCTTCCTCTTTATTATCTTTTAGATGATATGATTCCTTTGATGAAATGAGTTAAATCTGGAATGCACGTGTTAGTGGTTTCCAAATTGATAACTGAAACACATCTATGTGAGCTGTCACTGTGCCTAATCCAAAACTTCAACTCTATAGAACTCAGCAACCAAGTTGGATTCTAGAACAACTCAATGAAAACCCATTGCATTTTGTTTCCAGCTGAAATACAAAAGGCTGTTCACAAGATAGATGGGCTGGATTCCATGTTACTTCTCACAATGCCTCTTTCTAGATGACTACCCTTTGTTTGTGGAGAGCGCCTCAGAAAGGTTTCCCGACACTTGCTACAAGTTCATCAATGGGAATTCCAGTTCTTTGTGTTGCACGAGTTAAAGATCTTTTAATACAAAAGCTGTAAAAAAATAAGCTTTTTAAATGAGGCTTTTAATTATTTTAATTTTATGTCCAATTATTAACTGCAAGATCTTAATATCTAATGCTAATATGAGAAGTTGATTATAATTAACCAGTTAAATGACTTATATATCTCATACAGTTTGCATTAACATAAATCTACTTAGAAAATATTCCTCTAATAATTAGTTGTTACCATTTTAAGTTTGAGCTTAACAAGATACAGGAAAACTCACAATGCGTGTATTTCTGGAAGAAGGAGATTTTAGTTGTACAAACATGGCTCTGCTAGGTAGATGAGACTAAAAAATAAACTCCACAGGAAGATTGCAGCTACTTTAACTGAGACTGGTTATAATATCAGAATCTTGAAAATCTGATTGTGTTGTATTTGGTACTCCTTATACCTGCATGATCTGCTTCTGAAAGTTATTCAGACATTCTAGGTTTAGAAAATGTCTTACCCCTTATTGCCTTGGCAACAGAGCTTGCAGAAATGCTTTACTAAACTACATATTAAGATAACGTAGGATTACATATATTATTAAGCCACAATGTAGGTTGTTTATTTTTGTTTAGTACAGTGTATAAACCCAACTTTATTCATTATGCTTTATGCTTCAACACTATGAACAAACCACTTCACTGGGTTTTTTTTATTAGTCTATATTTTAAGCAAAGTGTGATTTAATAAAATGTTTTAATCCAGCTATGATTCACCACTGTGCTCAAACTGAGACAATGAAGAAAACCATCATTTCCTACATAAATATCTCAAGATCTTCAAGTGGGCATTTTTATTAATGATCAAAAATAGAAGATCAGACAATCCTGGCAATGACATTGTTTCAGACACAGTTGAAGCATCTGGTCCTACTGTATTTATTTTCAAAGCATATGGTAGTAATATTCAAGCTGTTTTATTGCAGTGGTTAAAAACAAGTAATGAAAAAAATTATCAAATTTAGAGAAACTTTTCTATTAGCAAATATTGATAAAAGAATTTCAGAGCAGAGCTCTGAAATTTATAAATTGTAAAACCCAAATCTGTATTGAGAAAAGTGACTTATCAAATAGGTGAAAGAATCACAATTATTGAAAAGCATCCTTCTTGTGGAAACTGGTACACAAAGAAAAAAAAAACTTCCAGTCTAACCATCTTCTGGAAACTGTTAATGTTGATTAGCTAGGCTATGAGCTTGTTTTGTTTATAATCTGGAACAAACAGGATTACCTAACATATCTGTGCAATTGAAGGTTTGACGGTAGAGAATGAATGAAAATTTTATCTTGGAACTTCTCCAATGCTAATTAAAAAGTCAGGTATTTAGATCACTCAGAACTATATTCTAGCTAAGGGGTAAGAAATCTGGTATTCTGATTATAATTCTCATATTCAGTGACATATAATAGAAATTGTTCCAGAAATAAATCAGCAAGACTAGATTGTTACCTGTTTCCTAGTCTATTGTCCTTGCCTGTTTTTTTTTTTTTTTTACTCTAAAATTTTATTTAATTTTATTTATATTTCAGATTTCTTAACCAACCATCTCCCTTGGAGAGGCACTCTGGGCAATGTACAATATAATAGCTATCTTCTTGAAAATACGCAGTTGCCTTACAAAGGGTCAGGCTAGGTGCACCTTGTCAGGAGGAAAAAGACAGCTATGATCAGCTGGGGGCAGTGAAATTCAGGGAAGTCAAAAGGGAGAGATGGGAGGGGAGAGATGGGGTGGGAGATAGGCAGGTGGTGGGAGTTTGAAGTGAACACAGCAAGACAGGAGAAGCATTGTGCAACTTCTTTCTAAATCTCTGCACTTTGACTTCCCCTGTAGTGAGAGCTACCTTAGGTTGCCTGATTAATTTCTAGAGTTCTCAAAGACTTCTCTCAGCCTCCTGCGTTCTGCTGTCAGACTGGGATGATCTGGCCTGGGCAAATTGGTGGGTGTTTGAAATCTTCCCTTGTAGATTATTTTTGGAAAGTAATGTCCGATTGTCTGCAGATCTTTTAAAATCTTTTCCAAATTTAGAGGCATCTACTGTAATATGTTGCCTTCTTTCTGAAGGTCCCAGAGAGTTCTTTTGATCTAGACATTGTGATACTACACATTACACACTTCAGCAAGAAAAAGCAAATCAAACTAAATTCCTAAGGTTTAAGTAAGACAAATTCCTTCCAGATCTTCTCTAATAATGTTCTAATCAGATTGTACCAAATCAGGTGAACTTGATTTTAATTTTAGGTATTTGAGACAGTGATAAATGGAGGGGTACTGATTTCTCACAAAAGAATATAATGATAAGAAGGAATAACCTTGAGGAACAGGAGTAGGAACTGCAACCATGACAACAGGTAAAAGAACTTCCTAGTTCACACAAAATAAAGGGATAAAGGCGGGGAAGCACATTCAGACTGGCAAGACTTGGTTACTTTAATTTTATAATAAAAGTAATATTAGCATACATGATTTTTATAACTCTATATATGTTCAGGTGACTGTATTGGTATTAAATCTTAATGCAATTGTCAAATCCAGTCTATGATACAGAATTACTGGCATTCAAAGTATAAGGTTACATCTGTACCACAACTAAATTCAAATTTGAATTATATTCATTCTACAATTACATACTTCTAGCAGAGCTGCATATTACATAGTGAACTACAACTATTGAGCAATATAGAAATAATTATTTAGTTTATTGCATTTAGAAATGCTATATGATCATCCTTTAAATAAGTAATTCAAAGTTACTTACCCATTTACAAAAAAAAATGAAACAAGAAGAATCTCATAATTCATCAAAGATGGCTTCTTGTTCCTCTTCTTCTTTGTCCCAGTCATTCTGCTGCGTAATCAACTTTTCATAAGTACATAACGCCATTTCTAAAAATTGAAATGAAGTGCCCAAAGTATCTTTTCCATCTTGTTCTTCCTTTTTATATTTTTGATATTCAATCTTTAGTTCATCCACAAGCGATGCCATCCTGAAAAGAAAAACTTTCCCCAAAACAACCACCCAAGTATTTTTAGTCAAAAGTAATTCAAAAAGAAAGTTCCAAAAGTTAATACTTTTCTTCCTTCTTCTATTTCTCTTTCTGGGGTTACTGTTTAATCAAAGAAGTCCAATTACCATATTTCTTTTTTTAGTATTCTTGGCAATCTCCTCCTTTTTCCACTTCTTCTCCAATATTTTTCCGCTCCCTTCCCACTTGCAACATCAATTTTTAAATAATCAAAAATCCATACCTCTAATAAAGGTTTTCCAATTTCTTAAATTTTTAAGTCCAATGTCCAAGCAACTTTCAGAATATTTCACCTTCAGTGCCCAAACAAATTTCAAATCTTCTTCTGCTTTTTTCATGGGGTGGGAGAGTGAAGAAAAAAAAAAGTTCCCTTTAACAGTTTTTCTGCCGCTTTCGATCTTCTTAGGGATACAATGTATCCTCCAGCAATTCAGACAGCTCAGTTCCAGCGAATTTAAAGGATGTTGATTGACCGGCTCAGCCAGCACTTTCACTTTTCTTGCTTCCTCCAGCACAATCTTACCCGGTTGCAGACTTCTTCGTGGCGGCCATTGCTGACCGCCGCTCCACCGCCTTGGGAAAAAGGGGTTTTTCCAGAGGAGGAGGGGGTCTGCGACACCCCCAACCCCCTGTCCAGCTCCCCTCTCTCTTCGGCTGTCCCTACAGGGCAGCCATATCCCCCTGACCCATTTGGATCGGGGGTACCTCGGCGGCTAGCACAGCAGGAATCGCGAGTGGTTGCGAATTCCTGCTGCCCCGAAGCCAGGCAAAAACCGGAATCCCAAGATAAATTAAGTGTTATATGAAGTACTTTTAAATTAGGGTAAAGGCGTCACTCCAAATAATGTATAGGAGAAGTATAGTAAAAGAAAAAAGATGAATGGATAGTTGGAAATAGAACAGACAAAGAATGTTATTGAAAATGGTTATAAGCTGTTATGCTTTGATTGTTTGTGCACTGTTTTTGTAAAATTAATAAAATTGGTTTATAAAAAAAAAAGAAAAGAAAATGATAACAAGATATGGAAGGATATATAAAATGTACATGATGTTTGAATTTGTGTCTGTGTGAAGAGTTTTAACCCGGGATCAGGCAGCCTTCAGAAAAGATGTTTTAGTTTATGTTTTGTGTATTGTGTTTGTAAAATTAATAAAATTTGTTTAAAAAAAAAAAGAAGAATCCCATAATAAAACAAAACTAAAGAAAAAATTGAGCCATCATACAACAATTTTATATAACTAACTCATGTATATGAGGATATCATCCCAATCCTAATATCTGAGGATAAAGCCAGATCTTAAACGGCCTCCCGGAAGGCCAAGCATATTAGAACCCTCTGAATTTCAGAGGGTTCCTTCCATAAGTTTGGCACTGCTCATTCTTGCAGAATGATACTGTTTAATAGAGGAGAGCAGATAGGTTGAATGGGCAGAACCCTCAAAGACAGGAAATTCTTTAGGTAACGTGGTCATGTGCCATGTAAGGCTTAAAAGGTGACAAATGCCACCTTGAAGACGGGCTGGAAGCCAATGTCGCTTAGGCATCTTAAACAGGGGAATTCTGAAGCACCCAAAATTGGACGTGCTGGACCAGTTAAAGCTTCCAAATGTTATTCAATGTAAGCCCCGTGTAAAGCACATTGTAGTAATCTAGTCAGAATATGAGTAAGGAATGAGAGACAGAAAGCAGAGCTTTCTATTCCAGGAATGAGTGCAACCGGTCCATAAGATGAATCTGTGCAAAGGCTCCTCGGGCCATAGTGGCTGTGTCCAACTATGTCCATAGGTGTGCAACTCCACATCCTAAAGTTGCAACTCCTTCACCTGGGCTCATTTTTCATCTTTACATTAATACATGAATAAAAATAACACAGATTATATTGTCACCTTTATTTCTATAGAACAGATATGTGTCTGATAACAGGTTGGTTGAGTTCTCTATATGGGTGTCTATATTAAGTGACTCACACAAATATTTTAGCACAATACAAGAAAAGCTGACATACTGAAGGGCTAGGTATATGTGTGAATAATGAGAGATAAAACTACCTTTTATAGAACAGACTTGTATATGAGCATTTTTAAATGATCAAGTAACCATTACCAATGCCACAGAAAGTTTTAAAGTAATTCTGAATTGAATTTGAATCCAATAAAATATATGGAGTGAAAAATTTCTAACCAGATCTATAAACATTTATCAAGGTGCACATTCCATAGCCAACTTTTAAAGTACAAACAGCTTTTTACAACAAATTTCCTATGTCCCACCAAATTTCCTATGTCACAGGTGCCACCACCTTAAATAAATACATTTTCATGTGTACAGCAGACATAAAGGTCAGCTGCACCAGCAAAATGTCACTTAGTCTAAAACAGTTGCATTATTAGTACTACCAGTATTAATATTCTTTAATATCATAGCAATTTATCCTGGTATTTATTTTAATTGGCATTATACAGAATCAACATAGTCAATGAATAAAACTGATTACAGTGTTATTATATAGTGTAGGTAGTAGTAAGTATGAATTGGGAAAATCTCTTATATAGACAGATAGGTGTGTATGTATACAAACCCACATAATACTAGCTGTTATTTGAAAATAAGGCAGCATTTTATTTTATATTAAATGCAAATACATAAATATTATAAAATGCTATATGTATTTACAAGTATTGTTCTCCCATTATAAGCTTTCTCTCAATTAATTAAGCAATTTTATTCAAGCCAATTAAACAGAAGTGTAACTAGGATTAAATTGTCAATTTGCAATGACAACAAGCTGCTATCATTCTTCTTCTTCATTCATATATCATAATGAGTAGAAAGCTTCTAGTAAAAAAAGAAACAGTGCAACTAAAATCATATTTAATTCAAAACAGCCAAAAATGTAACAATGGCACAAAGATTAGTAGTATTTATATTGCATTGCCCCTCTTGGCAAGTAAGAAAAAGTTGTTCCAAAGGTTAATTACAAATATTTACATTCCATAAATATGTACTCAGAAGAATGTCTTGTTGATTTAGTGTTGTTTATTTGAAAGTAAACGTTAAGCCATACAATTAAAATGATTAGCAGAATTGTACCTTAAGTATATGGTATTTAAGGTTAGTACAGGGGTCTTCAAACTTGACAGCTTTAAGACGTGTGGACTTCAACTCCCAGAATTCCTCCTCCAGTCATGTAAGCTCAGGAATTCTGGGAGTTGAAGTCCAGTCTTAAACTTGCTAAGTTTGAAGACCCTTGGTCTAGTAGAATATACTTCTGTGAGAAACTCTTTAGAATCTACTGATTATTTACTGAGGAACTGAACTAAATCATTAAATTTTGGATTTATTACTACAAATAAACTTCATGGTGACAGAAAAGTTCACAGAAAGCCAAGGTCCTAGAAAATGCAATGCTTTCTCACCTAATTAAGAATTGATTTAGCTTCCTAATGATACCTACTAGTATGTAGCTGGTAATAATTTTATAAAAGAGAAGTGTGTGAACATTATAAAACTGACTTACGTTATAAAATGTGCTTTATTCTTTTATTTAAAAGACAAAGGAGATTAAAAGAAGAATGAATAACATGCTGAAAAGCTTTTGAAGAGCTAAATGCAGGTAAAATCCCTCTCCAGGAATATGGGATTATGCCAAGAATCCCTAAAACTTGCAAAAGTTGAATACTGTAGTCACATCTATATCTTTCAGGAAAAACGAAATAAGGATCTTCTGGTACAAACACACCACATTATTAAGTTATAAAAGATATTAAGAGCTACTGATAACGCAGACATTGATTTTATTAAAACAATGATATGCAGTTTCCTTTATTATTCAATGTCAGTAACTTCTTCAATAACTTCTTATTTCAAGCCACCAAGTACAGCACAATGTTAATTTGTGAGAAAGGAAGAAAAGGCTGCAATGGGTTTAAGAAACACATCTCACACTAGCAAAATCCAATAAATTGTTTTGTTTCACTTCTTTCATGAAAGCAATAAAGTTTTTTAACTATCTACACTATGTCTGTGACTATTCTGTTAAGCACTAGCACAGAAACACATTTCACTGTGTAAAGCCAGAAGATACATGATTTACTGCTTAGTTGAGCCAAGGAGAAGCCCACTCCCTCCAAAGAAAAAAGAAAAAGAGTTCTTTACCATATCTAGCTTTCTCATTTTTTAATACACTGAATAATAAATCTAACAATCCTTTGCAAAAACTAATTATGGGTTTCAGTAATTTTGTAAGCCAACCTTCCTTATTTAAAATGGGAAGGATATCTGATGAAGGATGTCTATCTTCTAATTAAAAGAAATAAATTAATCAGAAGTCTTGTGAAATCAGTGCTTTAGGGGACATATTTTAAAAATCTATTATTTTTTACTTTTTACATACACCTCTCCACTCTCATATTATGTTAAGTGAATTTGCCTTTGCTCCCTAATTGTATCCTTTTCTCATTAGCTTTCCATTCTTTTAAATTCTATCTTCCCCATTTCAATTAATTAATTTACTATCCAAGTCTCACCATAAACATAACTGAGCTATATGTCAGTGATTCAAGTTGTTTTACTACTGGTTCTGTGGGTGGGGCTTGGTGGGTGGGGCAGGAGAAGGATACTGTAAAATTTCCAGTCAGAGGTAGTATTTCTGGTTCACTGAACTACTCAAAATTTCTGCTACCGGTTCTCCAGAACTGGTCACAACCAGCTGAATACCACCTCTGCTAATATGCGGCCTACTAAATTATTGAACTGGTAGCCAACAAATTTTACTGGGCATATTGCCTAGGCCAAAAATACTACATTTTGTTTAACATTTCAGTTCTGTTGGTGCAATCACACCTTCAAAGGTAATAGTGTCTCAAAGTACAGTATCTAGACACTTTTTAAAAATCTCAAAATTTAAACAGCACAGTTCCAAAATTCCTGTACCTCTTCTGTGAATCTAAGGAGATTTTAGCCCCTCAAAGAGATTATGGGTAGTCTTCAACTTACAACCGTTTGTTTAGTGACCACTCAAATTACAATGGCACTAAAGAAAGTAACTTATGACCAGTCCAATGTAGGCAATCTCCATAACTGAACATAACTATCAAACCAACTGCAGCTTTAAGAAATGCTATACAATTTTCCATACCTAAAAACTGAATTGTAAACAGATTATATGAAGGGTAGACATTTGCAAAACTTAAATATTGGTTTCTGTCACTTTAAGCAATTGATAATTTTCACCCAAGAATTTGCTACTGTTTCCCTGAAAATAAGACCTACTCCCAAAATAAACCCTAGCATGTTTTCTATTCATGCACCCACAAAATAAGTCCTACTTAAGCGTCTGTACAGCTGGCTAGCTGCCCATTCCGTCAGGTTGCTCACGGTGCCCCCGACATGACATAAGGTGAGGTGAGGTGGAGCTACCCCACACCAGCTTACCTCATCGTCCCATAGCCAGGCTATCCATGCCCTGACAATTGCCTCACGCACCAGCAGCCATGTGTAGGAGTCTAGCCACTTCTTCCAGCACTGGAGAGACACCGGAGCAAGAAGCCAAGTGATGCACTGGTGCCACAGTTGAGGCGAGGGGATGGAGCTGCTTCATACACTCCACAACAGCTTATCTCAGGGCCCTCGCAGCCAGGCAATCCATGTCCCAACAAGTGCTTTGCCTCACAGCTGCAGCACCAGCATATTGCTCAGCTTCCTGCTCCAATGCCGTGCCGGAAGAAGTGGGGGGCAATTTCATCCCCCGCCTCATGGCAGTGGCACTCAAAATAAAGCATCCCCTGAAAATAAGCCATAGTGCTTATTTCAGAGCCCAAAAGAAAATAACACCGGGTCTTATTTTGGGGAAAACATGATACTATGCAATTTGCACCAGTTAATTTATACCAAAAAGTTTGGAAACATGCCAAGATTTCTTCTCATTAAAACCACTCAAATATTTTTGTGCCAAAACCTCTCTGTCTTTACTCATACATTTATCATCGTGCTGCATGATTATTCTAGTTGTGCATCCTATCTCCAACTTTTTTTTTTTAAACAAATTTTATTAATTTTACAAAAGACAATACACAATCCAGGCATAACAACTTGAAAAATCTTTTCTAAAAAAATAATAATAATAATTAAAGAAGAAAGCCAATAGAACATATAAAATAACTCCAAATTGTAATATTAATATTTACATTATCTATTTAACTTCATATCTTATCCAGACTTCTCCTTTTATCCAAATTATATTTCTTGCTTATTAAAATTTTATTGCCTTTCATAAACATACAAAACACAAAACATAAACAAAACTAAAACATCTTTTCTGAAGGCTGCCTGATCCTGGGTTGAAACAATTCACACAGACACAAATTCAAACATCATATTCACTTTATATATCCTTCCATATCTTATTACCATTTTCAATAACATTCTTTGTCTGCTCTATTTCCAACTATCCATTCATCTTTTTTCTTTTAGTATACTTCTCCTAATTGGAGTGACGCCTTTAACTCATTACCCTAACTTAAAAGTACTTCATATAACACTTAATTTATCTTGGGATTCTGTTTAGTAGATTCTAAAATAACACAGTAAATTTTATACTCTAAATACACATATAAAAACACAATCTTATATACCTTCCAGAATCCCCCTTTTATCCTTAATTAAATTCACCCATTGTCTCTGAATAAACTTTTTTTCTTTAGATCTTGCTTCCCACCATTAAGGCTTCTCCTCCCCCCCTTTCTCTCTTGCTTATTCTTCTCCTTGCCCTTTTTACCCCTTTGTCTCTCCTCCTCCCTTTTCTTACTCCCTTTCCTTTGCTTTCTAACCTTGCATCCACCTTTCCTCTCATTTTTCTCTTTTTTGGTTGTTTTTTCAAATCTTAAAATCCCCTTTTTCTTATCCTCTTTCTCCTCCTCCCCGGAAAAAACCCATTGTTCATCAAAAACGGCTTCTTGTTCCTCTTCTTCTTTGTCCCAATCATTCTGCTGCGTAATCAATTTTTCATAAGTACATAACGCCATTTCTAAAAATTGAAATAAAGTGCCCAAAGTATCTTTTCCATCTTGTTCTTCCTTTTTATATTTTTGATATTCAGTCTTTTGTTCATCCACAAGCGATGCCATCCTGAAAAGAGAAACTTTCCCCAAAACAACCACCCAAGTATTTTTAATCAAAAATAATTCAAAAAAAGTTCCAAAAGCTTATATTTTTCTTCTTTCTTCTATTTCTTTTTCTGGGGTTACTGTTTAATCAAAGAGGTCCAATTACCATATATCTTTCTTTGAGATTCTAGGCAATCTCCTCCTTTTTCCACTTCTGCTCCAATTTTTTTCCTCTCCCTTTTCACTTGCAACATCAATTTTTAAATGATCAGAAATCCATACCTCTAATAAGAGTTTTCCAATTTCTTAAATTTTTAAGTCTAATGTCCAAGAACTCTTTTGTCCCTTAACTTCAACTTTCAGAATAATTCACCTTCAGTGCCCAAACAAATTTCAAATCTTCATCTGCTGTTTCCATGGGGTGGGAGAGTAAAGAAAAAAAAGTTCCCTTTAACAGCTTCTCCACCGCTTTCGATCTTCTTACGGATACAATGTATCCTCCAGCAATTCAGACAGCTCAATTCCAACGAATTTAAAAGATGATGATTGACCCGGCTCAGCCAGCACTTTCACTTTTCTTGCTTCCTCCAGCACAATCTTACCCGGTTGCTGGCTTCTTCGTGGCAGCCATTGCTGACCGCCGCTCCACCACCTTGGGAAAAAGGGGTTTTTCCAGATGAGGAGGGGGTCTGCGGCACCCCCAACCCCCTGTCCGGCTGCCCTCTCTCTTCGGCTGTCCCTACAGGGCAGCCATATCCCCCTGACCCATTTGGATCGGGGGTACCTCGGCGGCAAGCACAGCAGAAATCGCGAGCGGTCGCAAATTCCTACTGCCACCGAAGCCACGTGGAACCGGAAACCCTGTCTCCAACTTTTAAACCTGCAATAGTTGGTACTTTTATTATGGGTTTAAACAGACCATCGATATCTTGTCCAAAATGAAAAGGATCTGTCTAACTTCAGAAACAAAGTTAGTTGTATTACATTGTGTTGAAGCTAAATGGCTTCTTCAGCCCTAATATGAGCTTTTAACTTGGGCAAAATTACTGTGCACAATATAACAAATGTTAATTCTTATGCTTTGATGCATTCTGACCCTTTTATCTGCCAGATATCCATGAGCATGTAAAAATACCAGCAATGGATACAATTCTTTCACTGCACACACAAGCCAAGACAAGAAAGCAAACATGGTTCAGTAACATAGTGCTTAATAATAAATGTATGAGAATATTTACATTTGGTTTATAAAATTTTATACCATGCTCTGCAACCTCTTTTTTTCCACTGGTTTAATATCTTGCTTTGGAAATTGGTAATTCATGTATAAATGGAAAGGCAATGTGTAACCAAAGATTTAAAATCATCAGCAAGCATATTAGTAAAACTTTCACAAGACAAAGCTATTACATTGTACATACTTGTACCTGCAGAATATGCCACCATTCATCAACACTTGTCCATTCTTTACTCAATACATCTTATTACTATATGTTATATTCCATGAAAGAAACAGCCTTAGTAAACTATTAGGTATTTGGGGTGATACTATCAGAAAGAATGGCAAAAAATAATGCTTTACTTCTTTTTTTGTTTTTGGTAGGCAGGAGAGTTATGGATGAAAATGGCAACAGGTAGACTTTGGAAGTCATTACTGCATTCCCACATTTAACCCCCCCCCTTCCCAAACTGTTTGAAATCAATTTTTTCTTTCTTTCGGGACATTTCTGACTTTTAGAGGGATCAGATTGTTTTAAATGTAAGAACAGGAGCATTTACCTTTCAGGAGAACTTGCATTCACTTCTCCACCCTTAAGGCCTACCAAAAGCAAGGGCTGCTGAGAAATTAACATGTGAATGGGAGGAGACTTTCCACTTTTTCCAGATTGGATTCTGAAGAAAGACTGTGTCATAATTTTGAGGTGTGCCTCATATAGTGGTTTCTTGAATGGCTTTGATGTTAAAATATAGACTAGGAATCTGAGGATTGTTCTTTCTTGGGGAGGGGGCAACTGAGCCCTTGTACAGTCCTATGATTAGCATTTGAGCAGATGTGCATGTTAAATATTTTAGCTAATGTTTGTTCCAGCTGAGGATGACAAAAACGTTGTAGTCCTGTTCAATGTATATAATGAAAAAGGTCCAAGTATAAATCCCCACATCTCCAGATGGCAAGAGATTCCATGAGAGTGAAACAAAATGAAATTAAATTTATTAAGCAAAAGCTTGAAATGAAATAAGGTTAAAAAAAAAGGGGGGGGGGTTGTTTCATAATACATTTAGCCTGCAGCAACATTTACTTATGTTATTTTGTAGAAATCTCCAACTTTCCAGAGCAATTTTTCAGAACAACTTTTGAACTAATTGTTTTTTCCTCTTTGGCTTAAAGTATCTCACTGGGGAAAAAAATCACCCATAAGTAGCCTGGACTGAATCCAATGACTGGCCTCTTAAAAGCTATTATTTATTGCAAAATTGCTTGTCAAATAAAATACAATTGGTTGGACTTGCATCATATGATAAGCCACATTATGGTTTAATATGATCTGTGAACTAGTCAATGGGTTGGAGCATCTTACAAATAAAGAACTGCTGGCTGAGCTGCTCTTAGATTGAAATTCAGCAGCTATTAAATACTGTACTGCAGGGCTATCAAACTCCCGGCTTGTGGGCCAGCTGCATCACATGCTGGCCACACCCACACCCAGTTTAGCAAAGGGGAAAAAAATTCCAATATGTCACGTGATGCTGTCCTGATGACATGAGTTTATTATTACCTTTTGTGTCAGAGTACAACATATGTACAATGAGATCGGCTGAGCCTCCCTTCATGCACCCCTCCCCCAGCACAACACACAGTGACGACAGAAGTCCCTAACCCAGTCCCGTTCTTATTACACTATATGACTTTGTTGCACAACGCACTGGCCCTGCAAGTCTATCATACTATGTTGACGTGAAGTTATTTTCCATTCAGTTTGACACCCTGCTGTACTATATCTTCCCCATTCCTGAGTTTACAAAAACAGGAATCACATAATGACACTGAATGTCAACAGAAAAATTTCTTCACCCAAAGCATTATTAACTATTATCATTAAATGAGATGTAATGAGGAACTCTTAGAACATTACATGAAGTCCTCGACTTATGACCCCATTGAGTCCAAAGTTTCCATTGCTAAGCAAGACAGTGGTTGAGTTTTACCCCATTTTACAATCTTTTTGCCACAGTTGTTAAGTGAATCATGCAAATCTGGTTTCCCCCATTGACTTTACTTGTTGGAAGCCAGTTGGGAAGGTAACAAATGGTGATCACATGACTCCAGGATAGTGCAGCTATCATAAAAACATGCCAGTTATCAAGTGTCTGAATTTTGATCACGTGATCATGGGGATGCTGAAATGGCCATAAGTGTGAAAAGCTGTCATATTTTTTTCAGTGCCTTTGTAACTTCAAGCAGTCACAAAACGAATGGCTATAAATCGACAATAACCTGCATTGTTTTACAACAGTGGTAGTCAACCTGGTCCCTACTGCCCACTAGTAGGCATTCCAGCTTTCATGGTGGGCGGTCGAGGTTTTGTCCCCTACTTTATAAATCACCATTACTGTGGAACTGGGGGGCGGTTAGAGAAAATTTTACTACTAACAGAGATACAAAAGTGGGTGGTAGGTATAAAAAGGTTAACTACCCCTGCTTTACAATAAGCTATTAGGTACCTCTTTAACTCAAAACATTAGGGATGCAGTGGCTCAGTGGCTAAGACGCTGAGCTTGTCAATCAGAAAGGTTGGCAGTTTGAATCCCTAGCACTGCGTAACTTAGTGAGCTCCCGTTGCTTGTCCCAGCTTCTGCCAACCTAGCAGTTTGAAAGCATGTAAAAAATGCAAGTAGGAAAATAGGGACCACTTTGGCATTTAGTCATGCCAGCCATATGACCATGGAGATGTCTTTGGACAGCACTGGCTCTTCGGCTTTGTCACAGAGATGAGCACCGCTCCCTAGAGCCAGAAATGACTAGCACGTATGCACGAGGGGAAACTTTACCTCTACTCAAAACAAGGATTTTTCTATAACTGAGTCCAGAAAAAGAGTGTGTTTTTTGGGGGGGAGGGAGAACCACAACAGGTGGGTAAACATCAAATCAACATCAAGTACCTTTCCTCGCTTTGGAGCCAAACACTGCACACTTCTAAACGCTGACACTCAGTTCTGTTGTATATTTAATTTTTGAAATCATTTTTTCACATTTTAATGTTTAATTCAGCAATAATTGTTAACCAATCAGACAATCTATATACTACTTCTTTAAAGCTGTTAAAAGTTACTGAGACGTAGTCTTGGCACATTAAATTTGCTATTCACATTGACCACTGAAATCAATGAGACACGATTAGTTATTTCAGAAGACACTACTGCAGCTATGATGTCATTAAGTTTAGTCAAGAGACAGGCAATAGTTGAATTATGAACCAAAAGTTTTATTATTCTTAAATTTATATAGCTGTCCATCTCATCAAACAACTGAGTAGTTATAATTTCTTACCCTTACCATTCCCTGTTATACTTTGGTTTCCATTTGCCTACTTACAACTTTATTCTTCTATACATAATTATGTTATAGCAGTTTGGTTAAAAGCAGTATGATTGGTGGCTTTCTATTACTTTACAAGCAGTGATGGCACCAGAATGCACATGGCACAAAAGAAAGAACAGTTGTTAGACTCCAAAGAAAGATTTGCTTGTTCACCAATGTTTATAGTGTGAATAATAGGTGGCACAGTCAGTCATACTGAAAGCTTATAATTAGTCAATTTGAAAATAAAAGGACCCAAGATTAAAAAAAGGAACCCAAATCAATATAATATTTAGGAAGATATTTGATGCCTTCTTTAACAAATCATCATGTATTGTACTAATCAGCTCAATATATATGTTTTCTTCTAGACATGCTACTTTTCAATATCACAGTAGTATCTTGCTAATGCCAGATACAACCATTTTTCTTAACCATTTATCGTAGCACTCCTAACACTGCAGTAATTCAACTCAGTAATTCAAAATCAAATTTCTCTAAAACCTCCTCCCTATTTTAAAGGAAATTTGCCTTCTTTTCAACCTTTGATACAGATTAATTTTAACACCATTACCTTTTCAATAGCACACTATTAGTGATAGTTGTGACATTAAAACAGTTTCTCTGGATTCTCCTGTAAGCAAAAGGATGGTCAAGCCAAAGGATTTATGCAATCCATAAAGGACTTTTGTGCTGTATCTTTTGTGTTAGTTGTAATCCCAATACAGCAGCAAAAGAATAAAATAAAATGGGATTAGAAGGAAGATTTAATTATCCAACAGCATCAACACAACAGACATTACTGAAGACGACTGAATCCTCCATGTTTCTCTTTATACCATTCCCATTAACTGTATTATTCCCCAACCAGCATATAAAACAGCAGCTTAATAGAAAAAAGGGGAACATAATTTCTCTGGGCTGGAAGAAGGAATAGGTGATTTAAAGGTATTTTGTAGATGTGATCCTATATATACTTTAATGTTAACTGCACGTGCAGTAGAATTGTAAATCAAACAATCAATAAGTTACCTGTTGAAAAAAGACCTGGATGCATTGCTATCAAGGAAAAATCCAATAAAGAAATAAATTGTGTGTTTTTGTTAAATGTAATATACTACAGTTAATCTTCTGGTTATAACCATTCATTTAGTGACCGTCCAAAGTTACGGCATTGAAAAAAGTTGAGATATGACTTTATCACACTTATGACCACTGCAGCATCTCCATGATTATATAATCAAAATTCAGGTGCTTGTTAGAAAGTCGCAAAGTTGGTTGCAGTGTCTTGGGTCATGTGATCACCTTTTGCGACTTTCTAACAAGCAAAGTCAACAGGGGAAACCAGATTCATTTAACATCCTGTTGCTAACTTAACAACTGCAGTGATTCACTTACCAACTGTTGCAAGAAAGGTCATAAAGTGGGGCAAATCTCAATAATTGTCTTGCTTAGCAGAAATTTTGGGCTCAATTGTGATCGTAAGTTGAGGTCTACCTGCATAGTATGCATCAGAATCATTCTGTAGTATACACTAAATATCACAAGATCAAAGTTAAAATTAGATACATTAAAGTTGAAATTAGAAATAAAATAATCAACAACTACAGTGTATTTAAAACAATGTCTTATGCGGGCCTTCTAGAAAGCTACAAAAATCCCAATACAATGCAGAATGATTTCCAGAAATTCAGAGTGACTACAGAGAAATCTTGACCCCAAGTTACCAGAAAACAAGCCCATAGCATTTCTAGGAAAAACCTAATGGTATGAGGAGGAGCATTATTATTGGATTCAATGTATATAAAATAAAAAAAGAAATCCAACACTTTATAATTAGCTTTAATTGAATTTAGGTGTGGCAATTCCATTTACTAGCTTGCCACTATAATAAGAAATTGCAGCAAGTTCTGGCTTCCTTGTACAGACAAGATATATTTGTGGTGATTACATATTTATAGCAGAAGCAGACTGCTAGTTTTCTCCTGAAGAGAGGATTCATACCAAATCTAGCATTTCCAATGCTATTTGTTTTAATGGTTGAGCAAAGAGAAGATTCCCCCCCCTTTTTTCTTCAGACAGCAAAAAGAAAGAAATCATGTCATATGTATTCAGAATCTATATACCCAAATGCTACAACAATGCCCAATGAATACATATTACAAAAAGCAATTTTATTTGTGGTATGAAGTATTTAAATCTACATCAGTCAATGAGATGCAGATTTAGATGGCAAACATATTAAACACATTCATTTACTCCAAATTTCAATCCAACCCAAAATAACGATACCAACATAACTCAACCATATAATGCAATATTATATACACAATGTTTTTTTTACATTTTCTTCTATGCTTTTCTCTTGAGCTAAATGAGCAAGACACAAAGATATGTCATTTTCTGAAAAAGTAGCTTATAGTTCTAGTTGTGTGATACAGTTCTTTTGTAGTCCAGTTTTAATGTAATGCAAGCAAATATCTCCTACTCACAATCAGACTAGCTTAACAATTATACAATAATCAGGGAGGATAGAATGCAACCCAAATAAACCCTGAATAATTTTTGTCATATTTAATTCTTCCAGTATCTTTTTGAAATATATCCAGGTCAACATACCAAATAAAAAGATTGTCATATTTAGATTCTTAAAACTAGTAAACTATGAATTGAACTGCACACACTCACACACAAAGTGATGATTCAACTTCTAAGCCTGAATCTCCAAAATTTTCTACAGAAATGGGGACTAGAAAAGGGAAAACAGGCTTTTGTTATTCTGTCATAATAATGTAATATATAATATTATATTCCACATAATATTTTGCATCATCACATAATTTGGGTACTGTAGTCCCAAAAGCATCGATGTAAAAAGAGGTATACACAAAATATAAATGCATCCTTTGTCTTTTGAAAAAAAATATTTCCAGAATAACTCTAAAGAAATGTTTTTTCTCCCAAAACTAAAGGTTAAAAAAGATTGAATACCAATTAAATTGCAAATAAAAGTGCTTGTTATTAACAATATCTAAAAGGTCTTCAATTTGGCTTTAAACCCATAGCATTCATTAAACAAATATTTGTCATCTTTTAATCTTATAATGAGGGTAGCCTAAATCCACAAGGTAAAAGCAGTTCATTCCCATGCTTTTTAATTGACTTATCATATAAATGAAGTTCTCTTCTCTTTGCCTTCCTCTCAGCTTAATCCATATAAACAAGTAATATGATACTGACACCTCCCATTTCATCCAATCCAATGGTTTTTCCTGTAATTTTTTCCAGCTCTAGTACAGGAGAAAAAACTGAGCAGACTTACAGAATAACAGACCACTACAACCAATTAATTAAGCAGATGTGATAACTCATACTATATAACAGAACCTTGCAAACCTGTTTGCACATGTGAATCACTTTTAATTAAACTGAATACATCCCTGATTCTTAGTAAATATCAAAAGGTCTAATTTCTATGTTTATAGCATCTCTTCAATAAAAGCAGAACATGACATTACATTTGTACAACAAATCTTTCCCAAATATTAATTGCCTGACACACCAAAAAAGCAAAAATGAAATCAAGAGTTAAAACAAGTAGAATACATTATCAAGTCAAGTTCCACTCCTATAACTGTATCCATGCAATTTTCTTGGCAACTTTATGGAAATAATCTACTATTTCTTCTTCTAAGAATTTTTCTAAAATTGTCAATCTTGCCATCAGTTGTGAAATTCTCAGACAGCACCCATCCACACATTAAAAGTCAACTTTGCCTAGCTTTCAAGACCACCCAAGGACAGCTAGATTGTTGCCACTGAGATAATTCAAAAAGCATCATTTAACTAAGTGACTTCCTCCAAAACATACAACTTGTAATGTAGTTTCCAATGAAACATCCTAAATTTGTTTTATCATTAAAATGACTGGTACAATGTATATTTTGAATTTATTCTGTAAAATGTATTGAGGAAAAAATCATAAATATAAAATTAAAAAGAATACAAGTATAAGAATTGTGCAGTCGGGGAAGAAGGCGGTGCCTCCTCGTCGACGGACGGTAGATCGCAACTCTCTGCAACTATTCGTGCTCTTTCGTTGGAGAGCCCCAATTATCCTGATTAGGGGCTGAAACTGCCTTGGAGGGGCAGCGGAGTAAGAGGAAGCAGCAAGCCTGTCTGTGGGGAGCCGCATCTCCCCCCCCTGGGCTTGGCTTTTTTTCCTCCCGAAGACGACTGCAGCGATGGTCTAAAATGGCCATCCCGAAGAGGATGACTCAGCTTGACTAAGATTTGTGCAGGAGGGAAGAAAGAGGTGAGTAACATCTGAACTGGGACAACTGGGCAGTATAACCAAATAAAAGTACCCCGGGATTAAGGTAATATGGAATTTTTAAGAAAAGAAAAGTGAGCTGTAAAATTACAAAGGGACAGAAAAAAAAAAAAAAGGAAAATATTTTTGACAGCTAAATGGGGCTTCGAACCAGGAAAGGAAGAAGCTGGAATTAAAGATTTAATGAAATTGGACTAAAATAATTTGGGAATAATCAAGTATAAAATTAAAGCTGGATTTAATATTGCCAAAGAATAATAATAATAAAGTTTATAACTTGGAGACTGGATTGTCTTGGAATATTGAGGTTCGAAAAACCTTAAATAAAAATATAGGGGAAAAAAAGTGAAGACTTCGTATAATGGAGAGTGTCACCTTTTGATAAAAATTTAGTTCAAATAAAAAGGAAAACATTTTGTTTTTGAATGAACTGGTATAAAATTACAGAAATACTGAAACAAAGTAAGAATTTTAGAAAGTGAAAGTAGAACCAGAATAAAGGAAAAAGCAAGGAAGGAAAGATTGTTTGTGGGACTGACTGATGTTTTTGGTATGAACCCTGAACTGGAATAGCTGAGAACTTTAAAAAATTGAAAGAAGAAAGAAGGAAAGTAAAAGTGGTTTGGGTTTTTTTTGTGGACTTTGAGGATTATAAAATATAAGAATGATGATATCTCTTTGGGACTTAAAAATGGAACTTAAAAATATGAGAGAATTACTACAGGAAAGAGGCGAATCACTTTGCTCTGTGCTAGAAAAAATGGAAATGGCGATTGAAGAACAAGAAGAAAGATTCTCAGAAGAGCAGGAATTGACTCAAGGAGAAGACATTTTGAATGGACAATTAACACAAAGAACATTACAAAGAAGTGGGGAAAGAAGGAGGTTAAAAAGTTGAATTTTAAGAAAGCAATTAAAAGAGGGAATAATTGTGAAGTTAGAAAAGGCAGGAAGATTCAGCAGAAAAGGGAAAGGGAAGATATTAAGAAGGAGATAAATTGGAATGAGAAAAGTCATGGGGAAAAAAGAGGGAGGAGAAACAGTAAGACTAGTAAAATGTTGAAAGGAAATTGTTTCTTTACAATTAAAAGAAGGAATACTTGTGAAGTCAGGAAATGTAGAAAGAATGAGAAAAGACATGGGGAAGAGAGCGGGAGGAGACTCGGGTTCGCTCCCTGGACAATGCACTGGAGAAGCAGTAAGAAACAGGCATGTGACAGAAAGAACCACAGAACTCGTAAAATGTTGAAAAGAAATTGCCTTTCAGAGATAATGGTTGATGAATTAAAAGGGGGATTCTGCAGGGTGACAAGGGGTAATAAGAATATTTCTGCAATTAAAAATATTTAGAAAATAGGGTAATATAGATATTGATAACTCTTATTAAAGGGGGGGAAATATGCTATGGAATCCAATTGAGAAGATGTAATGACTAATGGTTTATTGGGAATTAAGATGAGGGAATAAAGGTATATGCTAATCATTAAGGTGTCAAAATAGTAAAAGAGGGGAAACTTATACTTGTTCTTTTTTCTTTTTGTGTGGGTGTGTTAAGATCTGTATCAATTTAGAACTTATTAAATGTGTGTAATTGAAAGGGAATGTGACAGACTAAAGAACCAGCTAAATTAATAAGTTTAATATAGATTATTAAAAGCAAGGAGAGATATTGGTAACTTCATTATTACCACTGTTAGGCAAATATATATTGTTTATTTGTATTTTTAAAATAAATATTAAGGATTATATTTGAAATAATTGAAATGAAATTACCGTATATACTCGAGTATAAGTCAACCCGAATATAAGCCGAGGCACCCAATTTTACCACAAAAAACTGGGAAAACTTATTGACTCGAGTATAAGTCGAGGGTGGGAAATGCAGCAGCTACTGGTAAATTTCAAAAATAAAAATAGATACCAATAAAATTACATTAATTGAGGCATCAGTAGGTTAAATGTTTTTGAATATTTATTTCAAAGAAAAACAGTAAACTAGCTCTGTAAGTGGAAAAGAGAGCCAACAAAACCAATATGGTATCAACAATAACTTTAAAAGTACAAAAACCTTAGCTCAATCAGCAACCAAGCTAAAACACAAGAGTTAAAATCCTTCAAAACTGGATTCCTCCTCATCATCTGTATGTCCAAACAGAGTCACTCTCTCCCTTGCAAGAAAAAAGCATGTGTATGTGCTGCATGTACATCCTGTTTTGGAGAGCCACCATCTCTTTCACAGCTCTCCCTCATGCCTCCATTGCATCTGCACACATGCCATGGCTCAGTAGTAGGTCAACATACAGATGTCACACTAGGTTCCCTCCTCAAAAGGAACATCCAACCTTTCTTGAGAAGTACAAACTTCATCTGTTCAGGATTGTGGTGACAAAGGTGAAGGAGGATGGGGCTGAGAGAAGGGAAGGGAAAAAAAGATCATTGACAGGGAGAAAGACAGGGAGAAACACCTGGAAGTGTGAGCCCTCGAGTTTCCTTAGGGAAGACCAGACAACAAGGGGAGAGGAGAGGAGGAGAGTTAAAAAAAAAAGAGTGGGAAGCCAACTCAACGCATGCCATCAAAGCCAGGGGGAAGCGGGGCTTTCTCCGCCTGCTGCTGCCAGAGGAGTGCGGGGGGGGGGTGCGGGGAAAGGAGGTTCGTGCCGAGGCTCCACAAGCGATTACCAGATTTGCAGCTCCGTTTGTTGGCGAAGCTGGAAGCGCGCCCGTTAATGGGGAAGGAGAGCCCGCAGCTCTGAAAGTCTTTGCAGCACTGGGGACTGAACAGGAGAGCCGCAAACGCCGCGCTCCCCAGGAAAGGGCGGCCCTCTTCCACTCGGCGGCTCCCGCCACGGCGCAGCCAGGCACTTTGTCTCGCTGCCCCCGGAGCAGCTCTTCGCCGCTAGGGTAGGGGGCGGAGGAGGCTGCCTGAGCCTGGCGGTTTGTTGGCGAAGCTGGAAGCGCGCAACACAGGAGCTCGCGGGGGCCCCGGGCGCCCGTTAATGGGGAAGGAGAGCCCGCTTGGGGTCGCCTGTGTGGCCCTCAGCGGGTAGACAGCCGCGGCGGCGATGCTGCCCTGGAGGCGCGATCGGTTGCAGCCACCCCAGCGCAGGCCAGGCATGGTGCCGTAGCGGCTGACTCGAGTATAAGCCGAGGGCGGTTTTTTCAGCACAAAAAATGGGCTGAAAAACTCGGCTTATACTCGAGTATATACGGTAAATGTTTAGATTGGGATTAATGAAAGAATTTAGAATTAAACCTTATTAGTATTTATTAGGTAAATACATATTGTTTATGTTTAAAAACAAATACTAAAGGATTAATTTGAAATAATTGAAATGAAACAAAATGGATTGAAATTAAGGAAAGAGGCTAGAAATAATGTGTTTATTTCTCTCCCTACTGAAAATTTGGAATGGAAAAGGTAATAATAGAATTAAGTATGCATATATCATTGTATAATTTCTGTCATATTTGTATGTAAAGATTATGACCCGGAAATATGTTGTCCACCAAAAAGAGATTTTTGTTTTTAATGTGAAAACTGAATAAAGTTTGTTAAAAAAAAAAAAAGAATTGTGCAGTTATCTGAATTCAAAAGGAAAAATGCAATTCAGGATATCCATTAAATCACATGTAGCAGAAACATTTTAAACCAGTCTTTTTTTTTTTGGGGGGGGGGGGGGTGTCTCTACAGCTGAAAAAAGCAATTGCATGAGCCCAGGAAAAGACATAGTTACTTTAAGGTGTTCCCAATAGCTGATTCTTGCATGCCCATTGTGTGCATTGAGACACTTTACACATTTTGAATCTAGATTGATGCGGAGCTCAGCAAAAATTATGACAGAGTTAATATATAGCAGTTTGATATAGTGCTTAAGGTGGTGGCCTAGAAACAAAGAGACTGAATTCTAATCCTGCCTCAGGCATGAAACTGGGTGACCTTGGCCCAGTCATTTATTCTAATCCCAACACATCTCAAAGGATTGTTGTTGCTAAGGAAAATAAGAGGAGGAAAGAGTATTATGCATGTTTACCACCTTGAGTTTCTTAAAAAGTAATAAAGGTAGGATAAAAATCAAACATAAATGTATCTTTATACTGTATAATGTGCTTATTATACTAATAAAGCTATATTATACATCAAGGCTAATTTATATTATAAAAGGTGGTACACAACTAAATTGCAGTAAGTAACTTCATGTGCTTTCTATTTGAGAGGAATACAACCTCCATCAACAACATCCAAATATGACCAAAGAGTTTGAGAACTGTAGTCCAAAGCATCTGATGGGTATCATTTATTGACTTCCTGGTATAATACACTGAAGGTTTTGCAAATGTCTCAAAAATAAATACATTGCTTTCTTAGTTAATACAAAATAAAAAAGATTATAACCTAAAAATATTAAGGTAAAATACATATAATTATTTTACTTGGTTTTCAGTTAATACATGCAAACTATAGTTTTGGATTTTCAAAAAATCAAAAAGCTGATATTGAAGTTACACTGTTTTACTATTTTAACTTTCTAAAATTCTAATTATACTACTACTTTTACAAATGACTTTCATACAAGTATATCATTTTCACATGAGTATATCACTTTGATATTAGCAATATCTAAATTTAAAATTATAGCCCATATATATTCATTTTTTTCTTTCCAAGTGACAACACAGCTTGAAGTAGTACATTCAGCAACTATGTAAGCTAGGCAGAGAAAGAATCCAGATAGATTGGAATTTTATAAGCAAGAAACAATTTTCTATACCAGGGGTGTCAAACTCCTGGCCCATGGGCCAGAGGCATCTTGTGCTGGCCACGCCCACTTTAGTGTAGGGGGAAAAATCCTGATACATCACGTGATACCGCCATGCCACAAGTTTGACACCCCATTCTACACTACTAATACATAACCATAAATAAGTTAATGTATCAGTAGAGTGCTCTAGTTTAATCTTAATATTTAAAACTCTTTTCATACTTTAAAATTTCACATTGGAATCCCTACATAACATGTACAATCACTATTTCTGGCTTAATACATTTTTTTTCCAATGAGAAAAGGGAAAAAGGCAGTTTTACATGAGGTATTCAGGTAAAGCATCATATTTTCCTCTTCCCAAAGGTTTACTTCAGAATTGTAAAACAAAACTGCAAAGGGTCTTCCTAAAACATTTTTATTATTTTACTATGTTATTTTACTATGCTTTACCTATGTTGTTGCAGAAGTGGTTGCTCTGAGATTGTGATATTACCCCATCAAATCCTTACAGATGTAACTCAATATTTAGATAAGCATTTCTTGAACAGGTAAAGTAATATAACTAGTTTCATTTTTAGCTCTCAGAGTAGCTGTTAGAAAACATGCTTTAAGGAAAAAGACTTGAGGGCCTTTTCAACTTTTTTTAAAAACATAACATTTCATCTATTTTAATTTCCCTCTGGAAAAATGCATTCCGTTTTTATATTATAAATCATTTCCAAGCCTTTGCTACTTATTTTCCAAATATCTTTTTACCTCTGCAACTAAGTAATTCAACTGGGGGACCCCAACATGCCTTCAGTCAACCTTTTTTTTTTTTTTTTTGGTCGTTTCTGCACTCCCTCTAAAGAATAACGTAATCCTTGCTGCTGCTGCTGCCTCTCCGGCTAATATAATCGGACGCAACGCAACACGCTTCAGGACAGCCATGGATTTTCGAAACGCACATAATTTTTGAGTATGTCAGTCATTCTGCCATTGCTGTGGCACACCTTCACAACATAAGAAAGAAAAATAACAATAAGAAGTCGTCATGGGGGATCTTTTCGCCGTCTTTTGCCAAGCAGACAGACACCAGCTTGTTAACTCTAACCGCCTTTCTTTCTCCCGCTGTTTCTGGAGCAATTCGGATAATCGGATAGGGGGTTTCTTTGAAGGGACGTTGTGTTCTTCCGGGGATGTGTGTGTGTGTGTGTCAGGAAATTCAAAATCATCGGACCCCAAGGCGAGAGAGAGAGAAACATCGATCCGACGACTTTCCAAACACATCGACCAAGCAACCCCAGGCACCTTCCGCATTGTTGTCCCACACAGTTGCCTATATGTTAGGGTCAGCTCACAATTCACACTCAAGACCCGAGCAATCCGCAGAGAGCGATTTGGCGGCTTCCTCTCTTTTAACCTTTTACTTGTATAGAGAACGACGTAATACTATTCGGAGCGGTAGGAATAGGGGATGGCGGCAGGGAGTTTCTCCCACGTTAACCTGACAAGTTTCTTTTATATATAATATATACATATTATATATACACACAGAAAGAGAGAGAGAGAAATTTCCTTACCTTCATATATAACAAGCCTCGTCCTTCCAGAGAACGACAACGAAGCAACAAACCAACTCGAAAGCCGAAAGGTAAAAAAAAAAAAAAAAAAAAAGTGGAAAGCAGGAGAAGAGGGGGGGTATTCCCCCCCCAAATAAGGCGAGTTCAAGTCCTCCGTTCAGTTTAGTTCCTGTGCCCCCACGCAACAGCAGGCCGAAAGGAAGGGGGGGTCTCCCGCAGCCGTTGCCCCCAGCGCCCCACTCTCAACTCAAGGCCCCCCCACATTCCTCCTGCAAGCAGAAAAGGCGAGGATGGAGGGAGAGAGAGGAGAGGCAGGCGGAAGGCGATCGTGTCTTCCCGCCTCCCCAGCCACGAGCGAAGAAGGGGGAGGAAGAGGAGGGTTCGGTCGTCGCCTCCCTCCTCCGTCTTCCTCCCTTCCCCAGAAGGGAAAGCACTGTTCCCGTCTTATCCCACCCACCCCCAAGGAGGATTTCTTTCCTCTTCTCTCGCTTCCTTCGCCCGGAGCCGGAGGGTGAGGAAAGGCGGGGGGGGGAGAGAAGAGGCGGTAGCTATCCAGCAGGGCAATGCCTCTCTGCGCTGAGGAAAGAAGATTGGGGGGAGGGGGGCGAGGATTGGCAGCAATTGCTGGGGCTCCCGTCGCCTCCTCCTCCGTCTTCCTCTCCTCCCCAGAACCAGCCTCCCTCCTTCCTTTTTTTTCTCCTGCTTGCCCTCAGACAGGCAGCAGCATAGCAACCAACATGGCAGCTGCGCAGTCACCAAGTCACGAGCGGAGGGCGGCGGGCTGAACGGACGGGACAGCTCTCGCGAGAGCTCCCGACTTTCTACCTCCTTTTTTTCTTTTCCCCTTCTCTTTTCCCTTTCCCCGCAGGACGCGCCTTCTTCGCCAGGCCTGGTGGCTTCTGACCCTGCGTCTGCCGCGGAGATTGGATGTCGCTTACCTGAAGCCCCGCCTTTTCCTTTTCATTGGTTGGCCAGGACGTTTGTTATTGTCTTAAGCAAAAACCTTTCCCTCGTCGAGGCCCAGATTATGTTTCGGGACGCTCAGGATGCTTTTGTGGGGTTGTAGCATTTGGTGAGAACGTTGCAAATACTACTACTAATAATAATAAGGAAAAGAGAGATTGAAGGCGCTTGTATTACAGAGCAGAAGTGACTTCTGCTGGTATGTCTGAAGAGGGGGCGACTGTTCGAAAATGTATATTTGTGTAGTACATCCATGTGTGTCCATGTCTATCAAGTTTTCCTGTTCGTTTCATTCTTCGATGGTGGTTGGTTGGTTTTTCAAATAGAAGTCTAAAAATTAGGAAAAGCAATTTAAATCTATCCATTAATTCTAAAAAATAAAGCTCCGGCTTCAGTTGAGCGTTGGTCTTTCAAGTCCTCTGTATTAAAAGTATGTATTTGAATTCAATTTTTTAAAAGCTGTTTTATACGCCCATGATCATTTCCTTTCAGGATTAATGGATAAACAATTTAAAACAGCCATGGAAGATTATTTCAATATACGATTACCACAGCGAGATTATTACAGGCATAGGAATGGAAAGATCCAACTCTACCTGCTGGTGGGTGAAGTCTGCAAGATTTTTTTTGAAATGAATAAATTCTTTAAAGATATCTATGTTTATTGATTACTTGAAACCTCTTACAGACTTTTTGCATGAAAATGAAAAAAACTGAATTTGTGATGTATGGTTTTGATGATTAGACAGTTTAGAAGATTACAGAAATAAAAAAGTATACAATATAAGTGAGGAGAGAGAAACTGAAACACAATTGAGTCCATAATTTATGTTGCAAAGTAAGACATTTATTAAATGAGTTTTGTCCCATTTTATGACCTTTCTTACCGAATTAGTAACATGGTTGTTAAGTAGATCTGGCTTCCATATTGACTTTGTCAGAAGTTTGCAAAAATTGATCACATTACCCCAGAACATGGCAATTTTCATAAATATGAACCAATTGTCAAGCATCCAAATTTTGATCCTATGACCATGGAGATGATACAGCGGTCATAATTGTGAAAAATAGTCATTAGTCAAAGACTACCTATATATTTGTATAATCTGTGAAGATTATAAGAAGCCACTTCTTCACATCTGGCTTTTCTGTTTCTTCAACTTTTTCTACTGTTTATTATGTGTTTTCTTTCTTTTTCTCTTTTGTTCCTTTGTTTTATCTCGTGTATATATATGTGTGTGTGTGTGTGCACATTAACAGTAGAGTACTTCTGCAACACCTCATGATGCAGTCCTATAGTCCTTACATTGTTTAGAATTCTGAAGCTTTTTATGTATTAAAACCTGTGTCTTGTTTGAATAGACACTTATAGGATTAGCCCCAGGACACATAAATTAAGTCTTCATTTTTATATATGCAAAACTGAACAATGAGGGCACCCGCCCAGTACATGCAGCCTTCTCTTGCTTGCACATATACACATAATTTCATTCTGCTCTTTTCTTACATAGATGAGAGCAAAGGTTCCTTTTGCAGACATAAATACAGTGTCTTTTTCCATAAAGGGACAACCTTTCTTTTCCTTAATACCATAATAAACATACCCTTCTTCACACCTAATAATATACATACATATGCACCTCAGTGGGAAAGGCAAAAATAAACTGACTTCATGGTAGCCATTGCTTCAAGGAACTTGTGGTGCCTTGGGATGATGCCACCCACCTTCACTAATGAATTTTTGTCTACTGCTCTACAGTTCCTCAGATGGAAGATTTGTAGCTCTGAATCAAAATATAATATGCAGCATATCTGTTTTTCTCTTTTTAAAGGATTTTCTGTTGTGGGAGAAAAAGAAGAGCCGGTGAAAGGCTATGATACTGTTAAAAATGGAAGATGAAAATGTTTGGAGCCCTCTCGCTGCCCTATAAAAGTCCTTAGGTTACTAAAGACAATTGCCAATAGAATTCACATCCCAAAGAACCCATAAAGCTTGAGGGAGGGTAGTTTCCCCCTGCTAATTACTTCAATGATAGGTAGAGGCAGCTGGACAGAAAAAAAAACCTGTCCAGTATGCAGAAAGAGGTAGATCAAAGAGGGAAAATTGGGCATAAAAGCTGTGTGTAATGAAGAATTGCAGGCATAGATGGTGCAGATTGCAATGGTTTAAGGGGAAAAGACAGGGAGAAAACATAGAATGCTGCTAGACAACTTTGATAGGGAAAAAAAAACCCGTTCTTTATTTTGTTGGGTTTAAAAGATGACCAGTAGCAGATGGAGCTCTTGAAAAAGTGAAGCTATGAACAGGAATTCATAGGAATTTTTTTTTAAAAAAAAACCCGCTTGGCAGCTGTGTCCTATACCAATTGAAGACCCCAAACCATTTTCAGAATTATTATTTCTAATGCATTATTTAAAAACCCCACCTGTTTTACAGGGTATTTATAGGGAATTAGCTAGAGAATTATTGATGCTTCTTGTGTTAATATCACATTCAAACTGGAGTGTGATACATGAGTCATTTAAAAGGTTATGAGTTGTTTAAAAGGTTCTTGGAAGTTGCAAGATATATATATCTTTTGGTAATTGAAAAATCCCTGATATTTTCTTCATAAAAATTTTAAATTTGGAAAATAGAGCAGTCAATCATAGGAAGTTCTGGTGATAATATATGATTTTTCCCAGCACCACAGTTTTATGTTTTTTGAAAACCTTTTTATTTACTTACATCATTTCTATACTGCTCACTCTCCAAGGTCTCTTGACAGTTTACAGAAATTACTCATGAAACATAAAAACATTAAAAAAAATCCTATCCCTAGCAACATCCAGCATCCAGTAATAACTCCCTTCTTTCTCATCATTAAAAGTTCTGCAAGAGTGTTAGGGAAGGCCAGATCTTTGGAGATATATATGTTCCAAAGTACTAGAGCATATCTAGAAAAAAACCCAAATTCTACCCCTTTTTTCTGATTTCACTGGCAAGGATGCTCAGTCAGCATCCTCATTCTGGCTGAATAAACCAGACGAGTAAGCTTTTGCAAAAGCAAGCAGTTCTGTGCATACTGAAGCACCAAGGTGTAAAATTTAAAACAAGCATTTCAAGTTGTACCCTGAAACCTATTTCCAGCCAATGCACTGCTCACAAAACCAGGGTTCTATGGTGCCAATGGCACTCAAACTTATACAAATGAGCCACTGCATTTTGTATCCAGTACAGCATTTGCAGCAAGTCAAATACATTGCAGGAATTGATGCTGTAGGAAGGGATGTAGTTGCTATCTCTGGGCACAAACAATTAATTTTGCATGTATTGATTCATTTAGTACACTTACTAAAAATGAAAGAGAACAGCCTTAATCTAATAATTATATACAAGTACAGTGGTTAAGGTACAGAGTTAAATGTGTTTTTAGGTTAAATTTGGTCTTGTTCAAATTCATTCAGTAATCTTCAAAACAAAAAATATGTGAAACTGTGTTAGGTTTTGCAAATGTATATTCACCAGCATACTACCTGTTTAATTGAAACAGCATTATTTGCCACTGAAAAGGAATAGCTGTCCTGCATAAATAAACTTTAAGCAAGACTGTTAGTGCCCTAGCTGCACCTCCTCTTTAGAAGAGGTGCTTCAGAACACACAGGTGCAAATGCAACTCATTAAAGCAGTTGTTTCTATTTCAGGATTCGGGTACTGTGGAGGAAACTTCCCTGCAAATGGTCCTGAGGGTGTGTGTGTGATTGCATTAAGGAATTGCAGTATTGCATTCTGAAGGGTTCCAAAACATTTTACCAGCATAACCTTCTCTCAGATACTGTACTACCATTCCATGCACTAGAAGATGGAGAAAGCCAGGTCTCTAAAAAGATTTTCTCCACAGAACAGGCAATCTGCACAAGCAGTTTAAAAATAAGGCAGCTAATGATGAAAACTACTTTTTAATGAATTACAATTATGTTTGCTGGTAAGAACTTAGTTTAGTGCATTCTCTGTTGATGATCTTGTTTAACCTTACCATGAGTCATCCTTTCGGGCTAGTAGCTGGTATTTCATAAGCTACTAAAAGATACTATCAATTTTGCCCAACCTTTTCATAATGCATTAATAATATGTAGGCTGTTTGGAAGTGTTCACTCCACAATGCCATGAGTTTTAGTTTTCAAGCTAAACTACAAAAATGTAATTATAAGTAAGTGTATTAAACTCAAGTGGATCTTTCTGTATGGAAAGCTGTATGCAAAACAGGAGCAAGGCTGAAAAAAGTGATTCAGAAATAGCAGGCATTGCCTTAGTCGTATTGTTGCATGTAAGTGATTAAAAACTTAGTAATGGCAACAACTTAGTAAAAGCCCCTGCAATGGCTTTTATTAGCTAAGAAATATTTCTGTAGTGTGTTTTTTTCCCTTCTAGTACTATGACATCTAGTACATGTGTATGACTGCACATTGCAAATATCTCCTGGATGACAAGATTCTGGCAGTTTTGATCAGAGATCTTACTTTTCACAGAATATCCTGTGAGGTTTGTGGCATGGGTACAACTAAGGCTGGTAACTAGTCTGCATCTCTCTGTATAACTGCAAAACCAAAGGGAATGTGGAATGTAGAAAAGAATGGTGTGCAGCTGTTTGATAGATTGTCATTTATTGAATCTAGCATATCTATGAAATTTGTCAGACTTGGGGAGTTTGTTTAACATCTTGATACTGGATTTTTTGGAAAACATTTGTTTTAAGCATCTTAGAAGGTTTAATCTATTATACTATTGATATAATAGATAATTAAAATTCAATTATTTATGGTAAGAATAAATATTGAATAACTATTAGACCTCTAGTAATAGTCTAAGGAGGATCCTTACATTAATTCTTCTGACAGTATATATTTTAACAGATTGTTTAAACATTACAAAGATAGTCTTTAAGGTAGACACCTGAGTTTGTTTTTTTTTTTAATTCTAGACTGCAAACTTCTGTGTGTAAATGGAAATGTTCTTTTACTGGAATCCAAGTGATTTTGGACACAACTACACACATAAACATTCCTCTCTTGAGGGGAACTTAGTTCTCCTTTCAACTTTTTTTTCTGGAATTAAAGATTTCAAGAGCTATATAAAGCACTTAGGGACAGAAGTTTAAATTTGACCTCTCTTCTCAATTGACACTTTGAGATGATCTGAATTAATCAGTTGTAGACAGACGCTGTATTGTGCTATGCCATGCACTTTCCTTTTCCTTCCTCCCTATTTTGGCAAAAATGACTTTAATGCTGTTATTTTCAATCACTTCTTCAACATTTGATGTAGTGCAAGAAGAATTTAGATTGCCGTAAGCCTTCTAAATGGCAATATATTCAATTAAAATACTTTTGATATGCTAATAATTTCTGAAACTCCTAAATTACTCATTTTTCTAGATTTTAAACATCTAAACATACTATTTTTATAGGCAGCTTAAAAATATAATTAAGATGGATATTGGTATGAACTAGGAGATATAGATTTGGAATATCCTATTTTAACAAAACAATAGTCTTTGTGTTTTAAAGTCTGTAAAATATATTTGCCATGACCTTGAGATGCGATTTCAGTAATGAATAAAAAGCAGGAGAACCTGTAGCAGAACAAGGAGATGAAAAAGAAAGGCATTTGGTTGACAAGTACTTTATTACAAAACCTCAAACCTGACATTTCAAGTTGAAACGTAATTTTCAGAGAATTGCTGAACTAGGAAAAGCACTCAAAACAGACTGTAACTGAATTGGAATTTATGTCGTGAAAAGACTGATCAATAAGATTCAGATTTGGCAAGAATGCATTTAAAAACCAAGTCAGTATGAGGTGTATATAATGGAAGTAAAAGATGGATAAGATTTAATGAAATGCTTAGCAAATGGTTCCAGATGGACCATGGAATAAGGTAAGGATGTGTGGCATTCCGACTTGTTGAGCTGATTTTGGGCAAAGATACCAAGAATGCTTTTGGTGACATTAGATGAGTATTGCTTGGAGATGTAAATATAAGTACTATAAACTTTAATATGGAGACAATGCCATATTGTTGACTAAGACTTCAAATGACTTGCAGTAAACTTTTGATGGCATAGTGCCATGAAGAATATTTGAAAATTAATATGTCAAAGATCAAAGAGAAAAGGTGTGGTAATATTTAGTTTTTTGCACAGAATGACATTTGTGTCATGGTTTCACTGCTTGGCAGAAATTGTGTGTGTGTGTGTGATTAGTACAATGAATGCTTGGGTGTCATCAAACTAATTTGTTCTGTAGGCCACCACAATTGAATTAGAGAAGCTGGGAGTGAACTTTTTGGATGAAATAGCATTACCCCAGTCCACAATGATGGTGCCATAGCAGTCATGGGAATGAAGCTTTCTACATCCAGTGGAATGCCAAAGTGACAAATTGACAAGATCAGAGATGCTATTAAAGGCAAAAAATTATCCTTCAAGAGGAATTAGTGAGCAATTCTCACCTTGGCACAAGTGAGAGTGTAGCAAGGATCAGTGCAGAGGTGGTATTCAGCAAGTTCTGACCAGTTCTGGAGAACCGGTAGCGGAAATTTTGAATAGTTCAAACAACTGGCAAATACCACCTCTGACTGGAGATTTTGCAGTATCCTTCCTCTGCCACGCCCACTAAGCCATGCCCACAGAACCGGTAGTAAAAAAAATTGAATCCCACCACTGGAT
Source organism: Hydrophis major (assembly GCA_033807585.1). Classification (NCBI taxonomy): domain Eukaryota; kingdom Metazoa; phylum Chordata; class Lepidosauria; order Squamata; family Elapidae; genus Hydrophis; species Hydrophis major. The sequence goes on along the minus strand of CM066328.1, from coordinate 151,425,828 downwards.
CAGTGCTTTATAACTTTGTAGCTGGTATATATCACAACAGAGTAATGATATAAACTGGGAGAGTGGTTTTATCTGTTGGTGATACTAAGTTTACAATAAACAATTGAAAAAGAAAGATTGTAAAGTCCTGCAAAAGAGGCTATTTGGATGAAATGAGTTATTTCAAAATGGCAAATATCATTCAATGCAGACAAGCGTAAAATATTTATGCTGACATAAAATTACTTCACCTGCATGTTACTGGGTTTTAACCTTGCAGTAGAAAGGAAGAGGAAACTTGGAGTTATGGTCAACCATGTGATGAAAACGTCAACTGCTGTTAGAAGAGAAAAGACATGCAAATTCATGCTTGGAATCTTTAGAAAGAAAATGAACATTGCAATGATAAATGGGTCTATGAAGAGATATGTATCATTTTGGTCACGCTTTAAAAATATAGATTTAGAAGACAGGACAACCACAATGTTCAGAGTTGGCGTAAATCTACTATAAGGAAAACCTACAGCAATTGGGTTTCATTAGTGTGAAATAAAGATGAGTAAGGGGTGGTATATAAGATCACATATAGCATTAATAACACAGAAATTTTTCGTCCATATCTGACAGTGTTGGAGCTTGACATATCCATTAGACAATTTTAAAAGAGTATAGGTAAGTTCAACGGTGGCTAAGCTATCAATGGCTAATAATACTAATTATTGTTTAGTATGCCTGAAAAATTAGCAGGCTGTAATAATTGGCTGTTGGAAGGAAAAATTAAAGTCCAGATTTGTGAGCTTCCCAATCGCACCCAGGTGGTTACTGAACTAGTTGGACCTATGGCTTGAACCAGGATGGTTCTTCTGTCCTTACGTGTATGGAACAATTCTTTTCACAAAGAGATGGGACATTTAATATTCAGGACTTGTCCTCTTCATGAAACTCTCAGGTATCTAAATTTAGCTGGAATTTTGGAAGATAACATTAAACTTACTGGCAAGAATGATTTTGATACTATCTGTTATATTGTCAGATTTGATAAATATGCTATTAGAAGTATTGATATGCAATATTTACAAAAAATGTTAATTTGATAGACCCTGAATATTGTATCTTTCACTGCATAAAATTAAAGTTTTAAAATATTATTTAGGATAAAATTCAAGGTGATATAAATGAAGGTTTATTTGCACAGCAGAAATTTGCTGCCTGCTTGCCTGTGTTTCCTAAATATGCTCTGGAACCGGAGGTGGTATTCAGCAGGTTCTGATCAGTTCTGGAGAATCAGTAGCGGAAATTTTGAGTAGTTTGGAGAACTGGCAAATACCACCTCTGGCTGGAGATTTTACAGTATCCTTCCCCTGCCACACTCACCAAGCCACACCCACAGAAACGGTAGTAAAAAAAAGTTGAATCCCACCATTATCTGGAACCTTTTCTGTTACTTCGGAAAATATTTGGATATGCAGAGAGACATGGAATGAAAGATTTCCCCTCTCCATGTTCCATAGACATAGTTCTGGAAAAAAAACCCAAAGGGTTTTATTACTGGATAGCGTTGCTATTGATTTCATAATAGTAATAGCAACTTCTGATGACTTAATTTAGAAAAAAGTAATCTGAACTGAAACTTCTCCCATGAGCTGTTCAGAGAATCCAAAAGTGGGAGGTGCTTCAGTCTCTTCTGGAAAGGCTGGGCTTAAAACTCCGGGACGCTCCTCCTCCTCCATGGGACAATTCCCCAGCATTCCCCAGTTTTAGCTCAGCCTTCATGGTAAGAGGTTGTGCACTCCCTGACTGGAACGGTTTTCTGATTCAGGTTTGCTCTTGGGTTATTTCAGCTTGTAAAAATCTTCCCCATTTAATTTGGCTTTTTTCAGGCTTGTGCCTCTATTAGGTTGCCTCGATCAGTTTAAAAACAGTTTATTTGTAACTAGCGGAGCCTGCCACTCCGCAGGCAGCCTGACGCGATTGCCTCAGGCAATTACCTTATCTAACTTTCCGATCGTCTTCTCTGCGATCGTAGCGGAGCGCTCGCAACCGCAGCTCACTTCGCCTTGCCGTTTTATCTGACAGGAGCATTTAACTCGCAAGTTAGAGCCTCAGCAGCAGTGGCTCATTAGACTTCTCAGACATTCGCAGCGGAGATTCTGGCTTCCCGCCTTTTTCAATGGCTGGCTCAAGTTCATGCCTAAATATCTCAGGCGCCATTCCCCACTGGTTTCCCTTTTTGGGGACCAGGGCAGTACCTTCACACTTCATTCTCCCTGGGTTTAGCTCTCCCTTGTCTGGCTGACGTTGGATAAGCAGGCTAGTCATTAAACAGGAATTTCCTTGCAATTGCCTTTGGATCATTTCTTTGGAGTGAAGCCGCAGGTGCCATTTTAAACAGCGGGATGTTTCGTTTTGACAGGAAAGAATCCACCTCAGATCCTGTATAGCTGTTTTCCCTTGTTGGGGACCAGGGATCCAGAAAGTTCTCGCTTGGAGCGCTTGGGGGTTTCCCTTGTTGGGGAACCTTAGATACTGTTTACCATATGCACAGTTTTACATATAGATATAGGCATATGTATATGTATATGGGCATGTGTGTGTGTGTGTGTATGTGTATATATATATATATATATATAGACTTACTCTCCTGGAGGAGCGTTCTACTTTCAACCACGGGAAGGCATCACCCCAAAGTACAAATATTAATAACAATAATAATAATTTTTAAAAAATTAAAAATTAAAGTTAGAGGCAAGAGAATCAGTCATCCACAATGGAAGGTGACAACGCTTTCCACTCCAAGACAAATAAGTCCTGAGATAAGCCAGTGGGCCCCAAAAAGGCCTCTAAGGCGGCGGATAAGGATGCCCATAGATGGCACCTAGCTTTGGAAAGGCAATTGCAGAAACGAGCCAGGGAGGCAGACAAAATGGCTATGACACAACAATCTGATCAGGACCCAAGTCCATTGTTGGGGCCCTTGGACTTATCTATCTAGCCTAGACAGGCTGTTTCTAGACAACCCCCCATAGGCACATCTCCTCCAATGAGCACTGCCCGGCTAATCCCAGAGGCAACCTTCACCCCTAGGGTCGCCGGCCTAAGACAGGAGGAAGGATTACCTGAGACTATCCCCATCGAAATGAGGCAATGGATGGAGATAGCAATTCAAAGGGGTATTGTGGCTGGAGTTCAGCAATCCATCAGGACCAGACACTTCTCGGCCGCTTTGGATGCGGGATCCCTGTCCACTCGATCCTTTGCGCATATGGGACAACATCAAACTCCCAATATTTCCCAGTATTCCCCAATATTCCTAACATACCAGCCCAGGGTCTTCGGGAGGAGGTGGAATTTGAGGATCAGGATGTTCCCTTGGAGGTGGGGTCGAACCATCAGATGGACTTGGGGTTGTCAGAGGCTGACCCACTAGAACGGGGAATGTCGGACAACCTCATTCTGGACCAACCTACCTTTTCTGGGCTTTTTCGCCCACACCTCTTTAAATCCTTACTGTTCAAGGCAAAGAACACCACTAAACTAGGCACATCAAACCCTCATCCATTGTCAACAGGGTCTCAGGACGAATCCGAGGATCTAATAGTCTCACAACCGGCTAATGAGGTGGAAACTATTTCTGTCCCTTGTATGTTTGCTGAATTAGTACAAAATCAATGGGCATCAGCAGCATCATACCCAGCCCCAACAGGGTACAAAAAACGATATTATAATTTGGCACCAGAGTTTTCAAATTTTCTCAAAACGCCGGAGGTGGATGAGCCCATTGTGGCACTGGCCTCTTCTTCAACCTTTCCCAATGAGGCCGAGGAAGCCCTGAGAGCGGAAGAAAAGAGACCAGAGTTGGCACTCCGTAGGGCACATATTTCTGACGCCTGGGCCATTAGGGCAGCTACAGTGGCGTCCTTTTTTACACGGTCCTCCCTACAATGGCTCTTCCACTTGAGGGATATATTGTCGGCATCAAATGTCAGAGCCCACTAGGACATAGCTAAAATTATTGCAGCAGCAGAATTCTCCGCCGACGCCACATTTAATGCAGTCAAATTCTCATCTAGGGCCATAGCATCTCACATATCAGCTCAGAGATTGCTATGGCTCAGGCATTGGCAGGCGGATACCAAGCATAAATGCAAGTTGGCATCAGCCCCAATATCGGGGGATAAATTATTTGGCAGTGTCTTGGAGCCCCTCCTTATAGAGAATAGAAACAAGAAAAAAGTGCTTCCCCCTCTTTTTCAGAGGTCTGAAAACAGAACACCCCAGTCATTTCAAAGGGGTTCCTTTCGGCCCTACTATCAAGGCCCATACGTTCCCAGATCTCAGAGAACATCAGGCTACAGGCCCAGTTTTAGACAGGATAGGTCTGAATCTTCCGAAAGAGGTCAGTGGGGAGGCCAAAACAGAAGAAACCCCAGAGGCACCGGAAGCCGGTTTTTTCATCGCCCCAAGTGAGTCCTTGACAGCAGTTCCCATTGGAGGGCGGCTAAAATTGTTTGCTGATCAATGGGACAGCTCCACCTCTGATGCGTGGGTCAAGGACACTATTAGGTTTGGTTTGGCACTAGAGTTTCAATCCTCCCCCCCCCCCGAACTTTTTCATTAGGAGCCCTAGGTCCACGGACCCCATTAAGAGGCCATTGATGCAGGAGGCTATCAATCATCTACATATTCAGGCTGTTAGAGAGGTCCCATCTGAACAGCGGGGTCAAGGCTGTTACTCTCTATTGTTTGTGGTCCCAAAGAATTCGGGGGGCTGGAGGGTAATTCTGGACCTCAAATGTCTGAACAGATCATTGGTTTATCGAAAATTCAAGATGATTACTCTCCAGTCCATTCTGCTCAGCATCAGAGAGAACGATGTCCTGACCTCTATAGATCTCACAGAGGCTTATCTACATATACCAATTAGACCTGCTCACTACAAATATCTTAGATTTTGCTATTGTGATCAGCACTACGAATATATCGCCCTACCATTCGGTCTGGCTTCGGCCCCTAGGACTTTGACCAAGGTTCTAGCAGCTTTGGCTGCCTCACTCAGGATCAAATCTATTCGCTTACAATGTTATCTGAATGATATTTTAATTTTGTCATCTTCCAGACATCAAGCAAAATTAGATACCAAGATTACTCTGGAGACCCTTCAGGGTCACGGCTTTTTCATAAATTGGGATAAAAGCCATTTGATCCCCTCAACTAGGTTAGTTCATTTAGGGGGAGTGATAGATATCATGGAGGGCAAGGTTAAACAGTATCCAGTCTTTGGCCAGAGAGATCAGAGCCTTAAAGAGGGTTTCCCTGGCAGTGCTGTCTCAACTGTTAGGGAAACTGATTTCTTGTATTTCCATTGTGCCTTGGGCTTGATTCCATTCTAGAGAGCTACAATGGTTTCTGCTACTTTTCCAGCGATCCAGAAGAGCCACTTCCAACGTCCGGATAAAGGTACCGCACAATGTTCTCCGATCGCTCCGCTGGTGGTCGGAAAAAATGATAAACAAGGGATGTCCTTTCAAGGAACCTTACAGGGCAATGATCACAACTGATGCCAGCCTGGTAGAATGGGGAGCTCGCTTCCAATCCCACACTGCGCAGGGAATTTGGATTATTTCTGGACAATCACAAAGCATCAACCTGTTGGAGCTGCAAGCAGTTCACCTGGCCTTACGCAGTTTTCTACCCCTTTTCCAATCACGCCACATTCTGGTCTTGACAGACAATATCACAACCAAGGCCCACATAAACAGACAGGGGGGTACTCATTCCACACTTCTGATGCTGGAGATGGCCAAGTTGTTCAAGGGGGCTGAGGCCAATTTATTTTCGCTCAAGGCAGAACACATAGCCGGGGCCTTAAACACACAAGCGGACTGGCTCAGCAGGGCCACGATAGATCAGACAGAGTGGCGCCTACACCCGTCTCTCTTCCAGGAAGCAGTGCGGAGGTTTGGGTAACCGGTGATCGATCTATTTGCCTCTCCTCTCAACACCCAAATGCCCCAGTATATTTCAAGGTACCTGACTCGGGGCGGAGGCCGTCAACGCTCTGCAATGTCAGTGGCCTCCCGGACTTCTATATGCATTTCCTCCACTCCCAGTAATACCCAGGTTGATCCAGAAGTTATTGGAGGAACGAGTGGAATTGATTTCGGTCGCCCCTTACTGGCCCAGGTGAACATGGTTCACAGACTTACAGGACCTTTCGAGAGAACAACCTTGGAAAATTCCCCTGTCGAAGGTTTCCCTCTCCCAAGGGCCGATACTTCACCTGAACCCACAATGGTTCAGTCTAGCCATATGGAGGTTGAGCGGAACCGTTTAAGGACCCAACAGATTTCAGAGGATGCTATTGCCACCATTCAAGCATCCAGACAGTCCTCAACAAATCGTATATACGAGGCCACGTGGTCTGCTTTCTGTCGCTGGTGCCGGGGGTCTAAGATCGACCCAACTGCCCTATCAATAGGATAATAATTGGACTTTTTACAGGAGGGGTTGACCAAGGGCCTGTCTCCAAATACTTTACGCAGACAGGTGGCAGCTTTAGCCTCAGTGATAGCCTGGGGTGACTTCCGTTCCATAGCGCACCATCCACATGTCCGCAGCTTTCTTAAGGGTGCTGCAAACGTATGACCTCCTGTAATTCACCACTATCCCACCTGGGAACTCAACAAGGTGTTAACTGCACTTACAACTGGCCTGTTCGAGCTTTTAAGAACCGCTAGTCTTAAATTCCTGACATATAAGGTGGCCTTCCTAATTGCAATCACATCAGCAAGGAGGATTTCCGAATTGGCGGCATTGTCCATGAGAAAGGACCCGTGCGTGTTTCATGCGGACAGAGTGATTCTCTGATTGGATCCATCGTTCACTCCTAAAGTAAATTCAGCCTTCCATAGAGCGCAGGAGTTGGTGCTTCCAAATTTTTGTCCGAAACTGACAAAAGACTGGAGCATCAATGGCATCGACTTGATGTTCAAAGGGCCTTAAGCATCTATCTAGACCGCACGGTGGCATTTTGAAAATCTGAGGCTCATTCCTATCCTTCAACCCATCCACTTTAGGACAAAAGGTGTCGTCGACGACCATCGGTAAATGATTAAGAGCCACCAAAGCTAAAAGTTACGAATGCCAGTCCATCTCAGTTCCTAAGGGCATTGCAGCCCACTCAACAAGGAGTGCGGCAACATCAGCAGCATGGGCCGCACGGGCTTCCAAAAACGAAATTTGCAGAGCAGCAACTTGGGCTTCACCATCTCCCTTTGTCAGAAATTATAAAATTGATGTCTATGCCTCAGTGGACGCTTCATTTGGCAGAAGAGTCCTGCAGAGGGTCCACAGAGTTTAGGAGTGGATTTCGATCCAGACGGAGTCCCTCCCTAAGGACAGGCCAAGCTTTGGTATGTCCCACTTCTGGATGCTCTGAACAGCTCATGGGAGAAAGGGCGTTGGTACTTACCTGATACGCCCGTTCTCTGTGAGCTGTGAAGAGCATCCAGCCCCACTCATTTCATTCCATCTGGTGGGGTTCCGTTCCAGTCAGGGATCCAGATTAGTTGATGAGTTCCGGACTTTGGCACTCAGTCTTCGCAAAACTGGGGGACGATGAGGAGGTGTCCCATGGAGGAGGAGGAGCGTCCCGGAGTTTTAAGCTCAGCCTTTCCAGAAAGACTGAAGCACTTCCCACTTCTAGATGCTCTTCACAGCTCACAGAGAATGGGCGTATCAGGTAAGTACCAATGCCCTTTCTAAAACAGAAAGGAGTAAAAATAATTAGTCAAGATAGTAGTGTATAAGGTTTCTGATTTTAAACCAAGAGGTACATTAAACCTTTGATTTAATAGACTCCATTTAGCAGGCTTTGCATTTAATGTTTCATGAGTTTTGTCCAAATTTCAGACAATAACAGGTGTTTTTTTCCTCGCAGTGTTTGCTGCTTCCCCGCAAAAGTGTTTTTACTGTTATCAAATAAAGGAAGATGGTTCATGTACAAGAGTGTTTTTTGACTCACAGTGTCCCATTTGCCGTTTAATGGGCATTCAGTCTTAATGGACAATATTAGACAATCCATGACCAAGATATTCTCTTACTTAAGCAGAGAAACGGCAGCCAAAAAATGCAGTGGGAACAAGAGTGACTTCTGACTTCCTGCTGACTTCTCTGTTGATGTTGTTTGTATTGAAAATACCTCCCCCTTGACTGTCCCATGGAACTGCCTGCCACTTTGCTGGGAGGGAGGTGGAACAAAGTGAGCCAAGGATCATGAAGAAAACTGCATTTTCTTTCCCCACCCTGGTGTGTCCTTAAGAACCCCCTCCAAGAGAGGAAGAGCACTTACCTTTCAGTCACCGGTGTCCCTCAACCAGCCCTACTACACCAGCAGGCAAACCATTCCTTTGTCTTTCCCTTGCTGCTCACGGCTGTTAAGAGAATTCAAATGTCAGCTTGATTCGAAAGCAACCAGGTATTGGCTCCCTGTCAGTGTTGCCACCATCAGATTGGGATACACCCTTACATCTTCCCTTGAACCAACATAATCTGCAGATTTCTGGGAAGTATAATCGGAAAGCATGGTAGCATTGAGGCAGCCACAACTTTGCCAAATTTCAATTCCACAGAAGTGATCCCAGTCTCATATTTTGGATGCATTCTGTAAGTTAGCCCATTTGAGGAACCTTGGTTCGAAAATTGTTACCCTTTGAGGCTTTGTTTCACACTGTTGAAAGGTAGAAAGAGACACAAGAGTTTTCACAGTATATAGATGCTTCTCCTCTATCAGCCTGTTAAATGGAGTGTTTATTATATTTAAATGAAGACTGATAATATATCCATAACAATTTTCTAAAAATGCAAATCCGGTCTCCATCCCATGTAAGGAACATCCCGCTGTTCCTTCTAAACAAATTTCAAGAATATTTACAGAGTTCCAGGTGAGCAGTCTGTATTTAAAAACATACACAGCTACTTCTGACTTACTTTCTATAAAACACTCCCAGTTTGTGATTTTGCAGCAATTCCTTTCAAAAGGCCATAATGAAATAGGAGTTACCATCTTTTGTTCCAGCACTGAGAGAACATGCCCCCCAGAGGCTTCCCTGAGGCCAGGAAGGCCCCCCAAAATGGGGTGGAGTGGGGGTGGTGCTGCCCCCAAAAACCCACTCCCATCCAATCACATGGCCACACTCACCTAGCCACGCCCACAGAACCAGTAGTAAAATAAATTGAATCCCACCACTGGAATGTGGGATGGGTGTAATTCAGTTCAATTTATTCAATTTAGGCATCATCCAACTTTAAACCTACTCTGGATTGCTCACAATAAAAGGACTTTCAAATACCATAATAATAAACAGGATAGTGAACCTAATCCAGAATGCCCACATGTACAACAGCTTCCTTCCAGCCTGCCACCACAGCCCAAGGCTTGGGACTAGACAGGTCTTCAAGGCCTTCCAGAATGCCAACAGGTTAGAAGCTGCACAGAAATTCATTCCAGACAGCAGGAATCACAACCGAGAAGTCATGTTTCCTGGGTTCCCATGGATCTCTCAAAAGGCTGTTTTCAATGCTGACTCCTGAAGGCTTCTCTAAGGGGAAGTTTCCTAAAGGCCTCATTCAGTGCAGTCTCTTGGAGAATTACTTTTTCTCCATTAACAGAAGAGATGCTGTGAAAATTAACTGCACATTCTCATACATTAACATTTGAGGTAATTTCAGTGGAGATGAATGCGGTGCTGGCCTCCCGCCTGGTGCCATTCAAGCCAAATCCTGTGATGTGTGTTTCATTGTATATCTCATGCAGGATTCAGCGAAGCATCACTGACATCAATAGGAAACTACAGAAAACATGAAAGAAAATGTGTCCTTTTTTGTTGTTTTTTTGAGGGGGAGTTTTGCTTTTCTGCTACAGTTGAGTACCAATAAAAAAAACTGGCTGTGAGGTAATATGGCAATACTAGTAGAATTTTGCTAAAGGATATTTGGGGGGGTAAACAACGAGTTTAGTCTAATTATCCTTAGTTCTTCAGCTAAATATATATGCAATATAATATTCAACCCTACCACACCTGTAATCAGGATTCTGAAGATTTTTGCCAATATAATTCAGATTGCAAAGCATGCCTAGAGCATTTTTACTCCCAATAACATGAGCTCATTTTACATGATTTATTACCCAGGTAGGACAAATTAGCCACTTTATCATTCAGGTATTGAAAGTGATAGTTGATTGGAAATGTGAACTGAGGCACCAGGCAATTTCCCCATTTGCTCACGGGATCTCTCATATCAAAGGTGGAAGATAGTTCGGTATTTACTGTTAAAAATATAAATTTAAGTACATGAATAACATGGGCAATATACTTACCAGGAAACACTGCATACTTTATTGCTGTCTCTTTGTACATGTTTATATGTCAGATAATGTTAATATAAACTTAAAATGCTCTGGGTTGTTTTAGGATTATAGCCAAATAAAAGCAGTACATAGACAAAGGGCGGGTAATAAGGCATGAACTCCAAGTGGTACTGAAAACACTTTCACATGAACACTGGAAATCTGGAGATGGAGAACCTTGAAAACAGGATGGGGACTGAGATATATTTGGATGGGAAATGTATCTGCATCTTATAAACCACAACATTTTTTTTTTAAGTCATGATGTAGAGATTCTTACTCACAAACTGTAACTGCCACTACTGAATCTTGTTTTAGGAACCTCTCGAGTCTTTGGGTGTTCCAGTAGAACTGGTTCCCAGATGAGTGTCAGTTAGTCAAATCAGCTGCTGCACGCCAAAGCCCTTGATTCAGTTCTGCATATCTTGGCAGTGCACAAAACTAGACGTGCCTGTTAAGCAAGGCTATTTGAGACTTACAGCTCAGCAGCAGAGCATGTGCCTTAGACTTTGTCTACTTGACAGAGCATAAGGTCCAAGGTTCATCATTTCTACTGATGAGAAGGCTTTTATAGCAAGACCAGGAAAAAAAAAGGCATACCTGTGCTTTGAAAAATTAAAAAAGACTGGATTCTCAAACCATACCAACTTGGAGTGTAGTTTGGGCTTGGCATAATGTGGAACTAATCATGGTAAACTGCAAGCCATGATTTGTGGCTCAGTGAAATGTATGAATCCTTTTTGTAGCTTAGCAAAACTAAAGGTGCGCAAAGTTTGAAGCAAAGAGGTAATTTGCAAATGCCATTATACCAGGAATTACTCAAATGGAAGTTTATTGTAGGTGAATCAGATATGTTGAATTAATAAACCATGACCCATTTCTCTCTATTTGTAGCTAAAAAGGAATGTTATACTTCTCAGTTCAAAGGATTACTCACTCAGCCCTTCCTACAGTTCATACCGGAGAGCAAGCTAGGTATCATTAAATGAAGGTGTTGCACATTCGCTGAAATCTCAAACATTAGCAACAAATGAATACAATCAAAGACAATTATGCTCTCAGTTGTTGCATAATCTTGACTATACTCCAACCTGGGGAATGTTTCAGGGTGTGGCACCTATTGGAGGTTTTCAGGCAATGTTTGTGTTTTAGAAGAACAGGTCCATCTTGACAATCTCAGATACTTGTTTATTTGCCATTGGAATATTTTTAATGCTTGCCAACTTTATCCACTGCTTCTGAACGGCACTCACTTGGGAGCGGAGGAGCCCTGCCATTTCTTAGGGGTGGCCAGATTTGCATATTAAACTATTTTCTTCTGTGTATAATATCTCCCAATTATGGCACACTTTAAAATAAAATCCAGTTGGAGTTAATCACTACTTAGCAATATGCAATTTTCTCTGCATTTAATAACCACACCGAAATCTTGTATCACATTTAGTTGGCTGAGAAGGCTGATAATTTGGAACATCACATTTTTAACAGCAAAAATCTAATGAATGTTCTTCCACCTTAAAATTGGAATATCATTTGATTTTGGCAGTCACTGTGGAAGATCATTTTGTTTCTTTCTTTTTGCCTGGAAGTCATAAATCTATTTTGTCTTGCACAAAGAGGAGACTTCAGGCTTTAGAGGTGAAATATAAAAGTTTTCCTTCCCAACTGATTTTGAAGAATCAACCTAAGTCAGTACTAACTACAAAACCTTTGGCATGCTTGGAGACTTGAGAGAATGACATGTAGTAGGAGAACAGAATCAAATTACATATGTACCTTCTAACTAGTCAAATATTTTGGCAGGGAGATAACGCTAATCTACTGTTAACTCCTTCTGGAGAAGACATACAAATATAAAATAGATTCCTGTGCAAGAAATGAAACATTATTGATAACCATGCAATTGGACTCGGTCATTCATGTCATATGATTACTGGTTTTTATACATTGTCTATACTGTAGTAAGTGGAAGAAAACAAGGATTATTATTATTTAAATGAAAAAACCCTTCCTTCCCTCTCTCCCTTCTGCCACAGTGAATTCTGTAGCCAAGTAGGTGGAGGAAGGAAAGGATTTTTATTAAACTACATAAACACATTTCTGTTCTTATGCGTAATATTGCCACTAATGTTTTAATTAGTGCCTGTTTGCTTGGTTGAGGTTTAGTATGATGTGTTAACATAATCACTGTGGTTTGTAAATTATGTTTTATAGCATATTGAAACCAGCCAGTATGACTCACTTAACAACTCATAGCTAAAACAATCATAACTTAATGCAATGTGTGAATAATTTCCTTGTCAGTTAACATATTTGAATATATATATATATATATATATATATATATATATATATATATATATATATATATATATATATATATATATATATGATTTTATTTATTTTTACCTATAACTCTAACAATGTAAACTTCTTACATTGAAATACAGTTGCAATCTGTTTGCGATTCTTTATAATCTCTTAGATTCTAAAATATTGGTAATGTTTGGTAATTTAAAATTTAAATTTAATTTAGCTTTTAATTTAAATTTAAATAGTTAATAAATAAATAATAGATAGATGGAAAATTAAATAAAATGTAAACGCTGCTTGGTAATTTATGTATTAATTTGCTTCGGAAAAAAGATTACATTAATATATTCTTGACACTTTTTTTAATTATAGCTTTAGATTGGCCATTCTTTGGTACAGAAGCTAGACTGAGAAAAAAGTTACCTATTTTCGTTGGAAGATCAGCAGGATCTCTATCTGCCTCACACCTGCCACAGTGAAGAGACAAAGAAAATGTTCAGTTTACTTCAGGTTTACCACTAAATGATAATCATACAATGATCAGCCAGCCCTTGATAAACAGTTAGCTGTACTCATAAGCTTTGCATAATTCAGAGATTTCATCTAGTCCTGAGACCTAAAAATATGCTAAACTACTGAAGCTCTCCTCAGAACATCCATGATGGGTAGATAGCTTCCTTCACTTGAAATAACACAATTAGCTATCCAATCAATTTTTGTTCTCAACCTAATCAAATTCAGCCAAATTCAAAAACTTATCTGGAAACTTCTTCCTGAGAAGAAAAGCATAACATTTCAGTTGATATCGGGATGTAATATATTACATTTAAACATTATTCAGTCACAAACTCCAGATCGATTGGGATGAATTAATATGCAAAGTATTTCCTGTTGTTTTAATCTTACAATTTATCTATTTATGTATTTATTTTAAATATTTATATAGTTTCCCATCTTTCACCCAACTCTGGTGACTCCCAGTCAGAGTTGGATTGATACGCATTGCATTGATACGATCAACATTAGACATTTGTGGCATGTAATAACATATCTTTTTTTCCTCTTAACTGATGAAGTATAACATCAGCCATTCCAAACAAGTTCAACAGTGAAACTGTGGAATTAACTGTGTCATAATCTGCATCCATGCTTTATGGCCAGGATTAGGTTTATAGGCAGGCTGGAACATGAAAGCACAAAATAATTAATTATGGATCTCATCAAGTGCATGTTAAGATTGGTAGGAACTTTTGATGTAAATATTTTATAATTGATTTATTAAACATTACAATTAAAAATATAAGAACTAATACAAATTAAAAATTAAAAGAATAAAAATAAAAAAATAGAAGGGGCAGATGGCCATAGGATGCTACAACATCACACATAATTGTGGGCAGATACCAAGCAGATACCAAATTGCAATCATTTGTTTATAGGGACCGTGTGATGGCCACAACTATGAGGACCTGTTGTAAGTTACCTTCATTCAGCATCGTTGTTGTGGGAATAAACTTTGACTTCGGTATTGGGTAATGATTAGTCTAAGACCTTATACATACATGTCTGCCTAAGGGTCACTGAGATAAAGCAAGGAAATTAAAAGCAAACACCAGAAACATTTAAGCAGCTCAGACGACTGTAAACAATTCTGTGTAATTATTTTAATCCACAATGTGAATGCTTACTATGTAAAAAATTCTCAATAAAAGGGAGCACTAGAATTTGCTCTGGACTCCCATCCCGAGTACACCAGCCTTTGTGTCTCATTCTTTCCATGGGAGACCACCACAGTTGTAACTTCAAATGGTCACTGAATGAGTGGACATTAAACAAAGACTACCTGGACAGCTTAGCTGGTTGCATAAACCTAGAAATAATGCCTAAACTTTGACCTGCAATGAACTCCAAATAGACAGACATTACATGATCTTATTCATGAATTTCTGCCATCAGAATAGAGCCATTCTCCATAGAGCTGCTGCGAGCATCCAGAGTGGGAGGTGCTCCAGTCTTCACTCTTACAGGCTGAGCTATAATTGAGGAACGCTCCTCCTCCTCTACGTGACACCTCCATAGCATTCCCCAGTTTTAGCTCAGCCTCGCTAGAGACAGGCAGCTTTAACAGTTACTCCTTGGCCGATCCAGGTTTTTTCTTCTCTCTACAGATTCAGGTTAGATCTCTCCTTTCCTCCTTGATTCCTGCGCTTTTGGTTTGTCCCAAATTTAGTGAAGGAGTGATTTTTTTCGCCCCTTGGGGGAGATAGGGAGATTTGGAGCACTTTGCCCCCCCACCTCCTTTTTCCTCTGCCACTTTTCAAGCCATGCTGCATTTAAGCAGCGTCTTCTGCTTGCGCTCTCTATAGCGCTCTGTTGCGCCTTCCCCCCTCCCCACGAATGCATTGGAAGAAGGAGAGCTTTCTTCTGCAGCCCCTCATTTTCACCTGCATTCTGGCTTGCTTATTTTTATTATTGAGGGGCTTGTGTCATCTCTGAGCTATTCGCACTGGGGCCGGTGGCCATTTTGGGTGCGCCTCGTGGCCGGCCACCATTTTGGTTTTTTCCTTTACTTGCCCGATCTGGCTGCGACGTTCTTGAAGGCCCATAGCAGGACTGGCAGCCCGTGTGGAGCCTATTCATTTAGAGGGTAGTGTGGTTCTGTGCCCTGTTGCCCCCTTTTTTCAATTTTAGTTGGCTGAATTTCTGCAGCCCACTCAGAGGTGCAGGAACCAACTTCCCATTTTGTTGGGAGGCTGCCTCAGGAGGCCTTTTCCTGTTTTTTTGCCTTTGTTGTTGTTATTTGTTTTTTTCCTGGCCTCAGCGTTCATTTGGCCTATTGGATGATCAGAGTTGTTCCTTAATTTTTTCTTTTTCTTATTTGAAAAGAAAAAAAAACAAGAGGATTGAATAGTTTATTAGTAATTTTTTTGAATTCAATTGGCACCTTTGGGTTCCTCCTTCAATAAATAAATAAATAAATAAAAAATAAATGCAAGTAAAATCAAACAAAAAATGTTTTCCAAAAGGGGGACGTGGCCCAACCTTAGGACAACTGGCCTGCATTGTAGGTCGAACTCCCAGGCGTGCCAA
The DNA here is from genome assembly GCA_033807585.1 of Hydrophis major. Lineage (NCBI taxonomy): Eukaryota > Metazoa > Chordata > Lepidosauria > Squamata > Elapidae > Hydrophis > Hydrophis major. The sequence goes on along the minus strand of CM066328.1, from coordinate 151,410,038 downwards.
CTGCCCTTTTTTGTCTAGTGTCTTTCTTTGTTCCTTTTGTTATCATGGCAGAGGACAATCCCAGCGATCCTTCTTTGAAGGCTAGGTCAAAGACGCACCATTTGTGTAAACGGGACAAGGACTCATCCAAAGCCTCTCAGTTGGACGCCTTAAGGCACCATAAGGACTTGGAGAAGGAGTTTGACAAACGGTCCAAAGACTCGCATTCTGTAACCCATGCTCCTCCCACCCCCTCTACCTCTACTCAACCACCTCCCCTGCCAGAACAACCTTCTCTTTCCAGGTGCAATTCACCCGCCCGGAGTTGCAGGCCTCTTGAGCACCTGAAGCAACATTCACACCAACCTATGCCCAGAAGACCCATCCACAACCATCATTCCGGACAGTATTAGAGAAAGGATGCAGCTGGCTATCCGTCAAGGAATAGCAGAAGCTATCCAACAGCTGTCCAGACCAGGTTTGCAAATGATGGCGCCCGAGATCGAATATGCTTCCGGAAGATCCCTCTCCAGACCGGAATTACAACACGGTCAGGTACCTTCCCAAATGGAGGCTCCTTTCCCGGAAGGGGAGGAGGCTCAGGAAGAGGAGGAAATGGGCCTTGAACCCTTCAGGGAAGAGGAAGGGTCAGATAGGGGGTCCCTACAATATTCCAAACCCTTTTTTGAGATAGACCCTATGGAAGGAGAGATGTCTGAGGACGAAGGCATACCTCCTGACCAACCTGTCTTTGTAGGCCTGTTTAAGCCTCATTTGTTTAAAACCTTGATATTTAAGGTAAAAAATATTTAAGGCCTGACTTCCCGGTCACCCTCTGATCCATCTCCAGCGACCCCGGGGCCCCCAGAAGATTCTATATTCAGACAATCGGTCGTTGAAACCGAGGTCATTCCTGCCCCACCAATCTTCTCCGACTTGGTAGCGAGGCAATTGGCCTCTTCGGGCCCCCCCCCGCCCCTTCCAGCCAGGACAAGAGATTGTTTAATCTCGACCTGGAATTCTCTGTCATGTTAAACACACCCGAGGTGGACGACCCTATAGTCAGACTAGCATCATCCTCTAACCCCACTGACGCTCTGGAAGCGCTGAAGCCGGAGGACAAGTGGGCAGAGATGGCGCTATGGCAGGCACACCAGTAGGATGCTTGGGCCATTCGATCTGCCACGGCCGCATCATTTTTCACTCGATCTTCCATCAGGTGGCTCAGACAATTGAAACAGCATGTCCCCCCGTCAAACACCAGGGCCCATCAGGACATTGCCAAACTCACGGCCGCAGCAGAATTTGCGGCCGACACTACTTTTCACTCTGTGAAATTTTCTTCTCAGGCCATCTCCTCGCACTTACTGCCCGAAGACTGCTTTGGCTTAGACACTGGCAGGCCGACATTAGGAATAAGACTAAATTGGCCTCAGCTCCCATCCTGGGGGGCAAATTGTTCAGCCTGGCACTGGAGCCATTGTTGATGGAGAGCCGGAATAAGAAGTTCCTCCCATCTCTTTTTCACAGGCAGGAGTCCAGAGGGTCCCAGCCCTTTCAGAGGGGCTCCTTTCGCACCTCCTTCTAGACACCCTTCACCCCTAGATATCAGAGTTCCCTGACATTTCAGCCGGCCTATCAGGACCGGGGCGACACGGGAGACAGGAACAGAAGGGGGGGTGGCTACAGGAGGCCCTTCTGGAGTGCAGGTAATAAAGCATCCCGCCGTCCCAGATAGGCCTTCAGCCACTCATCCCATTGGCGGTTGCCTCAAGTATTTTGCCAACCAGTGGGAATCATCCACTTCGGATTCCTGGTAGGGACACTGTAAAATTTGGCCTCTCCCTTCAGTTTCGGTTCCCTCCCCTGGAGCACTTCATGGTTTCTCCTCTTTCCAGAGACCCGGCTAAGCGTGTTCTCATAGAAGCCGCGATCAAACACCTTTCCGAAATCAAGGCCATGCAGCCCGTGCCATCTTTGCAGCAAGGAGGGGAGTTTTACTCCCTCCTCTTCTTAGTTCCTAAGCACTCCGGGGTTGGAGGCCCATTTTAGACCTGAAGAGGCTCAATCGCTACATTGTCTGTCATAAGTTCAAAATGCATACACTTCAGTCAATCTTACAGGGCACCAGGAAGGGAGACTGGCTCACATCCATTGACCTCTCTGAGGCATACCTTCATATCCCCATTCACCCCTCGTGTTTCAAATATTTGAGATTTTGCTACAATGGTCAGCATTTTCAATACTTGGCCCTTCCCTTTGGTCTAGTCTCGGCCCCGAGGACCTTCACCAAGGTGTTGGCAGCTCTAGCGGCTCACCTCAGACAATTTCCTATCCGCATCCACTGCTATCTTTTTTTTTTTTTTAACAAATTTTATTAATTTTACAAAAACAGTACACAAATAATTCAGGCATAACAACTTGAAAAATCTTTTCTAAAAAAAAAAAAAATTAAAGAAGAAAGCCAATAGAACATATAAAATAATTCTAAATTGTAATATCAATATTTACGTTATCTATTTAACTTCATATCTTATCCCGACTTCTCCTTTTCATTCTAGTTATCCAAATTATATTTCTTGCTTATTAAAATTTTATTGCCTTTCATAAACATACAAAACACAAAACATAGAAGAGAAAAAAAAACCAAAAACCTAAAACCTTTTCTGAAGGCTGCTTGATCCTGGGTTGAAACTCTTCACACAGACACAAATTCAAACATCATATTCACTTTATATATCCTTCCATATCTTATTATCATTTTCAGTATCATTCTTTGTCTGTTCTATTTCCAACTATCCATTCATCTTCTTTCTTTTAATATACTTCTCCTATACACTGATTGGAGTGACGCCTTTAACTCATTGTCCTAACTTAAAATTACTTCATATAACACTTAATTTATCTTGGGATTCTGTTTAGTACATTCTAAAATTACACAATAAATTTTATAAAGAAGGTAAAAACCCAGCAATAACTAAATAAAATCCTATATAAGCACTATCCATGTCATTAAAAAAAAAACTAATCGTATATATTAATACTCATTTATATCTTAAGCATTTTACTCTAGATACACATATAAAGAAAGAATCTTATGTACCTTCCAGAATCCCTCCCTTTTTTTTCCAATTAGATCTAAATAAGCTTTTTTTTCTTTAAATCTTGCTTCCCACCATTAAGGCTTCTCCTCCCCCCCCCTTTCTCTCTTGCTTATTCTTCTCCTTGCCCTTTTTACCCCTTTGTCTCTTCTCCTCCCTTTTCTTACTCCCTTTCCGTTGTTTTCTAACCTTGCATCCACCTTTCATCTCATTTTTCTCTTTTTTGGTTGTTTTTTCAAACCTTAAAATCCCCTTTTTCTTATCCTCTTTCTCCTCCTCCCCAGAAAAAACCCAGTGTTCATCGAAGATGGCTTCCCCTTCCTCTTCTTCTTTGTCCCAGTCATTCTGCTGCGTAGTCAACTTTTCATAAGTGCATAACACCATTTCTAGAAATTGAAATAGAGTGCCCAAAGTATCTTTTCCATCTTGTTCTTCCTTTTTATATTTTTGATATTCAGTTTTTAATTCATCCAAAAGCGATGCCATCATAAAAAGAGAAACTTTTCCCAAAACAACCACCCAAGTATTTTTAATCAAGAATAATTCAAAAAAGATTCCAAAAGTTAATACTTTTTTTTCCTTCTTCTACTTCTCTTTCTGGGGTTACTGTTTAATCAAAGAGGTCCAATTACCATATATCTTTCTTTAGAATTCTAGGCAATCTCCTCCTTTTTCAACTTCTGCTCCAATTTTTTTCCTCTCCCTTTCCACTTGCAACAACAATTTTTAAATGATCAGAAATCCATACCTCCAATAAGGGTTTTCCGATTTCTTAAATTATTAAGTCCAATGTCCAAGGAATCTTTTGTCCCTTGACTTTAAGTTTCAAAATAATTCACCTTCAGTGCCCAAATAAATTTCAAATCTTCATCTGCTGTTTTTATGGGGTGGGAGAGTGAAGAAAAAAAAGTTTCCCTTTAACAGCTTTCTCCGCCGCTTTCCGATCTTCTTAGGGATACAATGCATCCTCCAGCAATTCAAACAATTCAGTTCCAGAGAGTTTGAGAGATGTGGATTGACACGGCTCAGCCAGCACTTTCACTTTTCCTGCTTCCTCCAGCACAATCTTACCCGGTTGCAGGCTTCTTCATGGCGGCCATTACTGGCCGCCGCTCCACCACCTCAGGAAAAAGGTGTTTTTCCAGATGAGGAGGGGGTCTACGACACCCCCAACCCCCGTCCGGCTCCCCTCTCTCTTCGGCTGCCTCTAAAGGGCAGCCATATCCCTCTAAAGGGCAGCCTGATCCATTTGGATCGGGGGCACCTCGGCGGCAAGTGCAGCAGGAATCGCGGACAGTTGCAAATTCCTGCTGCCACTGAAGCCACGCGGAACCGGAAACCCCGCATCAACTGCTATCTTGCTGACATCCTCATACTATGCCCTACCTGACATCAAGCCGAGAGTGACACTAAGACCACCCTCTCGGTGCTTCAGGCTCACGGTTTCCTCGTAAACTGGGAGAAAAGTCAGCTTTGTCCTTCCACCCGAATAGCTCACTTAGGACAGTGATTGACTCGGTTGAAGGGAGGGTTTTCCTTTCCCCCGAAAGGTTCAGTAGTATCCAGAAATTGATCAGGGCCATTAGACAGGCTAGAAAGGCCTCATTGCTGGACTTATCCAAATTACTTGGAAAATTAGTTTCATGCATATCTATTGTCCCCTGGGCACGTATACATTCCAGATCCCTGCAGTGGTTTCTCCTGCCTTATCAGCGTTCCGGAAGGAGCAATTCAAGTCTCGTGGTGAAGGTTCCTCCAAAGGTTCTTGCCTCCCTCCTCTGTTGGACCAGACCCACTACCAACAAAGGACATCTCTTCAAGGAGCCCCAAAGGGTCACTCTCACAACAGACGCCAGCCTATCTGGATGGGGGGCCCACATGCAGTCACTTTCAGCTCTTGGAACTTGGTCAGCAACCAAGCGGCGCTGCAGCATCAATTGTCTGGAGCTTCACGCAGTATACCTGGCCTTGCGCGCCTTCCTCCCTCAAGTGCAAAGGCGCCACGTACTAGTCTTGACAGACAACACTACAACCAAGGCCCACATCAACCGTCAAGCGGGCACCCATTCCATCCGCCTCATGAGGGAGGCCGAGTGGCTCTGTCGGTGGGCAGAGGTCAATCTCTTATCCATCAGGGCGGAACACATTTTGAGGGTCTCAAACATCCAAGCAGACTGGCTGAGCAGGGCCACTCTGGACCAGTCGGAATGGCGCCTACACCCCTCCCTGTTCAAGGAGGCATCAGCGATATACAGTCAACCTCTGGTGGACCTGTTCGCATCTCCACTCAATGCCCAGACACCGAGATTCTTCTCACGATACCCCACCAGGGGGCAGAGAACCACAATGCCCTGCATTGCCCCTGGCCTGCGGGGCTTCTATACACATTTCCCCCGCTCCCATTGATTCCCAAGGTGATTCAGAGGTTGATCCTCGAGAGGGTGGAAGTTCTCCTGGTGGCCCCATATTGGCCCAGGAGACCGTGGTTTGCAGATCTTCGCAATCTGTCAGTGGCGCCCCCGTGGAGGATTCTGCCAGACAGGGTCTCGCTGTCCCAGGGACCTCTTCAGCACCCAAATCCACAGTGGTTTCAGTTAGCAGTCTGGAGGTTGAGTGGGAAAGGCTAAGAAATGAGGGCCTGTCAGTCCAAGTCATCAATACCATCCTGGCAGCACGGCGGCCCTCGATTACCCGCATTTATAATGCAACCTGGTGCACCTTTTGTAAGTGGTGCCACAAGTCCTTCATCAATCCGCTCTCCCCATCAATTGCGCAGATCCTGGCCTTCCTTCAAGATGGGCTGGATAGGGGCCTCTCCCCCAATACCCTGAGGAGGCAAGTCGCAGCCCTATCAACTGTGGTCTCTGGCAGCTCTTCTGGCTCACTTGCTCACCACCCTCGCATCCGAACATTCCTTAGAGGGGCCTCCAATCTGCACCCTCCCGTGAGTCACAGATACCCGACCTGGGATCTTAATAAGGTTCTTATTGCATTGACTAAATCTTCCTTCAAAGCTCTCAGGGAGGCGCCACTTCAGTTTCTCACGTTCAAAGTGGTGTTTCTTGTGGCAGTTACATCAGCGAGAAGGATATCTGAAATAGCAGCTCTATCCGTGAGAAAGGACCTATGTGTCTTCCACACTGATCGGGTGGTTCTGCGGCCAGACCCCTCCTTTATGCCTAAAATCAACTCGCCATTTCACAGATCACAGGAATTGGTTCTACCTATTTTTTGTCCCAGGCCTTTTCGAGAAAGGGAAAGGCAATGGCACACTCTCGATGTCCGAAGGGCACTTCGTATCTACATCTATCGTACACAGTCTATCAGGAAGTCAGAATCTTTGTTCCTGTTATTTCAGCCAAAGACGCTGGGTTGCAAAGTATCCCCGTCTACTGTTGGCCGCTGGATTAGAGCTACCATATCCAAGGCCTATTTGGCTCAGGCCCTTCCTGTTCCCAGTGGGATAACCGCTCACTCTACAAGGAGTGCAGCTACCTCAGCAGCCTGGGCTACTCAGGCATCGATTCAGGATATCTGCCAAGCGGCCACCTGGGCATCTCCATCTCCTTTTATACGCCACTATAAAATCGATGTTTACGCCTCAGCTGAGGTATCCTTTGGCAGGTGAGTCCTTCAACAGGTGGCGAGAGAACCGGAGATTCCGGACCAGACGGAGTCCCTCCCGTTAGACAGGCCATGCTTTGGTATGTCCCACTCTGGATGCTCGCAGCAGCTCTATGGAGAATGGGCATTGGTGCTTACCTGATACGCCCTTTCTCATCAAGCTGCGTAGAGCATCCAGCCCCACCCTGATTGGTCCGTCTAGTGGGGAATTCTGTTTCGGCCAATGATGTCTATAGTTTATAGTTGAGACTTGTATAATAGTTTAGATGAGAGGATAGTTGTTGTCTTCTCGTCTTCGTAAAACTGGGGAACGCTATGGAGGAGTCACGTGGAGGAGGAGGAGTGTTCCTCAATTATAGCTCAGCCTGTAAGAGTGAAGACTGGAGCACCTCCCACTCTGGATGCTCTACGCAGCTCGACGAGAAAGGGCGTATCAGGTAAGCACCAACGCCCAATCTCACTACTAAAGAATGCACCAATGCAAGTCCATTAAGGACACATTTGTTATGTTTCTTGTAAAGCAATTTTACAATCAATAGTAGTTGCAGAACAATGGATATTATAAAAGTTTTATCTTCAATTTAAAAAGACATGTTTAGTAACGTCAGATATGCTGCCAATTGCAAGGTTTGGAATGGGGTCGGGTTGCAGCCAAAATGTTTTCCTTTTCCTGTGTAGCTTCATTTTTCCTGGACACCATTGTCACTACTCATTTTTTCCCTTTCTGGATCTAGTAGGTGTTATAGTGATAAAGAAAAGGCAAGATACAGTATATTAGAGCTAACTGCTCATTGTCTTTTATTGTTCACTCACTCTCATGTTAAAGAGCTGGAGGACAAAGATCAGGAAGCCCCGTGAATTGGCAATAGTCCTGAGGAACTTTTGAGGAAAACTAGAAAATTAGAAGTTGAAACTAGAGTTAACTGAATTCAGCAGTTCCGTTAATTCAAAATCCAATTCCAAACATACCAGCAGACTTTCTTAAATCTGCATTTTCTCAGCTAAAGCAACAGATTCCACAGTCATAATGATCTGTATAACTAGGTGTTTTGTGAAATTGCATAACAAAGCTTACTTATAGTAGTAAGCAAAATAATAAGATAGATGCTTATTTCAGCACCACCAGTTGGACTATTCACACAGCTAGTAGGCCATATATACGATATTAAAGTCCAATAAGACTTAAATATCAGTACCTTGCTTGAGTTTTAAGATTAGCACCAGTTCTAATCAAAGGTCATATCCCAAGATCTGTATCAGAAGTGCAGTTAATTTTGTTATAGTGGCAAAATTAACAAAGAAGCAGGGACAGTGATCGAGGAGAAAATATTAAAAGAACAAGGTTTGGTATACCTGTTTTCACGTAAGTTTGCACATAGTGACATCAGATTAAATATGATTATGATTTGTGATTAAATGATAACAGAGAAAGGGAGAAAATAAAGAAGCTAGGAAAAGTCTTGTAAAAATATTTCTCAAGTCTTGTAAAAGCATCACAGATATATTCATGTATTAACTGCAGCTAGAATTGTATTTGCTCAGAATTTAAAAAGCAAAAAAATTCCGGCAGAAGGAAAGGTGATTGAGAAAATATTAGAATGTGCAGAGATGAACAGATTAACACTGGCAATCAAAGAAAAAGAAGAAACTGAATATTATATGGCATGGTATTTATTTTATCAATGGTTGCAAAATAAAACAAAATAAAATAAAATAAGTTAAAACTGAGTAGATGAACACATGGAGAAATAAGCTAAGTGTTATAAAAATAATAGATGTAAGAGATAATAGCTTATAAAGAAAATGTGATTATTGTTGTATTGGCAAGAAAAGTATTAATTATAATTGTATAAAAGTATTAATTATAATTGTTATATGTACCCAGTTGACACACTGTTTGAATTAAGGATGGATTTATTGTAATGTAAAATAAAAAACTAAAAAAACCAACAAATATGTTCATGTCATATTATACAATTAAATTATTCACATTTCAAAATTGAGTAAGTGAACATGCATGACTACCTGTATTCCAAATTTCTAAATATTCTTCCATTTGAACTTCCCTATAATAAAAACCTTGCCCAAATATAGAAAGAGAAAAAGTCCTCACAGGATTCATCTTTTGATGCATGCACAGACCTGAGCACTTATATAAAGAATTGCTGAGTGCCGGCTTCCAGTTTGGGTCTTTTCAGCGATAGACCAAAATCCGCGATCGTGCACGGTTTTGATCTGTGCTTGCTGCTGGAGCGCCCCGATCCTTTGGATTCGGGGCTGAAGCCACCCCGAAGAGGTGGTGAAGAAGGGGGAGATTGCTAACCGAGTGGAGGGGAGCCACATCTCTCCTCCTTGGCTGGTCTAAACTCCCTTCCCCAAAGGCAGTTGCAGCGGTGGTCAGAAATGAAGAACCTGACTGGATAAGATTGTGCAGGAGGAAGACAAAGAGGAAAGCAGGACAGACCAGGCTAAACAACAGAGAACATCTAAGCAAGATACCCTGAATCTAAAAGTACCTAGTGGGATACTTCTGAAAGAAGATCTTTAAGTGGCGAAGGAGAGAGAAAAGGAGGTTAGAAACCCTTTTTAAAAACCTTTATATTGACAATTACAAATGGTATGGAAAGAAATTTATATTAATCTATTTTGACACTAATAGGCAACCTTAAGCTGAAATCTAAATGTCAAAAGGAGAATAAAGATATTTTCTTGGTCATTTTAAAGCCCTAAAAAGGAGAAGAGTGGAGGCAAAAGGGTGGGACTTGGAATAATGGAAAAATGGAGTGCCACCTGGAAAAATAAAGAGGATTAACAATGAAACTTTGAAAAGACTCCCAAGGATACATTGTAACTGGAATCTTATTAAAAGATACAGTAACCCATGGAAAGGAAAAGTAAAGGAAAGAAACAAGAAGGAACAGTCTGGGATTATTTGGTGATTTAAAAAAAAAGTTTTTGTCATTGGTTTTTTCTTTCTTTTTCTGTTTTTACTTAAAGTCAATTGGGTGGTTGTTCAAATGTGTTTAAAATGCCATCACTCCTGGAGGAATTGAAGATGAGTCTTAAAAAACAGAAAGAAGATGCAGAAAGGGGAGGAAGATCTTTTGGCTTCGTGTTTGAATTTTTTGAAATGGAGATCCTGAACTATGAAAAGCAAAAGGAAAAGCTTCAAGAGCAAGAAGTAGGGCGGGACAAAGAAGAAGCCATTTTCAATTATCAAATAATGCAAAGTGTATAAGGGGGAAAGGAGTTAAAAGTTTGAGATCAAAGGGAACAGCCAAAAAGAAAAATAGTCTGAAAAAGAAGTATAACAGCAAGGAGAAGCAGAAAGGAAAACTACAGAAGGGAAAATTAGAGGAGAAGGGTATAAAAGCAGGGGGAGATAGAAAGGGACAAAAACAGGAAATAAAAAGGGGAAACGTGTTAGGATTAAAGGTATTTGCTCAGCTAGAAAACACAGAGACAATGGTTAAATTAAGTTAAAAGTGAGGATTCTGCAAAGGTACAAAAGATAGTGTTATGACAGTAGAATACTGTAATGAGTTAAAAATGAAATAAGTAAATAATCTATGAGATAAAACTATTGTTATGTAATGGTATGTTTATGATTAATGCAATAATAAAGAAGAGAGGGAAACATTGCAATTGTTTCTAAAGACTGATAACATATTGAAAAGACATGTGAAAGATTTATAAGGAAATTTATACCAGTACTTAGAATGAATTTTAATAATTATTTTGCTTATTAATAGTAAATCATTTATAAGATAAAACTATGACTATCCAATGGTATACTTATTAACAGTTAAATAATAATGAAGAAGGGAGGGAAACATTTCAATTGTTCTCAAAGATTAATAGATATTGAAAAGAAACGTGAAAGATTTACAAGGTTCATACCAGTACTAGAATGATTTTGAATATATATATATATGTTGTGACTGAAAGGATCGATCCTGCTGTGAGTTTTGACTCTGATGACTCTGATGATGAAAGGCTGGAGCCTGCTATGAATGTGGAGTCTGAATTATTAGAGGACACAGATGTGAGCCAGGGGGATGAGAGGTTATCTGACAGACACTCTTCGCCAGAACCTGAAACCTCATTCATGCCAGCATCTAATCCACAAAATGAATCAGAGGCGTCCAGTGGGGAAGTTGACAGATCGTGGCTTGATGCTAGAACTAGGAGGAGACTGAGACGTCAAGTTGGGGGGAGGCAAGCCATACGCTGATTAGGGAAAGTAGCATGTTGCCTCAATGAGTATAAAAGGACACAGCTGGGTTTGGAGAGTTTGTCAGGAACAAAGTGATTGAATGAGTGAGGATTTTACAGCAGAGGCTCTGAGGCTGAAGATTGTTTGCTGGGACTGGTATGCTGAATAGAACGGGGTTTGCTGCTGTGGATTGTGATTTATGACAGCCGTTATCTTGTAAGACTACTTTCTGTTTGGATTTACTGTTGAAATGGCTGCTTTCTGTTTTGTTTGTTTGAATTTTGAAGGGGAGTCATACCAGTACTAAAATGATTTTGAATAACTATTTTGTTTACTAATGTTTATATATATATATATGTCTATATATATATATGTCTATATATATATATGTCTATATATATATATGTCTATATATATATATATATATATATATATATATATATATATATATATATATATATATATATATATATATATATCTGGCATTCAGCTTTGTTCAGGTATTTTCCCACGTCATAGAAGTGGTGCTTTTAAAGTTGTAGCAACGTTTCAGCAGAATCTTATCTGCCATCATCAGGCTTCTGTATAGTGTTTGTCTGTGAGTCAGACTTTTACAGTGGTTTCAGATTTAAATTTGGGGCAGCCTATTGCTGTGTCAGAATGGTTTTTTTTTCATCCTGATTGGTTGAGAGTCTTGGTCTGTGTTTATTGGTCTTGGAGTTTGCTGTATTCTGCTTCTAATATCTTCTGTCTGGTTTTTTTTTGGGGGGGGGGTTCCTTTTGTATCTTAATTGGCTGGCAACATTGTGTTACTTCATTGGAGGCCTTTAGTGCAGCTTGGCTTCGGGTAAATGGACGGCTATCATTAGTTAGGAAGCTGGGTTTCATCTGGGTGCCTGGTTGGGGTGTGTTTGAGCTGGAGGTATCAGGGGGGATCTGTTTGTGCCCAGGTGTTTGTCTGGCTTGTGGTGTGGAGATTTTTTTGTTTGTGAATGCAGGCTTCCAAATGATTGACATCCTGGTGGAGTCATCTCTTCTGTTCATGCTTTCTGGTCTTTTTTCAATCTCTATGGCTTCTCTGATGATTCTGTGGCTGGGATTTGAACCTGCTTCAAATTAACATTTCATCAAAGCACAGCAGCCACTAAACGTATCCTGAAAAGAACTGAAATGGCTCTACTAAGGAACGAGCTCCACAGTAAGAGATTCCAATTAGATCAGTTAAACAAAGATTTGCTAGCACTACACCTGGAATTGAGCAGCAAAATCCACCCTCTACTTTGGGACAAGATAAAACAACTTACAACTTGGAGAGCTGAATCTACAAACATTTACAAACAGGAAAAGCTCTTGAAAAAATTAAAGAAATTAGAACATGACAAGAAAACCCTCAACAACTCACAACAACACCTGAAACAATTAGTGTACAATGTTTCCAACAGAGAACTCACCAAAACAGAAACAGAAGTCCTAACCAAAGGATTCAATTATGCTATAGCACCCCAAAAAATCCCCACAGAATCCATCATATGTGCAGTAGAATCCAGCCTAACTAAATTAAATACAGATGAAGCTGATAAAATAAGACACCAAGTCACCAACATCCTACGCACAAGCAAACCACCCAAAAGCAACTTGCAGCAAAATGAAATTAAAGCGCTACAAACCCTGAAAAGAGACAGCAGCATAATCATCCTCCCAGCAGATAAAGGGAATGCCACTGTAGTAATGGACAGAAAAGACTATGAAACTAAATTGACAGACCTACTCCAAGACTCCACATACAAACCCATAAACACAGACCCAACCACATATCTGGAAAAATTAACCAAGAAGAAAATTATAACCAGCCACATAAGCAAAGAGATCCAACACACGTTCATACCCAGAGAGAAATCTTCCAGATGCCCCAAACTATATGGCGTCCCAAAAATACACAAAGAAGGCATACCTCTCAGACCCATAGTCAGCTCCAGAGAAGCACCACTACAAAACCTAGCTAAACACCTAGCAAAAGAGCTACAGCCCCATGCTGAAACAGCAGCTTCTCATGTACAAAACTCATACCACTTCTTGGAAATGATCAAAGATCTACACGTGGAGCAAGAAGATCTGCTTGTAAGTTTTGACGTGGTTTCACTATTCACTCAAGTCCCGATAAAAGAGACCCTTGAAATCATCAAAAATAAATACCAACCAGCTAAACACCTCATGGAACTAACAGAACACTGCTTAACCAACACATATTTCACATACAAAGGACAAAGATACAAACAAATTGAAGGAGCCCCCATGGGATCACCACTGTCACCTGTCATTGCAAACCTGTTCATGGAAGAATTCGAATCCAGAGCCCTGGCCAATGCCATCCTCAAACCCAAACTATGGTTAAGATATATCGATGACACATTCATGATTTGGCCCCATGGAAAAGAAAACCTAAACAATTTCCTAACACACCTAAACAGCGCACACCCCAAAATCAAGTTCACCATGGAAACAGAAACAAACAAACAACTACCATTCCTAGATGTACTAATCTACAAAAAAACAGATGGCACACTAGACACACCATATACCAGAAGAAAACACACACCAACCGCTACCTCAACGCCCAGTCCCACCACCACCCAGCACAGATAAACTCCGTGGCTAAAACACTAATTACTAGAACCAAACGCCTGGCAGATAAGACACACATTAAGACTGAACTATGCACCCTGACTAAAATAGTGACAGCCAATGGCTTCCACAAAAGCAAAATCACCAACTTGATCCACAAAAACACACTGAGACATAATAGAGACCCAGAAGATGAACAGACCCATGGAACAGCTGTCCTGCCCTACATAAGAGGCACTACAGACAAAATTAGCAAGATTCTATACAGACACCACATCAAGACTGCCTTCAAAACAGACAGAAAAATAGCAGCCATCCTCAGGAACCCCAAAGACAAAATTGACCTGGAAAACCAAGGCATATACGAAGTCCCCTGTGCATCATGCCCAGCCACATACATTGGACAGACCAATAGAAGAATAAGCACCCGCCTGGATGAACACAAAAATGCAGTCAAAAAGCTGGAACACACTTCCTCACTAGTCCAACACATGGAAGCCACAGGTCATAGCATCAATTTCAATGGCACCAAAACCCTAGCCACTATAGAAAATCCCAGCCACAGAATCATCAGAGAAGCCATAGAGATTGAAAAAAGACCAGAAAGCATGAACAGAAGAGATGACTCCACCAGGATGTCAATCATTTGGAAGCCTGCACTCACAAACAAAAAAATCTCCACACCACAAGCCAGACAAACACCTGGGCACAAACAGGTCCCCCCTGATACCTCCAGCTCAAACACACCCCAACCAGGCACCCAGATGAAACCCAGCTTCCTAACTAATGATAGCCATCCATTTACCCGAAGCCAAGCTGCACTAAAGGCCTCCAATAAAGTAACACAATGTTGCCAGCCAATCAAGATACAAAAGGAGCCCCCCCCCAAAAAAAAACCAGACAGAAGATATTAGAAGCAGAACACAGCAACTCCAAGACCAATAAACACAGACCAAGACTCTCAACCAATCAGGATGAAGAAAAAACCATTCTGACACAGCAATAGGCTGCCCCAAATTTAAATCTGAAACCACTGTAAAAGTCTGACTCACAGACAAACACTATACAGAAGCCTGATGATGGCAGATGAGATTCTGCTGAAACGTTGCTACAACTTTAAAAGCAACACGTGGGAAAATACCCGAACAAAGCTGAATGCCAGACACATATATATATATATATATATATATATATATATATATATATATATATATATATATATATATATATATATATATATATATATATTTGCTATGTTTTTAGAATTTTTCTTTTTACATTTTCAAGGGGAAGTACCAAGCAGAGTCTGAATGATGAGATCTACATGATATAAAATAGATATTAGAAATTTGAATGTTATAATTTTAGAATGCACAAATTCAATGTTAAATGAGATTTCATACGATAATAACAATAAGATTTAAAGGTGTTGCACTTTGATTAGCAATCATAGGGGGGATTTTGCTTCTTAAGAATGTTGGAAGAGAACATATGAAATTTTAAACAAGACCGACGAAAGTATAAGTACAATGAATAAAAAGAAATAGAAATTTATGTAAAAGAAATACAATTGAATAAGAAGAAAATGAGATAACCATAAAAGAAAATTAAGAGAAGTAAAGGGAGAAATAGTGAGAAGTTGGAAAAACAGTAATAAGATATGAAGTTGAATACATAAGATGAATATGCATATGAAATTATGTCTGTATGGAAATGTGATAACCTGGAATGATGCTGTACTCAAATAAGATGTTTTATTTGTTTTGTTAAAACTCAATAAAACTTTATTAAAAAAAAAAAATTGCTGAGTGCAAAAAGCCCCACCCATTTAGAGGAAGTAATTCTTCCAAAAGTTATTGGAATCCTAACAATATAATCATGATCATAAAGAGAGCCCTAGTGGCACAGTGGTTAAAATGCAGTATTACAGGGAAACTCTGCCAATAGCCTGGAGTTTAATCCTGATGGTGCTCAGGATTGATTCAGCCTTCCATCTTTCCGAGATTGGTAAATCAGGACCCAGATTATTGGGGATAATAGGCAAATAATCTACATTGTAAACCTCCCAGAGAGTGCTATAAAGTCCTGTGGAATGTCATATAAACCTAAATGCCAATCATCTGTTTCCCAGTTGAAAACACAAAAGGGTAGCTTCTCCATTCTAAGGAGGAGACACATAGCTCTCTCACCATTATTTCTCAACCTTGGGAACTTTAAAATGTGTGGACTTCAGTTCTCAGAATGGTCATGCTAGCAAGGGAACTCTGCAAGTTGAAAGCCACACATTTCAAAGTTCCCAAGGTTGAGAATTGCAGAAGGAGCAGAGGATGCAGCTTCTTGCTACATAAGCATTTTGATGGACATCCTTTCCCCCAATATGTAGGTTGTTGCAAAAGATGGTCAGGAAGAGAGGGAGCCAAATCCTAAATCGTGCAGACGGGTTTTGAGGAACTTCAGTTTTGAAAGCCTCAAGGGCTGACCCAGTTTTGAGTTAAGGGTAAATTACTGCAGCTCCTCTATATACTCAGGAGTCCAGGAGAAAGAGAAAGGATGAAACTGACAAGAGGCTTATTTCTCCTTGTCTTCTGGAAGGAGCCAGCCAGAGTACATGATGCCACATTATTTGTCCTGGTCTGATTTATTGCATCTTAGAAGCTGGGAAGTAAAAGCAGGAGTTTGTACTAGGAACTGTGTTCAGAGAAGATCAGTGTGATCCAGTTTTAAATAAATTGACAAGAAAGCCACTTCAACTCTCAGAATGAATGAACCAATGTCATCTGATCAGAGCTGGTTTGAAAAGGATGTAAAAGGCTTGAGTGATGGTGCCCTACTTTTTGCTTTGTTTTTAGTTAATTATTAAATTTGTGGTGGCCCATCCCACCACAAGGTTTTAGTATTATTTCAGCTATATACTACAGTATAGTATTTAGTATATTTCAGCTATGCCCCTTTAAGCTGGCACTCTTGACATAATGAGATTTCAAAGATACAAACTTGCTTTTGGATTGGAACAGATTCTTCACCCGACTCTAGCTGATATGTTATTTAGTGCTAGATTGTTGAACCTGCAAACAACACAAATTAAATTAGGAAGTGAAGTTAAGAGGTACAAATTACCAAAGGCGGAACTTCACATTTTGTTCAGCTCTGTAATTTTCCAGTTTGAGAAGGCACAAAAGCTAATGAAGGAGTTTCTTGTGAAAAGAGGAAATTTAATCTTTTCCATACCTAACAACAGTTACCTCTTGAGATTACTTTCTCCCCCTCCACAAGGCCAAGGGGTATTAAAAATGAGGCATAGAAGGGGAAGATTAAGTACTCTTTTCTCATTTGCTGCCTCTTAGTTGGAAATGCCATTTTATTTTATTTTATTTTATTTTATTTTATTTTATTTTATTTTATTTTATTTTATTTTATTTTATTTTATTTTATTTTATTTTATTTTATTTTATTTTATTTTATTTTATTTTATTTTATTTTATTTTATTTTATTTTATTTTATTTTATTTTATTTTATTTTATTTTATTTTATTTTATTTTATTTTATTTTATTTTATTTTATTTTATTTTATTTTATTTTATTTTATTTTATTTTATTTTATTTTATTTTATTTTATTTTATTTTATTTTATTTTATTTTATTTTATTTTATTTTATTTTATTTTATTTTATTTTATTTTATTTTATTTTATTTTATTTTATTTTATTTTATTTTATTTTATTTTATTTTATTTTATTTTATTTTATTTTATTTTATTTTATTTTATTTTATTTTATTTTATTTTATTTTATTTTATTTTATTTTATTTTATTTTATTTTATTTTATTTTATTTTATTTTATTTTATTTTATTTTATTTTATTTTATTTTATTTTATTTTATTTTATTTTATTTTATTTTATTTTATTTTATTTTATTTTATTTTATTTTATTTTATTTTATTTTATTTTATTTTATTTTATTTTATTTTATTTTATTTTATTTTATTTTATTTTATTTTATTTTATTTTATTTTATTTTATTTTATTTTATTTTATTTTATTTTATTTTATTTTATTTTATTTTATTTTATTTTATTTTATTTTATTTTATTTTATTTTATTTTATTTTATTTTATTTTATTTTATTTTATTTTATTTTATTTTATTTTATTTTATTTTATTTTATTTTATTTTATTTTATTTTATTTTATTTTATTTTATTTTATTTTATTTTATTTTATTTTATTTTATTTTATTTTATTTTATTTTATTTTATTTTATTTTATTTTATTTTATTTTATTTTATTTTATTTTATTTTATTTTATTTTATTTTATTTTATTTTATTTTATTTTATTTTATTTTATTTTATTTTATTTTATTTTATTTTATTTTATTTTATTTTATTTTATTTTATTTTATTTTATTTTATTTTATTTTATTTTATTTTATTTTATTTTATTTTATTTTATTTTATTTTATTTTATTTTATTTTATTTTATTTTATTTTATTTTATTTTATTTTATTTTATTTTATTTTATTTTATTTTATTTTATTTTATTTTATTTTATTTTATTTTATTTTATTTTATTTTATTTTATTTTATTTTATTTTATTTTATTTTATTTTATTTTATTTTATTTTATTTTATTTTATTTTATTTTATTTTATTTTATTTTATTTTATTTTATTTTATTTTATTTTATTTTATTTTATTTTATTTTATTTTATTTTATTTTATTTTATTTTATTTTATTTTATTTTATTTTATTTTATTTTATTTTATTTTATTTTATTTTATTTTATTTTATTTTATTTTATTTTATTTTATTTTATTTTATTTTATTTTATTTTATTTTATTTTATTTTATTTTATTTTATTTTATTTTATTTTATTTTATTTTATTTTATTTTATTTTATTTTATTTTATTTTATTTTATTTTATTTTATTTTATTTTATTTTATTTTATTTTATTTTATTTTATTTTATTTTATTTTATTTTATTTTATTTTATTTTATTTTATTTTATTTTATTTTATTTTATTTTATTTTATTTTATTTTATTTTATTTTATTTTATTTTATTTTATTTTATTTTATTTTATTTTATTTTATTTTATTTTATTTTATTTTATTTTATTTTATTTTATTTTATTTTATTTTATTTTTCAGAGCTCATATCTTGTTCCTTTAATTTTTTTGGTTACAAGGAACTGCCTCCACAGCTTGATCAGGATGAGTTGTTTCTCACTCAGAGTAGATACTACAACAGCCGGACCAAATGGGTACTGATGTTGGTTTTGTTGCAGCTGTTGTCCTTTGTCTCCTCTCTTCTATCATGCCATCAGCAAGGATGCCAGCTGGCAGGGGTTCCCTGGGAAAGTACACAAGTTCCTACGAAAACACAATGGCCTAGTCGTCCAACATTGGAGATTTTGCCAACATGACTTTACCTCTCAGTTAAAAAAAAAAATAGACCAGAAGGTAGAAAATGAAAAATGAGGCTTAGCAGTCTTGGATTTGATCCTCACCGTTGGGGGGAAAAAGTCTTTGAGGAGGAAAAAGTGGTATAGGTTACATCAGCATGTAGTAACTGGAATGTGTATCATAGGATACTAACAGAGACTTGTGGTTTGAATCTCAGAGCTTCTATCACTGCTGAAACTCCTTGGAGAAAGAGTGAAATTAAGCGATTGGAGCCAAAAGACGATTAATGCACCAGCTGCAGCCGGTCCTGATTTAGCTGGACTAATTCTTAGAGATCATTTCCAGTTCTGTAATCTTACATCTCTTTGTCTACTCCCGTATCTAACACAAATATCTCATCCCAACTTTTAGAACCCACCATGGCCTTTTAAAAAAAGTCCCTTATTGTCTAGTTCAAATGTTTTCTGTCACCTAAAGATGTTTCGCTTTTTCACTTCTCCATGCTATCTCTTATAAAATGGCTTTCTACCGTGCCTCCATGATGCCACCTATTTTTCCAGATAGTTTTCAAAGCTCAGCACAATTCAACCTAACTGAGAGTGGATACCAGTTATCAAGCATGTGGGCTCAGCTTTGTATGTATGTATGTTCGCACACATGCATATGTAGGAGGAAGGAACCCAAATCCTGGGCTAGATACACAAAACATGCAGTTGATGCTAAAGAATTTAGAAATCTGTTAGAAATCAAGAGGAGAAATACTTTGAAACCTCCCTGGCAGTCTTCCCCCTACCCCCCAACACCAAGGCTTCCCCAATTAGATAGTAAGTATCATCGGTCAGATTGAATTTCCTAATACCTTCCTAGTTTGTCAAGTTAGGGAATTTTTGGCCTATCAGCTCAGATTTTTTTTCTACCTTCATCTCAGTTCTAGGAAGCTTTCTATTTCCTAGAAAGTAAGGTGATTGGCTATTCCTACCCAAAATCCAGAAATGCCATTCCTGAAAGACAAATGGTAATTATATAACCATGTAGTCTTGCAGGTGGAAAAGAGACAAATGGGAAATTCCCTTCTAAAACTAGGGAAGCTTAATAGTTAGATATAAAAATAAATATTCTGGCTTAAAGAGTTGGCCTCAACAATGTTAGTCTTCTGTAAAGCTTTAAAGATCTATCTATGCTTCTGAAATTGGTAGGACAGGTGTCTTGCTTTGTATGTTCTCAAATTAGAGCATGTTTGTTAGTGTTTTAATGGTTTTTATTGTTTTAAAATGTTTTTAATTGTAATATATGTTTGTGAATTGTGAGTTACTCAGACTCATTTGCTGAGATGGGTGGGTATAGAAATCAATCAATCAATCAGATAAATGGAAAACAAGAGAAGCAACTATAATGCATACATAGAATTCCAATTAACATCAGCCACGGTAAACTACTTACACGTTATTACTTTTGAGCTCCTTGAATAAGATTTCATTAAGGACACACATTAACATAGAGAGGATGCTGGAAAAAGAACATTTTGGCTTGTATTTATTTTATTTTATTTATTTGATTTGTCAATCGCTTACAAGATAATAGGTATAAGTATAAACATGAGTAAGAATACAGGAAATAGGTACAAATAAATGGGGTCAATAGGACAGGGACGGGAGGCACGATGGTGCATTTATGCATGCCCCTTATTTGGAAGTTTGAAGACAGGAATTCATTTTTTCTCCTTGATTTTATTTCTGCTAATCCTTAATAAGTAGGAGCAAGCCTTTTGGGATGGGGGAGGACTGGTTTTTGCTTTGTCCAGTCAAGAGCAGCACTTTATCAATGATGTCCTAGAAAAGAAGAATTCTCTAAAGAATAAACCCACTTTCCTAATTATCATTGATGGAATTATAGAGAAAAAATCTAGGTTTCACTGTTTCCCCTTCTATAATGGCATTACATGGGAAAGTCTGGGGAAAAAGAAATGCAGTTCTATCTATTCAGGCCATCTAGTCTGAAAATTGGTTCCTTTATCAACTGCTTTAATGAGCACTATGATACATGCCAGCTTATTATTTAGTGTATTTAGTGAGTTAATGCAAAGTAGTTGATTTTGCTGTTGACAATTGCTAGTCTGTTCAGTTCATGCTTGTGTGCTATCCAGAATGCACCATGGGGGGTAGAGTAGCTCCACACTCAAAAGGCTTGATGATGTTCCCAGTGATATCCAAAGTTTCCCCCACTAATTGCATTCGTATTGTCACTGGAAGTGCCATCTTTTCCCCATGGAAATGGTACCTATTTATCTACTTGCATTCGCATGCTTTCAAACCATTTGGTTGGCAAGATGCTGAAGAAAGTGACAAGAGCTCACTCCATTACACGCTACTAGAACTTGAACCACCGTAGACAGATCTTCTCCAGTGTCATTAAGACACTGAACTACTATGCTTCACAGAAAAGGAATATATCAGTAGACAATCTAGGGCTTCATTGTGCTTCTAGCAAATTAAGACATATCTCATTTTGTGGGTCACAGAGCATCATAGTGCAGCACAGTTATGGGCTAGGCAAATAATATGTCTACATTGTAAATCTCCCAGAGAGTGCTATAAATTCCTGTGGGATGGTATATAAGCCTAAATGCTATAAGCCAATCATCTGTTTGCCAGTTGAAAACACAAAGGGTAGCTTCTCCATTCTAAGGAGGAAACACATAACCCTCTAACCAATATTTCTCAACCTTGGGAACTTTAAAATGTGGGGACTTCAGTCCTCAGAATGGTCATGCTGGTGGGGGAACTTTGCAAGTTGAAAGCCACACCTTTTAAAGTTCCCAAGGTTGAGAATTGCAGAAGGAGCAGAGGATACAGCTTCTTGCTACATAAGTAGTTTGATGGAAGCCCTTACCCCAATATACTTGCATTTGCATGCTTTCAAACCGCTTGGTTGGCAGATGCTGAAGAAAGTGACAGGAGCTCACTCCATTACATGGTACTAGAACTTGAACCACTGTAGACAGACCTTCTCCAGTGTCATTAAGACATTGAACCACTGCACTTCACATGCAATGAATATATCAGTAGGCAATCTAGGACTTCATTGTACTCCTAGCAGATGAAGACACATAGGATCTTTTCCCATTTTGTGGGTCTCAGAGCATCATAGTACAGCACAGTTATGGGCTAGCAATATCTTCTTTCTGCCTTGTCCTTATGATGTGGCTTGGCTTCTTCTTGTCTCGAGCCCATGAGTGAAAAGGGCTTAAATTGTCCTTAGCAGTACAGTCCCAAAGTAGTATTTTCTCAGGCAGTATTATAATAGGTAAACTCTAGTTTTTCACATCCATTACCTTAAACAGAAATAGATTTCAGTGAATTAAGTCAAAGCCAGCTGAGGCATTGGAAACAGGCATGCCAACATTGTTAATTCTACCCTTGCAAAAATCTTATCACTGAAGAAATCTGTTTGGAAGGTTTATTTGCTGATGATTTCACAAAACAAGTTCCAATGCTTTCCCTTTCAGCTGAAGAAAGAGCTAATTTCTAGGCACACATTACTTCCTGTTTTTAGATGCTTTACTTCCTTAAATATAACAGCACTTAGCAGTAACACTTAGATTTATATATAACTTTATAGTGCTTCATAGACCTGAGATGAAGTGGCATCCTGCTTCTAAGTGGCAAAGCAGAATGGGCAGCCATACAGACATGGAGATTAAAATCCAGCCATAAAGATAAAATGAGGAACTTCACCATTTCAGACATATAGGTGCAGATGCCAATATACAGATCCTATGGACATACAGAAGTAAGGGTTGCTGGGATTTGTTTGGCTTGATGGGTCATAACTTGTGCTGGTTTTTCTTGGTCCAAAAACATTAATTTCAGGTTACCTTTAACTTGTGATAGGCCTCTGTCAGAACCTTTGCCAAATAGAATTCTTTGCTAACATTAAGTAGGCTAAGGGCAAATAATTTTCTGTCGCAATCTCTATTCCTACAAACCCTCTATGTCTACACACATACACACACACACACACACACACACACACACATACGGATGGATTGAAGGTGATCAATTTGTAACTTTTGTCCATTAGGATAATCCATGAGCAGATTGCTCAGCAGCAATTACCTTTATGATGTTTTATTTTAGCAATAAACAACATTCTTTGCAGCACAGCTAATTCAGAAGAATGGACAGAAGAGGGGTATAAGTGATTTCCCCGAAGCTATAAAGTCTGGCTTTCTTGCAGGAACTTTTGATGCTTCCCAGACTACTTGACCTTTAATTTCCCAAGGGAACAAAAGGGCAGTAAACCTGTGCACTGAATATTTTAAATACCAATGTGCAACATCTGAATCTATATTAAGTTTACTTTTTTAAATTTAACAGTAGGAGATTGTTTTCCTAATTTCCCTTATGCAATGGCACATCATGGTAATCCATTTCTGGCAGTTTTTTAAAAAAGTGAATAATCAATGCATGATGGGAAAGTAAGAACTCTGGCCCGTCTTGTTCCATTATAAAGAAGCAATGACACAAGAAGTAAACTAATTGTAGATCCGCTTACTTCCAAGTCTGACTTGAACCACAAAGGAACTAAACTTAGCACAAGGAACATGCGCAGGAGCTTCTGCAAAAGAGCTTCAACTTTTACTCATTCCTGTTTTTCTAAATAAAGTAACTTATTTTTGAAACTCTCAATACCCTTCAGTTACACTAGCTGAATTCTTGATCACATCTATTCTGTGTTGTTTCTAATAATATGTATGATGACTTTGTTTCCTTTAATAGAGTGATAAATAATGAAAAAAGAATATTCTTGGTGTTTCCCAACAAGTCATAACATTACTTTTAATAGCAATAGCAGACTTTACAGCCCTCTCAAAGCAGTTTACAGAGTCAGCATATTTTCCCCAACAATCTGTAATGGTTTTTTCACCTTTGTATAATACATTCAGGAATTATTGGACGTTGGTATGTCTGTTTGACTTGTTCCAAGCTAACAATGTCTGAATAAAGAGGAACTGCACAACAGTGTTGGGGTTCAGGGATTAATGAACATGATCTAGAAAACAGATTTATTATGATTGGTTGGCATTTTTCAGAGGCAAAGTAGCCAGCTATTGCTGACCTGAGGCAACTTAGCAGAGACTGACTGGGGCTCCTTTCTTTATTGCCTGACTTCTGATTGGCCTTTAGCCGGAGTGATTTCTGATTGGTGCAGGTTGGCAAGAGCTGGTCTGTCACCAAAGGCCAACAAAATATCAGGAAATCTGTTCTCTGACAGTCACTAATTCCTGAAGCCCAATACTGCCTAAGAGATACTGTCTGTGAAAGCCAACACCAGCATAAGAGGGGAACTGTTCCTTTTATATCAACACAGCTAATTGTTATTTAAAGTTCTCATAATGGGCTGGGAACAAAATAATTGTAAGGTCATGGCAGCAAGAGTAGAAATTAATGTTCATAGAAAAGTACAAAAGTAGTCTTGAAAAAAGTATGCAACAGTCATTACAAAAACAACAGCTTTGTCCAGGAAGACAAGAGGGGTGAAGAAGAAACTCAAGATTGTCTTTCTTGGATATAGAAAGAGAAAATAAGAAACTCTGATAGGCTTTCAAGATTCCATTATTGTAACCTACATTAGTATTTCTCAACCTTGGCAATTTTAAGAAATGTGGACATCCACTCCCAAAATTCCCCAGCCAGCAGGAAGTTGAAATCCATACATTTTAAAGATGCAAAGGTGGGAAAATACTAGCTTATATCAGTAAAAATTCTTACAGTATCTATTTCCTGAACTGGCCTATTTCAAATTTTGTCCTCAATTGTACTGTGATTAAAGGAAAATGGAACAAAGCTGGAGTCTATGTTTAGTTTAAAAATTAGTAGATGCATTGTCTTCCTGATAATAGCCTTACATTGAGTTTTCTCTCTTTTCTTTATTATCTCTTCTATAAGCAAAAATTTAAAATGTAAACTGCCTGGACCAGCCTTTCATTTTTCCAATCCTTCTTTATCTAATTTAAAATGTATCTGTGGTAGCAGACTATATTCTGATTTATCCACGGAACAGGGTGTGATGAACTTGGGTGTATCTTGTGGGATATTAGGCAAGATTATTATACAAAAAATGCCCAGTGCAATCAGGGAAAACTCACCCTCTCAAACATGTAAAACAAAATGGAATTAATGAACACAGGCTTCCCAAGTGAAAACTGAAGAAAAAGCATCACTTAATGACAAATACAGTACCACAAAGGATTATTTCTTATTAGCTTGATACCCATGCTTTGCTATGTGGTCAGACTTAGTTTTTTGGGAGGAAAATAAGGGGGAAAAAATTCTGCTTCTGCCTACCAGCATCCATCGGTATGCATCTGGCTAGCATCCTGTCAATGTGTAAGAGAGTTAAGGTCTGTTTGGAAACTGAAACAGTATTTGCTGTGTGAGCAAGAAGGAGACAGCAAGGAGCCTGGGCATGGCTTAGCTCAACTATTCTGTACTAAAGCTGCTTGGTGCTGTGAAACTAAAACTGAAACTCCTCTCCTCTGCTTTAGGTGCTCACCAAGAAAGGATTTTTCAAAATGACCATCAGAGCATTAGTATTTTGTATATTACTATTAACACACTCTGATGCTAAGGAGTTCTACTCCCCCTCCCCACCTGAAAAGAAATTTGCTCCAAATGCAAAACACTCCTCTGCATTTGGAACAGATTTCTTTTCAGGTGGGGAGGGGGAGTAGAATTCCTTAGCACCAGAGCGTGTTAATAGTGATATACAAAATACTAATGTTCTGATGGTCATTTTGAAAAATCCTTTCTTGGTGAGCACCTAGAAGCCAAGAGGAACATATGTACCAAATTTCAAGTTTGTAGGCTTTACGGTTCTGGAGATTTTGTGATGATGCGGGAGTGGTATTTCGCTTTTATATCTATAGATTCATACACTTGATACCTCAGAGCCAAATTCAATAGTAGACTCGAAGATTAGAAATATGCTGTCTGTTCCCATGTAATATGATTCATCTATATCACCTTTTAATCTTCCAATTTAAAAAAAAACTCATTCATTTGAAAAACTTACAAAAATCCTTCAAATTGTATACTAAGATGGGTACTCCTCCCTCCTCCCTAAAGAAAACCTACATTTGCCTTCTTCAGCTGGGCAAAATGCTCAGTCACAGTATAATGAGTGGGCTGGCATCGTATAACGTTTTCTTTTTTGCTGGGTAGCATAGCTGTTAATGTCACTAGGTGAGAGTTGGCCCTTTGCTTTTACATACGGTCTGACTGCGAAATTGGAGTGAAATCTAACCTGTCCCTAAAACCAGTGCATGGACAAACACTGAAACCACAAAACTCATATGTCATTAATAGCAGAGCCAGCATTACATTCTTGGTACAGGAAAGTGGAAAACAGACACACTTTTCTTTGTGGCAATACTGTAGAGGAATCCCTGCATAAACCTAGGAATGCCTCTAGGAAGCAGTATAGTCAGATAAATCTTGGCACAAAGGGAAGGAAAAAACACATGCCTCCACCTTTCATTCTACAATAGGACCTTGACAGATTGCTTAACTTCTGAGGCCAATCAAATGACGGGAAAGAGCAAGCATGAATTTAGCAAAAAAACACACAGACATAGAAAACAAACAAGGAGGCTGTGAAAGTTAGCAGAGAAGGCATGGACTGTGAAGGAAAGTTCTGTCATGATCTGGCAAACTTGTGCAATGTTTGCACAACCTGAAGTGCCAGATCATAACTAAAGCTACACCTGCTAAATATGCAACTGGGGTCTCTATTGGAAGCAAAAGTGAAGGAGCTTCAGGAGAGTTTCTTCTCTACAGTACATCAGGAGAGGTGAGAAATTCACAAACGGGCAGCTGAAACTTTCAGGAAAAACAATGAAGCCAAGAAAACACCCCAGAACAGGAAAAGCTCTTTTTGGCTGAGGTAAAAATATGGGAGCGTGATCCAAAAAAGCAAGAGAATCAGGAGACACTCAGTGGAGTTCACTATCTATTATTAGGTTTTAAATTGAGGATGATGTGCTCAGTGATTTTTGACTGTTGCCAGATCAGTTTATAATAAAGCTCCCTTCATCTCTGATTTGATATTGGATGAGAAGACTTTTTACTGGAATATATAACTAAGAAGTGCCTGGGCACAGAGAAGGGAATTCCCATCTTGCAGATGTGCCCACCTGATTTTGAGGGCAGCACTAGCCATGATCCCAAGGCAGAGGCTCTGGAATAGCTAATTATTTCAGAGAACCTAGTGGCTTTCAGAGACACTGCAGCTGAGATACCTGATTTTGACTCCTTTTGAGACTAGGTGCTAGGAATAGGTGGCATTGCTGCTATTGGCCTTCTTGTTGTGCAGAGCAGCTTTCCTATCAGAATTACTTGAGGCCAAGTCTAGACTGGATGTGGACTTTCCCAAACTGAAGTCCTAGGAGACTAATTCGCCTTCTGTGAGCATGACTTTGGAGGTGGTCCATAGCCACTATAGATCTGATCCAGGCGTGTATGGAGCCAATGCACAGTAGTGATCAGATTTTAATCTGATTTGTATCTCAGGGCAGTGGTGGCATGATCTGAAATTGGAAGTTATCACCATCCATTCCCTACTATGCTTGGATCACCCCCAGGTTAGTTCTAGAATTCTCTGCAGGTTCTAGTACATCAACATCTGATGAACCTTGCTGTTTCAGAGGAAGCGTGCAGTGGTTCCTGAGGTTTTGATGCATGGCTTGGCTGAAGCTACAACTGCTATCTGGAATGAAAACGCATCCATAGATCGTTGTTTTGGCCTTTCTCTTTGTCATTTCCACAGGTAAGCCTAAAACTACTTTTTAAAGTTTGGCTATAACAACAGAATCTTGCAAATTTGATTGTGCTATACCTCCTCCTCCTCCTCCTCCTTATATTCCTTTGAATTGGGGGGTGGGGCAGAATATATCTAGCAGTAGCAATATCACTTAGACTTATATACCACTTCACAGTGCTTTACAGTCCTCTCTAAACGGTTTACAAAGTCAGCATATTTCCCCCAATAATCTGGGTCTTCATTTTACCCACCTCGGAAGCATGGGAGGCTGAGTCAATCCTGAGCCTGGTGATATTTAAACTGTCAAATTGCAGGTAGCTGGCAGTCAGCAGAAGTAGCCTGCAGTACTGCACTCTAACCACTGCACCACTGCAGCTCTAAGCTCTTTCCTAATATTTTCTCTTTGCTCTGAACTTAAAAAAAAAGTGTTTGCCCCCCTTTTCCTAAGTAACAGTTCTTGCATACTAGTACTGTCATGTTTATCTTCCTTATTCTCTACACTCTGTCCTTGATTCCTTCAGGAGATCCAGAAGATGAAACAGCTGGACTCTGTTGAAGGAAAACAAGGAATGAATCTGATTGAACACAGGTAAAACATCTTTCTTAAGGTTTACCACATGGTGAAAAGAGTGACAAAACACAAATATTTTTGTTTTATTACATCTGCAGGCAGCCATCCAACAGCTTTGTTCAGAGGAAAATCACCTCTCTTGGGAAAGAACAGATCAGAAAACAATTGTAGGGCAATTGCAGATTATTCTAGACATCTGTTGGTTAAAATCACTTGGCTTCACTCTGAGTTACACTTCAGTTTTGCAGGACCCTTAGGGCACAGTATAGCATAGTTACTTAGGAAGAGTTAGAACTTATTGAACTTGAAAAAAACAGACCTCCTTGAGAATGGCTGCCCACATATTACACAGTAGATAAGATAACATGAAACAAGTGATAACATGAAATGCTTCCTTGAAGGAGGAAGTAGTACCACAGCAGTGGTGTGTTTCAAAAAAGATTACCACCAGTTCGGTGGGCATGGCTTGGTGGGCGCACAGAGACTTTCCGAATCACCACCTGCAATCCTGCACTCTCCCCGTCACTTCAGTAGCTGATGCATAGCAATCTGCTTTGCCGCGCAAACCAGCTGCGCTTCAAAAGCAGGGAATAAAGGTCAGTACAGGAGGCCAGGCATGCAGGTTGGCCCAACAGCAAATCCAGCAGCTCCTCAGAGAGTACCGGTTTGTGGTGTCCGCTGCTCTTCGGTGCTATTGGTACGCCAGAACCGGGCCGAACTGGTGGAATACCACCACTGTACCACAGTATTTAACAAAATTATGGTTTACTTCCTTCTCAATAAATCTTTCTTGGATAGAACAATACTGGGTAATTTCTTGCAATGTATTTATGTAAGACATGATGCTTTTATTGTGAAAATTATCATATTGACAGCAATGGAAAAAAAGTCAGCAGGCAAATTACCACATTTTCAAAGTAGATAGGCGAAGAGAATGGTTATACTTTGAGGCAAGGGAATTGTTCAGGAAATGCTGAGGATGGTCTCATCATTGTGAGTCAATCTTGGATCCATGACAACAGGAAGTTTCCCAAAATCATGACTGCACACTAGAAAATGGTGATAACCATTAGTTAGCCTTTCCTTAACCAATTCCAACAATCTATTGGAAAGGCTTGTATACACAAAGTACAAATTAGCAACCATCATGATTAGACCAAATAGACAAAATTGCAGTATATCTTCTAGACATTAATGGTTTAATTGCTTTAGAGAACAGATTTACTGATCAGATTTGAAAAGCAAGTGGCAGTGTGTTATTGGCCTGTAGATAAATCCCACTGAAAAGAAATTGCACAAGACTACAGCTGTGTTGTTTTAAACAATGCTCACACATTAGTGTCAATTAGAATCAGGGGTGGGATTTTAAGGATTGGGAAAAATTGGAATAAATTTCGGAAAAAGCAACAAGGATAATTGGGGACTTGAATTCAGAAAGCCCTCTGAAGCAGGGGTGGGATTCAAATGTTTAATAACCAGTTCTCTGGGTGTGGCTTAGTTGGTGGGTGTGGCTTGGTGGTCATGTAATTGGCTGGGTGTGGCCAGTTCAATATCACTCAAGGCATGCATCTCCTCTCCTGGCCTTTCATGACTGTGGGGATGCTGCAAGTCGTAAGTGTGAAAAATGGTCATAAGTCACTTTTCAGTGCCACTGTAACTTTGAATGGTCACTCCACACAAGCAAAGTACCAGCAAAGGAGGGGAAAAAAACTCCAGAGATGTTCCTGAGACAGGAAGTCTAGTCCTGCCAAGAATGTAATAAGGGTTAACGGAGAGGCAGTTTCTGTAAGCAACACCAAAATGTTTCCTGCCTGCCTTCCTTACAGGATTAGGCCAGTAATTTCTTCTAACAACCGGTTCTCCAAACTGCTTAGAATGTTAACAACAGGTTCTAGAGAATAGTGTAAACTGGTAGAATCCCACCCCTGCTATATGGCTGTGATGGTGAACCTATGGCATGTGTGCTAGAAGTGGCACATGAGAGGTCACCCGGAAGAGCCCCACTGCGCATATGTGTGCATACTGCTGCCCAACAGCTGATTGTCAGGTATCTGGCGTGCATGCGCAGGGGCAGGAGTGCGCAGGAGACGCATGCACATTCGCATAGATGTGCAGCATGCGTGTGATTGCGTGCGCATGTGCAGGGGGCGTGGGAAGGGCAGCACGTGTTGCCTTCTGGGTTGAGCACGCATGCAATTTTTGCAATTTTCATGAACATGCATGCACGCAATTTTCGGCATGGGAGCCAAAAAAGGTTAGTCGCCACTAACCTTGGGTGAATGGGTAAGTCTCAATATTAGAGAAGAAAAGACTGAGAAGGGACGATATAATTCATTTTGAATACTTGAAGGAATATCATCCAGAAAAAGGCCAAAGCTGTCTTGTTTTGACTTTGACTTGAATTGTCTTGTCCTACCTTACATTTTACTTTATCCTTATTATTCTAAAATATGTGGGTTCAACTGGAAGCTAGACAGCCATCTCTCTGAAAAGTTTTGCACTGAATTCTTGTATGGAATAGCAAGAATCCCTGTCTGAAACTTATGATTCAAACATAATTGTCACCCATTATTATAAATATTCAGATGTAGCCTACATGGAGACAGAGCTCCAAGAATCCAAATGATGACATCAACTGACTCTACTTTAAACATCTCCACTTCTATGGAAATACTTTACAATTCTTACTGAGGACAAACTCAGCTCCAAGGTTGCCCAGATGAGAAGAAATCCTTCTGTTGTAAGGTGGAGACAGTATTCTTATCCATCACATTTATCTAGGGTTTTAAAATGTCAGTACAGAAGTTGTCAATCATTGAATGACCTCGCCTAATATTTGGAACATATTGTGACATAAAACAACAGAGCAATTTACTTTAAAAAAAATATCTTGCATTACTCTTCTGCGGAACCCATGTAGATTAATCTGCTTTTTAAAAAGGTTATAGAAAGGGAAATTGCCAAAAAGGGTCATATTAAAACAAAGGATAAGAATTACTATAGGAAATAATGGGAGCTCTGTGAACAGCCTTAGGAAATAATAGGAGCTGAGAAAAGATTACTGCCCTGAATAGGCTCCATTGAAATTAGTGGAAGCTCTACGGGGAATAAAGCATGGAATGGATTCTGAAAGGAAGCAGAAGGGGGCCAAAATATTGAAATGAGTTTGTGATACCCTTGCTGCCTGGTGATTTTAAATTTCCATCCTATTAAAATATTCTTTTACAAATATCAATGCATCTTCTGTTCTGTTTCTCCTCTTCATAAAAACCAGCCCAAGAAGCAGTTTGGTATAGTGGTTAAGGCACCAGTCTAGAAACCAGAAGACCAAGTGTTCTAGTCCTGCCTAAGGCACAAAACCAGTTAGGTACCTTGGGCCAGCCACTTCCTCTCAGCCCTAGGAAGGAGGCAATGGCAAACTACTTCTGAAAAATGAAAACTGCAGGGACTACTTCGGGCGGTTACCTAGCATCAGACATGACTGAATGGAAGAAAAAAAAAAGACACCTTGGAAAATGGGGACAAAGAACAAGGCGAGGTTGAACTAAAAGACCCATGAAATTGGAAGGATGGCCTCTGGAATGATCTCCCTCTGAGACTGAATGTGGAATGGAAGTGATAGTAGCTGGAAAAAGAATGAGAGGTTAATGGGAAATGTAATCATTCAAAGAAGTGTAATAATTCAAGATCCTGAACTAACAACTTTCCTTCCTGTTCCATATTACTATTCATTCTCAGAAGGTCCGTCTTCCAATCCTTAGTCCATTTCCCCATGCCCAGGTATATTATTCCAATGACCTACTTATCATATCCTATCTTGGTTTCCTAAAAGCATTTAGGAAGGCTCCACTGATCGCTGCAGCATAACAATTCACATCAAGTAAGTAAAAATCTATATATAGGCTTTCTTGTTCCTAGAAGATAGCTATTGTAAGTCTGGAAAAAACTGTTCTCTCTCTCTCTCTGTGTGTGTGTATAATCTATTGAATATATGCATATTTTGTACATATATACACACATTCTCTCTCTCTCTCTCTGTGTATAACCTACTGAATATATGCATATTTTGTGCATATACACACATATTCTCTCTCTCTCTCTCTCTCTCTCTCACACACACACACATGCACACACACAGAGGATATATTTATGATTTCCTAATACTTTAGCTTTCTATGTATTGAATCCAGAATTCTGTCAACCCCAAGGCAGATCACAGCAGGAAATCATCTCCAAAATAAAGAGAAAAACCACTATTATTATTAAGATTGGCTAAAGTAAAGAATCTCCCAAGTCTGATATATTTACTAATATTTTACCAAACTGTCATCATTTATTTTTAACTGTGAGAGATTCTACCATTCTAAACATTATTTTCTAAATAAGCAATCTCCACCTCTTCTCTAAGAAAATCACTATAAATCATAGAAAATCACTACCTTAAATATTAGCTGAGGTAAAGACCTCATGCATTATGAATGAATTTGGGCCAACATTCCACATTTGTGTCAGAAATCTAGCCATATAAAAGCATTAAAATGCAGGTCATCCATATTTAAGGATTCTAAAATATCAGAAAATGTAAAAAAAAAAAACAAATTAAAGGATGGGTATTTTATACATTCTATAACTATTCATCAAGAGTAACACAATCATTTTGTATTCATATAACAACTGCAAATGTCTCCTATTGCTTTGCCAACATTAATTGTTCCAAATGAATGGCTCAATTGCGACTTATATTTAATGCTTCTTGACCTCCTTTTTTAAAATTAATGCCCATTCAGCAAAACAGAAGGCATCTGCAGAGCTAAAAAAAAAAAGGCAAATTCAAACAGGGATTTTTCTTGACTGTTTCTTCAGTTAAGAGCTTCAGACCATTTTACCCAGGCAATGCTTCCTGCATATCTCTGTCAAGGTGATTTTCTTTACTCTTACATAAGTCAAGATTATTATTATTTTCCTAGATTTCAATAGGGGCTGTATTCAGCCAACACACAGAGATAACCTATTGATAGGGATGGGTGGTAATTTTGAAGCCAAGGTTCAGAAATTGCTTTTTAAAATCCCTGCTGCTGAATTTTCCTTCCCTGGCTCCTCTTTTCAATCACACTTAACTCCCACTGTGGCCAAGAGAAAGCAACAAACTGCATCCCCTGTTGTGCTGACAGATCAGATGTTGGAGGTTATTTACCTTCCATGGATTCTCAATTACTTATTAGGGTATTTTTCTCTTTTTTATGAAAGTAGTAGCACCTGATAGACCAGAGGTGTCAAACTCAAGGCCTGTGGGCCTGATGCAGTCGCAGAGGGCTTAAAAAAGATAAAGGTAAAGGTTCCCTTCACACATACATGCTAGTCGTTCCCGGCTCTAGGGGGCGGTGCTCATCTTGGTTACAAAGCCAAAGAGCCAACATTGTCCGAAGACATCTTCACGGTCATGTGGCCGGCATGACTAAACGCCAGGACGCTGTTACCTTCCCACCAAGGTGGTCCCTATTTTTCTACTTGCATTTTTACATGCTTTCGAATTGCTAGGTTGGCAGAATCTGGGACAAGTAACAGGATTTCACTCAGTTTCACGGTACTAGGGATTTGAACCACCGAACTGACCTTTCTGATCAACAAGCTTAGCATCTTAGCAACTGAGCCACTGCACCCCCTCTCTCTACATACATACATACATACATACATACATACATACATACATACATACATACATACATAACTTTCTGAAGGCTGCTAAGTGATCAACATTAAACTATTTTTTCAGTCTGAGGTTATAAATTTGCTTTCCCCCCAAATACCATTACATAACACTTACATAGCAGTGTATTATCACCATTTAATATTAAAATGGTTACCCCAACCTACGCATATTATTATTTTTTTCTTGTTCACAATATTTACAAAATAAAGATAAAACATTTTCTTTCAAAAATATATGTTAAAAGAAAAGCCATTGTTTACCTCATGACTTGGTAGGCAACACTTGGATTTTAATATGGATAAAAAAGACTTACATCCTTTGATGTTAGGTTTACATTTTTTAAAAAATTTAATCCATGGAAAATCTGTAACCAGATAACATTACCACCAATCTCCCCCCCCCTCCAATATATTAACAGTAATGACATTTTAAGAAAAGTTGCCAGGCTGCAATTTTAAAAAAAAATATCCATAATTTATTATCTTAAATTTCAACCATGTTTTTCCTGTGCCTGGTGTTTGTTTAAAATATTACTAATGAAATTCCTTCTGGAAGTATACGATGGATGCTTTAATCTGAACTTTGGGAGAATATTACCATTTGAAGCATATATTTGCTCTCCTTCATTACCCAAGATAGTCCGAAAAGCCTTATTCTGTGACAGAACTTTATTGTAGAATTCCACCCCACCTCTAGCAAAACTGGGAGAAATGGAAGCTGTCTTTCTGTCTGTCCTATAATCAAATGCCTGGCTTATAGTGTCATATAACAGACAATAGCTCATCAGCCCGATTGCCACAACTGCCATGTTGTAAATGCTTCGCAGTAATACTGGAGCATAATATAAACCCAAGACCTGCTTTACAGTTACTCCAGAAATATAGGACCCAGCCAGACAAATAGGACCAACAGTTGCACATATTAAAGGCCTATTTTGTTGCAAGTCAATGATCTCTCTTGCAATGGCAAACTTCTGAGCCTCTGAAGAAAGTGTCAAGGCATCCTTCAAAGCCAGGCCCTCTGGGCTTGTCCAGTTCACTTTCTTGCCTCTAAACTGAACGTCTATCTTGGCAATCTGCTGTTCGCCACTCGATCTATCACTGAAATGATATGGGATGCCCACCACACAACCTTTGGCTCTCCATGGTAGACCAGCGCTTATGGGGTGCAGCGTGCAAATCTTAATGGCGTCGTAACGATCTGCTGACTTCACTCTGACATCATGGAGGATGTTATAGAACAGGTTCTGTAAATCTTCTGAAAGCCTCAATGGTTTTCCATGGTCCCAAGCCTGATATATTGATTTGAACAACTCCTTTGAGAAGATGTGAAAAGTCAAGTTGGCACCAAACAATCCAGCACATGAAATGGACAAAAAAGCAGTTCTGTGTTTTTCCATCATGGCAACTGCTTTCCAGAAAGAATGAAATGCCATGTTCAACTTCCAGCCAGATTCTGTTCAAGAAAGAATATATCTGCAGAAAAAGAAAAATCTCAATGAGTAGGTGGAATTACTTTAAACTGATAAAGAAGTAACACTGTATTCAATAACCAGAATGCAACTGCAGGAATACAGTAACGAAGTACACTTTTTCATGCTGTTACAGCAGCCGGATCTTTTCAACAGCAAAGAGGGCATGTGCATAAGGAAACAGCCTAAAACAGTTTTGGGAATAGAACTTGGAAAAAGACATGGCTAGAAAAAGGCATGGTCTAAAAGAGGTGCTTTATAATTGCCTAGAAGTACAGCCTTAATCTCCTATTTATACTATAATCTTGTACAGGTAGTCTTCAACTTATGACCACAGTTGGGTCCAGAATTTCTGATGCTAAGCCAGGTGGTTATTAAATGAAGTGTGTTCAACTTTACAATATTTTTAGCCACAATTCTTAAGCAAATTACTGCAATTCTTAAGTGAATCACTTGGTCGATAAGCAAATCCAATTTCCCCCATTGATTTTGCTTGTCAGAAGCCAATCGGGGAGGTCATAAATGGTCATCACATAACCTCGGGATGCTGCAACCATCAAATACACACTGTTTGCCAAGCGTCCAAATTCTGATCCCATGACCATAGGGATGCTCAGTGGTTATAGTCATAAGTAAAAATTTTTCAATGCTGTTGTAACTTCGAACAGTTGCTAAATGAATGATTGTAAATTAAGGACTTGTATAATGATGATTCAAGACAGCTGTACAAATCAGGCACGAGTGGGTAATCTTTTGCCTGCATTCACAACTGAAATGCATGCAATTTACGAGAGGCAAATTCCCATTCCATGATGAGTAGCAAGCAGTATCTGTTTGTGCCTATGTGTGCCTGTGTGTGTGAAGGCAAATGCTGATTGATTGCAATGAAAATAGAGTTGAAACACTTTGTATACAAGCTGTTCTCTAGGAACAGCAATAGAAGGCAAGCCAATTGCCAAAAAATAAGTCTAGTTTGTGCTTACAAAAACAAATTACAATTGCAGAAAGCCAAGGGAAGTATTTCCTTTTCTAGATGCATAGTCTATATACTATATAGATGTGATTATTGTTAAAGGAATTTAATATAACTGGAATCAGCGGAATAGTGAGAAAAAGAATTGGATTCAGATTCCACTTGCCAGTCAGCATTAAGCTATTAATGTTGGGTTAATTTCATATTTTTCAATTTACGCCTCACATGGTTGTGTTCATAAGCAATGACCTGAATTGTCAAGTGTCTCTCTCTCTCTCTCTCTGTCCACCTCTCTTGTGTACATGCAAATAATTACAATATATTATTTTCATTTTTACCTTTTTGTTAGAGAAGCTTATCTGTCAGACATTATTCTATTGCATTTGTTGAGTTCTTTCTGTCAGGCTTACTATTCTTTTCAGCCCTGTGATTCTGGATAATTTAATTTTTTAAATTAAACTGATCATTATGATGAGAAAAAGCAATGTACATAGGGCAACTGCACTAGAGATGAGTCTTTCTGAATGTAGTAAAGTAAATCAATCAATCACAGGATCAATTAGTCAAAGGTCAGAAGAAATACAATTCGTTGGGGGTATTGCCATCACAGCAAGGAAGCTTAATAGCCTTAAAGCACTTAAGCATATATATATCTTTTACAATACTGCAATGGTATGTTATGTTAAGTATGTTACCCTCAACGCCCCCCCGCCGCCTCTTTTTTTGGGGCTAGTACAACAATTACATCACAACTCTGGTATGCTCCAGATTGCATAACTAGTCTGTAGTTCTTAAGACTGATTCAAGGATCTCCTTATTTAAATAATCTTTGCATTGAATTGTCGTGGACTTTGTTCACATTTCACCTTCTTTGGCTTTGCAAGTCACTATGCAACTCCTCACTGGAAATCCAAGAGGGAGCATCAATTATAAAGCTTCATTACACATCAAGCTCAACTCAGTATAAAACACTGTACCATAATTAAGAACCCCCTTCAGAGCTATTTCCAGTCCATTCGCCCTTCATTACACATCAAGCTCTTCCCTCTCTAAACATCCGACTTTATATGTGCAAAACACAGAAAAAGCCTTTTCACTTTGGGCTCATCCTGTCGCCACCCAATTGGGTTATTTATCGTTCAATTTGAAAATCAAGACGCCTATGCATAATATACCTATTATACTGTTAATACTAGGTTTCTACACCAGCACGCAATTGAACAGACAGGAACTGCCCAGAATCCCGCATTTACCGTATCCCTTTCAATAGATCTGGTGCCAGGCAGCATAGAGGGAGGAGGGGGGGGGAAACACGTGGTAACCATAAAGCAGGTGAGCTGCCGCAAAAGTCGAGTGCCGCGACGCGGAGAGAGAACGACGTCATCGGATGAGATCGGAGTTGCTATGGCGACGAGGAAGTCTTCCGATTGTTTTCTTGCCTCGAGGCTAAGTTCAGGAGCGGGGAAACGACAGGCCTTTAATGACTTCCTGTAGACTTCAACTCGTAGAATTCCTGAGCCAGCAGGAATTCTGGGAGTTGGAGTCCACAAATCCTAAAGGAGCTATCGTTCCCCAGTTCTGCTCTAGCCGGACCTTTGGATTACTTTTTTTTTTTTTTTCGTTTTCTTTCCCCACTCTTTCCCCACTCGTTTTCTGGCACCTAATACCGACCCTTCGGAAACTTAAGTGAGGAGTCAGACAGCAAAATACAAGTGGTGTCTCTGGTGCTCTCCGAGCTCGCTTGTTTTCTTGCAGACGTTTCGTTACCCTAACCAGGTAACATCATCCGTGCTTAGGAAGGAGTGACTGACAGCAAGCATGGATGATGTTACCTAGTTAGGGTAACGAAACGTCTGCAAGAAAACAAGCAAGCACAGAGAGCACCAATAACCCCTCATTTCAACCCTGAGCTACAAATATTCTCCTTTATTGGTACAACTGGTATTTTTCTGGAGAGAGAAAGAATGAGGATGGGAGTAAGAAAGAAAAGAAAACTGTGAATATCATTTAGATCTAAACCTTTTCTATACCACACATCCCTGGAATGCTTCTGATATATTCTTGCACCCCTTACAGAAGTAAATAATTATATGCATATAATTATGCATGTACAATAATTTTCGTACCTCTTGGAAAATAGTCTTGCACGCCCGGTTGGGAACCCCTGATTTACGACCACTGGTGTCTTTTAGGGTGAAACCACCTTTTAACACTTCACTGAGAATCCTGTGCTTTGAATCTGTTTCCTATCCTGGGATTATCTTTAGTCTATACCATCTGTAATCATCTGCAAACATACTGTATGTCGTATTTAACATAACTTGTGCCTTAGAGGCAAGAGAAGCTAAAAGCAGCTGTTAAGTTTGTAGGGAATGTGGCTTGGGGGAAAAATTGGCTTGTCTTTGACTATGGACAGCTGTGGAAATGGCCTGATGTCTTGGAGGAGTAAAGGGCTCCTTAGCACAGAAAGGCTATCTCCCTGGTGGGGGGTGGGGGGTGTCCTGAGAGGAAGTTGCCCCCAAGAGAGCTTGGTAGGCTCATCTATTTTGTATCCTCACTAGCTATGAGATTAGTGTTTTAAATCAGGAATGGGAATGATCCAGGGTCCTTGCAGCATTGCAGCTAGATCCATGTCATCAAACTTGAGTGTCCATGTGTATGTATGTTTCTGCATGCTACTCATCTGGGATATAGCTGTGGATTCAGTTACCCACGCTTGCTGTTAAAAAACAAATTCTGCTGCTGTGTTTTAAATATTTTAAAATATTTAAAAGCAAACAGTAAGTTTTAATCAAGGCAAAAGCAGCAAGATAAATGTATCCTTTCTCCTCACTTCCTATCCCTTTTAAAGTATTGTTTTCAAATATATATCAACATGCTTTAGCATACGTACATACACATAACTACACTGCCCAAGTTTATTCTCTTTGGCTGAGCCAAACAATTGTTTTTGCTTTAGTGTGTTATATATAAACTAAGCTTTTGTGGTTTGTGTTATGGATTAAACCATCGCAGCGGTAAAACCCTAAACAGCTTCGTCTTACAGCAGGCTTGTAATCCTGAAATTCTCATTGGCCCATGAATAGTGAGTTGTGATTGGTCAGGTTTGGCCAGTCTGATTGGCTGTTAACGGGAACCCCTGATTGGACGCTTGTGAAAGCGATAGACTCAGTTCATTGGTTGTTTAACGGCAGCAAGCTCTATAAAAGAGCTACTGCTGCCCAGGTCTTTTGCTCCGTTCTTTCTTGTTAAATAAAGAGTTGAAGTCACCGTCCGATGTCTCATCTGCGTTCTTTGCGCCCATGCCCAGGACTTAACACTGGCGACGAAGGTGGGATGCGGAGACGATAGAGCTGACTAGAACATATCGGACAAAGACAGAGCACGTGGCAAAAGAGCGCACGCAACAGATGGCAAGATGACTAGCAGCGCCATACCACCCGCTCCATTCGACCCAGCAACTGAAGACTGGGACTCGTATATAGACCGCTTCCAGATGTTCCTGAGACCAACAATTTAAAAGATGCTACGTCTGGCAAGAAACGAGCGGTGTTCCTGACTCATTGTGGCCCCACCATTTTCAAAATGGCTAAATCATTAGCAAAACCAGTGGAAGTGAAGACCCTGGATTGGGACACCCTCACTCCAATCCTCAGGGCCCATTACGCACCCGCAGTACCTACACTGATACGAAGACATGAATTTTACCAGAGGGACCAACGGAAGGACGAGAGCGTTGGTAATTTCGTAGCTGACCTCCGGAACTTAGGAGGCCTTTGGGTTTTGCAAACTTAGAGGAAGCCCTAAGAGACCGAATAATTCTGGGATTAAATGCACCGCACGTGCAGAGTAAACTGATGGTGAAAGGCGACATCAGCCTTACAGATGTCATCACCGACGCTACCTGCCACAGAAGCAACCAGGAAGTCAGCCGCTCGAATGCGCCAAGCGAACGCACCACTTCACTAACTCGCCAACGAGGTCCCACTTGCCACTGAGAAGCACACTACCACTACCCACCATGAAGACCTCGAGTCATCCTCAGACAGTGATGAAGAGGAGGTCAATGGCTCCGCTCGGAACGAGAGCAAAGGAACCAGTGACGTCTGCGCCAATATGCGGGTTGTGGGGCAAACCACCCGCAATCGGACTGCAAATTCCTCGACGCACTCTGCCATAACTGCGGAAAAAAAGGCTACATCGCGAAGGTCTGCAGAAGCAGACAAGAGTCCAGTCCCAAACGAAAGGAGAACAACCTCCGTCCGGAGATAGACAGATCTCCTGAGAACCGGGACTGTCTGAACCACCAATGGAACAACCACTACTACTACAGAAACCAAGCACCTGCCTTTTCAACGAGACGAGAAGAGGCCCACCAAACCATTATCATCGGCCACACTTCATCGTTCGATGCAAGGAAGATACGCGTGAAGGTTACTATTGAGAATCGACCATGTGTGATGGAAGTCAATTCGGGATCATCCCTGTCGATGGTATCCTGGAAAACCCTCAAACAACTGATCCCTGCCATTTCCCGCCAGGACCTCAGCACGCAGCGAATCGTCCTGAAAGATTATCAGGGAAACAGAATCCCAGTTGTCGGTTCCAGCAACGTCCAAGTCTCATTCAAGGACTGCACAGCAACGCTTCCCCTGACTGTCGTCGATCGTGACCGACCCAGCTTGTTAGGGTTACAGTGGTTCGCCCGACTCGGAATTGAACTAGCCAGCATACACCATACCGGAAATGACGACTGGGAAGAGACTCTCATCCAGGAATTCCAGGACGTAGGAACACCAGGACGTAGGAACACCAGGACGCAGGAACATTAGGCAAGTACAAGGGGACCCCTATATCGTTTAATCTCAGCCCCGATGTAGCTCCCATTCGGCTTAAGTCCCGTCGAATACCTTTTGCCTTAAAACCTAAAATTGACGAGCAGCTAGATAAACTGATAGCCCAGTGCGTATTGGAACCGATTGACCACACCCATTGGGAAACCCCGATAGTAACGCCCATGAAGCCAGATGGTTCGTTAAGAATTGGCGGGGACTATCGGGCCACCCTAAATCATGCTCTTCAACAGAGCGCTTATCCAGTACCGGTGGTTCAACAACTTCATTCCCTGGGTGGCAGAAAAATATTTGCGAAATTAGACTGAGCTCAGGCGTACCAGCAACTCCCTGTGGATGCAACAACTGCAGAAGCCCAGACAATAGTTACACATAGAGGCGCTTTTAAGTGCAATAGACTCCAATTCGGAGTAAGCATGGTGCTGGGCATTTTCCAAAGTTTAATGGAGAGACTATTACAAGGCATAAAAGGTGTCATGCCTTATTTTGACGATGTCCTAATAGCTGCCTCCACTAAAGAATTATTAGTGCAAGGACTCAGAAAAGTCCTGCAGAAATTCAAAGACGCGGGTCTTAAGGTAAAACGAGAC
This sequence comes from Hydrophis major, assembly GCA_033807585.1. Taxonomy (NCBI): domain Eukaryota; kingdom Metazoa; phylum Chordata; class Lepidosauria; order Squamata; family Elapidae; genus Hydrophis; species Hydrophis major. Next base: position 151,368,099 of record CM066328.1, on the reverse strand, counting down.
AAGTGTCAACTTTGTACGGAGAGAGTGGAGTTCTGGGATACCTTCTTGACAGACAGGGAATCCACCCCACCGAAAAAAAACTAACCGCAATCAAAAAAGCCCCGAGACCTAGGAATAAGACAGACCGTCAGGCCTTCCTGGGACTCATTAACTTTTATAACATTTTCTTGCCCCAGAAGGCAACTGTAGCCAAACCCCAACATAGACTTCTCGATAAAAAGGCTCCTTGGGTTTGGGGATGGCATGAAGAGAAAGCATTCAAAGAGATAAAAGACCTTTTAACCTCTGATGCCGTATTAATGCAATACAACGAGACTCTCCCTTTGACGGTTACCTGTGATGCCTCACCATTTGGAGTAGGAGCCATCTTAAGTCATGTCCTCCCAAATGGAAATGAGGCACCCATTGCGTTCTTTTCAAGAAATTTGTCTAAAATCGAAAGGAACTATAGTCAACTTGATAAAGAGGCCCTCGCTATTGTATCCGCAATTAAACGCTTCCATGAATATGTATATGGGAGACACTTTACCATAATTACAGACCACAAGCCGCTACTTGGGATTTTGGCAGGAAACATACAAACTCCCCATATATTATCACCAAGAATGACACGTTGGTCAGAATTTTTAGCCGCCTACGATTACCGATTGCAACATCGCCCGGGGAAAACCATTCCCCATGCTGACGCTTTGAGCCACTCTCCATTACCAGACATTATAGAGGATCCTGCTCCAACCATAACCGTACTACAAATCAAAACCCTCAAATCACTGCCATTAACCGCTCGAGACATAGCCTTAGAGACAAAAAAGGACCCTGTTTTGGCACGAGTCCTCAGCTGGGTAGAACGCAGTTGGCTGGTCAGTGCAACCGATGACACGTTCAAGCCATTTAAGAATCGTCAAACAGAACTGTTCTCCCAGAAAGGTTGCATAGTATGGGGAGACAGAGTCATTGTCCCAGAGAAGTTACAATATAGGGTATTGAAAATGCTGCACGAGGGACATCCAGGTATCGTGCAGATGAAGGCACTGGCCAGGAATTATGCATGGTGGCCTGGTTTAGATAGACAGATAGAGACTTGGGTAGCAAAATGCAGTAAATGCCAGGAGACTCGCTCCGCTCCTCCAAAGACTCCCCCAACTCAGTGGGAAACGCCTTGAGGTCCTTGGTCCCATATCCACATCAATTTTGTGGGACCCACAAGAGGACACACTTTCCTCTTAATGGTGGATGCCTATTCAAACTGGCTTGAAGTCCAAAAAATGGAAAGCACCACCACAGACGCAGTCACTAAAAAACTGAATAAACTATTTGCTACCCATGGACTTCCTGATGTCCTCGTCTCAGATAATGGCCCCCAATTCACTGCCCTGCCATTCGAACAATACTTGGCAGATCGGGGCATCTGCCATGCTTTAACATCGCCAGGTCACCCTGCAGCCAATGGTAGAGCTGAGCGAATGGTTCAATTTGTAAAACAGACCCTGCACAAAATGGACCATGGCGACATTTGACGACAAAATAAACCGAATGCTTTTTATCCAACACATAACCCCAAACAGCACCACGAACAAAACCCCAGCAGAACTCCTGATGGGCCGGAAACTTCGCTTGCATCTTGATCGCCTTCACCCAAACTACACGCCAGAACAACCCCCGGGATCCAGCAGCAAGTGTCGGGCATTCCAGAAAGGGGACCCTGTGTTTCCAAAAAACTTCTTGGGTGACCCATTGTGGGTCCCTGCGACAATAACACAACTTACAGGACCCCGATCCTATCGCCTACAAACGGCAGATGGTAAGATGTGGAAATGCCACATAGACAAACTCCGTTCCAGATTAGCGCCGGAACCTCCATCTGGGGGGGGGAAAGGAACATGGAGGAGGACGAAGAAGAAATCGAAACCCAACAGCCCAGGGGATACTCACCATCCGAGGGAGAACCGAACCAGGGAGCAGCCTCGCCATGTGACAGCACTGCGATGGAGGTGGATCCAGGGAACCCGGAAGACAGCGCTGACGAGGGCACCCCGGAACCACAGTCTTCGCTATCCAGCCCAGCGGACAGCCCAGTGGAGCCAGAGCCAGAGCCAGAACCAGAACAGAACCCGGTGGAACAGCGCAGGTCAAGCAGACAGGTAAAGCGGCCTGCCGATTTGCGAGAATACATCACCCCACCCCTCAGACGGAACCAAGGAGGGAAGGGTGTTATGGATTAAACCATCGCAGCGGTACAACCCTAAACAGCTTCGTCTTACAGCAGGCATGTAATCCTGAAATTCTCATTGGCCCATGAATAGCAAGTCGTGATTGGTCAGGTTTGGCCAGTCTGATTGGCTGTTAACGGGAACCCCTGATTGGACGCTTGTGAAAGCGATAGACTCAGTTCATTGGTTGTTTAACGGCAGCAAGCTCTATAAAAGAGCTACTGCTGCCCAGGTCTTTTGCTCCATTCTTTCTTGTTAAATGAAGAGTTGAAGTCACCGTCCGATGTCTCATCTGCGTTCTTTGCGCCCATGCCCAGGACTTAACAGTTTGCAAACTATGTTTTTTTATGCCCATTTCATAATTAACACTAATCCCAGAGGACTACAGAAATATACAATATATCTAACCAATATCACATTGTTCATACCAATCCAAGAGTCAAGTGGTGCTCCCTTGTGATGGTTGATATTTTGCTTTATTTATAAACATCTATTGGCATTGTTGTATAGTATTCTAATATGAGAGAGGCTCACTTACCAAACAGAAAAATGAATATAAAAATGAAAACAGAAAAATGAATATGATTTTATTTACAAATCAATGCATGTATTTATATTAGATCAGGGCAAATTGGTTGCTGTTTTGGGTCCTGTTGTATTTATAGTTTGAGACTTAAATGGCAGGGGTTTACTTGAGAAGGATTTGGCCCCTTCCTTAACATTTGTTTCTCCCCCTTCCCAAGTCTCTGGTATCATATGCAGCATTTTAACACTTGACAAGGGTCATCTCCTTCCCCTTACTGATCTGACCATTGCTTTCTGAAGCTAGCCATTGGGGATTATTAAGAATGGCAGCCAATCACCACTCCATCTTCTTTCTTATTCTGACTTTTCCACAATTTGTTTTCAAAGGGTGGGGAAACTGTTGTGAATGAATAATGTCAAATAAAGTTATCTTGAGCTTGAAGTCAAGTGCAGGGTTCTGGCCCTGCACTTCTGATTGGCTGTTAATGGCAGGATCGGATTGGTCCGTTCAGGAGCATCTGATTGGCCATTAACAAGCCATTCTAATTGGTTAACGGAGCTAGCGCTCCCGGATTGCTATTGGTTGAATAGTTAATAAGTTACCTATATAAGGAAGGCTATAGCAGCCATCCAGCTTTGAGCTGTCACACCATGTTAATAAAGAGTTTGAAGTTCACTGTTTCTACCGGCTTGTCTCCATTATTGCACCCATGCTCCAGACCTAACACTGGCGACGAGGATGGGATTGGATGACATCAGAGCCAACTAAAACAACGAAGACAACCAAGCATGTGGCTGAAACACACAACGGCGGAACCATGTCCGGCGGCATAGTACCACCCGCTCTGTTCGATCCAGCTCAAGAGGACTGGGAGTCCTACATGGACCGTTTCCAAATGTTTTTGGAAACGAATAATCTGAAGGATGCCACAACCGGGAAGAAATGGGCGGTATTCCTAACGCACTGTGGGCCAACGGTATTCAAAATGGCTAAGGCATTAGCAAAACCAGCTGAAGTGAAGGCCATGGACTCGGACGTCCTCGAACCGCTACTAAGGGCCCACTACACACCGACCATTCCAACGCTCATAAGATGACATGAGTTCTATCAAAGAAACCAACGGAAAGGAGAAAGTGTTGTCAATTTCGTTGCAGACCTCCGGAACTTGGGAGGCCTTTGTGATTTCGCCGACCTAGAGGAGGCCTTGAGAGACCGAATAGTTCTCGGTTTAGACGCTCTAAATGTACAGAGCAAAATAATGGCTAAGGGTGACATTAGCCTTGCCGATGCCATCGCTGAGGCTACGGCAGCGGAGGCGACCAAGAAGTCGGCTGCTCAGCTATGCCGGAATCGCGCTCCAGCACACCAACCAGCCAGCGAAGTTTCACCTAAGTCAGAAGGGCAGCTTCAGATGACCCACCACTGTCTTCGTCGTCAGACAGTGACGAAGAAGAGGTCCATTGCCTGCGGTCCGACCGGGACCATTACCCGAAATCCCAGCAACCGTGCACTGGCTGCGGAGCCAACCATTACTGTTCCGATTGCAAATTCCGTGACGCGCTCTGCCACGAGTGCGGGAAACGAGGCCATATCGGATGGGTCTGCAGAAGTCTCCTCGGACCCAGCCAGACCTCGAAGGGTACCAATCTCCGCCAATCGACAGGGAATCGCCCTGTAAGGCGAGAACCAGCAAACCACTCCTACAGAAACCGACCCGTCAATCGCCTAACGAGATGGGAAGAAGCCCACCAAACACTCACTATCGGCCATGCCTCTTCACTAGATGCTAAGAAAATTCGAGTCAAAGTGGACATCGATAATCAGCCTTGCCAAATGGAAGTTGACTCGGGATCGTCTCTTTCAATGGTCTCCTGGAAGATGCTCAAGCAACTCATCCCCACTATCCGGCGCCAAGACCTTCAATTCCAACGGCTCGTGTTAAAGGACTACCAGGGGAACCGGATTCCAGTCATAGGATCCAGTAGAGTCCGGGTTGCATTCAAGAATCGCACAGCGTACTTACCCCTGACGGTGATCGACAAGGACCGGCCTAGCCTGTTAGGCCTGCAATGGTTCGCACCACTCGGCATTGAAGTGGCAGGCATTAACCGAATTGGCGGCAGTGACTGGGAGGGGAACCTCGCCCACGAATTCAGGGACGTCTTCGTGGAAAAGCTAGGTGAGTACAAGGGGACCCCGATATCCTTTAGCCTTAATCCAAAGATAGCTTCCATCCGCCTTAAGCCTCGTCGAGTTCCGTTTGCACTAAAGCCGAAAATCAACGAACAGCTTGATAAATTGATAGCCCAGGGAGTTTTCAAGCCAAACGACCACTCCCCATGGGAAACACCAATCGTGACACCCATTAAGCCGGATGGCTCCATTAGAATTTGTGGGGACTATCGAGCCACCCTAAACCACGCCCTGCAACAAAATCCATATTTGGTGCCGGTGGTGCAACACCTCCTCCATTCCCTGGGGGGTGGAAAAATCTTCCTAAACTAGACTTAGTTCAGGCTTATCAGCAAATGCTGGTTGACGAAAAAACGGCACAGGCACAGACTATCGTAACACACCGAGGTGCCTTTAAGTGTACGAGGCTCCAATTCGGAGTCAGTGTAGCCCCGGGGATCTTTCAGAGCCTAATAGAGAGACTATTGCAGGGGATCAAAGGCGTTGTCTGCTACTTTGATGATGTGATCATTGCTGCCCCCACTCCAAAAATTTTACGGGATCGTTTTAGACTGGTTTTACAAAAATTCCAAGAAGCAGGCCTGAAAGTGAAGAAAAACAAGTGCAAACTGTGTACAGATCATGTTGAATTCTTACGGTACTTGATTGACAGTCAGGGTATTCACCCTACCGATAGCAAATTGAGAGCAATAAAAAATACTGCCAGACCCCAGAACAAGGCCGACCTCCAGGCATTCTTAGGCCTCATCAATTTCTATAACGTATTCTTGCCGCACAAGGCGACTGTCGCTGGACCTTTACATCGCCTACTAGTTAAAAAAGCAGTTTGGGTATGGGGTCAGAGAGAAGAGCAGGCGTTCCATAATGTAAAAAAACTACTGACTTCTGACGCTGTACTAATGCAGTACAATGAGACTTTACCATTAAATATCACATGTGATGCATCGCCTTTTGGAGTGGGCGCCATTTTGAGCCATGTATTACCTAATGGTAGCGAAGCCCCTGTTGCTTACTTTTCAAAAACGCTCTCGAAAACCGAGCGAAATTATCGCCAGATCGATAAAGAAGCCCTGGCAATTGTATCGGCTGTTAAAAGATTCCATTAGTACATGTACGGCCAGGCTTTTACTATTGTAACTTACCACAAACCATTGCTGGGGATAATCGCTGGGGACAAGCCAACTCCCTACATACTTTCTCCCAGGATGACCCGCTGGTCAGAATTCTTGGCTGCCTACAATTATCAGCTACAATATCGTCCCAGTAAAGCCATTCCCCACGCCGACGTGTAGATCCGTGCACCGCTCCCTGAAACCATCAACGATGCTGCACCAACGATGACAATGTTGCAGATCGAGACACTCCATATGCCGCCATTAACTGCCCATGACATCGCAAGAGAAACAAAACACGACCCCATCTTAGCACGAGTCCTCACATAGGAGGAACGCGGATGGCCATTGGACCAAGTAGCAGATGACTTTGCACCATTCAAAAGTCATCAAACAGAGTTGTTCTCGCAAAAGGGCTGTATCATCTGGGGTGATAGAGTCATTATCCCAGAATGACTCCAACAGGCACTGCTAAGAACCTTGCACAATGGCCACCCTGGCATTGTGCGCATGAAGGGCCTCGCACGAAGCTACGTGTGGTGGCCAGGTATAAACAGACAAATCGAATCGTGGGTTAAAACTTGCCAGAGATGCCAAGAAGTAAGCAACGCTCCACCAAAGGCAACCCCAACTGAATGGGAGACGCCATGGGGACCCTGGTCCCGCATCCATCTGGATTTTGCTGGGCTGACCAAAGGCCATACTTTCTTGTTAACCATCGACGCCTACTCGAATTGGTTCGAGATTGACCAAATGAGGAACACAACCACCAAAGCAGTCATCAAAAGACTGGAAAGACTGTTTGCAACCCACGGATTACCAGACGTTCTGGTATCCGACAATGGGCCCCAATTTACCGCGCTGTCTTTTGAACAGTACCTGGCTGACCGCGGTATCCGACATGCGCTCACTTCGCCTGCGCACCCTGCGGCCAACGGTAGGGCTGAGCGCATGGTACAATTTGTCAAGAGAACACTACAAAAAATAGACTACGACAACATCGACGAGAAAATGAAACACATCCTTTTTCTACAGCACATCACACCTCACAGCGTCACCAACAAAACTCCCGCCAAGCTGCTAATGGGACGAAAGCTCTGCTCCCACCTTGACTGGTTACACCCAGCCTATGAACCGGAAAAACCACTCGGATCCAGCGGCCGATGCCGTAGCTTCCAGGTAGGCGATTTAATATTCGCTAAAAACTTATCGGGCGATCCGCTGTGGGTAGAAGCGACTGTAATTCGCGTAACCGGCCCAAGATCATACCTCGTTCAGTGCCCTGACGATAGACTTTGGAATTGCCACATAGATCAACTACGATCATGGCTGCAGTCACGCAATTCCGAACTCCCTTATGACCAAACTGAGGGGGGGGGCAGATACAGAGGAAGACGAATTGCAACTAGAGGAAAATCTTTTTGAAGGGACTGATAACAGAACTGAAACGCAGGAACAGGAACCGGGGACGGGAGTGAGTTCACCTCAGGGAGTGGCCAGTGATATTGGTGACGATGGAAACGCGAACTCTGAACCAGAGGCAACCCTGTCATTAAACAATGATCTATCTCAGCAAAAGTGCAGCCAATCGCCAGGCACTTTGCGAAAATTAAAAAGACTGATTAAACAACCGTCCTACCTCAAGGACTATGTAACCGCGCCCAGTAAGCAGAAGCCGGGGAAAGGGGTGTTGTGAATGAATAATGTCAAATAAAGTTATCTTGAGCTTGAAGTCAAATGCAGGGTTCTGGCCCTGCACTTCTGATTGGCTGTTAATGGCAGGATCAGATTGGCCCATTCAGGAGCATCCAATTGGCCATTAACAGGCCATTCCCATTGGTTAACGGAGCTAGCGCTCCAGGTTTGCTATTGGTTAAATAGTCAATGAGTTGCCTATATAAGTAAGGCTATAGCAGCCCTTGAGCTGAGCTGTCACAATATGTAAATAAAGAGTTTGAAGTTCACTGTTTCTACCGGCTCGTCTCCAAGATTCGCACCCATGCTCCAAACTTAACACTGGCGACGAGGGTGGGATTGGATGACATCAGAGCCAATTAAGCACACAATTGAAGCGCACAACGGCGAAACCATGTCCGGCGGCGCAATACCACCCGCTCCATTCGATCCAGTTCAAGAGGACTGGGAGTCTTACATGGATCGTTTCCAAATGTTTTTGGAAACGAATAATCTAAGGATGCCACGGCTGGAAAGAAACGGCCGGTATTCCTGACGCACTGCAGGCCAACGGTATTCAAGATGGCTAAGGCATTAGCAAAACCGGCTGAAGTGAAGGCCATGGACTGGGACGTCCTTGAACCGCTACTAAGGGCCCACTAAGCACCCACTTTTCCAACGCTCGTAAGACGACATGAGTTCTATCAACGGAACCTGCGGAAAGGAGAAAGCGTCGCCTATTTCGTTGCAGACCTCCGGAACTTGGGAGGCCTTTGCGAATTCACCGACCTGGATGAGGCCTTGAGAGACAGAGTAGTCCTCAGGCTAGATGCTCTAAATGTACAGAGCAAAATAATGGCAAGGGGCGACATCACCCTTAAAGACGCCATAGTTGAAGCTACAGCAGTGGAGGCAACCAAGAAGTTGGCTGCCCAACTGTGCCGAAATGACACTCAAACCCACCAACCAGCCGGCGAAATTTTACCTAACGCAGAAGGGCAGCTCTCCATGGCCCACCATGAGGACCTCTCTTCGTTGTCAGACAGCGATGAAGAAGAGGTCCATTGCCTGCGGTCCGATCGGGAATGACACCCAAAGTCCCAGCAACCATGCGCGGGCTGCGGGGCCAACCATTTTCGCTCCGATTGCAAATTCTGCGATGCACTCTGCTACGAGTGCGGGAAATGAGGCCACATCAGACGGGTCTGCAGAAGCCTCCTCGGACCCAGCCAGACCTCGAAAGGAACCAATCTCCGCCAATCAACAGGGAATTGCCCTGTAAGGCGAGAACCAGTAAACCACTCCTACGGAAACCGACCCGTGAATCGTCTAGCGAGACGAGAACAGGCTCACCAAACACTCACTATTGGTCATGCCTCTTCATTAGATGCTCAGAAAATTCGGGTCAACATGAACATTGAAAATCGGCCCTGCCAGATGGAAGTAGACTCGGGATCATCTCTTTCGATGGTCTCATGGAAGACCCTCAAGCAACTCATCCCCACTATCCGGCGCCAAGACCTTCAATTCCAACGGCTCGTGCTAAAAGACTTCCAGGGGAACCGAGTTCCAGTTGTAGGATCCAGTAGAGTCCGGGTTACATTCAAGAACCGCACGGCGTACTTACCCCTGACGGTGATCGATAAGGACCGGCCTAGCCTGTTGGGTCTACAGTGGTTCGCACCATTCGGCATTGAAGTGGCAGGCATTAATCAAATCGGCGGCAGTGACTGGGAGGAAGACCTCGCCCACGAATTCAAGGACATCTTCGAGGAAAAGCTAGGCGAGTACAAGGGGATCCCGATATCCTTTAGCCTTAATCCAAAGATAGCTCCCATCCGCCTTAAGCCTCATCGAGTTTCGTTCGCTCTAAAACTGAAAATCGACGAGCAGCTTGATAAGTTGATTGCCCAGGGAGTTTTAAAGCCAACGGATCACTCCCCTTGGGAAACGCCGATTGTGACACCCATTAAGCCGGACGGCTCCATTAGAATTTGCGGGGACTACCGAGCCACCCTAAACCACGCCCTGCAACAGAACCCATATCTGGTGCCGGTGGTACAGCACCTCCTCCATTCCCTGGGGGGCGGAAAAGTCTTCGCTAAACTAGACTTAGCTCAGGCTTATCAGCAATTGCCGGTTGACGAAAAAACAGCACAGGCACAGACTATCGTAACACACCGAGGTGCCTTTAAGTGTACGCGGCTTCAATTCGGAGTCAGTGTAGCCCCAGGGATCTTTCAGAGCCTAATGGAGAGACTATTGCAGGGGATCAAGGGCATTGTCCCCTATTTCGACGATGTGCTTATTGCTGCCCCCACTCAAAAAATCTTGCGGGAGCGTTTAAGATTGGTATTACGAAAATTTCAGGAAGCAGGCCTGAAAGTAAAAAAAAAAAAAATACAAAATGTGTACCAATCGTGTTGAATTCTTAGGGTACCTAATTGACAGTCAGGGTATTCACCCTCCTGATAGTAAATTAAGAGCAATAAAGAACGCTCCCAGGCCCCAGAACAAGACCGACCTCCAGGCGTTCCTAGGCCTCATCAATTTCTATAATATATTCTTGCCGCACAAGGCGACTGTTGCTGAACCGTTACATCGTCTTTTAGATAAACAAGCAATCTGGGTATGGGGTCACAAAGAAGAGCAGGCATTCCGTAATGTAAAAAAACTACTGACTTCGGACGCCGTGCTAATGCAGTACAATGAGACTTTGCCAATAATCATTACCTGTGATGCATCGGCTTTTGGACTGGGCGCCATTTTGAGCCATGTGTTACCTAATGGTAACAAAGCCCCTGTTGCTTACTTCTCAAAGACGCTCTCGAAAACCAAGCGAAATTACAGCCAAATCGATAAGGAAGCCCTGGCGATTGTATCAGCAGTTAAAAGATTTCATGAATACGTGTACGGCCGGGTTTTCACCATTGTAACTGACCACAAACCATTGCTGGGGATCATCACTGGGGACAAGCCAACTCCCTACATACTTTCTCCCAGAATGATCCGCTGATCAGAATTCTTGGATGCCTGCAATTATCGGTTACAATATTGTCCCGGTAAAGCCATTCCCCACGCTGATGCGTTGAGCCGTATACCGCTCCCTGAAACTATCAACGATCCTGCACCAATGATGACAGCATTGCAGATCGAGACACTCCACACACTGCCATTGACTGCCCGTGACATCGCGAGAGAAACAAAACGCGACCACATCTTGGCGCGAGTCCTCACATGGGTGGAACGCGGATGGCCATTGGACCAAGTAGCAGATGACTTTGCACCATTCAAAAGTCGTCAAACAGAGTTGTTCTCGCAGAAGGGCTGTGTCATCTGGGGAGATAGAGTCATTATCCCAGAACGACTCTAACAGACACTGCTAAGAACCTTGCATGATGGCCACCCTGGCATTGTGCGCATGAAGGGCCTCGCACGAAGCTACGCTTGGTGGCCAGGCATCGATAGACAAATCGAATCATGGGTTAAAACTTGCAAGAGATGCCAAGAAGTAAGCAACGCTCCACCAAAGGCAACCCCAACCGAATGGGAAACGCCGCGGGGACCTTGGTCCTGCATCCATCTGTACTTTGCTGGGCCGACCAAAGGCCACACATTTCTGCTAACCGTCGATGCCTACTCGAATTGGCTTGAGATTCACCGAATGAGCAGCACCACCACTGACGCGGTCATCAAAAGACTGGAAAGACTTTTTGCAACCCACGGATTACCAGACGTTCTGGTATCCGACAACGGGCCCCAATTTACCGTGCTACCTTTTGAGCAGTACTTGGCTGACCATGGTATTTGACATGCGTTCACTTCGCCTGCGCACCCTGCTGCCAACGGTAGGGCTGAGTGTATGGTTCAATTCATCAAAAAGACTCTCCAAAAGATCGACTATGACAACATCGATGAAAAAATCAACCGGAGCCTTTTCCTGCAGCACATCACACCTCACAGCATCACCAACAAAACTCCCGCGAACTGCTAATAGGACGGAAGCTCCGCTCCCACCTCGATCGGTTAAACCCAGCCTACGAACCTGAAAAGCCACTCGGATCCAGCAGCCGATGCCGTACCTTCCAGGTAGGTGATCTAGTATTCACTAAAAACTTATCGGGCGATCCACTGTGGGTAGAGGTGACCGTAATCCGCGTAACCGGCCCAAGATCATATCTCGTTCAGTGCCCTGATGATAGACTTTGGAAGCGCCACATAGATCAGCTATGATCGCGGCTACCATCTTGCACTTCCGAACTCCCTTTTGACCAAACTGAGGGGGGGGGGGGGGAGATACAGAGGAAAGCGAATTACTATTAGAGGGAAACTTTTTCGAAGAGACTGATTATGGAACTGAAACGTAGGAACAGGAACCAGGGACTGGAGTGAATGCACCTCAGGAAATGGCCAGTGATATTGATGACAACGAGAACGTGAACTCGGAACCAGAGGCACCTCTACTGCTAAACAACGATCTACCTCAGCAAAAGTGCAGCCAACCGCCAGGCACTTTGCGAAAATCGAAAAGACTAGTAAAACAACCGTCCTACCTTAAGGACTATGTAACCGTGCCCTGTGGGCAGAAGCTGGGGGAAAGGGGTGTTGTGAATGCATAATACCAATAAAGTTATCATTGAGCTTGAAGTCTAGTACAGGGTTCTGGCCCTGCACTTCTGATTGGCTGTTAATGGCAGGATCGGACTGGCCCGTTCAGGAGCATCCGATTGGCCATTAACAGGCCATTCCCATTGGTTAACGGAGCTAGCGCTCCAGGTTTGCTATTGGTTAAATAGTTAATGAGTTGCCTATATAAGGAGAGCTATAACAGCCATCGAGTTTGAGCTGTCACAATATGTAAATAAAGAGTTTGAAGTTCACTGTTTCTACCGGCTCGTCTCCATGATTCGCACCTATGCTCCAAACTTAACAGTAAGAGTTCCTGCCAATGAGAAACTGGGTCCGCCATAGCTCCAGAGGAAATTCTGCAAAACTGCCTTCACAGTGTTTTTTCTGAGACTGAAAGCCAGTTAATAATGAATCAACTCAGCTTTCCAAACCCCATGGAAATCACATTTTTGGGACTGGTGCTGCCCATAGATTTGAATGGAGAAGAATGGAAAGATTGGTAGCTTTGATGAATTATTTCATTACTTAACAAAATGCAGCATTTAAAATAAATTCTGTTGTAATATAAGTATACAATGGTTTGTTTGCCTAGGTTTTGGTAGCTTAACTGTTTGGACAAACAGTTGTTTTTACAAGATTTTTTTTTTGCTGTTTTGCACAAGAAGTAAGTGGAATTAACATGTAGGACTGTTTTTCCCCCCACAGAGGCGGCTGTGGAGAAAAAATAGACCTGGATTTTAATTTCAGATATTTCTGTGCAAGAGGATAATCGAATCCTCACCATTTATTTTCCTTCACATGTGGTCCCAAGTTCTGAACATGTAGGTATTGTGTAGCCATTAAATTTACAAATAAATAGAACAAATTTCTTGTAAAAGTTGTCTCAGCTGGTAGCAATGACAGCTTCTGGCTGCAAAAAGCTTTACGGTTTGGGAATGAGTACCTAAAAATATCATTACAATTTACTTTTCAATTAGCCTGCTAGGTGGTGCTGTAGGACATATTCTAAGTAAATTTCAAGCTAGCAGTTTATTGTGGTACCTACATTGGAAGCAAACTAAAAGTAGAATTTATACATGATTTTAATTTGTTTCGGTTCTAGGTTGTTTTTTTTTTAACACAGTACTTTCTTTCCTGTCATATTAAAATGATGAAATGGGAAAAGATACTTGTGTAAAAGTTTTTTTTTTTCAACAGTGCCATTTGTTTAGAATAATGCTTAATTCATCTCTCTGTATATTTCAACATTTGTTTTCACAGTAGTGATGGGATAAGAAAATTGAATACAGAAGGCTTTCATTTTTTTCCCCATTCTTCCCCTTTCCTAAAGAATGAAAATTAGAACATCTGTTTGGTCTAATGATTAAGCCACCTGACTAGATACCAGAAGACCATAAGTTCCAACCTTATCTTTGGCATGAAAACTGGTTGGGTGACTTTGAGCCCAGTCATTCTCTCTCACCCAACTGGTCTCATGGGGATTTATTTATTTGTTTGTTTATTTAACGTGCTGTCCATCTCACTATTCTGAGGGGATTAAATATAATAAAAATAGAGATATAAAAACAATTTAAAATTGCAAAAGGTTAAATACAGACTAAACACTAAAGGGTCAGAGCGGAGCGGAGATGGCACATTCTCTGTCACTGCACCAACTACCTCCTGCTTGCAACTTCTTTATCAAGGCCCCACACCAACTTCCTGGAAACTAAAACATATGAAGAATAGTTGCAGGAATTGGGTATGGCTAGTCTAGAGAAAAGAAGGACTAGGGGTGACATGATAGCAGTATTCCAGTATTTGAGGGGATGCCACAAACGAGAGAGTCAACTTATTTTCCAAGGCACTAGAGGGCAAGAAAAGAAATAATGGATGGAAACTAATCAAGGAGATCAGCAACTAGGAATAAAGGACAAACTTCCTAACAGTGAGGACAATTAACCAGTGAACAGCTTGCCTTCAGAAATTGTGGATACTTCAGCACTGGAAGTTTTTATGAAGAGACAGCCAGTGGACAGACAGCCACTTGTCTGAAATGGTATTGGGTCTCCTGTTTGAGTAGGGGGTTGGACTAGAAGACCTCCAAGGTCCCTTCCAACTCTATTCTATTCAAAAAAACAACTTAGATCAGTGGTAATGAATCTATGGCATGTGTGTCAAAGGTGGCACACTGTCACCCCAGCTCAGCTCTACCACATTTCTCTGTGGCATTTCTCTCCATCGTTTGCAGGGAAACAGAAGTTTCCCTGCAAACGATGAAACAGAAACTCATGAAGGAAAAATATCTCACCTCTTGCAGAGCTGCTGGTGTTGGGATGCCCCACCTCCTCCTGGCCAGCTGTTTTTTTGGGTGTCTACCACACATGCACATGTGTCCCCTGCCAGCCAGCTGGTCTTCGGGTCTCTTCCACATATGTGCCCGCACACCTTGCAGTTTGGGGGCATGTTGGGGGTGCCTATGGCGGTCTGAGCATTCTGCCAATGAAACTGGGCTTTTGAGCTCCATTTTCAGCTGCTATGGCCTCTTGTAAGCCTCTGCCAGCAAAAATGGAGCTCAGGAGGGCCACCTGCAGCTCTCACAAGCTCTGTTTTTGCAGGCAGAGGCACTGCAGGCCAGTCTTTCACTGTTTCCAGGGCGGTCCCCATAGGCCAGATCTAAGCACTCCAAGGGCCGGATCTGGCCCTTGGGCCTTGAGTTTGACACCCCTGTCCTAGAATATTTCCTGAGATTTATATGTTTAAACAAGTGCATCCTGGTTCCTAATGCTGAAAGGTCATGTCAGTCTATACCTAGGGTTTAGTTTCTTTGGCAGAAAATCACTGGAGACTGATGCCATTTCTGCAATGTAACCTCAGCTTACGCAAACTAACAATCACAAAATTAACAGTGAAATGGATTTCTTTCCTGTAAGATAACATTAGTATCCTAGGATGTCTTGTCAAGTAAGCTATCTCCTCTTTCAAGCCCTTAGTTTCTATGCATCCTTTACATGCAGTTCAATTCATCCCTTCCACCTTTCTCTCTGAAACACAATTACTTTTTTCGGTTGCCCCTTTATCAAGTCTTAAAGGGCATTGCTGTATAATTCCAACAGTGATATTACATCTCCTACTCTGTCACACACACATAAAGGAACATTTGGAGAGAGTTAAAAAGGGCCCACAGTGGTTGACAATAGCAATATAATGTCTTACATGACTTTCTTAAATGGCACATCTACAATAAATCTGTTGTTCTTCGTATTGCAAAGTTTAGATGGAAGATTGCTCTGAGCTAAGCTAGGGAGCTATTTTCCCCCTATTTCTCAATCCAGAAAGTTTCTGGAGCATGAAGTAATGTCCATAGAAATAAAGTGAAAATAGTAAAAAAACAAAAGTTTACATTAAATAGTGATAATACAGTTAAAAAAAGCCAAAATGTATGCTAGTGATTAAATCAACTGAACATGACAAAAACAAAGCCAATTAACTAAAAGAAAATGCTGCAAAGA
Organism: Hydrophis major; assembly: GCA_033807585.1. Taxonomy (NCBI): domain Eukaryota; kingdom Metazoa; phylum Chordata; class Lepidosauria; order Squamata; family Elapidae; genus Hydrophis; species Hydrophis major. The sequence continues at coordinate 151,352,264 of CM066328.1, read as the reverse complement.
TTCATTATTAAATTTTTACCTACTTTAATATAGCTAAGCCAAAAAGTCATATTTTTCCTGCTTGTCCCTTCAGAGCAGGAAGGAAAATGTCTGACAGGATCAGACAGGATTGGGTTTATGGCGTTGGAAGAAATATCCTTCTGGGTTCAGTTCCAAGTGGGGAAAAAAACACTGGAAATATGGAGGCTATTTGTGTTCTGTATCTTACTTTGCATTCTTGAAATCCCCGCGCTTTGATTGGTCAAAGCGCGGGGCAATCTGATTGGTCAGGTGAGCCGCGCCGATTGGCTCGCTGAGAATCTCCCGCGATTGGTCCCTTCGAATCGCGGGAGATTCAAAGCGATGCCATTGGCCGCGGCCGCGGCGGCTAGAGAATAAAAAGCCGGAAAACTTTCCGTTCGGCAGTTCGGTTTTCCTGTACCCAATGAAGAGCTAATGCACAAGTCACCGACTCCTGGCATCATTCCGACGGACACAACACTGGCGACGAAGGTGGGATTCTGATCCTGAACCGAAGCACGTGTCCGATGGAAGCCAGACGAAACTCCAAGATGGCAAACATTGCGCCACCCGCACCCTTCAACCCCGCCAAGGAGGACTGGGAATCGTACTCAGACAGATTCCGCATGTTCCTCGAATGCAGCGACCTGAAGGACGCCACCGGCCCGAAGAAGCGAGCCGTTTTCCTAACCCACTGCAGCCCCGCAGTGTTTAAGATGGCCAAAGTGCTAGCCAAACCCGCCGACGTGACCGCGATGGACTGGGACGACCTCGAGTCAATACTCCGGCGACACTACACCCCAGCCGTGCCCATCCTCATCCGACGACACGAGTTCTATCGGCGGGACCAACGGTCGGGTGAGAGCTTCAGTGACTTCGTCGCAGAACTACGGCACCTAGGGGGACTGTGCGAATTCGCCAACATGGATGAAGCCCTGCGAGACCGAATCGTGCTCGGCCTTTGGGACCCCGTCCTCCAAAGTTGGCTGATGGCCAAGGGCAATGTTGCCCTCGCCGATACCATCACCGAAACCACAGCAGCCGAAGCTACCCGACGATCCGCCGACCACATGTGCAGATCGAATGCCGGGGACCGCAGCGGGAACAACCACCCTGCAAGGTCGACCGAGGCCCAACCTGAGACGACCACCCACCAGGGCGACGTCCACTCCGCATCGGGCACTTCCGATGAGGAGGAGGAAATCCACCGTCTCCAGGCAGGCCGCGACCCACGGAACCGGCGGGGTCGTAAGTCGAGGACCACCTGTGCTGGTTGTGGAGGCGACCACCCCAGGTCAGAATGCCGGTTCTTCGACTCAATCTGCTGGCATTGCGACAAGAAGGGGCACATCGCCCGTGTCTGCCGACTCAAAAAGAACCGCAACCCTACACGATGGGAACAGAGCGAACGGAGATGAGAGAGCACACCACCCCGGACCAGAGATCGCCCCTCGGACAACCGATGGGACCGGAACGGACGATCCCTGCGAGGTGGCGATAACCGGCGAAGAGAGGAGACCCATCAGACGGTCACCATCGGCCACGCCATAACCAACGACGCCCGGAAGGTCTACGTGGAGGTAGGCATCGAAGGCGAGCCATGTAAAATGGAGGTGGACTCCGGGTCCTACCTCTCCATGGTAGCATGGCACGAAATAAAATGCTTGGTGCCTACCATCCAGAGGAAAGGCCTAGACAACCAGAGTCTAATCGTGAAAGACTACCAGGGAAACCGCATCCCTGTAGTCGGAACCGGACAGTTCAAGGTAACCTACAAAGGGCACACTGAAAGACTTCCCTTGACCATCGTCAATCGTGACCGCCCAAGTCTACTGGGACTCCAATGGTTTGCACCGCTCGGCATCGCAGTCACGGGCATCGACCACATCGCTGACGACAACTGGGAGCAACAACTAGCCCGGGAATTCCAAGAGGTGTTCGACGGAAACCTAGGCAAGTACCGAGGGCCCCCTATATCATTCAGCCTAGACCCAAACATCCCTCCGAAACGCCTAAAACCAAGGCGGGTACCATTCACCCCAATCAAGCCGGATGGGTCAGTGAGAATCTGTGGGGACTATAAGGCCACCCTAAATGGTGCCTTGCAGCAAAGCGCTTACCCCGTCCCAGTAGTGCAACACCTACTACACTCACTGGGGGGGGGGCAAGGTTTTCGCTAAACTCAACCTCGCCCAGGCATACCAACAATTGCCGGTCGACGAGGAAACGGCAGAAGCGCAAACCAGAGTCACCCACCGGGGAGCCTTTAAATGCAACCGACTCTAATTCGGAGTCAGCGTGGCGCCTGGAATATTCCAAAGCCTAATCGAAAGGCTGTTACAAGGCATCAAGGGGGTGGTACCCTACTTCGACGATGTCCTAGTGTCGGCAACCAACCAGGCTGAACTAGAGAGTCGCCTAAGGGAGGTGCTAAACAAGTTCAAAGAGACTGGGCTCAAAGTAAAGAGGGAAAAATGCCAATTATACATGGAGTGGGTTGAATTCCTAGGATATCTCCTAGACCGTCAGGGCATTCACCCCACCAACAAAAAGATCAAAGCCATCAAAGAAGCCCCCACACCCAAGTCAAAGACAGAACTGCAGGCGTTTCTGGGGCTGCTTAACTTTTATAATGTCTTTCTGCCCCAAAAGGTGACAGCGGCGGAGCCTTTGCATAGGCTCTTGGACAAGGCGGTGACCTGGACTTGGGGGAAATGCGAGGAAGCCGCCTTCAAGAAAACAAAGGACCTACTCACTTCGGATGCCGTCCTCATCCAGTACAACGAGACCCTACCACTAGCCGTCACCTGCAACGCATCACCTTTCGGTGTCGGAGCTGTCCTCAGCCACACTCTTCCCGACGGAAAGGAAGCACCCATTGCGTTCTTTTCAAGGACCCTCAGCAAACCGGAGCGGAACTACAGCCAACTGGACAAAGAGGCGTTGGCTGTCGTCGCAGCGGTGAAGAGGTTCCACGAGTACCTCTACGGCCGGACCTTTACCATCATCACCGACCACAAGCCATTGTTGGGAATACTCGCCAGGAACAGGACCACCCTGAACATTCTGTCTCCCAGAATGACAAGGTGGTCCGAATTCCTGGCCGCATACAACTACAGACTCACACACTGACCCAGTAAGACTATCTCCCACGCGGATGCCTTAAGCCGTTCACCGCTTCCCAAACCGGACACTGACCCAGCACCCACAACGACCACCCTGAGCATAGAGACATTACCCGACCTACCCATAATCGCGTCAGACATTGCCCGAGAAACTAATAAAGACAAACGTCTGGCGCGGGTCTTGCATTGGGTAGAAAAAGGGTGGCCAGAAAGAGAAAATGACGAAACTTTCAAAACATTCTGGAACCGACAAACGGAACTTTCATTGCTAAAAGGGTGTATACTATGGGGGGACAGGGTGGTCATCCCGGAAAAACTACAAGGGAAGGTACTGGAACTGTTACACGAGGGGCACCCGGGCATCGTTAGAACGAAAGTCTTGGCCAGAAGTTACGCTTGGTGGCCAGGGATGGACAAACAGATCGAGGCCTGGGTAGCAAGGTGTCAACGATGCCAGGAAACCAGGCCAAGCCCACCCACAGCACCCATCCTAGAGTGGGAAACCCCCAGGGGACCTTGGCCTAGAATCCATATAGATTTCGCTGGGCCCCCAAGAGGCCACACTTTCCTAATAACGGTAGACGCTTACTCCAACTGGCTGGAGGTAAGCAACATGAGAACAACCACCACGGAGGCCGTGACAAAAGAACTCTGCAAACTTTTCGCAACTCACGGCCTCCCAGACATCCTCGTGTCCAACAACGGGCCCCAATTTACCTCACTGGAATTCGAAAAATTCCTAGTGGAACGGGGCATACGGCACGCACTGACAGCCCAGCGCATCCGGCGGAAGAACGGAAGGGCGGAACGGATGGTTCAATTCACAAAAAAAACCATCTGGAAAATAGACCACGGGGAGATCCAGGACAAAATAAATAAATTACTATTCACACAGCACATAACCCCAAACACCACAACAAACAAGAGCCCGGCGGAACTACTAATGGGGAGGAAAATAAGATCCCCACTCGATAGACTACACCCCACGTACAACCCAGAGAAACCCCCAGACTCTACCAGCAGACACCGAACCTTCACACCAGGCGACACGGTCTACGCGAAAAACCTAACCAGGGATCCAATGTGGGTGCCAGCAACAATAACACAAATAACAGGCCCACGCTCGTACCGGCTGCAAACAACCGACGGACGAGCGTGGAAATGCCACATCGATCAGTTAAGATCGAGGACGGCCACACAAGATAGACAACCAAATGCAACCAGCCCCCTCAACACAAACCAAGAGGGGAGGGAATACCCCGGAAACCAAAACACAGAAGAAGGTAAACAGCGATACTCACCTGCAAGCAACCAGCACGAACCCTCACCGACAAGGGAAAGCCAGGCCAGCTCAACCATCCTGGAAAGACTGAGCAGGAGCGGCGAAAACCGCAGCTCAACCAACCCGGGTAACCCAGGAGGGAGCTGCAAAGAGTGGCCCGGCAGGACAGACCAGGCGGTCCCCACGACGGAAGCAGGAGGAACAGGTAACCCGATCGAACCGGCCGGGATACAGCCGACGACTGACCTGCGCAGGTCCAGTAGGCAAAGACGGAGCCCCGCCTACCTACGGGACTACGCGATGTAAGGACTGAACCAAGAGGGGAGGGGTGTTCTGTATCTTACTTTGCATTCTTGAAATTCCCGCGCTTTGATTGGTCAAAGCGCGGGGCAATCTGATTGGTCAGGCGAGCCGCGCCGATTGGCTCGCTGAGAATCTCCCGCGATTGGTCCATTCGAATCACGGAAGATTCAAAGTGATGCCATTGGCCGCGGCCGCCGCGGCTAGAGAATAAAAAGCCGGAAAACTTTCCGTTCGGCAGTTCGGTTTTCCTGTACCCAATGAAGAACTAATGCACAAGTCACCGACTCCTGGCATCATTCCGACGGACACAACAATTTGGAAAGATGATTTAATGGTAGACAGGACCACATGGCTCAAAGCTCCAAAGAAGGATGATCATATGCTCCAAGGTGAAGGAAAAGAGAAAAAAGGGGCCGGCCAAGATGCTGAGACCCTTATATACCCTCTGTTGGGCCCTATCTTAGTGTTTCCTGTTCCTGTGCAAGAAATGTATCCCATTGGCTGTCAAACTCCCAGGAATGGGGGGGGGGGGGGGTCTTAGCTAACTTTGTAGGCTTTCCTGAGTTCCAGGCTTGGTTGAGCCTTGCTGGATGATGATGCACTGAAAGGGCTCTTGGGCAATTGTTATAACTTTACCTGGAGATCTTTGTTATATAAAGTATTCTGATCCAGGCCTTAATGGGCCACCCATTAACAAAGGAGGTGGGGTGAGTTTTTGTTTCTCTGAGTTTCTACTTTACTCTTTTTAGGGGAAATATTCTGCCTTTTTAATATTTCCCAGGATATTTCATTTTTCTAGGAGCGGAGTGGGTGCTAACTTCCTACAATGGCTTTCCAGAATTTTTTCCCAGTATAAAAAGAGAGGGAAAAATGTTAAATTTTAGGCTTAGTTGCTCTAATAATATTGCAAATGCTGGGATTTATACACCTAATAAAAACGTTACATCATTTGATTCTTTTTAAATGGAACTTGAAGTATATAATTATGACCGATAAATGAAAATTTGTCTGGTCACAAAACTTGTAATATTTCAACCCAGATCTAAGGAGAAGTATGTTTAGTGAATTTAGAAAAAACACCTGATGCTTCTTAACTAATGTATTTTTAGTATTTTTAATTATCTATTGTATCAATGATATCAAGAAGAACAGAGAAAAAGCTAAATACAGGTAATCCTCGACTTACAACCACAGTTGAGCCCAACATTTCTGCTGAAGCATTTGTTAAATGAGTTTTGCCCCATTTTACGACCTTGCTTGTCGCAGTTGTTAAGTTACATTTTTCAGCCCAACATTTCTGCTGAAGCATTTGTTAAGTGAGTTTTGCCCCATTTTACGACCTTGCTTGTCGCAGTTGTTAAGTTACATTTTTCAGTGCTGTTGTAACTTTGAACAGTTACTGAACAAGGGCTTGTAACAGAAAAGAAAATTCTAAACAGTCATAGACTCAATATCTATACTCAAGAAGAATATCAAAGCATTTCTGTTTTTGCCTTGAGTTCTCTGACCATAGAGAACCAAATTTCATAACCTTTTATTATAAAGAAGAAATATCATCAAATTTAAAGGAAATTCTATATGTGAAGTATATTTTTCCCCTCAGGCTTTACATTTCTTAAATCAGGATTTAATTTAAATGTTACTTTAACTTCTACTAAATTGAATTATTTAGAGCAAAGTCCTGAATTTGTGATATCAATAAAATGAAATAGGTTGATCTTATTTGAATTGTTAGGACATCATAAAACATAAGAGCTCATGCTTTATTTGCATTGGTGTGACCTGTTGTGTTTTAAAATCTCTGTTGAAGTAACACAGCCGATATGTTTGAGATAAATGTTGATCCTAGATGTTGTTATGTGGTTTTCTTGTGTTCTATTCCTCGTTTAATTTTTACCATATATTTTGTGTGGTTTTAATGTTGTTAGCCATCCAGAATTGTTTGGTGAAATAGGTATCATATAAATTGAGTTAATGAATGAATGAATGAATGAATCTTGTAAACTGGAAGACCAAATAATCTATTACTGATAATACCTTGGCTTATGACTGCAATATTTTCTAGTCCACAATTCCTAAAAATTTGAGATGTGCAACTTTGAGACAAGGGCTATATACTTCAAAAAAATACTGTAGGAACAGTTGAACAAAACTATGATGGGATCAGGACAAAATTGAATTGAAATCAATAGAGTTATAGTATGACACTTTATGGATATAAAAGCTGAACTTGGAACAAATAGGATAGAAAAAGAACTTTAGTGCTGGAGAAGACTTTTAAGGATACCACTGACAGCCAGGAACACAAACAAGATGGATCATAGAAGAAATCAAGTCAGAGCCCTTATCAAAGCACGAATGACCAGACTGAACACAATACCTGCAGATCCAGTTCCCTGGCTAAAACCACAATATTTGAAAACCTGAAAGAAAAAGGACAGCACATCCAGCACTAAAATGAACAATCGATTACAATCACAATGACTGTGCTGCCAAAATATTTAAAAGGTAAAAATGGAAGATACAGGTCAATTGTGGAGACAAGCTATCAGTGTAGTTACTAACAGGTGATGCTGATTTTCTGGCACTTAATTAATTTTAGAATCCTGTACTATCAGGAAAGGACTCTACAGTTCAACCTTGAGGAACATATATTCACTTCTATTGGATTCTGCAACTGTGGGGTTGGACATCCTCACTCTAGATATTCTAGTTATCTGCTGATGAAATGCCTGTTTATGCAACTGTGTCCTTGTGTGTTTGCTACTGACCTCTAGTCATTGAATAGATTTCCAGAGGAAAGGGAAAGAACTACTACATCAAATTTGTTTTCATTTTGTTTTGCCTATAGCTGGGTTCTAGCCTTTTTATAATATACATTAGACATTTGCTGTAAATATAGGCAGATATGGTCAAAGGTAAAATTGGCACTTTTCTAGTCAAGTTACACAATAGCTGTGATTTTTTTTTAAAAAAGTATGAATCTTAAAAATGCATTCTTACTAACTTGAATCCTAACACAGAGGAATGTTCCATGGCCAGTGGTGCAAGTCAAAGAATTCCAGAAGGAAATTAATTTCTAGGTCATGCAGAACAGGATGGATGGGAATAGGGAAGAGAGAACTGGAGCCAAACATTATGCTTTTTATCTTCCTAGCGCTAGAGAACAGTAAGAGTAAAATGAATGTAGAGCTTTCTGATGCGTTCTGCATGCTGATAAGATTGAGCTTTTCTGCACCTTCATTCCTAATGCAGGTGTAAGAATTATACATGTCTCTAAATGGATTTTGCCAGAACTTAATTTGAATCAGAGCTCAGGTTCAGCACATTCAGTTTGAGTTTAATGCAATCAAAGATCATAAACAGTAAACACACTAAAATGATATAGAGTGACAATTGAATGTCAACAATATAAATCTAAAATATTATACAAAATATTGATATTGTGCTTATGGACGTTGCTGCTGCCATGTAACTCTTGTCAACATTGTGTACGATTGAGCTTAGCTTATTTGAAAGGGGAAAGTTGACATAAAAAGAACGATCCAGACAGTGTAGTAAGAAGAGAGAAGCAAGGGTTCCCCCCACCACACCACTCACCTGTCATTGTAAAAGGGACAGCTGAGAATGCAAGAAGAAATTCAACAGGCCCTAAGACAAATAGGCCATAAGGATGCATTTACATTTTTTAATATGGAATTGTTGAAGGTACAGTACTGAACTTGGCTTTAACAAAGGATCTTTGATTGGACAGCAAAATGAGTCAACTGATATCATTATCAAGTCATTCTCAAAACGTTCTCAAAAGATGGATAACATATAAATTTATAAACAAATAAATAATCAGTTTCCACCTGGCATGTTCTGTTCATATATTAAAGGGCTCTGAGATTAGGCTAGTCTCAATTCAATGTCTGATACCTAGTAATCTTTTTCTGATTCTGAGTAAATTCTAAAATACTGCACATATGAAATCTAACAAAGATGCATGATAAAAGATTTTCCATACTGCCTGGGACCATGAAGACTGAAATTGGTCAAAGAGAACAAGAGGAGTGAGTCCCAAGGGAACTAATGGCATCTCAAGCAGTAATTGATTATTAACAACCACACTTGTAACATGATTTTCAGCAATATGATCTCTGTAGTGGTCTGAAAGCTGGTTTGGATGGCCAATTAAATGGTTGAAGCAGCAATATTATGAATTTAGATTGCACTATTTCCAGCCACTTGTAGTTTGAGTAGAGCAGAGGTTTCCAAACTTGGCAACATCAAGACTTGTAGACTTCAACTCTCAGAATTCCTCAGCCAGCATAGCTGGTTGAGGAATTCTGGGAATTGAAGTCCACAAGTCTTAAAGTTGCCAAGTTTGGGGACCCCTGGAGTAGAGGCTGGTCTGACAACTATAGAGCAGTTGAACTGACAAATCATTTCAAGGCTACAGGAATGCATTTCCTGCCTTTTGTGTAGAACAATTTTAATTTCCCTAACATTTTTTTGACATATGAACCTATTAAATCTGTGCCTGCTTCCAGTAACCCTACATGGCATGGAACATAACTCCCAGACATTTGAAAACTTCTTTTTTTTTAAAAAATGTTTATTAAATTTCATTATAAAACATCTTCATCCTGTTCGTTCTTTAGGCTACATCCAAGTCTCCGACTGATTTTATAAAATCCAAAATAGCTCTGAAACATTGAAAGGTGGAGAAATGATAGACTTCCAGTGGAGAAAGCAGAAGGAGAGAAAAAGACTGTTTTCCTATGCTTTTCCTTTGTAGAAGCCTGGAATAAACATTCTGAAATATCCAGTGTATAGAAAGGAGGGTGAATTAAATTTGAGCTCTGGTTTCTTGAGAAAACATGTGCAGGATCCCTGACTAGGCTATGATTTTTTTCCCCTTACACTTTCAGTCTTTGCATGATATGCTTGCCTGGGTATGAAACTGAATGAACACAAGTCTGTTCTTTGTTAATAAAGCAGATGTCTGCTTTACTGTAATAATGAAGTTGAAAGTATGTCTTAATGCCAACAATGTATGTGTAAGCAGCTGCATAGGAAGGGCAAAGACAGAGCTATTAAAAAAAAACCCAGCTACTTCTTGCTGGTTGCAATGCATTTTGAATTCTTATAACAGAAACCTGCTGGGTCCTCTAATGCTGTACAAAGATTGCAATTTCCGCCTCAAATTTGGCATCACGGGAAATTTGAGACTTCACATTCTCCCAGACTTCACATTCTTGGGCATTATTTATCATGTTGATTGCTTTTGTACATTCTTGTTAATTTATTTGCAATTTGGCAAAGTTAAATTTCAAGTTGGAGCTGCGCTAAAAGAGGAAGTGTGATTGCTATTTCGCCAATTTGCAGATAGCTGATAAAGGGTTCTGTGTGTTTGTGTCATAAAGAAACTATTTTAATTCACATAACCCAGGCACAAAACAAGGTTTGAAAAGTAATAGGAGTAAAATGCTAAGTGAAATAAACTTGGCGGTAAGTTCTATATTAGGAGCAAACAGCAGCATCCTTGGCGGAGGGCAAAAGGGCAATATGGCAGTTACAGACTCATGTACAAAAGGGTTCCTGTCACAATGCCATAACTGCCATCTTGCTGCTTTTAAGTCACTGTGTATGCTACTGGTAGCAGAATTGCAGTGCAGAGTTTAGTAATGCTTGCTTTGAGGAGGTAATTTGACTGAAAGTCTCTATTTACTATATCATTTGGATGACACATTTGTAATATATATCACAACCCCTTTAAGAGAATAATTCTGCGAAGAAACATACTATATTGTCTTGCCAAAAAAACAGAGATGGGAGGTACAGCTCTTAAAAGACTGCTGGACTACAACACTCAATCTGGCCATGTTGGTGGGGGCTGTTGGTAATTATAGTTGAACCATCTTTCCACGACTGATGTAAAGTGAAACTTGGAGAAATCTGCTTTTTTTTTTTTTGCAATGAACACTTACATTGAATGTATTTAATTTTATCTTTGGCCTGTATAGATTTTAAGCTGTTTTCTTAATACTATAAAATAATATTATAGGAACTGAGAGCTGATTCGATCTAGTGATTAAGGCATCAGGTTAGAAACTGGGAGATAATAAGTTCTAGTCCCTCATTGGGCATGGCGCCAGCTGGGTGACCTTGGATTAGTCACTCTCTTTAAGCACTAGGAAGGAATTAATGGCAAACTACTTCTGAAAATCTTACCAAGAAAACTGCATTGACGCATTCAGGCAATCTCTGAAAATTGGGACATGACTGAACAGAAGAAAAAACAAAACTAACTCTTTGGGCCAATTAATACATTTCCAATTTTGGGAGCAGGCAATGGTTTTCCCACAAAATTCTGCAATTGTACACCTTGATTTTTCGCCTTGATTCATTGGGCTACCATTTCTGGACTGCAGAAAAGCAAATGGTCACTAAATGGCAGCCAAGATCTAGCATTATCTTTAACTTTTTTCTGTCATCTAGTGGCCATCTGAACTTTTCAGTCTAGATATACAGTAATACAATTTAAGAAGTTACTTGTAACCCTCAATTTATATCCCGTAATTAACTGTTCAAAGATACAACAGACTTGGAAAGGGTATGACTCATAAAGCACTTTCAGCCATCATAATTTTGTCTCCTCTCCAAACATGACTGTATTTTGGGTACCGTATATACTCGAGTATAAGCCGAGTTTTTCAGCACATTTTTTGTGCTGAAAAAAAACCCCTCGGCTTATACTCGAGTCAGATTCCCCTCTGAAAAAAAAAATGGTGTGGAGCTCCGAAGCTGGGCAGCCGCTTCCCTGCTTCCGTGTTTCCTTTGCAACTTTTAAGCATGGGAGGGGGAGGCTTTTCTGAGCTCTAGGCTGAGAAAGCAACGCGAGCTGAGGTAGCTCCACTCAGTTTCATTTCCTCAGCTCCAGCTGCTTTCAGTCCACTCGGGAGGAGGGGGAGAGAGAGAGAGAGAGAGATATCATAAGAACGGCTCTTGGTTCTTTCTTGCAAGGGAGAGAGTGACTCCTGCCTACCACTGTCATCATCATCATCTTTTGGGTTAGTGAATCAATCAAACCTTTCATGATAGTGAGATCGTTTCCCAAATTTCCCTTAAATCAGGGAAGAATCAGAAACAAACCTTTGGGCTGAGAATAAGCTTGTTCCTATGATGCCATTTTTGTTCACTGCAGTGTGAAAAGTGTGAAAAAACACACTTCTTTTTCTTCATCTTCTTGTTCCCTATTTACTGGTCTCTTTTAAAGAGGAAATTGTGAACATCAAACTTATTCTCAACTGTCTAGTGAAAGTTTTTATTGGCATCTATTTTTATTTTTGAAATTTACTAGTAGCTGCTGCATTTCCCACCCTCGACTTATACTCGAGTCAATAAGTTTTCCCAGTTTTTTGTGGTTAAATTAGGTGCCTCGGCTTATATTTGGGTCGACTTATACTCGAGTATATACGGTACTTGGCAATGGGCTCGCATTTATGACTGGTTGCAGTGTCCCATAATTAAACAATCACGATTTACGATGTTTTGTGCCAGTTTCTGGCAAAATATACAACCTTGTGATTCACTGAACAGCCACTATAAAAGCAGTCATCTCATCATATAGCTGCCTCAGCTTACAACCACCACAACTTAATGACTGAAATTCCCAATTGTGGTCAAAAGTCAAGGAGATACCTGCAACTTTTCTGAAAGCAATATGTAACACTGGTTCAGTAGCTCGGATCTCTGGTGATCCTGATTCTTCAGCACCTCCTCATCTCCTGATCACAAGGGCAATGAGGTGTACTTAGATCAGAGGTGTCAAACTCGTGGCCTGCAGGCTGGATTCATCACACGCTGGCCACGCCTACCTTTGGTTTAGTGAAGGGGAAAAAAGTCATGATATGTCACGTGACAATAATGTGACATTGCTGGTTTGACACCCCTGACTTAACACAAATCAGGATTCTCTCTGTGTCTTTTCTTTGCCCCTCTCTTACCTTGTGTTCTATATAAGAGATTGCTCATGTTAGGCCTCTTCCTCCTGCCTTTGTTCCTAGAAACATTTATCTCGGCCAAATGCTCCCTGAATCTCCTGGTAGGACATAGCTAACGAGGTGTTAGGCTTTGCTTATACAGGTAGTCTTTGACTTACAACAGTTCACGTAGTGACTGTTCAAAGTTACAACACTGAAAAAGGGACTTATGACCATTTTTCACACTTACGACCATTGCAGCATCCCCATGGTCACATGATTTATATTCAGATGCTTAACAACTGGCTCACATTTATGACAGTTGCAGTGTCCTGGGATCAAGGGATCATCTTTTTGTAACTTACTGACAAGCTAAATCAATGGGGAAACCTGATTCACTTAACAACCATGTTACTAATTTAACAACTGCAGTGATTCACTTAACAAATGTAGCAAGAAGAATGGTAAAATGGGGCAAAACTCACTTAACAAATTTCTCACATAGCAATGTAAATTTTGGGCTCCATTGTGGCTGTAAATCAATGGTGTGGTTCACCGGCAGCAGGTGTGGACGGCTGAGGTCTCGGAGAATGAGGACTCAGATGAGAGGCCTGCGTTTGATGCAGGATGGGGCCAGGATTATCAGAGAGTGGAGTGCTGCCTTTGGAGCTTGTGGAGGCTGGCAGAAGTGATGCAGAGGACCCTGAGAAGCCTGTGCCCAGTGCGCGTGCACGCAGGGCTGCTCAAAGCAAAGAGCAGCTGCAGAAGCATGGGCAACTCGGGAGTAAGGCTGCAAGGTGATGGCCCCTACCCTAAGGGATAAAAGCCAGCCCTCAGGGGTTGGGTTCTTTGCAGGAAGCAAAGAAGTCCTTTCAACTCCAAGTTTTTGTGGAAGTCCAGTCTATTCTGGTTTGTTTCTGAGATTTTTGGTTTTGAATATTTCCTTGCAATTTAATCTAGTGTTCTTGGCAGCCTTGCACAACCTTGGCAAGGTTGTTCTTATCTGGGACAATTAGTTTTTAATAGTGTTTTACTGTGAATGAATGGAATTCACAGAGAAGTATTAACAAGGTTTTGCTTTTATCTCTGTTTGGTGTTTGCTTTGAACGAGGCTTGGGTCAGAACAGTCAAGGAGTACCTATAATATATTTACTTTATATTAAATTATATTTATATAGTCATAGTTATATTGAATTAATATTAAATTAATAATAAGTATTATATTTCATTTATATTAATATATTATATTTACCTTAATATATTAAAAAAATTTGGGTTTAGTAATAAAACTTATTACTACAATAATTGGTCAGGGTAGATTCTTATTTTGAACCAAGCTTTCTCTTATACACATGTACAAACAACACTTAAAATGACTATTGAAGAGGATTGCTAAATAAGGAACAGGCTCAAAATTCATTAAGCACAATTAAAATCCATTCTTATGAAGGCAAAGTCAACAATAATTATTCATAGCTTCATGATGGTCCGGAGGGCTATCATATTGCCAAATGCAGATTGCCAAACGAGCAGTTTTGATAAGACAGTAGGTCCTTGGCACATAAATAAAGCAATTGAAAGCATAGGATTGTGTTTTTCATAAAGAAATACCCAATAATGTAGTAATGTCTCTCTTCAGGCATTCTCAGAGTTAAATTGAATAGAGGTTACGTGAAGAGCTGTTTTCCATGTTGGCCTATGGAATTTCAATCTTGTGATGGGCTGTGAATTATCCTAGTGAATAGGGAAGGCCTTGTTCAGCATCCTTGATTATAGCTGGACAAGAGCTACCTGTATTAGTGCCCATAGTTAATGACAAAACAACAACAACAAAGAATCTAGAAGGAAAAGTTAGCATCACTGCACAAAATCATGTTCTATGTGTTGTGTCTGGAAGGATGGGTGCAATAACGGAGATGAGACCTCAGATAGTAACTTCAGCTCTTTATTAGTGACTTCTGATCTGGGTGAAAAGCCCTGGCCGCAGCAGCTCCTTTTATAGAGCTGGCTGCAGCTAAACGTCCAATGACAACGATTTAAGCGTGCCGTGCTTGGTTTGCCCAATCGTGGCAGCCCGTTAACCAGCCAATCGAACTGGCCTGGAGCGACCAATCACGACCCACTGTTAGCGGATCAATCAGGTTTGCAGGTTTACGAGCCTGCTAGTCCGGAACATCCCTCCCCTCTAGGTTCCGTCTAAGGGGTGGGGTTATGTACTCTCGCAGGTAGGCGGGTCTTCGCACTTGTCTACCTGATTTGCGTTGTTTGAAAAGTCTTTGCTCGGTCTCGGGTTCCGATGGACTGCTCGCCGGGATTGTCTGGAGTGGTGACCTCGCTTCAATGCTGGGTCTCCCTTCAGGTGGTCCCGGAATACCTGGAACACCTCCTTTGTTGCTACCGTCTGGGTTCTCCTGGTTTGCTGACCCCATTCAGCTGCTGCTACCAGGAGAGACGACCACCTGCCAAGGTTCTTCAACAGCTGGTGAATATGGTGGGCTTTGCTGTGCTGATTGTGGGGTTAGATCTTCTGTGCCAGATGTTGGTTCAATTTCAGAACCCCTGGTTTCCCTTCCCCCTCTGGTTTCGAGATTGGGGTTAGTGATGGGAGTTGTGGTCAGCCTTGAGCGCAGCTGGTCGATGTGGCGTTTCCACACTCTCCCCTCTGTGGTTTCTAAGCGGTAGGAACGGGGGCCTGTAATCTACGTTATTTTGGCAGGGATCCACAATGAGTCACCTGAAAAGTTTTTTGCAAATACAGGGTCTTCTACCTTAAACGTACAGTGTTTACTGCTGGAACCCAGGGGCTTTTCTGGAGTGTATGCTGGATGTAGGCGGTCTAGATGCGATCTGAGTTTTCTACCCATCAGAAGTTCAGCTGGGCTTTTGTTGGTGGTACTGTTTGGTGTAATATGCTGGAGAAGGAGCATTCTGGTGACTTTGTTGTGGATGCTTCCTTGTTCCATTTTTTGTAAAGTTTTCTTGGTGAACTGAACCATTTGTTCAGCTCTGTCATTGGCCTCCGGGTGAGCAGGTGATGTGAAAGCGTGGCGTATTCCACGGTCTGCTAAGTATTGTTCAAAAGCCAAAGCGGTAAATTGGGGCCCATTGTCGGATACCAGGACATCTGGTAACCCGTGCGTTGCAAAAAGTCTGTTCAATTTCTTGATGATTGCATCTGTAGTGATAGTCTTCATTTTGTTAACCTCGAGCCAGTTAGAGTATGTGTCTACTGTTATCAGGAAAGTATGTCCTTTTGTAGGTCCCACAAAATCGATGTGGATGCTGGACCATGGACCCCTGGGCGTGTCCCATTCAGCTGGTGAGGCTTTTGGTGGGGCTGAACGTGTTTCTTGGCATTTGCTATAGGTGGCAACCCAGGCTTCAATTTGTTTGTCCATACCTGGCCACCAAGCGTAGCTCCTTGCCAGTGCTTTCATTCGTATGATGCCTGGGTGTCCGTCGTGTAGTAAATTTAGAACATTTTTTTGTAGTTTTGCTGGTATGACCACTCGGTCTCCCCACAACACGCACCCTTTTTGAGAGAAGAGTTCTGTTTGTCTGTTCTTGAAGGGTTTAAAGATTTTGTTGGGTTTGATTTCCGGCCATCCCCTCTCCACCCAGCTAAGAACCCGTGCCAAACATGAGTCTTTTTTTGTTTCCAATGCGATGTCTTGTGCTGTTAGTGGAGGTGAGGGAAGTGTCTCAATTTGTAGTATTGATAGTGTGGGAGCTGGGTCATCTAGAAGTTCTGGCAATGGAGAGAGGCTCAAGGCGTCTGCATGGGGGATGGTTTTTCCTGGTCGGTGCCTCAACTGGTAGTCGTAGGCGGCTAGGAACTCCGACCATCGTGTCATCCTTGGAGATAGGATATGTGGAGTAGGTTTGTCGCCTGCCAAGATGTCAAGTAATGGCTTATGATCTATGATGATGGAAAAGGATCTTCCATACACGTACTCGTGGAACCTTTTGATTGCAGATACAATAGCGAGGGCTTTCTTATCTAGGTGACTATAGTTCCTCTCTGTTTTAGACAAAGTTCTTGAAAAAAATGCAATAGGAGCCTCTGTACCATTTGGTAGGACATGGCTCAGGATGGCTCCTACCCCAAAAGGTGAGGCATCACAAGTCACAGTTAATGGAAGTGTCTCATTATATTGGATGAGCACTGCATCCAAAGTTAAAAGGTCTTTTACTTGTTGGAAGGCTTGCTCCTCCCGTCGTCCCCAAAACCAGGAAGCCTTCTTATCAAGGAGTCTATGTAAGGGTTCAGCGATGGTCGCCTTCTGGGGTAGGAAGATGTTATAAAAGTTAATGAGTCCCAGGAAGGCTTGGAGGTTTGTTTTGTTTTTTGGTCTTGGGGCATTTTTGATGGCAGCCAATTTCTTTTCAGTAGGGTGAATTCCTTGTTTGTCAAGAAGGTAACCAAGAAATTCAACCCTTTCAGTGCATAACTGGCACTTTTCCTTCTTTACCTTGAGGCCAGCATCTTGGAACTTTTGTAGAACAGTTCTTAGGCATTTTTCTAACTGACTTCTTGTAGGGGTGGCTATCAATACGTCATCGAAATAGGGCATGATCCCTTTAATGCCCTGTAACAATCTTTCCATCAAACTTTGGAAAATGCCTGGTGCGACGCTTACTCTGAACTGGAGTCTGTTACATTTGAACGCACCTCTGTGCATAACTATGGTTTGGGCTTCTGTGGTTTCGGCATCTGGCAACTGTTGATAAGCTTGGGCCAGGTCAAGCTTTGCGAATACTTTGCCACCCCCAAGTGAGTGAAGGAGATGTTGGACCATGGGTACCAGATAGGCGCTCTGCTGTAACGCGTGGTTGAGGGTAGCCTTGTAATCCCCACAGATTCTCAAAGATCCGTCAGGTTTTAGGGGAGTTACAATTGGGGTCTCCCATCGGGCATGATCGATGGGTTCTAACATGCCTTGTGCAATTAGTTTGTCCAGTTGCTCGTCAATTTTTGGTTTGAGAGCAAAGTTGGTTTGAGAACTTGGCGTGGCTTTCGGCGAATGGGTGCTATATCAGGGCAAGATTAAAAGAGATAGGGGACCCCTTGTACTTGCCTAATTTTTCAGTGAAGACTTCTTGAAAGTCTCAGATGAGAGCCGCCTCCCAGTCTTTGTCTACAGTCTGGTAGATGCCTGCCATTTCAATTCCTAATGGTGCGAACCACTGTAGACCCAATAAGCTGGGCCGGTCTCTGTCAACGATGGTGAGGGGTAGTATTGCGGTGTGGTCCTTGAAGGAGACCTGGACATGACTGGAACCAGTGACTGGAATTCTGTTTCCCTAGTAGTCCTTTAATATAAGTCTCTGGGTGCTGAGATCCTGGAGGCGGATGTTGGGAATCAGCTGCTTAAGGGTTTTCCAGGAGACCATGGATAGGGAAGACCCAGAGTCCACTTCCATGATGCATGGACGATTTTCAATGGTGACCTTTACACGGATTTTTTTGGCGTCCAATGATGACGTGTGGCTGATGGTGATGGTCTGATGTGCCTCTTCCCATCTGGTTGCACCAGTAAACATCCGGTTTTTGTTGTACTGGTTCTACTGGTTGTTCGGGTGGTCCCGATTTGTGGGTGGGGTGCCTCCTGATTGGTGGAAGTTATTTTCTTTCCGTTTGGGACTGGATCCTCTCTTGTTCCGGCACACCTTAGCAATATGCCCTCTTTTTTCACAGGAATGACAGATGGCATCAAGGAACCTGCATTCGGATCGTGGGTGGTTTCCCCCGCATCTGGCGCATTGGAAATTTGATTTACGACCCCGCTGGTCTCATTGCTCGCACTCTGACCTGAGTCTATAGACGTCTTCCTCCTCACTATCCGATGAGGAATCGATGTCTTTGTGGTGGGCGGTCGACATGTATTTTTCTGATGGTGTTGCCGTATCGTTGGTGGGTTGGTGGCTGGCCCCATTTGCCCGGTGCATTTGTGCTGCTGATTTGCGGTTGGCTTCCGCTGCAGTGGTGTTGGCTATGGAATCTGTGAGGGTGATGTCTCCTTTGGCCATGATCTTGCTTTGGACCGTTGGGTCTCTTAGACCAAGGACGACTCGATCTCTCATGGCTTCCTCTAGATTAGTGAAGCCACACAATCCACCTAAATTTCTTAGGTCAGCTACAAAGTCCCCAATGTTCTCACCTTCGCGTTGATCCCTCTGGTAAAATTCGTGTCTGCGAATGAGGGTTGATACTGCCAGAGCGTAATGGGCATGAAGGATGGGAGCAAGGGTATCCCAGTCCATCAACTTGACTTCAGCCAGTTTGGCAAGTGCCTTTGCCATTTTGAAAACGGCGGGTCCGCAATGCGTCAGGAAAACTGCACTTTTTTTGCTAGACATAGCATCCTTTAGATTGTTGGACTCCAGGAACATTTGAAACCTGTCCATATATGAGTCCCAGTCTTCGCTAGCTGGATCAAATGGGGCGGGTGGTATAGCGCTGCTGGCCATTCTGCCAATGTCTGCGCGCTGTCAGCCACGTGCTCTGTCAGTCTTCTGCGAGTGCTCAGTCAGCTCTGTCGTCTCCGTATCCCATCCTTGTCGCCAGGGTTGTGTCTTTAAGGATGGGCGCAATAACGGAGACAAGACCTCAGATAGTAACTTCAGCTCTTTATTAGTGACTTCTGATCTGGGCGGAAAGCCCTGGCCGCAGCAGCTCCTTTTATAGAGCTGGCTGCGACTAAACATCCAATGACAACGATTTAAGCGTGCCACACTTGGTTTGCCCAATCGCGGCAGCCCATTAACCAGCCAATCGGACTAGCCTGGAGTGACCAATCACGACCCGCTGTTAGCGGACCAATCAGGTTTGCAGGTTTATGAGCCTGCTAGTCCGGAACACTATGGATAGTGCCAGGAGCAAACAACAATTTCCAAATGAATCCATGCATGCATTGTCATATCTGTATGCTCATCATTAGAAACCATCAATTTCAAGCAAGTAGTTATAGTGTTGCTATATTGTTGTTTGCAATTTCATCCTTTGAAGGTTGGATTTGATGTTTCCTTAACAATTTTAGATCCAGCAGTGCCCTGGACAGCTCTCATTATATCCTGTCAAGACCAAACGAGCAATTTGCATGCATATTTGGTATGAATAAATTTAAGGAATAGTGTAACTTGAATAGTATTACCAATATCTCATTAAGGCACAAGGAAATCACCACAAATATATGGTTACTAAGCATTAATGTCAATGGTTTCGATCCTCTAGTTTGGTGTAGATAATTAAGCAGAGCCAAGCTAACACCATCTGAGATACTGAGGGACTGTATATTGTCCAACTAGTAGTGCTGTACTTATTTTAAGTCTTCCTGCCTTCATAAGGAGCCTTGCCTCACTCTGATATTCTGCAGATAGATTTTTTAGACTACAGCTCATCACTCATTTCTGTAAATATACGTCACTGCTCAGAGCTCATTTATAGAGGTGGATTTATGGCTCCACTCCTAAAATCTGCACATCTGTTTTATCTTGAGTAATGTTTTAATTGCTGGATAACATCCAAGAGAATTACCTGCTGCTATCCAGGGACCCCATTTTCTTCAGCCCTTTGGGAACCAAGGGATCACTTAATCTCAAGAAGATATATGACACTTGTAATGGCCTCTTTGATTTACATGTCAATTCCTGCTTTTTATTTTGAATCCTTTAGTATTAGCTTGTGGCAGCAAGAACAGACTTGTGAAAGGGGAAGGTATTCTGCTGAATTTGCTCCACAGGTTGATGAATTATGCATGGCTTTTGTCTGGCTTTGGCGAGTAAGGAATGGCGAATCTACAGCATTGATCAGGAAGTCTGATACTGTAGCAAAATTAAGAGGCCAGATGTAGACCTGTAATGCCCTGGTTACAGTTGGAGGCAATGTGAAAGGAGGAATTATTTGACAGGTGATTTCTGGACAAAGGCTTATAATTACCCTTGAATAATGGATTTTTTAAATTTGATAATAACTCATAGAAATTGCTAAGATTATTGCCTTCTTTTGATGAATCTACTATGCCATCATGACATCCTTGTATATATGTATGCATTTCTCTTTATTTTTATTTATATTAAACTTGGTTCATTTGCAGGGTTCAAAGTAAATGTTTGTGAGAAACCAAAATACATGATTGTTCCAAAACATCCTGTTGTTTCCTTCTTTGGATATATCATAGAATCATAGGGCTGGAAGGGGCCTTGGAGGTCTTCTAATCCATCTTCCTGCCCAAGACAGGAAGTCCTTACACTACCCCAGACAAATGGATATCCAATCTTTTCTTGAAAACCTCCAATGTTGGAGCACCCACAACTCTGGGAAGCAAGCTGTATCATTGGTTAATTGCTCTTATTGTCAGGAAATTTCTCCTTAATTCAACCCATCAAACCTATAGATGGCTCATGCTTGACTATACTTGGTGGCTCCCAGGGTTCTATTAAAACCCAATTTGTAAATCCTAACACTGAATTAATGGTATATATTGATTCATTCAATTTAATCAATCAATCAATCAATCAAGTTCTACTAAGTTATTTACTTCAGACATAAATGGTACTATTGTATCATTCTTTCTATAGAATCACTCATTTGTGCTTATCATTAGCCTATTATGAATAGATGGAAATCCTATTTGCTTCCACATTTGATGACATTGGAAATAGAACTCTTAATTTAAAAAAGATTCTTCTGTCTAACTAAAATTCCATGATGACAGTTATTCTCTATAACTTTATGAAAAAAGATTTTCAAAATGCGCCGCACAGAACTTCATGCATAAATTCAATCCTAAATAATGAAGATGTCTCACTTGTGTCTTTATTAGAATAATGTTCCACAAATATTGTGAATTAATATCATTTTTTCCACAAAGCGTTCTTATCTGATAGTTAGCTAAGTACAGTGTATATAGGAATTTTGTCAGGAATTCATATGGCATTGTCTCCTATTTGTAAACCACCTCTATTTTCTTTTATTTCCATTTTTAACACACTCCTCTGTTACCAGAGTCACATTATGAATTTTGATTGGCAGTCCTATGCTAAGAATCGAAAGGTGTTAATCAAAAAACACCTTTTAATAAAAATATCCTTTATAAAATCTATTAAATTGTGACCAGTTCTTAAAGACTGCCTGAATAAGTCTCAGCAGTTTTCCTGGCAATGTTTTTCAGAAGTGGTTTGCCATTTTTATTTCCCAGGACTGAAACAGAATGATTTCTACATGTTTAAGGAGGAACAAGAACTCCTGGCCTCCCAGTTTCTAACCTGATGCTCTAATCCCTACATTCAAAAATTATTACCTTTTTTCTTTTTCCCAGACCAAGCTCCAAATACATATCACCAAGAATAATTGTGCATCAGGACAGTGGTGAGAATTTTGACTTTTGTGGGAAAGAACTAACAGGCAGCTGTTAGAAATGCTACAAGAGGAAAAAGAATGGTTGAAACAATTGAAAATCTCTTCCAATTGTTATTGGTACCTACTGACACTGTGAGGCAATACAAAGTGCCTGATGGAAGCAAACAGCGCCACTTCTTGACCTTGATGAAGAGAGTCTAGTATTCATGTCATAAACTGTTGCTTTCTGCCAGACCTGGTGAAGTAAGCTTCAATATATACCTGCAGCCACTTGTCAGATGTGGACTGACTTTCCTTATTCTTGATGGCCAATGGATTGTTTTGGACAGGAAGAGAGTTGCAACTGATGTCTTGCTCCAGTAACCCTTCCCTGATGTCTGGCAGATCTTCTGTTTATGGACTTATTCTTTGATCCTAACTATTAGGCTACCTTCTGTTTTCATTCTGACTTCAACTTAACCTTCTGCTTGTCTCTGATCCCAACTGCTTCTTAGTCATGATGTCAAGTTTGTCTATAATTTAGCCATGAGGTTCCTATGTTCTTCCTCATCTTCCTCCTCCTTTTGAATCAAGTGAATGTTAAAAACTCCACATAAAGGTACTTAACTGCATGCAAATATCTGACTCAGCCACCTAAAATGTGTACTTTGAATTGGCAGAACAAAATGATCTCTCAAATGAAGTGAGTGGGTTCCTGTCAATTTTACTGCCAAAAATAAAAATAAAAATCACCCACCTAGTTTTACCAGAATTCAACTGCAAATATCTGGACAACTAGGAGATGACAGCATGGACTTACAGAAAATACTATTTTTGTGCCTTCTTATGGTAGTCTGGATTTTTACTACCCAGATCTAAAGCTCCTGCCCTGCCACCTCTTTATGTTTTGGATTTGAGGCAGATGTCTTCACTTCCATATAGTAGCATATATATTCATTGTAGATAGAAAGACATGTTTTCAATACATCCTCCTCAAGTTTGTTACATAAAACCTAATTCTCATGCTGACTGAGAATTTGCTATATCACAACATTCTATCTGTGAAGTTGCTGCTAGGGAGAAAGACGTGGAAGATTCTGGAAAGTGATGGAATAGTGTCCAATGTCAAGCAGTGCTAGTTCTGCTTGACATTACTTGTATCTTTACAGTTTATATTGTGTTGTTTCCTAGTATGATTTGATTGCTTATTAGTAACATATGATTATCACTAAGTATTGTATCTTATGATTCTTGATGAATGTATTTCATTTTTTCATTATGTACACTGAGAGCATATGCACTAAAGACAAATTCCTTGTGTATCCAATCACATTTGACCTAAGAATTCTATTCCTATTCCTATTCTATTTCTATTCTATTCTATTCTGAAACAGGTTGTTGACCAGATCATGTCATCTGGGTCAAGTGTGCTCCATACATCACATTTGCTATTTTTTCCTTTCTGTAAATAATTATGTTCCTCACTAATCATACTTGTATTACAATATCACGTGTATGCATGTGGCTAAAGTGAAACCATGATGATCTTGATCCTGTTTATATACATCTTATGAGTACTGATAGAGAATATTTGTAGATCAGGGTTGAAATGTGGAGTCCTTGGTACTCTCCTAGCTTAGTTGGTTTCTTGCAGATGTTTTATTACCCAATTAGGTAACATCATCAGTACTAGTAGAGAGTGGGGTTTACTTTCATTTTATATTATAATAGCATGCCCTGTCAGTATTGGTAAATAATTTCACAAAACATGGACAGACTTAATGTCTGCAAGAAAACAACCAAACTCAGAGAGCACCAAGAGACATGAGCATGTTCTTTCATATTGGTTTGGTGGCTTATCCCAGGACAGGATGTGCTTTAAAAGTTGAGCTTGAATTTGTTAAAGGAATTAAAAAAAAGGAAGAAATGCACATCTCTTCTTGCCCTTTGTCTGGATAAAACATCTCCTTCCAATAGACAGGCTTTTAATGGCAGGCAGCTACCACACCTGACCTTTTTAATACCATTGTAATCATTATTTCTAGGAGAAAGACAGTTATGTGGTCACAAGTGTCCTCCTTCCCATGAGCTGAGAGCATGTCAGATTGCACTTCAGTTTGATGTATAGAAAAACATAATTATTTGGCAAATGCAAATGAGAAGATTTTTGAAACTTTGTTCATACATTCCTGTCCTAGATTTACAAAACCTCTTCCTTTCTTTTCCAATCTTGACTTAAAAATCAAGCTAATACGCATGCCTAACATTTCATGCATTTGATGAGCTTGCCAGGTTATGCATTGATTGCCAGTAACTAATCCTCTAAGATCCAGATGAATGCATTCTTAGCAGCAAGGGGAAGATATGACTGTGCATATAGTGGATTTATTATGGCATGAGGTCAAGCTAATAATCTGTGTCCCTGGTGGTTTTATGGCATAGCTCTCTTGTGCTTTACATGGCTGCAGATTTCTCTCCAGAAAAACCTGGAAGGAAAACATTAAATAGTGGAGGTTGGTAACAAAATGGAAGTTAAAGTAAACAACAAAGCAAAACAAAACATCCTGTTCCAATTCAGTTTTAGCAGAGTCTCCATGCATACTAATGCAGTCTTCACAACATTTCTATCTGGTAGCTATCTGTTACTGAAGCCCTGAAACATAACTTGGAATAAGCACCACATATTATCTAGATCTTGTGTAACTGGGATACTTGTCATGAGTGCTGATGTGAGACAACCCTACTTATATGTTCCCCCCATTTAGCCCCACAAAGTTCACAGACCCAGCTTATTTAGATCCTAAGGTTGATGATTCCATAAGAATGTTTTTCTATGCCAAATATATTAAATAGTTAAAAAATGGCTGCTTATTTATGGCTCCCCAAATCAGCTGCTTCTCTATGGCTACTGATGGGGTAAACTGTGACACACATATGTTTCATTTGGTAAGTTGAAATGTTACAAACAAGAGGAAGGCAACTTTTTCCATTTCAAAATTGTGGAGAAATCCAAAAAGGTAAAGAGATGCCAGAAGATAATCAAGAATGTCAAGGATGTAGCACCTATAATATTCATGTAGAGGAGATGATTCTGAAGACTGATGCTTGGATAGAGTAACTGTGAGCAGGATGTCATTAGCAATACTTTTATCTCTGGGTTAATTTAAAAAGTAATAATTCGCTTTAAAATTGAATGTATATTAATGCCTCCACAACCATGTTCAGAGGGGTGTGGGTTATATGACTGCCAAATATTTTGATGTTTGATCCAAGCAGCCCAAAAACTTTCCTCTATTCATTCTTCCCCATCTTTTTTGTTTTTGGACTTCTAGCTCAACTGAAACAGAAAGCAAAATAGTTAGAGGGCCCCCTGAATCTTGCTCAAACACATTTTTCATTCAAATGGATTTGAAACACTAACACAGGTCTGGATCATGCTTTTGATCTTGATGCTTTGGAACACATGTCAGAAACTTCTAATAAACCAAAGTATTGAGATTACATATGCCATTGAGCTAAAATATGTATCACTAATTCAATAGAAGTATAGATGATATACCACCTATTAGAGCAATTCAAAAGCATGTAAATGAGAAAAGATAAATAGATACCACCTCGGTGGAAAGGTAACAGTGCTCTGTGATGTCTAGTTTCTTCCTTCAATATAACAAACATGCATACACTCTTACTCAGATACATTCAAATACCACTGGAGCATTCCTATTGTTATGTAATATTTTTGCAGCGAGAGTTGTATTGACTTATCAATTTGTTTCTGAATGCCATTCAAGATGCTGGCTCTTATCTATAAAAATAAAAATAAAAATAATTAAATTGAATTGTTAAATTGTCCCACAGCGAGTTGTCCTGTGGCAAGTTGGCTGTGGCAAGTTGGTCAAGGTAAGTTGGCTGTGATGAATTGGGTGTGGTGAGTTGGTTATGGCGAGTTGGCTGCAGAGAGTTGGCTGCAACGGGTTGTCTCATTCTGAAACAGAGCATATCTGCCATTTCCATGTATTTATTTTGCATTGGGTTGTTTTTGTTTTCATACTGCTTTTAAGAATGAGGTGGTTAAAGCATTTTAGAAAGGAATAAAATTTATGGAGCATATATAAAAACATCCATCCATGAACCATATTAAACTAAAAACAGACTTGATAATATCTTGTGGCTTCTCTTAATATGTATCGAGGGACAAAGAAAGCACAAAAACATGCTAATTTGTGAATGACAGCTAATAAACTTGAGTGAGAAGCAACAGTGCTTCCTTCTGATAGCTTCACAAGTTCCATTTCTGGGAACCCAAGGGAGATGTAGCCTATCCATTCTCTCTGGACCACCATCTACTCTGAATTCTGCTTATAATTAGGTTGATTTTCTTGGCTTTATAAGGGGATTTCTCATGAAACCTCCACATGCAAGGTGTTTTTTAAGGAACAACCCAAGGTTTCCTAAGTCCTGAGCATTGCGTTAGCAGGAAAATATATTTTATCCTAAATGGATGCTCCACCTTTCCTCCAGAAGCTTAAGTTAGCATACATACCACTTCCTTTTCCATTTTTTAAACAATTTTTTTCTTATACTGTACATTATTTCCTCACACATGGTTTAAATTTAATCAAAGGAATGGTCAGACATAGAAAAGAGAAGGAATATTCCCTTTCCTTCACTCCCCCTCTCCCATCATTATGAGAAGAGGGAAGCAAAGAAAAAACACCCTATACTTCTTCAACATGTCGAAATGATGGGAATTCATTTCAATCCAAGTGACCAAGAACAGGAAGGTCAAAAAAAGAAAGAAAGGAACTGCTGGTTCTCCAAATCACATTATTGAGTTTTGTTCCTTCTCCACAATGGCGTGAGGAGGGTTGGGGTATCAGTCCTCCTTCTGAATTTCCTGCAGTTGTTTCGGTGCTTTGCATTTGTATTTTACACACATGCCCACACCCACACCAGCTTTCATTGGGAAAAACTGGGCATACAAGAGTCTGTTTGTACCAGAAATGTGTGCCAGACTTCCTGGCTGGTTTCCACTACTCAGCTCCTGGGGCCGGGACCAACAGCAGAGGTGCTTCCGTTATTGAGATGCAAAGGGGGTCTGTCTGCCTGCCTGCTCTCTTTCCACATCAGCCCTTGTCCTCATTGCCAGAGAGGCTATTCCCATGAACTGCTGCATATTCATTGCTCTCGTCTGGCAGAACAGTTGTCTTAAAGGAGGAAAAGCCAGCATGGAATGGGTGAACCCCTCTCACATGTACACTGAAAGCTCTCTTCATAGTATGGCTTCAGCTAAGCCCAGAGCTTCAGTTCATAGTAACAATTGTTCTCTCTGGATCATCAGCTCTCTTCTGAATTCTGCTTATATTTGTATCCTCTCATTGAGTGGATTTGGAGTTTTCTCTCCGCTAGTACACACTTTACTCAAAGTCTATATATGTATGGGTGTAATTCACGCAACATTAATTGGAGCAGCAGCTCTCTCCCCAGAGCTATATCGTGCAAGCAGTTTTAAAGTAGCCTCCACACAGCATCTATGCATTATCACAAGACAAGGGTGATGGCCAATAATTTGGATGGCTTTAAAAGCAATTTTTTTTAAAAAAATAATAATCATGGACAGTTCTGTGCAAAGCTATTGATTTTTGAAGACTCATTATTACCTCTGGGTAATAATTACCTCCCAAATAATTGTTGTAAAGTATGTGGAAGAGAGGTATGTTTCCACCTCTTTTGCGTGTAGCTCAGCAATGTCTGGTAAGCCATTGTGAAGCACCAAATGCTGGATTAAGATGGGCTTCAGCCTGACCCAACAAGGTATGCTAATTTTTTTGTGTCTAAAGCCAGGGTTGCAGAATCATTCCCACTAGCAAAGGCAAGCAAATGGCAGACATAATTCAACCGAAAACTGGAGGGCATGAAGCAGGCTGAGTTTGAAACAGCATACATGCCAATAACTCCCATTGCTTTTAGTAGGGATATGGAGTAGGCAGAAAGGCTGTCTGGCCCAAGTTTATGCAGTCAAGGTTATGTTCAATGGGGGACCTGAATTTGAACCTTTCCAATTTCAGCTTGACATCTTAATTGTGCTACGCTGCTTAAGGTATCCTACCGTGCTCTAATTTGCACCCCAATTCCTTATGATGCATTCTGGTAAAGGAGTGAATTGTGGAGCAGTTCAGTCTCCTGGCTAAAACTAAATCTCTGAAACATCTGATACAATGATTGCCAATCCTTGGAAGCTGTTTCTTAGTTCCTTTGCTTTCAAACACATTTGTGGTTCTTCTGTTCTCTCTCTCTCTCATTTTTGAAAACAAAGATGTGCATCATGTTTGAACACTGATTGTGTTCAGTCAGTTTGATGTAGTGGTTACTAGGCTGGAAACTAGGAGGAGGCCATTAGCTCTAGTCTTGTGTTAGACATGAGGCCAGTTGGGTGACCCTGGGGCGGGGTTGTCTGCTGGGGGTTCACAGGGTTTGGGAGAGATCCTAGCTAAGATTCTGCGCAGTTTGGAGAATGCCCAAATCCCACTCCTTGCTGGCCCCACTCACCCCTTCCCTCCCCTCCCCGGAGTCTCCATGCAACCCGTTTTGGATGCAGGTAAATGTAAGGTGCACACGGAGGCTCAGGGAGGGTGAAAAATGGGCGTTCTGGAAGTTCATGGGCCTGTTTCCAGGCTTCCAGAGAACCTCCAGAGCCTGGGGAGGCTGTTTTCGCCCTGTTTTCAGTGCAGAAGGCCAACTAGGCTATGCCCACCATGACCATGCCCACTCAACAACCAGACAGAGAACCCTTTGCTAAAATTTTTGAAGCCCACTCTCTCCCAGCCCTGGGAAGCAGGCAAACTGCAGGGATTTCTTCAGACAGTCATCAGAAGTCAGCAAAGATTTGAAGGCTCAAATAAAAATCATGTCTCCTCAAAAGCTATTTGCCTTTTGATGTGGATTGATATACATAATGGCATTATCCTCCATGTATACTTGCTACCTGACAGTATGCTTATGAATTATCTTCCTGAATATAGAATAACATGGAATCCTTTCCACTTTAAAAAGATTATGACTCAGATGGAACCTACATGAAAAATACATGCAGTTGTATTGCACATACATAGAACTCTGAGCATTAAATACAGTAATCCTTGAGTTTTAGAAGTAGAGGCAAGAACTTCTGAATATAGGAATGTATTAATGTCATGAGAACAGTAACTGTTTTACTGAAGAAGACATTTTCTGTTTCCAAATAGAAATCCAAGCTATCTAGAAAATACGATAATGGGAAAACTGGTGTTACAATATGGGGCTTAGACAAAACAAGCCAAAAGTATCAACCAGCACAGCTTCAGCACATTTTCTGATAATACTCATATGAATTCAGTTAATATTTACATCAACATTTATCCATGTTTCTTTTCTTCAAAATAACAAAAGCAAAGGAAAAGTACTATTTATCATTTGTAAATAACCATTTAATTTAAATATTTCTCAGACTAGCAAAATGGCTGCCCTCCCACTCTTTCAGAGTAGCCTTTTACTGACAAAACACAACCTGGCACACAGGATGAACAACCCAGATAGGACTGACAACCCAACCCTCATGTTCATCCTTTTTGTTGGCACTGCCTTATAAAGATCTGGTTATACACAAGTTTCTTTTGCGTGCACGCACACGCACGCACACACACACACACGCACACAAATTGCATCTCTGAAGACATATTGGGAAATCCAGTGCAAAAGGAAATTCTGCCAAGAAAGGAAATATTGACCTTGATTGACAACACGTTCAGTACTAAGTAAAGCCATTAATGACTGTTTAGAAGTAAGGTCCCCTTGGGAACGCTTGTAGATAAAACATTTTCAGTCACCCAAGTAATTTTAAAATAAAAACTACTGAAATGGCCGACAGTCATAAAAATTGGATTATTTTTTTTTGCCCCTGCTTTGGAGTAACTTGTTTCTTTTTCTTTCTTTCATTCTTTTTTTTTTTTTAAGTAAACCAATTCTGCATCATTTGCCAAATAATCATGTGGCTGAATCTCAAGAACGCCCAGAATATTTCCCTTTGAATTCTTTTGGGCAGGAACTGTTTTCTTGAAAAGTCAAGTTGCAGTTAGGTTGTACAATTGGTTCAAGTTGGAATGGGGAAAAATGAGAAACACAGGAAGAGACAGTCACAAAATCACACAATGCAGTTTGTGGGAACCAGTTGCTCTGTCTCCTCGCCATTTGGTCTTTTTCTTCTTCTGGTTCTTTTCTGGAACCTGTTGCCTGTTTGGGAACATAGAAGAAATATCAGTACTGCTTTTAAGGACTAGTAAGAACTAGAACTCTAGTTCTAGAACCAGAACTCTAATTCTAGAACCAGAACTAGACAACTTATTATATATAGCAATGGCACTTAGACTTATACACCACTTCACAGTGCTCTACAGCTCTCTCTAAATTGTTTAGAGAGTCAGTATATTGACCCCAACAATCTGGGTCCTCATTTTACCAACCTCAGAAGGATGGAAAGCTGAGTCAACCTTGAACCAGTCAGAATCGAACTCTTGGTAGTGAGCAGTGGAGTTACCTTCCAATATTGCATAATCATTGTGCCACCATGGCTCCTATACATTATAATGTGTCTCTCAATTGTGATCATAACTTGAGGATTACCTGTTATCTGGTTATAGTAACATATATGTTATGTAACACACACACACACACACACACATTTCTCTCTCTCTCTCTCCCTCTCCATTAGTATTTTGCATATTACTATTAACACGCTCTGATGCTAAGGAGTTCTACTCTCCCTCCCCACCTGAAAAGAAATTTGCTCCAAATGCAAAACACAAGCAGAGGAGAGAAATTTCAGTTTTAGTTTCACAGCACCAAGCAGCTTTAGTACAGAATAGTTTTAGTAAGCCATGCCCAGGCTCCTTGCTGTCTCTTGCTTGCTTACACAGCAAATACTGTTTCAGTTTCCAAACAGCCCTCAACTCGCTCACACACTGACAAGACGCTAGCCAGATGAATACCGATGGATGCTGGTAGGCAGAGGCAGAATTCCCCTCCCTCCTATTTTCCTCCCCCAAAACTAAGCCCGATCACATAGTTTTGTCGCGAAGCATGGATATGGAGCTAGTAATATTATATATACTAAAATATATAACATATTATACATTATTATATTATAGAGTAGAATTAGACACCTGCCCAGGATATCTCAGTTCTTGATTCTAGCTCTAGCTAGAATTAGAATCAGGAGCTAAGAAGTCCTGGGCACAGAACTCACACAATAGTTTTGAGGATGGGCAATTTCCATTACAAAAGTGGTGAATGAATCAAACACACTCTCTCCCTCCTTAAAGGAGCCATTTTCCTTCAAAAAAAAAAAAAAGTTTTAATCACATCATGCTTGTCTGATGATTTAGACTGATTTTGCATGCGGAGGCAAAATGTGCTTTCTTTGCTTTTGTCTTAACAATGGTTTGTCAACTAATGTTTAAAGGAAGCAGGGTGTGTGAACTTTCCAACTGTAGCTTATTCAACAAACTATACTCAAAGTACAGCAGTGGGTGCGTGTGATAAGGGAACCCAGCACAGTTGAGGCTAAAATATGATGCCTCATTTTAATGGTACTAAATAATTCTACTAAGGTAGAAATATAGACATTAGCTACACTGAGAATTGCCATCTACAGAGCCAGACCATTAGGCTCTTGGGCTTTTCGTGTTTCTGAGCTTGCTCTCTTCTTGCAGACTTTTCATTTCCAGGCTAGTAATAAAATATCTTCAGGAAGAGAAGCAAGGAACACCCCCCCCCCCCAAGAACTCAACCCTCAGCAACATATATTCCCCACTATGAAGCCCAAGCGTCTACCTCAGGCCTGTAAACTCCTTATCACCCATCCCCTCCCACTTGACTGTTTCCTAGTATGATTTGATGGTTGATTGTACCCTATGACTATCATTAAGTGTTGTATGTTATGATTCTTGATTCTTAACAAATGTACCTTTTCTTTATATATACTGAGTGTATTTACACCAAGACAAATTCCTTGTGTGTCCAATTACACTTGGCCAATAAAGTATTCTATTCTATTCTATTCTATTCTATTCTATTCTATTCTATTCTATTCTATTCTATTCTATTCTATGTTGATGAAACCAACTGTAGCCCATAGGAGGTACTGTACTTTCCAGGTACTGTACTTTCAGGCAGATGGTTTTCATTGCCAGCTTGATTACCCACAGCCTCAACCCAAAGAAACTACAGTAAAGTTGTCCTGTTCTCATCCATACACTAATCCCTGTCCTCCACCCTGAATCTCTGCTAACTTCAGTGGGCAAGCCCTGTTTGAAATTGGTGAGCATAAGAAGCAAGAAAGCACCTCAAAGCTTTTTAAGAGGCATGTAGGGACTTTACTGTATATTATTTTTCTTGAAACAAAAACAAAACTGTACCGCAATAAAATGCAACTGCAATACTGATATTTTTTTTTAACCACAATTAAGCGTCAGGCTAAACTGAGCAGCATTTATTAAGCTTTCTTGACCTCTAAATCTCTCTTCCCTTGCATTTCTTCACTGCCAACTAGGAACAGACGGAAGAATGTGCAATGACTGAACAACTTGCATTCTGCAGAAATCAAGGCTACACTATCTTATTTTGTGTAGCTAATGTGGCAGTCAGAGAGCCTCTATTCTAGGAAAACTTCATGAGAACACAACTGTAAGGCAAGGGTGTGTAACTTTCCTGGCTCAAACAATGAGCATGTTTCCCCTCCCCCCCTGCCCATTTTTCAAAAAATAAGAATGAATACATGCAAAGCATCTAGTGCCAGATGTCCCATTACAGCTAAAAGCCTTTGATTAATGAAGTTTGGAAAGCAGCACAGTGATTCTTTGGGAAAAGGTAACTAGTTTCTAATCCTACTTAGCTTTTTCTCTGGTAATATCACAGTACTAACTAGAGCATACAAAACATTTGCTAGACCAATACTCGAATACAGCTCATCAGTCTGGAACCTACGTTACGTATCTGATATTAGCACAGTTGAGAAAGTCCAGAAATATTTCACAAGAAGAGTTCTCCACTCCTCTACTCGTTGTAGAATACCTTATGCCACCAGGCTTGAAATTCTAGACCTAGAAAACCTTGAATTACGTCATCTTCGGTCTGATCTAAGTATGGTATATAAAATCATACATTGCAATGACTTACCTGTCAATGAATACTTCAGCTTCAACCATAACAACACAAGAGCACACAACAGATACAAACTCAAGGTCAACCGCACCAAACTTGATTGCAGGAAATACGACTTTAGCAACAGAGTGGTCACTGTCTGGAATACTCTACATGACTCTGTGGTTTCTTCCCCAAACCCCAAAAACTTTAACCTTAGTCTGTCTACTATTGACTTCACCCCTTTCCTAAGAGGTCTGTAGGGGGCGTGCATAAGCGCACCAACATGCCTGCTGTCCCTGTCCTATTGTTTCTTTTATTTTTCTTATATGTACCCATTTCATGTGTTCATAACTATGTATATACTTATAATTATTATCTTGTAAGTAATTGACAAATAAATAAAATAAAATAATAAAATAAAATAAAATAAAATAAAATAAAATAAAATAAAATAAAATAAAATAAAATAAAATAAAATAAAATAAAATAAAATAAAATAAAATAAAATAAAATAAAATAAAATAAAATAAAATAAAATAAAATAAAATAAAATAAAATAAAATAAAATAAAATAAAATAAAAAAAATAAAATAAAATAAAATAAAATAAAATAAAATAAAAGTCTAATAAGAGCAAGGGCCAGGACATGATTGCTGGGGCATCCTGTCCCATTGATATTTCAGGGTAGAGATTGCTGCAAAACTGCTTAGCACAATGAAGGGTTATGTTTGCCAGAAGATATCTGATCTTTGCTAGCTGATCATCAGAGGTGGCTTGAGGTCTAGCAAATGAAATTGCTAACTGTCACGACGAGAGAGGCAATTTTGCCTTTACTGCTAAGGTCAGCCACGAACAGGTTTTAAAAAGCCTGGTGAAAAGATTTCTCATGGGGGAAGGGCTTACATTCACCTCTCCTTTTTTTAAAGTTTTTTTTCCAGCCAGTCTCATTTCATAATCTGGCTGGGTTTCCTATGGTTGCTTTGCTCGTTTTTCAAAATGTTTGCTTGCTTCTCAGAGCTTCTGCTTGCTTCTTAGAAATATCAAATATTTTGAAAATAAATACAGATTCTCCCAGGCTTGGTTTATACCACATTTGTCTGTAATATTATTCATTCCTGTTTAGGGTGGGGTGTAGGTTGGGTTTAGTGTGGCCAGAAATGTGAACCTGAAGTTCTCATATCCAGTCCAGATGAGAGAAACAGAAGAATTCTGTTAAGTTCTGTGCATGGGCGCTAAGGAGGAGACGAGCCGGTGAACAGTGAACTTCAAACTCTTTATTTACATGTGTAACAGCTCAGCTCTATGGCCGCAACGGCCCCCTTTATATAGGCAAGCTCTTGAGTATTTAACCAATGAAAACACAGGGAGCGCTAGCTCCGTTAACCAATGGAAGAGGCTCTTTAATAGCCAATCAGATTGTCCTGAACGGACCAATCCGATGTCGCTATTATCGGCCAATCAGAAGTGCAGGGCCAGAACCCTGCACTTTACTTCAAGCTCTTAATAATCTTTATTCAAGTACTTTTATTAATTCACAACAAATTCATATCCTAAAAGTCATGGCTTCAAAATCCTGGCTTAGCCCTAAGCCTCAAAACAGTGGTAGGTCAATCAGTTTTCCCAGGTTTTCTTTTTCTTTTTTACATACACAAAAAGGGACAAGTTTTATTTGGTTTTCAGTGGAAGAGCTTTTTTTAATGTCTGGAAGGACATCAAACCTGTGACGTTTCTTTGTTGATTCAACCTATTCAGATATGGACAAAGAGATTTTTGAAGGATCCAGTTTTGTCTTCCAAACTTTCAGGCTTTGGTGGGATCCCATCTTCAAGGAACTTCTCTCTACTAGAGAGATTCCCTGAGGATGGGCTCTAGTTTTAGGGTCCAAATGCTTGGAAGACAAAACCTCTGGTCCCAGTGACCAATCCAGATTAGATCATGCAACATTATCTTGGGACACATTTATTTACCTTCATTCGAAAGAGGTTTCTGTTCAGAAAAAAAAAGTTTATGAATTATTTAGTTCAACCCTCTTAAACTATTAAGATTTATATATATATATTATGAACTATTCTAAAAATATGCGTACATATATACATACATTATGACAACTATGTTTTGATGTCATTCTTTGAAAGTTGTATTTGTTCATGATAAATATGGATTAAAAATGATGAGTACTGGTTTCCTGGTAAGCCCAAAATATATGAACAAATATTTAAATAACTAGGATCTATGGCTGAGACTGAAAACTAATGCTTAGTGAATGATTCATAAACTTTGTTTTTCTAAAGTAAGCTTGATTCATGATATGTGAGAGGAAGCCAAATCAGTTGCAGACTTGATTTAATAGTGGGATGGCTCACCTGATTACTCGAACAAGATCATGGAAGGCTTTGTCAACATTCAATGGAGGATCCTTAGCACTAGTTTCTATATATGGAATCTGAAAAACAAAAGTTTCAGTGATATTTACATATATACCATACACATTTAGAGTGTAAGAAATATGGGAAAGCAAAATGCAAATGCCATTAAAACAGGATGAGAGATTATTTCATATGCTAAGTTAGGGCATTGTTTGTTTTCTCCCCTAGTTCTGAATTTTTGGGCTGTAAGTCATCTATATAAAAGTGAATAAAGAAAGAACTATGGACAATTGTTCAAACGGCATTTTTTAAAAATAGTCCTGTAGGTGCTCTTATGGAGCAGAAGTGGTTTTTAATGGCACAGTTGCATTGCAAGCTTTCATAGTGGTCCCACTTTCATGGGTTTCTCTCCAAAATTACAATATAAGAATAGCTGTTGATTGAAAACAGTTGATCTATCTACCCATTGCCTTTATATAGCCAGATTTGAGAACTGGAGTAAACTAAATAAATAAATAAATAATTAATAAATCAATCACAGTAAGAAAAGCAGTTTGCTCAGGGGAAAAACAGTAGTGATTAAAAAATATTTTTATTGGAATCTGAATTGTAGAATTCTACATATCAATTCCAGATGTCAAACAAGTATAATAACCATTCGGTCCTTGAGAAAGACTTGTATCCTACAGCAAACTTTCTTGGAAAGATGCAAAATGGGATTTTTTAATGTTAAAACTAAGCTTTTGATACTTTAAGCTTGGATGTGTGGGTCTATTTAATATTGCAAACTTATGGTATATTTGTGTATAAGCGGGTTGGAGCATTTACAAACACAAACTTAGAAAAGCATATATTTCCAGTAAAACAAAACCCACAGAAAGAAAAGCAACTAGCCATTACTTTCCTGGAACAGAAAAGGGGAAGGCATAGCTGCAGTAGAATTGACCAATGAGTGCCCATTGCTAGCTTCCAGTCCAGACTGAATTTCTTGCCAGCCTCTGACCTATATAGGCAGGATTTTCTTGAGCTGGTTTACAGTTAAGCCTGTATCCTCACAAAAAGGTACCAGTTTAAGGATGCAGTGTGCATATGCTCTCAATCATCTTTTTCCAAGTTAAAAAGCCTCATTTTAAACACGATTCTTTCGGTTGGCCATATATAAGGATACTTTTGTGTACCGTATCCAGTTCTGCTCAATTTTTTTTTCTTCTCATTGGTGGAGGGGATGAAGAAGGGACAGGCGTAACTATATATGGTAAACTAAATAAGGTTTTATGACCCCTCGTATTGGCACTAAGATAGCAAATGCTAAGAGACAGTGCTGTTAAAATGGAGCCTTTCTGTCTGATTGAAACGTTGCCCCCCTTCCCCCCCCTTCAAACAGTTCTTTAGAGCCTTATAAATCTCAGACTTTCTTTACAATATCTGCACACTGAAAACTTGCAGCGTTGTCAAGCTAGGCTTCAAATGTGAATGGGAAGTACTTCAATCGCCCAACATCTAAATAGTTGGTTCACATTTTGCTTTTTAACTAATGAACTCAGTATACAAATGTCTGAGGAGTTTTCGTAAATGAGTGCTGCTGTGCTTTTCTAATAGACCTGACATACTCAAAACATCATGTAAACAATGACATTTGATGCATTATTGATTAGTGTTTTTTTAAAAAAATTGCAACTTAATTGGAAAAATGGAGAGGATTGTGGGTAAGAACAATGATTCTAGACCCGCAATGGAATTCAGCATTATCCCAGGAATCAGAGGATTGATGGATATAAGAAAAGAGCCAAGTAAGAGATTTGATATTAAAAGGAGAATCCAACATCAAATCATACTCCTTCTCCACTGGTCTCTTTATGGGGTTGACAGATATGACATCAAACAATCCTCCTACAGAGCATGAAACTGAGGATTTTTTGGATTCTAAACCCACCTCAAGCTAAAGGGAATAATGGGAAAGGGGTGTCAAAGGGGATCATGACCCAGAAGATCCTCAGTAGTTCCTACTACAGATCTACTCCATGGCATGCAAGCCCTGAGGAATTTACAATTTTGAAAAGGAAAGTGTTATGTCTTGAAATGGAATACTCGAAATCCCCGAGCCTTGATTGGCTAAGGCGCGGGGATTTCTGATTGGCCAGGCGAGCCGCGCTGATTGGCCCGATTGAAGTCTCCCGCGATTGGTGCAAACCGAGAGCGGGAGACTTGAATCGCTGCCATTGGTCGCGGCCGCCGCTGCGAAAGGTATAAAAGCCGCAGGCTTTTTGCCTTTCGCCGGTTCGGTTCTCCCATTGTTAATAAAGAGCTTTGAATGAAAGTCACTGACTCTGATCGTCTTTTGCGGACACGACACTGGCGACGAGGATGGGATCTCGCCCCTGAACCGAACCCCGTGTCCACCCAAGAACCAGCTCCAGCGCAGAGATGGCGAAGATAGCACCGCCCGCCCCATTCAACCCCGCCGCCGAGGATTGGGAATCATACTCAGATCGGTTCCGGATGTACCTGGAATGCGCCGGAATGAAGGACGCCCCGGCCCCGCTAAAACGCGCCGTCTTTCTTACGCACTGCGGACCAGAAGTCTTCCAGATGGCCAAAGCCTTGGCCAAACCGGCAGACGCAACCGCCATGGACTGGGACGTCCTTGAACCCATATTGCGGTGCCATTACGCCCCCGAAGTCCCCATCCTGATACGGCGCAACGAGTTCTACCACCGAAACCAGAAACCAGACGAAAAATTGAGCGACTTCGTCGCAGAACTACGGCGCCTAGGAGGACTCTGTGAGTTTGAAGGTCTGAACAGTCTCATAAGAGACCGCTTCGTACTCGGTTTATGGGATCCTACACTCCAGAGCCGACTTATGGCCAAGGGCGACATCAGCCTAGCCGATTCCCTTACAGCAGCCGCAGCCGCTGAAGCAACCCGCACGTCGGCAGACAGCATGCGAAGATCTGACGCGAAGGGCGGAAACAACAACCTGGCAAGGTCGGCCGACACAAGAAACGAAGCAACCGCACACTACGGTGAATACCAATCAAACTCCAGCACGTCAGAAGACGAGGAGGACATACACCGAGTGCAGACGGGACGCGGCGATCAACGAAGTCGAAAAGGTCGCAGGTCGAGGACCAACTGTGCCGGGTGCGGCGGCGATCACCCCAGGTCAGAATGCCGATTTTTTGACTCTATCTGTAGGCATTGTGAACGACGGGGTCACATCGCCCGAGTTTGCCGCCAAAAGAAGACCCGCAGCCCGCCCAAATGGGAACAGCACGACAGACGGAGAGAAAACTCCCCGCCCAGAACCAGAGAGCGTCAGCCAGACGGTCGGTGGGACCGCACTCAACGATCTCAAAGAAGCGGCGACGGTCGGCGAAAAGAAGAAACCCACCAGACGGTGACCATCGGCCACGCCATCTCCGACGGCGCCAGAAAGGTACATGTAGAAGTACATATCGAAGGCCAGCCATGCAAAATGGAAGTGGACTCCGGGTCCTACCTTTCCATGATTGCATGGCGCGAAATCAAAAGACTGGTGCCTACACTGCAAAAGAGAAACGTGCATGCCCAAAAGGTCATCATTTAAGACTACCAAGGGAATCGCGTTCCGGTAGTGGGCACCAAGAACTTCAATATAACTTACAAAGGCCACACCGAACAACTACCACTCACAATCGTCGATCGCGACCGCCCAAGCCTACTGGGTTTACAATGGTTCGCCCCGCTTAACATCGCGCTGACAGGTGTCAACCAAGTCACCATCGAAGCTTGGGAACAGCGGCTAGCCCAGGAGTTCCAGGAGGTGTTCGATGGAGACTTGGGCAAGTACCAGGGGCCCCTTATCTCGTTTGACCTAGACCCAAGGGTTCCCCCTAAGCGGCTTAAACCTAGAAGGGTACCATTTGCATTAAGACCTAAAATTGACGAGCAGCTCGACAAGCTCGTCAAACAAGGGGTATTGCAGCCGATAGACCATGCCAGATGGGAAACCCCTATAGTGACCCCAGTAAAGCCAGACGGGTCCGTGAGAATCTGCGGGGACTATAAGGCCACCCTAAATTGCGCGTTGCAACAAAGCGCCTACCCAGTCCCAATAGTGCAACATTTACTGCACTCACTAGGAGGGGGCAAAGTCTTTGCCAAGCTCGACCTCGCCCAGGCATATCAGCAGCTACCTGTGGACGAGAAAACGGCGGAAGCCCAAACAATAGTGACCCATCGGGGGGCTTTCAAGTGTAACCGGCTCCAATTTGGAGTCAGCGTAGCACCAGGCATTTTTCAAAGCCTGATGGAACGTTTGCTACAGGGCATCAAGGGGGTGGTGCCCTATTTTGATGACGTATTAGTAGCGGCGCCAAACGAAGCCGAATTAGAAAACAGACTCAGACAAGTCTTAACAAAATTTAAAGAAACAGGACTTAAAGTCAAACGAGAAAAATGCAAACTATGTACAAAGCAAGTAGAGTTTTTGGGCTATCTCCTAGACCAGCATGGCATTCACCCTACGACTAAAAAAGTAAAAGCCATCAAGGAAGCCCCCACCCCAAAGTCCAAAACGGAACTACAAGCGTTCCTAGGCTTACTAAATTTTTATAATGTTTTCCTACCTCAAAAGGCAACGGCGGCGGAGCCTTTACATAGACTCCTAGACAAGAGGGCAGCCTGGACTTGGGGGAGACGAGAACAAGCCGCTTTTCAAAGAACCAAAGACCTCCTCACCTCCGACGCTGTCCTGATGCAATTCAGTGAGACCTTGCCCTTAGCTGTCACTTGCGACGCATCACCCTTCGGCATCGGCGCTGTCCTCAGCCACACCCTCCCAGACCAGAGAGAAGCACCCATCGCTTTTTTCTCC
This sequence comes from Hydrophis major, assembly GCA_033807585.1. Taxonomy (NCBI): domain Eukaryota; kingdom Metazoa; phylum Chordata; class Lepidosauria; order Squamata; family Elapidae; genus Hydrophis; species Hydrophis major. Next base: position 151,311,843 of record CM066328.1, on the reverse strand, counting down.
AGGACTCTGACCAAACCGGAGCGGAACTATAGCCAGCTGGACAAAGAAGCTTTGGCTATAGTTGCCGCCGTTAAACGTTTTCACGAATACCTGTATGGCCGCCCGTTCACCATCGTGACGGATCACAAGCCATTGCTGGGCATCCTCGCCGGAAACCGAGCCACGCCAAACATCTTGTCACCCCGGATGACAAGATGGTCTGAATTCCTGGCAGCCTACAGTTACGAACTGTTACACAAGCCAGGTAAGAAAATTTCGCACGCGGACGCTTTAAGCCGCTCGCCTCTACCTGACTCTGAACCTGACCCAGCACCAACAACAAACACCCTAAGTATCGAGAGCTTACCTATTACCGCATCTGACATTGCCAGAGAAACCGTTAAGGACAGGCGCCTGGCACGAATCTTACACTGGTTAGAAAAAGGCTGGCCGGAAAAAGACAATGACGAGACTTTTAAAACATTCCGCCAGCGCCAGACTGAACTTTCACTACTGAGAGGGTGTATCCTATGGGGTGACCAGGTGGTAATTCCGGACAGATTGCAAGAAAGGGTCTTGGAGATGCTACATGAGGGTCATCCTGGCATGGTCAGGACTAAAGCCCTGGCCAGAAGTTATGCTTGTTGGCCAGGGATGGACAAACAAATTGAGGCATGGGTCGCCAAATGCCACCGGTGCCAGGAGACCAGATCCAGCCCACCCGCAGCACCTATCCGGGACTGGGAAACACCACGGGGGCCCTGGTCCAGAATCCATCTTGACTTTGCTGGCCCCACAAATGGACATACTTTTTTAATCACGGTTGACGCGTACTCCAATTGGTTGGAAGTTAGCGACATGAAGTCCACTACCACAGAGGCCGTCGTAAAAGAACTGTGTAAACTGTTTTCCACACACGGCCTCCCAGACGTCGTCGTCTCGGACAACGGGCCCCAGTTCACTTCCATCGACTTTGAACGGTTCCTGGCAGAAAGGGGTATCCGCCACGCATTAACAGCACCGGCGCATCCGGCGGCGAACGGTAGGGCGGAACGGATGGTCCAGTTTATGAAAAAGACCCTCCGGAAAATGGACCACGGGGAGATCAGCGACAAAATCAACCGACTGCTCTTCATACAGCACATCACTCCCAATACTACAACCAACAAGAGTCCTGCAGAGCTTCTGATGGGCAGAAAGCTGAGGTCCCCACTCGACAGACTGCACCCGACTTATAACCCGGAGCGGCCCCCAGACTCCAGCTCCAGGTACCGGACATTTAACCCAGGTGACTTAGTCTATGCAAAAAACATGACAGGGGACCCCCTATGGATCCCAGCCGTCATAACGCAAGTCACTGGTCCACGGTCGTACCGGCTCCAAACCATCGATGGGCGAGCCTGGAAACGACATATCGACCAGCTTAGGTCACGAACAGCGACTGACCTCAACCCCCAAGACACGAACCAAGGGGGGAGGGAATACCCGGAGAGACAATCGCAGAATAAAATAAACCAAAAATACTCACCGGAACACAGCCATCGCGAGTCCCCTCCGGAGAAGAACCGTCTGGCCAGCTCTACCGACTCGGAGAAGCCAAGCGGGAGCGGCGAAATCCGCAGCTCAACCGACCCGGTAGGCCCAGGCGGGAGCCACGGCGAAAGAACCGGCCCGATCATCCAGCCGGTTTGCAAAGAGGCAGGAGCAGCCAAAAAGATGACCGCTCCGGCCGAGTTACAGCATGCAAGTGAGTTGCGCAGGTCAACTAGGACTCGACGGAGCCCCGCCTACCTGCGTGACTACACCACGTGATGGACCATACCAAGAGGGGAGGGGTGTTATGTCTTGAAATGGAATACTCGAAATCCCCGAGCCTTGATTGGCTAAGGCGCGGGGATTTCTGATTGGCCAGGCGAGCCGCGCTGATTGGCCCGATTGAAGTCTCCCGCGATTGGTGCAAACCGAGAGCGGGAGACTTGAATCGCTGTCATTGGTCGCGGCCGCCGCTGCGAAAGGTATAAAAGCCGCGGGCTTTTTGCCTTTCGCCGGTTCGGTTCTCCCATTGTTAATAAAGAGCTTTGAATGAAAGTCACCGACTCTGATCGTCTTTTGCGGACACGACAGAAAGAGACACTCTGTCTGCCTTAACTTGGCCATCATCAACATGCTTATCCCAAATCTACTTCATAATTTGTTTTCTAATTCCACTGATAGCATCCCTCAACTGAGCAGTTCTGAGAACAATTTCATTCTAAAAAGGTATCCTGGGGATAGTCTGAGCCAGGGACCACATCAGGGATATATGCAGGGTATTGTAAAAAAAAAGTCAAGATGGCAGCTGTGACATGTGATTTAAGTGATTTGCCAATCCGATGGTTGCCATCGTGACTATTTTTATTCCACCTTGTGAACACCCTTGGACCATTTCCAGGTCACAGTCACAGAACAGGATGGGAAGAAACCAAGAGGACGTACATTGTGCTTGGCTGCCATTTCCTTCCCTTGGTCCTGGGTGATTTTTCTCAAATGCATTAGATCAACTTTGTTGGCCACTAAAATCATTGGAAAAGATTCTCTGAAAGACAAAAAGAAGAATGAGAAATATCAATACAATCTATCTTTGTGGTGAGTACAGGAATTATACATTTTAAATCCTTCCATAAAACAATAACTGATGTTCACTCAATATCATCCAGTGTAGTAAGTAATATATTTCAACAACATTTCATATCTTTACTTTTCTATAGATGACTTCCAGTTGAATCCGTGGACTGGCCACACCGAAAAACTTTTTATCTAGAGGATGGAGGGCACCTACCTATCCTTAACTCGGAGAATGAGTTGATGGAACCTATCCACATGTTCAAAGCTGGCTTTATCTGTAACCGAATAGACTATAAGAAAGCCATCTCCCGTCCTCATGTACTGCTCTCTCATTGCACTGAATTCTTCTTGACCAGCAGTGTCCAGGACTAGTGAGAAGAGAGAGGGAAAAAAAAGAAAATGATTGAAAGAAATAACTTGCTTGCCCACTTAAGTCGCTTCTCCAAACCATATCAGACCTGTTATATCCAAAGATGTGCCACTATTTAGACAGTAAATACGTAAAAGGAGATGGGCCTTTTTCTAGCTCTGTCCTCGTTGTTCACATTTGGTGGAAGATACATGCAAAGGGCAGCCTAAATACAGTGGTAGATAGGTTAGGGTTCTTTAGTCTCAGCAAATGATAATCAGCTGGATAAGCCCACTGAGACGTGGTGGCACAGTGGTTAGAATGCAGTACTGCAGGCTATTTCTGCTGACTGCCCGCTGACTGCAATTTGACAGTTCAAATCTCACCAGGCTCAAGATTGACTCAGCCTTCCATCCTTCTGAGGTGGATAAAATAAGGACCCAAATTGTTGACAGCAATATGCTGACTCTGTAAACCATTTGGAAAGCACTGTAAAGTGGTATATAAGTCTAAGTCTATTGCTATATGGTCCCATAACAAAGCAAATAAAAAATGAAGTAATAATCCCATAATAAGGCAAGAGCAAATCATTTCCATTCTGCCTAATAAATGGCATAGACAGGGCCCTGCAGCCAGGAGCCAAGCTCAACATCAAAGGGGTTTTACATGAAATGAGTAAAATAGTAGTAAACTTTCCAAAAGAGTGTCTTGGGAGCAGGACTCCTCCTTGATTCAGGTATAGGTATGTATTAAGTGGATTGATGCAAAGCCCTTGAATTATTCATGCAGTGTTTTTCTCCCATCCCTCCTTCGACTGCTCATCAAAAGAATGAACATTTCAGATGTGAGCACATATAATTTGGTGATTCAGGCTGTAAGTGGTTTGGGCTTGGTGACTCCAGATGCATTTGGGTTGCTTGTTCAAAAATCCTTACCCAGCAATCTGTTCAGGAGGCTGTTCTTATCCTTAATTTGTTTTGTAGTTTCCATGTGGTCAGATAAAAGCCTGCTGTGTAATAATGGCCTTTTTAAGGTTTGTACTTTTCTTCATGTAAAAGGGCCATTCTCTTGTATTATAAGGGAAATTATTTTTCACTACCTAATGGGGGAAACTCAACATCACAGCCATTGTTAAATAATTATTTTAAGGCCATTAAGAAAAGAAAGATCTCTGAAAAGGAGACATAATGTACTGTGTTCTAGTAGCAGAGATATTGGTGGTAGGGTTACTTTTCTTTTATTTTAGTATAGGTTGGGTATCAGACAGAGGTGGTATTCAGCAGGCTCTGACCAGTTCTGGAGAACCGGTAGCGGAAATTTTGAGTAGTTTGGAGAACTGTCAAATACCACCTCTGACTGGAGATTTTACAGTTTCCTTCCCCTGCCACCCCCACCAAGCCACCCCCACAGAACCGGTAGTAAAAGAAAAAATTGAATCCCACCACTGGTGTTATGTTCTGTGCATGGGCCTAAGGAGGAGATGAGCCAGTGAACAGTGAACTTCAAACTCTTTATTTACATGTGTAACAGCTCAGCTCTATGGCCGCAATGGCCCCCTTTATATTGGCAAGTTCTTGAGTATTTAACCAATGAAAACACAGGGAGCGCTAGCTCCGTTAACCAATGGGAGAGGCTCGCTAATAGCCAATCAGATTCTCCTGAACGGACCAATCTGATGTCGCTATTATCGGCCAATCAGAAGTACAGGGCCAGAACCCTTCACTTTACTTCAAGCTCTTAATAATCTTTATTCAAGTACTTTTATTAATTCACAACAACTGGTATCAGCAACCTGCAGCTCTGGAGCTGCATGTGGCTCTTTGGGCCCTCTGCTGTGGCTCCCTGTTGGGTGATCCTACTACTGGCTGGCCCCGTCCTTTACCAGGAGTTGGATGCTACTGGTTCTGCCTGGCTCTATAGAATTGGTAGCTCTGAAGAACAGCAGACACCAAACCGGTTCTGTGTTTGCTAGTGTTTGGCCCACCCTCCCACCTAGGCTCTTACCTGTCCTTTAATTCCTGCTTTTTCAACCACAGCTGCTTTGCGCGGCACAGTTGAGGTTGAAAAAGCAGGAAAAAAAAGACTTTCCAAATGCTGCGTACTTGCGCGCAGTGCTTTTCAGCTGTCCAGGCAGCACAGCTTAGGTTTTTTTACAGACACAAAGCATAGTCACTGAACCGGTAGTAACACCGGTTGAATCCCACCCTCCCCTTCCAGTCACTCCTCGCTTGGTCTGAGAAGGTAAAAGACAAAAAACAAAAATGAGAGGGAAGGAGGAGGGGACACACACACACACACAGACCCATTTCCCACAGAAAACATCAGGAGCCACAAAACCTGGGTAGGCATGGTGGGGTGTGTGTTCATGTGACTGGATGGGAGTGGCATTGAGTTGGCTACGCCCACCCAGGTTCTATGGCTCCTGATGTTTTCTTTTCTGTGGGAAATGGGTCCAAGTGGCTCTTTGAGTGTTTAAGGTTGCAGACCCCTGGTATAGGTAGTCCTTGACTTACGACCACAAATGAGCCCAAAATTTATGTTGCTAGGTTAAGACAATCGTTAAATAAGTTTTGCCCCATTTTACAACCTTTCTTGCCAGAGTTGTTAAGTGAATTGCTGCAGTTGTTAGGTTAACTGACTATGGCTTCTCCACTGACTTTGCTTGTCAGAAGGTTGCAAAAGGTGATCACATAACCCCGGGACACTGCAACCATCATAAATATATGCCAGTTGCCAAATGTCCAAAATTTGATCATGGCAATGCTGCAATGGTTGTATGTGTGAACAACAGTCATAAGTCATTTTTTTCAGTGCCGTTGTAACTTTGGTCACTAAATGAATGGTTGTTAAGTCAAAGACTACCTACGTTAAGCCCTCCTTTGAGGGGGGTTTAAGCCTTGAGAGCCACTTTGGTGTAGGGGTTAAGGCATCAGGCTAGAAACCAGGAGACCGTGAGTTTTAGTCCTGCCTTAGGCACAAAGCCTGCTGGTTGTCCCTGGGCTAGTCTTAGTCCTAGGAATGAAGGTGACCGTGGCAAATTACTTCTGAAAATCTTACCAGGAAAGCAGCAGAGACATGTCCAGGTTATCTCTGAGAATTGGACACAATTGAATGGAAGGGGAATCAATAAAGCTACAAGATCCCATGGAACATTGATCGTTCTGGATAGTGTCTCACATCAAAGCATGACTATATTAGGATGACTGCTTAGAAAGGGCTAGTATAGAGGTCTCTAAACTTAGCAACGTGTTAAGATTTATGGACTTCAGCTTATGCTGGCTGGAAATTTCTGGGAGTTGAAGTCCATAAGTCTTAAAGTTGCCAACTTTGGAGACCCTTGGGCTGGTCCAGATCTTCTCTGATCACTGAAATGTATGATTTGTTTTTTATGATTTCAAATGAATGACTCACCACTTGGAGTCTAAGAAAGGACAGACTGAGGGAAGTTTTTAATCTGAATGAAGGCTAGTCCCCCACCCAACCCTGAGTTTTGTCTGCAAGAGTAGAACTTGGTTTAAGAACGTGACAAATAAAGACAGGAATGTCTCAAAGCATTTACAGAGAAAATTTTTTCCTTCTCCACTGGATAGCCACAACCAGCCTGATCAAAAACTGTGGGAAGGACACACCTCTGGGTTTGAAAGTTAATGACTATTCTCTCTTCTGCCAGCGTTTCTCTATACTGTACCTCGAACCACTGAATATCCTCTTCCTGGGAATAGTGGGAAGAAACGAAAACCAGAGTGGTAGTGTGGCTACCACAAAAAGCTGCAATTACTCTCTTCTGACATCACTCAACTACAATAGCAGTGTGTAACCATTACAGGGCTCCTGGAATCAGATGTTATGGCTGCTTGAAGATTGCTCCTGATGACAAAAGCAACAGAAGGCATTCTTACATCCAGAGAGCAACAATTCAGCCGCACAACAGTGTCAGAAAAGGAAAAAAATGCAGCAGCTGCAACAGCCGTAACCATCACGTATTTAATGTCACTTATACAATCACCGATGGCAACTGTAGGTAGAAAGCATCAACCACTAAGGGTAGTACCCCAGAATTACGTGACTCATAACACTGGGCCCATACTTTTCTTTACATCCAGAAAGAACAATATCAGAATAAAAGTGTTCCTGCTTCTCATGTGCTTTGCTTAGCAAACGAGTAGCATGCTCCTAATACAGTACTGTACAATGATGGGGATGATTATGTCATTCCACCAATATCATCTATTGGTTGAATAGATGATATTCTTTCTCCCCCCCTCTTTCTCCCTCTCTCCCTCTCTCTCCCTCTCTTTCCCCCTCTCTCTCATCTCTCTCTCCCCCCTCTCTCTTTCTCTCTTCATCTATTTTTTCCCCACAACAACAAACATCTCCATCTCTTTGAGTTGGGTTGGAAAAGAGGGATGGGATCAGAGTCACTCTGCTGGCTTCATGCCAAGACAGGTCTAGAGCTCACAATCTCCCACTTTCTAGCTCAGCTTCTTAACCACCCCACCCCAAGCCAGCTCTTGATGTATAGGTAGTCCTCAGCTTATGTCAATTCATTTAGTGGCTGTTCAAAGTTACAACAGCACTGAAAAAGTGACTGATGACTGTCTTTCACAGTAAGACCTGTTACAAGCACCCCCATGGTGATTTACATTCAGATGTTTGATAATTGGTTCAAATTTATGATGGTTGCAGTGTCCAGGGGGTCATATGATTCCCTTTTGTGACCTTCTGAGAAGCAAAGTCAGCAGCGGGAAGCCAGATTCACTCAACAACCGTGTTGCTAACTTAACAGTTGCAATGGTTCACTTAGAAACTGCAGCAAGAAAGGTCGTAAAATGGGGAAAAGCTCATTCAACAAATGTTTTACTTACCAATGTATATTTTGGGCTCAATTATGATCATAACTTGAGGACTACCTATTATTTGGTTATAGTAAAATATATGTTATGTAATACCCACTCACACGTTTCTCTCTCTCTCTCTCTCCCTCTCCCTTTCTCTCTCTGTCTCTCCCTCTCTTTCTCTCTCTTTCCCTCCCTCTCTTTCTCTTTCTCTCTTTCTCTCTCTCTTTCCCCTCTCTTTCTCTCCCTCTCTTTCTCTCTCTGTCTCTCTCTTTCCCTCTCTTTCTCATCTCTCTCCCTCTCTCTTTCTCTCCCTCTCTCCCTTCTCTCTCTGTCTCTCCCCCTCTCTTTCTTTCTCTTTCTTCCTCTCTCTTTCTCTTCCTCTCTCTCCCTCTCCCTCTCCCTCCCTCTCTCTTTTTCTCTCTCTTCTCCCTCTTTCCCTCTCTTTCTCATCTCTCTCTCCCCCCCTCTCTTTTCCTCTCTCTCTCATCTATATTAATATGCTGTGTTATATATTATAGAATACTCCAGCATGACATTTGCTTGTGTAAATAATCTTTCCTTCATAGGAAAAAAAGGGGGTTAAGAAGTCCTGAATGAGAAGCTTGGAGCTTTAAACGATGATTTGGGAAAGAAACACAAAGAGAGAAGCCACCCTCTGTTTTGAAGGATGGAAAGAGTGTGGAAAGAACATCTGTCCTTCTACCAAAGTAAAAGTCGGGATTCAAAACAGTCCCTCTTGTTCTGTGAAGAGAGAGAAGAACTTAACGACTGGCTCAAGATCAGCATCAGCCAATCCGAAAGGCAATGGGGTTAAGAAGACTACTATTGCTGGGATATTCTCCTGCCAAAGGCTTTTGAAGTGATCAGCATAGCTCATGTCAATGAAATTCAAACTATAAAACCAGATTGAGTTCTCTGGAATCTTGCAGGGACAGGGGTTTTCTTCAGCATCGGTTATGCTTATTCTAACCCCTGGGGTACAAATTCAAATTCACTGCTTACACCATATTGCTTCATGAATATTAGGCCTGAGGTAACACTGGCATTTTCTGACGTAGGCTTATAGATATCCCACTTTAATCTTGGTTTGATATTCTTTCCATTCCCTTTTCTTCTTTTTTTAAAAAAGGATAGTAACTTTTTACAACCATCCAGTGATAATCTTTAAAATCTGTCCTGTAACATAATGGTAACTGGAAATAATGCTTACTAAAAAAAACCCTTATTATTTAAAGGAAACAATAAGTGCCTTAACCAACCACACAAGATTAAATACTGGCAGTTTTCAAGTCAGAACAATTTGTTTAGTGACCGTTCAAAGCTACAACAGCATTGAAAAAAGTGACTTATGACCATTTTTTATACTCCCGACCAGAGATGGTATTCTAGAGAACCAGCAGCGGACATTTTGAGTAGTTCAGAGAATCGGCAAATCCCACCTCTGACTGGCCCCGCCCCCATCTATTCTCTGCCTCCCGAGTCCCAGTTGATCGGCTGGGTCTTCTTTTGTTGCCTTGCAGAGGAGAACGGAGCTGGAAAGCAGGTTAGTGGGGTGGGGAGGGAATGGGGATTCTGCAGTACCCTTCCCCTGCCATGCCCACCAAGCCATGCCAACTAAGCCACACCATGCCCACTAAACCATGTCCACAGAACCAGTAGTAAAAATATTTGAATCCCACCGTTGCTTCTGACCATTGGAGGATCGCCATGGTCACGTGATCAAAATTCAGATAGTTAGGCAACTGGTTCATATTGATGAGGGTTGCAGTGTTCTGAGGTCCCGTGAACAACTTTTGAGACCTTCCATCAAGCAAAGTCAACGGGGAAGGCAGATCTGTTTAACAACTGTGTTATTATCTTAACTGCAATGTTTCACTTAACTGCAGCAAGGAAGTTTGTGAAATGGGATAAAACTCACTTAACCAATGCCTCACTTTGCAACCGAAATGTTGAGCTCAATTGTGATCATAAGTTGAGGACTATCCTGTACTTTTCAAAATCACCACGGACACTTGCATCTGGTCAATTCACTCTCAAGCTGCTCTGGCTCTTTATGCAAAAGCAGACAGCTGAAAAAATATGGTTTTTTTTAAAAAAATAAAGTAATGAAGTAAAATAGCAGTGGCCCAAACAAAACATTGTGAGCAATGGTTAATAAAGCTTATGGAAAGATTTTAAACTAAAACTTGAAATACAATGGCTGGCCACTGAAGAAAATGGATGTTGCTTCTGAACAAACAGGAATACAAGTATCTCAATTCCTCTCTCCTGTGGCTAGCATCCAACATGCTGGATTGAAGGACACAACGCAAGTAGTCCTTGCTTAGTGACCCTTCATTTAGCAACCATATAACAGTGAGGGGGACTTACAACCAGCCCTTGAAGTGGTGGCCGAAATAGCATCTCTATGATCACACAATCCCAATTTGGGCATTTGGCAACTAGCTTGTAATTATGATGGTTACAGTGTCCCTCAATCCTTTATGGGAATCATTTGCGATCTTCATTGCCAACTTCCCACAGGTGAAGTCAATGGGAAAGCTGGCAGGAAGTCACAAGTCACTCCTGCTGCTTTTCCTCCCAAAGAGCCTCCGGGTGATGTAGGGAACTTGTACTCCACTTTTGGGTTGGAGCCTTTTATGTGGGGGGGGCTGTTCCCACCCCAGGAGTTGCCTACTAGACGCTGCAAGTTGTTCTTGGGTAAGCTGTTCCCAGGTAAGCTGTTCCCATAGTGTCTGCTTTCAGTGCTGTCTCCATTGTGCAGTTTGTGCAGCTTGGTGTACACCATACTCATGCAGGCTGTGTATCAAAAGACCTGCAGGCTCTCTAATGCCATCAGAAAAAGCAGCACCAGCATCACATGGTATGATGGCCCTATTGCTTCTGAAGCCATGAAACAAACAACAAATATAAGATCTTGCACCTGCAATGGCAGATGTCTTGCCTGCTTGGTTGCCTGATACATGGTGTCTGTGGTGCAAGCAAGGGCTTCTGGATTTGTCCCTCTTCCCAAAGAGTAATCCAGTGCTTCGAGAAGGAGATGGTGACTAAACTTGCTCAGGTTGTCCCTTTCCTATTTCTCCTCCTCAGCACCAGAAGGTTTCCAAGCATTTCAGTCAGTGATGGGATTCAGCCAGTTCGTACCACTTCCAGAGAACCAGTTGTTAACTTTCTGAGCAGTTAGGCAAACTGGTTGTTGGAAGAAATAATTAGGGCAGAGAACCTGTTGTTAAATTATTTGAATCTCACCACTGATTTTAGGCCACTGAGCATGGGATGAAGCTTGGGAAATATGCCTTTTTCCTGACCTAATTGGATTCCATGATTCAATGCAAGAAAGGGACCTGAACAAAGCATGCTTGCCTAAAAAAGAAAGCTTGCCATGAGCATGACTTGTGACTTCCTGCCAGCTTCCCCAATGACTTTGCTTGTGGGAAGTGGGTAGTAAATTGCAAGTTATGGTCATAATGTTACAGTGAATAACTGCACATTGCAGGCTTAATGATTGCAACTGAGAGCACCAAAATTTCCATCGTAAGTTGGCATAGTCATATAATTTTTCATTTTACACCTGGCTTACTTAATGGAGTTTCAGTCCAATTACTCTTGTTTACTGAGGACCACTTGAACATATCTTTCATAAATGTGGTTTCTTAAAGTGGCACCTAGTCTTAAACCATTGTTTTAGTTGGAGTATTAGATGTACACCTGCAACATCCAAGTTATAAAAATTTCTAATGGATAATGAATATATATTCTATAGCTTTAGCATTTATTGCAAAAAAAAAAAAAGGTAAAAAAAATTATTAACCCTTTCCAGGGTTAATAAATTTTCTCAGTTGAAAAAGCGGTTTTATTTTTACCTCTGTTTGTATTAAAGACATTCACTTTGCCCTCAGGGCTTGAAACAATTCCATATTTTCTTCCTTCACAGCTATCAATAATTTTTGGAAAATTAAAGGTTTTGGGGGACAGTATTTGATGCTGAAATGAAACTAATTGGTCAAGCAACTGCCATTCTTAGATTGCTGCAGTATATGCAAAGCCACTAAATATGCATATACAGTATATTAAGCCACCAGCAACTGGACAAACTGATTCCAAGTGAGAAAAAAATGAAAATAACTCCTGGAGGCAAAATACCTGTAATTGTCAGAAAGCATCCCATTGCATTGTTTGTACATTTTCATAGCTCTTTACACTTTTTTTTCTTTTTCAGGTGGACTTGTTCTTAGAAAAAACTGTGCAAAAAATTCAGAAAGATGGCCCACAGCTGAATTGAGTTTAGAGATGTCTTATATTTATTTAATCACTGTTACAAAAACTTTGGATGGAAGAGAAATACATTCATTTGCGATGAAAAATCTTGAAGAAAGCCTCGGTCTCAATACCTGCTTGTCTATAATAGTTGTGAGATCATTTAGAAGATTTCATACTCTCTATCTCACCAGTTCGAATGAAAAGGAAACTGTTATCTGCCATTCATCCTTGGATATTGGCTAGAACTGATGCACTGTCATAAAATAAATAATATTGCAAGTAACAGAACTTTCTTCTTCTCTCTGTGTCATCTTGTATCCCCAGAACCAGTACAAGAGCATTTCTTAATATTATTGTGGGTAGGCTAAAGCTTCCAGGAACATCACAAGGAGAAAATTTCTACGTTATTCTATTTCTGTTAGAAATAGCCCAGAATTGGTTGAAAGATGGTGGCTATATAAATATAATAAACAAACAAACCAAGCAACCCAAGATTATTTTTTTCTATACCCTATTATCAGTTTTGGCCATTGAAGTTGTGTAGTTGCTAGCCAGAATGTTCCAAAAATGTTAAGATGCTACCTTATGCCCCCAATCCATTAAGCTTATCATGGAAGAAACAGTGCATAGGATCGCTGGTAGTTGGGGGGGTGGGGGGAAGCAGAACACCTGGAACTCCTTTCTGACTCAACTTAGCACAGTAGTCCTCAATTTACAACCATAATTGAGCTCAAAATTTCTGCTGCTAGGCAAGACAGTTGTTAAATGAATTCTACTCATTTTATGACCTTTCTTCCCACAACTGTTAAATGCATCACTACAGTCATTAAGTTAGTAACGTGGTTGTGAAGTCTTACTAAGTATTCAGTGAATCTAGCTCCCCATTGATTTTGCTAATCGGATCACATGATCCCTGAAACACTGCAACTGTCATCAATGTGAATCAGTGATCAAGCGACTGAAGTTTGATCACCCGGGGATGCTGCAATTGTTGTGAGAAGCAGTCATAAGTCACTTATACTGCATGAGTCAAAAAGAAGGCTGTGAAAATATTTACAGACCCCTCACATCCTGGACATAAACTGTTTCAACTCCTTCCCTCAAAACGACTCTATAGAGCACTGCACATCAGAACAACTAGACACAAGGACAGTTTTTTCCCAAACACCATCATTCTGCTAAACAAATATTTCCCTCAACACTGTCCAACTGTTACAAAGTCTGCATGACTATTACTATTAATCTTCTCATCACTCCTTATCACCCACCCCCTCCCACTTGTGACTGTATGACTGTAACTTTGTTACTACATTCGGTGAATACATGTGTGTGTTAAAAAACCTTAAGCTGTGCTGCCGGGACAGCTGAAAAGCACTGTGCGCAGGTACGCAGCATTTGAAAAACCTCCTTTTCCCTGCTTTTTCAACCTTGACTGTGCCGCACAAAGCACCTGAGGTTGAAAAAGCAGGAAATAAAGGTCAGGAAAGAGCCCAGGTGGGTGGGTGGGCCAAACATCAGCAAACACAGAACCGGTTCAGTGTCTGCTGCTCTTCAGAGCTACTGGTTCTACAGAACCGGGCAGAACCGGTAGCATCCCACCCCTGGTTGTACCTTATGATTCTTGATGAATGTATCTTTTCTTTTATGTACACTGAAAGCATTTGCACCAAGACAAATTCCTTGTGTGTCCAGTCACACTTGGCCAATAAAGTATTCTATTCTATTCTATTCTATTCTATTCTATTCTATTCTATTCTATTCTATTCTATTCTATGTTGTTGTATCTTTGGTCACTAAGCAAATTATTGCAAGTTGAGGACTACCTGTATAAGTGAATTGTGAGAAGAGGAAGAGTCTGTCTTTCTCTGCCCCTGGCACCATCAAAATGCACCATCCTTCCTGAACTAGCCACAGTTACACTAGTATTTGCTGGTAAATTATTTGCGGACTTACTTAAATGATTGCTTTAAATAAAATAAGTATAATCTCAACTGAGCTAGTTAAGTTCTGTTAGCTTCCTTGATATCAAGCATATAGTAGCACAAATGTATGTCTGAAAACACTGGGGACTTTCACTGAATAGCCAGTCAAATCTGGAAAAGGAAACTTACCATCCAGAATTGCCCATTGCCCATCTATCTCTGTGTGCTTCAGATAGGAATCTTCAATTGTTGGGTCATAATCTGGCACGAAGATTTTCTGGAAAAACTGAATGGTGAGGGCACTTTTCCCGACACCCCCATCTCCAACCACCACTAATTTGTAAGTGGGCAAGTTCTCACTTGGCACAGCACTGGTAGCCATGGCGTCCAAAGGGCCAAATCTAGAACAGAAACAGCATGTTTTGAAACAGTGTAGAGTGACAACAGCATGTTGACTGCTGTTATAAGATGCATAACACATCATCAATTCAAATGCAATTAAAACAAAATATCAAAGCAAACTTTAAAAAAACACACGCATAGATGCATTATTTTAAAAAATACTTCAAAAGTCAAACTTAAAGTGGAAAGAACAGGGATCATACAATGCAAATTTTGTCTCTTGGGAGTAAAACAGAAGAAGCTCTCTTCCTGTCTCCTGGAGCACATTATATTTCAGCTTAGACTGCTGCAATCAAGGCTTGAACCACTGTTGCACGTTCTGCTACCAGCTCATTAATGGTTATGGTTGGCAGACCAAGTTGTGCAAATGTGCTTCTTGCTCCCACTGGAGACTCAAGTATGATCCACACCTAACGTTTCAGGAAGACACAGTCCTTCCTGAACAGACTTAACACTACACCTCAAAGTTCAATTTCCTTCTGACAAAAAGCATCATGATCTTCTCTGCGTGTCATTTCATTTTGCTTATCATTTTCTAGCTCATATATCTAGGAGAAGTCAAAAGAAGTAACAAGGAGCTCTCCAAAGCAATCAGTCAGGCACAAAGAAGAGTTAAAAATATCTCCATCTATTAGCTATTCTGTTATTGGGAGATTTGTTCTACTGTCTTCTTTGTATGTGTTGTGTTAAAAAAATATATATAGTAAAGGTAGAAATGATTTGGTCAGGAAATAATAAATATATTATATGTCACTTTGCCAAGTCCTGCAGATTTGTGAGTGTGGTCTTTTCACAAGATCTGCAAAAGCCTGAAGGACAGGAAAATGTGGTTTGGATTCCCACCACAGATGCAAACAAAAATGTTTCCTCAGCTGAAGTTGAAGCCAATCATTTAAATTTAACTTTCAAAGCTTGGGTTAAAATTAATTATTGCCCCCATTATACGGGCCTTCCTAAACTCAGGCAAGGTCTTCAAGAATAGTGCTTTGAACAGAGGCATTCACTCAGACCACTCACTAAAAGTATTAGTTATATTTTCTGTAAGCATTAAATTTCCTAAATGCGGCCATTAATACTCTATTCTTTCTGCCTGGACTTCTAAACACTAAATTAATTCAAGAGGAAGGAAGGAAGGAAGGAAGGAAGGAAGGAAGGAAGGAAGGAAGGAAGGAAGGAAGGAAGGAAGGAAGGAAGGAAGGAAGGAAAAGGTGTATGATTTTGCTTCCCATTCTGAGCAGTAATTAATCCTCACAGTTTGAAAGGGATTATGATGTTCAGAATCCAGCCGTGGAAAAAAACAGAGAGAAGTTCTATGGAAATAAGGAGACTTTTTGGAGAGAAACTTCCTGACTCAGAAGCTGTGCATGATAATGATTTACTGTAGCCATGGTAACATGTGTGACGTTCAAATGGCTTAATCCTGTTATGAAACCTTCAGAAAAAAAAAACACAACTCATACACAACAACAGATGCTGGGTTGTCTTAGTATATCTGTGGTAGCCCTCTTTTGTCTCCTAATCTGCTTAAAAACAATGAGTAAGACCCTCATGCAGAATACATATACATATACATATATATGTGTGGTATTCAGCTTTGTTCAGGTATTTTCCCACGTCATTATAGTTGTGCTTTTAAAGTTGTAGCAACATTTTGGCAGAATTTCATCTGCCATCATCAGGCTTCTGTATTGAGTTCGTCTGGAAGCACTCAATACAGATGAACTCAATACAGAAGCCTGATGATGGCAGATGAGATTCTGCCGAAACGTTGCTACAACTTTAAAAGCACAACTATAATGACGTGGGAAAATACCCCAACAAAGCTGAATACCATACATGTAAGTACCCGCGAAAACTTAAGAAAACATATATGTGTGTATATATATAGATATAGATAGATATAGAGATAGAGATAGAGATAGAGATAGAGATATAGAGATAGAGATAGAGATAGAGATAGAGATAGAGATAGAGATAGAGATAGAGATAGAGATAGAGATAGAGATAGAGATAGAGAGATAGATAGAGAGATAGAGAGATAGATATATGTAATATTTTATATATAAAATATATAATACTGGGTCTGCATCCATCCCATTCATTGATGGCTTAGAAAGAGCCTTAACAGCACAAACTTAAGTACACTTACACAAAATACCCCCATACTAAATTTTATAATAAGCCAACCTGTAGAGTGTTCAGAACTGCAGCTGTCAACCCTTCTAGGTAACCCAGATAGGAAAGGCAACAAGATGAGCAAAATTTACTTTATTGTAAGAATACATGAAAAGAATCTTGCAAACATGAAGGAACAAATCTCCCGTAGCTACTTTTAACTGCCTGGTCAATTAGGGCAGGTCCTTCCTAATTTTTTTCCTTTGACTATTAAGCCCCTCTCTTGTCTGATTGTTTCCTAGGCAGTATCTCCTCCTCTCATCCCTCAAAGTGATTTCCACATACCATTATAGCAATTTAATTTTCATATGATGTACTGATTCCTGCATTGGCTATGCCTTCTCTGTTTATGGCTTTTCTGATGACCTATATACTGGACACATCCAGAGAACCTATTTATAAGGTGGTTTACTTTAGTCTGTGAGGCAATGGAAGTATGTCAGCCAACATTTTCCAGTGTCTGCTTTACATGACAGTATGTCAAGGCAAGCGATACGGTCTACAGCAGGGGTGGCAAGTGGCAGCCCGCAGGCCCCATGCGTCACATGCAGGCCACGCCCCTCCCAGCTCCGCAAAATGAAAAACTTTACGAAACATCATGTGACAGAAACGTTACACAAATTTGACACCTGTGGTCTCCAGCAAATGTTTCTCAACCTTAGCAACTTTAAGATGGGGGAACTGGCTGGGGAATTTTGGGAATTGAACTCCCCCCATCTTAAAATGATTGGGAAATATTGCTGAACAAAATTAAGGTCAAATTAAGGTGTAGAAAATAGTGAATTTTCCATTCAATGAAGAGAAGAAAAAAAAAACCCCATTCACCAACTGCATCTCCGAACATGGGCTAGGGGAAAAAAGCAAACATTAATTGGTAGAATGGCAGGTTCAGCCAACTGTTAGACATTTTACCATTTACTTTACAGCAATTTATTGATGATTTTTCTACTGGCTGGGAAATCCACCAATTACTGCACCTAAGCCAGTGGAGCAGGGGTGTTAAACACAAGGCCAGTGGGGCAAATCTGGCCTGTGGGGTGCTTGTATCTGGCCCATGGGGCCGCCCTGGAAACAGTGAAGGACCAGCCCACTGTTAAGTCCTGAGCATGGGTGCAAGGAATGGAGACAAGACATCAAACTGTGACTTCAACTCTTTATTAGTGACTTCAGAACAGAGCAAAATACTTGGGCAGCAGCAGCTCTTTTATAGAGCTGGCTGCTGTCAAAACAACCAATGATTTGAGTGTACCACTCTAACAAGCATCCAATCAGAGAGACCCGCTGTCAGCCAATCAGATTGGCCAGAAACGACCAATCACGACTCGCTGTTCACGGGCCAATGAGAAGTGCAGGATTACAAGCCTGCTGTTAAAGTAAAGCTATTAGGGTTGTTACTGATGCGTTGGCTTAGTCCATAACACCCCTCCCCCCTAGGTTCCGTCTGAGGGGTGGGGTGATGTATTCTTGTAAGTAGGCAGGTCGCTTCATCTGTCTGCTTGATCTGTGCTGTTCCACCGGTTTCTGTCCTGGCTCTGGTTCCGGTAGGCTGCTTGCTGAGTTGGGTGGCAAAAACGGTCCCGCTGTTTCGTTGAATGGCTCTGGGCTGTCCTCTCTGCTCTCGCCAATGCTGTCATCCGGGTTCCCTGGATCTGTTTCCATCGCGGTGCTGTCACGCGGCGAGGCAACTTCCCGGCTCGGTTCTCCTTCTGGCGGTGAGTATCCCATGGTTGGTTCTGTAGACTGCTGGGTTCTGATTGTTAAGTCATCTGTTATTTCTTTTTCAGCCCCCTTGATGTCCCTCCCCCCCCCAGTTTGAGATTCAGGGGATGAGATGGGAGTAGGTGCTAGTCTGGATCGAAGCTGGTCTATGTGGCACTTCCACATTTTGCCATCTGCAGTTTGTAGACGATAGGATCGGGGTCCCGTAAGTTGCGTTATGGTAGCGGGGACCCACAATGGCTCACCTGAGAAGTTTTTTGCAAAAACGGGGTCACCTTCCTGGAATGATCAACACTTGCTGCTGGATCCCAAGGGTTGTTCAGGTGTGTAAGCAGGGTGGAGGCGATCAAGATGTGAATGAAGTTTTTGGCCCATCAGGAATTCGGCTGGGGTTCTGTTTGTGGTGTTGCTTGGAGTAATATGTTGGAGGAGAAGCATCCTGGTTATCTTGTCGTCAATGTCACCCTGGTCCATTTTGTGTAAGGTCTTCTTTACAAATTGAACCATTCGCTCAGCCCTACCATTGGCTGCAGGGTGAGCTGGCAATGTTAAGGCATGGCGGATGCCCTGGTCTGCTAGGTACTGTTTGAATGCCAGGGCAGTGAATTGAGGGCCATTATCGGAGACCAGGACATCCGGCAATCCGTGGGTAGCAAATAGCTTATTCAGTTTTTTCATGACCGCCTCCGTGGTGGTGCTTTTGATTTTGTGGACCTCGAGCCAGTTAGAATAGGCATCCACGGTTAGAAGGAAAGTGTGTCCTCTTGTGAGTCCCGCAAAATCGATGTGGATAGGGGATCAGGGACCTCGAGGCGTTTCCCACTGAGTTGGGGGTGTTTTTGGAGGAGCAGAGCGAGTCTCCTGGCACTTGCTGCATGTAGCCACCCAGGTCTCTATCTGCTTGTCTAAGCCTGGCCACCATGCATAACTCCTTGCCAATGCCTCCATCCGCGCGATGCCTGGATGCCCATCGTGCAACATTTTCAAAACTTTATGTTGCAATTACTCCAGGATGACGACTCTGTCTCCCCACAAGATGCAGCCCTTTTGAGAGAACAGTTCTGTCTGTCGATTTCTGAACGGCCTGAAAGTGTCATTGGGTTCGCTGTCCGGCCAACCCCGTTCCACTCAGCTGAGGACTCGTGCCAAAGAAGGGTCCTTTTTCGTTTCTGAGGCGATGTCCCGAGCGGTCAGCGGTGGTGATTTAAGAGTTTCAATTTGCAAAACGGCTGGGTCATCTATGATATCTGGTAGTGAAGAGCAGCTCAAAGTGTCAGCGTGGGGAATGGCTTTCCCCAGGCGGTGTTGTAGTTGGTAATCGTATGCGGCTAAAAACTCCGACCAACGTGGCATTCTTGGTGATAAGATGTGGGGAGTTGGTTTGTTTCCCGCTAAAATGCCAAGTAGCAGCTTGTGGTCTGTAATTATGACAAAGGGTCTCCCATACACATACTCATGGAAACGTTTAATTGCGGATACAATGGCGAGAGACTCTTTATCAAGTTGGCTATAGTTCCTTTCAGTTTTAGACAAAGTTCTTGAAAAGAACGCAATAGGTGCCTCATTACCGTTTGGCAGGACATGGTTTAAAATGGCTCCCACTCCGAATGGTGAGGCGTCACAGGTAACCGTTAAGGGGAGAGTCTCATTGTATTGTATCAATACAGCACCAGAAGTTAAGAGGTCTTTTACTTGTTGAAATGCTCGTTCTTCACACTGTCCCCAGACCCAGAAAGCCTTTTTGTCGAGAAGTCTATGTAGGGGCTCGGCTACGGTCACCTTCTGGGGCAAGAAGATGTTATAAAAGTTAATGAGTCCCAGGAAGGCTTGGAGGTCTGTCTTATTTCTAGGTCTTGGGGCATTTTTGATTGCAGTTAGGTTTTTTTCAGTGGGGTGGATTCCCTGTCTGTCGAGAAGGTATCCCAGGAACTCCTCTCTCTCTGTACAAAGTTGACACTTGTCCCTTTTTACCTTCAGGCCAGTGTCTTTAAATTTTTGAAGAACCCTTCTGAGTCGTTGTCCTAATAACTCTTTAGTAGGGGCAGCTATTAGGACGTCATCAAAATAAGGCACGACGCCTTTTATGCCTTTTAATAGTCTCTCCATTAAACTTTGGAAAATGCCCGGCGCCATGCTTACTCCGAATTGGAGTCTATTGCACTTGAAGGCACCTCTATGTGTAACTATTGTCTGGGCTTCTGCAGTCGTCGCATCTACAGGTAGCTGTTGGTACGCCTGAGCTAAGTCCAATTTCGCAAATATTTTTCCACCACCCAGGGAGTGAAGAAGGTGTTGGACCACCGGTACTGGGTAAGCGCTCTGCTGAAGTGCGTGATTTAGGGTGGCCCGGTAATCCCCACAAATTCTTAACGAATCATCTGGCTTTATGGGTGTTACTATTGGAGTTTCCCATCGGGCATGGTCAATTGGTTCCAACACACCCTGGGCTATTAATTTGTCTAGTTGCTCATCGATCTTTGGCTTGAGTGCAAAAGGCACCCGACGAGGTTTAAGTCAAATGGGAGCTACATCGGGACTGAGATTAAATGATATAGGTGTCCCCTGGTACTTGCCTAACATTCCTGTGAACACATCCTGGAATTCCTGGATGAGGGCCTCTTCCCAGTCATTGCTTCCAGTTTGGTGGATGCCAGCTAGTTCAATTCCGAGTGGGGCGAACCACTGTAACCCTAACAAACTGGGCCGGTCACGATTGATGACAGTCAGGGGAAGCTTTGCGGTGTGGTCCTTGAAGGATACTTGGATGTGGCTGGAATTCTGTTCCCTTGGTAGTCTATTAGGATGATTCTTTGAGTGCTGAGGTCCTGGCAACAGATGGCAGGGATCAGCTGTTTGAGGGTTTTCCAGGGGACCATCGATAGGGATGGCCCCGAGTCGACTTCCATCACGCATGGTCGATTCTCAATAGTGACCTTTACTCGGATCTTTCTTGCATCTAGTGATGAAGCGTGGTCAATAGTGATAGTTTGGTGTGCCTCTTCTTGTCTCGTTGAAGCGGCAGGTGCTCGATTTCTGTAGTAGTGGTTGTTCCATTGGTGGTTCAGGCGGTCTCGATTTCCAGGTGGTTTACCTGTCTCCCGGCAGAGGTTATTCTCTCTCTGGCTTGGACTGGACTCTCGCTTGCTTCTGCAGACCTTTGCGATGTGGCCTCTTTTCTCACAGGAATGGCAGAGTGCGTCGAGGAATTTGCAGTCTGATCGCGGGTGGTTTGCCCCGCAACCAGCACATTGGCATGGAAGTCTCTGGTTCCTTTGGTCTCATTCCGAGCAGAGCCGGTTGACCTCCTCTTCCTCACTGTCTGAGATGATTTGAGGTCTTCATGATGGGCAGTAATAGTGTGCCTCTCAGAGGAAGGCGGACTATCACTAGCAAGTTGGCGGTGCGATGCGTTCACTTGGCACATTTGAGCGGCTGACTTCCTGGTTGCTTCTGTGGCAGTAGCATCGGTGATGACATCTGCGAGGCTGATGTCTCCTTTTGCCATGATCTTGCTCTGCACCGTGTGGTCATCTAATCCCAGAACTATTCGGTCTCTCATGGCTTCCTCGAGGTTTGCAAAACCACAGAGTCCTCCCAGGTTCCGGAGGTCGGCTACGAAGTCCCCAACGCTCTCGTTCTTCCATTGGTCCCTCTGGTAAAACTCGTGTCTTCATATCAGTGTAGGTACTGCGGGTGCGTAATCGGCCCGGAGGATTGGCGCGAGGTTATCCCAATCCATGGTCTTCACTTCTGCTGGTTTGGCAAGTGCCTTAGCCATTTTAAAAACGGCGGGGCCGCAATGGGTCAGGAACACTGCTCGTTTCTTGCCAGGCGTAGCATCTTTCAGATTGTTGGTCTCCAGGAACATCTGGAAGCGGTCCATATACGAGTCCCAGTCTTCGTTTGCTGGGTCAAATGGAGCAGGTGGTTTAGCGCTGCTGGTCATTCTGCCGTTGTTGCGTGCGCTCTCAGCCATGTGTTCTGTCTTGTTCAATGAGTGTTTAGTCAGCTCTATCATCTCTGCATCCCATCCTCGTTGCCAGTGTTAAGTCCTGAGCATGGGCGCAAGGAACGGAGATGAGACATCGAACTGTGACTTCAACTCTTTATTAGTGACTTCAGAACAGAGCAAAATACTTGGGCAGCAGCAGCTCTTTTATAGAGCTGGCTGCTGTCAAAACAACCAATGATTTGAGGTTAGCACTCTAACAAGTGTCCAATCAGAGAGACCCTCTGTCAGCCAATCAGATCGGCCAGAAACGACCAATCACGACTCGCTATTCGCGGGCCAATGAGAAGTGCAGGATTACGAGCCTGCTGTTAAAGTAAAGCTATTAGGGTTGTTACTGACGTGTTGGCTTAGTCCATAACACCCACAGTGCCTCTGGTGGCAAAAACGGAGCTCGGGAGGGCTGCACATGGCCCTTCCAAGCTCCATTTTCAGCTGTAACAGTCTTCCGCAGCTCTTTGCCAGTAAAAACGGCCATGCCCGCTGGGCCCTCCAGCCCCCCCAGAGGATTTAGATATAATGAGATGCCAACCTATGGCAAATTGTAGAGAGTCTACTTGACAAACACTAACAGAGAATAAGACTGTGTAATAACTGAATTTGGCAACAATGCCACCAGAAATACCTAAGAAACCCATGATAGGATTCAGAAGGTGCCATTTTAAATGCATGGAAGTAGAAATAAAGCCTATCTTTTTCTAGCAATGAGGGTCAGATGAGCTATTGAGGAGTGCTTAATTTTATGGAGATTTTCATGTACAAAATAATAAAACTATCTGATTTTAAATAAAAAAATCTGAAATTTTGGGAGGCCCCTTCAGATCACGAAGCTTACACTGAATGAAGTCTGGCCTTGCCGTTAATTTGCCGCACAGAAAACCCATGGGACAGCAATACAGGTGGCCCCTGCTTTACGATTGTTTATTTAGTGACTGTTCAAAGTTACAATGACACTGAAAAAAAGTGACTCGTGACCATTTTTCATCCTTATGACCACTGCATGGTCATGTGATCAAAATTCAGATACTTGGCAATTGACTCATATTTATGTCCGTTGCCATGTCCTGGGATCATGTTGAACCCCTTTTTCAACCTTCTGACAAGCAAAACCAATGGGAAAAAGCCAGATTCACTTAAGAATTGTGCTACTAACATAACAACTGCAGTGATTCACTTAACAACAGTGGCAAGAAAGGTTGTAAAATGGGGCAAAATCCACTTAACAGATGTCTTGCTTAGCAACATAAATGTCGAGCTCAGTTGTAGTGATACCTGTTTGACCATCAACGTTCTTGTCTCAACAATGGCCATGCTGGCTACAATCTTTTGCAAAGCAACAAGAGCTGGCATTTTTTCCACGTGAAATCTCAGATCTGTCCCTCAATATGAACACCCTTTATCTACAAGTCCCAGTACGAACCTGGCAGCAATCATGACCGATTTCTAGAAGTGTTTCTGTAAGCAACAGGAGGCTTTTCAGAGAACTTTCCTATAATTTTGAGCTTCATTTGATGCTCGCCAGGTATTTTCACCTCAAGGGAAGACAGCGAAACTACAAACCTGGCTCTTCTCAATCTCTGCTGAAAGGGAAACCAGATGATTCACATTATATACTCAAAGCACTTGAATTGCACAAAAAGGCAGCCAGAGGCATTTCTTCTTGATGAACACCGAGCTGTAATGTCAGGAGTCTCAAAATTATATACCTCAGCAAATAAAACTCACATTCCTGTCAATTAGGCAGAAGCAGAATGTTGCTGAGCTGCAGTCTTTCAGCAATCCTGAAGCTAAAGGGATGAGCAGAGAGTAGTCTTTCTCCTCTCACTCATGATCTGAAGTTCATTGGAAAGATTAACACCGTCAGTACATTTCAGAATCCATAGCAAGAAGACAGAATAGATATATAATTGATCCTTGGGAAGGGAAGAACTACAGAAACAAGAGCAAAAAGGAAAAAAAACACATCCCTCTAAGGCAGTGGTCACCAACCAGTGGGCTGGGGACCACTGGCGGTCCATGAGAAAATTTTGGTGATTTTCAGAGAACTGTCACCCCCAAAGCACTCCCCCAAAGCAATTAATCCAGGCTGCGTGGGAACACAAGGCTGCACTGCCCATATGGCTCATGGGAACACAAGGCTTGCATCACTTTCATTGTGAACAACACACAGTAGTGAGGAGAGGGGGGAAAGGGTGGGGGGGAGTTGTCCTAGTCACCCCATGTGCCTGGCCTGGCCACTGGGCTGTTTCATTCTGCTTCTTTCTTCTTACGTTTTTGGCTGCATGCAAGGAAAGCAGCAAAAGTCTTTCTTTCTCTCCCCCAAACTCCACCAGAAATAAGTCTTTGGGATCCTGCAAGGCATCGACTCCCAGAGACTGCACCGGCACAACAAGTCTCACAAAGACTCATTTCTGGTGGAGTTTGGGGGAGAGAAGAAAGACTTCTGCTGCTTTTGCTGCTTTCCTTGCGTGAAGCCAAAAGTCTCTCTCTCCCCACCGAGAACGGAGCTGGAGATGGTATCCTGTGATCCCAGATAAAGAATGATCGATTGATAAGAAAACGGGATGGGATTTTCCCAGTCTCTGGTTCGTGAGATTTAAAATTATGAGTTTGGTGGTCCTTGAAATTTAAAAGGTTGGCGACCCCTGCTCTAAGGGTCCAATATCTTTACCCTGATAGTTGGCTCTGCAGAAGTATATTGGTAGTCCTTGACTTACAACCTTGACTTACAGATGAGCCCAACATTTTTGTTGCTAAGCGAAATTCATTGTTGAATGAATTTACCCCACATTACAACCTTTCTTTCCATGGTTGTTAAGTGAATCTGGCTTCCCCATTGACTTTGCTTGTCAGAAGGTCACAAAAAAAGACTGTATGACTCCCCAGGGCACTGCAACCATCGCAAATATGAGTCTGTTATGCTGAGTATCTAAATTTTGATCACGTTACTCTGGGGATGCTGCAATGGTTGTCAGTGTGAGAAATGGTCTTAAATCCCTTTTTTCGATGCTGTTGTAACTTTGAATGGTCACTAAATTCAAACTGTGGTAAGTCGAGGACTACCTGTACACAGAAACACTGAAACACTGCCTTTATCCTTCAGCTCCACTGATATTTAAATGTAATGGTGCGGGGTAAGGCAAGGGGTTTAATACCTTTCTCTGAGATGCACGTTGGAATGGAAGTGATTAGCACAAAATATTAATTGCATATCATCACGTGCAAATAGCCAACTGGGAGAAACACAACTCTCCTTTCCACTGGTGGAATTCTTTAGCTTGGTGCAACTATGTTGAACAAATTAATGTTTAACTGAGTTGCTTCTGCTACTGCTCTATCACTTTTATTTCACTTAGGGACTTCCTATTTTATTCTTATAAAATATCTGTGAGGTTGGTTATGCTGATAAAACAACGATTTCTTTCATTCCACCTGATGGCTCTCTAGTGCCTGTTGAACGGTATGGCTGAAGAGTACAAATTCTGCAGCCTTCAAAGTCTTTGGTGCAGCCTCCAGATACTTTCTAAAAAATTAGCCAACTGTTGCATCCGGTGAAGAAATTTGCTGCTGATAAAAAGCCTCTGTCCCAATAAAGTTGGTTAATCTTGAAGGTGTCACAGATGAACATGGTGTTTCTTCCAGGGTGGGGTCCTTGGTGCTTTCTGAGCTTGGTTGTTTTCTTGCAGACGTTTCATTGCCCAAATTAGTTAACATCATCAGTGCTAATCAACTCTGAACTACAAACATTCTCCTTTACTGGTACTTCCAATCTCCAAATATTGCATCTATCTGTAATGTTTAATGAATTTAAATTTGAATTTACTTCCAGTTAAATGTGTAATATGCCACTCAAATGCCCAATATAGCCACCCACCTATAAAAAATTGTGCATGTGTCTTCTAGTTATTACACAATACTGATTCCCTAATTAAGCCCCTTTAAATTTCATAAAAAGTATATTTAGGTTGCCATTTCTCCAGCTGCACTAAGTTATATACAAACTGCTCACCATTAGTTGAGAACCCTCATTTTAAATAGAAGATGCTATTCCTTGATGATTTCCTTCAAGGGTTCTATTTTTAAAGAAGCTATGATCATTGCTTTAATTTTTTTAATGCTCAAGAGAAGAATGCATTCCTTATTGCATAGCACCATAGAAACGATGGATCTGAATTAACTATTCAGCAGAAAGAAATCAGATATTCCATAAGTTCCAATGCCTGCCCATGTAGATATAATAGAAAAAGGACTCTCATCCCACTGAAGAGGAAATGATTTGGAATTCTCAAAATGTGTCCCTTCCGATTAACACAATCCCTGGAAATGGGCAAGCCTCTCCTAGAAATCACAGCCCTCTGCAACCCTAATTAATAATGCCTTCAAATTATTAATCAGGTTTCCACAGATCAAACTTCTCAAGGCATTGCAAATCAAAGGAGAAATTCTTTATTTCCTTTGATTGGTGTTATAACTCTCCTTCTATATTTATTTTGGATGAGAAAGAGATAAAGATCACGTCTGCTGCGGAATCCAAGGGAGTTTACAGCACAGGCTTTAGTCACGAGGATGACCTTGGCCTCACAACTTTCATCAGACCAACCATCAGTCCATGGATCAGTGCCTCTCCCTCACATCACAGGGTTGATATTGTAGGGAAAATAGCAGGAGGAAGAAGTATGTTATATATGTCTGCTGCCTTGAGTTATTTATCTGCTGAACAAATAATTCCCTCAACACTGTCCAACTATTTACAAAGTCTGCACTACTGTTACGTGCGGTACCTGATGATTCTTCTTTCTTGATGAATGTATCTTTTCTATTTGCACCAAGACAAATTCCTTGTGTGTCCAATTACACTCGGCCAATAAAGAATTCTATTCTATTCTATTCTTTATATACTATTTGGCCCAGTGGTTAAGGCACCACGGTAGAAAGTGGGAGACGATGAGTTCTAGTCACACCATAGCCACCTGGCTGATTTTGGGCCAGTCACTCTCTTTCATAGCCTGACTCATCTCACCAGATTGTTGTTGTAGGGAATATAGGAGGAGGAAGGTGTGCTGGATATATTCACTGCAGTGGTGTGATTCAATTTTTTTTTACTACCAGTTCTATGACAGTGGCTTGGTGGGGGTGGCATGGCATGGGGTGTGTGTCTTGGTGGGTATGGCAGGGGAAGCATACTACAAAATCCGCATTCCCTCCCCATCCCACTAACCTGCTTTCCAGCTCCGTTCTCCTGTGCAGGGCAACAAAAGAAGACCCAGCCTATCAGCTGGGATTAGGGAGGCAGAGAATAGGTGGGGGTGGGGCCAGTCAGAGGTGGTATTTACCGGTTCTCCAAACTACTCAAAATTTCCACTACCAGTTCTCCAAAACTGGTCAGAACCTGCTGAATACCACTTCTGGTTTGGCCACCTTGAGTTATTTGTAAAAATAAAAAAGGCAGATACAGAGAACAATTTTTTTTTTTAAAAAAAGTTGTCTTGACAATTATCCTTCTGTTCAGTCAGATGAGTCTTTAAATGCCTGAAAGTGTCATGAAACTGCTGTACAAATAAGGGATAGGCATTGTGTGGAACTCCCAAATAAAAATAATGTCAAGGACTGTAAAATCCTCTTTCTTGGAAGGTTGAGGATGGGCAGACATCCTGCTTTGAAATTCTAAAGGCCATGTTTTCTAACAAAAATGCAAATTGGCTATAATTTTTTTAAAAAGCCACGTTAGGATGATGAATATGAGTTAACAATTGGTCTCAAGCTTATGTTAGTGCTGTTTGTGTTGTAATAATTAATTTTTGTTTCTCCATTATTAATACCACAGGTTTTTTTAAATTTTATAGGATGATTTATGTTTATATTGTCAAATTCTTTCATTAAAGGTTGAACATTTACATCCCTTTTTAGGTTTAGATACAATTTTTTTTTATTCTAAAATTTAATTCTAATAGTGTGCACTGTTGGATCATTTATTAACATCCTCCTCTCCTCAAGCAATTCCCACATCAGCCAAGCTTTCTAAGTTTCCAGAAGGCAGCAAAGTTTTGCCACCAGAGATTTGTTTGTCTATAAAGGATGTAGACAGTATTATTAATTTCATAATTTAGCTTGACCAACAGTCCAAGCAGATTGCTCATATTCTTCACAAGTTTGTGGATAGAAAACTCTCTCTGCCGCAAATAAGCCTGCTTTGTTTTTTGAAACAACTTAGTTAAACAAAACACATGAAATTAAATTGGGGGAATGTCGAGACAGGATTGCTTGGTGTATCCCAGCCAAATCCCATTGAAGCACAGTTGAGTTTACATTTTTGGACTAAACTGCTGTGCTTCAAGCATTCACTGACAAAATTCAATACACAGTCTATGTATGCAATCATTTGCTTCTAGTTCAATGCCACTGTATCCTGGGAGTAAAATAAACATTCTCCCTCTCTCACACACTCTAATGTCAAGATGGATCTCTCTCCTTGGAAGGAGTGTGCCTTTGTAAAATTTACAGAGACAACAGCGCAAACAAAGAAGGGATTCCCAGAAATGAACCACAACATATCTGAAATCACGCTGGGGGTAATTGATTTTTGAAGCTAAATTATGATATGTCAACCTTAATCCATATATGGATTTATAGGAGGAGGAGGAGGAGGAGGAAGAAAAACATCAGATAAAGTATCCAAGGATAAAAGCTGTGAATGATCCATTGAAAAACATGGTGCCAACTCTCTTCAAAAGAAACAGAGAAAGTCCCATAGTGCAAAGCCACAGTGTATATTTCCAGTGTACCAACAACACTGAAAAATTAAAGAAGTTATTCTTATGACTTTATGTAGAACCTACATACGCCTTTTTAGTGGATGCGCAGAAATCTATATTTTCAACAAATTTGCACTGATATGTCTCATTGCAGTAAATGTCAATTTCAACATACTTGAGATATTTTCATCCTGGGGAGTGTTTCCTTTTTCTAATACATGCTAAACTAACGTTTCATATCCCCTTCTCCTCAATCAAAAGCAGTGAAAATCACCTTTATTGGGATGAACATCATGTATGAAATATTGAGATAAAGCAATAAAACAAGCCATGCCAATTCTCAGTAAAGGAGGGTAAATACAAGACAGAACCTCATTTCTTTTCAGTGGCTGAAAGCCTCCATCCTCATCAAAAGCCTATGGATATTCCCCAGCTTATTCCCTCTAGTCTACAGCAGCTTTCCAGGATAGGTCTGTACTGACTCTCAAAACAACTAGAGACTTTAACACTTTTTAGACTTTTATAAATATAGGTAAAGGTTTCCTCTGCTTGGTCATGCCTAACTCTAGAAGGTGGTGCTCATCTCCATTTCTTAGCCAAGGGAGCCAGCATTGTCCAAAGACATTTATGTTGCCATGTGACCAGCATGAGTATACATTGAAGTCAGTGGTGAGATTCAACATTTTTTACTACTGGTTCGGTGGGTGTGGCTTGGTGGGCATGGCAGGAAAGGATACTGCAAAATCCCCATTCCCTCCCCACCTCACTAACCTGCTTTCCAGTTCCATTCTCCTGTGCAGGGCAACAAAAGAAGACCCAGCCAATCAGCTGGGACTTGAGAGGCAGAAAATAGATGGGGGTGGGGCCAGTCAGAGGTGGTATTTGCCGGTTCTCTGAACTACTCAAAATTTACACTACCGGTTCTCCAGAACTGATCAGAACTTGCTGAATACCACCTCTGACTGAAGTGCATAGAATGTGCTTATCTTCCTACCAAAGTGGTACCTGTTTATCTACTCACATTTGCATGCTTTTGAACTGTTAGATGGGCAAGAGCTGGGGCAAGGAACAGGAACTCACCCTTTGTGCAGCACTTGGGTGTTGAACCTGAACTGTCCAGCTGACAAGCTCAGTATCTTTAACCACTCAGCCATTGCACCCCTTTACAATGATAGGAACTGCAAATAGCACAACACTTCAATTAAATTATCATCTTTGATATTAATCTATATATCTATATCTTCTCCAGAGATTGTTCTACAATAAGGGTAAAATTAAAACTTTAACCAACCACACTATGTAGAAAAATAAGAAAAACCACAAAGAAAACTGGAGAATTCCATTAAAAACTTCCTTGCCCTAACAGTTGTCTTCCACATTAACAGTACAGGAAGCAATAACATTAATGCAGTAATATAATTCTGTGAGACTTTGTCACAGAGATAATAAACCCCAAGCTCAACAAATCTAAATGAAGAATAATAATCAAACACAACTTATCAATTGTTAGAATGGCAAAAGTTTTCAGCAACCAGAACTTCACTATAAGTTTTCCATGGAAAATGAGATAATTGGAGACGTCTGATTGGAGTCACTGTCCTATGCACTGTTTTAGGATCTGGGAAGGATTTTGTGAGCTCCCTGTCCCTTAACTGAAATGAATCCCCATTTCAATTGCGGTATTGATTCTCTTAAAAACAGGTCCGAACTGGTCTGCCAGGCACATTAGTAGATCAGCAATGGACAGAAACTGTGCATAACTGTATATAAAAGAAACTGTGCATAACTGTACATAAAAGAAAAGATACATATGAGAAGATAATATGAAAAAGTGACATTTCTGAAATGGAGGGCAGATTGTACCCAATATGACTTATAGTCAGAAAGCCAATAAGTTGTTCATAGTCAGTGGAGTTAAAGATCTCTGAAATACATACTAAGAAATGTGCCAAAAGTACCACTGGTTCTAGCCCCAAATACTAAATTAGAAACAGTTTTGTAAAGTGGAGCAAAAGGAAAGAGTAAATAAATCACATTTTGCTTTACAGCTTCCACAGATTGGCAGCCAGATTTGGCTTCTCATCCTCTGCAATGTAGAACTTGACTGAGGGAAAATAAACACTCTCTATTTTGGGTGCAAAATAGGTTAGTCTACTCTGCACTACTTAATCCTTATTCAGTTTCTTGTGGCACCTCTCTGTGCCTTTAATTTATATTTCAGTAAACAAGATAGTGAGGTATTTATAGTTCAAATGCCTCAGTTGCCCTTCTTTCACAAAGGACTAATTCTGGATTGGTGATGATGAGGAACATCATTTGTCTCCATTATTTCTACCTCATGTTTATTTTATGGCAAGTATAGATCTCTGTGTAATTGCTAATTGATTATCTATATGTACTATGCATTCAAGTATCTTGGGAAAAAACATATGAAACAGTAAGCATGGCTTAAGAATAGAAAACTGTCTTTAATAGAATAGATAGAATAGAATAGAATTCTTTACTGGCCAAGTGCGATTGAACACACAAGGAATTTGTCTTGGTGCAAATGCTCTCAGTGTACATAAAAGAAAAGATACATATGAGAAGATAATATGAAAAAGTGACATTTCTGAAAAGGAGGGCAGATTGTACCCAATATGACTCATAGTCAGAAAGCCAATTTCCAGGAGGTTTGCCTGTCTCCCGGTGGAGGTTATTCTCTCTCTGGCTTGGACTGGACTCTCGCTTGCTTCTGCAGACCTTTGCTATGTGGCCTCTTTTCCCACAGGAATGGCAGAGTGCGTCGAGAAATTTGCAGTCTGATCGCGGGTGGTTTGCCCCGCAACCAGCACATTGGCGCGGAAGTCTCTGGTTCCTTTGCTCTCGTTCCGAGTGGAGCCGGTTGACCTCCTCTTCTTCACTGTCTGAGGATGACTCGAGGTCTTCATTATGGTCGGTAATAGTGTGCCTCTCAGAGTAAGGCGAACTATCGCTAGCGAGTTGGCGGTGCAGTGCGTTCGCTCGGCACATTCGAGCGGCTGACTTCCTGGTTGCTTTTGTGGCAGTAGCATCGGCGATGACATCTGTGAGGCTGATGTCTCCTTTTGCCATGATCTTGCTCTGCACCGTGTGGTCATCTAATCCCAGAACTATTCGGTCTCTCATGGCTTCTTCAAGGTTTGCAAAACCACAGAGTCCTCCCAGGTTCCGGAGGTCGGCTACGAAGTCCCCAACGCTCTCATTCTTCCGTTGGTCCCTCTGGTAAAACTCGTGTCTTTGTATCAGTGTAGGTACTGTGGGTGCGTAATGGGCCTGGAGGATTGGCGTGAGGTTATCCCAATCCATGGTCTTCACTTCCGCTGGTTTGGCAAGTGGTTTAGCCATTTTAAAAACGGCGGGGCTGCAGTGGGTCAGGAACACTGCTCGTTTCTTGCCAGGCGTAGCATCTTTCAGATTGTTGGTCTCCAGGAACATCTGGAAACGGTCTATATACGAGTCCCAGTCTTCGTTTGCCAGGTCAAATAGAGCGGGTGGTATGGCGCCGCTGGTCATTCTGCCATTTGTTGCATGCACTCTCAGCCACGTGCTCTGTCTTGTTCGATGAGTATTTAGTCAGCTCTATCGTCTCCGCATCCCATCCTTGTCGCCAATGTTAAGTCCTGAGCATGGGCGCAAGGAACAGAGACGAGACATTGAACTTTATTCGTGACTTCAGAACAGAGCAAAATACTTGGGCAGCAGCAGCTCTTTTATAGAGCTGGCTGCTGTCAAAACAACCAATGATTTGAGTTTACTGCTCTAACAAGCATCCAATCAGAGAGACCCGCTGTCAGCCAATCAGATTGGCCAGAAATGACCAATCACAACTCGCTGTTCGCAGGCCATTGAGAAGTGCAGGATTACAAGCCTGCTGTTAAAGTAAAGCTATTAGGGGTGTTACTGAAGCGTTGGCTTAGTCCATAACACCATGCTTTTTATGACCTCTAGGTGGCTTTTCATAGCATTGAACATACTATCTTTATGGACCAGCTTCAGGAATTGGGTGTGGGTGGCACTGTATTGTCCTGGTTCTCCTTCCGTTGGGTTGGTTCCAGTCAGTATTGATAGGGGGAAGATCTGGCCCATAACCCCTATTTTATAAGGTGTCCAGGATTCAGTTCTCTTTCCTTTTCTATTTAACACCTGAAGCTGCTGGATGAGATGATCCAATGCAACATGAAGCTGCTGGATGAGATGATCCAATGATTTTGAATGAGGTAGTATTGTCAATATGTTGGTGATACTCATCTTTATGTCTCTATTCTCTGCCACTTGTGATGCCATGCCTGGGGGCTGAAGGAGCTTTGATGAGATGCAATGGGCTTTGTCTCAACCCGAGTAAGTATGAGTGGCTTTAAATGAGTGGCTTTAAATATTTGGGCCTTCCAGTGACAAGGTCCTGGATGGTGTGGCAATGCCCAGGCAGACTTGGTGTGTAATTTGGAGGTACTCCTGGACTCACATCTCCTGCTAGAAGAGGAATCAACAAAGGACTAGATTCCCACTGAGAGCAAGCTCTGTCTGGGAGTTGAGATATACCCAGTTGGAAGTCTGGGTGGATGGAGTCTGGGTGATCATTGGGGAAAAACATCTCCAATTAGGGAGAGGGAAAATGAGATCTTTCTAGAGAACACTCCACATTATTGACTGTCTGCACCATGGGGCTCTTTAGCTGAAGACACATGGTAAGCTAATTATTTTTTTCACTGATTAAGCCACAGCAAAACTAATCAACTGATTTCAACAGAAGCAAAACACCCTGGAATCTCTGAGTAGAAAGCAATGCAATACCAAGGAACACGCTGTGCAACAAGGAACCTACCCTTTCTCACAAAGAAATCAACACTTTCCTCTGTTTTCTCAAAGAAGAAACACGAAGAATGAAATGCAGGCAATACTGATCCTGTGCTTTTGGAGATAAAACTGACAATGCACATGAGAGCTGTGTAAAGCTCTGAAGGAATGTGTCACATCAATAAAAATTGAAACAAAGCACTCCCCTGAAGCTGCTTCATGAAATCTTGGAGGCCCCCTGCTTCTAAGACAAAAGTGAAATTATATGGTCTTGTTTCGAGCCCCTCTCAGCCTGCTCTCCAGAGGGGGTATTCAGCAGGTTCTGCCCAGTTCTGGAGAACTGGTAGTGGACATTTTGATTAGTTTGGAGAATCGGAAACTACTGACTGGCCCTACCCCCATCCATTCTCTGTCTCC
The DNA here is from genome assembly GCA_033807585.1 of Hydrophis major. NCBI lineage: Eukaryota > Metazoa > Chordata > Lepidosauria > Squamata > Elapidae > Hydrophis > Hydrophis major. Next base: position 151,277,602 of record CM066328.1, on the reverse strand, counting down.
TGAGTCCCAGCTGATCAGCTGGGTCTTCTTTTGTTGCCCTGCAAAGGAGAACAGAGCTGGAAAGCAGGTTAGTGGGGTGGGGAGGGAATGGGATTTTGCAGTAACCTTCCCCTGGAGAGGGTGAGAGTGGAGATTTTGCAGAATCGCAATTGTGCTTTTCCTAATGGTTAGTCACACCAACTATTGTGTGGTGCAGAGAGAGAACCCCTTTTTCCAATCTTTGTTTTGGCAAATTTTGCTGAGAAGCAGGTGGAGGATAATCATAATTTATTAAATGTTTAAATTTATGTGCAGCCCAACTTCCTGTGACTTTGGGTTGGTGGTCATAGATTTTTGTCTCACTAAAATGTGACATTTGTGAACTGCTTAGATATCTGAAAGAAGGAGTGGCTTGAGAGAAACTGAATTGTCCAGATTATTACTTAGAGTCAATCTAGAAGTGACATCTCATGCAAGTTTTAGGAGGGGTTGCAGTATATATTACATATAATTGCTGAACAAAGAGAAAAAAAAGATTCAGGCTTTTAATTGTAATATAGAAGAAAAAGAGAAACAGCTGTGGGTTCTTTTTTTAAGATCTATTTTTTAAGAAGAATAAAACATTTTGCTAGTTCTTTTTTTAAAGAACGAAAACCAGCATGAACATGAACATATTTGGAAATGCATGTCCTCCCACATACAGCCATCTGTGCAAAATTTACAGCAAGCCCCGCTAGTTTCGTGAAGAAAAAAAAATAGATATGACATTGTTGTATTGAATTTCACCTCAACTATTAGGAAAGAATTTTCAGAACCAACTTCTCAAACTTTCAGGAATGAAATTTGGTGGAGAAGTAAGGGTTTTATTATCTTAAGAGCAGTGTGGAAGAAAATAATTCCACAGCTACTGAATACCTGAGGCAGGCAGAGAATTTAAACCATTGTAAAGATATAAATGGTGAACAGTTAAAATTGGGAGTACCAATGCAGCCAGTCTCGAGAATAAATGGCTGCTAATTACAGAATGAAGAACTGTAGTTTTTTGTAATTTAACCAAAAAAGGAGAGGTGCATATATTAATTCTAACTGTGGCATGTAGCTATTTTTCTGCTCCTATTGTAATGAAGTTGCTTTTATTTGTGGAAAGAGAGCATGATGGCTTAGCATTTAAACACTCTGAACTTGTCAAGTGGAAAGCTAGTAACTTATGTTAGGGACCCGATAATGTGTGATGGGTGAACTACCGTTACTTTCCCCAACTCCTGCCCATCTAGCAGAAATAGGAGTGAAAACAGTGGGAAGGTAAAAACATTCTGTGCACCCCAGCATATAGTCATGCTGACCACATGACCATGGAAGTGTCTTTGGACAATGCTAGCTCCCTTGGCTAAGAAATGGAAATGAGCACTGCCTCCTAGAGTCAGACACAATTGAACAGGGGAAATCTTTACCTTTACCTTTTTAAAAATTTATTGAGTGCCCAAGTGCAGAGGCATTGGTGTTTGAATGAGGATAATCATTCTCATGAGTAGAAGGAGCTCCTTAAACAGGTCGTCACATGTCCTCTTGAAAATGCTGTGTGTAGGACTGAGTCCTAAAAGGTAGCTCCAACCAATCAATGCTCTCTGGTATTTTCATAGAAAGCAAGGGACTTTCTGGTCCTTTAAAGGACATGATAATCAACAGGAAAGATGATGAAGAGGAATGAAAAATCAAGGAATGGAGAATCAAGGTCATCCAGGAGTTGGTTACTGTAATAATAAGAATGAAGATCTGAGGGAACAATGTAGGATCGCTCTCCACTGTGGTCTACCTGTTTCAGTGACTGCAAAAGGTAAACCTGTACAATCTCTTCTGCAGCCATGAATTTTGAATCATCATACTTATTCTGTTAGCCTAATTTAATTCCTGCGACTGTTTTAAAGATAAAACGAATACTTCTAGAAGGGACTCATAGGCAAGCCAACAGAACAAGGCAGAGTTGAAGTCCACACATTTTAAAATTGCCACAGCTGAGAAATGCTGCCTTAAAGAGTAAACAATGCTGCTATTTACAAAGTGTGCGTAATTTTATCACAACTATAATCCTAGACATGTTGCCTGATCTTAAAGTAGATTCTAATCAGTAATTGTTTTTTAAGCAGCAATGTGCGCGGCATACTAAATGCATCACTTGAAGCTCATCATTTTAAAGTCTTGTTAATATGAATTAGCGCTGCGGAGAAGAGTTTTTCATTGGGATCATAGCAGAAACTAACATAATTAAATCTCAACCTTAATGAAAATTGCTTACTTTTCTAACTGTAGATATCAGCAACTGAAGAGAAGTTATACTTATTCAAGCGTTACATTTAGCATCACATTTAGTATTTTCTTTTTCCCTCAATCAATATGCTTCACCTTATCTACCTCCCCATCTCTCTCTTTCACACATTGAGTTTTTCTAGAAATTCAAGACAAATTCATTTATAAAATATTGTATCTTAAAAGCATTATCCATTTTTTTTCTCATAAAGAGATAGTCTTAAATAGATATCGTTTTGCCACATATTGTTCACATTAGGGCAGCACCAATCTTAATTCAATCACCTCCAGACCCATTATTTTCCTCAGAAAGAATGAGGAAAAAGAATGCTACCAATTTCTAAAATAAGAAAGGTATTTAGCTGCCATCTTCATCTAATGCAAATTAAATATCCACATCTGTTCTGTTTTAGCAAAGACTAAACAGAAAAGAGCAAACAAAGAAAAGTACGCTACTTGGAATGTAATTCAAACATTTGCAATGTATTATTGTATCCAAGATGATTTATATTAATATAAAAATAATTCAATATTATTTAATTATAAATATATAAATTTATAATTTGAGTGTATTCTCCACCCTCATTCACTATTGTAATAGGGCAACAGGCCAGAATTCATAATCAGAAAGCCAACTAGAAATTGAGGTAGGTAGATTATTATTATTATTAATTAAATAATATATGCCCTCTGATTCCCAATGAACCTGGGAATAAACATAAAATAAAAATGTTAAACACAGGAATAAAATAGAGTGATGGACAAAAAAGAAGAGTACATATGACAAGCTTAACAAATAAAAAATGGACAGAATGAAATGGACCCACATAATCCAAAGAAGGTTTTGTTCTCCCTTCACAAAGTCCTTTAAAACAGTGGTCGCCAACTTTTTGGACCTCAGGGACCACCAAATTCATAATTTTAAATCCCAGGGAGCACTAATATGAATTTTGACATGTTGGTGGGAGAGAAAGAGAGAGATCTGATCTAACTTCTCCCCCCCACAATACACACACACACACAAACACACAGGGGCAGGGGTGGGATTCAAATTTCTTAACAACCGGTTCTTGGGCATGGCTTAATTTGTGGGTGTGCCTTGGTGGGCATGTGACTGGGTGGGTATGGCTTGTATGTAAATATTATAAATATTTATGTAAATATTGATTTTTTTTATAAAAAAGAGCAACTTTTACCCAAAATCAGGCAAAGTAGGCAGGCAGATTGAGTTGCTCACAGAATCAGATTCACTTAGAGATCAGTGTTTCTGCCATCGGCTATCTGAGTCTGTCACATAAAATTTGCTTGCAAGCAAACTCATAAAATTTGCTAGCAAGCAAACTCACAAAATTAACTCACAACACACCATGTATATAAATATTGAAATTTTTTATTTAAAAAAAGAGCAATTTTTACCCAAAATCAGGCAAAGCAGCACAGAATCACAAATTCACTTAGAGATCTGTGTTTCTGCCATCGACTATCTGAGTCTCCAACTGAATAATACAACCTTCAGTCCTTTTAAGACTCTGCTTAAAAGCAGAGCCAAAGATCTAAAGATTAGCTCGAAAACAAGAAATCCAACAATTTCCTATTTTCCAGCTAATCTAAATCTCCCGGCACAGCAGAAACCGCTGATGGCCAGGAAAAAAAAGGAAAAATAGTAACTTAGCAGGCAAGTTTGCCAAGTAAGGAGTAAGTGGGTGGGGAGGGTTTCCGCGGACCATGTGGGCAGCGCAGCCTGGATTAATTGCTTTGGGGGGGTGCTCTGGGGGTGACATTTCTCTGCGACCACCAAAATTTTCTCACGCACCACCAATGGGCCGCAACACACCGGTTGGTGACCACTGCTTTAAAACACTAGCTTGAAGTCATTTGGATCTTGCAGGGCATCTCATTCCAGAGGACAGGTGGTACAACTGAAAAGACATGCTTCCAGGGACCTGATAAATGGCATCATTAAACCGAAGGAACCGGATTGTACAAATCATGCCAGATCAAATTGGCCAAGCAGCTATTACAGGAGATAGGAGGTCCCACTAGGAACCAGGTTCTATGCGATATAGGATTTTGTTGATGACAGCTTGAATTGTACAGGGAAACAAGCAGGCAACCAGTGCAGCTGGCAAAACAGAAGTGTTATATACCTTTTGGTTCCTGTATCCCTGCATTCTGGTCCAGCTGAACCTTCTGGTGGTTTTCAAGGGCAGCCCCATTTAGAGCACATTGCAGTAGTCAAGCTATTAGGCAACCTGGGCATTAAGTGACTGACTTATTTATGTGGATCTGATTCATCAGAGGAAAGACCAATGCTACATTTTCCAATTCAGTCCTTTTTATTATATATATAAGGGGTAAAGTTTCCCCTCTCACATATGTGCTAGTTGTTTCCAGCTCAAGGGGGCAGTGCTCATCTCTGTAACAAAGTCAAAGAACCAGCATTGTCCGAAGACATCTCTGTGGTCATGTGGCCATCATGACTAAACGCCAAAGGTGCATGGAACGCTGTTACCTTCCCAACAAAGTGCTCTTTATTTTTCTACTTGCATTTTTCATGCTTTCGAACTGCTAGGTTGGCAGAAGCTGGAACAAGTAACAGGAGCTCACTCCATTACGCAGTGCTAGGGATTTGAACCACCGAACTGCCGACCTTTCTGATCAACAAGCTCAGTATCTTAGCCACTGAGCCACCATGTCCCATATATGTGTGTGTGTTTGTGTGTATACACACACACACACACACACACAATGTATGTGTATATGTGTATGTATATGTGTAGTGTTGTGTGTATTTCTGAGTTTTAATTGCAACCATCCACAAACACACATTACTCTGCCAGGAAAGCATTCTGAGCAACCTAAAAGTACTCACAAAGGGAAAGGGTCATTATAGAAGGGAGCTTCTGATACTCAGTAGAAAAGGAGACAATGGTTATCTGATGATGTCTCCCAACAATTCATGAAAATCTAAATCCACAAAGTGCTTATTCATCATGATGATTTTTCTTCTTCCTTGACTTAAGAAAAAAGAAAAGATAATCAGACAAAAACTCTATCAAGGCTATCACCTTGGTGAATAATTAAACCCACTCATTGTGTGGGATATTGAAGCTTTGTAAGATTTTGACTGTTTCCATATAATAGCTAACTCCAAAAAACTATCAGCCCACCACATACTAACATACGTCAACAAACTGGCTTCAGCTCCTAACAAGGAAAGTAGTTCACGTGAGATATAAAATACCACCCTCGGATGTTAACTTTAAATAAAATAAAATATTTCACTGTTCCAAGTTAGGGTTATGCTTATACTGCAAGGAATAACTTTCCTGTTGGTTTTGCCTGTAAATCATTAAGTGCAGGCAGAATCAATATACTTTATTTTCCAAAATAAAAATAAACCAATTTCATGTTTGACCAACATTTTCATCTAGTTTTAAAAAGCACAAAATGAATGAGATAATCATTAGATTCATCTCTTTTATTTTCCTGGGTTTCCCCAACATCTATAATCTGTATTTTGTCATAATTAATAGTGAACTATTCAGATTAATAGTCGCTTAACACTGTCCTCATGCACAGAATGATGTCAAAACATAAGGGGGGAAAATCTAAATATTTCAGATGATTAAGAGTGCTGTATAAAACATACAGCTAATGTTTGCTCTAAGTAAGGGAGCTAGCAAAAAATCTAGTTGTGCCCCTTTGCAGTTGGAATGTTATTTGAGAACTTCCTATAATATCTTACCAAGGCTTGCACTGAACACGGCATATTGTACAACCAGATATAGAGCAATATTTGTTTGGGACAATTTCTCCCAAAGACAATTATTTAACCAAACCAAAAGCAACAAATGCTCACTGTACAGATTGTTTCAGGTATATATGTGTGTGTGTGTGTGTTTGTGTGTATGTGAGAGAGAGAGAAAGGGGGGGGGAGAGAGGGAGAGGGAGGGGTAGTGGATCTAGGGATTGAGAAATCCATGCTCCAATGAGAATGAGCCCACACAATCAGATACCCAGGGATAATGTTTTGTGTGGTGAGCAAATGGTATATGGATTGCTTTGGCTTCAACAATACCTTATTGTTGTCCAGGAATCTGAAGTGATCTCAGGCGGAGGTAGTATACAGCAGGTTCTGGCCAGTTCTGGAGAACTGGTAGCAGAAATTTTGAGTAGTTCAGAAAACCAGCAAATACCACCTTTTACAGTGTCCTTCCCCTGCCATGCCAACCAAGCCATGCCCACAGAACCGGTAGTAAAAAAAATTGAATCCTACCACTGATCTCAGGTTCTATTTGATACGGCATTCTCACGGTTGGGGGGTTGAGCAGTCACAAAAAATTGCTATAAATAAATAAGTACTCTTGTGAGCTGCAAACTGATTACTAGTAACGTTGCAGAAACAGCTGAAGCATGTGGTTGTTGCCATCAAAAGACAATGTGATCTGAAATTTCCTGGACTGATTTAGGTGAAATTTGGGTACTTCACCTCCTCCCAATGGTTTAGCTTTTCCCCTGTGCCTGCAAAACACTAATTTTTTTAAAGGCATCATTAGACATTTTATTTCTTCTATTTTAAAGACCCTGCTAAAGGTGCTTGGGATACAATTCAAGGCAAAAAAGGGTAAAATAAAAACCTATAAATAAAATTGATTTTTATTGTGCCATTCCTGAGTCACAATTAGGATAGGAAAGTTGAGCCTTGTGGGAGATAATGTTCAGGAGAATGGGCGTTGGCACGCCATTTCTCTTCAAGCTGCGAGGATCATTCAGAGAGTGGGAAGTGCTTCAGTCTGCGTCGTTGTAGGCTTTGCTTAATTACTGAGGAACGCTCCGCCCTTCATCACGTGGCTCCCTTGTGGCATTCCCCAGTTTATGCGAAGTTGATGGTGAAAAGAAAGTCGTACTCTCATCTTACTAGATTTAAGGGTTCATTGGCCGAAACAAGACCCCACTAGATGGTGAAATAATAAGGGTGGGGCTGGATGATCCTCGCAGCTCGAAGAGAAATGGCTTGTCAGGTAAGGACCAACACCCATTCTCCTTAGAGCTGCTCAGATCATCCAGAGAGTGGGACATACCAAAGCTTGGCTGTCCTATGGGAGGGACTCCATCGAGTGCAGAGGCCTCCGCGGGTCCTTGAGGACTCGCTGAAGGACTCGTCTGCCAAACAAAGCCTCCGCCAAGGCAAATATGTTGATCTTATAATGCTTAATGAAGGGAGACGGGGAGGCCCAGGTGGCTGCCCGGCAAATATCAGTGATTGGAGCTTGGGTGGTCCAAGCTGCTGAGGTAGCTGCACTTCTGGTGGAATGTGCTGTTATTCCGCTGGGTACCGGCAGAGCCTGAGACAAATAGGCTTTGGAAATAGTAGCTCTGATCCAGCGGCCGATGGTTGAAGGGGACACTTTGTGGCTCAATGTTTTGGGCTGAAAGGAAAGGAATAGGGATTCGGACCTCCTAAAGGGCTGGGTACACTCTTAAATGCGGAGGGCACGTCTCACATCCAGGGTGTGCCAGAGCTTCTCCCTCTCCCACGAGGGATTGGGGCAGAAGTTCGGGAGTGTGAGTTCCTGTGCAGGCCGAGTTGACCTTGGGCAAGAAGGTAGGGTCAGGCTGGAGGACCACCTGGTCGCCATGGAAGATGCAAATGTCCTTTCTCACCGACAAGGCTGCGATCTCCGAGATTCGGTGAGCTGAAGTAATGGCCGCCAGGAACACGACTTTGAATGTTAAAAACTGGAGGGTGGATTCCCTGAGAGGCTCAAAGGGGTGTTTAGTAAGGGACACAAGGACCTTATTGAGGTCCCAGGTAGGATATCGGTGAACGGTTGGGGGGCACGAGTTAGTGGCTCCTCTGAGGAATACCCTAATGCGAGGGTGGTGGGAAAGGGAACCCAGGTTGTCACAAGCGATGACAGTTGAGAGGGCTGCGACCTGACGCCTCAAGGTGTTAGGGGAAAGTCCCTTCCTCAGACCTTCTTGGAGGTAGTCCAAAACTTGAGCAATGGAGGGTGAAAGCGGGTTGACCTGGAAATTATGGCACCACTTGCAGAAACTATTCCAGGTCGCATTGTATATTCGGGTAGTTGAGGGCCACCTGGCGGCTAAAATGGTATAAATAACTTGGTCAGAGAGCTTCTCCTTTCTTAGACGTTCCCACTCAACCTCCAAATGGCTAACTGGAGCCATTGAGGATCCGGATGCTGGAGGGGGCCCTGAGAAAGGGAGACCCAGTTCGGGGGGATTTTCCAGGGAGGGGCCACTGATAGGTTGTGGAGGTCCACAAACCATGGGCATCTGGGCCAGTAGGGGGCCACCAGAAGCAGTTCTGCCTTCTCATAAATGAACTTCTGGATGACTCTGGGGACTAGGGCTAATGGAGGAAATGCGTATAGAAGCCCTGTGGGCCAGGGGCAATGGAGGCCTGTGGGCCAGGGGCAACGGAGTTGTAATTCTTGGCCCCGTGGGAAGGGTACCTTGAGAAAAACCTTGGGAGTTGTGTGTTGAAGGTGGATGCGAAGAGGTCCACTGTCGGGAGACCGAACATCATGGTCACCTCCTTGAACAGAGACGGGTGGATGCGCCACTCGGACTGGTCCATCGTGGCCCTGCTCAGCCAGTCTGCTTGGGTGTTTGAAGCCCCTGAGATGTGCTCGGCCTTGAGGGAGAGGAGATTGCACTCTGCCCAACATATGGACTGGGTACCCCCTTGCTGGTTGACATGAGCCTTGGCGGTAACATTGTCCATGAGTATAAGGACATGCCGCCCACGTACCTGAGGGAGGAAGTTGCGCAGGGCCAGGTGGATGGCATGAAATTCCAACCAATTTATACTGCATGCCCGTTCTGCCTGCGACCATCTGCCCTGTGTCGTGAGTGAGTGGATGTGAGCACCCCATTCAGACAGGCTGGCATCTGTGGTGAGGGTGAGGCGTTGGGGCTCCTTGAAGCAATGGCCCTTGTTGATGGTGGGATTGGCCCACCAGAGGAGAGATGTGAGGACCCTTGGAGGTACCTTGACCATGGCCTTTGAATTGCTTCTGCCAGATCTTTGGAATGGGAGCAGGAACCACTGTAGGGATCTGGTGTGTAAACGGGCCCAGGGAACAATGGAATTGCATGAGACCATTTTACCTAGTAATTTAGACAATTCTAAGAGTGTTACCCTTTTTGATCGTCTGATATGTTTGCCGGTTTCCTGGATGCTAAGGAGTCTTTCCGAGGAAAGGAAGACCTTTCCTTGAACTGAGTCAATGACGGACCCCAAGTGGGTTATCCGGGTAGATGGTAACAATTGGCTTTTTTGCCAGTTTACTAGGAACCCATGGTCTTGGAGGGCAGAGAGAGTAGCTCTGGTGTCCTTCTCTGCTTGGTGTCTGGAGTGGGACAGGATGAGAATGTCATCCAGGTAGCAGTGGAGATGCACCAGGAGGTTCCTGAGGTGAGCCGCTAGAGCCGCGAGGACCTTAGTAAAGGTTCTCAGGGCAGAAGCCAACCCAAAGGGAAGGGCCACATATTGGAAGTGGCGGTGGTTGTAACAGAACCTGAGGAATTTGGAATGGGAGGGCCGGGTTGGTATGTGAAGATACGCTTCTGAAAGGTCTATAGAAGAGAGCCAGTCCCCCTGCCTGATGCCCAGTAGAATGGACTGCAAGGTGTGCATCTTAAACCTGTGGTGGATCAGGTAATGGTTAAGGCATTTCAGGTCTAGAATAGCCCTCCATCCACCTGAGGATTTGGGAACCATGAAAAGGTGGGAGTAAAAACCTTGCCCTCATTGGGAGGGTGGGATGGGTTGGATAGCCTGTATGTTGAGGAGATGATGAATAGTGGATGCCATGAAAAAGTCAGGGGGGGCGCGCTGAAATTCCAGAGCAAGACCGAATCTGATGGTGTCCCGGAACCACGCGTCGGAGGTAGAGGAGTCCCATTGGTCGGCGAAATGCTTGAGACGTCCGCCGATGGGAAGGGAGGGACAAGATCTATCTGGGGTGCCAGAAGGGCTTCCCCCCTGAACCCCTGAAGGGACACTTGTAGCTGCTGCTCCTCCTGTTCCTGTTCAGCTAGCAGGGGCTCCAGGGCCATGCCGAATAGTTTGTCCCCCTTGATGGGGGCAGTAGCCAACTTAACTTTGTTTTTTATATCCGCCTGCCAGTGTTTGAGCCAGAGCAGGCGGCGGGCTGTAACATGAGAGGTTATTGCTTGGGTGGAGAACTTAACCGCGTGGTAGGTGGCGTCGGCCGAGAATTCTGCCACGGCCATCAGTTTGGTGATGTCCTAATGTGCCCTTGTATTAGAGGGAGGGACATGATGTTTTAGTTGGTGGAGCCACTGGATCGAAGACCTGTGAAGAATGAGGCGGCCATGGCCGATCTAATGTCCCAAGTGTCGGCTTGGTGAGCCCGACGTAAGGCTAGTTCGGACCTCTTGTCCTCGGGTTTCAGAGCCTCCAGAGGATCACTAGGGGAGGAGGAGGAAGCTAAGCCAACGATGGGCTCATCAACCTCGAGGGTGTTAAGCAGGTTGCAGAAGCTTGAATCGAGGTTAAAGAACCTCTTGTCCTGGCTGGATGGGGCAGGAGGGGCCCCTGTAGAGTCCAACTAGTTTGAGACTAGGTCGTGAAAGATGGGTGGAGCCGGAATAACCTCCGCTTCCACAATGGGCTGCCTGAAAATGGCATCCTCTTGTCCCTCCGCTGGGGAAGGGAGAGCAGAGGGAGACTGAATGGACAGGCCAGAGATGTTCTTGGCCTTAAAGAGGAGCAATTTAAACATGTGTGACTTGAACAAACCCACAAAGGTGGGTTGATCGGGGAAGAGACCCTCATCCTCGGACATCTCCCCTTCCATAGGGTCTATCTCCGATAGGGGCTCTCCATGGTGTGTGGACCCCCATTCAAATTCTTCCTCCTCCCTGAACTGATCCAGGCCCTCTATCACCTCCTCCAGTTCCCCTTCTGGGAGAGGGCTGCCCCTCTGTAAAGGTACCTGACCGTGGGTAGGGTCCGATCTAGACGAGGACCTGATTGATAGTGACTCGTGTTCGGGAGCCATCGGAAGGGGACTGGGCCTGGACATCTGTTGGAGGCTTTCTGCAATCCCCCGGTGGATAGCCCCTTCCATCCATCCCCTCATTTGTTCAGGGATCTCGATGGGGGGCTCTTCCTGGTGCAGACCAGTGGCTGTGGGCGTGAATGTAGCTTCGGGCGTCCGTCTGGTGGTTGGTCTGGGGACCTGATGCCCCTGGGATGAGCTGTGCCTGGAGAGGGAAGAACAATCTGGAGGAGGGGGGGTGTCTAGAGGTAGAAGGAATGGAGGATGGGAGGGCTGGAGGCACCGGTTGTGACTCCCTGGATCGCCTGTCGAATTCTTTCTCCAATGCCTTGTGACACCTTAAGGCGTCTCTTTGAGAGGCCTTGGAAGTTTCCTTAGAAGTTTCCTTAGCCTGTCTTTGCAAGTGGTAGGACTTACATCTGGCCTTCAAAGAAGGGCCTTTAGCGGAATTGTCATCTGCCATTTTAGAAGTAAAGATTGTAAATAAGATTCTAAAGGCGGTTGGCTCACCAAGGGTTCGACCTACAAAGGCCGGGTGTCCTTTCAGCTGGCCGGCACCCCCTTTTGGAATTTAGATGTATATAATCTATAATATTATTATTGTTATTGTTATTATTATTAATATATATATATATGTATCTGCATATAAATAAATGTTATAATCCTATTACTATTGTTAATATTATTCTTGTTGTATATATATATGTATACATATATATATATATTTCCCACTATGACGTGGGAAAATACCCGAACAAAGCTGAATGCCATACATGTAAGTACCCACGAAAACTTAAGAAAACACACACACACACACACACACACATATATGTATGTACATATATATATATATAATTTTTTTAAAATTATTATTAATATATATATATATTTCAATAACAAAATATCTAATTAGTGAACTAGGTTCAGAGCTCCCAGGAGGGAGTAACCCAGGAGATCGATATTATTGGTATCCAATTGGTCAAATGAAGGCCTGAGGCTGGAAATAAGGCCTCTAGCAGCTAGAACTCCCAGACCACAACCAGGGATAGGCTGCTAATCCTCGCCCTGAGCACTGCTGCGGAAAGCCAACAGTTTGAGAATTTTAATGAAAAGGCACAGCACAGAACAGTAACAGCTCTAACAGTCTGGGAGGCCTGTGAATAGAGCTATCCCCTTTGCAGCTGCAATGATGCCGGGAAAATGGCGACCGAGCACGTGGCGGTGCCCAAAATGGCAGCTGTCTACGAAGTATCTTATCGGGCTGCTCAGAGTGGAACTAGGCCCCTCTGGTGAGATTAGAGGCCAAGAGAGGCAACCAGGAGAAATTCGCCCCTTCCTGGGGCGATCGGCGTTCACGGTGGGGGGAAAACCAATTGCACTTTAACAGCGCAATTAGTTCAAGCCGCAACGAGGGCGGCATAGAGAAGCAGCAGGAAGAAACCGAATCAAGGAGGGGGGGGGTTAGCGCCGGAGCGCTGTTAAAACCGCCTGCTCTTTTTCCCCCCTTGGGGGCGAGGAACGCACTCCCCTTGCTCCAGAGACACCCCAAATGCACAGAGGCGAAGGAAGGAATCAATAATATTAAGGCAAACCTGGTAAATAAGAAAGGTCTTGAATTGGCCAAGGAGTAGGAAATAACACCGCCTATCCTCACAAAGGCTGAGCATAAACTGGGGAATGCCACAAGGGAGCCACGTGATGAAGGGCGGAGTGTTCCTCAGTAATTAAACTCAGCCTACAATGATGCAGACTAAAGCACCTCCTACTTTCTGGATGATCCGAGCAGCTCTAAGGAGAATAATCAGGTTCACCTATTTTATGGGCAAGAGAACATTTCCATCTGGTAGCCTTCCCTAGCTCCAGAATACATCTAGTATTACAAATGTAACAGATATCATTGAAAGAGAAATCACGCTGTATTATGCATACATCATTAAATTTTGCCGAGGTTGGCAATTTGCTACAGGAAAACTAAAGGAGGGGTGGTTGATCCTTTTTTAAAAAAAAAAACCTCTAAGTTAATTACCTCCCATCTCCTCCTACTCTCAGAGGATGCTGCACCAGCATTTATTTCACACGCATATATACATATACATATACATATACATATACATATGCATATGCATATACATATACATATACATATACATATACATATACATATACATATACATATACATATACATATACATATACATGCATACATACGTATATATATTTGTTTTCTTAAGTTTTTGCAGGTACTTACATGTAAGTTATTCAGCTTTGTTCAGGTATTTTCCCACGTCATTATAGTTGTGCTTTTAAAGTTGTAGCAATGTTTTGGCAGAATCTCATCTGCCATCATCAGGCTTCTGTATTGTGTTCGTCTGTGAGTCAGACTTCTACAGTTGTTTCAGTTTTAAATTTGGGGCTAGCCTACTGCTGTGCTAGAATGGTTTTTTCTTCATCCTGATTGGTTGGGAGTCTTGGTCTGTGTTTATTGGTCTTGGAGTTTGCTGTGTTCTGCTTGATTGGTGTTTCTAATATTTTCTGTCTGTTTTGTGGCTCTTTTTGTCTTGGTTGGCTGGCAACATTGTGTTCCTGTATTGGAGGCTTTTAGTGCAGCTTGGCTCTGAGTAAATGGATGGCTATCATTAGTTAGGAAGCTGGGTTTCATCTGGGTGCCTGATTGAGCTGGAGGTATCAGGGGGAGTCTCTTTGTGCCCAGGTGTTTGCCTGGCTAGTGGTGTGGAGTATTTTTTTGTTTGTGAGTGCAGGCTTCCAAATAATTGACAGTCTGGTGGAATCAGACCTAACTTGGAACAGTGAAATATTTTATTTTATTTAAAGTTAACATCCGAGGGTGGTATTTTAGATCTCACGTGAACTACTTTCCTTGTTAGGAGCGGAAGCCAGTTTGTTGACGTCTTTAGTATGTGGTGGGCTGATGGTTTTTTGGAGTTAGCTATTATATGGAAACAGTCAAAATCTTACAAAGCTTCAATATCCCACACAATGAGTGGGTTTAATTATTCACCAAGGTGATAGCCTTGATAGAGTTTTTGTCTGATTATCTTTTCTTTTTTCTTAAGTCAAGGAAGAAGAAAAATCATCATGATGAATAAGCACTTTGTGGATTTAGATTTTCATGAATTGTTGGGAGACATCATCAGATAACCATTGTCTCCTTTTCTACTGAGTATCAGAAGCTCCCTTCTATAATGACCCTTTCCCTTTGTGAGTACTTTTAGGTTGCTCAGAATGCTTTCCTGGCAGAGTAATGTGTGTTTGTGGATGGTTGCAATTAAAACTCAGAAATACACACAACACTACACATATACATATACACACACATTATATGTGTGTGTGTGTGTATATATATACACACACACACACACACACATATATGGGACATGGTGGCTCAGTGGCTAAGATACTGAGCTTGTCGATCAGAAAGATCGGCAGTTCGGTGGTTCAAATCCCTAGCACTGCGTAATGGAGTGAGCTCCTGTTACTTGTTCCAGCTTCTGCCAACCTAGCAGTTCGAAAGCATGAAAAATGCAAGTAGAAAAATAAAGAGCACTTTGGTGGGAAGGTAACAGCATTCCATGTGCCTTTGGCATTTAGTTTAATGATGCCATTTATCAGGTCCCTGGAAGCATGTCTTTTCAGTTGCACCACCTGTCCTTTGCAATGAGATGCCCTGCAAGATCCAAATGACTTCAACCTAGTGTTTTAAAACAGTGATCACCAATCGGTGGGTTGCAGCCCATTGGTGGTGTGTAAGAAAATTTTGGTGGTCGCAGAGAAATGTCACCCCCAGAGCACCCCCCAAAGCAATTAATCCAGGCTGCGCAGGAACACAAGGCTGCGCTGCCCACATGATCCACGGAAACCCTCCCCACCCACTTACTCCTTACTTGGCAAACTTGCCTCCTAAGTTTCTATTTTTCCTTTTTTTTTTCTGGCCATCAGCTGTTTCTGCTGTGCCGGGAGATTTAGATTAGCTGGAAAGTAGGAAATCGTTGGATTTCTTGCTTTCTAGCTAATCTTTAGATCTTTGGCTCTGCTTTTAAGCAGAGTCTTAAAAGGACTGAAGCTTCTATTATTCAGTTGCAGGACTGAAGGTTGTATTATTCAGTTGGAGACTCAGATAGCCGATGGCAGAAACACAGAACTCTAAGTAAATTTGTGATTCTGTGAGCAACTCAATCTGCCTGCCTGCTTGCCTGATTTTGGGTAAAAGTAGCTGTTTTTTATATAAAAAAATCAATATTTACATAAATATTTATAATATTTACATACAAGCCATGCCTACCCAGTCACATGCCCACCAAGGCACACCCACAAATTAAGCCATGCCCAAGAACCGGTTGTTAATATAACAATGTTGTTATATAACCAGTTGTGTTATATACCTATTGGTTCTTGTATCCCTGCATTCTGGTCCAGCTGAACCTTCTGGTGGTTTTCAAGGGCAGCCCCATTTAGAGCACATTGCAGTAGTCAAGCTATTAGGCAACCTGGGCATTAAGTGACTGACTTATTTATGTGGATCTGATTCATCAGAGGAAAGACCAATGCTACATTTTCCAATTCAGTCCTTTTTATTACATATATATATGTGTGTGTGTGTGTATGTATGTATGTATGTATGTATGTATATCAGCAGATGAGATTCTGCTGAAACGTTGCTACAACTTTAAAAACACCACTACTATGACGTGGGAAAATACCCGAACAAAGCTGAATGCCATATATATATATATAAATATATAGATCTTTGGTTATTCGGGTTTTCTCCCGCGTAAGATTGGAAGTATCTAGGCAACGTTTCGATGAAGTCTCATTCATCATCTTCAGGCTTGGTCTTCAGCTCTGTGCTTCTCAGAGTGATGTGAGCTTGCAGCTGCTTCTTCCTTTTAACTGCTAGTGGGGGTGTGACTTGATTGGGTGGGGGCTTGGATGTGTTCTGATTGGGTGGGGTGTGTTCTCATTGGTTGGTGGTTTGGCTGTGTTCTGATTGGTTGGGGGGTTGGCTGTGTTCTGATTGGCTAGAGGCGTGTTCTGTTCAGGTGGGGGCTTGATTGTGCTCAGGTTAGTCTTAGTTGCTGGAGGGTTTGAGCTCCAATCAGAGCCAATCAGAACACAGCCAAATCCCCCAGCAACTAAGACTAACTTGAGCACAACCAAGCCCTCACCTGAACAGAACACGCCTCCAGCCAATCAGAATACAGCCAGCTCCCCAACCAATCAGAACACAGCCAAACCCCCAACCAATGAGAACACACCCCCACCCAATCAGAACACAGCCAAGCCCACACCCAATCAAGTCACACCCCCACTAGCAGTTAAAAGGAAGAAGCAGCTGCAAGCTCACATCACTCTGAGAAGCGCAGAGCTGAAGACCAAGCCTGAAGATGATGAATGAGACTTCATCGAAACGTTGCCTAGATACTTCCAATCTTACACGGGAGAAAACCCGAATAACCAAAGATCCATATATATATATATATATATATATATATGTATGTATGTATGTATGTATGTATGTATGTATGTATATGTATGTGTGTGTGTGTGTATATATATATATATATATATATACATATACATATACATATACATATACATATACATATACATATACATATACATATACATATATATATATATATATATATATATATATATATATATATATATATATATATATATATAGAGAGAGAGAGAGAGAGAGAGAGAGAGAGAGAGAGAGAAAATGAGGTGCTTATCCACATCCATCTCCCATGAGCCTCAAACAGTTTGAAGGTGGAGCCACTCAACTGAAAAGAGTCCAGCAGCAAAATCCATAAACATCCAATCTCTGCTTTTCTCCCCATCTCATGAGTTGATACCACTTCTATTTCAAACTGGAATACAATCCCTCACGTTGGTCACTACCCATGCTGAGTCCAGCCTCTTTGATCTTTAAAGCAGAACTTTGAGGGGTGTTTTCTTAACCTTTTAAGTTATTGCTCTTGCTAATAATATACTCTTTCAGCCTAGGAACCTGAATTCATCCTCAGATTTGCTTTCCTGCTGGGCTTGCTCATTTGTTGTTACAGGGCAGACTGGAAAAACAATTCTGCCTCTCCCACCTCCAGCCCCCTCCCTGCACCTAGCTCAAATAAATTGTCAAAATAAAGTACAAAATGCAATGGGTTGCACCAATTGGCAAAGAAGGAAGCTATAAACGCCCTTCTACGTTCAAGGTTTGCTAGTAGTTGTGTCACATAAGAACTGTTTAGGAGCATTTACACCAGAGGTGGTATTCAGCAGGTTCTGGCCAGTTCTGGAGAACTGGTAGCGTAAATTTTGAGTAGTTTGGAGAAGCAGCAAATATCACCTCTGACTGGAGATTTTACAGTATCCTTCCCCTGCCATGCCTACCAAGCCATGCCCACAGAACTGGTAGTAAAAAAATTTGAATCCCACCACTGATTTACACTAAAAAAATCAAGTAGTTTTAAGTACTTTTCAAGTAGCTTTAAGTACAAATAGTCCTCAACTTACAACCACATTTGAGCCCAATGTGCCCCATTTTACGACTTTTCCTGCCACTTTTGTTAGATGAATCACTGAAGTTGTTAGTAACACTTAAGGTTGTTAAGTGAATCTGGCTTCCCCATTGACTTTCCTTGTCAGAAGGCCGCAAAAGAAGATCACATGACCCTTGGACACTGCAACTGTCATAAATCCATGCCAGTTGCCAAGCATTCAAATGTTGATCATGTGACCATGAGCATGCTGCAACTGTTGTGTGAAAATAAGTCCTAAGTCACTTTTTTTCAGTGCTGTTGTAACTTTGAATTGTCACTAAATGAACTGTTGTAAGTCAAGGATTACCTGTGCTAAACCTCTATGCTTGTGTACATGGTACTTTTCCCCAGGAAGGTGACTCCGCTAAATTCAGTTCGATAGCATAAACTTGGCCACATGCAAGCTTCCCTGATGTTTTGGGACTTTATGTCCTACATTATCCTATACCAGTGTTGGCGAACCTTTTTGGCATCGAGTGCTGAAATGGGAGCATGTGTGCGCATGTGGGGGAGCACAGGAAACTGGAAGAGCAATTCCCCAGCTGTACCCTAGTTTCTGGCACGCATGTACACACTGGAAATGGGAAGCTCAGTTTCCTGGCATACGCATGGTCTTCCGGCATGTGCCATCTGGTCTTCTGGTTTTTGGAGTGCATGTGTGCATGAAGACCAGCTGGCTGGTGTGAATGCGCACACCAGAAACCGGAAAAGCAATGGCCAACAGCTACCGTGCCCAGAGAGATGGCTCTGCATGCCACTTGCAGCACATGTGCCATAGGTTCACCATCATAATCCTATACTCTATTTGAATTAAACCATTTTTAGGGAAGGAAGCTGGGAATATGTGAGTAGGAAAGCAAATAGGGACAGGACAGCTTTTGAGAGGGAGTTGGTGAATTGCGGAGATAATCTGCATAGTTTGGGGAGAGGTTTGTTTAACTGATTGTACCGGCCTCCTTTTCCCCTCCTGCATGTATTAATTTTCTTACTTGCCTGAGCAAAGGGTCTAAAATGCACCATCTGAAAAGAAGATTATGTTGCAACTGACCGATCTCATGATCAGGCAACAGATGGAACTATATCCCTCAATTCGCAAATCAATTTCTGACTGCACTTTTGAGGGGAAAAAAAGATAGGCATGTATCTAAGTATACTAATTACACTCGAAGCATAAGAATGTGGCTTTGTGGGAGGAAAGGAGTGGGAGTCAATCTTTTCTTTAGAACTCCTCACAGAAAGTGAAGAAGTGAAAGTGTAGCACAGAGGACACACAATTAAGGCCAACATCAAGTGATTTATATGAAGGATAGAGGATATAAGATGCTGTTCAGGAACAGAGGTGGCGAAAAGAAGATTCTGTAAGGAAAACACCTGAAAGGCAGTGGTGAGTGATAAGTGGCAAGAAAGCACACAAGTCAAGAAGATGTCTGTATCCCTTGAATTGGCCAACTGATGTGAGGTTTTGGAAAACTAACAAGGAAAGAAAGTGAGACCATCCCAAAAATTAACCATCATCTCAACCTTTCCAGAACAATGGAAAAGACCCTCAAATTCTGCAAAGACCAAGAAATACAACGTTCTCCTCTGAGATGCAAAAGAGGAAAGGCAGTGGTGAGAAGCCTCACTGACAGAAAAAACAGATAAGCTAGATGTGTGCTCTCTTCCTAATGCATGTATCCAGGCTGTAATGAAAAGATTATCAGGCTCATCAAATGGACTGACTGTTCTCCATTCCTGCTTAGCCAGGCACAAACAACACTGCTAGAGAAATAGGTTTGGCAGGAAGTGTTTTTTTTTTAATCCGATCAAGGGAGCTTTAACCTAACCCAGAAAGAAGAGATAAAAAGAGACCTAGACTCAGACAGAAAAGCCCTGGCCATCAGAAACATGACAAGAAGGATTTGGTTTTTCTTCTTCTTTTCTTCCCTATATTGACAACTAAGAGATTTAAGCAAGAAACCGGCAAAAATCCACTTTGACATTAACAGGTATTTAAGCTGAAAATAAAATGTCAAAGGGATAATAAAGATCTCTGGATTCTCAGAAACTTTTAAAAGAAGGGGAAAAAAAGGGTGGGATCTGGAAAAATGGAGGAGACCACCTGGAATTGAAAGGAATTAACAGTGAAACTTTAACAGGATTCCTGAAAGATACATTTTAACTGAAACTTTGTAACAAGATAAGAGAACCCCAGGAAGAGAGAGTGGAAAAAAGAAGCAAGAAGAAACAGCTTTGGATTATTTGGATTACTTGGTGATTTTTGGATTTTTGGCTATTGGATTTAAAGGACTAAAATTAATCAGGTGGTTGTTTAATTGAGAATTGAGAATGGAACTTAAAAAACAGAAAGGAGATGCACAAGAAGGAAGAGGTTATTTTGGCTTCATATTTCAATGTTTAGAAATGGAGATCCTGAACTATGAGAAACAACAAGAAATGCTGGTAGAAGAAGAAGGGTCATCTTCAATGACCAAGTATTTCTATGTGGGGAAAAGAAAGGAAAGGGGGAAAAGAGAGTGAAAAAATTAAGATCTGAAAAAGCAACTCAAAAAAAGAATAGTTTGAAAAGTAATTACAAAATTAGGAAGAAACAAGAGAGGATTATAGAAGAGAGAATCAGAATTAGAGAGAGAAGGGGTCAAAAAGCGAAGGGAGAAGAAGAGGGGGAAGAAGGAAAGGAAAAGAAATTATAAAGGACAGAAACAGGACATAGAGGAACAGGGAAAATGTACAAGACACAGAGATAATGGGTGAAAACTTAATTAAAAGGGGGATTCTGCAAGGGTACATAAGATAGTATTGTTATATTAAAAATAGAAATGAACTTTGAAAATATGAAAAAATTGTGATTAAAATGATAGATAAAATACTCATTGTAATGTAATGGAATGTTTAATAAATAAATGAAATAAAGAGAATGAGAGAATGAAATTAGGAAAGGAGGGGAACATTTTAATTATTATAAATGTGTTATAAAAATTTAAGTGAAAATAAAATATAAAATATAAAAGAAGCATGAAAAAATTATGGAAATATTGTAAGTGTTCCTAGAAGTATGATACCCTATTGAAAAGAAATGTTAAAGATGTCAAAGATTATAACTAACATTAATGATAGAGCTGAATTGGAAAAGAATATGTATCTTATTTATTATTGTTATATATATATTTTTTCTCTTTAAGAACTTAGTGCGTATTTTAAGAATGTACCAAGCAGAATTCGACTGGAAGTTATGTGTTATATTGAATGTTATAATTGTAAAGGCATAAACTGAAGTTTAAATAAGAGCTGAATGGATAAAAATTAAAAGATACAAAGGTGTCATACTCCAGTAAGTAACTACAGGGAAAAAACTTGTTTAATGAGAAAAGAAAATATATGAAATTGAAACAGGACAGACAAAAGTATAAATATAATGATAAGAAAGATATTGAAACTTAGAAAAAGATATATATAATTGAATTTAGAAAGGAGTGAGATAATTAAAAGCAAGGTTGAGAAAACTAAGGGAAGGGAAAAATTATTCAGAAAATGTTAAAATAGCAATAAGATATGGAATAGAACACAAAGATAAATATGAAATTGAATTTGTGTCTGTATGGAGAAGTGATAACCTGGGACCATGCTATTTTCTAAAAAAAAAAAAAAAGAAATTTTACTTGTATTATGTTTTGTGAAAACCCAAATAAAATTTTTATATATATAAAAAAAGAAACATGGCAGGACAGTCAAAGAACTTTTAAGGCAGGAAAGGGGACATGGAAAGGTCCAGTGTATGTAGCATCAGTAGTGGGATTCAGCCAGTTTGCACCACTTCAAAAGAACTGGTTGTTAACTTTCTGAGCAGTTTGGTGAACTGGTTGTTGGAAGAAATAATTAGGGCAGAGAACTGATTGTTAAATTATTTGAATCCCACCACTGTACGTAGCATGGAGATCAATTGTAACATCCTTAGGGCCACTTATTTGTACATTTGTGCCCAGGATATGGATAATAAACAGGAGGAGGGCACTCATGATTGTGCCTTCGCATCACATAAACCTCATGGGATGAGAATGAAGGATATAAAACTTAAGAGATCTAACGTGGCTTTCTATGTAAAGAAGCTATGTGCCTCTAAACCAATTTCTCTTAATGCCACAGTTATGTGGCAAGCATTAGAATAAGATTAAAAGAGGCTAGAAACCAAAGTGATATTAATGTGGAAGTTTACCATAAGCCAGTGAGAAGATGTAGACAATGCCTTTCTAAATCAAATCACCAAGTGCTTAGATAATAGCAGCAAAGTGAGACATTAACTGACCCTGATAACTACTGGAAGGCTACCTCAGCTAGGAATCTGAACAGATTACTCATCTCTCTCGTTTACAATTTCATTTTTCAGAAGGTAGATGTAGGATCAAGGTGATTGGCTATTCTGGAACTGGTAGATGGACAAGGTAACTAGAGGAAGAAGATACTTAAAAGAGAAATCAGTCCATATCCTGGACTTCATGAAGGCAAATTTTAAGAATTCAGATGAAAGGTGGACAGCACAGGGTAATATAAAAGACCAGAATGAAATAAGATGATCAAGGAATGCAAAATGTAATGGGGAAGGGAGGGAGAGTTATGTTCAAAATGAAAATCAGAGATGCTGTTGATCTGTTGCTTGGGGAAATAATAATGAGGAATAGGGCTAAGATGGAATTGCTTAGGACCTGTTTCTCTCTTCTCTCAGAGGAAGGCCCCTCCTAATATGATAGCTTAGAGATGAAAAAGAACCCACCTTGCTATCTTAAAACCTATCTTAAGACTTGCTATCTTAAGTGTTGAGGTAAGGTTCAAGGTTCGTTCTCTGGGCTTGTGGATTGGTTTCCAAACATTTCTTTATCAGGCCAGGTAACATCTTCAGCAGAGTTTAGGGTAGGGGTCACCAACCTTTTGGACCTCAGGGACCACCAAACTCATAATTTTAAATCCCGAGGACCAAAGACCCCAGAAAAATCCCAAAAAGTCTGCAGGAAAATTCCCCACTCCGTTTTCCTACCAATCGATCATTCTTTATTTGGGATTGCAGGGACAGCTCTGTTCTCAGGGGGAGAGAGAAAGAGACTTTTGGCTTCATGCAAGAAAGCAGCAGAAGCAGCAGAAGTCTTTCTTTCTCTCCCCCAAACTTTGGCAGAAATGAGTCTTTGTGAGACCTGTTGCACCAGCGCAGCCTCTTGAAGCAGGATGCCTTGCAGGGTCCCAAAGACTCATTTCTGGCGGAGTTTGGGGAAGAGAAAGAAAGGCTTTTGCTGTTTTCCTTGTATGCAGCCAAAAGCAGAAGAAGAAAGAAGCAGCATGGTGGCCAGGCCAGGCGCTTGGGGTGAGTGGAGCAAGTCCCCCCCTCCCTCTTTTCCCCCCTCCCCTCACGACCTTGTGTTGTTTGCAATGCAAGCGACGCAAGCCTTGTGTTCCTGCGGGCCTTGTGTTCCTGCATAGCCTGGATTAGTTATTTAGTTTACTTTATTGTCATTGTACCTCGTACAATGAAATCACACACCATCTTCAGTGCACATCATGACCATGAAATTAAACACAAACACACATCCTTCACACTCCACATTAATTGCTTGGGGAGGGGGAGACGTTTCTCTGTGGACCACCAAAATTTTCTCGCAGACCACCACTGGTCTCTGGCCCACTGGTTGGCGACCACTGGGGCTCCAGGGCCATCATAAGACCCATCACAAGACCTTCACTTGACACACCCACCCCTAACGCCCTTATAAACAGAAGAACACTGACATCCCCTCATGTCAGTGAAGCTGAAGATGTTACCTAGTCTGGTAACAAAACTTTCAGAAACCAACCACAAGTTCAGAGAATGAACTTTCACCCCATCCTACACTTGAGCTACAGATATTCGCTACTCCTGCAAGTGTTAAGAGCTGGCAAAAGTCATCTCAGATCCACTGATTGTAATTGCCAAAAGCTCCTGAAGACTAGATGAATAGATGCCAGAAGACTGGAAGAAAGCAAACATGGCCCTAATAGATGAAAAGGGCAAAGTACTGGGATGGACTGTCTTTAAGTGGTTAGATAAGGTGACCAACCATCCTCCTTTAGGGAGGACAGTCCTCCTTTTGTAAGTTCTGTCCTCTCTAGAAAAGTGTCCTCCTACATGTCTTCCTTTTTGATATTTGAAGACTAATCTGTAAATCTCTGTATTTGATTGATGCCAATCCGATCCGTTGTGTGTGATGTGACATATTTGTATTTGACATGATGATTCATCAAGGCTCAGTACAGTGTGGCAAGACGCGATTATGAGATACATACGCTCCACACAGAAGTATTGTTTTGAGAGAGTGTGCCATGTGCAAGAGTGATCTGCAGGCAAGTGGCTTTGTTTTTCTTCTTCAATTTATTTGTGTCTTCCTTTTCATTGTAAAAAAAGTTGGTCACCTTAGGTTAGAAAGATTGCTACTATTATCAGGAAGCAGCCTGGGCTTGTCAGGCTTTACCTCTTCTTTTCTACCAGAGTAACTAGTTTGGTCGAGCAAGGGAATGCTATTGGATGTCGCCTATCTTAGTAAGGAATTTGTCAAAGCACCTCATAAAAATTCTGCAGGCAAGATAAATATGGGTTGGAGGGCTCTGTAGCCCAGAGGTCCCAAAGAAGGTTAGTAATGGTTCTGTGTTGAACTGGAGGGCTCCCAAGAGCTTCATCCTTGGCCCAATACTATTTGATATATTTATAAATGATCTATACAGCTGAACAGAATGACCTGCTCTTTGCAGAAGCCAAAGGTGGAATGAAGACCCATGGGTTGAAATAAAAAGGGTGGAGGTTGGGGGGGGGGAGGAGAGAAATTAAGATTGAATAGCAGAAAGAAAATATCTCAACTAAAAGAGAGGCAAGACAAGAAGTAGTTGAGCAGTGGAGTGATTATCATTGGAGATTTTCAAATGTGGTCAGAGGTTTTACTGGATTTGATGATGACCCATTAAATTTATGCCAGAATATACAAAGTGACTTCTATTATGCTCTAGTTTGACTGTAAATCTCCTCCTATTCTGATGAAAAATAAAACAAAAATAAGGAATGCTGAAATATGTCGGACTCATTCTTTTTTTTTATATTCCGAACCTCAAACTAAATCTGATCATGAAGTGGGATCACAGTGCCCAAGAATAATCAATATTGAATCAGTCCATTTCCCTAGTTCTGGATTGAGGCTCAAAAACAGATTGAGTGATGCCCAAGCACCCATTTCTGTGGCTTACTGTATATCCCAGAGAAGGTTAGACAGGTCTAAAGAAACTCACAACAATTTGTGTTCCAAAGCATCCTTTCTCTTCTTGCCATATCTTCTGCAGGGAACTCCACAAGGCACAGTGCCAGCTAAAATGATTATTCATCATATCATGCTATCCACTTACATCACAAAGGTTCACTGCCAAATAAAAGTGCAAGTCTACGTGTGATGGAGAAGGAGTCCAACTGTTTGGGCAGATGGCACTCATCAGCTTTGATTTTTTTTAAATGTCTATGTTGTGCCTCTCTGGCAGCCCCACCCTTGCATTGTTAACATAGTTCGGTTGAGTCTGTTAGAAGGAAACTTCTTTTGGTGTGCATGAGCAGATTGGGAGAAAAGGGGCAGTGGTGAAATTGTATTTTGTTACAAATAAATCAAGAAAAAGAACTTTATGCAATTTTTATTTGTTGGGAAAAATCTTAAATGTCTTCATTCTCATTCTCTCTCTCTCTCTCTCTCTCTCTCTCTCTCTCTCTCTCTCTCTCTCTCTCTCTCTCTCTCTCTCTCTCTCTCTCCCTCCCTCCCTCTCTCTCCCTCTCTCTCTCTCTCTCTCTCGTGTGTGCATGTGTGTGTGTGTGCAAGTAATGTATAGAGAATCATTAGAGCCACTGTTGATATAGTAGGTTACTATTCCTGTATGCAATTCCTGTTTTAAGTTTTTGCAAATTATACAGAAATTATACAGACCAATTGGAAAATACAAAGTGTTGATTATGGAATCAGAATAGCTCCTTTGGGTTCTCAAATACGAGACACTGTTTATTCTAGGAAGAAGTACACAATGTGTGGTACTTCAAATGTTGCAGAAACCTCAGTTGCCAGCTGTCCTAGCCAGCATGACAGACAATCATATGGGATACTAGGAGAATATTGACTTAGTAGTGTGAGGCTATACATTGGAGACTCTGCTCATTGGATTTATCAAGCTTGCATCTGAAGGACCTGATTAACATGCAGGTCACACTGGTGCTCATTCAGTCTTCAAACTTTAAGCTTTATCAGCCATTCCTGTCTGAACATTCTCATCTGAGTTGGTCTTTGACCCATTCCTTACTCAAACCATCCCTAAGCATAAATCTTATGCTCTTCTTTATACATGGGAATACAATAACTTCATCTGCTTTATTAGAATTAATAGATATAAATAAAAGAGCCAGTGTTCATAAGGCTGAGAAACAAGGAAACATCTAAAGAATTTACTGTTTGGAAAGCCTTCAGATCATGGAATTTCATAATCTCCTACTCATATTGGAGAGATTAAGGTTTAAGAACAGTTGGCAAACTATTTAGTTGCCAGATATTTGAGGGGGTGAGGAGGGTCAGCTTTGATGAAGTAGTCTTTCTCAGTAGGTAATTGTGTAAAGAAATATGTTTAAGTAGAAGAATTCCATGGTTTCAGCATTATTCACACATCTTTTGGAATCCTCTTATCCTATTTATATTGCTCATTTTTCCCCTGGGGAGGAATCCATATTTTCCAGTGCTGATTTCTCAGGAAAAGAGAATATGTTGCATGTGTACCCAGAAGAGAGGGGGGTTAATTGATGGACAGAACATGATGCAAAGCCTACTTATGTTCTACATGTGTTGTAATGTCATGTGTTATGTGAGAAAGGGAGAAGCTTGCAGCATCAATAGGCATACATTACTTTGATGAAAAAGAGTTACATGCAGGTGATCCTAAATCTACTTATCGAAAAAAGTCTTATACCGTTATCCAAGATTTGGGACAATTTTTTTTAAAAATCATAACAGACTGCACAAGCATAGATGGACCAACAGCCAGGCTCATTTCTTTACTGCAGCATCATTTGATTTGCACATTATAATTGTCGTGACACATCCATTCCCTGATCTAAGACAACATATCAAAATAGCCAGAGCAAAGCATAGGTGGTTCAACCTCAAATTAGTATTGGGTTGACAAGGCAATATGCAACCCAGAAGTACACAATAAAGTATGCCTCTTCCAAACCTGATATGCATTCCAAATTTTATTCTCCAGAGTCTTGGCCTCTAGCGACATTATAAGTAAGTAATGTGTCCAGTGTAATGTTCACAGCCTCATTGTTCAGTAGGATTGAGGTTTTTTTTTTTCCTGCCTTCACTTAATGCAAACTGTTCCTACTTACCAGTATTATGGAATATTTGACCCCCACTGACCCCAGGCAGGAGGCACAGTTGTGCAAGGCATAATTTAATGTACACAGAGGATTGCTTTCCGATTTGATTTTGAAAGTGAGCATCGAGACAGTGAACAAAGCAAATCTGCTACACACACATTTTCATTCTCCCCACTTGCCAGTTTTTCTAAATAGCATTCAACTGAGGTCCCAATTATGTACACATGGGTCTTTGCAACCTGCAAAAAGCTTATTGATTTCAAGGCAGTACAGACAAGTACAATTTCAGGGTCAGGATCTTATAGTTGTTGTTTGTACTGTCTAGGACATAGCTTGTTTATTTTGGACATTAAGGGAGAGTCCCATTACGCCAAATTAAAGCTCTAAGAGACAGATGGGTGAGCGAGACTTCTTAAAAATATGACTCACTTACTTTTAAAAAAAGATTTCAATATCCACATAAGACTTCTCCTGAAGCTCAAAGCTCAAGTACTAATAATCACTGCAACTATGATCCCAGAGATCTATTTATCATTTTAGACTTCGGGAAAGATCATAGTTAAAATAGGGATCTTTTGGAAAGAGGCTGAATCGCTTATGCTAGCTGACTTCTATTTTTGGTGGGCAGAACCAAATAACCCCCTTCTACAGCACCCTTCTACAGCCAAGAAGAAATAAAGAAGAAGAAGAAGAAGAAGAAGAAGAAGAAGAAGAAGAAGAAGAAGAAGAAGAAGAAGAAGAAGAAGAAGAAGAAGAAGAAGAAGAAGAAGAAGAAGAAGAAGAAGAAGAAGAGGAGGAGGAGGAGGAGGAAGAAGAAGAGATAAAATATTCCTTCTCTAAGGAAATACCCATAATACTGATATGAAATTGAGATGTACTTGTAATTTCTAGTACAGTATATTGCATACTCGATAATGATACATTTTGGTAAGTCCTATTGAAGGTCTCTTTGGTTTTGGCTTAGCATGATCCCAGCCACTGCAATTTGGAAAACCATATTTTACAACTTAAGCACTATCAGAGAATCCAGCTAAAATATGTAGCAGATCATAATTAAAATGGGGTTTATACAGTAACAGAATTCAACTGCAGCTCAAAAAATCCCTCATTTTTGAATGGGAGGGAATTCAGATTCAGTTCAGATTCAGCCTTATCAATTCAGCCATACCTTGACTATTCTGGTTTAACTGATTAACAGAGTTGGAAGGGACCTTGTAGGTCATCTAGTCCAACCCCCATCCAAGCAGGACACCCTACACCAGGGGTCCCCAAACTTGGGAACTTTAAGACTTGTGTACTTCAACTCCCAGAATTCTCTAGCCAGCTAAGTCTTAAAGTTGTCAAGTTTGCAGACCTTTGCCCTATACCATTTCTGACAAATGGTAGTCCAGTCTCTTCTTGAAAGCCTCCAGTGATGAAGCTCCCACAACTTCCAAAGGCGAGCTGTTCCATCGGTTGATTGTTCTCACTATCAGAAAATTTCTCCTTATTTCTAGGTTGAATCTCTCGACTACTAATGATGTTTGAAACTGAAACTCAGTGGACTTGGAGAAAATAACTGGCCCAAATTGGACTCTGTGGTTGAGTATAGACTTGAACCTTTAGTGTCTCTGATCCAAGTCTCTCACCTCAATTGCTACCTAAAACATACTAGTTTTCATGCTGGATTGGATTTAGGCATAAATGTTTACTTATATATACCAGAACATGTATGCTACCTCCAGAGAACGAATCTAGATTGTTACAATAGGGTAAAAAAAAAAAATCACATACCACAATAAACGGTTAAACATTAAAATCAACAAAGTTAACACCAACCACATGATTTCTCAGCTAAGTAGATAATTTTTGATGGATTGGCTGCTAAACTCACTTCCAGTCCCAACAGTTCTTTAAAGAAGGTGCTTTCTGAATTTTGAATTTTGATTTGGTCTCCCTTCACCTTTCCCAAGGGAGGGATTCTCAGCCCACCTTCTTGGTTTCTGTGGAATAAAGGGGCAGACTCTTCCTGGGTCAGATGGCCCCGAAGATAACAATAATCATGTCTGAATGAAACATGGATTTCTTTGACAAGGGCACCAGCTTCAGATTTCTTGCATCTCAACCAAGTAATGCACAGAACGGGAGTTATGATTTAAATGTGCAATTCAGGAAAGCCAAAGTTTAATTTAGAACAATGGTTCTTAAACTGTTTGACTCAATTACTCCTGACCTCAGTCTCAAATAATATCATTACCACCCCCAGTCTCAAAACCCAGAGTGTTGTTTTATTCAAGCATAGCAGCAGTTCCATAGTGGATCCTCAACTCACAGACAAACAATTAAATCTTAGTCCATTAGCCCTAGGATATACTCAAATTATCCCTCTGGGAGTAACTGGTCTACTAGAGAACAGAACCAAAATTCTGCCCATTTACATATAAATAATGAATAGAAAGGAATAACTATAGAATTATTATTATAATAAATTACAGAATCATTAAATCACAGAATAATTAAATCAAATAATTACATATAAAAGGTCTTATATCATAATTACTATGATATTTCGGAAGCCATTCTCTCTGAATCTATTTATGGAGTCTTGGGAATCCAAATCTTTGGGAATCCAAAGTTCTTCTCATGTATTCTTTAATACATCCTTAATCTGTTATTGCAATGACGGCAGTAGTTTATACTCTTGGCGCCCCAGAAAGACTAGATTTGCACATTTTATTAAACCATGGGTTTTTGAGCATTGGTTATTAATAAAACCAATTTGCTAGTCTGAAACACAGTAGGACACAAACCTGGTTTATAGATTGCAATGCCTGGGTTTACAGAAGAAGCTACAACTAGAATAAAGCAAGCCCTGCTACAGTATGGGACTTGTGTACTCCATCATCTATTGGAATAATATTCAATATTTTACATTGTGGAAGTGGGTAACTCAAAGCACACAACAATAGCACCGATAACTTTCCTTCTTCCAATTCCCTTTGCTTACTAAGATTCACATTAAGATGTATTTGGAATGAGTCAATGGAGAAGTGTGAAAAATATACTGAAATCTTCTCTCTTCATAAGACAAACACAGAATTCATCTCCCTTTTCCCGTTCCCACTACTTTGTACACCAAGAGCCAAGAAAAAAAGAACATTTCCAGCGTTCTTTTCGCATTATGTCAACCCGGATTCAGTGACAGTTTGCAAGCGGAACACATCTGCTGAGAATTTGGAGGGTGTAAATCCCTGCATAATTCATTACATGGTGTATGGCAACTGCGCGGTTCTTTATTTTTTTTAACCACACTTTCCAGTTGCAGCACCCTTCACACTGTCCTGCACTTATATCACAACAAGGCTGAAATACAAATTAACAGCCTGGATGACAACTTCCACGCTCTGGATCAACACCCCCACAGGTGACGAAAGCACACAGATTTGACAGAACGTGACGTTCTCCCTTGTGAAATAAAAGTTATTGTGGTGCTGGAAAGTTGTCACATGTAATGCAAACTCCCCCCCCCCCCCCAGTGTTGCAAGAAAGCTATGTGGCAAAGGTATCACATGATCACGTTCAAGAGCCAAGTTGCATATGCAACCTCCGGAGAAGCAAAAGTTCATCCCGAGACGAGAAGATTTGCTTTCATTTCTTAAAATGTTCAGCTAGGCTGGTTACGCTACGTTCACAACTGGTCCACACGAATCATGCCGGTACCTTCAGGAATAACCGATAACGTGGGATAATCGCGGAAGGATGAGGGCTCCACTATGTCAGAGGATCTACAGAGTATTAACTTCGCCTCATTTATATATCATTAACCATAGAAGTAGCTAAATATCTGGCTTTTCAATTGTCTGCTATCAGCATTAACTTTTTCCTTCAGTTTACAGCAAGAAATCGAATGGCTTGACTTTCTACTACCACCACCTACCTATTACCTGCAGAAATCCTAATCCCAAGTCACTTGACTAAATTTGTCAGGATGTGACCAGTTTATTCTCGTCAGGCTGCCACTTGCTAAGCATTATTTTTTTTCTCTTCCTAAGTCTATTCTTCTCCCTTCCACACCTGAGCAGGTTCGGATTTTCAGTCTCCTCCCCAAGTTCAAAACCACGATCGATTAAAACGACCGTTCCTGAATTCGAATTTGTTTTATGCCAGGAAGCGCTGTATCGAGAGGCGGATGTTTGCAACGTTACATCCAGCGCTCTCCCCTCCGAGGCTTTGTCCTCTGAAGCGCTATGGTAGTGGGCTCCCCCACCCTTCTCTCTCATTCTCTCTTTTTTTAAACAAACACCTTTTCTCGAAAAAGTGCAGCTCGATTGCCCAGCGCCCGTGGACGAAATGGATTGCCTCGAGAATACTGCCGAAGGCATCACGCTTACGGGAGAGTAAGCGCAGGAACGATTAGTCCTCGTGAAAAGAGGGGGGGAGGGGAGACGGAGAGAGAGGGAGGAAAGGGGAGAGGAAGAGAGACGGGAAGGGGGCAGAGGGAGGAGAGGGGAGAGGGAGAGGGAGGAGAGGGAGAGAAACGGGAGAGGGAGAGAGGAAGAGAGGGGGAGAGGGAGGAAAGGGGAGGGGAAGAGAGACGGGGAGGGGAAGGGGGAGAGAAACGGGGGAGAGGGAGAGAGAGGAAGAGAGGAAGAGAGAGGGGGAGAGAGGGAGAAGGGGGGGGGAGGGAGAGGATCAACTCGCAAGCCTGAAGACTATTGCCGAAAGAAGTTGCGGAAGAGTTGCGAAATGTAGGTTTTCTTAGATTTCCCAATCATAGAAGATCGCAGCAGAGTTGGGAAAAAAAAAAAAAAAACAGAAACGAAGTGCAAGGGGAGAAGCAGAACGGCAGTTTACACGAGCAGGGCGGACGCGAGCGAAGTTCCTTTAATGCCACAGCGCGTGTTACTCACCTTCGCTTTGACCAAGCTTGCTTGCTGGTCCCAGGGACGAGCCCCCGCCTAGCTCCAGCGGGCGCCTCTTTCTTCTAAATCGCACCCATCCCTTCGGAGCAGCCCAGAAAAGATGCCCATTTTCTCTCCCCCGCGGTCGCCGCTCTCTCCTCCCTTTCTTCCCCCTCTCCCTCCCTCCCTCCTTCCCTCCTCCTCCTCCTCCTCTCCTTCAGGTCCAATCAGCCTTGTTCGCTTCTCTTAAAGCCGCAGCATCCTCGGTCGAGCTCGAAGCACTCTGCAAATTGTAGCCCAAGGCTGTTTATCCATAATACCGACCCCCCCCCCCCGCCGCCCAAGAACGGGGTACGGGAGGTGGAGAGGGGGATAAATTGGTTTTCTTTGCCAGCGGGCTTATTGTAAAGGAGGGAGGCGATGGTGTTTCGGTCATTCGTGAATTGCGTGAGAACGAAAGGCTCCCTCCCTCCCTCCCCTGGGACCCTCAAACGTGCAGACAGTCCTCTCTTGAAGAAAATGGTTCAGTCCTGCCGGATTTTAAGATGGATTTCACCAACTTTGAGGCTTTGGAGACGATTTGGATTCTTTGTTCAAAGGAGCCCCCTCTTTGGTGGTTCGTAGGTGGGCTGAGTGAAGGCGTTTGTCAAACAGGCTTTGTAACTAGGGACGGCTGCTTTTCTTCTAAGGTGATGCACCACCTTTGCGTTTGTAAGATGCGGTGGTCGACCAGGAAGAAGGCTAAGGAGTAACATGGAAGCCTGTTTGCCAAATATTCACAGCTATGCTCAGTTGAAGTTGGTGTTATTGTTCCAAAATAATCAGGGCTTATTTCAGGCTGGGAATCTAGTATGAATTAACCTCTCCTTCATTTCTTTTGCACAGGTAGTCCTCAGCTTATGACTACCATTGAGCCCAACATTGACGTTGCTAAGTGAGAAATGTGTTAAGCGGGCTTTGCTCCCATTTTAGGACTTTTCTTGCCACATTTATTAAGTGAATCACTTTAGTTGTTAAGTTAGTAACATGACTGTTAAGTGAACCTGGTTTTCCCTGTTGATGTTGCCTGTCAGAAGGTTGTAAAAGGTGATCACATGACCCCAGGATACAGCTACCGTCATAAATGTGAGTTGGTTTCAAACATCAATGTAAATCATGTGACTATGGGGATGCTGCAACAGTCATAAATGTGAAAAATCATCATAAGTTACTTTTTTCCATGCTGTTGTAACTTCAAATGGTCACTAAGTGAACTGTTGTAAGTTCAATGACTACCTGTATGATAAGAGTGTGGCAACTGTTGAAGTTGAAGTCTAGGTGCTTTTCTCCTTACCAGGAAACAAAAGATTTTTTTTCCAATTTCTTACTATGAGGTTACTAATGAGGAAGAAGTAATGGGGTTATAATAAAATTTTATTTGGTTTATGGCACTGGGATTATCCATTTAATGTCCCTTTAAGCACCTAACTTAAATGATATCCTAACCATGATCTTATGAAATGACCTTAGATATGTCAAAAATATGTTATTCACTTAATTCCCCACCATGCAAGAATAACACTAATGGCCCAACTGTGGGTTTAATTATCAGTAGCTGCTCATCATAAACTTATAAACAAGTGGAAGCATTCAATTTTTTTTTTTTAAAAAAACACACACACCTCAATATGAGAACATTAGGAAATCTTTGAAATATAGACTAGACTGGGAAACTGGAAAAAAAAAACCTCTGAAAGATGGTGATAGCAATTGAACTATTTGCCAAGAAATCCATCTTAATATAATCTATGAAAGAACTGACCTTGACCTGAGGCCTAATCTTATATTATTAGATGGGAAGACATCATGCTAAATAGATTACATGGTATGTTTGGTTTGGGTCTATATATTGTGTTTTAAAATAATGGTATGATAATGGATGGTTTAGTATGATATCCGAATACATCCTATTGTGGCTTATTAAACATATTCTGGTCAAGGTAATGTCAGTGCTTATGAATGCTTCCAGATAGAATTTCTAGGCTTTCTCTGGTTGTTATGGTCAATGTAAGAGAAATACAGAATTTTTTTTAAAAAAACCTCTTGATGTCAGGTGCAGAGAATCAGGACTATATGTTAAGTCCGAGTTAAGAAGATTTATTGCTTAAGCCTGTACAATCTACTCAAGTAATAGCCAGTACTAAATTGGCCGACTATTAAATGGGATAAGAATCAACAGAATTGATTCTAGAACTACGCCGCCTTTGGTTTGATCTAAGTATATTACATAAAATTATATATTTCAATGTCCTACCTGTCAATGAATACTTCAGCTTCAACCAAAACAATACAAGCGCACACAATAGATACAAACTCAAGGTTAATTGCACCAAACTTGATTGCAGGAAATACAACTTCTGCAACAGAGTGGTCAATGTCTGGAATACTCTACCTGACTCTGTAGTTTTTTCCCAAAACCCCAAAAACTTTAACCTTAGACTGTCTACTATGGACCTCACTCCTTTCCTAAGAGGTCTGTAGGGGGTGTGCATAAGCGCACCAACATGCCTACCATCCCTCTCCTATTGTTTCTTTTATTTTCTTATTCATATCCATTTTATGTATTCATAACCATGTTTATACTTATACCTGTTATCTAAAAATCGCTTGACAAAATAAATAAATAAAATAAATAAATAAATTCAAGCAGGCTAAACTGGGATCACTTGTGGGAACATAACTATTCTAGGCTTAGTCCTCTCTTGACTCTGGTCCAGGTTCTTCCTGTTCTTCTCCTACACTTGATGGACTGCGGCACAAGAATTTTCAAAAAGGATGTTGCTATTTGGCTTTAATGACATTATACTTTAGGGAACTTGATCTGCTGTCTGATCACCTTCACATCTTTAGACCAGGGTCTTAACTCAGCTTGTCACTAGTTCATTAGCCCAAAGGCTGAAACACTGATATCTTTTCATTCCATTGATCCAAAAGCCTCTAGTGCAGGGATGTCAAACTTAAGACCTGCAGGCTGAATCTGGTCCACGGGGTGCATAGATCTGGCCCACAGGACCACCTAGAAACAGCAAAGGACTAGCCCATGGTGCCTCTGCCAGTGAAAATGGAGCTCAGGAGGGCTGCTCATGGCCACCCCAGGCTTTGTTTCAGCTGCGACAACCTCCTACAACCATCTACCGGTGAAAACAGAGCTTAGATGCTGCAGGAAGCTGTTGTGGATGAAAATGGGGCCCAGGAACCCATTTTTGCTGGCAGAGTGCTCGGCCCCCACAGGCACTCCCGACATAAGTGATGTCATGGTGGCCATGCCCCCTGGCCATGCCCCCCTCCCCTCCCCCCTCAAGGTCAAACACAACTCTGATGGGGCCCTCAATGAAATTGAGTTTGACAGCCCTGGTCTAGTGAGTTGAAACTGAAGAGTGTTACATTATGTAACTAAGCATAATATTTATGAAATAAAAACACATTCTATTATAAAACAGAAGTATTTCTTTTGCCCTTTCCCTGTGGGCAGAGAACTAATAGGGCAGCATTTCTCATTTCATGAGAACACCAATATTTGGTTTGATTGTTGTGGAATAGCAACATAAAACCTTTGAACTTAGTCATCTGAAACTTGGCAGGATCTGTCTCCTCGGAAGATACAGCAATGCCTAAAAATTATTTCCAGTTCTGGCAAAAAATAAAAATAAAAAAATCTATTGGCAGTTCTCAAAGGGGTGGAAATGCTTTGTCTTCAATTTGGCACAGGCTACCCTCTTATAAGAGACTGCAATTAGTGCAAATTTATTTCAGCTTCAGCTTTTAATGGAAAGCAGGCTAAAATGGATTAAATAAACACATTCAGCCTTAGAAGAAGAAGGAAAACAAGCAATGGGCATCTGGTGTGTCCCTCTTATAATTAATTGAGAAGCTTGACAATTTGGGGCCTTCAAGTCAAACTTGTGCTAAGACTCACCGCTCTTAAAAGTTGCCTCTGGAAACTTCTGGTTTGCGTGGCTTCGGGGCAGCAGGAATTCGCGACAGCTCGCGATTCCTGCTGTGCTAGCCGTCGAGGTACCCCCAATCCAGATGGGTCAGGGGGATATGGCTGCCCTGTAGGGACAGCTGAAGACAGAGGGGAGTCGGAAAGGGAGGTGGGGGCATCGCAGACCCCCCCTTTCTCCGGGAAAACCCCTTTTTCCCAAGGCGGTGGAGCGGCGGTCAGCAATGGCCGCCACGAAGAAGCCAGCAACCGGGTAAGAACTGTGCTGGAGGAAGTGTGAAGAGTGAAAGTTCTGTCTGAGCCGGGTCAAGTAACACCTTTTAAATTGCCTGGAATTGAGCTGTTTGTTGCTGGAGGATACATTGTATCCCTAAGAAGAGCGAAAAGCGGCGGAGAAGCTGTTAAAGGGAATTTTTTTTTTTTTTTTACTCTCCCACCCCACGGAAAAAGCAGAAATATTTGGATATATTAGACATTGAAAGTGGATTGTTTTGAAAGCTAAGATAAGAGACAAAGGGATTTTTGGACATTGAAAAATGTGAGAAATTGGAAAATCTCTGCTGGAGGTATGGATTTTTGATTATTAAAATTCTCATTGCAAGTGGGAAAGGAGAAAAAAAAAAATTGGAGCAGAAGCTGAAAAAGGAGGAGATTGATTAGAACGTCTTTGTGGATCCCAAAAGAAGATATATGGTAATTGGACCTCTTTGATTAAAAATTAATTCAGAAAGAGAAAGAGAAGAAGGAAGAAAAGTATTAACTTTTGGAACTTTTTTTCTTTTTTTTAATTGCTTTTGATTGTCTTTGATTAAAAATTCTTGTGGTTGTTTTGGAAAAAGTTTCCCTTTTCATAATGGCATCGTCTGTGGATGAACTAGAGATTGAATATCAAAAATATAAAAAAGAAGATACTTTGGGCGCTTTGTTTCAATTTTTAGAAATGGCGTTATGTTCCTTTGAAAAGTTGACTACGCAGCAGAAGGACTGGGACAAGGAAGAAGAGGAAGAAGAAGCCATCTTTGATGAACAATGGGTCCCTTCTGGAGAGGAGGAGAAAAAGGATAAGAAAAAGGGGATTTTAAGAATTATAAAAACAACCAAAAGAGAGAAAAATGAGCGAAAAGATGGAGGCAAGGTTAGAAAGCAAAGGAAAAGGAGCAAGAAAAGCGAAGAGAAAAAGCAAAGGGGTAGAAAGGGCAAGGAGAAGAATAAGCAAGAGAGAAAGGGGGGGAGGAGAAGCCTTAATGGGGGGAAGCAAGACCTAAGGAAAAAAAGTTTATTTAGAGACAATGGGTGAATTTAATTTAGATTAAAAGAGGGATTCTGGAGGGTATATAAGAGTGTTTTTTTTATATGTATATTTAGAATATAAAATTTATTAAGTAATTTTTGAATTTTTTTTAAACAGAATCCCAAGAAAGATTGCTATATGTAGTATTTCTAAGTTAGGGTAATGAGTTATAGATGTTACTCCAATTGGTGTACAGGAGAAGTATAGTAAAAGAAAAAAAAGATGAATGGATAATTGGAAATAGAACAGACAAAGAATGTTGTTGAAAATGGTAATAAGATATGGAAGGATATATATGCTTTTTTTTTTTTTTGGATTTTGTATATTGATAAAAGGCAATAAAATTTTAATTAATAAATAATTTGGATGGAAAAGAGAAGTAGGGACAAGATATGAAGTTAATATTATATGAAATATTGATATTATAATCTGGAAATGTTATGCCTTATTGGTCTATTATTATTATTTTTTCTTAGAAAAGAATTTATAAGCTGCTATGCCTTGATTCTTTGTGCATTGTTTTTATAAAACTGATAAAAATGGTTTTTATATATATATATAAAAAAGAAAATGATAATAAGATTTGGAAGGAGATATGGGTTGAATATGATGTTTGAATTTGTGTCTGTGTAAAGAGTTTTAACCCGGGAACAGACAACCTTCAGAAAAGATCTTTTAGT
This sequence comes from Hydrophis major, assembly GCA_033807585.1. Taxonomy (NCBI): domain Eukaryota; kingdom Metazoa; phylum Chordata; class Lepidosauria; order Squamata; family Elapidae; genus Hydrophis; species Hydrophis major. The sequence continues at coordinate 151,239,455 of CM066328.1, read as the reverse complement.
TTTGTTTATGTTTTGTGTTTGTATGTTTGTGTATTGTGCTTATGGTAAAACTAACAAAATTTGTTTTTTATAAAAAAAAAAAAAAAGGAAAGAATCAATAAAACCTTGGAGGAATGTTAGATGAGAATAATTTATACAAGCCAGAAAGAAAAGAATATGATGACTATAAAATGGATAAATATGGAAGAGAAATGAAATTGAATAGGAGTAAAGAGAAAAAATGAGAAATTTGCTGAAAGATGTTTGTGTGTCCATATGGAGATGGGATAAATTGGAATTATGCTGTATAAAAATAATGTTTTGTTTGACTTGTAAGGATTTACAATGTTAAGAGGTTTTATGTGTTTATGTATTTAATAGTTAATGATGTGTTGTTTTATCTTTAAAATCAATAAAAATTTGTTTAAAAAAAAAAAAGAGTTGCCTCTGGTGGAAGATGGCCAGGCTGGGGCAAAAACCAGGGCAGGAGCTGTAAGAATATGTGGAAGGCTGGTGCTGATTGGGGGACAGCTTCTGAGGGCAGGTCCTGAGTGCTGGCTGAGCAATAGCCTTGATGGAGAGCTCTCCAGAATTCAAGCTTCAGATGACATCAGGAGTGCATATATGTCACATGTCCCGAAGGTGCTTTTCCAAAAGGCAACTGGGCTTTTTTGGTTTTGTTTTTTTCCTTGAAAACGTTTTGCTTCTCATGCAAGAAGGTTCTGAAGAAGCTTCTTGAGAGAGAAGTGAAATGTTTTCAAGCGGAAAAAAAAACTTCAAGAAAATCCAGTTGCTTTTTGGAAAAGCACCTTTGGGACAATTATGACCTAGAAATCAGGGGTGTCAAACTGGTGGCCCGCAGGCCGGATGTGTCACACGCAGGCCATGCCCACCCCAGCTCTGTGAAAAAACATCGCAATACATCACATGACGGCAACTTGACAATGCAGGCTTGATACCTATGACTTGGATGATTGAGAATCTGCATAAACATATGTGCCACATCCTTTGTATCCAGAGGTGCATTCCCTTGCTGGGAAGGTCTGCTGTAAGAGCCTGCAACCCTCCTGCCTCCAGCCTGCGCCCTTCTTTCTCAAAATGGCCATTGTCTTGCATCCTGAACAATGCCCCTTTGGATCCCCCTTTGGCTGTACTGGGATGTCTTGAAGTGGTGAGTTACAGACTCATGGGGAAAACTGCTCTTCCAAGTATTCTTTCTCCCTCCTCATGCTTTCCCAGAGAGTTTTTTTTTTAGAATAACTGAGTTGAAAGGGACCTTGGATGTCTTCTAGTCCAACACCCTGCCTAGGCAGGAAACCCTACACTACTTCAGACAAATGGTTATCCAACATCTTTTTTAAAACTTCCAGTGTTGAAACATTCATGGCTTCTGGAGGCAAGTTGTTCCACTGATTAATTGTTCTAACTGTCAGAAAATTTCTCCTTAGTTCTAAGTTGCTTCTCTGCTTGATTAGTTTCTACCCATTGATTCTTGCCCTTCCCTCAGGTGCTTTGAAGAATAGCTTGACTCCCTCTTCTTTGTGGCAGCCCCTGAGATATTGGAACACTGCTATCATGTCACCCCTAGTCCTTCTTTTCATTAAACTAGATCATACCCAGTTCCTGCAACCATTCTTCATATGTTTTAGTCCCTTAATCATCTTTGTTGCTCTTCTCTGCACTCTTTTTAGAGTCTCAGGGTTTTTTACATCATGATGGCCAAACCACACTTGGTAAGGTGGGGGAGATGAAGTTGACTTAACTTTGCAGCTATGTTTTAGGCTATAAGAGAATGGCCATAATGGGGAAAAATGGACAGGATGCAAAGGTGACCTAGCCAACCTGCCCAAGTAGAGCATGCATCTCCTGACGATACAGAGAATAGAACACAATCTCTGCCTTCTAGAGATGAAAATGTGTCAGAGATAAGTTGGCCTTGGCCTAAACTTCAACAGTGCCTTGATGTGCCTTTTGATCAGTTTTATGGCTGTAGATTTTGTACATTATTTACAGTTTGTGTATGTAGGCTTGTCTAAAAGACGTCTATTGCTTTTTCTTCCCTTAAATGAATGTAATTTATCCTTGGATATTCCCAGAGGAATAGCCACTGGAATAAAGTTCAACTCTGAAAGGAACTTCGTAGGTAAAAGAGGACAACTTAGCTGGTTTTAGATAAATGGTCAATTTAAGAAAAGAAAACCCAGGTGGTGGTTCTTTTCTCCATTACATTTTATGTAGGCCGGTTGCTAAAGAATCAGATAAAGTCCAACTCTTTGAACATGAATTATGAAGTATAAAATTTACATAATGTTGTGAATTAATAAAAGTGCTTGAATAAAGATTATTAAAACCTTAAAGTAAAGTGCAGGGTTCTGGCCCTGCACTTCTGATTGGCCGATAATAGCGACATCGGATTGGTCCATTCAGGAGAATCTGATTGGCTATTAACGAGCCTCTCTCATTGGTTAAAGGCGCTAACGCTTCCTGTTTCTCATTGGCTGCGTACTCAAAAGCTTGCCTATATAAAGGGGCCATTGTGGCCGTATTTTTGCTCTGTTACACCATGTTAAATAAAGAGTTGAAGTTCACTGTTCATCGTCTCATCTCCACTTCTTGCGCCCATGCGCAAACTTAACATTGGCGGCGAAGGTGGGATGTGGAGACGTCAGAGCTGACTGAACACTACAGAGCGCTAACAGAGCACGTGGCTGAAAAGGCACCAACGGCTGAACCATGTCCGGCAGCGTCATACCACCTGCTCCATTCGACCCGGCACAAGAAGACTGGGACTCATATATGGATTGCTTCCAGATGTTTCTGGAGACCAATAATTTGAAGGATGCCACTACCGGAAAGAAATGAGCGGTATTCCTAACTCATTGTGGGCCGACCGTGTTTAAGATGGCCAAGGTGCTAGCGAAACCGGCTGAAGTGAAGTCCATGGACTGGGATGTCCTCGAGCCCCTACTAAGGGCCCACTATGCACCAACTGTACCAACGCTCGTTAGAAGGCATGAATTTTACCAGAGAGATCAGTGGAAGGGTGAAAGTGTTGCAGATTTCATAGCGGATCTCCGGAATCTGGGAGGCCTCTGTGGGTTCGCCGACCTTGAAGAAGCCCTGAGAGACCGAATAGTTCTGGGACCAGATGCACCAGCCACGCAAAGTAAGCTGATGGCGAAAGGTGCCATTAGACTTACGGATGCCATTGCTGACACTACTGCATCAGAAGCAACCAGGAAGTCGGCTGCCCGAATGCACCGCATCCACGCCCCACTTCGCCAACTCGCCAGCGAAGCTTCACCTCACCTAGAAGGACAGGCAACGACAGCCCACCACGAGGACCTCGAATCGTCATCAGAAAGCGATGAAGAAGAGGTCAACCGGCTCCGGTCTGAATGAGACCAATGCCATCAACGTAACCAGAGATTGCAGTACCAATGTGCTGGTTGTGGGGCAAACCACCCCCGATCAGACTGCAAATTCCTCGACGCGCTCTGCCATGTGTGCGGGAAAAGAGGCCACATCGGAAGAGTCTGTAGAAGCAAGCAAGGACCCGGCCAGCCCCTGAGGGGGGCTAACTATCGCCAACCCACAGGAAGTCATCCTGTAAATCGAGAACTCTTGAACCACCAATGGAACAACCACTCCTACAGAAACAAACCACTAGCCCACTCAACAAAATGAGAAGAGGCGCACCAAACCATTACGATTGGTCACGCCTTATCACTAGATGCCAAGAAAATCCGGGTGAAGGTGGCCATTGAAAACCAGCCCTGCATGCTGGAAGTCGATTCAGGATCGTCCCTCTCGATGGTTTCCTGGAAGACCCTCAAGCAACTCATCCCTACCATCCGGCGACAAGATCTCAGATTCCAAAGAATCATACTCAAGGACTATCAGGGAAATCGAATTCCAGTTGTTGGATCCAGCCAAGTCTGTATCTAATTTAAAAATTGTACCGCATCCCTACCCCTGACCGTAGTCGACAGGGATCGGCCTAGTTTGTTAGGCCTCCAATGGTTCGCTCCACTCGGAATTGAAGTAGCCGGCATTCACCGAACCAGCAGCGATGATTGGGAAGAGGCCCTCATTCAGGAATTCCAGGACGTCTTTGCAAATAAACTAGGTGAGTACAAGGGGACCCCGATATCATTTAACCTTAACCCCGAAATAGCTCCCATCCGCCTTAAGCCTCGTCGAGTTCCATTTGCCCTTAAACCAAAGATTGACGAGCAGCTTGATAAATTAATAGCCCAGGGTGTGTTAGAACCAACCGACCATGCTCCCTGGGAAACCCCAATCGTAACACCCATCAAGCTGGATGGATCGTTAAGAATCTGTGGGGACTACCGAGCCACCCTGAATCACGCCCTTCAGCAGAACGCTTACCCGGTACCGGTGGTACAACACCTTCTCCATTCCCTGGGGGGCGGAAAAGTCTTCGCTAAACTAGATCTAGTGCAGGCATACCAACAACTGCCTGTAGACAAAAAAACGGCAGAGGCACAAATGATCGTAACGCACCAAGGTGCATTTAAATGTAACCGACTCCAATTCAGAGTTAGCTTGGCCCTGGGGATTTTTCAAAGTTTGATGGAGAGACTATTACAAGGGATAAAAGGCGTTGTCCCATAATTTGATGATGTTTTAATTGCTGCTCCGACTCGAGAAATACTAAGGGAGAGCCTGGGGTTGGTTCTCCAGAAATTTAAAGACTCGGGTCTCAAAGTTAAAAAAAACAAGTGTCAGCTATGTACGGATCGAGTAGAATTTTTAGGGTACTTAATCGATAAGCAAGGCATTCACCCCACCGATAGCAAGCTTATGGCAATCAAAAACGCCCCAAGGCCCAGAAATAAGGCTGACCTCCAAGCTTTCCTAGGCCTTATCAATTTTTATAACGTTTTTCTGCTTCACAAATCAATCGTAGTCGAACCCCTACATCGTTTGTTGGACAAAAAAGCATCCTGGGTTTGGGGGCACCAAGAGGAACATGCATTTCGACAAGTAAAAAACTTATTGACCTCCGATGCTGTTTTGATGCAGTATAACGAGACTTTGCATTTAACGATTACATGTGATGCATCACCGTTCGGAGTGGGTGCCATTTTGAGCCATGTTTTACCAAACGGTAGTGAAGCCCCTGTTGCCTATTTTTCAAAGACACTATCAAAAGCAGAACGCAACTATAGTCAAATCGATAAAGAGGCCCTTGCTATTGTATCTGCTGTTAAACGATTTCATGAATATATTTATGGGTGAGTTTTTACTATAGTGACTGACCACAAACCTTTACTGGGGATAATAGCAGGAGATAAGCCAACCCCTTATATATTATCTCCCAGAATGACTCGCTGGTCAGAATTCTTGGCTGCATATAATTATAATATTATGGCGGAAAGCCATTCCCCATGCTGACGCATTGAGCCGTGCACCACTTCCGGAAACCGTTGACGACCCAGCCCCGACCGTCACAACACTTCAGATTGAGACACTTCAATCACCACCACTGACAGCTCGAGATATTGCGATTGAAACCAAATGCGATCCCATTTTGGCACGAGTCCTCAGCTGGGTAGAGCATGGATGGCCATTGGACCAAATCCCTGACAACTACGTTCCCTTCAAAAATCGACAGATGGAACTGTTTTCCCAGAAGGGCTGCATCATTTGGGGGGATAGAGTCGTTGTCCCAGAGCAGTTACAACAAGTGGTACTGAGAACCTTGCACGATGGCCACCCCGACATCTTGTGCATGAAAGCGCTCGCACGAAGCTACACGTGGTGGCCGGGCATAGACAAGCAGATCGAAGCCTGGGTAAAGGCTTGTCACAAATGCCAGGAAGTTAGCAATGCCCCACCGAAAGCAACCCCAACAGAATGCGAAACACTCAGGGGATCATGGTCCCGTATTCATCTGGACTTTGCGGGACCTACTAAAGGACACACATTCCTATTAACGGTGGATGCCTACTCGAACTGGCTTGAAATCCATGAAATGAAAAATACAACAACCGAATCAGACATCAGGAAATTGGACAGATTATTTGCAACACACAGACTACCAGATGTTCTGGTATCTGACAACAGCCCCCAGTTTACCGCGCTTTCCTTTGAACAGTATCTGGTGGACCGCGGTATTCGCCATGTGCTAACTTCACTGGTGCATCCTGCGGCCAATGGAAGAGCCAAGCGCATGGTACAATTCATCAAAAAAACTCTGCATAAAATGGACTATGGCGATATCGAAGATAAGATTAACTGGATACTCTTTTTGCAGCACATCACTCCACACAGCGTCACCAACAAAATTCCAGCTGAGTTGTTGATGGGATGAAAGCTCCGCTCCTACCTCGACCAACTACACCCATCGTATGAACCTGAAAAACCACACGGATCCAATGGGAAATGCCGTAATTTCCAGGCGACTTAGTTTTCGCTAGAAACTTTTCTGGCGATCCCTTGTGGGTCGAGGCAACTGTAATCCAAGTGACCGGACCCAGATCGTACCGAGTGAAATGTCGCGACGAATGAATATGGAAGCGCCATATTGATCAGCTGCATTCAAGGCTGCAGTCTGGGGTCTGCGATTCCGGTGATTTCCAAACTGAGGGGGGAGGAGATGCCGAGGAAGCTGAGTTCAAAACAGCAGAAAGCACAAGCGGAAAAAATGACCATTCAGACACAACACGTGAAGAAGGATCGGGGACAGAGGTAAGCTTGCCTCAAAGCGATACCAAGGACATTAGCGACAACGAAATTTTAGATGCAGAACCGGAGGCACCCTGTTCGCCAGATAATGTCCTATCCCAACAAGACTATAGACAAATACCGGGAGGACAACGTAAATCAAATAGACAATCAAAACAACCTGCCTACCTCAAAGACTACGTCACCGCACCCCTTAAATGGAACCTGGGGGGAAGGGGTATTGTGAATTAATAAAAGTGCTTGAATAAAGATTATTAAAACCTTAAAGTAAAGTGCAGGGTTCTGGCCCTGCACTTCTGATTGGCTGATAATAGCGACATCGGATTGGTCCATTCAGGAGAATCTGATTGGCTATTAACAAGCCTCTCTCATTGATTAAAGGAGCTAACGCTTCCTGTTTCTCATTGGCTGCGTACTCAAAAGCTTGCCTATATAAAGGGGCCATTGTGGCCGTATTTTTGCTCTGTTACACCATGTTAAATAAAGAGTTGAAGTTTACTGTTCATCGTCTCGTCTCCACTTCTTGCGCCCATGCGCAAACTTAACACATAATATCATTTCTTGAGCACCTGAAAAAAGAGAGAAAAAAGCGGAAGAAATTCTATAATGCTTTTTTAATAGAACAGCAAAATATACACCCCTCCACAATTAATAATATAACATTATGTTATTATCTAGCATAATAAATAACATGGGTTTCATTATTTGGTGGAAGAGGACATTATGGCAATTAGGTGGCAGTTTTTAAGAGCAGAGACCTACCAGATAATGATGGGGGTATTTCAAGTAGAGTGCAGAAAAACATTTTCCTGATTTAAACTGTGAAATGTTGGGGTTCTTAATGCAAAAACAATTTGCTTCTGGTTGACATAACCTAATGGATGGAGAGATATTTGGGAACTTAAACATTTTATTTTCCATATCCCATTTGGTAACTTCTATGAATTCTGTGAGCCAAGTTCATGATGAACACAGGAATGAACTAAGACATCCAAAGCAAAACATAGTAGCTAAAGCATGTCACATAATTTGGTTCTAATGCAGATATGACACCATTTCCTCTCTCTAAAATATAACTATAATAAATCATATAACTCATATTTCACTCTTCTTTCATAACAGTTCAAATGGGCAGTCTGAAACTGCTGCCTCGCTGTCTAATGATAGGGCTGACATATTAAACATAGGTTTTAAACGTAAGCTACATGTACAAAAAAAAGGAACATCAGAAAATAATATGTGAATCAGTTCTGATTCTAGACCTTTGCCCCCTACAAGATGAGTTTCATTTTTCCAGCTAAGCACATTGAATGTTGAGAAGGCAAGAAAACATGAGAAATATCCCAAGAGATTCTTAATTGCAATAATATGTTTGATTTGCTTCAATCTTCTTCCATTTAAAGTCTGAAAGCCTTAGCTGCACTGGAACATAGTTTGCAGTATTAGGGGAATCACATTAGACAATGATGTGAATAGCAAGACAAAAACGACGTGGAAATTAATGGGAGAGAAAGTGCAGACCAATGTTTGATGTACCACGGCAATTATATTTCCAAGAGATTTGCTTGCACACTATTCAGTTAACCTCATGAGCTCAGAAATAATTTTATGCAAGAGTGAGAGACTCTGATGCATATTTGGAACAGGACCAAGAGTATACGCAAAAATTATACTCTCTGACTTGCTTCAGCAAATGTTAAGAAAGTTCCAAAAATATTTCAATGAAGCAGCTATTTAAGAGTCTTCATAAAATGGAAAAAATATGTTTGTTTTGAGCTCAGAACAAACAATCGCCCTGAATGTACTCACCAAAGTATTTAAAGTTGACTATTTAATAAAATTGAACATGACTTGTGTTAAGTCTGGAGCATGGGTGCGAATAATGGAGACGAGCCGGTAGAAACAGTGAACTTCAAACTCTTTATTTACATGGTGTGACAGCTCAAACTTGAGGGCTGCTATAGCCTTCCTTATATAGGCAATATAAGGCTATTCAACCAATAGCAATCCTGGAGCGCTAGCTCCATTAACCAATGAGAATGGCCTGTTAATGGCCAATCAGATGCTCCTGAACGGACCAATCCGATCCTGCCATTAACAGCCAATCATAAGTGCAGGGCCAGAACCCTGCACTTGACTTCAAGCTCAAGATAACTTTATTTGGCATTATTCATTCACAACACCCCTTTCCCCTGGCTTCTGCCCATGGGGCGCGGTTACATAGTCCTTGAGGTAGGACGGTTGTTTTATCAGTCTTTTTGATTTTCGCAAAGTGCCTGGCGGTTGACTGCACTTCTGTTGAGGTAGATCGTTGTTTAACGGTAGGGGTGCCTCTGGTTCCGAGTTCAAGTTCCCGTCGTCACCGATATCACTGGTCACTCCCTGAGGTGAAATCACTCCAGTCCCCGGTTCCTGTTCCTGCATTTCAGTTCCGTTTTCAGTCCCTTCAAAAAGGTTTTCCTCTAGTTGCAATTCGTTTTCCTCTGCATCTCCCCCCCCTCAGTTTGGTCATAAGGGAGTTCGGAATTGCGTGACGGTAGCCGCGATCGTAGTTGATCTATGTGGTGCTTCCAAAGTCTATCATCAGGGCACTGAATGAGGTATGATCTTGGGCCGGTTACGCGGGTTACGGTCACTTCTACCCACAGCGGATCACCTGATAGGTTTTTAGCGAATACAAAATCACCTACCTGGAAGGTACGGCATCGGCCACTGGATCCGAGTGGCTTTTCTGGTTCGTAGGCTGGGTGTAACCGATCGAGGTGGGAGTGGAGCTTTCATCCCATTAGCAGCTCAGCGGGAGTTTTGTTGGTGACGCTGTGAGGTTTGATGTGCTGTAGGAAAAGGATTCGGTTGATTTTCTTGTCAATGTTGTCGTAGTCTATCTTTTGTAGAGTCCTTTTGATGAATTGTACCATGCGCTCAGCCCTACCGTTGGCCACAGGGTGCGCAGGCGAAGTAAGCGCATGTCGGATACCGCGGTCAGCCAGGTACTGTTCAAAAGACAGCACGGTAAATTGGGGCCTGTTGTCGGATACCAGAATGTCTGGTAATCCGTGGGTTGCAAACAGTCTTTCCAGTCTTTTGATGACCGCTTTGGTGGTCGTATTCCTCATTCGGTGAATCTCGAGCCAATTCGAGTAGGTGTCAACTGTTAACAAAAACGTGTGGCCTTTGGTCGGCCCAGCAAAGTCCAGATGGATGCGGGACCAGGGTCCCCACGGCGTCTCCCATTCGGTTGGGGTTGCCTTTGGTGGAGCGTTGCTTACTTCTTGGCATCTCTGGCAAGTTTTAACCCACGATTCGATTTTTCTGTCGATGCCTGGCCACCACGCGTAGCGTCGTGTGAGGCCCTTCATGCGCACGATGCCAGGGTGGCCATCGTGCAAGGTTCTTAGCAGTGCCTGTTGGAGTCGTTCTGGGATAACAACTCTATCACCCCATATGATACAGCCCTTCTGCAAGAACAACTCTGTTTGACGGCTTTTGAATGGTGAAAAGTCGTCTGGTGCTTGGTCCAATAGCCATCCACGTTCCACCCATGTGAGGACTCGTGCTAAGATGGGGTCGCGTTTTGTTTCTCTCGCGATGTCACGGGCAGTTAATGGCGGCATATGGAGTGTCTCGATCTGCAATGTTGTCATCGTTGGTGCAGGATCATTGATGGTTTCAGGGAGTGGTGCACGGCTCAACGTGTTGGCGTGGGGAATGGCTTTACCGGGACGATATTGTAGCTGATAATTGTAGGCAGCCAAGAATTCTGACCAGCGGGTCATCCTGGGAGAAAGTATGTAGGGAGTTGGCTTGTCCCTAGCGATGATCCCCAGCAATGGTTTGTGGTCAGTTACAATGGTAAAAGCCCGGCCATACACGTACTCATGGAATCTTTTAACAGCTGATACAATTGCCAGGGCTTCTTTATCGATCTGGCTGTAATTTCGCTCGGTTTTCGAGAGCGTTTTTGAAAAGTAAGCAACAGGGGCTTCGCTACCATTAGGTAATACATGGCTCAAAATGGCGCCCACTCCAAAAGGCGATGCATCACATGTGATATTTAACGGCAAGGTCTCATTGTACTGCATTAGTACAGAGTCAGAAATCAGTAGTTGTTTTACATTACGGAACGCCTGCTCTTCTCTGTGACCCCATACCCAAATTGCTTTTTTATCTAGTAGACGATGTAAAGGTTCAGCGACAGTCACCTTGTGCGGCAAGAATACATTATAGAAATTGATGAGGCCTAAGAACGCCTGAAGGTCGGCTTTGTTCCGGGGTCTGGGAGTGTTTTTTATTGCTCTCAATTTGCTATTGGTAGGGTGAATACCCTGACTGTCAATTAAGTACCCTAAGAATTCAACACGATCTGTACACAGTTTGCACTTATTTTTTTTCACTTTCAGGCCTGCTTCTTGGAAATTTTGCAAAACCAGTCTTAAATGATCCCGTAAATTTTTTGGAGTGGGGGCAGCAATGAGCACATCATCAAAATAGGGGACAACGCCTTTATCTCCTGCAATAGTCTCTCCATTAGGCTCTGAAAGATCCCTGGGGCTATACTGACTCTGAATTGAAGCCGCGTACACTTAAAGGCACCTCGGTATGTTATGATAGTCTGTGCCTGTGCTGTTTTTTCGTCAACCGGCAGTTGCTGATAAGCCTGAACTAAGTCTAGTTTAGCAAAGACTTTTCCACCCCCCAGGGAATGGAGGAGGTGTTGCACCACCAGCACCGGATATGGGTTCTGTTGCAGGGCGTGGTTTAGGGTGGCTCGATAGTCCCCACAAATTCTAATGGAGCCATCCGGCTTAATTGGGGTCACGATTGGTGTTTCCCATGGGGAGTGGTCAATTGGCTTTAAAACTCCCTGGGCTATCAATTTATCAAGCTGTTCGTTGATTTTTGGCTTTAGAGCGAACGGGACTTGACGAGGCTTAAGGCGGATGGGAGCTATCTTTGGATTAAGGCTAAAGGATATCGGGGTCTCCTTGTATTCGCCTAGCTTTTCCCTGAAGAAGTCCCTGAATTCATGGGCGAGGTCTTCTTCCCAGTCACTGCCACCGATTCGGTTAATGCCTGCCACTTTAATGCCGAGTGGTGCGAACCATTGCAGGCCTAACAGGCTAGGCCGGTCCTTGTCGATCACCGTCAGGGGTAAGTACGCTGTGCGGTTCTTGAATGCAACCCGGACTCTACTGGATCCTACGACTGGAATCCGGTTCCCCTGGTAGTCCTTCAACACGAGCTGTTGGAATTGAAGGTCTTGGCGCTGGATAGTGGGGATGAGTTGCTTGAGGGTCTTCCAGGAGACCATTGACAGAGGCGACCCCGAGTCAACTTCCATATAGGCAAGGTTGATTTTTGATGTCCACTTTGACCTGAATTTTCTTAGCATCTAGTGAAGAGGCATGGCCGATAGTGAGTGTTTGGTGGGCCTCTTCCCGTCTTGTTAGGTGATTCACGGGTCAGTTTCTGTAGGAGTGGTTTGCTGGTTCTTGCCTTACAGGGCGATTCCCTGTCGATTGGCGGAGATTGGTACCCTTCGCGGTCTGGCTGGGTCCAAGGAGACTTCTGCAGACCCATCCGATGTGGCCTCGTTTGCCGTACTCGTGGCAGAGCACGTTGCGGAATTTGCAATTGGAACGATAATGGTTGGCACCGCAGCCAGCGCACGGTTGCTGGGACTTTGGGTAATGGTCCTGATTGGACCGCAGGCGATGGACCTCTTCTTCGTCACTGTCTGATGATGAATAGAAGTCTTCATGGTGGGTCGTCTGCAGCTGCCCTTCTGCTTTAGGTGAAACTTCGCTGGCCAGTTGGTGTGCTGGAGCGCGATTTCGGCATAGTTGGGCAGCCGACTTCTTGGTCACCTCCGCTGCTGTAGCTTCAGCTATGGTGTCTTTAAGGGTGATGTCGCCCTTTGCCATTATTTTGCTCTGCACATTTAGAGCGTCTAACCCAAGAACTACTCGGTCTCTCAAAGCCTCCTCTAGGTTGGTGAAATCGCAAAGGCCTCCCAAGTTCTGGAGGTCTGCAATGAAATCGGCAATGCTTTCTCCTTTCCGCTGGTTTCTTTGATAGAACTTGTGTCGTCTTACGAGTGTTGAAACAGTTGGTGTGTAGTGGGCCCTTAGTAGCGGTTCGAGGACGTCCCAGTCCATGGCCTTCACTTCAGCCAGTTTCGCTAATGCCTTAGCTATTTTGAATATCATTGGGCCGCAATGCGTTAGGAATACTGCCCATTTCTTCCCGGTTGTGGCATCCTTCAGATTATTCGTTTCCAAAAACATTTGGAAACGGTCCATGTAGGACTCCCAGTTCTCTTGAACTGGATTGAACGGAGCGGGTGGTACTGTGCCACCGGACATGGTTCCGCCATTGTGCGCTTCAGCCACATGCTTAGTTGTCTTCATCGTTGGCTCTGATGTCATCCAATCCCACCCTCGTCGCCAGTGTTAAGTCTGGAGCATGGGTGTGAATAATGGAGACGAGCCGGTAGAAACAGTGAACTTCAAACTCTTTATTTACATGGTGTGACAGCTCAAACTTGAGGGCTGCTATAGCCTTCCTTATATAGGCAACTTATTAACTATTCAACCAATAGCAATCCTGGAGCGCTAGCTCCATTAACCAATGAGAATGGCCTGTTAATGGCCAATCAGATGCTCCTGAACGGACCAATCCGATCCTGCCATTAACAGCCAATCAGAAGTGCAGGGCCAGAACCCTGCACTTGACTTCAAGCTCAAGATAACTTTATTTGGTATTATTCATTCACAACAACTTGTGTGTTCTCGATTCCATATAGAATAAAAGTCAAATTGTTTTGAGTGTTTTGGTCATAAAAAAAGGAACTTATCCAGTGGTGGGATTCAGCTGGTTTTCACCATTTCAGGCGAACTGTTTGTTAAATTACCCCTCCTGCTATCAAAGTGGATCCTGGGTGCTGTGCTGCAATGGAGAAATGGGCGAGAATTCTCTTAAGGGAAGGAGAAGGCCACTTTCCTTCTTTCTTCTCCCGGCTGCTTCCCTCGTGCCTGCCGTTCTGTTTCCCATTTCTCCATTGTGGCGCAGTGCCTAGGGTCCACTTTGATAGCAGTGTGTGTGTGTAATTTAACAACCAGTTCACCCAGACTGGTCATCACAAGAGGCTTGTCCCGCATGTGTGGCAGAGCTGTATGACGTGGATGGGCCATGCCTCCCATGACAGCCAAACTGACCCTGGGTGAACTAGTTATTAAATTATTTGAATCCTACCACTGAGCTTATCCTTTTATAAGCAAGGTTGTAATTCCTGTTACTTACCATAAGCTATATGGCTTAATTTCAAACAGTACACGAAGCTTCAAATTATAAAATGTAAGGTTAACACCAACCAAGTGAAACATGTTTGTGAACACAGTCTTTTCAAGCGATGAGGTAAAGTTATTGCAACCCAGTTGAGAGACATCATTCAGCTATCGTCACTGTCATTTATGGGTGAAAGGATGATGGATGGTAAAGGTCTGGATAGTGAGATCAGGGACTAGGCCTCAGTCTTCCTCTTGTGACAAGACTGAAAAGATCAGCAGAAGGAATTCATCTAGTGCAGGGGTGTCAAACATGCGGCCTATGGGCCAGATGCGTCATATGTTGGCAACGCTCAGCCCCACTTTAGTTAAGGGGAAAAAGTTGTGATACATCACGTGACAACAACGTGTTGTTGTGAGCTTGACACCCCTGATCTAGAAGGAGATGAGTTGTCTCACCAAATCTGTGTCCAGGTGTGAGTGATGGATATTGTTATTTCACCTACCCTAGTAAAATGCTCTCTCATTGGGGGTATTGGTTGGTGGGAAGAGACACATTTGGATAAATCTAAGATGGAATAGAAATTCAATAACAACGCTGTAGAATGACAGCCAATAAGCACTGTGAACTCACCGTGATGAATATGTTTTGTATCTGCATTATATTTACGAACCTCAGGCATGTTACTTATTTTTAGAAAATTTCTTCAGAATGTTGAAGATAGACAACCAGTAAAATGTGAAACTGCCTTCATGCTGTTGTTTCTTTCTGTTGTTCAGGAAAAGCATATAAAATTTATATTGGAAAATGATATGGCATCGCTATATATGATCACCCCACTTATTCCCAATTTAACTCTAAATGGTTTATGACATAGTTTCTCTTAGCTGCCCACACTAATGCTGCTCTCAAAGATGTTGCTTTAAGACTTGGTGCAAAAACTTCATCGTAATCAGATGCAGTTTGATTAAATCCTTGAGCTACCAACCTAGCTTTATGGGTAACAGTCCCATCATTTCCAGTTTTTACTTTAAATATCCATTTGCACCCAAGGGATTTTTCTCCTGGAGGTAATTTAGCATCTTCATATACTTTCATTACCTTTAATGAATTTAGTTCTTTTTCCATTGCCTTTTGCCAATTCTCCTGATCCTTAGCAGGATACATCTTAAGTTCATCTACACTAGTTGGAACTTTAGTTACTTGGCAAATTATACTTGCTTGATACCTATACTTTCCAGCTATACTTCAAAATGGTGATTTGGCTTTGGAACTGGATTCATACCAGACTGTCTCTCCCATCAAGCTCTGATCTATCCTGTGGCTTCTTGCAGGGAAGGATTAATGGGGTTCCTGAACCCAGCTAAAACTGAAACTGCTCTAGAAATTGTAGGGGAAAAGGCTTGAATACTTATTTATTTATTAGTTGGATAAACAGTAAAAGAGTCTTGGTGGTTTACAATAGCCTTAGCATTTACAATGCAATAAAATATCCCTAATAGGAAACAAACGAGGACAACAATATAACATAATCCACTCTTTTCAAGCAGAAATCTACAACTGCCAATGTCAATTTTTCCCTCAAAGGCTCAATTTTTAACAGACTGCAGAAAGACAGAAGTGTAAGGAATGACTAAATTTAGGAGTGTGTGTGTGTGTGTGTGTGTGTGTGAAGCCTATTCCAAAGTGCAGGTACAACATCTCTCAGAATTCTCACTTTATGGAAGCCACTAGTAAATGTTCTCAGTATGTATATATTGGGCAGATCAAAAGGGGCTGGAGAATACAATCATTTGGAACAATATCTTGGCACCTAACCAAGTAGGGCTTCAAAAGTGTGTGAAACAGGGGTGTCAAACTCACATCGTCCCATGACATATCGGACTTTTTCCCCCTTCGCTAAACTGGGGGGGTGGGCGTGGGCATGGCTAGCGTGTGATGCATCTAGCCCGTGGGCCATGAATTTGACACTCCTGGTGTAAAACAATGTGAAAGTGAATGTGTGCAGCTGCTTCTATTGCTCAAGGCAGCTGAAGTCGGAGACACACGGAGTGCCCCTTTTCTGCCATCCAAAGGATGAGCAGATTCCCAAGGATCATATTTTTCCTCCAACTAATTCCTTGTGATAGTCATTAGAAATATGGTAATGTGGGAGGATTCTCCTATGAGAATCCCAGAAGGAGTTTACTCCATCAAACCTCATTAGATTTTATAATGGTTTCCAGCAATCTTCTTTCCTCTCTTTTATCTTTCCAGTAAGCAAGGAAAGAGTGATGATCAATTCAAAATGGAGGTCTCTCTTGAGAATTTTAGGTTTTTCTAGCCAATTCTTAGTTGTTTTGGAACCACATCTAAAAAAAAATGGAAGTATTTATTTGAATGAAGTTCCTCATAGCTTGTACATACCAGGTTCATTCATCTCTGGAGCAATTAATTGGATGCTGTTCAGGAATATTTCTGGCACAGAGTGAGAATGCTTAACTATAACGTGGAATATTACCAGTCAAGCTAAGCTAACTGATTACAGTGGTTTGCACTTCTGGATTTAGCAGTCTATTATGAATCTTCCATTGGCTGTTGCCACTGGCTCAAGGTAGGGAACACAGAATCTGAATTTTCTGGACCAAGAAGGAAATTGCTCATTTAACAGCTTCTCTAGAATAGGAACAAAACCATTTTTGAAGTTTGATCAATGCAGGGAGCTAGGGAGAAACATGAAACCTTGGAAGAGAAGGCAGATGGCATGGCTTCTCCCACCTTACCTTGATACAGGCATGCTTATTATCCAAGTGTGTGAAAGCAGAAGAAAAGCAAGTGCATTCCCCTTCTGGGCATAAGCTTGTCAGGATGTGCCTCTATTCTGTGAGGTTTCCCCCACTTTCTGTTCTTTGATTGAAATTGATCTTTGAAATCTGCAGGAAGGCTTCATGTCTGGGGCCTTTTTTGCCTTGTTAAAAGTGGGGACCAAATTCTCCTTGTTTAAAATTAAAATGAAATTGACTTTGTTTGATACCCTAATGCTGCTCAGGCTAGCTCACTGAGTATAGGAGTCTTCCAGGCATTGGGGATGGCTTAGAGCAGGAGTGTCAAACTCATGGCCTGTAGGCTGGATGCATCATGTGCTGGCCCTGCCCCCGCTTGGTTTAGTGAAGGGGGAAAAAGTCCCAATATGTCATGTGACATCACAAGTTTGACACCCCTGGCTTAGATGGATGCCTTAAATAAAGGTAGCAAGCTAAAAAGGCAGGAAGCAATGGATAGAACATTTCCCTTTTGAGTTCATTCAGAAGTTTGTGTTTCCATAACAACAACTGCAAAAACTATATAGTTGTGGGATAAATGGAGAGAGATGTTGGCATCCCTCTTCTGAGTTGTCAAAGATTCAATTGTTTCTTACGGTGTATGAAATTATTAGGAGCTGTGTGCCATTATATTTTCTTTGCTCAGTGCAATAGCTGCTACTCTGCTACTTACTGTTGTGGGTCACTGGCAGCCTGTGCAGATGGCAGCAGAATCGGATAGTAGGGAAGAATGGGGACCAGTCTAGGAGTCTGGAGAGGACTCAGACGAGGGTCCTGCGATCGATGCAGAGGTGGGGCCAGGACCATCTGGAAGTGGTGTGCTGACTCCGGAGCCTCTGGAGTCTGGCAGCAGCGAGGCAGAGGAACAAGGGAAACCTGTTCCCAGTGCACGTGTGCGCAGAGCTGCTAGAAGGCAAGAGCAGCTGAGACAAAAGGGGCGACTTGGGAATAAGGCTTGGAGGTGATTGCCCCTCCCATAAGGTATAAAGGACATGCAAAGGTAGAGAAACCTTTGCAGGAAGCAAAGTCATTCGCTCTGTTCGGATTAAGCCTTGAAGCTCTGTGTGGACTTAGTACTTTGTGTTAAGTTCTGCGCAAGGAGCGGAGACGAGGCAGTGAACAGTGAACTTCAACTCTTTATTAAACATACTGAACAGAGCAATCACCTAGGGCAGCTGCAGCCCTTTTATAGGGTTGGCTGCTGTCCTATTAGCCAATGAAAACATGGAAGTATTAAACCCTTGAACCAATGAGAGTTGGCCCGTTAACAGCCAATCAGATTTCCCAGAAAGGACCAATCCGATGTCGCTATTATCGGCCAATTAGAAGTGCAGGATTAGAACCCTGCTTTTTACTTAAGGTTGTTAAAACTTTATTAAACACCTTTATTAGTTCATAACACCCCTTCCCCCTAGGTTCCATTTGAGGGGTGTGGTGACGTAATCCCGTAGATATGCAGGTTGTTTCAACTGTCTATTAGATTTGCGCTGTCCCACCGGTTCCTGTCTGTAGTCCAGTTTCAGTGGAACGTTTTTTGATTTATCTGGTACAGGTGGTTCCGCATCCTCACAGGATGACTCGGTGCTGCTGATTCTGTCGTTGTTGTGCTCCAGTCTCTGCGGGCTCGCCTCCGTTGAGGTATTTCTCTGTGGCGAGGCAACCCCCATTCCTGATTCTTCTTCAGGTAACGCGCCGGGCTGCTGGCTTCCTTCGATTTCATCATCCAGCATCTTGAATTCGGTTCCCTCAACATCCCCTCCCCCCTCAGTTTGAGGGTCACAGGAGTCATGGGAACTGGGTTGCAACCTAGAGTGAAGCTGATCTATATGGCGTTTCCATATTTTCCTGTCCCTTGTTTGTATGCGGTATGATCTGGGCCGGGTGGCTTGGGTTACGGTTGCTTCGACCCACAACAGTTTGCCGGAAAATTTTTTAGCGAAGACTAAGTCGTCTTCCTTGAATTTGTGGCACTTTCCGCTAGATCCACAGGATTTCTCTGGCGTGTAGGTCAGGTGGAGACGGTCGAGGTGGGAGCGAAGCCTGCATCCCATCAACAGTTCAGTTGGCATTTTGTTGGTTACGCTGTGTGGGGTGATGTGTTGGAGTAGGAGTATTCTGTTCAGTTTGTCGTCAATGTCCCCATGGTCCATCTTGTGGAGAGTTTTTTTTAAGAAATTGGACCATGCGCTCGGCCCTTCCACTGGCCACAGGGTGCGCCGGCGAGGTTAGCGCATGGCGGATGCCCCGGTCTGCTAAGTATTGTTCAAACGCCAGGGCCGTGAACTGGGGTCCGTTATCGGAGACTAAAACGTCTAGCAGTCCATGTGTTGCAAATAGTTTATTTAATTTGTGGATGACTGAATCGGTTGTAGTAGTCTTCATCTTGTGGATTTCGAGCCAGTTGGAATAGGCATCCACTGTTAGGAGGAACGTATGTCCCTTAGTAGGTCCCACAAAGTCAATGTGGATGCGGGACCACGGCTCCCGGGGGGTTCCCACTCCATTGGAGTTGCTCTAGGTGGGGCACTGCTGACTTCTTGGCACTTTAGACAAGTCTTCACCCAGGCTTTGATCTGCTTATCAATGCCCGGCCACCACGCGTAGCTTCGTTCAAGCGCTTTCATATGCACGATGCCGGCGTGACCGTCATGCAATGCTTTCAAAACTGCTCGTTGTAACCACTCTGGGACGATGACTCTGTCTCCCCATAGGATGCAGCCTTTCTGCGAGAAAAGTTCTGTTTGCCGGTTTCTGAAAGGGGTGAAGTCGTCAGGGGTTTGTTCTACTGGCCATGCTCGTTCGACCCAGCTGAGAACTCACGCCAGGACAGGATCTCATTTTGTTTCGATAGCGATGTCTCTGGCTGTTAGCAGCGGTGAATGTAGGGTTTCAATCTGGAGTGTTGTAAGGGTTGGAGCTGGGTCGTCGACGGTTTCCGGAAGTGGGGCACGGCTCAATGCATCAGCGTGGGGAATGGCTTTCCCCGGGGCGTTGTTGCAATTTATAATTGTACACAGCTAAGAACTCTGACCAACGAGTCATTCTAGGTGACTATATATAGGGGGTTGGCTTGTCTCCCGCTATAATCCCCAGCAAAGGCTTGTGATCGGTAATAATAGTAAAAGCTCGTCCATACACATATTCATGAAACTGTTTCACAGCAGATACAACAGCAAGAGCCACTTTGTAAATTTGGCTATAGTTGCGTTCAGCCCTCGATAAGGTCCTTGAAAAATAGGCAATAGGGGCCTCACTACCATTAGGTAACACATGACCTAAAATGGCTCCTACTCTAAACGGTGCGGCGTCACACATAATGGTTAAAGGCAAAGTCTCGTTATACTGCATTAAAACAGCATCGGAGGTTAGTAAGTTTTTCACTTGTCGGAATGCGTGCTCCTCTCGGTGTCCCCAGACCCAGGTGGCTTTTTTATGTAGGGGCTCAGCTATGGTCGCCTTCTGGGGCAAGAAGATGTTGTAAAAGTTAATGAGCCCCAGGAAAGCTTGGAGGTCTGTCCTATTCTTGGGTCTTGGGGCGTTTTTGATCGCTGTTAGTTTGCTATTAGTGGGGTGAATGCCACTTTCTCTGTACTCTACTTTCTCTGTACACAGTTGACATTTATTTTTTTTAACCTTTAGGCCGGAGTCTTTAAATTTCTGGAGAACCATTCTAAGATGCCTCTCTAGTACTTCTCTATTCGGGGCTGCAATTCAAACATCGTCGAAATATGGCATGACCCCCTTGATCCCTTGCAAAAATCTCTCCATCAGACTTTGAAACATCCCTGGGGCCATGCTCACTCCGAATTGGAGTCGGTTGCATTTAAAAGCGCCTCGGTGCATAACGATCGTCTGTGCTTCCACGGTTTTTTTTTCTACCGGCAGTTGTTGGTATGCCTGCGCTAAATCCAATTTAGCGAAGACTTTTCCGCCCCCCAGGGAATGGAGAAGGTGTTGAACCACCGGCACCGGGTAAGCGTTCTGTTGAAGGGCGTGATTGAGGGTGTCCCAGTAGTCCCCACAAATCCTTAACGATCCATCCTATTTGACGGGTGTTACGATTTGGGTTTCCCAACGGGTGTGGTCAGTTGGTTCTAAAACACCCTGGGCTATTAATTTATCGAGCTGCTTGTCGATCTTTGGTTTTAGAGCAAAAGGTACCCTACGAGGCTTAAGGCGGATAGGGGCTACTTCAGGGTTAAGGTTAAATGATATTGAGGTCCCCTTGTACTCACCTAGTTTGTCTGCAAAGATGTCCTGGAATTCCTGGACGAGGGCCTCCTCCCAGTCGTCGCTTCTGGTTTGGTGAATGCCGGCTACCTCGATCCTGAGTGGGGTGAACCATTGAAGGCCTAACAAACTAGGCCGGTCGTGATTGACGACGGTCAGTGGTAACGACGCAGTATGATTTTTGAATGATACTTGGACTTGGCTGGAGCCGATGACTGGAATTCGGTTCCCCTGGTAATCTTTGAGTATAATTCTTTGGGCTCTGAGGTCTTGACGCCGGATGGCAGGGATTAACTGTTTAAGGGTCTTCCAGAAAACCATCGAGAGGGACGACCCTGAGTTGACTTCCATCACACAAGGTTGGTTCTTGATGGCGACCCTCACTCAGATCTTGGCATCTAACGATGAAGTGTGACCGATGGTAATGGTTTGGTGTGCCTCTTCCCATCTCGTTGAAGTGGCAAGTGTTTTATTTCTGTAGGAGTGGTTGTTCCATTGGTGGTTCAAGTGTTCCCGATTCACAGGACGATTCCCTGTGGTCTGGCGGTAGTTGTTTTCTCTCCTAATTGGGCTGGATCCTCGCTTGCTTCTATAGACCTTCCCAATGTGGCCTCTTTTCCCACAGGAATGGCAGAGCACGTCGAGGAATTTGCAGTCTGATCACGGGTGGTTTCCCCACAACCTGCGCATTGGTGCGGTAGTCTTTGATTCCGCGGGTTGCGTTGGTCGCATTCGGACCGGAGCTGGTTGACCTCCTCCTCCTCACTTTCTGATGGAGATTCGAGGTCCTCGTGGTGGACCGCTGTTGTGTGCCTCTCTAGGCGAGGTGAGGTATCATTGGCGAGTTGACGGAGTGGTGAATTGGTGCGGTGCATTCGGGCGGCCGACTTCCTGGTTGCTTCTGCTGCAGTAGCGTCTTTGATGACATCGGCTAGATCGATGTCCCCTTTGGCTATGATCTTGCTCTGCGCCGTATGGTCATCTAATCCCAGAACTATTGGGTCTCTCAGAGCTTCTTGGAGGTCTGCAAACCCACAGAGGTCTCCCAGGTTCCAGAGGTCCGCGATGAAATCTGCAACACTCTCTCCTTTCCGTTGATCCCTCTGATAAAACTCATGTCTTCAGACAAGTGTTGGTACAGCGGGTGCATAGTGGCCCGTAGAAGGGGTGCGAGCACGTCCCAGTCCATGGATTTCACCTCAGCCGGTTTCGCTAGTGCCTTGGCCATCTTAAAGATGGCAGGCCCGCAATGGGTCAGGAACACTGCTCGCTTTTTCCCCGTAGTTGCGTCTTTCAGTTGTTCGTCTCCAGAAACATCTGGAACCGGTCCATGTATGAGTCCCAGTCTTCTTGTGCCGGGTCAAATGGAGCGGGTGGTATGGCACCGCTGGACATGTTTTCCGTTGTCGATGTGCCTTCAGCCACGTACTCTGTTTGGTGCTCTGTGAGTGTTCAATCAGCTCAGATGTCTCCGTATCCCATCCTTGTTGCCAGTGTTAAGTTCTGCGCATGGGTGCAAGGAGTGGAGACGAGGCAGTGAACAGTGAACTTCAACTCTTTATTAAGCATACTGAACAGAGCAATCACCTAGGGCAGCAGCAGCCTTTTATAGGGTTGGCTGCTGTCCTATTAACCAATGAAAACATGGAAGTGTTAAACCCTTGAACCAATGAGAGTTGGCCCGTTAACAGCCAATCAGATTTCCTAGAAAGGACCAATCCGATGTCGCTATTATCGGCCAATCAGAAGTGCAGGATTAGAACCCTGCTTTTTACTTAAGGTTGTTAAAACTTTATTAAACGCCTTTATTAGTTCATAACAGTTTGGTTGGTTTTTTATAGTTCATTTGGCACTTTAGTTGTTGGCAGCAATTCAAAGGAGAGAAAGGTGGGTGCTTATCTCAAGGGACTGTTTACAGGCTGGGAATGAACATAATTCCCAGTGTTGAAGTAAAACAAGAGTTGTTTTAACTAAATGTGTGCTTAATTATGGTCTCAGGAAACATTGGTCAGAACAGTTCCTCCTGTATCCTTGCTACTCTAAATCAGTGGTCTGCAAACTTGGCAACTTTAAGACTTATGGACTACAATTCCGAGCATGGCTACCTGAGAAATTCTGGGAGTTGAAGTGTTACGAACAAAACAAACGCTTTAGCTTAAAATCCTAATAGTTTTGTTTCCACAACAGACTCGTAATCCTGCACTTCTGATTGGCGAACAGCAGATTGTGATTGGCCGATTCTGGCTAATCTGATTGGCTGACAGCGGGTCGCCGCTGATTGGCCGCTACCAGCGTGGCAAACTCAAATCATTGGTTATTATGACAGCAGCCAGCTCTATAAAAGGGGCTGCTGCTTCCCAGTAGCTCTGCTCTGTTCTGAAGTCACTAATAAAGAGTTGGAGTCACTATTCGATGTCTCATCTCCGTTCCTTGCACCCATGCTCCAGATTTAACACTGGCAACGAAGGTGGGATGCAGAGACAATAGAGCTGATTGAACACTCACCGAACGTTAACAGAGCACGTGGCTAAGAGTGCACCAAAAGCGGCAGAATGACCAGCAACGCTATACCACCCGCTCCATTTGACCCGGCTAATGAAGACTGGGACTCGGATATGGACAGGTTCCAAATGTTCCTGGAGATCAACAATTTGAAAGATGCTACACCTGGCAAGAAACGAGCTGTATTTCTGACCCATTGCGGGCCCACTGTTTTTAAAATGGCAAAAGCACTTGCAAAACCAGCAGAAGTCAAGACAATGGACTGGGACAACCTCGCCCCAATCCTATGGGCTCATTATGCACCCGCAGTGCCAACACTCATCAGGAGACACAAGTTTTACCAGAGGGACCAGCAGGAAGGCAAAAATGTTGGAGACTTCATTGCTGACCTTAGAAACCAAGGGGGACTCTGTGGCTTCGCAAACCTCGAGGAAGCCATGAGAGATTGAATTGTTCTGGGCCTAAAAGACCCCATGACCCAGAGCAAGATTATGGCGAAGGGAGACATCAGCCTCGCAGATGTCATCGCCGATGCTACTGCAGCAGAAGCAACCAGGAAGTCAGCTGCTCGAATGCGCCAAGCGAATGCACTGCACCGCCAACTCACCAGTGACACTACGCCTTTCTCCGAGAGGCACACAACGACCACCCACCATGAAGACCTTGAATCCTCATCAGAAAGTGAGGAAGAGGAGGTCAACAGACTCAGATCAGAACGCGACCAGCGAGACCAGCGAAATCGTAAGCCTTCGAGTCAATGTGCTGGATGCGGGGGAAACCATTCACGATCAGACTGCAAGTTCCTCGATGCACTCTGCCGTTCCTGTGGAAAGAGGGGCCACATTGCAAAGGTCTGCAGAAGCAGGCGAGGGTCCAGTCCAATCCAAAGAGAAAACAACTTCCGGCATACAACAGGCACTCCACCAATAAATCAGGACCGCCTAAACAACCAATGGAACCAATACTACAGAAATCGAGCACCCGCCAATTCAACCAGACGAGAAGAGGCCCATCAAACCATCACCATAGGCCACGCATCCTCCCTTGATGCGAGGAAAATCCGAGTGAAGGTCACCATTGAGAATCAACCATGTGTTATGGAAGTCAACTCTGGGTCGTCCCTGTCAATGGTCTCCTGGAAAACCTTAAAACAATTGATCCCTGACATTCGTCGCCAGGACCTCAGCACTGAAAAAATCATACTAAAGGAAACAGAATTCCAGTTGCCAGTTCCAGCCACGTCCGAGTATCCTTCAAAGACCACACCGCAACCCTACCTCTTACCATCGTCGATCGAGATCGGCCCAGTTTGCTGGGTTTGCAATGGTTTGCGCCACTAGGAATTGAACTAGCGGGCATCAACCAAACCGGAAGTGATGACTGGGAAGCGGCCCTTGTCCAGGAATTCCAGGACGTTTTCACCAAGAAGCTAGGCAAGTACAAGGGATCCCCCATATCTTTTAATCTCAGCCCTGACATTGCGCCCATTCGCCTTAAGCCTCGTCGAGTGCCCTTTGCACTGAAGCCAAAGATTGATGAACAATTGGACAAATTAATAGCCCAGGATGTGTTGGAACCGATCGATCACACCCGGTGGGAGACTGATGGATCCTTAAGAATTTGTGGATCCTTAAGAATTTGTGGGGATTACCAGGCCACCCTAAATCACGCGCTTCAGCAGAGCGCTTACCCTGTACCTGTGGTCCAACATCTTCTTCATTCCCTGGGAGGTGGGAAAATATTTGCAAAATTGGACCTAGCTCAGGTGTACCAGCAGTTGCCCGTAGATGCAGAGACTGCAGAAGCCCAAACTATAGTCACGCATAGAAGTGCATTCAAGTGTAATAGACTCCAATTCGGAGTGAGTGTAGCACCTGGCATCTTCAAAAGCCTGATGGAAAGATTGCTTCAAGGCATAAAAGGGGTCGTGCCATACTTCGATGATGTCTTAATAGCTGCCCCCAACAGAACCCTGCTAGAAAAACGACTCAGAATGGTCCTCCAGAAATTTAAAGATGCTGGCCTGAAGGTCAAGAAAGACAAGTGCCAACTTTGTACTGAGAGGGTTGAATTCCTTGGGTACCTTCTTGACAAACAGGGAATTCACCCTACGGAGAAAAAACTCACTGCAATAAAAAACACCCCAAAACCTAGGAATAAAACAGACCTCCAAGCCTTCCTGGGACTCATTAACTTTTATAACATCTTCTTGCCCCAGAAGGCGACTGTTGCTGAACCCCTGCATAGGCTCCTCGATAAGAAGGCTTCCTGGCTCTGGGGACATCGCGAAGAGCGAGCTTTTCAACAAGTAAAGGACTTGTTAACTTCAGATGCTGTATTGATTCACTATAACGAGACTTTGCCTTTAACTGTCACCTGCGATGCCTCACCGTTTGGAGTAGGAGCCATCCTGAGCCACGTCCTACCAAACGGTACTGAGGCACCTATTGTGTTCTTTTCAAGAACTTTATCTAAAACTGAGAGAAACTATAGCCAACTTGATAAAGAGGCTCTCGCTATTGTGTCTGCAATTAAATGATTCCATGAGTATGTATATGGAAGATCTTTCTCCATAATTACCGACCACAAACCATTACTTGGCATTTTAGTGGGAGACAAACCAACTCCCCACATCTTATCACCGAGAATGACACGTTGGTCACAGTTTCTAGCCGCATACAATTACCAACTGCTACACCGCCCTGGGAAAGCCATTCCCCTCGCTGACGCTTTGAGCCATTCTCCGTTACCAGAAGTCATAGACGACCCAGCTCCAACCCTCACTACGCTACAAATCGAAACTCTTCCTTCACCACCGCTGACTGTACAAGACATCACCTCAGAAACAAGGAAGTATCCTTGTTTGGCACGGGTCCTCAGCTGGGTAGAAAGAGGTTGGCCTGACAATGAACCAAATGACACCTTCAAGCCATTCAAAAACCAGCAAACAGAACTTTTCTCCCAAAAGGGATGTGTCTTGTGGGAAGACAGAGTCGTCATCCCAGAGAGATTACAGCATAAAGTCCTAAAACTATTGCACGATGGCCATCCGGGCATTGTGCGAATGAAGGCACTAGCAAGGAGCTACGCTTGGTAGCCAGGTATAGATAAGCGAATAGAAACCTGGGTGCCACTTGCAGCAAGTATCAGGACATTCGTTCATCCAAAAAGCACCACCAACTGAATGGGAAGCACCCCGAGGTCCCTGGTCCCATATCCACATTGATTTTGCGGGACCTACCAAGGAACATACATTTCTTATAGCAGTGGATGCCTACTCCAACTGGCTGGAGGTCCTCAAAATGAAGAGCACCACCACAGAAGCCATCACTAAAAAACTAAATAGACTATTCCCTACGCACAGGTTGCCAGATTTCCTAGTTTTGGATAATGGCCCCCAATTCACCGCTCTGGCATTCAAACAGTACCTGGCAGAGTGGGGGATACGCTATGCATTACATCGCCAGCTCACCCTGTGGCCAATGGCAGGGCTGAGTGAATGGTCCAATTCGTAAAGAAAACTTTACAAAAGATGGAGCAAGGGGACATCGACGACACGGTGACTCGGATGCTTCTCCTCCAACATATTACCCCAAACAGCACTACAAACAGAACCTTGGCCGAACTCCTGATGGGCCGGAGACTTCGCTCACATCTTGACCGCTTGCACCCTACCTACACACCCAAAAAGCCCATGGGGTCCAGCAGCAGGTATTGCACCTTCAACGTAGGCGACCCAGTCTTCGCAAAAAACCTTTCCGGTGACCCATTGTGGGTCCCCGCTACCATAACTCAACTTACGGGTCCACATTCCTACCATTTACAAACTGCTGACAGAAAAATGTGGAAGCGACATATCGATCAACTGTGTTCCAGGCTCGCATCTACCCCCGTCACAAACCCCGAACCTCAAACCTGGGGGGGAAGGGAAATCGAGGGGACCAGAGAAGAATTAGCATACGATCCAGTTCGTGAAAACCAGCAATCAGCACAACCAACCAGGAGATATTCACCTTCTGAAGGAGAGCCGGGCCAGATGATCGCCTCACCACAGAGCAGCACTGCGACAGCAGCAAATCCAAGGGATCCGGAAGACAGCCTTAACGGAAGCAGAGATGACAACCCCAAGTCACCCAACGGAGAGGGCAGAACATCTTTGCCAACAAGCTCAGCAAGCAGCCCACCGAGATCAGAGTCAGGGCAAGGACTGGTGGAGCAATGCAGATCAGGTAGACAGGTGAAACGACCTGCCTACCTGCGAGAATACATCACCCCACCCCTCAGATGGAACCTAGGGGGGAGGGGTGTTCCGAACTAAGCAAACGCTTTAGCTTAAAATCCTAATAGTTTCCACAGCAGGCTCGTAATCCTGCACTTCTGATTGGCCCGCGAACAGCGGATTGTGATTGGCCGATTCTGGCTAATCTGATTGGCTGACAGCAGATCACCGCTGATTGGCCACTACCAGTGCGGCAAACTCAAACCATTTGTTATTGTGACAGCAGCCAGCTCTATAAAAGGAGCTGCTGCTGCCCAGTAGCCCTGCTCTGTTCTGAAGTCACTAATAAAGAGTTGGAGTCACTATTCGATGTCTTGTCTCCGTTCCTTGCGCCCACGCTCCAGATTTAACATGAAGTGCACAAGTCTTAAGTTTAGAGATCCCTCCTCTAAATGATGGGACTGTGGATTGAATTACCTATCCGTACCTACTGTATATGTGGCTGCAATTGATGAAAGTTGAATGCAAATGATATTTTCAGCTTTCTGTGAATCCATGTGGTTGTTAGCAATCTTTGCAAGTAATCTGGGAGAGGCCCATAGACACATAACACCTATATGAAAAAAACAGGATCACCAAAGTCTATAACTGTAGATAGGTTTATTATTATGATCAAGCTAATTGGCTCACAGTCTCCTTTCTGATATTTGCAGACCTCTAGACAAGCGTCACACAAATATGCAAAAATTTAGACATGTGTGCAAGGCTTTTAGGGTGTTGTTTTGAGTATAGGCCACATCTCTTCCCTATTTTAACCCTGATCATGAGTAAGTGAATGCTGGAATAAAGATGGATATTCTAATGACACACACACTTTGAAGCAGTAATGGGGTTCATGGAAAAGGTGAAATGGATGAATGACATGGTAAAGTCAGGAAAATAATGCATTAATTTACATCTCCGTTCTGACATTTTCAAAAAGACAAAGGCTTTATTTCTCACAGTTCAAATGAAAGCACTGGCCTTGTCACACAAACTTTGTTCTTGTCTTTTCATACATATGAAAAATGCTTGAGTCAAAAACTATGTTAAATGGATTGTCACAATTTCTGCTATTTTGCCTCTTACCCTTTGCCTGTCAGAGTAAAAGCAATTAGACAACTGCTTTTCATATTATTGAGAGAATTACTAACTGCTTCTGCTGTGTTTACAACAAACAACCCAGGCTCAGTAATCAGAATTTGCACTCTATTCAGAAATGCCTTTATCCTATTTTAAGAACATCACATATTTTATGGCTATTTTTGGGGGGGTATGTATGTGTGTGCATATGTGAATCTTCAAGTCACACTTGATAAGTGATAACTCCCTGTAGTTTTGCTGGCAAGATTTCAGAAGTGGTTTTCTCTTGTCTGCTTTCCAGGCTGAGAGTGTTTGACGGGCTCAAGGTCACCCATCTGGCTTTGTGCCTAGCACTCAGTCTCCTGAGTGCACTAGCACTCAGTCTCCTGGTTTCTAGCCTGCTGCTTTAACCGCTACACCATAGATACCCAACCTTTTGGCTTGCCTGGCATTCATTGAGTGAAAAGAAATTGTCTTGGGCCACATATAAAATATATAATAAAGTTAATGTATATACATTAACAACAACAACATGGTAATAATAACAATATTCAAGAATTTTACAAAATACATCAAGACATTGCAGCTTCCTACAATAACACCAGTGGAACTGCCAAAAACTGTGCTACTCAGAACATCGTACATTTTAAAAAGAAACTTGGTTGATACTTAGGATGCTGGCAGCAACCCGTATCAACTATCAGCGCCAATCAATGGTATTTGTGATATATTTTTAAATATTCAGTTGACTGAGTTTCATGTTTAATGAATAAAAGAGGTAATAACAATAGTTTATGATCATATGGGGCTTGTATTACTACTTGTCCAGGGCCACATGTGGCCTATGGGTTATGAGTTGAACATGTCGGTACTACACCAAACTAGTGTAGTTTATGGCGATGCCTATATTTAAATGTTTATACTGAAAGCTTTGGCTAATGGTGCATTTTGAATATAATCGCATCAACAATTATTTTTATTAAGACAAATGTCTGCATGTTTTTAATTTATAGAAGCAATACAAGGAAACAGTTAAAGAATT
Source organism: Hydrophis major (assembly GCA_033807585.1). Taxonomy (NCBI): domain Eukaryota; kingdom Metazoa; phylum Chordata; class Lepidosauria; order Squamata; family Elapidae; genus Hydrophis; species Hydrophis major. The sequence continues at coordinate 151,209,559 of CM066328.1, read as the reverse complement.
AAATTTGGTTCTTCTTAGTCTTTATATCAATTAATTGGAGGGTCTGCTTCTTTCATGCTGTCCTTGCTCCACGTTTTGTAGTGAGAATTATCAATGAATGATGCAATAAAGAGCTTTACTTTTTAAACATATAACTTTACTGAATTCTCAAAGCTAAAAAAGTACTAAACAATGGAAAAAGAAAAGTTTAAAAAAATAAAAACAAAGAAGAATTAAAGATGTAACAGGGGAAGAAAAGATATATTAGAAAAAAGACATAGAAGAAAAAGTAACTTCCAACTTTCTTTAGTACAAGTAGAAATATATGATAAAATAGCTTTTAAATTTAAACAAAAATTAAAGTATAACATGTAGAACATAAACAATAACAATACACATTTCTATAATCTAAGAACGTTTTATCATCAGATCCCTAAAATTTCATTTTCTATCCTATAGTTTTATTTTCTATCCTTTTCAAGCCCAAAATGGTTCCAAATAAAAACACAGCAAGACAATTTTTTGTTTTTCATCGAAGTGGTCAAAAGAACATTGCTTTTCACTTAGTTTGTCTGACAACCTGATGCTAATTAGGTTTCTATGCCTACAAGGCGATGAGAGTGCGAATCTTGCTGCTCCTAGTCCAGTTGCTTAACCACAGCATCACACACCCCTCTTGTTAAAATTAAGTTTAAAAATTTAATAAAACATTAAAAATAAACAGTAGCATTACAAAGTGTTGTTATGACGAGGCAGTCAAGGTGTTTGATCATGGTCAACTGAATCATGATGATCTTTATTGGAGTCTAGTCTTGCATTTATACATATTTTTAGTAATCCTCCAACATTGGTTAACTTTGGTTACTGCTTAACTTTCGTTACTGTTTAGCATAATAGTAATTAATGCAATTAATTTTCTCTAGTTAAAGTCTAACATATGTTTACTTCCTCTCTCTAATCCTCCTTTATATTAGTGACTTTGTTTGCCTGAGTTGTATTTGCTTTGTAAACATTCTTTACCTGAGGTTTGCCATCCAAGATAAGAACATTCCTGCAATTACAACTCTACAACAAAGTGATAGAACAGAATAATACTTAACGAGGAGAAAAAAGTTATCTTGCTGGATGGGGAATGCCAAAAAGTTTGATGTTACCAAATGAGAAGCATATATCCTTGGTACATTTTTTTTTTTGATGATCCAGAGAAGCAAGTCCTCTGTTGGAAGAAATGTTCATCTGGATATAGTTCCAAGTGGGAAGAAAAACACTGGAAACATGGAGAGTGCTGGGAAGGATGGTTTAATGGTGGACAGCAGGACCACATGATTTGAGGTCCTGGGCAAAAAAAAAAAAAAAGAGCGCATGGGTAAGAGAGGGAGAGAGATTTATAACCTTTGTTGGGCTTTGAGCTTGCTTCCATAGCAAGAAATGTATCCTGATTGGGGCCATGCAGGGGTAACTCTGTCTGTTGCCCTGGTTCCCAGGCTTGGCTGAATCTTGCTGAGTGATGTAATGAAGGGGCTTTGGGCAATTCCTATTATGGCTTAATGGCTTTGTCCTGGTTTGGATCTGAGTGAGGGCTAATTCTATCATGTCTAACCTTATATATTTAACCTTAGACTGTCTACTATTGACCTTACTCCTTTCCTAAGAGGTCTGTAGGGGGCGTGCATAAGCGCACCAATGTGCCTACTGTCCCTGTCCTATTATTTCTTTTATATTTTTTAAATTTTTCTTATATGTATCCATGTATTCATAACTATGTTTTTACTTATACCTATTATCTTGTAAGCAATTGACAAATAAAAAAATAAATAAATAAAATAAATGTCCTGAGGGTGAAGGTCTTATGTATTGTAGATGAGCTGGCCCATCCTATAGATGGTATATAGAAATATCATCCTATTTTCAGAGTTTTAAAGTACTGGTTATGTTCTGTATTGTTCATTAGCATTCTTGTAGATAACCATTCTGATTGGCTAAGACGCACAGCTACCCGATTGGTCGAGCAAGCGGCACGAATTGGCCCGTTGCCGAATCCCCCGCGATTGGAGGAAAACGATTGTGGGAGATTCAAAGCGGTGTCATTGGCCACGGCTTGGCCGGGAAGTTCTATATAAGCCTCCGCATACCCTAGCTGAACCGAGTCGATCTCGGGACCAATAAAGAGCTGAAAATTAGTCACTGATTCCCAAGCCTTCTTCCGGTGCCTACACAACAGGTTAGTCAGATTTTAAGCTCTTTTTTTCTTTTCCATTATCATTCTTCTCCTCTCTATTGTTAAACGGTAGCATGAAGACTCCTTGGGTATAGTCATTCCAAGGAGCCTGCATGTTTCTCCTTCTTCCCTACCCCATTGCATATGTCAAGATGCACAAACTATTAATACCAGCAAAAAGAAAATCAATAACAATAAACCTGACATATCCTGCAGTGAGTTGTCAGGATTTGATAAAAAGCCATGGAAGAGAGACACAATTTACCATTTATTTGATGGCTGCCCTTCCCTAAATTGGACCTGAACACATGGCTTCTGAAAAAACATTCACCATTTGAAGCTGTAGATTGTATTGTAAAGAGCAAAAAATATGGAACAACTGCCCTGTTTGTTCATGGTCTTGAACTGTACTTTGCCAGTTATCTTCACCAGTTTAAGAAATCTGAGGATACATCAAACAGGAGAATATACCTCACCCAGCTCCAGTAGAAGAGCAAACTTTTACAGCTATCTGTTGATTTTCTTTTCCTTGGACATTATAGCAATCTTTCTTTTTTATTTTATTGTTCAGTAGATAGTACAATATTCCATCTCTTTTATTGCAAAATGGATTTGCCTATTTCCTGCCCCAAACATCTTGATGCAAACAGTTTTTAGACAGGTATGCACTGAGCACCCCCCTTCCTTCCTTCCTTCCTACTATATAAGTGCTTCCTTGATTGCAGAGTCAATACAATTGATATTGAAGGAGCCATAGTGCTTATGAGCTGAATAAATGTATGACTCTTTCTTCAGTTCTATGTAATATCCACAGCAGAGGCACTGTGTTTATCAACACAGTGATAAACAGGCAACTTTCTACCAAAGATTAAATTTCCATGGCAGAAATATACCATCCAATAAAGCTATGACAATTTTGCCTTGACAGATGGTTGGTGCTAACTTTGGATTTGGCAATAAAATAAAGTGGTATGCTGATACCATATTAATTTTAATAAACTATACGTATCTCCAACAGTTTCCATAGTAATACTTTTTTTTTTAATAAGAAGAACAATGGCAAAGCAGGCCTGATATCTGCTAAAAGTGTTCAGCCCATTATGGGTATTTATTTACAATAGAACATATACATTGAGTGGTCAGTGTCTGAAATAAAAATTTCTGTCTGTCTATGCTAGTGCTTCCTAATTTAAGCAGCTTGAAGATGTGGGAATTTGAGCTTGCAGTCCTCACATTTTAAATTTGCCAAAGTTGAGAAACACTGTGTTGGAAGAAATGTGCCTCTGGGGTCAATTGCAAGTGGGGAGAAAGATACTGGAAACACGGAGATGGCTTGGAAGGATGGTTTAATGGTGAACAGGATCACATAGGTGTGAAGTCCTGGGTAGCTGACTACATGGAGTGGGGAGTGAGATATATTTATACTCTCTCTTGGGCCTAGCAAGAATTGTATCCTATTGGTTGTCAGACTCCCAGGGGGATAAGCGAAGGTCCAGCTAACCTTGTAGAGCAGGGGTGTCCAACCTTGACAACTTTAAGACTTGTGGACTTCAACTCCCAGAGTTCCTCAGCCAACAAATCTTAAAATTGCCAAGATTGGACACCCCTGTTGTAGAGTGTCTGTGTCTCAGGCTTGGTTGAATCTAGCTGGATGATGATGTAAGGAAGAGGGTTGTGTTCTGAAAGGGAGTTGGGCAATTCCTATTATTGGAATTTGGCTTTGTCCTGGTTTGGATCTGAGTAAGGGCTAATCTTATCGCCCTGGAGTTAAAAGAGAAATATCTCCACCAATGACCTCTCAGAATCCTGCACATGTTTCAAATGTCTTGAAACCATCAATGAAAGTGAAGTTTACATCAAATGCCACCTATGCAATAATCTAGCCCATCTTGCCTGCTTAAACACAAACAAAAGCCTAGCTGATATGGTTAAAAATTCAGATACATTCTTTAATCTATGTCCCTCATGCTCTCCTAAGCTAAACAAATTGAGTACCCTACCCGACAAAGTTGAAAGCATAGAATCACTCATTCACTCAATAGAAGAATGCTTAGCAACATGTTTTGAAACAACTATACAAGCAAGCCTAATTTCTCTTGAAATAAAAATACAGCAAAGATAAGTGAGTACCTATCAGCTCAAAATCAAATCCCACAACCACAACCACTACCTCAACTGCAATCACAGCTGCAACCAAAAATAACCACCAAACCACAGCCACAAACAATTACTATCCCTTCAAATAATTCCACAAATAATATCTCCTTACTCATCAGAGACACCATGGAACATGAACAGAAACGTCCAAATGCCATTTATTTGGTCTCAAAGACACCAATGAATCAGGTGACATCACCAAAGTTCATGATATCATAAGCAACTCAAATACAACAAACATCTCTCCTGAAGATATCATTGAAATAACCAGAGATGGCCCTGGGTACAAATACAATGATGGCTCTGTGGCCCCAAGATTTTGTAGAGTTGTATGCAAAAATGAGTCCAGCAAACGCATATTCATTCATACAATAAATGCCATCACAAAAACCAATCCCAACCATAAAAAGCTTCTCTCAAGACCAGACTTATCCATACTGCAAAGAATCTGCTTCTGTGAACTCTGTGCAGAACTCAAAAACCGTCTAGACAATGGAGAAAAGGACCTATATATTGACTACAGAACTGATTGCATCAAAAGAAAGTCACATAACCCATAACTCTGCATCCAATCCCACCCCATTCAATCCAACATCATTCAAAACTAGGCATGCATGCCCCTAACTACCTCTATTCCAACCACAACTGGCCTTAAATGCAAGCTACTCAATGCAAGAAGCCTTGTAAATAAAATACCTGAATTTCTCCTCTTACTAAATATGGCTAAATTCAACATTATATTTGTTTGTGAAACATGGCTCAATACATCTCTCCCTGACTCCATTACCACAGTTAGAGACTATCATGTTTACCAATCAGACCGTGAAATCCATAGAGGAGGTAGTGTTGCTATCTTCTATAAAAAGTCCCTACATCTAAAAAACATCCAAGTTACCCAGGAGCTTGCTATTCCTGAGACCATCGCCTGTGAACTGTCCTTCAATATCACATTTTGGTTCTTACTATGTTACAGAGCCCCTGATTATGACACTGAACATGCAAACAAGCTAAATTCACTACTAACATGGGCAGCATTCTGCCCACACGCTTTTATCTTTCTTGGTGACTTCAATCTACCTCATATTAACTGGACCCTTATTGAATGTACAACTGAACCTACACATGCAACCTTCTACAATGCAGTAACAAATCTGAGACTAGAACAACTAGTAACCAACAACACTAGACTTAACAACTGCCTTGATCTCATCTTCTGCAATAGTTTGAATTCAATTTATGGAATATAAATTAAAGAACCCTTTTCCAACAGTGATCACAACATGATCGACTTTTGTCTCAACATACGTCCACACAAAAATCATCACAATGACAGAATCCCCAATTATAACTTCAAAAAAGACAACTATGATCTTATAAACAATGATCTCTCATCCCTTGATTGGCAATTTCTATTCTCTGGATGCAATACTATAGAAGACCATTGCAACATATTTTTACTTGAAGTCAAAAGAGTCATCAAACTATATGTACCATTAACAACTCTCAAAACCAGAAAAAACAAATTACCCAAAACAATAAGGAAGCTTCAATCCAAAAAGAAATCACTTTGGCGGAAAAACAAAGCTGGTCACATTGCCAACTTCAAAAGCCGATACAAAAATTTATGTCATCAGATAAAAACTGAATGCACCAATTATCACATTAAACAAGAAGAAAATCTTCTACGCACCAATTCCATCCGCGCTTTGTAAACAGCAAACTAAAAGACTCAAGGTCCATCCCACCCCTGAAAGGACCTAATGGTAAAGACTACAATGATGACACTATTAAAGCCAACCTCTTTAACACATTCTTTGGCTCAGTATTTGTAAACAGCAATGGATCATGCCCAGTATTTTCTAGTTGAACCAGAGACAACTACAATGATCTAATACATATCAATTTTACAGAAGACAATGTTGAAAAAGCACTACACAATCCAAAACCATCTGTATCTATTGGACCAGACGGAATATGTGCCTACTTCTTTAAAAAGCTATCTACTGCCATAGCCGAACCTCTAAGCATAATCTTTGAAAAATCTTTCAGAATCAGCTCCTTGCCTAACCTATGGTCACAAGCCACGGTCATTCCCATCTTCAAAAAGGGAGACCCCAGCCTAATTGAAAATTACAGACCAATCTCTTTATGCTGAGTCACCTGTAAAGTCATAGAATCAATTATTAACCAATCCATCATCCTCCACTTAGAAATAAACAACCCACTCTCTAATAAACAATTTGGTTTTAGAAAAAAACTATCATGTAATCTGCAACTCTTACACTGCAAAAACATATGAACTATTCAATTCGATCAGGGCAAAGCAAACTACATAGACTTTTATAAAGCCTTTGATTCAGTGGTACACAACAAACTACTCCTAAAACTAAAATCTTATGGTATCTCTGGACACCTGAATAACTGGACAGAAGCATTCCTGTCAAACAGACAACAAATGGTCAAAATTGGGAGTGTCCTATTAAATTCGGTACCTGTCAACAGTGGTGTCCCCCAAGGCAGTGTTCTAGAACCAACTCTCTTCATACTCTACATAAATGACCTCTGTGATCATATCAAGGCAACTGCGTTCTCTTTGCTGATGATGTAAAGCTATTCAACACCACAGACAATACTGCTACCCTTCAAAAAGACCTTGACTATGTGTTAAGTTTGGAGCATGGGCACGAAGAATGGAGACGAGCCGGTGAAATGGTGAACTTCAACTCTTTATTTACATGGTGTGACAGCTCAAACTGGATGGCTGCTATAGCCTTCCTTATATAGGCAACTTATTAGATATATAACCAATGAAAACCAGGGAGCGCTAGCTCCATTAACCAATGAGAAAGGCTCGTCAATGGCCAATCAGATTCTCCTGAACGGACCAATCTGATCTCGCCATTTAATGGCCAATCAGAAGTGCAGGGCCAGAACCCTGCACTTGACTTCAAGCTCTTGATAACTTTATTAACACAATTATTCATTCACAACACCCCTTCCCCCCGGGTTCCGTTTACGGGATGCGGTTACGTAGTCCTTGAGGTAGGATGGTTGTTTGTTAGTCTATTTGATTTTCGTTGTGCACCCGGTATTTGGCTGCACTCTTGTAGAGGTAGGGCATTGTTTGACGAAAGGGGTGCCTCTGACTCTGAGTTCGAATTTTTGCTGTCACCAACATCTTCGGTATCACCATGAGGCGAGCTCACTCCCATCCCTGGTTCCTCTTCACGTGTTTCCGTTCCGCTATCGTTCCCTTCAAAAAGGTTTTCTGCTAATAGAAGTTCATCTTCCTCTATATCTCCCCCCCCTCAGTTTGGTCATCAGGGGACTCAGAGATCCCTGACTGCAGCCTTGATCGTAGTTGATTGATATGGTGCTTCCATAGTCTATCATCGCGGCATTGCATGAGGTATGATCTCGGGCCAGTTACACGGACTACAGTCGCTTTGACCCACAACGGATCGCCCGAAAAGTTTTTAGCGAATACCAAGTCGCCTACCTGGAAGGTACAGCATCGGCCGCTGGATCCGTGTGGTTTCTCAGGTTCGTACGCTGGGTGTAACCGGTCGAGGTGGGAGCGGAGCTTTCGTCCCATTAGCAACTCAGCGGGAGTTTTGTTGGTGACGCTGTGCGGAGTGATATGCTGTAAAAAGAGGATTCGTTTTATTTTTTCTTCGATGTTGTCATAGTCCACTTTTTGTAGCATTTTCTTGACGAATTGTACCATGCGCTCGGCCCTTCCGTTGGCCGCAGGATGCACAGGCGAAGTCAGCGCATGTCAAATACTGCGGTCCGCCAGGTACTGTTCAAAAGACAGCGCGGTAAATTGGGGCCTGCTGTCGGATACTAGAACATCTGGTAATCCGTGAGTTGCAAACAGTCTGTCCAGTTTCTTAATGACCGCTTCAGTTGTTGTGTTCTTCATTCGGTGGATTTCGAGTCAGTTCGAGTAGGCGTCCATGGTTAACAAGAATGTGTGGCCTTTGGTAGGTCCTGCAAAGTCCAGATGGATATGGGACCATGGTCCCCTCGGTGTTTCCCATTCAGTTGGGATTGCCTTTGGTGTGGGCATTGCTTACTTCCTGGCATTTATGACAAGCTTTGACCCAAGTCTCGATTTGCTTGTCGATGCCTGGCCACCACGCATAGCTTTGTGCAAGGGCTTTCATGCACACAATGCCGGGGTGGCCATCATGCAAGGTTCTCAGTACTGCTTGTTGGAGTCGCTCTGGGACAACGACTCTATTGCCCCAGATGATGCAGCCCTTCTGCAAAAACAACTCTGTTTGTTGACTTTTGAATGGAGCGAAGTCATCAGGTACTTGGTCCAATGGCCATCCGTGTTCCACCCAACTGAGGACTCGTGCTAAGGCGGGGTCGCGTTTTGTTTCTCTCGCGATATCTCGGGCTGTTAATGGCAGTGTACGAAGTGCCTTGATCTGTAACGTTGTCACTGTAGGTGCGGGGTCGTCGATGGTCTCTGGAAGCGGTGCTCAGCTCAATGCGTCGGCATGGGGAATGGCCTTCCCCAGGCGGTATTGCAGCCGATAATTATAAGCAGCCAAGAATTCTGACCATCGAGTCATTCTGGGAGATAATATATAGGGGGTTGGCTTATCTCCCACTATTATTCCCAGCAAAGGTTTGTGGTCAGTCACTATAGTAAAAGCTCGGCCGTACACGTACTCATGAAATCTTTTGACAGCAGACACAATAGCAAGGGCTTCTTTGTCAATCTAGCTATAATTGCGCTGTTTTTGAAAGCGTCTTTGAGAAATAGGCAACAGGGGCTTCACTACCATTAGGCAAAACATGGCTCAAAATGGCGCCAACTCCAAAAGGCGATGCATCATATGTGATATTTAATGGCTAGGTCTCATTGTACTGCATTAGTATGGAGTCAGAAGTCAGTAGTTTTTTCACATTTCGGAACGCCTGCTCTTCTCTATGACCCTATACCCAAATTACTTTTTTGTCCAATAAAATAGGGGTTCAGCGACAGTTGCTTTGTGCAGCAGGAATACGTTATAAAAATTGATGAGTCCTAGAAACGCCTGGAGGTCGGCCTTATTCCGGGGTCTGGGAGCATTTTTTATTGCTCTCAATTTGCTATCGGTAGGGTGAATGCCCTGACTGTCAATTAAATACCCTAAAAATTTGACACAATCTGTACACAGTTTACACTTATTTTTCTTCACTTTAAGACCTGCATCTTTGAATTTCTGGAGGACCATTTTCAAGCGATCCTGTAAAATTTTTGAAGTAGGGGCAGCGATTAACACATCGTCAAAGTAGGGAACAACGCATTTAATCCCTTGTAATAGTCTTTCCATCAGGCTCTGAAAGATCCCCGGGGCTACGCTCACTCCGAATTGGAGTCGGGTACATTTAAAGGCACCTTGGTGCGTCACGATCATCTGTGCCTGTGCTGTTTTTTCATTTACCGGTAGCTGTTGATATGCCTGAGCTAAGTTTAGTTTAGCGAAGACTTTTCCGCCCCCCAGGGAATGGAGGAGGTGCTGCACCATCGGTACCGGATATGTGTTTTGCTGCAGGGCGTGGTTCAGGGTGGCTCGGTAGTCCCCACAAATTCTTATTGATCCATCCGGCTTAATGGGTATTACGATTGGGGTCTCCCAGGGAGAGTGATTGGTTGGCTCTAGCACCCCCTGGGCTATTAACTTATCAAGCTACTCGTCAATCTTTGGTTTAAGGGCAAATGGAACCCGACGAGGCTTAAGGCGGATGGGAGTTATTTTTGGATTAAGGTTAAATGATATCAGGGTCCCCTTGTACTCGCCTAGTTTTTCTGCAAAGATGTCCTTGAATTCTTGGACGAGGTCCTCCTCCCAGTCGCTGCTGCTGATTCGGTTAATGCCTGCCAATTCAATGCCAAGTGGCGCGAACCATTGGAGGCCTAACAGGCTAGGCTGGTCCTTGTTGATCACAGAGAGGGGTAAGTACGCTGTACGGTTTTTGAACGAGACCCGGACTCGACTAGATCCTACAATTGGAATCCGATTCCCCTGATAGTCTTTAAGTATGAGTCTTTGGAAACGGAGGTCTTGTCGCCAGACAGTAGAGATGAGTTGCTTGAGGGTCTTCCAGGAAACCATCGAGAGGGATGATCCTGAGTCGACTTCCATTTGGCAGGGCTGATTTTCAATGGCCACTTTAATTCAGATTTTCTTGGCATCCAAGGAGGAGGCGTGACCGATAGTGATAGTTTGGTGAGCCTCTTCTCGCTTCGTGGGGCGGTTTAGGTTTCTGTTTCTGTAGGAGTGGTTCACTGGTTTTCACCTTACAGGACGGTTTCCTGTCGGTTGGTGATAGTTAGCCCCTTTTGAGGGCTGGCCGAGTCTGGTAAAACTTCTGCAGACCCGTCCAATATGGCCTCGTTTCCTGCACTCATGGCAGAGCGCATCGCGGAATTTGCATTCAGACCAGGGGTGGCTTGCCCCACAACCAGCGCAGGGTTGTTGGGACTTCTGGTATTGTTCCTGTTCGGACCGCAGTCGATGGACCTCTTCTTCGTCGCTGTCTGACGACAAAGAGAAGTCCTCGTGGTGGGCCATTAACAACTGCCCTTCTGACTTGGGTGAAAGCTCGCGGGTTGGTTGGTGAACCGGGGCACAGTTGCGACACATTCAGACAGCCGACTTCCTGGTCGCTTCTGCTGCGCTAGCCTCAGCGAGGGCATCTTTAAGGCTGATGTTGCCTTTCACCATCAGCTTACTCTGCATGTGCGGTGACTCTAATCCCAGAATTACTCGGTCTCTCAGGGCTTCTTCAAGGTCAGCAAACCCACATAGGCCTCCCAGATTCCGGAGATCTGCGATGAAATCTGCAACGCTCTCTCCTTTCCGCTGGTCTCTCTGGCAAAAATTCATGGTGCCTCACAAGGGTTGACACGGTTAGTGCATAGTGGGCTTTCAGTAGAGGTTCGAGGAAGTCCCAGTCCATAGACTTTACTTCTGCCGGTTTTGCTAGTGCCTTGGCCATCTTGAATACGGTTGGCCCGCAATGTGTTAGGAATACCGTCCATTTCTTCCCAGTCGTGGCATCCTTCAAATTGTTGGTTTCCAAGAACATTTGGAAACGATCCATGAAGGAGTCCCAGTCTTCTTGCGCTGGGTCGAATGGAGTGGGTGGTATGACGCCGCCAGACATGGTTCCGCCGTTGTGCGTTTTCAGTCACGTGCTTGGTTATCTTCTTCGTTGTTCAGTTAGCTCTGATGTCTCCACATCCCATCCTCATCGCCAGTGTTAAGTTTGGAGCATGGGCGCGAAGAATGGAGACGAGCTGGTGAAACGGTGAACTTCAACTCTTTATTTACTTGGTGTGACAGCTCAAACTGGATGGCTGCTACAGCCTTCCTTATATAGGCAACTTATTAGATATTCAACCAATGAAAACCAGGGAGCGCTAGCTCCGTTAACCAATGAGAAAGGCTCGTTAATGGCCAATCAGATTCTCCTGAACAGACCAATCTGATCTCGCCATTTAACGGCCAATCAGAAGTGCAGGGCCAGAACCCTGCACTTGACTTCAAGCTCTTGATAACTTTATTAACACAATTATTCATTCACAACACTATGTATCAGAATGCTCAAACAAATGGCAACTTCAAATCTCAACAAATAAATGCTCTGTCTTACATATTGGCAAAAAAAAAAAATCAGAAAATAAAATACAGTCTGAATTGGCAAGACCTTGTTGATGATCCAAACTCTGTGAAGGATCTTGGAGTTCTCATCTATAATGATCTAGAGCCCATTGTAACTACATAGCCAAAAAGGCGTTAAGAGTTGTTAACCTAATCTCACGTAGCTTTTTCTCTGGTAATATTACACTAATAACTAGATCATACAAAACATTTGCTAGACCAATACTCGAATACAGCTCATCAGTCTGGAACCCACATTACGTATCTGATATTAACACAGTTGAGAAAGTCCAGAAATATTTCACAAGAAGAGTTCTCCACTCCTCTACTTGTTGCAGAATACCTTATGCCACCAGACTTGAAATTCGAGACCTAGAAAACCTAGAACTATGCCGCCTTCGGTCCGATCTAAGTATAGTATATAAAATCATACATTGCAATGTCCTACCTGTCAATGAATACTTCAGCTTCAACCATAATAATACAAGAGCAAACAATAGATACAAACTCAAGGTTAATCGCACCAAACTTGATTGCAGAAAATATTACTTTAGCAACAGAATGGTCAATGCCCGGAATACTCTACCTGACTCTGTGTTTTTTTCCCAAAAAACTTTAACCTTAGACTGTCTACTATTGACCTCACCCCTTTCCTAAGAGGTCTATAGAGGGTGTGCATAAGCACACCAACGTGCCTACCATCCCTGTCCTATTGTTTCTTTTATATTTTTTTATTTTTCTTTTATGTATCCATATATTCATAACTATGTTTTTACTTATACCTATTATCTTGTAAGCAACTGACAAATAAAAATAAAATAAATAAAAAATAAAAAAAAATCTTTTGTCTTGTAGACAGGATGGCTCAGTCTTTCTGGGTCTATTAACAAAGGTGGGGGCTGCTTTCCAAGAGCATCTTTCTCCTTTTCTCATTCTGCCTTTTTAATATTTCCTAGAATATTTCATTCTTCTAGGAGAGGGGTTGGTGCTAACTTTATACAATTGGTCTCTACATTAAGTGGGTGGTATCTATCTATCTATTTATTGATTAGATTTATATTTTATTTTTTCTCTAGTTCAAGATAGCAGTCCAGTCACCATTACATTCTGTGTTCAGCACCATTAAAGACCAATATTACAGCCTTGTGTTTTCCTCCACCAATGAATTAAAAAGCCAATTTCAGAACCAGGGTCAATTCAATGCATCTTCTTCATATTTATGTAATTTTTGTTTATTATGTAATTGTAAATTACTAATGCATTTCATGTAAACCACCCATCACTTTCAGGAACACATAGATTTTCCTGATATTTAAAATATAAATTTCTCTGATGGAAGTCCTCTGCACTCATGCTTTTTGTCCAGTAATGTATTAGGTTGTTGTGGATTTTTGATCTCAGGAATGGATGGTGGGGAGACACCAGTTCCTGCAGACTTTGAAGAATAATCTAATTCAGGGCATATTTTCTTTCATGTTCCTCTTGTCTGGGGATGGGAAAGAACCTTGGAAGAATATAAACTTCCCTGCACAGGAAAGCACACCTTAAGGAATTTTGATGTGCTAAATTCTGCCACTTTGCTTGACAGATAGTCTCAACTGTGATGCTGAGGCTCCTATTGAACAGTTTTGTTGGAGACACCTGTGTTCATATTGTACCTGGCTTATAACTAACTCAGATTTGCTGCAGTACTGGATACAAATGAAAAGACAGCATGTGTTAAGCTCAAATAATCAGGACCACATGTTAAGCTCCGTTTCAGAAAATTTATTGCTCAAGCATGTATACAAGAATCTAGTCAACTAAAAGTACTAAATTGGTGTCAGAGTCAATGGTGCTTTTGAATTGTGGTCCTGGAGAAGACTCTTGAGAGTGCCTTGGACTGCAAGGAGATCAAAACAGTTAATTCTGACTGTTCTTTGGAAGGACAGATATGGAAGCTGAAGTTCAAATACTTTAGCTACCAATGAGAAGAATGGGCTCATTGGAAAAGAGCCTGATGTTGGGAAAAATTAAGGGCAAAAGGAGAAGAGGATGGCAGAGGATGAGATAATTAGACAGTGTCAGTGATGCAATAAACATGAATTTGGGCAAAATCCAGGGAATAATAGAGGATGGGGGGAGAGGGTCTGGCATGCTATGGTCGATGGGGTTGTGAAGAATTGGATATGACTTAACGACTGAACAATAGTCAGTGGAATTCAAGGGGGTGGACTGGACTTGGAACATTTGTGGTCACACAGCAATTCTAAACTGAGTGCTCTCTTGACTCCACCCCCAGGACTTGCCTTTGCTTCTCCTACAGTCTGACTAAATCTTACTTACTATGGATAAACCTTAATAGTGCATTTGAAACTTAATAACCATTCTGATCTTTTCAGAGCTGGAAAACTCAGTTCAGAATACAGGGAGTCTTTGACATATGATGAGTCACTTAGTGACTGTTCAAAATGATAGCAGATAATCCCCCATACTTATGACCTGAATTTGAAATTATGATAGCTGTACCTCCTGGTCACATGATCACATTTTAAGTACTTGGCAACCAACTCACCTTGATGACCGTTTGCGCCTTCCCACAATCATACATCCACAATTTTTTTACTCATCCCCCCTATTACCAGAATTGATTTCTGGTTTCCTAAAAAAAACATTGATTGGGTATAATGAGTCACTTAATAATTGCATTGTTTGCTTAACAACCACTGCAAAAAATGCCATAAAGTCCATGTAGAGTTACATGGTGATCCACTTAATAACCATAATGACATAAGAATGTAATTCCTGGCTCAATTACAATCATAACTCAAGGATTACCTGCACATGTTTTTGTAACACAGAAGTGCAGGAGTGCAAGGGGAATAAAATCAGCAAAAATGGTGAATGAAGTGTCATGATGCCCAAGTTGTCACTTTTGTATGTGCACCAATACATATTCCAATGGGGGCAAGACTTGTATTTCGATGCTTTCTCTGCCATCTTTCTGAGCTTGTGGAGATCTTCCATCCCTGTCCAGGGGCACCAATATATTGGCATTCATTTTCAGTTTTTAGACCCATGAAGAAAAAGGCAATTAGTGTCCTAGTATTTCTCCACTTTATGTTTGATCGCGTTTACTTAAGATGCCTGAAGCCTTTTACCATCAAGATGGAAGAAGTGAGTTGAAGCATTAATTTAATTACTGCAAGATAGGGCTGATTAAACCTAAATACCCCCAATGGACAAATCTCATGGGACCAACCTCATTGAAGTCCAATTAGTTTTAGCCAACTTGCGAGAGACTGTATATTGTCTTGATGAGAAAAAATAGGTCCAGATAGTCTCCCCCCCCCTACAAATACTTCTTTCTTTAGAAAAATCCACATATGTGCTCTTGATAATTAGGTAGCATTTGGGCCTTCTTCACTATTCCATTTGAGAACAAAGGATATTTTAAGATTTGATTGTATATTGCTAAAGAATGCTTTAAATATATGCAACAAGAATATTATTATAGTGATGTGTTCTCATTGTGTTCTTTTTCATTGCTTATGTTATTGTTCTGATTCCCTCTGTTTTGTTTACATTCTTTTCATTTCTTCCTTTTTATTGTTGTAAGTTACCAGGGTGAGATAGGTGGAAAATAATTTAAAAAAATAAATAAAATAAAACAAATAAAAGAAGTTAAATGGTGAGCAGCTAAAGTGAATCTTGAATTCTCTTACAGAGAAGACAACCCACTGCAAACAGTGGCACTGATGTCTATGGAGACATGCATAATATTACTTCATAAAAATAGTTGTAAAACAGTACTTTAAAACCACAAATCCTCTCTGCCATTTCTGGAGTGAGTAAATGAGGACACCCTGTGGAATAACAGAACAATGACAGGACAGCTGTTGGAAATCATTTTGCCAGCATCTTGTATGAAAAAAGGCAGAGAGTTTAAAGTAAGGAGAGATTGGCTCTTCCATTGCAGCAAGAAAAAAATCACAGCAATTATTACACTAATTTAGATAAAGAGTTCTTCATACTTCAAGTTACATTGTCCTAGTACCAATGTAGTCCTAGTATATTGTGAAAATATACCTCTTTTGAATTGTATGGTATAATGTTAAAATGTTAAGTTCAATGGCTGGTTCTTATTTTCGATCAAAACACAATATCTTTGTGAGAATAGGGTGGAATGTGCAGAATTCACCGACACAATGCTTAGAGACATGCTCGAATGCAGTTCTGAGTTCGATACCTGTAAATAAACTTGTGCCACTGATTACACTAGGGCTGCCCTAATGATAATCCTGGAATTAATCTGTAATTTTGGAGCCAATGTGATGTAAAGTGAAAGTCATTGGATTAGAAGTGAGAATATACAGCTTCAAGTTTACCCTCCCCAGTGATGGGATGCAAAGATTTTTACCACCAGTTTGGTGGGTGTGGCTTGGTGGGTGCAGAGGCATTTGTGCAGGTGCAGAGGCATTCCAACTCACCTCCTGCAAGCCTGCACTCTCCCTGTCACTTCACAGCTGCCACGCAGCACTCTGCTGAGCCACGCAAAGCAGCTGCACTTCAAAAGAAGAGGATAAATGTGAGTATGGGAGCCCGGGCAGGTGGGCTCAACAGCATAGCTGCAGAGAGAACTGGTTCGGTTTCCACTGCTCATCAGTGCTACCAGCTCGGCAGAACCAGGCCGAACCGGTAGAATACCACCACTGACCCTCACTCATGGAAACGTACTGGATGATGTTGGGCCAATCAGTTTAACTAATTCATAGGTTGTTTTTCAAAAGACAGGCAGTGCTTCCCTGTCCAAAGTTATGACGGGACAGCAAAGTGACATATGGTTTCTGCTCAAACAACACTGCATTAGGGATTCAGTCTCTGATTGTTTTTTCCTAGGCATCACTTCCAGGCACTAGGTCAAGACTTACATTTTTTCCCTCAGGCTTTACCATGAGTTGATAGGCATAGCTGGGTATTATCAGTGTGCTGATTGTTATGTACTGAAAATGGTATGCTCGAAATCCCCGAGCCTTGATTGGCCAAGGCACGGGGATTTCTGATTGGCCGATTTAGGTCTCCCGCGATTGGTGCAAACCAAGAGCGGGAGACTTGAATCGCTGCCGTTGGCCGCGGCAGCCTTGCGAAAGGTATAAAAGCCGCGGGCTTTTTACCTTTCGCCGGTTCGGTTCACTTGTTACAAATAAAGAGCTTTTAATTGAAGTCACCGACTCTGAGCTTATTTCCGGACACGACACTGGCGACGAGGGTGGGATCTCGCCCCTGAACCGAACCCCGTGTCCACCTAAGAACCAGCGACAGCACTAAAATGGCGAAGATAGCACCGCCCGCCCCCTTCAACCCTGCCGCCGAAGATTGGGAATCGTATTCGGATCGGTTCCGAATGTACCTAGAATGCGCCGGCATGAAGGACGCCCCGGGCCCGCTGAAACGCGCTGTCTTCCTTACACACTGCGGACCAGAAGTCTTCCAGATGGCTAAGGCATTAGCCAAGCCGGCAGACGCAACCGCCATGGACTGGGACGTCCTCGAACCAATACTGCGGCGCCATTATGCCCCCGAGGTCCCCATCCTAATACGGCGCAACGAGTTCTACCGCCGAAACCAGAAGCCCAACGAAAAATTTCGTCGCAGAACTGCGGCGCCTGGGAGGACTCTGTGAGTTCGAGGGTCTCAACAGTCTCATAAGAGACCGCTTCATACTCGGGTTATGGGATCCTACACTGCAGAGCCGACTTATGGCCAAGGGCGACATCAGCCTAGCCGATGCCCTTACAGCCGCCGCAGCCGCTGAAGCAAGACGCACGTCGGCAGACAGCATGCGAAGATCTGACGCGAAGGGCGGGAACAACAACCCGGCAAGGTCGGCCGACGCAAGAAGTGAAGCGACCGCACACTACGGTGAATACCAGTCGAACTCCAGCACGTCTGAAGACGAGGAGGACATTCACCGAGTACAGACGGGACGCGGCGATCAACGAAGTCGAAAAGGCCGTAAGTCGAGGACCAGCTGCGCCGGGTGCGGCGGCGACCACCCCAGGTCAGAATGCCGATTTTTTGACTCTATCTGTAGGCATTGTGAACGAAGGGGTCACATCGCCCGAGTTTGCCGCCAAAAGAAGACTCGCAGCCCGCCCAAATGGGAACAGCACGACAGACGGAGAGAAAACTCCCCGCCCAGAATCAGAGAACGACAGCCAGACGGTCAATGGGACCGCGCTCAACGATCTCAAAGAAGCGGCGACGGTCGACGGAAAGAAGAAACCCATCAGACGGTGACCATCGGCCACGCCACCTCCGACGGCGCCAGAAAAATACATGTAGAGGTATATATAGAAGGCCAGCCATGCAAGATGGAAGTGGACTCTGGGTCCTACCTTTCCATGATTGCATGGCGTGAAATCAAAAGACTGGTGCCCACTCTACAAAAGAGAAACGTGCAGACACAAAAGATCATCATCAAAGACTACCAAGGGAACCGTGTCCCGGTAGTAGGCACCAAGAGTTTCAACATAACCTACAAAGGCCACACCGAACAACTACCACTCACAATCGTCGATCGCGACCGCCCAAGCCTACTGGGTCTACAATGGTTCGCCCCGCTTAACATCGCACTGACAGGTGTCAACCAAGTCACCATCGAAGCTTGGGAACAGCGGCTAACCCAGGAGTTCCAGGAGGTGTTCGATGGAGGCTTGGGCAAGTACCAGGGGCCCCTTATCTCATTTGACTTAGACCCAAGGGTCCCCCCTAAGAGACTTAAACCTAGAAGGGTACCGTTTGCATTAAAACCAAAAATTGACGAGCAGCTTGACAAACTCGTCAAACAGGGGGTATTACAACCGATAGACCATGCCAGATGGGAAACCCCTATAGTGACCCCAGTAAAACCGGACGGGTCAGTGAGAATTTGCGGGGACTATAAGGCCACCCTAAATGGCGCATTACAACAAAGCGCCTACCCAGTCCCTATAGTACAACATTTACTACACTCGCTGGGAGGGGGCAAAGTCTTTGCAAAACTCGACCTTGCTCAGGTATATCAGCAGCTGCCGGTAGACGAGAAAACGGCGGAAGCCCAAACAATAGTAACCCATCGGGGGGCCTTCAGGTGTAACCGACTCCAATTCGGAGTCAGCGTGGCACCAGGCATTTTTCAAAGCCTGATGGAACGTTTGTTACAGGGAATAAAAGGGGTGGTGCCCTATTTTGACGACGTACTAATAGCGGCGCCAAATGAAGCCGAGTTAGAGACGCGACTCAGACAAGTCTTAACAAAATTTAAAGAAACAGGACTTAAGGTTAAGCGAGAGAAATGTAATCTATGTACAAAGCAAGTCGAGTTTTTGGGCTATCTCCTAGACCAAAAGGGCATTCACCCTACAACTAAAAAAATAAAAGCCATCAAGGAAGCCCCCACCCCAAGATCCAAAACGGAATTACAAGCATTCCTAGGATTACTAAATTTCTATAATGTCTTCCTACCTCAAAAGGCAACGGCGGCGGAGCCCTTACATAGACTCCTAGACAAGAAGGCAGCCTGGACTTGGGGGAGGCGAGAACAAACCGCTTTTCAAAAGACCAAGGACCTCCTCACCTCCGATGCTGTCCTGATGCAATTTAGTGAGACTTTACCACTAGCTGTCACCTGCGACGCATCACCCTTCGGCGTCGGCGCTGTCCTCAGCCACACCCTCCCAGACCAGAGAGAAGCACCCATCGCCTTTTTCTCCAGGACTCTGACCAAACCAGAGCGCAACTATAGCCAGCTGGACAAGGAAGCTTTGGCTATAGTTGCCGCCGTTAAACGTTTTCATGAATATTTGTACGGCCGCCCGTTCACCATCGTGACGGATCACAAGCCTCTGTTGGGCATCCTCCCGGGAAACCGAGCCACGCCCAACATCTTGTCACCCTGAATGACAAGATGGTCGGAATTCCTGGCAGCCTACAATTACGAACTGTTACACAAGCCAGGTAAGAAAATCTCGCACGCAGACGCTTTAAGCCGCTCGCCCTGACCTAACTCTGAACCTGACCCAGCACCTACCACAAATACCCTGAGCATAGAAAGTTTACCTATTACTGCATCCGACATTGCCAGGGAAACCATTAAGGACAGGCGTCTGGCGCGAATCTTACACTGGTTAGAAAAGGGCTGGCCGGAAAAAGACTGTGACGAGACTTTTAAAACATTCCGCCAGCGCCAGACCGAACTGTCACTACTGAAGGGATGCATTCTATGGGGTGACCGGGTGGTAATTCCGGATAGATTGCAAGAAAAAGTCTTGAGGATGCTACATGAGGGTCATCCTGGCATCGTCAGGACTAAAGCCCTGGCCAGAAGCTACGCTTGGTGGCCAGGGATGGACAAGCAAATTGAGGCATGGGTCGCCAAATGCCACCGATGCCAGGAGACCAGATCCAGCCCACCCACAGCACCCATCCGGGATTGGGAAACACCACGAGGGCCCTGGTCCAGAATCCATCTCGACTTTGCGGGCCCCACAAATGGACATACGTTCTTAATCACAGTCGACGCATACTCAAATTGGCTAGAGGTGGCTGACATGAAATCCACCACCACAGAGGCTGTCATAAAAGAGCTGAGCAAACTGTTCTCCACACACGGCCTCCCAGACGTCATCGTCTCAGACAACGGGCCCCAATTCACCTCCATCGAATTCGAACGGTTCCTGGCAGAGAAGGGCATCCGCCACGCGTTGACAGCACCGGCGCATCCGGCGGCGAACGGTAGGGCGGAACGGATGGTCCAATTTACAAAAAAAACACTCAGGAAAATGGACCACGCGGAGATCAACGACAAAATCAACCGCCTACTCTTCGTACAACACATCACTCCCAACACTACAACCAACAAGAGTCCGGCAGAGCTATTAATGGGCAGGAAGCTGAGGTCTCCACTTGACAGACTGCAGCCGACCTACAACCCGGAGCAGCCCCCAGACTCCAGCTCCAGGTTCCGGACATTTAACCCAGGCGACCTGGTTTACGCAAAAAACATGACGGGGGACCCCCTATGGATCCCAGCCGTCATAACACAAGTCACTGGTCCAAAGTCGTACCGGCTCCAAACCACGGACGGGCGAGCCTGGAAACGGCATATTGACCAGTTAAGGTCCAGAACGGCAACTGACCTCAACCCCCAAGAAGCGAACCAAGGGGGGAGGGAATACCCGGAAAGACAATCGCAAAATAAAATAAACCAAAAATACTCACCAGAAAACAGCCATCGCGAGTCCCCTCCGGAGAAGAACCGTCTGGCCAGCTCTACCGACTCGGAGAAGCCAAGCGGGAGCGGCGAAATCCGCAGCTCAACCGACCCGGTAGGCCCAGGCGGGAGCCACGGCGAAAGAACCGGCCCGATCATCCAGCCGGTTCGCGAAGAGGCAGGAGCAGCCAAAGGAACGACCGCTCCGGCCGAGATACAACAGGGAAGTGAGTTGCGCAGGTCAACTAGGACTCGACGGAGCCCCGCCTACCTGCGTGACTACACCACCTGACGGACCGTACCAAGGGGGGAGGGGTGTTATGTACTGAAAATGGTATGCTCGAAATCCCCGAGCCTTGATTGGCCAAGGCACGGGGATTTCTGATTGGCCGATTTAGGTCTCCCGCGATTGGTGCAAACCAAGAGCGGGAGACTTGAATCGCTGCCGTTGGCCGCGGCAGCCTTGCGAAAGGTATAAAAGCCGCGGGCTTTTTACCTTTCGCCGGTTCGGTTCACTTGTTACAAATAAAGAGCTTTTAATTGAAGTCACCGACTCTGAGCTTATTTCCGGACACGACACTGATGATATCAGAAGTGTGAATTCAGTGCTGCTGACTCTTCAGTATACCTCATAACTTAGCTAAGAGACAGTAGGGTTTAGATAAAGAGTCAAGGCCCAGATCTGTGTTTCCTCTTTATCTATGAGTTTGCTAATCAGAATCTTTATTGTAATAAAAAATAACCAGAGATTAATCCCCTCTGCCTTTGTTTTTAGGGCACACAACTCCGATAGGGGGATATAATTAGCGAGGTATAAGGCTTTGTTGAACCCTATCATATTCCCACCCTCTGGGAATTAAAGTCCTTTTTATTAAAGCTATGAAAACTGCTTCATTAATTATGGCTCTGGTGAGACTCCTACTGCCAGAAAAGCTCACAGGTACAGGTGGCCCTTGACTTATTTCTGTTTGAAGTTACAACAGACTCCGTATTTATGACAACAGTTTGAAGTGCCAAGGGTTGGCCCCCCTCTGTGGTCACATGATCACATTTTGGATACTTGGCAACTAGCCCACATTTATGGTCCTTTGCAACATACTACAATTGTCTTTTTACCAGAGGTGTTAACCACAACATGTAATTAATGACCATGGTGTTCATTTAATGATCGTGGTGTTTTCTTAATTACCATTACAAAAAAGTTTGTAAAGTTGTTCATGGACACTTGGTGACCCACTTAATGACTGCCACAATTCATTATCATAATTGTGGGCTCAATTATGATTATAAGTCGAGGACTATCTGTAGGCACATAGGACACTTCAGCCTTCAGCAGATAATAGCTTACCTGAAACCTGGATTATTCTTGCTAGTAGCTTCCTGTTGATATTAAAGGGTAGTAGAGTGGAAAGTGAGGAGTATAAAGGATATAAAGAAGCTAATAAGGTATTCGAAAAAAATTGTAGTGCATTAGTGAATGATCCATTTGCTTTTTAAAACACACCAATTTCACTGAATAAATTGTTGTCAGGGTTTCTGTACAAAGCAATATACAGTAATCAAATCCTTTGTTTGTGTATGCATTGAATCCTCAGAATTGTTTTGCAACTTTTTGTCTCCATTTTACAGCCAATTCTTTCTGGACTCCTATTCTTAGAAAGGAATTGAAAACATTGCTATGGCAGATGGGTCCAGAGCACCACTGATGAAATAAATGAGCAGTAATAAGTCTTTTTCTTTTCAAGGGAGCAGTTTGCACCGAAAGTTGCCATCTCCAGTTATCTGCATCAGCAGCCAGGGGACTGGCAAGAGAGAGATGTTGAATGAGCCTCAGGAGATTTGATAAACACCCGTTCATTCCTCTCCAGCTGAAATAATAGCCTTCTAGCATTGACAGCATCATTATCCTTTCATGGAACATGTAAAGGGGAAAATGCTTCTCTCAACCCATAGAAAGTAAAAATCCATTCTTCAATGCAAGCTGCAGAATACAGACAGGGAAGGAAATACTGAAGGCCAATTGAACCATCTGATGCATGTATGGATGACAATATTGTGTGCCCGAGCCATGCTTTAATATAACAAGAGCCACCATCTCTGCCAGAAACAAGTTCATGACCAGAGCATTAACCTATAAATCATAGATCCCGGATCTATTTGGATCCTCTGCCTGATGGAGAGATCTTCCCATGTATGAATGTATGTACATATCCAAACTTAAATCTACACACACACACACACACACACACATACACACACACACTTAAAAAATATCCTTTCTCACTGCTATGAGTGGAATATGTCTTCCTTGGCCTTGGTCCTCTGTTTGAGGAGTTTGAGGGTTCCTTGCAGGATCTTAGCCAGAGATGTGATTCAACCGGTGTAACAATCAGTTCGGTGAGTGCACGCTCCAAATGTGTGCTTTGTGCGTGCACAGAGGGTTTGCTACTGACATTCTCCTGCAATCCTACAATCTCCCTGTGTGTTAAACAGCTGACACGTGGCAATCCTCTGTGCTGCACAAAGCAGCACAAAGCATCTCAATAGTGTGTAAAGAGGGCTCAGCGCATTGGGTGGTTTGACATATAAAGCTACTGGGTAACCAACTGGGCATTAATTATTGGGTGTTAATACTACTAACTGCCCACAATTTATTGTTCCAGTACTAGGTTCTTTTGTTCTTATCTCCTTTCTGTGTTTATTTATAGAGTGTCCTGAATAACTCCTAATTCATGAAGATCAGCATCCTCTGTGACAGTCCACTATAAATATGAACAATTTCCCACGTTTGCTTCTTTGAACTCTACTATGCGGGAGAGACAAAATCTATTTGGAGAAATGGGGTGGCTGCTGTTTAAAAGATGTATAGATGTGATCTGGGGAAATTCATCTCCTTCTTTCTCTTACAGAGTCTCTTTCATGCTACCAATATAAGGAATGCAAATAAAAGAAATGAACAATATATCCCAGGCACAAAAATGTATTTTGCTTTAAACTAGGTCTAACTGAAAGTGTTGTGAATATTTCCTTTACAATTTTCATTGCATAACCCATCCTATACTGAATGGAATAGTGTAACTAAGGCCAGACAGGATGGTGGAAGAAACAAAATATTACCAAATCAAATTGATCTTCTGATGATCTCACAGATGCATTCATGTAATTGATCTTGGCAATGGTACCAAAGTGGTTTAGTAATGCCTTCTTTTGTTATTGTTTGATTTTTCAGCCTAGCTTACAGCCTAGTCACAATCCTTTATAGCCTTCTGAAATATAGCTAAAGTTGACCAGAGACAGTCACCTAATTATATGCATTGATAATTGTGGGATTTGTTGCTAGTATAAGGCAAGGATGATGTTCAGGACAGCAGGCAAGACATAAACCAATGGATGGAAACTAATCAAAGAGAGAGCCAAATTAGAACTAAAGAGCAATTTCCTATCAGGGAGAACCATTAATCAGGGAAACCACTTGCCTTCAGAAGTTATGGATGCTCCAACACTGAAGGTTTTTAAGAAGAGACTGGATAGCCGTTTGTCTGAAAGGCATAGGGTCTCCTGTTTGAGAACAAGGTTGGTCTAGAAGACCTCCAAGGTCCCTTCCAACTCTCCTGTTATTCTGTTAGATCCAATTATTAGCCCTTGTAAAGTTATGTGACATATATAGTTATCTTACGCCAAATGGTAGGAAGGACATTTTTAATTTAAATTCCCATTTTCATACGCTACCTGTAAGATGCATGTCCTTCATTCTTCGCTCTTAATTTCAGTGATTTTGCAGGAGAGAAATAGGCAATAGAGTGTTCAGTTGCTGTAAGAAAAGTTGGATTTGCAAAACGAGTCAGCAATTTAATGTTTTGTTCAGGATTGTAAAAAATTCAGACAAATCATGCTGGTTCCACTTGCTTTGAGCAACACTAGAACTAATTTGGTGTAAAAGGTTTTGAAGTTTAAATGTGTTCTTGCTGACTGAACTGATTGAACAAGTTCCTTGCTTCATCATAACTTGGTTAAAATACAGTTTGAATATCAACTTCAAAGTGGACCATACTTTGTGCTTTTTATTGAGCCTGTCTTTTGTGCTCAAAGCAAAAATCTACAATATCCTAACCTTTAATACCAAAAAATGGCCAGTGGCATGTTTGAATTTTCAGCATTAATTCTTGTGTTTTAGGATAGCCATTGGTACCATCCATACTCTGCCCAAGACCATAATGTCATACTCTTTCTTCTTGGTAGGCTGAGGAGAGTCATTTATAAGGATTTTTTTGTAAGGCTCTGAATTGTATATCATTTACCAGCCTCCAATTTCAGTCCTAGAATCAAATTATTGTATCTCCCTTGTGAAAGAATTTAGCATCTGAAAGATGGCCAAATTCACTATGATTCATAGACTATCTAAACAGAAATAATTCCAATTATTATTTAGCTAACATTTGATAGGTATATAAATTCAGCTTACCTTCTCTATCTGATACCTTCATATCCTTCATCATATCTTCTGACAATACACAGTGCAGTATCAAAGCAAATCAGCTTGAGCAGGGGATTGGACCTTCCAATCTAAGGTCCCTTCCAACTCCGTTATTCTATATTCTATGTTCTATGCCTTTCTTCCCACTCCCTGCTAGTCTTCTCAGATATCTTCAAGGGAGTGGAAGGTGGGTGGATAGGAGAAAACACTACTTTTTACCCAAGTCCAGCTCAGTACAACTTAAGGCTGCCTCACAGTTGGGTTGTGATGAAATGAAGGGGACATGGCAGAAAAACAATACACTCAGCTTCAAATGGGGAAGGCCAATTGATTCAATAGACTGTCATAATTATGTGTTGTAAACCACTACAATGCTAATGCAAACAGGAGCCTTGGTGTGTGTGTGGGCGCATATGCAGGCATGCTACTTTATCATATGTTCATGAAAATTTATTCTTTGTTAGGTTACAGGGTAGTTTGGAATGTATCGTGTTAATTTCTTTATTTTGAGCATCTCTAATGTTAATATGCAACAATGAATGTACACCAATGTGAAATGGAAACCACTGGTGCCTTTTTTTTCATATTTGTTAGGGCACACATCAGAGCCCTTGTTGCCATATTTTGGCATTTATTATAAAAAGCGTGAGAGGGAGACATTTATAAAAATGATATAGGGAGAGATGAGATGAATGTAGATATGAATATTGGCTTTTAACAGGCTTTGAAATAGAAATATATAGGCAGGGGAATGTCTTGTCCTGTAGAAGTAACTTGGTTTATTGGGAAATAAATTCCATGACAGTGAATGATTCAGAAGGTGGATCCTTGAGGAGACATTAAACTCTTTCCCACATTCCTAAATGTGTGAATGATGTTTAGCTCAATGTTTTGTGAAATCATTTGACTTCTAAACACACCAAACAACAAAGAGGCTGTAACTCAGGTGTGGGGGTAGGAGTGTTCATATATCTCTGCCTAAAAAATTTATGAGGCTTAGCCTTTTCAGAATGGAGAGAGGAGGTAAATGTGCCCAGCAGGTACAAGGTAGATAGTGAAATAGGCAAAACATGGGCTACCAAAAATATGGTAACTGATGCTGACGTACATTGTGACACCTCCACTTCTCCCAAGGTTTCAGTCTTCTCAGAGATAAATAATTGTTTTAGTTTATAATAGTGTAATGATAAAAAAAGTCTCATAGCAAATTGTTGTGGGTTCTACCTGCTGATTGTACTCTATTTAATAAAACAGTGATGGCTAACCAACCCCTGTGCATGTGTGTGCGACTCTCTCGTGTGTCCCACTCCACGCACATGCGTGACAGAGACCTGAAGACCAGCTGGCTGGCAGGAGGTGCGTATGCGCATGCATGGCAAGACAACAGCTCTTGTGCCCAGAAAGAGGGCTCTGTGTGCCACTTCTGGAACGCGTGCCATAGGTTCACTATCACAGTAATAAAATAAGGAGGCAGGACACTGAAGCTGAGGAAGATCTGAATCAGGTTAAATCTCCATAAGGATGGTGGGCAAAGAAGACAACACTTCCACCCTCGGAAAGATGATCCACTGAAGCCCACTATTTCGTTTTCTAGGTGGGTTTCTAGGTGGGTTTCTAGGTGGGTTTGTATTTAGATAGGGATGTGTGTCCCCAGTCCATTACAAATTATCTGCTTGGGAGCAGAGTACATAACAATATGTTTGTTGAAGGAAGAATTATGGTTCCTTTTCTGTGCCATCCCTCCATTCCATATAGAGATTCTGGTGCAGAACTGTAGATGTACCTCCATACCTGTGAAAATTTGTTAATTGTGATCAAAAGGCTTACAGATTTTTATTGGAGAGAACTTTCAAAATGAAGATTCCCTCCAAACATCCTCCTCCTCCTCTTCCTCCATAAGGGGGTAATTCTCTCTCCAAGAACTCTAAAAATATGCCTAGGTAACAGAATGACAGAGTTGGAAGGGACATTGGAAGTCTTCTAATCCAAGACCCTGCTTAAGCAGGAGACCCATGTAAGATGGAGGAAACCTCAAATCGGTCAGTGTGGACCATGTTCAGTGGGAAAGAATACAGTCAATATTACTGATAATACAACAGGAAGAACAAGCATAGCCAAACATTCCATTCTATTTGTTTGGGTCTGAAGAGAGATCAGTTTCCTTTCCTGTTATAATGTTACTTTACTTGGCAGGGCAAAGATGGGTGTTGACATTAACAATGGTAGCTATGCTGAATGCTCCCTTAACTTGTGTTAATATAATCTTCAGCATGTGTGGGATGTTATTTGTGTCAGAATGAGGAAACAGTGTTAGGATGTCATGCTCTGAACTCTGTTCTTTTGGTGTGTGATGTTTTGATCCACATTGAAAAAGCATAGGCCTTGCATTGTGATACTCTGATGTCATCAGCCTGATCTTCCCTTTGATAACTCACAGGGCTCCAGTCTAGTGTAGCTAAGCTAATACTACTCCTCTAGAACATTGTTGTTGTTATTATTATTGTCTTGTTTTCTCTTGGGACGCTCATCAGTTTTCCATATTGTGATATTGTTGATTTAATGAACCTTATTCATTTTTTCCAACTGTGAAGAACATTGCACTAATTATACTTTCTTAAAAACAAAAATGAAGTATTTTTTTTTTTTTTGGCAGTGGATATATCAGCACCCCTCATTTTGACATATATTTCAAAGACGATTCAAATTCTGCATAGTGGGTCCAACTTTGGCAGAGGGTGAGGGGCATCTAACTGAAAAACCCTACCATCTAAGGAATTCAGAAGGCTGGGATCAGGATACAATCTCCTGACATCACAGTGTCATCTTTACAATTAAACAAATATGTCAGTATCTTTCTGTGTTTTGAGCTGCCTCTACAAATCTATTTGCCATATCTCAAATTTATTAGAATGAATAAATGTGATTTTTGTGTGATCGATGGCACTGGAATGCAGGTTGGATCCAAACAGACTTTCTTGGTTTTAAACAGTTGAAATATCTAAAAAGTATTCCAGAGGACTTCAATTGGAGAGGAACTAACCATAAAATAGTACCTTTTCAGATACCACGAAGCCATTCTTTGAAATCTGTTTAAAAAGTATGTTCTGCAAATTGCTATATAAGAGCACAGTTAAGGTATAAAAATAGATAGCTAATTGGCCTTTTACTGCTTCTGAACAAGGAAACTTTATGTGGTTCTATTCTGAAATGCATCACATTAAGTATTTTGTACTCTTGCAGAAGTGGGTACATTATTATTAGTGTGTTATGTTTGTCATCTTTTAATTTTTATGAAAGGCTCATTTTAAGTGAAGAACAGCTAAATGTAAAAGATTATGTTATAGAAATTTGATAAGTAGGTTATGATCCTAAGTACAAGGCAGTCATTTCAGAAGCTTGAAATTTAGGTGTGGGTAATGTGGCATTGAAGCTTTGGAAAAAAATATTTCTAAATTGGTCAGAAATATAGAGAACTTATACAAAATAAACTTAGTACAGGGAAAAAATATAAATAGGAGGCCCAGGTGGATCTAAGAAACAGGAGTAACAGATACTGCTGTTGCATATGAAGTCATAGCTGTTGTTTCTTTAGCTGGTGTTGGCCTTCATACATATTGAGTTCTTCCCAAGAACCTAGGGAATCTTAATGTATCAGTATAGTTTATATGCAAATCTAAGCAGACTTTTTGTAATTGACAAATGAAAATGTTGTCAATGCACAGATTTTCTAAGTGCTGTCCAAGATTTTTTGATATGGCACCCACACTGGGTGTCATATCAAAACCACTAGGACCATCATGGCCATTTATGCCATAATCTTTCATATCTCGATATTTTGTGAACTTTTCCAATTCTTTGCCTTCTATTTCCTAGTATTGCCAAATTAATTATCCACACTTTTTTTCTTTTTTATTATGGTTTGTTGCACTGTCAGCCAGATATTAAGACTGGATTGGCATTTTTATCCACTTATCAAGTCTTTCTCAATGAGTTGGGATAGACAGATGTTATTGTTGAGTGGTGTTAAAGGTATGTAACTTGTTCCAAGCAAAGCTGCCTTTTGCAATTGACTGATGGTGATTTTGTCAATGCCGATGGTATTTAACCAGTGTTCCATATATTTTGAGTTTGTATTCAACGTAGCTATTACTATTGATACTATCTTTGCTTTGTCCAAGACTCTTCTTGTAATTTATAGAGCTGGGTATTAAATAAAATTTAGGCTTAGGGAATACATTTGAAATCCTGTGGATATAGACAATAGGCATTATCATCATTCCAAAAGAATTTGGGGAAGAAAATTCTTCATTAATTGCTTGTTCATTTAGTCACTTAAAGAATACAATAGGCTTTTTGTTTTTTAAAAAAATCTGTGTCTAAGGCAAAAGAAAGATTATGTTTTTAAAATGAACCTGAAAAACATTGTGTTCTGTCCCCTCATTAGCCATCTTGAGATCCCCGCGCTTTGATTGGCCAAGTCACCGACTCCTGGCATCATTTCCGACGACACGACACTGGCGACGAAGGTGGGATTCTGATCCTGAATCGAAGCACGTGTCCGAAGGAAGCCAGACAAAACTCCACGATGGCAAACATCACGCCTCCCGCACCCTTCAACCCCGCCAGCGAGGACTGGGAATCGTACTCCGACAGATTCTGCTTGTTCCTCGAATGCAGCGACCTGAAGGACGCCACCGGCCCAAAGAAGCGAGCCGTCTTCTTGACCCACTGCGGGACCGCAGTATTTAAGATGGCCAAAGCGCTTGCCAAACCCGCCGATGTGACCACGATGGACTGGGACGACCTCGAGCCAATACTCCGGCGACACTACGCTCCAGCCATGCCCATCCTCATCCGACGACACGAGTTCTACCGTCGGGACCAACGATCGGAGTTTCAGTGACTTCGTCGCAGAACTACGGCACCTAGGGGGGCTGTGCGAATTCGACAACATGAACGAAGCCCTGTGAGACCGAATCGTGCTCGGCCTTTGGGACCCCGTCCTCCAGAGTCGGCTGATGGCCAAGGGCAACATCACCCTCACAGATACCCTCACCGAAGCCACAGCCGCTGAAGCTACCCGAAAATCCGCCGACTGCATGCGCCGACCGAACGCCGGGGACCGCAGCGGGAACAATCACCCTGCAAGGTCGACTGAGGCCCAACCCGAGATGACCACCCACCAGGGCGACGTCCACTCAGCATTGGGCACTTCCGACGAGGAGGAGGAAATCCACCGTCTCCAGGCAGGCCGCGACCCATGGAACCGGCGGGGTCGTAAGTCGAGGACCACCTGTGCTGGTTCCGGAGGCGACCACCCCAGGTCCGAATGCTGGTTCTTTGATTCAATCTGCCGGCATTGTGACAAGAAGGGACACATCGCCCGCATCTGCCGTCTCAAAAAGAACCGCAGCCCTACACGATGGGACCAGAGCGAACGGAGACGAGAGAGCACACCACCCCGGACCAGAGATCGCCCCGCTGACAACAGATGGGACCGGAACGGACGATCCCTACGAGGCGGCGAGACCCGGCGAAGAAAGGAGACCCATCAGACGGTCACCATCGGCCACGCCACAACCAACGACGCCCGGAAGGTCTACGTGGAGGTAGGCATCGAAGGCGAGCCATGTAAAATGGAGGTGGACTCCAGGTCCTACCTCTCCATGGTAGCATGGCATGAAATAAAACGCTCGGTGCCTACCATCCAGAAAAAAGGCCTAGACAACCAGAGACTAATCGTGAAAGACTACCAGGGAAACCGCATCCCTGTAGTTGGAACCGGACAGTTCAAGGTAACCTACAAAGGGCGCACCGAAAAGCTTCCCTTGACCATCGTCGATTGCAACCGCCCAAGCCTACTGGGACTACAATGGTTCGCACCACTCGGCATCGCAGTCACGGGCATCGACCACATCGCCGACGACAACTGGGAGCAACAACTAGCCCGGGAATTCCAAGAGGTGTTCGACGGAAACCTAGGCAAGTACCGAGGGCCCCCTATATCATTCAGCCTAGACCCAAACGTCCCCCCAAAATGCCTAAAACCAAGGCGGGTACCATTTGCGCTTAAACCCAAGATTGACGAGCAAATTGACAAGCTCGTCAAGCAAGGGGTCCTACAACCCATAGACCACACCCGGTGGGAGACCCCCATAGTCACCCCGATCAAGCCTGATGGGTCGGTGAGAATCTGTGGGGACTATAAGGCCACCCTAAATGGCGCCTTGCAGCAAAGCGCTTACCCCGTCCCAGTAGTGCAACACTGACTACATTCACTGGGAGGGGGCAAGGTTTTCGCTAAACTCGACCTTGCCCAGGCATACCAACAATTGCCGGTCAATGAGGAAACGGCAGAAGCGCAAACCATAGTCACCCACCGGGGAGCCTTTAAATGCAACCAGCTCCAATTCGGAGTTAGCGTGGCGCCTGGAATATTCCAAAGCCTAATGGAAAGGCTGTTACAAGGCATCAAGGGGGTGGTACCTTACTTCGATGACGTCTTAGTGTCGGCAACCAACCAGGCCAAACTAGAGAGTCACCTAAGGGAGGTGCTAAACAAGTTCAAAGAGACTGGGCTCAAAGTAAAGAGGGAAAAATGCCAATTATACACGGAACGGGTTGAATTCCTAGGATATCTCCTGGACCGTCACGGCATTCACCCCACCAACCAAAAGATCAAAGCCATCAAAGAAGCCCCCACACCCAAGTCGAAGACAGAACTGCAGGCGTTTCTGGGGCTGCTTAACTTTTATAATGTCTTCCTGCCCCAAAAGGCGACGGCGGCGGAGCCTTTGCATAGGCTTTTGGACAAGGCGGCGACCTGGACTTGGGGGAAACGCGAGGAAGCCACCTTCAAGAAAACAAAGGACCTCCTCACTTCGGATGCCGTCCTTATCCAGTACAACGAGACCCTACCACTAGCCGTCACATGCGACGCATCACCCTTCGGTGTCGGCGCTGTCCTCAGCCACACTCTCCCCGATGGAAAAGAAGCACCCATCGCGTTCTTTTCAAGGACCCTCACCAAACCGGAGCGGAACTACAGCCAGCTGGACAAAGAGGCTCTGGCTATCGTTGCCGCAGTAAAAAGATTTCACAAATACCTCTACGGCCGGACATTTACCATCATCACTGACCACAAACCGCTGCTGGGAATCCTTGCAGGGAACAGAGCCACCCCGAACATTCTGTCTCCCCGAATGACAAGGTGGTCCGAGTTCCTGGCTGCCTACAACTACGGACTCACACACAGACCGGGTAAGACTATCTCCCATGCGGACGCCTTAAGCCGCTCATTGTTACCGGAACCTGACACCGACCCAGCACCCACGACGACCACCCTCAGTATAGAGACTCTACCCAACCTACCCATTACTGCGTCAGACATTGCCCGAGAAACTAATAAAGACAAACGTCTGGCGCGGGTGTTGCATTGGGTAGAGAAAGGGTGGCCAGAAAGGGACAACGACGAGTCCATCAGGACATTCCGGAACTGGCAAACGGAACTCTCGTTACTAAAAGGTTGCATACTATGGGGGGATAGGGTGGTCATCCCGGAAAAACTACAAGGGAAGGTTTTGGAACTGTTACACGAGGGGCACCTGGGCATCGTTAGGACAAACCACAACAAATAAAAGCCCATCCGAACTGCTAATGGGGAGGAAAATAAGGTCCCCACTCGATAGATTACACCCCACGTACAACCCAGGGAAACCCCCAGACTCAACCAGCAAACACCGAACCTTTGCACCAGGCGACGCCGTCTACGTGAAAAACCTAATGGGAGACCCATTATGGGTACAGGCCGTCATAACACAACTAACAGGCCCCCACTCGTACCGGCTACAAACAACTGACGGACGAGCGTGGAAATGCCACATCGACCAGTTAAGATCGAGGACGACCACCCAAGAGACCACCGACGCGCAACCAAGCAAAACCAACCCCCACAACACAAACCAAGAGGGGAGGGAATACCCAGGGGACCAAAACCGAGAAGGAATAAACCAGCCATACTCACCTGGAAGCAGCCAGCACGAAACCTCGCCAGAAAGAGACAGCCAGGCCAGCTCAACCAACCCGGGAAGACCAAGCGGGAGCGGCGAAACCCACAGCTCAACCAACCCGGGAAGCCTAGGAGGGAGCTGCGGAGAGCGGCCCGGCCCGACCGACCAGGCGGTTCCCATGACAGCGTCCAGAGAAGCGGAGACCCCAACCGAACCGGCCGGGATCCAACCTATGACTGATTTGCGCAGGTCCAGTAGGCTGAGACGGAGCTCCGCCTACCTACGGGACTACGCAACGTAAGGACTGAACCAAGAGGGGAGGGGTGTTCTGTCCCCTCATTAGCATTCTTGAGATCCACGCGCTTTGATTGGCCAAAGCGCGGGGCACTCTGATTGGCTAGACGAGCCGCGCCGATTGGCTCGCTAAGAATCTCCCGCGATTGGTCCATTCGGATCGCGGGAGATTCAAAGCGGTGCCATTGGCCGCGGCCGCCACGGCTTGGAAATAAAAAGCCGCGAGTTTTGCCTTTAGCCCCAGTTCGGTTCCTAACTTAATAAAAGAGCTTGATACCAAGTCACCGACTCCTGGCATCATTTCCGACGACATGACACATTGTCCAAAAGTATGTTTTTCCTCTGAATAAAGTTAACCTGAAGAAATTTAAAATCATTGGCTTTTGACACTCTGTTTACATAAAATAGAATCTGAGAGTAACTTTTGTTATATAGGCTTTGGTCAGCCTTGATTTAATCAATTTGCAAGCTCCCTGTTGCTTAAGGTAGCTAAAAATGTATAGTGGCCCTGATTTATAGCATAGATTAATTAATTTACCTGGCAGTACATCTGGAATTCCATCCCATTGACATTAACGCTTTCAGGGCAAGTTGGAGGGGAGCATGGGTTTTTTTATTCAATTGAAAGCAATGCTTGCAATGGCATCTTCTAATTTTGCCAATCTTTCACAAGTGGAGTGGCAAATTACAATCAAAATGGAAAATTTGTAGCAACGTTATGATAACAAACAGTTCCATAGGATATCTTTTTTATTGTTGTAGTACCGAGCTAAACTTGATTGACCTCAATAAAGGTTGGACTTGATCAGGATTTAGATATGAGATTACCAGGAAATCCTGGGCTATAGGAAAAAAATGGAAGTTGCAGAAGGTAAGAGAAAATAATTGCTTGTTTTCTTGCTATGAAACTGCACAGATATGTCTCAAAGTCATGAAAAATGAAGCTTAATTTGGAAAAAGTTGCTTACACTGGGAAGGACCCAATGAGACATCACATGCACACAGCTTATTCTCAGAGAAAATTCTAAGCAGAGAGAAACAGAATAAATAAAATTTAAGATGGGTAGATTGGGCTATTTCTATAGGAAACTGAAGTCTCTTACTTACTTTTTAACACCTTGTGTCCCTAACATTTTCTCGCAAGGGCTTTTGGTGTCTGCCTTTCCTTCTGATGATGTCTAACAAACAATAAAAGAGATTTCCTCAGGGACACTGTTTGATGTGGAACCTTTCAGATGGAGATGCTGACAGCTGGAAACTGCCTTGCACAAAGGCTTTATCATGCTTCATCCTAATCAGTGGGATTAGCCATTGCTGGACAGATATAAGTAACAGTGTTCAAGATGCACAAATCTGTCCATATTCAGCTCTGTTGACGTGAATATTAAGCTTGTAAAAAAGAAAAGGTTTCATCCTCCCAACTAAAATGAGAAAACAACTTTATTTTCTGGTAAACCTGTCGGACATCCAAATAAATTTAAATGCTCTATTAAAATAGACAGGGTTCCTTTCAAGTGACATTTGTGTATTTTAATGGCCGATTGCCCACTTTTTTGAACAAACATTTACCAATCTAAATATGATGAAGCAAAATCCAACTCTGCTCTTTCACTAGATATAAATTCATCAGATATTTTTTTAAAGAGATCTTGAGGCTCTGAAAAGAGTGCAGAGAAGAGCAATTTAGATGATTAGGGGGCTGGAGACTAAAACTATGAAGACTGCTTGCGGGAAGTAGGTATGTCTAATCTAGTGAAAAGAAGAATTGGGGGGACATGATAGCAGTCTTCCAATATCTGAGGAGCTGCCACAAAGAAGGAGGGTCAACTTATTTTCCAAAACACCAGAAGGTGAGAAAAGAAGCAATGGATGGAAACTAACCAAGGGGAGAAGCAACCCAGAATGAAGGAGACATTTCCTGACAGTGAAAACAATCAACCTGTGGAATGGCTTGCCCTTAAAAGTTGTGGATGCTCCATCACTGGAGGCTTTTAAGAAGAAACTATACATCTATTTGTCTGAAATGGGGTGTACTGCTTGAGCAGGGGGTTGGACTAGAAGACCTCCAAGATCCCTCCCAACTCTGATGAAGATGATCATGAGATGTTTCTGCAGGAACTGCTGCTTTGGAGAGGATCTGCTTTTTGTTTTTGTTTTGGCTTCGTTAAGTAGCTTTCAGAACTAAAGATTCCACATTTCAACTGTGTGGATTACTGATCTACTATGGTCCTTTGATTAGGAGGCAGCTATGCTATTCCTCTGGTTATTTTACAGTTTCTGGATGTAAAATGGAAGAAAGATCACCAGCATTGTATTAAGCAGCAAAATATTTCAGGCAAGCCCTGGTTTCTTCTTGCTCCCCCAGATATTCTTATGCTCTAGTAAGCACCTGGCTGGATCTGACCTTTTATTCTTTTATGATTTTGCATAATATTGCTGATGAGAACTATAAGAATCAAAATCCCCCGTATTAGCTGTTGCATTCCATTCTACACTATCTAATAAAAAAGCCAAGGAAAACCTACTGATGTGGATGTCCAGATATGTGTGAATACATCCACACATACTCACAAACACACACATGAATATCCATATATGTGTGTGTGTGTGTGTGTGTGTCCTTGTGCACATCCATGTGCAATCTATAAAAATAGAAAAAAGTCTCAGGTTTCAATGGATAAAACACTGTTTTTAGAGTATTGTCTTTCATTTTACTTTGTTCTGTTTGTTCTGTACAACTGAACAATTTTTTACATTTGAAAGAGCTACTGAACTGTATATAAAATAATGCAAATTGTTATAACTAAGCCTGAATATGGACCTCCAATAATACATTGTATTGGATTTATGGTTTCAGTTACAAAAATATGTCAGATAACTGTTCCTCTTTCTGAAAAAAAACAACAACCAAAAACATCTCTGACTCTACATGGTAAAATTATTCTATTCAGTTTTAAACTAGAAACAGTTCTTGGCTTTAAAATGTTAATATATGTACCATACATGACTTTTGCTCTGCTCTGGTCACTCTAATATGGCAGGTTACAATTTAGACTTGTGTTTCCTCATAAAAAAAATGAGAAGATGATGAATAGGCAGGGGTGGGATTCTACCAGTTCACACCTATTTGCTAGAATCGGTTGTTAACATTCTAAGCAGTTCGGAGAACCGGTTGTTAGAAGAAATTACTGGCCTAATCCTGTAAGGAAGGCAGGAAGGAAACATTCTGGTGTTGCTTACAGAAACTGCCTCTCCATTAACCCTTATTGCATTTTTACTAGGACTAGACTTCCTGTCTCAGGAACCTTTCTGGAATTTTCTTTCCCTCTTTTGCTGGTACTTTGCTTGTGTGGAGTGACCATTCAAAGTTACAATGGCACTGAAAAAAGTGACTTATGACCATTTTTCATACTTACGACTGTTGCAGCTTCCCCACAGTCATGACAGGCCATGCAATGAGATGCGTGCCTTGATGTGAGTGATATTGAGTTGGTCACACACAGCCAATAACATGACCACCAAGCCACACCCACAAACTAAGCCCACAGAACCGGTTGCTAAAAATTTGAATCCCACCCCTGTGAATAGGTATAAATTTACAAAAAGAATCTTGCTTCTTTCTTTTCACTTCCTTGCCTAATCTAACCTGACTTGAGTCCAGGGAACTAAGATATAAAAAAATAGAAATAAATTAATAAAATATTTAAAATATTGGAACAAACAAGTAATTAACCAAATCTATTTCTGAAAAGTTCTACAATAGTGCAATCTGCAACATCAGCAGGATTTGTCTTTATATGCGGAGACATGATCAAGTCAATAAAATGAGATTTGTTTTAAGATAGGATTATATATTCTTCTCCTTCAAATATAATTTAAGAAAATGGTTTTAAGTATTCCAACAACAAAGGGTATTTCTATAGACGGAATAATAAAACCCTCAGAGGATTTGATCAGACATCTAAGGCTTTTAGTTGCTTTCTATAGTCCATTATAATAAATATTTAAGCCTCCATAGTTCATTTCACTTCATCTGACATTTAAATATTTGTTTAAACACCCAATTTAAGCTTCTTGAGATTTCGTTTGATCCAATTTTTATATCACAAGATAAGGTATAATTTCAGAGACTTGCACATTCAAGATTCTCCCACACGATGGCACAAAACACAAAAAGGTACAATTCAAGGTGCAGTTGTTCGGCTAGAAAAGTGGAAGAATTTGATAAAACCACTCTGGAATGACTTGCATATCTACACACAAATATGCACACACATAGGTGAAGGCACACCTCCATTTTAACCAAGTCAGTAGAAATTCAAGAAAAATGCAGCGCAAGACATACCAAAGGGAGATGGAATAGCAGGCTTTTAAAAATTTACAAAATTTATAGGGCTTTCTCTAATGTACCATTGAGATAAACAAGGAACCATTTAGAATCCAAACCATTTGTAATGAAAAGCCAAGAAAAGCTTTGCAATTATAAGGACTAGAAACTTGTTTTTCTTTTAAAATGTTATTATGTTCTCAGGACAGCTATGCTGTAGCTTTAAAATGCTTTAGATAGAAGTCTATATAAGAAACACTATAAGTCTCCTGTCAAATAATTTGTAGCTTTTGATGGTCAGGGCTTCACATTATTTCTTTGGATGTGAGCCAAGGGCTACAACTGGCGGGGACAATGATGCTAATTCCATGGATAAGGCTGTTTTTCATGACCGCAGAAAAGTTTTGGTTGGTCCTTGACCAGAAAGCCAACTACTACCATGTCCACACACTTGCTTCTATAGGAATTTTTCTTATTCTTGTAATGTCTTATTAAAATGCCCCAAATGGACCAATGAATATGTTAACGATATTTTTTAGCTCCAGGCAGACAATCCATTGTATCCTTGGGCATTTTAATTTGTGGCAAATTTTTTAACTGTTAGGACTTTGGATTTTTTCCAGAGATATTCAAAGCCACTATCAAGTATTATAGCAAAGATCAACACAAGAGAATTTCTTAGCTCACCTGTCACGAGGCTAAGACAAATGACTGAAATATTAAAGTTATTATCTTTTGCACTGAAGTAGCAGGGTTTCTTTCTCAGAATTCCTTGCCTTGATGTTAAGTCATTTTCCCTAGCAAAATTGATGTGAAAGGACTTTTCCCCCCACCAACAATTGACCTTCTATGATGGCTCTTGAGACTTTCTTTTCTTGAGACACATTCAGTAATAAATGCCTGAAAGAGCACATTTCTACAGTTCAATCAGTCCATATGTTGAGATCTACAAGGCCTTTTAAATTTTGTTGGAGACAGTGGGACTTGGGACAATGGAGGAAAAGATTTCTTGGGCAATGGGCCACAGGACCCACCCATGGGATACCTTGCCTAAGAAAGCTTGCTGTAGTGTGTAGAAGGGCATATGTGACAATATTTTCCCTTCTAGGCAAATATGCTCTTGTATACTCAAGCATTTTAATCTGTGGCAGACTTTCTAATTGTTAAGAAAGTGGTTGGCTCTTTTGTGATGTAATTGTTTGTATATTACCCTGAAATCCCAACATAATCAAGGTCAACATAGAGAAGTTTTCAGAAATTAAATTAACTTCTCCTTGTAAGAAAGGAATCTTTTTTTAAAAAAGCAATTCAGTCAGCTTTCTTTAGTTTGCCCAATTACTTTTTGTTATAGTAACCTTGTAAACATGTATAGTTTAAAGAAATGTTCAAGCACAATGAATCAATCCAAAGTGCATCATGGAAAAAATAGGTGATCTGTAGCTCTAAATCTTCATTTGGCTCCTGAATTCTTTGTGACACCCCCCCCCCCCCGGCCCCTTCCAGTTCCAGCTGCTGTCATTTGAAAAAAAAATCTATAATTCCACCCTCTGGAAAACCCCTAATTTTAATGTAGTTTGGGGGAAAAAAAACTACAATTAAAACCCATACAATTCCCCAAATAAAAAAATTGATAAAAACACATGGGCCCTACCCCTGCATGTGAAATGGTCAGCCTAGTTCTCATCTAAATTGACCTTGGCTCCTAGCCCAACCCTCCAGAGTAGCTCCTGGCCACCATCTTGGCAAACCTTTGGGGTAGTTGAGAAGGGGAATAGCTCATCTTCATTTTACCATTCCTACCTTGTGGTGGTGGGAACTTATGGAGAAGCAACATGAATCAACAACGCTACAATTGTAGAGGAGTTTCATCAGGATTTTCTTTGTAGCTCATTTCTGAAATGTTTAGACAACAGAAGAATGATGGTATTCAGCAATGGCAGGAGAGCCTTCCATTTTTACCAGCTGACATATCCTTCTTTTAAAAGAAGACTCTGTGGAAATGATCATAGATCAGGCATCTAGAGGCAAGGGCCTCTTAAGGAAAAAAGACCTTTTGCCATTTGCACCTTCTCATGTAGCACACACTAGCCCATTGTGTATCTGCACGAATCAGCCAAGGCTGATGACTTTTGTCTCTTCTGTGGCCCAGGCTGCGTAACAGCTCCCAAGCTATGAGGCAGAGGGGATTTCCATTGGCAAAATATCTCACCTTGCCTTATTTCCCAGTTCTTATCTGTAAAAGTCAGGTTTCTACAATATTTCAATATAAATAGAATAAATGAATAAGATCTTATAATGCTAAATTACAAGAGCAGCTCCACTTCCTTGAAGTCAAAGTGTTCTGATGCCTAGTCATAATTTTATCATGCATTGTCCTGCACTCCAATATATACACACCACATGGAGAGGAATAGCTGCAAGGGGTTTTACTGAGGACAGTGATGGCTAATCTTTTCCACGTTGCATTCAAAAAGTGCACTCACATGCATGCTTGCATGCACTTGCATGCCTGCACCCATGATGCAATGCATGTGCTACTTCCCTGCCCCCTGCACATGTGCACGATTCTGTGCATGCACATGTGCCTCTGGCATTGCACGCCTCTGTGCATGCACACGCATCTCCTGCGTGTGTCTCCCCCTGTGCATGCGTGGCAGATACCTGACAATCAGTTGGCTGGTGGAGGGTGTGCACGCATGCACAGTGGGACTCTTCCGGGCGACCTCTCACGTGCCATAGGTTTGCCATCACAGACCTAGAATTTGGCAAACACTGGAGGGAGGATGTTAAGTTTTGAGCACAGGTGAGAAAGAATGGAGACAAGCTTCTGAACGGTGAACTTCAGCTCTTTATTTACATCATAACTTGCTCGATTGAACAGCAGTAAAACCCGCCAATTGGATTCCCCAGAACGGGCCAATCCGGTCTGGCTGCTTAACAGCCAATTAGACGTGCAGGGCCAGAACCCTGCACTTGACTCCAAGCTCATACTTTATTAGTTATATTGCATACACAACACCCCTTCCCCCTCGCTTCTTAGTTCAGGGCGCAGTTACATAGTTCTTTAAATAGGACAGTTGTCTTTTTAGTCTCTTTGACTTTTGTTGTATTGGGTGGTTGCAGTCCTGCTGAGGTAGATCGTTGTTTGGTAGTGGGGCTACCTCCGGTTCAGAGTTCACTTCTGCATCGTTGCCCCCGTTTTCCGCAATTTCTTGAAGTGCAAACGTTTCTCCATCCGGCTCCGCAGCCTGGGTTTCTGTTAAATCGTCGTTCCCTTCGAACGGGTTTCCTAGGGCTTCATCTTCTTCCTTACCTCCCCCCCCTCAGTTTGGTCATAGGGGAGTTGCGGACTGGCTGCTGCAAGCCGCGACCGTAATTGGTCGATATGCCGTTTCCAGAGTTTATTGTCACGGCATTGCACAAGGTAGGATCTGGGGCTGGTTACATGTACTACTGTCGCTTCCACCCACAACAGGTTGCCCGATAGGTTTTTTGCATAAACCAGGTCTCCTACCTGGAAGGTGTGACAGCGGCTGCTGGATCCTAGTGGTTTCTCTGGTTCATAAGCAGGGTGCAACCGGTCGAGGTGGGAGCAGAGCTTTCGTCCCATTAGAAGTTCAGCGGGAGTTTTGTTGGTGACGCTATGTGGGGTGATGTGTTGCAAGAAGAGGATTTGATTGACCTTGTCATCAATGTTATCGTAGTTTACCTTTTGCAAGATTTTCTTTACAAATTGGACCATGCGTTCTGCTCGGCCATTGGTCGCAGGGTGCACAGGTGAGGTGAGCGTATGGTGGATGCCGTGGTCAGCGAGGTACTGCTTGAACGCTAGTGCAGTAAATTGTGGGCCGTTATCAGATACCAGGACATCTGGTAATCCGTGGGTTGCAAAGAGTCTGTTTAAAATCTTGATAACTGCCTTGGAGGTTGTAGTAGTCATGCGATGAATCTCGAGCCAATTCGAGTAGGCATCGACGGTAAGCAGGAAGGTGTGGTCCTTGGTTGGCCCCGCAAAGTCCAGATGAATTTGGG
Source organism: Hydrophis major (assembly GCA_033807585.1). Classification (NCBI taxonomy): domain Eukaryota; kingdom Metazoa; phylum Chordata; class Lepidosauria; order Squamata; family Elapidae; genus Hydrophis; species Hydrophis major. The sequence goes on along the minus strand of CM066328.1, from coordinate 151,167,170 downwards.
ACCAGGGTCCACATGGTGTCTCCCATTCAGTAGGCATGGCTTTTGGAGGGGCGTTGCTGACTTCTTGGCATTTGGGACAAGCTTTAACCCACTGTTCGATTTGCTTGTCAATGCCCGGCCACCATGCGTAGCTTCGTGCAAGGGCTTTCATTCGCACGATGCCGGGGTGGCCATTGTGCAAGGTTCTCAGCAGCGCTTTTCAGAGCCGTTCTGGGATAACGACTCTATCGCCCCAGATGACACAGCCTTTCTGGGAGAAGAGCTCGGTCTGTTGAGACTTGAATGGTGTGAAGTCATCAGACAATTGGTCTAATGGCTATCCGCGTTCTACCCAGCCTAGGACTTGTGCTAGGGTGTGGTCGTGTTTGGTTTCTCTCGCGATGTCTCGAGCGGTCAGTGGCGTTGAGTTGAGTGCCTCGATTTGCAACATGGTTACCGTTGGTGCCAGATCGTCGAGAGTTTCTGGAAGCGGTGCTTGGCTCAATGCGTCGGCGTGGGGAATGGCTTTCCCTGGGCGGTATTGCAGCCGATAGTTATAAGCAGCTAAGAATTCTGACCATCGGATCATCCTAGGGGATAATATGTAGGGAGTTGGCTTATCTCCGGCTATTATCCCTAGCAACGGTTTGTGGTCAGTCACAATAGTAAAAGCCCTGCCATACACGTATTCGTGAAATCTTTTCACAGCTGAGATGATTGCAAGGGCTTCTTTATCAATTTGTCCATAGTTTTGCTCAGTTTTTGAAAGATTCTTTGAAAAATATGCAACAGGGGCTTCGTTCCCATTAGGCAGTACGTGGCTCAAAATGGCGCCCACCCCGAAAGGCAATGCATCACAGGTTATAACTAATGGCAAAGTCTCATTATACTGCATGAGTACAGAGTCAGAAGTGAGCAGTTTTTTAACATTTCTGAATGCCTGTTCTTCATGGTAACCCCATAAGCAAATTGCCCTTTTATCTAACAATCGGTGTAACAGTTCAGCGACAGTTGCTTTGTGTGGTAAAAATACATTATAGAAATTGATGAGGCCTAGGAACACCTGGAGATCGGCCTTGTTTCATGGCCTGGGAGCGTTTTTGATCGCTTTTAATTTACTTTCAGTCGGGTGAATGCCCTGGCTATCAATCAGGAACCCTAAAAACTCAACACTGTCAGTACACAATTTACATTTATTTTTTTTAACCTTAAGACCGGCTTCTTGGAATTTTTTTAGGGCTAATTTTAACCGGTCCTGTAAGATTTTTTTGGTTGGGGCTGCAATTAATACATCGTCAAAATAGGGGACCACGCCCTTAATTCCTTGCAATAACCTTTCCATAAGGCTCTGAAAGATCCCTGGGGCTACACTAACTCCGAATTGCACCCAGGTACATTTAAAGGCACCTCGGTGCATCACAATAGTTTGGAACTGTGCCGTTTTTTCATCTACTGGTAATTGCTGATATGCCTGAGCTAAATCCAATTTAGCAAAAACTTTGCCGCCCCCCAGGGAATGGAGGAGGTGCTGCACCACCGGAACTAGAAACGCATTCTGCTGGAGGGCATGGTTCAAGGTGGCCTGGTAGTCCCCATAAATTCGGATTGACCCATCTGGCTTAATGGGTGTTACAAGAGGGGTTTCCCACAGGGAGTGATCGATGGGCTCCAACACCCCCTGAGCTATCAGTTTGTCGAGTTGCTCGTCAATTTTCACGTTTAAGGCAAATGGGACTCGATGGGGCTTCAAGCAAATGGGAGCTACCTTGGGATCTAGGCTGAATGAGATCGGGGTCCCCTTGTACTCGCCTAAGCTGTCCGCGAAGACGTCCCTGAACTCAGAGATAAGGTCTTCCTCCCAGTCACAGCCATCAACTCGGTTTACGCCAGCCACTTCAATGCCGAGTGGCGCGAACCATTGGAAGCCCAGTAGGCTAGGCCTATCGCTATCGATGACTGTCAAAGGTAAATACGCTGTGTGCTTCTTGAAGGAGGCTCAGACTCGGCAGGACCCGACGACGGGGATTTGATTCCCCTGGTTGTCCTTGAGGATGAGGCGTTGGAACCGGAGATCTTGACGTTGAACTGTGGGGATGAGTTGCTTGAGTGTTCTCCACGACACCATCAAGAGAGACGATCCCGAGTCGACCTCCATGTGGCAAGGCTGGTTTTCGATAGCTACTGTTACTCGGATTTTCTTAGTGTCTAAGGTTGAGGCATGACCAATAGTGATAGTATGGTGAGCCTCTTCTCTCTGCAAAGCTCGATTTCTGTAGGAGTGGTTTACTGGCACTCGCCTTACAGGACGGTTTCCTGTTGATTGGCGATAGTTGGTCCCTTTTGAGGCCTGGCTGGGTCCTGGCAAGCTGCGGCAGACTTGTCCGATGTGGCCTCGTTTCCCGCACACATGGCAGAGTGTGTCGCGGAACTTGCATTCGGACCTGGCATGGTTGGCTCCACATCCAGCGCAAGGGCGTACAGGCTTCGGGTAGTGATCTCGGTTGGACCGCAGTCGATGGACCCCTTCTTCGTCGCTATCTGACGATGAAGAGAAGTCCTCGTGGTGCATTGTCACGAGCTGCCCCTCTGCACTAGGTGAGATTTCGCTGGCCGATGGAGGTACCAGAGTGTGGTTTCGGCATAGTTGTGCAGCCGACTTCTTGGTTGCCTCTGCTGCAGTAGCATCGGCAATGGCGTCGGCAAGGCTGATGTTGCCTTTTGCCATCAGCTTGCTTTGGACGCCTGGAGCATCTAATCCAAGAACTATGCGATCTCTTAGTGCTTCTTCTAAGTCGGTGAATCCGCAGAGGCCTCCCAAGTTTCGGAGGTCTGCTATGAAGTCAGCCACGCTTTCTCCTTTTCGCTGGTTTCTTTGATAAAACTCATGGCGTCTCACGAGCGTAGGCACAGTAGGAGTGTAGTGGGCTTGCAGGATAGGTTCAAGGTCATCCCAATCCATGGCCTTCACTTCTTGGGGTTTGGCTAGTGCTTTAGCCATCTTAAATACAGTTGGACCGCAATGCGTTAGGAACACTGCCCGTTTCTTTCCTGGTGTGGCGTCCTTTAAGTTGTTCGTCTCAAGGAACATTTGGAAGCGATCCATGTAGGACTCCCAGTCCTCTTATGTCGGATCGAACAGAGTGGGTGGTACGATGCCGCCGGACATGGTTCCGTTGTTGGCGCCATCTGTCACGTGCTCGGTGTTGCTTCTTGGTTCAGTTGGTTCAGATGTCTCCATATCCCATCCTCGTCGCCAGTGTTAAGTTTTGAGCATGGGGAGAAAGAATGGAGACAAGCTTCTGAACGGTGAACTTCAGCTCTTTATTTACATCATAACTTGCTCGATTGAACAGCAGTAAAACCCGCCAATTGGATTCCCCAGAATGGGCCAATCCGGTCCGGACGCTTAACAGCCAATTAGAAGTGCAGGGCCAGAACCCTGCACTTGACTCCAAGCTCATACTTTATTAGTTATATTGCATACACAACAGAGGAGGCAAAACATGTCTACAATCACACACAGAAAGAGCCACAAAGTCCCAGTCCCTTGAGAATTTGCCTGTAAAGTTGATCCAAACAGTCATGGCCCAAAGCAGGGCAGCAAATTTGGACAGGAGGTGTCAGTCCCTGTCCCAGAGAGCAGGATTTTCACAGGGAACAGGTTCAGAAGGCAAGCATACTGACTTCTGGCAAGCAAAGTAATTATTTTCAACTGAGAACTACAGGGCAGTGATGAATTTTAAATGGAGCCTGTATCAAAAGCAGGCACTCAAGGGCAGGAATGCCCTCACTGTGCAAAAGACTTGCAGTTTTCCTATGTGTTCTAGGACTGGAAGGCAGTCTTGAATCCAGTCCTTCTTTTGCTACCTCAGATGTTCCTCAGCCATATCAGAGCTTCAGGTACCTGATTGACAAACTTCACTTGAGGTTGGTATTAGCATGGGGACTCCTGAGCAGCTTCCTCCACCTCAGACTCTTCTACACTGACCATCCTGTATCAAGCCTTTTAAACTGAGTGATTGTTTTTTTTTCCTGTGCTGAAAAGAAGCAGTGAGGCCACAACACAGGTGTTAACATCAATAGAGAGCAGGACTCTGGGCAAAATATGATTGGTGCCATCCCCCATTGATCAAAATGGCTGGGTCATTGAGAATACTGAAAATTACAGGGGCTGAAATGATGCGCAAATCATCACCAAACTCTCAAAAGGGCTTTGAGAACTTGGGGTTTATGTGAATGGCTGAGTGGAACTGTCCTGAATGGCAAACATCAGATTCAAATGTACTGAAAAGCAAGACTTATTCAAATAAATGAAACCAGGTCTTTTGTAAGAGAAAGCCTTTTATATATGAGGTAGCAAAGTTTTATTTTATTTTTTCTGTTTAAGATGTTTGCAGAAATTATAGAAAAGTTTAAGCGTAGCAAACTTTCCTTCCTCTTTATGGAAATACTTGAGTTTGGTGAAATAACTTGTGCATAATGTTATCTGAGATTATAATACGTTTCACTTTTCAATGGTAATTTGCTATTCATTGTCATTATTCATTGTCTCACATGGCATTATCTGGAAGTCATTTCCCTAATCAATATCAGCCATGGAAACATATTGCAAATCGCTGATTTTATCTCAAGATAGTTTGGTGCATCAGACCTTTTTCTGGCTAACAAGATAAAATAGTGTAAAATATATTTCCCAGAAGTAGAATTATTACAACAAAACTTTGGAGCCATTATGAAAGAATTCCAGTAACTGCTATGTCTCAAATATGAGTATTATTTATACAGATCAGTGCTCAGATTCTAAGAATCTCTTGGATTCTTTGGGGGGAATGTTCAGGCACCATTTGTTTTGGTGCTTGATCTAGTATCAGGTGGTTTAGTTTCAATAAGTGAGAACTTTCACATTTTGTGTGTGAAACTTGGGACCCAGACTTGACTCTTTGAAAGATCATGAAGTTTTCCTGACAAGGTTTTCAGAAGTGATTTGCCATAGCCTTCTTCCTAGGATCAGAGAAAGTGACTGACCCAAAGGTACCCCAACTGGCATTGTGTCTAAGGATTGGAATTCACACATTCCTAATTTCTAGCCTGGTGCCTTTAATCACTGCACCAAACTGGCTCCCTACTTTTACTGTAGAGATGATTAAAGAGTAGAGAGTTAGCAACCCTTGACAGAACAAAGCATGTACCTCCATAATTAATGAGGCTCCCAAAACATTGTGACTCATCATCAGTACATTTCTGCAGAAGATGTTGTTGAACTATCAAGGAAAATCCTGATCAATTTTGTACATTATAGACCAGGGGTCGCCAACCTTTTGGACCTAAGGGACCACCAAACTCATAATTTATATCCTAGGGACCACTAACCGATTCTGTGGGCATGGCCTAATTTGTGGGTGTGGCTTGGTGGTCATGTGACTGGCTGGACATGGCTTGTATGTAAATATTATAAATATTTATATAAATATTGATTTTTTTATAAAAAAAGAGCAACCTTTACCCAAAATCAGGCAAAGCAGGCAGGCAGATTGAGTTGCTCACAGAATCATTCAGTGATCTATCTATCTGCCATTGGCTAGCTCAGTCTGTCACATAAAATTTGCTTGCCGTGAGTTTGCACTGAATAATAGAATCTTCAGCCCTAAGGGAGGTTTGGCTGTTCTTAAAAGCAGAGCCGAAGATCTAAAGACTAACTAGAAAGCAAGAAATCCAACCATTTCCTGCTTCCTAGCTAATCTAAATCTCCCTGCACAGCAGAACAGCTAATGGTCAGAAAAAGGAAAAATAGCAATTTAGCAGGCAAATTTGCGGGTAAGGAGTGAATGGGCAGGGAGGGTTCCCGTGGGCCATGTGGGTGGCGCAGCCTTGTATTTTGTGCAGCCTGGATTAATTGCTTTGGGGGGGGGGCGTGCTCTGGGGTGAGTTTCTCTGTGGCCCACCAAAATGTTCTCAAGGCCCACCTGTTGGAGAATGATGATGATTTGCTATTCCATTTTAGGTGGAGAAATATTGGAGAATGATGATGATTTGCTATTCCATTTTAGGTAGTGAAAAGTCTTGGACCAATCTTCTAGAAATATTGCAGAAAGGAAAGAGATTCATAGTTTGGATAATAAGTTAGTTCATATGAACATGTATATTGATTCATTTCTCATGACTTGCATTTATTCAAAGAAGTGATCTACCAGGAAGACCCTTTACATGATGGGCAGGGCACCAGCATCAGTAACCCAACACCAAATGAATGTAATTGACTATATGCCAAGTAGTGAACTGATCTTTTTTTTTTTTTTTGAGGCAACTTCATACAAAATGATAACATAGGAGTAAGCATAAGTGAGGCTTGAATGACAATCAGTAGATTTAAAACTCCAACAGTGTTAAACTCTCTGTCTTAAAAATTTTGTATGGTGGCCCTTTCATAAAAATGCTTCACTTCATCTAGAAAATGCAATGAAAGGAAGTTGATCAGTTTTTTCTTTTAGCTTCTGCTTGGTTTCATTTCCCAATTCTCGTTTACTTAGTAAAAAGCTCTAGGGGCTGAATGCTTAGTACTGCTATGAGTATTTTAAATACCTTCTAAATTCTTTTGCTGCTTAATTTCACTTTTAAAAATGACTGAAATATACTCACGTTGCATTAGGTTTGACAGTTGGAGGTGATAAATTCATGGCTCATATAACTCCATTGAAGCTAGTAATGATGTTTCACATGGGATGGATTTGGGCTAAAATGTTGACTAGTTGTGTTCAAATGTTGTTGGGTGTTTCTCTATGGGTGATTCTGATGTTATTGACTCTGCAATTGTCAGAGATAATGACACTAATGAGGTTTATTTACTTTCCTATATGCTACAATGTTCTGTTGGCTTTTAAGCAGCAAAAGCAATGGTGATGTCTAATGACACTTGATATGCACAAAGCAATTAAAAAAACATTTGAAATATCTCCCTTAAGTGAGCAGCAGAAAGAAGACAAATGATCTAGTTTAATTTTTTTTCCTAGGGAAAATGAGTATTATGCAAATTAAGATAAACAGAATTGCAAATAAACTACAATGAATAATTTATCCCATTAACAGTGGCTTTTCTTAGGACTCATGGGATATTCACAAAGTAAAGGGAGATTTCCTTGGGTGTATCCATCATTCAAACCTGGCATTTCTGTTTAGATTGGTTTCACTTGATTGTCTTTGAATAGGCATGAATTGGAAGAAATATCATTGCTTAATTATAACTTGAGAAGTTGAATGGAAACATCCATAAGATACAGCAAACTCCAAGAAAATCAACTCACTAATGACATATTGTTCCAAATGATGGGTGTTTAATCTGAATGGATGATATAGTGTTTTGAATACCATGCATTTGTCATCAGTCTTTTTGATTATGTTCATTACCAGCTTTTAACAGAAGAGAGGCAATTTAAAAATGTGGCAAAATATTAGCAGTTGGGCATCTCTCAAATCATTTCTCATAACACAATACTATTCTATACCTCTGTGTCGGAAGCACTGAAACATTTCCATGGTGAAATGATCAGCCCCATTATCCTGGGGATGCACAGTTGGTGGAGCTCCTTTCATGTGTCTGTTAAGTTGCCCACCAAAATGGTACCCATCTATCTACTTAGAGTCACCCACTTTTGAACAGCTGTATCAGCAAGAGCTGGAATAAGTGATGGGAGCTTATCCCGCCATGAAAGAGAGAGAGCATCTGGGTCTCAAACATGAGCCAAATCATCAACCCAGCATCCCAACCATGTAAGCCACTGTGCTACTTCTCATGACACTCAGAAATAACCATTCTATTGGATGCATGGTACAAGGGTACTAAGCTGCTTTGGGATAGAACAGTCTAGGAAAAAAATGAACAGCCTGTGGATTTTTGTCTTCTCGTTTTATGTGTGTGCTACTTCACTGGCTGATATCTACCTTGTTATATCCCAAGTGAAGCCATATAAAGGATTTATTTCATTACATTGACTTCTACATGTTTTGAATTTAAGATGTGATAGAATGTTCATCTGGAAGAACAGCAGAGGACAATTTCAGCAACACAGAGTTTTTCCAGAGAGAGGCCCAGATTAAGATACTGTGCAATCCTGAACTGGATGGGGAGTGAGGAAGAGCTACAGAACACCCTAGAATTTCTTAGGACATAGTAGGTTAAAAACTTATATCTTTAATTTGGCAAGATTCTGTCCATTAGGTGTAAATGAATAAAGGATTGGACTCAATTGGATTTTGCTGTATCATCTCTGGATTTGGGCTTAACATAAACCTCTATAATTTCTGAGCAGTGGCATTCTTGTAGCTGTAATCCCGAATTTCTAGAGGACATTATGGTGATGGTTTCTGATACACCTACTGATTACTAAAATGGCAATATTTCAAGATCTGACCACCTGTAATCATGCTACTTACATAGCTGACAGGAAGTGAAAGATCAGATAACTGTGAGGACAATGCAACATAATACTTTAACTGTATGATTCCTATTAAAATCTTTCTTCCTCCCATTCATTCTTATGCAATGATATCAATGGTAAAATTCTTGATATGGGATATTTCAGGACATTTGAGACCACAGCAGGAGAATAGAGATGGACTCCCCAGCCATAATAGGATTTCTTCTTCAAGATCATGTCAACATGACCGTTACAAATCTATACTAACAATGTTGAGACTGATATGATTATTTGGTTCTCATAAATTGGCTGAAAATATTGACAAAAAGGGCTCTGCCTGCTTCAAAACTGGATCAGAGTGGGAACACATACAGTAACTTTAAAGTACATGCATCCTTTTTTAGGCTTCTATGCAAACTTGATAAAAGACATTATTGTTTTAATTATTCAAATTAAAATAAAGCTGGATAAATTTGGTTGCATTTAAAGACAGAACTGCCAGAGTGCTCCTGGGCACTCTGAGACACTTTTTCCTAATCATCCTGGAACTAAGTTAGAGAAAAATTTTATTTGGAGGGATCTGTACCAAAAACAATAAGAAATAAAACTGCAAAATTATCAGAAAGGAATCGTAGTGGAGAATATCCAGAAAAAAAGGTACTCATTATGCTGTAATGATTGAGAAAGAAAATAGAACTAGGTAATTTATTGAGAGTGCAATAGGTGGTAAGAATTCCAGATATATCATCTTATGAAGAATATACCACAGCAGAGATTTCTAATCTTGGAATCTTTAAGAATGTGGACCTCAACTCCCAGAATTCCCTAGCCATCATAGCTTACCAGGAAATTCTGGGAGTTGAAATCCACATGTCTTAAAATTGCCAAGATTGGGAACCCTTGTACTTTAGAAGGACCAAAGACAAAAATAAGTGGGAATTGTTAGAGAAGTCCAATACCATCACTTCTAAATTCAGTAATCAGGCTGTATTAAGTGTTGTACCTTATGATTCTTGACAAATGTATCTTTTATTTTTATGTACACTGAGAGCATATGCACCAAGACAAATTCCTTGTGTGTCCAATCACATTTGGCCATTAAAGAATTCTATGCTATTCTATAAAGGAAAATGCAAAAAGAAAGGTGTATCTTTTCAGAATACTAGGGGAATTATGGAAAAACAAAATAAGAAAATCTCAGTTAAAATTAGTACTGAAAGTCAAGAAAAAGTACCACCACTGTAACTAGTGTGGTTAAGAGGCAATGTCAAGAAAACTATTTAAGAGAAGTAGAAAAGGTATTTTCTACTTTTGGTAGAAAAATGTAAAATGGGGTATCTTTTTTCCAAGTAGTGATGAGAAAAACTATGTGGGAACAAATATCCATCTGGTTCAGTTCCAAGAAAGGCATCGAAGAAAAATGGAGGCTGGAGGCTGATTGGAAAGAGGGTCCATTTATTGATGAACAGGACCACATGTTTGTAGTTCTGGTACAGCTGACAAAATTGAGAGTGAGGGTTTTTAGATCTTTTTGGGGCTTTGCACTTGAATGTCCTATTCATGTGCAAGAACTATTCTATTGGCTGTCGTCAGACTCCCATGGGGCCATGTAGGGGTTATGGAGAGGTCATTCTATTCTATTCTATTCTATTCTATTCTATTCTATTCTATTCTATTCTATTCTATTCTATTCTATTCTATTCTATTCTATAGCTGGCTCTATAGGTTGTCTGAGTTCCCAGGTTTGGTTGAAGTTTGCTAGGGATGGTGCCACTGAAAGGGTGTTGGGCAATTCCTATTGTGGCTGAGAGCTAATCCTACCTTTGCTCAAATCTTGCTGCAGGGAATTTCAAAATATCCCGTCTTGAATGGATGTCTGCCTGCAGTATTTGCTTTGCCTATGAATAGAGCTACCTAGATACTTGGCTTCTTTCAATAAGCTCTTTATCACTTAAGTGCAGACATCTGCTGAGGGCTATTGAGAAAGATGGGGACTGCTTTCTGTCTCTAAGAGCATGTTTCTCAATTTCTCCCTTTTAGATAATATTCTGCCTTTTTCAATATTCCTCAAAATATTTCATTCTTCTAGGAGGGAGGTGGGTGCTAACTGTATTTGAAATGAAGAATTAACAGGCAGATGACAAGAGTCTCAAAGAGGTAACAAGGAATAATAAAGAGATTGTGGAGGAGATTAATGAATTATTTGTGCCCATATTTACTGTAGGAGACATACTTTAGAGTCTGCTTTATGAGGAAGTCTCTGCTGATGACAAGAAATTATTATAATGCTTAGTGCAAACTGAAAACAAACAAATTGTCCCCATGGTCTCTATAAAAAATTATTAGCAGAGGAATGTAAAGTGGCTAATGTTTTTTTTTTTTAAGGAGTCCTGGGATTTTGGTAATTTGGGGTATAAATAAATTTTGATTAGTTGAATTTCGTATCTGTTCCAAATAAATTATTTCAGCGGCATTAAAAATAACATGATCAGGCCTATAAGAAGAACAAATTTCAATAAAAAAAGAATTTATGGATTTTGATGTGTGGGAGGATGAGCTGGTATTTGCTTGTTTATCTGGACTTTCAAAATAACATTTAAAAAAATCAGATGTTCCGGACAAGTAAAAGATGAGAAATCCTATTATGAATTAGCATCTAATTAAAAAAAACAAAAACAGTGTAGTGGAAGTATTTTTTTTCAGTGGAGAGATGTAAAGGGACAGATTTTTTTAAAAATTTGTTTGTAAATTATTTGGAATTCTGATGAACATAGAAACATCCATTTCTTTGAGGTGCCTAGAACGAAAAATAGTGAAAAAAATCTAAAAAGCTCTCTGTAGATCTATCAAGATTATTAATATAAATAACTGCCACAAAAATCTCCCAGCATTATTCCTCTATCCAGAGAATCCTGGAGCTTTCTGACAGATGCTGTGGTTATAAAATAGAACAGAATGAAGGAAAATAATCAGTAGCCCAAGACTGGCTATTAAGGGCAAACATTAATGAGGGACTCCTACATACCTTCCTTTCTATAGAATGTAACAGCAATAAGCCACAGTTTTCTATACACTGTTTCTACACAGTCATTTTGCAGCTAACATTTCTAGGATTTGATACCAGTAATCCTTGAATTTGAAATACCGTATATACTCGAGTATAAGTCGACCCGAATATAAGCCGAGGCACCTAATTTAACCACAAAAAACTGGGAAAACTTATTGACTCGAGTATAAGCCGAGGGTGGGAAATGCAGCAGCTACTGGTAAATTTCAAAAATAAAAATAGATACCAATAAAAACTTTCACTAGGACAGTTGAGAATAAGTTTGATGTTCACAATTTCCTCTTTGAAAGAGACCAGTAAATAGGGAACAAGAAGATGAAGAAAAAGAAGTGTGTTTTTTCACACTTTTCACACTGCAGTGAACAAAAATGGCATCATAGGAACAGGCTTATTCTCAGCCCAAAGGTTTGTTTCTGATTTCTTCCCTAATTTAAGGGAAATTTGGGAAACGATCTCACTATCATGAAAGGTTTGATTGATTCACTAACCCAAAAGATGATGATGATGACAGTGGTAGGCAGGAGTCACTCTCTCCCTTGCAAGAAAAAACCAAGAGCCGTTCTTATGATCTCTCTCTCTCTCTCTCTCTCTCCCCCCCCCAATAAAGTCAAGCCTTTTCCAGCACGCGCGCGCGATCCGTCTCCGCCCCTTTGCACCTTGCAAATGCAAAACCCCAGGGTTTTTGCATTTGCAAGGTGCAAAGCGGCGGGGGCGGATCGCGCGCGCGTGCTGGAAAGGGCTTTACTGTATTACGGGGAGAAAGAGAGAGAGAGAGATCATAAGAACGGCTCTTGCTTTTTCCTTGCAAGGGAGAGAGTGACTCCTGCCTCCCACTGTCATCAACATCTTCTTCTTTTGGGTTAGTGAATCAATTAATTTGGGAAATGATCTCACTATCGGAAAACAACGCAAGCTGCCACCACCACCTCCTCCTCCTCCTCCTCCTCCTGAGTGGACTGAAAGCAGCTGGAGCTGAGGAAATGAAGCTGAGTGGAGCGACCTCAGCTCGCATTGCTTTCTCAGCCTAGAGCTCAGAAAACAACGCGAGCTGCCTCCCCCTCCTCCTCCTCCCCCTCCTCCCGAGTGGACTGAAAGCAGCTGGAGCTGAGGAAATGAAGCTGAGTGGAGCCGAAGCAACCTCGGCTCGCGTTGTTTTCTCAGCCTCGAGAAAGGGGAAGGGGGCTCATCTGGACCAAGGGTGAGTCTCCCCCTCAGTTTCCCCTGAAGGATCTTCTGTCGCTTTTGCCTTCTCCCTACATCTTCCCTCTGTTAAAATCCCCCCCCCCCAACACACACTTATTTTCGGTTGGATAGATTTCGTGTCTGAACATTCTCACATGGCGGTGGGTCTTCCCCCCAAAAAAAACAGTTAAAAAAAGAAAAAACAATATATCCTCAAGCAAGAACTTTTCTGCTTCCGATTACCCCCATGCTTAAAAGTTGCAAAGGAAACACTGAAGCAGGAAAGCGGCTGCCCAGCTTCGGAGCTCCACACCATTTTTTTTTCAGAGGGGAATCTGACTTGAGTATAAGTCGAGGGGGTTTTTTTCAGCACAAAAAAATGTGCTGAAAAACTCAGCTTATACTCGAGTATATACGGTATTATCTAACAGGAGTACTGTATATTCAATAGATTAAAACGTAAAACTCCAAATTAAACCTTCCTTCCTCCCTCTCTCCTCCCTCCCTCCCTTCCCAAACAATGGCCAGCAATCTATTATGGCCATCATGAATTTTAAAATTAACATTTTCTTAATGTAATTTAATTGAAACTTTGAAGAAACAAGAGTAAAAATTAATGCAGGTTAAAATTAAAAAAAGAAAAAGAAGAAAAAGCAATAAAAGAGAAATCTAATGATAACAAGAAAAAAGGCGGAAGAAAAATAGAATGTGTGTGTGTGTAAAGAAGTGGATTCTATTCTTTACAGCTGTTATAAATGTATTTGTAGGCTTATCTCTTTTTCTAAAGTTACATTGTAACTCTCTTCTTTCTCCCTTTTTATGACCCTGTAATTCCTTAATTCCGAGATGGAGTTGAGGCAACTGGATGAAACTGAGCATTTACTGGCCAGATGCCCTTCCTGATGCCTACATGCAGATATTTTCCCTTTGCACCCTAATAGAGAAATATCTGCCACTACCTAGGATTAAGCTCTCAACCTTCCAAGTGGGAGGTGAGTGTCTTCACCACTGCTCTGACTCTCTTCTTTCTATAATTTTAAAATAATGTTTATTAAGACTAGGCAGATCTGGGGATTGGTACCATGTTGCCAACTCTGTGATTAAACAAGCAAACATCATAAATATTAATAATGTCAATTTGTCATAATCCATAAACAAAGTTATGGCATTTCTTGAATTCTAGTTGAGGTCAATAAATCTGACCAAATGGAAGTCAAGGATTTTTAGTTTTGGGAGCCATCATTTACCATAAAAGGGAACCAAATATTACTCTAAGGGCTTTTCTGAACTACTGAGTCAAAACAGTCTTCAACCATTCTTGAGTCAGGTAGAAAAATTATACCAGCAGGAAATTAGCTTTTCTTATTGCTTGTGCCGATCCTGCCTTTATTGCTTCTGTTCAGGCTTGTCAAGTACACCATTTCCCTCCAAGATAATGGAAGACTAAAGATTTTATATGCTTTGAGATTGTTGGTGGACTGAGCTAGAATGAGGCTAACAATTCTCCTTCTACAATCTGTACAGCTAAAGAAGACTTTCATCTGTCTTACACATTGGCCAGGAAGTAGAGGAAGGCAAAGTCATGGAGACAAGGGAGAAAGTAAAAGTTCCCCAGGCATGATTTGGAGTGAAGGGGGGTTATGATCTAATTCTCATGACTGCTATGGTAAATTAAGCATTGAATGCCAGTTGTTGCCTCCAGCTGAAACATTCCATCCTCTTATATCTTGATGATGATTTTTAATAATGTATGATCTCCACATGTCCTCTTGTTCATAGTAATTTATTTTTTTCTGAGGAATAAAGTGTTTGGAAATTACAAAAAGATCAGTAGCAGACCTATATCTGGAATTGGGCAGTTCATCTGCGTGATTATGTTAAACCGCACTCTAAAGAGAATCCCCCCCCCAAAGAAACATTTGCCAATGTAGTGGCATATAAAATGAGCTTCTGCATTATAAATGGTCTAAAAAGTAGGGATATGATTCTAGATCCATTATTTCCACCCCTTTCTCTCTTTGAACTGTTTGGATAAGAGATTAAACAATTCAAAGTTACCACAATGCAAATTGGCCAGTGTAAATTCATTTTCACCGTACATGCTTGTGTTCCATCAGACCTGGAGGATTTAGCAAGTGACTTATTGCCAACAAAGGAGAACATTCTCCAAAACAGTATTGCTCTTAGTCCATTTTGGTATTCCCATGTGAAATCATTTAAAGGTAATAGTTTTCTCTTTTCAGTCATGTTTGACAATAAGGGATGATGCTTATAAACATCTTTTAGTGGAGGCAGCAGGGTTGCCCAAACACTCTTTCCGTGGTCATTTGGCCAACACAACCATACCCTGAGGTACATGGAATGCTGTTATCTTTTCACCAAAGTATCTACTCACATTTCCATGCTTTTGAACTGTTAGATGGACAGGCACTGAGGCAAGTAATGGGAACTCCATCACAAGGCATTCAGGTCTCAAACCCAGCTTTCCAACTGATAAGCCTAGTGTCTTTATCTACTGAGCCATTGTGCCCCCTGTGAAATCATTTAGCAAAAAAGAAAGAAACAAAGAAATCTAGCAGTTACTTAAAAAACACTGCAATTCTCAAGGTTTTTTTTTAGATGGCAGAAGATGTTATCCTTTGGGATGCAATATCACCTGTGCCTTTCTAAGCAAAAATGGAGTGTTTCAGGTAGATTTTCATACAGTTGTTTTGATTGGGGGAAAGTGATAGCAGTCTAAAAAAAAATCCCTTTAACTTTCTTTTAGAATTTGTCTGAATGAATGAAAGTAGTCTGAACAAAGCTGCCCTTAGCCATGGCAATTTTCAGATTGATGGCTCCCCCCCCCCGCCTCAAAGCCTCCTTATAGCTGTAATGACTTTAAATTCCAGCCTCAGCAACCATAAACTACATCATTTTGGAACAATTAGGGCAATTTAAAAGTTGCCTCAATTGTTTCTTTTATTTATAAGACATTTTTAGCATGGAATTTAATCAAACAAATTAAATGTCAAACTACCTAGCGCCTCTACATTAAGATATTAATTCTCTAGCAAGTTGTCCTGAAGCTGGGTTTTTTTTTATAAAAAAAGGACAGCAGTACCACATAATGGGAGGTCCAAAAAGTGCTTTCAAGCTCATGAAATCTTCATCAGTTTAGATCTGGAAATTGAGTGAACGATCCTCAATTAACTAATAGTGGGTTTGTGTTTAATGCCAGGAATGAAAAATACTTTTAGAAAAATGTCAAATTTGAACCAAAACTCTAAGTTGTAGCAATAGCAATAGCACTTAGACTTATATACCACTTCACAGTACTTTTACATCCTTCTCTAAATGGTTCACAGAGTCAGCATATTGCTTTCAACAAGCTGGGTCCTCATTCTTGGACCACACTCCTTCTCACTCCAGACACTTTAACTCACATGGGGAAAGTGATACTTGCAGAGTCCATGTGGAATCCTTGGAGAAGTTTTTAAAGGACCTGCTTCCAAAATGCATTTCTTTTACATTGCAAAAGTGCTCCAAGGCTTGATTCACCTCCACCCCCTCTGTCAGACCACACTCTTTCTCACTCCAGGCACTTTACTCACATGGGAAAAGCGATACTTGCAGTATCCATGTTTTTCTTCCTTTCCTCCGGGGAGAAAGAGGACATGGGGAATGGAAAGCTAGGAGAGCGATCGCAAGTGAGCGACCGGGCGACCAGGTTGGGGGCGTGGCCAGCCAGGGGTCACCACTGGTTCAGCAACCCATGCCAAATAACCACTACCAGTTCACCCAAGTAGGTGCGAACCGGTTGAATACCACCTCTGGGTATGGGAAAGAGATATCATATCAGTGATTTGGCATTTGGTGTGAAGGGCAGCATGCATTCAGGGACTTCATTATATTTCTGTTTACACTTTAATGTTCTCTTAGTCAGAACTTGAAGTGCAAATGTTCTCTCTTCAACATGGGTGATACTGTTACTTATATGGTAGTGGCTAGTGATAGACCTAGTAAGTACAGCTTTAAAACCAACAGAATTATGTCAATAACGAAATACTTCTAGGTTCCAGCATTCAGTATAGTGAATTCTATGGAAATCCAGGTAGTAGGATAAAAGCAATTTTGTTCTTGTTAAAATAACGTATCCCCCTCAGTACTCAAAGCACCCAGACTTGATCTTTCTTGGAAAGTACAACTTAAAGTGGAATAAAGCTCTTTTCAAAGACATTTCTACAATGTAGAAAAGTTTAATCCAGTTTTCTATTCAGAATATCTCTCCTGGGACATTACATACCAAGAGATGCAATTTGCAAAATTGAGGACTTTACCTTCTTATCAGTCAGTGCATTAATTCTCAAGATGACACTGACAAATTTGCATTTTAAAATGTTATTCAGAGTGAGAGACCTTTGGCTATTTATGTCCTCTTTGAAGACAAAATAGCATCTGTGAAAAATGTTCTTCATTATTGTGCTGATTATACAAAGTCACAGGTTTTACCCAGTGAAATCAACATATTAGGTCAACATTTCATTCCCAGAGAATGGTGAGGGAACAGGATGAATTCCAATAGACTAACATTTACTTTTCCCAATTAGATTCCCTTTAGATCAGGAGTGTCAATGTGCGCAGGCCAGAAGTGTCACAAGCTGGTCATGCCCACTCCCAGTTTAATGAAGGAGATTGCTGAAGTCATATTTTCTGCAATCGAGTTTGTATCGATTTACCTTGAGTTTGTATTGGTTGTTTTCCCATGTATTATTGTGATTGAAGCTGAAGAAGTCATTGACAGGAAAGATGTTATAGCAGACAACTTTGTGAACTATGCTTAGATCTGACCGCAGGTGGCACAGTTCTAGATTGTCCAGGCCCAAAATTTTGAGCCTGGAGGCATAGGGAATTCTATTTTGAGTGGAGGAATGTAATGGCTGCCCTGGGATCCTGATAAGTGAGTGTTCTCAGGGTTACCTTCTGATGCCTTTCAGAATGAAATAATCCACATGGCCTCCCCCTCCCTTCACATTCCTCAAAAAGTGAGAAAAACTTGGGCTCTCAGGTGCTAGGATAAAGATTATAAAATGAAAAGTTACAAGCAAGGAAGAAAGCAATAAACTAAACAGTACATCTAAATACTACATCCCCCCCCCCTTTCCCTCCAGATGAATGGCAGAATCACAAAAAGGGATCTGACAGGAGATAACCCTCTGCTGGCCAGAACCAAGAAAATATAGCACCTGATAGACATGGAGACTTGACAGATGTTGTCATGCCCCTATTGGAGACTGACTCAGAGGGAGAGGAGGAATAGCCAACAGGGAGTGGAATTGTGGCTCCGGAGGTTGTGGAGGAGGCTGGGGAAGGGCAGAGGCTGACTGGGCAGTCAGAGGCTTATCCTCTCTCCATCCTACGGCACACAGGGAGGAGAGGATAAGGGAGAGACATGAATGGTGTGGTCTACAAGGGAGAGCCTTGATTCTCTTCATGGGCTGCAGCTGTGAGAACTGGTTAAAAGGACGGACATGCTTGTGGGCCAGTGCTGGAAACAAAGCGTGGAAATATCTTTAGTCTGTCGTTCCTCTCTGAATTTGGCGTTCTTCCCAGAATGTGTTCCAATATCTGTGGACATCTTCAAGCCCTTACCTTGCCTGGTTCCCTTAATTGCTTCAGTGTGGTTTGTGTAGTTTCTACTCTATTAATTTATAGGCATTTTTAGTTTAAACAGCATTTCCTCCTTGTTGTAACTGCTTGTGGGGGAGTTTTTTTGACTCCAGTCAAAAAATATATTTGGAGCTTTGAAGCAAAGTGAAGGAATAAAAGGGGCTTCACCTTTTTTTTTGTGACTGTGTTTATTTTGTATCCCTGGGCCATCACAGATGTGGAGTCATATGAAACTTCTCTGTAGAGCTCTTGGCATAAATTAACAAATTTAAAAACCATGACTAAGGAACTCCTCTAGAGTTTTATAACTTGGTAGACAAAAAGGAGCAAAGAGAGACCAAATGGATATAAAGTTGTATGCAGGGTGAGCAGAAGAATGGAACAGATCAACCAAGACCCACTGATCAAAGCAACATGTGCATTGCTGAATCTCAGCCTAATGCATCTCTACCAGGTTAAATTCTGCCTTTTTAAAATTTGCATGTGTATTTGAGAACTGTACTTTAGAATTAGCTGATTTAAGCTTACCATTCAACCATAGAGCTTTGCTATATTAATGGGTGTAAAACTAATTCATATTAAAATAAAACCCTGTGGTAACAGAATTCTGTATTGCAATAAGCTTTTATATCTCTCAACATCCTTCTCTAAAGATCTCTGGATAATCTCTGGATAGCTTGATAATACAAATCAAGAATGCGTTAAGACATCTTGACACATCATTTTGGCCATGTGTTTTCTTTTTTGCGATTTTGGTTATATTTTCTTTCCTTTTCATATTACATATTATGTTGATGCATTTTTTTTTGTTTCACAAACAATATATACGTTTGAATGAAGTATTCTTTTTGAGCAAACTACTAGAACATGGCAATTTTACAAGATTACTGTTTTTGTTCCCTGGGAAGTTGTTCAAGCAAATCAAGCAATGCTCTTGGTCAGCAGAGAATACATGTTGCAGCAGGAAAAAATAACCATATGTCTTCCAGATGATTTGGGCTTCAAACTCCATCTGATCCAATCACCATGGCCAATGGTAAGGAGTAGTTCAAAACATTTGGAGACCATCAGTTTGCTATCCTGTAGGCATTTCATCCAACTTTAGGTGAATAGGCTACTGCTTGTGCAATGGAATTTTTCTTCCTGCCTGCCCAGTTTATGGACATTCTCTGTACATTATGGGAATCTCAAACCCAAACAACTTCCTCTTCAAAGACCCACTTTTTTCAGGAATAGATTACTTGGAGATGGGAAGCCTCCACGCTCTCATTAATTAATCCCACCAGAGGGATTTCATTTAATTAAAACCCCAATAAAACTACTTAACAGGTTCCTGGCAGAAACCTCAGCAAGATGACACACTCCTTATGCATCTTGGGTTGCACTGTTATAAGGCCTAGGAGACCTGCAAGCATTATAATGAGCATTCCTGCTATAAAGTATTCATAAATCTGAGGCAACAGCCACCTATAATGCCAAGTGTTTCATTAAATTCTGACAACAGGTTTGTAGCAATTTATTATGTTTAGATGAACCTATCTGAGTGCAGCAATGATCTTACTACTGGATGGGCTAATCTGGACAAGCCCAATCAGCTTTAAAAGCTCAGTTCTGGGAGGACAGTTAAACTCTCTCTCTCTCTCTCTTTCTCTCTCTGTGTGTGCATGTGAGAGAGAGAGAGAGAAAGAGAGGGAGGGAGGGAGGGAGGGAGAGGAAGAGGGAGAGAGAGGGAGAGAGGGAGGGAGGGAGAGATGGAAAATAAGATTTGCAAGATTCAACAATTTTTCTCTGTTCTGTATGCATTAGCAGATAAACAGATTCAATTATTAGTTAAAAATAATCAGAGGAACCTCTGACCTATCTTCCTCCTAGCCAATGAATTGGCAACGATAAAGTTGTAATTCATTTGGAGTTTCACCAGAGAGGGAAAGTTTACTCCCAGCACTCCTTTCCATTTTTACAAAGTTGTATTTCAGATATTCACTTGTCTTTCAAGTTAAAAACAATGTATTTTTATTTATTTCTTTAAAGCATTTATATAGCTGGCTATCATATAGTATATTGAACTCTGGACAGTTCCCAACTAACAGATTAAAACAATGTCTACCATGAACGTTTAAAGCTTGGCCCCAAAGTCAAATTTTCACATGCAGTCTGTCTGTCACTAAGTCCTCTCATTGACCTCACCGTATCCCAGCATTTGGAGGAAAAACAAGGTCTTAAGTTCTTTTTGGAAGGCTAGGAGAGTGGGCCTTGCCGAACTCCAGGGAGAAAGATGTTCCACATAGGCTACCATGGAAGGGGCATGCTTCCTGAATCCCATAGGATGGTAATGTTGAAGAGAAGGGACTGGAAACATGCCCATCCTATCGGATCTGGTAGGATGGATGGATGGATGTCCATAGGGAGATGCAGTCCTGCAGGTAACCTGACCCTATGCCATACAGGGCTTTAAAGGCAACAACCAGCCCTTTGAATTGCACTGGAAAGAAACTGGGAACCAATGAAGCACATCAGCAAGTTGTTACATGGGGCACCCATCACTGAACGCATCACTACATTCTAGACCAGTTCTAGCTTCTTTAAGGCCAGCTACAGTGTTTCAGTCATCTAAACAGGAAGTGAACAAGGCATGAGTGAACTCAGAGCAAAGCTGCTCCACCAATCCAGAAAGGTGCACAATTGGCACACCAGACAAATCTGTGAGAAGCCATGGCTGAAATCTTGAGCAGGAGCTGCGAGTGTACAATGGCCCACAAGTTGCATACCATCACAGTCTGATTGCCACCCCATTCCAAAGTCAGAGAGGAAATATCACCTGGGCCTGGGGTGTCAAAAGCCTAGAACAGGAGCCTCCAAACTTGGCAATTTTACTTGTGGACTTCAACTTCCAGAATTCCCCTAGTCTTAAAGCTGCCAAGTTTGGAGGCCCCTGGCCCAGAGTCACTCCATCTCTCTAAGGTTGAAGACCCAAAACTGGATCCTTCCCATCCAGACCCTTACAGCCTCCAAGTTTTCAGCCAGCGCATAGCATTTTATTAGAGCTAGAAGAAAATACACCTTGGTCAGGTAAGTGTTTGATCCTAATGGGTTATCTAATGCGGGGCTAGTTTTTAAAAACAAATTCTTATATGTATTTCTAAATCCTGAAATACTCCTGTAGTCAATGTTGCTAGGAGGCATCCTGACATTGTAGCAACGGGGCAAAGGTAACAACTAATTAAGCATCCATTCAGCAAACTTTCCATAGTCAATGCCTTTTTTCCATTTGTCTAGGAGGGATGAAATAATAATAGGGAAGGGCAATATTTGTCTCATGACTTCTGGTTCCTGATTGCTCCTGCAGACTGGAAGATGAGATGTTCAGGAATTCTGCAACTTGTTTGATTCAGCCTCTCCAACTACAGTATGTTCCGAATATTCTTAAAAAATTGGGTGACTCAGATGTTATTTTTTTTTAAAGAGAGAAAAAGCTTGTAGGTATTTGTAGCTGCAAACAAAATTATCCAAATCCGGCTATACGCACACATTTGTCTAGATCAGATTTATTTTTAGTTCTGACTTAGAATATTTTGTTAAGCTGTAAAGGGACAAACATGCTGCAGGGGACGCTCCAGCTTGAAATTTAGCTTTTTCTCACAAGCCTGCACCTCACTTATTTCCATAAAATTAAACTCGCATTTAAACAAATTAATGAGTATGCATGAAATGCTTGCTTACATCTGAAAATATTTATTTATGGCAGAGAATATTTATCTAGACACTCCCCAAGAAGAAATATATGAGGGTAAAATATAATTGTTTAACACTTATTTGGATTCTCTTTTCCCTTCAGATTAATTTAGTGGCACTTATATTCTAATAACAATTATTCACAGGAGCTGGGTGGCTTGTAGATCCCATTTTTCTTTGCACATTTTCTTCCTTCTCTTTTGAAGGTGTCTGGCAGATTTAGGTCAGGCATTTTTCTCCCCTCTCCCTGGAAGAAGAATAGAGAGGAAGGAAGAATTCCCAGCACTGATCTTTTTTAATATTTCTGCATTAGTTCAAACCTATAGAGGTTCACTCTGCCTGAAGCTAAAGAAAATCTATTAGGCTTTTACAGCAGGAAAGTCAAAGGAGTGGAGAGAACCTTTTGGGGTAAGGTCAGGCAAAGATCTACACAGTGGAGAATGGTGTTCCTTAATGTCATTAGCTTGCCTGTCAGAGAAAGTTTTTCTCTTGGGATGCCAGCTATGTTTGCTGTCATGTTTCTCCCCTCCTCTGTGCCTTTTTTTGGGGTGGGGTGGAAAGAAGGAATCAAATCCAGACATGATTAGGAAAGGTCATAGGTCTATTCTATCTAGCAAAAAAATTTCACTCAAGAAAGGGGCACTAATGGGCTTCTGTATGTATTCAGATGAAGGGGCTCCCTTAGGTAAAGGAAGTTTCAGGTCTGTAAGATATGGCAAAACTGAAAGCATGAAGATATGGGGACAGGGCACATGCGGGATGTTCTTTATCTAAGAATTGATGAAATAAATGAGAAATTAACCCCGAGATACTGCTCTTCTGCTAATAAAAAAAAACACCATTCTTTGTTAGGTGACTGGTTAGTGAATACATTTTCAATTTTTGAATATTCTGTCAAACCTCCTTGGGATATGTGTCTCTGGGGTCTTAGAAGCATAATATTTATCTTTAAAATTATTTGACATGGAAAGGATTTTTCCCTTTTTCTACTGAAGTACAAGTCTATTATAGATTAGAACATACCAAAACAACATCAAATTATCTGCAAGGCATTGCACACCCTTCACCTAATCAAAACACTAACACATTTCTACAATGGGCTTATAAAGTTCACTGCTTAGCAGATCTGTCTGAAGCACATGCAAGACAGGAATTGGACCTGACCTTTTCAAACCGTTAAAATGGCCTCTACTTAAATTTCCTTTTATTCTTTTTTGTGTCACATTTGGTGAATAGTCCCGGAGAGATAACTTGAGAGAACAACATCTTCCTTCCCCTATCAAAAACACGCTGGCATCACGCATTTTATCAGTGTGAAGCAGTGGTGGGATTCAAACGTTTTTACTACCAGTTCTGTGGGAGTGGCCTGATAGGTGTGGCAGGGGAAGGATACTACAAAATCTCCATTTCTACTCCACTCCAGAGGAAGGATACTGCTCCACTAACCTGCAGAGAATAGATGGGGGCGGGGCCAATCAGGTAGTATTATGAACTACTCAAAATTTCTGCTACCAGTTCTCCAAACTACTCAAAATTTCCACTACCGGTTCTCCAGAACTGGTCAGAACCTGCTGAATACCATCTCTGGTGTGAAGATCCTTGAGGTTCAACAGTACAGAGTAAAACTGTAGTCCAAATGATTGATATCTCCGTGCATTGTTTTGTACTCCTTTTAAAAATTATTGTTTGACATTTTCTGAGCTCGGCTACCCATAAGAAACAAAGCCTCCCCACTTGCACCTAACAATAGGGAAATAAGTTCCTTAGAGTTGTTTTATTTGTGGAAAATTAGAGAGATTAATGCTTTCAAAGTAGGCCTCTTGATTGCATATGCTGATTCCTGCATCTGTGGACCAGCTCTGGCTCTAAGTGATTCAGATTGGAAAAGCTGGATACCTTCCCTTTACCCAGGGAGCACCCATTATTTTCTAGGGTCCACAGGGATGAAAGACCAGAGCAATAAATCAGTTAAATTGGAATTTAATGTGTGGCTCTAGTCTTTCATCCCTGTGGACTCTAGAAAATAATGGGTGCTCCCTGTGTAAAGAAATCTAGTCAACAGATAGTTAAGATTATTTTGGCAGTAGATGTTAACAGAATTCAAAAGAGGGATGCACTTAGTCTGCTCTTGTGACAATGTAGGCTGATTCCTCTTTTGATTTTGCCTCAGGCTTTGCTACTGCTACTCTAACAAGAGCTCAGTTGTATGATGATCTTTAGGAGAGGAATAATGCAAAGGGCTTTAAAAAACAAAAACAAAAAACCTTAACACTGCTTGTCAACTCATTTGTGAAGGGGTGTGTGTGATTAAAACAATAGGGAAAAAAACTGGCCAGATTAAAAAAATAGAATTATCTATTTTCAATAATAATTAGATTATCAATAAATGCCACATAGTACTAGAGTATAATCACAATTAGAGATTTCCCCATAAATTTACTTATTTACATTAAAATATCATTCCAAAAAGTTACCAGATGATCACTGGATTATATAATATGGGTCAGTGAATCATCAAGTTTTTAAAAAAATATTTCCAGCAAAGAAAATATGATATCCATTATTTCAAACACTTTCTTTAGGATATACAGTGCATTCTAAACATATTTTTAATGAACCGAATTTAATTTCAAATCTATTGATGCCATTTTCAAGTTTTTAAGGACATTAAGCCATTGATGAGCATTATGGGCTATTCCAGTTATTTTAGTCTGTTTTTAGAATATACCAGATGTGTCCACTTTACAAATATTTCTGAGCTTTTAAGAGAGAGAGAGATGGGTTTTATTTCTGTCATGGATTCCACCCAATAAGAGAACATCTCAGGAGCTTTTGAAGTGGCCAAAGCATCTAGCTCAGACTGAGATGTTAAAGCATATTTATGTTGAAAAACTGGCACTGTTGTGAATTGGGAAGATCAAATTCAATTTGAAGACAGAAGAAATGCATCACAGGATTCCTTATTGGTAAGGAGAAATAGGAGAAAGTATTTGTCTCCTTTTCCTTTCTTTTGTCTTTTTCCTCTCTTTTGAGCTGTCCTTGGGATGCTTCCTTGGGAAGGTGTTTCTTCTTTTTTGCTTAGCAGAATAACAGCATGTAACTTTAAAAAAACAGTGTGTTATTTTTTCCTAAACACATACGTTGTTTCCCAACTCACATTATCATTGGGCAGGTTTTAATGAACTATAAAACTAATTCTATCCAATATTTTGCACCGGAATCAATAAGTGTGGTTTTGAAATAAGATTTTCTATAGCAGTACAAATAAAATGAAATGTTCTTATTTCAATTTTACTACTGTCTTAGTCAAATAAAAAATTGGGGAGATAAGTAACTTGGCATACAAAGGCAAGAGTAGGAAGTAAATTTACACAGAGGAGTTTATAACTTTTTAATTGTTACTGGTGAGCACAAAGCCTTTTTTAGTGAGTGTGATTGTCCTAACTACCTCCTCCCCATACTTAAAATGATGACTTCATACTTTTACACAATGCAAAAATAACAATTATTCATTTATTTAACCAGTTAATGTTATTTAATTTAATTAGATAACAATTAAAATATAATCCCAGTAGTTGGGACTATTTTTAGATATCTCCAGTCAACCCTGCATTACGGATGAATGGTATCGTGAACAAGAAGCAATGCAGGAAAATTCTACTGAGAGTAGAAAGAAAATAATGGGGATTTGATGGTGGGGCTGAAATAAACATTCTGTCCCCATTATCTCAAAGTCTGATAATGTCCTTGAGTGATCATACTACCTTTCTATGCTCTGCAGGATTGAAAAAAATGAGGTCAGATATTATTGCCCCATAAGGACTCCATCCTAAGGACTCTACTACAAAGATCTTCATGAAGCCAATTCTGAATGAAGACTGAATGAAGGGAAAACTCTACAATCTTTTTGGGGAAAAATTATATTCTGTCAGTCATCAGGAGTGAGAACATATGTACTTGTACAATAAAATCAGCAGCAGTGATGTGAGGAATGGTGCCTACAGAAGTGAAGGTAGTATGAAGCAGCAATTTCCCAGGAAGGAGGGAGCACATTCCAAGAAGAGGGGTGTAGGAAAAGAGCAGGCAGAGCTGTGGGTGGGTGGGTGGAGTTAAGCAAATCCTTAGCTTAGAGTCAGTATGTTGCCACAAATGGTCCAAGTCCAACTCCTCTTGAGTTCCATTGATCCTTATCTGGTGTCAATTTAGTACTGAACTTTAGTTAACTAGATTCTTGTGTACAGGATTGAGCAATAAATCTTTAAACTACAGCTTAATATGTGGTCTTGATCCTTTGTGCCTGACAGGAGGTGAAACAAGAGGAAACATAGTCTGGAGCTGAATAGGAGGCAAAGGAAGAGAGTTAGGATGGCAATTCCCTATAATCTCCCAGGCTATGACTATTAGGATGAGAGTAGTAAAGGTTTAGTCAGGCAAGATTGTGTCTATTGGATGTACGCAAATAAAGAGGTAAACTTTGATTGGACTGTTCTATGTCATTCTTGGGTTGGGCCTGACAAGTGCTGAAAAAGGGTCTAGACAAATTCAGGAAGCAAGGGTTAGTGATGGGTACAAAATTGGATGGTTATGTTTTAGCTATAGCAGTGATACCTCTGATATTGTTTGTTCTGTTTCTGCTTGCGGTCATACCCTGAAGTATCTGATTAGCTGCTGGCATAGGTGTACCTGTGGTCTGATCTCAGCTTATGTACTTACATATCCTTTATGAATCCAAGTGGTGCAATAGTTCAAACTTAATTACAAGGACCAGGTAGTACTGTAGGATTCATTACATTTTTGCAGTGATTCAGGCACTAGCAACTTGTTTTCTTATGACCAATGTCCTAATTTGATACCCCAGAAGCTGTACATCATCTGATTATCCACTCTATCTGGAGAAATATTCTTAGAATTTTGTGATTGCTGAATAATGTTTCAGACTGAATCCAATTTTCACATCTGTGTCATTAACGTAGCTCAACTGAGTTTTTGTCCGGCATTTTAGTTAAAGGCATAATTATGACAGAGAAAAGGTGAGAAAGGAACAAAATGACAGTTATCAAGATATTAATTGTAACTACAGCAACCTTGTGCAAACTATGTGGCATATAATATATGGTATTATTATAGAACAGGGTTTTCAGTGATCCTGAGATCCCAGTATTTAAATGGTAAACAACTTGTGTGATGAAAACAATCGTTCAAAAACCAACAATCTAATTTTCTTTTATCCTCCTGAAATGATGAATATTAGGGTGGTACTTATACCAACTCTTGTGCCATATTTATTTTCTAAATCTCTCTCCTGAAGTTGAAACTAGCATTGCTAGGGATCAAATGCAAGCATGTTAGCTTTTCCAGCTTCCCTAATGTATTTCAAGGGAAGAACAACCTAGAACCCGAGGCTGGGAAGAGGACAAGAATGGAAGGGGTCTTCTTGTTTTAGCAGATCTCACCCTGGTCTTTGTCCTCCTTCTCTACTTCATTCTGAATTCACCAGCTGGAATCCTCACTGCAAACGAGACTCAAAAAAATAATTTTCCAATGACCATTTATATCAGAGACAGGATTTGAATTCCAAATTAGCAGTTCACACTAGCCAGTGGCTCATGGTTCTGGGTGGGATAGACAGGAGTATGTTGAATCTCATTTCCAACTCCATTTGCTCTGATGTGCATGCTGATACGCACCCAAGCTGGGCTTCTATTTAATTACAGGCTTCTATTTACTTGGCAGGATATCAGATTAAACATGAACATTGGCACATGGAGCAAAGAATGCACACTGCACTGCTCAATTCAGGACCTTTTGAAATAGGATATTTTCATAATTCACTGAAGTATTTCAAATTTGAATAAATTTTAATTTATTTATTTAATTTTAAAAATTTATTTTTAGATTTAAATCCATGATCAGGGTTTATTACCCTTATGCATAGTTTCTGTTCATAGAATCTCAAAAGTTTGAAGTCAATTATTTGTTTCTTTTTTCTTGTGGGATTGAGGTGAATATCTCTTTCTTTGTTCTGAAAGAAATGTTAACAAAATATGCATTAAAAAAAAGAATATAACCATGGACTTAAACTTTGCAATCTAGACAATATAGCACAAAGGATAAAGGCTTGGAGAAGAAAAAGACATCCAAACTCTGGCGTCAATTCTTTATATTATACTCATCAAATTATCAGTTGTGCAGTAAATAGGTCAAATTGCTTAATGGGATGTTCATCTCTTAGAGATAAAGAGCTAAACCAAACTAACCTCCCAGCAAAGCCAATGCAGTAACTCTGCTTCTTTCCTCTCCCTTGGCTGTGGCCTTATGAACCCTTATGCAATTATTTTTATTAAGTTAATAATATCAAATGTGAAGTGTATTGACATAAGGTGAAATGTGTAAAGGCTTTCTGGCAAAATGCTGAAAAGCCTAATGTAACCACATAGATAGAGAAGATCTATGCCATAAGCAAACAGGGAGTTTGAAAATAATTCCTCTGTATAGTGGATTTGTGATGATGTTGGTTTGCAAATTAATCTTTATGGAAAACCATCCAGGCTTGCTAAATTGTTGAGGACCATATTTTCTAATTCCAAACAAATCTTCTTAATGGATTATGAAATGTTATTCTCAGTTGAATTGAATCTATAGCATCCGTTCTAATAGTAATGCATTGATCTTTTCACATGACATTGGGCTTTAATGTTTAATTGTGCCTCTGGTGGCCCTTAGAGATTGAGGCAAGTGTATATCTGTGTGTGAAGATTTATATCCTGCATCTCAAATATATGTAGGACTTAGATGGATATATAACTTCGTTTCTTCTGGCTGCAGCACAGCTCTTGAATACGCCATATGTCTTGGACACATTCATTGTAGTCATTGGTTCTATATTTCTGTAGAATATCTCTTTCAGTCTAATTTGTCTGTAATGGTTCATCTGCTCAAGCAGAGGTTAACTCTGGTTTATAGCTCTCAAGGTACATGGAAGTTAGCCAAAATGGCAGTATAGGAGCAGGATGTCTAGAGCCTGCCTTATTGCTTTCAGTGTCAATGTATCTTTCCTTGGCTTAGCTGAGGTTTCAGAATGTTTTGAAGCCAGGTTGAGGGAGTGGGGTGTCAAGCCCAGTTTCTAAGAGAGATTTTGTGCTTTGAGAATTACATGGATGTAATACACATCTAGTACTTTCTCTCTTGTTCCTGGCTCAGCACCATAATTTCTGTAAACAAATTTCCTCCCCTTCCTTCTTAATCCTAAGAAGTAACCATAAGTGTCTATCATTTGAATTTCATATGTTTATCTTGTATTGGCAATATTCAGAAACGTGCTGAGCCAATCTACGATATTCAAGGATCACGATACCATTACGTGGTTCATTAGGTTTTATATTTCTCTGAGAAACCAAAACTATGAATAACATTATTACATAGCATTCATCTAAATTACCGTTGATGATAATCTCTGGTCAGTCATTTCCTTCCTGTATTTTGGATTTTTCTATTTTTCTTAAGTGTAGCCAAAACAGTCTAGAAGATGGGGGAAGAAAGACACAGAATTTATTGATTAGAAAATAGAATCATTTGTTGTGCTCCAAATAACATTTTCATTTTGCCAAGATGACTCAGCATTGGCAGCAGGCACCCAAAAGCTGGTTAACATATTTATTTAATTGTGACTTCATGTGGTTATTATGGATGTTACATCTGAACAGTGAAACAGAGCCATGTAGATAAGCATTTGGGAAAGAATTTGATATTTGATCATGACAAATTCCTAAGAGTCAGTTATGATAATAAAAACAGATTCCTCCCCCAAATACAGTACAATAATGAGTAGAAGCTTTATAAAATGTTTTGATGATAAAAGATAAAATCTGTGTCGTAAAAAGCTACAGAAAAATGCACCACTGATTATCAGGTAAATAGGGAGATTTTGAAACAAGGAAATAAAAAAAAACTTCAACAACTTGATTTTAGCTTGTTTGCATAATAGAGACAAGTCCATTCTGGAGCTTTTTTGAACAGAGTTGCTCAAGAAATTATATGCTTATTGGTATCATTTTACCCGTGCTTTAATAATTTGTCAAACTTTGGTATTTCAAAACAGTAAAGTAGAAGTTCAGATACATTTTTTTCCATGTGAATTGTTTGCAACTGAATGGAGCTTGAAGAAAGAACCCCACAATTTTTGGGGTGAAAGTCACCATCCTAAAATTAATAAATAAACAGATGAATGAATAGATAAAAACTCTCCACTATCATGCTTTTTTCTTTAAAAAGTGCAGCTCATTTTATTCTTATAATTCCACTAGGCACAGAGCAATTATTAGGGGTTAATAACAAGTTTAAGTCCTTAGGTTCTCCTCCAGGCCCAGAGCTCTTGCAATGCTATTATTTCCTCTTTAGAAATATTTTTTTACCTAGGTCAATGTTACCCAATTATAGCAGTCCTTATTGCTAATGCTGCAGGTGTACTGAGACCTCTCTGGCATTGCATTTTCTTGCAACCCCTCCCCCAAACCCCAAATCAGCTCATAAAACTTTTCCATAGACATATACAAACCCTTCCCCACTTTTTCTTCAAATGTGTGCATAAACATCTATGCTTCCATTAAGTCTGCTTTGACTCCTAGTGATTTCATGGACAATGTAATTTTGTTTGTTTGTTTGTTTTAGTGAAAGCAGAAATGGATTGAAATGAAATTCTTCCAGGATGCTTTTTTGATATCGCTGTGACAATTCTTGCTGGTCCCCCATTTAAGTACTAATTTGGACCCACTCTGCTTAAGGTTTGTTTGTTTCTTCAAAGATCACTCTCAATCATTATTGTGATCCAGAATCATTGTTATTTATTCAGGAACTATCCGATATTGACCCCTCAGTCCCACAGCTCATGGGGTCTTTTCACATACTGTTAGGAGGTTGTAGGCCCAGATCTTGAAGTAGCATTTCCCAGATGAGAAGGAACAGCCTCTAAGTTCTTTACTATCATGTAGAGAGAGAGAGAGACTTCATTTTTACCTATTTCTAAATCTGCAAATAAATAAACACAGACAAATGTTACATTAGTGGATGCACTTTCATCTGCATCTAACTTAGAACCCACAGAAATTTTATACAAATCTGTCCTTTTTTTTTTGAGGGGGATAAATTGTCCATTTTGGCAATATGAATGGTGTGTCTCAAACTGGTCTGGTTCTCTAAGCCAGTGGTCCCCAACCTTTTTTGTATCACGGACCGGTACAATCCACAGACCGATCCACAGACCAGTACCGGCATCAGCATGCATGACCAAGGCAAGGCGAGCCGAGCCGAGCGACCTGCCAGTCAGCCGTCCCCCGCTTCTCCCCACCACCTTCAACTCCTCCTTTGTACCTTCTCGCGGTCGATGGGCTTTTCAGGCTCTTTCTTAATCTCCTGCTGAGTAACGCGAGACTCCACCACCATTGGGATGGCTCTTCATTCGAAGTCGCCCCCTCCCCTTCGACAAAACTAAGACGCAAGAATTCCTTCAGCACCCAAACACTGCTTTCCAACCGACAACTGACAAGCTCACCCAGAAGCGCTGTCGAAACAAGATGGCAGCGCCCAAGCAAAATAGGCGGCCCGGCACAAAATGATCCACGGACCGGTACTAGTCCAGGGCTTGGTGGTTGGGGACCACTGCTCTAAGCCATTCAGAGAAGCGTCTTGCTTAAATTCAATCCTAATAATTAACACCAACACAATTTGACCTCCCTCCCATAGATAGAAAGAAATTAGTTTCACCCTCTTACCTTGCAATGGGACAGGACCAATACTGGTCTTGATTAAGAGATTATAACAAGATTATATTATAGAAAGATCTTGAAAATCCCAGGACAATGCTACTAATATGAACTCATCTGCAGAGAAAAAACTGCATAACTGTGATGCTTCTTGATGCTTTGGGAAGATTGAGAATTCAGATTAAGCATATAATGCACTGATGATACTGAACCCTAAAGTGGGAAATGAACTCACCTGGTGGTTCCAAAAATGCTTTTTCAAGAGGCAGTTGGACGTTCTTGTTTTTCTTTAAAGATGTTTTGCTTCTCATCCAAGAAGCTTCTTCAACTCTGACAGGATCAGAGGTGGTATTCAGCAGGTTCTGACCAGTTCTGGAGAACTGGTAGTGGAAATTTTGAGAAGTTCAGAGAACCAGCAAATACCACTCCTGACTGAAGATTTTATAGTATCCTTCCCCTGCCACACCCATCAAGCCACACCCACAGAACCAGTAGTAAAAAAATTTGAATCCTACCACTGGACAGGATGGTAGGGGAATGGAAGGATTTATACTCCTTGCAGACAGTTGGTCATTTGCATTCTTTTAGAAAGTCATTGAGGCCACTTGGATGTTTATTTGTGTCCCAGGGTCACTTGAGTAGTGCAAGTGGGTATGGAGCCTTCTTGGAACTGCTGAAAGGATTGTGTTGAACACGGGAGATAGATGATGTCGTATTCCTCCCCTCTGTTGAGAGAGAGCTGTCTTCAAAGAAACATCTTCAAACAAAAACAAGAAAGTCTAGTTGCCTCTTGAAAAAGCACCTTTGGGACAACCATGATCTGGATGACTGAGAATCTCCATAGACAATTCACCTGGTGAGTTCACGTGCATGTTGAAAAAGAGAGGAGAGAAAACTGAATCCCACGCTACCCCACAAAGGAGGTGACTAGGGGATTACCTCTCCCTGCCAAACAACATCAACCAAAAGTGGTCCAAGAGAAAGGAAGAGAGCCACCATAATATGGGATTCTCAGTGCCCAACCCATGGAACCAACTCAAAAGGATGCCACAGACAATTGTATTAAAAGCTGTGGAGAGATCATGTTCTTCTGACTGAAGCAATCACTGGTTTAGGCCAAGACTGACTTGGCCTAAATTACAGTCTTAATGACTACACCTTAAGAAGATAAGTGTCTTTCAGTAATAATTTATCCATTTGATGTAAATCAATCAATCAAGCAAACACCTTTAATAAAATTGGATCATCTACTGTTGTTAATCTAATTTATGCATTCATTTTCAGTTAATTTTAGCATTAGAAACAGGTTATCCTTCACTTCTCAGAAGAATGTTATCCCAAATGTTAGTGTTTGTATTAAAATAATTACTTCAGAAAAACAAATGCTGTTTTAATTAAAAAAACACATGCTGACGATGGGCTCTCTGTTCCTTTATCAATAAGGATATCTTGTTTTTCAACTATTTGTTTTTATCATCCTTCTTTATTCTGGCAATTTTGCAGAGTTGTTTGACACCATCTTACCAATTAGTGCAGAAGCTAAAATTAGTTTATTAATTGTTAATATTTGCTATAATATTAGGGGGAAGGAGCTGTGATCTGAATGATCTTTTCACTGAAACTTCCAAGTTCTTTTTTCCAAACTATTCATCTAAAATATTAATGTATTCCAAACCCAAGTAGAAAAGCAAAAAGCAAAAATATTTTCTTGCTCATAGGATTAACAATTTTGTATTAAAAAGGAAAATGTGAAAATTATAATATTCCCTCCCATCCTTCCCTAAAGTGAAAAACAAGATGAACATCCTTCAATATATCAAATGTGAGCCAGAAAAAGACTTCCAGTAACCATCCTTTATTATGTCTTCCATGCATAAACAATAAAACACTGAGGAAAGTAGCTGTGTTTACAACACTCCACCAAAATGGAGTGGATGATGCATAGGGAAAGCAGATGGACAAATTTGGGACAAATGTTATTTGAATTGCTGTGGGCAATATGTAGATTGTTGCAAGGAGTATTTCTTGAAAGAAGTAAAAATGACTGTGCTAGGAAGGTTTATGCCCAGTTTGGTCTACCAAAGTGAGAATTGAACATGCCAGGAGAAATTCTCCTCCATCTCCTTCCAATAACCTCTTTTATTGTATCTGTTCCTGGGTTTTGGAAGCTTAGAAATGGCAAACATCTTGGGTTCAGGGGACCTAACTAAGGGTCTTCCTGGATTCTTTTCATTTTTCTCTGCAGTGCTTTTAAGATCCAGATTGCTGTGTGCTTCTCCAAAATTCTGCATTTAGACATTATTAAGTCTTGACTTCAATATATTTTACATATTTTTGATATTTTGGCAACTTATTGATATTATATGATTGTTATTACTTTCTTGCTTTTCATGTGCAACAAGAGCTTCAGCATCACAGACAAATTTCTTATATGTAATCACACTTGGCCAAATAAAGCATTCTATTCTATTCTATTCTATTCTATTCTATTCTATTCTATTCTATTCTATTCTATTCTATTCTAGTCTAGTCTAGTCTAGTCTAGTCTATTGGACTAACCTTATCCCTATCCTTGTCCCTATCCCTATCATTATTCTATTCTATTCTATTCTATTCTATTCTATTCTATTCTATTCTATTCTATTCTATTCTATTCTATTCTATTCTATTGGGCTAACCCTATCCCTATCCCTGTCACTATCCCTATCATTATCCCTATCCACTTCCTATTAATTTCTGTTCTGTTCTGTTCTTGGCCAAGTTAATTCCTCTCCAGTATGCCAGATAATTATAAATCTAAGTAGAAAAAGAACCTGAATATTAATAAGATAACCAGCACTGATGTTGGCATAATGACTTTTAAAGGACTATCCAATATTTCTGATTATGGAGTGCTAGAAGAAATGGTTATTCCAACTTCCTATTTGTTATGCATTAAAGTGCCAAAGCTGTACAGAGTTTCATAATGGTATAGTCCAATGTGTTGCCTTTTGTTAAGGCCCGCAGAGCTGGCAAGATCAAAGAAGCAAGACTGACACAGATATCAGAAAGGTACCTGCAATGCTAACCTGGGCTAAAGACAGAATCTTAATGGGAAATTCCCAGCCACCTTTATTGTGAATTAAATATACAGCTGAGTTGGCATGGAGCAGTTCCTATCAATTAAACTGTACCACCTGATGGGACCATCTCTGTCACTGCATCTGTCCTATGAATTATATTTCAGATTTGTAAGATACCTGTCCTGCCCATATTTAAGCAAGCTTTAAGACCTGCCTTTTTCTTCAGGCCTTGGCTAGAGTTGGTGACAGAGCCCTGATGGATTATTGGAAGACAGCTGCTTTTTCTTTTCTTTTTATAATGCTTTATTGAGTTTTTTTTCCATTTATACATAATACCAGTAGTTATTAAACAGTGCGGTGCCATTATATATACATTTATGTATCCTATCAAAATTTACAATACACAATACTTTCATACTCTCTTATCGGTTATATACATTATTTACATTTTCTATTCTTATATCTTTTATTAATCCAAATAAGCCATGTTTAACATACTGCATTGTATTCTGTATCTGCTTTGCCTTTTAATTCCATAGTTAATTTATCCATTTCCACACATTCTAATTTTTTTATTATTATTAAGCCTTCAGGTGGTATGGAGTTTTTTTCCCCAGTACTGAGCATATGAAATTTTTGCTGCTGTTAATATATGTAGTATAAGATATTTTGTCTTTCTGTTATAATTTTTTTAATTATTCCTAAAAGGAATAATTCCGGGAAAAAATCAATTTTGTTTTTAGTTAACTCTTCTAACCGCATTTGAATCATTTTCCAATATTTTTTCGCTTTGAGGCATGTCCACCAAGAATGAAAGAAATTACCTTGTTGTTGTCCACACTTCCAACAATTTGGTTTTTAATTTGGGAAGATCTTAGCCAGTCTTGAGGGTGCCAAATGCCAACAATAGAACATTTTAGGTTGGTTTTCCTTATATGCCACCAATTTTGTTATTTTATAATTCACATTCCAGATCTTTTCCCAGACAGCAGCTTTTTCATTTGGCTTTGATATTGTATTCATTTGGTTTGTGTTACTTTGCCTTAAAGTTATATTGTGTGCTTCCAGAATTGTGATGGAATCAGGCAGCTTATAAAAGGTATACATAAATAAATAGTGACTGAGGTTTCCCACAATTTTTCACACCTTCATTGTGGCTTATGGGAGATACCAAAATATGAGACAAAAGCATACTTATGGTAAACTGCATTTTTCTATTCTGCCCCATGTCCCAGACATTAAATTCACTTTTACTAGTTCTGTTTTGAACATGCAGTACCAAAATGGATGGTTGATTTGATGTAAACCATGAAAATAACATTATGTATTTTTATTAGGTCAATGTTCAGTAAGAGACTGTATTCAAATGGGAATTTTGGTAGGAGAAAACAAATTGATTTAGTTGCAGTCTGGGATTAGGGGCCAATCCAATTTATTCAATACAGTGCAAGATTCAGTTCCCCCAAAGTTGCCAATATGAGCCATGGTGGCACAATGGTTAAAGTGCAGTACTTCTGCTGACTGCCGGCTGCCTGCAATTTGTCAGTTCAAATCTCACCAGGCTCAAGGTTGACTCAGCTTTCCATCCCTTCGAGGTTGGTAAAATGAGGACCCAGATTGTTGGGGACAATATGCTGACTCTGTAAACCACTTAGAGAGGGCTATAAAGTGGTATATGAGTCTAAATGCTACTGCTAATAGCCAGAGAGCTTCATGAGTTTAGCACTTTTGCCAAAGCAATCAAATGACCATTCTGTCATAACACAAGTTTCACTCCATTTGTAGTGCCTGATACATTATGATGACATAAGAGGAGTGCCTGATACATTATGATGACACAAGAGGAACAGACAAAACCATAGATGTTGTGGATTTCTCTGAGAGTTAACCCTCTTGAATGGAAAATCTGTGGTATTTCTTTTTTTTATTATGTAAAGATGATATCATTTATTGAAACTTATTTTTCCAAAAGAAAAATCTGGAAGGATAATTTTAACAGAGAAATTGTGCAGGGTTGTTCATAAGATAGCTACATTATAAAAACATTCACAGTTGATGCCACTTAAGTTTCAGTAACTCAGTAGAAATTTATTGGAGTAAGCCAGAAGACTTTTGCCAGAGAGTTTCTTAGTGTATCAGCAGTCACCCCTTTTTAAATGAAGTTCAGATGAAGAAGGGATGATTATTTATTCAAATTTTGCACATTACTGAAGAGGAATTTTCTGAGGAGGAAGGGTTTTTTTTTAATCATATGAATCGACTTTAGCTTGTTTATTTTTTAGATTTTTTTGCATCCTGCCTTTATTTTTTTAAAATAACTCAAAATGTAGAACATATTTAACAGACCTTCCTCCTCCTATTTCTCCACAACAACAGCCATGTGAGGTAGATTGGGCTGAGAGAAGCCCAGCTGGCTTCTATAGCTAAAGCAGAACCAGAACTCGCTATCTCCTAGTTCCTAGCTTGGTGCCTTAACCGCTAGACCAAACTGGCTCTCTTGTTACTATAATTTCTATTTTGCTCCATTAAATTAGAACTTATCAGAACTACTAAATGGTTTAAACAGGCCCATCAGAAACCCCTTCCCATTAATTATGCAAAATACCTAAGTGGAGAATTGAGCTGGGAGTTTTAGCAAAAGGGAAAAAAAAAACCTCTTTAATTACAAAGATGTTAAAGTATTGAGTGTTTCTTAGTAGCTAAAATTGCTTAGCAACCTGCTGATACTCCTTCTGTTTGTTGACTGGCATGCAGAGAACCCTATTGCACTGTGTGGGTTAAGCTGTCCTCATGCAGTTTAGTGAGTAGTTTGCAGAAGCAACATTGCCAGTGAGTTCCTGCAGCCAACATTTGGCTATTGACAATGTCATGAAGAAAAGGGCAGCAGAAAATACACCTCCAGGTGGAGCAGGTTTTCTGTTTTGAATTTCTTAACATTACAGTAAATATGCACTTGAGAAATCATGCTGCTCTTGTTCGTTTACATGACATGAAGGAATTGGCTAGTCCACAGTTGTGGCTGAAGTTATCCTGTAGGGACAATGAATCAGGATAGAATGTCCAGTATTGGTCCATGCAATCTCGGGACTGGATTCTTGCCATTAAAGAATTCTTCCATAAATTCTGTTATAAAAGAAGCAAGGGTGTATAAGTTCCCAGAAGTATCTTGGTTCCTCTGACCTCTGAAGAAGTGGTCATTAAATGACTTGTGTCTTATTAATTTCTGGAATTTAAAGATGTGTGCATCCTCTGAATATACAGGTGAAACTCGAAAAATTAGAATATCGTGCAAAAGTTCATTTATTTCAGTAATGCAACTTAAAAGGTGAAACTAATATATGAGATAGACTCATTACATGCAAAGCAAGATAATTCAAGCTGTGATGTGGCATAATTGAGATGATGATGGCTAACAACTCATAAAAACCCCAAATCCACAATCTCAGAAAATTAGAATATTGTGAAAAGGTTCAATATTTTAGGCTCAAAGTGTCACACTCTAATCAGCTAATTAAGCCATAACACCTGCAAAGGGTTCCTGAGCCTTTAAATGGTCTCTCAGCCAGGTTCAGTAGGAATCACAATCATGGGAAAGACTGCTGACCTGACAGTTGTGCAGAAAACCCATCATTGACACACTCCATAAGGAGGGAAAGCCTCAAAAGGTAATTGCAAAGGAAGATGGATGTTCCCAAAGTGCTGTATCAAAGCACATTAATAGAAAATTATGTGGAAGGGAAAAGTGTGGAAGAAAAAGGTGCACAAGCAGCAGGGATGACCTCAGCCTGGGGAGAATTGTCAGGAAAAGGCCATTCAAAAGTGTTGGGGACTTTCACAAGGAGTGGACTGAGGCTGGAGTCAGTGCATCAAGGCCACCACACACAGACGGATCCTGGACATGGGCTTCAAATGTCGTATTCCTCTTGTCAAGCCACTCCTGAACAACAAACAACATCAGAAGCATCTTACCTGGGCTAAAGAAAAACAGACCTGGTCTGTTGCTCAGTGATCCAAAGTCCTCTTTTCTGATGAGAGTAACTTTTGCATCTCACTTGGAAACCAAGGATCCAGAGTCTGGAGGAAGAATGAAGAGGCACACACTGCAAGATGCTTGAAGTCCAGTGTGAAGTTTCCACAGTCTGTGTTGATTTGGGGAGCCATGTCATCTGCTGATTTTGGTCACTGTGCTTCATTAATTCCAGGGTCAACGCAGCCGTCTACCAGGAGATTTTGGAGCATTTCAAGCTTCCTTCTGCAGACGAGCTTTATGAGGATGCTGACTTCATTTTCCAGCAGGACTTGGCACCTGCCACACTGCCAAAAGCACCAAAACCTGGTTCAATGACCATGGGATTACTGTGCTTGATTGGCCAGCAAACTCACCTGACCTGAACCCCATAGAGAATCTATGGGGCATTGCCAAGAGAAAGACGAGAGACATGAGACCGAACAATGCAGAAGACCTGAAGGCTGCTATTGAAGCATCCTGATCGTTCATAACATCTCAGCAGTGCCACAGGCTGATAGCTTCCATGCCATGCTGCATTGAGGCAGTAATTGCTGCAAAAGGGGCCCAAACCAAGTACTGAGTACATATGCATGCTTATACTTTTCAGAGGTCCGATATTGTTCTATGTACAATCCTTGTTTTATTGATTGCATGTAAAATTCTAATTTTCTGAGATTGTGGATTTGGGGTTTTCATGAGCTGTAAGCCATAATCATCACAATTATGACACATCATGGTTTGAACTATCTTGCTTTGCATGTAATGAGTCTATCTTTTATTAGTTTTACCTTTTAAGTTGCATTACTGAAATAAATGAACTTTTGCACAATATTCTAATTTTTTGAGTTTCACCTGTAAGATAGTTTTTCCACAAAACACGTTCAAAGCCCTTTGATTCAATTTGTCATCTTTCTTCACTTCAGAAAGCTGTTCAGTGGTCACCTAGCTTGTTTTTGGTTTGGTTTGATCAGGTTAAAACTGATGTCCATCCCTAGAAGTAAGTGCTTGTTTATATTTTTCAAAAATCTTCCAGATGTAGATACCTTAATATTAGCCATTGCTTTCTTTATTTTTATTTGCAGGACTGTTTTAATATAAAAGAGCATTTAAAAATGTTGGTGTCTGAAGAATTAGAGTCCAATCCAATTTATCAGTGCAGAAATTCCCCATCTCATTTTGTAATTCATTCATTAGATTTGGACCCTACTTTT
This sequence comes from Hydrophis major, assembly GCA_033807585.1. Classification (NCBI taxonomy): domain Eukaryota; kingdom Metazoa; phylum Chordata; class Lepidosauria; order Squamata; family Elapidae; genus Hydrophis; species Hydrophis major. The sequence goes on along the minus strand of CM066328.1, from coordinate 151,127,110 downwards.
CTTCCAGGAGCAACTGCCTCCATTTCTCCCATAGCAGCATCCCATGAAATAGGATGGGGAAAAAGAGGATGACTAATTCAAGGTTAGTCACTCTAACTAATCATGAGTTTCCATGGCTGAGAATGGACTTGAACCAGAATTCCACCACTTCGAGTCCAGCACCTTAACCACCACACCACATACATAAAGCTTATATATCTTATCTATGGAGTCTTACTGAGTCAGCATTTACTCATTTCTCATTTACAAAATGAGTGCATAAGCACATTTCTGACACCCGCTTTTTGTGAATCTTGTATATGCTACACTTTCAACCAAAGAATCTGTTTGTGTTTTCCCTCTAATCTTAATGGATATGTAGTATCTTGGAAATTACCATAGTGCCATAGATCCACAAAAAGGCCAGTAGATGTGCAGAAAAAGAGTGTTCAAATTCTTTTTATAGTGGGGCACAAAGTAATCATGTCAGTAGTACTGGACACTCTAGGGAAGCCCTTAACTGCAAACACACAGCTGTTGTCTGTTCATTCAATAGGTGTGTACATGCCATTTTGTGCTTTTTTCTCAGTTTGGATTCATAGTTGGATGCTCTTCCATTTGTTCTTGACAGTCAACAGTTCCAACAACCAGTTTTTGACAAACGCCAGAAAGCTAATAAGTGGAAATCCAATGCCAAGTTCAGAAAACAATATGAAGTGCCAATGCTTCATCTTTAGATGCATTGTGCTTGCCAAAGTGAAGAGTAGAAATGTAAGCAAATGGAAATAACTGGGATGGTACTTCCTTTGAAAGTAGAAAAGAAGGGAGGTAGAGAAACATATGAGGGCAAAAATGAAAGAGGAGGGATGCTATTTGGCAGAGGTTTTTTGGAGGCAAGTGATCCTGCCCATTTTATAAACAGAGTATTATAGTTCCTGACACAAAGTTCACACCACTGAGAAAATATTTTCTTTCAAACAGGTGTGATGTTGTCAAATTGTAATACTTAACCAGCTGCCATTGGCTCAGAGGCTCCCTTGAGATTTTCAACTTGCAGACTCTAGTATCTCCATTGACTTTATGAGGGTTGCAAGTAAGGACCATTGGTTACAAAACTGGGGTATCAATTTGATTTGCTTACAGTACTTGCTTTATTGTGAGCCAGAAGGCCTATGACCTGCTTGCAATTCATAGGGGTCTTATAGATATTTCCTGTTCAGGAAGAAGCATTCTGATGCCAGTCATTCAACTGATCCATTGATTGATGGGAACTAGGTCACACCAGTGGTCAGCAGTAGGTCTGCCAGCTTTCCTTTCCTGAGCAGCAAATGAATTGCCATCATGGGCTGTGGAGACAGAAGAAATTGGTGAAATAATCTCTCTTTCTATCCTTGGGATGAATGAAACTCCCAGACAACAGAATTCTATGAATATTAGACTATTTTGAAAGGACTGTAGAATCTTCCACCCCAAATCTCTTAGGTCTGTCCAGTTTATGTAATGCATATCTTTATTTGGCAGGTGATGCAGTAAGGATAACTGTCATTGACCCAAGTAAACTAAACTTATTTATGGTCTGGTAAAAAAAATAAAGCCCTAGAAGAGACAATGTGCAGTGATAGTAGGCAATAGCTGCTTCTTTCACCAGTTTTTCTGGTTTTGTATGGACAGATTAAGTGTTGCATAATTCCATAAATAACATCTTCTTTCCCCCTACCTTCTCAAGTAAATGCAGGTATCTACTAATGTGCAAAAATAGTGTAGAAGAAATTAAGAGTTGAAACAAAAAAAATTAAAAGGGAATGAATATTATTGAGACTCTGTGAGGAGGATCACAACAGCATAGAACCTTTATTTATGTGTTTACTTAACTTTTGGTACAAGAACTGAATCACAATTTATGTGTGAACAATATGTATTATTATTTATTAAACAAATTTTTATGGCTGCCCATCTACTAAAGGAACTCTGGATGGCGAATTTTGATTACCATTTGGGGCTGATTCATTTACTGGGGGAGGCACTTAATCAATGTAAGCTATGTTGGGCATCCATTCTGTTTGACATGCTGGCAAAGACTCTGTTGGCTGGCATTCTGTTGTGGCTGGCACAGGCTGGGTTTTGAAGGATGAATTGATAGTGAATGTCAATATAAAGGCAGTTAGCAAAATTTCATTGATTGTTTCTATGTGCTCATGTATGAGAGATCCTTTCCTGATTTGTTGTTATGACACCAACATCAGGAAAGGTAAGTGAAAATCCATGCTGTAGAGAAACTTTACAGTACAGCGCTCTATTCCCCAGGACCGGTTATGCAATATTGGAGTCAGAAATTGGGAAAGAGATATTTATATATAAAGAATGATTACACAGGCTGAGGGATGGTTACACAATTTAGATCAATGCAAGGAATGCTCACAGAATTTAAATCAAAACAGAAATGTTGTTTTAGCTCTGATCACACAATGTAAAAATGCCATTTGTAGTTCTGAATGTGGGAAGAGAATAGCTTGGCCAAGCAAAATTTGTGTTTGGTCAAAGTTACAGTTCATTCATAGTTTGCAGTTTTTCTTCCCCTTTCCTGTATCTTGGTCTTGGTATCTTTCTTTAGTCATGCAGGTTGCTTCATGAAGTTGGCTTGGTGGACCCACTGAAGTGGAAGAGCAGTCTTCCGCTACCATGTCTTGACTTCTCTCTGAACAGTGAGTCAGCTTAGATCCAAACAGTAAGAGTTTGAACTCAGTTGCCATTTTGTGACAAAAATTCCTTTTTGAAAGTGATAGCCTTAAAATCCATCTGCAAAAGACGGGGGGTGAATGCCTTGGAAAACTCAGGATGCTTTTAGCCTCAATTTCTGCTTTTTACACTCCAATTATATTAAAATAGTAAATAGCCAACAACCCCCCATCCACCCCATAATTGTAAAAATAAATTGAAATGAAGAAATATTTACATACTAAATGAGCTGTTTGTAAACACCCACATCCCCAAATAACTAGGTTCCACAGTTAGGTGTTGTGTCTAGCATTAGACTACTGGGGTGCAAACATCCTTCCATGCAACAAGGTCAGTAATTATAGGGAGCTTCACAATCCGGATAGCTCTGTTCCAGCACATTTCAAACGTTGTCAATTCTTCCATACGTACATTTTTCATTTTTGCGATGTTCAATTTTGCACAATGTGCTTGGGAACATTTATCAAATTCCTTGTTGTATATTTGCCTGTTAAACCACCCATGGACAAACCACATTACAGCTGGGTCCAAGCAGCTGTGATAGCTAATGCATATAAACACTCAGATAAATCAAATGTAAATAACATGTCTCCTACACAGTCATTTTGATGCATTTCCCCATAAGAGTAAGCATTCTTCAAGAATCCATCACATGATAGTATTAAAACATGATCAACTTAATAAAATACTTAGGAATGGAGAGTTCCTTAGACTTATTCAGAATGATGTGCTGATTTCATCGAGTGTTCTTTCAAACGGCTAGGCCAAGTACTATGCTGATGTTCAGTTATTGGTATCTTTCACCATATCATCTTGTCTAGTCTATCAACCTGCTTCTACAAAAATACTAGGGCAAAAGAAACACTATAGCTGAGTAATAGAGCACATGCTTTGCATTTAGAAAGATGTAGGCTTAATCCTTTACCTCTAGATAGGGCTGATGCCTTGTTTCTGAGTGTATGTAATTTGCGTATCACATATATTCTACATGAGCCTTCTCCAATCAATAGATGGATTGATAGTAATTATGAACTGAACATGCAGCTGCTTATGGAGTTGGGGAATTCTGAGAGCTGCAGTCCAGAGGACACCAAGATGAGAAGAATGCACATATTTAAGGCTGGATCTGCATATGCATCTTTACCATGGGTGCCAAACTCAAGGCCCACGGGTTGGATCAGGCCCATGAGGTGCTCAGATCTGGCTGACAGGGCCATCATGTAAACAGCAAAGAATCAGCCCACTGCACCTCTGCTGGTGGAGGGCCACGTGCAATCCTCCCGAGCTCTGTTTTTGCTGGTAGAGGGTTTCAGGAGGCTGTTACAGCTGGAAATGGAGCTTGGGAGCCTGTTTTTGCTGGCAGAGCACTCAAAACAACACAGGCGCCCCATATACATCTTCAAGCTGGCCACACCCATGCCAGCCCCCCAGAGGTCAAACACAACCCTGATGTGGCCCTCAATGGAGTCGAGTTTGACACCCCTGATCTATAGTTACAAAATACTTTTAATGTATTCTGTGGCAAAGGTTCATGATTGTTCTTCCAGCACAACTTTGGGATTCTATGTAAAATATTAATTTTTTTACCCTCTGGAATGCTTTTTTTTTTTTTTTTTACATAGGAAGAGTGCCTTGATATATAATGTGTGGCTTAGCTCATTTTTCTAAGAATGATCTATTGGGTATATTGTTGGAATTCTTTGTCAAAGATTTACTTATTATCCATAGAAATTATTGGGGTTCAGTATTTGCTGTCCTTAAAATGAAAAATTGTTTCCTAGAATGGGCTCCAGTGTGCACTGATAGTAACATGCAGTTTGCACTACAGGTTGTCCTTGACTTACGACCACAATTGAGCCCAAAATTTCCATTGCTAAGCAAGGCAATTATTAAGTGAGTTGTACCTTATATTGCAGCCTTTTTTATGACCTTTACGACAATTGTTGTGTGAATCATGCAATGAATCTGTTTTCCTCTATTGACTTTGCTTGTTGGAAGCTAGCTGGGAAGGTTACAGATGATAATCACATAACCACATGACCGTGCAACTGTCATAAATACATGCTAGTTGCCAAACATTCAAATTTTGATCACGGGACCACAGGGTGGCAGTAATGGTCGGAAGTATGAAAAATGATCATAAGTCACTTTTTTCAGTGCTGTTGTAGCAATAGCAACAGCACTTAGACTTCTTCACAGTGCTTTACAGCTCTCTCTAAGCAGTTTACAAAGTCAGCATTGTTGGAAGAAATATCCTTCTGGGTTCAGTTCATTCCCCAAATGGGGAAAAAAGACACATGGAGGCTGTTTGGAAAGATGGTTTAATGGTGGACAGGACCACATGGCTTGGAGCTCCAAAGTGAAAACAACGATCACATGTTTCAAGATGTTGGGTGAAGGAAAAGCAGGGCCAAGATGCTGAAAGACCCTTAGTTATATACCCTCTGTTGGGCCACACCTTAGTGTTTCCTGTTCCTGTGTAAGAAATGTATCCCATTGGCTGTCAGACTCCCAGGGGTGGAACTCTTAGCTAACTTTGTTCAGACTTTGTCTGAACCACATGGCTTCCCCTGAGTGCTGACTGATGCAATCTTCCCAGGCCATGTGGTGAGATGGGTAGAGGGCTTTGTTACGTAGAATACTCTGACCCAGGCCCTAATGGCTCACCCATTCACAAAGGTGGGGGTAAGCTTCTCCTTCTGAGGTGCTTCTGTGTTTCTACATCTCTTTCAGGAGAAATATTCTGCCTTTTAATATATCCTAAAGTATTTTATTTTTCTAGGAGGGGGATGGGTTATAACTTCCAACAGCATATTGCCCCAAACAATTTGGCTCCTCATTTTAACCAGCTCAGAAGGATGGAAGGCTGAGTCAAATTTGAACCAGTTACAATCAAACTGCCAAACTGCTGGCAACCGGCAGTCAACAGAAGTAGCCTGTAGTGCGGTACTGATGAAAAAGTGATTAAAAAACTATATAGTTATTTGTTGGAAATAAAATTAGAGGAAGAACAAGTTAAAGAAACAATGATTGCTTGGGGGAAGAATTTTGGATATGGGATTGATTTAGAGAAATTACAAAAATTGTGGTCACAAAATTATAAAATGACAATGTCAACAGCATATCAAGAAAATTTGTATAAGATGTTTTACAGGTGGCACTTTCCCCCGACAAGAATAGCAAGAATGTTCAAGAATAAATCTGAAAAGTGCTGGAAATGTCATCAGATACCTGGCTCATATTACCATATGTGGTGGACTTGTGAGGAGGCCAGGAAATACTGGACTAGAATTCGCATATGGCTGGAAAAAATGACAAAGAAACACATAGATTTGAAACCAGAGATTTTTTTATTGGGAATCGTACCTGATATATATAATAAAAATTTAAAGTATTTGATTGTAAATGTATTAACAGCAGCTAGGATTGTATTTGCTAAACATTGGAAGAGTGAGAAAATACCATTAGAGGAAGAAATTATTAAGAAAATATTGGAATGTGCTGAAATGAGTAGATTGACATTTGAAATTAGAGAACAAGAAGATAAACAATTTTATGAAGTTTGGGATCTTTTTTATCAATGGTTAGATAATACAATATAATAATAGAATATTTAGAAATTTAGGAAATAATGAATATATAATTTTTCTTGGTTTTGATAATTTTTAAGAATATTTTATTAAGATAGATTTGGTATGATTCTATGATTTGTTATAAAATAATTTAACTTAATTATAATTATCTCGCTTAAGGATGAATTAGTAAAATTATAGTCAAATGATTGTTCAATAATGATATTGGGATATTTTATTGATGATGGATAATGTGAGTTATTATGTAATATAATTATTTTGATGACTATGAAATGGATGCACAAAAGGGAGTGGTAAACCAACCGATACACTGTAAATTTATGAAGAATGATATAATTTTTTTTGTTATGTTTTATGTCTTATATGTTTTTTGTCTGTCGTTAAAATCAATAAAACTTTTACCAAAAAAAAAAAAAAAAGTAGCCTGTAGTGCAGTACTGTATTCTAACCACTGTTGCAACTGTGAGTGGTGACTAAATGGTTGTAAGTTGAAGAACACCCATATAACATTTTATTTCAAATGTTCAAATCCTCAGAAGGACTAGTTTGTTGCAGAGAGTATATAAACACCTACCACACACCTTAGAGGGATACAGAATTCCTGTGGAAAGGTTAGTCTCTCAGTTCTCTCTTCCATCCTTGAGTGCTGCATTCCGTTTGCAGATGCTGGCCAGTTACCAGATTATGTTTAGCCGCAGAATTAAAGAAGCTTCCTCATTTCTGTCTGGAGGCCAAGCTTAGGTGACAATTGTACCCTGCAATCTTCCTTCTCCATATGTACACCCAACGGAGGCATCAGGAAGACCAGTGTCATGCAGATGTGAAATTAAAAATACAAAAAAATTGCATTTATCCCGGAATAGGGAACTAGGGTCAACCAAATGTCAAATTATGATTGTATGCATTTGTATTTGATAAAGCAAGCTTGTAATTTATATGCAAATGAGGTGTGGCTCTTGATCTCTAGCATACAATCAGCACAGTATTAGCAGTCTTGGTATCAAGTCTGAGTGCCCTGCCTGCCTGCCTGCCAGCTGATGTCCCTTCATTTTATCCTTTCCAATCCAACAGAATATTAGAAAGAAATTGTATATAGATATTGTATATAGGTATACATTGTATATAGATATCAGAGATCTGTCTATTTAGCTGACTTGTCTGATAGCAAGATGATACTCCAAACCTAAACAAAATGGGACTGACTCTGGTAGGATGGGAAAAGCTGCTAAAACAAAGGCCAAGTTAAAAAACAATAGAGCATAGCTTTCTTGGGGCTACTTAAATCCAGAAATAACTTCCTAGTGCATCTCTATGGGAAAAACAGTTGGGCATTGGCTCAGAATGTGATTGTCTGTTTTCATTATAATCCCTCTTCATCCTCCTTTTTTGGTTATGTGACCCAGAGTAGAGTATATATGGCCAGCATTGTGCTTTGGGTTTTTTTTTAAAGCAGGATCAGATTCTTCTTTTATTGACAATAGATTGAATGAACAATCAGAAGAAGTTCAGTTGATTGGGCTATCCCTGAGCCAGAGTAGTTGCATGCAAAAGGAAAGAGGATCATTTTTTTTTTTCATATTATGTTCCTGACCTTCCTCTTGTTTCACAGTGTTGGGTTCTGGGAATTTACTCACCTCTGAAGTAACATGAAATATAGCTGAAATATAGTCGAGCAGAACAATCCATTGTATTAATAATAACATTGCCACTAGCAGACATAGTCATCTAGAGATCTATTCCTTCTGCCCCAGCACTTTCAGCATTGTTGAAAGAAAGGAAAGTCAGAAGGAATGGCTTGCATTGAACCATCTAGATTTGGATGAGATGATCCCCGTCTCTAGAAAATCCTTCTAGAATAGATGATGTAGGTCTCACAGAGTCAGCATGATGACTTGGAGAAAAATATGAAGGCAAATTGGCTATTTTATTTTCTTTGTTGTTCGAGGAGGTTTAAACTCTTGTGCTTGGGAGATATTTCTGATATATCTTGGGAACAGATGATGGGACTGTCAGATAAGTAAGGTTCAAAGAAAGATGATGATACTGGATTGACACATCAAGGAAATCAGTTAGACCTCTTATGCCTATCCCTTCTTTTAGTTTTCCTTAACCCCAAATAAGTATTGTGATCATGTCTATTTGCCTCCTGGTCTGTTGGCTTTGCTATCAATTGAGGAGAAGGTTAGCAATAACATTTCATTCATCTATTCCCTGAATACCAAATGTTATTCTCTCTCTGCCCTCCAGAGTTCTTGTCTATTCAAATGTCAATCTAAAAAGCTTGTAACTTGTACTGGGAAGCTAAGATTCCCTGATCTGAGGAAAGTGAACTCAGTATGGATTTCAGCATAACGATTCTGAAAGTACCACTGTCAATAGTCATTGCTTGGTAGCCTATGGAGTCTATGGATATATTAAAATCAGAGTTCAGCAGTGCAGGACTACATGGCGCCACCACAATCATGAGACAATCAAAACAAGTTGTCTGTTCAACACAGCTATCTTCTTCAGATCCTTGTTTTCTTTATCAGTCAAGAAATGATTACATTGGTTCCTTTCCATTTTTCTGTTGAAATTCAGATTTGCAGTAATTCTTCTGTGAAAAGGTTGGTCATGCTAAGATATTACATCCATGGAGTGTGGTGATTCCTAGAAAGCACTGTGTCAGCCTTGTGAAGTACTCCAGACAGGAAGTATGCTCAACTGAACTAATTCTACTTTATTGTAAAATTACGTTAACAGAATCTTGCAAATCAGAAACTATATTTCCCCTCTTCATCGTTATAGCTCAAGAAACTAGGTAGCAATAGCACTTAGACTTATATACTGCTTAACAGTGCTTTATAGCCCTCTCTAAATGGTTTACAGAGTCAGCATATTTTCTCCAACAATTTGGATCCTCATTTTATCCATCTCGGAAGGAGGGAAGGCTGAATCAACCTTGAGCCTAGTGAAATTCGAACTGCCAAATTGCAGACAGACAGCAGTCAGCAGAAGTAGCCTGCAGTACTGCACTCTAACCACTGTGCCACCATGGCTTTTAGAAGGTAGGGTCCCTTCTGAGATATTTGTTACAACTGTTTTTTTGTGGGCTAAACTACCTGTTATCCACTCTTTCCCCTGGCTGTGGCTCTCCTCCCCTGTTTCTAAAGGTTACTCCCACATATCCTTGTATACTGGATGAAATGGAAAAAAATAAGAGATGCTGCACTTGAAGTCTTCAATGTAAAAAATAAAATAAAATAAAACCCTTCCTGTTTTTTATTGAGAGATTATTCAATGTCTGTTAAAACAACAACAACCCAGGCATACATATATACAATGCATATATGTATAAACATATGCATTAAAACTATTCATGGCTTTCATGGTATTAAAGAAAATATTTAAAACTTCTTTAGGACTTAGCTATATCCATCTGAAGACTTTTAGCTTCCCTTGAAATTCCAAAAACTGTTCCATTAACATCTTACTCAATTACTTTGCATTTTGCTTCAGGCAAAGTTAGGTAGAACTTACAGTTAAACTCTAATCCATAGAATTTAGAATAAACCAATTCTGGTATTTTCTAAGGGATGATTAAAATAATTGTGGTATGTTCTAAGAAGTGATTTGCTTTGAAAAGATCACTCCACTTTTCATTAACAATATTATAATTCTTCAAAAAAAAAAACCCTCAGCAACCTGGGGAGATGTATTGGTTTAAAAATATACTTTCCTCAAAGATTTATTTATTTATTTGATTTGTCAATCGCTTATAAGATAATAGGTATAAGAATAAACATGAGTAACATAGGAAATAGGTACGAATAAATGGGGACAATAGGACAGGGATGAGAGGCATGATTGTGCACTTATGCACGCTCCTTGCAGACCTCTTAGGAATGGGATGAGGTCAATAGTAGATAATTTAAGAGTAAAGGAGTGGGGGTTAGAGGATGTAACAACAGAATCAGGTAGTGCATTCCAGGCATTGACCACTCTGTTACTGAAGTCGTACTTTCTGCAATCAAGTTTGGAGCGGTTTACATTGAGTTTATATCTGTTGTGTCCTCTTGTATTGTTGTGGTTGAAGCTGAAGTAGTCATTGACTGGTAGGACATTGTAGCAGATAATTTTGTGTATTATGATTAAGTCCAACTGTAGGCCATGTAGTTCTGGATTATCCAAGCCCAAAATTTCAAGCCTGGTGGTGTAGGTATTCTGTTGCAAGCAGAGGAATATAGTATTCTTCTTGTGAAATACTTTTGGACTCGCTCAATTGTATTAATGTCCAATACACAGTGCGGATTTCAGACAGATGAGCTGTATTCAAATATTTGTCTAGCAAAGGTTTTGTATGCCCTAGTTAGCAATTCAATATTTGTGGAGGAGAAGCTTTGTAAGATTAGATTTACAACTCTTAATGCCTCTTTGTCAATGCTGTTGCAGTGAGCTCTAGTGCTTAGGTCATTTGATATGAGTAGTCCAAGGTACTCATATCAAGACAGAGTGAGGGTCATCAACGAGATCATTTCCACTAGCTTGTATTTGGTGTACTGATTTTTTTTTTTTAACCAATGTGTAGGACAGAGCATTTGTTGTTGAGATTTGAAGTTGCCAATTGTTTGACCATTCAGACACATAAGCAAGGTCGTTTTGAAGGATGGTAGCATGTCGATGATGTTGCATAGTTTTACATCATCAGTGAAGAGGACGCAGTTGCTTATAACGTGATTGCAAAGGTCATTTATGTAGAGTATGTAGAGTAAGATGAAGGATAGAGGGCTTGGTGTGCTATAGTCCATAAAGTCGGACATGATTTAGCAATTGAACAACAACAATAAAAATGTCTATGATGGAATGAATGGTGACATTTCTCTGAAATTAAGAGGAATGGAAGATTCTCTGAGGAATTTCAAACAATGTTTCTTTTTCTAAGAATGTAAATATGCAGCGGAACAGTCCAACAGTATACTGATTTGAAAATCAGAACAGAAGCAATTATTCATTGGTTGTTTTCATTTGAATGAGAAGCATTTTAAAAGTTTGGGAAGAATTATTCCAGCTATAATTTGTGCCAAGGTTTTTGGCAGCTGTGTGTGATATTTACTTCTTTCTCCTGCCTTTGGGGAGAGAGAGAGACAGACACACAGAGAGAGACAGAGAGACAGAGATAGAGATAGAGACAGAGACAGAGACACAGAGACACAGAGGGACAGAGACAGAGAGACTAATCTCTTTCAGAAATGGCAAGAGGTATAATTCAATATACTGTGAATATACTAGTATATTTATAGAATATATACTATAAATATACTACTCTGGTCAGCTTGCTCATCACCCATGCATTCCCTATTAAAATATTTTGGCTTGTTCACATTTAGGCTGTTTCCAGAGTTTCCTCAAAGTAAATATGTTTAATATGGTAGTGATTGTTTTCTATAGACAGCATTCTCTTCTGCTTCTCACCTCAAACACCATCTGAGAAGCACAGAGCTGAAGACCAAGCCTGAAGACATGGCTGCCAACTCTCACGCAATCAGCGTGAGACTCACGCAATTCAACCAATTTTGACTGTCTCACTCTGATAAACGAAATCTCATGCTAAACCCCCAAAATGGAATGTACAAAAATAAATATATCTCTACATTCTCTGATATTCTGAATATCGATATGCCCAAGCCCAAAGTTTCGAGAAGTGAAGCCTCCGATCCTAGGCGGCTTCAGAGGGCAAACAGAGCATGTGCGAGAGGACGTTGCCCGCATTGATTTCTGTACTGGGGTGAGGAGAGAATTCCATGCTGCAGGAAGCGGTTGCTCCTTTCCGCTCTAGGATGTCACAACTCTCTGGGCTTAACCCTTGCGCTGCACTCTGCTCTGGCAGGCGGAGATGAGAGAGACGAACTCTCTATCCCCCATGAAGTACGACTACAGGGCATCCCTGGGCCTTTCTCGAGAGCTGAGCTCCCATCATCCCCTCCCCGCACCCGTCTGGTCTCAAGGCCGCTGGGATTGGGGTGCAAAGGCGCATCCCTCTCCGGCCTCCCTCTCGCAAGGGGAGCTGCCATGGCTGGCCTCTTGCGCGCCTCGGCTTCTCTCCCTCCCCAGCCTGATGGGAAGTCCCTGGAGAGGGAGGGGGAAGAGGGGGGGAGGGCTACTTCCTGGGTACATTGTGTCCCTCCCCCCGCCCTTTGCACCTAGATATGCGCCCCCCCCAGCCTCCCCTGGGTCCAAGAGGCTGCAAGAGGGTCTGGCAGGGAGGAGCCTCTCCAGGAAGGGGGTCCCGCCAGAGGGCAGGCTGGAGCAGGGCGGGGGGGCTCGCAAGGAGGGGGGGTTCCTGTCCCCTCCGAGCCCCAATCGCAGCCGATGCAGGAGTTTCTCTCTTTTTAGGCTTCTTTCCCCACTTGATGCCAGGAACATTTGGATGCTCTTTGGGAGCCCCTGGGAAGGAATCTCACCTTGAGGGGTCTCCCCATAAATGCCAAGCAAAGGGGGGGGGGAGTGGCCACTGTCCTCTCCTCTCCTCCCCCAGACAATCCAGGACTTCCCTGCAGGGGAGCAGCTGATGGCAGCATTGCTGGGGGTCCCATGCACAGACTGGGAGGGGGGCGTTTGGGGAGTGAAGGACACCAGCCTCCCCCCCCATTCTGTGTGTGTGTGTGTGTGTGTGTGTGTGTGTGTGTGTCCATCTGCCTGCCTGGCCCTTTCCGACCCTTCAGCTGGACTGTGAGGCTGGTGGGTCCAAGACTCAGCCTGGATCCCCCTCCCCTCCGCAGGTGGGAGGCCCAGAGGGTGGGAGAGGGCTGGGAAGGGCCGTTTCTGCCCAGCTCCAAGGCCGGGAACCCTGGCAAGGCCCCCTCCACCCCCGGGGCCATGTGAGGGAGGCTTCTGTGGCCCTGAAGAGGCAGCCTGGAGGGGCCGGATCCCAGGCACTTGGGACGCCCCTCTCAGCCAGGGACCCTGGAGGAGGAGGAGAGCCGGAGCAGCCCAAAGGGACGGAGCAGATGGGCAGAGGCCCAAGAATGTGGACCCTTTCCGGCCAAGATGGTCAGTGAACTGCATTATTAATATCTTACAAATCCGGTTCAAGTACATTGGTGCTGCTTGCATGTATGTATGTATGTATGTATGTATATGTCCAAATCATGACTATGCATCAGATTGCACCATTTAAAATGTAAAATTGTCAAAGCTCCCTACCGTGGAAGGGGGGACACCCCCCTTCCACACCATCCCCCCCTCGGTCGCTCCGCTCCCTCACAGTGTCTCACTCCGAACTATCACTCAAGGTTGGCAGCCCTGTGAAGATGATGAATGAGACTTCATCGAAACGTTGCCTAGATACTTCCAATCTTACGCGGGAAAGAACCCGAATAACCAAAGATCCACATACAAATACCCGCGAGAACCTCAGAAAACATATATATATATATATATTTAAATCTGAAACCACTGTAAAAGTCTGACTCATAGACAAACATTATACAGAAGCCTGATGATGGCAGATGAGATTCTGCTGAAACATTGCTACAACTTTAAAAGCACCACTATTATGACGTGGGAAAATACCCGAACAAAGCTGAATGCCAGACATGTAAGTACCCGCGAAAACTTAAGAAAACATATATATATATATATATATATGTATATGTGTGTGTGTGTGTGTGTGTGTGTGTGTGTGTATGGTATTCAGCTTTGTTCAGGTATTTTCCCATGTCATTATAGTTGTGCTTTTAAAGTTGTAGCAATGTTTCGGCAGAATTTCAACTGCCATCATCAGGCTTCTGTATTGTGTTTGTCTATGAGTCAGACTTTTACAGTTGTTTTACAGTCTGACCCACAGACGAACACAATTCAGAAGCCTGATGATGGCAGTTGAGATTCTGCCAAAACGTTGCTACAACTTTAAAAGCACAACTATAATGACGTGGGAAAATACCTGAACAAAGCTGAATACCATACATGTAAGTACCCGTGAAAACTTAAGAAAACATATATATATATATAACTTAATGAATGCATTCAGATAGTTTTCTTGACAAATTATTTGATAGATACATGTTTATTCAAGGCACAAATGGACACCCTCAAATTATCCTACTTCAGACATATTACAAGAAGACCTAGCTCTCTGGAGAAGGCTCTAAAGCTGGGAAATATGGAAGGAAAGAGAAGAAGGCCACTTGCAACCAAGTGGATGTACTTAATTACAGAGGTGATGAGTCACCATTGAGAGACCCAAAGTTCCAATTCTGAGAAAATGTTTTTATGTAATCTCTATGAGTTGAAACTAGGTTGATGACACATAATCAATATCTGCCTATCTCCATCCATCCATCCATGTCTAGTGCATAGCCTCCTGATTTTCTGATGTCTTTTATCCAAATAATAAACTGACCCAATTTGATTTAATTTCCAAGTCTAGACAAATTTGGTGAAGTGCTGCCATCTGCTGAAGAACCTTGCTCTAATACTCACAATGCTTAACGCCAATGTTTAATGGCAAAGAAAGAAGGGATAAATGTAAATTCTCTCCTTGCAGCTACCTCATTTTTTCCCCTTTCCTTTCCATACTTATAATTAAATTCATGAAGTCTGGTGAATTTGAGACAGCAGATTATCAACTAATCTAGCTACAGAAAAAATGTTTTGGAGAGCCATTGTTCCATATGCAAAAAAGGCAAAGTAAAAATATAGGGCATAATATTTCCATTTGATGATTTACACAGGGGAATTTTTCTTTTTTAGTCAGCCTAGAGAGTGGAAAAAAATGAATCCAAAGAAGGTCTATGGCCTTGAGCAAGATTGAGTGTTTGTGTATTTTGAGTGATTATGTACAAATCATAATTATATAATCTTTGTTCAATTAGTTTAGATGCTGTTTGTTTGTCTCTTGCCCTCCAAGCAGCTTACAAACTCTAGCTGCAATGAAATACGAGTTCATGGGATTTGATCAAAAGAGATGAATGGAAGCCTCTTATGGCTATTTGGATAAAAATGAAAGAAAATGAATGTGTGACTTATGATTTTGTTGATTAGACAGAATGGATTATAGAAAGAAGAACAATATGATATAACTTTAGAAAGAGAGATTGAAATATATTCGTTCTTGTAATTGCTATGAAGATAATCAAAAGCCACATTTTATACTTTATTTTCATTCCTTTCTATTTTTCTTTAACCTTTTTCCTTGCATTTTCTTTGCTTTTTCAAGGAGAGAAGCAACCAAGAACTAAGGAGAAATTTCTGGAAGTTTTTAAGAAGAGAATGGATAACCATTTGTCTGAAATGATATATGGTTTCTTTCCTAAGCAGGGAGTTGGACTAGAAGACCTCCAAGGTCCCTTCCATCTGTTCTGTTCTGTTCTGTCCTGTTCTGTTCTATTCTATTCCTTACTTTCTGTTAGTTTGCATTAGTTTTTATTTTCTGATTCAGATATTTTAATAACAAATTATACATTAAACAGAGTTTTCTGGTTTCTCCTTGCTCTCCATATAAAGCAAGTTCAGCTGAGCTTCATCAGAACAGTCAAATTTCACTTTCCCGTTTTCGAGCCTGACTAATTGTTTTGCAATATTATCTGAGCAGTTTCTCCCCTCTACTTCACAGCTTTCTACAACAGTACAAAACATGTTTTAAAATTTTCTTTTAGAATAAGTCAGCGTATCTTTGTCGTGATACCAGCTTCACATATAGAATAGGTATATCCCTCTCTCTTGTAATTGTCATGACCCTTTGTATCTGGATTTTAAGGAAAATAATTACAAAACTTAGTGGCAAAATTTCCATCTCAAAGTCAGAAGAATTTGTGGCTGGTTTAGCTCTCACTGATGACCCCCTATTGATTCCCTCCACACCCCCATTTTCTTCTACATTGCCTGCATGTGCATATTAGATCCCAAGGTCCTTTTCCTCTGCTGGGAATCTTCTCCAGGTTTCACTTTCAAATGCTTTGTGGACTCCCCATCCCAAGTCAAGGAAAGATGAGCCTTTGGCATTTTTTCTTAAACCCTCCCCCCCAAATATATTTTAGAATCTCTAGCTATTCTTTCTCTGGATTAAAATCAACACCCATTAGTCAGCAGTCACCAACATTGCCTCGGACCTTTCTAGCCATTGTAGCACCTTTAGCTGCCTATCATCACCTTCATAACTAAGCTCCAGAATTGTCTGTGTGATCAATATGTAATCCCAGTGCTTTAAGAGCTGCCCCTTTTGCTAATTCCTCCTCTGATGCTTCATTTTTTGTCCTATGAGCTTTGTGTCCTCTGAACATCTAAGCTATTTTCTATTCTAAACTCCTTATTAGCCACTCCTTATTCAAGCAGACCTTAGACAGAGAGTTGGTATGGAATTTGTGTAGGTGTTTGCATGGATGTAGAGATAAAAGAAGAGGCATCAGGATGCTAGGCTAGAGAGCAGGCTCCTCATACAAGCCAAGAGCAAAGATATTTTGAAAAAAAAATTACATGGAGGAGAAATTGTGACAATGCTGGAAGAAGCATTTGTTGAGA
Organism: Hydrophis major; assembly: GCA_033807585.1. Lineage (NCBI taxonomy): Eukaryota > Metazoa > Chordata > Lepidosauria > Squamata > Elapidae > Hydrophis > Hydrophis major. The sequence goes on along the minus strand of CM066328.1, from coordinate 151,110,305 downwards.
ACTGGGTAAAACAGTTCCCTGAGGACCCAACAAATCTTGGAATTCAGGGTAGGAGATTAGCAACAGCATTTGGCAATAGCATCTAGGCATATACCGCCCGATGTGCTTTACAGCACTGTCTGAGTGGTTTACAATGTCAGCATTATTTACATATTGCCACCAACAATCTGGGTCCTTATTTTATTGACCTCAAAAGGATGGAAGACTAAGTCAACCTTGAGCTCCATCAGGATTGAACTCCTGGCTGTTAGCAGAATTAGCCTGCAATATTGCACTTTAATCACTGCAGCACCAGGGCTTTATTATATACAAAGTGATAGAGTGAGCTCCTGTTCATGAACTGCCCACCAAGCAATTCGAAAGCATGCAAATGTGAGTAGATAAATAGGTACCATTTCAGTGGGAAGGGAACATTCAGTGTTCCATGCACTTCAGGTTATAATTATGCTGGCTACATGATCAAGGAAATCTCTTTGGACAACGCTGGCTGCCTTGGCTAAGAAATGGAGATAAGCCTCTCTCCCTAGAGTCAGATATGACTGGAAAGAAAGAGATGCCGTTATTTCAGGAGAATGGGGGCCAAGGGCAACATTCCCAACCACCATTTCAAAGCATTCTTGTAACATCCTAGAATTCCAAATACCAACACTGCTAGAAAAGGAAATAGGTTTAGGAATGACGCTGGGCCAGAGAGGGTTATTTCCAAATCCATTCTTTGTAGTTGGGTTTGGTCCAAGAGATTTGCCTCTGTTGTTTCACCCAGTATATTTGTAAAGACACAGCATTAGTAGAACCTAAATAAACAAGCAAATTCAAATGATCAATAAACCACCCATAAAAGAGAGTAGAATTCATTGGTAAATCAGTGACTATTGACAAGTATGGAATATACGACAGGTTCTCCCTTGTTTTCCTTGTCTTAGTTTGCATTTTTATTTTGTATTTTTAATTTTTTTCAAATATTTTTCTTTAAGACAAATGATTGTTTTGCTTAGAAAATAAAGATTATTTTATTTTTGAAAGCATGATTTTTATTACACCACCATGACTATTGACATTTTTACTGTACTTACTACATAGCATATGCATATAATACAGTATAATATGTATATTAGCAATATAATATATATATTAGCTGCCTGTCATGGCAGGGAAAAACATTCACCCAGAAAACAAAGATTTTCTGGGTGAATGTTTTTGCTTGCCATGACAGCTGCAAAGCATCCAACTCAGTAGTTCTGATCCATCTTGTTTTGTTAAGCTATTCACAGCCTTCAAGGACAAACACTGCGCTTCTAAAGCAAGTGGAAGCTAGGGATACATTTTTCATGCTTGCATCCTTGGCCTCCTTTCTTGTTCCTTGTTTCCCACTTGTGGTTTTCATCTGAAAGATAAATTTCATGATAGGAGGTTTTATAGAGAATGATAGCAAGATTAAAGGGAAGAGCTATTTTGTACAGCTCTGTGAATCACATCAGGACTGCCAACCTTGAGTGATAGTTCGGAGTGAGACACTGCGAGGGAGCGGAGCGACCGAGGGGGGGGGGATGGTGTGGAAGGGGGGTGTCCCCCCTTCCACGGTAGGGAGCTTTGACAATTTTACATTTTAAATGGTGCAATCTGATGCATACTTTAGTCATGATTTGGACATATACATACATACATACATGCAAGCAGCACCAATGTACTTGAACCGGATTTGTAAGATATTAATAATGCAGTTCACTGACCATGAATAATTGAAGTTCCTGACTTGTAACTGCAGTATTCTACCTCAACTGACTTTATTAGCTTAGTGATGTACTATAGACCACTATAGGATGAATTCAATGTGCAACAAAAAGACAAAAACCCGAAATAACTACAGAGATAATGCAAATACATCAATGGGTATTCTTCTTTCTGTATCAAATACCATACTACATGCCAATATCAAATGCTATAGTCTCAGTCTTTAATTATATACTAACTTGTTGACTGAAATAGGGGTTCATAATTTCAGACATGTATAAACTAAACATTTAATCAAATAATGAGTGCTTCATATAAATATACATATTGTTAACTGTAAAACTCATCTACTGTATTCTGAAGCTTGAGCACAGTGAGGAAACAGTATATTATTTATTGGGTAAGTTTAGATTCTGAACTTAATGGTCTTACTGCTCTTTGGATGGTAAATTGTGTTAAGATTAGAATATGTTCTAGTTGAGTCAGGGCTATCCCAATTTGGGGCTGAGAAGCCTACTGGCATCAAAAAAAGTCCTTATTGAGTCCTTATCTAAGGGTTTGAAAATATGATAATAATGTAGTACAGTCCTGTCGATCTGGTGCATGGAGACCTAGGATTTAAACTCAAAGGAGAAAGAGGAAAAAGTGATTCCTTCATCCACTGCCAGAGATGTAATCCTGTCAGTCCTCCAACCTTTCTATTAAGTATTTTGCAAAAAAGCTGTCCAGCCCCTTTATAGATCAGCCTGGCGCGCTTCTCGCCTTGCTGGTTTGGGAAGACTCTTTTGGATCAGCTAAAAGAGAGCATAAGGCGTGTAAAGGGGTGGTAATAATAATTATAATAATAATAAAATTTAAAATAATAATAATTTTATTCAGAGTTGTGTTGGATCTCTTTTTTTTTTTGGGGGGGGGGTTGTCCCATTCTTTCTTGGTGTTCTTTCTGTCCTTTTTGCTTTTTTAAATGGTCTTTCTCCCCTGGGTCAGAAATCCAGCCAGAGAAAATAAAGAAACATCACCAAAGATTTAAACACCAAAGGGTTAAATGGAAGCCACTCCGTTGGCTTTGCTTACCATTGTTATTACTGGCCGAGGCTGTAAAGAGGCTTTGCCAGCCCCCTCGTGTCCTTCTTTGGAAAGCCTAGGGCAGCTGGCTTGTCCCAGAGGACATTGCAGAGAGGGAGAGGGCGGGGCAAAGTGGCTGCGAGCGCCCCGGGCGGCGAAGAAGCCTCCTGCTCTTCGCTTTCCTGAAGCGATAATGATCGGCATCGTGACAGTTACGGGACGCCGGCAGAAGGATTAAGGCGGGAAAAGAGGCGCGGTGGGGTGGCTGGGCAGGGCGGGGCGGCGCTGGGAGCTCATCCTTCTCCTAAGCTAAGGGGAATATTCGGAATATAATCAGAGAATGTAGGGATATTTTTGTACATTCCATGATTTTGGGGGTTTAGCGTGAGATTTTGTTTATCAGAGTGAGACAGTCAAAATTGATTGAATTGCGTGAGTCTCACGCTGATTGCGTGAGAGTTGGCAGCCCTGTCACATGCCTGTGACACTTAATGAGGGGTAAATCAGACTGGCTCTCTTTCCAAGTTATTTTTACTGGAAAGTTTGCAACAAAATTTTTTTGGCAAGAAGCAATAGCAATAGCACTTAGACTTATATACAGCATTGTAGTAGTTTATACTCCTCTCTAAGCAGTTTATAGAGTTAGCATATTGCCCCCAACAATCTGAGGCCTCATTTTACCGACCTTGGAAGGCTGAGTCAACCTTGAGCTGGTCAGGATCAAATTCCTGGCAGTTAGCAGTGAGTCAGCCTGCAATACTGCATTCTAACCAGTGTGCCACCATGATAAGTGTATACACTTAGACTGTGGACCTAGTCTAAAAGGTTTTGCACTTGAGAGCTCTACTGGGGCAGGATAGTTGTCTTGATCACTTGGCAGAAACTGAGATAGCCTTTTAAAGGTTTAGGTGTGCAATGTTATGTGTATCAAAAAACAGCAACAGATTAGATTAGAATAGAATAGAATTGGAAGGGATATTGAAGGTCTTCTAGTCCAGCCCTCTACTCAAGCAGGAGAACTTATATCATTTCAGATAAGTGACTGTCCAGTCTCTTCTTAAAATCCTCCAGTGATGGAGCACCCATGATGTTTGGGATTTGACTGTCTTGAAAAATGTAGTTTTTTTTCTCTATGGTGAGAAGTGCAGAATAATGCAAATTTTGAGGACTAATCAAGTCTCAAATTGCCCTGACATTGAACTTTGCAAAATTGTATACAGTTAGGTTGAAGTGAATTAATTTTTCCTTCATCCTTACTAAGGAGGCCACCTGCAAATCTATTTTTTCCTCCTACCTCAAGCCTTGTGGACTAATTGTCTACCTTAATTGAAATCATAGTTAAGGTTTATTAACCATATCATGTTACTTTTGAAGTAATTTGATCTTAGTGCTATTTGAAAAAAGAAAGTATGAACATTCTGGATTTCACATACTAGGCCAAACAAAGAACTTGACCACATTTATTTGAAGTCCTTGAGTTATGGAAGTAGCACAGGTAGCATTCTGATATACATAGGACTTGATAATGTCAACCTATTGATTAAACAACCTATGGATATGATATAAAGAAAAATATAAAGATTACATAGAATTTCTCCTTTTTTACTCAAGTGGATTCTCTATTATGTCAATAAGCTTTGGGTACTGAAAAGTTCTGATCATTAATATAAACATGCCATTACTGAGCTCCTTAATGGGATCTAACCTCAGAGATAAAGTGATTATATTAAATTTATTTGCTCCTACCACTGTAATGTGCTCAGGTATCAGTGTCAGGATTGGCAAATGAGAAAAAAGGGAAAAGAAAAGAAAAAAGAAAGGAAATGAAGCCTTGAACCGAGATGCACAGATCTGAAGGCAGGTTCCTTCTCAGATGTTTATGTTTTCTTACTGAATTACTTTCTGTGATAGTCACAAAAGGCAAGCAAAAATGGTCTCTTCATCAGGTCAAACAGAGGGCAAACTGGTCAGATGGCAAGTGAATGTTCATTTCAATTCATATTGCTGAGGTGACCTGTCTTCATTCCTATTGAGAATGAATGTAATATTTTGGAATATTGTAATATTTTGGAAGCTTTATATGTCCTAAATATAATGGTGGGTGCAGATACTCTATTCTAATTCTCCTGGAAGATTTCCTATCAGGGCATGAAGTCCTCAGACTGACAAAAACTCATTAACTAGAATAATATTTAAACAATAAAACTCAGACAAGAGGCAGCAAAGGTATTTAAAAATGTTGAAAGAACACAGATGAAAGCAAGGGTCTTCAAACTTGGCAAGTTTAAGACTTGTGGACCAACTCCCAGAATTCCCAAGCTAACATGATTGGAGGAGGAATTCTGGGAATTGAAGTCTACAAGTCTTAAAGCTGTCAAGTTTGAAGACCCCTGGATTAAAGGACGACTAATCAAGACATATTTTAGTGAACAGAACTGAGTCAGAGAAAGGGATGCAGTGAATAGGGCATTTTAAATAGACTCTTTTCACAAAGACTTCAGTCTACATATCTCCTCCCTCATTCTTTACTTGGTTACTTGAGAACAAACTGTGACAATCTCTAGAATCTTCACAACAGCAGCTATGTTTTAAGATGGGTGGTCCTAGAAACCCTTTAATTAAATAAAATAAAAGTAAATGAATAACAATACTCATTTGAAACTCTAGATTCTTTTAGAGGTAAATACAATTTTCTTGTCATGATGATCCCTTTTTGTCTTCTGGTTCCTCAAAAGACTACCGAGTGCAATTGCGCACTTTTCCAACATGCCTATACATTCTGGGTTTTGTTGTTGTGTTGCTGCTGCTGCTGATGGAGGCTGTCCTGGCCAATGCAGCTCTGATTTCAGTTGGATGAAGGATAGTTGCTACTTATGATTGGAACTAAGTGTCCATTTGTACTTACAGGGATCATCACCTATCTCTCCTTTTCCCCATACAGCCTAATCTGCACTAGCTACACATTAAGTACTGTGCCGCTTTTTAAGTACCACATTTTGGCTAAATTGGAACTGGTTAAGGAAAAAAAAGACAATGAGGATGATCGTGGACTAGTAATTAAACCTGACACAGATTTTGAAGGGATTGTGAAAGAGTAGTTTGAGAAGAGAAGAGTAAGAATAGTAAAATAGTACTTTTCAAAGAATCTCACACATAAGAATGTCAGTTTTATTCTCTATTGTTCTAGAGTGCAAAATATGAAATGTATTTGAGTCACAGAAAGCATCTCATCAAACGGGGGGGAAAATATTAGAAATGAGCATTTGTCAGTGGAACCAATTACAGACAGCTGTGGTCTCCCCTAAACTGGATGAGTACAAGTGCAGACTAGACAGCAATCTGACATGGAAGGCTTAATTTAAATTCCTGAATCTAGGTCTAAATGGCCTCTTCCAATTCTATGATTGCCATGATCACCTTTACTGCTGTATATATTTCTTTTAGGAATGGACTTTCTTCTATTTGTCTTTTTATTTTGCACATGAAATAGTACATTAAACTTAATGAACTTCCCACTAATGAAATAAGAAAAAAGTGGATAGAAAGCCACTTCCAACTCAGCTACTTTATTTGGACTAGTCAACATTCTGCTGTATGAAGCAAAGGTTATTCTGTGTTCAGACATCAACTGTACACACGATTCAAAATTATCAATGGGTTTCTCCACCATTTCAGACAATAGTTGATTTTAGTTTATAAGTAACTGAAGAAGCATTCACAACACTGTCTTCTAAGAAGGAACTTTTAAGTGAAGCAAGACTTGGCAAAATGTTGCTTTAACTGGCTGTCTTGTCTAATGGTAAAGTTAATACTGGATTTTATGGTTGTATAATTTCATTTTGGCAATAAAAGAACTGCTTAAATAGTCAATCACCATGCAGCTCTAGCTTTTTCATGGAAAACAATTGGGGAGTATTCTTCCTTGTATTACAGAGATTTTTCTATGTTGCTTTTGAAAGAAGATGGCTTATTGGAAATTAAAGCTTAGTTTTCCTGCTGATCCCTGTGGGAATTGATTTTATGAAGGCTGGAATTATCAGAGAAGCCATAGAGATTGAAAAAAGACCTGAAAGCATGAATAGAAGAGATGACTCCACCAGACTGTCAATTATCTGGAAGCCTGCACTCTCAAACAAAAAAATCTCCACACCACAAGCTGGGCAAACACCTGGGCACAAACAGATCCCCCCTGATACCTCCAGCTCAAACATACCCCAACCAGGCACCCAGATGAAACCTAGCTTCCTAATAAATGATAGCCGTCCATTTACCTGGAGCCAAGCCACATTAAAAGCCTCCAATACAGGAAACACAATGTTGCCAGCCAATCAAGACAAAAAAAAGCTACAAAACAGACAGAAGATATTAGAAACATCAATCAAGCAGAACACAGCAAACTCCAAGACCAATAAACACAGACCAAGACTCCCAACCAATCAGGATGAAGAAAAAACTGGCACAGCAGATGGCTAGCACCAAATTTAAAACAGAAACGGTGTGACAGTCTGATTCACAGATGAACACTATACAGAAGCCTGAAGATGGCAGATGAGATTCTGCTGAAACGTTGCTACAATTTTAAAACTATAATGACGTGGGAAAATACCTGAACAAAGCTGAATACCATACATATAAATACCCGTGAAAACTTAAGAAAACACACACACACACATATGTATGTATGTGTATATATATATATATATATATATTCTTAAATTTTCACGGGTACTTACATGCATGTTATTCAGCTTTGTTCAGGTATTTTCCCACGTCATTATAGTTGTGCTTTTAAAGTTGTAGGAACGTTTTGGCAGAATCTCATCTGCCATCATCAGCTTCTGTATTGTGTTCGTCTCTGAGTCAGATTTTCACAAAACTGAAACGGCTGTGAAAGCCTGACTCACAGACAAACACAATACAGAAGCCTGATGATGGCAGATGAGATTCTGCCAAAACGTTGCTCCAGCTTTAAAAGTATAACTATAATGATGTGGGAAAATACCCGAACAAAGCTGAAAACCATCTATCTATCTATCTATCTATCTATCTATCTATCTATCTATCTATCTATCTATCTATCTATCTATCTATCAGATAAAATATTAAATTGTTAAAACCATGATAAAATTGTCACAATAGGGCATCACAGTTGCAATAGGATAGATGATATAATTCAATATCTGAGAAAGCTAACCAATTTATGTGAAATCATCCCAGATGCCGTGAAATTTCCTGAGGGAACCTTCTCAAATTATATTTGTTATTTAGGGGTAGACTTCAAAAATTCTAACAACCATTCTCTGCCTGGTTGCTGGGTGGGCATGGCCATGGCCTAGGTGGCCTCCTGCACCATGTGGGGGAGGTGTTTTTGCCCTCCCTGAGCTCCAGAGGCTTTCCTCTGGGCCCTACACTTACCTTGGATCCAAAACGGGTCATGTGGGGACTCCTGGGAGGGGTGGATTGGGGTGGATGGGGCCAGCCGGGGTGAGATTTGCAGCTTCACTTAACCAGCCATAAAACAGCCATAAAATTAGCTATGGGTACACCCGAACTGGGCAGAACTGGTAGCAGCCCACCTCTGTTGTTATCATTTGTTCCGATGCCCCACAGTTGCACTGTTGGCTTTTGGGCATTCTCTACTTAAAGAAGAATGTTTTAGTTCTGGCATGGTTTGTCCTGATTCTATTCAGCTCCATATTTTTGAGGCCAACTGCATTCCTGGAAGTGGTTTTGTTGGATCTGCATGATCTGTTTAATTATGGTTATTAAAAGTCACCCATTTTAATTGCCATTCCTCATCTAGATCAAAATACTGTTATGTTTTCTCAAACTGGTTTCCTAGAGCAGAGTTCCCCAACCTTTTTAACTTTGTGGATTGGTGTGGTGGGAGAGCAGATGGTTCCATGTGAGCAGTGGGCAAATGGGCATGCATGTGCAGCTCTATTTGCCCAAGTGGCAGGCATGTATGTGCACGCTCGCCTGTTATTCGTGTGATTGGGGATACATGCATGTGTCCTCACCTGCCCTTCTATGGCCCAGTTCCAAAAGGCCCCGTAGTGGGTCGCTGTCCAGGGTTTGGGGATCCTTGTCCTAGAGTTAAGCCTGGTGTGAGGTAAAAATGTTACTATTTAATGTATTGATAGATCTCCGGTAGTTAATGTCCTGTTTATCTTATTCCACTTTCGAACTCTCCATTATTGTTGCTTGAGATCAGGAGGAGCAGTGTTCGAAAAAACATGGAGCTATGATAGCGATGTGGATTTGAGAGCTAGAAATATTATTCTCATTGAGTCATTAAGGTGAGCATCAATCTTGTTGGTATGACAACTTCTTTCCTATACAGGTCTGCAGTATTTCACAACAGAGTACTACTAATTATTGTGCCATTATCTGTAATATTTTTGCTTGAGCTCCGCAGCCTGTTTAGAAACATGTATCTTAGGAAAAAACCCACTATGAGTTAGAAATAATTTGTAATGGTTGAAATAGAAAAAGGATTTTCACACTAAGCTTTCCCAGACCTGTAAAAATGCATCCACTCTCCTATGCCTGTGTCTTGAATGTTGAACTGCCCAATTATTATTTTGGAACTGCATTTTTTTCTCCCTAAAAATGTACATGTTGTGTCTGATTGCACATTTAAGAAGTCCTAACACAAGTGCCTAGATAACACTTTACTTGAGGAATGTAACATGGCAGAAACAATACATAGTGAGATTGTAGAATGGATTATGGACACATTCTGGAATATCATCAATTTAATTATTCTATATCTAGCATCTATTTTCCTGTTCTGAAAGAAGCCAGCAATTACCTGTGCTTGAGAAATCCTCATTCATTTCAAAATGTTTTATAGAAATGTTTTATAGCATTAGTGATATAGCAATGGGGTTGCTGAATAATCATTTTTTCTTTTACATTTGCTACTTATCTGCCCAAACTCTTTAGAAAAAATAGGCTACAAATCAAAGTATATTTAGGATGAAAAAGCAGTAATAAAGTATTGAAATATATTCAGTTGGCTTTAGGTATGCCTTAATAAGCTAAATACATTTATAACATAAATGACAGAAAGAAAATAACTACCAATAAAAGTCTTTGCACAGTGTTGCTTTTATCACTATGGTTACAGGACAATAACAGAACTCCAGGTTTCCTTTTTGCCATTGATTAGTGTCTTGCTGGTTTATTTTGTGCAAAAAGAGAGAGAGAGATGTATTTTGTTTTTCAAAAACTCTAGGTGGGTAATGTAATGTGTGGTTGCATACATGTTTCACATGTGTCCTAGCTCTGTAGCTGTCACTTCTGTTTTGATATTAGGCTGCGGATTAATCACAAGACAAATTGCACAAACGAAATGGTGTCAAAAGCAAATTAAATTGGTTTACAGAGCTTAGCATAAACAAGGTTGAGGTTGTCATAATTAATTAAACAAACTTGACAACTCCAAGTCAGGAATCTTGTTTGTTTTTCTGTGTTTTTTTAACCTGAAATAAATGAAACAAAGTTGAGAAGATAGCAAATGGAAAGTCTTTCAGTGGAATAATTATCAGCAGGAAATGGTTGCTGTCGGAGAAGCTGTTTTTCAGAGGGAGAAGGTCAGCTCTTCATTAAGCTGATTCCATGGCTTCCGTAAAATAAGTCAGGGCCTGGGTGAAGTAGGAAATCCATACTTCACAGTAATTTATAAGGTGGAGATCAATCATTTGACTGCTCTAATGTATCGAAATGGGAATTTCAACTTTCTCCTTGAAAATGCATAAAATCTGGACTGGAGTCTTGAAGATCTACAATATCTTCAAATCATAACAGAGAAGTTGTGATCTGGACAGGCACGTATGAAATATTTGCAGAGTTTGTATGTAAACAAAAAGAATTTTGTCTTTTTTTGAAAGACAAAATTCACATCCCTGTGAAACAGAAGTTTAAGGAAGGCTCTGTTCCAAAGGCTGACCATCTGTGTGCTCCAGATGTTTCAATCCTATCAGTACCAACCAACCTGGCTGACAGCAAAGGGCTACATTGAACTGTAATTCAAAACATCTGGAGGTTATCCATTGCTGCTGCTTCTTTTTTTCCTGCTTTGCTTTAACATTATTTTAAATTTTGCTTTTTGGTTGGGTTGATGGAGATGAATCCTGCTGAAACTATTTTAGAAGCAGTAGGCAGAGGGATTAGTGGGTGAAGTACTGATATTTTTATATGTGACTTTGCTTGTAGACTGAGGGGAACAATTTCAAGCAAGGCTCAGAAGAAAAGGAGAATGGCTTGTTGATTGTTTGGATGACAAGACTGAAGAGTCAAGGAACCCTTTTCTCAAGCCTCTCCTTCATTAAGAAGTAATTTTTCAGAAGTCCATTGAGTATGACTTATGAAATGCTTCAACAGAAATCATGAATGTCACAGATGTTTTCCTTGGACTTACCTGTAAGGCTGTCTACCCTTTTCTCCTCACCTACGTTTCCTTGGCTCAGGCCTGATGATATGGCCAATCACTACCAGGGCTTTCAGGAGTTTTGTGAAAGTTCAGAATGTCTCTGTCAGCCCTGCCAAGGAGACAGCTTTGTTTTTATCATCCGAGTGTAGGAAGTGGCAGCAGGGTGGGAGTGAGAGAAAACTGTAACCCTGCCCCAAATTTTAAATCCAAATTGCTTTTCCAGGCCAAAAAGCAAACTTCACTCTAGCCAGCAAATGAAGCCAGGATAGCTTTTGGCAGTTGTTGCATCATTACTTGTCAATATTCAACAAAACTTCTCAAAATAGCAGAGGAAGCAATAGGCTTTCAAAGCTGGCAGAGGTGATTTTTAAAAAAAATCTTACAGATTTTTTTACATCCTGATTTCCTGCCTGCATTCTTGACTCCTCAGGGACCTTTTCCATGCTGCATTGCTAAAATAATAATGAATTTCCATTTGTACCTCTTTGGTTGCACATAAATGCTCAATTAGCATTCTGACACATTGTCAGTCTGTACCAATGTAATGAACTTTTATCCCTGTTCTTTTAGTTTAATTAACTCAAACAGATCCAATGACTTAGCAGTTATGAAGTGATTTGGGAAGGAAAATCTTGTTCCAAAAAGAACAAATAAGATATGGAGATGGAAAACTGAATACAGATGTACTTGTATGAATCATAGTCAAAACAGGCTTTCTTCCTTTGATTACAGCTGTGTTTCATATGTAAAAGTGAGGTTTAGAGGTGAAGGGAATAACTTTTACAAAGGCTACTTTGTCTCTATCTCATATTAATTCTAACAGTCTTAGGAACAACAGTAGAAACACAAATAATTGAAAGCAATTTTCCCTAGCCAGAGAGATTTGAACTCAAATCATGATATATGGGGTCAATGTGGGCTTATACACAAACCCAGCAGCATTGGAGGACATCAAGTTAGAGAAGATTAGCCTCAGATCACCAGGTACAAATCTAGTAGTAGAGCTAAGCAAACCTTGTTTGTAAATCTATCTGCTGAAATCATGCATGAACTGTTTCAAAATGGATATGTAGATTTTATTTATTAAAATGAAATTATGCAAGCACAGACTTAGATTGACACAATTGTAGTATTTGATTGAGTCTATTACCTATCCAGATTCTGTCCTTCCAATAATTGGAGTTGAAAAAAGAAAAGAAAAAATAGCAATAGCATTTAGACTTATAAACCACTTTTCAGTGCTATTACAGCCCTTTCTGAGCTATTTCCAGAGTCAGACTATTAACCCCAGCAATCCAGGTCCTCATTTTTCCAACCCCGGAAGGATGGAAGGCTGAGTCAACCTTGAGCCAATGGGAATTGAACTGCCAAACTGCTGGCAGTCAGCCGAATTAGCCTGCAATATTGAATTCCAGCCATTGTGCCACCATGGCTCTTAAGGGAAAGGGAATAGTAGAGGAGATCAGTGTTAATTTTAGATCCTCCAGCTTCCTAAATGAAGAATAGAACCTCATCCATCCTCTTTTCACTCCCTGGATTTATTTATTCATTACATTTTCTTCCCCCTTTCCTTCAAGGTATTTCTTTGCATCCTAAATTTCATCAAAACAACCCAGAAAGGACGGCGTTGTTGAACTCCCGCATCATGCTGAACTATTTTCTGGTTGCTTTGATCCTGACTGAAAGAGAATGCTGAAATGCGACCATTGTTTCTCAGGCTAACAATTACATTGCTTGTTATTCTTCACTAATGGTGGTTAGCTAGCAGTAGATTGTTCTATGGAACTTGCAGAAGCAGGCAGGTTTTCCTCAAGGTAGTCTTTTGTTGTGGGTTAAATAGAAAATTAATGCATGACCCAAGGTCATTGGCAGACTTAATGGAAGAATCAAAATCTGAACTACAGTCTTGTTCATCTGAGACCAATATTGATATTGATCTATATTATATAACATAATTTTTCTTCAGTCTTTTTTCTTAAAACAAGAACATAAAATGCCATATATCTTATTATTATTTCCAAAGTTACCAAAGCAATTCTGGGAGGTAAATGTTTTCACTCTTAATGGCCACAATTGCTTCTGCTCAGATGTCAGCCATATCATTACAAATTATTAAGTTTGATGTAATTTGCATACCGTACATTTCACAGATCCATGCTATCTGTGTGAATATTTTAATTCTTTCCATTGCTGGCTGGCTATTCTGGGAATCATTCTCCTATCAATTCTAGAAGCTCTCTTCAATAGGGAATGGAACATAGAATATGAAACATCTCAAGCAAAAGGCTAAAATAAGGGAGTTCCCATGTACTCCAGATTTAAAAAAAAAACAAATTCAAGATGCATGTTTTACTTCATAAGCATTTCCAATAACTTGATCCAGTTGTAGTTTCACTGCTCTGCTTTCAATGTGAATAGTTTTATTTTGTTAAACTAGAAGTGATCTTTAGCTTATACTGATTTTATGACACTATGAGATAAAGATTAAGACAGGCAGACATTCTTCGTGGTAGCCCAGTCTATTACCCTAGATATATTTTTGGCCTCCTAACTCCCATTTCAGGAAATAACTCAATACCTTCTTTTAACATGGGCCTTTTGAGGGCTAGTTCTAGAGGGTGGATTATCCTTCTTAATCAGTAGTTATACCAATGACAGTTTTTTTCATAGTTTACAGATAGTTCATGCTGATATTTCAGTGTATCACTCAGAACCTTTTGACTGGAGTAGTACATTTGTTTCCTGGCTTTAAGTTTATAGATAAATCAAGGTGACAAATATGCCTAATATTCCTTCCTCCTCATATTTTCCTCCATAGCAACAAGTCTGTTAGGTGGGTTGAGCTGATAGAGGGTGACTGGCCCAAAGTCATTAACTAACCAATGAATAGTATTTTAAAAAGATGTAATGCACATCACTGACATAAAGACAAAAGTGTTTAAATCATACCACTTAGTTTAAAAAGTAGATTTAAATGCCTTTATTTCAATTAATAGCCCAGTATTTAACTGCAGACAGAAAAGAGATTGTGTTTGAGGGTGTAGATCTGCATAGCAACCTCACAGAAGCCATTTTGTAAAAGAACATCTCAGCCATGCTGTCTTGCTAGGCAGATATTTATTTCTTGTTTACTCAGTCTTTCAGAAGATATCTAAAAAAATGATGTGTCTGCTGTCTGTTGGAGCAATAACATTCCCACAGTATTGAAAGCAATATATCAGATGGCTCAGAAATCTGCTACAATTGTCACAATTTATGCCACAGAAGCATAACATACAGGTAAGAAGCTTTGGTGACATGGCAACTTGAGAAGAAGAAACAAAGAGATCAAAGGAAAGCTTGTTAGTTTATTTGATTGACAAATAAAAATGAAATGCTCCTGCATGAGGTAAATCTTTCAATAGAAATGCTCAGTTATGAGGGGGCCAGTTAGAGGTCATTTATTCCAGTCTTCTATGGATGAGTACGTGTTATGTGCATGTGTATTCAATGAAAAGTGACATCAAAACTAGCATTTATCATGCCCCTGTCAGAGTCTGATTCTGAGAGGGAAGCTGGGAAGCTGACAGGGAGTGGAAATGTGGCTCCATTATCTGTGGAAGAAAATGGGGAACAGTAGAGCAGGAGAGAGGTGGGTAGAGCAGGAGAGAGGTATACCAAGGCAGAAGGAATTCAGAGGAAGACTTGGGGCCACCCCCTCTTCATCCTAGGGCATGCAGGGAGAAATGAAGATGGGAGCAATGTAAGTTGCATGGCTTTCAGGGGAGGAAAGGGCCCCGATTCCCTTCATTAGCTGCAGCTGGGAACACAGTGTTTATAAAGGGAAGCTACACACAGCAAAGCTGCTGGAAGCAAATCATGAGTTATCTGTTATTGTCAAGGCTTATCTGGGTTCCTGGTGTCTTCCCAACTGTGTGTGTGTGTGTGTTTTTGGCCTTTCAAGTCTGCAGTTCCTTATCCTGCCCTGTCAAGTTAATTGCTGCAGTGTGATTTGTGTGGGTTTTTATTTATAGTTTGTATGTACTTTGTTTTCGGAGTGAATTTCCTCCACTTAAAGACTGTTCTTGGGAGAGTTTTTTCTCCAGCCGAAGGTAACCTGGACATTAGTGGGCAAAGTTGGAGGTATTAAAAGGACTCTTCTTGTTTATTTGACTGTGTTCCTTTGTGCCACACCCCGGGTCATCACAGCATTCTAAACTTTTACTTTTTACGGATCACCACATAGTCCCCAAAAGCTTTTGTACACCACCACATAAACCAAGCATTATGGTCTCTAGCATCTATGGTTCTCTCTTTAAAAAAAAGTTACAATGGAAAATAGTGACAATTTGTACAATGGCCAAAAAACTCTTAGATGCTGATGTTCCCTCCTGAAATCTCCTGAAGGATACTGACATAATGCAATATTGATTAAGAACAGCAACATTTTATAAGATTAGGTGACAGAAATTACACCATTAAAAATATTTAGTTTGCTGATCATATTGAGGAGCACCCATAGTAACCTCACAGACAAAAGATGAAGTCATTAGTATAAACTATTGTGAATAGTTTTAAGAGCTACATGATATATATAAATTGATTTCTCAAAAGGAAAAATGGGAGAGGAATAAAGAAGCAATATTCATTCAAATATCTACAGTCCAATCAATCTCTGAGAAATTCACATGAAAATACTTTTAAAGAATGGCCATCAGGGCATACTTCTTTTCACAAATGAGTATTGGTCTACTCTGCCACAAATAAATTGGCTTTGTCATTTGTTCAGAAAAATGTCCTGTGATATCAGTTGAAGAAAAGGTAGAATGAATGGACAAATTGCATTTTTTCCATATTTGATTTTTTTTAATGAATGGAAGAATTATCACCAATCTACAATAGCCAAAACCATAAACATAAGCTTGTTCATAGTACAGACAGAGTAATTTCTTTTGTTTGGTGGGTGGCTGTCAGTCATGAGGAGCTTGCCGGAAAAGAGACATGACAATATCACTAATATGGTTGCTGGTTGTACAGCCTTTGAAGATAGAAACACTCAAACCACCCACATTTGGGTGGGCAAATTTGTCAGATTTTCTTTTCTCAACTTCAGGTTGTTTAAATCACAATTAATTCCCACCCAAATGCCTATAAACAAATGCGTAAAATTCATTCATAAATTTTGAATGGAATTCTCTCCCTTATCTGTTTAGCAGGCTACTGCAGCTGTATGGTTCTTTTTCATGGAGTAGCATCTATACAATTTCAAAATGTCTCCAAGAGGTAGCAATTTTATATGAATCAGGCCAAAGAATAGTGGAGATGTGTTCTCATTGTCCAAATCAGCTGGCTATCTAGTTCTCTGTATTATTCCATTCTACTTCTGGTGGATGTTAAATGCTGTCTTCCCTGGGTCTATTGCTCTCTCTTTTTCTTCACCTACTGAGAAAAAAGGTAAATAAATCTCAGTTGGCTCATCCATTGTATTTTTATAGTTATGAGTAGTTCTATAGTTAGTGCATTAACAATAGAAGATCATCACCACTTAAAGGAAGTGTATTTATTATTATCAAAGTTTTTCTCCTAATTGGCTACCACAAGGGAACCTATGTCACAATTTATGCAGGTTGACAGCAAGTTACATCTGATTAGCATAACAACAGGCAGAGATTCAGAGGTGTGGGGGGCAGGTAGAGATCTTCTCCAGGAAAAATCAATAAAGTAAAATTTCATTGAAGGTGAAGGTTTAAAAATGCTATCTTTAAAGAGATTCTTATTAGTTGCATCCAGGGGTATCCACAACAATAAAATATGCATGGTGACTGTCAACTATGAAGTGAACCTGGATAAGGCCACCTTGGAGGCTTCAGGGTTGCCACATAAAGGTGATGGTGGTGGTGGAGGAGAATAGTTAGATGGGGTTTTATAGCCAAAACAATAAAGGTTTCTTGTGGGAACCAAGGACATTCTCGCAGGTGGCTGGCCAGAGTAGAAGTGAAGTAACCAAGCAATCATCCAACACCTTGATTGGTCAGCATGACCAGTGACTTGGGGGAAAGATGTCACTTTTACTTTTTAATTAGGTGAAAACCATAGGAGCTTTCACTAGTTGTGCCAATATGATGTATCCAGTAAATTGTTCTTTAAGGAATTTGCCTGCTTCAGAGTTCTGCATTACTTGGAACACTGACAGTGACATTATACAAGCTTCACCCCCTTATATTTGTGGGTGACAATGTGTTCCAAAAGCAAAGAGATAAAGTTTGCATTATGATGTCATGGCACTTATTTTGTCATTTGCCTCCTTGTTCCCATGGATGGATGCTTTCCAAGTGGCAAAATTAAAATATTCTTTAGGGATAAGATTTAATTATTTCCTGAGGCATCAAAAGGATGGTTCAAGGAATCTTCACTCGTAAACAAACAAAACACTAAACAAAATTGTGCACATGCACAATATACAAACATTTCCCAGGTGCATTTGCAGCAATTTGGTCTCCTCATCAGGAGCATGAAAAGTGGGTGAAAGAAGACAAGAGATTCCACTCCATCTTTGTTCCATGTCAACTTATTGCCTTTCACAATGATGAACAAAATACAAATAAACTGATTTTCCCATTTCACTGATAATTACCTTTATTGCTGATTAATTATATCCTTTTCCCTACTATGCATTCATGCTGTGACCTACAGACAAACATTAAGAGCAGGGGTCATCCTATTTTCCAAAGCACCAAAAGGACAAGAAACAGTAGATGGAAACCAATCAAGGAGAGAACCAACCTAGAACTAAGAAGAAATTTTCTGACAGTTAGAACTATTAATCAGTGCTTGCTTACAAAAGTGACTGGACAATCATTTGTCTGAAATGGTATAGGGCCATGATGGCAAACCTATGGCACGCTGGAAGTGAGAGGTTGCCCAGAAGAGTCCCACTGCGCATGAGTATGTGTGCCCCGCCAGCCAGCTGATTGTCAGGTATTTACTGCATATGCGAGGGGAGACGTGCGTGCATGCGCAGAGGCATGCGGCATGTGTGTTATGATATGTACTGAATAACCCTTGAGTAACAAGGATATGCACATGGAAACGTTTATGAGAGTAGTTATGAATAATTATTCAGCCACACAGAGATACACTAAATTGAGTTAAAGTTTACTTTAAGAAATAGCAAAGTCCAATAAACGGTCCAGGTCATATACGTTTAACAGTCCAAAAAATATCCAATTACAAAGTCTTCTTACCGGTTGCCTTTGTCATTTACAGTAAACAAAAATATCAAAGTATAAGCACAGCATAAATATAACAGAGAACCTTAGATAGCAACAGAATGTCAGTGAGACAGAATGTCAGAGAGAGAAAGCTATGATCTCTAGCTCCCTCTTATGGTAATTTGCAATATAATCAACCAATTGGAATATAGTATAAATCAATACAGTGATTTTGTCTTAAAGCTACAAACATACATTGTTGGTTTATATATTGTCAACCCAACTAATTAGTGGACAGATCCCTAACTATGTGGTGGGGTTGCATGTGTATGCATAGAGGCACGTGGTGTGTGTGTGGGGGTCGCATGTGCATGTGCAGAGATGCACAGTGTGCATGCACGGTGTCATGCATGCATGCACAGGGGGTGGGGGGAATCGTGCATGCATTTCATCATGGGTACAGGCATGTGAGCGCGTGCATGCATGCACATGCATGCACTTTTGGTGCACAACATGGAAAAGGTTAGCCATCACTGGTATAGGGTTTCCTACCTGAGCAGGAGGCTGGACCTGTCACTAGAAGATAGCCAAGGTTCCTTCCAATTATTATTTTATTATACTGTATTTCCCATTAGTACAACTTCACTCATTTTGGTTATCTTCTATACCAGCAGTGTCAAACTTGCATCATCACAGCATCGCCACGTGACATATCACAACTTTTTTCACCTTCTCTAAACCGAACATGGCCTGGTCAGCATGTCATGCATCCAGCCCGCAGGTGGCAAGTTAGATATCCCTGTTCTATATCATATTTCTTTTCCATCTATTCCAAATAATTAGGAAATTATTATATATCATACAAGTATCCTTTCCTCCAGAAGTTGTTCTATTTTGACTTTTGGGTTGTTATTTTTTTTCATTTCACAGTCATTTTCTTCCAAGTATCATTTTTTAGATTACCAAATGATGGTCTGTCCCTCTTTCAGAACCGCTCATCACCTTTGTATCTTTCATTCATTCTCTTAATGTTTCATCATCAATTGACAAATCAATTATGCTTTTTCATTCCTTCCTTGCCAGGTGTTCACATGGGGTAAAGCAGTGGTCTCTTTTCTTGGAATAACACAGCAGTCTTCTACAGATGCATCACAATCCTGGAAGAAGATATTTTTAGCTTAAGGAATTGTAGACAGGTGCTATGGGCATTTCCTTGTATGTTGCAACTTCCTCCACTATCACCAGATTTTGAAGTAGTGCAAAGCCCTGTTTGCTAAATTGAATCCAATTTTTACACTTCGCTTTCTGCCCTAACAACTTCAGATGTTTGAAAGCAAACATCTCTTCTTCAAATGAAAAGGGAAAAAACAGGTTAGTGTTGAAAAGTCTTTTAGCCTGATGGTCTTCCAGAAGAGTGGTTTTCAGTGAACATGAACACTGAAATCAGAATCTATGAAGAGTGAAGTGCTGATATCCTTTAGAAATTCTCTTCTGGAAATATTGCTTCTGACACTGGAAAGTTCTTTTTTTTAAAAGAATAATCTAAGCAGAAGTTATACATTCTCAGTGGGTATTATCGGTTAGCCTGTCTTCCACAGGCTGTGTAACAATTTGAGAAGAAAAAAAATGGAATTGGCAGTTTATATTGCAAATATCCATTATCAGACACAACAAGATATATCTCATGGGCTATTTGGGGGTTATCTGGATTGCCTCAGACAAAATGGAAGCTATCATATTGATGGCAATGTTGCTATGTATAGAGAGTCGACACTTCTGTTGGAAATCATTCTAATGTAAAAGCTCCGTGCCCAAAATATTAGTAATGGATCAGGCATAAGAATCGATAGTCCAAGCTGCAAGTTATCAAGTGTATTTGAAGAGAAGTGATGTGATTTACTTCTACTGAACATAAAGCTTTAAAAACAATTTCCTAGTCATAAAGTAGGAAATCCTTCCATTTGGTCCTATTGGATGAACTAAACCTTAACTGGAGTGAACCCAGAAAAAAAAAACATTTGGATTTGCAAGCTTTTTAAAATTATCTTGCTGTAAACATTTTAAAGGTACCTTCCTATTGCTTTTAATGGCTTCAAGATGCCACAAACCTAAACAGTATTTCTTTTTGAGCTTGTAAAATTTCTTCAGCTGAGGCAAAAGAAAGATGAAATTTTTCTATATGATACTTCTCTAGTTTTGTTCTCTAATTTGTGTAAGGTTGTAATTCCTTTTTATTCTTTTTTCATTAATCATGATAGGGATTCTCAGAATTTCTTCTTTAAAACATTGGCCTATGAAGTAAGGACAAAGAGACAATTGATAGCTTGAACTATTTCCAGTTCTGATCACTGTTGCATCTATAAGTTTGCTTGCAATATAAAATATATTGTGCAGTGGGCTCCATCAAAAAGGATCAGTTGATTCAACCAGCTAAAAATAGCTCAGTACAGACCCCTGCTGTGGCTCCGATTCCTGAGCCTGCATTGTTAGAGGAAGAGGACTTGGAAGATGATGATGAGGAATTGGGAATGCCTTCCTCCCCAGGACCTTCCTCTTTGGCAATGCCTTCCTCCCAGATAATACCCCAGGTTTCAGCAGGTAACCGAGAGGGACAGCCTGAGACTAATCAGGAGGAGGAGAACATATTGGAGCAGCCTCTGACAGGGACTCAGGTAGACGAAGGTTGGCTTGATGCTAGGCAGCGTCGCAGGAAGAAGTGTGAGCTGCAGTGTAGAAGGCGTGGATGAATCAGAGAGTGAGCTGAGTCATGGAGACACACCCCACAGGACATAAAAGTGGGTGTGTTTTCTCTGGAAATTCTGTACGGGACAAAGTGTTACTTTTATGTCAGTCTTCGGTGTGTTTTGTTTCTTGAAAGCTTTAGTGATTAATGTTTCTGGTTATCTTGTCGGACTTGGCAGGCAGCGTTTGTGATAATGCCAAGAACATTGTCTTTTTAAAGGAATTAACTCTATAAATACTGAATCTTCTTGCCTGTCTGTATTTTGTCAAAGTTTGGACTTTTCATCTTCCTTTGGAAAAGTGAGAAATAACAGACCCCGTCATGGTCAGGGTTAAGTCTTTGGTCCCCCAAATTAGAAGAAGAAACATTATTATGTTTCTCTATGGTCTACATAAAAGGATTGAATTAATCTTACATTGATTAACAATGGATATTGTATGAAACTCCCCTCCTGTTAATTAGTGTTTCCTCTCTCTTTTTGTTATTTTTAATTAATATTTTTTTCTCTGCATCATCATAGTGTGTCTTTTTCTTCTGTTAGTAGTGTAAATGTCTGTACTTCATTATTAAAATAAAAATAGCAAGCTTGCGATGGATATAGTTATAGTCATATATTAATCTATTTTGCTTACTTAGTTCTCCAACACATAGAGCTAAAGAGAAACTGTAGTTGACAAAATAAGCCTCTTGATTATAGGATTTGCTGCCAAGTCCTAGCTACATAGAACTCATCTTCCAACACACTGATTGTGGCCAAGTCCCATGGGAAAAAATGAGTGAGTACTATGTTAGTAAGACGGCGATTTGTGTTGCCATAGTCAACAATAACAAGATTTGAATGAGTTATGTCTTATTGAATTAGGGTACATTGTAGAAACAGGCTTATTTTTGGGGGAGGGGGGTTGTCTTATTTTTTGCCATGTCTTCTATTTGCTCATGGTGGGCAGGAGGCCACAAGGATCTGTCCCACATGCCCCACACCAGTTTACCTCAGGCCGCTGCAGCCAGGCCATCCACCCTGATATCTGCCTCACCTCTTGGCTGTGGCACCATCACATTGCTTGGCCTGCTCCATTCTGAATACAAGCAAGAAGTGGTGGTGGCCATGTGGGCTTCCGCTGCACATGGCTGCTGGTGCTGTTGCTATGAGGCAGATATTGGGGCATGAGTAGCCTGGCTGCAGCAGCCACCCTCACCTCACCTTGTGGCCATGGCACCATGAGAACCAGGTGAATGGGTGGCCAGCCAGCTGCATAGGTTCTTAAGTAGGACTTATTTTGGAGGGCAGGGCTTATATTATCTGCACATATAAAACATGCTAGGACTTATTTTTAGGATAGGTCTTATTTTCAGAAAAACAGTGTTATTGTATGTAATTTTCATTAATATAGTTAGCTTTGTAACAAACGTGAGCTAGCATCTACTCAGAGAGGTGTACAATTTGAAGAATAAACTGTATTTTCAGTTTCCCAACATAATATCAAATTTAGTATAGCTTTAAAGTGCTGTGTATAACTCATGTTTTTCTCTAAAATATATATCTTTGCATGCTTTAATTCATGAGGATTTGTTCCAGGTATCCCATCTATGTGATTTCATGAAAGTTTCCTTCTGAAGGCACCTTCAGTTTGAGTTGTGTGAATTGGCCATGTTTCTCAAAAGTAGTCTTTTGAAAAACAATAAAAATTGTATCTGAAGGTCCTTAAAAACCCTTTATAAATATAATGTCAAATAACAAAATAATAGCAAAACATTCTAACATTCTAAATATTCTATTGTCGTATTTTATCATCTAGCCATTTATAAAAAAGATCCCAAATTTCATAAAATTGTTTATCCTCTTGCTCTCTAATTTCAAATGTCAATCTGCTCATCTCAGCACATTCCAATATTTTCTTAATAATTTCTTCCTGTAATGGTATTTTCTCATTCTTCCA
The DNA here is from genome assembly GCA_033807585.1 of Hydrophis major. Classification (NCBI taxonomy): domain Eukaryota; kingdom Metazoa; phylum Chordata; class Lepidosauria; order Squamata; family Elapidae; genus Hydrophis; species Hydrophis major. The sequence goes on along the minus strand of CM066328.1, from coordinate 151,087,202 downwards.
ATTTTTAGCAAATACAATCCTAGCCGCTGTTAATACATTTACAATCAGGTATTTCAAATCTTTACTATATATATCAGGTAAAATTCCCAATAAGAAGATCTCCGGTTTCAAGTCTATATGTTTCTTTGTCATTTTTTCCAACCACATGTGAATTATAGTCCAATATTTTCTAGCATCCTCACAAGTCCACCACATATGGTAATACGAGCCGGGTATCTGATGACATTTCCAGCATTTTTCAGATTTGTTCTTGAACATTCTTGCTATTCTTGTCGGAGGAAAATGCCACCTGTAAAACATCTTATACAAGTTTTCTTTATATGCTGTTGACATTGTCATTTTATAATTTTGAGACCACAATTTCTGCCATTTCTCTAAATCAATCCCATATCCAAAATTCTTCCCCCAAACAATCATAGTTTCTTTAACTTGTTCTTCCTCTAATTTAATTCCCAGTAAATAACCATATAATTTTTTAATCACCTTCTCATCAGTACCCATCAAAATCTTATCTAAATCAGTCTGTTTATCATAAAATCCCTCCGTTTTGGAATCTTCATCATACCTTGAATGTATTTGTGCATATGAAAACCAATTCATCCTTATACCTTGTTCCTCTAAGTTTTGGATCGATTTAAGTTCACCCTTTTCATCTAAAAGTTCCCCATATCTTACTGTTTGTTCCTTCTTATAAATTATAGGATAGGAAAATGCTTCAATGGTCGATAACCAAACTGGAATTTTCAAATAACATTGTCTTTTTATCTTCTCCCAATTTAATCACAAAGACTCCCGTACATAATGTCTTCTAAAATAACCCTGTGTTTTAGTTCCCTTATACCATAAAAAAGCATGCCAGCCCAACAGCAAGTCATGCCCTTCTAATGTCAGCAACCTATGTTTCCTTAATGTTATCCATTCTCTAACCCACATCAAACTTGCAGCTTGATAATACAATTCCCAATTAGGCAGGCCAAAACCTCCTCTAATTCTAGCATCTTGCAAAAGCTTTAGCTTTATTCTCGCTTTTTTACCTTGCCATATAAACTTCAACATAATTTTATTTAAATCTTCAAAATAGTCTTTTCCAAGCCTAATTGGTATTGTTTGAAACAAAAATAAAATTCTAGGAAAGATATTCATCTTAATTGTCGAAACTCTCCCTATTAATGACAATTGCAAGTTTTCCCACTTCTTCAAATCTGTAATTATCTGTTGTTTAATATAATTATTCTCCTTTAATGTGCTACATCTTGTTGTCAAATATATCCCCAGATACTTAACCTTATTTGTAACTTGAATTTTCAAAAGGTCTGCCAGTTCTTCTCTCTGTCTCAATAGCATATTCTTTGTCAAAATCTTTGTTTTGTCTTTATTTATTTTCAAACCAGCCACCTCTCCATATGCCTCTATCCTTTCCAGTAACTTTGGAGCTGTTTCTAGCGGATCTTCCAAAATAAAAGCTAAATCATCAGCAAAAGCTTGTAGCTTAAATTCTTCCTTCTTAATTTTCATTCCTTTTATTCTTTTATCATCCCTAATATTTCTAGTCAACACTTCCAAGGCCAACACAAATAGCAAAGGAGATAGGGGGCATCCTTGTCTTGTGCCTTTCCTTATATTAATAAAATCTGTAAGTTCCCCCTCCATCATTACCCTTGCTGTCTGTTTATTATATATGGCTTCTATTGCTTGAATAAATTTTTTAGCAAAACCCATCTGCTCCAATAATAATAACATGAATCTCCAGTTCACGTTGTCAAATGTTTTTTGAGCATCTAGGAATATCAAAGCCATTTGCTTTTCAGGATGAGCCTCATAATATTCCAAAGTGTCCAAGATTACTCTCATATTGTCTCTAATTTGTCTCTTTGGCAGAAATCCATTTTGATCTGGGTGAATAAAATTATTTAAATATTTTTTAAGTCTTTCTGCTAAGATTGAAGCAAAAATTTTATAGTCTGCATTCAATAAAGAAATAGGTCTATAATTCTTAATTTGCAATGGGTCAGTCTCTTCCTTCGGTATCAGTGTAATATAAGCCTCTGACCATGTTTTAGGTATTATCTTTTTTAACATAACTTCATTCATAACTTCTAACAATGGAATGCTCAATGATTCTTGAAATGTTTTATAGAATTCTGCTGGAAGCCCATCTGGACCCGGTGCTTTCCCATTATTTTGTCTCTTAAATGCTTCATTTAGTTCCATCATTGTTATATTGCTTTCTAGCATTTCTTCAGTCTCTTTAGGTACCTTTGGTAAATTAGCTTCCTGTAAATACTGTTTAACTTTTTCTTCATCAATATTCTCTTGTTTATATAGTTGTCCATAAAAATCTCGAATAATTTCTTTTTTCTCCTTATTCCCAAAACAAACTTGGCCTTGTTCGTCTATTAACTTCAATATTTTTCTTGATTCCTTCTCTTTTCTCAATTTATATGCTAGCCATCTACCTGGTTTATTTGCATCTTCAAAATAATTCTGTTTAGAGTTTCTAATTTTCTGTGCCAGTTCTTCTTTCTCTATTAATTCCATTTTATGTTTGATTACATCCAGCTTCAATTTAATATCCTTTTTCTGTGGCATTTTCTGTAATTCTTTTTCAAGAATTTTATACTCATCTTCCAAGGCCTTAGAAGCTTGCCTTTTCCTAATATTCTTTTTCCTTGTATAATCTATTATCAAACCTCTAGCGTATGCCTTCATTGTATCCCACACATTCTGCGTTGAAGTATCTTCTTTTTTATTTTCTCTGAAGAAAAAAGCCAATTCCTTCTCCATCCATTGTATAAAATCTTTCTCCTTTAAAATGGTATTATTTAATGTCCATCTCGATCTTCTTTTTTGTCCTTTCCATTTAATTGTCATTGGGCTATGATCTGCCCAAGTACTTGTTTCAATATTTGTTTCTTTAATATTGGATATTAATTCTGTTGAGATCCAGACCATATCTAATCTGGACCATGATAAATGTCTATTTGAATAAAAAGTATATTGTTTAGCTTTAACATTTCTTTCTCTCCAAATATCTTTTAAAGTTAATTCATCTGTCATTTAAAAAAAAGACCTTGGGAGAGCCTTTCTATTTTGTTTTGTTGTTGTTGCTATATAGTCCAATTTATTGTCCACAATTCCATTAAAATCTCCCATCATAATTATATTAACATAGTCCAGTCCAATTATTTTCATGTGTAGCTTTTTATAAAACTCTTCTTGTTTATCATTCGGAGCATAAATTGCAATCAAGAGTATTTTTATATTATTGTCCATTATTTCTACCATTAATACTCTTCCGTCTTCATCCGTGTAAATCAATTTTGCTGGGATAGCCTCTTTAATGTATAGAACCACTCCTCTTTTCTTACATTGAGTCAAAGAAGTAAATATTTTCCCCAATTTTGGCTGTAATAACAATTGTTCATGTTGTTTTTTAATATGAACTTCTTGTAAACAAATTATATCAAATTTTAATTTCTCTAATTTATGAAAAGTTTTCCTTCTTTTAACAGCTGAATTAAGCCCATTTATATTCATTGTAATCAGTTTTTTTTCTTCCATGATTATGCTTTATATTTAGGTCTAACCACTCTCGTGGATCTCACTTCACGCTGTTCTTTGCTATCCATCTGTCCCCCTACTGCTCCTTTCTCTTTTTCAGTCTCCAATTGTTCCTCTTGAAACTCAATTAATGAGACCTCTATCTCTGCTTCCTCTCTTCTTCCTCCAAAAAATTCTGCATGAAAAAGTTCTGCTTTCTCAATTGAATCAATTCTATATCTCTGCTCTTGCCACCTAAACATTAGTCCTTCTGGAATCAGCCATCTATAATTCACTTCGTTTTCCAATAGTATTTTGGTCAGGAATCGATATTCTCTTCTCATCTCTCTCACTCTTCTGGGTATTTGTTTTAAAACCACAACCTCTTTACCTTTGTATTTCAGTATTTTCTCTCTTACTACTTGTAATATTTGCGTTTTAATGGATTTTTTGGTAAATCTAATATGGACTTCCTTGGGTAATTTATTTCTCATCGCATATCTTGTATAAACTCGATATATCTCATCTATTCCATCCATCATCTTTTCCTCTGTAATTTCCAAAGCATCTGCCAAAATTTCTATCATTACCGCTGCCAAATTTTCTCCTTTTTCCTCTTCTATATTTTGAAATCTAAGGTAAAATTCTGACCTTTCCATCTCCCACCTCAACATCCCACCTTTTTCTTGTTCAACTGCTGTTAGTCTACTATCAATATTTCCAATCTTCTTCTCTCTTTGTTTTCCTTCTTCCTCGATTTTTTGGAATCTCTCCTCATACTTGACCATCATTTGTTTAATATTTTCCACTTTTTCATCCGTCTTCTCCGTTCTTTGTTCAATGTTCTCTATCCTTTGTTCAATGGTGTCTGATTTTATCTTGAGATCTTGTATTCCTTGCATAATCATCTGTAAAGTTACTTTTTCTTGTTCTTTATCTTGCTTTAACATTGTCTGAATTAAACGTTGTCCTCCAGCTGGTGGGGAAGCAGAGGTAGAAGCAGAAATGCCAGATGGTATTGGTTTCCTGCTCATTTCAATGCTTCCAAAGCTTCAAATTCTTCTTAACTTTTAATCCAACTGCTAGAGCAGCCAATTATAATCCAAAATGGAAAACTCCAATAGTAAAAGACACAAAACCAAAAAAGAAACAGGAAAAAAGGAAGAAGAAAGATCTTCAGGTTCTTCTAAACCCTAATTCAATTACGAGATAGTCCACCATGAAAAAGGAAAAAATAAAAAGGCAAAAACAAACAAATCCAAAAATAATAATATTGATTGAGAGCAAAGAAAAGAAAAAGCAAAAAGCAAAAAGAGAAAAGACAAAAAATTCCTTCAGATTCTTCACACCTTAATCCAATTAAAAAGTCTCAATAATCCAAAAAAAAAAAACAATAACAAAGTGGTCCAAAAAACATAAATAGGAAAAGCAAAAAAGTCCCAATAAAAAAGAAAAGAAAAATAAAGAAGAAAAAAAAAAAAAACTCTGAGGCTTTCCCTTTAAAATAAAAGGCAAAAATAAGAATATTACTAGAATTGAAATTTAGAAAAAGGCTAGCGAATGGGGTATATATAAGAAAACACACTGCACTTTGTTATTTATCCAAGGCTCTTGTTATGACTCTCTTCTCCAGCAGCTTCAAAGCAGCTTCAGAACAGCTTCCAGTATTATTGATAACAGTCCAGGAGAGCACCTGCAATAATATTTTGCTGTGCTCTCCCTCTATCTTATCACGTTAAAATGTCCTTGAGAAGAGGTCTTTTTGCAATTCTCTCCAGTTCAAATAAAATACTTTCAAGCCTCTAGTTGGCAGTGTTACAAAGTTTCTTAATGCTCTTTCTCCCCCCCAACCGGAAAAAAGGAATAATATATACAGAAAAAAAAAGAAAAAATAGCCAAAGGAAGCCTCTATCCTAAAGAAAATTAAAAAATCAAAGGGAGCCTAAAAATATATATAAAAGAAAATTCAATCCGGTTACCTACAAAGTCACAATAAAATCTTTCCCGAAAAATATAGAGAAAAGAAAAAAAAACAAAAAACACCCCAAGCCTCAATTTGACATCACTTTAAAAAACGCCGCTCAAACAATTTCAATCAAGAAAAAATCTCACAGCTTCCTTCTCTCTTCAGAATGAACTTTCCAACCTCAGCAAATTTACAACACTAAAGAGTTTTTCTCACCCAGCCGACACACTTCACTCCAATCACTTTCTTTCCGGAGCTGTCCCGACTTCAGCAGCTATGGAGGCTGCCTCTCCGCCGCCAGCAAAAGGGCTTCTTCCGGATCTAACCAGAGATTTTGCGATATCTCTGGGATCCTGGAACAGTGCCCTTCACGATCACCGTCTCTACGGGACGGTTTAGGTCCGTTAGGACCGACCAGGGGCGAAAATATCGGCTACGATCTCAGAGCCCCGAGATCGCAGCTGTATCGCCGGAACGAAGCTCCGCCTTCTTATAGGATTTGTTATAGAGTAAATTGGTTTAAAGTATTGTTAGCTCATAAAGCATGAATGATTAAAAATATAGTCAAAAATAATTTTTTTTTTAGTGATATTAGGATACATAAGTTTGGATTGACGATATGAGTTGTTATGTAACATAATTGTAATTGAGACTACAGAATGAATGCACAAAAATGATGAACCAACTGACACACTTGATGTACATATGAGAGTTGATGTTTTTATGTTTTGTTTGTCTTGTTTGTCTGTAGAAAATTAATAAAATCTTTTTCAAAAAAAAAAAATTGTATCTGAAGGTTAGACAGATTCTTGATGTTTAGGATTATCATTTTCATGGATCTGAAATGTCTGGAAGCAATCAATTCTTTTTCTAGTCCTTCCTTTAGGCAGTCACTTGTGGCACTTAGCTCATGCTGAAATGGCTTCTCTTATAGAACAGTTTTCATGAGTTTACATAGCTTTTATGAAACAAGACCAGCAGATATTTTTTCCTTTCCATAAGGAGTGGACAACTGATTGTCTTCTAGATTCCACTGAACTTCAACTCCTAGCAGCCTCACTAGAATGAGACGTTTTATTTTATATTATTTATATCCTGCTTGTATTATTTTTTACAAATAACTCAAGGCAGCCACCATATCCAGCATACCTCCCTCCTCCTATTTTCTCCACAATAACAACCCTGTGAAGGAGGTTGGACTGAGAGAGAGTAACTGACCTGAAGTCACCCAGCTAGCTTTCATGTCCAAGGCAGGACAAGAACTCGTGGTCCCTTGCTTTCTAGCCTGGTGCTTTAATTGATAGACTAAACTGGCTGGCTGTTAGTTAATAATTAACAACCCATTGTGATTGTAGTTCAGTAATGCCTGCTTTAAATCAATTTGGGGGACTTGCCAGGAGAGAAAATGTTATAAGATACTTTAGCATTATTTCCGTGCTACAGCTAAATCAATTGAGGCTGTGAGAAAGTGTTTACAGTTGAGATCAAATATTGAGGAATAGGAGAGGTGAACCTTAAACCAATGGCTTCATAATGCAGAGCTTATAGATGATATAATTTACTAGCTCTAGACTAGCAGTGTGCTTTAATTTATTTAAGTTTCATTGGAAGCTTGCTGGTCAGCACAAAGATATTTTAAAAGAAATAACAATAAAATAGAAGAAAAAGAAGAGTATGCTTCTTGTAACCTCCTTAGCTGAGCAGCTGTTGGTCCAATATTTTCAGGACAAAAGATATCAGATGTACAAAACCATTTGCATTCCACTAAATGTCCTGTATATACAATAGATAATGACATGGAAGTTGTATGGTTTGACTAGCAAATGACTTCCCTTGGTTCCAATTCACTACTAACTCTGATCCTCATATGCATTTAGTTTGCACTATGGCAGTAGTGCTAATGCTGAGAAATCCACCTTAGTGTTTTATTTGGATTTTAACCACTTGTTTCATTCCTTCATTCATATCCAGCAGAGATGGGGATGTAATAATAGCCCCAGGCTTTCTAAGATTATTGGAATTATCTCAGTGGAGAGGTTTTATTGAGACACATTCGCTCATAACAAATTTTATCAACTCACTTTCCAATACACTGCATTTTAAAGTTTGCTTTTTTGGATGGACTTCAATGTGAAAAACAAAATATTGTTTTTTAAAAAACATATTCACTTTTTTTAAAAAAATTGTCACATCAGAGACAATTGGCAGGATAATTTCAGTCATAGTTCATTATTACAGGCATTGAAGAAGTTAAGAGAGGAGATTTGGTATTCCTTCAAAGTACCTTTTCTTATGGGAGGGGGGAGATACCAACCACCTCTAAAATCTGTTAAGGCCTGATCAACCATCCCATAAAAATGAAATACTCAGATTTCATCAAGTGAAAGCTACCTATAGTTACATGCTACGGATTAGTTTTGACTCTACAGAAACACAGAAAGGAATGACTAATCAATTGTATTCACATTGTATTCACTGGGGCTTATTCAGTCAAATTGTAATTCTGTGCAAAAGATGGGTAAGTAATCCCAAGGCCAAATGTGCCCCTTGGCCTAATTTAGAAAAGCTTTAGCAAGTTCTGAGCAAAATGAGCTGTTTCTTTTGGCAAGAGGAAAAAGGGATTGGGAATTGGGTGAGAAAAAGGAGTCAAGAAAAGTGTTCTGTCCCTAATTAGCATTCTTGAGATCCCCGCGCTTTGATTGGCCAAAGCGCGGGGCACTCTGATTGGTCAGGCGAGCCGCGCCGATTGGCTCGCTAAGAATCTCCCGCGATTGGTCTATTTGAATCGCGGGAGATTCAAAGCGGTGCCATTGGCCGCGGCCGCGGCGGCTAAAGGAATAAAAGCCACAAACTTTTTCCTTTGCCCCAGTTCGGTTCCTACTTTAAATAAAAGAGCATGATTTGAAGTCACCGACTCCTGGCATCATTTCGCGGACACAACACTGACGACGAGGATGGGATCCAGACCCTGAACCGAACCACGTGTCCGACGGAAGCCAGACGAACCACCACGATGGCGAAAATCGCACCCCCCGTACCCTTCAACCTCGCCACTGAGGACTGGGAATCGTACTCCGACCGATTCCGCATGTTCCTTGAGTGCAGCGACCTGAAGGACGCCACCGGCCCCATGAAGCGTGCCGTCTTCCTGACCCACTGCGGGACCGAGGTATTCAAGATGGCCAAGGCGCTTGCCAAACCCACCGATGCGACCGCGATGGACTGGGACGTCCTCGAGCCAATACTTCGGCAGCACTACGCTCCAAAGGTACCCATCCTGATCCGACGCAACGAATTTTACCGTCAGGACCAACGGTCGGGTGAGAGCTTCAGCGACTTCGTTGCCAAGCTACGGCGCCTAGGGGGGCTCTGCGAATTTGACAACCTAAACGACGCCCTGCGAGACAGAATCGTGCTCGATTTGTGGGACCCCGTCCTCCAGAGCCGGCTGATGGCCAAGGGCAACATCAGCCTAGCAGACACCCTCACCGCAGCTGCAGCCGCCGAAGCAACCCGAACCTCCGCCGACCGCATGCGCAGACCGAACGCTGGGGACCACAGCGGAAACAACAACCCTGCAAGGTAGGCCGAGGCCCAACCCGAGACGACCACCCACCAGGGCAACTTCCACTCGGCATCGGGCACTTTCGATGACAAGGAGGACATCCATCGCCTCCAGACAGGCCGTGACCCACGGAACCAGCGGGGTCGTAAGTCGAGGACCAACTGTGCCGGTTGCGGCGGTGACCACCCCAGGTCGGAATGCCGGTTCTTCGAATTGATCTGCCAGCATTACGACAAGAAGGGACACATCGCCCGTGTCTGCCGCCTAAAAAAGAACTGCAGCCCAGCACGATGGGACCAGAGCAACCGGAGGAGAGAGAGCATACCACCCCGGACCAGAGATCGCCCCTCGGACAACAGATGGGACCGGAATGGACGATCCCTGCGAGGTGGCGATAACCGGCGAAGAGATGAGACCGATCAGATGGTCACCATCGGCCACGCCATAACCAATGACGCCTGGAAGGTCCACGTGGAGGTAGGCATCGAGGGCCAGCCATGCAAAATGGAGGTGGACTCCGGGTCCTACCTCTCCATGATAGCATGGCATGAAATAAAGTGCTTGGTGCCTACCATCCAAAGGAGGAACCTAGACAGCCAGAGACTCATCGTAAGGGACTACCAGGGAAACTGCATCCCGGTAGTCGGAACTGGACAGTTCAATGTAAGATACAAAGGGCGCACCGAAAGGCTTCCCCTGACAATTGTCGATCGCGACCGCCCAAGCTTACTGGGACTGCAATGGTTCGCCCCGCTCGGCATCGCAGTCACGGGAATCGACCACATCACCGACGACAGCTGGGAGCAACAACTAGCCCGGGAATTCCAAGAGGTCTTCGACGGAAACCTAGGAAAGTACCGAGGGCCCCTTATATCATTCAGCCTAGACCCAAATGTTCCCCCAAAACGCCTGAAACCAAGGCGGGTGCCATTTGCATTTAAACCCAAGATAGACAAGCAAATTGACAAGCTCGTCAAGCAAGGGGTCCTACAGCCCATAGACCACGCCCAGTGGGAGACCCCCATAGTCACCCCGATCAAGCCCGATGGGTCGGTGAGGATCTGTGAGGACTATAAGGCCACCCTAAATGGCGCGCTACAACAAAGCGCCTACCCCGTCCCAGTAGTGCAACACCTACTGCACTCACTGGGAGGGGGCAAGATTTTCGCCAAGCTCGACCTCGCCCAGGCATACCAACAGTTGCCAGTCGACGAGGAAACGGCAGAAGCGCAAACCATAGTCACCCACCGGGGAGCATTTAAATGCAACCGACTCCAATTCGGAGTCAGCGTGGCACCGGGAATATTCCAAAGCCTAATGGAAAGACTATTGCAAGGCATCAAGGGGGTGGTATCTTACTTCGATGACGTCCTAGTGTCGGCAACCAACCAAGCCGAACTAGAGGGTCTAAGGGAGGTCCTAACCAAATTCAAAGAGACCGGGCTCAAAGTCAAGATGGAGAAATGCCAATTATACACGGAACGGGTAGAATTCCTAGGATACCTCCTAGACCGTCACGGCATTCACCCCACAAACCAAAAAATCAAGACCATCAAAGAAGCCCCCACACCCAAGTCGAAGACGGAACTACAGGCATTCCTGGGGCTACTTAACTTTTACAATGTTTTTCTGCCCCAAAAGGTGACGGTGGTGGAGCCCTTGCATAGGCTCCTGGACAAGGCGGCAACCTGGACTTGGGGGAAACGCGAGCAAGCCGCCTTCCAAAGAACAAAGGACCTCCTCACTTCGGATGCCGTCCTTATACAGTATAACGAGACCCTACCTCTGGCCATCACATGCGACGCATCACCCTTCGGCGTCAGTGCTATTCTCAGCCATACCCTCCCCGACGGAAAAGAAGCACCCATCGCGTTCTTTTTAAGGACCCTCACCAAACCGGAGTGGAACTATAGCCAGCTGGACAAAAAGGCTCTGGCTATCGTTGCCGCCATAAAAAGATTCCACGAGTATCTCTACGGCCGGACATTCACCATCATAACCGACCACAAGCCGCTGCTGGGAATCCTTGCAGGAAACCGGGCCACCCCGAACATTCTGTCTCCCCGAATGACAAGGTGGTCCGAGTTCCTGGCAGCCTACAACTACGGACTCATACACAGACCGGGTAAGACGATCTCCCATGCAGACGCCTTAAGCCGCTCGCCGCTACCGGAACCTGACACCGACCCAGCACCCACGACGACCACCCTCAGCATAGAGACTCTACCCAACCTGCCCATAACCGCGTCAGACATTGCCCGAGAGACTAATAAAGACAAACGTCTGGCGCGGGTGTTGCATTGGGTAGAGAAAGGGTGGCCGGAAAGGGACAACGACGAGTCCGTCAAAACATTCCGAAACCGCCAAACGGAACTCTCTTTATTAAAAGGGTGCATACTATGGGGGGATAGGGTGGTCATTCCAGAAAAGCTACAAGGGAAGGTTCTGGAACTGCTACACGAGGGGCACCCTGGCATCGTTAGGACTAAAGCCCTGGCCAGAAGTTACGCTTGGTGGCCAGGGATGGACAAACAAATTGAGACCTGGATAGCAAGGTGCCAACGATGCCAGGAAACTAGGCCAAGCCCACCCACAGCACCCGTCCTAGAGTGGGAAACCCCAAAGGGACCTTGGTCTAGGATTCACATAGACTTCGCCGGGCCCAGAAAAGGACACACCTTCCTTATAACAGTAGACGCTTACTCCAACTGGCTGGAGGTAAGCAACATGAAGACAACAACCACGGAGGCCGTGATCAAGGAACTCTGCAAACTCTTTGCAACGCACGGCCTCCCAGACGTCGTCGTTTCCGACAACAGGCCCCAATTCACCTCGCTGGAATTCGAAAAATTCCTAGTGGAAAGGGGCATCTGCCACGCGCTGACAGCACCGGCGCACCCGGTGGCGAACGGTAGGGCGGAACAGATGGTGCAATTCACTAAGAAAACCATCCGGAAAATAGACCACGGGGAGATCCAGGAGAAAATAAACAAACTACTCTTCACCCAACATATAACCCCAAATACCACAACGAATAAGAGCCCAGCCAAACTATTAATGGGGAGGAAATTAAGGTCCCTACTCGACAGGTTACACCCCACGTATAACCCAGAGAAGCCCCCAGACTCAAACAGCAAACACCGAACTTTCGCACCAGGCGACCCCGTATACGCAAGAAACCTGACGGGAGACCCATTATGGGTATCGGCCATCATCACACAAATAACAGGCCCACACTCGTACCGGCTACAAACAGTAGACGGAGGAGCGTGGAAACGCCACATCGACCAATTAAGGTCGAGGACTGCCAACCAAGAGACCACCGACGCACAAACAGGCGAAACCGACCCCCACAACACAAACCAAGGGGGGAGGGAATACCCAGGGGACCAAAACCAAAGAAGAATAAACCAGCCATACTTACCGGAAAGCAGCCATCACGACCCCTCGCCAGGAAGAGACAGCCAGGCCAGCTCGACCGACCCGGAAAGACTGAGCGGGAGCGGCGAAACCCGCAGCTCAACCAACCCGGGAGGCCCAGGAGGGAGCTACGGAGAGCGGCCCGGCCCGACCGAGTAGCTGGTTCCCACGACGGCATCAGGAGCAGCAGAGATCCCGACCAAACCGGCTGGGATCCAACCTACGACTGAGCTGCGCAGGTCCAGTAGGCTCAGACGGAGTCCCGCCTACCTACGTGACTACACAATGTAAGGACTGAACCAAGAGGGGAGGGGTGTTCTGTCCCTAATTAGCATTCTTGAGATCCCTGCGCTTTGATTGGCCAAAGCGCGGGGCACTCTGATTGGTCAGGTGAGCCGCGCCGATTGGCTCGCTAAGAATCTCCCACGATTGGTCCATTCGAATCGTGGGAGATTCAAAGCTGTGCCATTGGCCGCGGCCGCCACGGCTGAAGGAATAAAAGCCGTGAACTTTTTCCTTTGCCCCAGTTCAGTTCCTACTTTAAATAAAAGAGCATGATTTGAAGTCACCGACTCCTGGCATCATTTCGCGGACACAACAAAAAGAATACATAAGAATTGCAGAAAGAAGGGAAAGGGCAGCTCAGTCCACCATTACAGATAATCCTCAATTTACAACTGTTTCTGTAGAAATAGTTCAAAGTTAAAATAGCACTAAAAAAAAGTGATTTACAACCGGTGCTCTCATTTATGACCATCGCAGCATCCGCATAGTTCAGTTCAGCTGATCAAAATTCTGGCACTTGGCAACCAGAATGTATTTTTGATGATTGTAATGTCCCAGGGTCATGTGATCACCATTTGTGACTCTAAGGACTTGCTTCTCCTCTCTCCTCAGGAAAGCAGAACTCTTGAAACCAGCATTGTTTCAAAATGAACTTTTATTGGGAGGCAGGGATAGCAAGAAAAACAAGTCAGGATCTGAAATTCCCACTCAAAACCATTAGGTTAAAAGTTGTAGAAGCCCCTTACCTTTGTCCAGTCTGAAAGCGAGCCAATAGAATAGAATAGAATAGAATAGAATAGAATAGAATAGAATAGAATAGAATAGAATAGAATAGAATAGAATGCTTTATTGGCCAAGTGTGATTGGACACACAAGGAATTTGTCTTGGTGCAAATGCTCTCAGTGTACATAAAAGAAAAGATACATTAATCAAGAGTCAAGAATCATAAGGTACAACACTTAATAATAATCATAGGGTACAATAAGCAATCAAATCATACTAGGAAACAGTCATTAAAAATCATTGGGATACAAGTGAGAAAGTTACAGTTATACAGTCACAAGTGGGAGGGGGTGGGTGATAAGGAGTGATGAGAAGATTAATATAATAGTAGTGCAGACTTTGTAAATAGTTTGACAGTGTTCAGGGAATTATTTGTTTAGCAGAGTGATGGCATTTGGGAACAAACTGTCTAGTTGTTCTGATGTGCAGTGCTCTATAGCATCGTTTTGAGGTAGGAGTTGAAACAGTTTATGTCCAGGATGTGAGGAGTATGTAAATATTTTCATTCCACAAATGTGAAATTGCTATGAGAACCTTGGGCTGGGAAGGTAATAAGATGCTGTTCTCAGGCACTGTTAGAGCTGAGACAAAACAGATGGCCCTAGGCTATTCCCCACTCCAATTCCCATGAAAGTACATCAGAATAAAAGAAAGACCAGAGACAAGGGAAGGTTGTAAACTGGCATCCAGGCCCTCCTGGCAGCAGTGGCAGCATCCCAATAGGAATCTATAGGAGACCTGACAGTGACCTTCTCAGCCAGCTTCCAACAAACAAGCAAATGGGGGAGCCAGATTGCATGATTCACTTATCAATAGCAATGATTCACCTAACAACCATGGCCAAAAGGGTCATAAAATTGGGTGAAACATGCTACATAACCACCTTGCTTAAAACAAAAATTCTGATCTTAATTGTGGTCTTAAATTGAGAAATACCTGTAATTACTTCAGCCACAATTGCTGTAGTATTATTAGAGCCACCTGTAATACATTACTCCTTCTTTACTGCACATGGCCTCTACTTTAGAGACTTATTGGAGGTAAGTCCCATTTAAATTAACAGAGCTTATTATTAAATTCCATGAGTGTAATTTGTCTGGATGGATTTTAGATATTATTTTGCGCTTAGCAAAAAAAAAAAATTAGTGAGCCAAATCTGGTCCACTCTTAAGTAAATCCAGCTATTATTTTAACTGCAAGAACTGCCCAGTACCTAGTTGTCACCAAATTCAAATCAAGACTAGTCCAACTTCCCCACTTTGTAGTGACTCCAAACTTTGTTGTCCTGAATCATTTTAGCATTAAAATTCTTGTCAAGCTGATAAAAGTATATCCAATCCAGTTTGGGGCACAGCAGCTTCCCAGTCACAATTTTTGAGTTGACTATTCTGCTGACTTCATTAGGTTGGCCTTTACTGCAAATCTTTTGGGCACTATATGAACATAACATTATAAGTACATGTTTTTTTAAAAAAGCACATTTTCATAGATAGATGAAGTTGCAGAAAAGATGGAGAAAGATGTGGTTGGAAGGAAATAATTTCTTACATGGTAATCCATAAACCTAGCAGAGGGCCAGCCAATGCCTGTGTGAACTGTGCAAGTGAGTTCCAACAGTTGAAATAAATTCACAGGCTGCTGATGGGCACCGTTATTATATAAATCACTTTCCCAGCAGGGGAACACAAAGAAACATATGTGCTTCCAACAGGGTTCTCTTATTGATAAGGTGAAAGTATGACAGATGGCCGGAGCACTTTTTGGCTGCGGTGTTTCAGCATTAATGCTGGGAGCGTTAATCATAGCACCACACATGAAACTAGGACGAAGCATCACAATCCGCGTCCTTTACCTGCTGGGTCTTCCTGATTGCAATATCACATCAGTCTCAGGGAATGCAACAAGTTGTTACTCAAACCGTTCAGACTTTCCCTTAACTCAGCAGGTCTCAAGTTGTTCTGAAAGTGTAATGGACTTCAGCAGGCCAGGCTGCCTGAAAAAGGATGGGCTGATGAAGTGAGAAGATCCAGGCTGGGGAAATTGGCTTTGTTATGTATGTAAATAGTTTAAATAAAAGCAAGCTTGGGGTAAAGTGCAGGGTTCTGGCCGGATTGGTTGGGTTCAGAGAATCCGATTGGCCCTTAACGAAGGACTCTTATTGGTTCTGGAGCTAGCGTCTTACAGCTCCCTATTGGTTATTTCACATTAAGTTCACCTATATAAGGGAGAGTTGTTGTTGTTCACCCTCTTAAGTCACTATGTAATAAAGAGCTGAAAGTTCACCAACTCAGATTGTCTCCAGTCATTTCACCCATGCCTGAAACTGTATCAGGCTTTAATGTTACAAATGGATTGTGCTTGATAGGCTAAGATCTGGAAACTCTACTCCACCATCAATAACACTCATTATGGGGTGGGAGTCAGATCATGGGTTTTTTTGTTTTGTTTTTGCAAGCCCTGAGCCTATCCTGAACTGTTTCATTTGAGAATTTCACCAGTCGCCTTTTCTAAAAGAGAGACAGAAAGGAGAAATGACAGAGAAAATTTACAGGGACTTCAAGGTAACAATGTAGACATAATTCTGAGGAAGGACCTCTGTAAGGAACCATGACACAGTTTCCCCATTTGACAACTTTTTTTTTTTTTGAAAAAGTTTTTATTAATTTTCTACAAACAAACAAGACAAACAAAACATAAAAACATCAACTCTTATATGTACATCCAGTGTGTCAGTTGGTTCATCATTTTTGTGCATTCATTCTGTAGTCTCAATTACAATTATATTACATAACAACTCATATTGTCAATCCAAACTTATATATCCTAATATCACTAAAAAAAAAAAAAAAGTTTTTGACTATATTTTTAATCATTCATGCTTAATGAGCTAACAATACTTTAAACCAGTTTACTCTATAACAAATCATCTAGTCATATCAAATCAATCCTAAAAAATCCTTTATAAATATAATAGCAAATAGCAAAATAATAGCAAAATGAAGATATTCCTTACTATCTAGCATCCTAATTATTCTATTATCGTATTTTATCATCTAGCCATTTATAAAAAAGATCCCAAATTTCGTAAAATTGTTTATCCTCTTGCTCTCTAATTTCAAATGTCAATCTGCTCATCTCAGCACATTCCAATATTTTCTTAATAATTTCTTCCTGTAATGGTATTTTCTCATTCTTCCAATTTTTAGCAAATACAATCCTGGCCGCTGTTAATACATTTACAATCAGGTATTTCAAATCTTTACTATATATATCAGGTAAAATTCCCAGTAAGAAGATCTCTGGTTTCAAATCTATATGTTTCTTTATCATTTTTTCCAACCACATGCGAATTATAGTCCAATATTTTCTAGCATCCTCACAAGTCCACCACATATGGTAATACGAGCCGGGTATCTGATGACATTTCCAGCATTTTTCAGATTTGTTCTTAAACATTCTTGCTATTCTTGTCGGAGGAAAGTGCCACCTGTAAAACATCTTATACAAGTTTTCTTTATATGCTGTTGACATTGTCATTTTATAATTTTGAGACCACAATTTCTGCCATTTCTCTAAATCAATCCCATATCCAAAATTCTTCCCCCAAACAATCATAGTTTCTTTGACTTGTTCTTCCTCTAATTTCATTCCCAGTAAATAACCATATAGTTTTTTAATCACCTTCTCATCAGTACCCATCAAGATCTTATCTAAATCAGTCTGTTTATCATAAAATCCCTCCATTTTAGAATCTTCATCATACCTTGAGTGTATTTGTGCATATGAAAACCAATTCATCCTTATACCTTGTTCCTCTAAGTTTTGAATCGATTTAAGTTCACCCTTTTCATCCAAAAGTTCCCCATATCTAACTGTTTGTTCCTTCTTATAGATTATAGGATAGGAAAATGCTTCAATGGTCGATAACCAAACTGGAATTTTCAAATAACATTGTCTTTTTATCTTCTCCCAATTTAACCACAAAGACTCCCGTACATAATGTCTTCTAAAATAACCCTGTGTTTTAGTTCCCTTATACCATAAAAAAGCATGCCAACCCAACAGCAAGTCATGCCCTTCTAATGTCAACAACCTATGTTTCCTTAATGTTATCCATTCTTTGACCCACATCAAACTTGCAGCTTGATAATACAATTCCCAATTAGGCAGACCAAAACCTCCTCTAATTCTAGCATCTTGCAAAAGCTTTAGCTTTATTCTCGCTTTTTTACCTTGCCATATAAACTTCAACATAATTTTATTTAAATCTTCAAAATAGTCTTTTCCAAGCCTAATTGGTATTGTTTGAAACAAAAATAAAATTCTAGGTAAGATATTCATCTTAATTGTTGAAATTCTCCCTATTAATGACAATTGCAAGTTTTCCCACTTCTTCAAATCTATAGTTATCTGTTGTTTAAGTTTAATATAATTATTCTCCTTTAATGTGCTACATCTTGTTGTCAAATATATCCCCAGATACTTAACCTTATTTGTAACTTGAATTTTCAAAAGATCTGCCAATTCTTCTCTCTGTCTCAATAGCATATTCTTTGTCAAAATCTTTGTTTTGTCTTTATTTATTTTCAAACCAGCCACCTCTCCATATGCCTCTATCCTTTCCAGTAACTTTGGAGCTGTTTCTAGCGGATCTTCCAAAATAAAAGCTAAGTCATCAGCAAAAGCTTGTAGCTTAAATTCTTCCTTCTTAATTTTCATTCCTTTTATGCTTTTATCATCCCTAATATTTCTATTCAACACTTCCAAGGTCAACACAAATAGCAAAGGAGATAGGGGGCATCCTTGTCTTGTGCCTTTCCTTATATTAATAAAATCTGTAAGTTCCCCCTCCATCATTACCCTTGCTGTCTGTTTATTATATATAGCTTCTATTGCTTGAATAAATTTTTTAGTGAAACCCATCTGCTCCAATAATAATAACATAAATCTCCAGTTCACGTTATCAAATGCTTTTTGAGCATCTAGGAATATCAAAGCCATTTGCTTTTCAAGATGAGCCTCATAGTATTCCAAGGTGTCCAGGATTACTCTCATATTGTCTCTAATTTGTCTCTTTGGCAGAAATCCATTTTGATCTGAGTGAATAAAATTATTTAAATATTTTTTAAGTCTTTCTGCTAAGATTGAAGCAAAGATTTTATAGTCTGCATTCAATAAAGAAATAGGTCTATAATTCTTAATTTGCAATGGGTCAGTCTCTTCCTTTGGTATGAGTGTAATATAAGCCTCTGACCATGTTTTAGGTATCATCTTTTTTAACATAACTTCATTCATAACTTCTAACAATGGGATGCTCAATAATTCTTGAAATGTTTTATAAAATTCTACTGGAAGCCCATCTGGACCCGGAGCTTTCCCATTATTTTGTCTCTTAAATGCTTCATTTAGTTCCATCATTGTTATATTGCTTTCTAGCATTTCTTCAGTCTCTTTAGGTATCTTTGGTAAATTAGCTTCCTGTAAATACTGTTTGACTTTTTCTTCGTCAATATTTTCCTGTTTATATAATTGCCCATAAAAATCTCGAATAATTTCTTTTTTCTCCTTATTCCCATAACAAACTTGGCCTTGTTCATCTATTAACTTCAATATTTTTCTTGATTCCTTCTCTTTTCTCAATTTATATGCTAGCCATCTACCTGGTTTATTTGCATCTTCAAAATAATTCTGTTTAGAGTTTCTAATTTTCTGTGCCAGTTCTTCTTTCTCTATTAATTCCATTTTATGTTTAATTACATCCAGCTTCAATTTAATATCCTTTTTCTGTGGCATTTTCTGTAATTCTTTTTCAAGAATTTTATACTCATCTTCCAAGGCCTTGGAAGCTTGCCTTTTCCTAATATTCTTTTTTCTTGTATAATCTATTATCAAACCTCTAGCGTATGCCTTCATTGTGTCCCACACATTTTGCGTTGAAGTATCTTCTTTTTTATTTTCTCTGAAGAAAAAAGCCAATTCCTTCTCCATCCATTGTGTAAAATCTTTCTCCTTTAAAATAGTATTATTTAATGTCCATCTCGATCTTTTTTTTTGTCCCTTCCATTTAATTGTCATTGGGCTATGATCTGCCCAGGTACTTGTTTCAATATTTGTTTCTTTAATATTAGATATTAGTTCTGTTGAGATCCAAATCATATCTAATCTGGACCATGATAAATGTCTATTTGAATAAAAAGTATATTGTTTAGCTTTAACATTTCTTTCTCTCCAAATATCTTTTAAAGTTAATTCATCTGTCATTTTAAAAAAGGACCTTGGGAGAGCCTTTCTATTTTGCTTTGTTGTTGTTGCTATATAGTCCAGTTTATTGTCCACAATTCCATTAAAATCTCCCATCATAATTATATTAACATAGTCCAGTCCAATTATTTTCATATGTAGCTTTTTATAAAACTCTTCTTGTTTATCATTCGGAGCATAAATTGCAATCAAGAGTATTTTTATATTATTGTCCATTATTTCTACCATTAATACTCTTCCATCTTCATCCGTGTAAATCAATTTTGCTGGAATAGCCTCTTTAATGTATAAAACCACACCTCTTTTCTTACATTGAGTCAAAGAGGTAAATATTTTCCCTAATTTTGGCTGTAATAACAATTGTTCATGTTGTTTTTTAATGTGAACTTCTTGTAAACAAATTATATCAAATTTTAATTTCTCTAATTTATGAAAAGTTTTCCTTCTTTTAACAGCTGAATTAAGTCCATTTATATTCATTGTAATCAGTTTTTTTTCCTCCATGATTATGCTTTATATTTAGGTCTAACAGCTCTCGTGGATCTCACTTCACGCTGTTCTTTATTATCCATCTGTCCCCCTGCTGCTCCTTTCTCTTTTTCAGTCTCCAGTTGTTCATCTTGAAACTCAATTGATAAAACCTCTTTCTCTGCTTCCTCTCTTCTTCCTCCAAAGAATTCTGCATGAAAAAGTTCTGCTTTCTCAATTGAATCAATTCTATATCTTTGCTCTTGCCACCCAAACACTAGTCCTTCTGGAATCAGCCATCTATAATTCACTTCATTTTCCAATAGTATTTTGGTCAGAAATCGATATTCTCTTCTCATCTCTCTCACTCTTCTGGGTATTTGTTTTAAAACCACAACCTCTTTACCCTTGTATTTCAGTGTTTTCTCTCTTACTACTTGTAATATTTGCGTTTTAATGGATTTTTTAGTAAATCTAATATGGACTTCCCTGGGTAATTTATTTCTCATCGCATATCTTGTATAGACTCGATATATCTCATCTATTCCATCCATCATCTTTTCCTCTGTAATTTCCAAAACATCTGCCAAAATTTCTATCATTACCGCTGCCAAATTTTCTCCTTTTTCCTCTTCTATATTTTGAAATCTGAGGTAAAATTCTGACCTTTCCATCTCCCACCTCAGCATCCCACCTTTTTCTTGTTCAACCGCTGTTAGTCTGCTGTCAATATTTCCAATCTTCTTCTCTCTTTGTTTTCCTTCTTCCTCAATTTTTTGGAATCTCTCCTCATACTTAACCATCATTTGTTTAATATTTTCCACTTTTTCATCAGTCTTCTCTATTCTTTGTTCAATATTTTCTGCTCTTTGTTCAATATTTTCTGCTCTTTGTTCAATCTTTTCTATTCTTTGTTCAATATTTTCTGTTCTTTGTTCAATATTTCCTGTTCTTTGTTCAATGATATCTGATTTTGTCTTGAGATCTTGGATTCCTTGCATAATCATCTGTAAAGTTATTTTTTCTTGTTCCTTATCTTGCTTCAACATTGTCTGAATTAAACGTTGTCCTCCAACTGGTGGGGAAGCAGAGGTAGAAGCAGAAATGCCAGATGGTATTGGTTTCCTGCTCATTTCAATGTTTCCAAAACTTCAAATTCTTCTTGACTTTTAATCCAACTGGTAGAGCAGCCAATTATAATCCAAAATGGAGAACTCCAATAGTAAAAAACACGAAACCAAAGAAGAAACAGGAAAAAAGGAAGAAGAAAGATCTTCAGGTTCTTCTAGACCCTAATCCAATTACGAAATAGTCCACCATAAAAAAGGAAAAAATAAAAAGGAGAAAACAAACACATCCAAAAATAATAATATTGATTAAGAGCAAAAGAAAAAGGAAAAAAGAAAAAGCAAAAAGAGAAAAAACAAAAAAAAAAAACAAAAAGTTCCTTCAGATTCTTCACACCTTAATCCAATTAAAAAGTCTCAATAATCCAAAAAAAACCACAAAAAAAAAACAACCTCAACAACAAAGTAGTCCAAAAACATAAATATGAAAAGCAAAAAAGTCCCAATAAAAAAGAAAAGAAAAATAAAGAAGAAAAAACTCTGAGGCTTTCCCTTTAAAATAAAAGGCAAAAATAAAAATATTACTAAAATTAAAATTTAGAAGAAGGCTAGCGAATGGGGTATATATAAAAAAACACACTGCACTTTGTTATTTATCCAAGGCTCTTGTTTTGACTCTCTTCTCCAGCAGCTTCAAAGCCAAACCTCAAGTATTGTTGATAACAGTCCAGGAAAGCACCTGCAATAATATTTTGCTGTGCTCTCCCTCTATCTTATCACATTAAAAAGTCCTTGAGATGAGGTCTTTTTGCAATTCTCTCCAATTCACATAAAGATACTTTCAAGCCTCTAGTTGGCAGTGTTACAAAGTTTCTTAATGCTCCTTCTCCCCGCCCGCCAGAAAAAAGGAATAATATATACGGAAAAAAAAGAAAAAATAGCCAAAGGGAGCCTCTATCCTAAAGAAAGTTAAAAAATCAAAGGAAGCATAAAATCAAAGGGAGCATAAAAATATATATAAGAGAAAATTCAATCCGGTTACCTACAAAGTCACAGTAAAATCTCTCCCAAAAAGTATAAAGAAAAGAGAAAAAAAAAACCCAAGCCTCAATTTGACATCACTTTAAAAAAAACGCCGCTCAAAACAGTTTCAGTCAAAAAAAAATCTCACAGCTTTCTTCTTTATATCGGATGAACTTTCCAACCTTAGCGAATTTACAGCACAAAAGAGTTTTTCTCACCCAGCCGACACACTTCACTCCAATCACTTTCTTTCCGGAGCTGTCCCGACTTCAGCAGCTATGGAGGCTGCCTCTCCGCCGCCAGCAAAAGGGCTTCTTCCGGATCAAACCAGAGATTTTGCGATATCTCTGGGATCCTGGAACAATGCCCTTCACGATCACCGTCTCTACGGGACGGTTTAGGTCCGTTAGGACCGACCAGGGGCGAAAATATCGGCTACGATCTCAGAGCCCCGAGATCGCAGCTGTATCGCCGGAACGAAGCTCCGCCTTCTCCCCCATTTGACAACTTTAACCCATGTTGTTATCAAGTTAATTCTTCCAGAGGCTTGTAGCACCTCTATTGATCTTCTTCTTGTGCCATATCCATCATCGGACATTTGGCGATCATGTTGGTGGTCCTATTTTTAACAACAGCTGCACAAAAAAGTGCTACTGAGTTTTGTCTAAACCAGCTAGTGTTTCTAGCAGACAGGGAAATTCTTAGCACCCCTGTCCCATTTAAGGGGTGCCTATACTCGGGGCCATAGTTAGGTTTTGCCTCCATTAACATGATTTTTCTCGGAAATATATAGTGTACTAGTCTTCCCTTTGCTTTCTACACTGCTCTGTACTGATACAAGGGGGGGGGGGGGAGAGATTTTCCCAAGTCTCAAGCTTTGATAAGCCTTCTACAAGCTGACATTCTCTGAAAAATGTTTACTTGCAGTAAGCTCACCTCTAATGCTTTTTGAAAAAGCCCTTTCTTCCCCAAGTTGTACCTCAAGAATTTTGATTTACTTACAGAAAAATAACAGTATAATAAGATGATAATTTATCCCTGTGCTTCCCATGACATCTGTCTGGAGCCCATTGACATTCATCAGAGCCCACAATAAAGCAAAGCCCAAAGAGAGTGCAGTCATCCTTAAACTTATCCCTAGATTTCCTCTGCCTAGATAACTTCTAAATCTATGGATTTTGACTCATAGAATTCCCCAGACAGGTTCAAGAAGCACAATTTGTCTTATATGTGCCCATTACTTATGTGTCACAGTCAGCCATCCTGAGTAAACCAGATAGAAAACATGACAAGATGTGCTAATTCTACCTTACTGCAAGGTTACATTAACAGAATCTTGCAAATCTCAAAGTACAAATGTACAAACGACTTGCTGTCACTTTTAATTGCCTCAACAATTAAGTGCTTCCCAAGTTTCCTTCTCTGACTGTGAAGCCATTGGGGGCTCCTCTATCTTTTTTCTGATTGCTCTTACGTAGCATCTCTTCCCCTCTTTCCCCAAGGCCATCCACATATTCCATGAAAGTCATATCATTTGAATGAAGTCAGTGGTGGGATTCAAATATTTTTGCCACCGGTTTGGTGGGTGTGGCTTGGTGGGCGCGTTTTCTGCACATGCACGCACTTTGCGTGCATGTGCATGCCAAAGGCGCACTTTGTGCAGGTGCAGAAGTGTTTTAACTCACCTCCTGCAAGCCTGCACGATCCTGGTCACTTCAGCAGCTGCTGCACAGCACTATTCTGTGCCACGCAAAGCAGGTGCGCTTGAAATTCAATGGATAAAGGTAAGTATGGGAGCCCAGGCAGATGGGTGGGCCCAACAGCAGAGTGGTGAACAGAACCGGTTGGGCCTTTGCTGCTCATTGCTGCTACGGGCTCGCCAGAACTGGGCCGAACCGATAGTATACCACCACTGAATGAAGTCCTCCAACATATCTATCATATACAGCAAGGGTCTTCAAACTTGGCAAGTTTAAGAGTTGTGGACTTCAACTCCCAGAATTCTTGAGCTAACATGACTGGAGGAGGAATTCTGGGAATTCCCCAAGTCTTAAAGCTATCAAGTTTGAAGACCTCTGAATACAGGCTAAGAACATGTAGTGGCTGAATAATGTAGTAGCAGCAGCTCTGAGAATTCAAAGCTAACACCAGGCTACTGCTTTGTGGATTCCTCCACTTTAATTATAGACAATAATCCATTATATTGTTTACAGTATAATGTACAGGGAAAATGAGCCGAGAGTCTTATAGGTGAGCATTTGCTTGTGGCATGGCACCTAAAACCCACTTTAGACTTACCAATATGATTCCAAGATTTAATGGATGATTGTATGGTATAATTATACTGTGATATAATTATTGGGTCTGATTCTACATTTAGATCAAACATCTGGGTTAGTATAATGTTCACAATCCTGTTTCTGTTCTGTTCATACTTCACCTTCTGACATCTTGCTGGTGAAGTGGAGAATATTCAGTGCTTTACTAATAACTCTCTTATGAGATTTTCTATCTTCTATCTGATTTTGCACAAAATCATGCTTTACATGATTCTTTGAGATAAATTAATTCTTACTAGACAATGCTTATTACTGCAAAAGATATCACAGAATTTCTTTTCTGCCAGAGGAAGAAAGGGACTGAGTTAAGGTGATATGCAATTCTAGAAAGTCCAGTCCTTTTAGACTCTCTGTTACATGAAGGGAGATTGTTCTGTCCCCTCATTAGCATTCTTGAGATCCCCGTGCTTTGATTGGCCAAAGCGCGGGGCACTCTGATTGGCTAGGCGAGCTGCGCCGATTGGCTCGCAAGGAATCTCCCGCGATTGGTCTATTCGAATCGCGGGAGATTCAAAGCGGTGCCATTGGCCGCGGCCACCGCGGCTAAAGGAATAAAAGCCGCGTTTTCCTATAGCGCCAGTTCGGTTCCCACATCAATAAAAGAGCTTGATACAAAGTCACCGGCTCCTGGCATCATTTCCGAGGACATGACACTGGCGACGAGGATGGGATTCAGATCCTGAACCAAAGCACGTGTCCGACGGAAGCCAGACGAATCTCCACGATGGTGAAAATCGCACCCCCTGCACCCTTCAACCCCGCCAGCGAGGATTGGGAATCGTACTCTGACAGATTCCGCATGATCCTTGAGTGCAGCGACCTGAAGGACGCCACCGGCCACATGAAGCGAGCCGTCTTCCTGACCCACTGCGGGACCGAGGTATTTAAGATGGCCAAGGCACTTGCCAAACCCGCCGACGTGACCGCGATGGACTGGGACGTCCTCGAGCCAATACTTCGGCGGCACTATGCTCCAGAGGTGCCCATCCTAATCCGACGCCATGAGTTCTACCGTCGGGACCAACGGTTGGGTGAGAGTTTCAGTGACTTCGTCGCCGAACTACGGCACCTAGGGGGGCTGTGCGAATTCGACAACCTGAACGACACCCTGCGAGACCGAATCGTGCTTGGCCTGTGGGACCCCATCCTCCAGAGTCGGTTGATGGCCAAGGGCAACATCAACCTTGCAGATACCCTCACTGAAGCCGCAGCCGCCGAAGCAACCCGAATATCCACCGACCGCATGCGCCAACCGAACACTGGGGACCGCAGCGGGAACAACCACCCTGCAAGGTCGGCCGAGGCCCAACCCGAGACGACCACCCACCAGGGCGATTTCCACTCGGCATCGGGCACTTCCGACGAGGAGGAGGAAATTCATCGCCTCCAGGCAGGCCGCGACCCACGGAACCGGCGGGTTCGTAAGTCGAGGACCAACTGTGCCGGTTGCGGAGGCGACCACCCCAGGTCCGAATGCCGGTTTTTCGAGTCGATCTGCCGGCATTGTGACAAGAAGGGACACATCGCCCGCATCTGCCGACTCAAAAAGAACCGCAGCCCGCCACGATGGGACCAGAGCGAATGGAGGCGAGAAAGCACACCACCCCGGACCAGAGATCGCCCCTCTGACAACAGATGGGACCGGAACGGACGATCCCTACGAGGCGGTGAGACCCGGCGAAGAGAGGAGACCGATCAGACGGTCACCATCGGCCACGCCACAACCAATGACGCCCGGAAGGTCTACGTGGAGGTAGGCATCGAAGGCAAACCATGCAAAATGGAGGTGGACTCCGGGTCCTACCTCTCCATGATAGCATGGCAAGAAATAAAGCGCTTGGTGCCTACCATCCAAAGGAAAGGCCTAGACAGCCAGAGACTAATCGTAAAAGACTACCAGGGAAACTGCATCCCGGTAGTCGGAACTGGACAGTTCAATGTAAGATACAAAGGGCGCACCGAAAGGCTTCCCCTGACAATCGTCGATCGCGACCGCCCAAGCTTACTGGGACTGCAATGGTTCGCCCCGCTCGGCATCGCAGTCACGGGAATCGACCACATCACCGACGACAGCTGGGAGCAACAACTAGCCCGGGAATTCCAAGAGGTCTTCGACGGAAACCTAGGCAAGTACCGAGGGCCCCTTATATCATTCAGCCTAGACCCAAACATCCCCCCAAAATGCCTGAAACCAAGGCGGGTGCCATTCGCACTTAAACCCAAGATAGGCGAGCAAATTGACAAGCTCGTCAAGCAAGGGGTCCTACAACCAATAGACCACGCCCGGTGGGAGACCCCCATAGTCACCCCGATCAAGCCTGATGGGTTGGTGAGGATCTGTGGGGACTATAAGGCCACCCTAAATGGCGCGTTGCAACAAAGCGCCTACCCCGTCCCAGTAGTGCAACACCTACTGCACTCACTGGGAGGGGGCAAGGTTTTCGCCAAACTCGACCTCGCCCAGGCATACCAACAGTTGCCAGTCGACGAGGAAACGGCAGAAGCGCAAACCATAGTCACCCACCGGGGAACATTTAAATGCAACCGGCTCCAATTCGGAGTCAGTGTGGCACCTGGAATATTCCAAAGCCTAATGGAAAGGCTATTACAAGGCATCAAGGGGGTGGTACCTTACTTCGACGACGTCTTAGTGTCCTAACCAAATTCAAAGAGACCGGGCTCAAGGTAAAGAGGGAGAAATGCCAATTATACACGGAACGGGTTGAATTCCTAGGATATCTCCTAGACCGTCACGGCATTCACCCCACAAACCAAAAAATCAAGGCCATCAAAGAAGCCCCCACACCCAAGTCGAAGACGGAGCTACAGGCATTCCTGGGGCTACTTAACTTTTACAATGTTTTCCTGCCCCAAAAGGCAACGGTGGCGGAGCTTTTGCATAGGCTCCTGGACAAGGCGGCAACCTGGACTTGGGGGAAACGCGAGCAAGCCGCCTTCCAGAGAACAAAGGACCTCCTCACTTCGGATGCCGTCCTTATGCAGTACAACGAGACCCTACCTCTGGCCGTCACATGCGACGCATCACCCTTCGGCGTCGGCGCTGTTCTCAGCCATACCCTCCCCGACGGAAAAGAAGCACCGATCGCGTTCTTTTCAAGGACCCTCACCAAACCGGAGCGGAACTACAGCCAGCTGGACAAAGAGGCTCTGGCTATCGTTGCCGCCGTAAAAAGATTCCACGAGTATCTCTACGGCCGGACATTTACCATCATAACCGACCACAAGCCGCTGCTGGGAATCCTTGCAGGGAACCGGGCCACCCCGAACATTCTGTCTCCCCAAATGACAAGGTGGTCCGAGTTCCTGGCAGCCTACAACTACGGACTCATACACAGACCAGGTAAGACGATCTCAAATGCGGACGCCTTAAGCCGCTCGCCGCTACCGGAACCTGACACCGACCCAGCAGCCACAACGACCACCTTCAGTATAGAGACTCTACCCAACCTACCCATAACCGCGTCAGACATTGCCCGAGAAATCAATAAAGACAAACGTCTGACGCGGGTGCTGCATTGGGTAGAGAAAGGGTGGCCGGAAAGGGACAACGACGAGTCCGTTAAGACATTCCAGAACCAGCAAACGGAACTCTCGTTATTAAAAGGGTGCATACTATGGGGGGATAGGGTGGTCATTCCAGAAAAACTACAAGGGAAGGTTCTGGAACTGCTACACGAGGGGCACCCGGGCATCGTTAGGACTAAAGCCCTGGCCAGAAGTTACGCTTGGTGGCCAGGGATGGACAAACAGATTGAGACATGGGTAGCAAGGTGCCAACGATGCCAGGAAACTAGGCCA
This sequence comes from Hydrophis major, assembly GCA_033807585.1. Taxonomy (NCBI): domain Eukaryota; kingdom Metazoa; phylum Chordata; class Lepidosauria; order Squamata; family Elapidae; genus Hydrophis; species Hydrophis major. Next base: position 151,058,665 of record CM066328.1, on the reverse strand, counting down.
AGCCCACCCACAGCACCCGTCCTAGAGTGGGAAACCCCAAGGGGACCTTGGTCTAGGATACACATAGACTTCGCCGGGCCCACAAAAGGACACACCTTCCTGATAACAGTAGACGCTTACTCCAACTGGATGGAGGTAAGCAACATGAGAACAACAATCACGGAGGCCATGATCAAGGAATTCGGCAAACTCTTTGCAACGCACGGCCTCCCAGACGTCGTCGTTTCCGACAACGGGCCCCAATTCACCTCACTAGAATTCGAAAAATTCCTAGCGGAAAGGGGCATCCGACACGCGCTGACAGCACTGGCACATCCAGCGGCGAATGGTAGGGCGGAACAGATGGTGCAATTCACAAAGAAAACCATCCGGAAAATAGACCACGGGGAGATCCAGGATAAAATAAATAAATTACTCTTCACCCAACACATAACCCCAAATACCACAACGAATAAGAGCCCAGCCGAACTGTTAATGGGGAGGAAATTAAGGTCCCCACTCGACAGATTACACCCCACGTATAACCCAGAGAAGCCCCCAGACTCAACCAGCAAACACCGAACCTTCGCACCAGGCGACCCCGTGTACGCAAAAAACCTGATGGGAGACCTGTTATGGGTACCAGCCATCATCACACAAATAACAGGCCCACACTCATACCGGCTACAAACAACAGACGGACGAGCATGGAAACGCCACATCGACCAATTAAGATCGAGGATGACCAACCAAGAGACCACCGATGCACAAGCAGACAAAACCAACCCCCACAACACAAACCAAGGGGGGAGGGAATACCCAGGGGACCAAAACCAAAGAAGAATAAACCAACCATACTTACCGGAAAGCAGCCATCACGACCCCTCGCCAGGAAGAGACAGCCAGGCCAGCTCGACCGACCCGGAAAGACCGAGCGGGAGCGGCGAAACCCGCAGCTCAACCAACCCGGGAAGCCCAGGAGGGAGCTACGGAGAGCCGCCCGGCCCGACCGACCAGCCGGTTCCCACGAAGGCATCCGGAGAAGCAGAGACCCCGACCGAACCGGCCGGGATCCAACCTACGGCTGAGCTGCGCAGGTCCAGTAGGCTAAGACGGAGCCCCGCCTACCTACGGGACTACGCAATGTAAGGACTAAACCAAGAGGGGAGGGGTGTTCTGTCCCCTCATTAGCATTCTTGAGATCCCCACGCTTTGATTGGCCAAAGCGCGGGGCACTCTGATTGGCTAGGTGAGCCGCGCCGATTGGCTTGCTAGGAATCTCCCACGATTGGTCTATTCGAATCGCGGGAGATTCAAAGCGGTGCCATTGGCCGCGGCCGCCGCGGCTAAAGGAATAAAAGCCGCGAAGTTTTCCTATAGCGCCAGTTCGGTTCCCACATCAATAAAAGAGCTTGATACAAAGTCACCGACTCCTGGCATCATTTCCGAGGACACGACACAGACTTTTAGATCAAATCCCTCAGATGCTTTGTATTTGCAAGAACTTGGTCACCAGCTGCAAGGAAAGTAATTTATTAAAAATATGGCTTCAAAGGGACAGAAAACAGGTCAATCCACTTCTAGTCTGAAGATCCCAGAATGGTAAGCTGTGGATTCTACTCATCCAGATTCCCTGGGATCACTTTGCCAAGTATGCTGAAGAAGAGCTAGAGAAGAGGATGTATGCCTTAGAATCAGTAACTTTCCAATGTTAGAAATTGGTCTTCCTTTGAAATGAGCAACCTCCCCCACCATCACATTTTTGCACAGTCAAAAATCTGAGCAAAGTACGGAAGTATTGGAATACTATATGGTTGGAATTGGTGTACATTCTTTTCATTCCAGGGAAACAAGTAACAATCTAGAATAGAATGGAATCATAAGGTTGGAGGGGACTTTGGAAGTCTTCTAGTTCAATACCTTATCCAAGGCAGAAGACCTAATACTATCTTAGATACAGGTAATATAGATACAGATAATCAGAGTCGGAAGGTTCCTTGTAGGTCATCTAGTCCAACCCCCTGCTCAAGCAGGAGACCCTACACCATTTCTGACAGATGGCAGTCCAATCTCTTCTTGAAAGTCTCAAGTTATGGCAAGCTGTTCCACTGGTTTTTTTTTTTTTTGAAAAGAATTTTATTGATTTTCTACAAACAAACAAGACAAACAAAATATTAAAACATCAACTCTCTTATGTACATACAGTGTGTCGGTTGGTTCATCAGTTTTGTGCATTCATTTTGTAGTCTCAATTACAGTTATGTTACATAATAACTCATATTGTCAATCCAAACTTATATATCCTAGTATCGCTATTAAAAAATCAATTGATTATACTTTTAATCATTCATGCTTTTTGAGATAACAATACTTTAAATAGTTTATTCTATAACAAATCATATAATCATACCAAATCTATCCTAAAAACACTTTATAAATATAATGTCAAAGCTGTTCCACTGATTGATTGTTCTCACTGTTAGAAAGTTTCTCCTTATTTCCAGGTTAAATCTCTCATTGTTCAGTTTCCATCCATTATTCCTTGTCTGGCCTTCAGGTGCTTTAGAAAATAAACTGACCTCTTTCTCTCTGTGGCAGCCCCTCAAATATTGGAAGACTACTATCATGTCTCCCCCTGGTCCTCCTCTTCACTAGACTAGTCATGTCCAGTTCCTGTAACCGTTCTTCATCTTGAACAAATGGTTATCCATTCTTTTCATGTAAACCTCCAGCAATGGAGCACCCACAACTCTGGGAAGTAAGCTGTTCCATTGAGCAATTGGTATCACTGTCAGAAATTTCTTCTTAGTTCCAGTTTAGATTTCTCTTTAGCAAGTTTCCACCCATTGCTTCAAAGCACCCTTAGGTGCTTTGGAATCAATCTCCTCCAAGGTTGCAGGCCCAGATGAGAGCATGAAGCTCCTTCATAGGTTGCAGGCCCAGATGAGAGCATGAAGATAAGATTTTAGTGAATTCACTGAGTTCCCTTAAATTCAGTGGAATTTAATTCTGTGTAAGCATGTATAGAATTGTATTAAAAACTTCTTTATTCTGGTTGGATTGTGGTGACAAGAAATCAGAAGGGGTCCAGAAAGAGGACAAACTTTTTATACATTTAACTGTGAACAAAAGGATGCTTCATTGGATGTATCTCAATTTACCTTTTCCACATACTTTTTAAAAGTTTAGGAGCTTAATTTTCTTGCATCTGGCTATCCTAGAGGAGAAAATTATATATTTATAAGAACTGAAACAATAGCTCATGGGAACATTAGGTAAGATGACAGAATGTAAGCTTCAAATGCCAATTCTTCCCTAGTTCAGGATCTGGGAGAGCTCTTGCCCATGACAATTAGGACAATCAAACATGATGCCCAGAGAGTTTGTTTGAAATATTAATTAAATGCAAATTAAAACCATAACACATTAGCACAGAAGATTGCTTGCAGGGTTGCTATAACTGAGCAACATGTGGCAGCACCCAATAAAATAAAGAGCTGTTGTTGAGATCAAAACCTTGTTTTGAAAAAAATATAAAAAAAATTATGGACTGTGAGAAATGTAAGATTACAAATGAAAACTGTATTTATCAGTGACAGTTCTCATTATGAAAGATGCTGTTTTGTAGAAACCATATTGTACTTCAGGAAAAGGTTGATTTGCATGCATGTTTTCTAATTCTACTCCATCTGTTTGTGTGGCAGGCAGCCTGCGAACAAGGAGAGAGATGGTTTCAGCCAGGCCAAAATGTCAGTGCCAGATATGGTTTTGCCAGTAAGGAAAGCCAGCCCAAGCTTCTGTAGCTAATAATTGTACCAGGTGGTCATTATAAACTAATTCCTGAAACCATCTCTGGAAGCGAATACTCTTTAATAGAACAGCTTTGATTAGCTGTTCAGCTGCTACTTCCCTACCCCAGCGTCTGTTATTTATTTGCTAGAAACCAGGAACAAGTAGAGATAATATCCTTAGAAACTGATAATTAAAACAAAAATAGGAAATCTGGTGCCCTACAAATGTCTGAGTAATGCAATTGCCATTATCTCTGACCACTCCTGTTGCTTAGTGCTTATGGTAGTTGTTATGAACTAATAAAAGCGCTTAAATAAAGTTTAACAAACCTTAAAGAAAAAGCAGGGTTCTAATCCTGCACTTCTGATTGGCCAATAATAGCGATATCGGATTGGTCCGTTCTGGAGAATCTGATTGGTTGTTAACGAGCCACTCTCATTGGTTCAAGGGTTTAACACTTCCATGTTCTCATTGGTTAATAGATCAGCAGCCTGCCCTATAAAAGGGCTGCTGCTGCCCTAGGGTTTTGCTCTGTTCAGGATGATTAATAAAGAGTTGAAGTTCACTGTTCACTGCCTCGTCTCCGTTCCTTGCACCCATGTGCAGAACTTAGCACTGGCGACGAGGATGGGATGCGGAGACATCAGAGCTGACTGAACGCTACAGAGCACCAAACAGAGCACGTGGCTGAAGGCGCATCGACAACGGAAACCATGTCCAGCGGCGCCATAACACTTGCTCCATTTGACCCGGCACAAGAAGACTGGGACTCGTACATAGACCAGTTCCAGATGTTTCTGGAGACCAACAACTTGAAGGATGCCACTACGGGGAAAAAGCGAGCAGTGTTCCTGACCCATTGCGGGCCTGCCATCTTTAAGATGGCCAAGGCACTAGCGAAACCGGCTGAGGTGAAAACCATGGACTGGGACATCCTCGAGCCCCTTCTACGGGCCCACTATGCACCCGCCATACCAACGCTTGTCCGAAGACATGAATTTTACCAGAGGGACCAGTGGAAAGGAGAGAGCGTTGCAGATTTCATCGCGGATCTCCGGATCCTGGGAGACCCCTGTGGGATTACAGACCTCGAAGAAGCTCTGAGAGACCGAATAATTCTGGGATTAGATGACCACACTACGCAGAGCAGGATCATGGCAAAAGGGGACATCGACCTTGCTGATGTCATCAAGGATGCTACTGCAGCAGAAGCAACCAGGAAGTTGCCTGCCCGAATGCACTGCACCAATGCACCGCTCCGCCAACTCGCCAGCGAAACCTCACATCTCCTAGAGAGGCACACAACAGCGACCCACCACGAGGACCTTGAATTGCCATCAGAAAGTGATGAGGAGGAGGTCAACCGGCTCCGGTCTGAACATGACCAACGCCATCAGCGGAATCAAAGACTACCGCACCAATGCGCGGGTTGTGGGGCAAACCACCCGCGATCAGACTTCAAATTCCTCGACAAGCTCTGCCATTTCTGTGGGAAAAGAGACCACATCAGGAAGGTCTGTAGAAGCAAGCAAGGATCCAACCCATTTCAGAGGGGAAACAACTACTGCCAGACCACAGGAAATCGCCCTGTGAGTCGGGAACATTTGAACCACTAATGGAACAACCACTCCTACAGAAATAAAACACTGGCCATTTCAACGAGATGAGAAGAGGCACACCAAACCATTACAATTGGTCACGCCTCATCGCTAGATGCAAAGAAGATCCGAGTGAAGGTCACCATTGAAAACCAGCCTTGCATGATGGAAGTCGATTCAACATCGTCCCTCTCGATGGTTTCCTGGAAGACTCTGAAACAATTAATCCCTGCTGTCCGGCGTCAAGACCTCAGAGCCCAGTGAATCATACTCAAAGATTATCAGGGGAACTGAATTCCGATTGTTGGATCCAGCCAAGTCCAAGTATCATTCAAAAATCGTACTGGGTCATTACCACTGACCATCGTCGACCGTGACCGGCCTAGCTTGTTAGGCCTTCAATGGTTCGCCCCACTCGAGATCGAGGTAGCTGGCATTCACCAAACCAGAAGCGACGACTGGGAGAAGGCCATTGTCCAGGAATTCCAGGACGTTTTCGCAGACAAACTAGGCAAGTACAAGGGGACCCCGATATCATTTAACCTTAACCCTGTAGTAGCCCCCATCTGCCTTAAGCCTCGTTGGGTACCTTTCACCCTTAAAGCAAAAATTGACGAGCAGCTCAATAAATTAATAGCCCAGGGTGTTTTAGAACCAACTGACCACGCTCGTTGGGAAACCCCAATCGCAACACCCATCAAACCGGATGGATTGTTAAGGATTTGTGGGGACTACCGGGCTACCTTAATCACACTCTTCAACAGAACGCTTACCTGGTGCCGGTGGTACAACACCTTCTCCATTCCCTGGGGGGCAGAAAAGTCTTCGCTAAATTGGATTTAGCACAGGCGTACCAACAACTGCCTGTAGATAAAAAAACCGCAGAGGAACAGACGATCATTACACATCGAGGTGCCTTTAAGTGCAACCGACTCCAATTCGGAGTGAGTGTAGCCCCAGGGATTTTTCAAACTCTGATGGAGAGACTCTTGCAAGGGATCAAGGGGGTCGTGCCATACTTTGATGACGTTTTAATTGCTGCCCCGAATAGAGAAATACTAGAAAAGCAGCTTATAATGGTTCTCCAGAAATTTAAAGAATCTGGCCTTAAGGTTAAAAAAAATAAATGTCAACTGTGTACAGAGAAAGTAGAGTTCCTGGGATACCTAATCGATAAACAAGGCATCCACCCCACTAATAGCAAACTAAGGGCAATCAAAAACGCCCCAAGACCCAGAAATAGAACTGATCTCCAAGCTTTCCTGGGGCTCATTAACTTTTGCAACATCTTCTTTCCCCAGAAAGCGACCATAGCTGAGCCCCTACATAGACTCCTTGACAAAAAAGCAACCTGGGTCTGGGGACACCGCGAGGAGCACGAATTCCGACAAGTGAAAAACTTACTAACCTCAGATGCTGTTTTAATGCAGTATAATGAGACTCTGCCTTTAACAATTACACGTGATGCATCACCGTTTGGAGTAGGAGCCATTTTGAGTCATGTGTTAGCAAACGGTAGTGAGGCCCCTATTGCCTATTTTTCAAGGACCCTATCAAAGGCTGAACGTAACTATAGCCAGATCGACAAAGAGGCTTTTGCTGTTGTATCTGCTGTAAAACAGTTTCATGAATATGTGTATGGATGAGTTTTTACTATTGTTACCGACCACAAACTTTTGCTAGGGATTATAGTGGGAGACAAGCCAACCCCCTATATATTGTCACTGAGAATGACTCGCTGGTCAGAGTTTTTAGCTGCATACAACTATAAATTACAACACCGCCCGGGGAAAGCCATTCCCCACGCTGATGAATTGAGCCGTGCCCCACTTCTGGAAACCATCAACGACCCAGCTCCAACCCTTATGACACTCCAGATTGAAACGCTACATTCACCACCGCTAACAGCCAGAGACATTGCAATCGAAACAAAATGAGATCCTGTCTTGGCGCGAGTTCTTAGCTGGGTCAAACGAGGATGGGCAATAGAACAAACCTCTGACGACTTCACCCCTTTCAGAAACCGGCAAACAGAACTTTTTTCGCAAAAAGGCTGCATCCTATGGGGAGATAGAGTCGTTGTCCCAGAGCGGTTACAATGAGCAGTGTTGAAAACATTGCACCCCAGCATCGTGCGTATGAAAGCGCTTGCACGAAGCTATGTGTGGTGGCCAGGCATCGACAAACAGATCAAAGCCTGGGTAAAGACTTGTTTAAAGTGCCAAGAAGTCAGCAGTGCCCCACCTAGAGCAACTCCAATGGAATGGGAACCCCCCCGGGGGCCGTGGTCCCGCATCCACATTGATTTTGTGGGACCTACTAAAGGACATACGTTCCTCCTAACAGTGGATGCCTATTCCAACTGGCTCGAGATCCACGAAATGAAGAATACTACAATGGATTCCATCATCCGAAAATTGAATAGGCTATTCGCAACGCATGGGCTGCCAGACATTCTGGTCTCCGACAAAGGACCCCAGTTCACTGCCCTGGTTTTTGAACAATACTTAGCAGACCGGGGTATCCGCCATGCGCTAACTTCGCCAGTGCATCCTGCGGCTAATGGCAGGGCCGAGCGCATGTTCAATTTGTTAAAAAAACTCTCCACAAAATGGACTATGGGGACATTGATGACAAAATAAACAGAATATTCCTACTCCAACACATAACTCCACACAGCATCACCAACAAGACCCCAGCTGAACTGTTGATGGGACGCAAGCTCCGTTCCCAACTCGACCGGCTTCACCCGTCCTACGAACCAGAGAAACCCTGTGGATCTAGCGGAAAATGCCACGAGTTCAAGGTAGGCGACTTAGTTTTCGCCAAAAACCTCTCTGGCGAACCATTATGGGTCGAAGCAACCGTAATTCAAACCACCGGGCCCAGATCGTACTGTGTGCAAACCTGCGACGGAAAAATATGGAAATGCCATATAGATCAGCTTCGCTCTAGGCTACAAACCAGTTCCCGTGACTCCTGTGACTCCCAAACTGAGGGGGGAGGGGATGTTGAAGAAACCAAATTCGAGATGGTGGAAAGCAGAAGCGAAGGAAGTCAGCAATTGGGCGTGATAAATGAAGAAGAATCAAGGAGGGGAGTGTCCTCGCCACAGAGGAATACTTCAATGGAAGCTAGCCCGCAAAGATCGGAGGACAACAACAACGACAGCATTAGTGGCACCGAGTCATCCAGTGAGAATACGGAACCGCCTGTACCAGATATGTCCAAAAATGTCCCACCGAAACCGGACTACAGACAGGAATTGGTGGGACAGCGCAAATCTAATAGACAGTTAAAACAACCTACAATATCTTAGGGAATACGTCACCGCACCCCTCAAACAGAACCCGGGGGGAAGGGGTGTTATGAACTAATAAAAGCACTTAAATAAAGTTTAACAAACCTTAAAGAAAAAGCAGGGCTCTAATCCTGCCCTTCTGATTGGCCAATAATAGCGATATTGGATTGGTCCATTCTGGAGAATCTGATTGGCTGTTAACGAGCCACTCTCATTGGTTCAAGGGTTTAACACTTCCATGTTCTCATTGGTTAATAGGTCAGCAGCCTGCCTTATAAAAGGGCTGCTGCTGCCCTAGGGTTTTGCTCTGTTCAGGATGATTAATAAAGAGTTGAAGTTCACTGTTCACTGCCTCATCTCCGTTCCTTGCACCCATGCGCAGAACTTAATAGTAGTTGCAGTCCAACTACCTGAGGGTGCCTATTCTGGAATTTAAAAGTCCTGTATCAGTGGTGGGATTCAAAAATTTTTACTACCGGTTCTGTGGCCGTGGCAGGGGAAGGCTACTGTAAAAATCTCCATTCAGAGGTGGTTTTTGCCAGTTCTCCGACTTACTCAAAATTTCCACTACTGGTTCTCCAGAACTGGTCAGAACCTGCTGAATACCACCTCTGTCCTATATGCTGTATTTTTAAAAATGTTCTGGCCAGATTTCACCTGAAAATGGTGAAACTTTTTTTTTTTGTGAATCTCATCTCAACACAATTTTAAATAAAATCAACATAAAATCAATAAGCAATAAAATGATCATACGATATATAAATAAAATCAATGTTGCAGAAGAACAAAAAGATGAGAGCTGCATTGAAAAATATACATTTTGCACAGTCAAACTTTTTAGTTTGTTTTTTAGATTTATGCCCACTGCTATCAAAAATGTCTGGTTGGCTTACAATAAACCCATAAAATAATAAAAATAATGTCCATAGTATAATAAGTCAAACAAACAAAAGTCAAAGAATATAATACAATAAAACATTCATGGTAAATAAATGAAACAGAATTAAAATAAACAAGTCAACTCTTCACACACACTTTTTTTTTTTTTTACAAAACTAATACATTTGAAATGATACAATATTTCATTCTCCAAAGTTTTCTGGAAAAGTTCTGTTCTAAAGGACTTGCAGAAATATTGTGGTTTCTGTCTAAATTTCTGTAGATTCCAAGAACAGAAAAGCAGTGTTTGCATTCCTCTGTCTTTTAAATGCAGATGGACTGCTGAATCTTGTCCTGATGGGGCTGATATTCAGATATTCCTGGAACATATGGAAAGACAACATTGCTTCATTTATTGTTCTCTTCTTTGTCTGTTATGGAGGAGCTCTTGCTGGGTCATTTTGGGGATTTGATGAAGGGCCACTTGGGATAGCCACATGTTTTGAGGCCTTCCTTGAGATGTTTTAGTTCTTTTCCTTTTCCATCTTTGCTGGTAGCCAGCCCTTCAGTTCAGTGATGTAGGGTTCTGATAACTCCCATTCTGTGCTCCAGTGGATGGTGAGAATCAAAATATAAATATTGATCTCTGTGGGTTTTTGATGTTAAGGCTTCTGTCTTCCTGAATGTATACTGCACTGTCCAGGAAGGCTAGACTATTTTCCTGTGTGAATTTGATATATCTGTCGACAGAGTGGATAGATACAGAGTGATTCTGAGGACCCAGATAAACCTTCAAGTGGCCTCAATAACTCTCTAAAATAATGCAAATGACCAGTTGTCTTCAAGTAATATAAATCCTCTCATTCTCCATCATCCAGTCAGAGCTGAAGAAGCTTCTTGGATGAAAAGTGAAATATATTCAAAGAAAAACAAGAAAGTCCAATTGCCTCTTTAAAAAGCACCTTTGGGATAACTTCCAACTTCTTTTACAAAATATATAGTTAAAACTTAAATCCAACTCTTTCTTAAACATTATACTACAGCTTCCATTTTTCCAATAATGCATTTTACCTGTCATCGTATCCATACATCATAATTTGATTTTTTCCCTCTGTTTCTTTCAAAAAGTCAGCAAATGGCTTCCAATTAGTATTAAATGTTTGGAGTGAGACATTCTAAGAGGAAGAAAGGTGACTTTGAATAGAGCTGAGAGGTAGAAGGAAGAAAGTATGTGCCTTTTTCCTCTGCATGTCTTGATCAGCAAAGGTTCCCTTCTCTGCAACAATCATTGCAAGTGTCTCATTTGACAACAGTGGAAGCAAAAGGAGAAAGAGGAGGAATGCCAAACTCACTGAGACCAGAGGAAGGCAGATGGCAGAGCCCAAGGCCAGCAATGCAAAGCAGATGGCTAGGAACTGTATGGACTGAAGAGAAATGGCAGGAATTTAGAGTCACTTGTAGGTAAACTGTACAGTTTAGAACAGGGGGTTCCAACCTTGGCCACTTTAAGCCTGGTGGACTTTAATTGGGGAATTCTGGGAGTTGAAGTACACCAGGCTTAAAATGGCCAGGTTGGAGACCCCTGGTTTAGATTGTACAATGCCTCAAAGCTGCTCATCCTACAGCAAGAGTTTTAAGGCATTCTGAGTGACAGAAATTTTTTTTCCCTTGATCCTCTCTGTAGCAGAACTGGGGATTTATCCCACCAACTTCAATAGCAAGCTGCTTGAAGTGTTTCTGGTACCTGTATGATGTTGTTGTTGTTGTGAATGCATAAGGTTTAATAAAGAGAACTTGAGCTTGGAGTAAAGTGCATGGTTCTGGCCCTGCACTTCTGAGTGGCTGTTTACGGCAGGATCGGATTGGCCCATTCCGGGGAATCCGATTGGCCATTAACAGAAAGTTCCTATTGGTTAAGGGAGCTAGCACTCCTCAATTGTTATTGGTTAATAGTTATTGGGGTTGCCTATATACGGAGGGTTATAACTGCCATTGAGTTGAGAAGTCACTATGTAAATAAAGAGTTGAAGTTCACCGTTCTAGAGGCTTGTTTCCATTCTTTCTCGCCCATGCTCCAAACATAACAGTTGTGATTAGTGATAAGCACAGTATCAACTTGATACTGTTGATGTGTAGCTCTTGCTTTTACTGTATTAATAGCAATAGCACTTAGACTTACATACTGCTTGACAGTATTTACAGCCCTCTCTGTAAGCAGTTTACAGAGTCAGCATATTGCTCCCAATAACAACTTACTGTTTCCAACAAGGTTTGGGGGGTGGGGTGAATGGGAAGGGGCATTTGGAGGAATTGTCCAAGTGAAAGGGAAAACATTTGATCAGTTCCCCAACCCTGAAATTAGGCTTAATTTAAACTAAACTGCAAGAAAACTGAAGAGAATCCAGTTTCTTGAACCTATGATGGCATCTACTTTAATACAAGGGGCTACATAAACTTTTGAAAATTACTATGCAGGTAATCTTTAACTTATGAACACAATTGAGTTCAAAATTTATGTTGCTTAAACAAGCCATTTGTTAAGTGAATTTTGCTCCATTTTATGACTTTTTTGTCATGCCCTTGGTTGAGTCGGACTCTGAGGGAGAGGAGGAACAGCCGACAGGGAGTGGAGGTGTGGCTCCGGAGGTTGTGGAGGAGTCTGGGGAAGGGCAGAGGCCAGCTGAGTAGTCAGAGGAAGAACCAGGCCCATCCCCTCTGCATCATAGGACACACAGGGAGGAACGGAGAAGGAAACAACTTGGCTTATGAAAGAGGAATCAGCCATGATCCCCCTCATTGGAGACTAGTATATAAGAGAGATGATTACAACACAGCGTTGCCAGAAACAAAGCATGTGTTATTTTGGGCTGAAGTTATCTTGGTTGGCATCTTTCCAACAGACTGTGCCTTGTTATCTCCTTGAATTTAGTAATTACAGGACTTCCGGTGGCAAGGCAAGGACGAACAGAGATGCAGAAACCCATCTGTGGTTTCAGTTAATCTCTTTTTGCGGTTGGCGCAATCCTTTGAGGGTGCACAAGTCCTGGAGAGATTCATGCCAGCGTGGCGGAGACTCGGGTTGCAGTGTGGGGAAGGCAACCCCCCTGCAGCTAAGAGGAGCCCTCCAGAGCCCAATGAGCAAGAGACAGCCCCCTATCAATGGCGGCTCAAAAGTCCGGACTGCCACCGATGTAAAGAAGCGAGTGAGTGACAGTTTGTGAGATCATTGGGGAAGAGTGTGACAGAGAAAATTAGTGGCAGAGAGGAGGATTGGAACGCCATAGACTTTTATAAGGCTGTTACAGGTGTCTGTCTGGAGCCCTAAAAGAAAGCAGCCAAAAAGCGGATGCGAGGCAAGTAAAAGTGAAAGGGCTTGGCAGACAGAAGAGAGAGAGAGGACAATAATGAGTAAAAAGGGAAGTTTACGAGGTTGGGAAACTAGTGGCTGGAAGGTGCCTGGAAGTTGTAGAGGATTTGGACTATCTCATTTGATTTTTATTCTGAAAGACTTTATTAAAGCGGAGACGGGAAGAAGATCGGAGCTGATGGAACAGAGACATTGTGGTGCCACAGGTGATACTTAGAAACCCTGAAGCCATCGTAACAATATAACTGATATAAACCACTTAACAGCCCGTTAGGGAGCATACTGATCTAATTGAGGAGGTGATTCCATCTGAAGAAAATCAGGAAAATTGAACTTCGGAATGCTAAGACAAAAAGTAAAAGAGTTATATAAAAAGGAAGAAGTTAACGAAGATAGAATAAGAAACTATTTAGATGAAGTGAAGGATAAAGCAATTGGGGAAGAAATGGAAGAATTATTAAACAAAGACATTATTTGGTTTGAATTGAAATCAGCAATAGAGAACCAGAAAAACAATAAATCCCCAGGACCAGATGGGATTCCAGGGGAGCTGTACAAGGCAATAGTAGAACAAATAGGACCTCTTATGGTGGAAGTTTTTAATGACATCTTATTGGCAGCCAGGATGCTGGACTCATGGAGGGGGGCATTGATTTCGCTGATCCCAAAGGAGGTTTCGGATCCTTGATATATACATAATTATAGGCTGATTTCACTGTTAAATACTGATTACAAAATATTCACTTCTATTATAGCAAGTAGACTAAAAAGAATGTTAAATGAGCATATATATGAAGATCAAAATGGATTTCTCTCTACCAGACAAATCAGGAACAACTTAAGAATAGTATTATATGTCTTAGAATTTTACGAAGCCCACCCCGAAAAACAAATTGCACTTATGTTTTTAGATGCAGAGAAGGCCTTTGATAATTTAAATTGGCAATTTTTAGTACAAAAAATTTATAATATGAATTTAGGCACCACATTTGAAAATATTATAACAACCATTTATGATACACAACAGGCATATAATATAATATAATATAATATAATATAATATAATATAATATAATATAATATAATATAATATAATATAATATAATATAATATAATATAATATAATATAATATAATATAATATAATATAATATAATATAATATAATATAATATAATATAATATAATATAATATAATATAATATTACTTTTCTTGTCACAGTTGTTAAATGAAATATTGAAATTGTTAAATTAGTAACACAGTTGTTAAGTGAATCTGACTTCCCCATTGGCCTTGCTTGTCAGAAGCTCACTAAAGGTGATCACAAAACCATGGGGCGCTGCACGTGTCCTAAATATGAACCAGTTGCTAAGAATCTGAATTTTGATTGTGAGACGAAAGGGATGCTGCTATGGTTGTAAGTGTGGAAAATGGTCATAAATAACCTTTTTCAGTGCTTTTGTGACTTTGAGCGGTCACTAAATGAACTATTGTAAGTTGAGGACTACCTGTATTGGAGACTTCAGTGTAGAATCAGCCTCATTTCTAAAAATGAAGCTAGGAGACCATAGGAAGATCACTTGACATGTTGTTCTTCTATATGGTAAGGGATAAGAATGGTTCTTTTGAAATTATTGAGAAAGTAGTGAGAGAGTATCTGCATCTATGGTTTTTTTTAAATGGATTATCAAATGGATACTCCTGGAGACAGCAGACACAAAGATATAATATTCTATATATTCTATATTAGTGTTCTATTCTTGGCAGTATAGGGTCTCCTGCTTGAGCAGGGGGTTAGACTAGAAGACTCCAAGGTTCCAGCTCTATTCTGATTGATTCATACATTTATAAATGTCTGTTTATTAATTGCATTATTTAGGGAACCTATTACTTTTCCATGAAAAAAATGATGATTACTAAATTGATTGGAGGAAATTTAAATAATCTTCATAACTGTTTATGAAAGATATATCTTGAATATGTATTTCCATTTTTTATCTTTGTCAGGATCTCCCTCCATTCCAGATCTGTTCCTCTCATTTTCGGGCAGAACAATCTTTTCCTCTTTCTCTCTCACGCACAAATGTTGTAGCACTGTGTGGTAATTGAATCTACTGGTCCAGGATGTTGCTATGGTGCTTCTCCTGCACTAAGAGTTTAATATTCATTCCATTTTGATCATTTTTCCATCATGTTGACATAGGGATTTGGTTAGAGAAAAAGGACAAGCAGGAGGGTGTATTTTTAGTGTTGCTGAAAGAAGGGGTGAGGTTTAAATTTCTTAACAACTGGCATGACTGGCATGGCTTGGTAGTCACGTGACTGGCTGAGCATGGCTTGCATATAAATATTGCAAAAACATAAATATTGAATTTTTTTTATTAGAAAAGAGCAATTTTTACCCAAAATCAGGCAAAGCAGGCAGGCAGATTGAGTTGCTCACAGAATCACATGTTTACTCATAGATCTACCTTTCTGCAATCTGCTACCTGAGTCTGTCACATAAAATTTGCTTGCAAGCAAACTCATAAAATTTGCTAGGAGGGAAACTCACAAAATTAACTCACAACACACCATGTATATAAATATTGATTTTTTTTTTTAAATAAAAAAGGGCAATTTTTACCCAAAATCAAGCAAAACAGGCAAGCAGATTGAGTTGCTTGCAGAATCACAGATTCACTCAGAGATCTACCTTTCTGCAATTTGCTGCCTGAGTCTGCACTGAAAAATAGAAGCTTCAGTCCTAAAGAATGTTTAGCTCTGCTCTCAGGCCACTTCTCCACCCCAACTCCCTGAATACCACCCCTGACTGGGCCTCAGGGAGCCTCCTGGGTGAAGGCAAAGCAGTACAACAGTGATTTAGATTAGCTAGAAAGCAAGAAATCCAATGATTTCCTGCTTTCTAGCTAATCTAAATTGCCTGGCACAGCTGATAGTTGGAACAGCTGATCGTCGGGAATAAAGGAAAAACAGCAACTTACCAAAAATTAGGTGAAGGTAATTTGGATGGTGCACATGCCAGGTAAAGAGTAACTGGGCAGGGAGGGCATGGTGGGGCGGCTGGGCCGGGCTGGGCCCAGCCAGTGGCATGATTTGCCAGTTCTCCGAACTGCACAGAATCGTAACAACCAGTTCTACAGAACTGTTCTGTACTGGTAGAATCCCACCCCTGACTAAAAGTTACTGCTGAGGATGGGCTGAGAAGTAAATGCCTCATTGAGCTAAAAAGAAAAATAGTTGGACATCAGAATTCAACTAAAAGAGAATCTGTTATTAAGTAAACTAAATAAACAGTATGGTTGATGCAGCAAAATTTAGGAATAATTTTTTGGGGATATATGGCAAAGCCCCGCCAATTGCTATGTATCCTTGACATGTTTCTTGGTGGTGGTGGTAGAGAAAACTTCCAGGACATGATGAGTTCTGCCTTTCATATGAATTCCTTCATATAAAATTCTGCAGTCAACATAGGGCCAGGCTGAGGATCCATTGCTGCTCAATTTATAGCAGTGTTTCTGAATTTGGACAATTTTAAAATGTGTGGACTTCAACTCTCATTCAACCCTTATGCTGGCTGGTGAATTCTGGGAGTTGAAGTCCACATATCTTTAAAGTTTCCAAAGTTGAAAAATTCTGACTTATAGTCTGCAGTCACAAAGCTAGGGAAACCCCCCTCCTCTAACTGGATTGATACGCAGAATAAGACCCTCAAAATAAGTAAGCAAATCATTTAAATAAACAACTAAAACCTGCCCAGAATATCATAGAAAACAACAAGTCATTAATCTTTGAAAGTCTGAGGGGCTGCCTGCCAAAGTGTAGAGTATTACAATATACAGTTTTCCCATAGTGAGAATCAAAGGTAGTTTAATATTCAGGACATGCTTTTGAACAACTCAGACTGTAATCCTGTCTGAGGTCCAATTTGGTAACGACAGAAGGGTTTACTTTCTGCAACTGTTCCAAGACTTGATATTTGTAGTGGAATCTCCAGCTTGTGTGTGTGTGTAAGTGTGTGTGTGTGTGTGTGTGTTTGTGTGTGTGAAATGAAGAATCTGAAAATCTTCATTCAGATTGCATCCAGCCCATTCTCAAGACTGTTGAAAAAAAATGAATTTTTTTAAAATGCTGCAAGGACTCCTAATAAATTGGTGAGTTTTAATAATTCCATGAATTTAGCATAATAGCCAGATATCAATAGTTTCAAATCTAATACAATGGTTGGACAGATTGACTAGAAAAAGCATGTTTGCATGTGATGGAGGATTCAATAGTTACCTAATGTATTAGAATTTACTAAGATATGCAGTGTATTTCCAGGCCAGTCAAAATCTTTTGGGAAACAGAAATTATGAAAAGTTGATAACAAGTTTCACATATAATTGTCTCAGTCTCTGCATTTTGGGGAGTTGGGACCATCTTGCTTCCCTGCTGGTAATTCACATGTCAGGGAAAGTACACAACTTGCATGTTTCAGCACAGCTTTTTTTGGGCGGATAGTGGAGCTCCACTGTTTCCCAGCTGCAAGGGTTCAACTTTTCAGCTGAAGGTGGGGAAGAACTAGTGGGAAAACAATGATACCTTTCCTGCCTATCTGTACTCTTGCAATTTCTCAAGTTTTCAGTTGATGCTCAAGCAGACATGGATTAATGTTGTCATAGTCTCTAGGGTGAATTGATGAATGAGCTGCTTCCATATTTAATCTGATAGTCCTTTGTATCAGTCAATTCCATTTCAGCCTAATCCTGAGCAAACAGCTTCCCATGAAATGCATACCCTGTCACAGGCAATGTATTTCATAGTTATCAGTCACTTTCTTGACAAGAACCTCCAAGTTTTCCCTCAGATATGCCATACAATTCATGTTTTAATCTAAACCCAACTGTTCTAAATCAGAAGAGGGGTTCCTCAGTCACTAGGCTAATTTGAAATCCTACATGGTTTTGATTACTGAGGAAGACATTTGATCTGAGAGAGATGTACAATTCCCATTGAGCAAGAGAGGCAGTAAATTCACTTGGACTCCCATAATATTTGTCATGTAAGGAAGTAGATTCCTGTTGTGGAAGCACTTCAGCAATTACTAAAAATTCTTGGACCAATGCTGGTTTGAGAGCTGCTGATATTGGTAAATTCTGTCTTACTGTCTGGGCTAACTGGTGCATCGGGTTGAAACTTGATTCTGACACATTGGTGAGTGGACCAATAATTAGCAGCTTGTTGAAGACATGTGGCCATCACATTATTTCTTAGTTCTAAGGCAGGGGTGTCAAACTCGCATTGTCACGGCTTCATCACATAATGTATTGTGACTTTTTCCCCCTTCTCTAAACCGGGCATAGTCATGGCCAGCGCATAATGCACCTGGCCCATGGGCCGTGAGTTTGACAGCCTTGTTCTAAGGCAACAGCTCCTCTACCACTACTAATGATGAGAATAGAGATAGGCAATTAAGCTACCAGCTTTCATATCAGGCTAGCAGGGAATCACAGAGCTCTGGAATCTTATCTCTTAATTCTGCTATAGACTTGGCTGAAAACATCCAGGGTAAACTCAGCAAGATTAGGAACATTATGGCAAGTAAAAAATAATACTGCAGGTAAACCTTCTATGCAAATGTTGATTGCAATGCAAAAATAACAGATTTTGCTCATTTTTTAAATTCTAGAGGTTAAATACTTAGCTTTGTGCTCCCACCCTTTCATATTATTGGATTCTTGGGGGAATGTCATTTTATGGCCTTGGGAGATAACTTTCATAGTGGTTCACTTTGTTTCTGTATCCTTTGGTTCCCACTTCACCAACCTCAAAATTCTTATACTCTCCCTTATACCCAATACCACTGTATTGTCCTTCCGCTTATCTTCTATCTGGAAGGTTTAAGACATAAGACATAAGAATTTATTTGTCATTACACTCACAAGCGGGTGCAACGAAATGAGGTGCTCTTCCACAAGTAAAACTGGACAAACACCACTAAAATAAAAATAAAAATAAAAAATTAAATTAAAACTAAACACAACCGACCATACAGTAATCTCTATGCAATTTAAAAATGTAAAACCCCATTACTCTCAGCCATTCACTTCCACATAAATCTTATGACCCTGCATTCAAACTCAAAACTGCACTTGGATAAAAACTGTTCTTAAATCTGGTCATTCTTGTTCTTAATACCCTAAATCTCCTTCTCGATGGTAATAATTCAAAAAGCTGATGTCCCGGATGAGAGGAGTCATTCAATATATTAAGTATCTTCCTCCTACATCTATTCCTATACAGTTCTTCCAAAGAGGGAAGTGAGCAGCCAATGATGTTTTGGGCCGTCTTAATCACCCTCTGAATTGCCTTTTTCTCTGCCACTGCGCAGCTCAAGCTGTGCAGCTTAACATAGCCATAATGAATGGCAGTATGATCAGACACATTAAGACCTCCCAAATGTGAGTGATGTGATTTCCAGGTGATTGAAGAAAAATCCAGTCAGGTTCCAAGACAGGAGAAAATTGCTGGAAATAAAATGGAGGCAGGCTGCAGGAAAGAAAGTGTTTATTTGATAGCCAGAAACTAGTGACAGCAGCATGTTTCTGAGGTGGCTGACAAAATGGGGCTGGGAGTAGGTGGAGTTTTATACATTATTTGGGGCTTTGTGATGAGATGCCAGTTTCTGTGCCATGTGCTTTGACCTGTGCTTGAGTGTGCCCTTTTCATATTCTAATTATTGTTGCCTGACTCCCATTGTGGCTGGGAGGTCATGCCCTGTCCTTGGAGCTGGGTGGGGAATTTAGATTTTAGGAGGCTTTGTTTTCTGTTTTTAATCCAGTCAGATTCAGCCTTCTGTGGCTGTGGCTGAAGGTGTCTTGTTTATGAATGGAACTGTCTGGCTTTCTGGAAATGGATACTGAACTCCAGTTTTCTCAATAGATACAACAGTATCTCATTCATAAAACTTAACTTAATTCATAAAACTGTTGGAGGGATTGTCTGGAGTCTTTTCCTGGTAGTGGAGAGAAGCAAATGATTTGATTCCAGGAAAGTCTCCTTTCTGAGGTGTGTGGGAGTGGGGGGATTCCTGGCTTCTTACACAGGGAAAATTCTTCTTTACAAGGCCAAATTGTTAGATCGGAGGCGGATCGGTTCGACAGAGACACGAGACCATTTACGTGAGTTCAGCTCTTTATTAGTATAGGTAAAAGGTCTGAGAATGCGAGCCGCAGCAGCCCTTCATATAGGGCTGGCTCGCGGCTCGGCAGCCAATGGCAGCACTTTGAATCTCCCGCGATCAGCACAGCCAATCGTGGTAGATTCCCAGCGCTCCAATCACGGCTGATCTGTTGACCAATCAGGTCTCCGCTGGTCCGGACCAATAGAGTGCAAGGGTTTTGGAGTATGCTAATATTGTACACCCCTCCCCTCTTGGTTTTGTCCTGTGGTGCGTAGTGATGTAGTCGTGTAGGTAGGTGAGGCTTTTTCCCTGCCTCCTTGACCTGCGCGGCTCAGTTCTGGTGTGGTCGTCGATCGGTTCGGATGCCACCTCTGTCGCTCCGGTTCCTTGGGATGGAACTGCCTGGAACGTTGAGCTGGGCCTTTCTTGGTAGCTCCCTCCTGGTTCTCCTGGGCTGGTTGAGCTGCCATTTCTGCTCCTGCTTGGTTTTTCCTGGCCGGGTGAGCTGGTTTGGCTGCCCCTTCCAGGTGAAGACCCCGGGGTTTCATGCTCCATTGGTCCTGCGTCTACAGGTGAGTAGCATCAGTTTATTGGTTTATTTATTCTAGGTGGGGGGTGTTCTGCTTGCGTTAGTTGGTTTTCTTTGGTTCCTTCTCTATCGCTAAGTGGTTCCCCCCTCTTTCTAGTTTCTTGTTCGGGTGTTTGGCTGGTTGTGGTGGCTATTCTTGACCTAAGTTGGTTTATGTGCCTTTTCCAGTTTTTCCCGTCGCTAGTTTCCAATCGGTATGATAGGAGCCCAGTTATCTGGGTGATTGTTGCTGGCACCCAGAGTGGTTCTCCAGTGAGATTTTTTGCATATACTGGGTCCCCTATGTTGAATGTTCTGTGTTTGCTGGAGGAACCTGGGGGTTTGTCTGGGTTATATGTTGGGTGCATTCTGTCTAGTGTAGAGCGTAGTTTCCGGCCCATCATGAGTTCCGCCGGGCTTTCATTTGTGGTTGCGCTAGGTGTAATGTGTTGAATGAGGAGCATTTTATTGATTTTGTCCTGTATATTGGCTGTTTCTATTTTTTGGATAGCTTTCTTGGTGTATTGGACCATGCGTTCTGCCTGCCTGTTCGCCGCCGGGTTGGCCGGTGCGGTTAATGCATGGCGTATCCCTTGGCCTGCCAGAAATTGTTCAAACGCTAGTGCGGTGAACTGGGCCCATTGTCTGACACAATTACATCTGGCAGGCCATACGTAGTGAAAAGTTTGCTCAGTTTCCTTATCACTGCCTCCGTCATGGTTGACTTCATAGTGCTTACCTCCAGCCAATTGGAGTAAGCATCTACTGTGATAAGGTACATATGTCCCTTGGTTGGCCCCGTGAAATCTATATGAATTCTGGACCACGGACCTCTTGGTTTTTCCCATTCTTGGGTTGGGGCGGCGGGTGGATTGGATCTGGACTCTTGGCATTGTTTACATTTGGCAACCCAGGTTTCAATCTGTTTATCCATTCCTGGCCACCATGCGTAGCTTCTGGCCAGGCTTTTCATCTTAACCATCCCCGGGTGCCCCTCATGCAACATTCCCAATACCTTTTCCTGTAATTTTATAGGAATTACCACTCTGTCCCCCCAAAGTATGCAGCCCTTTTTGGTAAAGAGTTCGGTTTGTCTGTTCCGGAAGGGTCTGAATAGTTCATCTATGTCCCCTTCTGGCCACCCTTTTCCCACCCAGCTCAAGACTCGCACCAGCCGTTTGTCTTTATTTGTTTCTCTGGCAATGTCTGGCGCGGTCACGAGTGGGTTGGATATTGTCTCTATTTGGAGTACCTCTGTTGTGGGTGCCGGGTCATCTTCCCAGTCTGGTAAGGGTGACCGGCTTAGGGCGTCTGCATGTTCAATGTCCTTGCTGGGTCGGTGTATCAGCTGGTAATTGTATGCTGCTAGGAATTCAGACCACTTCGTCATTCTTGGTGATAGAATGTTCGGTGTGGCCCGGTTCCCCACCAGGATTCCTAGCAGTGGCTTGTGATCCATGATGATTGTAAAAGTCCTACTGTAAAGGTATTCATGAAATTTCTTGACGCCAGCGACGACTGCTAGGGCCTCTTTGTTAAGTTGGCTGTAGTTCCACTCTGGCTTTGAAAGTGTCCTTGATGAGAAAGCGATGGGTGCTTCCCTCCCGTCTGGTAGCTGGTGGCTGAGGATGGCGCCAATTCCAAATGGTGACACATCACAAGTTACTGTCAATGGCAGAGTCTCGCTGTACTGGATTAGTACCACGTCGGCTGTTAGCAGGTTCTTTGTGTTGTTGAAAGCGCTCTCCTCCCATACTCCCCAGATCCAGGTGGCTGTTTTATCTAACAGCCTATGTAGCGGTTCCGCCACGGTCGCCTTTTGAGGTAGGAAGACATTGTAAAAATTTAACAGTCCCAAGAAAGCCTGTAATTCCATTTTGTTTTTTGGTCGCGGTGCTTCCCTTATGGCTCTCAGTTTCTTTTCTGTGGGGTGAATCCCTTGTCTGTCTAGGAGGTACCCCAGAAATTCGACCCTTTTGGCCCGTAGCTGGCACTTCCCTTTCTTGACTTTAAGTCCCGAGTCTCTGAACTTCTGCAGTACCTCCCTCAACCTGGCTTCTAGTTGTTTCTAATTTTTCGTGGCCACCAAGACGTCATCAAAGTAGGGCACTACCCCTTCAATTCCCTGGAGGAGTCTTTCCATAAGGCTTTGGAAGACCCCAGGTGCCACGCTGACTCCAAACTGGAGCCGGTTGCAGCGAAAAGCCCCTCGGTGCATTACGATGGTTTGGGCTTCTGCTGTCGTGGCATAGACCGGCAGTTGCTGGTAGGCTTTCACCAGGTCGAGCTTTGTGAAGATCTGGCCTCCCCTCAGAAGATGCTGGACTACTGGGACGGGGTATGCGCTTTGTTGGAGTGCATGGTTTAGGGTGGCCTTGTAGTCATCACAAATTGTCACTGACCCATCTGGCTTGATGGGGGTGACAATTGGGGTCTCCCACCAGGCATGATCAATTGGTTCCAGTACCCCTTGCACGATGAGCTTATCGAGTTGCTCATCGATCTTGGGCTTGAGTGCAAATGGCACTCGCCTGGGCTTAAGGCGGATTGGCGTGATGCTTGGGTCTATGTTAAATGAAATAGGGGACCCCTGGTACTTGTCTAAACGGTTGTCGAAGACTTCCCGGAAATCCCTCACGAGCGCCGCTTCCCAGTCTGCCTCTCCGATGTGGTGTATGCCTGTTACTTCGATGCCCAGGGGTGCGAACCACTGCAGTCCCAACAGGCTCGGCCGATCTTGATCGACGATCGTCAGGGGTAGCACTTCTGTGTGGCCCTTGAAGGCGACTTTAAAATGGCCTCTACCGACTACAGGGATTCGGTTTCCCTGATAGTCTTTGAGGGTTAGTGTTTGGTCTTCCAGTTCTTGGCGGCGGATGGTGGGGACCAGGCGCCTGAGTGTGCGCCAGGAGACCATTGAGAGGAAAGACCCTGAGTCCACCTCCATGTCTCATTGCTGGTCTTCTATCCCGACCATCATGTATACCTTTCTGGCGTCGCTGGTGGAGGAATGGCCAATGATGACAGTCTGGTGCGTTTCCTCTCTCTGTCTCGTCTCCTGGAATCGCCTGTTCCGACCTTCCTGGCTCCAGCGGTTCTCCGTCTGGTGATCTCTGGTCCTGGTGGGGGTGCTGTCTCTCCGTCGGGGGCTGGCATCTCGTCGCCGCGGGCCGTAGTGCTTCTTATTCTGGCACACTTTGGCAATGTGCCCCCGCTTCTCGCAATGCCTGCAGATGGCTTCGAGGAAACAACAGTCCGCTCGGGGGGTGATCGCCGCCGCAGCCGGCACACTGGTACCTCAACTTACGACCTCGTGGTTCCTGCCATTCCTGCGCTGACTGGAGATGCTGGATCTCCTCCTCCTTGTCTTTGGTTTCTGAGAAGGAGTCGATGTCACCATGGTGTATGGTTGTGTGGTCTGTCGCTGGCCTCCTCTTGGGGGTCGACGTTGCCTGTCTGGTCGCCGCTCGTGGCATGATGCTCGATTGTTGCATCCGACCCGCTGATTTCTTGGCCGCTTCTGCTGCAGCGGCTTCGGTGAGGGCATCGGCGAGGGAGATGTCTCCCTTTGCCATGAGGCAGCTCTGGAGGACAGGGTCTCAGAGTCCGAGGACGACGCGGTCTCGCAGGGCCTCATCCAGGTCGGTGAACTCGCACAAATCCCCCAGGTCCCGTAGTGCCGCTATGAAGTTGGCCAGCCCTTCGCCCTCGCGTTGATCCCACCTGTAGAAGTCGTGCCGCCGGATGAGGATGGGCATGATGGGGGCATAGTGGCTCCGCAGCAGGGGCTCGAGATCGTCCCACTCCATCGCCTTGACGTCCATCAGTTTGGCCAAGGCTTTGGCCATTTTGAAGACTGCGGGCCCACAGTGCATGAGGAACACGGCTCGTTTCTTGTGGCCGTTGGCGTCCTTGAGGTTGCTACTCTCGAGGAAGATTTGGAACCTATCGATATAGGATTCCCAGTCCTCAGTAGCAGGGTTGAAGGGAGTGGGAGGCGAGTTGATTCCGGCCATGTTGCTGGTTGCTGCGTGCCACCTCGCCACGTGCTGGATGTTCTCTTTGTCTCATGATCCCATCCTTGTCACCAGTGTTAGATCGGAGGTGGATCAGTTTGACAGAGACGTGAGACCATTTATGTGAGTTCAGCTCTTTATTCGTATCGGTAAAAGGTCTGAGAATGTGAGCCATGGCAGCCCTTCATATACGGCTGGCTCGTGGCTTGGCAGCCAATGGCAGCACTTTGAATCTCCCGTGATTGGCACAGCCAATCGCAGTAGATTCCCAGTGCTCCAATCACAGCTGATCTGTTGACCAATCTGTTCTCCGCTGGTCTGGACCAATAGGGTGCAAGGGTTTTGGAGTATGCTAATATTGTACACAAATCACTTCTACTTGTACTGCCATTGTTTCAGAGGTGGCATTCAGCAGGTTCTGATCAGTTCTGAAGAACCGGTAGCGGAAATTTTGAGTAGTTCGGAGAAATGACAAATACTATCTCTGGCTGGAGATTTTACAGTATCCTTTCCCTGCCACACCCACCAAGCCACGCCCACAGAATTGGTAGTAAATTTTTTAAAATCCTACCACTGCATTGTTTTAAAACTACTGTGTGTTAGTTGAAGCAAGAAGCTGAATGAGAATATTTGTTTTGTATTTTCAATTATATTTAGAAAGATTAATCCAAAATGCCAGAAGAAAATTCTTGGTATATGTTTCTCTAACAAGGTGTCGCTACACATACACACATACTTATATTGCAGTTAAAAGCTCACCAGTTTGAGGCCAAAGCACCTTCTTCCATACAATGTTTGTGTCCAAAATATATGAGCCTTAGAGATGGAGCTAGCAGCTACTTTTTTATTTGTTTCACTTAAAATAATCAGGGGTGGTTTAACAGACAACGGCATCTTAGTGTGAGGAACAAAAGGCCCTAGTCATTTGATTCAGCTGTAGTCCTGATCTAGATTAATTCCCAATAATATCCCCATAATGCATTAGAACAGAGGTGGGGAATGAATAATGGCCTCTTTCTGACTTGTGGACTTCAACTCCCAGAATTCCTGAGCCAGGCAAGTTGAAGTGCACAAGTCATAAAGAGGCCATCATTCCCCACCTCTGCATTAGAGTAAGGGCTCTATTAAAACTTGGGTGCTTCGCTTGAGTAATTTAATCCTTGGAGATTTTCTCCATGTACATCTGAACAGGGAAGTAAAGTGGGTTCTTTACAGGGATTCTGCACTGTTAGCCAGCTACTTTTGAAACCTCTTTCTCTGAGAAGTCAGATAAGGAATATTTTAATTCTCCAGACTTTTGAAATTTCAAGATCTTGAACTTATTTTTTTTTAAAATGCTGTAAGCCACCTAGAGTCACTTAACTGTGGCATATACATTTAATTAATTCCAACTACTTGTAACACAAATTTTAAGCTTTGATTTCTTCTTTAAATATGAATTGCCCAGAGTGTTTGTATCACCAAGGTTGTCAACGCTAGCTCTTTAAACCAATAATAATCCTCTGTTAAGGGCCAATCGGATTCCTAAGAACTAACCAATCCGATCTGGCCACCTAACAGCCAATCAGAAGTGCAAGGCCAGAACCCTGCACTTAACCTCAAGCTCATACTTTATTAACTATGGTACATACACAACACCCCTTCCCCCTGGCTTCTTAATTACGGTGTAGTTATATGGTCCTTTAAATAGGACGGTTGTCTTTTAAGTCTTTCGGATTTTCGTTGGATTGCAATCCTGTTGAGGTAGATTGCTGTTTGGCAGTGTCTCTGCTTCTTGCTCAGGTGCAATTTCTTGCGGTGCAAACAATTCTTCTTCCTGCTCCATTTCCTGAGTCTCACTTGATTCATCGCTCCCTTCGAGCAGGTTCCCTGGAGCGTCATCTTCTTCTGTACCACCCCCCCTCGGTTTGGTCATGGGGGAGTTGTTGACTGGCCGTTGTGAGTCATGACCGTAATTGGTCGATATGCCGTTTCCACAGTCTATTGTCACAGCATTTCACTACGTAGGATTTGGGGCTGGTCACTCGCACTACCGTTGCCTCTATCCATAACGGATCGCCTGATAAGTTTCGTGCGTAAACACGGTCTCCTACCTGGAAAGTGCGACAGCGGTCACTGGATCCTATTGGCTTTTCCGGTTCGTAAGCAGGGCGCAACCGGTCGAGGTGGGAACAGAGTCTTCGTCCCATCAGTAGTTCCGCGGGAGTTCTGCCGGTGACGCTATGTGGAGTTATGTGTTGCAAAAAGAGAATTTGGTTGACTTTGTCATCGATATCGTCATAGTCCATTTTTTTGCAAAGTCTTTTTAACAAATTGGACCATGCGTTCCGCTCAGCCATTGGTCGCAGGGTGTGCAGGCGAGGTGAGCGCATGGCGGATGCCGCGGTCAGCGAGGTACTGCTCGAACATTAATGCCGTGAACTGTGGCCCGTTATCAGACACCAGGACGTCAGGCAATCCATGGGTTGCAAAGAATCTATTTAGGATCTTAATCACTGCCTCGGAAGTTGTGGCTGTCATACGATGAATTTCTAACCAATTGGAGTATGTCAGCAGGAAGGTATATCCTTTGGTTGGCCCCGTGAAATCCAGGTGGATTCTGGACCAGGGTCCACGTGGCGTCTCCCATTCAGTAGGCATGGCTTTTGGTGCGGCGTTGCTGGCTTGTTGGCAATTGGTACACGCTTTGACCCACTGCTCGATTTGCCGGTCCATGCCCGGCCACCATGCGTAGCTTCATGCAAGTGCTTTCATCCGCACGATGCCGGGGTGGCCCTCATGCAGAATTTGTAGCAGCATCTTCTGGAGTCGTTCTGGGACAACGACTCTAACGCCCCAGATGACACAGCCTTTTTGGGAAAAAAGTTCAGTCTGTCTTGCTTTAAACGGCGCGAAGTCATCTGGGACTTGGTCCAATGGCCATCCGCGTTCTACCCAGCCTAGGACTTGAGCTAGGGTGTGGTCTCATTTGGTTTCTCTCGCGATGTCTCGGGCGGTCATAGGCGGCGAGTTGAGTGTTTCGATCTGCAACGTGGTTGCTGTTGGTGCCGGATCGTCGAGAGTCTCTGGAAGCGGTGCTCGGCTTAATGCGTCGGCGTGGGGAATGGCTTTCCCCGGGCGATATTGCAGGTGATAATTATAAGCAGCTAGGAATTCTGACCATCGGGTCATTCTAGGGGATAATATGTAGGGGGTTGGCTTGTCCCCGGCTATTATCCCTCGCAACAGTTTGTGGTCAGTTATAATGGTGAATGTCCTTCCATATACATATTCATGAAATTTCTTTACAGCTGAAACGATTGCGAGAGCTTCTTTATCAATTTGTCTATAGTTCCGCTCTGCATGTGGGAGAGTTTTCGAAAAGTATGCAACAGGGGCTTCGTTCCCATTAGGCAGTACATGACTCAAAATGGCGCCCACCCCAAAAGTATGCAACAGGGGCTTCGTTCCCATTAGGCAGTACATGACTCAAAATGGCGCCCACCCCAAAGGGGAGGCATCGCAGGTTATAACTAATGGTAAAGTCTCGTTATACTGCATAAGTACAGAGTCAGATGTGAGCAATTTTTTAACATTCCGGAACGCTTGTTCTTCCCGGTAACCCCATACCCACAATGCTTTTTTATCTAATAACCGGTGTAACGGTTCGGCAACAGTCGCCTTGTGCGGTAAAAATACATTATAGAAATTAATAAGGCCTAAGAATGCCTGGAGATCGGCCTTGTTACGTGGCCTGGGAACATTTTTTATTGCCTTTAATTTACTTTCGGTAGGGTGAATGCCCTGGCTATCAATCCGATACCCTAGAAACTCAACACGGTCAGTATATAAGTGACATTTATTTTTTTTCACCTTAACTCCTGCCTCTTGGAATTTTTTAAGAACACATTTCAAACGATCCTGCAAGATTTTTTTGGTAGGGGCTGCAATTAATACGTCATCAAAATGCGGAACCACGCCCTTGATTCCCTGTAACAACCTTTCCACGAGGCTTTGGAATATCCCCGGGGCTACACTAACCCCAAATTGCAATCGAGTACATTTAAAAGCACCTCTGTGCGTTACAATTGTTTGGGCTTGGGCCGTCTTTTCATCCACTGGTAGTTGTTGATAAGCTTGAGCTAAATCTAATTTAGCAAAAACCTTTCCGCCCCCCAAGGAATGGAGGAGGTGCTGCACCACCGGAACTGGATACGCATTCTGCTGTAGGGCATGGTTTAAAGTGGCCCGGTAGTCCCCACAAATTCGGATTGACCCGTCTGGCTTAATGGGTGTTACAATAGGGGTTTCCCATGGAGAGTGATCGATGGGCTTCAACACCCCTTGAGCAATTAGCTTGTCGAGTTGTTCGTCGATCTTAGCTTTAAGAGTGAATGGAACTCGACGGGGCTTCAAGCGAATTGGGGCTACTTTTGGATCTAGACTAAATGAGATTGGGGTCCCCTTATACTCGCCTAAACGGTCCGCGAAGACGTCGCTGAACTCAGAAATAAGGTCTTCCTCCCACTCACAACCACCGACTCGGTTCATGCAGGCCACTTCGATGCCGAGTGGCGCGAACCATTGGAGGCCTAATAGACTAGGCCTATCTCTGTCGATGATCATTAGAGATAAGTACGCTGTATGCTTTTTGAAGGAGACTCAGACTCAGCAGGACCCGACCACAGGGATTCGATTTCCTTGGTAGTCCTTGAGGATGAGGCGTTGAAATTGGAAGTCTTGGCATTGGATTGTGGGGATAAGTTGCTTGAGTATCTTCCAAGACAACATTGAGAGGGACGATCCCGAGTCGACCTCCATGTGGCAAGGCTGGTTCTCGATGGCTACCGTGACTTGAATTTTCTTAGTGTCCAAAACTGAGGCGTGACCTATAGTGGTAGTATGGTGAGCCTCTTCTTTTTGCAAAGCTCGATTTCTGTAGGAGTGGTTTACTGGTTCTCACCTTACAGGATGGTTTCCTGTTGATTGGCGATAGTTGGCCCCTTTTGAGGCCTGGCTGGGTCCTGGTAAGCTGTGGCAGACCCGGCTGATGTGGCCTCGTTTCCCGCACTCATGGCAGAGTGCGTCGCGGAATTTGCATTTGGCCCTGGCATGGTTTGCTCCACAGCCAGCACAAGGGCGTAAGGGCTTAGGGCGAGGATCCCGGTCGGACCGCAGTCGATGGACCCCTTCTTCCTTGCTGTCTGATGACGAAGAGAGGTCCTCATGGTGCATCGTTAGCAGCTGCCCTTCTGAGTTGGGTGAAATTTCGCCGGGCGGTTGTGTTGCCGGAGTGCGGCTTCGTCATAATTGTGCAGCTGACTTTTTGGTCGCCTCCGCAGCCGTGGCTTCAGCGACAGCATCAGCAAGTCTGATGTCGCCTTTCGCCATCAGCTTGCTTTGCACGCCTAGTGCATCTAATCCCAGAATTACTCGATCTCTTAGTGCTTCTTCTAAATCGGCGAACCCGCAGAGGCCCCCTAAATTCCGGAGGTCCACCACGAAATCGGCCACGCTCTCTCCTTTTCGCTGGTTCCTCTGATAAAACTCGTGGCGTCTCACGAGTGTAGGCACGGTTGGCGTGCAATGGTCTCTCAGGATGTGTTCGAGGTCGTCCCAGCTCATGGCTTTCACTTCTCGAGGTTTGGCGAGTGCTTTTGCCATTTTAAATACAGCCGGGCCGCAGTACATCAGGAACAGTGCCCGCTTTTTTGCTGGTGTGGCATCCTTCAAATTATTCATCTCAAGAAACATTTGGAAGCGATCCATGTAGGATTCCCAATCCTCTTGGTTTGGATCGAACGGAGCGGGTGGTACGATGCTGCTGGACATGGTTCCGTTGTTGTTGTCATCTTTCACGTGCTCGGTATTGCTTCCTGGCTTCTTAGGTTCAGACGTCTCCAAATCCCATCCTCGTTGCCAGTGTTAAGTACTTGGACATGGGTTGGAGTAAATGGAGACAGTCTTTGAATGTGAACTTTCAGCTCTTTATTGCATAGTGACTTCTTAAAACAATAACAATGAACCCTGCCTTATATAGGCAACCTTTGTGAGAATTGTCCAATAGCGAGCTATGAACGCTAGCTCTTTAACCCAATAATAATCCTCTGTTAAGGGCCAATCGGATTCCTAAGAACTAACCAATCCGATCTGGCCGCCTAACAGCCAATCAGAAGTGCAGGGCCAGAACCCTGCACTTTACCCCAAGCTCATACTTTTTTAACAATAGTACATACACAACAGTTCACTGCCTCGTCTCCGTTCCTTGCACCCATGCGCAGAACTTAACAGAAACAGAGGCAAAAGTGGTGTGTTAGGGATCAATAATTTCATGACAGTACAGTTTCCAGTTGACTCAAGGATGAGTGGAGAACATTTAAATTAATCAGTGAGAAAAGGACCTAAGGCTTGGAATCATTAGACAAATAAAATGTGTCCAAAACAAGGGACATTTGGGCATAAAGTAGTTCAGTGAAAATATTCATTGGGTTCTTGATGTTTTCTGAGTTTGGTTCCCTTGTAGATATTTTGTTACCAGACAAGGTAACATCATCAGTGGTTTAACATGGGGTGGTAAGATTTCTTGGCTGTGAAGTGAAAACTCACTGTTATGTGCATTTGGACAGGATGTGTTAATTTGTGGTATTGTTTTTTCTTTGATTGGAATGCTATCATCAGGTGCTTTTTGCAATCATTAAATGCTGATTCCTATTTATCTGGGTATTGGTTAAGAAGGGTATGATAAGGGACAATGTTCTCTGGCTTATTTGCTATTTTTCTTTGTCTCTGGTTGCTTCTTTTGAATGGCTGGACGTCTATGGACGATATGGACATCTGTTACTTGCTAATTTATGAGAATACCAGCCCTCCTGGAATTTGCTTACATTCTTAGATCTGGCTTAGTCTAAAATGTCTATAACATCCTAGTAGAAACTGTGGCTTAACTTGTCTGTATGCTGTGAAAGTACTAAATATTCATTAAGTTTTCTGACACCCCATACCCCCAAAATGATATTTGACAATATTTCACCTTTTTGTCCCACATAAGTATTTTTCACAGATGTTGTATTGTGTGTTGTAAATGACTCTTCCTTGACTTATTTGATCAATAAATCTTTGAGATTGTTTAGGACATTTTGAATTGATTTTGTTGGTTTGCGAACTCCCTGGTAACCCGTTGGTAATTCTGACATGCTTTTAATGTATGAAAGAGCTATTTTTTTCATAGATTATGTCTGTCCTGTGGTTAGTTGCATGGATCGATGCTTTTTAATAAAGATTTGTTTCATTTATTTATTTGTTAAATTTATTTGCTGCCTATCTCTCTGTGGGGAAACTCCAGGCAGATTACAATAATAAAAAGGAAGAAAGGAAAAGAGCATAAACAGAAATAAAATAATAGAACAATAAAATAAACAATGAAGAAGAATACAAGAATGCATTAATATGATAATAGAATAGAATAATGAAGGGACCTTGGAGGTCTTCTAGTTCAGGGCTCGCCAACCTTTTGGACCTCAGGGACCAGGAAACTCATAGTTTTAAATCCTGCAGACCACTAATATGGATTTTGACTGATGGTGGCTTGCTAACACTGGAGAGAGAGAGAGACAGATCCCCAATCTAATCTCGGAGGGTTGGTGGTGGTGTTTTTTCTCTCTCTCTTTCTCTCTCTCTCTCTCTCTCTGACACACACACACAAACACACACACACACAGAGGTTCCTCACTCACCCCCCCTCCAAGGCAGCCATATTCCTAACCTGCCTTTCAGGTCTGTTCTCGAGGGGGAGATAGGGAGATCCAATCTCATCTCGGAGGGCTGGCGTGGTGTTCTCTCTCTCTCTCTCTCTCTCTCTCTCTCTCTCTCTCTCTCTCTCACACACACACACACACACACACACACGTCCCTCACACACCCCACCTCCTCCAAGGCAGCCACATTCCTAACCTGCTTTTCAGCTCCGTTCTCAGGGGGTGGAGAGAGAAAGACTTTTTGCTTCATGCAAGGAAAGCAGCAGAAGCAGCAGAAGTCTTTCTCTCCCCCAAACTCCACCAAAAATTAGTCTTTGCTGGCACAGCCTCTTGGAACAGGATGCCTTGCAGGGACCCAAAGACTCATTTCTGGCAAAGTTTGGGAGAGAGAAAGAAACTTTTGTTGCTTTCCTTATGTGCAGCCAAAAGCAGAAGAAGAAAGAAGTGGAAAGAAGCAGAAAGAAGCAGCCCAGTGGCCATGCCAGGCATGTGGTGTGAGTTGGGCAAGTTCCCACCCCTCTGCCTTTTCCCCCTCCCCTCACTACCTCATGTTCTTCACAATGCAAGCAATGCAAGCCTTGTAGGCAGCACGGCCTTGTGTTCCCACACAGCCTGGATTTATTAGTTTTGGGGGGTGCTTTGGGGGTGACATTTCTCTGCGGACCACCAAAATTTTCTTGTGGACCACCAGTGGGCCACGGACCACTGGTTTGCAACCACTGTTCTAGTCTAACCCCCTGCCTAGGCAGGAAACCCTACACCACTTCAAACAAATGGTTATCCAACATCTTTTTAAAAACTTCCAGTGTTGGAGCATTCACAGTTGTTCCACTGATTAATTGTTCTAAGTGTCTTAGTTATCTGCCCCTCTTTCCACTTTTTATACTTGCCCTTTCTATCTTTCAATTTGTCAGAGAGTTCTTTATGCAGCCATGCTGGTTTCTTTTGAGAGCTGTTATTTTTCTTCTTCATTGGTATTGTGCTAGACTGGGCTTTTATAATCTCACTTTTCAAAATTTCCCAAGCTTCTTGAGTTGTTTTCCCCATAATAAAAATATGGACAAGTGGAGAATCGAGAGTAAGAGAGGGAGGAGGAGTTCTACCATCAATCCAGTAGCCACCTCCAGTATGGAATTCCCCCATCTGGTCCACAGGCCAGTTGATAGAGCTGGATCTATTGGGTTGTTGCTGTGATATTTTGAGTATTAGTTGGATTTTTATTTTCTTGTGGTACTGTAATAGTAAATTGATAGAATATTCATTCACCTTTATGAGGTATTTGAATTCTTTGGTGAATTCCTTGGCTGAATTGTTGATCTGCATATTTTAGGGTGCTCTAGAAGCTATTTTGAAGCTAGCTACAAATTTTAAACAAAAAACAACAAAACCTGACAGTAAATCATTCCATGAAGTAATTAAAAATAGTGCAAGTGAAAGCAAGTGCTTAAACATTAACAATACTCCAAACAGTGAAAGAGCAGTAGCTAGAGAATTTGAAAGCTGTAGATTATAAAGCTGTAGCACAAATTCTTGTTCTTGGTCAAGATTAACCTTTCTTCCTCTGACATCTTTACATAAATACCAACCTATTTCAGGTATCTAGAGTTCATGTAAACCAATGCTGTTTGGGGGCAGCTAAAGATTAATCATATGAGGGCTAAAAATGAGGAACAGATCACATTCACATACACATAAGCCCCTTCTCCAATTTTCTTGCAACATCTGCTTATCTTCTAAACTTCCCACATTGGGAAGGAAAAATTCATCCATCTTGGAAAATGTTTTCTCATCAGTTCGGAAAAAACTTTTTGGATGTCAAGCAAAATGTTTTCAAAGGAAAAAACAAAAAAAGTCCAGTTGGCTTTTGGAAAAAGCACTTTGGGGGAAATAAATGGCCAAGGGCACTGAAGACAAAGGAGATACTGCAGCCTTAAACAGAGAGCCAGTGGCCTGCTCTTATTGGCTGCCCAACAAGGGCAATAAAATATTTCTCCCCACTTTCTACTCAAGAAAATAAAAAGAAAACTGGATGATAATGGGATATCTATACAAAATGGGATAATGGGATATCTATACAAAATGGGATAATGGGATATCTATACAAAATGATAATGGGATATCTATACAAAATGGGATAATGGGATATCTATACAAAATGATAATGGGATATCTATACAAAGATTGTTTAGTAATTATATGAGTATATTTGGATATTGTATTAAGAAACAAGTATGTGGAAAGCTTGCTAGTTCATAAATTAAGAATGGTTGAAAACTACAGCTTCACTTATAAGCAAAGACTGAGAAGGGCACATTGATGATAAAAAATTAAATAGTTTCCATCACAAATAAATAAAACAAGAGAAAGAAATAAACAAGTGACTGTTTTGCTAATAACTGGCATGCCCATTCACAATTGGAACTGAACTTACAGATAAAATAATCACATCAGATCTTTCTCTATTATTATCTTTTAAATTGTGGCTGCAATTATCATTTGTACTTTATATAAAATGGGCATGTTATTATCCCTTGAATTTATGTTACCAATACAAACAAATTAAATTAAAGTATGCAGTGGCCCTTTGTGCACAGCTTAGCAACTTCTAAAATGTCTAGTGCTGATGAGGAAATTATTTCCTTTGTTACAAAAAGCTCAGAGTTGCTTATTATTAATTGTTAATAAAAATGAAATTACTGGATTTTCAGGGATTTTTTTTATTTCTTACTTTCTTAAATTCAAAAGAGAAGATAATGTCCTGTTTCACAGAAGCATTAGAATTTAAAATAAACTTCTCCCTGGGTATTAAAAGAGGGATTCTTGCAGACACCGATTTATTTCTATCTAATAAAGTTTTAATTAGTACTTTCAGTTTTGCGATTTGGCAGGTTATAAGGAACATAAAATTATAGCTTTGACTCCAGGAGTACAGCTGAGTCATTAAACAATTATCAGGTTTTTTTTCTCCCTCTCCTCAGGAATATGCTTCCTTTGTACTTCTTCTATCTGTTCTTACCTATGGTGCTTATTAAAGAATGAAAAATCTGTCTATAACAGACTAAATATCAACTGTAACAAAAAAGCAAGTTGTATTTTGTTTGTGAAAAAGAATTTACCTTAATAATCAATATATTTTTTTAAAAAACCTGCAAGAAACAAGAGGGATTCTTAACATTGATTACATTTCCCCAAATATAAGTCCAAGTCTAAAGCAGAAATAAACTGAACTTATCGTAAACAGTTTAGCAATTAAATACTTCAAGAAAATAGCAATCTTCATGTGCTGTATTATCAACCTGCAAGTTTTATTTAGTGACAACAGGCAAAGGTTAACTGAGTGGATTTTTGTCCAGCCTCTGCTTCTCATATAAATTGGTTCACTTTGGTAGGTATTACTAAATGGATTTCATTAAAGCAATATTGTTATTTTTTTATATTTCTTGATTGCTTGTAGTGTTCTCTTATATAAGTGTATTACCCGTGCTTTTACTGTCATCCAATCTGTTTTTAAGATCATAGTCAAAATGATTTGCTATGAAAAGATAGCAATCAATCTTTTCCATTATGGGATAGAAGAAATAAACTGGAGTTTATTTAACATATTGATGGCTTCATATTCCAAAACTTCAGATGTCCTTACCAAAAAAAGTTTTAAAAAGCTATAAACAGTATGAAAAATCAGATTTAATTCTGTGGAATGATCCATTTCAGTTTCCACCACAAAGAATATCACCATCTGACTTAAGAATTTAGAGAAGACCACTGCTAGACAATGTCCAGTGTCTCAGCAAGGCGCTCATTAAAATCTCTTCCAATGCGCTCACCAAAAGAAAGTCTTGCTCATTTTCAGGTATGTTTTTCTATTAATTTATAAAATGTTATATTCAGTGATCAGGGAAATTGCAGAAAGTATATATGTCCATGTATGTGTGTGTGTGTTTGTATATGTATGCATGTAAAAGAATTGAAACAGAAATGGGCTGGTCACATAGCAATATAATCAATAAAATTCTTTATTGGCCAAGTGTGATTGGATACACAAGGAATTTGTCTTGATGCAAATGCTCTTAGCATACATAAAAGAAAAAATACATTCGTCAAGAGTCTAGAATCATCAGGTACATGATATTAATGACTTAATAATAGTCATAGGGTACAATGAGACACTTCCATTAACTGTAACCTCTGATGCCTCACCTTTTGGGGTAGGAGCTATCCTGAGCCACATCCTACCAAATGGTACGGAGGCGCCTATTGCATTCTTTTCAAGGACTTTGTCTAAAGCAGAAAGAAACTATAGTTATTTAGATAAAGAAGCCCTCGCTATTGTATCTGCAATTAAACAGTTCCATGAATACATGTATGGAAGATCCTTTTCCATCATCACAGATCATAAGCCATTGCTTGGCATCTTGGCAGGGGACAAACCAACTCCCCACATCCTATCTCCAAGGATGACTCGATGGTCGGAATTCTTAGCCGCCTACGACTACCAGTTAAGACACCGACCAGGAAAAACCATCCCTCATGCAGACGCTTTGAGCTGTTCTCCACTGCCAGAGTTCCTAGATGACCCAGCTCCCACACTATCAGCACTACAAATTGAAACACTTTCCTCACCTCCACTTACCGCACAAGACATCGCGTTAGAAACAAAAAAGGACTCATGTTTGGCACGGGTCCTCAGCTGGGTGGAGAGGGGATGGCCAGAAATCGAACCCAACGACAACTTTAAACCCTTCAAGAACAGACAAACAGAATTTTTCTCTCAAAAAGGGTGCGTGTTATGGGGAGACTGAGTGGTCATTCCAGAAAAACTACAGAAGAACTTTCTAAAACTACTACATGATGGACACCCAGGCATCGTATGAATGAAGGCACTAGCAAGGAGCTACGCCTGTTGGCCAGGTATGGACAAACAAATTGAAGCCTGGGTTGCCACCTGTAGCAAATGCCAAGAAACGTGTTCGGCCCCACCAAAAGCATCACTAGCTGAATGGGAAACGCCCAGGGGTCCATGGTCCCGCATCCACATTGATTTTGCAGGACCTACAAAAGGACATACTTTCCTGATAACAGTAGACACATACTCGAACTGGCTCGAGGTCAACAAGATGAAGACCACCACCACAGAGGCAGTCATCAAAAAATTGAACAGACTATTTGCAATGCACGGGCTACCAGATGTCTTGGTTTCCGACAATGGCCCACAATTTACCGCCTTGGCATTTGAACAATACCTAGCAGACCAGGGAATATGCCACGCCTTGACATCACCTGCCCACCCGGCGGCCAATGGCAGGGCTGAATGAATGGTTCAGTTCACCAAAAAAACCTTACAAAAAATGGAACAAGGGAACATTCATGACAAAGTCACCAGGATGCTCCTCCTCCAGCATATTACACCAAACACACCACAAACAAAAGCCCAGTCGAACTCCTGATGGGCAGAAAACTCAGATCACATCTAGACTGCCTATATCCTGCATACACCCCGGAAAAGCCCCTGGGTTCCAGCAGCAAACACCGTACATTTAGGGTAGGAGACCCCGTCTTTGCAAAGAACTTTACAGGTGAGCCATTGTGGATCCCTGCCAAAATAACGCAAATTACGGGCCCCCGTTCCTACTGGTTAGAAACCACAGATGGGAGACTGTGGAAATGCCACATTGACCAGCTGTGCTCAAGGTTGACCACAACCCCCATCACAAACCGCAATCTTGAAACCAGAGGGGGAAGGGAAACCGAGGGTTTTGAAACTGAACCAACATCTGGCTCAGAAAGCAGAAACCCACATCCAGCACAGCAAAGCCCAGTATATTCACCAACTGAAGAAGATCCTTGGCAGATGGTCATCCCTCCAGGTAACAGCAGCCGAACAGGTTCAGCGAATCCAGAGAACCCAGACGACAATAATGAAGAAAGTGTTGCAGGTCTTCCCGAATCTCCTCCACGGATACCCAGCATAGAAGCAAGATCACCACTACAGCCAAGCCCAGTAAGCAGTCTGTCAGAACCAGAAACTGAGCAAAGACATTTTGAACAACGCAAATCAGGTAGACAGGTGCGAAGACCCGCCTACCTGTGCGAATACATCACCCCACCCCTGAGATAGAACCTAGAGGGGAGGGGTGTTCCAAACTAGCAGGCTCGTAAGCCTGCAGATCAGATTGGCCCACCACAGCAGGCTCATAATCCTGCATACCTGATTGGTCCAGAAATAGCGAGTCTTGATTGGTCGTTCCAGGCTGATCTGATTGGCTAGTTAATGGGCTGCCACGATTGGACTCTCCAACCGCGGCAAACTTGAATCATTGGGTGAGCTGACAGCAGCCAGCTCTATAAAAGGAGCTGCTGCTGTCAGGCTCATTTGCTCTGTTCTGAAGTCACGAATAAAGAGATGAAGTTACTACCCGATGTCTCGTCTCCGTTATTGCGCCCATCCTCCAAAATACAACATTAGACATTGTCTTTCCACTGCTATTTTACAAATTCTATTAATTTATAAATTAATAGGAAAACATACCTGAAAATGAGCAAGACTTTCTTTTGGTGAGCGCATTGGAAGAGATTTTAGTGATTAAGAAAAATATCCTCAAAAGAGACCTCAAATAAAATGCATCAACGATGTAAGGGCCCAATTGGCAAAAGCAAGCTCAGAACTATATAGGTTGAAAACATACAGAAGAGGTCTCCCTCCTGCAGTGGAAAGACAATGTCTAAGATGATAATTGATGATGATTATCTTTTGTGTGTGTGTGTGATATTTAGCTGTCATGTACTCTTGTAAATCAGTGTAACAATTTGCTGGTAATAGAAGCATTTTCAAATTTCATGAAACCAGTTGTTGAAGTAATACTTTATAATTGGGAGCAATTATTTCAGCATTTCAGCATCTTTAGCAACCCAGCGGTCAAGCAAAATCAGTTGAACCTAATTTGGAAAAACAGAAAACCTAGTTTAAATTCGATAAACACTGTGCAGTCACAATATCAAATCCTTTTTTTCCCCACCCAAGCCTTCATTCCATGCATAGTCCAGTTATTTCTCTTTCTGTTTGTTAAGCATCTAACCATTGGTTTTGAATCATAATCATACTTTTTCAAGAATTCTGACTATTATGCACTTATTTTTCTAGAACAACCTTACTTTTCTCACTCGCCCTGTTTTTCTATTTTAATCCTTTAAATTTAATCCTCTGACTACAATAACATTATATTCCCAAATGTGGTACACAATCAATACTTCAGAAAAATATGTCTCTAAGAACAAATTACACTATCACAGAGGTTGCCATGGAAGCAGCAATTGAAACATGATTAACACTTTCACATTCAAAATGTGGCACCAACACCTTATTACATTTAATTTGTGCATCTGCAAAAGCATTGTGAGGAAAAAAAGGAAGAGATTCCTTGAATTATTTAGTATTTGAAATTATTTAGTATTTAGTTCTCTATAGATTTCTACATATATTATGTAAATGATATATTCCAAACTTCTAGGCAGCAGAATGTGGGTGACTTTAAATTTTATGGGGTGAGTGGACAGGGGATTTGCAGTGAGGGGCTTTCACTGCAATAGATGGTGCCCATTTTACAAAATAAAATTTATTCTTATCTCCACTCCTGTAAACACCTTCAGGACCCCAGATCTTTTCTAAAGAGATACCCAATGTCCCACAGAAGACTGGTGAATGTACTAGGAACAGAGGAGAAGCAATATGGTCCACAGCAATCTGTCAACATCTGGACCCCACCAAATGTGGGATGCAGATGTTACAAATTACAAGAGCCAAAAGCTCTAAATTATGGCTGTCAAACTCCTGGTCCGTGCTGGCCATGCCCATGCCGGGTTTAGTGAAGGGAGGGAAAGTCCCAATACATCACATGACAACTATTTTCCTGGATATTTTAAAATAAAGACACATAATTTATTATTTTTTAAAATATATCAGTCAACTGAGAGCCTTTTTTTAATGGTCCCAGACACAGTATTCATCCTATGAAGCATGCACTAATAATCCTTCTATCTTATTCTAGAAATTATCCCAAACTCAGTTAATTTATGGAAAGTCCAAAGCCCTTCCATTTTCATACTGTTTTTCTTTTTTCAGGCACCCAATTCATTTTCAATCAGTTAATATTCAATTACTATTTGGAACAGTATCTGTCACCTAAAGAGTCTTTTCAAAAACTTGTGCAGGAGAAGCCAATGTTCTTCATTCTGTTGACTTATTTATAATATCTATTTTTAAAAAATTAATTATTAACATATTTGATTGGCACAAAAGAAGCTTCTAACAGAATTTCATACACACACACACACACACACAGAGAGAGAGAGAGAGAGAGAGAGGGAGATATCTGCCTATATATATCATCGTCATCATCTTCATCATTACCTAGCCTTCGCATTTGCCAGCTGATAGCTGCAGAACAAGTACTATAAACCCACATAAGCAATCTATTAAAAAAAAGAAATGGATGCAGAAAATATTAATTATCAACAGATATACATATAAAAAATGAAAATGATGACATAGTTCTAATTATTTTAATAATTTTCCCTTGTTTCTGTGGTCAGTAACATCAAATCAACAATTTCTAGAGTTCTCTTAAAAGTTCTATTTCCTATGAACTTCTGGGAGTCCTCACAATCTGTGTTATCTTTCTACCATAGAAGCCATGGATTAAATGGCATTTCAACAATAAAAAGTATAGAACTTACTCTTGAGACATTCTAACTGGTGCAATGAGATATAATTATCAGAAATGGCAGACGTGATCTCAGAACCACTGAACCATATCTTTTAAACATCATGGAGCACTGGAGAACTACCAGAAGATTGGAAAAGAGCTGATGTAGTTTCCATCTTCAAAAAAGGGAAAAAATGGATCCAGGGAACTGCAAACCTATCAGCTTGGCATCAATACCTGGGAAGATTCTGGAAAAAATAATCAAGCAACAAATCTTCCAATACCTAGAGGCAAAGTCATAACCAAAAGCCAACATGGGTTTATCAAAAGCAGATCATGCCAGGCAAATCTTATTACATTCTTTGAGAAAGTAACAAAATTAGTGAATCAGAGAAATGCTGTAGATATAATTTACTTGAACTTCAGTAAGGCATTTGATAAAGTAGATCACTACTTGATAAGACAGGAAAAATGTGAGTTACACAGAATCATCACCAGATGGATTTGTACATTAATGGAACTGCATCTACTTGGAAGGAAGTATGCAGTGGAATACCTCAAGACTCTGTCTTAAGCCCAGTACTAAGTACTATCTCCAATACCAGAGATTTATGGGGAACTCATCAAATTTGCAGCTGACACCAAGCTGGCAGGAATAGCCAACATTCTAGAAGACAGATTTAAGATACAGAAGGATCTTGACAGACTTGAACTTTGAGCCTATCTAACAAAATGAAATTCTATGGTAAAAAAAAATAAAGCTCTACATTTAGGCAAGAAAAACCACAATTGTGAAGCCACTTTTTATTATTAAGGTGAACTGATCTAGAATCCTTTACCTTGCCTCAGAAGGCATTGTAATTTTGTGTGTGTGTGTGATTTATTTTGCAAAATATATCACAAAAATCTACCAAGCTAAATGGTAGATATGGTATTTGTGGCTCTCTAAAATAATAGATTGTAAAAATATGAAATGAATGAAAACTTATAGATCATTTGTGGACACTTTGCTCAGTTTAGATTAGAAATCCATAATACTATGAATTTATCTGGTCTCCATCTGAAAAACTACAGAGGAAAGTCTATCAATGGGCAGATTACTCTAATGCTTCATATACTCCTGGCTCTGTTTTTGAAAGGAAGAAGAGGAAGTACCAGAATTATAGAAATGATTATTTCTACATACTTTTCATCATTCATCATTCAGTGTGTGTTGGTTTTAAACAATTAGTTTGTTATTTCCCCCCCAATATCTTTGGTCTAATTTAGCTATGAAATTTATTTATCTATGAATCATAAATTATAATATTTGGGAAACAAGGCAGTGGGATTTGCAGGAATATGAAATAAGAAAAATCTAACTCTGATTAGAAAGACATTCTTATATTGGATCCTAATTTCAGTTTCTTCTTTGCTGGCTTTCTAATGGGACACATCAGAAAAAAAAATCCTGTTTTAAGTGTTTTTCCTCCAGCTTAGCTGATGTTCCTTAAAATATAAATATTAGCCATGCAACAACATAAGTCTGAGGAAATGCAAAACAAACAATGGCTTCTTTTCAAGAAGCTTTTTTTAATGCAACATAATTGGATGTTGGGCAATTTATTTTTATTTGTATGACCTTGTTGTGCATTTCCCATTTAAATTAGGTTCATAACTGGAAAATTAAAATAACAGTTCAGTCCTTTAAATTAATACTTGTGGGGGAAAGTACATTTTAAAGAAAATAATGTATTGAAGGAACAATATCTATCATCTGGGACAGGAAAAAAAAAAAAGCAGTCAAACTGCCCACACCTGAATATAGCAAGTACAAGAGACAGATTCAAAATCAATGACATATGACATGCCTGCACAACATGATAGATTTAGATCAATCAATATATGAAAAGGAAACAGCCCAGAATGCATATTATGAATAATGCAGATAACATTGGTCCCTCTATTAAAAAATAAATAAATCCT
Organism: Hydrophis major; assembly: GCA_033807585.1. Taxonomy (NCBI): domain Eukaryota; kingdom Metazoa; phylum Chordata; class Lepidosauria; order Squamata; family Elapidae; genus Hydrophis; species Hydrophis major. The sequence continues at coordinate 151,015,604 of CM066328.1, read as the reverse complement.
CCAGCCAATGGAGAGCTCCCTTTTCTAAAGAACCCTTGGCTCCTTTGAATGAATAATGAATAATATTCCCATTTTTAAGTGCAATTGTCATTTGTAAAATAAGCTGCCCTCAGATTTCCAAAATCATGCTTCCTTTTCATTGGCTTGAGATATGTGAATTACTTGCAGTCACTCCAGGTGTGTTGTTATTTATTATGGAATCCACTGACATTCTCTGCTGAAGTGAGAAATAGCAGGGAAAGAGTGAGTAAGTACCGTCACTTCTCTGCTTTATTGGAAATGGAGTCTGAAGTCTCAAAACTAAGACAAGTCAAGATGGTCCCTAGAAGTGCTGAATCAATTGTGTCTACAGTGCAACGGAGCTTAAGAAGTGATGGTTCTTCCGCATAGATTTTATCGTAATACGTGTTGTTGATTTGACCTGATTTATGAACATTCAGTTTTACACTGTTCAGAGCTGGCTTTGATTGGAACAGTTTATAAGCTGGGTAAATTAAATAAAATAGATTCTTCTACACATACACACAACTTCCCTGAGATAATGCTGCCCCAAAATGGCAACATTTGAGAAAGCAATCAGAGATTCCAAAATTGTGGTGAATCATTTAATTATCCAGGCCTATTGTTCTGATATGTGTTGGGGGCATATAGGGAGGGGTATTTTTCCTCTACAAGAGACAAAAAAAAAAAGCATGATTAGAAGAAGAAGAAAAGGAAGGGAAAAATAATAAAGCAAAACATTGCTTTCTTTTTTTTCCTTTTTGTTCAATATGGCTTTAAATAAGGTGTCTTCTTTCTTCACCTCTAGCCCTTTCCCCCTGTTGTTAAGCTTTTCTCATAGATGACTTTAGCTTAAATTCAAATAACCCATAAGGCTATAATGGAATAATCTCTTCCTCACATCCTCATTACATTGTCTCGCATGCCAAAGGAGAAGAATAGGATGCATTTGTCATAAATAAATCCCAATGCAGCATATATTCAAATACTAAAGCAGAAGATCTATTGTATTCAAGTAGTTTGACAATTGTAAGCCTGAATATGAATGCCAAAAGATCGATAAAGATTATTCCTTCATGGTACTCTCAAGGTACCTGCCCTGTACCATACATGAGGCAACCTCTCCAATCTATTATATCTGAATTTCTGGATAGAAGTTCAGGTATCAGAATCATTTTCTGACAAAAATGATAATCTACTTCACAGGGTTGTTCTTGTCGGGAAAATAGGAAAAAGAACCCTTCACAGGGTTGTTCTTGTCGGGAAAATAGGAAGAAGAAGTGTTGGATTTGTTTTCTGCTTTGAGTTATTTGTGAAAATAATAAAAAGTGGGATACATCTTATCTTTTCCTCTTTTTCATCCCTTCATCAGCTGCATGGCCTCTTTTGATCTTCTCTGAATTTGCTCAGAAAATGTCAAAAACATCAGAACCACAGAGTTTTTCCTCACTTTTATATGTAATAGACATAGGATTGGTTCTCTCTTGGTTGTAATCCAGTGGGATTTCAAAGGATATTGGAGGTTTGATTAAGGCAACAGGCTAGAAACCAGTAGACTGTGAGTTCAAATCCTGCCTTAGCCATTAAATCCTGCCTTAGTTAACTGGTGACTTTGGGCCAGTCACTTACTCTCTTTCTCTCTCAGTCCAATCTACTTCACAGGGTTGTTCTTGTGGGGAAAATAGGAAGAAGAAGTGTTGGATTTGTTTTCTGCTTTGAGTTATTTGTGAAAATAATAAAAAGTGGGGTACAAAGAAATAAATATTATCCTCTTTTGAGGAAGTTATACAGTGGACTCGTTGTTTCCATCATTATCTTCCATATTTGTGAGTGTGATTATGCACTTAATGAATTGTGTTATTAGCGTCAAGCAGTGGGGAAATCAGGAGGTTCAAATGAGTATAAAGATTTATCATAAGCTTAGACTCTCTACAAGAATTTGACCAACTAATGATCAAGGGTAGTTAGCAGAAGATAAGGTGGTTTGGACTTAGATCTCCAGAAGGCACCCAGAGACTTGTGACTTATGATGCATTTGACCCCTCCCTCGGGCTCAGCCTGATTATCTCCTACTTCTAGAGCCACAAAACATTGTCTCAGATTAAAGCTCAAATTTTCAAAATGGGAACCTAATTTTCCAGCTGAAGCCCTGGTTAGGATACGTTTAAAAGTTAAACATAATTTTTTGAATCACAGTGCATTAAATTTCCAATGATTCAGGGAGATGATGTGAGAGAAAGAGATCCATGCATTCACACATCAACAAAGATTTAAAACATATAGCTTTAATACAAAGGCAAGCAAAATCCCAACTTCAGACAATATTAAGTATGGCTTCAGTTAAGATTGATCTTTAATATTCTGTGTCTCTCCTATATACACAAAAAGCAATGCCTACTATAATACTGGTTCTTACAAGAGATATATTGCTACAAATAATTTCAGGCTATTGGAAAATGTATTAACCTTATGACTATTAGAGGCAATAGTTCATAGTCAACCTACATGATACCATGGCAACAGTCTGCAAAAAACAATTGTGATTGCCCATCTCTCCTTCACCTGATGTATGAGTTGTGTCCTCAAATGTGCACACACAAGCATAGAATTTAGTGTAATGAAGATTTATATAATGAAAGAGATCATGGCAATTCACGTGGAAGTCAAGCTCAAGTAAACATAAAGCTTTATGAACCAGGGTTCATATTCTAGTGCAGACGTTCCCAAAGAGGGCGGTACTGCCCCCTGGTGGTGGTGGGATGCCTTAGGGGGGCACTAAGAGGCAAGGGGGCTGGCAAGGGAGCACTAAGAGGCAAGGGAAGGTGCTGGAGCTGGGCCCCGTGCATGGCGCAATTCAGGGGTGGGATTCTACTGGTTCATACCATTCCCGGTAGTTCAGAGAACTAGTAAAATGGGCCTCTGGCTGGCTCTGCTCCTCTCCGTCCACTCCTCCGTTCCCTGCCCAGTCAGTCCTTATTGCACATACGCAACATCGCATGCATGCACAACAATCACTGACAGCCACAGTGGCGCATTGGAGAAGTGGAGCAAGCAAAGCCAGAGGTCGGTAATTTTCACTGCAAAAAGCATCCAGATGTTGTGTTTTTTTCCAGTGCAGCTGCAGTCCATTCTGCAGGCATTCATGACAAGGGCGACATGGCTGGAGGGGAGCCCAGTGACAACAATGGCTCAGCGCTGGCTTGCCTTCCCATGGCCATGGGACGATGAAAGAGGCAGTCGTGAGGGAGGAAACAGGGAGATTAAAGGCTGGGGCCTCTGAAAGGGAAATGGGGTGGTGCAGGATTAACCCAGGCCTTTGACAGATTAGGCATGCCTGACTGGGCAGAAAATAGGTAGATATGTTAAGGAAGGGATAGAGAGAGATAGAACAAGAGAAAGAGAGAGAGAGAAAAGAAAGAGAGAGAGGGAAAGAGAGAGAGAAAGAAAAAAAGAAAGAGAGAAAGGGGAGAGAGGGAAAGAGAGAGAGAAAAAGAGAGAAAGGGAGAGGGAAAAGAAAGAGAGAGGGAAAGAGAGAGAAAAGAGAGGGAGAGAGAGAGAAAGAGACAAGGAACAAACAAGAAAGGAAAGAAAGAAAAGGGGAGAGAGAAAGAAAGAAAAAAGATAGACAAAGAAAGAGGGGGATGGAAGGAAGGGACAGAAAGAAAGAGAGAGAGAGGAGGAAAGAGAGAGAGAAAGAGAGAGAGAAAAGAGAGAGAGGGAATGAGAAAGAAAGAAAGAAAGAAAGAAAGAGGGAGGGAGGGAGAGAGAACGAGAGAGAGAGAGAATGAGAGAGAGAGAGGAAGAGAGAGAGAAAGAGAGAGAAGGAAGAGACAAGAAAGAAAAGAAAGAGAAAGGGGAAAGAAAAAGGGGGGGTGAAAGCAAGAAAAAAGATAGACAAAGAAAGAGGGGGGATGGAAGGAAGGGACAGAAATAAAGAGAAAGAAAGAAAGAAGAAAGAAAGAGAGAGGGAGGGAGGGAGGAGAAAGTGAATTAAATATCTAGTCCAACCACCTCCCCTAGCAGGGTTAGAAGTGTGTGTGTATGTGTGTGCGCATGTGCATGGCTGTCAAAACTCCAAAAACAGGTCAAGTAGCTCTGGGGAGGTCAGTCATAAATTAAAACATTTACTAAGCAACAAGACATTAAGCAAGGACCACTTATATTTGGTTTGCCAGTCAAATGGCTATCTGGACACGCCCACCCAGTCACATGACCACCAAACCACGCCTATCCGGTCACGTGACCAGCAAGCCACATCCACCCAGTCACATGACTACCAGGCCATGCCCACAAATTAGGCCATGCCCACAGAACCAGTTGTTATGAAATTTGAATCCCACCCCTGGGTGGGGAGCACTGAGGATGAGTTTGTATCACCAAGGGGGCAGTGGACTGAAAAAGTTTGGGAACCACTGCTCTAGTGTCACTGGATGTTATTTGAGAACAATTTCGCCTTCATTGTTATTCCTGCTATTGTTGTTCACCAAGCTATCAATTAAACCTTGAAAAGTCAACTTGAAATAGAAAATACAACCTGAATTTTCAGCCAAGGAAAACAAATATTCCAAAGGGAAGCATAAATTTAATTTTTATCATTCTGTTTCCATTTTCTTCTTTTTGTCAGCTCCAACACTTACTCATCAGCACACATTTCTTGTTCTACCTTTAGATTTCTAATTGGCAATCTACACAGTGCACAGAATTAATCAGAACACCAAGATTTAATATCAGCTCTGCCTGATTCCCAGATGATATTGATCATTAATTAATACTTCTTTGTTTTTCACTCAGGCAAAAAGAATCAATACTCTCATTACAACCTGTTTAATAATGTGCCTTTATCTTTTCCTTTCATGGGGCTGCCATTTGATTTAGATGAAAACATCTAAAGATTTTTTTTTAATATCTCCTAGGGGCTGTTTCTCTTTTAAATACTTTCATTGACACTGCTGTCATAAACCAATAAGCAGAACAAGCATGAAATTACATTTTATCTCCAGAGCTTTGTGGTTAAATAAAAACTCTTTACCCCAGTTGGTTAATTAATAATAAGACATTTTTACTGTATATTTTTGAAAAATAAATCGAGAATGATGAATTCAATGTTGAGTTGTTTCCTCAACTCCTTAAGTCTGAAGATATCTTCCACAAAGTATTCCTGGTTTTCCTGGGGACCATCCCAGAGGATGTATAGAATTGATTAATTGGACTTGCATGTACAAATCCCAAGTTCAACCCCTGATGTCTCCAACAACAAAAAAAGAACAGGTGTCAGCTGACAAGAACCTTTGTTCTGGAAATCCTGAATCCTTCCACCAGTCAGAGTAGACCAGCCTTCATCTAAAGGACTTGATGCTATTGTTTTTCCCAGTCATAATAAGAAATCTGAGAGTTCCATAATTTTCAGTCCCTTAATCTCTCCAGTCTTCTGGTCTACTGGTTGTCATCAAATCAAAGATGAGTGTGTGCCTCCAGTACAAATTAATCAGATCTTCCTAGTGATAACTATAAGGGCAAAGGCAAATCAGTAACAAAATGACAAAGCTTTCATTCCCCACAGCATTTTCTAAATAATAGATATTGCTGCTGATGTATACTAACATACTGCTGTGTTTTCTTTTCATCCTTTTTAATGAGAAAAGATGCCCCAATTATTCAGAAAGATGGTTAAATATTTTTCATCAGCACAGACCTGTCACAGAATGTCCTTCAGTAAAGTTAACACTGCCTGCTGCTGCTGTGCCACATTAAATATATTGTAGTTTCCTCTGGGATGGATGGTTGTAGGATGCTAAACAACATGTCAAACTGTAGGAGAATAGTGGACATTTTCATGAGCATTTTGTAGCTATTTACTATTTACCACTTTCCACTATATTCCCGGTAGGAACAGCAAGGTCAAAATTATAATTGTTGGTTTATTGCTTGGATTGGTCAAAGAGTAAACAATGAAACATTAAAATCAAAACACTTCTTGTAATCATAAATGTATGAGTAAATTATTGACAGTAGTATTGATTGTTATGAAAATGACAACAGCAAACTTCTGGTTGTTTAATAGCCACATTAGGAAAGCTTTCCAATATTAATTCATCTCCATTTTGTATCTTCAAACTGTCTATATAATTTTCAGGAGAGAGGAATATGGGATCATGAGTTGTTGTGCTTTATCTTTTTTTTATTTAAAATGTCAAAGAGCACGGCAACTGACAAAAACAAGCAACATGTTCAAAGAACATGCTGAGGAAAAAACAAAGAAAATCAGGAAACTGGTGATCACAATGAATTCCAACTATCAAATAACAAAATCTGAATGAACTTTGCAAGTGCTTACTGTCTTATAGAGAATGCTGTCAATTGAAGAAATACCGTATATACTCGAGGATAAGCCGAGTTTTTCAGCACATTTTTTGTGCTGAAAAAAACCCCCTCGGCTTATACTCGAGTCAGATTCCCCTCTGAAAAAAAATGGTGTGAAGCTTCGAAGCTGGGCAGCCGCTTCCCTGCTTCCGTGTTTCCTTTGCAATTTTTAAGCATGGGGGTAATCAGAAGCAGAAAAGTTCTTGCTTGAGGATATATTGTTTTTTCTTTTTTAACTGTTTTTAGGGGGGAGAAGACCCACCGCCATGTGAGAATGCTCAGACACGAAATCTATCCGACCGAAAATAAGTGTGTGTGTGTGTGTGTGGGATTTTAACAGAGGGAAGATGTAGGGAGAAGGCAAAAGCGACGGAAGATCCTTCAGGGGAAACTGAGGGGGAGACTCACCCTTGGTCCAGATGAACTCCCTTCCCCTTTCTCTAGGCTGAGAAAACAATGCGAGCCGAGGTTGCTTCGGCTCCACTCAGCTTCGATTCCTCAGCTCCAGCTGCTTTCAGTCCACTCGGGAGAAGGGGGAGGAGGTGGTAGTGGCGGCTCGCGTTGTTTTCTGAGCTCTAGGCTGAGAAAACAATGCGAGCCGAGGTCGCTTCACTCAGCTTCGTTTCCTCAGCTCCAGCTGCTTTCAGTCCACTCGGGAGGAGGGGGAGGAGAAGATGGTGGTGGCGGCTCGCGTTGTTTTCTGATAGTGAGATCATTTCCCAAATTAATTGATTCATTAACCCAAAAGAAGAAGATGTTGATGACAGTGGGAGGCAGGAGTCACTCTCTCCCTTGCAAGAAAAAAGCAAGAGCCGTTTTTATGATCTCTCCCTCTCTCTCTCTCTCCCCGTAATACAGTCAAGCCCTTTCCAGCACGCGGGATCCGCCCCCGCCGCTTTGCACCTTGCAAATGCAAAAACCCCAGGATTTTGCATTTGCAAGGTGCAAAGTGGCAAAGGCAGATCGCGCGTGCTGGAAAGGGCTTGACTGTATTACGGGGAGAGAGAGAGAGAGAGGGAGAGATCATAAGAACGGCTCTTGCTTTTTTCTTGCAAGGGAGAGAGTGACTCCTGCCTCCCACTGTCATCATCATCATCTTTTGGGTTAGTGAATCAATTAAACCTTTCATGATAGTGAGATCGTTTCCCAAATTTCCCTTAAATCAGGGAAGAAATCAGAAACAAACCTTTGGGCTGAGAATAAGCCTGTTCCTATGATGCCATTTTTGTTCACTGCAGTGTGAAAAGTGTGAAAAAACACACTTCTTTTTCTTCATCTTCTTGTTCCCTATTTACTGGTCTCTTTCAAAGAGGAAATTGTGAACATCAAACTTATTCTCAACTGTCCTAGTGAAAGTTTTTATTGGTATCTATTTTTATTTTTGAAATTTACCAGTAGCTGCTGCATTTCCCACCCTCGGCTTATACTCGAGTCAATAAGTTTTCCCAGTTTTTTGTGGTTAAATTAGGTGCCTCGGCTTATATTCGGGTCGACTTATACTCAAGTATATACGGTAGTTATCCAACTTTTAAAAAACTGCACTTGACTGGGGTTAGTGTAACTAATTAATTTCAGAGCAACTTTTCCTTTTTTTGAACTACTGCGCAGATCCCTGTGGGATCTTCTGACGGATTAACAGAAACAGTTGAGAGAAAGGAGGAAATTCTGGACTGTCGACTTGTTTTAGAATTGTATCACTTATTAATAACATAGACAAGGTGTGCTTCTATGTCTTAATGACATAGAATAGCTTCTGCCACAGAAATGCAGTAACAACAGCAGATCCTTTGATGAAGCATCAGTAACCTTAGACTGTCTATTATTGACCTCACCCCCTTCTTAAGAGGCCTGTAGGGGGTGTGCATAAGCACCCCAATCATGCCTACCCTACCTGTCCTATTGTTTCTTTTTATTTTTCTTATATGTATCCATCTCATGTATTCAAAACCATGTTTATACTTATACCTGTTATCTTGTAAGCGATTGACAAATCAAATAAATAAAATAAAATAAATAATCAATGACAATAGGCCAAACCTCTAATCATTCACTTGATCCAAGAAAACCACAAGGAGGAAATGCAGCACATCAGACAAAGAAAATTAAATTGTAAATTTCAGTGGACCTTCTTGACCCCAATGGAATATGAGCTAGAGCTTGCACTAGAGTAAAATTGGAAAATATGCCTATGGACATAAAGAAGTGTTCATTTCAGTGAACTTACTGTGATGAAGTCCAGCCAGACCAAGTTCGTCAATATTTAAACCTCCTCTGAATTTTCTGACATAATCTCTCCATTTCTTCCTTTGATCAAGTCTGACAGGAAGTCTACTTCCTTGCCCATCTTCACTGACTTTAGTAAACTACGATCAGCACTACCACCATGCTCATCCTTCTGCTTTACTGATCAAAATCAAAGTCACCTCACTTGCAAAACATTCAAGCTTTATCCAGGTTGTCAATGCCTACTCTAGAAGTCCCTGGATGATTTATTGCAAGAATTAAGGATAAATTTATGAGGTTTTTGAATTGTTAATACTATATCCAAGTATAGATTTAACTAGAAAAATATCATTAGGATGGTATTGGTTGGTCGGTCCGTCTATCTATCTATCTATCTATCTATCTATCTATCTATCTTTCTATGTATCATCCATCTATCTAAATCACTTTTATAGTTCTGCACATTTATTTATAATTGGATTAGTAAACTAGGAAAGCTGGGAGCAGATCAAATTGCCTTCCACTTCCAGGTAACTAAATATGTTGAAATCTTAAAGCTTGTCCAGCTTTCTGATTAGAGGATGACAGCTAATCAAGATATCTAAGTTCCAGGCCCATGGCTGTACCTCTAGAGCAATTCACAGCCCATTTCTCAATAATAAGTTGTTATGTCTCACCTTTACAAAGGAGGTGAAAAGTCCAAACTTCCACTGAATACAAACAGGAAAGCAAATCCAGCAATTATAGAGTTAACTCCTTTGAGCCGATAATGTTCTTGGCAGTCTCACACACGCTGTTTGCCAAGTCCGATCAGATAAGAGGAATATAAATCACACAAGCTACCACAACACAGAATACACCAAAGCTTCTCTGCATAAGTCACATGTTGTCCCGTATGAAGCCCTCAGAGTGAACACATCCACTTTTATTCCCTGTGGGGTGTGTCAGTCACTCAGCTCAGTCTCTGATTCATCCCTTCCTGCTGCGTCGCAGCTCACACTTTTGCCTGCGACGCTGCCTCACATCAAGCCAGCATTCGTCTGCTTGATTCTCTGTCAAAGACTCTGATATGCCCTCCTCCTTCTCCTGATTAGCTTCAGGCTGTTCCTCTCGGTTATCTGCCGACACCTGAGGCACAATCAGGGAGGAAGGCATTGCCGAAGAGGAAGGTCCTGGGGAGGATGGCATTCCTCTTCCTCCAAGAATGCAGGCTCAGGACTCGGAGCCACAATAATAAGTGTTTTGAGAAATTGTAGGATATGCAATTCCTTAACCAGCTCAATATGGCAGATGCTGTGTGGCCAAGAGAAGGAATTATGATTTGCAGTTATTGGTTTGGTAATTATATGTTCCTTTGGGATACAGTTGAAATATTTTTATTTATTTTTTTTTATTTTATTTTGTCAAGCGATTATAAGATAATAGGTATAAGTATAAGCATAGTTATAAATACATGAAAGAGATACATATAAGAAAAATAAAAAGAAACAATAGAACAGGGACGGTTGGCATATTGGTGCGATTATGCACACCCCCTACAGACCTCTTAGAAAAGGGGTGAGGTCAATAGTAGACAGTCTAAGGATACAGTTTTGGGGGTTTGGGCAAGAAACCACAGAGTCAGGTAGAGTATTCCAGGCATTGACCACTCTGTCATTGAAGTTGTATTTCCTACAATCAAGTTTGGTGCGGTTTACATTGAGTTTGTATCTATTGTGTGCTCTTGTATTGTTGTGGCTGAAGCTGAAGTATTCATTGACAGGTAGGACATTGCAATATATAATTTCATATACTATACTTAGATCGGACCGAAGGTGGCGTAGTTCTAGGTTTTCTAGGTGTAGAATTTCAAGTCTGGTGGCATAAGGTATTCTGCAACGAGTAGAGGAGTGGAGAACTCTTCTTTTGAAATATTTCTGGACTTTCTCAACTGTATTAATATCAGAAATGTAATGCGGGTTCAAGACTGATGAGCTGCATTCAAGTATTGGTCTAGCAAATGTTTTGTATGATCTAGTTAATAGTGTGATATTACCAGAGAAAAAGCTATGCAGGATTAGGTTAATAACTCTTAATGCCTTTTTGGCTATGTAGTTACAGTGGGCTCTAGCACTTAGATCATCAGAGATGAGTACTCCAAGGTCCTTGATAGAGTTTGGATCATCAACAAGGTCTTGACTATTCAGCTTGTATTTTATTTTCTGATTTATTTATTTTTTGCCAATATGTAAGACAGAGCATTTATTTGTTGAGATTTGAAGTTGCTATTTGTTTGACCATTCTGATACATAGTCGAGGTCTTTTTGAAGGGTAGCAGTATTGTCAGTGGTGTTGAATAGATTTACATCATTGGCGAAGAGAATGCAGTTGCTCTTAATATGTTCACAGAGGTCATTTATGTAGAGCATGAAGAGAGTTGCTCCTAAAACACCACTGTTGACAGGTACAGAATTTGATAGGATGCTCCCAATTTTGACCATTTGTTGTCTGTTTGACAGGAATGCCTCTATCCAGTTATGCAGATGTCCAGAGATACCGTAAGATTTTAGTTTTAGGAGTAGTTTGTTGTGCACCACTGAATCAAAGGCTTTACAGAAGTCTATGTAAATTGAGTCTGTTCCTTTGCCTGATCGAGTTGTGTAGTCCATATGTTTTTGCAGTGTAAGAGTTGCAGATTACAGGATAGTTTTTTTCTGAAACCAAATTGTTTGTTAGAGAGTATGTTGTTTGTCTGTAATTGAAGGACAATAGATTGGTTAATAATTGATTCCATGATACAGCATAAAGAGATTGGTCTGTAATTTTCAATTAGGCTGGGGTCTCCCTTTTTGAAGATGGGGATGACCATGGCCAGTGATCATAGGTTTGGTAAGGAGCTGGTCCTGAAGGATTTTTCAAAGGATTATGCTTAGAGATTCGGCTATGGCAATGGATAGCTTTTTTAAGAAGTAGACACATATTCCATCTGGTCCAATAGATAGGATGGTTTTAGATTGCATAGTGCTTTTTCAGCATTGTCTTCTGTAAAATCGATGTGTATTAGATCATTGTAGTTGTCAGTGGTTCGACTAGGAAATACTGGGCATGATCCATTGCTGTTTACAAATACTGAGCCAAAGAATGTGTTAAAGAGGTTGGCTTTAATAGTGTTGTCATTGCAGTCTTTACCATTAGGTCCTTTCAGGGGTGGGATGGACCTTGAGTCTTTTAGTTTGTTTACAAAATTGTAGAAAGCGCGGGTGGAATTGGTACATAGAAGGTATAAAATATGGGAAACTAGTACTGATTTTCAGCTAAAAAGAAAAGGGGGGAAAGAATAGAGAGAAAAGAGGAAACAGGATGAGATCATTTTGGTTCCAAGACCTCTAATCATTCACTTGACCCAAGAAAACTGCAAGGAGGAAATGCAGCAGATTCAGACAAAGATAATTCAGTTATAAATTTCAGTGGGCATGCTTGACCTCAATGGAATATGAGCTACATTGTAAAGTTGTTACACTATCCTACATTTTCCTGTTTCACATATTGTGAGTCCCAAGCTAGAGTGCAGTTATACTGTATAAATTCTATGAGTAAATACATAAACCAAGGCATTCAAAATTGGCTCGTTGGTTGTATGTATCAAAATTAGTTGATACATACAACTAATGGTTGTAAATTATCAAAATCCATCTCAGCCATCTATCTCACTTTATGAAAAGCATTAAAAGTACTTTCAGCAAACCAAGGGAAATGCTGTTAGAATTGGAGCAGTACTCTATAGAATACCTTCTGAGGATGCCTCAATCTACACTTCAGAGGGGTCCTTTTAGTCTTCACACAGTCTCTTTAAACAACCACAGAAAGGAAAGTTTCACAATTGAACAAAAAAATCTAAAAAATACTTGCATATGAGACCATCAAGTACTTAAAAGAAAACAATTAAAGTGATATACTGTATTTCTTGGGTTGTATTGTATTATATTCCATTTTATAAGATTTTTAATACAATATTTCAATCTAGGTAGGAGATCTTTTAAATCAACTATAGTTTTTTTAGAAAGCAGCAAACGGGTTTATATTAACCAAGTTCAGTGCAAATATAGATCTCCATTCCCCATGAATCACGCATTCTTTTCAATTGTTTAAGTGTCACTTTTACATTCTGCCTAAAAGGGTGTCATTTCTCCCTAATTACCATAATAGGCAAATTTTATTTTTGACATACATCCCATAGGCTCAATATTCTCCCCACCCCAAAATTTTCTGTGCCCTTTTTCAATCTGCTCTGTGCACCATGGAAATTACAAGATCAGAAGTCTCCGTCATCGTACAATTCCCCCCCCCCCCCATGTGATGAGTGTTACATCCAAATAGCCAAACAAAGAAAATTCTTTTATCTGCATTAGGCGATTGGGATAACAATAGTTATGGTGATCAACACACTAAACCACAACAGCAGTCTCTATCTCTCTCTCTCTCCCTCCCTCCCTCTCTCTCTTTCCATTTCTTCTGAACTGCATCCATTTGGCTGTCTCTAATTGGAGACCCGGAATGCAAAGCAACTTCAGGCTGCAGTTTTCCTTGTCCATTTCTCTTTCTTTGCCTGATAGGCATCTTTGAGGCATGCCATTCAGATAGGCTGTTTTTTGTTTTTTTTTATGCATATGACTTTTATCAAATCTTTTTAAAAAGATTACACAAAGTAATCTAAAGTAAAAAAAAAAGGAAAAGAAAAAAAAAAAAGCTAAGAGACAACTAAAAGTCCAAGAAGAGAAAGAAAAAAAAAGGTAAAAAGAAAAATAGAAAACAAAGGGGGGGGGGAAGATACAAAGAAATGGCTTCTGATAGTCTTCACAGCAGTTATAAGTACAATTATTATTTTTTGAATGGGTTGTTTTCAAGGTAATTTACAGTAGCAGATTGTTTTGGGCAGGCTGGCTCCTGTCAATCTAACATCCATCCCAAATTGTAAAGAAGGTTTCTAAGAGATCACAAAGGTACCTAATTTGCGGGGCAATTTAAATATTGGCAGGAACAAAAAAAGATGAGCAGGACCTCACTTCTTTGCCATCAAATGCCAGCTGGTTCAGCATAATGAGTTCTCTGACTTGGTACATGTTGCATTCAGCTTCCATAATTCAAAAAACAAAAAACAAAACCATACACCTCATGACTGTAGAATTGTGGAAAGTATAATCTGATGCACTGAATGAGTTTCAAACTGTGAAAGGCTGGTATGGTAGCTATAAATACAGATAACTATAGAGATTTTTCTTTCCCTAGAAGAATGTATCCTCATATATAGGTACTTCTCCCTCACCCAATTTTTGTCACAAAACAGGCTGCCCTTTCCACTTTTCTAGGAGATCTTGTAACTCGGCAATAACTGATCACCACATTTGGCAAAGGAAGCTGATCTGGCCCCTGAGAGATTCTATATAACAAAAGAGACTACTGCTTTTATCTATCAGCAACTAAACACAGAATCTTCATTTTTCTGCACTTCTCTAGGCACTGAAAAAAATGAACCTTTTCCTGCCTGCAAATGATCCTTTTCATTCTTTTGCCCTGACCATCTCTCGGTCCCCAATTAATCACACTGCTATTGCAAGTAACTATAGAGTTTTTTCCATTTTATTTGCTGGCACGGCGGAAACAACATAGCAAGAAAATGGATGTCAAAATATCAAGTTAGCTTGCCGTAATATAGTTCACCAGCTCGCAACTGTGGGTTCCAGAAGATTTTAATTTTGTGGACAGATATATGAGTGTATGTGTGAGAGAGAGGGGAGAGGGAGGGAGGAAGGAAGGAAGGGAGAGAGGAGGTTGTGTGTAGGTATAGATATAGATAATATAGTAATATATCACTTTTCAATTTAGGAAAGAATCATACTTTTAGCAATGCTTTAACAGTGACTGTATTCTCTAGTCATTGTGTTGCATTTTGATAGATAAACAATTTGATATCAAAAGTTACAATGAATCCATAGGCTCCTTACCAATATAATTTGGTCCAAAACCCAGATTAAAAGTTGAAAAACAGCAATATAGTTAACTAGATGGACCAATGCTACCCTCTACAGCAGGGGTATCAAACTCATGTCCCCTCGGCAATGTCACATGACAGTGTAGTGACTCGGAGGTCTGAGCCTGCCTTGTTAGAAGATACAGACTTAAGCAATGAGGAAGAGAGGGATTTGGCCTCGAGATTTGAGCCTGCTTTGCTGGAAGACACAGACTTGAGCCAGGAGGAAGAGGAGGATTTGGCTCTGAGATTTGAGCCTGCTTTGCTGGAGGATTTGGAATCATCTTCCTCCCCAGGACCTTCCTCCGTGGTTGTGCCTCAGGTGTCGGCAGATAATCAGGGGAACGTAGCAGAGCCTCTGACTGAGGAATGTTGGTTTGATGCAAGGCAAAGACATAGACATAGACGTGAAATGCAACATAAAAGGAAATGTCAAATCAGGGACTGAGATGAGAGACTGACACGCCCCTCAGGAAATAAAAGGGGGCGTGTTAGCTCTGAATCCTTGTTTGGGACAACTTGTTTATTTGGGATTGAAGCTTTGACAAATTCTCTGTGTGGCATTTGTCTTTGATTTATGGTCTTCTCTTGTTATCGGACTTGGCAGGCAGCTTTTGGAAGACTGCCAAGGACTTCTCCAGCCAAAGGAATTTAACTCTGTCGTTCCTGGTCCTGTCTGTTTATTTATATTCCTTTGGAAATTTGGACTCTCACATCGTGGTCACAGGTGAGACAGAACATGACATGTTGGGACTTTTTTTCCCCTTTGCTAAACCGGGCATGGGTGTGGCCAGCACATAATGCATCTGGTGCACAGGCCAGGAGTTTGACAGCCCTGCTCTACAAGAACAGTTTTTTTCTTTTCTTTTTCTTTTTTTTCTTTTTAAAATTTTATTCTTTATTAAACAAAGAAAGAAAAACAGACAAAAACAAAAAATATATTTTAAAACATTGATCGTGGTACAATCCTCCTAACACACATCTTTGTCTTACATTGCTAAACCCCATAATAGTAATACATATTATATATATATATATATATATATGTGTGTGTGTGTGTGTGTGTGTGTGTGTGTTTTCTGAGGTTCTCATGGGTATTTGTATGTGGATCTTTGGTTATTCGGGTTTTCTCCTGTGTAAGATTGGAAGTATCTAGGCAACGTTTCGATGAAGTCTCATTCATCATCTTCAGGCTTGGTCTTCAGCTCTGTGCTTCTCAGAGCTGAAGACCAAGCCTGAAGATGATGAATGAGACTTCATCGAAACGTTGCCTAGATACTTCCAATCTTACGCAGGAGAAAACCCGAATAATCAAAGATCCACATACAAATACCCGCGAGAACCTCAGAAAACAAATATATATATATACACACACACACACACACACACACACACACAAACACACACACACATATATATACACACACACACACACATATATATATATGGCATTCAGCTTTGTTCGGGTATTTTCCCACATCATTATAGTTGTGCCTTTAAAGTTGTAGCAACATTTCGGCAGAATCTCATCTGCCATCATCAGGCTTCTGTATTGTGTTCATCTGTGAATCAGACTTTCACAGCTGTTTCTGTTTTAAATTTGGTGCTAGCCTATGCTGTGAAAGAATGGTTTTTCTTCATCCTGATTGGTTGGGAGTCTTGGTCTGTGTTTATTGGTCTTGGAGTTTGCTGTGTTCTGCTTGATTGGTGTTTCTAATATCTTCTGTCTGTTTTGTAGCTTTTTTTGTCTTAATTGGCTAGCAACATTGTGTTTCCTGTATTGGAGGCTTTTAGTGTGGCTTGGCTCCAGGTAAATGGACAGCGATCATTTATTAGGAAGCTAGGTTTCATCTGGGTGCCTGGTTGGGGTGTGTTTGAGCTGGAGGTATCAAGGGGGATCTGTTTGTGCCCAGGTGTTTGGCTGGCTTGTGATGTAGATATTTTTTTTGTTTGAGAGTGCAGGCTTCCAGATAATTGACAGTCTGATGGAGTCATCTCTTCTATTAATGCTTTCAGGTCTTTTTTCAGTCTCTATGGCTTCTCTGATAATTCTGTTGCAGGGGTTTTCTATAGTGGCTAGGGTTTTGGTGCCATTGAAGTCGATGCTATGACCTGTGGCTTTCATGTGTTGGACTAGTGAGGAAGTGTGTTCCAGCTTTTGTACTTCATTTTTGTGTTCATCTAGGCAGGTACTTATTCTTCTATTGGTCTGTCCAATGTATGTGGCAAGGCATGATGCACAGGGGACTCCATATATGCCTTGGTTTCCCAGGTCAATTTTATCTTTGGGGTTTCTTAGGATGGCTGCTATTTTTCTGTCTATTTTGAAGGCAGTTTTGATGTGATGCCGAAACATCGCCAAGATACTCTTAATCTTACACAGGAAAAGACCCAAACACACCTAAACCTACATACCTGTACCCATGAAAATCTACGAAAACAAATATTATATATATATATATATATATATATATATATATATATATATATATATATATATGTATATATGTATATATGTATATATGTATATATGTATATATGTATATATGTATATATGTATATATGTATATATGTATATATGTATATATGTATATATGTATATATGTATATATGTATATATGTATATATGTATATGTATATGTATATATAAACATATATATATTTATTTATTAAGTTTTCGCGGGTACTTACATGTATGGCATTCAGCTTTGTTCGGGTATTTTCCCATGTCATTGTGGTTGTGCTTTTAAAGTTGTAGCAACAGAAAAGTTTGCTAAAGTTGTTTCAGCAGAATCTCATCTGCCATCATCAGGCTTCTGTATAGTGTTCATCTTCTATACAGAAGCCTGATGATGGCAGATGAGATTCTGCTGAAACGTTGCTACAACTTTAAAAGCACAACCACAATGACGTGGGAAAATACCTGAACAAAGCTGAATGCCATACATGTAAGTACCCGTGAAAACTTAAGAATATATATATATAATCATTTCTTATTATCCTCATCCTTCCTCTTGTCTAACCAACCATAAAACTTATCCCATATTTTATAATAGTCCAATTCATCCTTGTTTTTTTAATTCCTTTGTCAATTTGTCCATTTCTGCTCACATCCAAATTTTCCTAATTATTTCAAATTCATTTGGAGTTTCTTTACTTTTCCATTATTGTGTATAAGCCAATCTTGGTGCAATAATTATATGAATTATTAAGTATATGTTATATTTATCATGTTTCTTAGCATATTTCCTTGAATTACTCCCTAACAGAAAAACTCTGGTCTATATTCTATTTTCATCCCACATATTTCTTTTAGCCATTTCAGGAACAGTCTTTTCTACATGGGTAGTCCTCGACTTATAACAATTCATTTAATGACTGTTTGAAGTTACAACAGCACTGAAAAAAATGATTTACGACTGTTGCAGCATCCCCATGAACATATGATCAAAATTCAGACACTTGGCAACTGATTCATATTTATGATGGTTGCAGTATCCTTGGGTCATGTGATCACCTTTTGCGACCTTCTGATAAGCAAAGTCAATGAGGAAGCCAGATTCACTTAACAACCATATTACTAATTTAACAGCTGCAGTGATTCAGTTTAACAACTGTGGCAAGAAAAGTCCAAAAATGGGGCAAAATTCACTTAACCGCTGTCTCACTTAGAAACAGAAATTTTGGGCTTAATTGTGGTTGTGCATCGAGAACTCCCTGTATACAGCAGGCTAGACTTCTCTATTGTATAGTTTTGCTTCTTCCTAAAAAAAAAAAAATCCAAAGTTTTCCCAGCTGAACACTTCTATTTGTTAGGAACACATTGCCATCTCTGATATTAGTTATGGTTCAATATTTGTGTAAAACTTGATTTCTATGTCATGTTACACTGGGGATTATTTTATGGGACCTCATCTCCCTTACTGGGAGACCATAAGTTTCTAGTAATTTATTTTTGTTGATAAGTGTTAAATGTAGAGTTGAATTTAAGCACAAGATGCCTAAGAGATCCGTCAATTCAAATGTCACTCTTAGTTTGGAACAAGAAGAAGAAGAAGAAGAAGAAGAAGAAGAAGAAGAAGAAGAAGAAGAAGAAGAAGAAGAAGAAGAAGGAGGAGGAGGAGGAGGAGGAGGAGGAGGAGGAGGAGGAGGAGGAGGAGGAGGAGGAGGAGGAGGAGGAGGAGGAGGAGGAGGAGGAGGAGGATGTTATTCAAAACAAACTACCATCTTACTTTAAAGAAATATGATGCCCTTAGACTGCTATCTAGTGTAAGGACCAGTGGTGGGATTCAAAAATTTTTTATTACCGGTTCTGTGAGCGTGGCTTGGTGGGTGTGGCAGGAGAAGGATACTGTAAAATCTCCAGTCAGAGGTGGGATTTGCTGATTCTCTGAACTACTCAAAATCTCCACTACCAGTTCTCCAGAACTGGTCAGAATCTGCTGAATACCACCTCTGGCAAGGACACTAATTTTTTCATAGTAACTGGAGTCATGCTTATAGGTAGTCCCTTTCCCTTTATAAATAGTTAATAGTAGAAGCATTACTTTCACTTGCAGATTAACATAGTGTTATTAATCTCAAATGAATGACATTCACAATAACTTTCATGGCAATCTGTGGCCATATCCAGAAAACACCTGCAAATTTAACCTATGAGTTTGCTTTAAGAATTTCTGTTGTACTTGAGATTTCAAGAGTCAATAGTGAAAACTGTGTGATCACAGGACACATGTGGATGCAGGCCTTATTTCCTGCTAGAAAAATAGGAAAATAGGAGTGGGAAACTAGATCTGATACGAAAGGCATCTCTAACCCTAGCAATTTTCCAAGTAAATTTGGACAGTTTCAAGGATGGTACATGCAATACAAAGACCCCACTCCTTTCTGTGCATAGGGCCATGAGCTACAGAGTCTGACCTTTAAAATGAATCTGTGACTGCCAAATAACTTATCTGCAAGTTAGAATTGTCACTTCTGGGATGCAATCCAGACAGAGTCAATGCCTTCTGAATTATTTTTCCATGCAAAGAGTGATTTTATGGGAGAGGGGGGTTTCTGTTGCCCAGTAATAACATTTTATTCAGGCAGGAGGCTGAGCTGAGTGAGCCCTTTTTTTTAACAATATACTTTTCACAGTATGCTAGCATTATGGGCATCTGTTAGCAAATAAATCCCATTGGTTTCAACAGACTTTTCTTTCACAGGGAACACAAGAACAACCTTGATCTCTTTTAAATGATTGTAATGTTATTATTTACTTATTTTTCTTAGGATTTATGTGCTGCCCATTTTGTCTGGAAATGACTCTGGGCATGACATTAACAATGGATTGCATTCCAGGAAGAACCTTCTGAAGGGATATTTCCACTGGAGGTTAAAACAATTGCTATATTACTACTAGTAATTGTACTAGTTATAAATATTTATATTATTATTATACTTGTTATGTATGTAAATAGTTTAAATAAAAGCAAGCTTGGGGTAAAGTGCAGGGTTCTGGCCCTGCACTTCTGATTGGGTGTTAAGCGGCTCGATCGGATTGGTTGGGTTCAGAGAATCCGATTGGCCCTTAACGAAGGACTCTTATTGGTTATGGAGCTAGCATCTTACAGCTCCCTATTGGTTATTTCACATTAAGGTTACCTATATAAGGCAGAATTGTTGTTGTTCAAGCTCTCAAGTCACTATGTAATAAAGAGCTGAAAGTTCACCAACTAAGATTGTCTCCATTCATTTCACCCATGCCTGAAACAATATCACTGGCGACGAGGATGGGATTTGGAGACATCTGATCTTAAGGAACTGGGAAGAAAAACAGAGCACGTGCCAAGACGATGCCACCAACGGAAACCATGTCCAGCGGCATCGTACCACCCGCTCCGTTCGATCCGAACCAAGAGGATTGGGAATCCTACAGGGATCGCTTCCAAATGTTCCTTGAAACAAACAACCTGAAGGATGCCACACCAGCCAAGAAGCGGGCGCTGTTCCTGACGTACTGCGGCCCGGCTGTCTTTAAAATGGCAAAGGCACTCGCGAAACCTCGAGAAGTTAAAGCAATGAGCTGGGACGACCTCGAACCTCTCCTGAGAGACCATTACACGCCAACCTTCCCTACACTCGTGAGATGCCACAAATTCTATCAAAGAAGCCAGCGAAAAGGAGAGAGTGTGGCTGACTTCGTGGCAGACCTCCGACACTTGGGAGGCCTCTGCGGATTCGCAAATTTAGATGAAGCACTGAGAGACCGCTTAATTCTGGGATTAGATGCGCTAGGCGTGCAAAGCAAGCTGATGGTGAAAGGCGACACCGACCTTGCTGACGCCATCGCCGAAGCCACTGCTGCTGAGGCGACCAAAAAGTCCGTGGCGCAACTACGGCGAAGCCGAAACCCAACAACCCCACAGACAGGCGACCTTTTATCCAAGTCAGAAGAGCAGCTTGTTACGACGCACCACGAGGACCTCTCTTCGTCGTCAGACAGCGACGAAGAAGGGGTCCATCGACTGCGGTTTGACCGGAACCCTCGCTCTAAACCCTCACACCCTTGCGCTGGTTGCGGGGCAAACCACCCCAGGGCAGACTGCAAATTTGGTGATGCGATCTGTCATGAGTGCGGAAAACGAGGCCACATCAGTCGAGTCTGTCGCAGTTTACCGGGACCAAGTCAGGCCTCAAGGGGAACCAGCTCTCGCCAATCGGCAGGAAACTGTCCTGTAAGGTGAGATCCAGCAAACCACTCCTACAGATATCGAGCGTTGCAGAAAGAAGAGGCCCACCATACTATCACTATAGGTCACGCCTCAGCCATGGACGCTAAGAAGATTCAAGTCACAGTAGCCATAGAGAACCAACCTTGCCACATGGAGGTCGATTCCGGATCGTCCCTCTCGATGGTGTCGTGGAAGACATTAAAGCAACTCATTCCTACCATCCAATGCCAAGACCTTCGAATGCAACGTCTCATCCTTAAAGTCTACCAAGGGAATCGGATCCCTGTGGTTGGGTCTTGTCGAGTCCGCGTCTCATTTAAAAAGCATACGGCATACTTACCTCTAACGATCATCGATAGGGACAGGCCTAGTTTGTTGGGCCTCCAATGGTTCGCGCCACTCGGCATCGAACTAGCCGGCGTGAACTGAGTCGGTGATTGCGAGTGGGAGGAGGACCTTATTACTGAATTCAGCGATGTCTTCGCAGATCATCTGGGCGAGTATAAGGGGACCCCAATTTCATTTAGCCTCGACTCTAAGGTCGCCCTGATCCGTTTAAAGCCCCGTCGAGTTCCGTTCGCCCTTAAGGCCAAGATAGATGAACAACTTGACAAACTAATTAAACAAGGGGTACTGCAACCCATTGATCATTCTCCATGGGAAACTCCTATTGTAACCCCCATTAAGCCAGATGGGTCAATCCGAACCTGTGGAGACTACCGGGCCACTCTAAACCACGCCCTCCAGCAGAACGCGTATTCAGTGCCGGTGGTACAGCACCTCCTTCATTCCCTGGGAGGCGGAAAGGTTTTTGCTAAGTTAGATTTAGCTCAAGCCTATCAACAATTGCCTGTGGATGATAAAACAGCCCAAGCTCAAACGATAGTAATGCACAGAGGTGCTTTTAAATGTACCCGATTGCAATTCGGGGTAAGCGTAGCCCCGGGAATATTCCAAAGTGTCGTGTCCGCAAAAAGACGCCAGGAGTCGGTGACTTCGTTCAAAACTCTTTATTTCAAGGATTGGAACCGAACCGGCGAAAAGAAAAAAGCCCGCGGCTTTTATTATTTTCGCCGCGGCGGCTGCGGCCAATGGCAGCGTTTCGAGTCTCCCGCTCTTGGAGCGAGCCAATCGCGGGAGACTCTCAACGAGCCAATCGGCGCGGCTCGCCTGACCAATTAGAAATCCCCGTGCTTTGGCCAATCAAAGCGCGGGGATTTCGAGTATGTAAATTAGGACAGAACACCCCTCCCCTCTTGGTATAGTCCTTACGTTGCGTAGTCACGTAGGTAGGCGGGGCTCCGTCGGGTCCTACATGACCTGCGCAACTCAGTCGTCAGCGGAATCCCGGCCTGTTCGGTCGGGTTTTTGGTTGTTCCTGTTCCTGTGCGAACCGGCTGGTTGATCGGGCCGGTTCCTTCTCCGTGGCTCCCACCTGGGCCTTCCGGGTTGGTTGAGCTACGGATTTCGCCGCTCCCGCTCAGTCTTTCTGGGTCGGTCGAGCTGGCTTGGCAGTTCTTTTCCGGCGAGGGGTCGCGATGGCTGCGTCTCGGTAAGTACTGCTGGTTTATTTTTTCTTGTGCTTGGTTATTCGGGTATTCCCTCCCCCCTTGGTTTGCGTTTTGGGAGGTGGGTTCTTTTGCTGTCCTAGATCTGAGTTGGTCAATGTGTCTTTTCCATGCTCGCCCGTCTGTGGTTTGGAGCCGGTACGAGCGTGGGCCTGTAACTTGGGTGATGATGGCTGGGATCCATAGCGGGTCCCCCGTCAGGTTTTTGGCATACACGAGGTCCCCGGGTGTGAACGTGCGGTATTTTGTACTTGAGTCTGGGGGCCGCTCCGGGTTATATGTTGGGTGTAACCTGTCGAGTGGGGACCTCAGCTTTCTACCCATTAGTAATTCGGCTGGGCTTTTGTTGGTAGTGGTGTTCGGGGTTATGTGTTGTATAAAGAGGAGTCTGTTAATTTTGTCTTGGATCTCCCCGTGGTCCATTTTCCGGATGGTTTTTTTGGTAAATTGGACCATCCGTTCCGCCCTACCGTTCGCCGCCGGATGCGCTGGTGCTGTTAGTGCGTGGCGGATGCCTCTTTCCGCCAGGAACTTCTCGAAGTCGAGGGAGGTAAACTGGGGCCCGTTGTCGGAGACGACGACGTCTGGGAGGCCGTGTGTTGCAAAGAGTTTGCAAAGTTCTTTGATCACGGCCTCCGTGGTTGTTGCCTTCATGTCGCTTACCTCCAACCAGTTGGAGTAAGCGTCAACCGTTATGAGAAAGGTATGTCCATTCGTGGGACCAGCAAAGTCTAAATGGATTCTGGACCAGGGCCCCCTTGGTGTTTCCCACTCCAGGATGGGTGCTGTGGGTGAGCTGGGTCTAGTCTCCTGGCATCGCTGGCACCTAGCTACCCAGGCCTCTATCTGCTTGTCCATCCCTGGCCACCAAGCGTAACTTCTGGCCAGGGCTTTAGTACGTACGATGCCAGGATGCCCCTCATGCAACATTTCCAAAACCTTCCCTTGTAGTCTGTCCGGAATGACCACCCTGTCACCCCATAAGAGGCACCCCTTAAGCAGCGAGAGTTCGGTTTGGCGGTTCCTAAATGCCTTGCTGGACTCATCGTTGTCCTTTTCCGGCCACCCTTTTCCCACCCAATGCAAAATCCGCGCCAGACGCCTGTCTTTAATAGTTTCCCGGGCAATGTCTGACGCGGTTATGGGTAGGTTGGGTAGGGCCTCGATGCTGAGGGTGGTCGTTGTTGGTGCTGGGTCAGGGTCGGAGTCTGGTAACGGCGAGCGGCTCAAAGCGTCCGCGTGTGAAATCTTCTTACCCGGTCTGTGTATAAGTTCGTAGCTGTAGGCTGCCAGGAACTCGGACCACCTTGTCATCCGGGGAGACAGAATGTTCGGGGTGGCCCGATTCCCTGCAAGGATGCCCAGCAACGGCTTATGGTCTGTTACAATGGTGAAAGGGCGGCCGTATAGGTATTCATGGAACCGTTTTACGGCGGCAACTATAGCCAAAGCCTCTTTGTCCAGTTGGCTATAGTTCCGCTCTGGCTTGGTTAGGGTCCGTGAAAAGAACGCGATGGGTGCTTCTTTTCCGTCAGGGAGGGTATGGCTGAGGACAGCGCCGACGCCGAAAGGTGATGCGTCACAAGTGACGGCCAGGGGCAGGGTTTCGTTGAATTGAATCAAGACGGCGTCGGAGGTGAGGAGGTCTTTAGTTTTTTGGAAGGCAGCTTGCTCCCGTTTCCCCCAAGTCCAGGTTGCCGCCTTATCCAGGAGCCTATGCAAAGGCTCCGCCGCCGTTGCCTTTTGGGGTAGGAAAACATTATAAAAGTTCAGTAACCCCAAGAATGCTTTTAGCTCAGTTTTTGATTTAGGGGTGGGGGCCTCTTTGATAGCTCTGACTTTTTTACTTGTGGGATGAATGCCGTGCCGGTCTAGGAGGTAGCCCAAGAATTCCACTCGTTCCGTGCACAGTTGGCATTTCTCCCTATTTACTTTAAGTCCCGTTACTTTAAATTTAGTTAGGACCTCTCTGAGTCGGCTTTCTAATTCGGCTTCGTTTGGCGCCACCACTAGAACGTCATCGAAATAGGGCACCACCCCCTTGATGCCCTGCAGCAACTGTTCCATCAGGCTCTGAAAGATGCCTGGTGCCACGCTGACTCCGAATTGGAGTCGGGTGCACTTGAAAGCCCCCCGGTGGGTAACGATGGTCTGGGCTTCCGCCGTTTGCTCGTCGACCGGCAACTGCTGGTATGCCTGGGCGAGATCGAGCTTGGCAAAGACCCTGCCCCCTCCCAGTGAGTGCAGCAGGTGTTGCACGATTGGGACGGGGTAGGCGCTTTGTTGCAGCGCGCCATTTAGGGTGGCCTTATAGTCCCCACAGATCCTCACCGACCCGTCTGGCTTGACCGGGTCACTATGGGGGTTTCCCACCGGGCATGGTCTATGGGCTGCAATACCCCCTGTTTGACGAGCTTGTCAATTTGCTCGTCTATCTTAGGTTTTAGGGCGAATGGCACCCGCCTAGGTTTTAGTCGTTTGGGGGGGACGCTAGGGTCTAGGTCAAACGAGATAAGGGGCCCCTGGTACTTGCCCAGGCTTCCGTCGAAGACTTCTCGGAACTCCTGGGTTAGTCGCTGTTCCCAGCCCTCGTCGGTGACGTGGTTGACTCCCGTGAGAGAGATGTCGAGCGGGGCGAACCATTGCAGTCCCAGCAGGCTTGGGCGGTCGCGATCGACGATTGTGAGGGGGAGTTGTTCGGTGCGCCCCTTATATGTCACGTTAAAGTTTTTGGTGCCCACTACCGGGACGCGGTTTCCCTGGTAGTCTTTTACAATAAGTCTTTGGGCGTCTATGTTCCTCCTTTGGAGGGTAGGCACCAACCGTTTTATCTCGTGCCATGCAATCATGGAGAGGTAGGACCCGGAGTCTACCTCCATTTGGCATGGCTGGCCTTTGATGTGAACCTCGACGTGGACTTTTCGGGCGCCGTCAGAGATGGCGTGGCCGATGGTTACCGTCTGGTGGGTCTCCTCTCTCCGTCGGTTGTCGCCGCCTCTCGAGGATCGTCCGGTCCGGTCCCATCGGCTGTCCGAGTGGCGATCTCTGGGCCGGGGCGGTGGGCTTTCCCTTCTCCGGTCGTGTTGGTCCCATCGAGGTGGACTGCGAGGTTTCTTCTGGCGGCAAACCCGGGCGATGTGTCCCTTTTTCTCGCAATGCCGGCAGATGGAATAAAAAAACTGGCATTCTGACCTGGGGTGGTCGCCGCCGCAACCGGCACAGTTGGTCCTCGACCTACGACCTCTGCGGTTTCGTTGGTCGCGCCCCGTCTGCAATCGATGTATGTCTTCTTCGTCTTCGGACGTGCTGGATGCAGAATGGAAATCTCCGTGGTGTGTGCTTGTTTCAGTTTTTTGTTCGGTCGACCTTGCCGGGTTGTTGTTCCCGCCGCGGTCCTTCGCGTCTAGTTTGCTCATGCTGTCTGCGGAGGTGCGGGTTGCTTCTGCGGCTGCGGCTGCGGTGAGGGCGTCTGCTAAACTGATGTCGCCCTTAGCCATCAGCCGGCTCTGGAGGGCGGGGTCCCACAGGCCGAGCACGAATCGGTCTCTCAGGAGGTTGTTCAGGCTGTCAAATTCGCAGAGCCCCCCTAGACGCCGCAGCTCGGCGACGAAGTCGCTCAATTTTTCACCCGGTTTCTGGTCCCGCCGGTAGAATTCGTTGCGCCGGATCAGGATGGGGACCTCGGGAGCGTAATGGCGCCGAAGGATAGGTTCGAGGACGTCCCAGTCCATGGCGGTTGCGTCGGCAGGCTTGGCCAATGCTTTGGCCATCTGGAAAACTTCGGTTCCGCAATGGGTGAGGAAGACGGCGCGTTTTAGCGGGCCCGAGGCGTCCTTCATGCCTGTGCACTCGAGGTACATGCGGAAACGGTCGGAGAATGATTCCCAGTCCTCGGTGGCGGGGTTGAAGGGGGCGGGCGGTGCGATTTTCGCCATCTCGGTGCTAAGTCTGGCTTCCGTCGGACACGGGGTTCGGTTCAGGGTCTGGATCCCATCCT
This sequence comes from Hydrophis major, assembly GCA_033807585.1. Classification (NCBI taxonomy): domain Eukaryota; kingdom Metazoa; phylum Chordata; class Lepidosauria; order Squamata; family Elapidae; genus Hydrophis; species Hydrophis major. Next base: position 150,988,733 of record CM066328.1, on the reverse strand, counting down.
CGTCACCAGTGTCGTGTCCTCAAAAAGACGCCAGGAGTCGGTGACTTCGTTCAAAACTCTTTATTTCAAGGATTGGAATCGAACCGGCGAAAAGAAAAAAGCCCGCGGCTTTTATTGTTTTCGCCGCGGCGGCCGCGGCCAATGGCAGCGTTTCGAGTCTCCCGCTCTTGGAGCAAGCCAATCGCGGGAGACTCTCAACGAGCCAATCGGCGCGGCTCGCCTGACCAATTAGAAATCCCCGCGCTTTGGCCAATCAAAGTGCGGGGATTTCGAGTATGTAAATTAGGACAGAACACAAAGTTTAATGGAACGATTATTGCAGGGAATCAAGGGCGTGGTTCCGTATTTTGATGACGTGTTAATTGCAGCTCCTAGTAAAAAAATTCTACAGAATCATTTAAAATGTGTTCTTAAGAAATTCCAAGAAGCGGGATTGAAAGTAAAAAAGGATAAATGTCATCTGTATACCGACAGTGTTGAATTTCTAGGTTATCGCATTGATAGTCAGGGTATCCACCCAACTGAGAGTAAATTAAGGGCGATAAAAAATGCTCCCAGACCCCGTAACAAAACAGATCTCCAGGCATTTTTAGGCCTTATTAATTTCTATAATGTGTTTTTACCACATAAGGCGACTGTGGCTGAACCATTACACCGGTTATTAGATAAGAAAGCATTGTGGGTTTGGGGTTACCGGGAGGAAAAAGCGTTTCGAAATGTAAAAGATTTACTTACATCTGATTCTGTACTTATGCAATATAATGAAACATTACCATTGGTTATAACTTGTGATGCCTCACCGTTTGGGGTGGGCGCTATTTTGAGCCATGTGCTGCCTAATGGAAAGGAGGCCCCTGTTGCATACTTTTCGAAGACTCTTTCTCAGGCAGAACGTAACTATGGACAAATAGATAAGGAAGCTCTTGCAATTGTGGCAGCCATAAAAAAATTCCATGAGTATGTATATGGAAGGACATTTACCATTGTAACTGACCACAAACCTTTACTGGGGATAATCGCTAGGGACAAACCAACCCCCTATATATTGTCCCCAAGAATGACTCGATGGTCAGAGTTCCTAGCTGCTTACAATTATCGATTGTTACATCACCCGGGGAAAGCCATTCCCCACGCTGACGCACTCAGCAGAGCACTGCTACCAGAAACTCTCGACGATCCGGCACCAACAGTATCGGCGTTACAAATTGAGACGCTCAACTCGCCTCCTATGACCGCTCGAGATATCGCGAGAGAGACCAGATGAGATCACACCCTAGCTCGAGTCCTAGGCTGGGTAGAGCGTGGATGGCCATTGGACCAGGTCCCAGATGACTTCGCACCATTTAAAACAAGACAGACTGAACTTTTTTCGCAAAAAGGCTGTGTCATCTGGGGCGATAGAGTCGTCGTTCCAGAACGACTTCAAAACTCGCTGTTACAAATTTTGCACGAAGGACATCCCAGGATTGTGCGGATGAAAGCACTCGCACGGAGCTACGCTTGGTGGCCAGGCATGGACCGACACATCGAGCAATGGGTCAAAGCCTGCACCAAGTGCCAACAAAACAGCAACGCACCGCCAAAAGCTGCACCGACTGAATGGGAGACGCCACGCGGGCCCTGGTCCAGAATCCACCTTGATTTCGCAGGGCCGATTAAAGGACATACATTACTATTGACTGTCGATGTATACTCTAATTGGTTGGAAATTCATCGAATGACCCATACAACCTCCGAAGCAGTCATTAAAGTTCTCAATAGACTTTTTGCAACTCATGGATTGCTGGACGTCCTGGTGTCCGACAACGGACCACAGTTTACAGCGCTGATGTTTGAACAGTACCTTGCTGATAATGGCATCCGCCATGAGCTCACCTCGCCTGCGCATCCTGCTACAAACGGCCGAGTGGAACGCACGGTCCAATTTGTAAAAAAAGACTTTGCAAAAAGTGGACTATGATAATATTGATGAAAAAATAAACCGCATTCTACTTCTACAACACATCACTCCGCACAGCGTAACCGGCAGAACTCCCACAGAACTTCTCATGGGGCAAAAACTCCGTTCCCACCTCGACCGACTGCACCCTGCTTACGAGCCAGAAAAGCCTGCAGGATCCAGCGGAGGCTACCGTACCTTCAAGGTAGGTGACCCCGTTTATGCAAGAAATTTATCGGGCGACCCAGTTTGGATTGAAGCAACGATAATACGCGAGACTGGGCCCAAATCCTATATTGTAAGATGTATTGATGAAAGACTGTGGAAACGACATATTGACCAATTACGGTCACGACTCCTTTCGGCCAGCCAGCAACTCCCCTACGACCAAACTGAGGGGGGTGGGGGAGGAATGGAAGAAGACGACATTCCAGGGAACCTGTTCCAAGAGAGCGATGAATCTAGTGAAACTCAGGAAATGGAGCAGGAGGAAGAATCATACGCTCCAAGGGAAATCACACCAGAACGAGAAGCTGAGCCACTGCCAAACAACATTTTACCTCAACAGGACTGCACACAGCCAGTCCAAAGAAAATCTAATAGACCCAAAAGACAACCATCCTATTTGAAGGACTATATAACTACACCATAATTGAGGAGCCAGGGGGAAGGGGTGTTATGTATGTAAATAGTTTAAATAAAAGCAAGCTTGGGGTAAAGTGCAGGGTTCTGGCCCTGCACTTCTGATTGGGTGTTAAGCGGCTCGATCGGATTGGTTGGGTTCAGAGAATCCGATTGGCCCTTAACGAAGGACTCTTATTGGTTATGGAGCTAGCGTCTTACAGCTCCCTATTGGTTATTTCACATTAAGGTTACCTATATAAGGCAGAGTTGTTGTTGTTCAAGCTCTCAAGTCACTATGTAATAAAGAGCTGAAAGTTCACCAACTAAGATTGTCTCCATTCATTTCAATACTAATACTTTTGTTTGTGCCTTTGAGTCAGTGTTCACTCCTTGAGACTGCCTGAGTAAGTCCCTGCAGTTTTCTTGGCAAGATTTTCAGAAGTGGTTTGTCTCCTTCCTTGGGCTGAGATAGAGTGGCTGATCCAAGGTCACCCAGCCAGCTTCATGTTAAAAATAGGACAAACTTGTAGTCTGGTTAAGATGTCTTGACCAGTACACCAAACTGGCTCTCCCTATTAATACTAGTATTAGTAATATTAATAATTATTGATCTTATATTGCTTCTCACCTGAATAAATATAAAGTAGCATACAAGAACAGAAACACAAGGGCAACAAATTCATCTCAAAGTGTTCTTCCAATTTTAAAAAAAAAATCTAATGTCAAAACATTTTGCTTAAGTTCTTCTGCAATCAACAGACAGAAGTAAAACCATGGAAGGACAAATTCTATTTGAGTTCAGTGCGTAAAAACAAGAAACTGCAAATCATACAGGCTAGCTTGATAGTAATTATGTGGTAATCATATGGATGGTGGGGGACAAGGGAGGGCCAATGACAAAACATACATCAGGGCAGAATATCTGCTGCTTTTGTACTTGGGTTGTGATGTCACATACACATAAGGGACAAATTTGCACTATTATATTACAATATAATTTTGACAAATCACGGCTTGCTACAATTGATGGCAATTTTATCAGCTTCAAAATATAATTATAAGTAACAACCCATGCTACCCATGTGAGTCACTTGGCAATTCCTTCCACAGCCACCCAAAACATCAAATTAGAGAGGAAAAATAGTGTGGGCTACCCTTGTAAGCAAAGGCAAATATATGATTATTTTTGTTTCACATTGAGTTTGATGGATTGACCATGTATTCACCAACTGATTTTTAAGGGGTTTCCCATTTATTTATTATTTTGTGTTGTGTTATTTTGTGCCACCAATTACTTTGGGAGCCAATCATAGCAGAAGAGTATTCCATCATGAAAAGGGTGCCAAAATTAGGAGAGTCCCACAAGTTTAATCCCACAGATATTGATTTCATTGTCCTGAAAGAAGGCCTGAGATGTTCTAATTTTTCAAATGAAGACTAATGATAGCTGTATAATTCTGCTTTGCATATTCATTGCAAGATGGATAGAATTTCTGTGAAAGAAAAAACCTGCCTACCAAATTAATATAATATGGACCATAATAAATACACTGTTTTGAAGGATTCTTTATGGCAAGTCCTAATTTATTTCTGTTATGCTTCACAGCCAATACAATTCTTTATATTCTCATTGCAGTGAAAAGATAAGGTTCTTTAACCATAACTTCTCCCCAGATTCCCTTATATCAGCATCCAACAGAAGAAACATGTATCCACTGAAGAAAAGCTGTATCCTATGGAAAGGGTGATAATCGTCTCAGGAGGTATTTACAAACGCAGCCAGCAGAAGAAAATTTTAATGAATTATGCCTCATAATCTCATAGTTAATGAAGTGTAAAATTTGCTTTCAACTGCAGCAGCTAGGAACCAACTTTTGGGGTTTCTTGATGAATAATAGTTCACTTGTCTGTAACATTTCAAAACAAAACAAAACAAAGAATTGGAGTGGGGGGTAGAAATTAAATGCCACTTTAAAAGCTTCCTTATGATTAAGGAAGGCACTTATCTGTTCTGCAGATATAAAATATTCAGCGTCTTTTTTTTATCGGGCATTTGAGTAATGTGGTAAAAATCTCATCCAAGAATTGGCAGCAATTGGAGAGGATCCAATGATCATTTGAAATAGCAGATTATAGAGTGTCACCAGTCTCTTGTGCTCAGAGAGCTATGGCTATAGTAATTACATAAGGGGCTCATTTAGGACATAGAACATAGAATAACAGAACTGGAAGGTATCTGGAAGATCTTCTAATCCAACCCGCTGCCCAATCAGAAGACCCTATACTAGGGATGTCAAACTCGATTTCATTGAGGGTCTCATCAGGGTTGTGTTTGACCTCAGGGGATGGGATCGGTGTGGCCAGGGTGGGTGTGGCCAGCTCAATGTCACTTGTGTTGGGTGCGCCTGTTCACTGCCAGCAAAAATGGGCTTGTGAGTTCTGTTTTCAGTTGTGATGGTCTCCTGCAACACTCTGCCAGCAAAAGTGGAGCTCTTTTTCACTGGTAGAGGCACCGCAGGCCAACCTGTGGGCCTTGAGTTTGATACCACTGCCCTACACCATTTCAGACAATAGCTGTCCAGGCTCTTCTTAAAAGCCTCCAGCAATAGCTGTCCAGGCTCTTTTTAAAAGCCTTCTGAAGGTGAGGCATTCCTCTGAAATTTCATTCACTTGAAAATTCCTTTGAAAGGAAAAGAAGATGCTATAGTTTTACCTTCTGAAATATGAAATTGCTCTTTTGGCATACAAGAGTATGGGTTTTAATTTTAATTCAAAGAGGCTGACCCTGTATTTCATTGTGCAAAGAGTTTTGACAATAGTGCAATGATTAAAGTGATGGATTTGGGGGTTTTGTTTGTTTACTTTATGTCTATGTTTTAAAGTTGCTCATTTTGTTGCTGTCATGAGCTGCCCAGAGTAGTGCAAGACGGACGGCCATACAAATATTTTCAAATTAAATAAATAAATATATAATTAAATAATCCAGATTAATATAAGGTGAACAAAAGCAAGAGAATAATGAGAAATGAGAAATGAAGCAAGAGTGACTAGAGACAATAAGAAAGCTATCTGCTTCACGGAAGAAAGCAGAGCCTCCTTGCTGACGGATGGTAGAACACAACTCTCTGTGGCTATGGTCCGTGCTCTTTTGTTGGAGAGCCCCAATTATTATGATTAGGGGCTGAAGCTGCCTTAGAGGGGCGGCAGAGTAAGGGGAAGCCGCAAGCCAGGTTGAGGGGAACCGCATCTCCCCCTCTGGGCTTGGTCTTTTTCCCCCCAAAGATGACTGCAGCGGTGGTTAAAATGGCCACCCCGAAGAGGACGACTCAGCTGGATTAAGATTTGTGCAGGAGGGAAGAAAGAGATGGATAACATCTGAACCGGGACAACTGGGCAATACAATTAAACAAAAGTACCCTGGGATTAAGGTAACATGGATTTTTTAAGAAAAGAAAAGTGAGCAGCGAAATTACAAAGGGACAGAGAGAAAAAAAGAAAATATTTTTGACAGCTAAATGGGGCTTCAAACCAGGAAAGGAAGAAGCTGGAACTAAAGATTTAACAAAATTGGACTAAAATATTTTGGGAATAAACAGGCATAAAATAAAGCTGGATTTAAGATTGTCAAAAAATAATAATAATAAAGTTTACAAATTGGAGACTGGACTGTGCTGGAATATTGAGGTTCGAAAAACCCTAAATAAAAAAATAGGGGGAAAAGGTGAAGACTGTATAATAGACAGTGTCATCTTTTGACAAAAACTTGAGCTCAAACAAAAGGGAAAACATCCTGTTTCTGAATGAACTTGTGTGGATATAACATTACAGAAATATTGAAACAAAGTAAGAATCTTAGAAAGTGAAAGCAGAACCAGAATAAAGAAAAAAGCAAGGAAAGACTGACTGTGGGATTGATTGATGTTTTTGGTATAGACCTTGGGCTGGAATAACTGAGAACTTTAGAAAATTCAAAGAAGAAAAAAGGAAAGTAAAAGTGGTTTTTTGTGGACTTTAACGATCATAAAATATAAGAGTGTGTAATGATTATATCTCTTCAGGAATTAAAAATGGAACTTAAAAAATATGAGAGAATTACTACAGGAAAGTGGCGAATCACTTTGCTCTGTGTTAGAAAAAATGGAAATGGCGATTGAAGAACAAAAAGAAAGAGCTTCAGAGGAGGAGGAGTCAACTCAAGGAGAAGACATTTTAAATAGACAATTAACACAAAGAATGCTACAAAGAAGTGGGGAAAGAAGGAAGGTTAAAAAGTTGAGACTTAAGAAGGCAATCAAAAGACGGAATACCTGTGAAGTCAAGAAAGGCAGAAAGACCCAGCAGAAAAGGGGAAAGGAAGATATTAAGAAAGAGAGGGATATAAATTGGAATGAGAAAAGATATGGGGAGAAGAGGGGGAGAAGCAGTAAGAAACAGGTGCATGAAATAAAGAAATACAGAAATAGTAAAATGTTGAAAAGAAATTGTTTTTTCAGAGATAATGGTTGATGAATTAAAAAGGGGATTCTGCAGGGTGACAAGGGGTAATAAGAATATTTCTGCAATTAAACATATTTAGAAAATAGGGTAATATAGATACTGATAACTCTTATTAAAAAATCAAGGGGGGGAAATATGCTGCAGAATCCAATTGAAAAGATGTAATGATTATTATTGTAACTTCTTAAAAATAATGGTTTATTGGGAATCAAGATGAGGGAATAAAGGTATATTTTAATCATTGAGGTGTCACACTCAAAACAGTAAAAGGGGAGAAACCTATACTTGTTTTTTTTTTTTTTTAGTGTTAAAATTTGTATTAATCTAGAATTCATAAAAAGAATGTGTAATGGAAAGGGAATATGACAGACTAAAGAACCAGCTAAATTAATAAGTTAATATAGACTATTAAAAGCAAGGAGAGACATTGTTAACATTATTATTATTATTATTATTATTATTATTATTATTATGCAAACACATATTGTTTATCTTTATTTTTAAAATAAATATTAAAGGATTATATTTGAAATAATTGAAATGAAACAAAAAGATGTTTCGATTGAGATTAATGAAAGAAGCTAGAATTAATGTGTTTGTTTCTCTCCTTACTGAAAATTTGGAATGGAAAAGGTAATAATAGAATTAAGTATGCATATACGAATGTATAATTGCTGTCATATTTGTATGTAATGGTGATGACCCGGAAATATGCTGTCCACTAAAAAGAGATTTTTGCTTTTAATGTGAAAAACTGAATAAAATTTGTTTAAAAAAAGAAAGAAAGCTATCTGCTTCACTAATTACTGAAGGGTATGCAGGAGATGAGCTTTTGATGAATAATATCAATATCAGTTGCTACACAGCTGTGTTCATTTAGCCGGACACAACACAAAGAGTTCATGAGTTTGCACATACCTCCCTGAGAGGCCAGCAAATGCTTCAAGGCAAGACATTTATCTAAACTGGTGTGCCCTGTACAAGGGTGGACTTCAAAAATTTTAGCAAAGGGTTCTCTGCCTGGTTGCTGGGTGGGAATGGCCATGGTGAGTGTGGCCCAGTCGGCTTCCTGCACCACAGCGGGGGGGGGGTTCCCTCCCCGGTCTCCGGAGGCTTTCCTTGAGGCTCCAGGAGGGCAAAAAGGGCCGCCCTGGGCTCCGAAGGCTCTCTGGAAGCCGGAAATGGACCCATTTCTGGCCTTCCTGAACTTCCTGGAGGCCCTTTTTTTGCCCTCCATGAGCCTCTGTGTGTGCCCTGCTCTTACCTACATCCAAAGCGGGCCGTGTGGGATTCCTGGGAGGGGCGTGGTGGGAGTGGGCCAACCAGGAGTAGGATTTGAGGGTTCTCTAACTGCACAGAATCTTAGCTAGGGGCTCTCCCGAACCCCTGCAGCGAACCGCCTGCAGCTCACTCCTGGCCCTGTATCTTCTACTTCAAGCTGTAAGACCTGTGTGATATAAGCAGGTCACTGACTCTCTCTTCTGATTCTTCTGAAAAACATTTACTCTACTACTTTCTAACAAATGAGCAAAATGTATAGGGACTAGAATAAAGCAGAAATCATAAGCCACCAAAAGGGGCACCCCATGTCTGAAATGGCTTTTGTGATTTTGGAATCCTAATATCAAAACATATGGAAATATCAGGAAAAATATATCCAAGGAAGCTACTACCAGCAAAATTACTTGGCCAAATCTTAAAAGTTCTCATGCTACATGTCTTGTCATGGCCCTCAGTAATTAGAGAGGGATAAAATAAATGGGAGGGAGATGATTTTCCTAGGATGCCTGTAGCAGCAGTGCAACTCAAGAAAGATCAGAACTCCTATCCACTAGTTTGTGAAGATGCTGTTGCTAAAAGAAGTTGGCTAGTGCGATTCTCTATACATATTTGTGTTGCTTTTATGGGAGGAAAGCATGGATTACTATGATTCATCATTACTCCAATACCACAAAAGGAAGAAATGTCTATGTGATGACCCAGGGTGGGATACAAAAGCAACAAACTCACAAAAACAGGTGAAGTCCCTTTAATTCCTTCAATTTGGCTTTAACAATCCAGTTATCATTGACTGGAGAAAAAACTCCCCCACAAACAGTTGTGAAAAGGAAGAACTTCCATTCAAACTCAAAATACATATAAATCATAAATAGAAAAACAACAACACAAATCACACTGAAGAATTAATGAGACAAGGCAGGATAAGGGCTTGAAGACAGTGTGTATATTCCACAGATATCAAAATATACACACTGGGAAAGATGCCAGAACTCAGATAAGAACTGATAGACTAGTAATATTTTCATGCTTTGCTTCGAGCACTGGCCCATGCAGAGTTTGTCCTTTTAAACAGTCCTCACAGCTGCAGCCCATGAAGGGGATCAAGGCCCTTTCCTTACCCATAGACCATGCCATTCATGTTTCTCCCTTATCCGCTCCTCCCTGTATGCCCTAGGATGAAGAGGAGTTGGGCCTGGGTCTTTCTCTGAATGTCCAGCCGGCCTGTGCCCTTCCCCAGTTTCCTCCACAACCTCTGGAGCCACACTCCCACTCCCTGTTGGCTGTTTCTCCTCTCCCTCAGAGTCAGATTCTAACAGGAGCATGATCATCTATAACAGATAAGTTTGTACCACTTCAGTGGGCAGGTAATAGCATTCCATGCATCACAGTGCATATTCATGCTGGCCACATGAACACAGAAGTGTCTTCGGGCAATGCTTCTGCTAAGAAATGAACATGAGCACCATCCCCTAGCATCAGATAAGATTGGATGGGGAAAAATTTACCTTTACCTGATTCAGAAGTATTAAGTATACATTTTTCTTTTCTTTTAAAGTTTTTAATAGATTTTAGACCAGCAAAAATACAAAGGAACCCACAACAACTAGAGATTAAAAGGTATCATAGAAATACTTTTTCAGTGATGCTTTTCTTCTTCCATACCCATTTATTTCCCAGTCTCTAGCCCAAGAGTCTTCAAACTTGGAAAGTTTAAAACTTGTGGACTTCAACTCCCAGAATTCCTGAGTTAACACGACTGGAAGAGAAATTCTGGGAGTTGAAGTCCACAAGTCTTAAAGCTGTCAAGTTTGAAGACCCCTGCTCTAACCTATACAATTGTACTTTACATTGAACACTGAGTGTAATTGCTAACATTGAGCCATGATGGCACAGTGGTTAGAATGGAGTTTTGCAGGCTAACTTTGCCCACTACCAGGAGTTCGATCCTGACTGGCTCAAAGTTAACTCAGCCTTCCATCTTTCCGTGGTTGGGAAAATGGGGACCCAGATTGTTGGGGGCAATATACTGACTCTGTAAAACTGCTTAGGGGAGGCTGTAAAGCATTATGGGGCAATATATAAGTCAGTGCTATTGCTAACATCTGTTTAAGTTATTCCATCTCATTGGTCTCGTACTCTTTTCCAAAAAGCCATGTTCCAAGTATCTAAATTTGTTACGATATGCAATATATATTGGAGCCCTTCCCCCTTAAATTACCTGGTTAGACTTCTATTATGGATCTATATTGTTTGGGGGGAAGTAGAGCTATGACAGCTTACTGAGGCAGTCGTTTCCATCCATTCCACCCCTAGAATGCATTGATTCACAACAGGTGATTTACACAGAATATGAGACACGTCTATGCTTTTCTTTCTGATTCCTTGAACACATCTCAGAATGTCTTTGAAAAGGAAAGAAATCAATTTTGCTGATTAAAGTAAAGCGTTAGAGACATCCCATTGTTTTTACTTAGTTCATCCTGTCTGCCTGCCTTCTCACAATCACTCCTCTGTAGGTGGTTTGCCAGAAGGAATGTCACCTGAAAAGCGATTTCAACTGCATTGAATTAAGAAGGAAAACTTTTATAAGATGGGGGGATCAAGAGAGCATTCAGATCACCATTAGGAAATGAAATTGCCAACAGGCAAGCCCTAAAATATACAACCTCCCTTTCTGCTGCAACACCTGAGAGTTTCTTTCTATCATAAATGCAATTTTACAACAGAGATGAGAAACTTCAGCAAAATGCCGAAGTATCTCTGCTTATAAGAATTGCAAAGGACACTTATTTCCTTTGTACAAATTTGCAAATGAACCATGGGATTCATCGAGGCTGTTTGGGAATTGTTCTGACAGCTTAGCATTTTAAATGCATTGGTTTTTGCAGATTTTGCAGGCAACACTATCAAGGCTAGTCTCTTTGTGAGACTGTGCTGGTTTTAGTCTTTTGCAACTGACCTTCCTGTTGTGTATGTACCATAGTTAATAAAGTAGGAGCTTGAGGTAAAGTGCAGGGTTCTGACCTTGCACTTCTGATTGGCTATTAGGCGGCCAGATCGGATTGGTTAGTTCTTAGGAATCCGATTGGCCCTTAACAGAGGATTATTATTGGGTTAAAGAGCTAGCGTTCATAGCTCGCTATTGGACAATTCTCGCAAAGGTTGCCTATATAAGGCAGAGTTCACTGTTATTGTTTTTGAGAAGTCACTATGCAATAAAGAGCTGAAAGTTCACATTCAAAGACTGTCTCCATTTACTCCAACCCATGTCCAAGTACTTAACATTGGCGACGAAGGTGGGATTTGGAGATGTCTGAACCTAAGAAGCCAGGAAGCAATACCGAGCACGTGAAAGACGACACTAACAACAGAACCATGTCCAGCGGCATCGTACCACCCGCTCCGTTCGATCCAAACCAAGAGGATTGGGAATCCTACATGGATCGCTTCCAAATGTTTCTTGAGATGAATAATTTGAAGGACACCACACCAGCAAAAAAGCGGGCACTGTTCCTGATGCAATGCGGCCCGGCAGTATTTAAAATGGCTACAGCACTCGCCAAACCTCGAGAAGTGAAAGCCATGAGCTGGGACGACCTCGAACCCATCCTGAGAGACCATTGCACGCCAACCGTGCCTACACTCGTGAGACGCCACAAGTTTTATCAGAGGAACCAGCGAAAAGGAGAGAGCGTGGCCGATTTCATGGCGGACCTCTGGAATTTAGGGGGCCTTTGCAGGTTCGCCGATTTAGAAGAAGCACTAAGAGATCGAGTAATTGTGGGATTAGATGCACTAGGCATGCAAAGCAAGCTGATGGCGAAAGGCGACATCAGCCTTGCTGACGCCATCGCCGAAGCCACGGCTGCGGAGATGACAAAAAAGTCAGCTGCACAATTACGGCAAAGCCGCACTCCGGCAACACAACCGACCGGCGAAATCTCACCCAACTCAAAAGGGCAGCTACTAACGATGCACCAGGAGGACCTCTCTTCGTTGTCAGGCAGTGACAAAGAAGGGGTCCATCGACTGCGGTCCGACTGGGATCCTCGCCCTAAGCCCTTACGCCCTTGCGCTGGCTGTGGAGCAAACCATGCCAGGGCCGAATGCAAATTCTGCGACGCACTCTGCCATGAGTGCGGGAAATGAGGCCACATCAGCCGGGTCTGCCGCAGCTTACCAGGACCCAGCCAGGCCTCAAAAGGGGCCAACTATCACCAATCGACAGGAAACCATCTTGTAAGGCGAGAACCAGTAAACCACTCCTACAGAAATCGAGCTTTGCAAAAAGAAGAGGCTCACCATACTACCACTATAGGTCACGCTTCAGTTTTGGACACTAAGAAAATTCAAGTCACAGTAGCCATTGAGAACCAGCCTTGCCACATGGAGGTCGACTCGGGATCATCCCTCTCGATGGTGTCTTGGAAGAAACTCAAGCAACTTATCCCCACAATCCAACGCCAAGACCCCCAATTTCAATGCCTCATCCTCAAGGACTACCAAGGAAATCGAATCCCTGTGGTCGGGTCCTGCTGAGTCCGAGTCTTCTTCAAAAAGCGTACTTACCTCTAACGATCATCGACAGAGATAGGCCTAGTCTACTAGGCCTCCAATGGTTCGCGCCACTCGGCATCGAAGTGGCCGGTGTGAACCGAGTCGGTGGTTGTGAGTGGGAGGAAGACCTTATTTCTGAGTTCAGCGACGTCTTCGCGGACCGTTTAGGCGAGTATAAGGGGACCCCAATCTCATTTAGTCTAGATCCAAAAGTAACCCCAATTCGCTTGAAGCCCCATCGAGTTCCATTCGCTCTTAAAGCTAAGATCGACGAACAACTCAACAAGCTAATTGCTCAAGGGGTGTTGAAGCCCATCGATCACTCTCCATGGGAAACCCCTATTGTAACACCCATTAAGCCAGATGGGTCAATCCAAACCTGTGGGGACTACCGGGCCACTTTAAACCACTCCCTACAGCAGAATGCGTATCCAGTTCCGGTGGTGCAGCACCTCCTCCATTCCTTGGGGGGCGGAAAGGTTTTTGCTAAATTAGATTTAGCTCAAGCTTATCAACAACTACCAGTGGTTGAAAAGACGGCCCAAGCCCAAACAATTGTAATGCACAGAGGTGCTTTTAAATATACTCGATTGTTTCTAGGGTATCGGATTGATAGCCAGGGCATCCACCCTACCGAAAGTAAATTAAAGGCGATAAAAAATGCTCCCAGGCCACATAACAAGGCCGATCTCCAGGCATTCTTAGGCCTCATTAATTTCTATAATGTATTTTTACCGCACAAGGTGACTGTTGCTGAACCGTTACACCGGTTATTAGATAAAAAAGCATTGTGGGTATGGGGTTACCGGGAAGAACAAGCGTTCCGGAATGTTAAAAAATTGCTCACATCTGACTCTGTACTTATGCAGTATAATGAGACTTTACCATTAGTTATAACCTGCGATGCCTCGCCCTTCGGGGTGGGCGCCATTTTGAGTCATGTACTGCCTAATGGGAACGAAGCCCCTGTTGCATACTTTTCGAAGACTCTCTCACATGCAGAGCGGAACTATGGGCAAATTGATAAAGAAGTTCTCGCAATCGTTTCAGCTGTAAAGAAATTTCATGAATATGTGTATGGAAGGACATTCACCATTATAACTGACCACAAACCGTTGCTAGGGATAATAGCCAGGGACAAGCCAACCCCCTACATATTATCCCCTAGAATGACCCGATGGTCAGAATTCCTAGCTGCATATAATTACGCCTTCAATATCGCCCGGGGAAAGCCATTCCCCATGCCGACGCATTAAGCCAAGCACCGCTTCCAAAGACTCTCGACGATCCGGCACCAACGGCAACCACGTTGCAGATCGAAACACTCAACTCACCGCCTATGACCGCCCGAGACATCGTGAGAGAAACCAAACGAGACCACACCCTAGCTCGAGTCCTAGGCTGGGTAGAAGTTGGATGGCCATTGGACCAAGTCCCAGATGACTTCGCACCATTTAAAGCAAGACAGACTGAACTTTTTTCCCAAAAAGGCTGTGTCATCTGGGGCGATAGAGTCGTTGTCCCAGAACGGCTCCGGAAGACGCTGCTACAAATTCTGCATGAGGGCCACCCCGGCATCGTGTGGATGAAAGCGCTTGCACGAAGCTACACATGGTGGCTGGGCATGGACCGGCAAATCGAGCAGTGGGTCAAAGCATGTATCAATTGCCAACAAGCCAGCAACACCCCACCAAAAGCCATGCCTACTGAATGGGAGACGCCACATGGACCCTGGTCCAGAATCCACCTGGATTTCACGGGGCCAACCAAAGGATATACCTTCCTGCTGACAGTCGACGCATACTCCAATTGGTTAGAAATTCATCGTATGACGGCCACAACTTCCGAGGCAGTGATTAAGATCCTAAATAGACTCTTTGCAACCCACGGATTGCCTGACATCCTGGTGTCCGATAACGGGCCACAGTTCATGGTATTGATGTTTGAGCAGTACCTCGCTGACCGCAGCATCCGCCATGCGCTCACCTTGCCTGTGCACCCTGCGACCAATGGCTGAGCGGAACGCATGGTCCAATTTGTTAAAAAGACTTTGCAAAAAAATGGACTATGACGATATCGATGACAAAGTCAACCAAATTCTCTTTTTGCAACACATAACTCCACATAGCGTCACCGGCAGAACTCCCGCGGAACTACTAATGGGATGAAGACTCTGTTCCCACCTCGACCGGTTGCGCCCTGCTTACGAACCGGAAAAGCCAATAGGATCCAGTGACCGCTGTCGCACTTTCCAGGTAGGAGACCGCGTTTACGCATGAAACTTATCAGGTGATCCGTTATGGATAGAAGCAACGGTAGTGCGAGTGACCGGCCCCAAATCCTACGTAGTGAAATGCTGTGACAATAGACTGTGGAAACGGCATATCGACCAATTACGATCACGACTCACAACAGCCAGTCAACAACTCCCCCATGACCAAACTGAGGGGGGGGGGAGGTACAGAAGAAGATGACGTTCCAGGGAACCTGTCGAAGGGAGCGACGAATCAAGTGAGACTCAGGAAATGGAGCAGGAAGGAGAATTGTTTGCACCGCAAGAAATTGCACCTGAGCAAGAACAGAGACACTGCCAAAGGTTGCCTATAGAAGGCAGGGTTCATTGTTATTGTTTTGAGAAGTCACTGTGCAATAAAGAGCTGAAAGTTCACATTCAAAGACTGTCTCCATTTACTCCAACCCATTTCCAAGTACTTAAAAGTGAACAGTGAACTTCAACTCTTTATTAAACATTCTGAACAGAGCAAAAAACCTAGGGCAGCAGCAGCCCTTTTATAGGGCAGGCTGCTGATCTAGTAACCAATGAGAAATGTGGAGTGTTAACCCCTTGAACCAATGAGAGTGGCTCGTTAACAGCCAATTAGATTCTCCTGAACGGACCAATCCGATATCACTATTATCGGCCAATCAGAAGTGCAAGATTAGAACCCTGCTTTTTCTAAAGTTTTGATAAAACTTTATTTAAGCATTTTATTAGTTCATAACAGTTTCCACTCACTGCCATCCATGCAACTTCTGTACAAGGTCAGATAGCCTAACAGATTTTACATGCCTTGAAGCTATTCTTAGACATTATTGGAGAAGGAGGAAAACAATTCTGTAACACCAGTGCAGATAAGAATGACTTAAGTCATCTCACTCATGAACTGGAGGAAGATTAAAGTCAAGGCATTAAAATAATGCTTTCAGGGTGTGTTTGCTTTCTGGTAAAATGAAAGTGGAGAAATGCCCTCAGAGTAAATATTACCCGCATTGTAAGCTTTTGGGACAGGACAAGGACTGCATATTTTGAGGCTTCCATCCAGAAATGATGAAGTTGTTCATATATTATGATTAAATTTTGATTTGAGGGTACATCAGTTCATAAGGTTGGCTCATTTAAGTTGAGAGTATATTTGCAAGGAAAATCATATCTGTATCTAATTAGAAGGTTAGGGTTTTTTAATTACAATCTTTGACCAGGCTTTTAAATTAAAAGAGTACAGTGAAAGGAGAAATATTTTAATACATCCATTAGTTATTAGGAAAATAATAATAAGACACTAAAGCAGCATAATGTTCATAAATTGGAGCTATTACGGTCAGGTGCAAGCAAACAGAACCACGTGAATAGTCTGAAAAATCAGCTTTATTGTTAGTCATCTACATTACAAGAATCTCACCAGGCTGACTGCATTCCTTTGGGAACAGTCAGCTAAGGCTTCTGGGGGAAGTCAGGCCAGTGCCGCTTCCTGCAGTGCAAGGACTCTAAGCTTAACCCCCTTTTTTCAACTTCCTCCGGGCTAGCTGGACATTCCACCACAATTACCAAAAACTTTCTTAGACCACTACACAACGACTTAACTTTTACAAGAAAAATTGGCTCTTTTAGCTGGGAATTGAATGAGATGTTTTTGCAAAAGGAAACAGTAGTGGAGGATTGCAAAAAGGAAGTTAAATATATATATTTTGAGAATACTCACAATAAAGGCACAGAAATTGGGGATGCAAGTAAAGTTTTTATAGAAGGATATTTCATACAATGCAACAATGAATTTAAAAAGAAAATGCAAAGTGATTTGGACAAGGTTTTAAAAAAAAAGTGTTTAAAAAATTCTCCTGGGTGGATAACTATTACCCACCAAATGAAGCTTCTGCAGAGGCAATTATCTATGATAACAATGAGTGAGATGGAAATAATGATGAATTATGCAAAACAAAGAAAATCTGAATCTGCAGATAAACTGGGGAAATGGTTGCAGATAAGTTGCAAAAAGAAAAAGAAAGAAAGTAATATTAAACTTACAAAAAGAAAATACCACAATAATAGATAATGCAAATCCACATTGATACAGAGGATTTTAAAGTTTAATATTCAATTGAAGCGAGAACTTTCCCTCTTAAGACTAATAGATGCATAGTTCATAAAGAGCCCTAGAAGATTATTTCAGTATATGATTACTGCAGTGAGATTATTATATCCACAAAGATGGAAAGATTTGGCACTATCCATCATGGAGGAATGAATGGTTGGTGAAACTGGCCAGAACTTGCTGAGATGGCCAAACTGACTTCTTTGATTAGAGAAAGTCCATTACTGATATTCATTAATTATTGGACTTTTTGAATAAAAAATATAATTATTGTATGGCTTATAGTTTTGATGATTGGACAGAAATAGCTTATAGAAAGAAAGGAGTTATGATGTCATCCTAGAGAGAGAGAGAGAGAGGATTGGTTAGAGTTGCATGCATAACTACCGAGAGGAAAACTGGATGCCATTTCTTTATATTTCTATTCATATTTTCTGCTTTTTCTTCCTTTTCTTGTTTCTGTCTCCTTTTTTTGTTACTTTCCCCCCTACTATTCAATCTGGGCACTTTTGGAATATACATATATTACAACTTTGGTTGGGTGGACTGTATAGAAACAATGATATTAGTTACAAAGGTATGGAAAGCAATGTCTAATTAAAAAAAAAGATTTGTTCCTTTTTCCCTTGCCAAATTGATTTTAAAAATTGGGAGGAAGATGATGAAATGGAAAAATGGGATGGAAATGGGGATATTTACTTTGGATCAACTGGCAGATAATGAAGATGAATTTTTAACATTCTGTGTTAAGTGATAAATAGATGTAAGCCAAAGGAGGCAAAAAAATTAGCTCTAAATCCTTCCATTCCCCTCTGACCTGTCAGAGCTGAAGAAGTTTCTTGGATGAGAAGTGAAATGTCTTCAAAGAAAAAACAAGAAAGTCCAGTTGGCTTCTGAAAAAGCACCTTTGGAACAACCATGACTTGGATGACTGAGAATCTCTATAGACTATTAGATTTAACTCAAGGCCAATATTTACAGTTATATTTGCTAACAATATTATTTGTACCAGAGGCATTTTCAGCTTCTGAGATACTAGAACAGGAATGTCAAACTCACGTTGTCACAGTGGTGTCATGTGATGTATCAGGACTTCCCTCCCTTTGCTAAACCAGCAAGGGCAGGGCCAGCACGTGATGCATCCGGCCCGCGAGTTTGACACCCCTGTACTAAAATAACTATTTTACTTTAGTTTAAGTATCTTTTAAAACTTAAAAAAAATCCTATTAATTTTTATATATGTTTGTTTGCTATAAATAATTTTTAAAGATTTTTTTAAACCCATCTTTATTATTTTTTATAAATAACTCAAGGTGGCAAACATACCCTAATACTCCTTACTCCTTCTATTTTCCATACCACAATCACATGAATTCAGTTCAGAGGCTCCTGGTGTTAAGAAATGAGTGTAATTAAGAGATAGAGTCTCCTAAAGTAGATTGCCTCAGATAATGAGAGAGTGCCTTAACTTCTATAGCAAGAGCAGTGGTGGAATTCAACCAGTTCGCACTAGTTCGGGAGAGATGGTTGTTAACTTTCTGAGCAATTTGGTGAATTGGTTGTTGGAAGAAATCATTAGGGCAGAGAATTGGTTGTTAAATTATTTGAATCCCACTGTGCAAGAGTATCAATGAACCTCAAATTACAGCTTACAGAACAAATAATATTTAGGGCTTATTGGACTCTGTTACATTTGTATAGAAAAGGACTGTCAAAGGCAGCACTTTGTTGGAGATGCAAGAATGATAATGTTTTTAAATGTCTCTACAATCTCCTATATTTACCCAATTTGGGGTGAAAGTAGTGAATTATACAAATACAATTTTGTAACAAAGCTAACATTTTCAGAGGACATTATTTTGAATTATATCTCTGGTACATAGAATTTGACAATCGGACAATATAAATGGTTTCTCTGTGCCCTTACTAGTGCTAGAAGTCTGATGTTGCAGCATTGGCAAGAAAAATGCTTGGCTCCATTTAGTCAATGGACTGAAGACCTGATTGCAGTTGGCATTTATGAGTGGGTTGCTAATAAATAAGTATAATGTCAATATGGGACTCATGTATACAATGAAGCTAGTTATCTAAATGTATTAGAAATACATATGTGCTTGAGTAATATTTGCATAATACATATGTGCTTGAGTAATATTTGAATAATACTGCGTATATAGAATTGTAACTATATTGTTATAATGATTTTTTCTTTGTTATTTTTTTTGTTAAAGCAATTTTATATACAGACATTCTTCAATATACAACAGATCATTTAGTGACTGATTAAAGTTACAATGGCACTGAAAAATGGGATTTATGATCGCTTTTCATGACCTTTGCAGCACCTCCATGATCATGTGATCAAAATTCAGATGCTTGGCAAGTGATTCATATTTATGACCATTGCTGTGTCCCAAGGTCATGTCATCACCTTTTGTGACCTTCTCACAACTGAAGTCAATGGGAGAAGCCAGTTCACTTAACTATCAGATTACTAACTTATCAACTTCAGTGATTCATTTAACAACTGTGGCAAGAAAGATCATAAAATGTGGCAAAACTTACCTAACCAATGTCCTGCTTAACAACAGAAATTTCGGGCTCAGTTGTGGTCATAAGTCAAGGACTACTTGTATTCTTTTTCTTTTCTCTTCTCTTCAATGCATGTCCATCATTATCCTCTTTATGTTTTGTTCTTTCTCTTTCTTTTTGCTATCAATTAAAAAAGCAATAAAATTAATGTATGTTTTGCTATCCAAAATATGATCATAATGTTGGAAACGTTCTTTAGAATGACCATATAAAATGTTATGGGTTTTCTGAATTCAGATAGAGTGATCACTGGAACACCACATTATGAATATTATCGTAGATGGGGAAATAAAACAAGATTTATTGATAGGCGTGGCGATACTAAATGAAACCCAAGTAGTTAAAAGGAACAAGATTATAAAATATTGAGACTTAACAACTGAAATACAGAGATTATAGAATAAAATGGCAAAAGGTTTTCTTGTAATTATAGGTATTGGTTGAATAGAATTGGTTGAATTCACAAAATTTGGTTTTGCTTAGAACCACATATACTGTATATATGATGGTATTATATAATGATGGTACATTTGGACATTTCTTAGGTTTTGGTACAAAGCTAGAAGTGACCCCAAAACAATATTTGCTGAGTATTCTTCAGAAGATATATAAAAGAACTATCACACTATTAGGCCAATTACAGAATTTCTCAAGTCTTCAAGCTCTTGACCAACAATTTAACAATGCATGCAAATAAATTCTGCTTAAAGTATCATTAGGCAATGTGTGGTCAATACATAGAAACTAAGACATGTTTCTGTCCTGCTTATTTTTCTTCCCTTCCAATCCTCCCAGTTTCCTGAGTTGGCTTGCTAAACTTTTTTTTTTTTTACTTGACAGATATTTTTATCCATTTAAACTTAGCACTGATAGGGAAAATACTTTTGATACAGCTACCATTAGAACAGTGCCTTTCAAGTCTCAGGCTTCAGGGATTGATGTGACTTGTTTACTGTTGGTTGTGGCAATGAAGTTCCTTCAGAAATCTAGCACGCTTGCTGTTGAGCAACTTTTATGTGAATTCAGCAGTTAAACAGAGGGCTTGTTCCTACATTTAAAAAATAAAAAACCTGAAATGATGAGGGAATGGATGTAAGCTAATAACTGTGCAGAAAACTGACCTCTACAATTCCCAAAGTTTTCTCCCTCTATTCAAATATTTTTTTGTTTTTCTACCTTACTCTCAAATCCTGCTTTTAAACACACACACACACACACACACACACTACATACATAGGACAATACTTTTTTTTTTTCATCACTGGATCAAAAATATAGTACATTTTATTCTTCTTCATTAGTATTTTCAATCTTAGGAATATCTTTTAAAAATGGCAGCTTGATGCACTTCATTCATGCAAAAACTCCCTCCCTCCCTCCTTCCCTTCCTTCCTATATGTCTATAATGAGTTGTTATGAAATATAAAAACAGATATTTTCCCTTGCCCGGCTCCAACCATAATTTTCTTATGCAGTCCTCAACAGAAGCAATTTAAAACATGTATTTCCCACAAAGATGGAACCATTTTCCAATTGATAGAATCTGTAAGGAAAACATTTTTACGTACCAGCCCCCTCTCTGACTAGTGGTTTGAAAATATGTGCAATCAATGACATTTCACACGTAAATGGAGCTGGAAAGAAAAACACTGCTTTTAATGCATTGAAAGGGATTTAAAAGTGTAAATGGATTGTTGCATGGGAAGATATCAACCTAGCACATTTTATTTTGTTTTCTCAAAAAACTGTCAGTATCAACTGGGATTGCTGCAAAATCCCCAAGAAATCTATCTAGTATTTATATAATTTACCTTTTAAATAAAAAACAACAAGAAATTTGTAAGAAAGTATTTATACTATTATTTAAGAAACATTTTATGGTGTCCCAATTCATTTTCACTGTTTCTGAATGGTGAATTAGCTCCATATACATAGAAAATAATAAAATTATGAAATGCAATCTTCCTTCTAATAGCTTGTAAAAGCAACAAGGAATAAAATATGTTCCAAACATCTATTTCCCATCCTGAAATTAGAAAGATTAAAAAAGATATTTAGGTTTAACAACCTGTGGCTGTTGCTCCTTGTCTACCTAACCTTTGTTAACTTTAACAAGCAAAAGCAAAAAAAATCCTGGACTAAAATATACAACTGACTAAAAAAATGATAAGGGAACATATAGATTTAAAACCAGAAACATTCCTGTTGGGCATCATACCAGACAAATATAGGAAAAGAAACACATATTTAACAGTACATGTGTTAACAGTGGACAGAATTATGTTCACACAACATTGGAAGGGTAAGGAGATCCCTACAGAAGAAAAGATAACAAAAATTTTAGAATGTGCAGAAATGAATGAACTAACATTTGAAATTAAAGAAAAGGAAGACACTGAATATTTTGAGGTATGGGATCTATTCTAACCTAATAACAAATTCTCGTGTTCTTAAAATAGAATAACAGAGTTGGAAGTATCAACTGGGATTGCTGCAAAAACCCCTGCTTAGGCAGGAAACCCTACACCACTTCAGACAAATGGTTATCCAATCTCTTCTTAAAAACGTCAGTGTTGGAGCATTCACAACCTCTGGAGGCAAGTTGTACTACTGATTAATTTTCTAACTGTCAGGAAATTTCTTCATAGTTCTAAGTTGCTTCTCTCCTTGATTAGTTTCCACCCATTGCTTCTTGTCTTGCCCTCAGGTGCTTTGGATAATAGCTTGACTCCCTCTTCTTTGTGGCAGCCCCTGAGATATTGGAACACTGCTATTGTGTCACCCCTAGTCCTTTTCATCAAACTATACATACCTAATTCCAGCAACTGTTTTTTTATATGTTTTAGCTTCCAGTCACTTAATCATCTTTGTTGCTCTTCTCTGTACTCTTTCTAGAGTCTCCACATCATTCTTATATTGTGGTGACCAAAACTGGATGCAGTATTTCAAGTGTGACCTTATCAAAGCATTATAAAGTGGTATTAACACTTCATGTTTAAATATAGATATGCATACTTTCTATTTTGCAAGAATATATGTCATTGTATTAACAATACATTTTTCTACTTATGCCTTTAACATTATGCAGAGTTGATTGTTGGCCTTAGAACTGCCTAGTGAGACTCTACTCTCTTTGAAATGAGAAAAAAGGAAAAACAAACTACCATTTGTTACATATAACTTAATCTAGTGCATAACTGAGGAATAGAATGGATGGATGTTATAAAACATGCAATGTTTTTGAATCAGGGTTATGATTAGTTGAGTTTATACTTGTAATATATATTTTGCAAGCATGAACTCTCTCTCTCTCTCTCTCTCTCTCTGTATGTATGTATATGGTAACGGTTCCCTTGCACATATGTGCTAGTCATTTCTGGCTCTAGGGGGCAGTGCTCATCTCCATTTACAAAGCTGAAGAGCCAGCACTGTCCGAAGACGTTTCCATGGTCATGTGGCCAGCATGACTAAATGTCGAAGGTGCATGGAACACTGCTACCTTTCCAACAAAATGGTCCCTATTTTTCTACTTGCATTTTTACATGCATTTGAACTGCTGGGTTGGCAGAAGCTGGGACTAGTAACAGGACCCCACTCCGTTATGTGGTGCTAGGGATTCAAACCGCTGAACTGACTTTTTTAAAAAAATAAAAAATAAAAGTTTTATTTAAATTTTTACAAAACATACAAATAAAATATCTTTTTTAAAGAACAGCATGGCCCCAGGTTATCACTTCTCCATACAGACATAAACTCAATACATATTTATCTTATACATTCTAATCCATATCTTATAACTATTTTCACAATTTTTTCAATAGCTTTTCCCTTTCTTTACTTCCTATAGCCTTATTTTAAATTATCTCATTCCTTTCTTAATTCAATTACATATTTTTTTCTAATTTTTTAAATCTTTCTAATCAATGTTTTTATACTTTCACCTGTCCTATTTACAATTTCATATTATCTTTTCACATGAAACAAATTTCCCCCTGTAATTACTAGACTGGAGTGTAACACCTTTGTATCTTTTTTCAAATCTTATTTAAAAATTTAAGTTACATCTTTACAGTTATAACATTCATTTTCTAACCTCTGTTTTATAACACATACCTATTTGCAATTGAATTCTGCTTGAGACATTCCCTTAAAATACACATTAAATTTTTAAAAGAAAAAAGTATATATGTATATATATGTGTGTGTGTATATAACAATAATAAATGGAATAATTATTCTATTCAAGTACAGCTCTGCCATTAATATTAATAACAATCTTTTACATTTCTATTTCTTTTACCTAGTAATATCAGTTGTCTTTCATTTTAATCACCTATATTTCATATTTTACTTATTACTGTCTTTAAATAAAAAATGAAGCAATAGTTATTAACAGTAGTCAATAAAGTTATTATTCTTATTCAAGTTCATCTTGTCAACTGATAAAAATCTTCCATGTTTCTTTTCAGTTTTTTTTAAACGTACCTTTTAAATCATTGAGAGCCTTATTCTCTTTACAAACAAATATTTCATCACACATCAATAGAAATTTTTTCTATCACTAACCATCTAACATATTTTCTAACCCTTTTCTATTTCTAATATAACAATGCTATCCCATGTACCCTTGCAGAATCCTCTCCTTAAGTTACATTTTAACCATTGTCTCTGTATCTTTTAAATCAGTTTATATCTTTAATTCTTGTATGTTTTTCCTGTACCACTATATCTTGTTTCTGTCTTTTGTAGCTTCTTTTCCTTTCCCTCTCCCATCTCTTCTTCTCCCTCCCCTTTTTATTCCCTTTTCTATCTGATTCTCCCTTCTGTGATCCTACCTTCTGCTTCTTCCTGATATTATGATTACTGTTAGGGATAACATTGTTTGCCCTAACTGGTTTAGGTAAAATAATAACTAAGTAATCATCATTTGTTAGTTAAAGTGTCTGCAGCTTTAAATATAGGAAAGTAATTAAGGGAGTGGTTGTGAAAGCACTTTAAAAGAAGCAAGACGACAGCTTGCTCTCTCTCTGGCTTTGATGATCCCTGATTACTGCTTGGAATCAAGATTGCATTGCTCGAACGGGAGAGAAAACAAAGGACTGATTTGTAAGTGAACTGACATAGAATATTCTGCACGGACTTTGCTAACTGAATATCCCTGAATGGACTGACTAAATGATACATGACTATTGGACTGTTATTTTGACTATGCTATGAACTCATAATGGAATAAACTATATTTTTGATAGCACAAGCGTATCTGTTATTTTTACTGTTATGTTAATAAACATACAAGCTTAGCTCACTCATTTATCTGTGTGCCTATCTGACTAACGCTGCACATTCTGTTTAGCTTGTCTCCCTAACCCTGGTTGGGGAAACCAGGCTTAACAATTACTTTTCAAATTACTCCTTTTTTTGGTCATTGCTTCAGTGCTTAAGTGTTTAACTCCCTTTCCCCCCTTTCCCTTTTTTACCCTGCTTAAAATTGCTTGGTCATTAAAGATGGCTTCTTCATTGTCCTGCCCTTCTTGTTCTGCCAGCGTTTCTTGTTGTTTCTCATAGTTCAAGATCTCCATTTCTAAAAATTGAAATACGGAGCCAAAAGATCCTTTTCCTTCTTGTGCTTCTTCTTTTTGTTCTTTAAGTCTCATTTTTAACACTTCAAGGAGTGATGTCATTTTAAAAAATTTCAAACAACCCCCAATTTATTTTATTTTATTTCATTAGGATCCTCCATCCAAAGTTCCAGGAATCATCCAATAATCCAAAACTGTTTCTTGCTTCTTTTCTCACTTTCTCTTTCCAGGGGCTTTGAAACCAGGTTTCAGCTACAATGTATCTTTTGCAAGCCTTGTTAAAATTCCACTATCATTTTTTTTTAAAGTTGCAGGTGGTCTCCTCCATTTTCCAGATTCCACCCCCTTTTTTCCTTTTTCCCTCCACTGCTTTCTTTCTTTTTTTAAAGAAAGTTTTTAAATTATCCAAGAATCTTTATCCTTTTGACACTTTATTTTCAGCCAGAAATAGCCTATTAATGTCAAAGTGGATTAGTATCAATTTCTTATTCAAATCTCTTCTTCTTAATGTTCCAAGTCAGTTAAAACTGTCAATGTTAGAGGAAAAAAAGCCCATTCCGTTTCCTTTCCCTTTGTCTTTTGCAGCTTAAAATCTTTTTTAGAAATAGTATTAGTCTTTAAAATTCAGGTTCCTGGTACCTTAAATAGATGTTCTCCATTCAACCTAGTCAGTCAAACTTTCTCCTTTAAACTTCCTCCTCCACAATCTTGTTTGGTCTGGTTCTTCTTTGAGGTGGCCATTTCTGACCACTGCTGCAACTGCCTTTGGGAAAGGGAGTAATGGCCAGCCGAGGAGGAGAGATGCGGCTCTCCTCAACCCCGCTGATGGCTCCCCTTTCTTCACCACCTCTACAGGGTGGCTTCAGCCCCGAATTTAGGCAGTTCAGGGTGCTCCAGCGGTGAGCACGGATCAAAACTGCAGACGATCATGATTTCGGTCCGTCGCTGAAGAAGCCCAAACCAGAAGTCTGAACTAACTTTTCTGATTGACAACTCAGTGTCTAAGCCATTGAGCCACCACATCCCTAAGATCTATCTATCTATCTATCTATCTATCTATCTATCTATCTATCTATCTATCTATCTATCTATCCATCCATCCATCCATCCATCCATCCATCCATCCATCTATCCACCATGTTTCTCACAAAATAAGGCCGGGCCTTATTTTTTTTGACCCCCGAAAACATGGCTAGGCCGTCTTTTTTGGGGTGACTTAATCCCCCCCCCCCCGCATTCTCGGGCAGGTAGTGATAGCTTGGATGTTGACCTCAGCATTGGTGGGACACTTCATATCGGGAGACCTTCCGCCACCGTTACTTTCCCTTCTCCCCATGCTGCCGTGGTATTTAGAACAATGCTGCAGTATTTGGCAGAACCATGCGTGGCCAGCCAGGGCTCCTCCCTGCAACCGGAGCCTGGTAGAGACACTTGGCTTCAGGTGCTCCTGTCGCTGCCTTCCCTTCGCCTTCGAAGGCAAAGCCAATTCTTTTAAAAATGATGCCTTACTACCAGTACGACAAAGCCTCCTCTGCCAGAGAGGGCAGCCCAACCCCACATGGGGAGGTGAATCTCCCCGGGCCGCAGCACAGGATTGGCCCATCCTGGGAGAAGTGCCCAGCTGCCATCCCTGCCTGGCACCAGGCAGAGCATGAAGAGCTTCACCTGGGGTGCCCAGCGCAGCTGACAGGTGGGCCCTCCTGCCCGGCGGCAGAGCTCTCACCAAGGCAGTGAGCGCCTCTCCACCGGGCCCTGCGCTCATCCTGCCGGGGCCATGCCAGAGCCGTGCAGGCTGGGCAGAGCCGGGAAAGCAAGCCGCAGGTGTGCGCCCGCCTGCCAACTGAAAGACCCGGGACGACCCGAGCTTGGCTTACTTCCCAAGTCCCTCCAGCCTGAATCCAAAGGCGCCACCAGGAGAGGCCACCCAAAGCAATGATAGTGCCCACCCATCCATGGATAGGGAGGCAAGGCGATGGCAGTGCTGCTTCCCTGGCCAGCGGGACCAGTGGAGAGAGCCCGAAGCTGTCCATCCTTTCCACCCCTCACCCAACCGTCCCCATCCCCACACATCTCCAAATGTGCAGCAGCTCCAAACGCTGAAGCGGCATGAGCATTAGGCAGAGGCGCTCACTCAGTGGGGCTCAGCTCAGAGGAGGACAGGCTGTTGCCTTGCCTCCCTGTCCACAGATGGGTGGGCGCTAATACTGTCTTGGGTGGCCTCTCCTAGTGTCCCCTTCAGGTTCGGGCTGGAGGGACTTGGGGAGGAAGCCAAGCTGGGCTCTTTCGCTTGGCAGCAGGTGCGCACCCGTGGCTCGCTTTCCTGGCTCTGCCCAGCCCGCACAGCTCTGGCGTGGCCCTGGTGGGATGAGCGGAGGGCCCGGCGGGGAGGCACTTGCTGCCTTGGTGAGAGCTCCACCACTGGAAAGGAGGGACCACCTGTCAGCTGCGCTGGGCTCCCCAGGAGAAGCTCTTCACACTCTGCCTGGCGCCAGGCAGGGATGGCAGCTGGGCGTTTTTCCCGGGATGGGCCAATCCTGTGCTGTGGCCTCGGGAGATTTGCCTCCCCATGTGGGGTTGGGCTGTCTTTTCAGGCAGAGGAGGCTTTGTCGTACCAGTAGTAGGGTATCATTTTTAAAAGAATTGGCTTTGCCTTAGAAGGCAAAGGAAAGGTGGCGACAGGAGTGCCTGAAGCCAAGTGTCTCCGCTGGGCTCCGGTTGCAGGGAGGAGCCCTGGCTGGCCGCGCATGGCTGCACCAAATGCCGTGGCGTTGCTTTAAATGCCGTGGCAGCACGGGGAGAAGGGAAAGCAATGGTGGCGGAAGGTCTCCCAATACGAAGTGCCCCACCAATGCCAAGGTCAACGCAGGTAGCATCATATCCGGGTATGCAACAAAAGTACTTCCTAACAGCAAGCCCCTCCCACTATTCCTCCCCATTTCACATGTTTAATATAGACCTTAATTTGGGGGAAGGGGCTTAATTTGATTTTATGCCTATAAAACATGCTGGGACTTCCTATTGGGGGAGGCCGTATTGTTGGAGAAACATGGTATCTATCTATCTATCTATCTGTCTATCTATCTATCTATCTATCTATCTATCTATCTATCTATCTATCTATCTATCTGTTCTGTCCCTAATTAGCATTCTTGAGATCCCCGCGCTTTGATTGGCCAAAGCGTGGGGCACTCTGATTGGTCAGGCGAGCCGCGCCGATTGGCTCGCTAAGAATCTCCCGTGATTGGTCCATTCGAATCGCGGGAGATTTAAAGCGGTGCCATTGGCCGCGGCCGCCGCGGCTGAAAGAATAAAAGCCGCAAACCTTTTGCGAAGAGCCAGTTCGGTTCCTACTTTAAATAAAAGAGCATGATTTGAAGTCACCGACTCCTGGCATCATTTCGCGGACACAACACTGGCGACGAGGATGGGATCCAGACCCTGAACCGAACCACGTGTCCGACGGAAGCCAGACGAACCACCACGATGGCGAAAATCGCACCCCCCACACCCTTCAACCCCGCCACCGAAGACTGGGAATCGTACTCCGACCGATTCCGCATGTTCCTCGATGGCAGCAACCTGAAGGACGCCACCGGCCCCATGAAGCGCGCCGTCTTCCTGACCCACTGCGGGACCGAGGTATTCAAGATGGCCAAGGCGCTTGCCAAACCCGCCGATGCGACCGCGATGGACTGGGACGTCCTCGAGCCAATACTTCGGTGGCACTACGCTCCAGAGGTACCCATCCTGATCCGGCGCAACGAGTTCTACCATCGGGACCAATGGTCGGGTGAGAGTTTCAGCGACTTCGTCGCCGAACTACAACGCCTAGGGGGGCTCTGCGAATTCGACAACCTGAACGACGCCCTGCGAGACAGAATCATGCTCGGTTTGTGGAACCACGTCCTCCAGAGCCGGCTGATGGCCAAGGGCAACATCAGCCTAGCAGACACCCTCACCTCAGCCGCAGGCGCTGAAGCAACCCGAACCTCCGCCGACCGCATGCGCAGACCGAACGCTGGGGACCGTAGCGGAAACAACAACCCTGCGAGGTCGGCCGAGGCCCAACCCGAGACAACCACCCACCAGGGCAACTTCCACTTGGCATCGGGCACTTCCGATGACGAGGAGGACATCCATCGCCTCCAGACAGGCCGCGACCCACAGAACCGGTGGGGTTGTAAGTCGAGGACCAACTGTGCCGGTTGCGGCGGCGACCACCCCAGGTCGGAATGCCGGTTTTTCGAATCGATCTGCCGGCATTGCGACAAGAAGGGACACATCGCCCGTGTCTGCCACCTAAAAAAGAACCGCAGCCCGGCACAATGGGACCAGAGCGACCAGAGGAGAGAGAGCACACCACCCCAGACCAGAGATCGCCCCTCGGACAACAGATGGGACCGGAACGGACGATCCCTGCGAGGTGGCGATAACCGGTGAAGAGAGGAGACCCATCAGACGGTCACCATCGGCCACGCCATAACCAATGACGCCCGGAAGGTCCACGTGGAGGTAGGCATCGAGGGCGAGCCATGCAAAATGGAGGTGGACTCCGGGTCCTACCTCTCCATGATAGCATGGCATGAAATAAAGCGCTTGGTGCCTACCATCCAAAGGAGAAACCTAGACAGCCAGAGACTCATCGTAAAGGACTACCAGGGAAACCGCATCCCGGTAGTCGGAACCAAACACTTCAACATCACATATAAAGGGCACACCGAAAGGCTTCCCCTGACAATCGTCGACCGCGACCGCCCAAGCCTACTGGGACTGCAATGGTTCACCCCGCTCGGCATCGCAGTCACGGGAGTCGACCACGTCACCGACGACAGCTGGGAGCAGCAACTGGCCCGGGATTTCCAAGAGGTCTTCGACGGAAACCTAGGCAAGTACCGAGGGCCCCTTATATCATTCAGCCTAGACCCAAACGTCTCCCCAAAACGCCTGAAACCAAGCCGGGTGCCATTCGCACTTAAACCCAAGATAGACGAGCAAATTAACAAGCTCGTCAAACAAGGGGTCCTACAGCCCATAGACCACGCCCGGTGGGAGACCCCCATAGTCACCCCGATCAAGCCCGATGGTTCGGTGAGGATCTGTGGGGACTATAAGGCCACCCTAAATGGCGCGCTACAACAAAGCGCCTACCCCGTCCCAGTAGTGCAACACCTACTGCACTCACTGGGAGGGGGCAAGGTTTTTGCCAAGCTCGACCTCGCCCAGGCATACCAACAGTTGCCAGTCGATGAGCAAACGGCAGAAGCGCAAACCATAGTCACCCACCGGGGAGCATTCAAATGCAACCGACTCCAATTCGGAGTCAGCGTGGCACCAGGAATCTTCCAAAGCCTAATGGAAAGACTATTGCAAGGCATCAAGGGGGTGGTACCTTACTTCGACGATGTCCTAGTGTCGGCAACCAACCAAGCCGAACTAGAGGGTCGCCTAAGGGAGGTCCTAACCAAATTCAAAGAGACCGGGATCAAAGTCAAGAGGGAGAAATGCCAATTATACACGGAACGGGTAGAATTCCTAGGATACCTCCTAGACCGTCACGGCATTCACCCCACAAACAAAAAAATCAAGGCCATCAAAGAAGGCCCACACCCAAGTCGAAGACGGAACTACAGGCATTTCTGGGGCTACTTAACTTTTACAATGTTTTCCTGCCCCAAAAGGCGACGGTGGCAGAGCCCTTGCATAGGCTCCTGGACAAGGCGGCGACCTGGACTTGGGGGAAACGCAAGCAAGCCGCCTTCCAAAGAACAAAGGACCTCCTCACTTCGGATGCCGTCCTTATACAGTATAACGAGACCCTACCTCTGGCCGTCACATGCGACGCATCACCTTTCGGCGTCGGCGCTGTCCTCAGCCATACCCTCCCCGACGGAAAAGAAGCGCCCATCGCGTTCTTTTCAAGGACCCTCACCAAACCGGAGCGGAAATATAGCCAGCTGGACAAAGAGGCTCTGGCTATCGTTGCCGCCGTAAAAAGATTCCACGAGTATCTCTACGGCCGGACATTCACCATCATAACCGACCACAAGCCGCTGCTGGGAATCCTTGCAGGAAACCGGGCCACCCCGAACATTCTGTCTCCCCGAATGACAAGGTGGTCCGAGTTCCTGGCCGCCTACAACTACGGACTCATACACAAACCGGGTAAGACGATCTCCCATGCAGACGCCTTAAGCCGCTCGCCGCTACCGGAACCTGACACCGACCCAGCACCCACGACGACCACCCTCAGCATAGAGACTCTACCCAACCTGCCCATAACCACGTCAGACATTGCCCGAGAGACTAATAAAGACAAACGTCTGGCGCGGGTGTTGCATTGGGTAGAGAAAGGGTGGCCGGAAAGGGACAACGACGAGTCCGTCAAAACATTCCAAAACCGCCAAACGGAACTCTCGTTATTAAAAGGGTGCATACTATGGGGGGATAGGGTGGTCATTCCAGAAAAGCTACAAGGGAAGGTTCTGGAACTGCTACACGAGGGGCACCCTGGCATCGTTAGGACTAAAGCCCTGGCCAGAAGTTACGCTTGGTGGCCAGGGATGGACAAACAAATTGAGGCCTGGGTAGCAAGGTGCCAACGATGCCAGGAAACTAGGCCAAGCCCACCCACAGCATCCGTCCTAGAGTGGGAAACCCCAAGGGGACCTTGGTCTAGGATTCACATAGACTTCGCCAGGCCCACAAAAGGACACACCTTCCTTATAACAGTAGACGCTTACTCCAACTGGCTGGAGGTAAGCAACATGAAGACAACAACCACGGAGGCCGTGATCAAGGAACTCGGCAAACTCTTTGCAATGCACGGCCTCCCAGACGTCGTCGTTCCCGACAACGGGCCCCAATTCACCTCGCTGGAATTCAAAATATTCCTAGTGGAAAGGGGCATCTGCCACGCGCTGACAGCACCGGCGCACCCGACGTCGAACGGTAGGGCAGAACGGATGGTGCAATTCACTAAGAAAACCATCCGGAAAATAGACCACGGGGAGATCCAGGAGAAAGTAAACAAACTACTCTTCACCCAACACATAACCCCAAATACCACAACGAATAAGAGCCCAGCCGAACTATTAATGGGGAGGAAATTAAGGTCCCCACTCGACAGGTTACACCCCACGTATAACCCGGAGAAGCCCCCAGACTCAAACAGCAAACACCGAACTTTCGCACCAGGCGACCCCGTATACGCAAGAAAAATGACGGGAGACCCACTATGGATACCGGCCATCATCACACAAATAACAGGCCCACACTCGTACCGGCTACAAACAGCAGACGGACGAGCGTGGAAACGCCACATCGACCAATTAAGGTCGAGGACTACCAACCAAGAGACCACCGACGCACAAACAGGTGAAACCAACCCCCACAACACAAACCAAGGGGGGAGGGAATACCCAGGGGACCAAAACCAAAGAAGAATAAACCAGCCATACTTACCGGAAAGCAGCCATCACGACCCCTCGCCAGGTAGAGACAGCCAGGCCAGCTCGACCGGCCTGGAAAGACCTAGCGGGAGTGGCGAAACCCACAGCTCAACCAACCCGGGAGGCCCAGGAGGGAGCTACGGAGAGCGGCCCGGCCCGATCGACCAGCCGGTTCCCACGACGGCATCAGGAGCAACAGAGATCCCGACCGAACCGGCCGGGATCCAACCTACGACTGAGCTGCGCAGGTCCAGTAGGCTCAGACGGAGCCCCGCCTACCTACGTGACTACGCGACGTAAGGACTGAACCAAGAGAGGAGGGGTGTTCTGTCCCTAATTAGCATTCTTGAGATCACCGCGCTTTGATTGGCCAAAGCGCGGGGCACTCTGATTGGTCAGGCGAGCCGCGCCAATTGGCTCGCTAAGAATCTCCCGCGATTGGTCCATTCGAATCGCGGGAGATTCAAAGCGGTGCCATTGGCCGTGGCCGCCGCGGCTGAAAGAATAAAAGCCGCGAACCTTTTGCGAAGAGCCAGTTCGGTTCCTACTTTAAATAAAACAGCATGATTTGAAGTCACCGACTCCTGGCATCATTTCGCGGACACAACACTATCTATCATATGCCCACACACACAAAATTACTCTCTGTATCAAGTCTTTCAAAAATAAGACCACATTGTCTATACAATATCAAATTTGCTAGCTTTAGGACAAGTAGGAAGAAGATGCAAAAATATTACACTTGTTGAACTTAGGTATAACCAAAAGGCTAATGACAAGGAGTATTAAACACTTGGCTGAGTTTTTCAACCTTTGAGGCTTGTAAGCAATGACCTGAACATAATTGCCATCTTTAATGATCCATTTAATCCATTTAATGATTAAACATTAATTACAGACATAATAAAGTATAATAAAATGGATTGCCCAACTTTTCCATTCAATAATGGAAAAAGTAAATATTAGTAATAGCAAAGCCTACTAATATTTGGAACAGCAGACTGAGATTTTTTTGAATAATGGATTCTGTGTGATAGTATTTACTGATAAAATGAATTCAAAGTAACAAATTAATGTAGTTTGGAAAAAAAAGAATGGGGAGACAAAAAGGAACAAAATCTAAATTATTATGATCAAGTGTGAGTAAAAAGCTAGACCAAACAATAAAATGGTTTCAAAACACTTGGAGATGTCAAAATTAGACAGATGTCCCCCTATTTTAAAAGGCATCCTTCATTTCAAGCCTTTATATAGATATAATGTAAAGGATTGTATTTCTTCCAGGATTATATATTTAGCCACTTGGAAAACTAAAGCATTTCTTAGATTTATTTCCTTTCATGCAAGCAGAATAAAAATGGTTTATCAATCTATGAACCTCATGTGCAAAAGATAAATTGGAAAGATGATATCATATGATAGTGTTGGAATTTGTTTTTAGTTGGCAGATAACATAATTTTGTCTGGCTTTAAGAACAGAAGCTCAAACAATCATTTAGACACAATGAGAAATTACCCCTTATTATTATAAGAAGAAATCATATTGACTCTCAGGCTTTGTTTCAGTTTCTATATGAAGAAAAATAAACGAGAAGCTCCTACTTCACATGTAGGAGCATCCTACTCCACAGTGGTGCTGTGGTTAGAATGAGAAAGTATGAAACAATGACAGCAGATAGACAGTTTAAATCTTTTCAGAAGAGACCAACTATATATGATTGGCATGCTATTAAGCCAGTGTTTCTCAACCTTAAGAACTTTAAGATTTGTGGACTTCATCCCAAAATTTCTTACCTGCGGAATAATGGAAGTTGAAGCCCACAGGTCTTAAAGTGGCCAAGGTTGAGAAACATTGCAAAAAATGATTTAGTTTCAAGGATGTTTAATAAAACACCAGCAGAATACCCTTAGCACAATAACTTAAACTCTTTCAATTATTCTTAGTACCCATGATGAAATGGATTTGGCTTCCATGGCAGAATTTCTTCAGTAGAAGACGGAACTCTCACATAATGATTTTGTGGATGGATGGAGTTCTTGGTGCTCTCTGAGCTCGTTGTTGGCTTGAAGATGTTAATTTTCCCAACCAAGTTAAATCATTCATGCTAATGGGTATGGGATTTGCTCTCTGTTTTTATAATTAGCTTGCCATGCCAGCAAGATGAAGGTTTGGTGTGTTTTTTTTCCTGATATTGGCCATGTGGCCTTGATATATAAAATGACACATGATGAAGTAGAGAAGCCTGAAGAAGGAAACAAGGGCACTTCAAGGATTTGCTATCTTAATACTCAACAAGATAAATATCACTATTTGTGACCCTACAAAAAAAGTGCCAGGCTTTGAATTACCATGTTTGCAATGGACAATCCTAAAAAGGATTTGCATCTCACATGGCATCTGTCAGAAGACTCTGTATAAATGGGGCAGAGTAAAATTGGTGATGGTGATAGGCATGCAGCCTTGTGGTCTACCATGACGAAATATAACATCAACGATAACCTTGTCAGAGTGATAGAACAACTTTATGAGAAAGCCACAAGCGCCGTCCTCCTGAACGGCAGCAAAGGTAACTGGTTCCGGACGAGTGTAGGAGTGCGTCAAGGATGTTTGCTTTCCCCCACAATGTTTAATGTATTCCTCGAACGGATCATGGATGATGCCTTGGAAGATCACGAAGGCACAGTTTCCATCGGTGGTAGAACCATCACCAACCTGCGATTCGCAGATGACATCGATGGCCTGGCAGGAAATGAGGATGAACTATTGAGCCTTGTCCAACACTTAGATAAAGCGGCTTCAGCATACGGCATGGAGATCAATGCCGAGAAAACCAAGCTGATGACGAACAGTACCCAAGGTATCTCCTCAGACATCAGAGTCAGCGGAACACCCCTAGAGACAGTAAAAAATTTCAAATATCTTGGGTCCATCATTTCCGATGAAGGCTCAAAACCAGAAGTAATGGCAAGGATAGCACAAACAACAGCTGTGCTTTCGAAGCTCCAAACTATTTGGAAAGATAAGAACATCAGTCTGCGCTCAAGGATCCACCTAATGCGCTCCCTCGCAATATCAATCTTTTTATATGCCTGCGAAACCTGGACACTCAATGCGGATTTACAAAGAAGAATCCTTGCAACAGAAATGAGATGCTACCGAAAGATCCTTGGCATCCACTACACAGACCATGTGACAAATGAAGAGGTCTTAAATAAAATACAACAGGCAATAGGACCACACGACAACCTTCTTACTGTCGTCAAGAAACGGAAATTGAGATGGTACGGACACGTGTCTCGCTCTACTGGCCTCGCAAAGACCATCATGCAAGGGACGGTAAGAGGAAGCCGCAAACGGGGAAGACAACGAAGGAGATGGGAGGATGATATCCATGATTGGACAGGCTTGAACCTGGCAGCATCCCAGAGAGCAGTGGAGGACAGAGACGGATGGAGAAGCGTGGTGGTCAAATCTTCGCAGGCGCCCCAACGACCTCAAAAGAGGTCACGGGATAGGTGAAGGTGAAGGTGATAGGCAGTGGAGGGACTACAATCTGAGTCTATTTCTATCTATATACATGATAATGTATTAAATTATAAAATTTGTGTTATTGATAATTCATACATTTAACAAGCTCTTATCACCAAAGTGCTGAAAAGATTGTGGCAAAATAACATAAAGAATAAACACATAAAAAGCATAAAAGGAACAGTAACATTAAGCAAAGTCTTTTAAATCTAAAACTACTTAGATTTTAAAAGTGAAATAGACCCAAAATGCTTAAGCCAAAATTAACAATGAAAAATTTTTGAGGACATGACAGATTACATTCTTACTGTGATCTTCTAAACATACCATTTGGCCACAATTTTAGGAATGAAAAGAAGTCATCAGACTCCAGATATCAATAAATTCTGTGCCAAAGTCTTTGGCAATGAAAATTTATTAAATAAATTTATATCTACAGGGGAAACAAATATCTATTTATCTTGATAGACCATGACCATTGCTACAATCTTGTTCCATGTTTTTTCTTGGAATAATTTAAAAATTGTTCCTTTGTAATCCCTACTATTTCTTCTTGCTCCTACTTATTGTGATACATTTTTATTACATTTCCAATAAGGTTCCACATCTTTGTCTTAATTCATATTATTTGAAAACTCTGTTAGAAGACTTGGTTGTCCTCCTCCTCCTTCTGTTCCACATAAAAATAATTATGAATTCCTGATAGGTACAGAAAACAGATGTTTTCTCTTTTAGCCTATGCTTCTTGGCTTCCAGATAGTGTAGGTGAACCTCTCCTTGTAGGGAGAGGAACTGGAGCAGGATTGATTGCAGGACTGGTATATTTATAATTCTCTGGTTCTCTGGTGAGATCTGC
Organism: Hydrophis major; assembly: GCA_033807585.1. Classification (NCBI taxonomy): domain Eukaryota; kingdom Metazoa; phylum Chordata; class Lepidosauria; order Squamata; family Elapidae; genus Hydrophis; species Hydrophis major. The sequence goes on along the minus strand of CM066328.1, from coordinate 150,951,461 downwards.
AAACAGATAATTTATTTAGGTTGATAAACCAAATGGTTCCTACAGGAAAAAAAAAACAGTTGAAAAAGGCATTTACAACCTTACTGTCACATTTTTCATTCTGGTAAAATATATGCTCTTTCTAGAGTTTAGAATCTAATTTCCTCAATTCATATTTTGCTATGCAGATGGCCTAGATCCATTTGTTGTTCATGTCTCTGTGTACCTTGAGAAACTGAGAACAATTTCTCATATTTCAGATTAAGATGAAAGGATGATAAATGCAATATAAGTAATAGGACTGACTTCAAAGGCAAATAGGCAGTTGCTTTCTCTTTGTTCAACTGAAGCATTCTAGCAAAATATGGGGAACATGTGATATAAAAAAAGAATTTGCTTTTACTTGCAGTTATTTATTCTGACAAATACTTATAATGGAGCATGCTTTTAATGGAATCTAAAAAAAAATCTAGCGAATTGTAAAGATTGAAAATTTAAACATATTACACATTGAATCATTTATCACAGCTGCAACCTCTATGCAAAGTATAATTTGTGCTTTCTACCAAAAAAAATGCTTTGAGATTACAATTTCAACTCCTAAGTTTCATAAAATTGCTTGTTACAGTCAGAGGCAGTGCAAACTTTGAATAAAATTTATTTTATTCAATAAATAAATAAAACTTTGAATAAAATTTAAAACTTTGAATAAAATTTATTTGAACTCTAATCTTACTGCTTAATTGGCTATCATCAGGGAAGGGCCAAAATAAAATAATGGGTTTAATGTAGGCACCAATTAAAATTAATCAAAGCAAAATTCCGAATTTGTCATTTTCAAGTGGAAGAATAGGCACCTCTCCTCCTCTTTGGGATTGAATCCTTGGAGAAAATTGATGAAGGGCAAGCTCTGAAGCATTAAAATAAAGTTTGTAGGACAAAAAAAAAACTTGGAAGCAAAACACACAGAAGATGGTTGCGATCAGAGTGCCTTATTTGAGACATACTCGAAAAGAGAAATAAAACATAGTTTTACCTGCTCTTGGAAGCTGTGGGAGCACCATCACTTGAGACTTTCAAGAAGAGATTGGACCCCCACCTGTCAGAAATGGTGTAGGATCTCCTGCTTGGGCAGGGGGTTGGACTAGATGACCTACAAGGTCTCTTCCAACTCTGATTATCAGCTTATCTGTTATTTATTCTTTGATTATTTCTGCTAAATGCAATTTGGTGCCAGAAAGTCCACACATTTTTGTACAATTTATTCCTTTGGTTAAAAATTAGGCCTGTGTGAAGTGGATGCAGCCCACATCAAATAAACACTTTGTGTCATGGAGGAAGCAGGCCCTACCCTAAAGGTTAAGGAAGTGCTGGTCTGCCTCAACCTCCCAGCTTGCTTCTAGCATGAAGGTTGTTGGTGCACAAGCCACCCATTCTCAAGCAAAGCGACACAACCACTCTGTGATGCAGAAATGCTGGGTTATGTATACTACTTCTCTCTGGTGAGGCACTTAAAGTGATAAAGCTTTCAGTGAAGCAAAGCATTCCTTTAAAGTACAAGTGCAGTCTCAACAAACAACATTTCCCCCCTTCTTTATCTGTGGTTGGTGCTCTTAGTATGGCATTTAAGAGTAGAAAGACAACCACAATAGAGGAAACTGAAAATAATACATGTATTAAAAGAAAATAGGGTACTTTATAAACCACTTGGAAAAGCAGAGGTGCATCTCTATGCTGATCTAAAAATAGAAAACCTTTCTAGACTTAGAAAACTTTGAATTACTCTGTCTTTGGTCTGATCTAAGTATGGTACCGTATATACTCGAGTATAAACCGAGTTTTTCAGCACATTTTTTGTGCTGAAAAAATCCCCCTCGGCTTATACTCGAGTCAGATTCCCCTCTGAAAAAAAAATGGTGTGGAGCTCCGAAGCTGGGCAGCCGCTTCCCTGCTTCCGTGTTTCCTTTGCAACTTTTAAGCATGGGGGTAATTGGAAGCAGAAAAGTTCTTGCTTGAGGATATATTGTTTTTTCTTTTTTTAACTGTTTTTGGGGGGGAAGACCCACCGCCATGTGAGAATGCTCAGACACGAAATCTATCCGACCGAAAATAAGTGTGTGTGTGTGTGTGTGGGGGATTTTAACAGAGGGAAGATGTAGGGAGAAGGCAAAAGCAACAGAAGATCCTTCAGGGGAAACTGAGGGGGAGACTCACCCTTGGTTCAGATGAGCCCCCTTCCCCTTTCTCTAGGCTGAGAAAACAACGCGAGCCGAGGTTGGTTCGGCTCCACTCAGCTTCGTTTCCTCAGCTCCAGCTGCTTTCAGTCCACTCAGGAGGAGGGGGAGGAGGAGGTAGTGGTGGTGGCTCGCGTTGTTTTCTGATAGTGAGATCATTTCCCAAATTAATTGATTCACTAACTCAAAAGAAGAAGATGTTGATGACAGTGGGAGGCAGGAGTCACTCTCTCCCTTGCAAGAAAAAAGCAAGAGCCGTTCTTATGATCTCTCCCTCTCTCTCTCTCTCCCCGTAATACAGTCAAGCCCTTTCCAGCACGCGGCATCTGCCCCTGCCGCTTTGCACCTTGCAAATGCAAAAACCCCAGGATTTTGCATTTGCAAGGTGCAAAGTGGCAAAGGCAGATCACGTGTGCTGGAAAGGGCTTGACTGTATTACGGGGAGAGAGAGAGAGAGAGGGAGAGATCATAAGAACGGCTCTTGCTTTTTTCTTGCAAGTGAGAGAGTGACTCCTGCCTCCCACTGTAATCATCATCATCTTTTGGGTTAGTGAATCAATTAAACCTTTCATGATAGTGAGATCATTTCCCAAATTTCCCTTAAATCAGGGAAGAAATCAGAAACAAACCTTTGGACTGAGAATAAGCCTGTTCCTATGATGCCATTTTTGTTCACTGCAGTGTGAAAAGTGTGAAAAAACACACTTCTTTTTCTTCATCTTCTTGTTCCCTATTTACTGGTCTCTTTCAAAGAGGAAATTGTGAACATCAAACTTATTCTCAACTGTCCTAGTGAAAGTTTTTATTGGTATCTATTTTTATTTTTGAAATTTACCAATAGCTGCTGCATTTCCCACCCTCGGCTTATACTCGAGTCAATAAGTTTTCCCAGTTTTTGTGGTTAAATTAGGTGCCTCGGCTTATATTCGGGTCGACTTATACTCGAGTATATACGGTATATAAAACCATACATTGCAATGACTTACCTTCAATGAATACTTCAGCTTCAACCATAACAATACAAGAGCACACAATAGATACAAACTCAAGGTTAATGTTAAGTCTGCGTGGAAGGAAGCCAAGAGTCGGTGACTTTGTATCAAGCTCTTTACTGCAGTCAGGAACCGAACTGGCTCTTAGAAAAACTTTGCGGCTTTTTATTCCCAAGCCGTGGCGGCCGCGGCCAATGGCACCACTTTGAATCTCCCGCGATTCGAATCTACCAATCGCGGGAGATTCTCAGCGAGCCAATCGGCGCGGCTCGCCTAGCCAATCCGATTGCCCCGCGCTTTGGCCAATCAAAGCGCGGGGATCTCAAGAATTCAAATGAAGGTACAGAACAGTTAACCTCACCAAACTTGATTGCAGGAAATACGACTTCAGCAACAAAGTGGTCAATGTCTGGAATACCCTACCTGACTCTGTGGTTTCTTCCCCAAACCCCAAAAACTTTAACCTTAAACTCTCTACTGTTGACCTCACCCCTTTCCTAAGAGGTCTGTAGGGGGCGTGCATAAGCACACCAACGTGCCTACCGTCCCTGTCCTGTTATTTCTTTTATTTTTCTTATATATACCCATTTCATGTATTCATAACTATGTATATACTATGTATATATCTTGTAAGAAATTGACAAATCAAAAGAAATAAAAAGAAATAAAAGAAATCATATCAGTTAGAAGAATACAATTATTTCACCACCCACCACATTTCGGAGGTGTTGTGACTACAGCTGAAAGATAAAATCCTGCCTTGTCACTCATGCCAGTGGTGATTTGGCTACATAGCCTTGCAAATGGTAATATACTGCCAGGATAATACATATGGGTGTAAAAAACACAGTGCTCAAAAGAGTAATACCTGATTCAACAGACATTCTAAACATTTTTCTCATAGGCCCATTAATCATAAGGTAGAAAGTCAATTTTGTACAAGAAGAGGTATTTCTTCCATCTACTTTAGAAAATTAGTCCATTGGGAATTCAGGGTACATTCTGGAGGCTCTTGGAATGTCTCTCTGAATGGAAAAGCAATTTTGAGAAATTCTGAGCAACCTTTGAAACCATTCCAGAGGTACATCCAGGTTTACATTTCCTCTATCACTAGCAATTTTCCTGCCTTGGTGTATTATATAACAGGAGGCTAACAGAGAGACAAGGAATCATTGGAAAATTAACTTGGTCCAAATATCATATGAAGTTGTGGTTTATTTAACCAATGCTGCTTGATTAAACAACAATTGATCCCTTCAAATGCTAAGCCATCTATTTTTATGGGGAGGGAGGAAAATTTGAGGCCTCATTTGGGAAATTTAATGGCACTATATGGGCCATTTGTGGGTCATAGATTTCCAACTTTTGATATAAAACATGATTTACAGGTGGTCCTCACTTCACAACCACTTGGTCAGTAACAGCTTCAATCTTATAATGCCCCTGATCAAGCAGGATTTACAACCAATCCTTGATGTTTTGACTATCACAGCATCCTTGCAGTCATGTAATTGCCACTTGGGACTTTCACTGCTGGTTTACAGTAATCAAAGTCAGGGGAGGAACCACTAGGGAAGGTCACAATACCGCAGTTGAGTCAAAATTATGCCCCACCTATTATACTGCCCAACCAAGCCAGTTTCCTTCCTTAACAATATCTATTTTCCACTCCCGTGCAGGATTGTGTGTTCTGCATTGTGTCTTTTTCCTTGTAGCATCAGAGCTTTCCTGCTTTCCTGAATAAGAACAACTCAGAGGCAAAATACGATTGGAATAAGATGGAACAGCCTGGTAATGCCTGAAGTTTCATTCTGTTGGGTTTAAGGTTGACTCTGCCATCCATCCTTCTGAAATTGATAAAATGAGGACCCAGGGACAATATGTTTACATTTTAAACTACTCAGAGAGTGCTGTGAGGTACTATGGAGCAGTATAGAAGTCTAAGTGCTGTTGCTATTGCTATTGATTCCATGCCTTGCACTAGGTTTCCTGAAAGCCAGGCCAGCATTTTCTAGATTGCCAGAGTGGCAAAACAGCAGGCTTCCTTTCCTTCTTTATCTTCTACTACATCACTTCTTCTACTGCTGCTGTATCCCCAGCTCTACTCAATATTATTAAGTGGGAGATTTGAAGATAATGCCTCCTGGATCCTTGGCCCAGGACAGCCAAGATTAGCTCCTAACCCCCACCCCCATTCTTTCTCCTCTGCCTCCATCTCTCCAATTCCCTGCCAGCACCAGATATGCTTTCACCAATGCTCAGAATCTAAGCTGAGTTCTGCCTTCCTGCAACACCTCCTCTTCTTCCTCCAACTGACTGAGGCTTAACTCATCTCAACAAGGTAGTGTGATCAGTGACAAAGAAGGATACAGTGGTAGGTGGTCCAGAATCTTGGTGTTGCAGAGATTAAAGTGCAGTATTGCAGGCAAACTCTGTCCATACAGGAGTTTGAACCTGACTGGCTCAAAGTTGTCTTAGCTTTCCATCCTTCCAAGATCAGTAAAATGAAGACCCATATTGCTGGGGGCAATATGCTGACATTTGTAAACTGCCCAGTGAGTTCTGTAAAGCACCGTGGGACAGTATATAAGTCTAAGTGCTATGTGCTAAATCTTTACAATGGACTTAAGATGCTCCATTTCCTAAACATTTTGGCAGTATCTGGGGGAAAAGATGATGAGCAAGAAAGTGGTGAGAGTCAATTAATTAATAACTTCCACAATATCAATGATGGAAAAAAATAGAGAGGCCTGTGACTGAGTATACATTTAAGCTGCTGCTGCTGAGATCTTTTCTTGTTTTGTAATAATTTGATATGTATCAGCTGTTTTGCCCTATTCATTAACCACAGTGTTGTGTGCAATCAGATGGAGAAGATGATGAAGGCAGAATAACAAAATAACCCCAACCCCCTGCTCAAGCAGGAGACCCTATACCCGTGATGGAGAACCTATGGCACATGTGCCACAGGTGGCACACAGAGCCATTTGTGCCAGCATGTGAGATGCAGGCAAACTGCATCACTGCGCATGTGCATGCCTCACAGCTGATTTTTGGCCCATTTGAGGCCTTTTTCGGCCTCCCAAAGGCTTGAGAAAGGCTTCTGCAGGCTTCTACAAGCTTTGTAGGCCGAAATCTAGCTCTGTTTCATCACTTCTGTTTTTTCTGGAGAAGAAGCTTTCCTCAAGCCTTTGGCAGGCCGAAAAGGACCTCAAACAGGCCGAAAATCAGCTGTGCAGGTAAGAGGGCAAAGAGGGTAGGTGGGATTGTGCATGCATACATAGGGGATGTGGGGGGGGGGGCGGATTGCCCTTCTGGGTGCTGGCACATGAGTGCGAGTGTGCAAGGCGTGCACAATTTTTGGCACAGGACCCAAAAAAGTTAGCCACCACTGCCCTATACCAATTCTGAGAGGTGGCTGTCCATTCTCTTCTTAAAAACCTCCAGCAATGGGAGAACTTCCAGTTTGAAGGGCTTCGGCAACAGACAGAAATCTGCGATCATGCGCGGTTTCTGTCTGGGCTCACTGCTGGAACGCCCCGAGCCGGCTGGATTCAAGGCTAAGCCACCCTGTAGAGGTGGTGAAGAGGGGAGAGACCGCCAGCAGGGTTGAGGAGAGCCGCATCTCTCCTCCTCAGCTGGCCATTACTCCCTTTCCTGAAGGCGGTTGCAGCAGTGGTCAGAAATGGCCACTACAAAGTAGAACTCGACTGGAAAAGAATGTGCAGGAGGAAGATAAGAAGTGAAAGTTTTGGCTGACCAGGTTAAATTGTAAAAGCAACAACTAAGGTACCCTGGAATTCAAACTTACAAAAAATAACATCGCTCCCAAAGAAGAGTCGGAAGCAGTGAAGGAAAGTGAAAAGGGAAAGGTTTGGCTTTTTCCCCCTTCTCTCTCCTTCCCTATACTGACAACTAAGAGACTTAAATAAGAAATCAGAAAAATCCACTTTGACATCAATTGGCAATTAAGCTGAAAATAAAACAAAATGCCAAAGGGATAATAAAGATTTCTGGACATTAAAATTTTTCTTTTTCATAAGCAGAAAGGGGGAGAAAAAGAATAAGGGCAGGATCTGGAAGAGGGAGGAGACTGTCTGGAATTAAAAAGAATCTACAGTAAAACTTCAACAAGACTTCTAAAAGATACATTTTAACTGAAACTTTGCAACTAAATAGTAAACCCAGGAAGAGAAAGTGAAAAAAAAGAGCAAAAAAGAAACAGCTTGCATGTATTTGGATTATTTGGTGATCTTTGGATTCTTGGTTATTATATTTGAATGACTAAAATCAATTGGGCAGTTGTTTAAAAATTTATACAACGGCACCACTTCTGGATGAATTGAAAATGGAACTTAAAAAGTACAAAGAAGATGCACAAGAAGGGAAGGGTTCTTTTGGCTTCGTTTTTCAATTCTTAGAAATGGAGATTTGGAACTATGAGAAACAACAAGAAAAGACTGCAAAACAAGACTGGGACAAAGAAGAAGCCATCTTTAATGAACAAACAATTTTATGTGTGGAAGAAAAAGGAAAGGGGGGGAAAGAGAATGGAGAATTTAAGACTTAACAAAACAACCAAAGAAAAGAAAAATAATTCAAAAAATAAGTATAATATTGGAAAGCAACAGAAAAGGGGAATACAGAAGAGAGAAATAGAGGTAGAGAGACAAGGGGGTAAAAAGGGGAGAGAGAAGAAAAGAGGGAAGAAGGAAAGGAAAAGAAGTTACAAAGGACTGGAGCAAGATATAGAGAAACAGGACCTATTTAGAGATAATGGGTGAAAATCTAACTGAAAAAGGGATTGTATAAAGGTACATAAGATTGTATTGTTATATTAGTAATAGAAATAACGTTAGAAAATTGGAAACAACGTATGATTAAAATGAGGGATAAAGTAGTTAGTGTAATTTAGTGAAATGTTTGTGAATAAAATAAGTGAAATAAAATAAATGAGAAAATTGAATTAAGAAGGAACGGGAACATTTTAATTAGTTAATGTTTTATAAAATATAAGTGAAGAGGGGGGGAATAAACTATGGAACGCTTATAATTGTTTCCATAGAAGTATGATATTTAATTGAAAAGTCATGTTAAAGATGTTAAGACTTTAATGAATATTAATATTAATGATAGAATTGAATTGGAATGGAATGTTGTTTTAATTATATACATTTATAATTTTTTCTTTTTTTTTAAGAATACAGTGTGTATTTTAAGAAGGTACCAAGCAGAATCCAAATGGAAGTTATGTATTATATTGAATGTTACAACTTTAGGGAAAAGATATAAAGGCGTCATACTCCAATCAGTAACTACAGGAGAAATTTTGTTTAATAAGGAAAGATAATAGATAATTGAAACAGGACAGACAAAAAATATAAATACACTGATTTGAATTGAGATGAGATAATTAAAATAAAATTGAGAAAATTAAAAGAGGGGAGAAGCTATGCAGAAAATGTAAAATAGTAATAAGATATGGAATAGAATATAAAAATGAGCATGAACCTGAATTTGTGTCTTTATGAAGAAATGTAACCCAGGATTATGCTGCTTTCAAAAAAGATGTTTTATTTGTATTTTTTTTTCTCTTTGTGAAAACTCAAATAAAATTTACCAAAAAAAAAAAAAAAAAAACAAACAACCAACCTCCAGCAATGGGGCACCCACAACTTCTGGTGGCAAGCCATTCCACTGATTAATTTATCTAACTGTCAGGAAAATTCTCCTTAGTTCTAGGTTGCTTGTCTCCTTGATTAGTTTCCATCCATTGATTCTTATTCTTCCCTCAGGTGTTTTGGATAATAGGTGCCCCTCCCCTTTGTGATAGCCCCTCAAACATTGGAACCCTTTCTTTTCACTAAATTAGACATACCCAATTCCCACAACCAGTCTTCATATGTTTTAGCCTCCAGTTCCCTAATCATTTTGGAGACCAAGGGCCTGATTTGAAGCTTGAAGCATGTTTATTTTTCTTTATTGATGCTACTTGATAAATGTTATTGCTGTGACTCAAAATTAATGTGCAGAGCTCAACTTTTTTTTTTTTCAGGTGTCTTGTTCATTGAACTTGTTCAGTTCCCCCATGAAAGTCCTCCTTTGTGTCAAACTGACTTTGGTCTAGTTTGTTCTTTTTGGGAATTGACAGCAGGTCGGTAAATGCTTTCCTTTTAATAGAGACAGAATAACTGTAGGATTTGATGCCAAAAATGAGGTAAGTAGGCAAAGTGGTTATTAGCATGCTAAGTTGCAATTTAAACACCTCTTTGATCTGGTGGAAGCTCAGAGACACAGACAATCAAATTTCCTTGGTGGAACGACTGTGCATCAAACTCAGTAAGCTTTTCACAAGCTAAAGTTCTGAAGAATAACAATTTCTGACTGAGAGAATGTCTCCCCCCCCCCACATACCTCCTTCAAAGCCATTTTTTCCTCTAATTTTTATTTTGTCCAAATGTAAAATTATGCCATCTCGGCTGAAAAATAGCAAACTACTTAAATTGCTTCCTTTTAAGTCTGAGATTCAGAGGTTGACGGAGCCTCAGTCATATTCTCCCTCTGACTTGATAAGACTTGTTCAAAGGAAGTGTGATGAAAAAAACAGAACAATAGCCTGTGGAGGAATCTAGGATCCATATGGCTCTCAGTCATAATAATTATCAGTGCCATGGGGCTTCTACCTCCTACTAAAATGGTCCCTAAAAGCCTTAGAATAGAATGACACAGAGAAGATTAATGGATTCAAATGGAATGTATTTAAAAGGGAGAGTGCTTTACTTTTCACAAATCTCTTCTTTTAATATACTGGACAAAGTAAACATTATAGAATTTCTACATTATTGAAATGGTGGGAGGAAAATATATTTCACTTAACAACATAATTTTAGTTTTTACCTATCTTATGAAAATGGATGGCCCGAGGTACATAGTAAGCATGTATAAGATTAGTATCTTTCCTTGGTCTGAAGGAAGTGAGTTTGGTAATATTCTGTTGCTATTAATAGCAGATAATCAAGTGGTCCTATTAGCTATCTGATTACCTGATTTGCAGTGGATACATTGCTGGCTGCACCTTAGCAGCCGCATCCTAATGGTCTCTTGTGGATGAATGAGAAGAGGGAGGCAAAAGCGAGAGTAAATAGAAGTGTCTTAGAATGAGTATATAAAGCAAAGGGTATATATATATGTAAGAGTGCATAAAATTTTTGTCTAGTCATGCATAAAGATCTGGCAGACAAAAATATTGGTTTCCCCCCAAGCACTAAAATAGGGTGAGCTTTGTGAGTTGCAGTTGTTGTGGGACACATGGGAGAGTTTAGCTATGGTAACAGGTCTCTGTTGGCAGGTTTTAATATTTTTATTGTACATAGATGTGATTTTATCTTTTAGTTGTAAGCTGCCTAGAATTTAGAGCAAGATGAGTGACCATATATAAAATGAAATTGGCGTTGTGATTATTCAGATATTTAATTCCAAGTCATTATAATCAAATTTCTGAATCAAGTTGACTTTCCAAATGGAAGAGATGATTGCATCACCTCTGAGCTCAATTGTCAAATGGGAAGGGATAACAGCCACTGAATGGTTGAAAAATCAAATGGATCTGATTTAATTTCAAACCACAATGTTGCATAGAACCAATTTGATTTACCTAAACAACTCAAATGGAAGAAATGTGCATGTAATAACCCTAACAGGAAACTATGTCTTAACTCAGATCAGTTATAACTACTCCTTTCTTGGAAGGTTTCAGCTTTACCTCAAATATAAATTATTAACAGAGCAGAGGTGGTATTCAACTGGTTCGCACTGGTTGGGTGAACCAGTAACAATGATTTGGTGTGGGTTGCCAAACTAGTGGCGACCCCTGCCTGGCCATGCCCCTGACCCGGTTGCCCATTTGCTCACTTGCCCCGATCACTCTCCTAGCTTTCCCTGCCATATGGCAACTGTGGTGCAGCTAGGGAGGATGTCCCATGGCTACTGCACATGTGCACTGCTTGTGCAGCTGCTACACATGCAGTGCACATGTGCAGTGTCCCCGGACATCTGCCCGCCTGCCCACCCTCCTGGAACATGCTTTCTTCCTTCTCCCGACAGATGTGCCTCTTCCAGCTCAGCCCAGCCCGGTCTGGCCAGCCAGCAGGTGGCCACATGTCCAGCCATTCCTTTTTCAGTGCAAGAAGCCTCCCTCAACCGGACTATTGCTCCCCTCCTTCTCTGCCTGTTTGTTCTGTATGGCTGAGGAGGAGGAGAGTAGTCAGCTGGTTGGGGAAGGCTTCTTGCACTGTGAAAGAGGTGGATGGAGACCAAAAAAGAGTCGCCTCCAGGTGCCTCTTTTGCAGCACAAGTAGCCTGCCCCAATCAGCTGACTGCTCTCCTCCTCCCGGCCATACAGAACAAACAGGCAGAGAAGGAGGGGAGCAGCAGCTGGCCGGTTGCGCTGAAAAAGGGGCAGCTGGAGGCGACTCTTCTTTGGTCTCTAGCCGCCTCTTTTGGAATGTTGCACCACTCCGCTTGGACTTGCTTGGGCAAGTCCCTCCAGTGCAGTGAGCTCAATGGGGTGGACCTATGTGGCCGGTGCCTAGAACATGGCTGTGGCAGCGCATTGGAGAAGCAAAGCAAAGTTGCTGCAAGAAGCCTATAGCTGCTGCATGTTTTTTTTGGTGCAGGAGGAAGGAAGGTAAGGTAAGGTTTCAGGCAGTCAGGAAAGCCAAAGCAAAGCTGCCTAGCCCAGAGCTGCTGGTGAGGGGGCGGGTTGAGACTGTAGCACACACCTCACTTGAATTTTCCAGCCCCAAAAGTGGTAGGGGAGGAAGTCCCAACTGCGGCCCCTTTGTTGGACCTCGAAGCCTTGCCTGCTGGCTTTTTCGGGCAACACAGGACCAGAGACTGGCTGGGAAGAACCCTTGTAATGAGTGATGCTGTTGGGTGTGTGTGTGTGTGTGTGTTTGTTTGTTTCAGGTGGATCTCCTCTCCTAGCTTTAGAAGTAGAGAGAAAAAGAGAGAGGGGGAAAGGGAGAGAGAGAGAGGGCAAGAGAGAGAAAGAGAGGGAGAGAGAGAAGAGAGAAAATGAAAGAGAAAAGGGAAAGAAAGAAAAAGAGAAAGAAGTTATAGTTAAAGGTGTGACAGAAAGTGGACTATGGGTGTGTTTTTCCAAATGCAGTGAGGTTGAATGTATATAGTTTTAGAAGAGCTGTGTGTGTGTGTGTACATACACATACAGTATATAGTAGATAATGTATCTTTTTATGTGCCTTTACACACACTATACTATGTAATATGTACACGTATTGCATATATACGTACACATATGGCATATATACATAGGATTAAATAGTGTATTTTGGATGTTCAGTAATAGTAAATAAATAGGGAGGGAAATTGTATCTCTTTGAGGCCAGGCAAGGCACCCCTTGACGTGAGTGATGTAAAATTGGCCACGCCCACCCAGTCACATGACCACCAAGCCATGCCCATCAAATAAGCCACACCCACAGAACTGGTAGTAAAAAAAATTGAATCCCACCACTGTAGCAGAGTAAAACTACTTAACGGTTTTCTTCCTTACATGTATAGACCACAAATTAATAATGTGTAAAGCAAAGGAGTAATTTTTAACAATAATTTGCCTCCAGTTTATGCCTTCTGAGTAAGTGTAAATCAGCACCTCTCTTCCCAAAGAAATAAGGCAGTGTGTTTTTATTCAGTTCTACCTGGTTCTTGAAAGCATATTATTTGGCCAAAAGCAAACACATTCAGGTGGAAACATCCTCTGAATGTACATTTATATTGTAGTAGAAATGAATTCCGAAGAGCCTTTCAAAGTGAAATTAGCTGCAATCAATTAAAAGGGTTAAATATAAAAGTCAGGAAGCGAAATAAAGTAAATCTGTTTTCTTTAAGGGCCTAGAAAAGAGCTGGTGGGAAGTAAACAATTTACTGACAAATTATTAACTTAAAAGCAATTTTAGAAATCTTGTTTCTAATGCTCTACAGCTCCATGGAATCTGGGTTCCATCAAAAGTGTTTTAACAGCAGAGCACTTGAACTGCTGACTTCCACTTGCTTGCTTATTTCTTATGCTCTCTTTCTTTAAAGCAAAATACTTTTTGTGTGGTGTGTGGTGTATGGGTGTTTCAGTATATCCTAAATAAATGGTACTGCCTTTCTTGGAGGTAGTTTGCAGATTGATTGACCTTTGTTCTCAGTTCCCTTGATGGTATCACACGTACAAACTCTGAAAATGGCAACTTACTGGATATGCACAATTGGCTTGCTGGTCTAGGGAGACTTTTGAGAGCTCATGTGTTAGAATCTGACTTTCCAATTCATTAATTCCTTCTGTTATCTGCCTGTTGGGAGCTGTATTGTCTCTTGTAAGAATAACAATCGCTGCCGAAGCTTTTAAGCTCTATTACTGAAAGAAAAAAAACCTGGCTCAGCAAGTCAGACTGTCCGTGCTTAAAGATACACTTTCAGCTGCCAAGTTTTAAAAGATCAAGTTAATAAGAGTGTATTATTTTTTCAGACAGGTTCTTCATGCATCAGTGAAATCTGTCAGACAAAATTCCATATTCACAGAACTGGAGATAGTTTTCTTGGTTCACTAGACAATCCAGTGATCGTTTGGAAAAGGTTGCACTCTTTTGAAAACCGGAGCTTTGCAAAACAGGTGGGAGGTTTTCGCGAACTTATTTTCATAAGAACTGAAAGGAATGTGGATATTTCTTTTGAAGGATTGCCCCTTGACAGGACACATGATAGGAGAAGGTTTCTATTTTGTCAATATATCATGATTGACAGAGATAGTTTGCTTTCACCTCACCTCAAATCAAATAGGCACAAAAGCAGTGTTTAGAAGACAGAAAAAAACAACACTGTGAGATCTGTGCTGTGAGGAGCACATTTCCTGTTTTAGAGATCTGTCCCAAAGTCACAGACATTTCTTTGCCATTGGTCTATCTGTCCTGGCCATTATATTTCCAATGGGCATAGACACAAGGACAGTTCCCCTCATATGCCATCTTAAACAACTAATACCCACCACACTGTCAAATTATCTAAAAAGGCAATATTATCATCATTATTTGCATCTTTCCTATTACCTATCATCTTCTTATGACTATAACTTTGTTGCTTATCACCATTGTTGTATGTACATTGAGAGCTTATTATTATTATTTTATTTTTTAAAAACAAAAATACAAATCTCTATTCACATTAACAGTGTTCATGTCATTATTAATACATACATGTTGTGACTCGGAGGTTTGAGCCTGCTCTGTTAGAGGATTTGGAATTGCCTTCCTCCCCAGGACTTTCCTCTTCGGCAAGTCCTTCCTCCCTGATTGTGCCTCAGGTGTCGGCAGATAACCAGGAGGGCATTCCTCTGGCTGAGGAATGTTGGTTTGATGAGAGGCAAAGATGCAGGCAAAAGCGTGAGATGCAACGCAGAAAGAAAGGACAATCAGAGACTGAGATGAGAGACTGACACGCCCCACAGAGAATAAAAGTAGGTGTGTTAGCTCTGGGTTCTTGTTTGGGACAACGTGTTATTTTGTGAGAGAAGCTTCAGAATTATCCTGTGTGTGGCGTCAGCTTGTGATTTATGCTTCCTTATCAGACTTGGCAGACAGCTTGCGTGAGACTGCCAAGAATGTTTTTGGATTAAGGAATTTAACCCTGTAATTATCGGACTTGCCTGCTTATTTGTGTTTCAGTTGGAAATTTGGACATCACTTTGTTTGTACAGGTGAGACATAACACATACATATCCTTTTATACATAAATATCAACATTTATTTCTATCATCCACCCATTTGTACCACCTATCCCAAACCGCATAATAACCTGAATCATCTTTGCCTCTTAATTCCATTGTAAAGTTATCCAGTTTCGCACAATCTATTATTTTTTGTGTCAAGTCTTCTTCGGATGGTATCTTTTTTTTCTTCCATCCCTGTGCGAAGGCTATTCTTGCTGCAGTTATGATATGTATGTATCAGATGACCTTGCTCAATTTTCCCTTAATTATTCCTAATAAACATATTTCCGGTTTGAGTTCTAATTTGTGATCTGTAATTTCTAATAACCATCTTTGTACCCTCATCCAAAAAAAATTAACCTCTGGACACTGCCACCACATATGGAAGAATGTTCCTTCTTTATATTTACACTTCCAACATTCTGCAGTTGTGTTTGAAAACATTTTGGCCAGTCTTGCTGGGGCTAGCTGCCATCTACAAAACATTTTATATTGATTTTCTTTAAAAGCTATTGACAATGTCGATTTACAGTTATCACATTTTCCCCAATCCTCTAAATTTATATTATGCCCTACATTTTTTGCCCAGGTAATCATTGATCCATTTACTATTTCCTCTTCTAATTCCACTTCCAACAAATAGTTATACATTCTTGTTATAAATTTTATTTCCTTGCTTGTCAAAGTTTGGCCCAGTTGTTACAAGTCCTTTTCTATCTCTTCTATCTCTCAATGTTTCTTAAAGTTTGTCTGAATTTGTAAGTATGACCACCAATCTATAGTTATACCTTATTCTTTTAATCTATCAATCATTTTTAAATTTCCCTGATTATCTAATAATTCTTCATATCTGACCATTTTCCTTGTATCCCTTGTATTTGGGTATAATATTGCTTCCATTGGTGAGACCCATTTTGGTATCTTCATATAATGTTTTTTTTTTTAACCTTTTCCCAAGGCTTATGCACCGGAAACAAATTCTTTGTGTGCCTAATCACACTTGGCCAATAAAGAATTCTAATGAATTCTACTGTCTATTTTGTGGCATCAAAAGTGCAAGCTCAGTAAGGATTTATCTGAAGGAAATTCTCATAGAACTTAGTTGGCTTTATTTTTATGGTGACAGATATAACTGCTCTGATTTCAGAATAATAACAACAACAACAATAATAATAATAACAACAACAACAGAATGCCAGAGTTGGAAGGGACCTTGGAGGTCCTCTAGTTCAACCCACTGCACAAGCAGGAGACCCTGTACTATTTCAGAGAAATGAGTGTCCAATCTCTTCTTAAAAATTCCAGTGATGGAGCACCCACAACTTCTGAAGGCAAGCCATTCAAGGTGGGATTCAAATTTCTTAACAACTGGTTCTCTGGGCATGGCTTAATTTGTGAGTATGCTTTGGTGGTCATGTGACTGCCTGGGCGTGGCTTGGTGGTCATGTGACTGGCTGGCCATGCCCAACTCAACATCACTCACATCGAGGGGTGCTTCTCCTTGCCTGGCCTCTCGTGACTGTGGGGATGCTGCAGCAGTCATAAGTGTGAAAAATGGTCATAAATCACTTTTTTCAGTACCATTGTAACTTTGAATGAACTGTTGTAAGTCAAGTATTACCTGTACAAAAATACAAAAAGCTTCTTTGCTTGCAAAAAGATGTCCTAAATACCAATCATTAAATTAAAAATATCTGCAAGTCAGAGTTACAAGTCAGGTAGGGTGCCAGAGCACCTAAGGGAATTAAAATAGTTAAAATGCAATAATAACTATCAGCAGCCATCTCTTGATCATAAAGTGAAAGCCTTTAGCAGAGAGGTCATTTAAGCTCTCCAGCAAGTGCACACCCAGGAAAAGCAATCCTTAAGATCCATTTGCACCACTTAAAGATACCAGCGGGTCTCACTTATCTCACAAAAAAAAAGTTTGGGGTGGGAAAAAAGTATAGTTTGGGGTGGGAAAAGAGCACAGAAAGAAACGGGGTGAATGGAAAGTTGTTTGGGGGTGGGAAAAAGAAGAAAGTGGGGGGTAGTGGCTGCAGCATGGTTTAGAGTACACACATCCTGCCCTGGTCTTCTCACAGCACCTCTGCGTGTGATGGCGACGGCTGCAGCAGGGACTTGAGCACACACAGCCCCACCCCAGATGGCAATGGCTACAGCAGGGCCTTGAGCACCCCTCCATCCCAGTCCTCTCACAGAACCTCCATGTGTGACGATAACGACTGCAACAGGGTCTTGAGCACCTCCCCGCCCTGGCTCTCTCACAGCATCTTCGCGTGCAATGGTGATGGCTGCAGCAGGGCCTTGAGCACCCCTCTGCCTCGGTCCTCTCATAGCACCTCTGTGAGCGGCAGCTATGGCAGACCTGGGTGCCTCCCATAAGCAGCACGGTTGCCATCTCCGCCCGCTTCCTTTTGTTTTGGGAGAAGCAGGCAGAGGTGGCGGAGACACTGCAGCGATGGTTCTGCTTACGGGAGGCCGCAGCCACCATTTGTAGGGAGAGCTGGGAGAGCCCAGGGATGGGGGGCCAGTGCTGCTGGTGGGATGGGGCCATGCTGGTGGGGAAGCCAGCCAGCTGAGCGGGGATCAGGGGGCAGGTAGGCAGGCTGCGCGAAGCCCAGGGCACCTCAGAGATGGCTGGGGGAGGCTTGGGGAGGCCCGGGGACAATGGAGGAAGGGCTAGTATGACTCGCAGGCTTACCTGTGAGCAGGCAGATCAGTGGAGAAGCTCATATTGGCTGCAGGCTGCTTCTCTCACCTGCTTTTGCTGGGAGAGTCTCTCCTGGCAGAGCAAAAAGCCTGCAAGCCCCCCTCCCTTTGGGAATTGGCTCCTGGGCAGCAGAGAGAAACAGAATTCAACTGGGCTGCTTCTGTGATGCCTGGGAGCCATTTCCAGAAGGGGGGGGGGCTTGCAGGCTTTTCGCTCTGCCACAGCCAAAGGCAGGAAACAATGTGTTAAGTCCGCGTGGAAGGAAGCCAGGAGTTGGTGACTTTGTATCAAGCTCTTTTATTGCAGTCAGGAACTGAACTGAGACTAAAGGAAAACTTTGCGGCTTTTTTATTTCCAAGCCGCGGCGGCCACGGCCAATGGCACCTCTTTGAATCTCCCGCGATTCGAATCTATCAATCGCGGGAGATTCTCAGCGAGCCAATCAGCATGGCTCACCTAGCCAATCCGATCGCCCCGCGCTTTGGCCAATCAAAGCGCGGGGATCTCAAGAATTCAAATGAAGGTACAGAACACCCCTCCCCTCTTGGTTCAGTCCTACGTAGCGTAGTCCCGAAGGTAGGCGGGGCTCCGTTTTTGCCTACTGGACCTGCGCAGGTCAGTCGTAGGTTGGATCCTGGCCGGTTCGGTTGGGGTCTCTGTTTCTCCGGACTCTGTCGTGGGAACCGCCTGGTCTGTCTGGCCGGGCCGCTCTCCGCAGCTCCCTCCTGGGCTACCCGGGTTGGTTGAGCTGAGGGTTTCGCTGCTCCTGCTAGGTCTTCCCGGGTTGGTTGAGCTGGCCTGGCTGTCTCTTCCTGGCGAGGTTTCGTGCTGGCTGCTTGCAAGTGAGCATGGCTGGTTTCTTTTTTCTGGGTTTTGGTTCCCGGGGTATCCCCTCCCCTCTTGGTTTGTGTTGAGGGGGTTGGTTTTGCTTGGTTGCATGTTGGTGGTGTCTTGTGTGGTCGTCCTCAATCTTAACTGATCGATGTGGTGTTTCCACGCTCGTCCGTCGGTTGTTTGTAGCCGGTACGAGTGTGGGCCTGTTAGCTGTGTTATGATTGCTGGTACCCATAATGGGTCTCCGTTTAGGTTCTTCGCGTAGACGGCGTCGCCTGGTGCGAAGGTTCGGTGTTTGCTGGTGGAGTCTGGGGGTTTCTCTGTGTTGTAAGTGGAGTGTAGTCTATCGAGTGGGGACCTTATTTTCCTCCCTATTAGCAGTTCTGCCGGGCTTTTATTTGTTGTGGTGTTCGGGGTTATGTGCTGTATGAAAAGTAATTTATTTATTTTGTCCTGGATCTCCCCGTGGTCTATTTTCTGGATGGTTTTTTTTGTGAATTGAACCATCCGTTCCGCCCTACCATTCACCGCCGGATGCGCCGGGATGTGTCAGTGCGTGTCGTATGCCCCTTTCCGCTAGGAATTTTTCAAATTCTAGCGAGGTGAATTGGGGCCCGTTGTCAGAGACGAGGACGTCCAGGAGGCCATATGTTGTGATGAGTTTGCAGAGTTCTTTGGTCACGGCCTCTGTGGTGGTTGTTCTCGTGTTGCTTTTCTCCAGCCAGTTGGAGTAAGCGTCTACGGTAATAAAGAAAGTGTGTCCTTTTGTGGGCCCAGCGAAATCTATGTGGATCCTAGACCACGGTCCCCTGGGGTTTTCCCACTCTAGGATGGGTGCTGTGGTCTAGTTTCCTGGCATCGTTGATACCTTGCTACCCAGGCCTCAATCTGTTTGTCCATCCCTGGCCACCAAGCGTAACTTCTGGCCAGGGCTTTTGTTCTCACGATGCCCGGGTGCCCCTCGTGTAACAGTTCCAAAACCTTCCCTTGTAGTTTTTCCGGATTGACCACCCTATCCCCCCATAGTATACACCCCTTTAGTTGCGAGAGTTCCGTTTGCCGGTTTCGGAATGTTCTGAAGGACTCGTCGTTGTCCTTTTCCGGCCACCCTTTCTCTACCCAATGCAAAACCCGTGCCAGACGTTTGTCTTTATTAGTTTCTCGGGCAATGTCTGACGCAGTTATGGGTAGGTTGGGTAGAGTCTCTATGCTGAGGGTGGTCATCGTGGGTGCTGGGTCAGTGTCTGGTTCGGGTAATGGTGAGCGGCTTAAGGCGTCCGCATGGGAGATAGTCTTACCGGGTCGGTGTGTGAGTCCGTAGTTGTAGGCGGCCAGGAATTCGGACCACCTTGTCATTCGGGGAGACAGAATGTTCGGGGTGGCCCTGTTCCCTGCAAGGATTCCCAGCAGCGGTTTGTGGTTGGTGATGATGGTAAACGTCCGGCCGTAGAGGTACTCGTGAAACCTTTTTACTGCGGCGACAATAGCCAAAGCCTCTTTGTCCAGCTGGCTGTAGTTCCGCTCCGGTTTGGTGAGGGTCCTTGAAAAGAACGCGATGGGTGCTTCCTTTCCGTCGGGGAGAGTGTGGCGAGGACAGCGCCGACGCCGAAGGGTGATGCGCCGCATGTGATGGCTAGTGGTAGGGTCTCGTTGTACTGGATGAGGACGGCATCCGAAGTGAGCAGGTCCTTGGTTTTCCTGAAGGCAGCTTCCTCGCATTTCCCCCAAGTCCAGGTTGCCGCCTTGTCCAAAAGCCTATGCAAAGGCTCCGCCGCAGTTGCCCTTTGTGGCAGGAAGACATTATAAAAGTTAAGTAGCCCCAGAAATGCCTGCAGTTCTGTTTTTGACCTGGGTGTGGGGGCTTCCTTGATGGCTTTAATTTTTTTGTCGGTGGGGTGAATGCCGTGTCGGTCTAGGAGGTATCCTAGGAATTCGACCCGCTCTGTGTACAGCTGGCATTTTTCCCTCTTCACTTTAAGCCCGGTTTCTTTGAATCTCGTTAGCACCTCCCTTAGGCAAGTCTCTAGTTCGGCCTGGTTGGTTGCCGATACTAGTACATCGTCGAAGTATGGTACCACCCCCTTGATGCCTTGTCAGAGTCTTTCCATGAGGCTCTGGAAAATTCCAGGTGCCACGCTGACTCCAAATTGGAGGCGGTTGCATCTAAAGGCTCCCTGGTGGGTGACTATGGTTTGTGCCTCTGCAGTTTCCTCGTCGACCGGCAGTTGCTGGTATGCTTGGGCCAGGTTGAGTTTCGCGAAAACTTTGTCCCCTCCCAGTGAGTGTAGGAGATGCTGCACTACGGGGACGGGGTAAGCACTTTGCTGCAAGGCGTCATTTAGGGTGGCCTTATAGTCCCCGCAGATTCTCACTGACCCATCAGGCTTGATTGGGGTGACTATGGGATCTCCCACCGGGTGTGGTCTATGGGTTGTAAGACCCCTTGCTTGACGATCTTGTCAATTTGCTCGTCGATTTTCGGTTTGAGTGCGAAAGGTACCCGCCTTGGTTTTAGGCATTTCGGGGGAACGTTTGGGTCTAGGCTGAAGGATATAGGGGGCCCTTGGAACTTGCCTAGGGTGCCGTTGAACACTTCTTGGAAGTCCCGGGCCAGTTGCTGATTCCAGTCAGCTTCGGCAATGTGGTCGATGCCCGTGACTGCGATGCCTAGCAGTGCGAACCATTGAAGTCCCAGCAGGCTAGGTCGGTCTCGATCGACGATGGTCAGGGGAAGTCGTTCGGTGTGCCCCTTGTATGTCACTGTGAATTTTCCTGTTCCGACTACAGGGATGCGGTTTCCCTGGTAGTCTTTGAGGATTAGTCTCTGGTTTTCTAGTTCCCTCCTCTGGATGGTAGGTACCAAGCGTTTAATTTCTTGCCATGCTACCATTGAGAGGTAGGACCCAGAGTCTACCTCCATCTTACAGGGTTCGCCTTCGATGCCTACCTCCACGTAGACCTTTCTGGCGTCTGTGGTAGTTGCGTGGCCGATGGTGACCGTCTGATGTGTCTCTTCTCTCCGCCGGCTCTCGCCCCCTCGTTGGGCTCGTCCATTCCGTTCCCAATGGTTGTCTGCTGGGCGGTCTCTGGTTCTGGGGGGTGGGCTCTCTCATTTCCGCTCACTCGGGTCCCATCGTCTGGGGCTGTGGGTTTTCTTGTGGAAGCAGACGTGGGCTATGTGGCCTTTTTTGTCGCAGTGCCTGCAAAAGGAGTCAAAAAACCGGCATTCGGATCTGGGGTGGTCGCCTCCGCAACCGGCACACGCAGTCCTCGACTTACAACTCCTCCGGCTGCGCTGGTTGCGCCCTGCCTGGAGACGGTGGATGTCTTCCTCCTCGTCTGACGTGCCCGAGGTGGAGTGGAGTTCGCCCTGGTGGGTAGTAGTTTCAGGTTGGGCCTCGGTCGACCTTGCAGGGTTGTTGTTTGCAGTGCGGTCCCTGGCGTTCGGTCTCCGCATGCGGTCTGCTGATTGTCGGGTTGCTTCGGCTGCCGCGGCTTCGGAGATGGCATTGGCGAGAGCGATGTTGCCCTTAGCCATCAACCGACTTTGGAGAACGGGGTCCCAAAGGCCGAGCACGATTCGGTCCCGCAGGGTCTCGTTCATATTGGAGAATTCACATAGTCCTCCAAGGCGCCGCAGCTCTGCAATGAAATCACTGAAACTCTCGCCCGACTGCTGGTCCCGCCAATAAAATTCGTGTCATCGGATGAGAATGGGTACGGCTGGAGCATAGTGTTTCCGGAGTAATGGCTCGAGGTTCACCCAATCTATCGCGGTAACATCGGCAGGCTTGGCTAGCGCTTTTGCCATCTTAAACACTGCGGGCCCGCAGTGCGTTAGAAAGTTGGCTCTTTTCTTCGGTCCCATGGCATCCTTCAGATCGTTGCATTCGAGGAACATGTGGAATCTGTCTGTATAAGATTCCCAGTCCTCGCTGGCGGGGTTGAAGGGGGTTGGTGGCACGATGCTGGCCATCTCGTCGGTTGGCTGGCTTCCGTCGGACACGTGCTTTGGTTCAGGATAAGTATCCCACCATCGTCGCCAGTGTTAAGTCCGCGTGGAAGGAAGCCAGGAGTCGGTGACTTTGTATCAAGCTCTTTTATTGCAGTCAGGAACCGAACTGAGACTAAAGGAAAACTTTGCGGCTTTTTTATTTCCAAGCCGCGGCGGCTGCAGCCAATGGCACCACTTTGAATCTCCCGCGATTTGAATCTACCAATTGCGAGAGATTCTCAGCGAGCCAATCGGCGCGGCTCGCCTAACCAATCTGATCGCCCCGCACTTTGGCCAATCAAAGCACGGGGATCTCAAGAATTCAAATGAGGGGACAGAACACCTGCAGGAATGTTGCACATGCTCACGATATTGTGCATATGCAATAGGGACTGACTGGGCAGGGAACAGAGAAGCAAGCAGAGAGGGGCGGGGCCAGCCAGAGGCCCAATTTACCAGTTCTCTGAACCAACAGGAAGTGTAACAACTGGTTCTATAGAACCAGGCCTGTTATGAACTAATAAAAGCGCTTAAATAAAGTTTTAACAAACCTTAAGAAAAAGCAGGTTTTTAATCCTGCACTTCTGATTGGCCGATAATAGCGATATCGGATTGGTCCATTCTGGGGAATCTGATTGGCTGTTAACGAGCCACTCTCATTGGTTCAAGGGTTTAACACTTCCAAGTTTCTCATTGGCTAATAGGTCAGCAGCCTGCCCTATAAAAGGGCTGCTGCTGCCCTAAGGCTTTTGCTCTGTTCAGGATGATCAATAAAGAGTTGAAGTTCACTGTTCACTATCTCGTCTCCGTTCCTTGCACCCATGCGCAGAATCTAACAAGGCTGAACCGGTAGAATCCCACCCCTGCAGCCATTCCATTGATTCATACTGGCAGGCAAATTCTGTTTTTTTTTTAAAGTATTGAAAAGACACATTGGCTGTACTTGCAACTTTCTATTATATACCTTTGAAACTTGACTTGAGATAGTTTTGAAATTTTGGCCAATGCATGCCTTTAAAAGAAAAAAGAAAAAGTAACTCCAGTGTATATTTTATAGTGCACCTTTTAATATCTTTTATATGTGTAGTATTACTAGCTAGCCAAGGACAGATCTCAGATCCTCCAGACATAGATGAGAAACAGCAGGACTCCATGAAGCCATATCACAGCTGGACCTGCAAGAGCCAATGAAAACAACCTATTGAAAGGAGCCAGATCTCATAAAGACCTGTGACCACTTGTTCACTTGCCTGTCTGCTCCACTGTTCCTTTTCCTCCCTCCCCCCACTCTCTTTGTGTGAAAAGAATCTGGACTGAATTTACAACTTTAGGTTATGTTTAATAGATACGCTGTGATCTTAAACCAGAGAGGTGCTGCTGTTTTTAGACCAAAATAATAGCTGATGTAGCTGATCTCCAAATGTAAACACTCTTGAACCTAATTAGTATTTAAATGGAACCTTTAGAAATCCCAGGATGATAAAGTTAAAACCAAAGCAATTGCAGATTAATTCTGTACTGTTGCCAGGAAAACTACATGGATATGCTCAAGTAGTCCCCAGGTATTCAGCTCAACTTGAGGAAATATTTATCTTTTCACAAAATTCCCAAATAATGTGTCATGTTCTTTTTCAGATTCATAATGCACATAGTGCATAACACACATGCTTATGTCATTGAAGAATGTCGAGCATCAGCAGATACTGTTCAGAATTGTACCATTTGTATCCATAGTATCCAATGGTAGATGTCTACATCATTTCACAAAGTTATCTAAAGGTTCATCCTGCAGAACAGAATCCATAATACATGACATGGACATAAGCAGGAAGAATAAGGAAATATTTGGAAAATGGTAGCATTCCATATACTCTTCTAGCACTTCCAGCCAGCATGGCCTAGAGGAGCTCTAAGTCAGCAACATTTGGGAGGAAGATGGATCTAGGACAACTCACCAGAGCCAACTCGCCATGAGAGAATTTCCATGGCCAACTCTCCATGGGGCAACTCACCACAGGACAAGAGTTACATTAATATCAAAGAAATGGTGGAATAGAATCATTAAAAAAGAGATGCCAAAGAAGGGACAAAATGAAATGTGAATGACAAAAATTAAAATAATTTTGAAAATAATTTTAAATAAT
This sequence comes from Hydrophis major, assembly GCA_033807585.1. Lineage (NCBI taxonomy): Eukaryota > Metazoa > Chordata > Lepidosauria > Squamata > Elapidae > Hydrophis > Hydrophis major. Next base: position 150,926,801 of record CM066328.1, on the reverse strand, counting down.
TAAGTTGAATTCTTGAATGGTCCCACAGCAAGTTGTTCCGCAATGAATTGGCAGTGGCAAGTTGTCAACTGCAGTGAGTTGGCCATGTCGATTTGACCATGGTGAGTTGGCTGCAGTGAGTTGTCCCATTCCAAGGTCAGAGTTCTTCCTCTCTGAACAATAACACATTTAGAGGATTATAATTATGATGAGTGCTGACTGGTATAAATACAATAAAGCCTCAGATTAATGGGCCTTAGGAATTTGGCTACAATAGACAAATATTTGTTTCAGAATTTCATCCTCTAGTGACTGTCAAACTGAGGTTTTACTCCAAATGATCCAATTTATGTCCTTTATGTAATTATACAAGTGATGTCAATAAACAGATGATATAAGCACTCAAAACTGATGTTCATGTTAATGAACATTCCCTTCCCACAAAGGGATTATTGCATTGAGGTTTTACAGTGTAAGAAATAAAAGTGGTTCTGTGTCTCCTGTAATGTGATTTTTACAGATAAAGAAACCCTCTCAATTCTTCTTTTCTCTCATATTGCTTTTTGTTATTCTCATCTCCAAACTGCTAGATTTTTAATTATGCAAGTTTTTATGGTCCCTTAGTACTCTTCTATTTTCAACTATTATATTAAATTAAGACTATTGAAATCCCCTTTGTAGGTACTATTCATGCTTTTGGGCAAGTTTTCTTTTTGGTATTTTGCCATCTGTTCACCACAAAGACAAGAACGAAAAAGAGCTGCATCAGCTAGGCCATTTTATCCATTCAACCCCTGGTGGCCCCTGGTGGCTCAATGGTTAGAATGCAATGTTGCAGACTAACTGCCCACTGCCAGGAGTTTGATTCTGACCAGCTCAAACCTTCTGACTCAGCCTTCCATCTTTCCAAAGTTGGCAAAAGTGAGGGCCAAGATTGTTGGGGGCAGTCTGTAAACCACCTAGACACTGCTGTAAAGCACTATAAAGTGGTATACAAGTCTAAGTGCTATTGCAATTGTTATTTCTGAGACATGTTTTCTTCAGCGTGGGGGTGGGGGCAAGGAATTGTGGCTTCAATACAACTTCTTGGCTTTCCAGGGAGCCTCAGGAGGTAGTAATGACATTGTAGGAAAAGGCAATGACATCAAAGGAAGATGGTGATGATATCATAGGAAGAGAAATTTCCATTCTCACCTTAAGGTTCCTGAAAAATGAGCAGTCCCTGACTGTTATCCATATGGTCAAATATCAGTAGCATGATTTAGGGACATTTTTCATTCTTAAACCTGGAAATGGAAGTAATTTGCCTCTCTTCTGCCTCCACTCCCAATCTGAAAATTTCAAAAAAATAACAACTGGAACGAAGATTTTCCCTCTCAGAATTATTCACCTTGTCACTGAGGTTTGGTGTTATGACTTTGAGGTGTTGGGAACCCACAAAGGCATTCTGGGTTTACATATCACCTACGAGCCAAGGATTGTCTTTTGTGTTATCTTGACTTTAAATATCTTCCTCTTTGATGTTCTTGTTTTAATCAATTCTCTTTCCAAATCTAGCAAAGAGCCACCAACTGGGCATTCGGGGTTGGAAATCATTGTTACAGTAATGCTCTTTGAAAATTATTTCTTTCAGGAGTTGTCAAGAAGGAATTAAGTCATGGGTATCAGCCACCCCAATATTATTCACTTAATTACATCTGGCATCAACATATGTATGTTAGTAGAGTCCTGTAAGTGTGAATAATGTGCGAACAGCTGAATGCCTAAAAGGCTCATATTCAACAGGTAAGAGTAATGTGTGATAGCAAGATATTTGCATTCCAAATGACATTGTTTATATTCCTTCAGAGATGTTCCAAGGAATATCTGGGAGTGGACAGGTGGGATGCATGACACGGGTGACAGGACTAGCAGATGTGACAAAGCATAAGAGAAAAGTCAGCATCTATAAAGCTATCCTTATAACCTGAGCAAGGGATTTCTTTCAGAGTAAGCAGCAGTTGTTAACTGCGAACCTGCAGCCTCAACCAGCTGTTATCAAACTGCAGTAATCCAGAAGGCCACTGAGGAATATTGGCATATGAAAGCTTAACAGGAATTTGCTTTCATCCCAAATGAACTGAATGCAGATGTGAGTAGAACTGGTGCAGAGGGGATGAAAACAATCAAGTAGACTAGAAGGGTAATGAAGCCTTCTAATTTGTAGGGATAGACTTGTATTATTAAATGCTTTCTCTTTCATTGATATATCAAAGGTGGTTTATCCTTCTTCTTTCACTGAGGAGAAATAAAAAAGGGGAGGGAATTAGTTGTTAGGGTTGTAGCTATGATGTCTAAGAATATTTGGTTAGAAAGCACCATGGATTTGGTGCAGCAGTGGGATCCTACCTGTTCCACTACTGGTTCAGTGATCATGCACACATGCATGCGCATTTAATGTGCCAGCTTTCTCCACACCATCTGAGGCCTGCAGTGCCAATCAGCTGAGAGGATAAAGAAGAGAAACGTGCAGGGGCAGGTGGGAGGGCCGATCCTGCGCTTTTCTCTTCTTTCTCCTTTCAGCAGATGTCAGAGGCTTTTTTTTACTACCGGTTCAAGTGAACCAGTCTGAACCCGTAGCATATCACCACTGATTTGGTGGTGGATACTCTGGCTCCATCCCAAACATCTCTCATTCTGAAATCCTGATGGGAGCTACCAGTCAGAGAATACAACACTGAGTTGGGTAGGTTCATGGCTGATTTGTTTTAAAACAATTTCAAATGTATCAATAAAAGGGACTATTTCTGGCTTAGGGTTGAAATGAGGTGTCCTCTGAGCTTGCTTGTTTACTTGCAGATGTTTCATTACCAAAACTAGGTAACATACTCAGTGCTGATGATATCACCTAGTTTGAGTAATAAAAGGTCTGCAAGAAAGCAGCCAAGCTCAGAGAGCACCAAGAACCCCCCATTTTCAAATGTATCTCCTGGTGGAGATGAGTTGCTGCAATAGCACACCACCCTTTGTGCAAGTGTTGTATGATACTTCAGAACACAATTCAAGGTGCTGTGTTTAGGAGGCCCTACCTGGCTTGGATCCAGATTAAACACAATAAGTCCATCTAGTCCATTGATCAACCTTGAAGGGATGCTTGAGCCATGGTGTCACAGTGCAGTACTGCAGGCTATTTCTGCTGACTGCCAGCTGACTGCAGTTCAAATCTCACCAGGCTCAAGGTTGACTCAGCCTTCCATCCTTCTGAGGTGGGTAAAATGTGGACCCAAATTGTTGGGGGCAACATGCTGACTCTGTAAACTGCTTGGAGAGGGCTGTATAAGTCTAAGTGCTATTGCTATGCTCCAGGTCAGGATGGGATGAAAAGCATGGACCTCAGTTTTCTTATAGCCCTGCAGTTAATGTTTCAGAAAGTGGTGTAAGTGTGGCATGTCTGTTGCATATTGGATCTGAGATAACATCTGCTGGGGGGCTGTTTTATTCTGTTTTAAAATTATCTTTTAAGATGTGGGTATGTGTGAACTACAAAGGCTTTAGTCAAGTAATTTGCCTGATTTGTGTCAGTGGGTCTAATTCTGAGAATGGTTCTGTGTAACTTAAAGTTCTGCCGAACTTTTCAGAAGGGGAGTAAAGAAGGAAAATTGAGTTTTCTCAGCAGAGGTGTTTGTATTTGTTCATATCGTGCACCAGGGTTTCATGTATATAGGACATATTGTTTCTGAGAACAATTATGTTGTGAATGAATAATGCCAAATAAAGTTATTTTGAGCTTGAAGTCAAGTGCAGGGTTCTGGCCCTGCACTTCTGATTGGCTGTTAATGGCAGGATCGGATTGGTCCGTTCAGGAGCATCTGATTGGCCATTAACAGGCCATTCTCATTGGTTAACGGAGCTAGTGCTCCAGGATTTCTATTGGTTGAATAGTTAATAAGTTGCCTATATAAGGAAGGCTATAGCAGCCCTCCAATTTGATCTGTCACACCATGTAAATAAAGAGTTTGAAGTTCACTGTTTCTACCGGCTCGTCTCCATTATTTGCACCCATGCTCCAGACTTAACACTGGTGACGAAGGTGGGATTGGATGACATCAGAGCCAATGACGAAGACAACTAAGCATGTGGCTGAAGCGCACAAAGGTGGAACCATGTCCGGCAGCGCAGTACCACCCCTACGTTCGATCCAGCTCAAGAGGACTGGGAGTCCTACATGGACCGTTTCCAAATGTTTTTGGAAAGGAATAATCTGAAGGATGCCACAACCGGGAAGAAACGAGCGGTATTCCAAACGCACTGCGGCCCGACAGTATTCAAAATGGCTAAGGCATTAGCGAAACCGGCTGAAGTGAAGGCCATGGACTGGGACGTCCTTGAACCACTACTAAGGGCCCACTACGCACCGACCGTTCCAACACTCGTAAGACGACACAAGTTCTATCAAAGAAACCAGTGGAAAGGAGAAAGCATTGCCGATTTCGTTGCAGACCTCCGGAACTTGGGAGGCCTTTGCGATTTCACTGACCTAGAGGAGGTTTTGAGAGATCGAGTAGTTCTTGGGTTAGATGCTCTAAACGTACAGAGCAAAATAATGGCAAAGGGCAACATCACCCTTAAAGACGCCATAGCTGAAGCTACAGCAGCGGAGGTGACCAAGAAGTCGGCTGCCCAACTACTCCGAAATCGCGTTCCAACACACCAATCGGCCAGCGAAGTTTCACCTAAGGCAGAAGGGCAGCTGCAGATGACCCACCTTGAGGACATCTCTTCGTCGTCAGACAGTGATGAAGAAGAGGTCCATCGCCTGCAGTCCGATCAGGACCGTTACCCAAAGTACCAGCTGTTAAGCCTGTGTTGCCCAACCAGGGTTAAGGAGACAAGCTAAACAGAATGTGCAGCGTTAGTCAGATAGGCACACAGATAAATGAGTGAGATAAGTTTGTATGTTTATTAACATACAGTAAAAATAACAGATACGCTTGTGCTATCAAAAATATAGTTTATTCCATTTAGAGTTTATAGCATAAGTCAAAATAACAGTCCATTAGTCATGTATCATTTTAGTCAGTCCATTCAAGGATATTCAATTAGCAAAGTCCGTGTAGAATATCCAATGTCAGTTCACTTACAAATAAATCAGTCCTTTCTCTCTCCCGTTCCAGTAGGGAAAAACGCAGTCTTCATCCAGTAATTAGGGATCATCAAGCCAGAGAGAGCAAGCTGCCGTTGTCTTGCTTCTTTTATGGTGCTATTACAACCACTCCCTTAATTACATTCCTACAGTTAAAGTTGCAGACACTTTAACTAATAAACCATGATAACATATTTATTATTTTACCTAAACCAGTTAGGGTAAACAATGTTATCCCTAACATTCTCCCCTTTTAGATAATAATAATAATAATATAACTAATAACTATTTACATCTTTAAATCATATTTGTTACAACTCTCTTTAAACTTAATTACTCCTTGAGCTTTTGTAAATTGATCTGCAATGTTTTCTTCCGTCATGCAGTATTCCAATTTAATTAGCCCATTTTTTACAGATTCTCTAACATTTAAGTATCTTAAATCAGTATGCTTTGATCTAGTTTTTACAGCTATATTAGTAGCCAACTTTATGGCTGCCTGGTTGTCCTCGTATACAATAATGGAATCTTTAACAGTTACACCTATGTCTAATAATAACTGTTTGTACAAAATTAAGTCAGTGCATAGTAATGACAGACATGAAAATTCTGCTTCCATTGTGGACAAGCTAATATGCTGTTCTCTGATTGACCTCCACCCTATTAGTGTCTTACCAAATAATATAGCCATCCCAGATGTTGATTTTCCAGTGTTTATGTCAGTTGCAAAACTTGCATCTGCATAGGCACTAAGACTCAAATCACCCTTTGGCTCTAAATACAATGCATGGTGCATTGTTCCTTTAAGATATCTTAAAATTCTCTTTAATGATTGCCAATGACATTGATGTGGATCTGAATTAAATTGCGCCAGCTGATTAACGCTATAAGCAATATCTGGCCTTGACCAATTGCTGATATATGATAAGCTACCAATCAAAGATTGATATATAGATTTATCGAATTTGGGACTTTGAGCATCAGTTTGGCAAACTTCCTGACTCATTGGAGTTTTTGCCGGTTTACAAAGTTCCATTTTATACGTTTTAATTAATTGGCAAATTTTATCTTCTTGAGATATCTTAAATCCATGTTTTGTTTTGTTAATTGTCAATCCTAGATACTTTTTAATTTCACCTAAATGCTTTAATTTTATCTTTTTGGCTAATAATGATATAATCTCATTAGCTTCATTATTAGTCTTAGTTATCAAAGCAATATCATCTGTAAATAATAACAATAATGACACCGTTCCATTATTTTCTCTTTTAAACACACATGGATCTGCTAAACCAGATTTAAAACCTATATTGTTGAACTCTTTCACAATATATTGGTTCCACTCAAAGCCAGATTGTTTCAACCCGTAAAGACTCTTTTTAAGTTTCCAACAATCATTACTATTTACTTTATTGTCTTTTATAATAATTGGCTTTTCCAAATATATAGTGTGCTGCAATAGTGCATGCAAATAAGCAGTTTCTACATCTAAATGGTTAATGACATAGTTTTTCTTAGCTGCCCACACTAATGCTGCTCTCAAAGATGTTGCCTTAAGACTTGGTGCAAAAACTTCATTGTAATCAGATGCAGTTTGATTAAATCCTTGAGCTACCAACCTAGCTTTATGGGTAACAGTCCTATCATTTCCAGTTTTTACTTTAAATATCCATTTGCACCCAATGGATTTTTCTTCTGGAGGTAATTTAGCATCTTCATATACTTTCATTACCTTTAATGAATTTAGTTCTTTTTCCATTGCCTTTTGTCAATTCTCCTGATCCTTAGCAGGATACATCCTAAGTTCATCTACACTAGTTGGAACTTTAGTTACTTGGCAAACTATACTTGCTTGATACCTGTCAGGTGGTCTAGTTACACCTGTAGTACATCTAGGTATTACAGGACTTACAGGTGGACTTTCATTTATTAATTGTTCTTGATTATCTAACTCTTCCTAATCAAGTTTCCTCTTGTTCTTGTCCTATTTGCTTTTCGTGGACTTCTTCTTTAATTGGACTCTTCTTATAACTATTCTGTTTTTTCTGCCTTTTATAGGGTTCAATAATTACTTCATTATTTAAATCTTGCTCTAATCTATTCCATCCTACATGTTCTAGGAATTTAGCACTAGCACTGGTGTAAACTTTAGATGTACCTGGTTCCCAGAATCTATAAGATCTGTGATTAGATTTATATCCTACAAAAAATAATCTTTTAGCTCTATGCTGTCCTTTTTGTCTGAGTTGTGTAGGGATATGCACCCATGCTGGTGCTCCAAATGTGTGCATGTAACTTAAATCAGGTTTTGTATCATGCCACAGTGTGAATGGTAATTCACCTGTTGTTGAATTAACAACATTATTTAATATATGATTACCACACATTATTGCTTCTCCCCACAAATTGTCAGGTAATCATGAATCAGACAACATAGTACGTGCCATTGACTGTAGTGTTTGGCCTCATCTCTCTATAAAGGCATTATGTTGTGGCCTATATGGTGCAGACTTTTTATGTTGAATACCTAACATTCTAAGTCTATTCTGGAATTTATTATTTGTAAATTCCACACCATTATCTGTTATAAGACTTACTAATTTCTTTTTAGTTTTCCTTTCAGCAAATTTTATCCAATTAAAGAGATTTAGATACGTTTCACTTTTGCTCTTCATTAAATAGCAAAACCCATATCTAGAATAGTGGTCCATTATACTTAGTATGTATCGAGCTCCTCCTACACTTGGTTTTTTCGGACCTATTAAATCAGCAAATACTACTTCTAAAGGCTCTTTGGTAGTAAATCCATCAACTCTATTAGCCGGTATGACCCTGCTTTTGCTTTGATTACACGCAAAACATTGCAAATACTTATTACAAGGTTTTAAACTTATTCCTTTAGATAATTGAACAGTCCTCTTAAGCATTTTAAATTTTAAATGCCCTAGCCGTAGGTGTAACAAGTGAATACATTCATCATGAGGTTTCTTATTATCATAAACCGTGTTAGCCACCTCTAAAACATTATCATTTAACACATATAATTCACCTCTTAAAGATGCAGTAATTTTCTTATCTTCTTTTTCAATTATACAGTTATCTCCTTTAAAGGTAACTACATATCCTAGTTTAACCAAAATTCTGACTGAAATTAAATTAAACTTAAGTTGTGGTACATATAACATTTTTACATTCTCTTTTATAAAAGAACAATATGCTATACCTTGACCTTTAGCTTTCAGTTTCCAGCCATTGGCTAACGATATCTGCTGTGTACTCCGGGACATTTTAATAAAATTTTTGTTATCATTTGTTATACAATGGGACGCTCCACTGTCAATTACCCATGCATTATTTTTTACAGCTCCGTTAATATACATGGCTAACTCTAAATGTTTATTCTGGCCAGCGTTCTGGCACTTTGCTTTTTTACAAAATCTTGCCAAATGTCCTTTTCCTCCACAATTAAAACACTTTTTAATTGCGTATGCAGTAGGAGATTCATTATTTTCGTTTTGAGGTTGCTCCCTCCTTAACTGATCTCTTTCAAGTCTTCTTCTTGCCTCTTCAATCAATCTGCCAGTTATATTAGTTAAAGTTAAACTTTCCTTAGGCAAAATTTCAAGGGACATGATGTAGTTATCATAACTTTCGTTTAGTGATGATAGAATTATATAGACTTGGTGTAGTTCAGAGAAAATAAGCTCTTTCTCGTGAAGTTCTTGAAAAATGCTTTTCATAGTTTCCAAATGACTAAGCATATCACCATTCGTTTGGAGATGCATCCTGAAAAGCTTCTGTGTTAGATTTATGTGAGCACCAACGTTATCTTGGACATAAACCCTCTTCAGCTTCTGCCAACACCCAACAGCCGTTTGCTCTCCACGGATATGAACAAGTTTCTAGTCAGACAGTGTTAATCCTATTATGCAAATAGCTTGTTCATTCTTCTGTTTAAATTCTTTTATTTTTTGTTTATCTTCCTCAACCTCTGTATCCCATTCCTCTACGTTTGGTGGGTTTTCAATTATGGTCCACAGACCTTCTCTTTGTAGAAGTAGACTACATTTTATAGACCATGATACATAGTTTGTTCCATCCAGCTTGGATATAAGGGACAAACTTTGTAGATTAACTTGTGCCATGTTTTCTATATATGGTTATAAAACTATAATTAATAAAACACAGCTGTCTGTTTACTGTAATGTATAACAACACAAACTCTCACTTTTTACATAAATCTGTTTTATCCTCGTTAAACTGACTTTGCAGCCTCTGGGCCCATAACCAGTGTTAAGCCTGTGTTCCCCAACCAGGGTTAAGGAGACAAGCTAAACAGAATGTGCAGTGTTAGTCAGATAGGCACACAGATAAATGAGTGAGATAAGTTTGTATGTTTATTAACATACAGTAAAAATAACAGATACGCTTGTGCAATCAAAAGTACAGTTTATTCCATTTAGAGTTTATAGCATAAGTCAAAATAACAGTCCATTAGTCATGTATCATTTTAGTCAGTCCATTCAAGGATATTCAATAAGCAAAGTCCATGTAGAATATCCCATGTCAGTTCACTTACAAATAAATCAGTCTTTTCTCTCTCCCGTTCCAGTAGGGAAAAATGCAGTCTTCATCTAGTAATTAGGAATCATCAAGCCAGAGAGAGCAAGCTGCCGTTGTCTTGCTTCTTTTATGGTGCTATTACAACCACTCCCTTAATTACATTCCTACAGTTAAAGTTGCAGACACTTTAACTAATAAACCATGATAACATATTTATTATTTTACCTAAACCAGTTAGGGTAAACAATGTTATCCCTAATACCAGCAACCGTGCGCTGGCTGCAGCGCCAACCATTACCGCTCCGATTGCAAATTCCGCGACGCGCTCTGCCATGAGTGGGGGAAACGAGGCCACATCGGATGGGTCTGCAGAAGTCTCCTCGGACCCAGCCAGACCGCGAAGGGTACCAATCTCCGCCAATCGACAGGGTATCGCCCTGTAAGGCGAGAACCAGCAAACCACTCCTACAGAAACCGACCCGTGAATCGCCTAACGAGACAGGAAGAGGCCCACCAAACACTCACTATCGGCCACGCCTCTTCATTAGACGCTAAGAAAATTCGGGTCAAAGTGGACAACGAAAATCAACCTTGCCAAATGGAAGTTGACTCGGGGTCATCTCTGTCAATGGTCTCCTGGAAGACCCTCAAGCAACTCATCCCCACTATCCGGCGCCAAGACTTTCAATTCCAACGGCTTGTGTTAAAGGACTACCAGGGGAATCGGATTCCAGTCGTAGGATCCAGTAGAGTCCGGGTTGCATTCCAGAACCGCACAGTGTACTTACCCCTGACAGTGATCGACAAGGACCAGCCTAGCCTGTTAGGCCTGCAATGGTTTGCACCACTCGGCATTGAAGTGGCAGGCATTAACCGAATCGGCAGCAGTGACTGGGAAGAAGACCTCGCCCACAAATTCAGGGACGTCTTCGCGGAAAAGCTAGGCGAGTACAAGGGGACCCCGATATCCTTTAGCCTTAATCCAAAGATAGCTCCCATTCGCCTTAAGCCTCATCAAGTCCCGTTCGCTCTAAAGCCAAAAATCGATGAATAGCTTGATAAATTGATAGCCCAGGGAGTTTTAAAGCCAACCGACCACTCCCCATGGGAAACACCAATCGTGACCCCAATTAAGCTGGACGGCTTCATTAGAATTTGTGGGGACTATCGAGCCACCCTAAACCATGCCCTGCAACAAAATCCATATCAGGTGCCGATGGTGCAACACCTACTCCATTCCCTGGGGGGCGGAAAGGTCTTCGCTAAACTAGACTTAGCTCAGGCTTATCAGCAACTGCCGGTTGACAAAAAAACGGCACAGGCACAGACTATCGTAACACACCGAGGTGCCTTTAAGTGTACGCGGCTTCAATTTGGAGTCAGTGTAGCCCCAGGGATCTTTCACAGCCTAATGGAGAGACTATTGCAGGGGATCAAAGGCGTTGTCCCCTATTTTGACGATGTGCTCATTGCTGCCCCCACTCCAAAAATTTTACAGGATCATTTAAGACTAGTTTTACAAAAATTCCAAGAAGCAGGCCTGAAAGTGAAAAAAAATAAGTGCAAACTGTGTACAGATCATGTTGCATTCTTAGGGTACTTAATTGACAGTCAGGGTATTCACCCTACCGATAGCAAATTGAGAGCAATAAAAAGCGCCCCCAGACCCCAGAACAAAGCCGACCTCCAGGCGTTCTTAGGCCTCATCAATTTCTATAATGTATTCTTGCCGCACAAGGCGACTGTCACTGAACCTTTACATCACCTACTAGATAAAAAAGCAATTTGGGTATGGGGTCACAGAGAAGAGCAGGCGTTCTGTAATGTAAAACAACTACTGACTTCTGACGCCGTACTAATGCAGTACAAAGAGACCTTGCTGTTAAATATCACATGTGATGCATCGCCTTTTGGAGTGGGCGCCATTCTGAGCCATGTATTACCTAATGGTAGCAAAACCCCTGTTGTTTACTTTTCAAAAACGCTCTCAAAAACCGAGCAAAATTACAGCCAGATCGATAAAGAGGCCCTGGCAATTGTATCAGCTGTTAAAAGATTACATGAGTACGTGTACGGCCGGGCTTTTACCATTGTAACTGACCACAAACCATTGCTGGAGATCATCACTGGGGACAAGCCAACTCCCTACATACTTTCTCCCAGGATGACCTGCTGGTCAGAATTCTTGGCTGCCTACAATTATCAGCTACAATATCGTCCCGGTAAAGCCATTCCCCACACCGACACATTGAGCTGTGCATCGCTCCCTGAAACCATCAACGATCCTGCACCAACGATGACAACGTTGCAGATCGAGACACTCCATACGCCGCCATTAACTGCCCGTGACATCGCGAGAGAAACAAAATGCGACCCCATCTTAGCACGAGTCCTCACATGGGTGGAACGCGGATGGCCATTGGACCAAGTACCAGACGACTTTGCACCATTCAAAAGCCGTCAAACAGAGTTGTTCTCACAGAAGGGCTGTATCATCTGGGGTGATAGAGTCGTTATCCCAGAATGACTCCAACAGGCACTGCTAAGAACCTTGCACGATTGCCACCCTGGCATCGTGCGCATGAAGGGCCTCGCACGAAGCTACGCGTGGTGTCCAGGCATCGACAGAGAAATTGAATTGTGGGTTAAAACTTGCCAGAGATGCCAAGAAGTAAGCAACACTCCACCAAAGGCAACCCCAACCGAATGGGAGACGCTGCGGGGACCCTGGTCCCGCATCCATCTGGACTTTGCTGGGCCGACCAAAGGCCACACGTTTTTGCTAACCGTTGACGCCTACTCGAATTGGCTCGAGATTCACCAAATGAGGAATACGACCACCGAAGCGGTCATCAAAAGACTAGAAAGACTGTTTGCAACCCACAGATTACCAGACATTCTGGTATCCGACAACGGGCCCCAATTTACCGCGCTTTCTTTTGAACAGTACCTGGCTGACCGCGGTATCCGACATGCGCTTACTTCGCCTGCGCACCCTGCGGCCAACGGTAGGGCTGAGCGCATGGTACAATTCATCAAAAGGACTCTACAAAAGATAGACTACAACAACATTGACGAGAAAATCAACTGAATCCTTTTCCTACAGCACATCACACCTCACAGCATCACCAACAAAACTCCCGCTGAGCTGCTAATGGGACGAAAGCTCTGCTCCCACTTCAATTGGTTACACCCAGCCTACGAACCAGAAAAGCCACTCGGATCCAGCGGCCGATGCCGTACCTTCCAGGTAGGTGATTTAGTATTCGTTAAAAACCTATCGGGCGATCCGCTGTGGGTTGAAGCGACCGTAATCCACGTAACCGGTCCAAGATCATACCTCGTTCAGTGCCCTGACGATAGACTTTGGAAGTGCCACATAGATCAACTACGATCGCGGCTACCGTCACGCAATTCTGAATTCCCTTATGACCAAACTTTTTTGGGGGGGAGATACAGAGGAAAACAAATTGCAACTAGAGGAAAACCTTTTTGAAGGGACTGAAAACGGAACTGAAATGCAGGAATAGGAACCGGGGACCGGAGTGAGTTCACCTCAGGGAGTGACCAGTGATATCGGTGACGACGGGAATGCAAACTCAGAACCAGAGGCACCCCTATCATTAAACACCGATCTACCTCAACAGAAGTGCAGCCAACCGCCAGGCACTTTGCGAAAATCAAAAAGACTGATAAAACAACCGTCCTACCTCAAGGACTATGTAACCGCGCCCCGTGGGCAGAAGCCGGGGAAAGGGGTGTTGTGAATGAATAACGCCAAATAAAGTTATCTTGACCTTGAAGTCAAGTGGAGGGTTCTGTCCCTGCACTTCTGATTGGCTGTTAATGGCAGGATCGGATTGGTCCGTTCAGGAGCATCTGATTGGCCATTAACAGGCCATTTTCATTGGTTAACGGAGCTAGCGCTCCAGGATTGCTATTGGTTGAATAGTTAATAAGTTGCCGATATAAGGAAGGCTATAGCAGCTCTCCAGTTTGAGCTGTTACACCATGTAAATAAAGAGTTTGAATTTCACTGTTTCTACCGGCTCGTCTCCATTATTCACACCCATGCTCCAGACTTAACAAATTACACTCTTAGAAAAGTCTTGTACATCAGCTGAATATAGACTAATAGGAGAAAGAAATATGAACAATGGCAGACTTCATCAAAAGGGATAAAATGGTAAAAGTGGGGTATGGATTATTATCTGGAGGCAGTAAATGAGGGGAACTGGAACACTTGTAATTGCTAAATGAGTTTGAATGATAAATGTTGCTTGTTTATGTTTATAACCTTAAGAGTAGCCTAGCCTGACATGCTGGGTGCAGTTCCACATAACGGTACTCTATATGGTACTTTTCTATTATCATTAATTATATCATCCATCATCAAGATTCCCTTTTTGAACCATAAATCTGTCCTGCCTTTTATGCATTATAGTCTAGATTTGTATTGTGCAGCTTTCTTTCAGATGGTGCTTTCTCCACAATTTGGCCTCCAAGTTAATATATGGGAGCCCATATAAATGCTGAGAGAAAGGCTGGCAATGCACAAAGATTGCCATTTCTTACAACTCTATATACAATTGTTAAATTTTGTTGACTTTTTATTTTTAATGCTAATTCAAAATGGTAAGGTTTATTTCCATTTGAAGAAATTGCTGATAGTGCTATCTTTATATCTGTCTGTCTGTTTATCATGTCACCCCTAGTCCTTTTCATTAAACTAGACATACTCAATTTCTGTAACTGTTCTCCATATGTTTTAGCTTCCAGTCCCCTCATCATCTTTGTTGCTCTTCTCTACACTCTTTCTAGAGTCTCAACATCTTTTTTACATTGTGGCAACCAAAACTGAATGTAGTATTTCAAGTGTGGCTTTACCAAGACATTATAAAGTGGTATTAATCCTTCACATGATCTTGACTCTATCCCTCTATTTATGCAGCCTAGACTGTGTTGGCTTTTTTGACAGCTGCAGCACTCTGCTGGCTCATATTTAAGTGGATTGTCCTCTAGGACTCCAAGATCCCTCTTGCAGTTATTGTTCTTGAGCACAGATGTCAAACTCTCTGCATAACTTTGCCATCACATGACATTTCATGTTGTTTTCCCATTCACAGAGCTGGGGTGGGAATAGCCTGTCTGTGATGCATCCAGCCCATGGGCCACCAGTTTGACACCTGTGCTCTTGAGCAAGGTACTACCTATTCACAGCTCACCCTTAGCTTATTTTTTCTGTAAAAATAACATGGAGAAACAGGAGCAAGAGCAACAGCCTAGAAAATAGTCTGATAAAGTAACACTGAGTCCAAAACAGAAAGTTATTGAGACTTAGAAAATAAGGGGGAGACCTCCTCTCAGAAATGTATCCGTCTGGATTTTAGGTTTGGAATAAAATGGTTTTAACTGTTGTTGTAGTTATTGCTGGCAGCAGATGTTTAGGTGTATATAGTATATTATGGATTTAGGTACTGTTGTTTATATTTAATTTTTGAAAAATATTTTTATATGTTCACCTAGAGGCATTGTGGTGAGATGGATAGCCATACAAATCAATCAAACAAGTCATGAGACAAAAAAAAAATGTCATCAAGATCATCTTGGAGGAGATGCATCTGTCTTCATAAATAATGTTATATAATCCAAGGTTTGGGCTGATATATGAAAAGAATAAGGGGGTAGAGGGAGTGGAGATTGCTGATGCTGCAAACATCCTCATTAATAGTTTACTATTGGCTAAAAAGAAAGTAAGGGGCCTTGACATACTTCAAATATTACTGTTGTAAAGCTGGATTTGATTATATTTCAATGGCAAAGTAAATGAAAATGACAGAACAAAAGTAAGTGGGAGCCTTTCCGGGAAAAGCAGGAAGAATGAACATGCTTGCTGGATTATCAGCATAAATAATGTAAAAGGGAATTAAATTCAGGGTTCTGACAAGCCAACATCTGTCTTTGTTTGCAACTGTTCATAAAATGCAAAGCTCTAGTTTTACACTCAGGCACAGTTCTGATGAGAATGCAAAGGCCTCTGATGAAATGGGACAAGAGGCAAGAAGCACAACGTTTAATATGAATTTCTGAGAAGATCATCTGTTACTATCAACACAATTTAAATTTCCTCTTCCTGTCTCCTATCACTCACCCCATTGAACATACCAAGATGGCCTGCTCAGGGAAAACAGTGATGTGATTGATTAAAGGGAACTACCACAATCTGTTTTCTCTTGGAAGACATGAGGGCATTTGAATAACATTGTGTTCAATAAGCTAACCAAAACTGACAGTGTGAGTACTTCACTTTTCATCTAGGAAAAATAGATTTCATAGCTATAATTGTAAATTATATAATTTGCTACATCTTGTTGGACAACAGGTGAAAGTTCATCAGTCACAGAACTGCATCTCTCTCTCTCTCTCTCTCTTACACACGCGCGCGTGCGCGCGCGCACACACACACACACACACTTTTCAAGAGAATCAAGTGCCTTTCTTATGAGTGATAAATAAGTAATTTGTAGCTTCACCTATGGCAAACATAAGGGCAAATACTTAATTCCAAGAGTGTTACCTAGTCAGTTTGGTCTGGTTTATGTGAACTGTTCATTATGTTTTTCCAGATTGAAGAATGGCATGTTTCTTTAAGAAATAATATGTTGACATTGCTTTTTAAATGCAGCCATGTGAATCCAGGAAAAGACATGGGTTTTTTAAGGAGCAGTTGACAGTTAGAGAAGATGCCTGCACTTCATCCAAAGCATTCTTGCTTCAAACTGTTTCCCATTCAGCAAATTTACAGTCAGCTCCTTTTAGCTGGTAGCTGGAGCATTCCTAGCCAGATAAAAAGGGATTCTAGATGATGATGATGAAGTCAGATGACAACAATAAGGATGATAAGCAAGCTTTCCGTCACTTTTGCTTAATTTTTCCAATTGTCCTGAAGGAGACAGATAGAGACTGATCATAAAGGTAACGTAGACTGAAGCCAATATGCCCCTCCCTGCCAATGTATAATTAAAGGAGACATATTGGTTTAAATGGTTCAGAGAGATTTGCTTTGTTTGCACTCCTGTGCATTTTGGGGTCTCTCGCTTTTATGTTACATATTGATTTTTTAAAATCCTGTCTTTATTGCTAATAACCGAAGTAAAAGGAAACCAGGCTATCAAAGAACACAGGACATAATCAAAGCTGATACCAACCGGAACATAGAAAAACTCAAAGAAATAGTACAAGATCACAAGATGGTCCATAGAATTGCCAAGAGTTGGACACAACAGAATAGGTATCATCATCATCAATCAAATAACTCAAGGCGGTGAATGTACTGAATACTCCTTCCTCTTCCTTTTTTCCTCACAATTACAACTTTGTGAGGTAATGTGATCTGTTGGCAGCCTGCGGAGATGACAGGACTCAGATGAGGGTCCTGCATCTGATACAGAGATGGGACAGGGCCATCTGAGAGAGACGTGCTGACTCTGGAGCCTACAGAATCTGACAGCAATGAGGCAGAGGAACAAGGGGAGCCCATTCCCAGTGCACATGTGCGCAGAGCTGCCAGAAGGCAAGAACAGTTAAGACAAAATGGGCAACTCAGGAGTAAGGCTTGGAGGTGATTGGCCTTCCCTTAAGATATAAAGGAGAAGCAAAAGGACAGGAATCTTTGCAGGAAGCAACTTTGTTCGTACAGGTCAGTTTGAAACCTGAAGCTCAGTGTTGAATTTGTGTTCTGTTTTGGCCTCGTATAACTATTTGGACATTTAGTCATTGGCAGCATTTCAAGGAAGATAAAGGTGCATGTTTATCAGACTTATCCTGAAGGACTTTGGCAGACTTTCCTGGGACTATTTACAAACTGTTTCAGACTCATTACGGGCTGTGAATGACTAAAATTCACAGCCTTTGAAATAAAGAAAAAAGGGTTTGGGGACTAACGCGTGTTTATTAATGTCTTCATAAGCCTTGGTCAGAACAGAAAGGTTGAGCAGACAGAGTGACTGGCCCAAAGTCACCTTGATGACTTTATACTTAAGGTGAGACTAATCTCCTGGTTCTTAGGCCATCTCCTTCACCACTAGACCAAACTTTTTTTTGAAGGTTTTTCATAGTTTTGCTAAGCACTGACCTCTCTCCTCTTCTTTGGACTATAGCATAATGACCTGTCCTTTCCAATGTACTGAATTCTGAAGCTGCATATCAGAGCTGGACTGTCTTTGAAGAAGAAACCATGTTGAATTAGAGAAAAGAGAGCTAGCTTATTATAATGGTCATAGTCCTGGATTTGATTGGAAAGAATTAAGTTCAAGTCAGTCCCTGACTATGGAAAGTGCTTGAATGATATTGAGCTAGTTATAGTCTCAGCCAAGGTAATTTCTGGAGAACGTGGGATGTGAACTGAACAAACCAACAATAAAATCACCCTTAACTATCCCATTCTGCTGCAGGTTCAAGAACTGTGCTGTATCAGAGCTCTACTAAATATAGGAACTTTATGGCAAAATGTCAAAAAAGGTAGACGAAGGCAATTGACAATGTTGGAATCCTACCTGCTCAGAAATCCAGTGTTCTCCATTGGACTACAAACCATTTTCCCTAAGAGAGAGGTTAAATTCAGCCCAATAAAATTAGTTTGTAAATCACTCCAGTATAACTCATGGCAGACATCCCATCATTAAAGCTATGCAGAATTATATACACTGAGCCTGTGGCCACTAGGCAGTTATATTTAATGGCTTAATAATTAGTAAAAGATTTACATAACATCTCAAAGCCTGATAATCATCATAACACAAGCAGATGAAGCTGGACCTATTCTTGTTCTCACACATCCCAGCTCTTGATTTCTCTTCCTTGTTTCAGTGCACTCACTTGTACTTATTAATTACGAGATCCTCAAAAATAAAGGAAGATAATATTCAGAAGGCACTTTATTAGCTGTGGTAGCCTCTCTTTGTTCTTGTTTGAGGGCTCCATACACAGTCTGAGTTGTGAGAAGTCTCTTGCTGTTTCTAAAGTAACCTCCAGGCTACTCAATTACTGATTACAAACTTGGCATAAGAAATACCATTATTCAACACTCCGTATTCTTGTTTTAAACACTGTAATTATTCAAATACTTAATTCAACGATCTTGTGCTCATTAAATAATCCAGCGGGAACCTTTTAATTCAATTTCTGCATTTAAAAACAGATTTATTATTTGTAAGGCTTAATACAATTACTATTTAGAATTTTATTAGTGAATATACGGTATATTTGAAAAGTACAAATGGATTTTAGTCTGGCTATTCCATGCTTGTTAAATATGAGCCCTATGCAAGATTTATATGGACGCTTCACCTTGATGGTGTTTTCCATGTGGAAAGCAGGATTCTCCAGATCTAAACCAGAAATGGCTGGATTGTTTCAATTTGTGTACTTTGCTCTGTCTGCCTTTTCTCTTTGCAAGTCCGTTTCTTTTTCTTGGAAGCAAATGGTCTCAATATATCATTCTTTGTCAACTCATTCAAGAATAAACATGCATCTTCTCATCCTATTATGTGACTTAATTGCCATGCAAATGATGTAAAATATGTAAAATAATTTAAAATTTTCTGTGGGCTTAAGGGAAATTGCCCAAAATGCATACAGTAGCTTTAAAATGCAAATTAATGCATTGCTTGTAATAATGATCAATTTAAAAAATTGAGTTCAGGATGTGTTATGGACTAAGCCATTGCAGCAGTAACAACCCTAAATAGCTTTACTTTGCAGCAGGCTCGAAATCCTGCACTCCTCATTGGCCCACGAATAGTGAGTCATGATTGGTCATTTTTGGCCAGTCTGATTGGCTGTTAACGGGCCCCTCTGATTGGATGCTTGTGAAAGTGGTAAACTCAAATCATTGGTTGTTTTGACAGCAGCCAGCTCTATAAAAGAGCTGCTGCTGCCCAAGTATTTGCTCTGTTCTTATTTCACAACAAAGAGTTGAAGTCACAGTTCGATGTCTTGTCTCCGTTCTTTGTGCCCATGCTCAGGACTTAACACTGGCGACGAGGATGGGATGCGGAGACGATAGAGCTGACTAAGTACTCATCGAACAAAACAGAGCACGTGGCTGAAGAGTGCACGCAACAAACAGCAAGATGACCAGCGGCGCCATACCACCCGCTCCATTTGACCCAGCAACTGAAGACTGGGACTCATATATAGATTGTTTCCAGATGTTCCTAGAGACCAACAATTTAAAAGATGCCACGCCTGGCAAGAAACGAGCGGTGGTCCTGACTCATTGCGGCCCCACCGTTTTCAAAATGGCTAAAGCACTTGCCAAACCAGCGGAAGTGAAGACCATGGATTGGGATAACCTCGCCCTGATCCCCCGGGCCCATTACGCACCCGCAGTACCTACACTGATACGAAGACATGAGTTTTACCAGAGGGACCAATGGAAGAATGAGAGCATTGGGGATTTCGTAGCCAACTTCCAGAACCTAGGAGGCCTTTGTGGTTTTGCAAACCTCGAGGAAGCCCTGAGAGACTGCATAGTTCTGGGATTAGATGCACCAGCCATGCAGAGTAAACTCATGGCGAAAGGAGACATCAGCCTTGCAGATGTCATCGCCGACGCTACTGCCGCAGAAGCAACCAGGAAGTCAGCCGCGAACGCACCGCTTTGCCAACTCGCTAATGATAGCCCGCTCGCCGCTGAGAAGCACGCTATTACCACCCATCACGAAGACCTCGAGTCATCCTCAGACAGTGATGAAGAGGAGGTCAACTGGCTCCGCTCGGAATGAGAGCAAAGGAACCAGAGACGTCCGCGCCAATGTGCTGGTTGCAGGGCAAACCACCCGTGATCAGACTGCAAATTCCTCGACGCACTCTGCCGTACCTGCGGGAAAAGAGGCCACATCGCGAAGGTCTGCAGAAGCAAGTAAGAGTCCAGTCCCAGCCGAAGGGAGAACAACCTCCACCGGGAGACAGGCAAACCACCTGAGAATCGGGACCGCTTGAACCACCAATGGAACAACCACTACTACTACAGAAATCGAGCACCTGCCTCTTCAACGAGACAAGAAGAGGCCCACCAAACCATTATTATCGGCCACGCTTCATCGTTCGATGCAAGAAAGATCCGCGTAAGGGTTACTGTTGAGAATCAACCATGCGTGATGGAAGTCGATTCGGGATCATCCCTATCGACGGTATCCTGGAAAACCCTCAGTTTTTCCGGTTCCGCGTGGCTTCGGTGGCAGCAGGAATTTGCGACTGTTCACGATTCCTGCTGCGCTTGCCGCTGAGATACCCTTGATCCAAATGGGTCGGATATGGCTGCCCTGTAGGGACAGCCGAAGAGAGAGGGGAGCCGGACAGGGGGTTGGGGGTGTCGCAGACCCCCTCCTCGTCCGGGAAAAACCCTTTTTCCCAAGGTGGTGGAGTGGTGGTCAGCAATGGCCACCACGAAGAAGCCTGCAACTGGGTAAGATTGTGCTGGAGGAAGCAAGAAAAGTGAAAGTGCTGGCTGAGCCGGGTCAATCAACATCTTTTAAATTCGCTGGAACTGAGCTGTCTGAATTGCTGGAGGATACATTGTATCCCTAAGAAGATCGAAAGCGACGGAGAAGCTGTTAAAGGGAACTTTTTTTTCTTTACTCTCCCACCCCATGGAAACAGCAGATGAAGATTTGAAATTTCTTTAGGCACTGAAGGTGAACTATTCTGAAAGTTGATGTTAAGGGACAAAAGAGCTCTTGGACATTGGACTTAAAAATTTAAGAAATTGGAAAACCTTATTAGAGGTATGGATTTCTGATCACTTAAAAATTGATGTTGCAAGTGGGAAGGGAGAGAAAAAAAATTGGAGCAGAAGTGGAAAAAGGAGGAGATTGCCTAGAATCTCAAAGAAAGATAAATGGTAATTGGACCTCTTTGATTAAACAGTAACCCCAGAAAGAGAAATAGAAGAAGGAAGAAAAGTATTAACTTTTGGAACTTTTTTTGAATTATTTTTGATTAAAAATACTTGGGTGGTTGTTTTGGGGAAAGTTTCTCTTTTCAGAATGGCATCTTTTGTGGATGAACTAAAGACTGAATATCAAAAATATAAAAAGGAAGAACAAGATGGAAAAGATACTCTGGGCACCTTATTTCAATTTTTAGAAATGGCATTATGTACTTATGAAAAGTTGATTACGCAGCAGAATGACTGGAACAAAGAAGAAGAGGAACAAGAAGCCATCTTTGATGAACAATGGGTTTTTTCCGGGGAGGAGGAGAAAGAGGATAAGAAAAAGGGGATTTTAAGGTTTGAAAAAACAACCAAAAAAGAGAAAAATGAGAGGAAAGGTGGATGCAAGGTTAGAAAGCAAATGAAAGGGAATAAGAAAAGGGAGGAGGAGAAACAAAGAGGTAAAAAGGGCAAGGAGAAGAATAAGCAAGAGAGAAGGGGGGGGGAGGAGAAGCCTCAATGGTGGGAAGCAAGATCTAAAGAAAAAAAGTTTATTTAGAGACAATGGGTGAATCTAATTAAGGATAAAAGGGGGATTCTGGAAGGTACACAAGATTGTGTTTTTATATGTGTATTTAGAGTATAAAATTTATTGTGTAATTTTAGAATCTACTAAACAGAATCCCAAGATAAATTAAGTGTTATATGAAGTAATTTTAAGTTAGGACAATGAGTTAAAGGCGTCACTCCAATTAGTGTATAGGAGAAGTATAGTAAAAGAAAAAAGATGAATGGATAGTTGGAAATAGAACAGACAAAGAATGTTATTGAAAATGGTTATAAGATAGGGAAGGATATATAAAGGTTTTGTTATGTTTTTTGGGGTTTTGTATGTTGACAAAAAGCAATAAAATTTTAATTAACAAGAAATAATTTGGATGAAAAGGAGAAGTTGGGATAAGATATGAAGTTAAATAGAAAAAGTAAATATTGATATTATAATTGGGAATCATTATGTTCTATTGATCTTCTTGTTTAATTATTACTATTTTTTTTATAAAAGAATTTATAAGCTGTTATGCCTTGATTGTTTGTGCACTGTTTTTGTAAAATTAATAAAATTGGTTTATATAAAAAAAGAAAATGATAATAAGATATGGAAGAATATATAAAGTGAATATGATGTTTGAATTTGTGTCTGTGAGAAGAGTTTCAACCCGGGATCAGGCAGCCTTCAGAAAAGATATTTTAGTTTTTTGTTTTTTTTTATGTTCTGTGTTTTGTATATTTATGAAAGGCAATAAAATTTTAACAAGCAAGAAATATAATTTGGATAAAAGGAGAAGTCTGGATAAGATATGAAGTTAAATAGATAATGTAAATATTGAAATTACAATTTGGAATTATTTTGTATGTTCTATTGGCTCTCTTCTTTAATTATTATTATTTTTTTAGAAAAGATTTTTCAAGTTGTTATGCCTGGATTGTGTATTGTTTTTGTAAAATTAATAAAATTTGTTTTAAAAAAAAAAAGAAAACCCTCAAACAGCTGATCCCTGCCATCTGCCGCCAGGACCTCAGCACTCAATGAATCATCCTAAAAGACTGCCAGGGAAACAGAATTCCCATTGTTGGTTCCAGCCACGTCCAAGTATCCTTCAAGGACCGCACCGCGACACTTCCCCTGACTGTCGTCGATCGTGACCGACCCAGTTTGTTAGGGTTATAGTGGTTCGCCCCACTCGGGATTGAACTAGCCGGCATACACCAAACCAGAAGCAACGAGTGGGAAGAGGCCCTCATCCAGGAATTCCAGGACATGCTCACAGGAACATTAGGCAAGTACAAGGGGACCCCTATATCATTTAATCTCAGCCCCAATGTAGCTCCTATTCGGCTTAAGCCTCGTCGGGTATCTTTTGCCCTCAAGCCAAAGATCGATGAGCAGCTAAATAAACTGATAGCCCAGGGCGTGTTGGAACCAATTGACCATGCCTGCTGGGAAACTCCAATAGCAACGCCCATGAAGCCAGATGGTTCATTAAGAATTTGTGCGGATTACCGGGCCACCCTAAATCATGCTCTTCAACAGAGCGCTTACTCAGTACCGGTGGTCCAGCACCTTCTTCGTTCCCTGGGTGTCGGAAAAATATTTGCAAAATTGGACTTAGCTCAGGCGTACCAGCAACTACCTGTAGACGCGACAACTGCAGAAGCCCAGACAATAGTTATACATAGAGGCACCTTCAAGTGCAATAGACTCCAATTCAGAGTAAGCGTGGTGCCTGGCATTTTCCAAAGTTTGATGGAGAGACTATTACAAGGCATAAAAGGCATCGTGCCTTATTTTGACAATGTCCTGATAGCTGCCCCCACTAAAGAGTTATTAGTACAATGACTCAGAAAAGTTCTTCAGAAATTTAAAGACGCTGGTCTGAAAGTAAAAAGGGACAAGTGTCAACTTTGTACGGAGAGAGTGGAGTTCCTGGGATACCTTCTCGACAGACAGGGAATCCACCCCACCGAAAAAAAACTAACCGCAATCAAAAATGCCCCAAGACCTAGGAATAAGATAGACTTCCAAGTCTTCCTGGGGATCATTAACTTTTATAACATCTTCTTGCCCCAGAAGGCGACCATAGCCAAGCCCCTACATAGACTTCTCGACAAAAAGGCTTCCTGGGTCTGGGGACGGCATGAAGAAAGGGCATTCCAAGAGGTAAAAGACCTCTTAACCTCCGATGATGTATTGATGCAATACAACGAGACTCTACCCTTGACGGTTACCTGTGACGCCTCACCATTCGGAGTGGGAGCAATTTTAAGCCATGTCCTACCAAATGGGAATGAGGCACCTACTGCGTTCTTTTCGAGAACCTTGTCTAAGACCGAAAGGAACTATAGTCAACTTTATAAAGAGGCTCTCGCTATTGTATCCACAATTAAACGTTTCCATGAATATGTGTATGGGAGACCCTTTGCCATAATTACAGACCACAAGCCACTACTTGGTATTCTGGCGGGAAACAAACCAACTCCCCATATCTTATCACCAAGAATGACACGTTGGTCAGAATTTTTATCTGCCTATGATTACCAATTGCAACATCGCCCGGGGAAAACCATTCCCCACGCTGATGCTTTGAGCCGCTCTCCACTACCAGACGTCATAGAGGACCCAGCTCCAACCTTAGCCATATTGCAAATCGAAACCCTCAAATCGCCGCCACTGACCGCTTGAGACATCACCTCAGAAACAAAAAAGGACCCTGTTTTGGCACGAGACCTCAGCTGGGTGGAACAGGGTTGGCCGGTCAGCACACCCAACGACACTTTCAAGCCATTCAGGAATCGACAGACATAACTATTCTCCCAAAAGGGCTGCATCTTGTGGGGAGACAGAGTTGTAATCCTAGAGAAATTGCAACATAAGGTATTAAAAATGTTGCACGATGGACATCCAGGCATCGTGGGGATGAAGGCATTGGCCAGGAGTTACGCATGGTGGCCTGGGTTAGACAAACAGATAGAGACCTGGGTAGCAAAGTGCAGCAAATGCCAGGAGACTCATTCTACTCCTCCAAAAACTCCCCCAACTCAGTGGGAAATGCCTCGAGGCCCTTGGTCCCACATCCACATCGATTTTGCGGGACCCACAAGAGGACACACTTTCCTCCTAACAGTGGATGCCAATTCAAACTGGCTCGAGGTCCACAAGATGAAAAACACCACCACAGAGACGGTCATTAAAAAACTGAATAAGCTATTCGCTACCCATGGATTGCCGGATGTCCTGGTCTCCGATAATGGCCCCCAATTCACTGCTCTGCCATTTGAACAGTACCTGGCAGATCGGGGCACCCACCATGCCTTAACATTGCCAGCTCACCCTGCGGCCAATGGTAGGGCTGAGCGAATGGTTCAATTTGTAAAAAAGACTTGCACAAAATGGACCACGGCGACATGGATGACAAAATAAACCGATGCTTTTCCTCCAGCACATAACCCCAAACAGTACCATGAAAAGAACCCCAGCTGAACTCCTGATGGGTCGGAAACTTCGCTCGTATCTCAATCGCCTCCACCCAAACTACACGCCTAAACAACCCCCAGGATCCAGCAGCAAGTGTCGGGCATTCCAGGAAGGTGACCCCGTGTTTGCGAAAAACTTCTCAGGCGACCCATTGTGGGTCCCCGCTACCATAACGCAACTTACGGGACCCCAATCCTATCGCCTACAAACTGCAGATGGTAAGATGTGGAAGCGCCACATAGACCAACTCCGTTCCAGACTAGCACCTAGTCCTATCTCAGCCCCTGAATCTCTAACTGGGGGGGGGGAAGGAACATCGAGGAGGCCGAAAAAGAAATAACAATCGAAACCCAACAGTCTACACAACCAACCAGGGGATACTCACCGTCAGAAGGAGAACCGAGCCAGGAAGTGGCCTCGCCACGTGACAGCACTGCAATGGAAACAGATCCAGGGAACCCAGAAGACAGCACTGGCGTAAGCAGGGAGAGCAGCCCAGAGCCATTCGAAGGAACAGCGGGACCGTTTTCCCCATCCAGCCCAGCTAGCAGCCCACCAGAACCAGAGCCAGGACAGAAACTGGTGGAACAGCGCAGGTCAAGCAGACAGGTGAAGCGACCTGCCTATTTGTGAGAATACATCACCCCACCCCTAAGACGGAACCTAGGGGGGAGGGGTGTTATGGACTAAGCCAACGCAGCAGTAACAACCCTAAATAGCTTTACTTTGCAGCAGGCTGTTTAAATCTGAATTCTTAGGCAAATTCAGGAATGCTCACTTCCTTCTAATTTTAGTGATAAGAATTTGTGCTGAAGATGTCTTTGGTATCTTTAAAAAAAATCATGTTGATGAAAATTAAAGGTAAAGATTTCTGGAGAGAACAAAACATTTATCTTGCACTCCTCATTGGCCCATGAATAGCGAGTCGTGATTGGTCGTTTTTGGCCAGTCTGATTGGCTGTTAACGGGCCCCTCTGATTGGACGCTTGTGAAAGTGGTAAACTCAAATCATTGGTTGTTTTGACAGCAGCCAGCTCTATAAAAGAGCTACTGCTGCCCAAGTATTTGCTCTGTTCTTATTTCACAATAAAGAGTTGAAGTCACAGTTCGATGTCTCGTCTCCGTTCCTTGCGCCCAAGCTTAGGCCTTAACAGGATGAATATGTTAAAGCATCAACCTGAAAACTTTCTGAAGTGGTGGAAGACTGATCAGTGGTTCTTCTGCTAATAATCATAATTTAGATGGTAATTAGAAGGGAAAGTATCCACATCTTTGCTTGTTCCTCTCTTTTTCAAAAGCTTATCTGTGCAATTAGATATGTTAAATGTTTGGGTTTTTTATTATATTCTATTCTTTCCCTTCTTTTTAGTTCTTTTCAGATGACTGAAATCATCAGACATAGTACGGTATTAGTTGAAATGTCTGTTCTCGTAATCAAGCATGAGTAAAGATGAATTGTAATTTAATTCCCTTCTACCTTTTTGGGGGTTACTCATAATTTGGGGGTTACTCATAATCTTCATTGTGTAGAAGATGGTATTTTTACTTCCAGAAAAGGATGTAGGTTCTAGATTAGGACTGTTTACATTATTTTAGATCAGGTTACAATGCTGTGAGTGAGTAACATAGGAATGTTTAATCAGAATCTGGAAGTTTCTCTTCAGTGAACAGTTCAGGGACTTACTTTGAAAATATTCTAGGTCTTTCTTTTCTTGCAAACTTTTTGATTCTTGAGGAAAGGAGGACAATGATAATTGTACAAATGCTTTGCCTGCTCCCGCTTCCCCAATGGCTATCATTCATTACTTCCAACCCATTCCATTTACCAACCCAGACAATCAGGAAATTAGGAAAGTAGTGGGAACATAGGTGCCCAGATGCATTCCAGATGAAAACAAGGATTGTGACTCTCCAGACTGCTTGAAGTACAACTTATCAACTCTCAAGGAGAATATGACTAGCAGTATCCATTCAATTACAGTGGTACATCCAGTCATGACTGTAATCCATTCCAGGGCTTCGGTCGCAACCCAATTTGGTCATGACCAGAAGCGAGACTGACTGTGCATGTGTGTACAATTTTTTTGCTATGGCAGGGAAAACCACTGCGGCTGTTTTAATCATCACATGAGGATATGTTTGTGACCAGAATTGAATGTTTTGTGGATTTTTTTGGTCAGCATCTGATTTGATCATGGTCAGAAGTGTTCGTGACACAAGGTTCCACTGTACTGTGAAATACAAAACTCCTGAACACAATGAACTACTATTCTCCATCACCTTTAGAAGATTAAATTTAAACAAATCAACAATTTGTTTAAATCTGAATTCTTAGGCAAATTCAGGAATGCTCACTTCCTTCTAATTTTAGTGATAAGAATTTGTGCTGAAGATGTCTTTGGTATCTTTAAAAAAAATCATGCTGATGAAAATTAAAGGTAAAGATTTCTGGAGAGAACAAAACTTTATAAAGAGGGGAAAATAGATGTAAGGTTCTCCTTAAGGAAAAAAAATGCATCCTTTTCCAGATTATAGGTTGTAGGCATAACCTATAATCTGTTATAAATAGGAATTATACTTTAGTGTTCTGGAAGATAATAAGTAGCATTTTACATAATGTCGTATCATAAATTTAAAATATAGAGCAAATATTTTCTTTATTATTTATTTTTATACATCAAATTTATAGATGGCCAATCTCACTGACAGATTGGATAGTGTGGAATTTAATTAATTATAATTAATAGTACAACCAATGATATTTTTCCTTCATTCTAATTCTGCAATTTTATTAAACCTTTACCATTCACAGATGTTCGGGTCTAAATGTCTTCTATATTTTAAGACTAACTTGATGAGGTTATTCTTGGGTTATCTAGATCCATACTTATTTTAATTTTACATGCTGAAATTGGCATTATATCCAATCTAATCCAATTCATTAATAATTTTATTATTATTATTAACCAATAATTTATTTTTAAAATGTTAAGTTAACTGGCTCACACGATTTGTTTGCCAGAAACAAGATGAGCTAAATTCTGAAATATGGAGCAAATGAGGGTTAAGTTAATAAGATGTTTAGAAAATTATATATCAGATTCAATATTATGTCTTCTCCATTGACTTTCTTGAGCCCTTTTGCTGTGAAACAAATCTTTAGAGTCTGACTCTCAGTAGTACTTCTATCCAATCTGATTTAGCTGCCACTATAAATAAAAAGCTTGTTTCTTGGTTTACTATGATTGAAGATGCACCTGACAGTGTGAATTCTAGTGTATTTGAAACTTATTCTCAATCCTTCTCTTAGGACTTCTTCAACTTGTCTAAGAAAGCAAGTGATACCCACAGCATGCTTAAAAGGTCATTTGAAGAAAATACTGTATCAGTTTAGACTTTGTCTCTATAGGTTTGATCATAAATGATATGCTCCATTCATTGCTCTGGATTTCACCTCTCACCCCCAACATCAAACTTACTTTTAAACTAAGCTAAGGGCAAAACTAATTGTTTTGAAATATAGAATGGGGGATTGTGAGGTGATCTGGGCAATCTTAATCCTCTCAGAAGTTTAATAAATAAACAAGATCTGTATATATTTATGAATATTTTGAACATTTTTGTTTCATATAACCGAATAACAGAGTTGGAAGGGGACCTTGGAGGTCTTCTAGTCCAACCCCCTGCTCAGGCAGGCAACCCTATGCCATTTGAGACAAATGGTTGTCCAATCTCTTCCTCAAAACCTCCAGCATTAGAACTTCTGGAGGAAAGTCATTCCACTGATTGTTTTTCTGTTCTGATCATGTCAAAACTTTAAATCAATGGATAAATCATGAGTGATTAAATAATTTGGACAAATATTTTTTTTAATGAACAAAGTGTCTCTTTGGGTCCATTTCTTGAAGCAACAAACCTTATAACTGATGCCTTCACAAACTCTTTTGCACGTGTCACATTCAAAAGACATGTCCTGTAAAGTGGGCATTTCTGTTCCTCCTGTCAAAATTACCCTCAAGATATGTTCTAGACCTGTGATGGCGAACCTATGGCATGCATGCTGGAAGTGGCATGCAGAGCCATTTCTGCTGGCATGCAAGGCATCACCCGGAACAGATCATGTGCCAGCCAGCTGATTGTCAGGTATCTGACATGCATGCACAGGGGAGACTCATGTGTAGGAGACATGTGCATATGCAAGGGGGGCAGGGTGCACAGGGGGTCATGCATACATGTGCAGAGGCATGTGGCATGGAGGGTCGTGCATCCATGCACAGAGGTGCATGGTGCACATATGGGGGAGTGTCACCCATTATGGGTGCAGGCACGCTGGGTGCACACCCTTTCAGCAAAAAGATTAGCCATCACTGCTCTAGACATTCTCAGGAGAACCTCAAAGCAGCCACACCAATATTTTGAGTACTATGGCTGTTCAGTTTCAAGGATTGGATATGTTCAATCACAAGCAAAGCACTTGACTGAATGATTAGCAAAGGTCTACAAAATGTTGTCCAGGATAGAAAAAGCAGTAGATGCAGAGTCATTAAATCCTCCCTGAAGCTTTATCAGCTGCAGGAACTCTTCAGGAAGAGGAAGATATGTAGAATGCAATTATAATAAAAGAAGGCTCATATTCAGCAAGAAGGAAAGGTCATGCTATGTGGAAAATGGATAATTTATTTCCTTTCTTTATGGCAACCAAAGCTAAAGCAACTTTTTATCTGTGTGAGAGGTCAAGAACTGATCTCTGTTGAGATGTCCCCAAGTCCCAAACAATATTTTCATTTAAAGGAATTTTATTGCAAATTGTATCCTTTTCATGAAAATGTCTCTTTAAAAAGACTTTCATGATGCTTCCTTAAAAGCAGGTAACAAATCTTTTGATTACAAGAGAGCTAAACCAATTCCCATTCATTCTCATTAAGTCTTTTCTTCTGCCCATTTCATCTGGGCTTCAGTCCACCTTAGGAGAGCTGAGAGAGATAACTGAGGACCCCAAACTGAAGACAGTTGCTACAGTCTCATTAATTTTCCAGAGGGTGGCAGTTCTCTCATTTATGTTTTAGCCAGGCTGTTTAATGCTTTTCTGGTTACCTAGGCAAGTAAGTGACTTTCAGCTATCTAGAGAACACTCCACACTCTTTTCTATTTGCATGTCAGGCTCTCCCTCTCCATCCTACTTAGTTTTAACTTTAATTCATTTTTTAAAAAAATTAAGATTTTTATTTATTGCTTTAATGTTTTATTTTGCATTTTTATCCAATGTTTACATGCTGTGTAGAGTTGCCTCCAGCTAGATAGGTGTCATACAATTTTGACCGAACAAGCAAATAAATATCTGCCAAGAATTCAAATTATTTTAAGATCGAGGTCACCTCTGCAAATACTTCCCAACAGATTAAGCCTGCTGAATTAAATTAGTTTTATAAGAAATTCCTATAGCTTTAGGACAGTAAATTTCTGATGATGCAAAGTTTAATTAAGTAATTAATCTGTAGGTAAAATTTCTTTTTCTTTTTAAACAAATTTTATTAATTTTTTTAAACACACACAAACAAAACATAGGATGTAGTAACATAAAATATCTTTTCTAGAAGAAACAAATAAACCATCTTATTTAAAAAGAAGATAATTCCAAATTATCACACTTCTATATATATATTTATCTTATCTAATCAACTTCATATCTTTTCAAAACTTTTCTTTATTACTCCCTTTCCTTCTATTTAATCATATTTCTTCTGCCTTAGAAATATATACTCATTGAATATATTTTCATTAGTATTCTTCCACATCCTGTCAGACTTAAACAAACATTACACAAAACATAAATACATAAAACTTCTTTTTGGAAGGCGGCTTACCCCGAGTTAACTCTTTTTATACAGACATCAATCAAAATTTATACTCACTTAATATACTGCCTCATATCTTATTTGGCATTCTCTATTTTCCATATATTTTCTCTCTCCTACTCATTCTTTTAATTCTATTTTATTTATTCCATCTCAATTAAATAATTATATTTGCATCTTTGATCTGTTTTCTTTCAATCACCTACTTATCCTTTCTATCTAATACAATATTTCTCCTGTAAACCCAGATTGAAGTATGACTTTTTATCTTCCCTCTAAATAACACTTAAAATAATACATATTTTCCGTGCTGATTCTGCTCCGTACATTCAAAGTATTACATTTCAAAATAGTAAAACAAACAAATAATATTGAGTTTAATAAGTAATAATAAAACTAAAAACAAGTAAAAAAGAAATATTAAATTTACAATATAGTAAAAACAATGTTTCATAGGAAATTAAATTCTATTATTAATTCTTAAACAATAAAGATACTATTTCATAAGAAATTAAACTCTAATTAAATCATGACTTCGCTTTAATACATTTTTAAATCATATAATATTCTAATTTTCTAACTCAGCTTCAAATACTAATGTCTACAATGCATTCTTATGTACTTTTGCAGAATCATTTTTTAAAAAAATTATCTCACCCCTTATCTCTGAAAAAAAAACACTTTTTTTGCATCTTGTTTAAAGCCTTT
Source organism: Hydrophis major (assembly GCA_033807585.1). Lineage (NCBI taxonomy): Eukaryota > Metazoa > Chordata > Lepidosauria > Squamata > Elapidae > Hydrophis > Hydrophis major. The sequence goes on along the minus strand of CM066328.1, from coordinate 150,894,603 downwards.
ATGACTTCTCTTTCCTTTCCTCCTTTCTTTCTTCTCCATTCTAACTTTTTGATCCCCCATCTCTCCAATTTCACTCTCTTAATCTTCCCTCTCTGTTGTATTTCTCTTTTCTGTTGCTTTCTGACATCATATCGCTTTTTCATCTCCTTTTTCTTTTTCTTCGTTGCTTTTTTAAGTTCTAAGTTCATCTTTTCCTTGCCCCCTTTCCGCTTTTCTTCCTCCATTAAGTGTGTTTGTCCATTAAAGATGGCTTCTTCTCCTTCATCCCAGCCTTCCTGTCGTATTTCTTGATAAGTAGAAATCGCCATTTCCAAAAAGCGAAAGATAGATCCAAAAGAGGCCTTATCTTCTTTTCCAGTTTTTGAAATTCCATTTGTAGTCCTTCAAAAGATAATGCCATTTTCTCTTTCTTTCTTTTTTAACACAACCCTAATGTCTTTAGTCCCTTTTTTAAAAAAAAAACAAAATTTCACAGAGATCTCAAAGTCACAAAGCAAACCAAATCTAAACAAACAGTTTCATTTAGCACTTTCTTCTTTCTATATTTTCACCTCCTGGGGTAGAATTCAAATACACACGTCCAAGATGATCTTCTAGAAGTCTTAATGTTTTTTAATCCTGTTCTTATAGGCTCAAAACAATCTCCTTCAGTACAATCTTACTATAAGTCTTTATCTCTTCCCTTCCCCTTGTAAAAAAATAAAAAGAATTTTAAGTTTTTTTTAAAAAAATCCAATGTCCAGAAATCCTTTATCCCTTGGCTTTAAATTTCAAATTGAGTTACCTTCTGTGCCCAAGTAGATTTTCCAGATCTCCGTCTGCTATTTCTATGGGGAGGGAGAGTTAAGAAATTTTTTTTTCCCTTAACAGCTTTAACCGCAGCTTTCCAGTCTTCTTTGGGAAACAATGTATCCTCAGGCAATTCAAACAGTTCAGTTTCCAGGATAATTAAGAGTTATTATTATCTCAGCTCAGCCAGACTTTCACTTTCTCCTGCATCCTCCAGCACAAATCTTACCCGGCTACAGGCTTCTTTGTGACGGCCATCACTGACCGCTGCTCCACCATCTTGGGAAAAAGGGGTTTTCCCAGCTGGGGAGGGGGTCTGTGACACCCTCAAATCCCTGTCCGGATCCCCCCTCTTTTTGGCTGCCTCTACAGGGCAGCCATATCCCCCAGACCCATTTGGATCGGGGGCACCTTGGCAGCAAGCGCAGCAGGAATCGCAGACAAGCGAATTCCTGCTGCTGCCGAAGCCACACAAAACCGGAAATACCAATCTGTAAGTAAAATTTCTAACTTGAGCCAAGCTCTTTGTGACTGTATAGGTGTATTCATGTGCTATGAAAGTGATTCACCCTCTATTTTTTCAGAGTTTTTTTTTTAGATCCAAATTTTCCTGATGGTCTTTATCCACATACTAACCAATTTAAACCTTGATTAGCTTTTTGTGATTGACTAAGGTAACCTTGTTGCTGTCACCTAGCTGTGGCTTTATCCTATGTACCATCAAATTAGCAGATAACTTTGAATTAATTTAGAAACATAACATCTATTTCTCCAATAGTTCTCATAATTGCTAGGGAAACATACTATAATTCTGGAAGAAGTTCTTAAGAAAGAACAAGTCTAGATAAGCGTTTTAGCAGATCAGCATGTTAAATACTGTATAGATTTCTCCATAGTGCTGATTTGTATTTTACGGTAAGATTTTAGTAGCAAACCTGAACATCTTTATACACTTTCTGGAATTTTGAATTAACGTGAGTATTTTTGTAAATTCTTAGAATTGAAATCCAGTTTTCTAGAATTCACATAGTTTGGTAAAGTCTGCTTTGTAACCACCCATTTGGTGAAATTAATGCAGAATCTGGATTAGAACTCTCAACTTCAGAACTGATAGGAAAAAGAATGAGAAATCTTGGTTTCCATGGTTCTAATTTATATACCCCCCCTCTCTCTCACACACACATAAAATATTCAAGTCATTAAAAGTGATGGTGAGAATTATTTTGCTTCAGTGTTAATAATTGCCTATTTCCTTCCCAACTTCAACTTATAAGAATTATTAAAGATATTTCTTACCATTTTAACATTATATGAGAAGTTACACATATCTTACGAATATTGCTGTAGATTTACATCAAGATAAACAAAATACATAATGAGTGATATCCCTTCTGGGGCACATGTTTTATATGTACAGTGTCCCAGCATTTTAAACTAAATATTCTCAGGAAAAATAATGGTAAAAACTGGACCGCTGCTAAAGTATAATTTAAAATATAAAACAAAGTTTAATTTTAACTTGACTGATTGATATTCTGATTCATTATATGGCATCACTCTGTCTATATCTGGAAATCAGGCAGTGAAACCTAATATTTTGGAGTCCTAAAATTTGAGTAGCTATAACAGCACTACATATTTTATATTTCATAGCCTTAAAAAGATTTCCTAAAAGTATGAGGCAGGGGAGTGAAGGATGTATATACAGCAAGTTTCTAAACAACCTAAAGTTTCTCAAAAGAAACCATGACCAATGGAGACCACAGGCTTTTTATCAAAAGAATCCCCTTGTCCCTAGTTGTATGAAAGGAATAGCAAAATAGTTACTTTAAGTGACTAGTTTTTGTCCTACCCAGCCTTACAAAGAGCTCGGTGCCACAGTGGTTAGAATGCAGTATCATAGGCTAATTTTGCTGACTATCAGGGGTTCAATCCTCACTGGCTCAAGGTTGACTCAACTTTCCATCTTTCCAAGGTTGGTAAAATGAGGACCCAGATTGTTGGTGGTAATATGCTGACTCTGCACTGTGCAGTGGTACTGTTCTTCTGACTTAATGGTGAAGTAAATCCATCCAATTTATCTCAAAGCATCTGATTCAAGTTGCACACATTCATAAACAAATGCACTGAGGCAAACAGTTATCAGTAAGAAGAAGAGAATAAAGACAAGCAATTCTGATTTCTAGAAAAAGGACCTTGGCAACTAGGAATTATATGGGAGGAATCTATGGAGGTTTTAATGGTTTTATCCCTTTGCTGGGCTTGATAGCACTGGGTTTGCTTCTGTTGATGGTTCCTCTTCTTTCTTTCCTGAGATGGATTCAGGAGAGCAGGTCAAAGTCACCCAAAATCCAGCTTTCTCTCAGTGTAACCAAATATTTTTTATAATTCTTCCTCTTCTGCTGTTGTGTCTATAGACATCAATGTTCTTGAAGACTGGATGAGAGAAGCTTTTGGTCTTGTTAGATACTGTTAGATTTAAGGTAGGAATAATAAGCTAGTTGCTGAGTAAATTTTGGTGGCACAGAATTTACTTCATAAAGAGAAACTTTGGAAAGGCAAACGTGTGGACGTAGACAACTTGAACCAGTGAAAGAAGGGTCAAGCCAAAAGAAGGATTAGCTTCTTAAGAATTACATGACAGAAGAACTTGCTATCCAGAAACCACCCTTTTTTTCAGGTAGTAATGCAACTTAACAAAAAATATTTTTTTTATCAGTTATGTGGAAGACTGGTAATTAGACCAGAATACAGCAACAGTGATGGGAGAATTTTACAATTTTGGTTTCAGCCAGAACCATGAGTTCTTTTATATTTCCTCTTTTTCTCTTAAATCTTTGCCTTTGCTTTGCATTAAGAATTAGCACAAAAAGACGTTAAATGGAGGTTAATAGAAAAACATGATGAATTGGACTGCGTGAATAATTGATTTGGGTATTTGATGCAATTTGGATTTCTGAAGTGATTAGTAAAGTGAATCAAAGTGATCTAGACAAACAGTGAATTACAGCAAATCTTGCTTGTTTTAAAGAGATTTGATTTAACCAGCTTATTTTTATTTAGTTCAACAGATCTATAGATTGTCTGGTATGTAGTATAACTCCAGACATTGTATAGGATTAAAAATAACTCTACAAATTAACTTGTAATTGCTACAAATTATTGGGCTGAAAAATAAAAGGTGAGCCAGCTGTTAATAATATCTCTCAATGTAGTTTATATACAGTGGGGTATATCTTTATCACTAGTGTCTAAATGTGAATGATATTAATAATATTAAGGGATCTGTAATTCATCTCACATTATTATTATTATTATTATTATTATTATTATTATTATTATTATTATTATTATTATTATTATTCTACACAAAAATGACTGTATACACAGCAAATGAGATAACTATGCTGGGTTTCGTATCACAAATCACTAGTTGAACACTTCCCAAGTGTTTAGGACTGCGTGATGTATTGGCGAATTATGCAAGCAGATCCCAGTAAGGTGGTCTTCTGCAGCTAACCAATGGTGATTTTGTCAGCACCAATTGTTTTTAAGTGCTTGCCTAGGTCTTTAGGCACAGAACCCAGTGTGCCAAGTATCACTGGAACCACTTGCACTGATTTATGTCAGAGTCTCTGCAGTTCGATTCTCAAGTCCTGATATCTAGTGACTTTTTCAAGTTGTTTCTCATCGATTCTGCTGTCATCAGGTATGGCAATGTTGACGATCCACACTTTTTTCTTCTCCACAATTGTGATATCCAGGGTATTGTGTTCCAAGACTTTGTCAGTCTGTATTCAGAAGTCCCACAGTAGTTTTGCATGCTCATTTTCGACCACTTTTTCAGGCTTATGATCCTACCAGTTCTTTGCTACAGGTTATAACACAAGTTCCAGTGGACCATTTGAGTGACAATGTTGTGACGTTGTTTGTAGACAGTCTGAGCTATTGTCTTGCAACAGCTCAGTATGTGATCAATGGTTTCATCCGCTTCTTTGCAGAGTCTGCATTTGGGGTCATCAGCAGATTTTTCTATTCTGGCTTTGATTTGTTCTGATGGCTTGTTCTTGAGCTGCAAGAATCAGGCCTTCTGTTTCTTTCTTCAGTGTTCCGTTGGTCAGCCATAACCAGGTCTTTTCCTTATCTACTTTTCCTTGGATCTTTTCAAGGAACTGTCCATACAGTTGTTGTTGTTGTTGTTGTTGTTGTTGTTGTTGTTGTTGTTGTTATTATTATTATTATTATTATTATTATTGACATTTGGTTTCTATCAAACTTCTAATTATGTCTCTTTAGTACCTATAAACTTTGATTTAAAAATGGGTAAACCTTTCGAGAGGTTGCATCCAGGTTTTTCCCCCTGTTCTTTTTGTTCTGATGATCCCGATTGGAACTACGTGCATTCTGACTTTGCTGGAAGAAACAAGTGAGAAATTCTCACTGTGTTTTCTTCCATTTGCAGTGTCTAAAACCATCTCTTCCTTTCTTTTTGAAGATGCCATTATGTTCTGGGGGTAGCTTGATGAAGAACTGGAGTTAGAGAGAGCAAGTTCAGTCAAGTTCAAATCTTTCCTCTTCAGCAAGTGGAATTTTTTTTACTGAATCCAAGGCTTAATGATCACTATTTCCTTGCTAACCTACTTGACAGGATTGCTAAAAGGATCAAATGAAGGAGACAGCCATGCATTCGTCTGTAAGGATCTATGGGAAACTAGGATAAATGAAAGAAATAAATCTTCCAGTAGAAATTAAGAATTAATTCCTTCACTTTTAGAGTTTTCAGTATAATGCCTTAATTTACCAGTAATGAAAACCTAGCTGAGTGTAAAACTTGTATTGGTGACTTATTTTTAATCATGTTTGGAGACAGTTTCAGTATCTTAAATACCTATATGTCTATCTATTTATATTTATTCATCCATCCATCATTCAAAATTTGTTTACAAATTTGTTTAATATATACAAATTTAATTAATAATAGGTATTAATAGCTTAATTAATGATTATAATTTAATTAATAACTTATTGGTATGATTATATTATTTTGTTATTTGTATGTACACTGAAAGCTTATACACAGGAGACAAATTCCTTGTATGTCCAATCACACTTGGCCAGTAAAGCTGTTCTATTCTGTTCTGTTCTGTCCCTTCCATTCCATTCTTCTTGAAGTAAATGACAAGTCATAGCTATCATTTTATAACTAGTTTAGGACTAGTTATAAATATATAACTCAAATATATTTTTCAAGGTCCTAGGAGAATTGGTAAAAAAAGTGGAAGAAAAAAATCCCAGTTAATAACTTAAGAAAATTGCAATGGCTCTTGGCTTAATCTCACATTATTGATAATTTATTTATAAATCCTTTTTATTCTTACTAAGAAATCTGAAAGCCCAAAGAATTACAAAGAGACATTTAATATGAACTTAGTGTTCCTAAAAGAAAAGTGGAGTCAATTTTGACCCAGCAATATTGCTTTAATTAACTATTGCTATGATATGGAAACACCAATCATTCTTGGATCTTGGCTCTGGAACTCAGAAGGAATGATCTGAAAAATTCCATCTGGTTGATTGGCATCTCATAATGATATTCTACTTGTTAGATCTGGGAGAGTGGGCGCAAAGAATGGAGACGAGGCATCAAATAGTGACTCCAACTCTTTATTAGTGACTTCAAAACAGAGCAAAATACTAGGGCAGCAGCATCTCTTTTTATAGAGCTGGCTGCTTTCACAACACCCAATGATTTGAGTTTGCTGAGCTGGGAGTGTCCAATCAGCGGCGACCCACCAACAGCCAATCAGATCAGCCAACAATGACCAATCACGATCCGCTATCAGTGGGCCAATCAGAAGTGCAGGTTTACGAGCCTGTTGTGGAAGGAAAACTATTAGAATTGCAAGCTAACGAGTTTGCTTAGTTCGGAACACTCCTCCCCCCTAGGTTCCGTCTCAAGGGTGGGGTGATGTATTCTCGCAGGTAGGCAGGTCGTCTCACCTGTCTACCAATCTACATTGCTCCACCAGTCTTTGCCCGGACTCTGTTCCGGTGGGCTGTTTGTTGAACTCAGCGGTAATGGTGATCTGACTTCTCCGTTGGGTGACTCGGGGTTGTCATCTCTATTCCCGTCAAGGCTGTCATCTGGATTCTCTGGGTTTGCTGATGCTGCCGTGCTGCTTCGTGGAGAGATGACCATCTGCCCCGGCTCTTCTTTGGAAGATGAATATTCCAGATTTGGTCGCACTGATTGCTGGGTTTTGAGTACTGGGTCAGGTACTAGTTCGTTTTCAGCCCCCTCGATTTCCCTCCCCCCCTGGTTTGGAGTTCAGGGCTTGTGAAGGGGGTAGGTGCCAGCCTGGAGCGTAGCTGGTTGATGTTGCACTTCCACAGTCTCCCATCAGCAGTTTGTAAATGGTAGGAACAGGGACCTGTAAGTTGAGTTATGGCAGCGGGGACCCACAATGGGTCACCGGTAAAGTTTTTTGCAAAAATCGGGTTGCCTACCTTGAATGTGCGATACTTGCTGCTGGACCTCAGGGACTTTCCCGGCATGTAGGCAGGGTGTAGTCGGTCAAGATATGATCAAACTTTCCTGCCCATCAGGAGTTCAGCTGGGGTTTTGTTTGTGGTGCTGTTTGGAGTAATATGTTGGAAGAGAAGCATCCTGGTCAACTTGTCATGGATGTTCCCTTGTTCCATCTTGTGCAAGGTTTTCTTTATGAACTGGACCATTCGTTCAGCCCTACCGTTGGCTGCAGGGTGAGCCGGCAATGTTAAAGCGTGGCGTATCCCCCGGTCTGCTAGGAACTGTTCAAATGCCAAGGCGGTGAATTGTGGGCCATTGTCTGAAAACAAGACATCTGGCAAGCCGTGTGTAGCAAATAGTCTGTTTAGTTTTTTAACGACTGCCTCTGTGGTGGTGTTCTTCATTTTGTGGACCTCAAGCCAGTTGGAATAGGCATCCACTGTTATGAGAAATGTATGCCCCTTGGTGGGTCCCACAAAATCGATGTGGATATGGGACCAGAGACCTCGGGGTACTTCCCATTCAGTTGGTGGTGCTTTTGGTGGAGCTGAGCGTGTTTCCTGGCACTTGTTGAAGGTGGCGACCCAGGTTTCTATTTGCTTATCTATACCTGGCCACCAAGCGTAGCTCCTTGCCAGTGCCTTCATTCGCACGATGCCCGGATGTCCATCATGCAATAGTTTTAGGACCTTATGCTGCAATCTTCCTGGGATGACGACTCTGTCTCCCCATAAAACACATCCTTTTTGGAAGAAAAGTTCTTTCTGCCTGTGTTTGAAAGGCTTGAAGGTGTTGTTGAGTTCGTTGTCAGGTCAACCTCTTTCCACCCAGCTGAGGACTCGTGCCAAACAAGGGTCCTTCCTTGTTTCGGATGCGATGTCTTGTGCAGTCAGTGGTGGTGAAGGAAGTGTCTCGATTTGTAATGTAGCTAGGGTTGGAGCTGGGTCATCCAGGACTTCTGGTAGCGGAGAGCGGCTCAGGGCATCAGCGTGGGGAATGGCTTTCCCCGGTTGGTGTCGCAGTTGGTAATCGTATGCAGCTAGAAACTCTGACCAGCGTGTCATTCTTGGCGATAAGATGTGGGGAGTTGGTTTATGCCCCGCCAAGATGCCAAGTAATGGTTTGTGATTGGTGATTAAAGAAAAGGATCTTCCATATACATACTCATGGAATCGTTTGATCGCAGACACAATAGTGAGAGCCTCTTTATCTACTTGGCTATCATTTCTCTCAGTTTTAGATAAAGTTCTAGAAAAAAATGCAATGGGCGCCTCAGTACCGTTTGGCAGGACGTGGCTCAGGATGGCTCCTACTCCAAACAGTGAGGCATCACAGGTGACAGGTAAAGGGTAAAGTCTCGTTATATTGTATCAATACAGCATCTGATGTTAAAAGGTCTTTTACTTGCTGAAAAGCTCACTCTTCTCAATGTCCCCAGACCCAGGAAGCTTTCTTGTCAAGGAGCCTTTGCAGGGGTTCAGCAAGTCGAGGAGCCTATGCAGGGGTTCTGGGGTAAGAAGATGTTATAAAAGTTAATGAGTCCCAGGAAGGCTTGGAGGTCTGTTTTGTTCCTAGGTCTCGAGGCGTTTTTTATGCAGCCAATTTTTTCTCAGTAGGGTGAATTTCCTGTTTGTCAAGAAGGTAACCAAGGAATTCAACCCTCTCAGTACATAGTTGGCACTTGTCCTTCTTGACCTTCAGGCCAGTGTCTTTAAATTTTTGGAGGACCATTCTTAGTCACTTTTCCAGTAGACTTCTAGTGGGGGCGGCTATCAAGACATCATCGAAATATGGCATGACTCCTTTTATGCCTTGTAGCAATCTCTCCATCAGACTTTGGAAGATGCCAGGTGCTACTCTCACTCCGAACTGGAGTCTATTACATTTGAACGCACCTCTGTGCGTGAGTATAGTTTGGGCTTCTGTGGTCTCTGCATCTACAGGCAGCTGCTGGTACGCCTGGGCTAGGTCCAATTTTTTGAATTCCGCCTCCAAGGGAGTGAAGGAGGTGTTGGACCACAGGCACGGGGTAAGCGCTCTGCTGAAGTGCGTGGTTTAGGGTGGCCTTGTAATCCCCACAAATTCTCAGAGATTTGTCAGGCTTTATGGGGATTACAATTGAGGTCTCCCATCGGGCGTGGTCAATTGGTTCCAACATGCCCTGGGCTATTAATTTGTCCAATTGTTCATCAATCTTTGGTTTGAGTGCAAAGGGCACTCGACGAGGCTTAAGACAAATGGGCGAAATATCAGGGCAGAGATTAAACGATATGGGGGATACCTTGTACTTGCCTGGCTTCTCAGTGAAAACTTCCTGGAATTCCTGGACAAGGGCCGCTTCCCAGTCATCGCCTTCGGTCTGGTTGAAGCCCGCCAGTTCGATTCCTAGTGGTGCGAACCACTGCAAGCCTAGTAAGCTGGTTTGATCTTTATCGATGACAGTAAGAGGTAGGGTTGCGGTGTGGTCTTTGAAGGAGACTTGGACGTGGCTGGAACCGGCGACTGGGATCCTATTTCCTTGGTAGTCCTTTAATATAATTCTCTGAGTGCTGAGGTCCTGGTGACGGATGTCAGGGATCAGCTGTTTGAGGGTTTTCCAGGAAACCATTGATAGGGAAGACTCGGAGTCGACTTCCATAATGCATGGTCGATTCTCAATGGTGACCTTTACTTGGATTTTTCTTGCATCAAGGGATGAAGCATGGCCAATGGTGATGGTTTGGTGCGCCTCTTCTCGTCTGGTAGAAGTGGCTGGTGCTCGGTTTCTGTAGTATTGGTTTCATTGGTTGCTTGGGCGGTCCCGATTTATTGGTGGGGTGCCTATTGTCTGCTGGAAATTATTCTCTCTTCGGTTTGGGCTGGACCCTCGCTTGCTTCTACAGACCTTTGCAATGTGGCCCCTCTTTCCACAGGAACGGCAGAGGATGTCTAGGAATTTGCAGTCTGATTGTGGGTGGTTTCCCCCACATCCAGCACATTGATATGAGGGCTTACGATTCCGTTGATCTCGCTGATCGCGTTCTGACCTGAGTCTGTTGACCTCCTCTTCCTCGCTTTCTGATGAGGATTCGAGGTCTTCATGGTGGGTGGTCGTTGTGTGCCTCTCGGAAAGGGGCGTAGTGTCACTGGCGAGTTGGCGGTGCGGTCCATTTGCTCGGCGCATTCGAGCGGCCAACTTCCTGGTTGCTTCTGCTGCAGTAGCCTCGGCGATGACATCTGCAAGGCCGATGTCCCCCTTCGCCATAATCTTGCTCTGGGTTGTGGGGTCTCTTAGACCCGGAACAATTCGATCTCTCCTGGCTTCTTTGAGATTTGCGAAGCCACAGAGTCCCCCCAGATTTCTGAGGTCCGTGATGAAGTCTCCAACACTCTCGCTTTCCTGTTGGTCCCTCTGGTAAAACTCGTGTCTCAGGATGAGTGTTGGTACCACTGGGGCATAATGGACCTGGAGGATTGGGGCGAGGTTGTCCCAGTCCATCGTCTTGACTTCAGCTGGTTTTGCGAGTGCCTTTGCCATCTTAAAAATGGCGGGCCCGCAATGGGTCAGGAATACAGCTCGTTTCGTGCCAGGCGTAGCATCCTTCAGGTTGTTGGTTTCCAGGAACATCTGAAACCTATCCATATACGAGTCCCAGTCTTCGTTAGCCGGATCAAATGGAGCGGGTGGTATGGCGCCGCTGGTCATTCTGCCGCTATTGGTGCGCCCTCAGCCACGTGCTCTGTTAGTGTTCAATGAGTGTTCAGTCAGCTCTATCGTCTCCGCATTCCACCTTCGTCGCCAGTGTTAGATCTGGGAGAGTGGGCGCAAAGAACGGAGACGAGACATCAAATAGTGACTCCAACTCTTTATTAGTGACTTCAGAACAGAGCAAAATACTAGGGCAGCAGCATCTCTTTTTATAGAGCTGGCTGCTTTCACAACACCCAATGATTTGAGTTTGCTGAGCTGGGAGCGTCCAATCAGCAGCGACCTGCTAACAGCCAATCAGATCAGCCAACAACGACCAATCACGTTCTGCTATCAGTGGGCCAATCAGAAGTGCAGGTTTACGAGCCTGTTGTGGAAGGAAAACTATTAGAATTGCAAGCTAACGAGTTTGCTTAGTTCGGAACACTACTTGGGTGGTTTTAAATGATTGTCAGGATGTGATTGCTGTTTATTTAAGAAACACCTTGTTCATAAAAGTACCAAACTCTCCATTTCTTTACAAAATCCAAATGCTAGGGGTTTAAATCAAACTCTTAACTTGTTAACTGCTAAGGAATACAAATGATATTGGAAGACTTATGGTGTACAAATGATTTTGTGAAAAATATAAATCATCTTCAGCCTAGATTATGTTTAAAAGTTTTTTCTGGACTTTTAAATTCTATTTAGTGCTATGAAGGGAAACAAAGCATGATCCTAGCTATTCATACCTCAAAGTATGAGTTGGTAAAGTTTGATATGGTAGAATTTATTTGAACTGGTATGGTTTGATCAATTAATTGTGATTTTCATTAAACTAAACTAAGTGAATACAACTGGACTGGCTCTCAGCAAATATTCTTAGATCAAGCCAGATAATTTTTATTTTTCTAGCAACGTTCACATTCTATTTATGGAATCAATGGTAGACAATTGAACTGAACATTATAACAAGAAAAGCAGTAAAGAATTGTGTTATTATTTAAAAGTTTAGTATAATATTCAACATTTTAGGAGTTCTCTGAATATTTGATGAATAATTGGATTCTTCATCACTGTTTTAACTTCCATAATTTCTTTAGGTTGCTGAATATTTCAAAGCATGTTATATGGCAGAAGACAATACATTATTCCAATTTAGAATATCACTCAAGGTAATCCATGTCAAACAAGAGAATTTTTCTCGGATTCTGAACCATTTTATTAAATATTCTAAGCATGTGTGGTTCAGAAAATTTACTTCAGCACAGTATTTATTACTTTTCAAGTAATCATTTGCACTTTTGTGCCACTTGTCTCTTCACTTCATGATCATGTTATCAAGAATCTTGCATTTGAAAAGGGTGGTATGAACTGAACACAAATTTTCCAACACATCTATGGTAACGGTTATTTTCTGTTTCAGTTTCTTGGATGTGCAAATGCAATACACTTGTGAGTGAGTGCTCTTGCAATCTGCAGAATTTATATTTGAAAAATGTATATCTGTAGTGCTAAGTGGCTTATGATATTTCCACAGCTGTTTGGATAGTATGGATATTTACACATTGCTACACTTTACAAAGTGTATTCATGGTGAACATTCATTATTTATGCACATTATGGACACAGCTGTTCAAAATACATTCTGGACAACTCAAACTGATTTCTATCCTCTTCTGCATCATTTTCTTTAAATTTGCAGATATGTTCTTTCCTTTGTCATGTTGGAGTACTCCTTATATCAAATATAAATATGATGTCCTTCTTAAACCATCTCTCATTTTCAAAAGCAATTGAACAATGTTGAATCATTGTATTTGTAATCTCATTAGTTGTATTTTGAACCTCAGCTAATTTTAATTGCAAATCACTGTTCTTCCAGTTACAATACTGAATGATTGAAATTTAATTGAATTGTACCAATTTACTGTGGAATTGCTATAGTTGGAATAAATATTATTTTCTTCTAACTCTTTTAGAGCAACATCAACAGAAGCAGAACAAATACTCCCTTTGCCTTGATTCAAACACTAGAAAATGTCCAGACTATCTCAGGATTCGGGATTATCATCTTTAGTACAATAGTACAAACTGTTGACTGGAAACTATCCATATTTATGATGTTTACTGGTGTGGAATGTAAAAGCAACATCTCCTGCAATTACAACCCTTTCTGATTTACTATCTTGAGCTTTCAAAATAATTTTAGAATCTTGTATATCTTAAATATTGTTTTGTTGCAGTTTTCTAAATTGCCCTTTATTTGTTTTGGAGACAGTTGTATTCATTCTAGCTACTAAGCATGGGACTTCCCACTTCTCTAAGCATGATTTTCTATGTAGAAATCATGGAAATGTTTATTTGTGGGGAAATTTTAACTTTCATTTTGGAGGATGTCAGTTGTTCCCTCAAATGAAGATAGATTTTTTTATACAATGCTGTTTTTTATTTTTTAAAAAACTGTTGCCCAAAGTCATTCTAGGATGGAGTTGGCCATCCTAGAAATCTAATAAATCAATCAATGAAATGTCCCAGTAATGAGTGAGGACTAGCTCACATGTTGTCTAGCAGTTCTAATAACTATTCAGACCATGCTGCCTACCTTCCTAGCATCTCATGGACCACAGTATCTCTATTTGTATGTTTCCAGTATGAGCCAGGAGGCAGCACAGCAATTCCTCCAAAGGCCATAGTCATGAAGCACTCAGTCATTCTTCTTGAGTGCCACATCTGATACATAATAGATACAGATACAGATAATCAGAGTTGGAAGGGACCTTGTAGGTCATCTAGTCCAACACCCTGCCCAAGCGGGAGACCCTACACTATTTCTGACAAATGGCAGTCCAATCTCTTCTTGAAAGTCTCAACTGATGGCACTCCCACAACTTCTTTTTTTTTTTTTTTTAACAAACTTTATTCAGTTTTCATATTAAAAACAAAAATCTCTTTTTGGTGGACAACATATTTCCGGGTCATCATCTTTACATACAAATATGACAAAAATTATGCAATGATATATGCATACTTAATTCTATTATTACCTTTTCCATTCCAAATTTTCAGTAGGAAGAGAAACAAACACATTAATTCTAGCCTCTTTCCTTAATTTCAATCAATTTTGTTTCATTTGAATTATTTCAAATTAATCCTTTAGTATTTGTTTTTAAACATAAACAATATGTATTAACCTAATAAATACTAATAAGGTTTAATTCTAAATTCTTTCATTAATCCCAATCTAAACATTTAATTTAATTTCAATTATTTCAAATATAATCCTTAATATTTATTTTAAAAATCAAATAAACAATATATATTTGCCTAATAGTGGTAATAATGAAGTTACCAATGTCTCTCCTTGCTTTTAATAATCTATATTAAACTTATTAATTTAGCTGGTTCTTTAGTCTGTCACATTCCCTTTCAATTACACACATTTAATAAGTTCTAAATTGATACAGATCTTAACACACCCACACAAAAAGAAAAAAGAACAAGTATAAGTTTCCTCTTTTACTATTTTGAGTGTGACACCTTAATGATTAGAATATACCTTTATTCCCTCATCTTAATTCCCAATAAACCATTAATCATTACATCTTTTCAATTGGGTTCCACAGCATATTTCCCCCCCTTTAATAAGAGTTATCAATATCTATATTACCCTATTTTCTAAATATTTTTAATTGCAGAAATATTCTTATTACCCCTTGTCACCCTGCAGAATCCCCCTTTTAATTCATCAACCATTATCTCTGAAAAGGCAATTTCTTTTCAACATTTTACTAGTTCTGTGGTTCTTTCTGTCACATGCCTGTTTCTTACTGCTTCTCCGGTGCATTGTCCAGGGAGAGAACCCGAGTTTCCTCCCACTCTCTTCCCCATGTCTTTTCTTATTCTTTCTACATTTCCTGACTTCACAAGTATTCCTTCTTTTAATTGTAAAGAAACAATTTCCTTTCAACATTTTACTAGTCTTACTGTTTCTCCTCCCTCTTTTTTCCCCATGACTTTTCTCATTCCAATTTTTCTCCTTCTTAATATCTTCCCTTTCCCTTTTCTGCTGAATCTTCCTGCCTTTTCTAACTTCACAATTATTCCCTCTTTTAATTGCTTTCTTAAAATTCAACTTTTTAACCTTCCTTCTTTCCCCACTTCTTTGTAATGTTCTTTGTGTTAATTGTCCATTCAAAATGTCTTCTCCTTGAGTCAATTCCTGCTCTTCTGAGAATCTTTCTTCTTGTTCTTCAATCGCCATTTCCATTTTTTCTAGCACAGAGCAAAGTGATTCGCCTCTTTCCTGTAGTAATTCTCTCATATTTTTAAGTTCCATTTTTAAGTCCCAAAGAGATATCATCATTCTTATATTTTATAATCCTCAAAGTCCACCCCCCCAAAAAAAACCCACTTTTACTTTCCTTCTTTCTTCTTTCAACTTTTTAAAGTTCTCAGCTATTCCAGTTCAGGGTTCATACCAAAAACATCAGTCAGTCCCACAAACAATCTTTCCTTCCTTGCTTTTTCCTTTATTCTGGTTCTGCTTTCACTTTCTAAAATTCTTACTTTGTTTCAATATTTCTGTAATTTTATACCAGTTCATTCAAAAACAAAATGCTTTACTTTTTATTTGAACTAATTTTTTATCAAAAGGTGACACTCTCCATTATACCATTATCACTTTTTTTCCCCTATTTTATTTAAGGTTTTTCGAACCTCAATATTCCAAGACAATCCAGTCTCCAATTTATAAACTTTATTATTATTATTCTTTGACAATATTAAGTCCAGCTTTGATTTTATACTTGATTATTCCCAAATTATTTTAGTCCAATTTCATTAAATCTTTAATTCCAGCTTCTTCCTTTCCCGGTTCGAAGCCCCATTTAGCTGTCAAAAATATTTTCCTTTTTTTTTTCTCTGTCCCTTATTTCGCAGCTCATTTTCCTTTTCTTAAAAATTCCATATTACCTTAATCCCGGGGTACTTTTATTTGGTTATACTGCCCAGTTGTCCCGGTTCAGATGTTATCCACCTCTTTCTTCCCTCCTGCACAAATCTTAGTCAAGCTGAGTCATCCTCTTCAGGATGGCCATTTTAGATCATCACTGCAGTTGTCTTCGGGAGGAAAAAAAGCCAAGCCCGGGGGGGGGGGGAGATGCAGCTCCACACAGACAGGCTTGCTGCTTCCTCTTACTCCGCTGCCCCTCCAAGGCAGTTTCAGCCCCTAATCAGGATAATTGGGCCTCTCCGACGAAAGAGCACGAACGATAGTTGCAGAGAGTTGCGATCTACCTTCCATCGGCGAGGAGGCTCCGCCTTCTTCTCCTGGCACTCCCACAACTTCTGAGGGCAAGCTGTTCCATTGGTTGATTGTTCTCACTGTCAGAAAGTTTCCAGGTTAAATCTCTCCTTGTTCAGTTTCCATCCATTATTCCTTGTCTGGCTTGTAGGAGCTTTAGAAAATAGATTGACCCCTTCCTCCCTGTGGCAGCTAATGCTAGTGGACGGTGCTGAACTCAAAATCAAGCCCTTTCAGAAAGGATTATTGGATTCAGTGAGTGACAGATCTGTCCTCAACTCAGAATCACATTGGTTGGCTTAATTACAGTCTTTTGGATGGATAATAATATGAAGGCCTCTCACACATCCAATAGACAATGCAGCTGTTCTTAAAAGGAGGGTGTGCTCAGAATGAGTTACTCAGAATTTTTGGGTTGTTCCTAAAAGACAAATTGAAATGTGATAGGTCTTCATTGGCTAAGAGTTTCAGTTCACTTGAGAGATATTAGTGTTGCTGTCACCAGAAGAGGTATCCAACAGGGAGTCAATATGGGGCTTTAGGAAAAGAAAGTCAGTAATCTTCTCTTTATACAAATTGGCTAGCCTGTTCCAGCCCTCTTTCTTTTGACCAGGCCCTATGTTATGTGATAGAGGTAGCTTCCATGCCTGCTAATTCTGTTTTTGAGTTTTCCAGCAATTAGTCACTTAGCTATTACACTGAAAGGTACTCTATAAAAGATAAAATGGATTATTTGGGTAGGATTGAGTTATTCTAATGTTTAAATGAATAAACAGGAAAGCCTGCTGTTTTTATTAAACCTATTTTTAATTTTAACTAATGGTACCCCTTCATTCATGCCTCCTTATTTCCTTGTTCATGCTGCCTGAAAAATGAAGTTCTCCATAATGGACAAATGCAGAAGTAAGTGATTGCTTAAGTCACATTTTAAAACTTTAGCAATAGGTTTAAAGTATTTATTTCAGCAAGAGGCATCCTTTTGAAAGATGAGTCAGGGAACTGGAGTTATAAAATTGGCAAGATCATTCCAACATCCCACTCATTTACTGTTGTTGCAGAGTTGCGGAGAATTCAGTTTTCAGTTCAGAACACTCCTGGGTAAGCTGACATTTAAAAACTATTTCGTTGAAAACAGTTTGATCAAACTTATTCAGCTGTCAATAAAATAATAAACAAAGAGAGTCTACCAAAAATGTACAAAGATGCTTTATTCAAGTATGAAATGGAAACAGGGGAAACCATGAGGCCGAACTATGTGTATTTATGTTAAATTGTTTTTAATAATTATTTAAGACTTCTTTTTTTAAAAAAATGTTTTATTGTACACCATCCAGATTTACATTCACAAGACATAAATTTAATAGATCAAATAAAATTAGAACTAATGGGGTAAAAGATGTATTTTGTTTTTAAGTGGGAGTCAGAAGTTAGACATCCTTAGGATTGCCTTGTTAATCAGAAGTGTTTGTTTTTTTCCTGCAATATTTACTTCTGGAAAAGTGCAAATTACCCTAGAGAAGGTCAGTCAACTACTTTTTTATGAGAAAAATAGACTTTCCAGAGGGGACTGAAATATTACATTCTCAAACTCAGTGTTTTGCAAATCACAAAATGTGAGCTGATTTTGGTGAGATTTAATCTCATATAAATCTGCAATTGGAAAGAAGCCATGGGCAGGGGTGGAATGCTACCAGTTCTGCCCGGTTTTATAGAACCTGTAGCTGTGAAGAGCAGCTGACACTGAACTGGTTTGGTGTTTGGCCTACCCGCCTGCCCGAGCTCTAGGCTGTCCTTTATTTCCTGCTTTCCCTCCTTAACCACAGCACAGCTGAGGTTGAAAAAGCAGGAAACAAGAGGATTTTCAAACTCTGAGCACCGGAGCGCAGTACTTGTCAGCTGTTCATGCAGCCAGCTGATGATTTCTTGCAAATGCTGCACACACAATGGTCCCCAATTCAGAGAACTGGCAAATTGCTCCATTGGCTGGCCTCTCCCCTCCCAGGCCACTCACTCCTTACCTGGCATGTGAGCCATCCAACTTGCCTGGTTTGGTAAATTGCTATTTTTTCTTTCCCCCAACCATGTTCTGCTCTGCCAGGAGATTTAGATTAGCCAGAAAGCAGGAAATCCTTGGATTTCTTGTTTTTGAGCTAATCTAAAAGCAGAACTGAACCTTCCTTAGGACTGAAGCTTTTCAATGCAGACTCAAGTAGCCGATTTCAGATAGATAGATTTCTAAGTTAATCTGTGATTCTCTGACAAATTCAATCTGCCTGCCTGCTTTGGAGTAAAAGTTGCTCTTTTTTATAAAAAAAAATCAATATCATGTTGTGAGTTAATTTATGAATTTGCTTGCAAGCAAATTTTATGTGACAGACTCAGATAGCTGATTGCAGATAGATAGATCTCTAAATGATTCTGTGAGCAACTCAATCTGCCTGCCTGCTTTGCCTGCTTTTGGGTAAAAGTTACTCTTTTTTAATAAAAAAAAGATCAATATTTACATAAATATTTATAATATTTACATACAAGCCATGCCCACCCAGTCACATTAAGCCACACCCACTAATTAGGCCACACCCACAAAACTGGTTGTTAAGAAATTTGAATCCCACCCCTGGCCATGGGCATTCACAGGAAGACAGGGAACACATAACAAATTGTACATGACTACATACATACATCCTCAAGCATGATTTATGTACTTGCATCAGACATGAGGACCAAGGACATAACGGCATCCTTTGAATGAAGATGTGAGTGGTGGGTGTCATTCTGGCAGCATTGTGTTTTTTGGTGGGTTTTGCTGCCTGGATCTACTGTGACACATCCACAAAGCCTTGATTTGTTCTGATTCCTTAGACATTCTATGCAATGCCAAAAGGCAAAGTATAAAACATTCCTGCAAAAATGCTAGTCTACCCTTCCTTGTAGCAACAAGTAGGTCAAATACTGTTTTCTCTCTCTCTTTTTGTTAGTACTTTACTTAATCCTGTACTTTACTTTGCATTTCTTATTTCTTTTTCATATATGCCTTTTCAATAAAGGGTTAGGGTTAGGACTAAGACTAGGGTTTTCAAGACTCTCTTTCCATACTTTGCCTAAATAATTCTTGTCAATCTGCATAATGGTATTATATTCAGTGCCCAGGGAAAGCATATAACATGTTAAAATAACACAGACATTTCATAGTTTGCCTAAAAATGTCTCACATTCTATAATTTCCTTGGCATTCTATACAATGCCAGATTTTCACTCATTGCTAGTAATAAATATACTATCCCGATTTTCAAATTACAGTCAGCCAAAACCAAAACTGTTATATGAACCCGTCCAGTGAAACAAAATTGGGTAGATAATTTCCCCAAAGTATCGGATTTTTTTTTTTAATTCACAGTGATCAAATTTCTCTTTCTTCCTGGAAGAGGCTGGGCTCTCTTGCATTGAACTTAATTTCTCAACCTTCCAAACAGAATAATCCATTAGTATGACCAAACCTCATGGTAATATTTTGAAGATTAATTTGGTAATGAAATGGGATATCTCCCGGTGCAACAGTTTTAAATTATTAACATGAGAAAAATAGCAGTACTTTCTCAGTCATGAGAAGAAATTCCGTGACCTAAGATAGTGAAAGTCCATTTTCTCCAGTATTCAGATGTGCTGAACTATAGTTTCTGGAACTGGTTTGGACAAAGATGATATTTCTGTAAGCAATATATATGCAGTAAAAATAATAACTTGATACAGTATGCTGTGAAGTATAATATAACTTGATATATTCTGTCGCAAATATGAAAAACTAAAGATTTATCTCTATCTCTGTAGAATTCTTACACTTTAGATGGCACAATGTCTTCAAAACAGGGGATATATTTATTGCCCATACTTCATTATTTTCATATAATAAATTTCTTTTTTAATTCTTGATAATTTCTCATAATGAAGAGAAGCATATTTGTTTTGGCTGACCTTCCCCCACCCCCCACTATCTTTCATCAAGTTTCAACAGCAATGCATGTTGCATGTTGAATAATGCATGTTGGTCCTTGGCTTGAAACAGGGGTGGGATTCAAAATTTTTAACAACTGGTTCTGTGGGCATGGCTTAGGCACTGGACATGGCTTGGTGGTCATGTGAATGGGTGGACATGGCTTGGTGGTCATTTTATTGGCTGGGTGTGGCCAACTCAACATCACTCACATCGAGGCATGCATCTCCTTGCCTGGCCTCTCATGACTGTGGGGGTGCTGCAATAGTCGTAAGTGTGAAAAATGGTCATAAGTCAGTTTTTTCAGTGCCATTGTAACTTTGAATGGTCACTCCACACAAGCAAAGTACCAGCAAAGGAGAGCAAAAAAAATTCAGAGATGTTCCTGAGACAGGAAGTCTAGTCCTGCCAAGAATGTAATAAGGGTTAATGGAGAGGCAGTTTCTGTAAGCAACACCAGAATGTTTCCTTCCTGCCTTCTTTACAGGATTAGGCCAGTAATTTCTTCTAACAACTGTTTCTCCGAACTGCTTAGAATGTTAACAACCAGTTCTAGTGAACAGGTGCAAACTGGTAAAATCCCACCCCTGGCTTGAAAGAATGACCTTCCACAACCTACTAAGATAAAAACTTTCAGTGAGCAGGTAAAGTATATCCTGGGTTTCTCTTTTAGTTCACTTGCTTTTGCCATAATTGTGTATAGGATTAAACAAAAATGATCTCATATTAAGCAAGCCAGTTTCTATTTATTTCTGCCATTATGTACTTCATCTCACTTCTTATCCATTGATAGAGCCTCAGTGGTGAGAGGCTGGAAAAGAGCTGGAACAGCAAATCAATTTCGCAGGTTGACAGTTTTTCCTTCATTGGTGTGATGACTTCCTGGAGCTTACAAAAGTATGTGTCAGGCTGTGATAGCAGATTCTATCAACCCAGCAAGCTTGTTATTTTTTACTGTTTCCTCCTTCTCCTCCTCTTACTATTAACAGCCAGAGGTGAGAAGGGACACACATAAGAACTGAGTGTATTAAGACAAACAGAAATTTAGCCAGCTGTGTTCTGGGTCAGTCTGGAAAACATCCACTTGGAAATTCGAATTTTTAACCAGATGTATTTTTAATGGGAGCCTCATAATTGCATTTCTCATTGATATTTGGACATACAGGAAGCTGAATTGCCAGAACATCATTTCATCAAGGTGAACTACAGTGTTCAGAACTCTTCTTGTTTTATGTGCTTTTTGCACATTCCACTTATATACATGTTCATCTTCTTAATTAAGAATTTAGCTTGTGTTAATATCTGGTATCATGTGTTCTGTCATAAATACACACTGACGTTTTAAGATCTGGATTGAGTTTGATGTGGATTTGAAAGATGACTTTCTTAGTGGCTGTTTTCCAATTATTTATCAATGGAGAGCTATTTAATCTCTTTAATGAT
The DNA here is from genome assembly GCA_033807585.1 of Hydrophis major. Taxonomy (NCBI): domain Eukaryota; kingdom Metazoa; phylum Chordata; class Lepidosauria; order Squamata; family Elapidae; genus Hydrophis; species Hydrophis major. The sequence continues at coordinate 150,872,879 of CM066328.1, read as the reverse complement.
TACTTTACACTAGCAAAGATATTATTTAATTCAGAGAATCTTTTGAACTCATTACCCAACTTGTTATACTGTACTTTGTTCAACTGGCAGTTCCTTAATTGTTTAAACTGAAGTTTTACATGCCTTTTTCATACTTTCATTTTATGTATTTTACTCTATAAGCAGAAACTTTGTAAAGCAAACATATAGTGATGGAGGCCAGGATTTAGTAGGTTATCTAAGTTTGAAAATTATTTCTGAGTTGCCTGCTTAATATTTTCCCTGTTAGATGTGAATGACCTTGATAAGCACAAGGTCTTCAAACATTAGCACTGATTTTCAAGAGCTGTGAGATGCATTCCCAAACCTCTGCAATCACATGATCAGACTCTGAAAATTTCTGGAAACTGAATAAGGCACTAAAAAAAGTCAACAAAGCAATAGCACAGTATTTGCTGACTAGTGAGAGCCAAGCCATGCAATAGAATTGCATATAATTCAAAGCTATCTTCTGGGTCAGGGCTGTCAAATTCATGGCCTGCGGGCCAGATGTGTCATGTGCTGGCCATGCCCATGCCTGGTTTAGCAAAGGGGAAAAATCCCAATACATGATGTGACACTGTCATGACATGTGAGTTTGACATTCCTGTTCTAGGTTGTTGGAGTGTACCTTATTAATGGAGACCTAGGAATGCCTTCTTCTGTTGATTTCAGCAATAATAAGTTTTGCAGTGAATGACAATGACCACTTCTTGTAGCAGTTGGGGTATTGCTTTAGTTCCATACTGAGATAAGACAAGAGGAAAAGATTTCTGATCCTGGAATCAAAGGGCCAAGATCTGGATTGCTTCATAGCTTGAACAATTAGCATTTTCCACCAGTTGATGGTGATTAATAGTAGTTAATCTATTCATATGGAGATCTGTTCATTTCTGATGATTCTTGCAAATGTCTGGGACTGGGTTTTACAGAAAACAGCAAAGCATGGAATTTGAATCCAGGTCTGATGGAACAACTTCCCCCAAGTTTCCTGTAATCAATAAAGTTATGGCCAATATATAATTCTATTTTTCTGAAAAATGTTTTGTGCTTTATTGATACCCACTTGATCTTCTAATGATGTATTTGAAAAGTCAGTTTTGTGTAATGGTTAAGGCACCAGGCTAGAAATCATAGGACTATGAGATTTAGTTCGGTCTTAGATACAAAGCCAACTGGATGACTTTGGGCCAGTCACTCTCTCTCAGCCCTAAGAAGGAGGCAATTGTAAACTATTTGTAAAATCTTGTCAAGAAAACTGCAGGAAATTTATCACTGATTTGATGAGGATGTGCAATGAAATCCTATGTGAAGCTAATGGGGAAGATTAAGCTAGGGTATTTATTTACTTTCAGACTCAGAAAGTGTCTCCAAAGCAACTAACAATTTAAAATAATGTACAAACAATTTAATATGTTGCATTCCATTTGCAATCGCACTGAAATAAAGAGGCAGAGTGAATAGATTATCCCCAGTCCTAGATTTCAAATGAGCTTGTGAAAAGTTGGAAGACAAAGTAAATTCATCACACAGAGCAGTGTTAGGTGAACATTGTAATAAATTCTAATCACAATATCTAACAAAGCACTACAATAACTAGAATATCTTACATTATGAGCAGTAATTAACAACCCACATTGAAAGCAAATTTTTAAAGAACAATTTTATATCGGGACAATAGAAATATGATTAAAGAATTGCATACCTAATAGAGTATTAAATTGTATTATTTTCGCCATGTGTATTTAACAACTTTCCTATGCAAAGTGCTTTTTCTTTTTCATTCTTTTACTATATCTAACTATCCTATAATTGAGAATAAAGATTGAAGACATTCCACCAGCATCATAATGTAGCTGCCTGTTACTTGACCACTCTTGACCAATGTCAGCTTACTCAGTGGTGCAATTCAACTGGTATAACAACCAATTTGGTGACCGTGCACTTCTCCTGGTTTTCTAACCTGATGCCTTAATCAATACATTTCTAAATCTTGGCACAGAATAGCTCATTTTTTTCACATTGATTAAATCCCTTCCCTAAGCATGCTATTATTTCCTTTAAAATGATTAAAATAAAGATAAGGGCAAAAAAGAAAAAAAATAAGATAATTGGAGGATTAAAAGTGAAGTGAAGAGAAAAAAGATAGATTTTTTTGGGAAATCCGAGGGAGCTATGTGGATTTGAGAGAAATTTATTGCTGTGCCAGTGAGAAATCTAACAATGCCCTATTTTTTTTTATTAAAGGAGAGGCAAAGCCATGCTCCTCATATTCTGGAAAGCTTCCTCTATGCCTCTTTCATCCTCTCGAGTTAGGGTTAGCCACTTCAACATAGCTAACCAGCTAATAGCAGAAGCTTTACAGTCTTGATATGAGTAGATAAGCTGATTTATTGCAAACAAGAAATAAGTCATATTTATACAGAACACAGAAATCAATGTGTCCCTGTGTGTATGTGTGCTGAATATGTACTTTATAAAATGCCTCACTCCACATATTCTGAGTGATGTACAAAATCCTTTCTTTTATCTATACAACACCCACACACACACACACACATGTCTTTGGGGATCAGCATCAGCCGGAGGGTTGAAATTGTAGGATACAGATTGTCCTCGATTTACAACAGTTCATTTAGTGACCATTATAAAACTGCAGAAAAAAGTGCCTTAGGACTGTTTTTCACAGTTGCGACCTTTCCAGCATCCCCATGATCAGGCGATCAAAATTCAGATGCTTGGCAACTGGTTCCTATTTGTGACCAGTTGCTGGGTCTCAAAATCATGTGATCCCCTTTTCAGACCTTTTGACAAGCAAAGTAAATGGGGGAGCCCAATTCACTTAACAACTGAGGGTTGTTAATAACTGGGTTATTAACTTATCAACTGTAGTGATTCACTTAACAACTGAGGCAAGAATGGTCATAAAATGGGGCAAAATTCACTTAACAAATGTCTCACTTAACAACTAAAATATTGGGCTCAATTGTAATCGTATGTCGAGGACTACTAGTATTTTCTTCCATACTTCTGAGGCAATGGACTTTAGGGCATTTTTAAAGTTTAAGTAGATAGGGGTCTTAAGAGGCTTTGAAGATTGTCATTAGCCTTTCAAGAAAATAGAAGTTACTAGGAATCTTGGAATTATTTCAATGAGGTTAGGATATTATATTACAATTTTGAAAGCTTGTCAAACCCTTTCAATTCCAACTTACGCCTAATACAATCAGAGCAGTATTGTCATGGGTTTCTTTCTTACCCTTTCTACTTTCCCAAGACTCAGGTTTCTTGTCCTTAATTATAGCCCTTTCTCTCAATCAGCTCTACATACCTTCATAGTACCCTTGTTTAAAAAATTAACAATGCCACCTGATTCTACTGAATGACTAAATAGATCAGCAGTAGAGCTGAAGTGTCTCAGGAAGTGAATGAGAATATTGTATTAAAAAAAGATTGACTTGGTTTAGTTTTGGCATAGGTCAAGCTTTTGCAAAAACAATTAAGTTTCACTTGTTTGAACTGAAATGATTCTTTGTGCATTGGTTCAGTTTTAGAGTACACATTGGAAGAATGCTTTTAATTTGCAAAAGAGAGCTCTTTTGATCTGCCCTGGAGTGTGTTATATTAGAAAAATTGTGCATCCTGTTTTTGTAGAGTTATAATGGCCATAAGAACCAACCTTAAACTATTGCATGCAAATATATGGCCATGCTATCATTTACCGCTACACAGTTCAAAGAATAGGTCAAGAAACTGTGGATTACTGTAATGCATGCTATATGAGGCTGCCCTTGAAAAGCATTCAAAAGCTGCAGCTGATGCAAAATATGATAGCATGGGCGGTTACATGCATTCCTCAAACAATATACATTATACCTTTGCTTCTTGAACTGTATTCACTCCCAGTGATCTTCAAAGTACAATACTAGATGTTTGTAATTACCTATAAAGCTCTGAATGGCATGGGACCAAGATGTTGAAGAACCATCTCTCTAGTTCTCTGTCTCTTTCCCTCTCCAATCCCAGTTACAGCTACCGTGTTTTCCCCCAAAATAAGACCCAACTGGAAAATAAGCCCTAGCATGAATTTTTTTTCAGGATTCTCATAATATAAGCCCTACCCCCAAATAAGCCCCAGTTAGAATCATCAGCCAGATGAATGCATTTTAGTACTGTATTTTCCAGAAAATAAGACCTAACTGGATAATAATCTTTAATGCACTTTTTGGAGCAAAAAAATAATATAAGACCTGGTCTTATCGTTGGGAAAACACAGTATCTGTCTGATCATATGTGGCAAGAGAGACATGATATGGGGTCCTGTTTCTGAAGACTCTGAACTCTGAAGACATGACTCTGCTCCTGCGCCTGACAGTGGCAATTTCAACAGCAATGCTAAAATAAGAAGTATTGCTATAGTCATCTCTGACGGTAATTATGTTTATGGTGAAGTGAGTTTTAATGGTGGTTTTAGAATGGTCATTTGTTTGTTGTATTTTATTGTTTTTTTAATTGCTGTGAGCCAGCCAAAGTTACCTATGTGAAATGAATAGCTATTGTAGGGTAATCAATTTTCAGATAAATGGAATATTTCAGGACAAAAAGAATGTACCAATGCAATATCTAACCCACAGTGGCTCATTGTGAGTTTTTATCAGAACATTCCCATTGCAACGCTTGAATCTCAAGATGCAATGCTTGTTTTAATGAAGACCATTGTTCTCTGCAGATAACAGAAGGACAGGAAGTAACCCTGAGATCTATTTCATTATTTCTTATGAATTATTCCCTCCTCCTTCCTGAAGTGCATAGGTAGAAATGAATCTCTTTGTCTGCCATTATTCTTCTGGAGGACACCGGTGCCTAATATCTAATAAACACTGCAGTGAGCCTTGATTATTTGCTTTGGATCCTGCATTAGACAAGTTGAATGAATGCATGAATGAATACATAAATAAAGTGCATAGAAAAATACCACCAAAGATAATTTAAAAGAAGTCTAAAGACTAAAATAAAAAAATAGAACAGCCTCTTAGTTTATGACACAGTTGCATTGCAAAGGAGGAAAGGGTTTAATCCTGCTTAACTTCCCTCCATTTCACAATATTTTATCCCATCAAACTCAGCTTTTCTTATCCAGGAAAAAAAACAAAAACTATCCACAGTGCAAAAATGGACCTACATTTTGTCTAAATAGGCCAATGCTGTGCTGTTTGATTTTTTTAGCTCACTGAAGAGATAACATTGATGATATCTGCAGCTTTGCATGTATTACTGTAAGCTGCATCACATTTTTCTCCCTTTCTCTTTGTATTTTTTTAAAATGTGTGTTTTACATAGGATAATAGCTCCAGGAATGTGGTTAACACTCTGAAAGCCTCCACGTGTTCTGCTGACATCTTTGTTCTTCTTGCTGTCCGCAGATATTCAGGCTGATTCTGTTCTTGCTAGATGTCTTTTAATAGTCCCTTTCTGAGATTCTCTGTCTTTGTACATGAGGAGGGGGGTATAGTTGGGTAATATATTTTCTCTTCATCTTCCTTTGCTTCTGTCATTGCTTTTCACCATCAAGTTCTAACCAGCTGAGATGCTTCTTAACTCCATACCATTTTTTGTCCCACAACACAGTCAGATGTTAGTATAAAATGAAACTTGCCTGCAGCATACACCAACAGAGTGTGCTGTTTTTAAATGGGTTGTAATTATTCCTCCAGTTTTGCAAGAAGTCTTTCAGGTTTGCCTTTTTATTTCCAGAAAGTTCATATGTGGTCAAACAAATGCACTGAATTGGAAGCAGAGATAGACATGGATTCTGGGTGGAGAAAAGTAGAAAACTATATACATTGGTCCTCATAAAAAGCAGTAAGATAGCAATCTATGTGGAGTTGCCCTTAAAAAGCATTAGGAAACATCAACTGGTGCAGAAGGTGGCATCATGGTTGGTCATGGTACCAGCTATTTGACACATGTAACACTACTACTTTGTGAGCTGCATTAGCTGCTGTGTGCTTCCCAGTGCACTATCTGTCCTCTTAAAGCCTTTCATAGCTTGGAACAGAATTACCTAAAGAATTGTATCCCCCAAGTTTTTCTATCTGCCCTACCCAATCAAAGATGAATATGCTCTGGTTCCCATTGGCCAAAGAATGCTGATTGCTGGAGGCATACTTTTTGTACTGTAATGCCAGTCTTGGATTATTCTCCCTTTGGAAATTGGGATGTCTCTCACCCTCCTGACCTTTTGTAAGGACCTAAAGATGTGGGGCGTGGAATGTGTGAAGGAGCCAATCTCCTGGCTGTGTTTTAGCAGCTGTCAATTTGATACATTCCTTGGTTGTTATGTATTTCAATTTTTGTATTGCTGGTGGTAGTTGTATTTAATTTTATTTCAACTTTGTGTATCATGCAGTCGCTTACAGAGATGCATGGCTAAATAAATAAATCATATGTTTTGTTTAGTGTTAGCTTTATGTGTTGCAGTTTTTTTAAAGCTATTTTAGGCACTATAGATATTCTTCCATTTCTTTGGGAGTCATGGAATACATACGACCCCATTGGGTCATCACCAACCAGCTCTTCTATTTTGCACCCTCTCCGCTCAGGTGTGGGATGCTCTGCTGCTCTTTCACTTTCTAATTCTCAGTTCAGTTACAATTACCCTCACGATTCAAAAGAATTTATCCATTTTCCACAGTAGCTTGCTCAAGTCTGTTGACATGACAAGGCTTGAACCTTGACTAACACCCGGGACCTGTTAGGGATGATTATTATGAAGTGGAAGACATCCTTGATTCCTGTCGACAATGAGAGGTCCTGCAATACTGGGTGAAGTGGAAAGGATATCCATTTGCAGATGCCTGAGTGACATCTACAGATGTGTCAGCTCCAAAATTGCAAAGATTATTTCACCGGCAACATCCTACTAAGGCGGGCAGGAGAGGTAAAACTTATAATAAAAACCTTGTTAATTCTGTTACTTGCCTTCCAGGAGGAACCATGGTAGAGGGGGCGGCATGTTGGGCTCGACAGCTTGCCCATATCCTGGAGCCCAACATTACCATTGGAAGCTTTACAGAGCTTATCAGCCAATCTGAGAACCCAACTTCAGTTTCAGAGTGGGGACCTGATGCTGCTGATGTCTCTTCAGTCCCAGAGCCCAACATTACAGATGGAAGCCTTGAGGAGCTCATCTGTGGGTCTGATGGTGCAGCCTTGGCTTTGGAGTACAGATGTTACGATGCTGGTGTCTAGGGGGGCGTGTTGGATTGATTGGCTGTAGTGCGGGCTTGTAGATGATTCTTAATTGTTATAATTGTTAATGGTTACTTTTGATATTATTATCAGGGAGGAGTGTACGAGGGAGGAACAGGGAAGTTGGAGAGGCATGGTTAATTAGGCACAGGGTAGTGGCATGGGGAATTAGGAAAGGGGCGTGTCATGTATGCAAATGGACTACTCGAAATCCCCGTGCCTTGATTGGCTAAGGCGCGGGGATTTCTGATTGGCCAGGCGAGCCGCGCCTGATTGGCCCGATTGAAGTCTCCCGCGATTGGTTAAAGCCAAGAGCGGGAGACTTGAATCGCTGCCATTGGCCGCGGCCGCCGAAGCAAAAGATATAAAAGCCGCAAGCTTTTTGTCTTTTGCGGTTCGGTTCCACCAGTGTTAATAAAGAGCTTAAATTGAAAGTCACTGACTCCGAGTCTTAATTGCAGATACGACACTGGCGACGAGGATGGGATCTCGCCATTGAACCGAACCCCGTATCCGTTTAAGAACCAGCGACAGCGAAGATGGCGAAAATAGCACCGCCCGCTCCCTTCAACCCCGCCGCCGAGGACTGGGAATCGTACTCGGATCGATTCCGGATGTATCTGGAATGCGCCGGCATGAAGGACGCCCCGGGCCCGCTAAAACGCGCCGTCTTTCTCACACACTGCGGACCAGAGGTCTTCCAGATGGCCAAGGCATTGGCCAAACCAGCAGACGCAACCGCCATAGACTGGGACGTCCTCGAGCCCATACTGAGACGCCATTACGCCCCCGAGGTCCCCATCCTGATACGGCGAAACGAGTTTTACCGCAGAAACCAGAAACCGAACGAGAAATTAAGCGACTTTGTCGCTGAATTACGGCGCCTGGGAGGACTCTGTGAGTTTGAAGGACTTAATAGTCTCATCAGAGACCGCTTCGTGCTCGGGCTATGGGATCCGACACTCCAGAGCCGACTCATGGCCAAAGGCAACATCAGCCTAGCCGATGCCCTCACTGCGGCCGCAGCAGCAGAAGCCACCCGCACGTCAGCAGACACCATGCGAAGATCTGACGCGAAGGGCGGGAACAACAACCCCGCGAGGTCGGCCGACACCAGAAGCGAAGCGACCGCACACTACGGCGAATACCAATCAACCTCCAGCGCGTCAGATGACGAGGAGGACATACACCGTGTACAAATGGGACGAGGCGAACAGCGAAGTCAAAGAGGTCGCAGGTCGAGGACCAACTGCGCCGGTTGCGGCGGCGACCACCCCAGGTCAGAATGCCGATTCTTCGACGCTATCTGCAGGCATTGTGACCAACGAGGCCACATCGCCCGAGTTTGCCGCCAGAAAAAACCCCGCAGCCCGCCCAAACGGGAACAACTTGACAGGAAGAGAGAAAGCTCCCCGCCCAGAGCCAGAGAGCGCCAGCCAACGGGTCGATGGGACCAGAGACAACGATCGCAAAGAAGCAGTGACAGCCGACGTAAAGAGGAAACCCACCAGACGGTGACCATTGGCCACGCCATTTCCGACGGAGCTAGAAAGGTTCACGTAGAAGTTCACATAGAGGGTCGACCATGTAAGATGGAAGTGGACTCCGGTTCCTACCTTTCTATGATTGCTTGGCGCGAAATCAAGCAACTAGTGCCTACACTACAAAGAAGAAACGTACCTGCCCAAAAAATCATCATAAAAGACTATCAAGGTAATCGCGTTCCGGTAGTGGGCACCAAGAACTTTAACATAACCTACAAAGGCCACACAGAACAACTCCCACTCACAATAGTCGACCGCGACCGCCCTAGCCTGCTGGGGTTACAATGGTTTGCTCCGCTTAACATCGCGCTGACAGGTGTCAACCACGTATCCATTGAAGCTTGGGAACAGCGGCTAACCGAAGAATTCCAGGAGGTCTTCAATGGAGAATTGGGCAAGTACCAGGGGCCCCTTATTTCATTTGATTTAGACCCAAGGGTTCCCCCGAAGCGGCTTAAGCCTAGAAGGGTACCCTTTGCATTAAAGCCCAAAATCGACGAGCAGCTAGACAAGCTCGTCAGACAAGGGGTGTTACAACCGACAGATCACGCCAGATGGGAAACCCCTATAGTGACCCCAATAAAACCAGACGGGTCCGTGAGAATCTGCGGGGACTATAAGGCCACCCTAAATGGCGCGTTGCAACAAAGCGCCTACCCAGTCCCGGTAGTGCAACATTTACTACACTCACTGGGAGGGGGCAAAGTTTTTGCTAAGCTCGACCTCGCACAAGCCTATCAACAACTACCTGTGGACGAGGAAACGGCAGAGGCCCAAACAATAGTGACCCACCGGGGGGCTTTTAAATGTAACAGACTTCAATTTGGGGTCAGCGTGGCACCAGGCATCTTCCAGAGCCTGATGGAACGCTTGCTGCAAGGCATCAAGGGGGTGGTGCCCTACTTCGATGACGTATTAGTGGCGGCGCCAAATGAAGCTGAACTAGAAAACCGTTTAAGACAAGTCTTAACGAAATTTAAAGAAACAGGACTTAAAGTCAAACGCGAAAAATGCCAACTTTGTACAAAGCAAGTAGAGTTTCTGGGCTATCTCCTAGACCAGCAGGGCATCCACCCCACAACAAAAAAAGTAAAGGCCATCAAAGAAGCCCCCACCCCAAAGTCCAAATTAGAGCTGCAAGCGTTCTTAGGTTTACTAAACTTCTATAATGTCTTCCTACCTCAAAAGGCTACGGCGGCGGAACCTTTACATAGACTCCTGGACAAGAAGGCAGCCTGGACTTGGGGGAGACGGGAACAAACAGCTTTTCAAAAGACCAAAGACCTCCTCACCTCTGATGCCGTCCTAATGCAATTCTGCGAAACCCTGCCTGTAGCTGTCACTTGCGACGCATCACCCTTCGGCGTCGGCGCTGTCCTCAGCCATACCCTCCCAGACCAGAGAGAAGCACCTATCGCATTTTTCTCGAGAACTCTGACTAAACCAGAGCGGAACTATAGCCAGCTGGACAAAGAAGCTTTGGCTATAGTGGCCGCCGTTAAGCGTTTCCACGAGTACCTTTATGGCCGCCCATTCAAAATAGTGACTGACCATAAACCGTTGCTGGGCATTCTCGCGGGAAACCGTCCCACACCAAACATCTTGTCACCCCGGATGACAAGATGGTCTGAATTCCTGGCAGCCTACAACTATGAACTGCTACACAAGCCAGGTAAGAAGATATCGCACGCGGACGCTTTAAGCCGTTCCCCCTTACCTGACTCTGACCCTGACCCTGCACCAACAACAAATACCCTGTCCATCGAGTGTTTACCCATTACCGCATCGGACATTGCGAGGGAAACGGTTAAGGACAAACACTTAGCGCCAATCTTACATTGGCTACAAAAAGGCTGGCCGGAAAAAGACGATAACGAGACTTTTAAACCTTTCCGCCAGCGCCAGACGGAACTTTCACTACTGAGAGGATGTATCCTTTGGGGAGACAGGGTGGTAATTCCGACTAAATTACAGAACAGGGTCCTAGAGATGTTGCACGAGGGTCATCCTGGCATCGTCAGGACCAAAGCCCTGGCCAGGAGTTACGCTTGGTGGCCTGGCATGGACAAACAAATTGAAACATGGGTCGCCAAATGCCACCGGTGCCAGGAGACCAGATCCAGCCCACCCACGGCACCTATCCGGGACTGGGAGACACCTCGGGGACCCTGGTCCAGAATACATTTAGACTTTGCCGGCCCCACAAATGGGCACACCTTTTTAATCACGGTTGACGCATACTCAAACTGGCTAGAGGTGGCCGACATGAAATCCACCACCACAGAGGCCGTCATTAAAGAACTGTGTAAGCTGTTTGCCACCCACGGCCTCCCAGACGTCGTTGTCTCGGACAACGGGCCACAGTTTACATCCATCGACTTTGAACGGTTCCTGGCAGAAAAAGGCATCCGCCACGCGTTAACGGCACCGGCGCATCCGGCGGCGAACGGTAGGGCGGAGCGAATGGTCCAGTTTACAAAAAAGACCCTCCGGAAAATGGACCACGGGGAGATCAACGACAAGATCAACAGGCTGCTCTTCATACAGCACATCACGCCAAACACAACCACCAACAAGAGCCCTGCAGAGCTCCTGATGGGCAGGAAGCTGCGATCCCCACTCGACCGCCTACACCCAACCTACAACCCGGAGCAGCCCCCAGACTCCAGCTCCAGGTATCGGACATTTGAACCAGGCGACCTAGTATACGCCAAAAACATGACGGGGGACCCCCTATGGATCCCAGCCGTCATAACTCAGATCACTGGTCCAAAGTCGTACCGGCTCCAAACCACCGACGGGCGAGCCTGGAAACGACATATCGACCAGCTCCGGTCACGAACATTGACTAACCTCAACCCCCAAGACACGAACCAAGGGGGGAGGGAACACCCGGTTAAACAACCGCAAGAACAAATAAAAATTAAAAACTCACCAGAACGCAGCCTTCGCGAGTCACAGCCGGAGAAGAACCATCGGGCCAGCTCTACCGACCCGGAGAAGCCAAGCGGGAGCGGCGGAATCCGCGACTCAACCGACCCGGTAGGCCCAGGCGGGAGCCGCGGCGAAGGAACCGGCCCGATCATCCAGCCGGTTCGCTCAGAGGCAGGAGCAGCCAAAAAGATGACCGCCCCTACCGAGATACAACAAGAAAATGAATTGCGCAGGTCATCTAGGACTCGACGGAGCCCCGCCTACCTGCGTGACTACACCACGTGAGAAGACCATACCAAGAGGGGAGGGGTGTCATGTATGCAAATGGACTACTCGAAATCCCCGTGCCTTGATTGGCTAAGGCGCGGGGATTTCTGATTGGCCAGGCGAGCCGTGCCTGATTGGCCCGATTGAAGTCTCCCGCGATTGGTTAAAGCCAAGAGCGGGAGACTTGAATCGCTGCCATTGGCCGCGGCCGCCGAAGCAAAAGATATAAAAGCCGCAAGCTTTTTGTCTTTTGCGGTTCGGTTCCACCAGTGTTAATAAAGAGCTTAAATTGAAAGTCACTGACTCCGAGTCTTAATTGCGGATACGACAGGGCGGATACTAGGTTAATGGGCAGGGGTTGATAAAACAGTGTTGGGAGTTAACCACTCTCAACGCTGACTTTGCATGGAAATCCGTTGTCATTACTACTAGCTGTGATTGGGATTACAGCATTAAACTATACCATTCAATAACAACAAGCATGAGTAACGTGATTTATTGTTATCAAATACCCAATTCTTGGCAGAGGCTGACAATAACCTTTAGGGGGAAAGTTGCAGGGGTGGGATACTACCAGTTTGGACCGGTTCTATGGAACCGGTTGTTATGATTCTGCACAGTTTGGAGAACTGTTAAATGGTGCCCTGGCTGTCCCCGCCCCTCTCTGTCCACCCCTCCCCTCCCTGCCTAGTCAGTCCTTATCACACATGCACAACATTGCACACATGCCCGACATCACTGACTGAATTCTTCCCTGCCCAGTGACTCCTTAAGGTTTTTCTTTCCCCCCTCCCAATGATAAGCTGTTCCTATGATCAGTTGTGCCAGGATTCCCCTTGCTGTCTTACTGTTTGTCCCAGGAGGCTTCAGGAAGGCAAAAGGTCCAGGAAAGCAAAAAATGGAGAAAGGGGTGGGGTGAAGCTCCTCCCTGCTCCCTCCACTTTTTTCCCTTCCTGACCCCTAGAAAAGCTTTCTGGGAGCAAAAGCATCCCCAAAAGGCTCCCTTGAGGCCTAGAAGGCCCCAAAATTGGGGGGATGCTGCAAAAAAAGCCACTCAGTCATGCACACCTAGCCATGCCCACATAACCACAACCACAGGACCGGTTGTTACAAAATTTGAATCCCACTCCTAGAAAGTTGGTATTGGTCATAGAGATCAGGTGGGATTGTTACTTGGGTATGCCCCCCCTTCCTATGCAGGGGCTTCCCTGACTGAGCTACTTGACTGTGGATGAACTGACAGCGAAGTTTTCCACACTTGTGGTGCTGAAAGACTTCAACCTACTTCATTTGGTCCAGGATAAGAGATGGCTTGGGGGTTCCTGGCCACTATGGATCTGATCCAGATAATTGATGGCTCAATATATGATGAAGGTCAAATGTTTTTAACTCAGGCCAATGGCAATGTGATCTGTAGTTGCAGGGGGGGAGGGAGGGACTTTATTATGGGATCTTTGGCACGGGTATAGCTGTCTAATAGCTTTGTGTTTTTATTGAGCCTTGATGCAACTTTAGTTGATTTTAGTTTTAATGAATTTCTTTGTTTTTATTTTCTCATTGCATCCAGATTTTCCTGGATAGATGGTTAGCCATATAAATTGGATTAATAAGTAAGTAAATAAATAAATATTTTTTATTGAGCTAATCTCCATACTCTTCCAGACCATTTACAAAAGAGAATATTCTGAACTGTCTCACAGTGTTGTCAGGAGAATTACTGTAGTGATTAGCTTTATTCATCCCACCTTTAAATATTTATGTATTTATTTATTGCATTTATTTCCCCCTGCAATCAGTTTGACTCTCAGTGGCTTGCATGGTATGAAAACAATCTGAAAATCATGATAAATCTAAAACCATAAAATCAGTCTTGATCACACACACACATCTATACAAAAACATTTACTGCAACAGCAGTAACATAACCTAAAGAGTTAAGTTTAGTAGTACAAGAAAATGTATATATTTATATCTAGTCATTTTAACATTACAATACTTGATGCTGAATGTTTTTAACGTTCTTATCATTTTACATTATGTTTTATATTGTTGTAAGCTGCCCAGAGTCATTTGACATTGAGATAAGTGGTGTATAAATGTAAATAGATAAATAAAGAGAGTGTGCAACAGTTCAGATGGGGGTGCAGACTTCTGTGACCCCATTATGTTGAATGAGGGCTTATCCACATTACCTGGTTGCTCTGTCATTAGAGCAGGCAGGCAATTGTTTTTGGAAGGAAGCAATGGATGGTGTAATTCTATATTAATCCTCAATTGATGCTCAGGCAATCCCAGAGGACTTGGCTCTGCTCTACTTCCAAATTGTACTTTGCTCTGCTGTATCTGCTCATATGTACCTTTCTTAACTAGAATAGTTAAATTAATGCAGGCTAACTTGAGCAATGTATTGACTACTTTAAAGAGGAAAGACCAGCTTTCACATCTGTCATTAGCTGTAGTACTTTTTATTATAACAAATTTTATTAATTTTACAAAAATAATACACAAATAATCCAGGCATAACAATTTGAAAATTCTTTTCTAAAAAAAAAAAAAAAAAATTAAAGAAGAAAGCCAATAGAACATACAAAATAATTCAAAATTGTAATATCAATATTTACATTATCTATTTAACTTCATATCTTATCCCGACTTCTCCTTTTCATTCTAGTTATCCAAATTATATTTCTTGCTTATTAAAATTTTATTGCCTTTCATAAACATACAAAACACAAAACATAGAAAAAAAAAAACCCCTAAAACATCTTTTCTGACAGCTGCTTGATCCCGGGTTGAAACTCTTCACACAGACACAAATTCAAACATCATATTCACTTTATATATCCTTCCATATCTTATTATCATTTTCAATATCATTTTTTGTCTGTTCTATTTCCAACTATCCACTCATCTTTTTTCTTTTAATATACTTCTCCTATACACTGATTGGAGTGACGCCTTTAACTCATTGTCCTAACTTAAAATTACTTCATATAACACTTAATTGATCTTGGGATTCTGTTTAGTACATTCTAAAATTACACAATAAATTTTATAAAAAAGGTAAAGACCCAGCAATAACTAAATAAAATCCTATATAAGCACTATCCATATCATTAAAAAAAAAAAAACTAATCGTATATATTAATACTCATTTATATCTTAAGCATTTTACTCTAAATACACATATAAAGACCCAATCTTATGTACCTTCCAGAATCCCTTTTTTTTTCAATTAGATTCACCCATTGTCTCTAAATAAACTTTTTTTCTTTAAATCTTGCTTCCCACCATTTCTCTCTTGCTTATTCTTCTCCTTGCCCTTTTTACCCCTTTGTCTCTCCTCCCTTTTCTTACTCCCTTTCTGTTGTTTTCTAACCTTGCATCTACCTTTCATCTCATTTTTCTCTTTTTTGATTGTTTTTTCAAACCTTAAAATCCCCTTTTTCTTATCCTCTTTCTCCTCCTCCCCGGAAAAAAAACATTGTTCATCAAAGATGGCTTCTTCTTCCTCTTCTTCTTTGTCCCAGTCGTTCTGCTGCGTAGTCAACTTTTCATAAGTGCATAACGCCATTTCTAAAAATTGAAATAAAGTGCCCAAAGTATCTTTTCCATCTTGTTCTTCCTTTTTATATTTTTGACATTCAGTTTTTAATTCACCCACAAGCGATGCCATCATAAAAAGAGAAACTTTTCCCAAAACAACCACCCAAGTATTTTTAATCAAGAATAATTAAAAAAAGATTCCAAAAGTTAATGCTTTTTTTCCCTTCTTCTACTTCTCTTTCTGAGGTTACTATTTAATCAAAGAGATCCAATTACCATATATCTTTCTTTAGAATTCTAGGCAATCTCCTCCTTTTTCAACTTCTGCACCAATTTTTTTCCTCTCCCTTCCCACTTGCAACATCAATTTTTAAATGATCAGAAATCCATACCTCCAATAAGGGTTTTCTGATTTCTTAAATTATTAAGTCCAATGTCCAAATAGTCTTTTGTCCCTTGGCTTTAACTTTCAAAATAATTCACCTTCAGTGCCCAAATAAATTTCAAATCTTCATCTGTTGTTTCTATGGGGTGGGAGAATGTAGAAAAAAAAAAGTTTCCCTTTAACAGCTTTCTCCTCCGCTTTCCGATCTTCCTAGGGATACAATGTATCCTCCAGCAATTCAAACAATTCAGTTCCAGAGAGTTTGAGAGATGTTGATTGACCTGGCTCATTAGCTGTAGTACTTTTTAGATCATGCCTGCTTATTGCAATAGCATACTCTTGCTGCATAAGTTAAAGCCAGGAGTGGGATTCTACTGGTGTTGCCTGGGTCAGGCGAACTGGTAGCTCCGAAGATCAGCTAGGAGCGAACTGGTTCACTTCAACGATCAGCCGTTTGGCCCACCTATCCTGACTCTAGTCTGTGCTTTATTTCCTGGTTTTCCAGCTCAGCTGCTTTGTGTGGTACAGTGGATTGCTGCACATCAGCACAGGGCTTGCAGCAGAAGGTGAGTTGCAAAAGCTGTGTGCACATGCAAAGTGTGCGTTTGGCACACACACATGCTCTCACCAAACTGATTGTTACACTGGTTGAATCCCACCCCGGTTAAACATTACTGGTTCAGCAGATGGTTTTCTTTTATTATCTGAGAAACTATCTCATCTCAATGGGATTGGCCTCCCCCACTTGTTCCAGTGAAAGTATAGTGGCGCAGTGATAAGAATGTAGTATTGCAGACTAATTTTGCCCACAGCCAGGAGTTAGGTCTTGACCAGCTCAAAGTTGACTTGGCCTTCCATCTTTCTTAAATTGGTAAAATGAGGACCCAGATTGTTGGGGACAATTACGCTGGCATTGTGAATTGCTTAAAGAGGGTTGTAAAGCACTGTATATACTATAAGTCAGTGTTATTGTTATTGCTAAGAGTCCTACTTTAGACCTCATTTGCTATCAGCTGGGGTCCAGGAGAAGAACCTTTTCTGCTGTGGCCACCATGTGAGATTGGACCCCACACTTCTAGCCTCCTGGTAGAACATTAAAATCTGTCTCTGCTGGTTAATCTGAGCCCCCACAGAGATGCTTTATGCTGGGGGTGGCTGACTGGATAGAGAGAAGTTCCCTCGTCTTTTTGTCACCTGCCTTCTTAGTTCTTAGTTTCTTATTTAAAGTTAATTTTAATCAATTTTGTATTATTTTGTTTACTTTTTTTATCATGTTGTAAGCCACCCAGAGTTGCTATAACAGTGAGACAAGTAGCATAGACATGTAATAAATAAATTCAATAAAGAAATAATTTTCTTTTTCTAATTTTCTCTGTATTTTTTTTAAAATAAGTGAAATTTCATGATTTCATGGCTTTCTAATCACTTTTGAGCTCAAAGACTTTCACCATCAGCTTCCAGGTAGCTCAAATTATGGATGGACTAATTATTAACTAGAGCAGGAGTGTCAAACTCACACTGTCATGGTGGCCTCACATGATGTATCAGGACTTTTTTCTCCTTTGCTAAACCGGACGTGGGTGTGGCCAGCGTGTGACTAATCAGGCCCATGGGTTGAGAGTTTGACAGTCCTGATCTAGTGTATCACTCGGAGTCCCAGCCCTGAGTCCATGTATTGACATTCTTCTGCAGAAGCAGAAGGCTGTAGCTGTCATGTTGCCTTGATTTAGGCCTGCAGGCTGAATGCCAAATATGACTCAAAATATGTTTCAGAAAGAAGCATAGGGAGAACAACCCTTAAAATAGCAAGAAGAATCATAGATCCTGGTTAATCCTTTGGGTTAGGGCTATTGTAGGAGCTTCTGCTTCAGACCACTGCAAAAGCCATTGAAGGAGTAACCTAGTTCTGAGAACCTGAAGCTGGATCAATGGACAAACATTATTTTGCTGTGCTTGGACAAGTTTACAGAGTTTGAGACCTACCTATATGAAGTTAAAAACTGGTCAGAGAACAATGTGACAGTTTTGTTCCATAGAATGAATCATACAAATTAATTTGCTTGGGTGGGCAATATACCATGAAATTTGAGAACCTCTGTGCTAATCATAATGTGGTGTGTCTGATTCTTATATATACAATTATGTGAATTCAGCTGTTGCAGCTGATGGCTTAATACAGGGTATGAACCTAGCTATTGTCACTAATAAAGTAATAACACTGAGGCTTAGAGTGATATATGAACCTACTTTAGGTTTTTGGAGCAGACAAATTACTAAATATTA
Organism: Hydrophis major; assembly: GCA_033807585.1. Lineage (NCBI taxonomy): Eukaryota > Metazoa > Chordata > Lepidosauria > Squamata > Elapidae > Hydrophis > Hydrophis major. The sequence goes on along the minus strand of CM066328.1, from coordinate 150,854,651 downwards.
TTAAAAGTATGATCCAGTTATGGGACTCCATTATTCATAGTGTATACTAAACTATACTGTGTTCTGTTTCCATAACCTAGCTATTAAAGTTTATTTGGACTTGATAAATCATCTCATGCATTGATTTAATAATAAATAATTAAATCAAATAAACTTAGCCAGTGTATGAATACAGTTGTACCCACCAAGCTTGTCTCTGAAACTAAGAAGGCATCCTTCCATATAGCTGACCTGTAACATAATGTTGCACATCTGATGCCTACTTACACATAAGTAAACTAAAGCCTGCATCTTGCTTGAATGTCTGCGTAGCATTTTCCTGCATTTATAAGTTAATTAAAGTGAGTTGATGTATCATCAGCCAATCATCAGCCAATCCCTCTGAAATTCCTTTATCCTCTTCCAACTTCTAGGGTTTTTTGAGTCAAGCTGGGCATTGGGAATGAGGAAAATGTAAATGATTTATTACCAGATTCTTACAAATCCTGTGCCTCAAGATTATTGTAAATGCTCAAGGAAGAAGGTTATTGTAAATGCTCAAGGAAGAAGGCGATTGTTGAAGAGGATGTGTTTATTGTCAGAAGTGATTCATTTAGTTTCATTTGACATTTTTACTTTAATTTAGGCACAGCATTTCATTTCCCAGGAATGCACAGATTTTTAAACATTCATTGTAGTTGCTTCTCCCCTCCCTCATTTTGTGAATGTTTTTTGCCTCATTATTTGCTTTTGTGATTTTAAACTGCGCCTAATAAAACAGTGAAGTTAAGTTGAAGGACTTTAATGTATGTTTTGGGTTATTTTGATAGAATACAGGTCATCACAAATACTCTGCCCTTTTGAAGATAAATAAAACACCCTAAATTATTTTAGTTCAGTTTGATTACCTTAGGGAAAATACAGATTTAGTAAGAATTTGCATAGATTTTGAATCTGAGAAAAAAACACTTTAGGTTATTTAGGAGAATGTCAACATTCCATCTCAGAGCACATTCAACTATATTGTATATTGATAAGCAAGGATATATTTCATAGGCACTTGAAATCCTGGTGTTCCTAGATATTCAGTAAGATGGGGGATCATTGTACAGAATATACAAACATGGCTTATTCATAATTGCATTCCGTAATTTTTCTTTCCAATGTTTGTGCTATCATGCTATACAAAGTTTCAGACTTGTTCTACTCTATAATAAGAAAAATATATTTATTTGGATGTATTGCATATTCTAAATGACATTAATTCTCTGAATGGCCAGTTGCTTGATCATTAGAAAAAGCCTTCATTTAGTTTCATTTTCTAGGTCCATTTTTCAGGCTTGTGAGAGATCATCTTCCAATGTGCTTCTAAAGTATGGAAGGCATTGCTTCTAGAGTTAAGCTATTGTACTTGGTGAGGATGACTGAAATAGACTAAGGAGGAAGAAAAAGTACACAATGGATGGTTAGGTCAAAGTATACAATGGATGGTTAGGTCATTCTGGAATGCTTTTGAAAAAACTATAAGTTATTAGATAACCCATGACCCGTTGGATCACTATTTTGGAGATATGTCATTGAGTTTCCTTGTGGGAAGCTGACAAAAAGTATGGAAATCTTCCCTTCCCTTCCCTTCCCTTCCCTCCTCTTCCCTTCCCTTCCCTTCCTTTCTTCAATACTGTATAACAAACATTTATTTATATAGCCACTAGGAATTGAACCTTGCTGTATGGCATCTAATCCAATCACTCACTTCACTTTCACAAAAAATAGTTAATTATCTTTGGCTTTAACCAAACTGCTTTGGTTGTATTCCAAATTCATTTAGCTGTATTATTGCTTAATACTATTAGCTCTTTTGTTGTTGTTTCTCACTGAATAGGTGGGATATTAAACTGAAATAAATAGTACACAAATGTGTGTTTCACAATAACTTTTTCATTAATAGTTTATTACACTGTTTTCTCAATATTTATAAAACAACTATCCTTCAGCATCAATTAAGCTTGCACATATAAAACTATATTCATCCGTTTATCCATTCATACATTTTGAGAGATAAGGTGTCTTTGACAGTTCACTGCAAGACAGGAAGCTCAGTTTGTGCAAAGGGACTGAATTCATCTTTACTGAATGTGGTTATTGCCATTTTTCTTAGTATGTGGCAGTTAAAAGGGGTCTGGTTGAATTGTGCAGCTCTTTTTCTAGTCCCACAACTTGTGCTATTCAGATTACAACTCAGATGTTGATTGATAATTATGAGCATTATAATTCCAACACTATTCTGCTCAGTCACTCAGGATTTAGTCACTTCCCAAATGGATTACTGCAACATACTTTACATGGGGCTGCTCTTGAACACTATATGGAAACTTCACTTTCACATTTCTTCTCCACAAACTGTATTGGCTACCAGTATGTTTCTGAGTGCAATCTGATGGTGGTTATCTATAAAGCCCATCATGGCTTTGGGATGTGTTTCCCCAGTGGAGCCTTCCCATCCTGTTAGATGTGGCAGGAAAGTCATGTGCTGGCTTCTGCCTACAAGATAGTGTTTTCTGCGAAGACCCAGAAGAAGACTCATGTAAGCATCATTAGCCCTGACGCTGCTGGCCTTTTTCAAGGCATTGAAAAAAGTTGGGTCAGCCATTGAATCTGGAACCCTGATAGCATAGATGAGCCCATACCCCAATTTAGTTGAGTCACTGTGAGTCTTCTTGGCTTCTTTTTTATGTAATATTTGTCGCCTTAATTCTGGTTTCTTATGCTGTTTTTTTCCCTTCTAATTCCATATATCTGAGATGGGCAGCCTATAAATTTAGTAATGAATAAAAAATATAAATAAACACATCAGGCTGGTAAAGTTTGGCCTATGCTTAGAGCATTGAATGGCTGTATAAGGTATAGTCTGAAGTGATATTTTGCTCTTCGTGCATTTTTTCTTTGCATGGAACTAGTATTTGTACTCTTATGTTAAGCATTTATTTGTTTGCAACTACTTATGTTGAATATATAGTCATAAACAACATAAATATTTATGATTAACTTTAAATCAATTCAATGGATTTTTTTTTTTGCTAATTTGTCTGAATTTTTTCCCAATAGTGAAATGATAGGACAGTGTATACAGATATAACTTTCAGTCATTGTGAGAAACTCATTTCCAAAATAAGACAAAGTTGTCTTAAAGGAACTTTCCCAACATTGGTGAATTATAGATTATAGCAGAGGTATGGCAAAAAGTGATAAAAATGTCAAGAAGTAGTTTTTGTCACTGTATGATTGTGTCTGCCTTGATATTTTTTCTTACTATTTTCCCCCTGAGAATGTCCTGTTTCTGGCATCTGCTACCATTGCTCATATGGTATAATATATGAAGAATCCTAGATCTCCCATACAAATTATACATAGCAATAGCAGTCTTCACACTGCTTTACAGCCATCTCTAAGTGGTTTACAGAGTCAGCATATTACCTCTAACCATCTGGGCCCTCATTTTACTGACCTCGGAAGGATGGAAAATGGAGTCAACCTTGAGCTGGTGAGACTCAAACTGCTAAATTGCTGGCAATCTGCAGTCAGCAGAAATAGCCTACAATTCTGCATTTTAACTATTGTGCCACTATAGCTCTTATCTTGTGTATATCTTGTGTATATCATTCCTTTACCGATATAAGACATGCTAGCTATTTCTTCTTCTTATGTCTTCTAGTATTTGCAAGCAACTCAATCCAGCATAGTTTTGAAGGGAAAATGTGAAGATTTATGCTTTGCAAAATAAATGTGGGTTTTGTTACTAGATTGATTGATTTGCAAGACTTACATGGCTGTTCTTCTCATATAATGAAGTAGCTCACGGCCACCCATAAGAAACATGGTTAAGAACAAACCTCCCCTCAGGCTCCAAAACAAGCTCAGCATCTTAGCCACTGAGCCACCATGTCCCTTTGAACAGCCCTTATTCCAACCCAAAGTTTGGGGAAAAGAGCAAAATGTTCACAGAAGGTTAAAAGGGCAGAAGTCCCTTGGTTCTCAGGTTAATTCCAAAGAGCTGGAATGGCTCCTGAGAAGGTGTGTCTCTGAAGTTCCAGATGTACTTTATTATCAAAATAAATGTGGATTTTGCTATTATTACCAAAAGAATGTCCCATCGTTTGAAATTTTGGGCCTCTTGGCAACCATGGTCTCCTGCTGCCCTGAAGACTTTCTTCAAGTGAGCAACCTGACATTTGAGGCCTTCCTGCTGATTCACCACTCTCTCCATCCCCTTCTTCCTAAGCCTGGGCATCTGCTTCCACCACCACTTCCTAAAAGAAGCAGCAATGATTTTAGAGGTGAAACTACCATGAAAACTTTATAAACAATCCTATAGGAGGTTTCATATAATTAGACAAATAAAGATGATTTCCCAATTTACTGATAGTCATATTTAGGGGACAAGAGTCCTGACCACACTCAGGCTCATGAGAAGAATGGTTCTGCCTAGGCCTACTATCATCACCTGCTCACTTCTCCAAACTTTCAAAAACAGATGAGAGCTGTCCCCAGCTATTTTACTTAACCTTGTCATGACTATCCATCAAAAATCAGTACCGTCTTTCAAATATCATCCAAAGTGTGCCAAGTCACCTTTCCTCTCTGTCCCCTGTAGCACAATATAATTTCAGTGAGGGGCTGGAGGCAACTTCATTGATTGGATTACAGTCCATCCCGAGGCTATGACCATGCTGTGAGCACATGCTGCTTTTATTCTATCAACATATGGTTAGCTCATTTTCTTGATGGTACCCCCTGCCTTTCTTTCTCCAGTTAATTAACTATGATCCTGGAAGATGAAAATGTAACTTGGTATGCAGGCCATCCAGCCACAATAGATAATGAAATGTTCATTGGGCATCTTGCTGTTAAGCATAATGTCCATGCTGAATTTGGACCACACATCATTCTTTGATTATATCAAAATCTGATTCTTTGTGACTCATTCCTTTAACAGTCATCATATCTATACCGCCAAAGGTATAACCTTTCTGAGTATTAAGCTGAAATTTCAAAAGGAGTCCAAGGCCATCCATTCAATTGTTGTGGTTGGTTTTGTAGTGAACAATTTCTCAGAGATATGAGTTGCTGCACTAGCAAAGAAGGTAACTAGGGATGCCTTTAAAGTGTAGTCATAACTATGAACAATTCTCACATTTAATTCCATTGTGGCTTTTAAAGTGTTGCATATAATAAGAGGTAGTAATAATAATGAGAAGGCAGGCAGGAAATGTCTGAGATTTTGCATAAATAACAACAGTTCTATAAAACCTAGATGGATGTCTAAAATATATATTACTCAAATTTAGTAATGGAGTTTATGATGGAAGTTGCATGATAATGCAGTTTATTAAGATTTTGGCTGTGTAAGCTGACCCAATTGGATTAACCCAACCAACTGGGTTAAGCAAATACCATTTATTTATTAAATTTATATAGTGTCCCATCTCACTTATTCTGGATAGATATTTGATATGATCTTTGATCCTAGTCATCATGTCTAACTTCACATGACTTTGCTCCTACTGAAACTGATGATGAAGAAGGAATCATTGAAGAAGAGGAAATCAATGAAGAAGAAAAACTAATTTATGTCCTCAGTTCTTTTTAGTATATATCCTGAATTCTCAGAATAGACCAATTCAAATTGTGCAGTTAAAGTCAAATAATAGAAAACTAATTGGTACATTATAAATCATGAATCAGTTATAAACTTATCATTGATCAAACTCTGTGGAGATGCTGATATTACTGATTATATATACCTATTCCTCTTTTAGCTGATCCCTATACATAAAAGCTGTGCAACTGTCAATTGGCAGCAAAATGTGGGGCTTTTTGAAATATCACAAATCTTTTCTGGACTTATAGTGATCCTGGATTTATATCAATGACATTCCACTATTCACTTAAGGATAGTAAATAATACATTAAATAATCTGTCAGATGCCTCAATAAAAATAGAAGAGACCAAAACAGCAACAATAACAACAACCCCTAAATAAAGGATTTCACAGACAAGTTCTATAATACAGGCATAGGATGGTGGCTTGGTCATTTATTTCAAGTGCTGGATGACCTGAATTTTTATTAGGAATCACTGTACTATACAGATCTATTTTGTAAATAAGTAAAAAAAAAAAGGTAAAAAAAAATAACAAAAGTCAAATGAGGAGCAAGAAGTTGCTAAACGGGCCATTAGCAGTGGTGGGATTCAAATGTTTTTACTACTGGTTCTGTGAGCGTGGCTTGGTGGGTATGGGAGGGGAAGGATACTGTAAAATCTCCCGTCAGAGGTGGTATTTGCCGGTTCTCCGAACTACTCAAAATTTCCGCTACCGGTTCACCAGAACTGGTCAGAACCTGCTGAATACCCACCTCTGGCCAGTAGGCATATCAAGTTTTTAAGTATACCGCTGTCTACAAAACAGAAGACATTCTATTGATTTCCAACAACATAATGCCAAGTACTTCCAGAATTTAAAAATTTTAAAATTTGCCACCAACTATCAGGTATGCTATTCTTTATCCAGACCCAAAGGAATGTTAGTTATGCCTTAGAACTCAAGGCTAGAAGCAAGAAAAGATGAAAAATGCAATGGGAAAAAAAAAACTGGTCCGGAATTTTGAAATCAGGGCATCTTCAAGGAGCTGAGCTAGATTCCTGGCTCTTCCCATTTATTTTCTATTAACATCATCCAAGTATCACGAAGAAGGAGAAAAGTATGCCTATAGAGATTTGCACAAGGGAACAGCATTGATAAAAGATACATTTTTGTGCAACATATTAATTCTGATGGCCAGGCCTTTGATAGATTGATAAACAAATCTTAACGATTAAAACATTTAAGACTAATCAATAAAACACTAGAGTTTTTCTTTGAGGATCCCCCCCCCCCTATAATTCATGTTCTACCTCTCTCCCTCCTGCTACTTTACATACCCCGGCTGATCAAGTCGAGCACAGTAGAAATGACTACTGTAGTGTCTGGATTCTTTCTAATGAGTCTCTCGAGGGCAGACTAAATACTGACAACATATTGATCTCCTCTTGTCTGATGTCTGCTGAGATTGACTCTTGCTTTGAAATATGATAGAAGGGACCTCTGGTATTCCCCCCACGGAGCCATATCAGACACAGAAGCATATTCACTCACCAGTGTCTCAGAATAGAGCACGGCTTATTCCTCAGCAAGAGGAACTGGCAATTACGTCTTTGGGGGTTATGATCAGCTTTTCATTTTTTCCACACTTTTCCAAATAGTTATTGGTTGTTGTTCTCCCCCGGCTGACCCCCCCCCCGCAAGAGCTCCACCTGAAACCTCATATACGTTTGTCTGTGCATTTTCTAAAATCAAAGCATACGCATCTTCTTTAATTTAATGTGGTTTGAGGTACAAGTTTTACAAATATTTGTTTCTCTGTTTTTTTTTTTTTTTTTTTTGTTACTGTGGGTTAATATATATTAATGAGCATCTATTAGTATATTTGTTAATCTCTGTGCAGGCTGCTATTATTTTAAAGGGCGGAGAAATGTTCAAAGCACTCTCTTTTCTAGGACTTACATTTCCACATCTTTCACTTTAACTTTTATAAGACTGAAAAGGAAAATAGCAATAGCACTTAGACTTATATACCCCTTTATAGTGCTTTATAGCCCTCTCTAAGCAGTTTATAGAGTCAGCATATTTCCCCTGGCAATCTGGGTGTCCTCATTTTACCCACCTTGGAAGGATGAAAGGCCCAGTCAACCTAGAGCCTGGTAAGATTTGATCTGCCAAATTTCAGGCAGCTGGCTGCAGCAGAAGAAGTACTGCACTCTAACCACTGCACTACCGAGGGTCTTAAAATAAACTCCATTTATGTCACTTACCCAATCATGCCATTTAAAGATTTAGAACAATCACTATGCTCAAAGTATTTGCAAGGCATGTCCTCATGTAATCCTCTGGCTATCCACCACAATGTGGCTGGATGTATCTGATGAAACCAAAGCCCAAGAAATATAAATATATATATCTCCCATGTAAAATTGGAAGTATTTTGGCGACATTTTGACGAAATCTCATTCATCATCTTCAGGCTTGTGTTTTTGGCTTTGTGCTTCTTGGAGTAATGTGAGCTTGCAGCTGCTTCTTCCTTTTAACTGCCAGTGGGAGTGTGACTTGACTGGGTGGGGCTTGGCTGTGTTCTGATTGGGTGGAGGTGTATTCTCATTGGTTGGGGGCCTGGATATGATCTGATTGGTTGCGGGTTTGGCTGTGTTCTGATTGGCTGGGGTTATGTTCTGTTCAGGTGGGGGCTTGGCTGTGTTCAGGTTAGTCTTTGTTGTCGGGGGATTTGAGCTGGTGAGCTGTGATTCTGCTGTTTGGCTTCGCGTTTGTGGTTGTGCCACCTGAGAAAATCCATTGCTTTTGCTTGCTCATCTTTCATTTGAGCTAAGAGAGAGGTTTCTCTGTGGCTGACAGGATTCTCCCATTTGTGTTCTTCTGGCTTGGCCATTTGCCTCTTAGGAGCTTGCTCTAGAAAGAAATTCTTGTGATTATATTACTGTGTATTAACAACATAGTCAAGTAAGGTAATAGAAGTATCATAAGACCCTTTTCAATTCCCCATGCTGGCTGGGCAATATGGGGAGTTGAAGTCCACACCTGTTAAAGGTGAGAAACACTGGATGAGAAATTTGCTTCCACAAAAGCAAAATCACTTGCTTGATCCACAAAAACACATTGAGACATAATGGAGATCTAGAAGATGAACAGACCTATGGAGCAGCTGTCCTGCCCTACATAAGAGGTACTACAGACAAAATCAGTAAGATACTACACAGGCATCACTTCAAGACTGCTTTCAAAACAGACAGAAAAATAGCAGCCATCCTAAGAAACCCCAAAGATAAAATTGACCTGGAAAATCAAGGCATATATGAAGTCCCCTGTGCATTATGCTCTGCCACATACATCAGACAGACCAATAGAAAAATAAGTACCCGCCTTGATAAATACAAAAATGCAATAAAAAAGCTGGAACATACTTCCTCACTAGTCCAACACATGAAAGCCACAGGTCATAGCATCGACTTTAATGGCATCAAAAACCCTAGCCACTATAGAAAAGCCCAGGTACAGAATTATCAGAGAAGCCATAGAGATTGAAAAACATGAATAAAAAAAGCATGAAAAAAAGAGATGACTCCACCAGACTGTCAATTATCTTGAAGCCTGCACTCACAAACAAAAAAATCTTCATACCACAAGCCAAACAAACACCTGGGCACAAACAGACCTCCCTGATACCTCCAGCCCAAACACACCCCAGCCAGCCAGCCAGCCAGATGAAACCTAAAGTCCTGGATGCTCTCTACACCAAGAGAGAAAGTATATTTGGAGATTATAATGCAATTACAAATAACAATCAAGACTATGCATGTGAACAAAAATATATAAAAAAACCCAGAATATATTGCCCAAAAGCTTTTTTGAGATGACCAAAGAATTAGAACTAGTGGATGCTTGGAGGAAGCTGGACCCGGGGTGACTCAGTTCACTTTCTACTCCAATCCACATAAATCATGGTCTAGACTAGATATGACATGGGTAAACAGTGACTTACTTAAGGAGATTCAGGACATAAAGATTTTAACTAACACCTGGGCAGATCACAACCCATTGCTGATAACCTGGAAAGACTGAACTCACAAGAAAAGTAAATGGACACTTAACTCACAACTATTGAAAGAAAAAGGCTACATCCAAAAAATCGGGGAAGAATTAATTGGTTTCTTTAAATTTAATAAAAAACAGGATACCTCATTGCAGAATCTCTGGGACACAATGAAGGCGTATTTAAGGGGAACATCTATAGCACACACAGCAAATAGAAATAAAAAAAGATAGGAAAACCAAAATACCCTAACTAAAAAAAAAATAAAAGATTTGGAAAATAGACAAATGGAAACTCAAGGAGATGGACAGTTAGAAATAAACTGGCACTATCTAAGCAGGAAATGAACATTTTAGATCAGGAGGAACTAACCAAGAAGCTACATTATATAAAACAAAATTATTTTGAACATGCAAATAAATCTTGTAGATGGTTAGCGTACAAACTGAAAAAAGAAAACCAAAAAAGAACGATATACCAATTAGTGGACAAAAATGGAGTAGTAGAGACTGATTTGGAAAAAAAGAAGGTAATTGTAAGAGAATACTTTGAGAACTTCTATAAGCAAGATACAGTTGATCTAAACAAAATAGAAGAATATTTGAAAGAAGGAGCTTTACACCCGCTAGCAGAGGACAAAAAGGAGACACTTAATAAAGAAATAATTTTAAGTGAATTAAAAGAGGTGATTAAAAAACAAAAAAACAAAAAAACAATACAACCCCAGGCCCAGATGGCTTCCCAAGTGAGTTATATAAAGAGATAGGAGAGGTACTAAAAAATGTGTTGCTAGAGATCTGCAATGAGGTATTACTGGAAGTTAAAATTCCAGAATCATGGAAGAAAGCTTATATTACATTAATCCCTAAAGAGGGTGCAGATGCCAATCAAATAAAGAATTATGGACCAATATCTCTTCTAAATTCAAACTATAAAATTTTCATGACTGTAATGGCAGAAAGATTAAAGAAAGTGCTCAATGACAAAATTCACCCTGACCAAAACGGATTCCTTCCCATGAGACAGATTAGATATAATACGAGAACAATAATAGATATATTAGAATTTTATGAACTGCACTCAGGAAACCATGTGGCCTTGTTTTCCTGGATGTGCAAAAGGCCTTTGAAAATCTTAACTGGGATTTTATGAAATACCAGATTAATCTGATGAAATTTGGTGGTAATTTTGCAAAAATGCTAAATTCAATTTATGCCACACAAAAGGCAGATGTACTGATAAACGGAGAAACTACCAAACCATATGAGATAAAGAAGAGTGTCAGATGTCAGAAGAAACCATTACACTAAAATTCTGAGGTGGCTTTCAACAATGGAGGCAATGTTCCATCCCAACACGATGGATATTAGCAAAAAGCTCAAATACCACCAAATCCTAGACAATGAGGGAAAGCTTAAATCGATTCAGGAGTTAGAAACCCAAGAAATAATTATTGAGAATTGGTCTTACTTTCAAATAAAATTGAAATATAATAGGGATGTAAAAGAATATGGATTTGAAATAAAAGACACTCAATTAGATCAAATGCTCCTGGGCCCAGAGAAAAATCTGATATCTAAATTATATAATTACCCATTAGAATACAAATTGGCTGAGGAAATTGTGAAAGGACCAATGCTAGCCTGGGCAAAAAAACTTCGGTTACAATATAGATCTGGACGACTGGGAGGAAATCTGGCAAAGGAATCTTACACTAATAAAATCAATACCATACAAGGAAAATCTATATAAAATGATATATAGATGGCATCTGGCACCCTCTAGATTAGCTAAAATATATCCAACAGCAAACCCAAGCTGTTGGAAATATACAGAGAAATTCGGTACCTATTTCCATCTTTGGTGGACACACCTTGTTATTAAAAAATATTGGACAAGGATAAGAATATGGATAGAAGAAATTATTGAGTGTGGACTGGAGTGAAAACTGGAACTGTTCCTCCTGGGTATGATTAAAGGGGACTATCCTTCCAAAGTGAGATACCTGATCATCCACTTACTAACAGCGACACAAATTTCTTCGGCACAATATTGGAAAAGGCCCAACGTACCACCGATACACATTATTATTCAAAAAATTTATGAATGTGCTGAAATGGAGAGGCTCACACTCAAATTAAATGGGAAGGATGATTCAGAGTATTACCTGGTCTGGGATAAATGGTACAGCTGGGCAGAGTGCAAGAAAAAGAGTGTACAGAATAAATGAGCCCAGGAAACATATTATATATAGTTGTATATATTGAATGTATAAAATAATGGTTTCAAGCTTCTCTTCTATTATATAAACATTATGAAGGTTTTATTGATTAAATAATACAGTTATAATCCAATAGTAATAGCAGAGTAACATGTGTTATTTATTTATTAATATGCTATCTATAAGAGACAAGGAATACTTGCCAATTATTATTTATTATTGTTTATTATGAACTATTAAACCTAATATTAAATGTAATAGAAAGAAATATGTTTACTGTTCTATTTGTACTTTTACTATTTTTTATTTCTGTATATTTGTGTGTTTATATCTTTTTAATCCTTTGTAAATAAAGTTCATTAAAAAAAAAGAAAGAAACCTAGCTTCCTAATAAACGATAACCGGCCATTCACCTGAAGCCAAGCCGCGCTAAAAGCCCCCAAACACGAAATACAATGTTGCCAGCTAATCAAGACAAAAAAATGCTACAAATCAGACAGAAGATATTAGAAACACCAATCAAGCAGAGCACAGCAAACTCCAAGACCAATAAACACAGACCAAGACTCCCAACCATCAGGATGAAAAAAAAAAAAACATTCTAACAAAGCACAAGGCTGGCATTTAAAACCGAAATGGCTGTGAAAGCCTGACACACAGACGAACCCAATACACAAGCCTGATGATGGCAGATGAGATTCTGCCGAAACATCGCTACAACTTTAAAAGCACAACTGTAATTATGTGGGAAAATACTGGAACAAAGCTCAATATCATATATATACAGTATATATATTTCCCTTGGCAATTTAGAAGAGAAGGAAGAGCACTTGTAGCATTTTTTTTTAAACAGATGGATAGGTTTTAAGGCTGGAAATGAATATTTCTCTCTCTCTCTCTCTTTTATTTCAAAATAGTCATTTTAAAATGAAAAATCTTTCACCAGAATTTGCATTTGCATCTTGAACACAGTCCATATGTTCCTTCGAGGTAGAAGCGACAAAAATGGCTATGATTTGCCATTGCTGTGATTGGAACCTAATGTACCATAACAGTAATACTGTTAAATGCCACCGTATGTCACTTAGCAAATATACAGAAAGGGATCCGCTCCATTATCATATCTCAAAATGGCACTGCCATTCGTCCACTGGTGCATAAAGTAACATTCAGTGAACTCAGATAACATTTAAAACCAAAACGCTGATGATGATTGCATGACTGCAAAAGACTAGCTTTTCATGGAACATCACGGTGTAGCTGTAGCAGAATTCCCTAGTAAAATGTTATAAGTCCAGCTGGTGCTCAGACTGTTAAGAGAGGAACTAGACAAAATGAAAATGGATCACTTGGTCTATTCTTCTTTTTTTTGATAATTCCCAGTTTTACCAGGTGCTTCTTTTTGCTGATTGAGTTTGAAGTAATTGTAGAAGGAAAGCCTTGCAGTGACCAACATGAGCTCTTCTTTCTCTTGATTTCTCTTTTGGACTTTAAGAAGGCTGAAGAACACTGGGCTATACCTGCTTTCCAGTGGGGGGGGGGAAAGTGAAAACGCTGGCCACATCAGAGGGTGGGAGAGTTTTAGAGGAAGATATGTGTCCAGTGGGAGAGCAGAGTGGATGAATTTGCAGAGGAGCAGCCATCAGCTCAGCAGGCAACTGATGGTAAAAGATGAGCAGGCTTGGACTTCAATAAGTCAACAGCAATCAAGCTGAAATGGAAAGCAACCTCATTAGGCTGACTGAAACAGAGCCTCTAGTCAGTCAGCAGCTGAAAAAGCACCTTCCTTTTCTTCAGCCAGCAGAGTATGAAAACCTGCAATGCCAATGCTTCAGCAGCAGTTTGGAACAAAAGCTGACAGCAAGAGAAACCCACTAATTTGAAGGTGGCTAAAGACTGTGTCATGCCTCTGTTGGAATCTGTTTCTGAGGAGGAGGTCGAGCAGCTGACAGGGAGTGGGAGTGTGGCTCCGGTGGCTCCGGAAGAAACTGGGGAAGGGCACAGTCTGGTTGGGCATTCAGAGAAAGACCCAGGGCCACCCCTTCTTCATCCTAGGGCATGCAGGGAGGACCAGAGAAAGGAACAACGTGAGTTACATGGTTTATGGGGGAGGAAAGGGCCCTGATCTCTTTCATTAGCTGCAGCTGGGAAAGGCAAACTACGCACAGCAAAATTTCTGGAAGCAAAGCATGCATTATCTTCATTTGTTGAGGCTTGTTTGGATTCCGGCGTCTTCCCAACTGTGTGTGTTTCGTTATCTTTTTGAAGTCTGCAATTCCTTATCCTGCCGTGTCTTGTTAATTGCTGCAGCGTGATTTGTGTTGGTTTTTATTTATATGTACTTTGGGTTCGGACTGAATTTCTTCCCTTTAAAGACTGTTCTTGGGAGAGTTTTTTCTCTCCAGCTGATGATAACTGGACATTGGGGGCTAAGTTGGAGGTATTAAAGGGACTTTACTTACTTTTGTGACTTTGTTGCTTTTTTGTCATGCCCCGGGTCACCACAGACTGTTTCAAGCTCAGGCAGCACAGAAATGTCCACAGGACTGTTTAAGGAAAAGATGCCCAATAGGCTTAGATATGAGTATAAAAAGCTTCCCTAGCAGCACAAAGAAGATAACAACAGCCTCATTGTTGGTGGTCTATATCAGAGGTGTCAACTCACACCATCATGTCGTCATGTGACGTATCGTGACTTTTTTCCCTTTCGCTAAACTGGGGATGGGCATGGCCAGCGTGTGAAGCATCTGGCCCTTGGGCGGCTAGTTTGACACCCCTGGTTTATATCATTTCCAGAAAAGAACTCTTTTGCAATAATCTGGAAACAGGGATGCTGAATTGTTGTGATCTCTTGTATGAACCTGACTTATTTGACCAATTGTGGTGTCAAAGCTCTGTTTCTCAGTGAAAAATTTTGGAGTACTCTGCAAATATGTATAAAAACAGAAAATATTTTATATGTAGGAAACTGAGAGCTCCCCACCCACTGAAAAAAATAATCCTGATGGTGACTTGATTGGACTGAGACTTTGATGAAAGCAAAAGACTGGGCAGGATCCCCAAGTATTGGTAGACTTTGGATATACCTGCTGAAAAGAGAGGCTGCCTTTCAAAATTAACTTATTAAGATTAAGATGCTGCTTGCCTAGTGAATATTAACCCTTTTAGCATCACAATAAGAAATGGTAGCACATAGAAGAAAGAGCCCACTCCTGCCCAATTCTGGTACTTATCCTGCAGGATTCAGGCTTTTACTTTATGACAGTAGGAAAGTGGCACTATTCTGTGATAGCAGCTATCTGTGAAATGACCTGCTTACTAACCTTATATCTGCAAAATGGTAGAAGAAGATTTAGCACATTCTTATCAGAAATTGTATAGTACGGACCTTCTTTCTCTCCTTTTTCTGGTTTTCTGGTTTAGTATTCCAAGACCCTGAAAGACATAGTATATAATTAAAATCATAATACTTCACATTTACCTTATGCCAAATATGTCTTCCCTCCCCTTTAAGGTAGCCCACATTTTAGAGGCACATCTTATTGCTTTTTCTACTGCTCACCAATATTAGTGAGCACCATGCTTCCATCCCTGGCCATTAATTGAAATCTCATAATCTTTGCTTTGTTCTCATAGTCCTTGGTGGTTCTCCTGTGCCAACTGTATAGAAGTTTACTACAGTTCTTCTGGAACAAAGAATCACTATATATATATTCCCCTTGCAATGAGAATTCCATCCAATGTTAATAGTGAGTAACAACCTTCTTCCTGTCCTTAAATGATTTTGTTATTATATGTTCCTGCAATTTCTACAAGATTGGGCACACTGGCCACATATATCCTGAAATTGTTCTTGAGTCTCAGCAACAAGGGTTTAAAAAGAAATGCTACTACTTTCACTTCATTTTTATGCACTGACCTTTAAGATAAATAGTCAGCAGCTACATTTTGTGTTTCTGGTTTTTACTCCATTTCACATATAAAGGAAAGTAATTTGTGGACCACCTAATAAGACGATTGCCTACTTGTCCCCATTTATTTTGTGTCCTGTAATGCCATCAAGGGTTTATGATCTGTAGGTAACTTAAACACATGGCCCTACTGATCAGTTCTTCATTTTTCAACAGTCCAGATACAAGCAAGGATATTTTTTAAAACTAACAAATGCATTCCTTTTCAGCCTCAGTGAATGTTCTTGATATATGTGCAATTGTTATATTCCAGTCATGAAATGGAATAAGAACAGCTCTCAATCCATAATCTAAAGCATCTGTTGCTGCCATTATGGGTAACAATGTCAATGCGAGGCTACTAACAATCAACCTGTTCATATTCTCATCACTTTTCTGTGGAGCCATTGTTCAATTCTGATTTATAATTCACCTTAATAACTCACAAACTGGCTCTACTATAGATAATTTTGGAAAGCATTTTTCATGCTATGAGGTAAACACCCCCCTCCCCAATGGAATGTAACTAAATATCTGGATATCCCTAAGAGGAATTCCATCAAAAATTGTAGCAACAAGATGAGGTTAAGCTTCAATCTCCAAATTGAGCAGGTATGATTCAGAAAGGAAAGTACTATTTGCCTTGGCATACATATAGTATGTCCAGATTAAGTCTTAAACCTGCTGTTTTAACACAATCCAAACTGGACATCAAATTATTTCAAGTTCTATTGTTTTCCAAACATTATTATATCATGTGAATAATATTGCATCCCTTTTTGTTTGTAAAGATAATACACATTAAACAGTGCAAGGTAGGCCATAGGGCACATTTTAAAAATGAAAAGCACACCATGTATAATAAATGCTGTAAGTTCTCTATGACAGTCATAAAGCACAAGCTGATGGTATGCACTTTAAGGATTGCAAACACCTTTACTCCATCTACTCTGCAAATACTTCCTATAACACTTACTATTCATGAGAAAATAAATCATACTGGCCTTATTTGGTTCTCACCCAGAGATGAATCTTGTCATCGTTCCTCTTTGCTACTATTATAAATAGAACTCATTTCTTTTTTAAAAATATTTTTTTTTATTTTTACAATATAAAGAAAGAGCAATAGTTTCAATGTCTATATAAACAGTGTGTTGTCCAGTTACAGTTAATTTGAGCAATCATCATCATCATCATCATCTTCATTAGTAGTGGTCATATAATAAGAGTATTTCCTCCACATAATATCAATACTTAATTGTTAATACTAAATTATATTAATAATAAACATTTCATAAACCCTCATGGTAAAATTAATCACTGTATTTTAAATGTTCTAACTTCTGTTTTTGTTAGTTAACCATTGATAAAATGAATCCCATGTTTCAAAATATTCCGTATCTTCCTTCTCTTTAATTTCAAGTGTTAATCTATCCATTTCTGCACTTTCTAGTTTTTTTTTTTTATTATTATCTTCTCTTCTGTAGGGATCTCCACACCTTTCCAATATTGTGCAAATACAATTCTGCCTCCTGTTAACACCTGTAATATGAGATACATAGTCCCTCTATTATATTTTTCTGGTATGATGCCCAACAGAAATATTTCTGGTTTTAAATCTGTATGTTCCTTTATCATTTTTTCTATCCAACTATGTAAATAGAACTCGTTTCTGACTATTTTTTGGCCACACTTTTTGCCACTTATTCAGTAAGTTCCTCAGATACGGCTTTTCTAAACATAAATGGTAATCACTGCAGATATGGTGGGATGTAGTCTGGATTCCCAGGAGGGAGGAGCTGCATTCCAGAGGAGCAAAAGACAGCAAAGTTTAGATACTTTGGTTGGGAGAAAGAGGGACAAGATAATTCCTCCCTAGAAGTTGTCAGAGTAGATTTTTAGCGATGCAAGTAGTTGATTTAGCTTGGCAAGATTTTTGTCTATTGGTGAGAACAATAAATGAAAATCCTTAGAAGTAACTCTGTATGTCCTTCTTGGGTTTATGGAGTTGACAGTGGCTTCTACTGTATTACATAGATAACACATTCGGCTTTATTTTAAGCTCATGGATAAACCCCTGCAACCTCATAGTTTCAATTGCCATTTATACTATAATAGTTTTTGATTGGGGAAGATTTGACTCGTCCATCCAGCAATCATGAAATTTAACACAGCAGTGATAATACATGTCTCCCAAGGATTGGAGTATCTCTTGATACAGTGTAAAATTCTGCTCCTATACCACATAATTCAAAGATTCCTTCCAGGTTCTGATAATATAGAAACTGCTGATCCAGTATCCAACATTACCCCTAGTTCTTTTAATGTAGTCTCAGCAGTAGCATTTGTACTGCACATAATTTTCTCTGCAAGGGGAATAAAAGCCAGTATTCTCCACACCACACTCTAAATAGTTAATCTGACACTATGACAACAGGTGCCTGATAGTTAAATTGATTACTATGACATACTTTAGCAAAGTGACGGATCCTTTTTAATATTATTTGAATTGGGTCAATTCCAGCAGTGCATCCTTTATAATTAATTTGTATAATTAATTTATAATTTCTTCCCCAAACCCCAAAAACATTAAGTTTAGACTGTCTACTATTGGCCTCACCCCTTTCCTAAGAGGTCTGTAAAGTGGCGTGCATAAGCACACCATCCTGCCTACCGTCCCTGTCCTATTATTTCTTTTTATTCGTATCCATTTCATGTATTCATAACTATGTTTATACTTGTATCTGTTAGCTAATACTTGCTTGACAAATAAATAAATAAATAGCCAAAAGTTGAAATAACCCACATAAAAAACCCCTCTCCCCACTTTTTGTTGAATTTCTTTTTCACCACTACCATAAAAACTCTGTCCCTGTTTGTATTTCAGTTTCTTTATCCAGCTTTATAATCTTGGCTATTGCAGCCCTTTTAAAAATAAATAACAAGTGCTTCTCAATGCAAGGCATACATGTGGGTTCCAATCCATTTCCAATAATTTTATTCACTATTATTCCAAAATTACATGGCCCCATCAAATATCTCAGGGCAGCAACATAATGTAGTATAGATTCTTCTCTTTTGTTACCTCTGGCACAGTTTATAATGACTAGCTACCACATTCACTGTTATGAACTAATAAATATGCTTAAATAAAGTTTTATCAAAGCTTAAAGAAAAAGCAGGGTTCTTATCCTGCACTCCTGATTGGCAAATAATAGCGATATCGGATTGGTCCGTTCTGGAGAATCTGATTGGCTGTTAACGAGCCACTCTCATTGGTTCAAGGGTTTAATACTTCCATGTTCTCATTGGTTAATAGGTCAGCAGCCTGCCCTATAAAAGGGCTGCTGCTGCCCCCGGTTTTGTCTCTGTTCACGATGGTTAATAAAGAGTTGAAGTTCACTGTTCACTGCCTCATCTCAGTTCCTTGCACTCATGCGCAGAACTTAACATTCACCCTTTGGCACAAAATAAGTCTGCTAATGCAGACTCATTTTTTATTTGTGAGAGGCAAGTTATAAAACATACATTGTCCTCCCTTCCCTAAACTTTGAAGGAATATTGTTCTCTTTCTTGCTTCTTTGTCATTAACTGCCTGTTCATAGTTATTGAACATCCAGATCCAAACAAAAAAATCATCTGAAGAATAACAGGTGGTAGATTCATTGAAAGACAAGCTATCCTACCTTGTTGCCAATATGTTTTAATAAATCAAACAGTAATAAGATTTGTAAACTCTTTGTTAGGAGCAGATTTCTTGTCCAATTCCAATCCCACCCTCCTTTGTGCTACTTACTTTTACAGAAGATTAGCATAGAATTAAAATAATAAGAGATCATCTCTGTGTTATGCCAGAAGTATCTTCCTTCCTGTCTATGGTATCTTCATGTTTAGATGATTTTTAACAACATTATTTCATATATCTTTGGTGATGGATGTCCTCTTGTCTTTCCTTTCCACCTTTCCAAACATTAAAGACTTCCCCAGAGAGCTGACTTTTTGCAAAATATGTCAAAAGTAGGATAATATGAGCCTTATCATTTGTGCTTTGGGTGAGGACTCTGGGTTGATTTGTTCAATGGGTTTTTTTTATTTTAGAAATCTTTTTCTTACATTTATAGTATAAAATTTTAGTTTACTTTATTGTCATTGCACCTTGTATAATGAAATCAAACACCATCTTCAGTGCACATCATGACCATGACCATGCAAATAAACACAAACACGCATCCTTCATGTGCCAATACTGCACTATACAGCAGAATTCAAAAGAGCTACTGCCCTGGGATAGAAACTGTTTTTCAGCCCATTTGTCCTTGTTTTTATTATTCTGTACCTTCTGCCAGATGGTAATAATTCAAAAAAAGGGTGCCCAGGATGAGATGGATCTTTGAGAATGTTTTGAACTTTCTTAAGGCAGTGGGAGCTATAAAGCTCTTCCAAAGAGGGGAGAGGGCAACTAATGATCTTCTGAGCAATAATGTTATACCCTCTGGAGTGCCATCCTATTGGCCACTGTGCAAGTAGCAAACCATGCAGAGGTGCAGTGTTAAAATGCTCTCTATGGTGCAGCGGTAGAAGGTCACCAGCAGTTTTTCATTCAGTTGTTGTTTTCTGAGTAGTCTCAGGTAGTATAATCTCTGCTGGGCCCTTTTGACCAGTGCTGCAATGTGAGCACCCCAGGTCAGGTTCTCTTTTATGGTAACACCCAGAAACTTAAAACTGGCCATGGTTTAATATACATGTAATATTGAGTTTTTACATACCTCTTCCTGTTTATAAGTAGGAAATGGTATGCAAACATTTTTAATAATAAATGTATAATTTAAACAAGCACACAGCCCATTTCTGAATTCTTTTACCAATTGAAAAAACTAGCTTTTTTAAAAAATAAAGTGGGACAAGGCTAAAGAGTAAAATAATGAAAAATGTAACATATAAGAAACTGGGAATTTGAGCTAAGCTGTGCTTCGAATTTAGTTCTCAAAAGTTCCTTTGGGGCAAGAAGGATGTGAAAGATTGCATGGTGACTGGAAAACTAAAGGGATAATTTTTAGACATAAACCACCAAGATATACAGAGAGATTTGTTAGCAGCACTTATAACAAGGGACATAAACAGCAGCTCTGTCCAGACTGCAAAAAGACCAAGAACAAAGGGTTAAAAACATCAAAGGGAGAATTCACTAATAAAAGAAGGCTGGAGATTTCTATCACGGTTTCCGAGAATCTGTACTTCATCCATACCTCTTATGTTTTTAATTCCTCTGTGAAATCGGTGTGATTGTTGCCCCTATATTTGTGTTCTACAGCACTTTTTTTTTTTTGACAAAGGTCAATGAATGATAGCACTTAACTGCAATTCCTGAAAGCATCCGTTTTTTTTAGACCACACAGTTTTTCTCTGAATCAGAGAAAAAGTGTGATTGCATGAAAAGGTGGCAGATAGGCGCAACATTTGCACATGAGTGCATTTAAAAAAAAAGATTCAAAGCGTTGTCCTGAGTATTAGAAAGGGACGGCAAAAGTATTTCCCAAATCCATTGGAAATGAGCACAGTGAGAGACCAACATGATATTCAGGGCTTAAAACTTTTAAACCAGTGAACTAATCTGCTATTAATCAGGAAGACAGTATTATTAAGTAGCAGTAACATATCACTGCATTGGCTTTAGCCCCCTTAAAGTGGTTTTAGAATGAAGTGAGGTAAAAAAATTGAACTGAAATATCCCTCCATTCCTCCTTTACAATTTTCATTGGTCCATATTTTATTAAAAGTAGACTGTTATGTACCCAGATGTTCAAAAATAAAGCACTTTCCCAGAATTAAATTCAGAAAGTATGATTCAGAATGGCTTTTCCTCCCCTCCCCTTAGTGCCTTGAAGAGTTCTTGAATATGAGCAAAACATCCCTACCACAAAGGATAGCGTGCAAATATATCCTAAGTGCAATTATTCAGGGCTGAGCTAGCAAAAGTTTTACAAATATCAGAGTAAGATTTGGATTCTGACACATTTGCAATTCATAACTGTGTATTAGATATAAAAAGTTGTTTATTCAGCATCGGCATAGAAAATACGAGAATTTATTTTCTACAAGAGCAATTTCCAAAGCAAACCAAGGGAAAAAAACTAGTTGCATTTTTCATTTGAAGTTGACAAATCATCTGTACGATATTAAAGTTTTCAAGAGGAGCATCAATTTAATTTAAAATTACTCTACATAAAGATGGCCAAAACCCCAGTGGATTTTGCATATATCTTGTGGCAGGCTTTCCTTTTCAAAGTTAGTTATGCAGTAAGCCACCCCACAAATTCTTCATCACACTTTTAAACATTTATATAAAAATGTTCAGATATGCGAACAACATCAGATCCTTTCTCTAACTTGCTAAGCTTCAGATAATTGTGGAAAGATTGCATAGGGGAAAAGCTCTTACATACATAATATGGCTGCGTAAACTTTCAGTTTAGAGACTGACTGAATTGTCAAGAAGAATCAGATACCTCTGAATAAATGTGATGACTTATCAAGGTGACATGCCCTTGTTGGAATTGGCTTGATTTTCTGAATGAATCAACCTGATTCAATTCAACTCAGAGCATGCAACTAAATCAGGTCACTTTTCTGAATCCAAACACTGATGATTTGAATAGGATCAAAACTGATTTGTAACCAATAATCTGAATTTATTGTATGTTCTCAGTATAGAGGCAGATTCTCCCATAATTTTTTAACAGAATCCCATTCATCTCTGATAGAATGTATTCTTGTCAAGTCTTCTGCCCATTTCTCCCAATTTCTCTTCATCCTGGGGTATCTAATAACAAAATAAGAACAACCCATCTCTAGTTGTGAACTTCATACAGCTTTCATGTCCATTAATAAAGAAGACAACATGATTAAAGTAGAAGCTTAAGCAATTGACCTCAATGGGAATGGTTCAGAGTTAGCAATCCTTTTCTCACACAGTGGACTGAAAATTCTCCGTGGCAGATTTGTCTCTTTAACCCCAATATATCCTCTTCTAAACCAATTCTGCTCCCTCCCTTGGCCAACATTCTTATTGAATTGTCTTTGTATAGAATCTTATATAGCAGTACTTCTGTTACATTTTTCTGAGTTGCCTCCTTTATGGTTAGATTTCCAAATTGCTTCTCTTAGCTTTTTGTTTTCTTGGCCTGACAATCTTCCATTCAGCCTCAGAAAAATCCACCAAACATTTCCCTTTCAAGTAAAACTTTTCAGGTTCCACACTGGCTGAACTATCAATGAAAGTTTCACGATTCTTTGTCCAAAATCTCCCGTCTTTTCTTCTTTATCTCTTGCTTCTTAGTTGCTTTCTGACAGGAGGCTTCAGACACCTTATTGGTCCTAAACATCTCCTTTTTCTTCCCTGTCATATCCAAAGTTGGTCTTACTCCACCCTTCCATTAAATGACCTTTAAGGGCAAGGGCAGGTTAATCAATAATTCAGAGTTTTATGAGTGGACAGCCAGCAGATTTAGAGAAAGTTACAGATCGCTTCCCTAAATCTAGACTTCTGTCTGGTTAATAGTTCTGAGAATCCCATTTCCTGCATCCTACCTTTGATCTATTTAGTCTAACAACTTTAACATTTCCATTATTTTCCCTGCAACCGCTGAATGGAACATGCACATGTGCAGACACATATATACACCCATTCTGTCAAACACTGTGAAGTGCAGGGCCATTGGAGACTGCTATTCTGCTCATTTGTTTTGCAAGCATTAAGCACAATTGTGGAGTGCTTCAGTGGTGGGATTCAAATTTTTTACTACTGGTTCTGTGGGTGTGGCTTGGTGGGCGTGGCAAGGGAAGGATACTGTAAAAGCTCAAGTCAGAGGTGGTATTTGCGAGTTCTCCAAACTATTCAAAATTTCTGCTACCGGTTCTCCAGAACTGGTCAGAACCTGCTGAATACCACCTCTGTAGTGCTTGTAATAAAGGATCAATTCAGTACAAATAGCCCACACAAAGCTATAATGCAAATGACTCTAATTCTCTCACATCATAGAGATGTAAGGGGGCTCTTTAGGTGATCAAGTCCAATCTCTTGCCAATGGAGAAGCCCAATTTTAAGTATTCCTCTACTTGTGTTGTTTGTGGAAGAAAGCAAAGGGGCTAAAATCAAAGGGACTAACTGCCTCTCTTGGTAATTGGTTTCATTGTCAAAATTCTTCTGCCATTAGGAAACTTTTCAGGTTAATATTCAGCCAGGATCTGTCTACTTGCAATTTAATACCATTATTCTGTATTTATGTTCTGATGTCACAAAGAACAGGTTTTTTTTTACTTATTTATTTATGGCATTTCTATAAACTGGATTCTATTTTATTTCGCTAAAAGCATCTCTGGTAGTTTGCAAAAAAAAAACCCACCCACTGAACATAAAATCAATAAGAAACCATAAAAACACACCCACATCCCTCAGATTTGCCATCCAACAAGCAACTTCCATAGTTCCTTAGTCATTAAAATTGAAATTATATACTGACAATATTGTACTTACAGTTATTTATCCAAATGACTTTTGGAATTCATAAAGGAATATATACAGTGTAAGGTTAAAGTTCAGAATCAGGATATTGATTTAACCAGAACACGACTCAAATGCTGACAATATTTGAAGAAAAAAAATAATAACTGTAACAAACATTAATATTTAATATTAGTGTTAAAAATATTAAATACCTGGGAATTTACTTCACACATACACACACACACACACCACCATACCAATAATATTTTATTTGAAATAACTATTCACTAATTTGGAAAAATATAATGGTAGGCATCTTAAGATGGAAGAAGCTAAAATAGTTCTGGCTAGGAAGAAGGGCAGATGCAAAAACAAATAGTCAACCAAGGCTTAACTTTGTTTTTGAAATGATCTCAGTAAAAACTTTTATAATATTATATAGTATTATATGTATTCAGCAAAGTATATAAAGCGAGTTTTATAATTTAGACAACAAATTGCATTACCTCACCTTATGGCTGGGTTATCTCTGTTAAGGGAGAAGATCCTCAAATGGCTTATATTTAATATTAAAGTTATCAATATTTATAAACTTTATAAATATATTTTATAAATATTTATAGATATAAATATTAGCTTTAATATTAACTCTAGCTTGATATAAACATAAATTGAGCCAGTCTGAAGAGCAAATTTGTTGGTTAAGGCACCAGGTTAGAAATGGGAGGCTATGAGTTCTAGTTCCATCTTCAGCATGAAAGTTGGCTAGGTGACTTTGGGCCAGTACCTCTCACAGAGTTATTGTTGTGAGGAAAATAGGAGAAAGATGTTATGTTGGATATGTTCATCATCCTGAGTTATTTATAAAACCAATAAAGCTGGAATATAAATAAATAGATAATCGGTAAAAGATCATTCAATAATAATCAGCATATTAAAACTAGCTCAGAATTATAACTTTTGGCTTTGTTGTTAAACATTTATTTTCAAGAAGATGAACATGCCAAAATATTTGGTCAGTGGAAAAATAATAAATTATTAAAAATTGCAATTTTTAATTGTTAACAATACAGAGTTGTAATACTTTGATACCCTGTGGTTTGGAATGGTCCAAACTGGCTAGTTCCCATCACTTCACATGAGCAGTGTTGCTCTAAAGAAATACTATATACTACAGAAGTTTGGCTTAATCCTTTAAAAGTTACTAATAAATAGGGCACAAAAACCAAACAAGTTAAAATTTGTGTGATTAAAGGAAACATTTAATCAGAACATTTGATGTGGAACAATGGGGATATCAACTGATTTTTTTAAAATTTCATTTTACATTAAACATCATCTTTAGAGAAAACCGGGATAGGATATTTCAACAATAATATATCTCTCCAGTATTGTTTGCTACAATAAGTACAGTAATTCATTTTCTAAAGCTGCTTGTTCCATGTTTGGTGGCAATGTTTTAAAGTCCAATAATTTTGGGAAATATTTTATAACAGAGGAAACAAATTCTGACTTAAATTCCATTTCCAATCTGTCAACTTTAAATTAAATATTAGTAAAATTCATTCTTCTACTGAACTAGCTTGGTATAGATCAATTTACGACAGTTCATTTAGCCACCCTTCAAAGTTACAACGACAATGAAAAATGTAACTTATGACCATTTTTCACAGTTATGATCTTTCTAGCATCCCCATGGTCACGTGATCAAAATCCAGATGCTTGGCAACTGGTTCATATTTATAACTGCTGCTGTGTTCTAAGGCCACCTTTTGTGACCTTCTCACAAGCAAAGTCAATGGGGAATCCAGATTCACGTAAGAACTGCAACTTACTAGCTTATCAAATGCAGTGATTCCCTTAACAACTGTGGTAAGAAAGGTTGTAAAATAGGGCAAAACTCACTTAATAAATATCTCACTTGGCAACGCAAATGTTGGGCTCATTTGTGTCATAGATTGAGGGCTACTTCCACTTGTTAATAGCTTCTAGGATTCTCTATAGTTCTCATTGGAAAGACATATAATTTCTTCAGTAGAAGAATGACAAATTAAGTTGTGGGTTTATGTCTTGATGTCTAATTTAAGCCCATATTTGAAAAATAAACCTGATACAGAATTTAATGTAACACAAAATAATTTTTGGACTATGGTTCTACAAAATGGACTCTATCTAATTTTTCACTTTAACTTATGTTTCATACTGTGTGCTGATTACTCTGGCAGATACTCGTAAATTAATTGATTTAAATAATGATTGGTAGTTTTAGAGTGACATATGGTTTTCAAATACATAGAATTAAATGAATGTTCTTTTGATACTTTGTACTTAATTGACTTAATCTTATGATCCTGTAAATCTCTTGTCTGTTTTGCACTTTTCTAATTATTTTTTCTTCTTAATAACAACCTGCTCTCAGATGTGGCACACAATGGCGCACATATAAAATCTATAACATCCTCTTGACTTATCTGAAGTTTGCTTCCTTGGTAGCAATGAATGACTATTTAGTTGTGGTTATGAAAATATGTGCCTGATGATAAATAATAGTATTGCTCTGTATTTTATTTTAATGTATTTGTGTTTTTCAATACTATTAGTCTTTCTGTCAGTCAAGTGGAGGTCTCCGCCCTTTGGGATCCCCAACACTTTTTTTTTTGCTTCTTCTACGTTGCAATGGTAGTTTTACATATTGTCATATTTCTTAACTATCTCAAGGAGCATCGTGGTGGCGCAGTGGTTAGAATGTAGTATTGCAGGCTAATTCTGCCAACAGCCAGGAGTTCAATTCTCACTGGCTCAAGGTTGACTCAGCATTTCATCCTTCTGAGGTTGGTAAAATGAGGACTCAGATTGTTGGGAGCAATATGCCTAGAAGGGGACTTAAAGCAATGTGAAGCAGTGCAGAAGATAAGTGCTAATGCTAACTTGCTGTCTTTTTCCAAATCAGCTTTCCCCCACCTCATTCTTTCCATCTTATACCATTTAACCTTTAAGATCTACTTAAATGTACCCCTAGATGCCAGAAACCTAATGAAGTGGTTTAGATTAGCATTTTAACCTTTTCCTTGTACCAGCGGTACATCTCTAGCTGTCTGTAACCAGCTGGGCTTCAATGATAAATACATATTTTACAGCTCCTCAGGCACCCTCCCAAAGATGATATGATTGTATCTTAGTGTTTAATGTCAACTTAAACATGCATTAATAGTTATTCCTTTAATTTTTAATAGGTAAATTTTTATTTTTCTCTCTGTTTGAAGAAATTACCCAATTAAACAAAGAGACAATTACCAGGAAAAGAGAGCTCAAAACCAATAGTGGCATATAGGCAAATGAATATTTTTTAATGATTAATTTGATCCTAGGAGCTATCTTCAAGCTGAGAGCTGGAATGGAAATCGGGTTCACTGGGCATTTGAGGGCAGCTAATGATAAATCAGAAAGAATAATTTTAGCATTGGGGCTGTTAATGTAGCTGCTGATTTTGTTTGTTTCTAACAAGCCCCGCTGTTCATGTTTGGTGCCATGCTAATAAAGGTATCTTGAAGTGATGATATATAATGGCTTCTATCAGCTGTGCAAGCTGTGAGATGAAAATTTGATAGCCCTAATAAAATAGTTAGAAAGTTATAATCAGGTTAACGATTTTCTTATGTAATTTGTTTTCTAACTGTCATGCCACCATCCATCTCATTTCATTATTCCTTCTAGCAAACAATGGCCTTTCTTCTGAATTTGAGAATTAGCTCGGATTTTTGAAACTTTGTGTTGTTATTGCATTATTCTATGCTGTAATATTTAAGGGTCTTTTTATTCACCTGGGTCTTTATTAGTCCATTGTAAAAGTGTAAAAAAAATAAATCAGCCGTATGGTATCATTTCTTTCTACAACTGTAGTTGTAAATAGATACAGGTAATCCTCGACTTACAACCACAGTTGAACCCAAAATTTATGTTACTAAATGAGATATTTGTTTTGCCTCATTTTATGATTTTTCTTGCCACATTTGTTAAGCAAATCATTGCAGTTTCATGGTTGTTAAGTAAATCTGGCTTCCCCTTTGACCTTGCCTGTCAGAAGGACACAAAAGATGATCACATAACCCCAGGACACTGCAACTGTCATAAATCTGAACCCGTTGCCAAGTATCCAAATTTTGATTACATAACCATGAGGATGTGCCAATGGCCATAAGTGTGAAAAACGGTCATAAGTAACTTTTTTTTAGTGCCGTTCATTTAGTAACTTTGAACAGTCATTTAATGAACGGTTGTAAGTCAAAGATTACCTGTATTATTTTTGCATGAGTCATAGTCCTAAATGCATACTATTTCACACATCTTAAAAGTTGCTGAGGTTGAGAAACACAGCTATATATTGGTGTATTTCCTTGCAGATAAAGATGGAATCATTTGTAGGGATGACTAGTTAGACAGTTTGTTGGCAATTGAGGTGGAAGAAATTTATTGTTGTTAGGAATGGTCAAGATGCAACACTGGGGGCTCAGCTGTCCTATTCAATGTTCTTCTAACCTGAAAATCTCAATTGTGAAGTAGGAAGAATAGCAATGCTAGTCATATTGGAAAAGAAGAAGGCAGGATAAATTATCCCAAAGGTGCTTTTTCAAGAGATAACTGGACATTCTGGTTTTTGTTTGAAGATGTTTCACTTCTCATCCAAAAAGCTTCTTCAGCTTCAGGATAAATTAGAATTTTAAGAAAGATATGCAAACTGGTAGGCGTTTCCCAGGGATAAGCAATGCAGTTAAAAACTAGTTGTAAATGTTGTAGTTAAAAAAATCAGAGGAAAAATTGAAACCTAGACAGACATCAGGAAAAAAGGTAAGTGTCATGGATCTGCCCTCAGACCCTACTCCAGATGTGAGTTTGGAGGAGGAGGAGTTTGAATAGGCAGAGAAAAGTGCGAAGTCGAGCGATGGCCAGATCAGGGCTTGGAGAGTGCTAGCCTGACAGAGAAGCCTCAGCTAGGTCGATTGAATGAATGACAGAATGACAGGCTGAGGCTGAGTGAGGTGAACCACAGCTGCAACAAGTTGGCCAGGAGGCTCTAGGCAAGGTCTGAAAATAGCTGCCACAATGAGAAGGAGGTGGAATTCATACCTCCTCCCAATCCAAGAACATGTAGGGCAGAGAGGAGACAGGCACAATGCTGGTCAGCTAGTGAGAAGGCAACTTCACCTCTTGTGAAGGGTTGCACTGGTGTCACCTATTTAATCCTGCCCTGAGGACTTCAGCATTGCTGGAGCAATGTGCCAAATTCCATGCCTTGTGTGCTTGTGCCACGTATCCTGACCCATTCAATTCATGGCCTGATTTCCTGAACTTCGTATTTGCCCATTGGACTCACTCTTGCCATGCTGAACTTGGACTCTGAACGGGGTGCTTTCTATGGCCTTGTTTGGGGGGCTTGAATAAACACCTATGGAACTGTTGCTGTAGATGCATATGTGTAAAGGATTGGGCAGCACAATAATTTGCTTAAATAGGGTGGGATCAAAATGGAGAAGCTTTTTTCCCCCAAAGAGTTCGAAGTTGGGATAGATATAAAATGAGCTGTGAGTGTGAAAAAGGGAAAAATGTAGGTGGGAAGGGGGAAGTGCTGTGAAGTAAGATACTGTGGGAAGACGAAAAAGAAAAGAAAAGGCAGAGAGGTAAGAGATAAGAATCCAATTGGGGAAGTCTTTTGTCTCTCTGAAGTAGAAGGAAAGGAAAGGTGACTTATGAAAAGCCAAATGACAGAAGAAAGAAAGAATAAAGATGGTTCTTTTTCCTGCCAGTTCACTAAGGGTTCTTGTTAAGTTTGGAGTATGGGTGAGAAAAAATGGAGACGAGCCTTTGGAACGGTGAAATTCAACTCTTTATTTACATGGTGACAGCTCAAACTCAATAGCAGTTATAGCCCTCCTTATGTAGGCAACCCAATAACTATTTAACCAATAACAATCTAGGAGCGCTAGCTCCCTTAACCAATATGAACGCTCCGTTAATGGCCAATCAGATCCCCCGGAATGGGCCAATCCGATCCTGCCATTAACAGCCAATCAGAAGTGCAGGGCCAGAACCCTGCACTTGACTCCAAGCTCAAGATAACTTTATTAAACCTTTATGCATTCACAACACCCCTTCCCCCTGGCTTCTGTTTACAGGGCGCAGTTACATAGTCCTTAAGGTAGGACGGTTGCTTTATTAGTCTTTTTTATTTTCGCTGTGTGTTTTGCATTTGGCTGCAATCTCACTGAGGTAGATCGTTGTTTGGTGAAGGGGTTGCCTCTGGTTCAGAGTTCACATTTCCGTCATCACCAATATCTTCGGCAACTCCCTGAGGTGAATCTATTCCCATCTCTAGTTCCAATTCCTGTGTCTCTATTCTGCTATCGTTCCCTTCGAACGGTTTTTCTTCTAATTGAAATTCTTCTTCTTCCGTATCTCCCCCCCCCCTCAGTTTGGTCATAAGGGAGTTCAGAAATACCTGACCGGAGCCATGATCGTAATTGATCGATATGGCGTTTCCATAGTCTATGGTCAAGGCATTGTACAAGGTAGGATCTCGGGCCGGTTACACGAACTACTGTCGCCTCTACCCACAGTGGATCACCCGATAGTTTTTTAGCGTATACCAAATCACCTACCTGGAAGATACGACATCGGCCACTGGATCCTAGTGGTTTTTCCGGTTCATAAGCTGGGTGTAACCGGTCGAGGTGGGAGCGGAGCTTTCGTCCCATTAGCAGTTCGGCAGGAGTTTTGTTGGTGACGCTATGAGGTGTGATGTGTTGCAGAAAAAGGATTCGGTTGATTTTGTCGTCGATGTTATCGTAGTCTAATTTCTGCAAAGTTTTCTTAACAAATTGGACCATGCGCTCAGCCCTGCCATTGGTCGCAGGGTGCGCAGGTGAGGTGAGCGCATGTCGGATGCCGCGGTCAGCCAGGTACTGCTCGAAGGACAGCGCGGTAAATTGGGGCCCATTGTCGGATACCAGAAGGTCTGGTAATCCGTGGGTTGCAAACAGTCTTTCCAATTTTTTGATAACTGCTTCGGTGGTCGTGTTCATCATGCGGTGAATCTCGAGCCAATTCGAGTAGGCGTCGACGGTTAGAAGAAAGGTGTGGCCTTTGGTCGGCCCTGCAAAGTCCACGTGAATATGGGACCAGGGTCCCCATGGTGTCTCCCATTCGGTCGGGATGGCTTTTGGTGGGGCGTTGCTCACTTCCTGGAATCTATGACAAGCTTTAACCCAATTCTCGATTTGCTTGTCAATGCCCGGCCACCATGCGTAGCTTCGTGCGAGGGCTTTCATTCGCACGATACCGGGGTGGCCATCGTGCAAGGTTCTCAGTACTGCTTTTTGGAGTAGTTCTGGGATATCGACTCTATCACCCCAGATGACACAGCCTTTTGAGAAAACAACTCTGTTTGTCGAATCTTGAATGGTGTGAAGTCATCTGATAATTGGTCCAATGGCCATCTGCGTTCTACCCAGCCTAGGACTCGCGCTAAGGTGGGGTCACGTCTGGTTTCTCTTGCGATATCTCGGGTGGTTAATGGTGGCGTGTGGAGTTTTTCAATCTGTAACGTGGTTACCGTTGGTACGGGATCATCGAGAGTTTCTGGAAGTGGTGCTCGGCTCAATGCATTGGCGTGGGGAATGGCTTTCCCCGGGTGGTATTGCAGCCGATAATTATAAGCAGCCAAGAATTCTGACCAGCGAGTCATCCTGGGGGACAATATGTAGGGAGTCGGCTTATCTCCAGCTATTATCCCCAATAACGGTTTGTGGTCAGTCACGAAAATAAAAGCCCGGCCATACACGTACTCGTGAAATCTTTTTTTTTTTTTTGAAACAAATTTTTATTAATTTTAAAGATAAAACAACACATCATTAACCAGTAAATACATAAACACATAAAACCTCTTAATATTGTAAGTCCTTACAAGTTAAACAAAACAATATTTTTATACAGCATAATTCCAATTTATCCCATCCCCATATGGACACACAAATATCTTTCATCAAATTTCTCATTATTTCTCTTTACTCCTATTCAATTTCATTTCTCTTCCATATTTATCCATTTTATAGTCATCATATTCTTTTCTTTCTGGCTTGTTTAAATTATTCTCATCTAACATTCCTCCAAGGTTTTATTGATTCTTTTTTCCTTTTTTTTTTTAATAAAAAACAAATTTTGTTAGTTTTATCATAAGCATAATACACAAACATACAAACACAAAACATAAAACATAGACAAAACTAAAAGATCTTTTCTGAAGGTTGTCTGTTCCCGGGTTAAAACTCTTTACACAGACACAAATTCAAACATCATATTCAACCTAAATCTCCTTCCATATCTTATTATCATTTTTTTTTTTATATATATGTATATAAAAACCATTTTTATCAGTTTTCTAAAAACAATGCACACAAAATCAAGGCATAACAGCTTATAAATTCTTTTCTAAAAAAAAAAAAATAATGATAGACCAATAAAACATAACATTTCAAGATTATAATATTAATATTTCATATAATATTAACTTCATATCTTGTCCCTACTTCTCTTTTCCATCCAAATTATTTATCAATTAAAATTTTATTGCCTTTTATCAATATACAAAATCAAAAGAAAAGCATATATATCCTTCCATTATTACCATTTTAAACAACATTCTTTGTCTGTTCTATTTCCAAACATCCATTCATCTTTTTTCTTTTACTATACTTCTCCTGTACAACAATTGGAGTTACATCTATAACTCATTACCTAACTTAAAAATACTACATATAAATCTTTCTTGGGATTCTGTTTAAAAGATTCTAAAATTACATAATAATTTTTTTATTCTAAATATACATATAAAAACACACTCTTATATACCCTCCAGAATCCCTCTTTTAATCTAAATTAAATTCACCCATTGTCTCTAAATAAACTTTTTTTTTTTAAATCTTGCTTCCCCCCATTAAGGCTTCTCCTCCCCCCTTTTCTCTCTTGCTTATTCTTCTCCTTGCCTTTTCTACCCCTTTGCTTTTTCTCTTCACTTTTCTTGCTCCTTTTCCTTTGCTTTCTAACCTTGCCTCCATCTTTTCGCTCATTTTTCTCTCTTTTGGTTGTTTTTATAATTCTTAAAAACCCCTTTTTCTTATCCTTTTTCTCCTCCTCTCCGGAAGGAACCCATTGTTCATCAAAGATGGCTTCTTCTTCCTCTTCTTCCTTGTCCCAGTCCTTCTGCTGCATAATCAACTTTTCAACAGAACATAACGCCATTTCTAAGAATTGGAACAAAGCGCCCAAAGTATCTTCTTTTTTATATTTTTGATAGTCAATCTCTAGTTCATCCACAGACAATGCCATTATGAAAAGGGAAAACTTTTTCCAAAACAACCACAAATATTTTTAATCCAGGACAATCAAAAGCAATTAAAAAAAAGAAAAAAGTTCCAAAAGTTAATACTTTTCTTCCTTCTTCTCTTTCTCTTTCTAAATTAATTTTTAATCAAAGAGGTCCAATTACCATATATCTTCTTTTGGGATCCACCAAGACATTCTAGACAGTCTCCTCCTTTTTCAGTTTCTGCTCCAATTTTTTTTTCTCCCTTCCCACTTGCAATAACAATTTTAAATAATCAAAAATCCATACCTCCAGCAAAAATTTTCCAATTTCTTAAATTTTTCAATGTCCAAAAATCCCTTTGTCTCTTAGCTTAGCTTTCAAAGCAATCCACTTTCAATGTCTAATATATCCAAATATTTCTGCTTTTTCCGTGGGATGGGAGAGTAAACAAAAAAAAAAAAAAAAAGAAAGTTCCCTTTGACAGCTTCTCCGCCGCTTTCGATCTTCTTAGGGAAACAATGTATCCTCCAGCAACAAGCAGCTCAATTCCAGGCAATTCAAAAGTTGTTACTTGACCCGGCTCAGACAGAACTTTCACTTTTCACACTTCCTCCAGCACAGTTCTTACCCGGTTGCTGGCATCTTCGTGGCGGCCATTGCTGACCGCCGCTCCACCGCCTTGGGAAAAAGGGGTTTTTCCGGAGAAGGGGGGGGTCTGCGATGCCCCCACCTCCCTAACCGGCTCCCCTCTATCTTCAGCTGTCCCTACAGGGCAGCCTTAACCCCCTGACCCATCTGGATCGGGGGTACCTCGACAGCTAGCCAGCAGGAATCGCGAGCTGTCGCGAATTCCTGCTGCCCCGAAGCCACGCAAACCGGAAGTTCCCACTCGTGAAATCTTTTAATGGCAGATACAATTGCGAGGGCTTCTTTGTCGATTTGGCTATAATTTCGCTCAGTTTTTGAAAGTGTCTTTGAAAAATATGCAACAGGGGCTTCGTTACCATTAGGCAGTACATGGCTCAAAATGGCGCCCACAACGAAAGGCGAAGCATCACATGTGATATTTAACAGCAAAGTCTCATTGTACTGCATGAGTACAGCGTCAGAAGTCAGTAGTTTTTTTACATTACGGAACGCCTGTTCTTCTTTATGACCCCATAAACAAATTGCTTTTTTGTCTAACAAACGATGTAACGGCTCAGCGACAGTTGTTTTATGTGGTAGAAATACATTATAAAAGTTGATGAGGCCTAGGAACGCCTGGAGATCGGCCTTATTCCGAGGCCTGGGAGCGTTTTTTATTGCTCTCAATTTACTGTCGGTAGGGTGAATACCCTGACTGTCAATTAGGTACCCTAAAAACTCAACACTATCTGTACACAAATTACACTTATTCTTTTTCACTTTAAGACTGGCATCTTGGAATTTTTGTAGAACTAATTTTAAATGATCCTGTAAGATTTTTTTTGTAGGTGCAGCAATTAATACATCGTCAAAGTAGGGGACTATGCCTTTAATCCCTTGTAGTAGCCTCTCCATAAGGCTCTGAAAAATTCCCAGGGCTACACTAACTCCGAATTGGAGCCGGGTACATTTAAAGGCACCTCGGTGCATCACAATCGTTTGTGCCTGTGCCGTCTTTTCATCAACAGGTAATTGCTGATATGCTGAGCTAAGTCTAATTTAGCGAAGACTTTTCTGCCCCCCAGGGAATGGAGGAGATGCTGCACCACCGGTACCGGATATGCATTTTGCTGTAGGGCGTGGTTCAGGGTGGCCCGGTAGTCCCCACAAATTCGAATTGAACCATCCGGCTTAATTGGTGTTATGATTGGGGTCTCCCAGGGGGAGTGATCGGTAGGTTCTAGCACCCCCTGAGCTATTAATTTATCGAGTTGTTCATCGATTTTCGGCTTTAAGGCAAACGGAACTCGACGGGGCTTAAGGCAGATGGGAGCTATCTTTGGATTAAGGCTGAACGATATTGTACTCACCTAATTTTTCCGCGAAGACGTCCCTGAATTCATGGATGAGGTCCTCCTCCGAGTCACTTCCGCTGACTTGGTTTATGCCTGCCACTTCAATGCCAAGTGGCGCGAATCATTGGAGATCTAGCAGACTAGGCCGATCTTTGTCAATCACAGTTAGCGGTAAGTATGCTGTGTGCTTCTTGAATGAGACCTGGACTCGGCTGGAACCAATGACAGGGATTCGATTCCCTTGATAGTCCTTTAGAATAAGTCTTTGGGAACAGAGGTTTTGGCGCTGGATCATGGGGATGAGTTGCTTGAGGGTCTTCCAGGATACTATCGAGAGGGACGATCCCGAGTCGACTTCCATTTGGCAAGGCTGGTTCTCGATGGCCACTGTAATTCGGATTTTCTTGGCATCCAAGGCAGAGGCGTGACCGATAATGATAGTATAGTGAGCCTCTTCTCGCTTCGTGGGGCAATTCAAAACTCGGTTTCTGTAGGAGTGGTTTACTGGTTCTTGCCTTACAGGATGGTTTCCTGTCGATTGGCGATAGTTAGCCCCTTTTGAGGCCTGGCCGGGTCCTTGTAAACTTCGGCAGACCCATCCGATGTGGCCTCTCTTCCTACACTCATGGCAGAGCGCGTCGCGGAATTTGCATTTGGACCTGGCATGGTGGCTCCACAGCCAGCGCAAGAGTGTAGGGACTTCGGGTAGGGGTCCCGGTCAGACCGCAGTCGATGGACCTCTTCTTCGTCGCTGTCTGACGATGAAGAGAGGTCCTCGTGGTGGGCCGTTGTAAGCTGCCCTTCTGACTTGGGTAAAATGTCGCCTGTCGGTTGGTGTACCGGAGCACGGTTGTGGC
Source organism: Hydrophis major (assembly GCA_033807585.1). Classification (NCBI taxonomy): domain Eukaryota; kingdom Metazoa; phylum Chordata; class Lepidosauria; order Squamata; family Elapidae; genus Hydrophis; species Hydrophis major. Next base: position 150,818,102 of record CM066328.1, on the reverse strand, counting down.
GTAATTGTGCAGCTGACTTCCTGATTGCTTCTGCTGCAGTAGCATCGGCGATGGCATCAGCAAGGCTGATGTCGCCTTTCGCCATCAGCTTGCTCTGCATGCCTGGCGCATCTAGTCCCAGAACTATTCTATCTCTCAGTGCCTCTTCCAAATTGGTGAATCCGCAGAGGCCTCCCAGATTTCGGAGGTCTGCTATGAAATCAGTAATACTTTCTCCTTTTTGCTGGTTTCTTTGATAGAACTCATGCCGTCTCACGAGCGTGGGCACGGTCGGTGCGTAATGAGCTCTTAGTTGGGGTCCGAGGACGTCCCAGTCCATCGCCTTCACTTCTGCAGGTTTGGCTAGTGCTTTAGCCATCTTAAATATGGTTGGCCCGCAATGCGTTAGGAATACCACCCGTTTCTTCCCGGTTGTGGCATCCTTTAAATTGTTAGTTTCCAAAAACATTTGGAAACGATCCATGTAGGACTCCCTGTCCTCTTGCACTGGATCGAACGGAGCGGGTAGTATGACGACGCCGGACATGGTTCCGTCGTGTAGTGCTGTCAGCCACGTGCTCGGTGTTTTTTCTTAGTTCAGTCAGCTCTGACATCTCCATATCCCATCCTCGTCGCCAGTGTTAAGTATGGAGCATGGGCGAGAAAGAATGGAGATGAGCCTCTGGAACGGTGAACTTCAACTCTTTATTTACATGGTGACAGCTCAAACTCAATGGTAGTTATAGCCCTCCTTATATAGGCAACCCAATAACTATTTAACCAATAACAATCTTGGAGCGCTAGCTCCCTTAACCAATATGAAGCAATGGCCAATCAGATCCCCCAGAACGGGCCAATCCGATCCTGCCATTAACAGCTAATCAGAAGTGCAGGGCCAGAACCCTGCACTTGACTCCAAGCTCAAGATAACTTTATTAAACCTTTATGCATTCACAACAGTTCTCTCTGTAGGTTAATTGGGCAGAGATAACCTGGGTGCAAAGCTTTGGTTAGCAAAAATCAGGGGAAGAAGCAGATGTCCCTTTTGTGGAGGAAGAAAATTGCCAAACTGATAGGGACCAGAGAAACGTAGAAAACAGAGGCCCAAACCAGCAAAATAAAACATGGTGAGTGACCGGATGAACTGAAGAAAAACGTAAAGAAGAGTTGGGAGGTGAGTAGCTGGTTTAACTTGGACTTTTTAAAAAACATTTTAATGACCCCATAATCCCTTGCATCAGAGTGGAGTCGGGCCAACTGAATGGAGCTGAGTATTTACTATTTGCAGCAGATATATTCTCATTGTGCTCAGAGAGAAAAATATCTGCCTCTACCTAGGGTCGAACTCACAGCCTCCTGATTATGAGGCGACTACTCAGCTTGTCCCAGGTAGTTCTGGAGGACACAAGTGAGAGACTTCCCAGTGCAACCTTCCCTGTAGGGCAAAAGAAGACATCTCTTTGACTGCAAAAGAAGAGGGCAATTTAAATTTATTTACATATCTTGATATAGCAGTACATTTTTCTGTTACTTATTGACGTTGTGAAACTGTTGTCATTCCTCATCAAATAATAGAATAGAATACTTTATTAGCCAAGTGTGATAGGACACACAAGGAATTTGTCTTGGTGTAAATATTCTCAGTATACATAAAGAAAAGGTACATTCATTAAGAATCAAGAATCATAACGTACAACACTTAATGATACTCATAGGGTACAATCAACAATCAAATCATATTAGGAAACAGTCAAGTGGGAGGGGATGGGTGATAAGGAGTGGTGAGAAGATTAACAGTAATAGTAGTGTATACTTTGTAAATAGTTGAACAGTGTTGAGGGAATTATTTGTTTAGCAGAGTGATGGCTTTCAGGAAAAAAACTGTCCTTGTGTCTAGTTGTTCTGATGTGCAGTGCTTTATCGCGTCGTTTTGAGGGAAGGAGTTGAAACAGTTTATGTCCGGGATGTGAGGGGTCTGTAAATATTTTCACAGCCCTCTTTTTGACTCATGCAGTATACAGGTCCCCAATTGAAGGCAGGTGGGTAGTAATTAACATATTTTGATTGGCTTTCTGAGGTAGAGGGAGGGAAAACAATCGATTACAACTAATCTTCCACTTACAGACAAAATAGATCCCAGAATTTCTGTCATATGTCAAGGCACCCACACGAATGACCCAATTTTATGACATATTTTATGGTAATGGTTAAAGAGAATGCTGCAGTCATTAGGGAAATCTAGGAGCTGCAATATCTTTTTTTTTGCCAGAAATAAAAAATAAATGCCGGTTTCCGGGAAGGTACACAAATTGCAGACACTGCAAACAGCCATAAATATGGGCTGCTTGTGCTAAGTATCCAAAATGAAATGGTGGGGAGAGCCGCTGTTGGAACTTTGAATATGGCTCATAAGTACAGTTTGAGGGATCCATTATAATTTTGGACTTTGCTAAGTGACCAGTTGTAACTATGTTTAATAATCCATAAAAGTCCGTAACCCAGATTCCCTGCCAGGCTTTATTTGAAAAAAAAAAACCTTGGGAAAAACCACTTAAGGCTTCAGGCAAACCAATTTCTTGGTTTAAAGTAGTGTCTCTTATAAATGCAAGAATAATGTAACCAATTAGCTTACATGTTACCAAGAGCTAGCAGCCAGACAGGAACCATTCATTTGTATAACTGTTAAGTCGCCGGCTGGAAGGAGACTCAGAGGCAGTGACAAGTTCAGCTCTTTATTAGGTTCTGGGATTGGCCGGCTTTAAGCCGGATCGGCCCCGGCTTATATTCAGTTGGCTGCGTGGGTCGCAGCCAATGCACTGCTTTGAATCTCCCGCGATCGGTTTTCACCAATCGCGGGGATTCGCTGCGGTGATCTCTCATGAAAAGAAGACGCAACGCGGGAACTTCCGGTTTGCGTGGCTTCGGAGCAGCAGGAATTCGCGACAGCTCGCGATTCCTGCTGGCTAGCTGCCGAGGTACCCCCGATCCAGATGGGTCAGGGGGTTATGGCTGCCCTGTAGGGACAGCTGAAGATAGAGGGGAGCCGGTTAGGGAGGTGGGGGCATCGCAGACCCCCCCCTTCTTCGGGAAAACCCCTTTTTCCCAAGGCGGTGGAGCGGCGGTCAGCAATGGCCGCCACGAAGAAGCCAGCAACCGGGTAAGAACTGTGCTGGAGGAAGTGTGAAAAGTGAAAGTTCTGTCTGAGCCGGGTCAAGTAACAACTTTTAAATCTCCTGGAATTGAGCTGCTTGTTGCTGGAGGATACATTGTATCCCTAAGAAGATCGAAAGCGGCGGAGAAGCTGTTAAAGGGAACTTTTTTTTTTTTATTTTTTTTTTACTCTCTCATCCCACGGAAAAAGCAGAAATATTTGGATGTATTAGATACTGAAAGTGGATTGCTTTGAAAGCTAAGCTAAGAGACAAAGGGATTTTTGGACATTGAAAAATTTAAGAAATTGGAAAATCTCTGCTGGAGGTATGGATTTTTGATTATTTAAAATTGTTATTGCAAGTGGGAAGGGAGAAAGAAAAATTGGAGCAGAAACTGAAAAAGGAGGAGACTGTCAGAACGTCTTGGTGGATCCCAAAAGAAGATATATGGTAATTGGACCTCTTTGATCAAAAATTAATTTGGAAAGAGAAAGAGAAGAAGGAAGAAAAGTATTAACTTTTGGAACTTTTTTCTTTTTTTCCTTTTTTTAATTGCTTTTGATTGTCTTGGATTAAAAATACTTGTGGTTGTTTTGGAAAAAGTTTCCCTTTTCATAATGGCATTCTCTGTGGATGAACTAGAGATTGAATATCATAACTATAAAAAAGAAGATACTTTGGGCGCTTTGTTCCAATTCTTAGAAATGGCGTTATGTTCCTTAGAAAAGTTGACGCAGCAGAAGGACTGGGACAAGGAAGAAGAAGAAGAAGCCATCTTTGATGAACAATGGGTTCCTTCCGGAGAGGAGGAGAAAAAGGATAAGAAAAAGGGGTTTTTAAGAATTATAAAAACAACCAAAAGAGAGAAAAATGAGCGAAGAGATGGAGGCAAGGTTAGAAAACAAAAGAAAAGGAGCAAGAAAAGCGAAGGGAAAAAGCAAAGGGGTAGAAAGGGCAAGGAGAAGAATAAGCAAGAGAGAAAAGGGGGGAGGAGAAGCCTTAATGGGGGGAAGCAAGATTTAAAGAAAAAAAGTTTATTTAGAGACAATGGGTGAATTTAATTTAGATTAAAAGAGGGATTCTGGAGGGTATTTAAGAGTGTGTTTTTATATGTATGTATATTTAGAATAAAAAATTTATTATGTAATTTTAAGAATTTTTTAAACAGAATCCCAAGAAAGATTTATATGTAGTATTTTTAAGTTAGGTAATGTGTTATAGATGCAACTCCAATTGGTTTACAGGAGAAGTATAGTAAAAGAAAAAAGATGAATGGATGTTTGGAAATAGAACAGACAAAGAATGTTGTTGAAAATGGTAATAATGGAAGGATATATATGCTTTTTTTTTGATTTTGTATATTGATAAAAGGCAATAAAATTTTAATTGATAAATAATTTGGATGGAAAAGAGAAGTAGGGATAAGATATGAAGTTAATATTATATGAAATATTGATATTATAATCTGGAAATGTTATGTTTTATTGGTCTATCATTATTATTTTTTTTTTTAGAAAAGAATTTATAAGCTGTTATGCCTTGATTTTGTGTGTATTGATTTTAGAAAACTGATAAAAATGGTTTTTATATACATATATAAAAAAGAAAATGATAATAAGATATAGAAGGAGACTTAGGTTGACTATGATGTTTGAATTTGTGTCTGTGTAAAGAGTTTTTAACCCGGGAACAGACAACCTTCAGAAAAGATCTTGTAGTTTTGTCTATGTTTTGTGTTTGTATGTTTGTGTATTATGCTTATGATAAAACTAACAAAATTTGTTTTTTATTAAAAAAAAGGAAAAAAGAATCAATAAAACCTTGGAGGAATGTTAGATGAGAATAATTTAAACAAGTCAGAAAGAAAAGAATATGATGATTATAAAATGGATAAATATGGAAGAGAAATGAAATTGAATTGGAGTAAAGAGAAATAATGAGAAACTTGATGAAAGATATTTGCGTGTCCATATGGGGATGGGATAAATTGGAATTATGTTGTATAAAAATATTGTTTTGTTTGACTTGTAAGGATTTACAATATTAAGAGGTTTTATGTGTTTATGTATTTAATGGTTAATGATGTGTTGTTTTATCTTTAAAATTAATAAAATTTGTTTCAAAAAAAAAAAAGAAGACGCAACGCAAGGTTGTTCTGGGATGAGAGCAGAGAGCAAACTCTGACACCCTCTTTTATTAGAAGCAATCTTTGTTAATGTTGTGTATGCAATATAATTAAGGAAGTGTGAGCTTGGGGTAAGTGCAGGGCTCTGGCCCTTCACTTCTGATTGGCTGTTAAGTGGCCGGACCGGATTGGCCCATTCCGGGGAATCCGATTGGCCCTTAACAAAGAGTTCTTATTGGTTATAAAAGCTAGCGTTCCTAGCTTGTTATTGGTTAAACGTTACAAGGTTTGCCTATATAAGGCGGGTTTTTACTGATATTAAACGAGCAAGTCACGATGTAAATAAAGAGCTGAAGTTCACCGTTCAGAAGCTTGTCTCCATTCTTTCTCGCCCATGCTCAAACTTAACAGTTAACGTAGCAATTTTTGTTAGCATCCTATCACAAACGCATTACATCACACAAAATGCACTGATCATTCACATAAGCATACAAAGCTGCAAAGCTTAAGTTTGCTACAGTTCTGGGTAAGAAATGGCAACAGTTTGTCCTTGCTCCTTGTTCGTGTTGCAGCCAACTACCAGAAGGCCCATTGTCCTTGCACGTACACAAAGAATAAAGAATAATTTCCACATCTCCTCTGTTTTTCTTTTTTAAGAGACAGGGAGTGTTTTAGTCCCAATAACAGCCTTTGTTAGGCAGATAAGCAAGAGTATTGTGCATGCTGAAGTTATCCACGATGTTCGTGACTTCTTCAACCATCACAAACATCTTGTCCTCATCTGGATCATCACGGGTTGGCTCTCCTATCTCATCTTCGGATGGCAGTGGTTCATATGTGTTAGTTATTTGTTGATTCCAGAGAGCCATTACCTGCACAGTGGCTTTTTTCTCAGCCAAGAGGGATAAACTGTTAGAAATAGTGCGTACAAAGATGGGTAATGGACAAGGCAATGCAACACATCCCGTAGCAATCATACCAATGAACGCTACAATAGCTTGCAAACCAGGCAATTTTGGGAACCAGGTTCCAAACATGTTATGAGATTTGGGGGGAATAGGGAGAGAGTTCAATTTGCCAATTTCATCTTCATACTCCCAGAAAACTTTGGATGGTGTTGAATTTATGGAGGTGGTATGGATTTTTAATACTATATAACCATTTGGGTCACGTCTGGTACTGTCGATACCAAGACCTAAAAAATGATATTGTACCCCCTTGGATTCAGGTAAGTGAGTATACAAGCAAATAGGATTACATTTGTCAGTAGTACATGCAGTAGAGCTTGATTTAACAGTGATATTAATATTTTGAGGACCTCTTACTTGAGCAGAGTCAATAGGTGGGGTATACCAGTAGATGTAAACAGTGGTGGCCCCCACGTTAGTCCCGGACACCTTTTGAAAGAGATATTTCTTTTCCTGTAGATAAGATCTCTGCCAGCTGTGTGAGCTGCAGGTAAATCCTGCAGCATGGTTAGGACCTTGGCCTTTGCTGATGGCAAAGCAATAATCAAAGCATACCAAGGTGTTGGTACCCCCACCCCCAGTGACATTATGGGTTATGTACCCATTTTTTGTTTTACTGATTGAGAACATTCCTGCAAGATCAGAGCTGGAGCCACCTTTGTATGCATAAACATAGAGGGATGCTGTAATGGGTCCCACTGCCTGGGGCTCGTAGCACTGAATGCTTTCGGCAGTGTAACATCACGCATATTGAGTGTTGTTCTGCAGACAAGGGGAGACCGTGGTGGAGTTGCACTCAGGCTTCAAAGTATGATAGATCAGGGTGGATTGGGTTTTTGTTCCGCTGCAAGTAGTTTTGATGCAGGTGTCGCAGGAGGATGGGGTGGCTGTCGTATCGGCAGGAACAATGTGGAAGCCCAGGAAGCAAATGATGAATGCAGTGGGCAGCTTCATGATGCTGATGTAGGCAAGGCTGGTTTGGGTAGAAAAGGCCTCACTTGTCATCCGGGGACCCAGATGGTGTTGTTGTTGTAGGAAACAGCCGCGTACCCTCGCCCCCCGGTTATAAGTTCAGCAGGCCCATGCCATGTGGGATCTGGCAACTGTCGAAAGGAGACTGGAGGTCTAGGAGCATCCTTGAATGGAGAGCAAAAGTGTCAAGAGGCGGCAGAAGAAGCAGGTGTGCCAGTCCCATTCAGGAAATTCAGTGTAAATAAGCACAAGTTAAGCTTGTTGCAGCGTGGGTAGCCCTGGGGTGAGTTTCCCCATTGAGTTGTGAACTTTGTCAAGAGCATTCTTGGTTAAGGTTAAGCAAAGGGGAAGAGGGTGAGTCATTCTAGCTGCAATTTAGCACCAAATTGAGAGAACAAGTCCCTCCCCCACAAGTTTGTGTGAAGTGGGAGGATGACAGGCTTAATTTGTGCAGTCCCTGTGAGATTTTCAGAAGTCACAGGGAGCCAAAATTTACTGATGTGAGCCGTTTGAATCCCTTGATCATTTTTGCTACAACGTCACCCTTTTGTAACTTTGTTGGAAGAGTGGATAGCACAGAAAGGTTAATGGCTGAGAGTTTTGAGGAAGAATAAAGCAGATCGGGAACTACAGAGATTCCTTTGAGGAGGGCATGAGGGTGAGATTGTATAAGAACAGTTTTATCGGAGGAGAAGGAGGCAGAAGGAGGAAGCTGTGCACTGACAGAGAGTGGTAGATGGGGAGAGGATATGAGCACATCTTCTGCCACTGATAATTCATACACAGTGGATGGTATATGGGCAGCCTTGGGAGAGGGGCTAGCTGCCGGCCCCGCTACTCGTTTCCCGAGAGTTCAGTTTTTGATTTACATTGATTAGCCCAATGATAGCCTTTCTTACATTTCAGGCAGACTGTTTTTGGTTGAGCATCTCTACTGGCAGAGGGCTTTGCTGCCCCCCCCCCATCGCCGGGTGCTCAACATTGTGATTTAAAATGACCAGGCTTCCCACAATTGTAACAATTACCAAATGCTTATTACCTCTGGTGATAGCTGCAACCATCATTTCGGAAGTGTATTGGTGTATTCTCACCACCCTGCAGGCTTGTAGGAATTGGGCTAGAGTGGCATCTGGAGAATTAATCAAGGGAGTAAGCAAGATTTTACAGTCTGCATTAGCATTCTCATATGCCAATTTAAGAAGAATTTCCTGCCGAGCCTCCTCATTTGTAATTTGCCTTTGTACCGTGCCCATAGGAGGGGGTAAGGCAGGAGAGGAAGGCACAGAAGGGAGAGCAAGAGAAGAAGAAGAGGGATTGGGTGAGGGGGGGTCAGGAAAAGGAGGGGGAGGCTCATTTGCCTCCAGGGGGGGGCAGTCGGTTTAAGAGACACAGGCGCCACAGCGGGGGGCAAGAGTTGTACAGCAGGATTCACATAGGGAGGGGGTCCAGAAAGGGGACCATGTAGGGGTTGCTCTAGAGAGGAGAGAGCCTCAAAAACCACCCTCCAAGCAATTAATATAGACGAAGGGGCCCTAGGACTTGCGTGAAGGTATTTTCCAATCTCCTTCCATACTGTAGTTTTGATACTGCCTTTAGCTGGATAAGAAGGGCAGTGTTGCCAAATGTATTCTAGGAGTTCCTCAATAGAGGTTTTTATGAGGGGGGCATGAAGGGAGCCCCCCTTTTTAAAGCTAAAAAATTTCGTTTGGTCAATTTTCTGATTTCCCAAATGTGAGCTGCCTGCTCCTTAGAGAATCTACCACCCAAACTCATGAGGGATCCGTTGTTGCCAGTGATTCAAGCGGATGAGGTGCACCAAGTCTATTCCAGATGATGAGAATGGGTGTGCCAAAGACATATCACTTTTGAATGGATCACGTCGGGGTCACCAGTTGTGGTGATCTCTCATGAAAAGAAGATGCAACGCAAGGTTGTTCTGGGATGAGAGCAGAGAGCAAACTCTGACACACTCTTTTATTAGAAGCAATCTTTGTTAACGTAGCAATTTTTGTTAGCGTCCTATCACAAATGCATTACATCACACAAAATGCACTGATCATTCACATAAGCATACAAAGCTGCAAAGTTTAAGTTTGCTACAGTTCTGGATAAGAAATGGCAACAGTTTGTCCTTGCTCCTTGTTCGTGTTGCAGCCAACTACCAGAAGACCCATTGTCCTTGCATGTACACAAAGAATAAAGAATAATTCCCACAACTCGCGGCGGCCCAATCAGTGCGGCTCGCTCAGCCAATTCGGTTGCCGTGCGCCCTGACCAATCAGGGCGCGGTGTTTACAAGAATGCTAACGAGCCCATACAGAACACCCCTCCCCTCTTGGTATGGTCCTACGTGACGTAGTCCTGTAAGTAGGTGGGGCTCCGTACTTGCCTACTTTATCTGCGCAGGTTAGTTGATGCCTGGCCTTCGGGCGGTTCGGTCGGGTTCTGCGTTGCTCCCTGGCTCATTGATGGAACCACCTGGAATGAGCCAGGCCTTTTTTGGTGGCTTCCTCCCGGTCTACCCGGGCTGGTCAAGCCGCTGGCTTCGCCGCTCCTGCCCGGTCTTTCTGGGCTGGTCGAGCTGGCCTGGCTGCTTCTTCCCGGTGAGGATTCGAGTTGGTTGTCTGCTTCTGCTTCAATTGGTGAGTAGTTTTGGTTTCTTTGGGATTGGTTCCTGGGGCTCTCCCTCCCCTCTTGGTTTGTGCTTAGGTGGTGTTCTTCCCTTTCTGGGTTTACATTTGTGTCTGTTTGCATGTCGGTTGTGTTTCCCATGGTCATTCTCGATCTTATTTGATCGATGTGTCATTTCCATGCTTGTCCATCGGCTATTTGTAGCCGGTACGAGTGGGGACCTGTTGCCTGGGTTACCGTTGCCAGTGTCCAGAGAGGGTTCCCTCTGAAGTTTTTCGCACATACAGCGTCTCCTGGTGCGAATGTTCGGTGCCTGCTTGATGAGTCAGTGGGTTTTTTGGGGTTGTAAGTGGGGTGAAGCCTGTCTAAAGGGGATCTTAATTTTCTCCCCATTAGTAGCTTTGTGGGGCTTTTGTTGGTCATTGTGTTTGGTGTTATATGTTGGATAAAAAGTAGTTTATTGATTTTTTCTTGCATTTCCCCGGTTTCAATTTTTTGGGTTGTTTTTTTCGTAAATTGTACCATACGTTCCACCCTACCGTTCGCCGCCAGATGTGCCAGTGCTGTCAGGGCATGTCGTATACCCTGTTCTGCTAGGAGTTTTTCAAAGTCCAGTGCGGTAAATTGTGGCCCATTATCTGACACAATTACATCTGGGAGGCCGTGAGTTGAGAATAGTTTGTTCAGTTCTTTGATGACGGCCTCGATGGTGGTAGTTTTCATGTCACTTACATCCAGCCAATTGGAGTAAGTGTCTACCGTTATGAGGAATGTGTGTCTCCTTGTGGGCCCAGCGAAATCTATGTGTATCCTGGACCACGGCCCTCTAGGGGTTTCCCATTCCAGGATTGGGGTGGCGGGTGGGCTTGGCCTGGATTCTTGGCATTGTCTACAACTTAACACCCAGGCTTCGATTTGTTTGTCCATCCCTGGCCACCAAGCGTAACTTCTGGTGAGGGCTTTTGTCGTAACGATGCCCGGGTACCCCTCGTGCAACAATTCCAGGACCCTTTTTTGTAATTTTTCCAGGATGACGACCCTGTCCCCCCATAGTACACAACCTTTTTGCGTAAAAAGTTCCATTTGTCTGTTCCTAAAAGTCCTGAATGTTTCGTCATCATCTTTTTCCGGCCACCCTTTCTCTACCCACTGTAATACCTGACCAGACGTTTGTCTTTATTAGTTTTGCAGGCAATGTCTGACACGGTTATGGGTAGATCGGGCAGAGTCTCTATGCTGAGGGTGGATGTTGTCGGTGCGGGATCAGTGTCCAAATCGGGTAGCAGCGTGCAGCTCAAGGTGTCTGCATGGGTGATTGTCTTACCGGGTCGGTGTGTTAGCCAGTAGCTATAGGCGGCAAGGAATTCGGACCACCTTGTCATTCTTGGGGATAGAATGTTTGGGGTGGCCGTGTTCCCTGCCAGGATTCCCAGCAATGGCTTGTGATCGGTGACGATGGTGAAGGTCCTGCCGTAGAGGTACTCGTGGAACCTCTTTACTGTGGTGATGATTGCCAGGGCCTCTTTGTTCAGCTGGCTGTAATTTCTTTCTGGCTTGGAGAGGGTCCTTGAAAAGAACGCTATGGGTGCTTCTTTTCCGTTGGGCAGAATGTGGCTGAGAACGGCTCCAACGCCGAACGGTGATGCGTCGCTTGTGACTGCTAGAGGTAGAGTCTCGTTATACTGGATGAGGACAGCATCCGAAGTGAGCAGGTCTTTGGTCTTGTTGAACTGGCTTCCTCACATTTCCCCCAGTTCCAGGTGGCCGCTTTGTCCAAGAGTCTATGCAACGATTCTGCCGCGATCGCCTTCTGGGGCAGGAAAACATTATAGAAATTAAGCAGTCCTAGAAATGCCTGTAGCTCCATTTTATTCCTCAGCCTGGGTGCTTCCTTGATTGCTCTGACCTTTTTTTTGTTTGGGTGAATTCCGTGGTGCTCCAAAAGATACCCTAGGAATTCGACCCTCTCAGTGTGCAATTGGCATTTTTCTTTTTTGACTTTTAGCCCCGCTGCCTTGAATTTTTGCAGTACTTCCCTTAAACGACTTTCTAGTTGTTTCTGATTGGTCGCTAACACCAGTACATTGTTGAAGTAGGGATCCACCCCCTTGATCCCTTGCAGGAGTCTTTCCATGAGGCTCTGGAAGATTCCTGGGGCTACGCTGACTCCAAACTGGAGTCTCTTACAGTGAAAGGCCCCCCAGTGGGTTACTATGGTTTTTGCTTCCGCGGTTTCCACGTCGACCAGTAGCTGTTGGTAGGCTTGCGCCAGGTCGAGCTTCGTGAAAACCTTGACTCCCCCCAGTGAGTGCAGGAGATGCTGTACTACTGGGACAGGATAAGCACTTTGCTGTAAGGCACAATTTAAGGGCCTTATAGTCCCCACAAATTCTCACCGAACCTTCGGGCTTGACGGGGGTGACTATGGGGGTCTCCCACCGGGCGTGATCGGTTGGTTCTAGGACTCCCTGCTTGATGAGCTTGTCTATCTGCTCATCGATCTTGGGTCTGAGTGCGAAAGGTACTCGCCGCGGTTTTAAATGTATCAGGAGGATGCTGGGGTCTAGGCTGAATGAAATAGGGGGCCCTTGGTACTTGCCTAGGGTGCCATCGAACACTTCCTGGAAGTCTCTCATGAGTTGCTCCTCCCAGTTTGCCTCGATGCCCGTTACTTCAATCCCGAGTGGCACGAACCACTGGAGTCCCAGGAGGCTAGGCTGATCTTTGTCCATGATTGTCAGGGGAAGCCTTGCTGTGCACCCCTTGAATGTGACCTCGAAGTGTCCTGTTCCAACTACGGGGATGCGGTTCCCCTGGTAGTCCTTTAGGATTAACTTCTAGCTTTCCAAACACCTCTTGTGGATGGTGGGCACCAGGCGCTGGATTTCCCACCATGCAACCATGGAGATGTAGGATCCGGAGTCCATCTCCATCTTGCAAGGCCTGCCCTCGATGCCCACCTCCACGTATACTTTTCGTGCGTCCATGCTCGATGAATGGCTGATGACGACCGTCTGGTGGGTCTCCTCTCTCTGTTGATTCTCGCCGCTCCATCAGCCTCGTCCGTCCCGGTTCTAGCAGCTCTCGGTTTGGTGGTCCCTTGCTCCGGGGGGGGGGTTCCGTTCCATCTCCACTCGCTGTTGTCACATCGTCGGGGGCTGTAAGATTTCTTGAGGCAGCAGACTCAGACGATGTGGCCTTTTTTCCCGCATTGCTGGCAGATCGCGTCAAAAAAATGGCACTCTGAGCGAGGATGGTCGCTCCCACAACCGGCACATTAGAGCCCCGACTTACGACTCTGCCGTTCGCACCGGTCTCATTCTGTTTAGAGTCGATGGATGTCCCCTCCTCGTCCATGGTGCTGGAGGTGGAGTTGAGGTCGCCATGATGGGTGGCTGTGGTCGCTCGGTGGCTTGCTTCGGGGTGTGTTTTGGTGGTTGTGGCTCGGTCCCCAGCATCAGGTCTCCGCATTCGGGCCGCTGATTTCCAGATCGCCTATGCTGCAGTGGCTTCGGCAAGGGCGTCAGTGAGGGAGATGTCGCCCCTTGCCATCAGCCGGCTTTGTAGGACCGGGTCCCTGAGCCTGAGGATGACGCGATCTCATAGCGCCTCGTCCATGTCCGTAAAGCTGCACATGCCCCCAGGTTCTGCAGGTCTGCTACGAAATCGCTGATGCTCTCACCCGGTTTCTGGTCTTGCCGGTAGAAGTCATGCTGCCTGATGAGGGTGGGCACGGTGGTGGCATAGTGGCTTTGTAGTAGCGGTTCGAGGTTGGCTCAGTCCATCATCTTCACATCCTCAGGTTTCGCGAGGGCTTTTGCCATTTTGAACACTGTGGGCCCGCAGTGTGTCAGGAAAACGGCCTTTTTTTTCTGCCCGTTCGCATCCTTGAGATTGCTACTCTCAAGGAACATCAGGAACCAGTCAATGTACAATTCCCAGTCCTCAGTAGCTTGGTTAAAGGGTGCGGGCGGTGCGATGCTGGCCATCTCGATGATCTCATTGTCCTCAGTGCCACGTGTTCGGTGGGGTTAGTTCCGCGATCCCATCCTTGTTGCCAGTGTTAAGTCGTTGGCTGGAAGGAGACTCGGAGGCAGTGACAAGTTCAGCTCTTTATTAGGTTCTGGGATTGGCCTCCTTTAAGCCGGATCAGCACCGGCTTATATTCAGTTGGCCGTGCGGGCCGCGGCCAATGGCACCGTTTTGAATCTCCCGCGATCGGTTTTCACCAATCGCGGGGATTCGCGGTGGCCCAATCAGTGTGGCTCACTCAGCCAATCCAGTTGCCATGTGCCCTGACCAATCAGGGCGTGGTGTTTACAAGAATGCTAATGAGCTCATACAGAACAATAACGATAGGGAAAATTGCCACATATATAAAGCATGGACCATCCTTCTAATTTCAGTTTACTTGTGGTTATAAGCACACCGTTCCCATCTCATGTATCATCTAATTTTCTTGCTTTAAAAGTGATCCTCTCTCCTCTGTAACACAGAGGTGAGTAGTATTTTTACTTTTAAAAGTCCACTGGCAATCTTTCACCTCATTAATGCAATAATTTACTTAAAATGAAAAGGGACCTCTGGGGATTAAGAGGCTGCTTTCTTACAGGCAAGACTCTGATCTGAATTGGGTTAACATACACTTATGTTACAATAAGCTACTGAAAAGACAGCTACACTATATGATACCTATTTCATATACTATACTGCAATTTCCCTTTGAATCCTTGCCCATCCCCAGTGTAACATTTCAATTATTTCTGTCAAGGATATGTTTTTTACACGCTAATCCTCCATCTGTTGCCTAGAAACTCAGGCACCCTGAATTTTGGCGGGGAGCTGACAAGAAATTCATCCCTGGATTTGTTTATCTTTGCAAATGTGCTTCTTGGCTCACCTGAAAATACAAATAACTCAGGAGTTCATGCAAAAAAAGAAAGCTTTCATTAAGTGTGTATGTGTGGTTTTATTAAGTGTGTAGATGGGTAGATGGGATGTCAAATCCTCTTATAGTATACAGAAACAAATGATGCATATATTCAGTATATTGGATACTTCAAAGAGCAAGTGATCAAACAATAAAAGGCATCGATTACATGTGGCACTTGAACCATTGAAAACATTGATTCCAGATAACATTACACAAGGAGCAAATTTATGGGTTAATGTTCCTCCCCTTTCTCAGCTGGGTTTGTATCTTGCAAGTGTATTCAAGTGCTTTCAAAATATACTTCCTTTTGTGTACAGGTAAACCTTGACTTACAGCAGTTCATTTGATTACCATTTAAAACAGCACTGAAAAAAGTGACTTATTATGACCATTTTTTCACATTTATGACTGTTGCAACATCCCCATGATCATATGAATAAAATTCAGATGCTTGGCAAGTGACTCATATTTATGATGGTTACAGTGTCCTTGGGTCATGTGATCACCTTTTGTGAACTTCTGACAAGCATATTCAATGTGGAAGCCAGTTTCACTTCCCAATTATTACTACTTACTAACTCAACAATTGCAGCGCTTCACTTAACAATTCTGGTAAAAATAATGTCATAAAATGAGGCAAAACTCACTTAATAAATGTCTTGCTTAACAACAGAAATTTTAGGCTCAATTGTGGGCGTAAATTGAGAACTACCTGTAGTTTCTGAAAAGACAAGTTTGATTGCATTTCACAAGAAATGGTCTTGACTATGAACCAAAGCATGTTTTCCTACAATTAGAAAAGAATTCTAGGTTGCCCTATTAAAAATGCTAACATCAACTTTGCTAATATCAACAATGCTAATAATGAAGCCTAACATTCCAGGTAATACATCCTCTTGAGCAGTCCAAAATGGTGGTGGATATAATGTTTTGATATGGTGTGGTGTCCAAGCAGTTAAGCTACTGGGTTTGTCAGTCAGATGGTTGGCAGTTTGAGACCCAAGTACCACATAGGTCTCAAACTGCCAACCTTCTGAGCAATAAACCCCACGCCTTAACTGCTTGGACACCATGCCATATCACAATATTACATCCACCATCATTTTGGGCTGCTCGAGAGGATGTATTACTTGGATGGGGTGAGCTCCTGTTCTTGCCCCAGCTCCTAGCAGTTCGAAAGCATGCAAATGCAAGAAGATAAACAGGTACCACTTTGGTTGGAAGGTAATAACATTCTGTGAGTCTCGGCATGTAGTCATGTTAGCCACATAACCACAGAAGTGTCTGACTCCATTGGCTGGGAAACAGAGATGAGCAATGACTTCTAGAGTTGGATACGAAAATGTTACTTTTCTTTGTCAGAAATATGCTACACTGTGTTTTATTACAGACTGTTCCTCTTATGGGTGTAGAATTCACATTTCCCATAAAAAGAAATTGAGTAATTGATTTGAATTAATTATTGAGGGAAGAAAACCAAGGAGAAATTCCAAAAAGCAAAAGTATTTCTATAACATGAGTATTCTCCAACTGTGATATTTATGATTTCCTTTTAAAAGATCATGAAGTAATAATTTGATACCATTTTTAAAAAATCTCCCTAATTTTGAACATCCCAAACTATTGTATGATAAGGCTATACATTGTCTGAAATATGAACCTGCATTGGAAATAGTACCTTTACCATCCGCCAGTCTTCCCTTGTCAACAGCTGTCCTGAAATTTTACTATGATCATTGGTCAGCATTAACAGTTTCAATAGATGTAATGTTAAACATGTAATGATATGTTTAAAATTTGTTTTAAACTGTATTTTTGATCAAATTGTATTTCTAATGATTACCCTGAGCTACTAAAAGAGTGAGTAGCACACACATATTCTAAATTGATTAATTAATTAATTATTAATTATCATATGATGTGACTATGACAGAAGAGAAGTTAACATATATACATAACCAAACTTTTACAGGAGTATGGCAGTGGCCTCATCACTGGATACAAGACTTGGAAAAAAAAAATCAGAACTCTGATGTTATATATGTTGACGGCAGCAAGATTACTCTACGCACAGAAATGAAAGGTCACCTCGATCCCTACAATGGGTGAATGGCTGCAAAAACTGATGGAGTTAGCAGAGATAGCTAAATTGACTGCTCTGATTAAAGAAAAAACAAGCAAACAAATGCCTTTATTTTGACTTGGAAACCACTTCTGGACTTAGTGCTTGAGGTGGAAAAAAATGAAACTTTGACCTTCGGTTTTACCAATTAGATAGATTTGTTGTTATAGAAATTAGCTTTTATTAACTTCCGGTTTGAAGGGCTTTGGTGACAGACAGAAATCTATGATCGTGCGCGGTTTCTGTCTGGGCTTGCCGCTGGAGCACCCCGAGCCAGCTGGTTTTGGGGCTAAGCCACCCCATAGAGGTGGTGAAGAGGGGGAAACCACCAGCAGGGTCGAGGAGAGCCGCATCTCTCCTCCTCAGCTGGCCATTACTCCCTTTCCCGAAGGCGGTAGCAGTGGTGGTCAGAAATGGCCACCACAAAGAAGAACTCAACCGGAAAAGAATATGCAGGAGGAAGATAAGAAGTGAAAGTTTTGGCTGACCGGGTTAAATTGTAAAAGCAACAATCAAGGTACTCTGGAATTTAAACTTACAAAAAATAACATTGCTCCCAAAGAAGAGTCAGAAGCAGCGAAGGAAAGGGAAAAGGGAAAAGTTTGGCTTTTCCCCCCCTTCTCTCTCCTTCCCTATACTGACAACTAAGAAACTTAAATAAGAAATCGGAAAAATCCACGTTGACATCAATAGGTAATTAAGCTGAAAATAGAACAAAATGCCAAAGGGATAATAAAGATTTCTGGATATGAAAAACTTTCTTTTTCATAAGCAGAAAGGGAGAGAAAAAGAATAAGGGCAGGATCTGGAAGAGGGAGGAGACTGCCTGGAATTAAAAAGAATCTACACTAAATCTTCAACAAGACTTCTAAAAGATACATTTAACTGAAACTTTGCAACTAAATAGTAACCCCAGGAAGAGAAAGTGAAAAAAAAGAGCAAAAAAGAAACAGCTTGTGTGTGTTTGGATTATTTGGGGATTTTTGGATTTTTGGTTATTTTATTTGAATGACTAAAATCAATCAGGTGGTTGTTTAAAAATTTATACAATGGCACCACTTCTGGATGAATTGAAAATGGAACTTAAAAAGTACAAAGAAGATGCACAATAAGAGAAGGGTTCTTTCGGCTTCATTTTTCAATTCTTAGAAATGGAGATTTGGAACTATGGGAAACAACAAGAAAAGACTGCAAAACAAGAAGACTGGGACAAAGAAGAAGCCATCTTTAATGAACAAGTAATTCTATGTGTGGAAGAAAAAGGAAAGGGGGGAAAGAGAATGGAGAATTTAAGACTTAACAAAACAACCAAAGAAAAGAAAAATAATTCAAAAAATAAGTATAATATTGGAAAGCAACAGAAAAGGGGAATACAGAAGAGAGAAATAGAGGTAGAGAGACAAGGGGGTAAAAAGGGGAGAGAGAAGAAGAGAGGCAAGAAGGAAAGGAAAAGAAGTTACAAAGGACCGAAGCAAGATATAGAGAAACAGGACCTATTTAGAGATAATGGGTGAAAATCTAACTGAAAAAGGGATTGTATAAAGGTACATAAGATTGTATTGTTATATTAGTAATAGAAATAACTTTAGAAAATTGGAAACAACGTATGATTAAAATGAGGGATAAAATAGTTAGTGTAATTTAGTGAAATGTTTGTGAATAAAATAAGTGAAATAAAATAAATGAGAAAACTGAATTAGGAAGGAACAGGAACATTTTAATTAGTCAATGTTTTATAAAATATAAGTGAAGAGGGGGGGAATAAACTATGGAACGCTTATAATTGTTTCCATAGAAGTATATTTAATTGAAAAGTCATGTTAAAGATGTTAAGACTTTAATGAATATTAATATTAATGATAGAATTGAATTGGAATGGAATGTTGTTTTAATTATATACATTTATAATTTTTTCTTTTTTTAAGAATACAGTGTGTATTTTAAGAATGTACCAAGCAGAATCTGAATGGAAGTTATGTATTATATTGAATGTTACAACTTTAGGGAAAAGATATAAAGGTGTCATACTTCAATTAGTAACTAGAGGAGAAATTTTGTTTAATGAGAAAAGATAATAGATAATTGAAACAGGACAGACAAAAAATATAAATACAATGATCTGAATTGAGATGAGATAATTAAAATAAAATTGAGAAAATTAAAAGAGGGGAGAAGCTATGCAGAAAATATAAAATAGTAATAAGATATGGAATAGAATATAAAAATGAGCATGAACCTGAATTTGTGTCTGCACGAAGCAATGTAACCTGGGATTATGCTGCTTTCAAAAAAGATGTTTTATTTCTATTTTTTTTCTCTTTGTAAAAACTCAAATAAAATTTACAAAAAAAAAGAAAAGAAAAAGAAATTAGCTTTTATTATTACAAAAAAGTAAAAAGTTGAGGGTAGATCTTAATGGGGGTAGATCTTAATGAGATCTTAATGGGGTAGATCTTAATGAGGGTAGATTTTACTGCACCAAAGGAGAATAGAATAGAATAGAATACTTTATTGGTCAAGTGTGATTGGTCACACAAAGAATTTGTCTTGGTGTAAATACTCTCAGTATACATAAAGAAAAGGTACATTCATTAGGAATTAAGAATAATAACATACAACATTTAATGACAGTCATAGGCTACAATCAACAATCAAATCATACTTGGAAACAGTCAAGTGGGAGGGGATGGGTGATAAGGAGTGGTGAGAAGATTTACAGTAATAGTAGTGTACACTTTGTAAATAGTTGAACAGTGTTGAGGGAATTATTTGTTTAGCAGAGTGATGGATTTTGGGGAAAAAAAACTGTTCTTGTGTCTAGTTGTTCTGGTGTGCAGTGCTCTATAGCGTCGTTTTGAGGGAAGGAGTTGAAACAGTTTATGTCCGGGATGTGAGGGGTCTGTAAATACTTTCACAGCCCTCTTTTTGACTCGTGCAGTATACAGGTCCTCAATTGAAGGCAGGTGGGTAGTAATTGTTTTTTCCTAATTATCCTCTGAAGTCTGTGTCTGTTCTGTTGGGTTGCAGAACCAAACCAGACAGTTATAGAGGTGCAGATGATAGACTCAATAATTCCTCTGTAGAATTGTATCACCAGCTCTTTGGGTAGTTTGAGCTTTCTGAGTTGGAGCAGAAAGAACATTCTTTGATGATGTTTTTGATGTTAGATGTCCATTTTAGGTCATATGATAGAGTAGAACCTAGAAATTTGGAGGTCTCTACTGTTGATACTGTGTTAGTATTGTAAGAGGTGGTAGTATAGGAGGGTTTCTTCTAAAGTCTACCACCATTTCTATGGTTTTGAGTGTGTTCAGTTCAAGTCAATGCTATTTTTCCTTTTTTCCCTTCCTTCCCCCTACTGTTCACTTCTGTTTTTCCTTCCCTAATTTCCCTAATATTTGTTTTTGTATTCTCTTTGTATGTTATATTATAAACTAATAAAAACTATGAGTTTATATAACTGCATATCCAATTCAGCTATTTGGATGATCTGCACTGTTTTGTGCAGATCTTCTAGGGAACCAGAGAATGCACATCATGCATTCTTGCCCAATATGCTTAATAGTTTAACTGTTTTAATTAATTACAATGAGCATAGACTCCCTGCACATTTTTTGCCACATTTTCCAATGTGTGACATTGAAATCCAAATTGAGCAAAGTTGTTTTGATTCCAGCAAAAACAATTCTTCTTTACCTGTTGGCTGCTCCTGGAAAACCTTTCCTGAATTCATTTGAGAGCCACAGTAACTCATGATGAAATAATAGGGTGTGATTGTAGTATTGCCCTGACACCTCTTTAAATTAAGTACATATTTCACTGTCTGCTTAGCTATCAACCAAGCAACCATGAAAAAGGGCCAACTTCCTTTTGTTCACCTCTCATCTCTAAATTTTTGCCCACTTGAGATCTGAATGTTGCATGCCTTTAGTGTCATCCTCTCGTGTCTTCCATTGCATCTTTCTCCCATCAGAAGAAGAACTGAAAACTGGCAAGGGCAGGAAAGTTTAGTTTTGAATTACCTATTTAAAGAAAACTTCAAAGAAAAATGCTTGAAAACTATTATAAAGATAGGATAGCTCGACTGACTTGAAAAGCAACACCAGTTTCAGTTCAGTTGTTCAGTTCAGTTGTTATCTTTCCCCATCTAGGAGAAGCTTTACTCAGTGTATTCCCCATTTGAGAGTACTTTTTTGTCATGGCCAATTTAGGTAGTTCTCACTGAAAGATTGCCTCTTTCAGTGATTATTCAAAGTTATGACAATCCTAAACAAAAAAAAAAAACCCTACATTTACAAGCAGTCCTTGAAGTTGTTGCAGCATCCCCATGGTCATGTAATTATGATTTGGATGCTTCACAACAGACAAGCATTTATGACAGTCACGTGTTGTAACTATGTATCATTCATATGATTGCAACTATGTATCATTGCAACAATGTATCATTCAAGCATTGCAACATTGTATCATTCACGTGTAAACATTAGACTTCTGTCTCTTCAGTGATCTTTTCAAGGCACGGACAAGGGACGGGAAGATAAACAACTGTCAATACAGAATGATATCCTAACTGACTTGAACTGTTGTAAATCACACACATCCTGTTAACCTGGTATCCTAACTGACCTGAACTATTGTAAATCACGCGCATCCTGTTTAACCTGGTATCTTAACTGACCTGAACCATTGTAAATCTTGAATACCCTGTTTGACTTGGGCTCTGAAAAATTTCACCCCCCCTGTGAAAAAGCATAATAAAAGAGCGAGTACCAAGACATTCTGGGTGCGCTCATCCCGAGGAAACCTTGTCTCGTGTCGTTTCTCTCTCCCTTGCTCCCTTTCATGAGCCGCCCATCAGATGCGGGATGGCACATACCGCATTCTGGTGACCCCAACGTGATTCCCTAAGGGGGATACGCAGCGGTGCACCCATATCTTATTCGCTCGGTGGGAGCATCGCCAGGCCTGGCACATTCATCGGATCTGAAAGACGGTCTCAACTTTCGTAAGTATGGGTGGAGGCTTTTCTCAACAGCAGGAATTGAGAGAGCTAGTCGCTTCTTCTTCTAAATACTCTGCTAATTTAAAGGGCTCTCCTATAAAAAAGAAACCTATTGCTACATTATTGGCTTATGTGTGGCAACATTGTCCTAATTATTCAGAGGAAGGGTCCTTAAAAATTTTCCAATTGGCAAAAAATTGGTGAACATCTCCATAGTCCTCCTAGTGCACCTATTGGCATTTTGGTCACTTGGAGGAAAATTATGGAGGCTTTAAAAGTCCATTATAAAATAGAAGCAGGGAGTGTGTTTGAATCTCCCTTGCCAAGTTATGATAACTTTTCAATTTTCCCTAACTCAGGCAGAAGCTGCTGCCATTATTCAACAATGCCCCACATGTAGTAAGCAAAGACATTCCATTCCCATAGAAGTAAATCCTAGAGGATTAAAAGCTTGTGAAATTTGGCAAATGGATGTAACTCAGTATCCACCTTTTGCCCCTTGGAAATATTTGCACGTTTCAATAGATACATATTCAGGATTTATTCTGGCTACTCCTCAAAGGGGAGAAACTGTAAAACATGTCATCAATCATTCAATTCGTACCTTTGCCTCGCTGGGATGTCCAAAAGAAATCAAAACAGACAATAGATCTGCCAAGACAAGTTCTGCTTTTCAGGACTTCTGTAACAGATGGGATGTAATCCACAAGTTTGGGATTCCCTACAACAGCCAAGGGCAGGCTATTAGGCTATTATGGAATGAGCTCACTTATCTCTGAAACGTGCTTTTGATTGATATTCATTGCAGGAAAAACCCCCGAACCTCCCAGCATTACAAAATTCTCTTAACATTTGTCTTTATACTTTAAACTTTCTTAATCTGACTGGCATTCCTCCCACTTCTGCTGCTTCTCGTCACTTTTCCTCCCCCTCACCCCCTCCTAACAGACCTCTGGTATATTATCACAGATTGCCAGATCCTGCCTGGCAGGGTCCCGCTGAGCTTCTCACTTGGGGATGAGGATACGCTGCGATCTTACTACCAGACAAAACCACTCTCTGGATCCCTGGTCGGGCAGTAAGACCCTATCATGGGAATTCCTCTGCTACATCTGTATCTTAAAAATCTTTCCTGATATTCTTGCCTATATCTTCTTTGCAATTTCTACCTTACTTCAACAAAATCTATGCTTCCTGTCAAAAGACTATTCGTATTAAAATCATTTCATTAACAGAAGGCTATTATACTTGTTCCATGTGGGTACGTCATGAAAATGCTACCCATAGTTTTCACTCTGTCACTTCTGTTTTATTTTAAAGAACACTCTACCCCTCACTCTTTTGTTCCCTCTTTACTCTTCCTATGGAAAGGAACCTTAAAATCTTTTCCTCTATTCAATCTAAAACATAGGGGGACCCAAATGTCCTTATATTGTATTATAGGTTTCCCCACCCCAATTAACATCCTTGATGAATTACCAAATTAATCTTTATTGTCATTATTGTAATTATTATCCTTTTTCTATTAATTGAATTCCCTCTTCATTTCGCAAATGTTCTACAACTAACTTCTCTCCTGCTTGTCATGTTTTTATATACCCGAACTCTGATCCTGTCAACAAACGACGCTTCAAAAGAACTGTCCATGACAATCCGCAGAAGCCTCATAGAAGAGATAATATTGCCTGGACTATAACTGACTTTCAAAAAGTTCATTTAAGTTCTACAACCAATTTCTCTTGCATAGAAAACTTCTACCCACCACTTCAATTCGATTTGGCAGACGCACCCACACAACCAGGGGATATCCTGCAATCCACACCACTGCAGGAGGAACTTTAACATCACTCCTGAAAGGAATGTATTTTATCTCTGGCAATAATTTTGTTTGGACTTGTTACAATGGTTTCATGGCATGTATCCACGGGGATGAAATTGTTAAATCCAAATCATTTTTGCATTCAAGTATGGCTTGTGTGTATAACTCTGATGATTTTATATCCCTACAGGTATCCATGGAACACCCCCTCTCTTGCAAAATCGTAAAGATTTAGATCTGTTATTTCTAAAACAAAGGGGGATTGTGTGCTATGCTTAAAAAAGAATGTTGTCTTTATGCTGATAGCAGGGGGGGGAGTTCGTTTTCTAATTAAAAAAGAATGTTGTCTTTATGCTGATAGCAGGGGGGGGTTCGTTTTTTAATTAAAAAAGAATGTTGTCTTTATGCTGATAGCGGGGGGGGGGTTCGTTTTCCATTTCACCATGGCTTACAACCTTTTTAACTGCATTGGCAGGACCATTAATAATCATTATATAGATTTGTATTATAGGACCTTGTTGTTTTAATAGAATATTGCAATTTTTGAAAAATCAATTATCTTCCATAACTGTTGATGTTAATGTGTTATTGCAAGCTCATGTTATATCCTCAACACTGGATGAAAAAATATCATTGCTGAGTTACCGCTCCTTGGACAACCCTGACGCTGACGGGTCACACTCCTGCCTAGATGACGGGGACGGCGAACATTTCAGAAAAATAGTTCCTGTCTTTTTGGATGAGGAAGTAGACTCGTCATAAATAATAAAAACAGAGGAGATGTTGTAACTATGTATCATTCATGTGATTGCAACTATGTATCATTGCAACAATGTATCATTCAAGCATTGCAACATTGTATCATTCACGTGTAAACATTAGACTTCTGTCTCTTCAGTGATCTTTTCAAGGCATGGACAAGGGACGGGGAGATAAACAACTATCAATACAGAATGATATCCTAACTGACTTGAACTGTTGTAAATCACACACATCCTGTTAACCTGGTATCCTAACTGACCTGAACTATTGTAAATCACGCGCGTCCTGTTTAACTTGGTATCTTAACTGACCTGAACCATTGTAAATCTTGAATACCCTGTTTGACTTGGGCTCTGAAAAATTTCACCCCCCCTGTGAAAAAGCATAATAAAAGAGCGAGTACCAAGACATTCTGGGCACGCTCATCCCGAGGAAACCTTGTCTCATGTCGTTTCTCTCTCCCTTGCTCCCTTTCATGAGCCGCCCATCAGATGCGGGATGGCAGATACCGCAGTCACGGAATCCTGTGGTCACATTTATTTATTTATTTTA
Organism: Hydrophis major; assembly: GCA_033807585.1. Taxonomy (NCBI): domain Eukaryota; kingdom Metazoa; phylum Chordata; class Lepidosauria; order Squamata; family Elapidae; genus Hydrophis; species Hydrophis major. The sequence goes on along the minus strand of CM066328.1, from coordinate 150,793,085 downwards.
TTTATTTGTCAAGTGATTATAAGATAACAGGTATAAGTATAAACATAGTTATGAATACATGAAATGGATGTATATAAGAAAAAAAACAATAGGACAGGGATGGTAGGCACGTTGGTGCGCTTAGGCACACCCCCTACAGACCTTTTAGGAAAGGGGTGAGGTCAATAGTAGACAGTCTAAGGTTAAAGTTTTGGGGGTTTGGGGAAGAAACCACAGTCAGGTAGAGTATTCCAGACATTGACCACTCTGTTGCTGAAGTCGTATTTCCTGCAATCAAGTTTGGTGCAGTTTATCTTTAGTTTGTATCTATTGTTTGCTCTTGTATTGTTATGGTTGAAGCTGAAGTATTCATTGAAAGGTAGGACATTACAATATATAATTTTATGTACTACACTTAGATTGGCCTGAAGGCAGCGTAGTTCTAGGTTTTCTAGGTCTAGAATTTCAAGTCTGGTGGCATAAGGTATTCTACAACGAATAGAGGAGTGGAGAACTCTTCTTGTGAAATATTTCTGGACTTTCTCAACTGTGTTAATATCCGATATGTAATGCGGATTCCAGATTGATGAGCTGTATCCAAGTATTGGTCTAGCAAATGTTTTGTATGCTCTACTTAGTAGTGTGATATTACCAGAGAAAAAGCTACGCAGGATTAGGTTAATAACTCTTAATGCCTTTTTGGCTATGTATTTACAGTGGGCTCTAGCACTTAGATCATTAGAGATAAGTACTCCAAGGTCCTTGACAGAGTTTGGATCATCAACAAGGTCTTAACTATTCAGCTTGTATTTTATTTTCTGATTATTATTTTTTTTTTGCCAATATATAAGACAGAGCATTTATTTGTTGAGGTTTGAAGTTGCCATTTGTTTGACCATTCTGATACATAAAGGTCTGACTTTCACAGCTGGCTTCTGAAAAGCAAAATCAGTGTGGAAACCAACAGGAAGTCACAAATAATGGACACACAATATTGTGCTTAAATGACACATAATGATTTACCTAAAGACTATAGTGGAACTGACATTATAAGATGGGTACATTCATGTGAAGTTTCATTAAAATCACTTAGCAACAGAGTTGCCAGTCCCAACTGAAATAGCAATAGCCCTTAGACTTATATACTGCTTCACAGTGCTTTTACACCCCTCTCTATGTGGTTTTAGAAAGTCAGCCTATTGCCCCCTACAATCTGGGTCCTCATTTTACCCACCTTGGAAGGATGGAAGGCTGAGTCAACCTTGAGCCAGTGAGACCCGAACTGCTAAACTGCTGGCAGCCAATGATCAGCAGAAGTAGCCTGAAGCAGAGGTGGTTTTCAGCAGGTTCTGACCAGTTGTGGAGAAGTGATGACGTTCAGTTAGTGGTATCAGAGCATTCTTTGCTTTTGACCTGGTCTGTGTGTATATGCGTGTGGGAATAGACAATTTATTTGGCTTTCAAACCATTTCTTTCTCTAGCTTAGGAACATTTCTTTAAAGCAAGAAATGGATGTGGAGATCAAGCTGTCTCTCACTCTTAGCTTCTTTCCTGCTGGGTTGCAAACATCAGGTTCTTTAATAATGTCAGAGTGGTCTGATCTACATTTAGATTGCTCTATGACTTTTTTCTTTTTGGCTGATATACATTTAAAGTTTCACTGCAGCTGTGTAAAAAAGTCATGATATTCTCTATTGCACAAATGATTAAAACTAGCACGTAGCATTGATTTAACAGCATTCCAAAATTACTTAATAATTGCCTGCTATTAGATATTTTTAACAAAGGGAATAATTTTTTTCCTTGATTCCTACTTTATTGTTCTCAGAAGTGTATTGATTTTAATAATGTTATACACTACTTCATGAACAATTGCTAATTCTAATATTAGCACAATATCCCTAGAAATTAACACATATAAGTCATTAATTCCATGAGTTACATAGGTTTTACCTTGTAACTTTGTTCCTCGGGAAAATGCAGAACAGTTTTGCTCTTCAGCATTTCTACGTGTCCTCTGTTATATGCAACCCCTTGACTCAATTCTTCCTCACTATAGGCGGAGTGATTAAAATGCAGTATTGCAGGCTAACTCTGCCCACAGTCTGGAGTTTGAGCCTGTCCGAAAGCAGCTCAAGGTTGACTCTGCCTTCCCTCCTTCTGAGGTCAGTAAAATGAGGTCTCAAATTGTTGGGGGCAATATGTTGACTCTGAATGTTCTGTCCCCTCATTTGAATTCTTGAGATCCCCATGCTTTGATTGGCCAAAGCGCGGGGCGCTCTGATTGGCTAGGCGAGCCGCGCCGATTGGCTCTGTCGAGTCCTCGGAAATGATGCCAGGAGTCGGTGACTTCAAATCATGCTCTTTTCTTTTTTTTTGAAACAAATTTTTATTAGTTTTAAAGATAAAACAACACATCATTAACCATTGAATATCATAAACACATAAAACCTCTTAACATTGTAAGTCCTTACAAGTCAAACAAAACATTATTTTTATACAGCATAATTCCAATTAATCCAATCCCCATATGGACACGCAAATATCTTTCAGCAAATTTCTCATTATTTCTCTTTACTCCTATTCAATTTCATTTCTCTTCCATATTTATCCATTTTATAGTCATCATATTCTTTTCTTTCTGGCTTGTTTAAATTATTCTCATCTAACATTCCTCCAAGGTTTTATTGATTCTTTTTCCCTTTTTTTTTTTTATAAAAAACAAATTTTGTTAGTTTTATCATAAGCACAATACACAAGACATACAAACACAAAACATAGACAAAACTAAAAGATCTTTTCTGAAGGTTGTCTGTTCCCGGGTTAAAACTCTTTACACAGACACAAATTCAAACATCATATTCAACCCATATCTCCTTCCATATCTTATTATCATTTTCTTTTTTATATATATATATAAAAACCATTTTTATCAGTTTTCTAAAAACAATGCACAAAAAATCAAGGCATAACAGCTTATAAATTCTTTTCTGAAAAAAATAATAATAATGATAAACCAATAAGGCATAACATTTCCAGATTATACTATCAATATTTCATATAATATTAACTTCATATCTTGTCCCTACTTCTCTTTTCCATCCAAATTATTTATCAATTAACATTTTATTGCCTTTTATCAATATACAAAATCAAAAAAAAAAGCATATATATCCTTCCATATCTTATTACCATTTTCAACAACATTCTTTGTCTGTTCTATTTCCAATCATCCATTCATCTTTTTTCTTTTACTATACTTCTCCTGTACACCAATTGGAGTAACATCTATAACTCATTACCTAACTTAAAAATACTACATATAGCAATCTTTCTTGGGATTCTGTTTAAAAGATTCTAAGATTACATAATAAGTTTTATGTTCTAAATATACATATAAAAACACACTCTTATATACCCTCCAGAATCCCTCTTTTAATCTAAATTAAATTCACCCATTGTCTCTAAATAAACTTTTTTTCTTTAAGTCTTGCTTCCCCCCATTAAGGCTTCTCCTCCCCCTCTTTCTCTCTTGCTTATTCTTCTCCTTGCCCTTTCTACCCCTTTGCTTTTTCTCTTCGCTTTTCTTGTTCCTTTTCCTTTGCTTTCTAACCTTGCCTCCATCTTTTCGCTCATTTTTCTCTCTTTTGGTTGTTTTTATAATTCTTAAAAACCCCTTTTTCTTATCCTTTTTCTCCTCCTCTCCGGAAGGGACCCATTGTTCATCAAAGATGGCTTCTTCTTCCTCTTCTTCCTTGTCCCAGTCCTTCTGCTGCGTAATCAACTTTTCAAAGGAACATAACGCCATTTCTAAGAATTGAAACAAAGCGCCCAAAGTATCTTCTTTTTTATATTTTTGATATTCAATCTCTAGTTCATCCACAGACGATGCCATTATGAAAAGGGAAACTTTTTCCAAAACAACCACAAGTATTTTTAATCAAAGACAATCAAAAGCAATTAAAAAAAGAGAAAAAAAAAGTTCCAAAAGTTAATACTTTTCTTCCTTCTTCTCTTTCTCTTTCTGAATTAATTTTTAATCAAAGAGGTCCAATTACCATACATCTTCTTTTGGGATCCACAAAGACGTTCTAGACAGTCTCCTCCTTTTTCAGTTTCTGCTCCAATTTTTTTTTTCTCCCTTCCCACTTGCAATAACAATTTTAAATAATCAAAAATCCATACCTCCAGCAGAGATTTTCCAATTTCTTAAATTTTTCAATGTCCAAAAATCCCTTTGTCTCTTAGCTTAGCTTTCAAAGCAATCCACTTTCAATGTCTAATATCCAAATATTTCTGCTTTTTCCATGGGGTGGGAGAATAAAAAAAAATAAAAAAAAGTTCCCTTTAACAGCTTCTCCGCCGCTTTTCGCTCTTCTTAGCGATACAATGTATCCTCCAGCAACAAGCAGCTCAATTCCAGGCAATTTGAAAGTTGTTACTTGACCCGGCTCAGACAGAACTTTCACTCTTCACACTTCCTCCAGCACAGTTCTTACCCGGTTGCTGGCTTCTTCGTGGCGGCCATTGCTGACCGCCGCTCCACCGCCTTGGGAAAAAGGGGTTTTCTCGGAGAAAGGGGGGGTCTGCGATGCCCCCACCTCCCTTTCCGACTCCCCTCTGTCTTCAGCTGTCCCTACAGGGCAGCCATATCCCCCTGACCCATCTGGATCGGGGGTACCTCGACGGCTAGCACAGCAGGAATCGCGAGCTGTCGTGAATTCCTGCTGCCCCGAAGCCACGCAAACCGGAAGTTCAAATCATGCTCTTTTCTTGATGTAGGAACTGAACTGGCGCTATAGGAAAAGTTCGCGGCTTTTATTCCTTTAGCCACGGTGGCCGTGGCCAATGGCACCGCTTTGAATCCCCCGCGATTCGAATAGACCAATCGCGGGAGATTCTTAGCGAGCCAATCGGCGCGGCTCGCCTAACCAATCAGAGTGCCCCGCGCTTTGGCCAATCAAAGCGCGGGGATCTCAAGAATGCTAATGAGGGGACAGAACACCCCTCCCCTCTTGGTTTAGTCCTTACATCGCGTAGTCCCGTAGGTAGGCGGGGCTCCGTCTTAGCCTACTGGACCTGCGCAGCTCAGTCATAGGTTGGATCCCGGCCGGTTCGGTCGGGGTCTCTGCTTCTCCGGATGCCGTCGTGGGAACCGGCTGGTCGGTCGGGCTGGGCCGCTCTCCGTAGCTCCCTCCTGGGCTTCCCGGGTTGGTTGAACTGCGGGTTTCGCCGCTCCCCCTCGGTCTCCCCAGGTTGGTCGAGCTGGCCTGGCTGTCTCTTCCTGGCGAGGATTTGTGCTGGCTGCTTTCCGGTAAGTATGGTTGGTTTATTCTTCTTTGGTTTTGGTCCCCTGGGTATTCCCTCCCCCCTTGGTTTGTGTTGTGGGGGTTGGTTTTGCCTGCTTGTGGGTCGGTGGTCTCTTGGGTGGTCATCTTCGACCTTAATTGGTCGATGTGGCGTTTCCATGCTTGTCCGTCTGTTGTTTGTAGCCGATACGAGTGTGGGCCTGTTATTTGTGTGATGACAGCCGGTACCCATAATGGGTCTCCCGTCAGGTTTTTTGCATACACAGGGTCGCCTGGTGCGAAAGTTTGGTGTTTGCTGTTTGAGTCTGGGGGCTTCTCCGGGTTATACGTGGGGTATAATCTGTCGAGTGGGGACCTTAATTTCCTCCCCATTAACAGTTCGGCTGGGCTCTTATTCGTTGTGGTATTTGGGGTTATGTGTTGGGTGAAGAGTAATTTATTTATTTTCTCCTGGATCTCCCCATGGTCTATTTTCCGGATGGTTTTCTTAGTGAATTGCACTATCCGTTCCACCCTACCGTTCACCGCTGGGTGCGCCGGTGCTGTCAGCATGTGTCGGATGCCCCTTTCTGCTTGGAATTTTTCAAATTCTAGCGAGGTGAATTGGGGCCCGTTGTCGGAAACGACGACGTCTGGGAGGCCGTGCGTTGCAAAGAGTTTGCCGAGTTCCTTGATCACGGCCTCCGTGGTTGTTGTTCTCATGTTGCTTACCTCCAGCCAGTTGGAGTAAGCGTCTACTGTTATAAGGAAGGTGTGTCCTTTTGTGGGCCTGGTGAAGTCTATGTGGATCCTAGACCAAGGTCCCCTTGGGGTTTCCCACCCTAGGACGGGTGCTGTGGGTGGGCTTGGCCTAGTTTCCTGGCATCGTTGGCACTTTGCAACCCATGTCTCAATCTGTTTGTCCATCCCTGGCCACCAAGCGTAACTTCTGGCCAGGGCTTTAGTCCTAATGATGTCGTGTAATAGTTCCAGAACCTTCCCTTGTAGCTTTTCTGGAATGACCACCCTATCCCCCCATAGTATGCACCCTTTTAATAACGAGAGTTCTGTTTGTCGGTTCTGGAATGTTTTGACGGACTCGTTGTTGTCCCTTTCCGGCCACCCTTTCTCTACTCAATGCAACACCCGCGCCAGACGTTTGTCTTTATTAGTCTCTCGGGCAATGTCTGACGCGGTTATGGGTAGGTTGGGTAGAGTCTCTATACTGAGGGTGGTCGTCGTGGGTGCTGGGTCGGTGTCAGGTTCCAGTAGCGGCGAGCGGCTTAAGGCGTCTGCATGGGAGATCATCTTACCCGGTCTGTGTATGAGTCCGTAGTTGTAGGCCGCCAGGAACTCGGACCACCTTGTCATTCGGGGAGACAGAATGTTCGGGGTGGCCCGGTTCCCTGCAAGGATTCCCAGCAGCAGCTTGTGGTCAGTTATGATGGTGAATGCCCGGCCGGAGAGGTACTCGTGGAATCTTTTTACAGCAGCAACGATAGCCAGAGCTTCTTTGTCCAGCTGGCTGTAGTTCCGCTCCGGTTTGGTGAGGGTCCTTGAAAAGAACGCGATGGGCGCTTCTTTTCCGTCGGGGAGGGTATGGCTGAGGACAGCGCTGACGCCGAAGGGTGATGCGTCACATGTGATGGCCAGGGGTAGGGTCTCGTTTTACTGTATAAGGACGGCGTCCGAAGTGAGGAGGTCCTTTGTTCTTTGGAAGGCGGCTTGCTCACGTTTCCCCCAAGTCCAGGTCGCCGCCTTGTCCAGGAGCCTATGCAAAGGCTCCGCCACTGCCGCCTTTTGGGGCAGGAAAACATTGTAAAAGTTAAGTAGCCCCAGGAATGCCTGTAGCTCCGTCTTCGACTTGGGTGTGGGGGCTTCTTTGATGGCCTTGATTTTTTGGTTTGTGGGGTGAATGCCGTGACGGTCTAGGAGATATCCTAGGAATTCAACCCGTTCCGTGTATAATTGGCATTTCTCCCTCTTTACCTTGAGCCCGGTCTCTTTGAATTTGGTTAGGACCTCCCTTAGGCGACCCTCTAGTTGGTTGGTTGCCGACACTAAGACGTCGTCGAAGTAAGGTACCACCCCCTTGATGCCTTGCAATAGTCTTTCCATTAGGCTTTGGAATATTCCCGGTGCCACGCTGACTCCGAATTGGAGCCGGTTGCATTTAAATTCTCCCAGGTGGGTGACTATGGTTTGCGCTTCTGCCGTTTCCTCGTCGACTGGCAAATGTTGGTATGCCTGGGCGAGGTCGAGTTTGGTGAAAACCTTGCCCCCTCCCAGTGAATGCAGTCGGTGTTGCACAACTGGGACGGGGTTGGCGCTTTGTTGCAATGCGCCATTTAGGGCGGCCTTTTAGTCCCCACAGATCCTCACCAACCCATCGGGCTTGATCGGGGTGACTATGGGGGTCTCCAACCGGGCGTGGTCTATTGGCTGTAGGACCCCTTTCTTGACGAGCTTGTTAATTTGCTCGTCTATCTTGGGTTTAAGTGCGAATGGCACCCACCTTGGTTTCAGGCGTTTTGGGGGAACGTTTGGGTCTAGGCTGAATGATATAATGGGCCCTCGGTACTTGCCTAGGTTTCCGTCGAAGACCTCTTGGAATTCCCGGGACAGTTGTTGCTCCCAGCTGTCGTCGGTGACATGGTCGATTCCCATGACTGCAATGCCGAGTGGCGCGAACCATTGCAGTCCCAGTAGGCTTGGGCGGTCGCGATCAACGATTGTCAGGGGAAGCCTTTTGGTGCGCCCTTTGAATGTTACGTTGAACTCTCTGGTTCCGACTACCGGGATGCGGTTTCCCTGGTAGTCCTTTACGATTAGTCTCTGGCTGTCTAGGCCTTTCCTTTGGATGGTAGGCACCAAGCGCTTTATTTCTTGCCATGCTATCATGGAGAGGTAGGACCCGGAGTCCACCTCCATTTTGCATGGCTCGCCCTCGATGCCTACCTCCACGTAGACCTTCCGGGCGTCATTGGTTGTGGCGTGGCCGATGGTGACCATCTGATGGGTCTCCTCTCTTCGCCGGGTCTCGCCGCCTCGTAGGAATCGTCAGTTCCGGTCCCATCTGTTGTCAGAGGGGCAATCTCTGGTCCGGGGTGGTGTGCTCTCTCTCCTCCGTTCTTTTTGAGGCGGCAGACGCGGGCGATGTGTCCCTTCTTGTCACAATGCTGGCAGATCGACTCAAAAAACCGGCATTCGGACCTGGGGTGGTCGCCTACGCGACCGGCACAGTTGGTCCTCGACTTACGACCCCGCCGGTTCCGTGGGTCGCGGCCTGCCTGGAGGCGATGAATTTCCTCCTTTTCGTCAGAAGTTCCTGATGCCGAGTGGAAATCGCCCTGGTGGGTTGTCATCTCGGGTTGGGCCTCGGCTGACCTTGCAGGGTGGTTGTTCCCGCTGCGGTCCCCAGCGTTCGGTCGGTGCATGTGGTCAGCGGATGTTTGTGTCGCTTCGGCGGCTGCGGCTGCGGTGAGGGTTTCTGCAAGGCTGATGTTGCCCTTGGCCATCAGCCGCCTCTGGAGGACGGGGTCCCATAGGCTGAGCATGATTCTGTCTTGCAGGGCGTCGTTCAGGTTGTCGAATTCGCACAGCCCCCCTAGGTGCCGTAGTTCGGCGACGAAGTCACTGAAACTCTCACCCGACCGTTGGTCCCGACGTAGTGCCGCTGAAGTATTGGCTTGAGGACGTCCCAGTCCATCGTGGTTGCGTCGGCGGGTTTGGCAAGTGCCTTGGCCATCTTAAATACCTCAGTCCCGCAGTGGGTCAGGAAGACGGCGCGCTTCATGGGGCCGGTGGCGTCCTTCAGATCGCTGCACTCGAGGAACATGTGGAATCGGTCGGAGTACGATTCCCAGTCCTCGGTGGCGGGGTTGAAGGGTGCGGGGGGTGCGATTTTCGCCATCGTGGAGATTCGTCCGGCTTCCGTCGGACACGTGGTTCGGTTCAGGATCTGGATCCCACCTTCGTCGCCAGTGTCGAGTGTTCGGAAATGATGCCAAGAGTCATGCTCTTTTATTGATGTAGGAACCAAACTGGCGCTATAGGAAAAGTTCGCAGCTTTTATTCCTTTAGCCGCAGCGGCCGTGGCCAATGGCACCGCTTTGAATCTCCCGCGATTCGAATAGACCAATCGCAGGAGATTCTTAGCGAGCCAATCGGCGCGGCCTAACCAATCAGAGTTCCTCGCGCTTTGGCCAATCAAAGTGCGGGGATCTCAAGAATGCTAATGACGGGACAGAACAGGCTCACTGTGAATCTCCCGCGATTGGTCAATTCAAATCACGGGAGATTCAAAGCGATGCCATTGGCCGCAGCCGCCGCGGCTTGGAAATAAAAAGCCACGAAGTTTTCCTTTAGCCTCAGTTCAGTTCCTGACTAATAAAATAGCTTGAAACACAGTCAACGACTCCTGGCTTCTTTCCACGCAGACATAACACTGGCGACGAAGGTGGGATCCTCATCCTGAACTGAAGCACGTGTCCGACGGAAGCCAGCCAACCGACGAGATGGCCAGCATTGCGCCACCAACCCCCTTCAACCCCGCTGCCGAGGACTGGGAATCTTACAGGACAGATTCCACATGTTCCTCGAATGCAACGATCTGAAGGATGCCACGGGACCGAAGAAACGAGCCATCTTCCTAACACACTGCGGGCCCGCAGTGTTTAAGATGGCAAAAGCGCTTGCCAAGCCCGCCGACGTTACCATGATGGATTGGAAGGACCTCGAACCATTGCTCCGGAACCACTGCGCTCCAGCCTTGCCCATCCTCATCCGATGGCACAATTTTATCGGCGGGACCAGTGGTCGGGTGAGAGTCTCAGTGATTTCGTTGCAGAGCTGCGGCGCCTGGGAGGACTATGCGAGTTCTCCAACATGAACGAGGCCCTTCAGGACCGAATCGTGCTCGGCCTTTGGGACCCCATTCTCCAAAGTCGGTTGATGGCTAAGGGCAACATCGCTCTCGCCGGCGCCATCTCCGAAGCCTCGGCCGCCGAAGCAACCCGACAGTCAGCAGACCGCATGCGGAGACCGAACACCGGGGACCGCACCACAAACAACAACTCTGCAAGGTCGACTGAGGCCCAACCTGAAACCACCACCCACCAAGGTGAACTCCACTCCACCTCGGGCACGTCCGACGAAGAGGAAGACATCCACCGTCTCAAGGCAGGCCTCAACCAGCGCAGCCGGTGGAGTCGTAAGTCGAGGACTGTGTGTGCCGGTTGCGGAGGCGACCACCCCAGATCCGAATGCCGGTTCTTCGACTCCGTTTGCCAGCACTGCAACAAGAAGGGCCACATCGCACGCGGTTGCCACCTCAAGAAGACCCACAGCCCCAGGCGATGGGACCCGAGCGAGCGGAGACGAGAGAGCACATCCCCCAGGACCAGAGACCGGCCAACAGACAACCACTGGGAGTGAAACAGACGACCCCAACGAAGCGGCGAGGCCAGGCAGAGAGAAGAGACACATCAGACAGTCACCATCGGCCACGCCACAACCACAGATGCCAGAAAGGTCTACGTGGAGGTAGGCATCGAAGGCAAACCCTGTAAAATGGAGGTGGACTCCGGGTCCTACCTCTCAATGGTAGCCTGGCAAGAAATTAATCGCTTGGTGGCTACCATCCAGAGAAAGCAGCTAGAAAACCAGAGGCTAATCCTCAAGGACTACCAGGGAAACCGCATCCCTGTAGTCGGAACAGGACAGTTTACAGTGACCTACAAGGGACACGCCGAAAGACTTCCCTTAACCATCGTCGATCGAGACCGACCTAGCCTACTGGGACTTCAATGGTTCGCACCGCTAGGCATCGCAATCACGGGCATCGACCACATCGCCGAAGCCGACTGGGAGCAGCAACTGGCCTGGGATTTCCAGGAAGTGTTCAACGGCACCCTAGGCAAGTACCGAGGGCCCCCTATATCCTTCAGCCTAGACCCCAACATTCCCCCGAAACGGCTAAAACCAAGGCGGGTCCCGTTCGCACTCAAACCGAAGATAGATGAGCAAATTGACAAGCTTGTCAAGCAAGGGGTATTACAACCCATAGACCACGCCCGGTGGGAGACCCCCATAGTCACCCCGATTAAGCCTGATGGGTCAGTGAGAATCTGTGGGGACTATAAGGCCACCCTAAATGGCGCCTTGCAGCAAAGCGCTTACCCCGTCCCAGTAGTGCAGCATCTCCTACACTCACTGGGAGGGGGCAAAGTTTTTGCGAAACTCGACCTGGCCCAAGCATACCAGCAACTGCCGGTCGACGAGGAAACTAGGCCAAGCCCACCCGCAGCACCCATCCTAGAGGGGGAAACCCCCAGGGGACCGTGGTCTAGAATCCACATAGATTTCACCAGGCCCACAAAAGGACACACTTTCTTAATAACCGTAGACGCTTACTCCAACTGGCTGGAGGTAAGCAACATGAGAACAACCACCACAGAGGCCGTGACCAAAGAACTCTGCAAACTTTTTGCAACACACGGCCTCCCAGACGTCCTCGTTTCCGACAACAGGCCCCAATTCACCTCGCTAGAATTCGAAAAATTCCTAGCGGAGAGGGGCATACGACACGTGCTGACAGCCCCGGTGCATCCAGCGGCGAATGGTAGGGCAGAACGGATGGTTCAATTCACAAAGAAAACCATCCAGAAAATAGACCACGGGGAGATCCAGGACAAAATAAATAAATTACTTTTCATACAGCACATAACCCCAAACACCACAACAAATAAAAGCCCAGCAGAACTGCTAATGGGGAGGAAAATAAGGTCCCCACTCGATAGATTACACCCCACGTACAACCCAGAGAAACCCCCAGACTCCACCAGCAAACACCGAACTTTTGCACCAGGCGACGCCGTCTATGTGAAGAACCTAACCGGAGACCCATTATGGGTACCAGCCGTCATAACACAACTAACAGGCCCACACTCGTACCGGCTACAAACAACCGACGGACAAGCGTGGAAATGCCACATCGACCAGTTAAGATCGAGGACGACCACAGAAGAGACCACTGACGCACAACCAAGGAAAACCAACCCCCGCAACACAAACCAAGAGGGGAGGGAATACCCAGGGAACCAAAACCTAGAAAAAATAAACCAGCCATAGTCACCTGAAAGCAGCCAGCACGAAACCTCGCCAGGAAGAGACAGCCAGGCCAGCTCAACCAACCCAGGAAGACCAAGCGGGAGCGGCAAAACCCGCAGCTCAACCAACCCGGGTAGCCCAGGAGGGAGCTGCGGAGAGCGGCCCAGCCAGACAGACCAGGCGGTTCCCACGACGGAGTCCGGAGAAATAGAGACTCTGACCGAATCGGCTGGGATCCAACCAACGACTGACCTGCGCAGGTCCAGTAGGCTAAGACGGAGCCCCGCCTAACTACGGGACTACGCAACGTAAGGACTGAACCAAGAGGGGAGGGGTGTTCTGTCCCCTCATTTGCATTCTTGAGATCCCCACGCTTTGATTGGCCAAAGCGCGGGGCGCTCTGATTGGCTAGGCGAGCCGCGCCAATTGGCTTGTTGAGAATCTCCCGCAATTGGTCAATTCGAATCGCGGGAGATTCAAAGTGGTGCCATTGGCCACGGCCGCCGCGGCTTGGAAATAAAAAGCTGCGAAGTTTTCCTTCAGCCTCAGTTCGGTTCCCGACTAATAAAAAGAGCTTGAAACACAATCACCGACTCCTGGCTTCTTTCCACGCGGACATAACACTGTAAATTGCTTAGAGAGTGCTGTAAAGCACTCTGAAGTGGTACGTAAGTCTAAATGCTATTGTTATTGCTATGTTGCTCTATATTGCCTCAGTTTAGATTTGTCCTTTTTGTGCTGGTGGACACTTTTAAAACAAAGCATTGAGCTGCAGCTGTTCATTATTCACTGGTTATATTTTCTAAGAAGCTCACAAGAAGCAGGAAACTGAGTAAATACAGCCAAAAATATCTATGGCAATCCCATGTAATGTTTTGTGGGCATCTCTCCTAGGCTGTGTTTGTTAGTAATCCTGTTTTGCGGGCCTCTCTCCTAGGCCTCTCTCCTAGGCTGTTTTTGTTAGTAATCCTGTTTTGGGGGCCTCTCTCCTAGGCTGTGTTTGTTAGTAATCCTGAAGCTGCAGGATATGATTTCTGAGTTTAGAGGATCAAATATATAAATAATTCCTTCATTGTGGAAGTGGTTAACTCTAATCCTATGGGAATTGTGTCAAATCTGCCTTACTGGGAAAGACTAACTCCACCTAGTTCTTTACATGCTGCGCATGCGTGTAAAAAACCTTAAGCTGTGCCACCCGGACAGTTGAAATGCACTGCACGTGGGTGCACAATGTTTGAAAAGCCTACTTTTTCCTGCTTTTTAAAGCTCAGCTGCACCGCGCAAAGCAGCTGAGGTTGAAAAAGCAGGAAATAGAGGACAGGTAAGAGCCCGGGTGGGCAAGTTGGCCAAACAGCAGCAAACACAGAACTGTTTCAGGACCTGCTGCTCTTCAGAGCTACCGGTTCTATAGAGCCGGGCAGAACCAGTAGCATCCCACCCCTGCATTACCCATTCTTCCCCCAAATTTAGAAACTAAGATCTATATAATACACAGGTATTCTATGCTATGTATGAATGAGCCTGTGGAGAGATAGTGGGTGTATCTGAAATATAGCAACAACTTTATTAAACTTTTGAATTCAACCATGCCTCAGTTTGAGCTTGAATTTTGGTAACTTCATGTGCAAATCTATATTGTTTTCTTAACAAAAATACAGAAATATTTTGTCATAGAGTTTTCTAACATTTTTTTTTATTTCCTAGATGCCCAGAGTTTTCTTAGTACTTTCTCTTCCAAGCAGCAAACTGACCTTGCCTAGCTCTTTCATGATCACCCAAGGTTGATAATATCCTGCTGTTACTCACTGGAGCCCTAGAGTCATGGCACAATTGGATTTCTTTCCAGAACAGAAACCTACTTGCTGCGACTCAACTTCCAGACAACATGAAGTGGATTTTTCTTTTTAAAGAATATTGATATACATTGAAACTGGTGTGTGAATGTGTGAGCGTGTCTTGTGGGAAAGATCATGAGGTTTCTCCCTTGACAGAAAGGCATCATCTAACTGCAGATTCTACAGTTTAATAGCTGTTTGTGGAGAAGATACAGGACTTATTATCGAAACAGGAAAGATAATTCTCAGAGAGTGAAGCATGCAAATCAATTATCTGTGAAGCCTGGTGACTGCTGTGCGTCTTTTTGAACAAGAACTGTGTGAGACAGTGAACACGATCTCTCTGTGGAGAGAGATGGCAGAAATAGCTTTTTTCCCCCTCCCTAGAAACATAAAAGAAAATGACTCCTTAATATTAAATGAGAATTTGCTGAGGTGAATGGGTGGCAAATAGTCTAGTATCTTTCTGGTAACAAAGCTTTCTTTGGACAACACGATCCTCTGGATGGGGCATCATTTCTGTATGTGATACATTTAATGTCTAAGAGCCTTTCTTTTCTTCACCATTGTGGTATCTTGGAACAAGTTATTGTTCAGAGAACTCTGACGACAGCTTGTCTCTTCACTGTCATTTTCCAGCTGTGTTTAATCAGGCATATGTGCACCCTCCCTTTCAGAGAAATATAGGCAGCTTTATTTTAATTGTAGAAAAGGGAATCTTAATAGCATTTGAAGGTGTTCTAAGCATGTGAGGGTGGCACTCACCTGAGTTAGCTTGTCATCTGAGAAAAGAATAGACATTTTTGTGCCTCTGTGTGAAACATTCTGTGTGAAACATGAAAGAGGTGGATACACCCATTTTTATGCTATTTTAGAATTATTCAGTTTGTTTTCTGGTTTGATGTGTGGTGATTTGTATGGAACATTCAAAGAATCACAATACAAAGTGCTCATTTAATGAGCACTTGTTCAGTGACTGAAGCTATGACAGTGCTAAACAAGTGACTGGTCCTTAAAGTTCTGGCTGTATTAGCCTCCATATGTTCATATGATCACATTCTGGCAACTGGCTTGGACTCATGATGGTTCCAGCATCCTGTGGTCATGTGATCACATTTGTGATCTTCCTTCCTGGCTTCCCACAAACAAAGTAAATGGGGAAGCTGGTAGGGAAAATAATTCCCTTATGTCACTCCATTGAGTCATTCATATTTTCCCCAGTCTGCAGCAGCCATCGCTAGTTCTGCTGCACTTGTGCCATTCCTTGTAGATCACCTGCATATCTTTCTGTGTCTGGAACAGCTGCTTACCTGCCTGCTGACTTGCTCACAATATACCTGGGACTTGCTTAATCACCTGCAATTCTTCTTTAAAGACAGCAATGAGGAGTGCCAGGACTACTATTACTCCTTCTCCTCCTTCTCCTTCCTCTTCCTCCTTCTCCCTCCTCTTCCTCCTAACATATTCCCACAAATGCAGGCTCCACTTTTTGGATCATTGAATGCAGTGGTGGAATTAAAAATATTTTACTACTGGTTCTGTGGTTGTGGCTTTGTGAGTGTGGCAGGTGAAGGATACTGTAAAATCTCCATTCCCTCCCCACTCCTGGGTGTAGGTTAGTGAAAAATCCAATTCCCTCCCCACACCACTAACCTGCTTTCCAGCTTCGTTCTCCTCTGCAGGACAACAAAAGAAGACCCAGCCGATCAGCTGGGACTCAGGAGGCAGAGAATAGATGGGGGAGGGGCCAGTCAGAGGTGGCATTTTCCGGTTCTCTGAACTACTCAAAATGTCCGCTACTGGTTCTCCAGAACTGGTTAGAACCTGCTGAATACCACCTCTGATTAAACGCCACATTGCATGGTCAGATGCATCTCTGGGGCACAGGCCCACAGCTTACATATCTTTGTTGATGGTATCTTGCCATCTCTGTTTTGGATGCCCGCGAGGTTACTGGCCATTGACTTCTATTTGGTAGGCAGTCTTGGCCATGGTGGAAGGTGCTGCTCTCTGGACATATGCATACCAGTGGAGCCGGCCTTCTCTCATCTTCTCTGTAATTGGTGCCACACCAAAATGCTGTCAAATGGTGTCATTTGTGATGTGGTCAGGAAGGGAGATGCCCAATATCCAACAGAGGTAGCTTTCGGTCCCTGTTGTTGCTGCCCAGCATTCAGATACAGATACAGATAATCAGAGTTGGAAGGGACCTTGTAGGTCATCTAGTCCAACCCCCCCACCCAAGCAGGAGACCCTACACCATTTCTGACAAATGGCAGTCCAATCTCTTCTTGAAGATCTCAACTGATGGTGCTCCCACAACTTCCAAGGGCAAGCTGTTCCATTGGTTGATAGTTCTCACTGTCAGAAAGTTTCTCCTTGTTTCCAGGTTAAATCTCTCCTTGTTCAGTTTCCATCCATTATTCCTTGTCTGGCCTACAGGAGCTTTAGAAAATAGTTTGACCCCTTTTTCCCTGTGGCAGCCCCTCAAATATCGGAAGACTGCTATCATGTCTCCCCTGGTCCTTCTAGACTAGCCAAGCCCAGTTCCTGCAACCGTTCGTTGTAGGTTTTAGCCTCCAGTCCCCTAATCACCCTGGTTGCTCTTCTCTGTACTTTTTCTAGTGTCTCAACATTTTTTTTTATAATGTGGTGACCAAAACTGGATGCAGGTGTGGTCTTACTAAGGCTTTATAGAGTGGTATTAGTACTTCCCTTGATCTTGACTGTATCCCTCTGTGCCATACAGTGTCATACAGTGCAACAGGGTGGATGTGGAGTGCCAGGACTGCCATTGATAAATGATGCAATCATGTGACATTGCATGTTAGCACATTGCTCACCTATGGAAATTCCTGCCTCAATTATCATTGTTAACTGAGGACTCCCAGTAACACAGAATGTTAACTCTGCAAGGAACCATTTAGCCCAAAGAAAGCCTATATTCATTGTAAGAATCCAAATTAAAATTTATCTGATCTAGCAGAGAGAATCAACCACCATTTTGTTTAATTTTCAAAATTTATATTTTTCTCCTTTCTTCCTCCACCCCCATTTCCATATATTTACCCCACTGAGAATTGTGACTCACATTTAGAGAAACTTAGTTGTGATGGAAATCTATATTTCCTCCTTTACGTAGGGTAAGGTAAATTTTAAGAAGTATGAATCAGGTCATTTTTGGGCAGGGTGTTCCACAGATCAAATCATTCAAGCATCCCCTATGCAAAGATATGTCATAGTGAACATCATAAAACCCTTGAATTATATCAGCACTTGGTGTAAAAACTAAAGGGCATTGAATGAGAGATCTCTGCTCCTCATAGAACCGTGAGAATGGTATTTCTTCCAGTAGAGTATTAGTACTTAAATATCACCAGACTCTGTGGAATGTTTGCATAAATCTCTCTTTCCATGGCACTTTATCAATGAAATGAAAATGAAACAAAACTTGGGAAAGATGATTTACTCTGAGCTGAGTGATTTATGTTGTCTTTGAGTATTTTGAATTCTTCAGAAAATAAAATTTATTTTGCATTAAATATTAAAAACTTCCTGACCTGGAATTAAAGCAGGGAGGTTAAATGATGTATGAAATACAAGGAACAGTCTATTTTGCCAAAAATATGCATAGACAAATGAAGAGAATGAGCATATTGCAATTATGAATGAGCATGTTGCAATATTTAGATGCGAGGCAAATACTTCCTACTCTCCTTGAATGATAATAAAAATAGGTTAAAGTTCTTTCCTAAGAGCAAACTTTACAGTAAAGGGAAATCACTTCATTTAACATCTTAAACACTGTATTGAATTTCTTTTAAAACAGACTTCCCTTTAATTGTACTCCAACTACTTTGCAGTTCTATTGTGTAACTCTTTATATCAAATTGGTTATTGTAAATAAGAAAGACTGATTTTCATAGAAAGGGGGAAAAGAAAAAATGGGTAAAAAAAACCCCAATAAACATTGTCCATGTAAAATATCTGCTGTTGTTTTGGAAACATTTTAACATTTATATTCTCTCTGTTCTCTGAAGAGGTCTACCAGAATAATAATTTAGCAATTGGAACATATCTTTAAATAAAAGCCACGAGGAAATAGAAATAAAGGATACCCAGACTATGCCCATCCTGTATTGTTAATTAATGTTTACTGAGAACCATGTTCCTTCTTGTGAAAGTTTGCGTTAGTCGACAGGTGCTTTGTGCTAGGTAGCTGATAAGAGAAACTGAGAAGAGGAGTTTGTTTAGTTTATCATTGAAATATGTTTTCATAAGAGGAGAAGCAGCTCTTAGGCTGATTTCAGAAGTGGAGATTGAAAACAGCAACAGCAGGGAATAGCATTTTGGGAAAAAATAGAAGGAGATCGTTGATAAAAGGAGCAAGAATGGTGTAATTATTTTAAAGGAATCTAGACAATTCTGGCTGTGGAAGATTTGTTGTTCCAGGAAAGAGAACTGATGGCTCATAAACCTAATTCGGACTGGGCAGTGTTATCCCACTGAGGGCTTAGTTGTTCCAGGGCAATCTGGAGAAGACTGCTGAAGGGACTATTTGGATGAGATTTGGGAAAGACTCACTAATGTCCTGAGGAAGAGGTTGCACCATAAGACCTTTTCTACTCACTGTGTTGATGATCCCCAAGAACTGAAGACAATAGAAGACATTCTGCTAACTAGAGTTGAAGGAGCAAACCTTTGCCAATATGTTCAGTCCTTTTCAATCTCTAAACTAGCAGGTAAAAATAGATATGAGCCTATGTTGCTGTGAGCAGGGATGATCATGCTTTGTCTAATAGTAAATTATCCATGCTAATTTTTTGTTGAAGAAGGTGCTTACTTTGAAATGTTTTTGTAATAAATGGTGGGAAAGAATCCAAAAGAGGTGCTATTCACAATGTTCTTCATCATATCCTGAGATGCCCTTTGATACATTTTTACTTTCTTTCTTAATTGTTTTTCCCCTTCAACATACTGTGTTTCTTTTTATGATAGTTTAATATATGGGGAATGAATCATAAACAATACCTCTCATCACTAAATGGATTGGCATAATTATAACGTCTTTCTATTGCATGTTCTGACAAATCAGAATCGGTATAACATGAAATCCAGAAGAACTAGCTCATTTCTCATTAAATTATGTATAGCATCTAGACTATGTTCCAGAATACTTATGATTTCCATGTATATATTTTAGGATTGCTCATTATTTATAAGAGAAGTATTCCCAGCAATCAGAAAATTTGTAAAGTAACAATTCTAGAAAGAACAGACCAACAGTTTGCCCTGAACAGAATGTCTACTGCAAAAATTCCTACCACTTTCTAGTAGGTTTTGATTTGATTCCTAACCTGATCACATCCTTGAATCTTGGTCTCAAATATGTTTTTCTTTCAGGGGAAATCCTAATATTTTTGTTCAGTTTCATTAATATGTTCATCAACAAAAACAAAGCTAGCTTGAAATTTATAATGAATCTCTTCAGTAAAATATTTTGTTCTTCTCCACTACAGCTTTAAAACATATTATTGAGACCCATTACACTAGCATAATTTTAACAGCAGGAAAGAAACCCACAATGATATAAACATACCCACAAATAGGAAGCCCTTAGATAGCTTCCTACAGAGGGCTAGCTCATTACAAAAACTGGAGGTAATATAATGAAGGCGTATAGTAGCATTTAAACAACCCAGTAACTTTCTTAAAGGAGAAAATTATTGGAGAATCTTTCTTTTTTCTTAAAAAGAAAAAGAAGAGGAGGGAGGGAGGGAGGGAAGGGAAGGAAGGAAGGAAGACTATTCTTCTGTATCTTCAATAAACTTTAAAAAAAAAACCTCCAGGATTTTAAAGTCCAGTCACTCATGGTGAAATGGACTACTAGCAGGAGGAAAGGAGGTGTTCTTGCTATTTCACACATGTTGAATTGAAATGGAGAATTTTTCATACAGATAGACCTTGCTTACTGATGTTAACTGGGATCAGAAAATCTGTTGTTAAGCAATGGGGTTGTAAGTCATAATGTCACGTGACCATGTCAATGTATGACAGCAGTCCCAGTTGCCATTTTTAGGTGAATCCTGTGTGGTTGCCACATCCTATAGTCACATGATTGCCTGACATATGATTGCTGACTTCTCTATTGACTTTGCTTGTCAGAAGTGGGTAGTAATGTTGCAAATGGTAGTCATGTGACCATGATGATAGCAACAGCCACAGCACTTAGACTTATATACTATTTCATAGTGTTTTACAGTCCTTTCTAAGTGTTTTACAGAGTCAGCATATTGCTCCCAACAATCTGGATCTGCATTTTATGAACCTCAGATAGATGGAAGGTTGAGTCACCTTAAGCCACTCAGAATTGAAGATCTAGAGCAGTGGTTCCCAAAGTGGGTGGTACCGTCCCCTGGGGGTCAGTGGGATGCCTTAGGGGGGCACTAAGGGGCAAGGGGGGTGGCAGGGGTGCTAAGAGGTGGCAGGGGAGCTTTCGAGGCACCAGCCCTACACATTCACTCATTGACTGTAGCACCGCTCCAGAGCCAGCGCCTCCAATGTGGAAGTGGTGACACGTTATGTGCCGCCATGGCCACATTCGATGCACCTCCCCCCATCACCTCTTAGTGCCCCTCTGCTGGCCCCCTTGGGTATGCTAAGAGGTGGCAGGGGGGTATTCAAGGTGCTGGTCCTGCAGGTTCACCCATTGACTGTAGCACTGTTCCGGAGCTGGCACCTCCAATGCAGAAGCGGTGGTACATTATGTGCTGCCGCGGCAGCGATCAATGCACCGTCTCCCTGCCAGCTCATAGTGTCCCCAAGGGGGCCAGCAGAGGGGCCTAAGAGGTGGCAAGGGGGCGTTCGAGGCACCAGCTGGCCCTGCAGTTTCACCCATTGAGGTGCCGGCTCTGGAGAGGTGCTACAGTTAATGGGTGAACCTGCAGGGCCGGGGCCTCGGATGCCCCCTTGCCATCTCTTAGCATCCCCAAGGGGGGCAGCAGAAGGGTGCTAAGAGGCAGCAGGGGGCAGCGCATCGAATGCGGCCATGGCAGCATGTAACATGCCACTGCTTCTGCATTGGAGGCTCTGGCTCTGGAGTGGTGCTACGGTCAATGGGTGAACCTGCAGGGCCGGCACCTCGAACACCCCCCTGCCACCTCTTAGCATCCTCAAGGGGGGTAGCAGAAGGGCGCTAAGAGGTGGCAGAGGGCAGCATGTCAAACGCTGCCATGGCAGCATGTAATGTGCCACCGCTTCCGCATTGGAGGCGCTGGCTCCAGAGCAGTGCTAGTCAATGGGTGAAACTGCAAGGCCAGCTGGTGCCTTGAATGCCCCCCTGCTGCCTCTTAGCCCCACTCTGCCAGCCCCCTTAGGGATGCTAAGAGGTGGCAGGGGGGTGTTCGAGGTGCCGGCCCTGCAGGTTCACCCATTGAGTGTAGTAATGCTCCAGAGCCAGCGCTTCCAATGCAGCAGCACATTGGGAAAAACCGCTGCCACTGCTGTCCCAAAGTGCCGCTGCTGTCGCATTCTGTCTGTTTGTCCGTCTGTCCATTCATCCGTCTATCCATCCATTCAAAAGGTCTGTTTGCCTGCCCGCCTTCCTGCCCACCTACCTGCCTGTCTGTCTGTCTCTCTCTATCCATCCATCCATGTTCAAAGCACCGGCCCTGCAGGCACATCGGCAAAGTAGAGCAAAGCCAGTCTGAGAGGGATGGAGGGAAGGAGGGAGGGAGGGAAGGAGGAAGGGAGGGAGGGAGGGAGAGAGAGAGAGAGAGAGAGAGAGACCTGATGCATCAGATTGAATGAGGCCTAGTTTAGACTGAGGCCCTTTTCCACATTGAAACATCTTTGCCAGCACATTGAAACCTCTGGCTTCTATTAAAGGTTTTGTGGATGAAACATGGTCAAGACTATCAGGAAGCTCTCACATTTTGTTGAGGCTTTAAACAGGATCCATTGGACCAGATCTCCACCCTAAAAATTACTTTTCCCCAATGTATTACAGTGCCAATTCTGAAGAAAGCAAAACCAAAAGGTACATTGTAATGCAAATTAGAACACTTGCTAAACAACCGGTCATTAAGTGAGGACCACTTGTATTTGGTTTGCCAGTCACCTGGCCATGCCCACCCAGTCACATGACCAGCAAGTCATGCCTACCCAGTCATGTGACCAGCAAACCACACCCTCAAATTTGGCCACACCCACAGAAATTTGAATCCCACCCCTGGGTGGGGGGCACCTAGGATGAGTTTGTAGCACCAAGGGGGCAGTGGACCAAAAAAGTTTGGGAACCACTGATCTAGAGTGAGCAGTGAGTTAGCCCTTCAGTACTGCCTTCTAACCACTGTGACACCATTATGATGCAACTGTTGTAATACAAGCCAGTTGCCAAATGCTCCAATTGAGATCATGTGACTGCAGGGATGCTCCGATGGCCGCAACTATGAGGATTGGGTGTAAGTACCCCTTGTTCAGTCCTGTTACAACTTCAAATTGTGGCTAAACAAATGGATGTTAAACAAGGATTACTTATAGAAGGAAACAAGCTGCAGTACTACCCAGTGCAGTACTTTTATTGTACTATACAAAGTAATGCAGCCATTATCACATAAATAACCAGGGTGCCAATATATTCTTATGCAAAAGATGCCCAATCTATAAAACATAAGTTATTTTGAAATATCAATCTCTTTTGTACTAGCAACAGGATATTAGTGCAGCATGGGATTCCATTTGTAACATTGGGATTAAATGCAAGGAAGTGGAAAATTGGAATAGACCGGAATTCATGAGAAGTAGTGAGAGCAGCTGGCAGCGTTATTACAGCAAGGGAATAGAAAAAATAAGGAGAAGAATTTCTTTGTATTAACTAAACCCCTCCAAGATGGTTAAAATGCTCAATTGACTATCTTTAGACAAATTAATATTCTTGATCTGATTGCTTCCAGTTTAGCTGGTGGTTATTACAAATGCAATGAAGCACCAAATTAAGGTTAGGTTAAGTGACATGGAAGAAAGAAGTCTGATCCTTTTGTTAATATAGGAAGGAGTAATCTGTGTTGTAAAAGAAAGCACAGGTGTTTTGATTTTATTTTGGAAAAGCAGAAAAATCATTAATAATGTTGAGAAACATTATGGATAACATATGATTTCAGTATTAATTCATGGTAGTTTCATTGACTCGCAACAGGTTACTTGTTTAAAGAGGAAACACAGATCATTCTTCAATTCTCTCCCTGACTATCAGAACTTCAAATACTGGTCATAAAACCCTTTTGGATCAATAGTAACTTTAAAGTTACTAAATTACGGTCATAAGTCAAGGCCTACTTGTAGAAAGGAAATGACATCCCTAATTTCTAAGCGTGTATCATGAACTATACTTCATGAAACTTTATGCCACAAAAACGTCTTCGTCTGTCAGGTGCCCCAACACATTTTTTGATTGTTGCACACAACTCCTTGACTTGCGACCACAACTGAGCCCAACATTTCTATTGCTAAGTGAAACATTCATTAAGTGAGCTTTGCTCCATCCTACAATCTTTCTTGACACACTTGTTAAGAGAATCACTGCAATTGTTAAGTGAGTAACTCAGTTCTTAAGCGAATCTGGCTTCCCCATTGACTTTGCTTGTCAGAAGGTCGCAAAAAGGCGATCCCATGACATTGGGATTCTGCAACAGTCATAAATATGAACCAGTTGCCAAGCATCCAAGTTTTGATCACATGATTATGGGGATGCTGCAATAGTCTTAAGTGTGAAAAATGGTTCTAAGTCACTTTTTTTCAGTGCCATTATAACTTTGATGAACTTTAAATGAACTGTTGTAAGTTCCAGGACTACCTGTGCCAGGTCTAGATATTTTTGTCATAATTGTGAACACTATAATCCCATTTAAAAGCTTCCCATAAAACTGGATGTCAGATCTACTGCTCTACATATGGAGTGAGTGCTTGAACTGTACCAAAGGGGAAAACCTCTCTCTGGAAGTCACAGGATAATGATTATTTCTTTATTTGTTTCCTTCGGGGTAATTACTGAAAACTATTGCAACTGCTGTCATAGACTTAAAATATTTGAGATGATGGCCAGCTCACTCATGAAAAGTTCTTGGTGAACCGAAAGATAAAACAATGTTAAACACTAAGCTTGTATCAATCTACCCAGGCCTCTGAACTCCTGAGACAGGCACAGCTGTGAATTCATTAGCATACCTGGCAACCGGGAGAGATTCATGTAAAAAAACACACACAAACACAAAACTTACTGTCATTGTATTAGCTAATGAGTTCTCCAGTGCTTTATAATGTAGAAAGAGTTTTGCAATTTTTTTTTCTAATTTGAAAAAAGTACCAGAGATACAAGAAGAGGGGTCGAATAAGGAATTCGGTATCTTTGCACAATGAAGAGATATTTTACATGAACAATTCATCACACAAAGGCAAGGCTGAATCCAATACTAATTAGCATTTAATTGACTTAGCAGGAACATTCTGCTGTTTTCAACTCCTCTAATTATGGAACATTCATTATGAAGCTACATCTTCTTTAAAATTGACCATCCTCCAAAGTACAGTCTTCGTTGTAAAGCTTCAAGGCCTCCTGTGAGAATGAAATGTGCTGGGCCTGTTTTCAAAATAAATAAATAAATAAATGCTTAATCGGCACAGGCATCTGTGTGTCAGAGAATAATTAATAAACAATAAATCCTTCCGTTTCTGGAGCGGGAAGAAGAGATGCTAATAAAATGAATAAGCCTTTAATTATAAGATCTGTGCTCTAACAGAAAAATTGTGTACTAAAAAAAGGATGCCTATTTTCTAAACCCTGTCTTTCCCTAGTCACTCATAGATGGTTGCTGTTGACAGCTAAATTGCAAAAACAAGTTAACAGACTCACATTTTGTCCCATGACAGATGTAGGGTTGATGAAGGAAAATCAACTGAATCCTATCCTATCTGCCCTTCCATGGTCATGTTATCTCAAATTACATGATAATGTGCACAATGAGAAGCTATGCAGGGCCATGAAAACAAGCCACAGTGTTGGAGAATGTTATTGGCTATGTACGCTGGACAGACTTGTCAAGTTAGCTGACAGATTTGATGGAAGATGTCCAATTTTGGCCTCAGGACAAATAGCATAGTACATCAAGCCTATTTCCTGATACTTGAATCTACATGGTAAGATATGAAGTCATGGAATCCTGCTTAGATCCAATTAAACAACTGTAAATGGCTGCAGCATGGCCTTCTCAAATGACCAAGTTCAAAAAGGAAAGAAAAAGAATATCAGAATAATAGAATTGGAAGGGGCCTTGGACCATATACCATTTTAGACAAATGGTTGTCCAGTCCCTTCTTAAAATCCTTCAATGTTGGATCACTCACAACTTCTGCAGGCAAGTTGTTCCTGTTAGGAGAATGAGTGCACACAGGGAGATGAGTGAGAGTGGTGAACCAGCACACAGATACACTGTATAGTAAAAAGTAGGTTTTTACTTCCAGTAAACAGTTAAGCAAAGTTCAACAAACAGTCCAAGTCATACACAGTTATAGCAGTCAGTTTTCAGTCCAGGGATAATCCAAATATCAAAGTCCAGTATCAAAAACAGTTCAGTAAATAGGCTCACATCAAATCCAAGAATAACTACGATCAGTAACAGTCAATAGGGAAATGCAGGAACGGCAACACTATCAACAACAGGACAAAACAACCCAAGTTTCTGGTTCTATCTTATAGCCATTTGAGGAACCACACCCAATTACAATTTTAGCATTCCCTTAAAAAGACAGTATTAAAATGTCTATCCTGGTTTATACATTTTCCAACCCAACTGTTAGGTGACTTACATTCCTAACAGTTCCACTGGTTGATTGTTCTTATTGTCAGGAAATTTCTCCTTAGTTCTAGATTGCTTCTCTTTTTGTTCAGTATCTATCCATTGCTTCTTGTCTTGCCTCCTGGTACTTTGGAAAATAGTTGACCCCCTCTTCTTTGTTACAGACCCTCCAATATTGGAACGGTGCTATCATATCATCTCTTAGTTCTACTTTTCACTAGACTAGACAAACCCAATTCCTGCAATTGTTTTTCATATGTTTAGCCTTCAGCCCCCATCTCCCCGAAAAATCATCTTTGTCACTTTTCTTGGCATTCCTTCCAGAGTCTCGACATCCTTTTTTTTTATTGTGGTTACCAAAATTGGATGCAGTATTCCAAGTGTGGTTTTATCGAAGTATTATCAAGCAGTTAGTATTACTTCTCATGATCTTGATTCTATCCCTCTGTTAATGCAGCCTGGGATTGTATTGGCAGCTGCAGCACATTGCTGGCTCATATTTAAGTGATTGTCCACTTTCAGAACTATCTAACTAAGCTTTCAGAAATTTCTTCTGCTGATGATGAGATGGGACTAAACTGTAGGCAAATCCTCTGAGCTGTATGTGCTTGACTATTCAAAGGACCAAAGCTTTATGATTACCCCACCTATATTATTATATTGCTCAGTGAAAGAGATGAGAAAGACAAAAGTTAATGCATTTATCACCTGAGGTTTCAGAAAAGACTCAAAGGACAACTTTTTGATTTGCCAGTGTATGTCACACAATCCACTAAGTATGGCTGGTTGATGAATTCTGGGAGTTAAGTCCACAAGTCTTAAAGTTGCCAAGTTTGGAGACTCCTGGACTGGAGTATGAGGAACAAATGGTTTTGTACACAAATTACTTTGCTTCACATGTGACCATCCATGAGTATAACAGGGAGAGGCTTCAGCAATTAAGCCTACCCCTCTAATCACCAAACAAATACACTTTCTGATGACATATCAAATAGTTTGCAAAAGATCTGTAACATTAGCTTCAAGAGACAGCTCTATAATTTAGAGATCTGAAGGGCCAGTTCCTTTTCTACTACAGTGAGAGAGAACACTGCTAACAGACACCATTTTCAGTGCTCACCAATACCATTTTTATATCCATTCTTTTAGGATAGGAGCAACCTTGATATATGTGGCTTTAAATTTTTGAGAGCAGCATATAAAATGGAAGAACTAATGTCATTCCACATCATTTAAAAACTACACTAGTCCTGTCCTCCAGATGAAGCCAGCTGATTTTTTTATCAAGACTTGAGAACTCTTCTTACAAGAGTTATGTGAAGTTTTGAAAGAGTGCTTCACTTCAACAAAATTTTGAATGATACCTCCTATGAAGCCATTTTGCAGAAGTGGTAGAGATTGCTTCATTGACTGATGTGAAGTAATGTGATATGTTCTGAAGATCCTCTCAGCTTTTAAGAATTGGAGTGGAATGGAGGGGCATATATCTTATTCAAAGAAAAAGTAAAATCATTTTACAGAGTTCACACTATGAAAGAATTCTGAGAGACAAACCATTTTTTTGGTGAAGGTTGAGAGAATTCTTCTTCTGTGGCTAGGAAAAGAAATGGACTCTTGCAAAAAAAAAACAAGATTTGTCTTTCATACCAGCTAACCAAACCAAAACAGTGGCTTTTGCATTTTAATGCATACCAAGGCCAAAAGCACACACAAGTTTCAATAGCAAGAAATAACACAACAGTTCAGCACCATCTCTTAAAAACTTCATGCAATAGGAACGATAGCTTACCTTCTATGAAGACAGTCAGCCTATGTGTGAAGAAGACAGTTGGTCTTCCTTTAATTGTCCTTTTTTATCTGACCAGTGTACCTACAACATTCATTCTGCATGTACACTACCTGTAGTGGATCTCAGAGGTCACACATGCTTTCCAACTCAGGTCACTGACTGGACCCCAAAAACATCATCCTTGACTTTATACAGCTAGAAATAAGGATGTGGCATTCAAAAGTTTTTCATATATGCCTTTTCATTTGCAACTACATATATTTTGAATATCCAATTTTCTAACATTCTCATTCTCAATTCAGCACAGAAACAGTTGTCTTAGGCATTCTAGTAACAAGCTGCTTTGTAGACAGTGTTTTGCAAGTTAAAATTTGAGAATTATCTAATGCTACCTTTTAAGGTTTGGTTAAAATCAAAAAAGCAAAAAAATTAAACTAACAAGACCTATCATAAACATTTTACAATGTCCTTTATTGTTTATTTTTAATAACAAAATAACATCTGTAATTATTTGCATGAAGTCAACTGCCCAGAAACATTTGTCTCTACATGTTAGTAAAATAGGAATGCTTTATGAGTTGACATTCGTCTCCCCTCACTTCTTTGTGGTACTCCACACAGGTGGTAGATGTGCTTCAGGAACAGCTTGGCCAACTGGTGGGCTGAGGGTAGTCTGCTGCAAGGTTTGAAGTGCACCTGCTGGAGAATAAGTCTATTACAGACCAGATCACCATATTCCCCCAGCAACTCCACTATGAAGTCCATTGCAATCTCCTCCCATGGCTTCATCGGCTCTCCCACCCAAGTACTAACAACATGTTTTTAAAATTCTCCATCTTTGTTAGAACTTCCCTTTCATTGCTGACCTTAGGGTTGATGGCTTCTGGGCACAAAATGAACAAATTACCATAACCTGCAAATATACATTTTATCTGATATATTGTTATGACTTATGTTGAAAAAATATGTTCACTTTGAATGGGTCCTTGCAGCTACTAGCTGATACTCACAAAGGTCAACATGAAATTTCTTCATTCACAACAAGAATCATTTTTTAAAACCCTGAAATATATTCCAAGACTGACCTATTGCAACAGCATTTTCATGAATGGAGCTGTGCTGATTTTTGGCATCTTGTAAATTATTAGAAGAGGTCTGGAGAAATCCTACAGTTTTACATGGATTGGTTAGTGAAGACTGCATAGTTTGTGACAATCCAGTAAACGGGCTCAAAATTTGGGGAGAATTTGGAATACAATAAAAAAAAGAGTAATTTCTGCAGCTAAGTTTTCAGAGTTCTAGTTTTTGTTATCTCATCCTTTTCTCCAGAGGAATTTTAGTATTATTTTTTTAATATTTATTTGAGTTGTCAATCTCTTACAAGATACAGGTATAAGAATAAATATAGTTTTGAATACATGAGATAAATACTTATAAGAAAAATAAAAAAAGCAATAGGACAGGGACGGTAGGCACGATTGGTGTGCTTATTCACACCCCCTATAGGCCTCTTAGGAAGGGGATGAGGTCAATAGTAGAAAGTCTAAGGTTAAAGTTTTTGGGTTTCGGGGAAGAAACCACAGAGTCAGGTAGAGTATTCCAAACATTGACCACTCTGTTGCTGAAGTCGTACTTTCTGCAGTCAAGTTTGGTGCGGTTAACCTTGTGTTTGTATCTGTTCTGTCCCTAATTAGCATTCTTGAGATCCCCGTGCTTTGATTGGCCAAAGCACGGGGCACTCTGATTGGTCAGGCGAGCCGCGCCGATTGGCTCGCTAAAAATCTCCCGCGATTGGTTCATTCGAATCGCGGGAGATTCAAAGCGGTGCCATTGGCCGCGGCTGCCGCGGCTAAAGGAATAAAAGCCGCGAACTTTTTCCTTTGCCCCAGTTCGGTTCCAACTTTAAATAAAAGAGCATGATTTGAAGTCACCGACTCCTGGCATCATTTCGCGGACACAACACTGGCGACGAAGGTGGGATCCAGACCCTGAACCGAACCACGTGTCCGACGGAAGCCAGACGAACCACCACAATGGTGAAAATCGCACCCCCCTCACCCTTCAACCCCACCACCGAGGACTGGGAATCGTACTCCGACCGATTCCGCATGTTCCTTGAGTGCAGCGACCTGAAGGACACCACCGGCCCCAGGAAGCGCGCCATCTTCCTGACCCACTGCGGGACCGAGGTATTCAAGATGGCCAAGGCGGGTTTTCCGGTTCCGCGTGGCTTCGGGGCAGCAGGAATTCGCGACAGCTCACGATTCCTGCTGTGCTAGCCGCCGAGGTACCCCCGATCCAGATGGGTCAGGGAGATATGGCTGCCCTGTAGGGACAGCTGAAGAGAGAGGGGAGTCGGATAGGGGGTTGGGGGTGTCGCAGACCCCCTCCCCCTCCAGAAAAACCCCTTTTTCCCAAGGCGGTGGAGCGGCGGTCAGAAATGGCCACCACGAAGAAGCCAGCAACCGGGTAAGATTGCGCTGGAGGAAGTAAGAAGAGTGAAAGTGCTGTCTGAGCCGGGTCAAGTAACATCTTGCAAATTGGTTGGAACTGAGCTGTCTGAATTGCTGGAGGATACATTGTATCCCTAAGAAGATCGAAAGCGGCGGAGAAGCTGTTCAAGGGAACTTTTTTTTTTTGTCTTCACTCTCCCACCCCATGGAAACAGCAGATATGTTTGGATATATTGGATATTGAAAGTGAATGGTTTTGAGAGTTGAAGCTAAGGGACAAAAGGGTTTTTGGACATTGAAAAACTTAAGAAATTGGAAAACCCTTGTTGGAGGTATGGGTTTTTGATTATTTAAAATTGATATTGCAAGTGGGAAGGGAGAGGAAAAAAAATTGGAGTAGAAGCTGAAAAAGGAGGAGATTGCCTAGAATCCCAAAGAAAGGTATATGGTAATTGGACCTCTTTGATTAAACATTAACCCCAGAAAGAGAAAGAGAAGAAGGAAGAAAAGTATTAATTTTTGGAATATTTTTTTTTTTTGAATTATTCTTGATTAAAAATATTTGTGGTTGTTTTGGGAAAAGTTTCTTTTTTCATGATGGCATCGCTTGTGGATGAACTAAAGACTGAATATCAAAAATATAAAAAAGAAGATACTTTGGGCAGTTTGTTTCAATTTTTAGAAATGGCGTTATGTACTTATGAAAAGTTGACTACGCAGCAGAAGGACTGGGACAAAGAAGAAGAAGCCATCTTTGATGAACAATGGGTTCTTTCCGGGGAGGAGGAGAAAAAGGATAAGAAAAAGGGGATTTTAAGAATTATAAAAACAACCAAAGAAGAGAAAAATGAGCGGAAAGGTGGAGGCAAGGTTAGAAAGCAAAGGAAAGGGAGTAAGAAAAGGGAGGAGGAAAGACAAAGGGGTAAAAAGGGCAAGGAGAAGAATAAGCAAGAGAGAAAGGGGGGGAGGAGAAGCCTCAATGAGGGGAAGCAAGATCTAAAGAAAAAAAGTTTATTCAGAGACAATGGCTGAATTTAATTTAGGATAAAAGAGGGATTCTGGAGGGTACATAAGATTGTGTTTTTTATATGTGTATTTAGAGTATAAAATTTATTGTGTAATTTTAGAATCTTTTAAACAGAACCCCAAGAAAAATTGTTATATGAAGTACTTTTAAGTTAGGGTAATGAGTTAAAGGTGTCACTCCAGTTAATGTATAGGAGAAGTATAGTAAAAGAAAAAAGATGAATGGATAGTTGGAAATAGAACAGACAAAGAATGTTATTGAAAATGGAAATAAGATATGGAAGGATATATAAAGGTTTTGTTATTTCTTTTTTTTTTTGTATATTGATAAAAGGCAATAACATTTTAATCAATAAGAAATAATTTGGATGAAAAGGAGAAGCTGGAATAAGATATGAAGTTAAATAGATAAAGTATTGGTTTGTTCTTTAATTATTATTATTTTTTTAGGAAAGAATTTATAAGCTGTTATGCCTTGATTGTTTATGCACTGTTTTTGTAAAATTGATAAAATTGGTTTATATATATAAAAAAGAAAATGATAATAAGATATGGAAGGATATATAAAGTGAATATGAAGTTTGAATTTGTGTCTGTGTGAAGAGTTTCAACCCGGGATCAGGCAGCCTTCAGAAAAGATGTTTTAGTTTTGTTTATGTTTTGTGTTTTGTATGTTTATGAAAGGCAATAAAATTTTAATAAGCAAGAAATATAATTTGGATAAAAGGAGAAGTTTGGATAAGATATGAAGTTAAATAGATAATGTAAATATTGATATTACAATTTGGAGTTATGTTCTATTGGCTTTCTTCTTTAATTATTATTATTATTTTTTTTAGAAAAGATTTTTCAAGTTGTTATGCCTGGATTGTGTATTGTTTTTTATTGTAAAATTAATAAAATTTGTTTAAAAAAAAAAAAAAAGATGGCCAAGGCACTTGCCAAACCCGCCGATGCGACCGCGATGGACTGGGACGTCCTCGAGCCAATACTTCGGCGGCACTACGCTCCAGAGGTACCCATCCTGATCCGACGCAACGAATTTTACCGTCGGGACCAACTGTCGGGTGAGAGCTTCAGCGACTTTGTCGCTGAGCTACGGCGCCTAGGGGGGCTCTGCGAATTCGACAACCTGAACGACGCCCTGAGAGAGAGAATCGTGCTCGGTTTGTGGGACCCCGTCCTCCAGAGCCGGCTGATGGCCAAGGGCAACATCAGCCTAGCAGACACCCTCACCGCAGCCACAGCCGCCGAAGCAACCCGAACCTCCGCCGACCGCATGCGCAGACCGAACGCTGGGGACCGCAGAGGAAACAACAACCCTGCGAGGTCGGCCGAGGCCCAACCCGAGACGACCACCCACCAGGGTGACTTCCACTCGGCATCGGGCACTTCCGATGACGAGGAGGACATCCATTGCCTTCAGACAGGCTGCGACCCACGGAACCGGCGGGGTCGTAAGTTGAGGACCAATTGTGCCGGTTGCGGCAGCGACCACCCCAGGTCGGAATGCCAGTTTTTCGAATTGATCTGCCGGCATTGCGACAAGAAGGGACACATCGCCCGTGTCTGCCGCCTAAAAGAGAACCGCAGCCCGGCACGATGGGACCAGAGTGACCAGAGGAGAGAGAGCACACCACCCCGGACCAGAGATCGCCCCTCGGACAACAGATGGGACCGGAACGGACGATCCCTGCGAGGCGGCGATAACCGGCGAAGAGAGGAGACCCATCAGACGGTCACCATCGGCCACGCCATAACCAATGATGCCCGGAAGGTCCACGTGGAGGTAGGCATCGAGGGCCAGCCATGCAAAATGGAGGTGGACTCCGGGTCCTACCTCTCCATGATAGCATGGCATGAAATAAAGTGCTTGGTGCCTACCCTCCAAAGGAGGAACCTAGACAGCCAGAGACTCATCGTAAAGGACTACCAGGGAAACCGCATCCCGGTAGTCAGAACCAAACACTTCAACATCACATATAAAGGGCACACCGAAAGGCTTCCCCTGACAATCGTCGACCGCGACCGCCCAAGCCTACTGGGACTGCAGTGGTTCACCCCACTCAGCATCGCAGTCATGGGAGTCGACCACGTCACCGACGACAGCTGGGAGCAACAACTGGCCCGGGAATTCCAAGAGGTCTTCGACGGAAACCTAGGCAAGTACCGAGGGCCCCTTATATCATTCAACCTAGACCCAAACGTCCCCCCAAAACGCCTGAAACCAAGGCGGGTGCCATTCGCACTTAAACCCAAGATAGATGAGCAAATTGACAAGCTCATCAAGCAAAGAGTCCTGCAGCCAATAGACCACGCCTGGTGGGAGACCCCCATAATCACCCCGATCAAGCCCGATGGGTCGGTGAGGATCTGTGGGGACTATAAGGCCACCCTAAATGGCGCACTACAACAAAGTGCCTACCCCGTCCCAGTAGTGCAACACCTACTGCACTCACTGGGAGGGGGCAAGGTTTTCGTCAAGCTCGACCTCACCCAGGCATACCAACAGTTGCCAGTCGACGAGCAAACGGCAGAAGCGCAAACCATAGTCACCCACCGGGGGGCATTTAAATGCAACCGACTCCAATTCGGAGTCAGCGTGGCAAGCAACCAAGCCGAATTCGAGGGTCGCCTAAGGGAGGTCCTAACCAAATTCAAAGAGACCGGGCTCAAAGTCAAGAGGGAGAAATGCCAATTATACACGGAACGGGTAGAATTCCTAGGATACCTCCTAGACCATCACGGCATTCACCCCACAAACCAAAAAATCAAGGCCATCAAAGAAGCCCCCACACCCAAGTCGAAGACGGAACTACAGGCATTCCTGGGGCTACTTAACTTTTACAATGTTTTCCTGCCCCAAAAGGCGACGGTGGCGGAGCCCTTGCATAGGCTCCTGGACAAGGCGGCGACCTGGACTTGGGGGAAACGTGAGCAAGCCACCTTCCAAAGAACAAAGGACCTCCTCACTTCGGACGCCGTCCTTATACAGTATAACGAGACCCTACCTCTGGCCGTCACATGCGACGCATCACCCTTCGGCGTCGGCACTGTCCTCAGCCATACCCTCCCCGACGGAAAAGAAGCGCCCATCGCATTCTTTTCAAGGACCCTCACCAAACCGGAGCGGAACTATAGCCAGCTGGACAAATAGGCTCTGGCTATCGTTGCCGCTGTAAAAAGATTCCACGAGTATCTCTACGGCCGGACATTCACCATCATAATCGACCACAAGCCGCGGCTGGGAATCCTTGCAGGAAACCGGGCCACCCCGAACATTCTGTCTCCCCGAATGACAAGGTGGTCCAAGCTCCTGGCAGCCTACAACTACGGACTCATACACAGACCGGGTAAGACGATCTCCCATGCAGACGCCTTAAGCCGCTCGCCACTACCGGAACCTGACACCGACCCAGCACCCACGACGACCACCCTCAGCATAGAGACTCTACCCAACCTGCCCATAACTGCGTCAGACATTGCCCAAGAGACTAATAAAGACAAACGTCTGGCGCGGGTGTTGCATTGGGTGGAGAAAGGGTGGCCGGAAAGGGACAATGACGAGTCCGTCAAAACATTCCGGAACCGCCAAACGGAACTCTCATTATTAAAAGGGTGCATACTATGGGGGGATAGGGTGGTCATTCCAGAAAAGCTACAAGGGAAGGTTCTGGAACTGCTACACGAGGGGCACCCTGGCATCATTAGGACTAAAGCTCTGGCCAGAAGTTACGCTTGGTGGCCAGGGATGGACAAACAAATTGAGACCTGGGTAGCAAGGTGCCAACGATGCCAGGAAACTAGGCCAAGCCCACCCACAGCACCCATCCTAGAGTGGGAAACCCCAAGGGGACCTTGGTCTAGGATCCACATAGACTTCGCCGGGCCCACTAAAGGACACACCTTCCTTATAACAGTAGATGCTTACTCCAACTGGCTGGAGGTAAGCAACATGAAAACAACAACCACGGAGGCCGTGATCAAGGAACTCTGCAAACTCTTTGCAACGCACGGCCTCCCAGACGTCGTCGTTTTCGACAACGGGCCCCAATTCACCTCGCTGGAATTCGAAAAATTCCTAGCGGAAAGGGGCATCCGCCACGCGCTGACAGCACCGGCGCACCCGGCGGCGAACGGTAGGGCGGAATGGATGGTGCAATTCACTAAGAAAACCATCCGAAAATAGACCACGGGGAGATCCAGGAGAAAATAAACAAACTACTCTTCACCCAACACATAACCCCAAATACCACAATGAATAAGAGCCCAGCCGAACTATTAATGGGGAGGAAATTAAGGTCCCCACTCGACAGGTTACACCCCACGTATAACCCGGAGAAGCCCCCAGACTCAAACAGCAAACACCGAACTTTCGCACCCGGCGACCCCGTATACGCAAGAAACCTGACGGGAGACCCACTATGGATACCGGCCGTCATCACACAAATAACAGGCCCACACTCGTACCGGCTACAAACAGCAGACGGACGAGCGTGGAAACGCCACATCGACCAATTAAGGTCAAGGACTGCCAACCAAGTGACCACCGACGCACAAACAGGCGAAACCGACCCCCACAACACAAATCAAGGGGGGAGGGAATATCCAGGGGACCAAAACCAAAGAAGAATAAACCAGCCATACTTACCGGAAAGCAGCCATCACGACCCCTCGCCAGGAAGAGACAGCCAGGCCGGCTCGACCGACCCGGAAAGACCGAGCGGGAGTGGCAAAACCTGCAGCTCAACCAACCCGGGAGGCCCAGGAGGGAGCTACGGAGAGCGGCCCGGCCCGACCGACCAGCCGGTTCCCATGACCTGGTCTTTTTTATCATTATCTAGGGTTGTATTCCTAATCACAAAGAAAAAAAAAGAACTTTCCTTTTTTTTTCATGATTCCATCCCTGCTAAGGTTCAAAAGAAAGCAATTTATTCACTCTGCGGCACTCAAATAATGTATTGTATCATCCTTCACACACTAAGTGGTTCATCTTGGAATCCTATTTTGCAAAAAACTTAACAACTGAGAGAACTGCAATGTCAGCTCTCTAAAGCAACACCTCTCCAACCCCCTCCCCCACGAAAGTTGTATAGCTCTGCCCTGTCTTTGTTCAAATGGTCCTTAAAAATGCGGTTTCCCTCCAGGCCTCCGGCTAGGATGAGTGGTGGGCTCACCTTATGGAATAATATGTTGTCCTGAATTAGAGTTTTATTTTTTTATGTGAGAACAGCCATAAATTCCTACCACTCATTTGTTCCTGCAGAATCCCTGATAATTTACAGTGCCTGTAAATTCCTCATTTTTAAAAAATTGAACAAGACCTTGAAGGATGTTCATATGCAAGCTCTTCTATAGCAATGCTCAATAAAACATGATGACAGGTTTTTGGCTTAGTATTTGATCTGTGCAAAAATATTAGCGGCCATTTTCATGAAATGATTCAAGCTGTTGGACTGATTCAACTTAATGAAACAATCTTGGACATGGCCTGCTGGTACCAGAGCTTAAACAATATTCTGATACTTACTGGCTAAAGTTCCTAGCCACCTCATCTCCCTCTACACATTGTGGTCAGTGGATGCTAATCTTGATGTCGAAACAAACACTAGAAATCCTACAGAAGTCTTCTGGCTGATTTCTCAGGCACACACAGCAGGATTCCCCTTGCTCTATGGTGGAGGTGGCTAAGCCTGTAAAATCATTTGGCCAATGCTATAGAACTACTGTATCATTAAGCAACTTTGGTATTTCAATGGGGACCATTAAGGAGTGACACACTACTACCATCACTGTCC
The DNA here is from genome assembly GCA_033807585.1 of Hydrophis major. Classification (NCBI taxonomy): domain Eukaryota; kingdom Metazoa; phylum Chordata; class Lepidosauria; order Squamata; family Elapidae; genus Hydrophis; species Hydrophis major. The sequence continues at coordinate 150,755,955 of CM066328.1, read as the reverse complement.
TGCACTAAGACAATTCCATATGCTCATCATGGCTTTTAAAGGTTGTTCAGAAGGCCTGGTCCCAAATAGTTCCCCCCAGTGGCCTCCTAGTTTTTTCCTACTGATGTAGACCAGAGGTACCATATCTGGACTGAAAAAAAAATCTGTGCATCCACTTGAGGACTGCAAAGTGATGTTCCTGAGTTTCTTTGCTGCTGTTCAGTGGTCCTCCAAAATTCTGAAGCTCAGATGTAGATGAAAGGATCTCTGAGTTAAACAGAAAGTTTCAGGGTTCTTGATGCATCTCATGTTGGAACAGAGCAGCAGAGCTGAAGTGGTATGCCACTCTCGTGACAGCAATGGGGAGATCCTTAAATCAAGGCTCTGTTCATGACAGCTGGGAGGGACAGACACATCTTGGATGCTGTCTGAGCAACTGAAGTCAACAGACTTGGATATGAAGTATTATGTGAATTTTTGAAGCACTGCCTTTTTTTTTTTTTTTACTTTCTCACAGATAATGTTGCAATTTCAGTGGAGGAATGTTGAGGTGACATTGAATGGTCTAATGAGTTTACCAATAGTGATATGACTAGTTGGCCAATTAGCTTTTTTTACTAACTTCTCTGCCTGTCAACATTAGGAGTGGCATTGCTGTCAATACTTTGGCTTTGTTCATTTTCTCAGCTCTCATCTTCTTTAACTTGAACAGAAACTTAATTTTCTGTACTTGTTTTATTAACACATCTGAAAATTGAATCTCACTTTTAGCCCTCTAACCCAAGGTTGATCAGTTTTTGGTCAAGCTTTTTAATTTCTGCAAGATGGAAAAATATTAAGAATAAATGACTATTAACCGCTTTTAAGAATGAGAATGTTGTAGCATATCAGCACAAAATATCTCAGCAGGAGAAAACAAATCCAGTCTATAAAGAAATAATGTTGATGTTTCAATGTATTAAGGAAGATATAACAAGGAATCATAAGGAGATGATGTAATTGATGCAAGATACAGTGAGTTTAAGAAAATCCCAGCAAATGACAAAAAAAAAAATGAACAAAACATTCAAAAAATAGAGGAGAAATCAGAAAGTGTTGAGGAAAAATCAGAGGAGATAATTCCAAAATGATACAACTAGACAAAAAGATAGAAAAGATAGCAATAATTTCCAAACACAGAACAAATAGAATATTTTTTAAGAATTCAAAATAGAATAGAGAATAAAGAGAAAGATTATTTTAAAATGATGGGGGAACTGAGGATGGGTATTCTAGAGATCCAATAGCAAGAGACAGATGCGGTGGCAGCAGAAATATTTAGATTAAATAAAAATGACAACAAGATATCAGAGGAGAAGCAGGACAAATTCACACACACACACAAAAAGCTGTGGGTTTGTGCAACTGCCGGCAAGGACCTCAAGCTTAGAAGCAACCCAACTGCGGGTGAGTGTCTCCCCTGGCTCCTTATAGATTGGTGGTGCATTTTTCAGTGGGAGGAAGGAGCGGGTGAATGGCTCAAAGATTTACTGTGGACTCGAGTCAGAAACAACTTAAAAAGCAAAGACTCCAGAGTGGAAGGGGTGAGTGTGGAAATTAAGCGGCAGCGGCTTAATTTATGTTTTTACCCTCTAACTCTGGAAGTTAAATGGCACCTTGAGAAAAGAATGATTAAAGGAGGAAAAAAAGGGGGACTAGATGAGAAGAAGAGGTGTGAAGAAGGTTTTTATTCAGGAAAACTGTCCTGAATAACTGTCCACACAAAACTGTCCACACAAAAATCAACACAATGATATGATCCCCAATTATAACTTCAAAAAAGGCAACTATGATCTTATAAACAACAACCTCTCATCCCTTGATTGGCAATTTCTATTCACTGGATGCAATACTGTGGAAGACGATTACAGCATACAGTATTTTTACTTGAAGTCAAAAAGAGTCATCAAACTATATGTACCAATAACAACTCCCAAAACCAGAAAAAACAAATTCCCCATAACAATAAGGAAGCTTCAATCCAAAAAGAAATCACTTTGGTGGAAAAACAAATTGGGTCACTATGCCAATTTCAAAAGCCAATACAAAAATTTATGCCACCAGATAAAGACTGAATGCACCAATTATCACATTAAACAAGAAGAAAACCTTCTATGCATCAATTCCACCTGCACAGTTTTGTAAACAACAAACTAAATGACTCAAGGTCCATCCCACCCCTGAAAGGACCTAATGGTAAAGACTGCAATGACAACACTATTAAAGCCAACCTCTTTAACACATTCTTTGACTCAGTATTTGTAAACAGCAATGGATCATGCCCAGTATTTCCTAGTTGAACCACAGACAACTACAGTGATCTAATACATACCAATTTTACAGAAGACAATGTTGAAAAAGCACTACGCAATCTAAAACCATCTCTATCTATTGGACCGGATGGAATATGTGCCTACTTCTTAAAAAAGCTATCCACTGCCACTGCCATTACCTTACCACTGGTAATCCTTTTTTCTCATTCCTTTCACCTTTCTCAACAGTAGAACATCCTTTGTGGAGCTAGGTCTTTCCATAATTATCTACTTATCCACTGCCATATACAAACATCTAAGCATTATCTTTGAAAAATCTTTCAGGACCAGCTCCTTGCCAAAACTATGGTCACAAGCCATAGTCATCCCCATCTTTAAAAAGGGAGACCCCAGGCTAGTTGAAAATTACAGACCAATCTCTTTATGTTGCATCACCTGTAAAGTCATGGAATCAATTATTAACCAATCCATTATCCTCCACTTAGAGACAAACAACCTACTCTCTAATAAACACTTTGGTTTCAGAAAAAAACTATTCTGTAATCTGCAACTCTTACACTGCAAAAACATATGGACTACACAACTCAATCAGGGCAAAGCAATAGACTCAATCTACATAGACTTCTGTAAAGCCTTTGATTCAGTGGTACACAATAAACTATAATAATAATAATAAACTAATAATAATAAACTAATAATAATAAACTAATAATAAATAAATAATAATAAATAAATAAATAATAAATAAATAATAAATAAATAAATAATATAATAATAAACTAAAATCTGATGGTATTTCTGGACACCTGCATAACTGGATTGAAGCATTCCTGTCAAACAGACAACAAATGGTCAAAATTGGGAGCACCTTATCAAATTCAGTGGTGTCCCCCAAGGCAGTGTTCTAGGACCAACTCTCTTCATACTCTACATAAATGACCTCTGTGATCATATCAAGAGCAATTGCATTCTCTTTGCTGATGATGTAAAGCTATTCAACACCACAGACAAAACTGCTACCCTTCAAAAAGATCTCGACTTTGTATCAGAATGGTCAAACAAATGGCAACTTCAAATCTCAACAAATAAATGCTTAGTCTTACATATTGGCAAAAAAAAAAAAATCAAAAAATCAAATACAGGCTGAATAGTCAAGACCTTGTTGATGTTCCAAACTCTGCCAAGGATCTTGGAGTACTCATTTCTAATGATCTAAGTGCTAGAGCCCAGTTAAAAAGCATTAAGAGTTCCTAACCTAATCTTACATAGATTTTTCTCTGGTAATATCACACTACTTACTAGAGCATACAAAACATTTGCTAAACCAATACTCGAATACAGCTCATCAATCTGGAACCCACATTACGTATCTGATATTAACCCAGTTGAGAAAGTCCAGAAATATTTCAAAAGAAGTGTTCTCCAGTCTTCTACTTGTTGCAGAATACCTTATGCCACCAGACTTGAAATTCTAGACCTAGACAACCTAGAACTATGCCACCTTTGGTCCGATCTAACTATAGTATATAAAATTATACATTTCAATGTTCTACCTGTCAATGAATACTTCAGCTTCAACCATAACAATACAAGAGCACACAATAGATACAAACTCAAGGTTAATTGCACCAAACTTGATTGCAGGAAAAATGACTTCACCAACAGAGTGATTAATCTCTCGAATACTCTATCTGACTCTATGGTTTCTTCCCCAAACCCCAAAAACTTTAACCTTAGACTGTCTACTATTAACCTCACCCCTTTCCTAAGAGGTCTGTAGGGGGCGTGCATAAGCGCAACAACATGCCTATCATCCCTGTCCTATTCTTTCATTCTTCTAATATATATCCATGTATTCATAACTATGGTTTACTTATACCTATTATCTTGTAAGCAATTGACAAACCAAATAAAATAATAAATAAGGTGTTGTGAATGCATAAGGTTTAATAAAGTTATTTTGAGCTTGGAGTCAAGTGCAGGGTTCTGGCCCTGCACTTCTGATTGGCTGTTAATGGCAGGATCTGATTGGCCATTAACGGAGCGTTCATATTGGTTAAGGGAGCTAGCGCTCCTGGATTGTTATTGGTTAAATAGTTATTGGGTTGCCGACATAAGGAGGGCTATAACTGCCATTGAGTTTGAGCTGTCACCATGTAAATAAAGAGTTGAAGTTCACCGTTCCAGAGGCTCGTCTCCATTCTTTCTTGCCCATGCTCCAAACATAACATAAATAAATAAAACCAAAAAGTTAATAAGAGTTGAAATCCTAAAAAGAGTAAGAGATGATGGATAGACATAGAATACTTTTTAACATGGTAGTTGTTCTAATAAGAGTTACAAAAAAGTAGAAAGTAGAAATTGGGAAAATATTATTATGTATACTGAAATATAATAGAACATATTACAATTACTATGAACATACACAAATGTTAGAAATTGAAAAAGTATGATTATGTATATTTAAATGGTAATATCATTACTTGAATTGTATGCAAAATATATTGACCCAGATAATACACTGTTCACTAAGCACTTACTGATGTTAAAGAAAAGAAATTATCAATAAAAATTTATTTAAAAAAAGAATGAGACGCGTTACAAGACTATGACTGCTCACCTCTCTCTGTTGCATTGCCTCTTGGCATTACCTAGCCTGCTTCTGCTGATTATTAACACAGAATATTTCTAGTAATTTACAACACTGACAAAACAGACTTCTGTCCAGAAGACCAACTTTTCTCAGCTGATCAGCTTACACCCCATTAAAGTTATTGGTAAGTGCGTATTTCTTAGCAGGAGCAAAGGTTCCCATACGACTGTACAATTTCTCCTGACACCCTGGTGCTAAGTAATCATTGAGAAATCAGAGGTGGCAAAATTAGACTGAGCATTCCTCAGTGTTATGACAGTCTTGGTACCCCAGAATTTTTAAAATAGCTTTTGAAATCTTTTAAATTGGAAGAGAAGACTTTCTGCCTTTAACTATCAGTGCAACTCACTGTCCTAGCTGGGTAAGCTGTGCTCTTCCTTCTGTCTCTGCATTAAAAATGGTATTGGGGAATAGTTTAAAAATCTATAACATTGAACTATATCAGATGGAAACTTGGTTATTGTCTTTCTAAATAGTCTACTATCTGCATTATTTTTATCCAATTCTGCTAAATAAAATAAAATAAATATCTGCAGACATTTTAATGCTTTTTCATGAAATTCCATGGATTTGTTTTTAAATCAATATTTAAAGCAGCTCACTTAAAGTGATTCTGCTTTTTGAAATGTAAGTTCAGGTCTTAGATATTCTGTCAGAGACCCTTAAAGATCTACTTTCAGTTGATCTAACTGATTGTTAGATAGATGTAAGAAATTCTAAATAATGTTTATAGGGAGAATGGTAGGCATACCATATCAAGGCTGCAAAACTTAGATGACCATTAGATGGTAGCAAAGATGTTAGTTTTTTCTGTCTCCTTGTTGCCATCTAATGGTTGATAGAGGTTTTGCAGCCTAGAGAATATAACGCTATATATAACCCTAAAATATATAACCCTAAAATTTAGTGCAATTTCAGAGACTATGATTATGTTCATAATTCAAACAGGACATGAGACACAGACACAGAGACAGAGACAGACAGACAGACAGACAGACAGACAGACAGACACACACACACACACACACACATATGAGATATAGAACTTCCTCTAAATTGTCCTTCCAAATCTTTGCCAAATATCCTACAAATTTAAGTATATTTCTTTGTGATCCACAAAGAAATAGGTTGAAAATGAATCTGTCTTCTCACTTTAACCTGTGTGGAACTTGCCATGTTATAATAACTGGAGTGGAAATTGCTGTAATTAAAGCTTTTTGTTAGAGGGCTGTCAAATTCTTTTGTGTATCTTTTTTTGGTGAAATTAAACCAACCATCTGTTAGCCTTCATTAGGCCTTTCATGAGCAGTGCTATTAAATACAAGTGAGCACACACTAAAAGAACTGTTGACAACTGGATTTCTTTGGAAATATTGACCAATATTAATAACAAAACTACTTTACCTGAATTTATTATAAATAGAAATTTAAATGGAACATAGATGTGGATGTTTTGTGTAGCAGTGCAGTTCTAAAGCAACTAATCTAAATGATGGAGCAAAAGCTTTCTTAGTGGTAGCCATGAATAATAATGATGATGATGATGACACTTTGAATACGAGACTTTCTTGCATGTTATTTCATATACACTTGGGATCCTGAATAATATTTTGATATAAATAGCTGTGTATGAATAATTATCATTTTTATTTTTAAACATAAGCTACAATCTAAGATATTGAAAGCTGACTTTAACCAAGCTGGACCTAGCCAAATGATATATACATTGATTAAAAACATGCAACTCTACTGGTTATAATAGAGTGAGACTTGCTAATATAAGGAAGGTACCTGAGTACTAAAGATTTGATTGCACAGGTTTGCAACTGGAAGGAGTTAGAAGCAATGGAAACAGGATTTGCAAAGGTGCTCAAGTTAATAAAGGGAAAGATTAAATAAATATTAAGAAGCTTAGAGTCAGAATCAGAATTTGAGTCCCCTGCCAAGGGAAGTTCGATGTCCCAAAGATTAAAGAGGAAAAGGATGATCTCAGAAGAGTTAGGAAAGATGCAAAACACAAAAAGTTACAAAGAGAGATGCATTTTGTATCTATCCTAACTCTTACAGATTCTTATACAGATTATACTCATACAGATTCTTATATGGGTTAGTGTGGGAACTAAGCAAGGAGAGAAGCAATCTAGAACTAAGAAGGAAATTCCTAATTATTAGAACAATCAATCAATGGAATAGCTTGTCTGCAGAAGTTGTAGTGCTCCATTACTGGGATCTTTCAAAAAGAGACTGGAAAACCATTTGTCAGAAATGGTGTAGGGTCTCCTGCTTGGGGTTAGACTAGAAGACTTTCCTTATAGCTCTATTATTCCCTTCCAATTCTATTATTCACAAAGGGGCTATAGGCATCTACAGGGAAAGGGGAATGGAACAAGTAATGAAATGTGTGTCCTAATGTTACATTACAAACTGTATTTTGTATTCTTGCATGCAATATTGTAAGTTTCCAATATGAAATCATGATTCAGGTGTCAGGATTCCAGCACTTAACCTCATTTAAATCATGAGTTCTCGAGCCAAACTTCCAAAACGTCAAAATAATTTATTGGGAGTTAAAAGGTCCAGCATTGCTTGGGTGTATTGTAATTCATATTCTCCAATGGGACATATCCATAGCCAAGAGTCATCAATCATGCTCTTCAGTTAGAATTTTGTGCAGCAGAAATTTCGGTCACCTAGTTACTATCTTTGAAATCATTTATTAAATGCAGTTCTGGTTTGCAAGCTGCCGCATTGCTCCCCCTCCCTTTCTGTTGGCAACTCTAAAAGACTCACCTCTACAAAACCTAGCCAAATTTCTTGCCAAACAACTACAGCCCTATGCAGAATCCATCAACTCACATGTAAGAAACTCATTCCAGTTCATTGAGATCATAAAGAAACAAAACTTACAACCCAGCAACCTACTAGTGAGCTTCGATGTCATATCCCTCTTCACCCGAGTGCCTATAAAAGAAGCCTTGACAGCCATCCAAAACAAATACAACCCCCCCAAGCACATCCTAGACCTGACCAACCACTGCCTATCCAATACATACTTCACCTACAATGGACAAAAATACAAACAAATAGAAGGAGCACCCATGGGATCACCCCTCTTACCTGTCATCACAAACCTCTACATGGAACACTTTGAAACACAAGCTCTAGAAAAATGTGATCACAAACCCAAATTTTGGCTCAGATAGGTAGATGACACCTTCATAATCTGGCCACACGGGAAAGAAAAACTGAACAACTTCTTCACACACCTCAATAGCCTACACCCCAAAATACAATTCACCATGGAAACAGAAGCTAACAATCAACTTCCCTTCCTAGATGTCTTAGTATACAAAAAATCCAATGGCTCCCTAGGACATACCATCTACCAGAAGAAAACACATACAAACTGCTATCTACATGCACTCTCACACCACCACCTAGCACAGATCAATTCCATAGCCGAGACAGTAATCTCCAAAACAAAATGCTTAGCCGATGAACAACACCTAAAAACTGAACTACATGCTCTCACTAACATACTAACAGCCAATTGATTCCAAAGAAAGAAGATTACCCACCTAATCCAAAAAGAAACCCCAACCAAAATCCAAGACAGAGAACAAGAGAACGGCAAAGCCCTCCTCCCATATATAAAAGGCACTACAGACAAAATCAGCAAGATCCTCCAAAAACACAACATTAAAACAGCATTCTGCACAAACAAAAAAATATCCACCATCCTAAAAAACCCTAAAGACAAAATCGAGTTAGAAAACCAAGGAGTATACGAAATCCCTTGCACTGCCTGCCCCACCACATACATTGGACAAACTAACAGAAGAGTAAGTGCACGCATTGAAGAACACAAGAACTCAATCAAAAAAGAAGAACCAACCTCTTCCATGGTCCAATACCTCAAAGCCACAGGACATGAGATTGACTTTAAAAATACCAGAACTATCGCCAAAACCAAACACTTCAACAATTGAATAATCAGAGAAGTCATAGAGATAGAAAAATACCCACACAGCATGAATAAACAAGATGATACCTCCCGCCTACCAGCCATTTGGAAACCCACCCTCATTAACAAACAAGTACCTAACATGAAGAATGACACCAGACCCACACCCACGAGGCCCACACAAGATGCTACCACCATACTTCCATGTAGAAAGCAGAATCACACCCACACAGAAGATGAGATACAACCACGGACCAGAAGCCATACCACAGCTGCATCACTACCCACTTCAAACCTCTCTGACCCATACATGAAACGAACTGATGCCCACCATGAAGATGTGGCATGACCATGAATGCGAAGCCAAAGAACAGGATCACAGCTCACCAGCTCAAATTCCCCGGCAACTAAGACTAACCTGAGCACAACCAAGCCCCCACCTGAACAGAACACACCCCCAGCCAATCAGAACACAGCCAAGCCTTAATCTTCCATTGATTTCTTTTGCATTAGAATCTGTCTTTGATTCTTAGATTTCATTCTGTAGTCAAAATGAAGCTACATACATAAATCACTGCCTTTCAACACTTTAATCTCCTACTGTAAGAGAAATTTCCAGTTATATATGCCATGTAGGCTCAGTTACTCTCTTTGTCATTTTGTGTGAGAAAGAAATCTGATGTATTCCTTCTTTTCCACACACAATAAATAAAACCTCTTCATGCTGTGAGGTTAGGAGCTTAACTATCAAATGGACAGTACAATGAAAAATCAAACAATGAAATCTCACTAATTACGATTTAGCTAATACTACCTCATGTTAATATGACATGTTAGTTCACTAACTGTGTCCTCAGTCTTTGTAGATAAAATGTAAATAACTATAGCAGGAAAAATCCTACCCATAGTTTTATTTCCATAACATTTGAATCCTATCCTTCACACATATAGCTGCATGTGTAAACCATTTCCTTTTCCAAACATTTATAATGTATTTCAGGATGCAAAGGGTAAAACAAAAGCAATAGCACTTAGACTTATATACTACTTCACAGAGCTTTATAGTCCTTTCTAAATGGTTTACAGAATCAGCATATTGCCCACAACAAGCTGGGTTCTTATTTTACTGACCTCAGAAGGATGGAGGCTGAGTCAACTTTGAGCCAGTGAGACTAAAACTGCTAAATTGCTGTCAGCTGGCTGTCAGCAGAGTTAGCCTGCAATATTGCATTCTACTCAATGACTGGGCAACTTAGTATGAACACAAAACTTTATACCAAACTCTTCCTTAGCTAAATTTTCCATTACTACTATTACTATTACTAAAGTTTCCATTACCTCCACGTGAATTCATTGCATTTGCATTTCATTGTAAATACAGCCCAAAAGAATGTGTTGTAGTTACTTATTTGGCTATTTGGTTGGATAGAAAATAGGAGTAGCTTGTTTACAGTACTGCACTGAAATTTCAAGGCAGTTTAAAACCAGATTAAAAAAAACCACGATTCTCAGCCTATTTCTCCCAATGTCTGCAAAATAATTTAGATACTCTCTGATAATTATGCTCATCTCTGGGTCTGAAGTCAATCTGTTTGGAGAAGAATGGAAACAGCAAATTTTCTTGGGATCCTTGGAAATAGTACTATAATTTTTTACTCGGTTTTATTTATTTGTATCTGTTATGGGCATGCACATGTCATGAGTGCTGGTCATTCATTCCCATATGTTTCTAATCTATTTTTGTATAGCCAGGATAGAAATAAATATATCCATATTCAGCAATATGCAGTAAATGAATATGTGGATTAAAGCTCAAATCAGTGGAAAGAATACAGATGGTAAATGGTTGTTTTCTATAGAATCTATTTTCATAGATTGCACACTAACATATATGAGATAAATTTAAGTAACTTTAAAAAACCAAAGCAAAATAGACCCTCTCAAGCAAACTTAGCTTCTTATTTATCTCAAGGTCATAATAATGCAATTTCTTGCCAATAGCAAGAATGATTTCCCATTACCTTGTTTAGAGGTAAGTCACTTAACAGTCTTCATAGAATCTCTTTCTCTCTCCCTCTCCCTCTTCTATCTGCGTGTGTTTTTTTAAAAAAAGACTCAATATCTGATAAAATAAAAAAAATATTCAACATATTATGTATAATTATTCTTATCTACAGTATTCTATTCTACTAACCAAAGGAAATATTAAATAAAAAATAGAAATAAGAGGAAGCAAATATAGACAATGATCAGCTATCATTCTTCTTAATACAACAGTTATAGAGATGATGGAAGTCTTTGCTCCTACCCCAAAATTTTATATCTCCAATGTTCCTCTCCCTCCTTCTCCTGAACTTTCAAATGCATTGTCCTTTTTCAAACACCTCAACCATTTTGAGGGGAAAATACATGCATGGAAATATCTAAAGGAGGAGGTAGGGACGAAAATAATTTTTCTGTGTTTAAGGTCAGTAAATAATTGCCTCTGTGTAGACAGTAATAAATATTCCCACTCGCCTATCAAAGTATGGATTTTTGACCTAACTGTATGTTTATTTCAGATTAGAGCACTCTGTAAATTGCTTGTAACCCCAAAGGTTGCAGAACTGATTATAGGAATTGAAGTACCGTATGATGCAAACTGACAGGAGTTAGCAAAAGCTAAGGGGGTTAAAATTTGGATCTAAGTTTGTGACAAGAATTAGAACCTGATGGGCATAAACTCTGGAAAGAGCAAATAATTGGAGAGGAAAAATAAAGTGGCTGCTGTCAGATGACTTGGAATCACTGAAGGAAATCAGAATTAAGAAACTTCAGATAAAAAAGGAAGGTTGTCCTAGGGAAGGAAGAGACAGAAGACAGAAATTAGAGAAATAGAATAAAAATGAGAGTGACATGTCAGAGGAAGACAGCAGAAGATGTTTAGATTTGAGCAATTGCTAGGTTTTTTTTTTTTTTTGTCTTTTAATGATTCCATAATCCCTTACATTGAGATGGAGTCGGGGCAACTGAATGGAGCTGAGTATTTACTGGCCAGATGCCCTTCCTGTCACCAATGCAGAGTTTGCAGTAATTACTTCTGATTGCGAAATGAGGGCTCCATCTCTAGGCCACTGTATCACTCACTTGAGCAATTGGCAGTGATGGAAATAAAAATGATATTGAAAAGGGGAGCCTCAAGAGACAAAGAAAGACTATTCATAAGTACAGGTAGCCCTCAACTTATGACCACAATTGAGCCCAAAATTCCCACTGCTAAACAAAACAGTTGTTAAGTGAGGTTTGCCCTGTTTTATGACCTTTCTTGCCATAGTTGTTAGGTGAATTGTTGCAGTCATTAAATTAGTAGCATGGTTGTTAAGTGAATGTGGCTTCCCTATTGACTTTGCTTGCAGAAAGTCACAAAAGATGATCACATGATCCAGAGAAGTTTCAACATCATAAATACTGGTCAGTTGTCAAGCATCTGAATTTTCATCACATCATCATGGGGATTCTGTGATGGTCATGAAAAATAGCCATCTCTCACTTTTTTCTCAGTGTCATTGTAGCTTCAAACAGTCACTAAACAAATGGTTGTAACTCGAGGACTACCTATAAACAAGAGGAAGAAGGGAGGAAGGATATTTTTCTCTCCATATAGCTCTGTTTTGGTAGGATTTCATCCTTTACTCCTGACAGAGAAGAAGAGAGAATCTGAAGGGGCAAAGGAATGGATAATATCAGTTGTGGTCATGTAGTGAGAAGAACTGATGGCAGGGGGATCAAGGCAGTCATAGAATGGATCCCACTTGATCAAAAGCATCCATGAAAGAAATCTAAAACAAGATGGATCGAAAAATCAGCAACTATTGCCGGCCAATTGGCAAAAGAAAACTCAGGACTATATTGGTTGGAAACATGTGGAAGAGGCCTTCATCTTGCAGTGGCTAGACAATGGCTAAAACTATGAGTGACAATGGTTAGCAGCTTCATCAGAGTATAAATAGTCTGGTGGATTGCCTGGAGAAAGCTAAAAGCTTGAAAAGAAGAAGAGGAAGAGGAAGTAAACATTTGTTTTTGAAATATTCAGTGCCTTTAAGAGGCCTGCTCTAAGAAGCCTGCCCAGAGGTGGTATTCAGCAGGTTCTGACCAGTGCTGGAGAACTGGTAGCAGAAATTTTGAGTAGTTCGGAGAACAGAAAATTCCACCTCTGACTGGAGATTTTACAGTATCCTTCCCCTGCCACGCCCACTAAGCCCTGCCCACAGAACTGGTAGTAAAAAAATTTGAATCCCAGCACTGAGCCTGCCGCATATATATATGAACATGAGAGAGGAAGGAGTGTTAGTATCTCAGCAAGACATCTCTACTAGTCTCTTATTAAGTTCAATAGTTTAGTTTAGTTTAGTTTAGTTTAGTTTAGTTTAGTTTAGTTTAGTTTAGTTTAGTTTAGTTTAGTTTAGTTTAGTTTAGTTTAGTTTAGTTTAGTTTAGTTTAGTTATTGTCCAGTTACTCACGTACAATTGTACAATTTGTATAGCTGGATGATTATTTTTCTGAAGAAACAGTAAAGCTCTTCTTATCTGTTCACAATTAGAGGTTTGATATTTTTCTTTTTGGATGTCCAGAAGGAAGGAAGAAACCTTCCCTTTGAAAACTGTTATGTCTGGAGCATGGGCGCAAAGAACAGCGATGAGGCATCGAATAGTGACTCCAACTCTTTATTAGTGACTTCAGAACAGAGCAGAGCTACTGGGCAGCAGCAGCTCCTTTTATAGAGCTGGCTGCTGTCACAATAACCAATGATTTGAGTTTGCCGTGCTGGGAACGTCCAATCAGCAGCGACCCGCTGTCAGCCAATCAGATCAGCCAGAAGTGACCAATCACGATTCGCTGTTCGCGGGCCAATCAGAAGTGCAGGATTACGAGCCTGCTGTGGAAGTAAAACTATTAGGATTTTAAAACTAACGCGTTTGCTTAGTTCGTAACACCCCTCCCCCCTAGGTTCCGTTTGAGGGGTGGGGTGATGTATTCTCACAGGTAGGCAGGTCGTTTCACCTGTCTCCCTGATCTGCGTTGCTCCACCAGTCCTTGCCCTGACTCTGGTCCCGGTGGGCTGCTTGATGAGCTTGGCGGCACAGATGGTCCAACCTCTCCATTGGGTGACTCGGGGTTGTCTTCTCTGCTTCCGTCAAGGCTGACATCCGGATCCCTTGGATTTGCTGCTGTCGCAGTGCTGCTTTGTGGTGAGGCGATCGTCCGGCCCGGCTCTCCTTCAGAAGGTGAATATCCCAGGGTTGGTTGTGCTGATTGCTGGTTTTCAAGTACTGAGTCGGATGCTAGTTCTATTCCGGGGCCCCTGATTTCCCTTCCCCCCCAGGTTTGAGGTTCTGGGTTTGTGACAGGGGTAGGTGCCAGCCTGGAGCGCAGTTGGTCGAAGTGGCGCTTCCACATTTTCCCATCAGCAGTTTGTAAACGGTAGGAACGTGGACCCGTAAGTTGAGTTATGGTAGCGGTGACCCACAATGGGTCACCAGAAAGGTTTTTTGCAAACACCGGGTCGCCTACCTTGAAGGTACGACACCTGCTGCTGGGTCCCAAGGGCTTTTCTGGTGTGTAGGCAGGGTGCAGGCAGTCAAGATGTGAGTGAAGTTTCTGGCCCATCAGGAGTTTGGCTGGGGTTCTGTTAGTGGTGCTGTTTGGGGTAATATGTTGGAGGAGAAGCATCCTGGTCACCTTGTCATCGATGTCCCCTTGCTCCATCTTGTGTAAAGTTTTCTTTATGAATTGGACCATTCGCTCAGCCCTACCATTGGCCGCAGGGTGAGCTGGTGATGTCAAGGCATGGCGTATCCCCCGATCTGCTAGGTACTGTTCAAATGCCAGGGTGGTGAATTGGGGGTCATTATCTGAGACCAGGACATCTGGCAACCCGTGCGTAGCGAATAGTTTATTTAGTTTTTTTAACGATGGCTTCTGTGGTGGTGCTCTTCATTTTGTGGACCTCCAGCCAGTTGGAGTAGGCATCCACTGTTATAAGAAATGTATGCCCCTTGGTAGGTCCCACAAAATCAATGTGAATACGGGACCAGGGACCTTGGGGTGCTTCCCATTCCGTTGCTGGTGCTTTTAGTGGAGCTGAACGAGTTTCCTGACACTTGCTTCAAGTTGCCACCTAGGCTTCTATTTGCTTATCTATACCTGGCCACCAAGCGTAGTTCCTCGCTTGTGCCTTCATTCGCATGATGCCCGGATGTCCATTGTGCAATAGTTTTAGAACTTTATGCTGTAGTCTCTCTGGGATGATGACTCTGTCTCCCCACAAGATGCATCCTTTTTGGGAGAAAAGTTCTGTCTGTCGGTTTTTGAAGGGCTTGAAGGTGTCACTTGGTTCGTTGTCAGGCCAACCTCTTTCTACCCAGCTGAGGACTCATGCCAAACAAGGATCCTTCCTTGTTTCTGAGGCGATGTCTTGTGCAGTCAGCGGTGGTGAAGGAAGAGTTTCGATTTGTAGCATAGCCAGGGTTGGAGCTGGGTTGTCTATGACTTCTGGTAGTGGAGAGCGGCTCAAAGCGTCAGTGTGGGGAATGGCTTTTCCCAGGCAGTGTAGCAGTTGGTAATTGTATGCAGCTAGAAACTCTGACCAACATGTCATTCTTGGTGATAAAATGTGGGAAGTGGCTTTGTCTCCCACTAAAATGCCAAGTAATGGTTTGTGGTCAGTAATTATGGAGAAGGATCTTCCATATACATACTCATGGAATCATTTGGTCACAGACACAATAGTGAGAGCCTCTTTATCAAGTTGGCTATAGTTTCTCTCAGTTTTAGACAAAGTTCTTGAAAAAAACGCAACAGGTGCCTCAGTACTGTTTGGTTGGACGTGGCTCAGGATGGCTCCTACTCCAAACGGTGAGGCATCGCAGGTGACAGTTAAAGGCAAAGTTTCGTTATATTGTATCAATACAGCATCTGAAGTTAACAGGTCTTTTACTTGTTGAAAGGCTCGCTCTTCGCGATGTCCCCAGACCCAGGACGCCTTCTTATCGAGGAGCCTACGCAGGGGCTCAGCAACAGTCGCCTTCTGGGGCAAGAAGATGTTATAAAAGTTAATGAGTCCCAGGAAGGCTTGGAGATCTGTTTTATTCCTAGGTCTTGGGGCATTTTTTTTTTGCAGTCAGTTTTTTCTCCGTAGGATGAATTCCCTGTTTGTCAAGAAGGTACCCCAGGAACTCAACCCGCTCAGTACATAGTTGACATTTGTCTTTCTTGACCTTCAGGCCAGCTTCTTTAAATTTCTGGAGGATCATTCTGAGTCGTTTTTCTAGCAGGCTTCTAGTGGGGGCAGTTATTAAGACATCATCAAAGTAGGGCATGACCCCTTTTATGCCTTGTACCAATCTTTCCATGAAACTTTGGAAGATGCCAGGTGCTACACTCACTCTGAATTGGAGTCTATTACACTTGAATGCACCTCTGTGCGTGACTATAGTTTGGGCTTCTGCAGTCTCTGCATCTATGGGCAGCTGCTGGTACGCTGAGCTAGGTCCAATTTTGCGAATATTTTCCCACCTCCCAGGGAATGAAGGTGTTGGACCACAGGTAAGCACTCTGCTGAAGCGCGTGATTTAGGGTGGCCCGGTGATCCCCACAAATTCTCAAAGATCTGTCAGGTTTTATGGGGGTTACAATTGGGGTCTCCCATCGGGTGTGGTCAATTGATTCCTGGGATATTAATGTGTCCAATTGTTCATCAATCTTTGGCTTGAGTGCAAAGGGCACTCAACAAGGCTTAAGGCGAATGGGTGAAACATCAGGGCTGAGATTAAACGATATGGGGATCCCTTGTACTTGCCTAGCTTCTCAGAAAATTCCTGGACGAGGGCCGCTTCCCAGTCATCACTTCCAGTCTGGTTGATGCCTGCTAGTTCATTTCCTAGTGGCTCAAACCACTGCAAACCCAGCAAGCTGGGCTGATCTCGATCAACGACGGTAAGTGGTAGGATTGCGGTGTGGTCTTTGAAGGATACTCGGACGTGACAGGAAGCGGCAACTGGAATTTTGTTTCCTTGGTAGTCTTTTAATATGATTTTTGAGTACTGAGGTCCTGGTGATGGATGTCAGGGATCAGCTGTTTTAAGGTTATCCAGGAGACCATCGATAGGGACGACCCGGGAGTCGACTTCCATAACATATGGTCGATTCTCAATTGTGACCTTCACTCGGATTTTCCCTGCATCAAGGGATGAAGCGTGGCCGATGGTGATGGTCTGATGGGTCTCTTCCCATCTGGTTGAAGTGGTGGGTGCTCGATTTCTGAAGTAGTGGTTCCATTGATTGTTTAGGCGGTCCCTATTTACTGGTGGGGTGCCTGTTATATGGCGGAAATTATTTTCTCTTCGGGTTGGGCTGGACCCTCGCTTGCCTCTGCAGGCCTTTGCGATGTGGACCCTCTTTCCACAGGAATGGCAGAGTGCATCTAGAAATTTGCGGTCTGATCGCGGATGATTTCCCCCGCATCCAGCACATTGGTACGAAGGCTTACAATTCTGCTGGTCTCGCTGGTTGTGTTCTGACCTGAGTCTGTTGACCTCTTCTTCCTTGCTTTCTGATGAGGATTCGAGATCTTCATGGTGGGTGGTAGTTGTGTGCCTCTCAGATAAAGGCGTAGGGTCACTGGCAAGTTGGAGGTGCAGTGAGTTCGCTTGGCGCATTCGAGCGGCTGACTTCCTGGTTGCTTCTGCTGCAGTAGAATCGGCGATGACATCTGCGAGGCCGATGTCTCCCTTCGCCATAATCTTGCTCTGGGTCGTAGGGTCTTTTAGGCCCAGAACAATTTGATCTCTCATGGCTTCCTCGAGGTTTGCGAAGCCACAGAATCCCCCAAGGTTTCTGAGTCAGCGATGAAGTCTCCAACACTTTCACCTTCCTATTGGTCCCTCTGGTAAAACTCATATCTCCTGATGAGTGTTGGCACCGTGGGTGCATAATGGGCCTGTAGGATTGGGGCGAGGTTGTCCCAGTCCATTGTCTTGACTTCTTCTGGTTTCACAAGTGCCTTTGCCATTTTAAAAATGGCGGGCCCACAATGGGTCAGGAATACAGCTTGTTTCTTGCCAGGCGTAGCATCTTTCAAATTGTTGGTCTTCAGGAACATCTGGAATCTGTCCATATACGAGTCCCAGTCTTCGTTAGCCGGGTCAAATGGAGCGGGTGGTATAGTGCTGCTGGTCATTCTGCCGCTTCTTGGTACGGTCTCAGCCACGTGCTCTGTTAGCGTTCGGTGAGTGTTCAGTCAGCTCTATCATCTCCGCATCCCACCTTCATCGCCAGTGTTATGTCTGGAGCGTGGGCACAAAGAACAGAGACGAGGCATCGAATAGTTACTCCAACTCTTTATTAGTGACTTCAGAACAAAGCGTGATACTGGGGCAGCAGCAGCTCCTTTTATAGAGCTGGCTGCTGTCACAATAACCAATGATTTGAGTTTGCCACGCTGGGAATGTCCAATCAGCGGCGACCCGCTGTCAGCCAATCAGATCAGTCAGAAGAGACCAATCACGATCCGCTGTTCGCGGGCCAATCCCAGGATTGGAGGATTACGTGCAGGATTACGAGCCTGCTGTGGAAGTAAAATTATTAGGATTTTAAAACTAATGCGTTTGCTTAGTTCGTAACAAAAACACTCCTTGCTGGTTGCAAAAACATAACAACAGACATGTTTAAAATAAATTGCAGACTTGCTGAAGAGCAATTTTGCAATTTTGTTTGGGATATTTCAAGGGAGTCATTTTCTCCAATTCAACATATTGGGAAAGTAAAGCCTTGCATAAAATTATGTCATTTTCTCCCCATTGCTTATTGCGGAATATTTTTGGGGACCCTTTTCTTTGCAAATTGGCCCATTTTTGAGCTTGACTTTATTTTGCCTGCTTCCCTCACTGTGTTGAATTTGGCACATTGTATTGCGAGGTACCAGCTGATATTGCAATAGAAAAATACCTCTTTACATAATCCCTTTTTAGGGTTTGAAAGAATAAAAAGCCACCACTAGGCTCTTATATAAACCTTTGAGGGAAGAAGTAATAAAAAATACCCTCCCTTCCTCTAGACAATGTAATAATCTTCTCCTTGTCCTGTTATGAACTCATTCCTTTAAATCAGTGGTCCCCAACCTTTAGGTTGCAGACTACTACTAGGCCATGGCCCTGTCATGCCCTTGTCAGAATCTGAAATCAAGGAGAAAGATGAATAGCCATTAGGGAGTGGGACAGTGACTCCGTTGGCTGTGGAGGAAACTGAGAAATGGGAAAATTGGGCTGGGCAGAGCAGGGAAGAGATAGAACAAAGGAGAGGGAGTTCAGAGGAAAACCAAGGATCTCTTTATCCTAGGGCACACAGGGAAGAATGGAGAAGAGAGCTATGTGGGTTGCATGGCTTACAATGCACACCTGGGAAGGGAGTTTAAAGGAGAACCAGTTGAGAGTGGCATTTGTCAGGAACAAATGTTGAGTTTATCTAATGTTGGCTGCTGTTATCTTAGTTTCTGGCCACCTCCCAACTTGTTGGATTTACTACCATGTTACTTCACTTCTGGAACTCCTTATTTTGCCCTGCTGAATTTATGACCTTACCTTGGTTTTTTAGATTTATAGTTTAAAGTTTTCTGTTTGGAATATCTGCAGCCAAAGCCACTTGCAGGTTCCTGGGAGAGTTTTTCTCCAGACCGGAAGATAACCAGAAAATTGGGGGCAAAGTTGGAGCTAATAAAAGGACCTCTACTTATTATCTGGCTGGGTTGCCTTTGTGACATGCCCCGGGTCATCACAGGCCTTTTGGAAACCGAGCTGCTGAAGCAGTAGGCAAGCCCACAAAGCTTCATTTGTGCATGAGTGGGATTTAGGTAGCAGTCATGAAACCATTGCCCCCTTCTGCTGCTGAAACCACCAATGCTAGCACCACTGGTCTATGGAACCAAAAAGGATGGGGATCGCAACCTTTTAAATTACAGCCTCATTTTTCCCCAACACTAATACAAAGATTCATTTTAGTTGGTTAGGAAAGGACAGCATTGCAGTTGAGGAAGCAAGCTCACTAATTTTAAGATGGAAAACTCAACTTTCCACAAATTGGTCAGTAGCTTATGAAAGAAAATGTCCTTGAGGTTTGATTTGTCTGAACTAAAAGGAAAACCAAACAAGCATGGTTCATTCTATCAGTAATTGTCCTTGTGACATTTGAAGGTTTGGGGATATC
Source organism: Hydrophis major (assembly GCA_033807585.1). Lineage (NCBI taxonomy): Eukaryota > Metazoa > Chordata > Lepidosauria > Squamata > Elapidae > Hydrophis > Hydrophis major. The sequence goes on along the minus strand of CM066328.1, from coordinate 150,735,809 downwards.
AAGCACAAAACAGGTATCATCAAATCTATTTGCAGTGTGGTGACCTTCCAGACATAGCTTGGTACACATAGTGGAGGCTCTGACAGATCCATGAAGCTTTTCTTAGATGCTAAGTAAATATATGGCAATGCAGCAAATGAGGAAGAAATTATTTGTCCTAGAGAGGGAGAAATTTTTTTTAGATGTTTCAGTGCTCAAATTTGCCTTGTAAGTAATAAATACTTGCAGGACAATTTCTAAAATTCTTTTAAAAAATGACTTGAAAAACTTACAAACTGTTGCAAATATTTAAGTATTTATTAAAATGTCACAACCTGATTTATAAAGATTAAAGAATATTTCAGGTTGATGGGAATGTTTGGATGATTTGGAAAATTCTGTGGGTGCTCTTACAAGATGGCTGTCTTGAGATCATTGCCCGCTCACACAATTATCACGATAGTACATACACAGTGCTGTTTTGTGGAATTTTGGAAGTAATCTGAAAATACGATTCACAACCCACTGGAGCATGTATGTACAGCTGCCAGGTGATTCTATGAAATGATTTCATTTTGAAGTGTTTATTTATTTTATTTGGTTTGTCAATTGCTTATAAGTAAAAACATAGTTATGAATACATGGATAAATATAAGAAAAATAAATGAAACAACAGGACAGGGATGGTAGGTACATTGGTGCGCTTATGCATGCCCTCTACTGACCTCTTAGGAAAGGGGTGAGGTCAATAGTAGAAAGTCAAAGGTTAAAGTTTTTGAGGTTTGGGGAAGAAACCACAGTCAGGTAGAGTATTCCAGACATTGACCACTCTGTTGCTGAAGTTGTATTTCCTGCAATCAAGTTTGGTGTGATTAACCTTGAGTTTGTATCTATTGTTTGCTCTTGTCTTGTTATGGTTGAAGCTGAAGTATTCATTGACAGGTAGGACATTGCAATGTATGATTTTATATACTATACTTAGATTGGACCGAAGGCATCATAGTTCTAGGTTTTCTAGGTCTAGAATTTCAAGTCTGGTGGCATAAGATATTCTGCAATGAGTAGAGGAGTGGAGAACTCTTCTTGTGAAATATTTCTGGACTTTCTCAACGGTGTTAATATCAGATGTGGGTTAACATAATATGGGTTCCAGACTGATGAGCTGTATTTGAGTATTGGTTTAGCAAATGTTTTGTATGCTCTAGTTAGTAGTGAAATATTACCAGAGAAAAAGCTACATAAGATTGGGTTAACAACTCTTAATGCCTTTTTGGCTATGTAGTTACAGTGGGTTCTAGCACTTAGATCATTAGAGATGAGTACTCCAAGGTCCTTGACAGAATTTGGATCATCAACAAGATCTTGACTATTCAGCCTGTATTTTATTTTCTGATTTTTTTTGCCAATATGTAAGACAGAAAATTTGTTTGTTGAGATTTGAAGTTGTCATTTGTTTGATCATTCTGATACATTCTGGTCAAGGTTTTTTTTTTGAAGGGTAGCAGCATTGTCTGTGGTGTTGAATGAGCTTTACATCATCAGTGAAGAGGACGCAGTTGCTCTTAATATGATCACAGAGGTCATTTATGTAGAGTATGAAAAGAGTTGGTCCTAGAACACTGCCTTGGGGGTAAGGCGCTCCCAATTTTGACCATTTGTTGTCTGTTTGACAGGAATGCTTCTATCCAGTTATGCAGGTGTCCAGAGATACCATCAGATTTTAGTTATAGGAGTAGTTTGTCGTGTACCATTGAATCAAAGGCTTCACAGATGTCTATTTAGATTGCGTCTATTGCTTTGCCCTGATTGAGCTGTGTAGTCCATATGTTTTTGCAGTGTAAGAGTTGCAGATTGCAGTATAGTTTTTTTCTGAAACCAAATTGTTTATTAGAGGTAGTAGGTTATTAGTAGGTTGTTTGTCTCTAAGTGGAGGATAATGGATTGGTTAATAATTGATTCCATGACTTTACAGGTGATGCAGCATAAAGAGATTGGTCTGTAATTTTCATTTTTTTTTAATTTTTTTAAATTAATTTTCTTTTTTCTTTTACATCGTAAAACATCATAGTATCAACAACGTTCTTGGCATCTATACAAGATTTTGATTTAAATATCATATTGCATTATATTGAGTTTATCTACTATTCAATAATATTTTTAGCTATAATTAGTATTCTTATATCTTTATATAGTTTACAAAATTTTATTTTACTTTCTTAAGGGTTGTTTCAATTAACATTTTTGTCTCACTTCTTGGTTCTGTTTGTTAGCCATTTATACCAATTGTTCCAAATTGTAAAGAATTCAGAGTCGTCTTTTTCTTTCAATTTCATTGTTAGCATATTCATCTCAGCACTTTCTGTTACTTTGTGTATTATTAGTTCTTCATTAGGGGTATTTGGTGTTTTCCATACCTGCACAAAGGCTATTCTGGCAGCTGTTATAACATGTAACACTAGGTATTTTACTTCTTTCGGTAGTCTTTCTTTAATGATTCATAATAGGAAGGATTCCGGTCTGAGCTCAATCTGATAGCCCGTGATCTCTTTTAACCAATTTTTAATTTGAATCCAGTATGTCCTGGCCTCGGGGCACATCCACCACATGTGATAAAATGTACCATCAACTTTTTTGCACTTCCAACATTTAGGATTCATATTGGAGTAGATTTTTGCCAACCTTGTTGGGGCTAAATATCATCTATAAAACATTTTATACATGTTTTCAGACTCCGGGAGCTTGCGTCGCAGTGGTACAGCATGCGATCTTTAAGCTCTAAGATTGCTGCTGATATCTCCATTGCAGCACAGTCCCAATGGACCTAAACCATCCCGTAGAGACAGTGACAGAGGAGGGCACATCCTGTCAATCCCAGGGACATTGCAAAGTCCCTGGAAGCCCTTTTTTCCCACAGTGGAGAGGCAGCCATTAAAGCTGCTGAAGCTGGGACAGCTCTGGAATGGAAGAAAGCTGGAAAAAAAGGTGTGTCGGTTTGGTGAGATAATTTTCTACTTATCTTTTTCTGGGGAGAACACCCTAAAAGGCTAAAAATTAAATTTAAAAGTGAAGATAAAAGTGCTCAAGCGGCGAGATTAAGCACAAATTAAACCTGAAGGCTTTTTTTTCTTTTTATTGGAACTTTGGATTTTGTTAAAACTTTTTAACTTTTAAACTGGACTGGTCTTTCCTTTTTAATTTTTAATTTTTCTCTTCAAAATAACTCTTTGGAAAAGTTTTTTATTCTCTTGCTTTTTCTTTTTAATAATTTTAGATTCTTTATATTTTTTATTATTCCTGATTTTAATGTTAGAGGGGAAGGGAAAGGAAAGGGAAATAAGTAGCGCTGCCACCTGGAGGCTTAGATACATTGTTTTCCTTTTTTTCTTGTTGATACATTTGCTGTTACATTCAAGAACTCTGTGTTTTTCATTGAAAAGATAGTGGGAAGAGCATGTAGATTGTTTGCAGGTGCTTTTCTGTGGAACTACTGATAGCTGGAGTCTGGATTTGAAATTAAAGAAAGATTGAAGTGACCTTGAAAAGAGAACTGGAAATTTTGTTTTTTGATTTAGTTAAGAGCCTCGAACATATAGTGGCAGTGCTTTGCTTGTTGACAGAATTGCATTTTCTCTTTCCTTTTTTTTCTATTCTCCCCCCCCCCCCCATTGGATTTTTATATTTGGACTTATGCAAGAATAAGACTACTTTTCCCCCCTCGTCCCTTTGTTTTACCTCTTCGGCAAGGGGAATATACTGATCTCTGTCTTTTTAAATCTTTTCTTAATTCTTTTATTTTTTCATCCTTTTTCCATTTTATATTTTTTCTTTTTTTTCTTTTTTCCTACATAATTGGAACCAATTGGATGAAGGCATTCAAGTGCTTGAAGATTTTTCCCTTCCCTCTTTTATTTTTAATTATTTTTTCTTTTTACTGGAGTGGCAATTGGCTGCTCTTGCTTTTTCTTTTCAATTTTTCTATTGTACTTTAAGATGAGCAGAAAAATACCAGCCTCAGCTTCTTCAATCCCGACTTCTTCTTCCTCATCATCTGGAGGACAACGATCAATACTGGTGATGTTACAACAAGAGAAGGAGAAAGAAGTGACCCTGCAGATGATTATGCAAGGAATTCAAAAGATACGAGTAAAAACAGATAATATTGAAAAGAGAACAGAGAATATTGAGCAAAGAATGGAAAAGACGGATGAAAGAATAGAAAATATTCAACAGATGATGATGCAATATGAGGACAGAATTAAGAAAATTGAAAAACAAGATGTACAAAGAAATAAGAAGATTGGAGATATCGACACCTGATTGAGTGAAGTGGAAAGAGATAAGGGGAGATCTCTGCAATCATCGGAATGGGAAATTGATAGATTAGAATTCTTAGATTTCAAAATATAGAAGAAGAAAAGGGTAAAAACCTTGCTGAAATGATGACAGAAATCCTGGCAGAAGCATTAGAGGTAACTAAAGAGATGATGATGGATGGAATGGACAAGGTTTTTCGTGTTTATACAAGATATGCAATGAGAAATAAACTGCCAAAAGAAGTTCATATCAGATATACTAAGAAAATAATAAAATCACAAATACTGCAGGTGGCAAGAGAAAAAACACTAAAGTACAAGGATAAAAAAAATAGTGGTACTGAAACAGGTACTGAGAAGAGTGAGAGAGATAAGAAGAAAATATTTATTTTTGACCAAAGAGTTACTTAAGAGAGGAATAAATTACAGGTGGTTAATACCCAAAGGTCTCATATTTACCTGGCAGAAACAAAGACACAGAATTGATACAGTTGAAAAATCAGAGTTATTCTATCTGGAATATTTTAGAGGAAGGGAGAAGGATACAAGAAAAGAAGAGTCGTTAATTGAATTTCAAGAGGAATATACAGCAGTAATTGAAAAAGAGGAAGGAGCCAAAGGTGGAGTATCCAGAGAACAACGAGAACCAAGATCTACTACAGCAACAAATCCTTCTTACAAAGTCTAAAATGGATGAGAAAAAATTGATTACAATTAATATAAATGGGCTTAATTTAACTATTAAAGGGAAAAAAAGTATTTCATAAATTAGAGAAATTAAAATTTGATATAATCTGCCTACAAGAAGTACATATTAAAAAACAACCTGATTATATATTGAAACAACAAAAATTAGGGAAATTATTTACAGCATTAACACAATGTAAAAAAAGAGGAGTGGTGTGATACATTAGAGATACAATCCCTGCGGAACAAATATATACAGATGATGATGGAAGAATTTTGATGATGAAGATAATGAACAATAATCTAAAGACACTTTTAATAGCAATTTATGCTTCAAATGATAATCAAGAAGATTTTTACAGGGAATTACATAAGAAAACAATTGAAGAATAAATCAATTGATAAACGAACAAGGACATGTATGCTATGGAAATGTGGAGAAGAATAAAATTATTCAAGATTACTATGGAAAACTGTACCATCAAGAGAATGTTCAGGAAGAAAGAATTCAACAATACTTACAGGAAACAAATTTGCCCCAGATACCCAAAGATATTGAAACAATGTTAGAAATTAATATAACAATGATGGAATTAAGAAGCTTTAAAAAAGAAAAACATTGAGAAAGCACCAGGTCCGGATGGTTTGCCAGTGGAATTTTATGAGACATTCCAGGAAACACTGAATCTTCACTTATTAGAAATTATGAATGAAGTTATGACAAAGAAGAGAATACCCAAAACATGGTCAGAAGCATATATAACACTTGTACCGAAGGAGACACAGACCCACAGCAAGTTAAAAATTACAGACCTATATCACTATTAAATTCAGATTATAAAATTTTTGCTTCAATTCTGGCAGAAAGACTGAAAAGATATTTAAATAATTTTATTCATCCTGGTCAAAATGGATTTCTGCTGAAGAGACAGATTAAAGATAATATGAGAATAATTTTAGATACACTGGAATACTATGAGGCACACCCTGAAAAACAAATGGCTCTGATGTTTATAGATGCACAAAAAGCCTTTGATAATGTGAATTGATATTTAATGCTGTTACAGTTGGACCAAATGGGCTTTAGTAAAAAATTTACTCAAGCCATCAAAATGATATATCATAAATAAACTGCAAAGGTTATGATAAATGGAGAGTTACAAACTTTAAAGATATAAGAAAAGGGACCAGGCAAGGCTGTCCACTGTCACCTCTGTTGTTTGTATTAACACTGGAAGTGCGGAATAGGAATATCAAATAAGAAAAAGAAATAAAAGGAATGAAAATTTAAAAAGAAGAGTATAAATTACAAGCTTTTGCAGATGACCTGGTATTTATATTAGAGGATCCATTGGAGTCTGCACCTAAACTGATAGAAAAGATAGAAGAGTATGGAAAGTAGCAGGTTTGAACATAAATAAAGATGAAACAAAGATTTTAGCAAAGAACATGTTAGTAAGACGAAAGAAAGAATTGGAGGAAGTTTTGGGGATCCAGGTCACAAACAAGGTTAAGTATTTAGGGATATATATAACACCAAGATGTAGCACACTTAAGGAGGACAATTATCTCAAACTTAAACATCAGATTGTGACAGATTTGATAAAATGGGAAAATTTGCAATTATCACTGATTGAAAGAATATCTACAATCAAGATTAATGTATTGCCTAGAATCTTATACTTATTCCAGACAATTTCAACCAGATTAGGGAAATAATTTTTTGAAGATTTAAACAAAATAGTGCTAAAATACATTTGCCAGGGGAAGAAAGCGAAAATAAAACTTAAATTGTTACAAGATGCAAGAATAAGAGGAGGATTTGCTTTGCCCAATTGGGAATTATACTACCAAGCGACAAGTCTGATGTGAGTAAAGGAATGGATAACATTAAGGAATACTAGACTTTTGAATTTAGAAGGACATGACTTGCTGTTCGGGTGGCATGCCTTCCTCTGGTATAAGGGAACTAAAACGCAGGGGTATTTTAGAAGACATTATATTCGAGAAGCATTGTTTCTAAACTGGGAGAAGATAAAAAAGCAATATTATTTAAAAATTCCACTATGGTTATTTACTATTGAACCTTTTTCCTATCCATTAACAAACAGTTAGATATGGTGAGATATTGAATGAAAAGGGTGAACTTAAATCTATGCAAGCATTGGAAGAACAAGGTGTAAAAATGAATTGTTTTTCATTTTTGCAAATACAATCTAGATTTGATAAAGATGTTAAAACAGAAGGTATCTATGACAAGTTGACTGATTTAGATTTTGGCAGGTACTAATGAAAAAGTAATCAAAAAACTTAATGGACATTTGCCAGAGTTTAAATTAGAGGAAGAACAAGTAAAAGAAACAATGATTTCATGAGGAACAATTTTGGATATGGGATTGACTTCGGTAAATGGCAAAAATTAATCCAACTCAACACTGCTGCCTGATAATAAAGCTCCCATTCTGGTAGACTGAGACCGCCTCTGTTCCTATTACAGGGCTGCCAACCTTGAGTGATAGTTCGGAGTGAGACACTGTGAGGGAGCGGAGCGACCAAGTCCGAGGGAGCGAAGCGACCGAGGGGGGAATGGTGTGGAAGGGGGGTGTCCCCCCTTCCACGGTAGGGAGCTTTGACAATTTTACATTTTAAATGGTGCAATCTGATGCATACTTTAGTCATGATTTGGACATATACATACATACATACATGCAAGCAGCACCAATGTACTTGAACCGGATTTGTAAGATATTAATAATGCAGTTCACTGACCATCTTGGCCGGAAAGGGTCCACATTCTTGGGCCTCTGCCCATCTGCTCCGTCCCTTTGGGCTGCTCCGGCTCTCCTCCTCCTCCAGGGTCCCTGGCTGAGAGGGGCGTCCCAAGTGCCTGGGATCCGGCCCCTCCAGGCTGCCTCTTCAGGGCCACAGAAGCCTCCCTCACATGGCCCCGGGGGTGGAGGGGGCCTTGCCAGGGTTCCCGGCCTTGGAGCTGGGCAGAAACGGCCCTTCCCAGCTCTCTCCCACCCTCTGGGCCTCCCACCTGCGGAGGGGAGGGGGATCCAGGCTGAGTCTTGGACCCACCAGCCTCACAGTCCAGCTGAAGGGTCGGAAAGGGCCAGGCAGGCAGATGGACACACACACACACACACACACAGAATGGGGGGGGAGGCTGGTGTCCTTCACTCCCCAAATGCCCCCCTCCCAGTCTGTGCATGGGACCCCCAGCAATGCTGCCATCAGCTGCTCCCCTGCAGGGAAGTCCTGGATTGTCTGGGGAAGGAGAGGAGAGGACAGTGGCCACTCCCCCCCCTTTGCTTGGTATTTGTGGGGAGACCCCTCAAGGTGAGATTCCTTCCCGGGGGCTCCCAAAGAGCATCCAAACGTTCCTGGCATCAAGTGGGCAAAGAAGCCTAAAAAGAGAGAAACTCCTGCACCGGCTGCGATTGGGGCTCGGAGGGGACAGGAACCCCCCCTCCTTGCGACCCCCCCCTGCCCCGCTCCAGCCTGCCCTCTGGCGGGACCCCCTTCCTGGAGAGGCTCCTCCCTACTCTTCCCCCTCCCTCTCCAGGGACTTCCCATCAGGCTGGGGAGCGAGAGAAGCCGAGGCGCGCAAGAGGCAGACGTGCATGCTCAGTCCCTTTCTTCAGGCTCGCAGGCCGCCTGCGGAGGGCGCCCCCTGGTGGTCCCGGCCAGCCACGGCAGCTCCCCTTGCAAGAGGGAGGCCGGAGAGGGACGCGCCTTTGTGCCCCAATCCCAGCGGCCTTGAGACCAGACGGGTGCGGGGAGGGGATGATGGGACACGGAGGAGCTCAGCTCTCGAGAAAGGCCCAGGAATGCCCTGTAGTCGTACTTCATGGGGGATAGAGAGTTCGTCTCTCTCATCTCTGCCTGCCAGAGCAGAGTGCAGCGCAAGGGATAAGCCCAGAGAGTTGTGACATCCTAGAGCGGAAACGAACAACCGCTTCCTGCAGCGTGGAATTCTCTCCTCACCCCGGTACAGAAATCAATGTGGGCAACGTCCTCTCGCGCATGCTCTGTTCGCCCTCTGAAGCCGCCCAGGATCGGAGGCTTCACTTCTCGAAACTTTGGGCTTGGGCATATCGATATTCGAAATATCAGAGAATGTAGAGATATATTTATTTTTGTACATTCCATTTTGGGGGTTTAGCGTGAGATTTCGTTTATCAGAGTGAGACAGTCAAAATTGGTTGAATTGCATGAGTCTCACTCTGATTGCGTGAGAGTTGGCAGCACTGTATTATCTTGTAATAGTTTCATTTTAATACATAGCCGCTTGCCCAACCAGACAAATTTGGATGTCATTTTATTTAGTTCTATATATAAAAAAAGATTTCCCTAATTTAATTGGAATCATTTGGAATAGATATATTAGTTTTGGTAAGGTATTCATTTTCAACGTTGCTATTCTTCCTAATATAGACAGTTTCAATTTGGCCCATAATTCCAATTCTTTTCTGATTTGCTTAATCAGTTTGACATAATCTTCCTCTTTTAATGATGAACATCTGGGTGATATCCAAATTCCCAGGTATTAACCTTTTTTACTATTTTGGAGTCCTATTGTATTTTCTAATTCTACTTTCTGTTTTGTTGTACAGTTTTTGACAGTCATCTTAGTTTTATTTTTATTTATTTTAAATCCTGCTACTTCCCCAATTTTTTTTATTTGTTGCAACAATATTGGTTCCGAATTCATTGGATCTTCCACTATAAATACCAAATCATCAGCAAATGCCTGAACTTTATATTTCTCATTTCTAATCTTAATTCCATAAATATCTGAGTTTTGTCTGGTTGCAGCTAGCAACACTTTTAAAGACAAGATAAATAACAGAGGTGATAATGGACACCCTTGTCTCACTCCTTTTGCAATTTCAAAATCTTCAGTATGATCTCCATTTAATAATACACTTGCTTTTTGATTTGAGGATATTTCTAGTAGTGTTTTTTTTATATTAGTGCCAAAATTCAGCTTTTTAAATTGATATAGCATGAATTTCCAGTTAAGATTGTTGAATGCTTTTTGTGCATCTTAAAAAATTAAAGCTTCCTGTTTTTCTGGGTGAGCTTCATAGCATTCAATCAAATTTAGTACTGTTCTAATATTGTTTTTAATTTTTGTCTATTTGGCAGGAAACCATTCTGGTCTGTGTGTATAAGTTCACTCAAAATTGGTTTCATTCTTTCTGCTAATATTGACATAAATATCTTATAATCTGTATTTAGCAACGAGATTGGCCTATAGTTCGCAATTAGTTGTTGATCAGTGCCATGTTTTGCAATTAAGGAGATGTATGCCTCGGATCAGGACCTCGGAAGTCTGGCTTGCATTAATGCCTCATTATATAGTTCCAGTAATATTGGTTCAAATATTTCAGATAAATTTTTATATAATTTGCCTGGTAGACCATCCAGGCCTGGTGTTTTATTATTATTATTATTATTGTATCACCTTTTGTAACTCTGTTAATGTTATTTCTTTATTAAGCACTTCTCTGTTTTCTTCTGAAATTCGGTTCAGACCATTTCCCTCCAAGTAATATCTAATGTTTTCTTCCCTAACATCTTCTTGCTTATAAAGCTCGCCAAAATACCTTTGCACAATTCTCTTTTTCTCCTCCATCTGATAATACACTGTCCCTTCCTCATCCTTGAGTTGCTGAATTAGTCTTTTCTCTTTCTCTATTTTTAATTTATGGGACAACCACCTTCCTGGTTTATTTGCTGATTCAAAGAAATTGTGTTTAAGAGTTTTTAAGTTATGTGCATTTTCCTCAATATCTATCAAATTTAGTTCATGTCTAATCATCCCTATTTCTTTCTTAACTTCCATATTCTTTGGGTCTTTTTGAGCTCATATTCATTTTTTTTAACCCTTTCTTTAATTCGTTCTGTTTTTTCCATTTTTCTTTATTTTTCTTAGCTATATAGGCTATTGATATGCCTCTCACAAAGGCCTTTGTAGTGTCCCATAAATTTTGTAAACTAGTATGTTGTTTTAGATAAACCTTAAATAATGTTTCTAACTCATTTTTCATTCTTGAGATATATTCTTTTTCCTTTATTATTTGTGAATTTAATATCCATCTCCTTTTCCTTTCACTATGTCCTTTCCATGTAATTTTAACTAGGCTATGGTTAGCCCATATGTTAGGCATTATCTCTACTTCACTAATGTCTTTCTCGATTGCCCCATTAACCCATACCATATCAATTCTGGGCCATGATTTTTGTGGACTAGAATAAAACATATATTTCTTCTCATTTGGATTCCTCTTCCTCCATATTTCTTCCAAATTGGTCTCATGTGTTAAATAAAAAAAAGAAAATTGGTAAAATTCTCTTTTTTTCTTCCTAGTCCTTTCCATACTAATATAGTCTTTTTTAACATCAACAATGGCATTAAAGTCACCTATCAAGCAAATATTTTCTTCATCTACACTAATTATTTTATCATACAGTCCCTTATAAAATTTCTTCTGGTTATCATTAGGGGCATATATCCCCACTAATAGTAATTGTTTTTGATGTAGATTAATTTGTATCATTAAAATTCTGCCTTGTTCATCTGCATAGATTTTTTTTTGCATGTATTCCTTTTTTTATGTAAATTGCTACCCCTCTTTTCTTTTGGTCTGCCAATGCTGTAAATAATACACCCAACTTGGGATATTCTACATATTTTTATGCTGTTTTTGGATATGTACCTCCTGTAGGCATATAATATCAACGTTTTGTTTAGTTAGTTTGGTTGATATTTGTTTCCTCTTGATCTGGGAGTTTAATCCATTGATGTTGAGAGTAATTTAATCTCTTCTTCCATTGTTAATTCTGAGTCTACCTAAATCTTCTGTTTGTTCTTGCTTCTCTTTGGGGTCTTGCACTTAGTCCTTCTCTCCTTGGGTATTCTCTCTTTTCTTTGCCTCTCTCTTCTTGGTCTGTTTCCTGTATTCCCTGTTGCTGATCTTCTTGTTGGTTCTTCTAACTTTTGCTTTCTGACTCTTCTTTGCTGCTCCCCTCTTCCTCTATTTCCATCAACTGATCATAAAGTTCTTGCACCTTTTCAATACTATCAATTTTTACTCTTCTTTCTTGCCATGTCACCAACATTCCTTCAGGGACCAGCCATCAGAACCAGATGTTTTGTTTATTCAGTAGTATCACCAGAGATCTGTAGTCCTTCCTCAACTCTCTTACCTGCCTCAGAATTTGTTTCAAGGTCATAATCTCTTTTTCTTTATACACCATTGGCTCATCCTTTGTGATTCTATATACAATGTCTCTTACATTTTTTTTGGCAAACCTGATGTGGACCTCTCCAGGCAGCTTGTTTCATCTGGCATAGTTTGTATGGATTCAATTAGACCTCATCTAATTCTTTCACTATTTCCTGCTGGTCCCTTTGCAATGCCTCTGCTATTAAGTGGGATGTTATGTCTCCCAGGTCTTCATCTTTGGATTCCAATACATTTTGGAACCTCAAATAGAATGCTGTATGTTCCATTTCAAGATGGATAATTGAATCTTCTAAGTTTCTGTTCATCTCTATTACTTTCCCAACCATCCCTTCCAATTTGTTATCTGTTTGTTCAGCTTTAGTTTCTATATTCTTTATTCTTTGTTCATTCTTCTCCAGTGTCTGTTGGATCGTTCCCATCTTCTCCTCTAAATTTTGAATCTTACCCTTCATTCCTCCCATTTCCATCTTCATATCTGTATGGTTATTAAACATTGTCTCCTGAATTTTAAGCATCGTTTCCTGAATAGCTGTTAATGTTGCTTGCATCTGCATGTTGGCCACGTTGCTCATTTTTTCTGTATTCAACATTCCTTCTAATAATACTGTTGGTTACTAGTTGTTCCAATCCCAGGTTTGTTATAGCATTGTAGAAGGTTGCATGTATGGGTTCAGTTTTACATTCATTTAGGGTTTGGTTAATGTGAGGTAGATTATTTGTTGACAAATGCTGCATTTGCCCTCTTGTATTCTTTAAAGCATGTTTGGATTTATTCTAAAAGGTTGTACAGTACTGCAAACTGTCAGTTTTCTGACTGAAGATGGGATGAGGAGAGAACGATCCTTGAAAATGCCATCTTTCATTTGCCACAGTTGATGTCTATCATTCTTTCTTAAATTGTTTTAGGCAGAGGAATGTATTTCCAGAAAATACAGTATACACTTACTTTCTGAGAATATCACAAAGTTTACATGGTGTACAGAAATATGTTTGTAAAATGAAGATTGAGATTGACGTGGTCTGGGGTTTGCATGTTTTGAGGAAGACGAGAGCTATGGCAATACTGGACATGTCTGATTAGAGGTGCCAGATGAAGAGTGTCTCTCTCATAAACAATATAGTGATATGTCACTTACAGAAGCCTATAATTTCAAATAATCTATATTTTACTAAAACCTAAAGGTTTGGTCTGTAACCTTTAACTGGATAAAACAGTGCATCACAGGGCAGCCATTTTTGAATCAAGTTACCACAAATGGGCTTGCTTCCAGAATATATCCCAAAGTCTGAACCCATGACTCCCATGGAATTTAAATTCTGCGAATGTGTGGTTGCTTCCGTGTTATCATGCTGCCATACTGCCACCCAGAGGTTCATAGACCAATCCCGCTTAGATCAGTCCCATCATTGGGTGCCAGAAGATGGCCAGTTCTGGTCAAATTATCAGAAGTTATTCATGCTCTCACTGCATTTTTGCCCTGGTCATTCTGTTTATCTAGTTTGTAACGTAATATGTCTGAAATGATGACACAGTGGATGGTTGCCTGGTTGGCTATAATTCCCAGAACTATTAGTAGCCATGGCCAATAGCTAAAACTGACTTAAAATATAATTGCTTTACCTGTTGGTATTTTATTTGCAACTGGATTTTTGCTATTTGTAGTGTAGATTGCTTTTTGATACTGTTTTTATTGTATTGTCTTTCCATAAAGTGCTTATTATTGGTGGCTTTGTTTTGGTGAACATATTGCACATTGCACCGGCCCTGCAAGTCTATCGTATTACGTAGTTGTATTTTGCATTTAGGAGTCTGACAGCCCAAGGATTTCTTTTCTATCTCCAGTGGCACCTTATTTGGTACACAAGTTACAAAAACAGAAATGAAGTTTAAGTTTCTGCCCTGTCTTAATAAGATACCATGAATATATGAACATAAATGATTGACTCTTTTTTCTTTTCCTATACCATGTCTTGACTGTCATAGAAATCAAAACTGATAGACACTCTGGGATTTTCAGGACAGGACACATCAGATGTGGAGAAGGTAAACCATACTTCGAACCTATTTCTGGAAATAAAGCAGGCAAACATTAATCAAAAAGCCAAAATTTAATTCAACCTATTATTCATATTTTATTTTGAATGTCAAAATTGTTACATGACCTAACAAAAGGTTCATTTCTTAATCCCTCTGAACCTATTAGTATATTGTTTAGTGTTCCTCCCTCCTTCAACTAGAAGGAGAACCTGACAAAAGCTGATTTTTAATTTAATTAGATTTCCCCTTCAAATCCCCATGTTTGAGATTTTGGGGATATTCCATGGGATTAATGAGAGCGACTTTTCCATTTTTGATACTATCCACAATTACACTTTTAGGATAGATCTGAAAAAAATAGTCACCACAGGAATATTAATGCTAATGAACATTCACGCGAAGGAGAAATTGCATTTCTGGTTTGGATCATTGTTTATTTATTAATTTATTTGAGGAAAAAAGGATTAAATAGAAATTAGACTTTAAATAAGTCTCTCCTTGGGATATTAGTGAATAGTCCAGTCATAATTTTACTGCTTTAAAAATTTTAAAATAGAAAGTTTGTATGGTACTGAGCATCCAAAATTCCCAATTTAAATTACCAGAAGATTATACGAGGAAAAAAGTTTTTGCTTTGAAGGACCTGGGTAAGGTTTTAGCTATTCTATTTGTAAGCCAGATATAATCAAATGTTGATGTGATTTTATATTAGATACAAGGTAAAATAACATTTTGGGCATACAGCTTCTGGGTGGTTTCAGAAATGCAATTTACTAAGTGTAATCCCAACCTCAACAATTCCATTGTCTCCTCAGGGTAATTCATTTTAAGGTATACTTCATCTGGTATGCAAGCATTCTAGTACAAAACATCCTGAATCTTGTCTTTTTGATCTATCTATCTGCACTGTTCATCTGAAGTTATTTGCCCTGCTTGCTGTCTACAGATAAAGGGTCTTGCATTTACCCCTCTCTTTCTTACAAATGTACTTCCAGTAATGAGATTTTAGTAAACACATTAGTGAGATAGGATAACTATCAGTAACCACAACAAAACCCAGATCAAATACAAGGTACGGTCTAAATGGGAAACACGAAAACAGTTAAATGAGTTCTTAGTATCAATAAGGAATTTCTTGTTCCTGTATAATTATGTTATAATGCTGAAAGTTGGTTTAGCATGTAATAAGCAGTGAAAATTAATTCCATTTTTTTAAAAAAAGGGATATATTCCTAGTCATCAGAGAACCTGAAAATTACTACTTAATATTTCTTATTAACATATTTCATTTGCAAAATATACTGGGCTCAATGTCACCTAGTCTAAATATAAAGAAATAAACATTGTGCTGAAGTGCTGTTTAAATGTAAAAATAAATTTTGAATGGGAATTGGTGGCACTTTGCTTCCTACTCCTTTGTAAGTATCTCCTCTCTACTTGAACATATCTGTTCTTGTTCCATTTATTATTAATTGCATTTATAAGTTGCCTTTCCTAAGAACCTCCAATAGTGACCTTCAAACTGGCGTGTTGCAATGTGCTCTACAAGAGCAGTGTTCAGAAGCTTCTGTTGGACATCAATGTATTTCAGAGGTGGTATTCAGCAGGTTCCGACTAGTTCTGGAGAACCAGTAGCGGAAATTTTGAATAGTTTGGAGAACCAGTAGCAGGAATTCAGAGTAATTTGGAATACCACCTCTGACTGGTCCCGCCCTCATCTATTCTCTGTTTCCCAAGTCCCAGATGATCAGCTGGGTCTTCTTTTGTTGCCCTGCACAGGAGAATGGAGCTGAGAAGCAGGTTAGTGGGGTAGGAAGGGAATGGGAATTTTACAGTATCCTTCCCCGGGAGTGAGGTGGGAATGGAGATTTTACAGTGTCCTTCCCCTGCCATGCCAACCAAGCCACACCACACACACCAAGCCATGCCCACAGAACTGGTAGTAAAAAAATTTGAATCCCATCACTGATGTGTTTCCTCCCAGGATGCTTCTGGGTGCAATTCAAAGTTCTGGTAGTCATGTCTTGGGGCTAATTTAAATAAAGGATTTTTTAATGGTTTCCACCAATACTATCCAATTCAGCAGGATGGATATTCTCTGAGTCCTGTCTGATAAGGTATGTTGGTTGGCAGGGCCTAAAAGGAGGGCCTTTTCCACATTGGCACCAGACGGTTTCACATATGTAAATTGGGTGACTCTATACATCAAACAAACAGAGAAATAAACAACTGGATTTCATCCTCATGGAATGAGGGTTTTGTCCTAGCAATTTTGTTGAGGTTGCCCTAGCATGAGCCACCAACCATTTCTTAAAGGCAGGAGTAAAAAATAGGGCCTCTTCAGCATCCTAGGAAGGCAAACTGTGCCTCTCTTTTGCTGCTATATATCAAAAGTAATATTTTTTGAGCTGTGCGTTTGCTTGGCAGCTCAAATGCGCCAAGCAAATGCACCGCACCGCCAACTCGCCAGTGACCATACGCCTCTTTCCGAAAGGCACGCAACAACCACGCACCTTGAAGATCTTGAATCCTCCTCAGAAAGCGAGGAAGAGGAGGTCCACAGACTCAGGTCAGACCGCGATCAGCGAGATCAACGGGCTCGTAAGCCCTAGTATCAGTGTCAGCTCATGCTGGACTGTCAGGTTTGCCCGCTGTGCTTTATTTCCTTGTAGTCAACCCTTACAACTGACCAAGTTGTGTTGCAACAGGAAGGGTGAAAAAAAGCCCAGGGAATAACTGCACCAAAGTTGTAATTGCCTGGATCAAAGTGGGCCTGGAGCCCGTTTTTTCCCATTCCAAGTCTAGTAAACCTTTGCTAGAGTTTCTATGTATAGTGTTACAAACTAAGCGAACTCATTAGCTTGCGATTCTAAATAGTTTTGCTTTCACAGCAGGCTCATAAACCTGCACTTCTGATTGGCCCGCTAATAGCGGATCGTGATTGGTCGTTGTTGGCTGATCTGATTGGCTGTTAGAGGGTCGCCGCTGATTGGATGCTTTCCAGCGCGGCAAACTCAAATCATTGGATGTTGTGACAGCAGCCAGCTCTATAAAAGGAGCTGCTGCTGCCCTAGCTTTTCGCTCTGTTCTGAAGTCACTAATAAAGAGTTGGAGTCACTATTCGATGCCTCGTCTCCGTTCCTTGCACCCACGCTTCCAGATCTAACACTGGCGACGAGGATGGGATTCGGAGACGAGAGAGCTGAATGAACACTCACTGAGAGTGCACCAATCGCAGCAGAATGACCAGCGGCGCCATACCACCTGCTCCATTTGACCCGGCTAATGAAGACTGGGACTCGTATATGGACAGGTTTCAGATGTTCCTGGAGACCAACAACCTGAAGGATGCAACGCCTGGCAAGAAACGTGCGGTGTTCCTGACCCATTGCGGGCCCGCTGTTTTTAAGATGGCAAAGGCACTTGCAAAACCAGTTGAAGTCAAGACGATGGACTGGGACAACCTCACCCCAATCCTCCAGGCCCATTATGCCCCAGCGGTGCCAACACTCATCAGGAGACATGAGTTTTACCAGAGGGACCAATAGGAAAGTGAAAGTGTTGGAGACTTCATCACGGACTTCAGAAACCTGGGGGGACTCTGTGACTTCGCAAACCTCGAAGAAGCCATGAGAGATCGAATTGTTCTGGATCTAAAAGACCCCACTACCCAGAGCAAAATCATGGCAAAGGGGGACATTGCCCTCACGGATGTCATTGCCGATGCTACTGCAGCAGAAGCAACCAGGAAATCGGCAGCTCAAATGCGCCGAGCGAACGCACTGCACCGTCAACTCACCAGTGACCATACGCCTCTTTCCAAAAGGCACGCAACAACCACGCACCTTGAAGATCTCTAATCCTCCTCAGAAAGTGAGGAAGAGGAGGTCAACAGACTCAGGTCAGACCGTGATCAGCGAGATCAACGGGCTCGTAAGCCCTCATATCAGTGTGCTGGATGCGGGGGAAACCACCCACGATCAGACTGCAAATTCCTAGACGCCCTCTGTCGTTCCTGTGGAAAGAGGGGCCACATTGCAAAAGTCTGTAGAGGCAAGTGAGGGTCCAGCCCAACCTGCAGAGAAAATAACTTCCGGCAGACAACAGGCACGCCACCAGTAAATCAGGACCGCCCAAGCAACCAATGGAACCACTACTACAGAAATTGAGCACCAGCCGCTTCTACCAGAAAAGAAGAGGCAGAGCAAACCATCACCATCAGCCACGCTTCATCCCTTGATGCAAGAAAGATCTGAGTAAAGGTCACCATTGAGAAGCGTCCATGCATTATAAAAGTCGACTCCGGGTCATCCCTATCAATGGTCTCCTCAAAAACCCTCAAACAGCTGATCCCTGACATCTGTCGCCAGGATCTCAGCCCTCAAAGAATCATATTGAAGGACTACCAAGGAAATAGGATCCCAGTCGCCGGTCCCAGCCACGTCCAAGTCTCCTTCAAAGACCATGCTGCAACTCTACCACTTACAGTCATCGATAAAGATCGACCCAGCTTATTAGGCTTGCAGTGGTTCGCGCCACTAAGAATCAAACTGGCGGGCATCAACCAAACCGAAAGCGATGACTGGGAAGTGGCTCTCATCCAAGAATTCCAGGAAGCGTTCACCGAGAAGCTAGGCAAGTACAAGGGATCCCCCATATCATTTAACCTCTGCCCAGATATTGCGCCCATTCGCCTTAAGCCCCATTGAGTGCCTTTTGCACTTAAACCAAAGATTGACGAACAATTGGACAAATTAATAGCCCAAGGCATGTTGGAACCAATCGACCACGCCCGATGGGAGACCCCAATTGTAACCCCCATAAAGCCTGACAGA
This sequence comes from Hydrophis major, assembly GCA_033807585.1. Classification (NCBI taxonomy): domain Eukaryota; kingdom Metazoa; phylum Chordata; class Lepidosauria; order Squamata; family Elapidae; genus Hydrophis; species Hydrophis major. The sequence goes on along the minus strand of CM066328.1, from coordinate 150,716,698 downwards.
TCTCTGAGAATTTGTGGGGATTACAAGGCCACCCTAAATCACGTGCTTCAGCAGAGCACTTATCCCGTGCCTGTGGTCCAACACTTACTTCACTCCCTTGGGGGTGGGAAAATATTTGCAAAATTGTACCTAGTCCAGGCATACCAGCAGCTGCCTGTAGATACAGAGACCGCAGAAGCCCAAACTATAGTTATGCACAGAGGGGCATTAAAGTGTAATAGACTCCAATTCAGAGTGAGTGTAGCACCTGGCATCTTCCAAAGTCTGATGGAGAGATTGCTACAAGGCATCAAAGGGGTCGTGCCATATTTTGATGATGTCTTAATAGCTGCCCCCACTAGAAGTCTACTAGAAAAGCGGCTAAGAATGGTCCTCCAAAAATTTAAAGACGCTGGCCTGAAGGTCAAGAAGGACAAGTGAGTAGGAGTAGGAGCCATCCTGAGCCACATCCTACCAAACGGCACTGAAGCACCCATTGCATTTTTTTCCAGAACTTTATCTAAAACTGAAAGAAACTATAGCCAACTAGATAAAGAGGCTCTCGCTATTGTGGCTGTGATCAAACGATTCCATGAGTACGTATATGGAAGGTCCTTTTCTATAATCACCAATCACAAACCATTAATGGGCATCTTGGTAGGGGATAAACCAACTCCCCATATCCTATCGCCAAGAATGACACGCTGGTCAGAGTTTTTAGCCGCATACGACTACCAACTGCTACACCGTCTGGGGAAAGCCATTCCCCACGCTGACACCCTGAGCTCTTCTCCGCTACCTGAAATCCTAGATGACCCAGCTCCAACCCTAGCTGTACTACAAATTGAGACACTCCCTTCACCACTGCTGACTGCACAAGACATCACATCTGAAACAAGGAAAGACCCTTGTTTGGCACGAGTCCTCAGCTGGGTAGAAAGAGGTTGGCCTGACAATGAACTCAAGGACACCTTCAAGCCCTTCAAACACAGACAGACAGAACTTTTCACCCAAAAGGGATGTGTGTTATGGGGAGACAGAGTCATCATCTCAGAAAGACTACAGCATAAAGTCCTAAAACTATTGCATGATGGCCATCCGGGCATCGTACGGATGAAGGCACTAGCATGGAGCTACGCTTGGTGGCTAGGTATAGATAAACAAATAGAAACCTGGGTAGCCACCTGCAACAAGTGCCAGGAAACACGCTCAGCCCCACCAAAAGCCCCACCAAAAGCCCCACCAACCGAATGGGAAGCACCCCGAGGTCTCTGGTCCCGTATCCACATCGATTTTGCGGGACCCACAAAAGGACATACATTTCTCATAACAGTGGATGCCTATTTCAACTGGCTGGATGTCCAAAAAATGAAGAACACCACCACAGAGGCAGTCGTTAAAAAACTAAACAGACTATTTGCCACACACGGCTTGCCAGACGGCTTAGTTTCAGACAATGGCCCACAGTTCACCGCCTTGGCATTTGAACAGTACCTAGCAGACCGGGGGATACGCCACGCTTTAACATCTCCGGCTTACCCTGCGGCCAATGGTAGGGCTGAACAAATGGTCCAGTTCATAAAAAAACCTTACACAAGATGGAACAAGGGAACATCCACGACAAGATAACCAGGATGCTTCTCCTCCAACATATTACTCCAAACAGCACCACACACAAAACTCCAGCCGAACTCCTGATGGGCTGGAAATTTCGGTCACATCTTGACTGTCTATATCCTACCTACATGCCGGAAAAGCCTCTGGGTTACAGTAGCAAGTATCACACGTTCAAGGTAGGTGACCCGGCTTTTGCAAAAAACCTTACCGGTGACCCATTGTGGGTCCCTGCAACCATAACTCAACTTACAGGTCCCCATTCCTACCATTTACAAACTGCTGATGGGAGACTGTGGAAGCGCCACATCGACCAGCTACTCTCCCGGCTGGCATCTACCCCCCTTCACAAGCCCTGAACTCCAAACCAGGGGGGGAAGGGAAATCGAGGGGGCCGAAAACGAACTAGCATCTGACCCAGTACTCGAAAACCAGCAATCAGTGCAACCAAACCTGGATTATTCATCTTCCGAAAAAGAGCCGGGGCAGATGGCCATCTCAACACGAAGCAGCACAATGGCATCAGCAACCCCAGAGAATCCAGATGACAGTCTTGACGGGAGTAGAGATGACAACACCGAGTCACCCATCGGAGCAGCCAGCTCACCATCACCGCCGAGTTCAACCAACAGCCCACCAGAACCAGAGTCCGGGCAAAGACTGGTGGAGTAACGAAGATCAGGTAGGTGAGATGACCTGCCTACCTGCGAGAATACATCACCCCACCCTTGAGACGGAACCTAGGGGGGAGGGGTGTTACGAACTAAGCGAACTCGTTAGCTTGCGATTCTAAATAGTTTTGCTTTCACAGCAGGCTCGTAAACCTGCACTTCTGATTGGCCCGCTAATAGCGGATCATGATTGGTCGTTGTTGGCTGATCTGATTGGCTGTTAGAGGGTCGCCGCTGATTGGATGCTTTCCAGCGCAGCAAACTCAAATCATTGGATGTTGTGACAGCAGCCAGCTCTATAAAAGGAGCTGCTGCTGCCCTAGCTTTTCCCTCTGTTCTGAAGTCACTAATAAAAAGTTGGAATCACTATTCGATGCCTCGTCTCCGTTCCTTGCACCCACGCTTCCAGATCTAACATATAGGATCTCCATGATGCTAGTTAGATTTGAATTAAACACATTTCTTAACATCTAGATGTAGTGGTGCATAAAATTTGCAAAATAAGGAAAAGATCAGTGAAGTATCTTGAAATAGAGAAAGCACACATTCCCATTGGCCGCAGAAGGATTGTAGAAAGGCATCAACAATGTGAGCAGTAGTTGTATAACAGACTAACAGAGTTGGAATGGAACTTGGAGGTCATCTAGTCCAACCCCCTGCTCAAGCAGGAGATCCTGTGCCATTTTAGACAAATAATTGTTCAAACTCTTCTTAAAATCCTCCAATGTTGGAGCACCCACAACTTCTAGAGGCAAGTTGTTCCACTGATAAATTGTTCTCTCTCTCAATATTTGTGGTCACTTCCTAAATAAAAACATCTAACATTAGGATTCATAAGTAGATAGTTCAGATGCTGGGGAGAACACTAAATCCAATAAAGAAGGAGTGGAGAATTTTTAATCATCCAAATTATGATTAAACAACTAAAAATTACCCCAACTAAAGCTTATGATGAAGATGGTGGGAACTGCAATTCAGGAATACTTGGAAGGTTCTCTACATCTCATAAATACGTCTGAACTGTTTTTGCCTGGTATTGTAAATTGAAAGGATATGTTAAGCTGGGATACTAAACACTTCATAGCTAACAGACAACTCACCTAAAATTAGGAAGATAAGGGTCCATGATCATTCTTACAGCTATCTCTGTTGTAGTCATAGGCCTGCCATTATGTGTAATTTATTTGGTGAATGTGGCAAATCATATTTGTGACTAATTTGTTCTAAAGGAGAAATAGATAGTGACGTACATCTGATAGATTTCTTGCCATGATTATATCATTTCTTTTTAAGATTAAGAGCCATTCTTCTCTGTAGGCGTTCTGTTCTCTTAGATAAGCCATCTATAACATAATTAGGAAAGGGCGTCTAGCTTATTTGGGACCAGGAAACAACCAAACAATTTTTATTGGTATGAGATATTGTTTGTCACAAATCTACCCTGATTTAAGATTTGTGATGACAGTGGTTGGAATGCAGTATTGCAGGCTATCTTTCCTGATTGCCAACAGTTCGATCCTGACCAGCTCAAGGTTGACTCAGCCTTTCATCCTTCCAAGATTGGTAAAATGAGGGCCTAAATTGTTGGGGCAATATGCTGACTCTGTAAACTGTTTAGAGTGGGCTGTAAAGCACTATGAAGTCTAAGTGCTATTGCTATTCCCAGAAAGAGATGCTCCATCCTCCTTTTATCAGAATGGACTAGAATTTGCAAAACTTTAAACAGTATGAATGGTTGGAAATATGCTAAATTTATTTTAAAAAATCAGCAGGGCTTTTTGGTGACATGGCTTTAAAATATATTTTTAAAGGATACTCTCAAGTTTTATTTTTTCTAGGATAGGATATATACATAGGTTATTATCAAGGAAGGAAGCCAGTTAGTTTTAATAGAAATCAGTGCAGTAGATTTCAAAATGTACTTCTTTAAGTTCTGATGTTATGTGGGAAGGGAAAAAAATGACGGAGAGGAAAAAAATAGTGACAAGGAATAATTATGCCCTTTGTTAATGGATGGAAGCTGACTATTCAGGTGGAAAAGTAGTGAACAGAGATTAATACACTTCTCTTTCCTATTAAATTAATGTAGTTCTTAAGCCAAGTAAGGAAGATAAGCCACAAAATGCCTTCTAAGATGAGAGACAAGATAAAATTAAAAGTGCAAATGTAAACCTGAGGATTTGCTTTCAAGTTTTCTCTGCATAACAGATCGCCAAGATAATTCTACTTTGAGAATAGATTGCAGAGTGGCAGTCAGGTCTCTTCCTCTCCTCTCCAAGATACTATCATGCAAAAGCATCAATGTACAGTATAACAAGTTAATACCAGTACGTGCACATACACACACACACACACTTTTGGGCACACAGGGCTATTTTTTCATCTGGCTTGCTAGCTAATGAATTACATATTGAACTAGTGAAGGTGAAGGTTGTCCTATCGGGGACAGGATGAGGTCCCAAATTAAAAAAAAACCACTTGATCTTCCCCAATTTTATCAAAGTTTGGGTTTTGTGCCATCCATTGTCTCAGAATTGTTTTAACATGCTAGTTGAGGGATTCTGGGAGTTGAAGTCCACAAATCTTAAAATTGCCAAAGTTGTGAAACATTGCTCTTGAGATAGATAGAATGAGACAGCCATCTTGTACACTTCAACTTATAAACTTACATTTTTTTTCTACATAATGCATAATTTTCCCTTCTCAAACTTTTTGGATGGTTGTCCAGGAAGCCTGCAGCAGTGAGAAGAAATTAAACAGCAACCGAACAAAGTTAAGAATCTTTTATATAAACAAAGTTAAGAATCCTTTATATAATCTACTCTGTGGTAGCAACAGCCATGAGGAGGAAATACTTCTACACTACAAGTGCAACCTGAAAGAATAGATTCGTTTTGTCTTGTGCAGAATCTGTTTAATTTGGTTAACAAAATTATATTAGAGGCTTGTTCTGGCAAGTGTTTTGAAGACTCCAGTAGTTAAGCAGTTCTTTTCTTGGATAAGTCCATTGTCTAACTTTGGTTCTTGGTCTTAATTTCAGTCATTCAAGCTAGAGAACATGGGCAAGGTATTTAATGGTGTATGATCTAAAGTTATCCTGATCGATATTTTCCTGATCAATATTTCCCTTATTATGTCTAGCATCTTCCTGAAGAGGGGGAAAGAGTGACTCTCTCAGCCTGGCAGGAGGCAGAAAACCTGCAGTGAAAAGTTTGAGAGCTTCTCGACAATCACAGATATAGAAATGTGGCCAGGTGCTTAAGCACATGTTTGTTCAAATGCTTATTATCCCTTATCAGAAATGCATTATTTTGTTCCATTTCAAAACACTTCATCACAGAGATTATTGACAAATACATTTTTAGATGTGCACTTAAAACATACTGGGCATATAAATGTCTTGTGCACAATAATTTGGACAATATTTGGGAAACAGTGGAGGACACGGGGCCTGGGGCACTATGGTTCATGGGGTTGCAAAGAGACAGACACAGCTTAGCGATTGAACAACAACAACAACGTAAATGACAAAGTCAGATTCCTATTTACCTTGGAATCTTTGCAAATGTAACAGACACATACAAGGCATGGTAAGAGTGCAGTCATATATATCATATACATATATTTATATTTATATTTATATTTATATTTATATTTATATTTATATTTATATTTATATTTATATTTATATTTATATTTATATTTATATTTATATACATATACATATACATATACATATACATATACATATACATATACATATATATATATATATATATATATATATATATATATATATATATATTATATTATATTCATATTCATATTCATATTCATATACATATACATATACAAATACATATACATATACATATACATATACATATACATATACATATACATATATATATATATATATATATATATATATATATATATATATATATTTACCTGGGAATTTTATCAAGACAACTGGACTAACTTCAGGGAAGACAAGGATAAGATTGCACTACAAATATATTTCATTTACTGTGGTACTACAGGTATAATAGGTTGAAATGAAGCTTAAACGTGAAGGTTTCTTTCGGAAGTCTAAATGAAGTGGTGAGAAACTGTATCAAACACTTTAAAACATTTATTTAAATATTCTCAGCATTAGTTACCATTTTTGCATCAATTAAATTCCTGCTAAGTGTGATTATTTTTGCTTTTCTTCTATATTAACTTATCCCAGCCATTCTAATAAATTGTTTTAGGACATTCAAGAATTCATTTCTCTGTCTCACTCATTTATTAAATGTACATTATAAAAAAATAGTCAAGATGCCAAGAAAACAAATCCAAGAAAACAAATGCTATTCATTGGGATTTGTACCTTTTTTGGGGGAGGGGGGGTTCTTATTTTAGAAATGGTTAATAGTTGGAAGAAAATGCTCACTGGTAGCAAGATGTGTCTGAGTGTTAATCTATATTTAATTGTTTCAAACACAGCTTCTACAGCTGCACTAGGGAACAGTTGCAAGTTGAGTCACATACAGAGTGAGGTTACCCAAATCACTCTCTCTCGAGTTTTGGTTCTTTAAAAAAACCCAGACAGAACTTTGGAGAAAAGGATGAAGAAGGTATGTGTTGATATATCTCTAGGAAGTAAAGCAGAAAAAGAAAGGTTCTTCTTTTCCAACCTTCAATTAAAGTTGAAATTTGCCAAAAAATAATAATAAAAAAGATTCTCCAGGTAACAAACTGGCACAAAGGAAAATCTGTTTCAAGGATTCTTTATTGTCTAGAGAAATGGGGAAAAATGTGCTAAGATTCTTTTCTTTTTTTCTGAATTCAAGTTTATTTTATTGGCTCTATCATTTATTTTCCATGTACAAGTTCAAGCCTTTTGTACTTTTTGCAAATTGGCACCTTTTTACACTGGAATTGCTTTTATATTAGTAACATATCAGTGATATTTTATGATCTACTTAGAAACTTATATTTTCCTGCATAATTTTTAATTGGACATTCTTTTAAAATGCCTTCTGTGGTTTTTCTTCTTCTTGTGGTTGCACAGATTGTTTTACATGTGACTAAAGTGAAAGAGAATGTTAAATGTTCTCTTTCTTCGTTCCTTTAAAAATAATGTTTGATTTTCTTTATCTCTTGTGTGACAGGCAGAAGGGTCTGATTTTCCTAACCACATGCCTCAAGGCTAAAGGCTAGAGAGGTGGCACCATAGAATTTATTGATTTTTTTTTTTACTTTTATTTTTCTTTCATTTGCCAGTAAGGCTCACAGTTTTTCAGGCTTGTATGTCACTCATTCATTGGGAATCGTGGGCAGGACACCAAGGAATGCATCTCCTGAGAAAGCAAGAAAATAGCAAGAATTATAAAAACTCCATATCAAAGCTGGAGATGGAGTTAGGTGCTATCAAGCTAGAAGTTTTCAGGGAGAGAAAGTATTGGTTTTGAATTTGGTTTTCAACATACACTTAGGAATACTTTCTTTTTTTTTTTTTTACAAAATTATATTATTTACTTTAGTGTGCCTCTCTTCAAACTTTTTCCCCACTGCATAAACCTATTTGCTATCTAATGCTGACTAATTGTTTTACACTAATCTACATTAAATTTTCCAAATACATATTCTGTTTTAAATATTTTGCATTGATTTCAGGTAATACAAATATGAGTTTTGAGCAGAGATGGGAAGTAGCAAATTTGCTATCCATCCATTTCACATAGAGAAGTTCGGGAAGAAAATGGGAATGTTCTACCATTCAGACATATTCATTCTAGAAAGCAAAGGTCTGAGACAGGAACATGTAATACAGAGTGATTGTCAGCATTCCAACCAAGCTCTCCATTTCAATTCAGCACTCAGAAACAAAGTCCATCCAAGTAAGACTTTATTAGAGAAGTCATATTGGCACATCTGGGAAAACTCGAATCTGAATTCCCGCATTTCCCCCTGCTACATTAAACTCACACCCAGCCCCCTTTTCTGATGAATCTCAAGTCACACTCACCAATTCACCTCCATTCTGAACTTCTGCCAAGTCTAGTCACTCCCCTCCAAACTCCAGCGACTTGGCCTTGAGCTCTGGCGAAATAATATTGCTGTGACTATCCTCCCTTCTCACTTTACTTTCATTCCCACGGTTACCCATCCTTCCTTTTGGCAGCCCCAGATCCATTCAAGATGGATGGGGCTGACAGTGGTCCTATATCTCACGTTTAAATACCTGTTAAGACTGAACATGTGAATAGGTTCTGAAGCCTTGGAAGATCCTTAACTTCAATCCTAAAGCTGATAAAGATGCTGTATTTTATTCTTTGCCTTTTCGAATAGCAGAACAAGAATGATTTATAACAGGAGCATGGAGTAGTTTTATTTTATTTTGACACTGTTAGAATAGATAGATCTGGTGAAATATTTCTCTGTTGATTCTTCTGCACAAATATCTTTCACAACATCAGCATGTGATTCTTTGGTTACAACCTTTGAAAACTATTTCATAGACATAGGCTTTTAACAGAAATATTTAAACAGAAATAGAGTTTTGAAAACATCATACAATTTTCAGGCTTCTTGCTCAAGTCTCAGAGATTCCAGATTCTGGAAATTTCTATTCAGGAATTAACTGGATTTTTTTAAATTGAAAAACAATGATGAAGCTATGTCTTGGGATAGCTCTTACATATACATATGGCCCTCAATTTGTATGATCAATCATATTGGGATATCTAAGTATGATTTGATTGTTGATTGTACCCTATGACTATCATTAAGTGTTGTACGTTATGATTCTTGATTCTTAACTAATGTACCTTTTCTTTATGTATACTGAGAGTATTTACACCAAGACAAATTCCTTGTGTGTCCAATCACACTTGGCCAATAAAATATTCTATTCTATTCTATTCATTTCCCCAAAGAACAAGATCATGTTTAGCGTGGCACTTAGCACAGCAAATAGCAATGTCAAACTGACCTTGAGAAAGGATCAGACCTGGTCAGTTATTGGATGGGAGGCCACTGAGTAATTGTAGCCCATAAGGTATCTTTATCATTTTTAATTTTTTTTCATCCTAAGATGAAACTCTTTACATTTGTGAAAAGTTAATGGAGTTCAGAAGTAATGTGAAGGATCCAAGTTCAAAGGCAATTTCAGCTGTGATGATGAAAATGAGACTTCAAAGGTAACTATTTTATAAAGGAAAATGCACTACAGCATTACTAATAATATCAGTTAAAGTTATCTGATCAAGACTTATTTGAGAAGTGCACAGGGCACTGAAAAGCATCTTCTTACAAATCCATACTGCATTTAGGTCAATTTGCTCTCATCCATCCATCACAATCCTGTTCATATTCCATCCATCATAATCTAGTTGCAGTGTGAACAAAGTTTTCTTCATGAAATAATCAATGAGTCATTGATGAAAATTGACAAAAATCATTTCTGGCTATGCAGAGTGAGTTGACTTTGTGGGACAATTAACATTATATCACATTTCCTACCAGATCAGATTCCGATTCCTGGATGGAGTGATGTCATTCACATTGTAACAGAGTTATCACTCATATTCTTTAGCTTTTGCAGCTTCTTAGAAGAGGTTCCTGCAGTTAAGGTTTAGTGGGGGAGAATGTTGTGTCTTCGGGAATGATGCCAGGAGTCGGTGACTTTGTATCAAGCTCTTTTATTGATGTGGGAACCGAACTGGCGCTATAGGAAAACTTCGCGGCTTTTATTTCTTTAGCCACGGTGGCCGCGGCCAATGGCACCGCTTTGAATCTCCCGCGATTCGAATAGACCAATCGCGGGAGATTCCTAGTGAGCCAATCGGCGCGGCTCGCCTAGCCAATCAGAGTGCCCCGCGCTTTGGCCAATCAAAGCACGGGGATCTCAAGAATGCTAATGAGGGGACAAAACACCCCTCCCCTCTTGGTTTAGTCCTTACGTTGTGTAGTCCCGTAGGTAGGCGGGGCTCCGTCTTAGCCTACTGGACCTGCACAGCTCAGTCGTAGGTTGGATCCCGGCCGGTTCGGTCGGGGTTTCTGCTTCTCCGGATGCCGTCGTGGGAACCGGCTGGTCGGTCGGGCCGGGCCGCTCTCTGTAGCTCCCTCCTGGGCTTCCCGGGTTGGTTGAGCTGTGGGTTTCGCCACTCCCGCTCGGTCTCCCCGGGTCGGTCAAGCTGGCCTGGCTGTCTCTTCCTGTCGAGGGGTCGTGCTGGCTGCTTTCCGGTAAGTATGGTTGGTTTATTCTTCTTTGGTTTTGGTCCCCTGGGTATTCCCTCCCCCCTTGGTTTGTGTTGTGGGGGCTGGTTTTGCCTGCTTGTGCATCAGTGGTTTCTTGGGTGGTCATCCTCGATCTTAATTGGTCGATGTGGTGTTCCCATGCTCGTCCGTCTGTTGTTTGTAGCCGGTACGAGTGTGGGCCTGTTATTTGTGTGATGATGGCCGGTACCCATAACGGGTCTCCTGTCAGGTTTTTTGCGTCCACGGGGTTGCCTGGTGCGAAGGTTCGGTGTTTGCTGGTTGAGTCTGGGGGCTTCTCTGGGTTATACGTGGGGTGTAATCTGTTGAGTGGGGACCTTAATTTCCTCCCCATAAACAGTTCGGCTGGGCTCTTATTCGTTGTGGTATTTGGGGTTATGTGTTGGGTGAAGAGTAATTTATTTATTTTATCCTGGATCTCCCCGTGGTCTATTTTCCAGATGGTTTTCTTAGTGAATTGCACCATCTGTTCTGCCCTACCGTTCGCCACCGGATGCACTGGTGCTGTCAGCGCTTGTCGGATGCCCCTTTCCACTAGGAATTTTTCGAATTCTAGCGAGGTGAATTGGGGCCCGTTGTCGGAAACGACGACGTCTGGGAGGCCATGCGTTGCAAAGAGTTTGCCGAGTTCCTTGATCACGGCCTCCGTGGTTGTTGTTCTCATGTTGCTTACCTCCAGCCAGTTGGAGTAAGCGTCTACTGTTATCAGGAAGGTGTGTCCTTTTGTGGGCCCGGCGAAGTCTATGTCGATCCTAGAGCAAGGTCCCCTTGGGGTTTCCCACTCTAGGACGGGTGCTGTGGGTGGGCTTGGCCTAGTTTCCTGGCATCGTTGGCACCTTGCTACCCATGTCTCAATCTGTTTGTCCATCCCTGGCCACCAAGCGTAACTTCTGGCCAGGGCTTTAGTCCTAACGATGCCCAGGTGCCCCTCGTGTAATAGTTCCAGAACCTTCCCTTGTAGTTTTTCTGGAATGATCACCCTATCCCCCCATAGTATGCACCCTTTTAATAACGAGAGTTCCGTTTGCCGGTTCTGGAATGTCTTGACGGACTCATCGTTGTCCCTTTCCGGCCACCCTTTCTCTACCCAATGCAACACCGCGCCAGACGTTTGTCTTTATTAGTTTCTTGGGCAATGTCTGACACGGTTATGGGTAGGTTGGGTAGAGTCTCTATACTGAGGGTGGTCGTCGTGGGTGCTGGGTCGGTGTCACGTTCCGGTAGCGGCGAGCGGCTTAAGGCGTCTGCATGGGAGATCGTCTTACCCGGTCTGTGTATGAGTCCGTAGTTGTAGGCCGCCAGGAACTCAGACCACCTTGTCATTCGGGGAGACAGAATGTTCGGGGTGGCCCGGTTCCCTGCAAGGATTCCCAGCAGCGGCTTGTGGTCGGTTATGATAGTAAATGTCCGGCCGTAGAGATACTCGTGGAATCTTTTTACTGCAGCAACGATAGCCAGAGCCTCTTTGTCCAGCTGGCTGTAGTTCCGCTCCGGTTTGGTGAGGGTCCTTGAAAAGAATGCGATGGGTGCTTCTTTTCCATCGGGGAGGGTATGGCTGAGGACAGTGCCGACACCGAAGGCTGATGCGTCGCATGTGACGGCCAGAGGTAGGGTCTCGTTGTACTGTATAAGGACGGCATCCGAAGTGAGGAGGTCCTTTGTTCTCTGGAAGGCGGCTTGCTTGCATTTCCCCCAAGTCCAGGTCGCCGCCTTGTCCAGGAGCCTATGCAAAGGCTCCGCCGCTGTCGCCTTTGGGGGCAGGAAAACATTGTAAAAGTTAAGTAGCCCCAGGAATGCCTGTAGCTCCGTCTTCGACTTGGGTGTGGGGTCTTCTTTGATGGCCTTGATTTTTTGGTTTGTTGGGTGAATGCCATGACGGTCTAGGAGATATCCTTGGAATTCAACCCGTTCCATGTATAATTGGCATTTCTCCCTCTTTACCTTGAGCCCGGTCTCTTTGAATTTGGTTAGGACCTCCCTTAGGCGACCCTCTAGTTTTGGCTTGGTTGGTTGCCGACACTAAGACGTCGTCGAAGTAAGGTACCACCCCCTTGATGCCTTGTAATAGCCTTTCCATTAGGCTTTGGAATATTCCCGGTGGGTGACTATGGTTTGCGCTTCTGCCATTTCCTCATCGACTGGCAAATGTTGGTATGCCTGGGCGAGGTCGAGTTTGGCGAAAACCTTGCCCCCTCCCAGTGAATGCAGTAGGTGTTGCACTACTGGGACGGGGTAGGCGCTTTGTTGCAAAGCGCCATTTAGGGTGGCCTTATAGTCCCCACAGATCCTCACCGACCCATCGGGCTTGATCGGGGTGACTATGGGGGTCTCCCACCGGGCGTGGTCTATTGGTTGAAGGACCCCTTGCTTGACGAGCTTGTCAATTTGCTCATCTATCTTGGGTTTAAGTGCGAATGGCACTCGCCTTGGTTTCAGGCATTTTGGGGGGACGTTTGGGTCCAGGCTGAATGATATAAGGGGCCCTCGGTACTTGCCTAGGTTTCCGTCGAAGACCTCTTGGAATTCCCAGGCTAGTTGTTGCTCCCAGCTGTCGTCGGTGATGTGGTCGATTCCCGTGACTGCGATGCCGAGCGGGGCGAACCATTGCAGTCCCAGTAGGCTTGGGCGGTCGCGATCGACGATTGTCAGGGGAAGCCTTTCGGTGCGCCCTTTGTATGTTACGTTGAACTGTCTGGTTCCGACTACCGGGATGCAGTTTCCCTGGTAGTCTTTTACGATTAGTCTCTGGCTGTCTAGGCCTTTCCTTTGGATGGTAGGCACCAAGCGCTTTATTTCTTGCCATGCTATCATGGAGAGGTAGGACCCGGAGTCCACCTCCATTTTGCATGGTTTGCCTTCGATGCCTACCTCCACGTAGACCTTCTGGGCGTCGTTGGTTGTGGCGTGGCCGATGGTGACCATCTGATGGGTCTCCTCTCTTCGCCGGATCTCGCCGCCTCGTAGGGATCGTCCGTTCCGGTCCCATCTGTTGTCAGAGGGGCGATCTCTGGTCCGGGGTGGTGTGCTCTCTCGCCTCCGTTTGCTCTGGTCCCATCGTGGCGGGTTGCGGTTCTTTTTTAGGCGGCAGACGCGGGCGATGTGTCCCTTCTTGTCACAATGCCGGCAGATCGACTCGAAAAACCGGCATTCAGACCTGGGGTGGTTGCCTCCGCAACCGGCACAGTTGGTCCTCAACTTCCGACCCCGCCGGTTCCGTGGGTTGCGGCCTGCCTGGAGGCGATGAATTTCCTCCTCCTCGTCAGAAGTGCCCGATGCTGAGTGGAAGTTGCCTTGGTGGGTGGTCATCTCGGGTTGGGCCTCGGCCGACCTTGCAGGGTGGTTCTTCCCGCTGCGGTCCCCAGCGTTCGGTTGGCGCATGCGGTCGGCGGATGTTCGGGTCCCTTCGGTGGCTGCGGCTTCGGTGAGGGTATCTGCAAGGTTGATGTTGCCCTTGGCCATCAGCCGACTCTGGAGGACAGGGTCCCACAGGCCGAGCATGATTCGGTCTCGCAGGGCGTCGTTCAGGTTGTCGAATTCGCACAGCCCCCCTAGGCGCCGTAGTTCGGCGACGAAGTTGCTGAAACTCTCACCTGACCGCTGTTCCTGATGGTAGAACTCATGGCGTCGGATTAGGATGGGCACCTCTGGAGCGTAGTGCCGCCGAAGTATTGGCTCGAGGACATCCCAGTCCATCGCGGTCACGTCGGCGGGTTTGGCAAGTGCCTTGGCCATCTTAAATACCTCGGTCCCGCAGTGGGTCAGGAAGACGGCTCGCTTCAAGTGGCCGGTGGCATCCTTCAGGTCGCTGCACTCAAGGAACATGCGGAATCTGTCGGAGTACGATTCCCAGTCCTCGCTGGCGGGGTTGAAGGGTGCGGAAGGTGCGATTTTCGCCATCGTGGAGATTCGTCTGGCTTCCATCGGACACGTGCTTCGGTTCAGGATCTGTATCCCACCTTCGTCGCCAGTGTTGTGTCTTCCGAAATGATGCCAGGAGTCGGTGACTTTGTATCAAGCTCTTTTATTGATGTGGGAACCGAACTGGCGCTATAGGAAAACTTCGCGGCTTTTATTTCTTTAGCCGCGGCGGCCGCTGCTAATGGCACCGCTTTGAATCTCCCGCGATTCGAATGGACCAATCGCGGGAGATTCCTAGCGAGCCAATCGGCGCGGCCCGCCTAGCCAATCAGAGTGCCCCGCGCTTTGGCCAATCAAAGCGCGGGGATCTCAAGAATGCTAATGAGGGGACAGAACAGAGAAGATAATGATAATGTTAGTGGATGAAGGAAATGACCAGGATGAGCCAGAGGGAGAGGTCAAATGCATCATCAGTCATGTGTCCCATTGTACCCACAAGAGATCTAAATCCAGCCCACTTTGAATGCCTCCCTGACTTGCCAGGAATATCCAAAATTGTAGTTTGTTCAAGCCCCAGGCTGTAGATAGCACTTTTGAACCGAGTTTGGCTCACATTGTCTTCATAGAAAACTCCATTTAGATTTCTTGCCAAGAATACAAAAGTAGTTTGCACTGGCTGTTTCTAGCATCCTTTATTATTTTATCCAAGATCCTTATTATATTCTAGCAGGTTCTTATTCAGAGACTAATCAATTCAAAGTTTTCTGAGCTTTTTAAAAACTAGACAAAATTAGCTAGGCACTGCCAACTAGCTTTTTTTATTGCATGTAATAGCACTTAAAAAGAGCCTGTCCCCTCAATGAAAGTGTATCAAGGCAAAATGGTATGGTGAGCAGTCAGCCATTTGTGTAGATACATGGGATTCCTTTCCAGTGAATCAATGATCCTTCTAAATGTTTCCTTCTAAATAAAGAGACAGAAGACTGCTCCCTTAATGGATTTAACCGCTTAAACAGTGACATTTTTAAAAATCTAACTACAATTGTTAGTCACCCTGAGAAAGCACATGTTAAGGATTGATATTTATTTATTTACTTTGTTATGATAAAAAAAATCTACTGGACTGCTCTGGAGTTGGGAATGGAATGTGGAGATGTGTTAGAGATATACACTTCTTAAAAATTAATCTTAAAGCAAAAACAAAGCAAAACAAAAATCTCATTTTTATTATTTCGTATTATGCTGTTTTGTAGATATTTAAATTTTGGATCTTCTATCCAAAACAGATTAGCTAAGCAGTTCTGAAATATCTTGTAGACGTCAAAACTTATTTTATGATTTATTCTTACAAATATCTTAGCAAAAAGTTCAGGAGGACTTTTACTTCATTGTGAATGTTTGCAGTTTTAATTCAGCTAATCAATTGATAGGTTAATTGCACAGCTCAGAAGAATAAATATTTCTTTTTTATATAAAATTGTGTACTTAGGCTAGCTGAAAAAGTGCATTTTTGAGAAGAAAAAATAAGTCTTCAGTCTGGAAAGATTTGATTTTCTGAAACATGTAACATTATAGCAGTACTTTATCTTCTTAGTCATTGGCTTTGTGTGATGTTCTCTTTCTAAAACTTGGCTTTATAGATAAAATTCAGTAGTGTGTCAGAAGGAAATTGTATTAAAAATAAATTGAATTTTGGATAAACATCAATAGTTGTTTCCTTTCACAATGCGGTAGCTGTAGTTTAGATTATAATTTATTTCATTGATCAAAAGGTCTTTGAAGTTTCATTTGTATGCAACTATATTTAAATGCCTTGATTAATCAACTAGTTATCCATTTTGTTAAGTTCTGCGCATGGGTGCAAAGAACGGAGATGAGGCAGTGAACAGTGAGCTTCAACTCTTTATTAATCATTCTGAACAGAGCAAAACCTTAGGGCAGCAGCAGCTATTTTATAGGGTAGGCTGCTGACCTATTAGCCAATGAGAAACATGGAAGTGTTAAACCCTTGAACCAATGAGAGTGGCCTGTTAACAGCCAATCAGATTCCCAAGAATGGACCAATCCGATATCGCTATTATCGGCCAATCAGAAATGCAGGATAAGAACCCTGCTTTTTCTTAAGGTTTGTTAAAACTTTATTAAACACCTTTATTAGTCCATAACACCCCTTCCCCCCGGGTTCCATTTGAGGGGTGCGGTGACGTAATTCCAAAGATACGCAGGTTGTTTTAACTGTCTATTAGATTTGCGCTGTCCCACTGGTTCCTGTCTGTAGTCCGGTTTCGGCAGGACGTTTTTGGATATATCTGGTACAGGCGGTTCCACATCCTCATTGGGCAACTCAGTGCCGCTATTTCTGTCATTGTTGTCCTCCAATCTTTGCGGGCTTGCCTCCATTGAGGTATTCCTCTGTGGCGAGGCCAACTCCCTCCCTGATTCTTCTTCATGTATCGCACCTGGCTGCTGACTTCCTTCGATTCTGCTTTCCACCATCTCGAATTCGGTTTCTTCGACATCCCCTCCCCCCTCAGTTTGAGAGTCACAGGAGTTGCAGGAACTGGGTTGCAGCCTAGAGCGAAGCTGATCTATATGGCGTTTCCATATTTTTCCGTCCCATGTTTGCACACGGTACGATCTGGGCCCGGTGGTTTGAGTTACGGTTGCTTCGACCCATAATGGTTCGCCGGAAAGATTTTTAGTGAAAACTAAGTCGCCTACCATGAACTCGCAGCATTTTCCGCTAGATCCACAGGGTTTCTTTGGCTCGTAGGATGGGTGGAGCCGGTTAAGGTGGGAACGGAGCTTGCGTCCCATCAACAGTTCAGCTGGAGTCTTGTTGGTGATGCTGTGCGAGGTGATGTGTTGGAGTAGGAGTATTCTGTTTAGTTTGTCGTCAATGTCCCCATAGTCCATTTTGTGGAGAGTTTTTTTAACAAATTGGACCATGCGCTCGGCCCTGCCGTTAGCCGCAGGGTGCGCCGGTGAAGTTAGCGCATGGTGGATACCCCGGTCCACTAAGTATTGTTCAAACGCCAGGGTGGTGAAGTGGGGTCCGTTGTCGGAGACCAGAACGTCTGGCAGCCCATGCGTTACGAATAGCCTATTCAATTTTCGGATGACGGACTTGGTTGTAGTATTCTTCATTTCGTGGATCTCAAGCCAGTTGGAATAGGCATCCACTGTTAGGAGGAACGTATGTCCCTTAGTAGGTCCCGCAAAGTCAACGTGGATGCGGGACCACGGCCCCCAGGGGGTTTCCCACTCTGTTGGAGTTGCTCCAGGTGGGGCACTGCTGATTTCTTGGCACTTTAGACAAGTCTTCACCCAGGCTTTGATCTGCTTGTCGATGCCCGGCCACCACGCGAAGCTTTGTTTGAGCGTTTTCATACGCACGATGCCGGGGTGACCGTCATGCAATGTTTTCAATACTGCTCATTGTAACCACTCTGGGACAACGACTCTGTCTCCCCATAGGATGCAGCCTTTTTGCAAAAAAAGTTCTGTTTGCCAGTTTCTGAAACGGGTGAAGTCATCAGGGGTTTGTTCTACTGGCCATCCTCATTCGACCCAGCTGAGAACTTGTGCCAGGATAGGATCTCATTTCGTTTCAATCGCAATGTCTCTGGCTGTTAGTGGCGGTGAATGTAGCATTTCAATCTGGAGTGTCATAAGGGTTGGAGCTGGGTCGTTGATGGTTTCCAGAAGTGGGGCACAGCTCAATGCATCAGTGTGGGGAATGGCTTTGCCCGGGCGGTGTTGTAATTTATAGTTGTATGCAGCTAAGAACTCCGACCAGCGAGTCATTCTAGGTGACAATATATAGGGGGTTGGCTCGGTAACAATAGTAAAAACTCGTCCATACACATATTCATGAAACCGTTTCATAGCAGATTCAACAGCAAGAGCCTCTTTGTCAATTTGGCTATGGTTACATTCAGCCTTTGATTGGGTCCTTGAAAAATAGGCAATAGGGCCTCACTACCATTTGGTAACACATGACTCAAAATGGTTACTACTCCAAACGGTGACGCATCACATGTAATTGTTAAAGGCAAAGTCTCGTTATACTGCATTAAAACATCATCTGAGGTTAGTAAGTTTTTCACTTGTCAGAATACATGCTCCCCTCGGTGTCCCCAGACCCAGGTTGCTTTTTTATCGAGAAGTCTATGTAGGGGCTCAGCTACGGTTGCTTTCTGCGACAAGAAGATGTTGTAGAAGTTATTGAGCCCCAGGAAAGCTTGGAGGTCAATCTTATT
Source organism: Hydrophis major (assembly GCA_033807585.1). Classification (NCBI taxonomy): domain Eukaryota; kingdom Metazoa; phylum Chordata; class Lepidosauria; order Squamata; family Elapidae; genus Hydrophis; species Hydrophis major. The sequence continues at coordinate 150,698,046 of CM066328.1, read as the reverse complement.
TCTGGGTCTTGGGGCGTTTTTGATTGCTTTTATTAGTGGGGTGAATGCCTTGTTTATCGATTAAGTACCCCAGGAACTCTACTTTATCTGTACATAGTTGACATTTATTTTTTTAACCTTAAGGCCAGAGTCTTTAAATTTCTGGAGAACCAATTTAAGACACTCTTCTAATATTTCTCTATTTGGGGCCGTAATTAAAAGGTCATCAAAGTATGGCACGACCCCCTTGATCTCTTGCAAGAGTCTCTCCATCAGACTTTGAAAAATCCCTGGGGCTACGCTCACTCCGAATTGGAGTCGGTTGCATTTAAAGGCGCCTCGGTGCATAACGATTGTCTGTGCCTCTGCGGTTTTTTTATCTACAGGCAGTTGTTGGTACACCTGTGCTAAATCTAATTTAGCGAAGACTTTTCCACCCCCCAGGGAATGGAGAAGTGTACCACCGGCACCGGGTAAGCATTCTGTTGAAGGGCATGATTAAGGGTGGCCCAGTAGTCCCCACAAATCTTTAACGATCCATCCGGTTTGATGGGTGTTATGATTGGGGTTTCCCAACGAGCGTGGTCAGTTGGTTCTAAAACACCCTGGGCTATTAATTTATCGAGCTGCTCATCAATCTTTGGTTTAAGGGCAAAAAGTACCTGATGAGGCTTAAGGCGGATGGGGGCTACTACAGGGTTAAGGTTAAATGATATCGGGGTCCCTTTGTACTCGCCTAGTTTTTCTGCAAAGACGTCCTGGAATTCCTGGACAAGGGCCTCCTCCCAGTCGTCCCTTCTGGTTTGGTGAATGCCAGCTACCTTGATCCCGAGTGGGGCGAACCATTGAAGGCCTAACAAGCTAGGCTGGTCACGGTCAACGACGGTCAGTGGTAATGATGCAGTACGATTTTTGAATGATACTTGGACTTGGCTGGATCCAACAACCAGAATTTGGTTCCCCTGATAATCTTTGAGTATGATTCTTTGGGCTCTGAGATCTTGACGCTGGATGGCAGGGATTAATTGTTTAAGGGTCTTCCAGGAAACCATTGAGAGGGACGATCCTGAATCGACTTCCATCACGCAAGGCTGGTTTTCAATGGCGACCTTCACTCGGATCTTCTTTGCATCTAGCGATGAGGCGTGACCAATTGTAATGGTTTGGTGTGCCTCTTCTCGTCTTGTTGAAGTGGCCAGTGTTTTATTTCTGTAGGAGTGGTTGTTCCATTGGTGGTTCAAATGTTCCCAACTCACAGGTCAATTCCCTGTGGTCTGGTGGTAGTTGTTTCCCCTCTGAAGTGGGCTGGATCCTTGCTTGCTTCTACAGAACTTCCCGATGTGGCCTCTTTTCCCACAGCAATGGCAGAGCACATCGAGGAATTTGCAGTCTCATCATGGGTAGTTTGCCCCACAATCCGTGCATTGGTGCAGTAGTCTTTGATTCCACTGGTGGCGTTGGTCACATTCAGACCGGAGCCGGTTGACCTCCTCCTCCTCACTTTCTGATGGCGCTTCGAGGTCCTCGTGGTGGGTCGCTATTGCGTGCCTTTCTAAGCGAGGTGAGGTATCGCTGGCAAGTTGATGGAGCGGTGCATTGTTGCGGCGCATTCGGGCGGCTGACTTCCTTGTTGCTTCTGCTGCACTAGCGTCCTTGATGACATCAGCAAGGTTGATGTCCCCTTTGGCCATGATCTTGCTCTGCGTAGTGTGGTCATCTAATCCCAGAATTATTCGGTCTCTCAGAGCTTCTTCAAGGTCTGTAAAACCACAGAGGCCTCCCAGGTTCCGGAGATCCGCGATGAAATCTGCAATGCTTTCTCCTTTCCGCTGGTCCCTCTGGTAAAATTCATGTTTTCGGACAAGCGTTGGTACAGCGGGTGCATAGTGGGCCCGTAGAAGGGGCACGGGGACGTCCCAGTCCATGGTTTTCACTTCAGCCGTTTTCGCTAGTGCCTTGGCCATCTTAAAGACGGCAGGCCCGCAATGGGTCAGGAACACTGCTCGCTTTTTCCCTATAGTGGCATCCTTCAAGTTGTTGGTCTCCAGAAACATCTGAAACCAGTCTATGTACGAGTCCCAGTCTTCTTTTGCCGGGTCAAATGGAGCGGGTGGTATGGCGCCGCCGGACAGGGTTTCCATTGTTGATGTGCCTTCAGCCATGTGCTCTGTTTGGTGCTCTGTTGTGTTCAGTCAGCTCTGATGTCTCCACATCCCATCCTCGTCGCCACTGTTAAATTCTACACATGGGTGCAAGGAACGGAGACTAGGCAGTGAACAGTGAACTTCAACTCTTTATTAATCATTCTGAACAGAGCAAAACCCTAGGGCAGCAGCAGCCCTTTTATAGGGTAGGCTGCTGACCTATTAGCCAATGAGAAACATGGAAGTGTTAAACCCTTGAACCAATGAGAGTGGCTCGTTAACAGCCAATCAGATTCCCCAGAACGGACCAATCTGATATCGCTATTATCGGCCAATCAGAAGGGCAGGATTAGAACCCTGTTTTTGTTAAGGTTTGTTAAAACTTTATTAAGCACCTTTATTAGTTCATAACAGAATGCCATATCAGGATCCTGCTTTAGGGAGACTTTAAGGACAAGACTGCCTTAAAAAAGTACTTCTGAGTGAAAGACTGTGGAGGGTGCCTATGCATTTGAATAATACTTTTTTTTATTAAGTGCATGCAAACTGCCTCATTCATAAAATGTTATGAAGAGTATGCATTACGTCTTTCTGTGCTTTCTTAACACTTGTTTTTTTTCTTAAATTAAAGGCAAAGAGAAAATGTTTAAAAAAGCACAATCCAATTTGAATTATAACATTATAAACCATCAATCTGAAAGTCTCCTTTATCCACCTTCAGAAAAATTGTTAGGGCACCTCAGAATGGAATGGAACTGAATGAAATAGAAATGAATGGAATGGAACAGAACAGGAGAAGGAGATATGTTTTCCCCAGGAGTGAAGGGTTCTATGTTTACAAAACACCCTGCATTGATTTGATGGTGGATTTTATCCTAACAAATCTAAATTATGAATCTATTCCTTATGACATAAACATGATTTTAAAAAAAGAAAGCAGGGACTTCCCAAGACGCAATCCTACAAAATGATGTCTGTGGGGTGCCACACAAAAAAATCCCAACAAAAATATCAACAGCATCTAAACATTGCATCCAATTCATCATTATCATAATAATGGCTTCCATTTTATATTTTTGTTATTCTAAGAAGATGAGTTCGTGTTGTACAGAAAGACATCTACTATGGAATTATTGGTTCTATGCCCTATTCCACCAAATATTGAAAACCCCAGTTTTGCTAGTAAAGCTTCCTCAGTCATAATTTGAGCATTCAAAGGCTGAAGTCTCAAGTGATCTCTTATGTCCTGGGCATGGGCGCAAGGAACGGAGACGAGACATTGAACGGTGACTTCAACTCTTTATTGTAAAATAAGAACAGAGCAAATACTTGGGCAGCAGCAACTCTTTTATAGAGCTGACTGCTGTCAAAACAACCAATGGTTTGAGTTTACTGCTTTCGCAAGCATCCAATCAGAGGCGCCCGTTAACAGCCAATCAGACTGGCCAAAAACGACCAATCACGACTCGCTATTTGCGGGCCAATGAGAAGTACAGGATTACAAGTCTGCTGTAAGTAAAAGCTGTTTAGGGTTGTATCGTTGTGTTGGCTTAGTCCATAATACCCCTCCCCCCTAGGTTCTGTCTGAGGGGTGGGATGACGTATTCTCATAAATAGGCAGGTCACTTCACCTGTCTGCTCGACCTGCGCTGTTCCACTGCAGTTTCTGTCCTGGCTCTGGTTCCGGTGGGCTGCTAGCTGGGTTGGATGGTGAAAATTGTGGCCCTGGGCTGCTTTCTCTGCTTACACCAGTGCTGTCTTCCGGGTTCCCTGTACCCGTTTCCGTCGCAGTGCTGTCACGCGGCGAGGCCAGTCCCTGGCTTGGTTCTCCTTCTGATGGTGAGTCTCTCCTGGTTGGTTGTGTAGACTGTTTGATTTCGATTGTTAATTCTTCTTCGGCCTCCTCAATGTTCCCTCCCCCCCCAGCTAGAGATTCCAGGGCTGAGATAGGACTAGGTGCTAATCTGGAACAGAGTTGGTCTATGTGGTGTTTCCACATCTTACCATCTGTAGTTTGCAGGCGATAGGATCGGGGTCTCGTAAGTTGCGTTATGGTAGCGGGGACCCACAATGGGTCACCCGAGAAGTTTTTCGCAAACACGAGGTCACTTTCCTGGAATGCCCGACACTTGCTGGTGGATCCTGGGGGTTGTTCCGGTGTGTAGTTTGGGTGGAGGCGATCGAGATGCGAGCGAAGTTTGCGGCCCATCAGGAGTTCAGCTGGGGTTTTGTTCATGGTACTGTTTGGGGTTATGTGCTGGAGGAGAAGCATCGGTTTATTTTGTCATCCATGTCGCCATGGTCCATTTTGTGCAAAGTCTTTTTTACAAATTGAACCATTCGCTCAGCCCTACCATTGGCTGCAGGGTAAGCTGGCGATGTTAAGGCATGGCGGATGCCCCGATCTGCCAGGTACTGTTCAAATGGCAGGGCAGTGAATTGGGGGCCATTATCGGAGACAAGGACATCCAGCAATCTGTGGGTAGTGAATAGGTTATTCAGCTTTTTAGTGACTGCCTCTGTGGTGGTGCTTTTCATCTTGTGGACTTTGAGCCAGTTTGAATAGGCATCCACTGTTAGGAGGAAAGTGTGTTCTCTTGTAGGTCCTGCAAAATCAATGTGGATACAGGACCAAGGACCTCGAGGCGTTTCCCACTGAGTTGGGGAGTTTTTGGAGGAGTAGAGCGAGTCTCTTGGCATTTGCTGCACTTTGCTATCCAGGTCACTATTTGTTTATATAACCCAGGCCACCATGCGTAACTCCTGGCCAATGCCTTCATCCGCACGATGCCTGGATGTCCATCGTGCAACATTATTAATAGTCTACGTTGCAATTTCTCTGGGATTACAACTCTGTCTCCCCACACTATGCAGCCTTTTTGGGAGAATAGCTCTGTTTGACGATTCTTAAATGGCTTGAACGTATCATTGGTTTCGCTGACCAGCCAAGCCCGTTCCACCCAGCTGAGGACTCGTGCCAAAACAGGGTCCTTTTTTGTTTCTAAGGCAATGTCTCAAGCGGTCAGCGGCAGCAATTTGAGGGTTTCGATTTGCAATACGGATAAGGTTGAGCTGGCTCCTCTATGATGTCTGGTAGTGGGGATCGGCTCAAAGCGTCAGTGTGGGGAATGGTTTTTCCCGGCCGATGTTGCAATCGGTAATCGTAAGCAGCTAAAAATTCTGACCAACGTGTCATTCTTGGTGATAAGATATGGGGAGTTGGTTTGTTTCCCGCCAAAATACCAAGTAGCGGCTTGTGGTCTGTAATTATGGTAAAGGGTCTCCCTTACACATATTCATGGAAATGTTTAATTGCGGATACAATAGCGAGAGCCTCTTTATCAAATTGACTATAGTTACTTTCGGTCTTAGACAAAGTTCTCGAAAAGAGCGCAATAGGTGGCTAATTCCCATTTGGTAGGACATGGCTTAAAATTGCTCCCACTCCGAATGGTGAGGCGTCACAGGTAACTGTCAAAGGTAGAGTCTCGTTGTATTGCATTAATACAGCATCGGAGGTTAAGAGGTCTTTTACCTCTTGGAATGCTCTCTCTTCACGCCTTCCCCAGACCCAGGAAGCCTTTTTGTCGAGAAGTCTATGTAGTGGCTCAGCTATGGTCACCTTCTGGGGCAAGAAGATGTTATAAAAGTTAACGAGTCCCAGGAAGGCTTGGAGGTCTGTCTTATTCCTAGGTCTTGGGGCGTTTTTGATTGCGGTTCGTTTTTTTTTCAGTGGGGTGGATTCCCTGTCTGTCGAAAAGGTATCCCAGGAACTCCACTCTCTCCGTACAAAGTTGACACTTGTCCCTTTTTACTGGCTAGTTCAATCCCGAATGAGGCGAACCACTGTAACCCTAACAAGCTGGGTCGGTCAAGATCGATGACAGTCAGGGGAAGCATCGCTGTGTGGTCCTTGAAGGATAATTGGACATGGCTGGAACCAACAACTGGAATTCTGTTTCCCTGGTAGTCTTTCAGGATGATCGTTGCGTGCTGAGGTCCTGGCGACAAATGTCAGGGATCCGCTGTTTGAGGGTTTTCCAGGATACCATCGATAGGGATGATCCCAAATCGACTTCCATCACGCATGGTCGATTCTCAATAGTAACCCTTACGTGGATCTTTCTTTCATCGAACGATGAAGCGTGGCCGATAATAATGGTTTGGTGGGCCTCTTCTCGTCTTTTTGAAGAGGCAAGTCGTTGATTTCTGTGGTAGTAGTGGTTGTTCCATTGGTGGTTCAGACGGTCCTGGTTCTCAGGAGGTTTGCCTGTCTCCCGATGGAGGTTGTTCTCCCTTCGGCTGGGACTGGACTCTCACTTGCTTCTGCAGACTTTTGCAATGTGGCCTCTTTTTCTGCAAGGACGGCAGAGTGCATCGAGGAATTTGCAGTCCGATCGCAGGTGGTTTGCCCCGCAACCAGCACATTGGCGCAGATGTCTCTGGTTCCTTTGCTCTCATTCCGAGTGGAGCCGGTTGACCTCCTCTTTCTCACTGTCTGAGGATGACTCGAGGTCTTTGTGGTGGGTGGTGGTAGTGTGCTTCTCAGCAGCGAGTGGGCTGTCGTTAGCGAGTTGGTGAAGTGGTGCATTCGCTTGCCGCATTCGAGCGGCTGACTTCCTGGTTGCTTCTGCAGCAGTAGCGTTGGCGATGACATCTATAAGGCTTATGTCGCTTTGTGCCATCAGTTTACTCTGCACGTGCGGTGCATTTAATCCCAGAACTAGGTCTCTTAGGGCTTCCTCTAAGTTTGCAAAACCACAAAGGCCTCCTAGGTTCCAAAAATTCCCAATGCTCTCGTCCTTCCATTGGTCCCTCTGGTAAAATTCGTGTCTTCATATCAGTGTTGGTACTGCGGCTGCGTAATGGGCCCGGAGGATTGGGGTAAGGGTATCCCAATCCATGGTCTTCACTTCCACCGGTTTTGCCAGTGCTTTAGCCATTTTGAAAATGGCAGGGCCGCAATGAGTCAGGAACACCGCTCGTTTCTTGCCAGGCATAGCATCTTTTAAATTGTTGGTCTCTAGGAACATCTGGAAGCAATCTATATACGAGTCCCAGTCTTCAGTTGCTGGGTTGAATGGAGTGGGTGGTATGGCGCCGCTGGTCATCTTGCTGTTTGTTGCGTGTGTTCTTTCACCACATGCTCTGTCTTGTTCAATGCGTACTTAGTCAGCTCTATCATCTCCGCATCCCATCCTCGTCACCAGTGTTATGTCCTGGGCATGGGCTCAAGGAACGGAGACGAGACATCGAACGGTGACTTCAACTCTATTGTAAAATAAGAACAGAGCAAATACTTGGGCAGCAGCAGCTCTTTTATAGAGCTGACTGCTGTCAAAACAACCAATGGTTTGAGTTTACCGCTTTCACAAGCGTGCAATCAGAGGGGCCCATTAACAGCCAATCAGACTGGCCAAAAACAACCAATCACGACTCACTATTTGCGGGCCAATGAGAAGTGCAGGATTTCAAGCCTGCTGTAAGTAAAAGCTATTTAGGGTTGTATCGCTGTGTTGGCTTAGTCCATAATATGATCTAGGATGAAATTCAGACAAAACCTATTTATTTATAATAAATATATAACCCTAGAAATCTTCAGCATAATCTGTATGGCTAATCAGAATATGTTCCCTTGGCAGAGCTTCTGGGATCAGGGTAGTGCTAGTAAACCCCCTAGTAAAAAAAATAACAAATATCTCTGTCCACATGAATCATTTTGGCTAGACAGCTTTCATCTCTAGTAGGAAGGAAAAAGAATGACAGTAATGATAAACACACACACACACACACACACACAGAGAGAGAGAGAGTTTTATAAACAGAGAAATCAGATGCAATGTTTATAAGAACATATTGGCTGTGTATGTAATTTTGCCATTAGTAATTCCACAGATGAAACCTTGATAATTATTAATTATGCCCTTGGTGACACATTTGCCTCCCATTGTTGAAAGTACAGGTGGGAAAGAATTGGAATATATGCATTTTAAATTTTTCTGATTGCATTTTCACTGAAGTGTGGAAGCCTGAAGTTTCCTGACTGTTTTAATGCAATTGGTTCTACTTAAAAAAAAGATGCCATGTGGAAATGTGAGGAGCAGAATGTTTTAGAGGTCATTGTAATTCAGGCAAAAAAGCAGACCTGCTGCATTGTTACAGTTCTTAAGGGAAATAGATATTCCTTCTGTTTTCTTTCTAGCTTAAGAACCATAGATCCAAGGTGCTAAACTAAGATTTTTCAACTTTTATGATTGGTTCATTTATGATAGTAATAGCAATAGAACTTAGACTTATATACTGCTTCATAGTGCTTTACCGCCCCCTCTGAACGGTATATTGTCCCCAACAATCAGGGTCCTCATTTTTCCCACCTCAGAAAGATGGAAGGCTAAGTCAACCTTGAGCCGGTCAGGATTGAATTCCAGATTGTGGGCACAGTTCACCTGCAAAATGGCACTTTAACCACTGTGCCACCACAGCTCCCTAATAGTTTTAGTTTATTTTATTGTCATTGCACTTCATACAATGAAATCAAACACCATCTTTTTTTTTTTTTAAGACAAATTTTATTAATTTTACAAAACAATACACAAACAATCAAGGCATAATAACATAAAAGATCTTTTCTAAGAAAACCAATGGAACATACAAAATAATTCCAAATTGTAATATATATATTTACGTTATCTGTTCAACTTCATATCTTATCCCAACTGCTCCTTTTCATTCTATTATCCAAATTATATTTCTTGCTAATTAAAATTTTATTGCCTTTCAAAAACAATACACAAACATACAAAACATAAAATATAAAAAACATAAAACCTCTTTTCTGAAAGCTGTTTGATCCCGGGTTAAAACTCTTCGCACAGACACAAATTCAAAAATCATATTTACTTCATATATTATTCTATATCTTATTACCATTTTCAATTTTCTATATAACTTCTTCCCTCCTTTATCTTTCTTAGTTTTATTTTATTTATCTTATCTCAATTCAATTCATAATACTTATCATTCTTTGTCTGTTCTATTTCCAGCTATCCATTCATCTTTTCTCTTTAAATATACTTCTCCTGTACACTGATTGGAGTGACCCCTTTGATTCTTTCCCCTAACAATATTACTTAATATAACACTTACCTTATATAGGGATTCTGTTTAGTACATTCTAAAATTTTATGAGAAAAGCAATAAATTTTATGAGAAAAGCAAAAACACTACAATAACAAAATAAAAGCATATAAAACCACTATCAATACCATTAAAAAGCTAATCATATATATTGATACTCATTTATATCTTAAACATTTTACTCTAAATACACATATAAAAACACAATCTTATATACCTTCCAGAATCCCTTTTTCAATTAGATTTACCCATTGTCTCTAAATAAGTTTTGTTTCTTTAAATCTTGCTTCCCACCATTAAGGCTTCTCATCCCCTCCTTTCTTTCTTGTTTATTTTTCTCTTTGCCCTTTTTACCCCTTTGTCTCTCCTCCTCCCTTTTTTTCTTCTGCTTACCCCCTTTCTGTTGTTTTCTAACCTTGTATCCACCTTTCATCTCATTTTTCTCTTTTTTGATTGTTTTTTCAAACCTTAAAATCCCCTTTTTCTTTTCCTCTTTCTCCTCCTTTCCAAAAAGAACCCATTGCTCATCAAAGATGGTTTCTTCTTCTTCTTTGTCCCAGTCATCCTGCTGCGTAGTCAATTTTTCATAAGTGCATACCACCATTTCTAGAAATTGAAAAAGAGTGCCCAAAGTATCTTTTCCATCTTGTTATTCTTTTTTATATTTTTTATATTCAATTTTTAGTTCATTCACAAGCAATGCCATCATGAAGAGAAAAACTTTTTCCAAAACAACTACCCAAGTATTTTTAATCAAGAATAATTCCAAAAAGTTCCAAAGTCACCAAAAAATCCAAATAAACTATTTCTTTTAATCCTTTTTTTTTCTTTCTTCTCTTTCTCTTTCTGGGGTTACTGTTTAATCAAAGAGTTCCAATTAAGATGTATCTTTCTTTAAAGTTCTAGGCAATCTCCTCCTTTTTCAAATTCTGCTCCAATTTTTTTTCCTCTCCCTTCCCACTTACAACAGCGATTTTCCTTTAAATGTTCAGAAATCCATACCTCCAATACTGGTTTTCCTATTTCTTAAGTTGTTAAATCCAATGTCCAGGAATCCTTTATCCCTTGGCTTTAACTTTCAAATTGAGTTACCTTCGGTGCCCAAATAGATTTTCCAGATCTCCGTCTGCTATTTCTATGGGGTGGGAGAGTGAAGAAAAAAAAAAAGCTTCCCCTTGACAGCTTTCTCCGCCGCTTTCCAATCTTCTTAGGGATACAATGTATCTTTCAAGCAATTCAAGCAATTCAGTTTCCAGGGTATTTAAGAGTTGTTATTTTCCCGGCTCAGCCAGCATGTTCACTTCTCCTGATTCTTCTTCCTCTTTCTTCCTCCAGCACAATCTTGTCCAGCTGCCAACTTCTTTGTGGCGGCCATTACTGACTGCCGCTCCACTGCCTTGAGAAAAGGAGGTTATGCCGGGTGAGGAGGGGGTCTGCGACATCCCCAAACCCCTCTCCGGATCTTCCCTATCTTTGGCTGCCTCTACGTGGCAGCCTTATCCTCCAGACCCATCAGGATCGGAGGCACCAAGACAGCTAGCGCAACAGAGATCGCACAGGATCGCGAATCACCCCCCGCCGCCGAAGCCTGGCAAACCAGAAGTCCCAAAATCAAACACCATCTTCAGTGCACATCATGACCATGACCATGAAAATAAACACAAACACACATCCTTCACACTCCACACATTGAACCGAAACCCCCGACATCGCACCAATACTGCACTATACAGCAGAATTCAAAAGAGCTACTGCCCTGGGACAGAAGCTGTTTTTCAGCCTATTTGTCCTTGTTTTTATTATCCTGTACTGTCTGCCGGATGGTAATTGTTCAAAAAAAGGGTGCCCAGGATGAGATGGATCTTTGAGAATGTTTTGAACTTTCTTAAGGCAATGGGAGCTATAAAGCTCTTTCAAAGAGGGGAGAGGGTGACCAATGATCTTCTGGGCAATGACATTAACCCTCTGGAGTGCTTTCCTATCTGCCACTGTGCAATTGGCAAGCCATACAGAGATGCCGTAATAGAACTAGACATAATTCCCATATAGAAATTAGCCATTTTAAACTCCTTCAGCATATCGGGGTCTTTTTTTGATCCTTCCTAATATGGTATAGATGGAATTTTTGGGCTTTTGGTATGCAAAGCGAGAGATGAAGTTTTTTTTCATTGGTTGCTTTAGAAAATGGAATGGGTAGTGAACAATCAAATAGCATTTTGTCATCTGTTTTGTTCCTTCAAGCTCATATTACAGATGAGATAATCAGATGATCCTTGACTTACAGCCATTCATTTAATGACAGTTCAAAGTTATGAAGTCTTGGAAAAAGTGACTTACGACCTGTCCTCAAAATTATTACCATCACGCCACCCTCCAGTCACATGATTGAAATTAAACTTAGCAAGGGCTTGCATTTACAATGATTGAAGTTGTGAAGTGAGCATGATCTGCAACCTTCTCATTTGGTTTCCAACAAGTAAAGTCAGTTGGGAAGTTGCATTCACTTAGCAAAGCACAATTCACTTAACAACCACATGATTCGCTTAACAACTATGGTAAAAAGTAATTGTAAAATCTGGCCTAATCATCTAATGTCTCATTTAACAATCCCATCATTTAGCAATCAAAATTGTTGATTGCTAAGTTAAGGATAATAATCTAGAGCCATGCTGGCACAGTAGTTAGAATGCAGTACTGCAGGCTACTTCTGCTGACTGCCGGCTACCTACAATTTGACAGTTCGAATCTCATCAGGCTCAAGGTTGACTCAGCCTTTAATTCTTCGGAGGTTATTAAAATGAAGAGCCAGATTGTTAGGGACAATATTCTGACTCTCTAACCAATTTAGAGAGGACTGTAAAGCACCGTGAAGCAGTATATAAGTCTAAGTGCTATTGTTATTGCTATTACTTATGATTCTGACTTTATGATTCATTTTTACCAGGTAAGTGATTCCCATTGCTAAACAATTTTTAAGACTGAGTTCTAGCTATATTTTAGTAAAATGCACTAAAAATTTCCTCTTTGTAATTGTTCCCTGACTTCGATTTGGCTATTTAGTTGTCACCCTATACAACCTAATAAACCTTTCATCACCCAACTAGATCACATCATTGGTGCAGATAAATGCTCACTGTTTATATACAATAGTTTGCTGTGCCAGTGTAGTGAAAAGGATGTTGTTTTCCATATTGCTAGTTTTTTGATTAGGGTATAAACTTTCTTCTATATCACAGTACCAAACTTCAGCTGGGAATTTATGAATTTATTTCTTATCAGACTCTTATACATTATTGGAGTTTATCTTTGCCATTTTTTATGGCTCACATTTTAACTATTCCCAGTTCTGCCCACTTTGAAGATTGGCTGCTTTCCCTGTTCATGTAGCTGGGAAATATAAAGGAAAATGTAGTGAAAAAAGAAATAAAAAAGCAAACCAGGTCCTACCATACTATTATACCAATATGGACAAGATGATATTTCTTTAATAAATGTTTGTGCCATTTCTTTAAGAGAGCATGAAACAGTTGCAAGGGATAAAACAATAAAGCACCAAAGAAAACAAGAAAGAAAAATGCTATAAGTGTAAGGCATTTTTGTTGTGTAGACATTCACTGTTGCTCAAGGATACTGGAACAGGTGGCTAGAAATGGAGAGCTGATTGTGGATGAACACTATAAGCTTCCTTAAAAGACTGTGATCTCTATTTTACTAGAATTATTTAAGTAGAGGTCATCCATTTAAAAATCCATTTATGGATACTGTGATTGCTCGCTACAACACAAATCCTGCATTGAGGCAGAGAATTGAATATAAAGAAGGAATCAAAATCCCTTCAATTTTTAACATGTGTCTAAGATACAAACTCTACTATTTTTCATTATTGTTGATTTCACTCCCCCCAACATGCTTCCTTCTCATTTATTAAAATCCTTTCCATTTTTCTTTCTTTCTCACCCTCAATCCCATCCATTTTTCACTTCTTTTTCCATTAGTCTTCCCCCAAAGCTTGACTTGGACAAATTTGAGGGGTAGTGATTTGAAGATCAAAATAGCTGTTCTATTATAACCAGAAGATCAATGAAGTAATAGTAGAAGTGAAATTTAGAGATGGATATTTGAAACAATCTCTTTCTCTGTAATAGAATGTCATTTTCTTTGGAATATTCAAACTTGAAAGAAAATTTTCTCACTTAACTATACTTCAACTGCTCTTGATCATTCAATAAACATATGGGATATGGAAATCCTTTTACAAATTAATCCAACAATATTAAGTATTGCAAAAGACATGCTAACTTAATGCATGAACCAGTTTTACAACATATTGGAATCATAAACTGTAGAGGGCCTAATAATGCAGTGATATACATTCATCTTGGGGAAAAAAATCTCTGAAAATAAAATCTTTTAAAGTTAATTTGTCTGTCATTTAAAAAAAAAAGATTTAGGGAGAGTCTTTCTATTTTGCTTTGTTGTTGCTATATAGTCCAATTTATTGTCCACAATTCCATTAAAGTCTCCCATCATAATTATATTAACATAGTCCAGTCCAATTATTTTCATGTGTAGTTTTTTTTATAAAACTCTTCTTGTTTATCATTCGGAGCATAAATTGCAATCAAGAGTATTTTTATATTATTGTCCATTATTTCCACCATTAATACTGTTCCATCTTCATCCATGTAGATCAGTTTTGCTGGGATTGCCTCTTCAATGTATAGAACCACTCCTCTTTTCTTACATTGAGTCAAAGAAGTAAATATTTTCCCTAATTTTGGCTGTATTAACAATTGTTCATGTTGTTTTTTAATATGAACTTCTTGTAGACAAATTATATCAAATTTTAATTTCTTTAATTTATGAAAGGTTTTCCTTCTTTTAACAGCTGAATTGAGTCCATTTATATTCATTGTAATCAATTTTTTCTCTTCCATGATTATGCTTTATATTTAGGTCTAACAGCTCTCGTGGATCTCACTTCATGAGATTTCACTTTACTATCCACCTGTCCACCTACTGCACCTTTCTCTTTTTCAGTCTCCAGTTGTTTCTCTTGATACTCAATTAATGAGACCTTTTTCTCTGCGTCCTCTTCTCTCCTTCCAAAAAATTCTGTATGGAAAAGTTCTGCTTTCTCAATTGAATCAATTCTATGTCTCTGCTCTTGCCACATAAACATTAGTCCTTCTGGAATCAGCCATCTATAATTCACTTTGTTTTCCAGTAGCATTTTAGTCAGAAATCGATATTCTCTTCTCATCTCTCTCACTCTTCTGGGTATTTGTTTTAAAACCACAATCTCTTTACCTTTGTATTTCAATGTTTTCTTTCTTACTACTTGTAATATTTGTGTTTTAATGGATTTTTTGGTAAATCTAATATGGACTTCCTTGGGTAATTTATTTCCCATCGCATATCTTGTATAAACTCGATATACCTCATCTACTCCATCCATCATCTTTTCCTCTGTAATTTCCAAGGCATCTGCCAAAATTTCTATCATTATCGCAACCAAATTTTCTCCTTTTTCCTCTTCTATATTTTGAAATCTGAGATAAAATTCTGACCTTTCCATCTCCCACCTCAACATCCCACTTTTTTCTTGTTCAACCGCTGTTAATCTACTGTCAATATTTCCAATCTTCTCCTCTCTTTGTTTTCCTTCTTCCTCAATTTTTTGGAATCTCTCCTCATACTTGACCATCATTTGTTTAATATTTTCCACTTTTTCATTAGCCTTCTCTGTTCTTTGTTCAATATTTTCTATTCTTTGTTCAATGGTGTCTGATTTTGTCTTAAGATCTTGGATTCCTTGCATAATCATCTGTTGTTATACATTACAGTAAACAGACAGCTGTGTTTTATTAATTATAGTTTTATATCCATATAAAGAAAAACATAGCACAAGTCAAATTACAAAGTTTGTCCCTTATATCCAAGCTAGATGGAACAAAATATGTATCATGGTCAATGAAATGTAGTCTATTGCTACGAAGAGAAGGTCTGTGGAACATAATTGAAAATCCACCAAATGTAGAGGAATGGGATCCAGAGGATGATGAAGATAGACTAAAAATAGAAGAATTTATGCATAAAAATGAACAAGCTATTTGCATAATAGGATTAACACTGACTGACCAGCAACTTGTTCATATCTGTGGAGAGCAAACAGCTGTTGGGTGTTGGCAGAAGCTGAAGAGGATTTATGTTTGAGATACGTTGGTGCTCACATAACATTGGTGCTCACATAAATCTTACATGAAAGCTTTTCAGGATGCATCTCCAGACGAATGGTGATATGCTGAGTCATTTGGAAACTATGAAAAGCATTTTTCAAGAACTGCATGAGAAAGAGCTTATTTTCTCTGAACTACACCAAGTCTACATAATTCTGTCTTCACTAGATGAAAGTTATGACAACTACGTCACTTCCCTTGAAATATTGCCTAAGGAAAGTTTAACTTTAACTGATATAACTGGCAGATTGATTGAAGAGGCAAGAAGAAGACTTGAAAGATACCAGTTAAGGAGGGAGCAACCTCAAAAAGAAGATAATAAATCTCCTACTGCATACACAATTAAAAAGTGTTTTAATTGTGGAGGAAGAGGACATTTGGCAAGACTTTGTAAAAAAGCAAAGTGCCAGAAAGCTGGCCAGAATACTAAAAGTCATCAAAAGATAAATAAAAATTTAGAGTTAGCCATGTATACTAACGGAACTGTAAAAAATAATTTATGGGTGGTTGACAGTGGAGCATCCCACTGTATAACAAAAGATAACAGAAATTTTATTAAAATGTCCAAGAGTACACAGCAGATATTGTTAGTCAATGGCTGGAAACTGAAAGCTAAAGGTCAAGGTATAGCATATTGTTCTTTTATAAAAGAGAATGTAAAAATGTTATATGTACCACAACTTAAGTTTAATTTAATTTCAGTTAGAATTTTGGTTAAACTAGGATTTGTAGTTACTTTTAAAGGAGATAACTGCATAATTGAAAAAGAAGATAAGAAAATTACTGCATCTTTACGAGGTGAATTATATGTGTTAAATGATAGTGGTTTAGAGGTGGCTAACACGGTTTATGATAATAAGAAACCTCATGATGAATGTATTCACTTGTTACATCGAAGGCTAGGGCATTTAAATTTTAAAATGCAAAAGAAAACTGTTGAATTATCTAAGGGAATAAGTTTGAAACTTTGTAAAAAGTATTTGCAATGTAATTCTTGTAATCAAAGCAAAGCCAGGGTCACACCGGCTAATAGAGTTGATGGATTTACTACCAAAGAGCCTTTAGAAGTAGTATTTGCTGATTTAATAGGTCCGAAAAAACCAAGTGTAGGAGGAGCTCGATACATACTAAGTATAATGGACCACTATTCTAGATATGGGTTTTGCTATTTAATGAAGAGCAAAACTGAAACGTATCTAAATCTCTTTAATTGGATAAAATTTGCTGAAAGGAAAACTAAAAAGAAATTAGTAACTCTTATAACAGATAATGGTATGGAATTTACAAATAATAAATTCCAGAACAAACTAAGAATGTTAGGTATTCAACATAAGAAGTCTGCACCATATAGGCCACAACATAATGCCTTTATAGAGAGACGGGGCCAAACATTACAATCAATGGCACGTACTATGATGTCTGATTCAGGATTACCTGACAATTTATGGGGAGAAGCAATAATGTGTGGTCATCATATATTAAATAATGTTTTTAATTCAACAACAGGTGTGTTTTTAATTCAACAACAACACTGTGGCATGGTACAAAACCTGATTTAAGTTACATGCACACATTTGGAGCACCAGCATGGGTGCATATCCCTACACAACTCAGACAAAAAGGACAGCATAGAGCTAAAAGATTATTTTTTGTAGGATATAAATCTAATCATAGATCTTATAGATTCTGGGAACCAGGTACATCTAGAGTTTACACCAGTGCTAGTGCAAAATTCCTAGAACATGTAGGATGGAATAGATTAGAGCAAGATTTAAATAATGAAGTAATTATTGAACCCTACAAAAGGCAGAAAGATCAGACTTGTTATAAGTAAGAAGAGTCCAATTAAAGAAGAAATCCATGAAGAGCAAATAGGACCAGAACAAGAGGAAACAGTTAATCAGGAAGAGTTAGATAATCAAGAAAAGTTAATAAATGAAAGTCCACCTGTAAGTCCTGTAATACCTAGACGTACTACACGTGTAACTAGACCACCTGATAGGTATCAAGCAAGTATAGTTTGCCAAGTAACTAAAGTTCCAACGAGTATAGATGAACTTAAAATGTATCCTGCTAAGGATCAGGAGAATTGGCAAAAGGCAATGGAAAAAGAACTAAATTCATTAAAGGTAATGAAAGTATATGAAGATGCTAAATTACCTCCAGGAGAAAAATCCATTGGGTGCAAATGGATATTTAAAGTAAAAACTGGAAATGATGGGACTGTTACCCATAAAGCTAGGTTGGTAGCTCAAGGATTTAATCAAACTGCATCTGATTATGATGAAGTTTTCGCACCAAGTCTTAAAGCAACATCTTTGAGAGCAGCTTTAGTGTGGGCAGCTAAGAAAAACTATATCATTAACCATTTAGATGTAGAAACTGCTTATTTGCATGCACCATTGCAGCACACTATATATTTGAAAAAGCCAATTATTATAAAAGACAATAAAGTAAATAGTAATGATCGTTGGAAACTCAAAAAGAGTTTTTACGGGTTGAAACAATCTGGTTTTGAGTGGAATCAATATATTGTGAAAGAGTTAAACAATATAGGTTTTAAATCTGGTTTAGCAGATCCATGTGTGTTTAAAAGAGAAAATAATGGAACGGTGTCATTGTTGTTATTATTTACAGATGATATTGCTTTGATAACTAAGACTAATAATGAAGCTAATGAGATTATATCATTATTAGCCAAAAAGATAAAATTAAAGCATTTAGGTGAAATTAAAAGGTATCTAGGATTGACAATTAACAAAACAAAAAATGGATTTAAGATATCTCAAGAAGATAAAATTTGCCAATTAATTAAAACGTTTAAAATGGAACTTTGTAAACCGGCAAAGATTCCAACGAGTCAGGAAGTTTGCCAAACTAATTATCAAAGTCCCAAATTTGATAAGTCCATATATCAATCTTTGATTGGTAGCTTATCATATGTAAGCAATTGGTCAAGGCCAGATATAGCTTATAGTGTAAATCAGCTGGCACGTTTTAATTCAGATCCACATCAATGTCATTGGAAATCATTAAAGAGAATTCTAAAATATCTTAAAGAACAATGACCCATGCATTATATATAGAACCAAAGGGTGATTTGAGTCTTAGTGCCTATTCAGATGCAAGTTTTGCAACTGATATAAACACTAGAAAATCAACATCTGGGATGGCTATATTATTTGGTAAGACACTAATAGGGTGGAGGTCAATCAGACAACAGCATATCAGCTTGTCCACGATGGAAGCAGAATTTTCATGTCTGTCATTACTATGCACTGACTTAATTTTGTACAAACAGTTATTATTAGACATGGGTATAACTGTTAAAGATTCTATTATTGTGTACGAGGACAACCAGGCAGCCATAAAGTTAGCTACCAATATTGCTGTAAAAACTAGATCAAAGCATACTGATTTAAGATACTTAAATGTTAGAGAATCTGTAAAGAATGGGCTAATTAAATTGGAATACTGCATGACAGAAGAAAACATTGCAGACCAATTTACAAAAGCTCAAGGAGTAATTAAGTTTAAAGAGAGTTGTAACAAACATGATTTAAAGATTTAAATAGTTATAGTATTATTATTTCCTAAAAGGGGAGAATGTTAGGGATAACATTGCTTACCCTAACTGGTTTAGGTAAAATAATAAATATGTAATCATAGTTTGTTAGTTTAAGTGTCTGCAACTTTAAATATGGGAATGTAATTAGGGGAGTGGTTGTAAAAAGCACCATAAAAGAAGCAAGGCACTGCAGCTAGCTCTCTGGCTTTGATGATCCCTAATTACTGCATGGACTCAAGACTGCTTTGCTCGAACGGGAGAGAGACAAAGGACTGATTTGTAAGTGAACTGACATTGGATATTCTACACGGACTTTGCTAACTGAATATCCTTGAATGGACTGACTAAATGATACATGACTAATGGACTGTTATTTTGACTATGCTATAAATGGAATAAACTATATTTTTGATAGCAGAAGCGTATCTGTTATTTTTACTGTATGTTAATAAACATACAAACTTATATCACTCATTTATCTGTGTGCCTATCTGACTAACGCTGCACATTCTGTTTAGCTTGTCTCCTTAATCCTGGTTGGGGAACCCAGGCTTAACAGTTCCTGGTACACGCTTGCAGCCTACGTGAGGCCTTGAGGCCTTGGGGCCTGGCATGTATTGAAACTATTGAAGCTGATTTATTACTGCAGGTCTGTCAGTTCTTCCTTTTGTCTTGATATCATATTCTTTGTCAAGATCTTTGTCTTATCTTTATTTATTTTCAAGCCAGCCACCTTTCCAAATATCTCTATCTTTTCTATCAATTTTGATGCTGTTTCTAGTGGGTCTTCTAAGATAAAAACCAGATCATCTGCAGATGCTTGTAACTTAAATTCTTCCTTTTTAATTTTCATCCCCTTTTATATTCTTTTCATCTCTAATATTTCTATTTTGCACTTCCAAAGTTAGTACAAACAACAGATGTGATAGTGGGCACCCTTGTCTTGTTACTTTTCTTATATCGATAGATTCTGTCAGTTCTCCTTCTATCATTACCTTTGCCATCTGCTTATAATATATAGCTTCTATTGCTTGAATAAATTTTCTAGCAAAACCCATTTGTTCCAGCAGTAAAAACATGAATAGCCAATTCACATTATCAAATTCCTTCTGTGCATCTAGAAATATCAAAGCCATTTGTTTTTCAGGATGTGCCTCGTAGTATTCCAAAGTGCCCAAGATTACTCTCATATTGTCTTTAATTTGTCTCTTTGGCAGAAATCCATTTTGATCAGGATGGATAAGATTATTGAAATATTTTTTAAGTCTTTCTGCCAATATTGAAGCAAAAATTTTATAATCTGCTTTTAGTAGGGAAATAGGTCTATAGTTCTTGATTTGTAATGGATTGGCCTCCTCTTTTGGAACAAGTGTAATATAAGCTTCTGACCATGATTTAGGTATCCTCTTCTTTAACATAACTTCATTCATAACTTATATCAGTGGAAAATTCAATGATTCTTGTAATGTTTTGTAAAATTCTGCTGGAACTCCATTTGGGCCTGGTGTCTTTCCATTATTTTGCTTCTTGAGTGCTTCAGTTAACTCCATCATCGTTATATTGCTTTCTAACATTGTTTCAATCTCTTTAGGTATCTGGGATAGCTTAGCATTCTGTAGGTACTGTTTGACTCTTTCCTCCTCAATATTCTCTTGTGTGTACAGTTTCCCATAATAGTCTCAAATGATTTCCTTCTACTCTTTACTACCATAGCAAACTTGGCTTTGACCATATATTAATTGCAATATTTTCCTTGATTCTTTCTCCTTTCTCAATTTATTTGCTAACCATCTACCTGGTTTATTTGCATCTTCCAAGTCGTTCTGTTTAGCACCTCTAATTTTCTGTGCTAATTCTTCTTTTTCTATTAGACCCATTTTATGTTTGGTTATATCCATTTTTAACTTAATGTCCTTTTTCTGTGGCATTTTCTGTAGCTCTTTTTCACGTCCTTTATATTCATCCTCTAATGCCTTAGGGGCTAATCTTTTCATGGTATTTCTTTTCCTTGTATAGTCTATTATCAAGCCTCTGGCATATGCATTCATTGTATCCCATACTTTCTGGATTGATGTATCTTCTTTTTTGTTTTCCGTAAAGAAAAAAGCCAGTTCTTTCTCCATCCACTGTGTGAAGTCTTTTTCCTTTAAAATAATATTATTTAACATCCATCTAGACCTTCTTTTTTGTCCTTTCCATTTAATTGTCATTGGATTGTGATTTGCCCAAGTACTTGTTTCAATATTTCTTTCTTGAATATTAGTTAACAATTCTGTTGACATCCATATCATATCTATTCTGGACCATGATAAGTGTCTATTTGAGTAGAAGGTGTATTGTTTAGTTTTAGCATTTCTTTCTCTCTGTGTATCTTTTAAGTTTATTTCATCTACCATTTTAAAAAAAGATTTAGGGAGAGTCTTGCTGTTTTGCTTTATTGTTTTCTGTGCTGTATAGTCCAGTTTGTTGTCTACAATTCCATTAAAATCTCCCATCATAACTATATTAGCATAGTCCAGTTCAATTATTTTCATATGTAATTTTTTATAAAATTCTTCTTGTTTGTCATTTGGGGCATAGATTGCAATCAGGAGTGTTTTTGTATTATTATCCATTATTTCCACCATTAGTATTCTTCCGTCGTCATCAGTATAAATCAATTTCGCTGGAATGGTCTCTTTAATATATAAAACCACTCGTCTTTTCTTACATTGTGTCAAGGAGGTAAATATTTTCCCTAGTTTTGGCTGTATCAACAATTGTTCATATTGCTTTTTAATATGTACTTCTTGTAGGCAGATTATATCAAATTTTAATTTCTCAAATTTATGGAAATTTTTCCTTCTTTTAACGGCTGAATTAAGTCCATTTATATTAATTGTAATCATGGCAGCTCTCATGGATCTTGGTTCACGTTGTTCTTTTGCTTCCTCCTTTCCATCTATTGCACCTTCCTCTTTTTCAGTTGTCATTTGGCAGTCCTCTTGGAATTCAATTAGTGAAATTTCTTTTTCTGCCTCTTCCTCTTTCCCTCTGAAAAATTCTGTATAAAACGATTCAGCTTTCTCAATTGAATCAATTCTGTATCTCTGTTCTTGCCATGTGAACATTGAACCTTCTGGAATTAGCCATCTATAATTCACCTCTTTTCAGGTAGCAATCTGGTCAAGAATCGGTATTCTCTTCTCTTCTCATCTCCCTCACTCTTCTGGGTACTTGTTTCAAAACCACAATCTCCATATCGTTACATTTCAATGTTTTCTCTCTTGCCACTTGCAATATTTGCGTTTTAATGGCTTTCTTTGAAAATCTTATGTGAACTTCTCTTCGTAGGCTATTTCTCATTGCATATCTTGTGAAGACTCGATAGACCTCATCTATTCCATCCATCATCTTCTCTTCAGTTATTTCCAAAGCTTCAGCCAATATTTCTATCATTATCTCAGCTAGATTTTGCCCTTTTTCTTCCTCTATGTTTTGGAATCTAAGATAAAATTCTGATCTGTCCATCTCCTATCTCAGCATACCACTTTTATCTTGTTCAACCACAGTTAATCTGTTAACAATGTCTCCAATCTTCTTGTCTATCTTCTTCTTTGTTTATCTTCTTCAATTTTTTGGAGTCTCTCATCATACTTCATCATCATTTGTTGAATGTTCTCTACATTTTCATCAGTTTTTCCTCTTCTTTGTTCAATGTTCTCTGTTCTTTGTTGAATGTTCTCTATTCTCTTTTCAATATTCTCTGATCTTGTTTGAATGTTTTGAATTCCTTGCATAATCATCTGCAGGGTCACTTTTTCTTTTTCTTGTTCTTTCTCTTGCCTTAACATTGTCTGTATTGAACATTGTCCTCTAGATGGTGGAGAGGAGGAAGTAGAAGTTGAAGAACCAGGAGCTGTTAATTTCCTACTAATTTCAAACAGTTCAAAATCTTTAGGTTCTTCTAGACCTTAATCCAATTGTAAAGTAACCAATTGTGATTCCAAATAAAAATAGTAGGGAAAAAGAAGCCAAATAGTAACAACAATAAAAAAAAAGAAAAAAAGAATTTCTTCAGGTTCTTGTATACCTTAATCCAATCGATTAGTTAGATAACAATAAAAATTCAAAAATGAAGGAAAAAACCATAAACATACACAAAAGAGAAAAAGTTGTAAAATCCTAAAAAAGATGGAAAAGTGAGGAATAAAAAGCTTTTTTAAAAAGGAAAAATTCTTCAGGTTCTTCAACACATTAATCCAATTAAAAGGTATCAAATATAAAAGGCTGCATAAGAGGAAAAAAAAAACCAGGAAGATAAAAAGAAAGAAAAATCCAGTATTGGAGGTAGATGGAAAAACAAAGGTACCAGAAAGGCAGAAAGAGAAAAAGAAAAAAAAGGCTACTCCCTTAAAAAGAAAAGGAAGGGAATCATTAATACTAAAACTTTTCTTTTAAAATAAAAAACAAACATAAAAATTTAACTTCCAAAGACAAACCAAAAAAAAAAAAGCAAAGGGAAGGGAAGTTCTAAAGAACTAAAAATCCAAATAGCTATTTCAAAAAGTAAACTTTTGAGGAGAGGTAGCACAGCTTAGGAAAAATCAAGATAACACACTGCACTTTGTTTAGTTATCCAAGGCTCTTGTTATAACACTCTTCTCCAGAAACTTGTCAACTTTTCTTTTCCTATAAACTTTAACACCAGACTCAAGCTGTTGATAGAAACCCAGAAGAGCACCTGCAATAATACTCTCCCATGCTCTTCCCTCTATCTTATCAAATAGCAATGTCCTTGAAAAAAAGCTTCAGTTCTTTCTTTCTCAGCTTTGTCTGGTCACAAGAGAAATAGAGTTGGCAGTGTTACAAAGTTTCTTTGCTTTCACCCCCCTCTTTTCCAAGCAAAATATAATATGAATTAATAAAAAGAAAGAAAAAGATATTTTAAAAAAAGAAATAACTAAAAGGGAGTCTCTAGCCTGAAATGTTACAAAATCAAAAAGGGGAAAAAAATAGATGGAAAAGAAAAAAACAATCCAGTTTCAAAATATAAGATCATGTATAGAAAATCCAGCAATGAGAAAAAAAACATTACTTTGACATTCCTGTTTAAAATAGCCGCTTAATCATTTCTGTCAAAAACTTTTACAGATTTTCCCTTAGGGTGTCCTCTCAGATCTTAGAATAAAGAAAAAGTTCTCACCAAACTGGCACATTCTCTTTCTTTCTTTTTTAAACAAATTTTATTAATTTTTACAAAACAATACACAAACAAACAAAACATAGAATGTAATAACATAAGAAATCTTTTCTGAAGAAATCAATAAAACATCTTATTTAAAGACAGAATAATTCCAAATTATCACATTTCCATACAAGCACAATTTAATATATATATTTACCTTATCTGTTCAGCTTCATATCTTAACCCAGCTTCTCTTTCTTTCTCCCTTTCCTTCTATTATTCAAATTATATTTCTTTTACTTTAGATTATATACATTCTTTATATCCATCTGTCTTATTTACAAATTCATTATTCTCTTCCAACATTCTTCTTACATTCTTCTAAGATTTTATTAATTCAAACATGGACATACAAAACACAAAACATAAATAGCTAAAACTTCATTTTGGAAAGCGGCTTACCCCGGGTTACCTCTTTTTATACAGACATAAATCAAATTCATACTCACTCAATATACTACCTCATATCTTAATTAACGTTCTGTATTTTCTATATATTTTCTCTCCTCTATTCACTCTCATAATTCTATTATATTTATTTCATCTCATTTTAAATAATTATACTTGTATCTTTTGTCTGTTTTCTTCAATTATCTATTAATCTTTCCTTTCCAATACAATATTTCTCCTGTAATCACTGGTTGAAGCATGACAACTTTTATCTTTCCCCTAGATTTGATACTTGAAATAATACATACTTTCCATACTGATTCTGCTTAACACAAAGTAAAATAATAAAACAAAAATAAAAAAAGGGCTTGAGTTTATAGTATAATCAGAACAGCATTCCACAGAAAATTAGACTCTATTATTTACTCTTAAACATTTTATATGTTCCCTTTAATACATTATTAACTCATATAATATTTCAATTTTCTAACTCAATTTCAAATACTAATATCTACAATACAATCTTATATATTTTTGCAGAATCATATATTTTTTAATTTAAATTTTACCCTTTGTCTCTGAAAAAAAACCTTTTTTTCCCATCTTGTTTTAAACCTTTATGGCTTCTCTTTCCTTTTCCCCTTCCTTTCTTATCAATTCTGATCTTTTTGATCTTTTTGCCCCCCCATCTCTCAAATTCCACTTTTTGAATCTTCCCTCTCTGTTGTGTTTCTCTTTTCTGTTGCTTTCTGGCATTGTATCGATTTTTCATCTTATTTTTCCCTTTCTTGGTTGCTTTTTTAAGTTCAGAATTCTCCATTTTCTTTCCCCCTTTGTTCTTTTCAGCTATGATTTTTTGTCCATTAAAGATGGCTTCTCCTTCTTCATTCTGGTCCTCTTGTTCTTGTATTTAGATCCAAGAGAGCCCTCACCTTCCTGTTTCTCTTGTTGTAGCATTTGAAATTCCATTTGTAATTCTTGCACAGATAATGCCATTTTTATTATTATTATTATTTTATTTTTAAAAGAGCAACCCAAATGTTTTTAGTCCTTCAAGGAATAGTCCCCCAAAAATCCCAAAGTCAGAAAGTCACAAAGCAATCCAAATCAGAACAAACTGTTCCGTTAACACTTTCTTCTTCTTCTCCCCCCCCTCCTCCTGTGGTGAGATTCAATTAGACAGTTTCAAAATAATTTTTTAGAAGCCTTATTGTCATTAATTTCTAATCTTAAAAACTTCAAGCAGTCTTCTTCAATAGAGTCTTAGAATAATTTTTTTACCTCTTCCTTCCCACTTATAGCAATAAACTTTTAATTTTTAGTTCCAATGTTTCAAAATCCCTTTGGATTTAATTTATAGGTTTATTTACCTTCTTTGCCCAAGCAGGTTTTCCAAATTTCCGTCTTCTATTCCGTAGGGAAGGAGAGTGAGAAGAAATAACTTTCCCTTTCACAGCTTTCTTGCCGCTTGCAGTCTTTCTGGGAAACAATGTAGTAATAAAAAGGCAAATTTCCAGGTTTTAAAGGCTCCTCTTTGTCCCGGTTCAGCCAGAAAAAAACCTTTCACCTTCTTCCTCCTGTGCAATCTTGTCCAGCTGCAGGCTTCTTTGTGGCGGCCATTGCTGACCGCCACTCCACCGCCTTGGGAAAAGGGGTTTATGCCGACTGGGGGGGATCTGTGACACCCCCAATCCCCTGTCCGGATCCCCCCTATCTTCAGCTGCCTCTACGGGGCAGCTATATCCTCCAAATCCAAATGGATCAGAGGCACCTTGGCAGCGAGCGCAGCAGGGATTGTGCAGAATTGTGAATCCCTGCTGCTGCCGAAGCCTTGCAAACCGGAAGTTGGGACAGCTCCGAAAGGAAAGAGAACAGAACGGCACACTCTCTCTTTCTGTTCTCTTTCGTTTCGGAGCTGTCCCAACTTCAGCAGCTTTAATGGCTGCCTCTTTGCTGCTGGCAAGAAGAGCTTCTCCTGGATCTACCAGGGACTTTGCGGTATCCCTGGGATCGACAGGATGCACTCTTCACTTTCACCATCTCTTCGGAATGGTTTAGATCTGATAGGACCGTCCAGGAGCAAAGATATCGGCAGCGATCTCAGACCTCCAAGATCACATGCCGTATCATCGCGACGCCAGCTCTGCCCTCCTTTTGACTTGTTTTAAGGACATTACATCAAAGTTGGATCAGCCTGTAGTGTTGTTTTCCACTTGAATTTTGAGTGTAACTCCAAATCCAGACCTCCATGGGTTGCTAAATTTGATTTCTATTGATAATTTTTGTGTGATTTTGTTGTCAGCACATTCAACTATGTAATGAACAAAGTATTTAATAAGAATATTTCATTCATTCAGATCTAGGATGTCTTATTTTTGTGTTCCCTTTATTTTTTTGAGCAGTGTATTTTCTTTAAATAATTAAATATGATGTATGTTGCCTGTTGCATTCAAAGAATGTATTTGAGAGATCAGAGTACATTATTACTTTTGTAAAGGTAACATCAATTCTCTTAACTTGCGCAATCCTATTGTGAATATATCCATCTTAAATATGACACATCTTCAGGCTTTTTGCTGGAATAAATTAGGATGATTTAGTGTGTTTTTGTTTTATGAACTTTGATAATTTATTTGGAAGATTATGGTCACTGTAGTTCATTGGCATTTTTTCAGGAAAGAAATGCCCTAGAGACATGTCCAGCTACTCAGACTAATGCATTATTATTGGAAATATGATGCTGTGGAAGAATAATTAAGTATTGCTCAGAGAAGGATCAAACTGGTCTGAAGAAACATATGATATTCCCAACTGTGAATGAGTGAAATTTGGCAATGTTAAAGGCATTATTTACAAAATTACAACAAAATAGCATTGATTTCACTATTATGTTGTATTTGATCATATGATAGCAGTTCCCTAGAAAAAGAACATTGCTAAGTGCCAATTCACACAATTTTGTTCAAATTTACTAGCCCTCCCTGTGTAGAAAATGTGCAGCTGCAACACCTTTAAATGTGAACTATATACACATGGAGAATGAATAATTTAAAAAACACCTTCGAAGTGGTAATAGTTAAAGGTCTGAACCATCCATTCTCAGTTCTTAAAAGAGTTGAATATAATTTTGAACATGCACATTCTTGATTAAACATCTGACATTTAGATATTTCTGCTAGGGTATATTTAAAAAGAACAGTGAGAATCAGTAAGGTCTGTTCACAAATTTTCTGCTTTTAAAGTCTGAAGGAAAATATGCTTCTTTATGTGTTGTGTTCAGCAATGAGAAAATTGTGTTAAAAAATTAAAATGTATACTAAACATTATTTAATTCAATAAAATGAATTTTGTGATTAGTGACATAGTTCCAGAAATTTCTAAATAAGTAAGCAAGCAAACAAACAAATATGAATTTAATTAAATAAAACCTGCTGGAGGAAGGCAGGGATAAGCTACTATCATACTGTTACTAAGATAACATCATAGCTGCATTCATAAAATCCCCAGAAGTTATGACAGTATGATTTGTCTATAGAAATTCTCATCCATCCAGGTCATCGTTATTCCAAAAGTGTTTTTTTTTTCCAAAAGGCAATTGGATTTTCCTTGAAGACATTTTGTTTCTCATCTAAGAACTGGAAAAACTTCTTGGATGAGAAGAGAAATGTCTTCAAAGAACAACAAAGAAAATCCATTTGGGATAATGGCAGGATTGTTGTATTATTCAAATAATTTCTTTTCTTTCAGTCCCATTGGACATAGATGAAGCTTTGAGTATGCGAAAGTGAGTCTTTTAATTCTGTCTTAAGGATGTACAGATTGTATAATATTTATATATTTGAGTTTTTCTTCCAGACTTGAGTCTAGAACAACTTACAAATAAATGAAAAGGGCATCGTATCATTGTAAAAAGTTTTTTAGGAAACAGATGGGAAAATATCTGCATTTTTGGCCTCTCACAAATCTTTTCACCTAAGCATACAGTTAAAAATAGATACTATTTCAAGCTGATCTAAATGGTTCCTCCTTTACCAAAATTTAGTATCTTTAATCACAAATTCTGAATTTCCTGGATTTCTGGGAGTATGTTCAACTTTCTTAAGTTGAACAGAAGGAGTGAATTGTGTTAGTACAATGAGCAATAATGAACAATTGAATATTGGAGGGAAACGCCCACAGTTTGGGATCTTTTCTATCCCAAATAGCAAGGAGAAAATACATCACAGCCTGTGGCCAGTTTTGCTTCAGTTGAGAAATAAAGAAAACTGAACCAGAACATTTCTATCCATAGAATTTCCATGGCCTTGCTGATCATTTTCCATTTAAGATGTCTAATTCTGATTTCTGGAAATATAGTCAGAATTCAAGTGACCAGTTTTAAACAATTTAGTCTGACGCCATAAGACTCAGGATGAAATGAGAAGGTTATAAATTCATTCCTTCGGGAATCTGGATCAATTTGTGACTTGTGAGCTTTGCACACCTTCACCAGTTAATGTATGTTATCATTTATTTGGATTTCTATCTATTTCTTTCGGTAGGCTTTGAAATACGACATTCAAAGAAGTAGTAAAGTTACTATAAAATGGACCATAGAATCTGTGATGCACTAATAACCTTTTTTTTTCTATCAACAAAAATGGATGAAAGGGTCAAGGGCCAAATGGCAGTCCACTGCATATAGTTGCTTGACTGAAGTGCTTATATTTCTTTCAATTGATGTCATATTTTAAAGTCTCTTCCATAGGAATCAAAATGAATTAAAATAAGTTACTTTATCTAATTGGTGACCTGCTGTTTTATTTAGAGAAAGGACTATGTCACATTTTAGCCAATTAAACAGCCTGATATTAATTAATTTCCTTCCTTCCTTCCTTCCTTCCTTCCTTCCTTCCTTCCTTCCTTCCTTCCTTCCTTCCTTCCTTCTCTTCCCCCTCCCTCTGTCCCTCCCTTGTTGTTTCACAAGATCTACATAGATTCTGTCAACTCGAAATTCAACATTAAACAAATCCAAGTTCTTTTTAAAAAGCTAATATTAAATCCTGCTCACAACAGAATACCCTATACCACCGGCTTGAGATTTTGGACTTGGACAACCTTAAACTAGA
Organism: Hydrophis major; assembly: GCA_033807585.1. Lineage (NCBI taxonomy): Eukaryota > Metazoa > Chordata > Lepidosauria > Squamata > Elapidae > Hydrophis > Hydrophis major. Next base: position 150,668,254 of record CM066328.1, on the reverse strand, counting down.
CCACCTATGGTTAGACTTAAGTGTAGCACATAAAATTATCTGCTACAATGTCAATGACTACTTCAGCTTCAACCACAACAATACAAGAGCACACAACAGATACAAACTCAATGTAAACCACTTCAAACTCGATTGCAGAAAGTACAACTTCAGCAACAGAGTGGTCAATGCCTGGAATACACTGCCTGATTCTGTTGTTACATCCTCTAACTCCCACTCCTTTAATCTCAAACTATCCACTATTGACCTGTATTGGTCTGTAAAGGGTGTGCATAAGTGTACCACCATGCCTACCGTCTCTGTACTATTGCCCCATTTATTCGTACCTATTTCCTATATTCTTACTCGTGTTTATACTTATACCTATTATCTTGTAAGCGATTGATAAATAAATAAATAAAATAAAAATAACAAGCTAATATTAAATCCTCTTCTTTGTGCTGATGGGAAAATATCTGCATTTTTGGCCTCTCACAAATCTTTTCACCTAAGCATACAGTTAAAAATAGATACTATTTCAAGCTGATCTAAATGGTTCCTCCTTAACCAAAATTTAGTATCTTTAATCACAAATTCTGAATTTCCCGGATTTCTGGGAGTATGGATGGCTTTCTTAAGTCGAACAGAAGGAGTGAATTGTGTTAGTACAATGAGCAATAATGAACAATTGAATATTGGAGGGAAATGCCCACAGTATTTAATAAGAATATTTCATTCATTCAGATCTAGGATGTCTTATTTTTGTGTTCCCTTTATTTTTTTGAGCAATGTATTTTCTTTAAATAATTAAATATGATGTATGTTGCCTGATGCATTCAAAGAATGTATTCGAGATATCAGAGTACATTATTACTTTTGTAAAGGTAACATCAATTCTCTTAACTTGCACAATCCTATTGTGAATATATCCATCTTAAATATCTTCATGCCTCTGGGTTAAGGATAAGTCACAATTAGCTTTTGTATAACATGCTAAGCCAAAAATCATGGTTTAAAAACAACTGGGATTGGTTTCCACAGTTCACTAAGCCAAAACCAAGTAAACCACATGTTGGCTTAGAACAATGTGTATATATAATAGTTATATATAAGCAGTTTGGTTGACCATAAGTAAAACATTTTTCCTGAATATTGATCTACATAAGAACAATTCTATTGAGACTGTAGGAGAAAATTCTATTCTACAGAATCTGAATAAAATGTTAAGACTTGCTATTCAAGATGGCAAGATCTGAAATCTAAGCATGTAGGAATAGAACAACATTTTCTATACTGGCACTGGTAGCTGTCAGTCAACCAAGTAGCAAGCTGGCTGGCTGCCATAGTCCAGGTACTGTATATGTAATCCAGGCAGAGCTTTTACAGTCGAAGCAAAGGGTCCTTTTTGCCTACAGTTAAAAACAGAATTGCAATGTAAATCAAGGCTTGGCATGGGTTGAGACCAGGAATCCAATAAACAAATGACACATCCAGGGAAAAGACAAGAAACACAGTGAAATGGAATCCATAGCCAATGGCACAATAGGACAAAGTAAACACCACAGAGCTGAAGCTTGACAATTTGTTCTCAGAGTTTTCTCCCAGTAAATCACCATTCTGAGCTTCCATCGAGTGCATGTTTGAGATCCGAGTCTGCCTCTTGGTCAACCACTTTGGACCTTTGAAGATCAGCTGTCTTCCCTCAGATCCTTAAGGCTCCTTTTGCTTGGGGCTGGATGGATGAAGCTCAGAGGCTGAGAGGCTGTCAGTGGATGCAGCAGGAGTCCTGGGGCTTCCTGGATCTGCTTTAGTCAGAGTGGAGTCATGGGTCCCAACCAGTGGTGGGATTCAAATTTTTTTTTTTTACTACCGGTTCTGTGGGTGTGGCTTGGTGGGCATGGCAGGGGAAGGATACTGCAAAAATCCCATTCTTTCCCCACCCCACTAACCAGCTCTGTTTTCCTCTGCAGGACAACAAAAGAAGAGCCAGCCAATCAGCTGGGACTCAGGAGGCAGAGAATAGATGAGGGCAGGGCCAGTCAGAGGTGGTATTCACCGGTTCTCCAAACTATTCAAAATTTCTGCTACCACTTCTCCAGAACTGGTCAGAACCTGCTGAATACAACCTCTGGATCCAACCCTGATGGAGATCACTCCAGGATTCTTGTCCCTAGAAGCTCCCGTCTGTATTTCATCTTCTTTATTATCCAAAGATGACCACAGGAGGTCACAGTAGATAAGATATGTGAAAATTTGGCAGCTCTAGGGTCAAAAACAGTTTGAATGAGTCTACCTTCGACCATATGGACTATTAATTCCAACCAAATGCTCAGTACAGTCCTTGTGAAAACATTTCTGTTAAGACTTCCCTTTAGCCAAAAGGAACTTGCCACTTCACTACATAACTGGTTTTCTTGAATCTAAATATGAATTACTAAGAACAGTTAATAGAAAGTCCCATTGTTTTGCCATGTGTTCTTCACTTCTTTTTTCACACTATATAATAATTATGTGCATGTATAGTAAGTTGTCTTAAGAAAGGATTGATGCAGTGGGCTAACTGATCTGGAAAAATGCAAACAAAGCAAAAATAATTGATTTTTTTTTAAAAAATATGCTATAATAAACCATTGCTTTATTATAACAGATTGGGCTATAAAGTAGGAAATAACTAAAGAAAAATAATCAGGAAGGGGATTCTGAAAAAAAAGATGTCTGAACCCTAAGTAAATATCATGCAGAAGGATATGGCTAGATAAGGAAAATCTTGGAATATTTAAAGATAAATGGACATTCAACAGAATAGATACATGATGAAAAAACAGTACAGTAGCTTTTGCCTGAAAATTGAAATATCTTCATGTGCTTTTTGAGGAAGTTTAAAACAGCAAATAGAGAAAATGTAGGGTCCAGAGAAAATGAAATCAGTAGTAATAGTTTTATTGATGCAGAAAATACTTTTTGATATAGCCAATAGAATTTTCTCGATTAAGCACCAGCCAAGTATGGATTTTCTTCTTTTTTATGAATTGGATTAAAATGCCAGGGTGATAACAAATGGAACTATCTCCTTGTCTTTGAAGTTGTTCATGGAATAATAACTTTCCTCTACTTATTATAGGACAGAGAGAAGGAAGGCATCACCTCGCTTTTCTCACTGGACTTCATTGATCTCTCCATACATTTAAGGGCATTTCCCTCTCCTTCCACTTCCCATTACGGAATGCTTGCTCATTTGGGGAACATAATTATTTCAATTATATATGATATGATGTTTACTGTTTTTATTGCTGTTGGCATAATTGCTGTGCTGCTTGTGAAACTGCACAAAACTAAGAACCTTTTCAGGTTGGACTGAAACTTAGTTTGGTGGCTTCAGTTTATGGATAGCAAGCTACATACCACCACACACCACCACCACCACACACCACCACCACCACACCATCACACCTAAGCTTCACTCCTAAAAAAAAATCTGGGTGACAGACAGACAGATGGACGGATGGACAGAAAGACATATGGATGGTTAGATAGATAGATATTTTTGCCCTTATTATTTTTTAGAAATACCTCAAGGTAGTGAATATACCTAATACTTTTTCCTGTTTCTATTTCCCTACCAACAATAATCTTATGAGTTGGATTGGGTTGGGTTGAAAGAGAATGTCTACCCCAAAGTCTTCCAAGTTGATTTTCATGACTCAGGTGGGACTAGAACTCACAGTCAGCAGAGACTGTACCACATATTCTTGTGAGTGTTAGGTGAAAAATGAAGAATCAAGGGGTTTATCCTCATTGTTTCCTGTAGCCAAAAGACATTGGGTTATTTTGGAGTTTGGTGACTTCTAAATTTAATGAAACAAACAAACATTGTTTTATCATTTATGTGGAACTCTGGAAGCATTATGAATTTTGCTTTATAAAAAACAAACAACAGTATCAGATCAGGCTGTTTTGTTACAACTATAAAACAAAGCACATTTCCAATGGTAAAGAAACTTCAGTGAATGAGTGGCAGCAAAAGGGACATTAAGATCTTAAAGAGCAGCAACCTACAGTAAATTATATTTAATATTCTCACTTAGGACTAATAATAAGGATATTTATTTCTTTATTGCCCCAGGAACAATGGTAGGAATACATTTAGATCATTTTCTCCCATTCCTCTGCATTATGATAAATTCCTGACATAGACCATAACTTAAAGTGGAAATGTAATGGCAGATGCTTGACAAATTTCCAGGTTTCATCCTGGTTCTCTAGCAAGTGAATTACTAATAACCTCATTATTTTATCGTCTTTAGAGGAAAGTTGGGTAACCTTTGTATAGTGAGGACCATGCTTGCACTTTATTTAATTGTTTTTCCTTGCCTTTACCTGGCCAGAGTTAATATGGCAGATGATATTGTGATGTCACCAAAATTACATAGGCTGAGAATTTCTGCTTGCTATTTTTAGAGGGATGGAGTTGGAGGTAAATTGTGTGATGAAGTAAATATACTAAGCCAGGGATGTCATCAATGTGTCATCACGAATTTGACACCCCTGTACTAAGCCATCCAGAGGCTTAAACAAAAATAGAGACACCTGAAAGGCATAGTTGAAAATCAGTGCTTTTCTTCCAAATTGGGATCATACAATTGGGTGATCCTCTGAAATTCCTCTAAATGAAACAAAATGCCTCAGAACTGATAATCTTCGCATCAGTTGTGTCCTTCTCCAAGTTCTGATTAAAGGAAAGTTCTAGACAACTTTTATATCATTTCAACCTTTGCATCTTTGTTGCTGCCATCAGATGTTTTTCATTGTTTCTAAACTGGAGGCACTATGGCATGGTGGTATTGCTTGTGTGGCTGGCTGTGTGTTGGCTATGGGTTATATTGAAAGGAAAGGTTAGGATAATAGTCTCTTTAATTTTATTTATTCTGAACTACAATCTACTGAAGCAAAAGGCCTCCTTTTCCAAATCAAATAGCCCTGTGAGCAGTGAAACTCCAGATAGAATTCCAAACATCACCACCCATGTTGGCAGAGGCTTTAATTACCATTAATTGTAGCTTGAAGGCAGTTGCCAGCTGTGTGTATAGAGCCACGCCATGCTTATTTTGGCAATTGTTTTTACTCACTAATGGATGAACTGTTTGATCGTTCTATTTAATTTAAGTGACAGCTGCTCTGGGGATTCACATGCCAAGAATAACCATGTAAATATTGTCTTCCTTTGTTCAAATCTGCCTAAAATTAAACTTTTTTCAAACCAAGAGCAAAACAATGCTTTTTATAAAGAAGAAGGATGAAAATCTACTAAATATTGAGAAATGAGCTCCTGCTATTTTGTCATTTTGTAAAGTTTGCTCTCCACAGAGACTAAGTCTCATCCAATAGCACAGGAAGACGCTTTCAACTCACAATTTCAAGTTTGTAGGCTTTATGGTTCTGGAGATTTTGTGATGATGCATGAGTGGTATTTCGCTTTTATATGTATGGATTCTTTCTGCTGTAATGATAACATTTACACTGGGACTACAGAGCTCCAAAATCTACATAATCACTAGATGGCAGAAATGAATACAGATAATTTTTAAGTATACAAATAACAATCCTTTAGAATTTGCAGTCAAACTCTAGTGGCACTAAAGATATTTTTTTTTCTACTATAAGGAAATCTCTCAAATATTATGCCACATAGTTCTGTGGGCCTTGGGTGAAAAATGAAGAATCAGAGGACTTATTCCTATTGTCTCCTGTAGCCTTTAGGTTATTTTGGAGTTTAGGTTATTTTGGAGTTTAGGTTATTTTGGAGTTCAATATCTCTTCTTTAACATGTATTGATTTATTAAAACATTATGATGGCTTCCATTTATGTCCTCTGGGATCAAACTACCTGGTATTGAAATATTTGAGGTTTTAATTTGAATTTTATTTTCAGAATTATTTGGATGTTTTGGTGTTTTGCTTTCAATTTTTTTAAGAAAACATAATTACCACATATAATAACATTCATTTTAAAAAAACATAAAAAAGAAAATGGTGAACTTCTCAGCTGTGAAATTTTGCTTTTTAGTTTAACTATGAGTGGCTAAGGACATTTACTCATATAATATGACTTTGCCTACTTTTCCTCTATTTGGTTTAATAACCATAAGTTTATTAATATTTTCTTATAAATATCATTTTGGTTTAAAGTGCTCTTTAACTATATATCAAAATCTGAACGTTATCATTATATGAAAAATTGTGGATTTATTGAGCATTTGGGGCAGGAGAAAATATTATTCTTCAAGGACACTGTTACCCAAGTTTTACAATATTGGATTTATGTGTTCATTTTCTTCATTTTGATGAAATAGCTTTCTATCGGTAGCACTTAGCAATAGAACTTAAGACTTATATACAGCTAAAGTGCTTTACAGCCATCTTTAAAGGGTTTGCAGAGTCAGCCTATTGTCCCCAACAATCTGGATCCTCATTTTCTGACCTTGGAAGGATGGAAGGCTGAGTCAACCTTGAGCTGTTCAGGATTGAGAGATTCGAACTCTTGGCAACATGAGCAGAGTTAACCTGCAACACTGCATTCTAACCCTGCACCATCATGGGTTTATCTCTTATATGAGATAAATCATTCCATAAAGTCAACGTTTTATAACATATTCCTGAATAATATTTAATATAATATAAATATTATGACATGATATATGAATGGCATAACACAACACAACAAGCGTAACATAGCGTAGTGTAACATAACATAATGTAGCACAATGTAATGTAACGTAACACAACACAACACAACACAACACAACACAACACAACACAACACAACACAACACAACACAACATAACATAACATAACATAACATAACATAACATAACATAACATAATAGCAGAGACTCTGTCAACCACAGGTTTTTTCATAATTCATGTTTTTCTCATTGAAAAATGGAAATGCTGCAATCCTTTTTTTCACAGAAGCTTTAAGAAGATCTGCTTATCCAAAGGTGTAGACAAAGCCTAGGTGCTGAATTATATGAAAAGAATGAAGTTGGAATTTATTACCTTTGTTAAGCCTGTGTTCCCCAACCAGGGTTAAGTAGACAAGCGAAACAGAATGTGCAGCGTTAGTCAGATAGGCACACAGATAAATGTGTGAGATAAGTTTGTATGTTAGTTAATATACAGTAAAAATAACAGATACGCCTGTGCTATCAAAAATATAGTTTATTCCATTTAGAGTTTATAGTATAGTCAAAATAACAGTCCATTAGTCATGTATCATTATAGTCAGTCCATTCAAGGATATTCAATTAGCAAAGTCCGTGTAGAATATCCAATGTCAGTTCACTTACAATAAATCAGTCTTCTCACTCTCCCGTTCCAGTAGGGGAAAAAAAACACAGTCTTCATCCAGTAATTAGGGATCATCAAGCCAGAGAGAGCAAGCTGCCATTATCTTGCTTCTTTTATGGTGCTATTACAACCACTCCCTTAATTACATTCCTACAGTTAAAGTTGCAGACACTTTAACTAACAAACCATGATAACATATTTATTATTTTACCTAAACCAGTTAGGGTAAACAATGTTATCCCTAACAACCTTTAATTCCCATTTCATTCTTTTCATAAAATTCAGCATCTAGGGAATGTGAGTGCAAGGAAAAGGTTCATCAATTTTAAGATTGAACTATCTCTGCTTTGCAGAATTAAAACAAAACAAACCAGAGATAGCAAATCAAATAGTTGTCATACTACTTCACCATGCCTTTTTTTTTTTTGTCATGAAGGTGTCTTTGCTTTCTTACAAAAGAAAATGAGAATTGATCTTAAGTGGATGACTTATAAGGTTTCAGGCATTATAATTTTACTCTTGTATATGATGCGGCAGATAAGAATCAAAGGAATTGAAGGAGAACTGGACTTAGATTTCTTGTGGGCTTGGAGGGACAAATGACTGATGATGCATTGACCCTTCACTTGGGTTCAGTCTAGTCATCTCCTACACCTACATAGAAAAAAAGATAGTAGATATATAAGTTGGTTTTAGAAAAGCCTGAGGAACACAAGGCATAGCCAATGCATGCTGTATAATTGAAAAAGCCTATGAAAAGAAGTAAGTAAAAAGAAGAAAGCCAATCTCCAAAAGAAGTCAGGGAGTGCTTCATTGATTTTAGAAAATCTGGAAGCTATAGTAAATAAAAGCCAAGCAACACAATAAAATAATGGAACTAAAATTAAGTATAAAGAAGAACAAGCTAATGACAGTAGGAATGATATCCAGCCTTGGATGTGATGATATTGAAATAGCGGATAGCTTCTTTTAAATCATCCATCAACAGTAAACACCAGCAGTCAAGAAATACGCCATGGATGAATACTTGATATGCATGAAAATATATTCAAAGCATTGAAAAAAATTATATTCCAAAATTATATTGTGTCTAGATGTACAAAGAGCAAAATTGTGCAAACCAAGGTATTCTCTGTAATAACAATAGCAATAGCACTTACATACTGCCCATAGTCCTTTACAGCACTCTCTGGGTGGTTTACAATATCAGCCTATTGTCCCCAACAATCTGGATCCTCATTTTACTGACCTTGGAAGGATGAAAGGCTGAGTCAACCCTGAGCCCTGTCAGGATCTAACTCCAGACTGTGCGCAGAATTAGACTGCAATAATGAAGTCTAACCACTGAGTCACCACTCATTCTATAGAGGTGAATAATGATCTTTGAAAAAGCAGGATAGGTCTTTTTGAATTTTGGTGTTGGAGAAGGCTCCTAAGAAGATCATGGACAGGCAAGGAAATAAACAAATTATCAAAGTTATCAAAGAAATCAAAGAAATCAAGATGAATTCTCACCCAAGGCAAAAATGACCAGGCTCAAATTATCCTTCAGATTATTTATTTATTTGTTTGTCTGTCTATCTATCTATCTATCTATCTATCTATCTATCTATCTATCTATCTATCTATCTATCTATCTATTCAAGCAATTATTAGATAACAGGTATAAGTATGAACATGGTTATAAATACATGAAACGGATACGAATAAGAAAAAAAAGAAACAATAGGACAGGGACGGTAGGCATGTTTTGGTGCACTTATGCAGACCTCTTAGGAAAGGGGTGAGGTCAATAGCAGACAGTCTAATCTTGAAGATTTTAGGGTTTGGGCAAGAAACCACAGAGTCAGGTAGAGCATTCCAGACATTGACTACTCTATTGCTGAAGTCATATTTCCTGCAATCAAATTTGGTGCGGTTTATCTTTAGTTTGTATCTATTTTGTGTTCTTGTATTGTTTTGGTTGAAGCTGAAGTATTCATTGATAGGTAGGACATTGCAATATATAATTTTATGTACTATACTTAGATTGAACTGAAGGTGGCGTAGTTCTAGGTTGTCTAGGTCTAAAATTTCAAGTCTAGTGGCATAAGGTATTCTGCTACAAGTAGAGGAGTGGAGGATTCTTCTCGTAAAATATTTCTGGACTTTCTCAATTGTATTAATATCAGATATGTAATGTGGGTTCCAGACTGATGAACTGTATTCAAGTATTGCTCTAGCAAATGTTTTATATGCTCTAGTTAGTAGAGTGATATTACCAGAGAAAAAGCTACACAGGATTAGGTTAACAACTCTTAATGCCTTTTTGGCTATGTAGTTACAGTGGGCTCTAGCACTTAGATCATTTGAGATGAGTACTCCAAGGTCCTTGACAAAGTTTTTGTCATCAACAAGGTCTTGACTATTCATCTTGTATTTTATTTTCTGATTATTATTTTTTTTGCTAATATGTAAGATAGAGCATTTATTTGTTGAGATATGAAGTTGCCATTTGTTTGACCATTCTGACACACAGTCGAGGTCTTTTTGAAGGGTAGCAGCATTGTCAGTGGTATTGAATAGCTTTACATCATCAGCTAAAAGAAGGCAGTTGCTCTTAATATAATCACAGAGGTCATTAATATAGAGTATGAAGAGAATTGGTCCTAGAACACTGGCTTGGGGGACACCACTGTTGACAGGTATAGGATTTGATAGGACACTCCCAATTTTGACCATTTGTTGCCTGTTTGACAGAAATGCTTCTATCCAGTTATGCAGGTGCCCAGAGATACCATAAGACCTTAGTTTTAGGAGTAGTTTGTTGTGTACCACTGAATCAAAGGCTTTACAGAAGTCTATGTAAATTGCGTCAATTGCTTTGCCCTGATCAAGTTGTGTAGTCCATATGTTTTTACAGTGCAAAAATTGCAGATTACTGGACAGTTTCCTTCTGAAACCAAACTGTTTGTTGAGAGTAGGTTGTTTGTCTCTAAGTGGAGGATAATGGATTGGTTAATAATTGATTCCATGACTTTACAGGTGATGCAGCATAAAGAGATTGGTCTGTAATTTTCAACTAGGCTGGGGTCTCCCTTTTTGAAGATGGGAATGACTGTGGCTAGTGACCATAGATTTGGTAAGGAGCTGATCCTGAAAGATTTTTCAAAGATTATGCTTAGATGTTCGGATATGGCAGTGGATAAGTAGATAATTATGGAAAGACCTAGCTCCACAAAGAATGTTCTACTGTTGGGAAAGGTGAAAGGAATGAGAAAAAAGGATTACCAGTGGTAAGGTGGATTGATTCAAGTTACAGGGATATGAAAATGAAACTTGGACCTGAGGAATTGTAAGTTGGCTGCACTGGATTAGGAAAATTTGAGTCAGCCACTGATATAGTCAATGACAGTCATAGTCTACAGAGAAGCTGATGTACTCCTTTAACCAGAAAGCGATCTCATTCCTATTGAATTACAATGCATTGGACACGTAGGACATAACTGAGGTTGGTCATCATGAATATGGACCATTAACATTCTCTGGAGAGCAGGAATATATGTCATTTTCTGTTTACCTTGAGTGTATTTTCCTTCTCTTAGTTGAAAGTGATATTTTCCAGCTTATGCCAGCCAAACTACTGCTGCTTTGTTTGTCAGCTGGACTTTATTGTGTTCAAGGAAACCATTTTCACTACCTGGAGGGTAGTGCCACACTCCATATGTTGCTGGGTGGCTTATTCTTTAGAAAAGCAAGAACAAATAATAAGATAGATCAGAAGTACACAAGAAGGCAAACTGTATGACAACTAACTGGAATTGCCCTGTGGGGGCTACAGTTGCTTCTCATTTGGAGAAAAATCCCTTGCAAGTCACTACAAAAATCCATAGCTCATACCATTTTTTTCACAAACCAGCATCACTACAGGACAGAAATACCTTAAATGTTCAGGGTGGAAATGCCCTCAGAGTATAATGAAAACCAGCCATTTTTTCCAGTAGGGTTGTTTAACACATTTCACATAACCACCAAGGGCATTTAAGAAGTACAAAGGAAGAGAATAAGAACATATGCACATGTTACACTGCTTGCCTGGGTAGATTTTGTCATTGTTAGCTCTTGCATCTTCCCTTTTCAAAGAGGTAATTATATTTTGAGACAGCAGTGCAGACAAGAACTCTGGCATAGTATCTGCACTGATGTATGCATCAACTTTTTTTGAATTAGGTTTATCTTGCAAAGAATCTTGCAAACACAGGCAGGAGTGCAGGAGGACGAGTTTACTAACATCATGCAGAAATGGGTTTTATAGGCCCCCTACCTCTCTGTGTTAAAACTTTACTTAACTAAGAAAAGAATGGGAGAAGTATCACGTCATAGTGGAGTAGGCTAAAAGACAGGCAGGTAATGTGGGGAAAACAATCACAGCAGGAAATTACAATCCCAAATGTGTTAAAATGTTATTTTAAATTCAGAACACAGGAAAGAAGTTCTGCTGTTGTGATTAGTATAAGAATTGCAAGAGCACATTGAGTTATTGTTTCTGCAATAACTTTCACATTCAGTTCAAAGTACTGCTTCTTAACTATAATACCCAGCAAAATATTGCTTCTACATACTTCATGTTTATTTATAGGAGCCTGCTGCCTAATGAAATTGTGAACTAATAGGACATGCTCCACAATTGTTTAGAGTAAGATATTGTGGATTTTCAGTTTTCAGAGTTGTAGCTTTGGGACTCCGGATTAGCCACTCTGGCATACTTCTTCCTGGCCTTCAAGATTAGCATGTAAGACCACAGAGTATTGTCTTTTAATGCTTAATTTTATTTGTTTGATTGTTTGAGAAGGGTTTTAAATGACATTTATATTCCAATGGTTTAATGTTTTGAAAAAAAAATCAGATATTTTTATTGATTTACTTAACTTATCGAATTTATCAAATTTATACACCATCCATCTTATTATCTAAGTGACTCTGAGTGATTTACAGATAAGATTTTTCTCTTGTGCATTTTGTCTATATAAATAAAGATACAGAGAGAATTATTTTTCCAATGATAAAAAAGATTTTCAATTAATGATAAAGGGACAGATGTACCTTCTACTGTACTTCATATTATCAAATTTCACAGATCTTAAAAGTACCCTTTAGTTTATAGGCACAATCATTGTAAGAAGATGAATAGCAGATTGTTTAGAACTCAGACCATGTTTTAATATAAGGATATATCTATTCTCTTGGTGTGGGTGTGTAAGTGTGTGTGTGTGTATCTGTCTGTCTGTCTATTTATATATGTAGTAGTGATGAAGAGAGATTAATATCTTCTTTGAGCCTAGTTGGTGTTAAGTCCTAGCCATGGGCGTAAGAACGGAGATGAGACATTGGACTGTGACTTCAACTCTTTATTTAACAAAAAAGACTGGAGCAGAAAACCTGGGCAGCAGTAGCTCTTTTATAGAGCTTGCTGCCGTTAAACAACCAATGAACTGAGTCTATCGCTTTCACAAGCGTCCAATCAGGGGCTTCCATTAGCAGCCAATCAGACTGGCCAAGCCTAACCAATCACGACTCGCTATTCACGGGCCAATAAGAATTGCAGGATTACAAGCCTGTTGTAAGACAAAGCTGTTTTGGTTGTATCGCTGCGATGGTTTAATCCATAACACCCCTCCCCCCTTGGTTCCATCTGAGGGGTGGGGTGACGTATTCACGCAGATAGGCAGGCTGCTTCACCTGTCTGCTCGACCTGCGCGGTTCCACCGGGTTTCGTTCTGGTTCTGGTTCTGGTTCTGGCTCCGGTGGGCTGTTCGCTGGGCTGGATAGTGAAGACTGTAGTTCCGGGTTGGCCTTGTCGGTGCTGTCTTCCGGGTTCCCTGGATCCACCTCCGTTGCGGTGTTGTCACGTGGCGAGGCCGCTCCCCAGTCCGGTTCTCCCTCGGATGGTGAGTATCCCCTGAGCTATTGGGTTTTGATTTCTTCTTTGTCCTCCTCCATGTTCCTTCCCCACCACAGCTGGAGGTTCCGGTGCTAATCGGGAATGGAGTTGGTCTATGTGGCATTTCTACATCTTACCATCTGCTGTTTGTAGACGGTATGATCGGGGTCCCGTAAGTTGCGTTATGGTAGCGGGGACCCACAATGGATTGCCCTAGAAGTTTTTCACAAACACGAGGTCACCTTCCTGGAATGCCCGACACTTACTGCTGGATCCCAGGGACTGTTCTGGCATGTAGTTTGGGTGGAGGCGATCAAGATGCGAGTGAAGTTTCCGACCCATCAGGAGTTCTGCTGGGGTTTTGTTTGTGGTGCTGTTTGGAGTTATGTGTTGAATAAAAAGCATTCGGTTTATTTTGTCGTCAATGTCGCTGTGGTCCATTTTATGCAGGGTCTGTTTTACAAATTGAACCATTCGCTCAGCCCTACCATTGGCTGCAGGGTGAGCTGGCGATGTTAAAGCATGGCGGATGCCCCGATCAGCCAGGTATTGTTCGAATGGCAGAGCAGTGAATTGGGGGCCATTATCTGAGACGAGGACATCAGGAAGTCCATGGGTAGCGAATAGTTTATTCAGTTTTTTAGTGACTGCGTCTGTTGTGGTGCTTTCCATTTTTTGGACTTCCAGCCAGTTTGAATAGGCATCCACCATTAAGAGGAAAGTGTGTCCTTCTGTGGGTCCCGCAAAATCGATGTGGATATGGGACCACGGACCTTGAGGCGTTTCCCACTGAGTTGGGGGAGTCTTTGGAGGAGTGGGGTGAGTCTCCTGGCATTTACTGCATTTTGCTACCTAAGTTTCTATTTGTCTATCTAAACCAGGCCACCATGAGTAACTCCTGGCCAATGCCTTCATCCGCACGATGCCTGGATGTCCCTTGTGCAGCATTTTCAATACCCTATATTGTAGCTTTTCCGAAACTATGACTCTGTCTCCCCATACTATGCAACCCTTCTGGGAGAACAGTTCTGTTTGATGATTTTTAAATGGTTTAAACGTGTCATCAGTTTCACTGATCGGCCAACCGCGTTCTACCCAGCTGAGGACTCGTGCCAAAATAGCGTCCTTTTTTGTCTCTAAAGCTATGTCTCAAACAGTTAATGGTGGCGATTTGAGGGTTTCTATTTGTAGTATGGTTACGGTTGGAGCAGGGTCCTCTATAATGTCTGGTAGTGGAGAGCAGCTCAAAGCGTCAGCATGGGGAATGGTTTTCGCCAGGCGATGTTGCAAACGGTAATCGTAGGCGGCTAAAAATTCTGACCAACGTGTCATTCTTGGTGATAATATATGGGGAGTTTGTTTGTTTCCTGCCAAGATCCCAAGTAACGGCTTGTGGTCTGTAATTATGGTAAAGGGTCTCCCATATACATATTCATGGAAATGTTTAATTGCGGATACAATAGCGAGGGCCTCTTTATCAAGTTGACTATAGTTCATTTCGGTTTTAGACAAAGTTCTCGAAAAGAACGCATTGGGTGCCTCATTTCCATTTGGGAGGAGTGGCTTCGGATGGCTCCTACTCCAAATGATGAGGCATCACAGGTGACCATCAAAGGGAGAGTTTCGTTGTACTGCATTAATACGGCATCGGAGGTTAAAAGGTCTTTTATCCCTTTGAATGCTATCTCTTCACGCCGTCCCCAAATCCAAGGGGCCTTTTTATCGAGGAGTCTATGTAAGGGTTCGGCTATGGTTGCCTTCTGGGGCAAGAAAATGTTATAAAAGTTAATGAGTCCCAGGAAGGCTTGAAGGTCTGTCTTATTCCTTGGTCTCGGGGCTTTTTTTATTGCGATTAGTTTTTTTTTTCGGTGGGGTGGATTCCCTGTCTGTCAAGAAGGTATCCCAGGAACTCCACTCTCTCTGTACAAAGTTGGCACTTATCTCGTTTTACCTTAAGACCCGCGTCTTTGAATTTCTGCAGGACTTTTCTGAGCCGTTGTCCTAATACTTCTTTAGTGGGGGCAGCTATTGGGACTTCATCAAAATAAGGCATGATGCCTTTTATGCCTTATAATAGTCTCTCCATTCAACTTTGGAAAATGCCCGGTGCCACGCTTACTCTGAATTGGAGTCTATTGCACTTAAAAGCGCCTCTATGTGTAACTATTGTCTGGGCTTCTACAGTTGCTGTGTCCACAGGGAGTTGCTGGTACGCCTGAGCGAAGTCCAGTTTCGTAAATATTTTTCCGCCACCCAGGGAATGAAGAAGGTGTTGAACCACTGGTACTGGATAAATGCTCTGTTGAAGAGCATGATTTAGGGTGGCCCAATAGTCCCTGAAAATTCTTAATGAACCATCTGGCTTCATGGGCGTTACTATCAGGGTTTCCCAACAGGCATGGTCAATCGGTTCCAACATGCCCTGGGCTATCAGTTTATCTAGCTGCTCATCAATTTTAGGTTTTAAGGCAAAAGCTACTCGACGGGGTTTAAGCCGAATGGGAGCTACATCAGGGCTGAGATTGAACGATATATGGGTCCCCTTGTACTTGCCTAATGTTCCTGTGAACACGTCCTGGAATTCCGGGATGAGATTCTCTTCCCAGTCGTCATTTCTGGTATGGTGTATGCCGGCTAGTTCAGTGTGGCCGATGATGATGATTTGGTGGGTTTCTTCTCGTCTTGTTGAAAAGGCAGGTGCTTGGATTCTGTAGTAGTAGTGGTTGTTCCATTGGTGGTTCAGACAGTCCCGATTCTCAGGAGGTTTGCTTATCTCCCGACGGAGGTTGTTCTCCTTTCGGCTGGGACTGGATTCTCATCTGCTTCTGCAGACCTTTGTGATGTGGCCTTTCTTTCCACAGATACGGCAGAGTGCATCGAGGAATTTGCAGTCCAATCGCGGGTGGTTTGCCCTGCAACCCACACATTGACATGGACGTCGCTGGTTCCTTTGCTCTCATTCCGAGCAGAGCCGGTTGACCTCCTTTTCATCACTGTCTGAGGATGACTCGAGATCTTCGTGGTGGGTGGCGGTAGCATGCTTTTCAGTGGCGAGTGGTGCCTCGTCGGCAAGTTGGCGAAGCGGTGCGTTCGCTCGGTGCATTCGAGCGGCTGACTTCCTGGTTGTTTCTGCTGTAGTAGTGTCGGCGATGGCATCGGTAAGGCTGATGTCGCCTTTTGCCTTCAGCTTACTCTGCACGTGCGGTGCATTTAATCCCAGAATTATTCGGTCTCTTAGGGCTTCCTCTAAGTTTGCAAAACCACAAAGGCCTCCTAGGTTCTGGAGGTCAGCTACAAAATTACCAACGCTCTCGTCCTTCCATTGGTCCCTTTGGTAAAATTCATGTCTTCGTATCAGTATAGGTACTGCGGGTGCATAATGGGCCCTGAGGATTGGAGCGAGGGTGTCCCAATCCATGGTCTTCACTTCTGCCGGTTTTGCTAGTGCTTTAGCCATCTTGAAAATGGCGGGGCCACAATGAGTCAGGAACACCGCTCGTTTCTTGCCAGAAATAGCATCTTTTAAATTGTTGTCTCCAGGAACATCTGGAAACGGTCTATATACAAGTCCCAGTCTTCGGTTGCTGGGTCGAATGGAGCGGGTAGTATGGCGCCGCTAGTCATCTTGCCGTCTGTTTCATGCGCTCTTTCGCCACGTGATCTTTCTTTGTCTGATATGTTCTAGTCAGCTCTATTGTCTCCGCATCCCATCCTCGTCACCAGTGTTAAGTCCTGGGCATAGGCATAAGAACGGAGACGAGACATCGGACTGTGACTTCAACTCTTTATTTAACAAGAAAGACTGGAGCAGAAAACCTGGGCAGCAGTAGCTCTTTTATAGAGCTTGCTGCTGTTAAATAACCAATGAACTGAGTCTATCACTTTCACAAGCATCCAATCAGGGGCTTCCGTTAACAGCCAATCAGACTGGCCAAGCCTAACCAATCACGACTCGCTATTCACGGGCCAATAAGAATTTCAGGATTACCAGCCTGTTGTAAGATGAAGCTGTTTCGGCTGCAATGGTTTAATCCATAACACCCCTCCCCCCTTGGTTCCATCTGAGGGGTGGGGTGACGTATTCACGCAGATAGGCAGGCCGCTTCACCTGTTGAATTAAAGCTGAATTCACCTGTTGAATTAAAGCTGCTGCCTCTTTTATTCATTTTTATCCATCATAAAAACATGATGGATCATGTTTTTAAGATCCATCTACTTGGTAAGTAGATGGTATGTAGGTAACTTGAAATTGCACTTGAAATAGCAAGCAAGTGAAATACTTGGTTTATTTTCTGACAGAAACTTTTGGAAAAATGGTCACTTTTTCATAAACTGAACAAAAACAAACAAGAGGTTCTGAAACTCTAAAAATCTCAGAACCTCAGAAGATGGGAGGAAAAGTTAATTCATGAGAAGGAAGGAACATTTAAAGCTATAGGGAATTTGGATGGGGGAAGAAAGTAACATTGGGTGACTGTGGATTATGAGAGCCCCGGACCAAAGACATTCCATCTTTGGGTGCTGGATAGAATTGTTCTGCCTCAAAGAAATCCAGTGCACAATTTAAACTTGGAATTCCTGCTTGAAGAACCAATGGTAACCATGACTTTTAAATATCTCCACTTTGTTTGTTAAGTGCATTTGCTCTGGATTGCGAAGCCTGGCTTCAAGTCATCACATCTTTGTCATCTCTCATTTGGATTACTGCAATAAACTTTACATGGAGCTGCTTTTAGCGATCTCTCAGAAGCTGTGTCTAGTTCAGAATGCTGTGGCACAGAGAGTTATGGGGATATCCCACTGTTTTGGTATAACACATTTACCCCATGAGTTGCGCTACTTATCAAGGCAGCTCTGAGTGTAATTCCGATTCTGGTTTTTACCTATAAAGCCCTTCATGGTGCAGAGGGAGGTTACTTGTGGGACCATCTATCATCAATTACATCTGCCTGTCTAGGCCTAACAGAGTTAGTATGCTTCAGAATACATCACTTGGTGAATGTCATCTAATAGGACCCAGAAAGTTGCCTTCCCTGAGACCACTCCCATTGTTTAGAGTAGCATCTCCCTCCAATTTGGTTAGCCCTGAATCTATCCACCTTTCAAAACACATTAAAGGTCTGATTCTTTCCCCTCCATCCCCTGCACTGGATCTGGGGCTGTTATCTATTGAATGATTTCTCCCCCAGACCCTCAATGTTTATACACTATTTTAGGGATTCTACTGTTACATTTTGTTGTTGTTTTTAATTGTTATGATTATTTTGATGATGTGTACTGGCAATGTGTGGAGTAGGGTAGGATAATTATATGAATGGCACAAAGAAACCAAAAATAAACAAACAAAGCAACTAATGGCTTTTGCAAAGGGATATTTTAAAGATCAATATTAAGGAATATACAAGCTCCAAAGATGTTCTGACATAAGAACAAGAGGCAGATATTTGGGTTTTTTTGTATTATTCCATAGGAAATTATCAAAAAATATGAAACATTACCATTGAAGCTTTGAAGTTGTCCTCAAAGTAATGAACATTTAATTCCCCAAAAATACATGCATCAATCAGAATGAAATTGGGATTTACACCCAACATTGCACATAAAGAAATGCATTGGGGGTCATTTGGCTATCCTGAGCCAAATTGGAATGTAACTGTTGATATTAAAGTATATTTAAGCTATTCCATGTGTTGGTTCAAATGGAATAGACTAAATGAAAATGAACAAGCTGAGGCTGAAATCAGACAATGCAAAAGAATTGTTGGTTATAGAAAGCTTAGTTAGAAAAGTCTCCCAGCTTTGGAGGGAATTGCACTTACCATAAACAATTTTCTTTGATCTTACAATACATATGGATCTTCAGGTGGAGTCTATCTCTGCACAATTTATTTACTTATTAGAGTTTTATCCCACTTTTATTATTTTATAAGTAAATCAAGGCTGGGAACACACTCCTCCCTCCTATTTTTCTCATAACAACTACTCTGTGAGTTGCATAGGTCCAAGAGAGAGAGGAACTGGCCCAGAGTCACCCTTTTATGGGTAAAGTAGGACTAGAACTCAGTGTTTCCTGTTTTATAGCCTGGTATCTTAACCAATTTAATTTAATTAAATTAACTTAATTAAATTTACTCTACCAGATGCAACCTCCTATTTTGAATCAGTCCATTCTGGCAAGAGTTATCCAGCAATGAAATATGTAAATTGGTTGCCAGTTGTTTACTAAGTTCAATTTAAAATATTGGTCTAACCTTTACAACCAGAGTATCTGAGGAATTGCCTATCTCTTTATGAAATTGCCCAATTTCACACTTCTGCCCAGAGGAATTTCCACTGCATTTCCCCCAGGTTATATAGACCTTTCCTTTCAGAATGAAACAAGAACTTCCTATTTAAAAAAATAATTTCGGAAAGGACTTGCACACTGATATAGTTTCAGGCATGGTGAAATGAATGGAGACAATCTTAGTTGGTGAACTTTCAGCTCTTTATTACATAGTGACTTAAGAGAGTGAACAACAACAACTCTGCCTTATATAGGTGACCTTAATGTGAAATAACCAATAGGGAGCTGTAAGACGCTAGCTCCAGAACCAATAAGAGTCCTTTGTTAAGGGCCAATCGGATTCTCTGAACCCAACCAATCCGATCGAGCCGCTTAATGCCCAATCAGAAGTGCAGGGCCAGAACCCTGCACTTTACCCCAAGCTTGCTTTATTTAAACTATTTACATACATAGCACCCCTTCCCCCTGGCTCCTCAATTATGGTGTTGTTATACAGTCCTTCAAATAGGACGGTTGTCTTTTGGGTCTATTAGATTTTCTTTGGACTGGCTGTGTTGAGGTGAAATGTTGTTTGGTAGTGGCTCAGTTTCTCGTTCTGGTGTGATTTCCCTTGGAGTGTATGATTCTTCCTCCTGCTCCATTTCCTGAGTTTCACTAGATTCATTGCTCTCTTGGAACAGGTTCCCCGGAATGTCATCTTCTTCCATTCCTTCTCCACCCTCAGTTTGGTCGTAGGGGAGTTGCTGGCTGGCCGAAAGGAGTTGTGACCGTAATTGGTCAATATGTTGTTTCCACAGTCTTTCATCAACACATTTTACAATATAGGATTTGGGCCGAGTCTCGCGTATTATCGTTGCTTCAATCCAAACCGGGTCGCCCGATAAATTTCTTGCATAAACGGGGTCGCCTACCTTGAAGGTATGGTAGTGTCCGCTGGATCCTGCAGGCTTTTCTGGCTCATAAGCAGGGTGCAATCAGTCGAGGCAGGAACGGAGTTTTCGCCCCATGAGAAGTTCTGCGGGAGTTCTGCCGGTTACGCTGTGCGGAGTGATGTGTTGTAGAAGTAGAATGCGGTTTATTTTTTCATCAATATTATCATAGTCCACTTTTTGCAAAGTCTTTTTTACAAATTGGACCATGCGTTCCGCTCGGCCATTGGTAGCAAGATGCGCCGGCGAGGTGAGCGCATGGCGGATGCCATTATCAGCAAGGTACTGTTCAAACATTAGCGCTGTAAACTGTGGTCCGTTGTCGGACACCAGGACGTCCGGCAATCCATGAGTTGCAAAGAGTCTATTGAGGACTTTAATGACAGCTTCGGAGGTTGTATGGGTCATTCGATGAATTTCCAACCAATTAGAGTATGCATCGACAGTCAATAGTAATGTATGTCCTTTAATCGGTCCTGTGAAATCCAGGTGGATTCTGGACCAGGGCCCGCGTGGCGTCTCCCATTCAGTCGGTGCAGCTTTTGGCGGTGCGTTGCTGTTTTGTTGGCACTTGGTGCAGGCCTTGACCCATTGCTCGATGTGTCAGTCCATGCCTGGCCACCAAGTGTAGCTCCATGCGAGTGCTTTCATCCGCACGATCCCGGGATGTCCTTCATGCAAAATTTGTAACAGCGAGTTTTGGAGTCGTTCTGGAACGACGACTCTATCGCCCCAGATGACACAGCCTTTTTGCGAAAAAAATTCAGTCTGTCTTGTTTTAAATGGTGCGAAGTCATCTGGGACCTGGTCCAATGGCCATCCACTTTCTACCCAGCCTAGGACTCGAGCTAGGGTGTGATCTCGTCTGGTCTCTCTCGCGATATCTCAAGTGGTCATAGGAGGCAAGTTGAGCGTTTCGATTTGTAACGCCGATACTGTTGGTGCCGGATCGTCGAGAGTTTCTGGTAGCGGTGCTCTGCTGAGTGCGTTGGCATGGGGAATGGCTTTCCCCGGGCGATGTAACAATCGATAATTATAAGCAGCTAGGAACTCTGACCATCGAGTCATTCTTGGGGACAATATATAGGGAGTTGGTTTGTCCCCAGCGATTATCCCCAGTAAAGGTTTGTGGTCAGTTACAATGGTAAATGTCCTTCCATATACATACTCATGGAATTTTTTTTATGGCTGCCACAATTGCAAGAGCTTCCTTATCTATTTGTCCATAGTTACGTTCTGCCTGAGAAAGAGTCTTCGAAAAGTATGCAACAGGGGCCTCCTTTCCATTAGGCAGCACATGGCTCAAAATAGCACCTACCCCAAATGGTGAGGCATCACAAGTTATAACCAATGATAATGTTTCATTATATTGCATAAGTACAGAATCAGATTTAAGTAAATCTTTTACATTTCGAAACGCTTTTTCCTCCCGGTAACCCCAAACCCACAATGCTTTCTTATCTAATAACCGGTGTAACAGTTCAGCCACAGTAGCCTTATGTGGTAAAAACACATTATAGAAATTAATAAGGCCTAAAAATGCCTGGAGATCTGTTTTGTTACAGGGTCGGGGAGCATTTTTTATCTTCCCTTAATTTACTCTCAGTAGGGTGGATACCCTGACTATCAATGCGATAACCTAGAAATTCAACACTGTCTGTATACAGATGACATTTATCCTTTTTTACTTTCAATCCCGCTTCTTGGAATTTCTTAAGAACACATTTTAAACGATTCTGTAGAATTTTTTTACTAGGAGCTGCAATTAACACATCATCAAAATACGGAACCACACCCTTGATTCCCTGCAATAATCGTTCCATTAAACTTTGGAATATTCCCGGGGCTACGCTTACCCCGAATTGCAATCGGGTACATTTAAAAGCACCTCTGTGCGTTACTACCGTTTGAGCTTGGGCTGTTTTATCATCCACGGGCAATTGTTGATAGACTTAAGCTAAATCTAACTTAGCAAAAACCTTTCCACCTCCCAGAGAATGAAGGAGGTGCTGTACCACTGGCACTGGATACGCGTTCTGCTGGAGGGCGTGGTTTAGAGTGGCCCGGTAGTCCCCACAGATTCGATTGACCCATCTGGTTTAATGGGGGTTACAATAGGAGTTTCCCATGGAGAATGATCAATGGGTTGCAGTACCCTTTGTTTAATTAGTTTGTCAAGTTGTTCATCTATCTTGGCCTTAAGGGTGAACGGAACTCGACGGGGCTTTAAACGGATCAGGGCAACCTTAGGGTCGAGGCTAAATGAAATTGGGGTCCCCTTATACTCGCCCAGATGATCTGCGAAGACATCGCTGAATTCAGTAATAAGGTCCTCCTCTCACTCGCAATCACCGACTCGGTTCACGCCGGTTCACGCCGGCAAACCATTGGAGGCCCAACTAACTAGGCCTGTCCCTATCGATGATCATTAGAAGTAAGTATGCCATATGCTTTTTAAACGAGACGTGGACTCGACAAGACCCAACCACAGGGATCCGATTTCCTTGGTAGTCTTTAAGGATGAGACGTTGCATTCGAAGGTCTTGGCGTTGGATGGTAGGAATGAGTTGCTTTAATGTCTTCCACGACACCATCGAGAGGGACGATCCGGAATCGACCTCCCTGTGGCAAGGTTGGTTCTCTATGGCTACTGTGACTCGAATCTTCTTAGCGTCCATGGCTGAGGCGTGACCTATAGTGATAGTATGGTGGGCCTCTTCTTTCTGCAACGCTCAATATCTGTAGAAGTGGTTTGCTGGATCTCGCCTTACAGGACGGTTTCCTGCCGATTGGCGAGAGCTGGTTCCCCTTGAGGCCTGACTTGGTCCCGGTAAACTGCGACAGACTCAACTGATGTGGCCTCGTTTTCCACACTCATGGCAGAGTGCGTCACGGAATTTGCAGTCTGCCCTGGGGTGGTTTGCCCCGCAACCAGTGCAAGGGCGTGAGGGTTTAGAGCGAGAGACCCAGTCGAACCACAGTCGATGGACCCCTTCTTCGTCGCTGTCTGACGACGAAGAGAGGTCCTCGTGGTGCGTCGTGACAAGCTGCTCTTCTGACTTGGATAAAAGGTCACCTGTCTGTGGGGTCGTTGGGTTTCGGCTTTGCCGTAGTTGCGCCGCGGACTTTTTGGTCGCCTCAGCAGCAGTGGCTTCGGCGATGGCGTCAGCAAGGTCGATGTCGCCTTTCGCCATCAGCTTGCTTTGCACGCCCAGCGCATCTAATCCCAGAATTAAGCAGTCTCTCAGTGCTTCATCTAAGTCTGCGAATCCGCAGAGGCCTCCCAAGTGTCGGAGGTCTGCCACGAAGTCAGCCACACTCTCTCCTTTTCGCTGGCTTCTTTGATAGAATTCGTGACGTCTCACGAGTGTAGGTACGGTTGGCGCATAATGGTCTCTCAGGAGAGGTTCGAGGTCGTCCCAGCTCATTGCTTTAACTTCTCGAGGTTTCGCGAGTGCCTTTGCCATTTTAAAGACAGCCAGGCCGCAGTATGTCAGGAACAGCGCCCGCTTCTTGGCTGGTGTGGCGTCCTTCAAATTATTCGTCTCAAGAAACATTTGGAAGCGATCCATGTAGGATTCCCAATCCTCTTGGTTTGGATCGAACGGAGCAGGTGGTACGATGCCGCTGGACATGGTTTCCGTTGGTGGTGTCGTCTTGGCACGTGCTCTGTTTTTCTTCCCGGTTCCTTAAGATCAGATGTCTCCAAATCCCATCCTCGTCGCCAGTGATATAGTTTCAGGCATGGGTGAAATGAATGGAGACAATCTTAGTTGGTGAACTTTCAGCTCTTTATTACATAGTGACTTAAGAGAGTGAACAACAACAACTCTGCCTTATATAGGTGACCTTAATGTGAAATAACCAATAGGGAGCTGTAAGACGCTAGCTCCAGAACCAATAAGAGTCCTTCGTTAAGGGCGAATCGGATTCTCTGAACCCAACCAATCCGATCGAGCCGCTTAACACCCAATCAGAAGTGCAGGGCCAGAACCCTGCACTTTACCCCAAGCTTGCTTTATTTAAACTATTTACATACATAACACACACCACTGCTTTAACCCACCTTTAAAAAAAATCTTAATATCTGTTTATTGTGCTATTTAAATGAATCTGTAAGTATTATTTATTTATTTAAATGAAAAAAAACTTGCATATATACCTGAGATATTTGTAGAAAAGTATATGTGACCATTACTAATAGATATGAACAAAGGATTACCTAAACTAATAAATGTATATATGGATGCCCAAGTCTGGATCTGGATAAGTGATGAAAAGTACATTCAAATAGGATTTCGATACAGAATGGTGAAAGTAGGATGTGACTTTCTCCATTAATGCTAGTTTAACTCTTGTGAACCTAGAAATGAGATGAGCATACATGATACCATATGTTTCACACTGGAAAGTGATCAGAATGTGTCCTGCATATGAAAACATCTTTGGGACATTTCTAAATCCCACTTGGCACAGCTTTTGAGTCACCCAAGCAAAGTAATGCTTTCCTCATTATTATCCTCTCTTCCCATAAAGGTTAGAGGCAGGCCCAATGGGTACAACAATTGATTCTGCCTTTGTTAAAATTTATTTATCAATAGCAGATGAATAGGAAAAGAATAAACCAGAGACTAATGTTATTAATAGGTGCATTTTAATTAGGAAAATGCTTTGTAGGTTGACAATACTCTTTTAATAGATATAGTACCTGCTACTTTTCATGTAAAACATAGTATAGTTGTTTAAGTGAAATATTGCTGTGAATTTGAAGAAAAAGTTGCACACCAGTATATGTTTTAAATATTATTTTACATTGTATAAGCCGCCTTGAGTCCCCATGGGCGAATAGGCGGCAATATAAATTAAATAAATAAATGAACAAAAAAATACATAAATAAATATGACAGTTAATCCAAATGTCAGATTTCTACAGAGCATTAAATTTCAGATTGCATACTGTTTATGTGAAGAAAAAAAAATCAAGAGATAGTCTGAAAATGCATGTTATAATTATAATTATAAACAGAAATATAATACATACCTGTTATATTTAACATGTATACATTCACCTAATTGCAGATAATTTTCTAGATGGAACAGACTATTTAGACCAGTGTTTCTCAACCTCAGCAACTTTCAGATGTGTGAGCCTCAACTCCCAGAATTCCCTAGCCAGCCTGGGAAAGGCATGACTGGCTGCAAGTTGAAGTCTACACTTCTAAAATCTGTCAAGATTGAGAAACACTGATATACAATACCAAATCCAACCCTTTGTTCATAGCACGAATCCAAATTAAAGCATCCAGACAAGTGTCTATCCAACCACTGCATGTATCTGCCCAATAAAGAGATTCTAGCATCTGTCTAGATACCTTATTCCACTGTTGTTACTAAGTTGATGTTTTTTCTATTATTTACCTTAAGAGTTTATTTACACATTATAAAGTAATCCCCCAAACTAAATGACTATTTTAACTGTTATTTTTTTAAGTTAAGGCTATCAGATCTGCACTGTAAATGTCTAGATGATTTATACATAGTACCAACGGAATTCCAAGAATTATAAAATTATTTGGTGTCACCTAGTAATTGTTCAGATTTTTGCAGTCTAGATCGGGTAGCTCACTCTAAGCAAGGTTTGCTAGCAATAAAAAACAGTGAGTAATGCTCCAAAATCATTAAAATGACCAGCCAGTGGGTCAAGTGCAGAAGTTTTTTCTGTCTATGCTGTAAACCCTTATATGCACCTCTCTTTATTAGTAAACTATGCTAAGATGTTACCAAAGTTCATAATTATTGAGTCATTTAATTTTTTGAACTCTTATTACTGGATTTCTTATGAATTAAATATTCTCACTGAAGTCTGTCACAGTGTATAAGAGCTCCTTCAAAATACGGAGAATAGCATTCTTCATTGTTCAGCGTTTTTTTGAAGAAACATGTCCATTCCCCAAGTTTCCATTGTCAGCTAGTACTTTCAGAGCACTGGTAGGATTCAAATTTTTTTTACTACCTGTTCTGTGGGTGTGGCTTGGCAGGCATGGCAGGGGAAGGATAATGTAAAATCTCCCATCAGAGGTGATATTTGCAGGTTTTCCGAACTACTCAAAATTTCCATTACTGGTTCTCCAGAACTGGTCAGAACCTGCTGAATACCACCTCTGTTTCAGAGGTAATATTGTTAAAAACCATCATTGATTCCCATGAGATCTATTGATACCACAGTAGATGCTGCAAAAGGAACAGTGTGATTTCAGGAAAGCTGCAGCTTCTTGGTTGAACTGTTTCATTTATGGTGAATTTTGCTTATAATCTAGATGGCCACTTGGTTACAGCATTTCAGTATTTCCCTCCCCCTGCTCAAAAGATAAGCAGGAAAAAAATAGTAGCAGCATTTTCAACTTGAAAAATAATGCTGTGCCATATTGATACTGGAGAATGCAACCTGCAGATCCACACAAGTATTAGGAAATATGTTTTTGGCTTGTGCAGAGAAGAGATTAGATTTGGATCTCACTTTGGTGCTTTGGAATTAAGCCATTCATTTTGGACTGTTGAGATGTAATCACTATTGCTCGCTGACTTACATGAAGAAGTGAACTAAATATTGGCTCCTTTCCAAAGGTGCTTTTTCTTTGTTTTGCTTGAAAGTATTTCACTTCTCATCCAAGAAGCTTCTTCAGTTCTGAACTGAACAACCATGCCCTGGGTGACTGAGGGTCTTTTTTATTTTTTATTTTATTTTTTACACAAACAAAACATAAAACATAAAACCATCTTTCAATTGCATACAGTGTATCGGTTGGTACAAATCTCTTGTGCACAATCTCTACAGTCTTTCCCTTCTAATTTAAATTAATCCTCATATTATAAATCAACTATATATATTTATATTATTATTATTATTAATTGCTTATTGGACTGTTACTAACATTCCATCATTTTATGCAAGCAAATCACCATTTTAACTTAACCTACTTTATAATATTCATTTCATCATCACCAATCTATTCAATAATAGTGTATCCATACATTACTTAATCTCTACAATTCTATTGTACTTATATTATAAAGTATTATAAAATATTTCATTTTCCTGCTTTTTTTATCTAACCCTTGATAAAATAAATCTCATATCTTATAAAATTGTTTATCTTCTTGGTCTCTAATTTCAAATTTCAATTTACTCGTTACTGTGCACTCCATTATTTTCTTAATAACTTCATCTTCCATTGGAATTTTCTCATTTTTCCAGTTTTTAGCAAATACAATTCTAGCTGCTGTTAATACATATATCAATATATCAATTCTCTACTGTATATTTCAGGTATAATGCCTAATAAAAATATCTCTGGTTTTAAATCTATGTATTATTTTGTCATTTTTTCCAACCATGTGTGGATTTTAGTCCAATATATTTTAGCCTCTGCACACATCCACCACCTATGATAATATGAGCCCGGTGTCTGATGACATTTCCAACATTTTTCAGATTTGTTCTTGAACATTCTTGATATTCTTGATGGGGGTAGATGCCACCTGTAAAACATCTTATACAAATTCTCTTTATATGCTGTTGACATTGTCATTTTATAATTTCGAGACCATAATTTTTGCCATTTCTCTAGATCTATTCCATATCCAAAAAAATTTCCCCAAGCAATCACTGTTTCTTTAACTTGCTCTTCTTTTAATTTGACCTCTAATAAGTATCCATATAATTTTTTAATCCCTTTTTCATCAGTACCTGTCAAAATTTTGTCTAACTCAGTTAATTTATCATAAAAACCTTCTGTTTTAAAGTCTTTATCATATTTAGAATTCATTTGCACATATGAAAACCAATTCATCCTTATTTCTTGTTCCTCTAGTTCTTGTATAGATTTAAGCTCACCCTTTTCATTCAGTATTTCGCCATATCTAACTGTTTGTTCCATTCATAAATTACTGGATATGCAAATGCTTCAATAATTGACAACCAGACTGGTATTTTTAGATAATGTTGTCTTTTAATTTTCTCCTATATTAGTAGTATATAATGCCTCCTGAAGTCTTGATAAATGGTTAGATCCTTCCTTCCTTCCTTCCTTCCTTCCTTCCTTCCTTCCTTCCTTCCTTCCTTCCTTCCTTCCTTCCTTCCTTCCTTCCTTCCTTCCTCCCTTTTCATTGCTGACATCATGAACAAAGAGGAAGAAGTAAATTGTTAAGTATTTCTTTAACATCTAATGTACATTTGAGGAAAATAACCTAATGAGTTGTCTTACATTGAATAATTATACTGAAAAAAGAGAGTTGGAAAGTCTTAAAGTAACATTTTCCAGCTTGCAACCATGGCTTGGTTGGTTTTTGCTATAATATGGAGGGAAGGGTATTCAATATGGATTTAAAAATGATAATTCAAAGAAAGAAAAAGAAAAAAAACCCAGAAATATTACACTACAGAAGTAACATAGGCACTGTAATTAGACTGAAGTGCTTTCTGTGGCATGTTATGGTTTATGAAATACTAGAGTGCTATTATTGCAAGAAATAAAATGCCAGAAATTCATTTAAGCTATTCTTACATAATTTATGTGATAGATTGGATGACATCTTACCAGGCTTTTCCAGGCTGTGTGCTCCTTCTTTAGTCAAGCTGTAAAAGCTTTATTGCAGGGAAGAGGGGAGAGAAAGCACTCAGTAAAAGTTCGTTGCTTTCATAAATTGAAAATATAGATGATTTGTAAAAGCTGTTTCTTAGCCACTGTTAGCAATGCATTAGGACTGTCATGCTACGGTGTTCATATTTTATGTAAGTCTTTCAAAATTAAATAGAATGTCCACTAGCAAATATTGGCCCAGACAAAGAGTCTCTGAAATACTACAGCACCTTACTGTTGGATTTAGAAGCCTCATTGACTGAATGATCCCTGAATTATGTTATTTCAGTCTCATTTAAGCTCCACTGTATAATAAAATGATGCATCAGTAGACCACTATCTCAGCAGTATATTACTAAGTCTGGATAAGATTCAGATCACTGACCAAACACATAAATAAATTATCATAATAAGGATGAAGATAAAATCCTACTTCTTGTAACTGAAGGCCTTCACAGTATAAGTGTACAAAATGAAAAGGGGTATAAAATTCTATCGACAACTTAATTTAATGATTCTAAAGCAATAAAACTATACTTCAAAACATAAAATAGTTATATGTCTACTCATCTCTTTGCAATCAACTGGAAGGGCACAGAGAAAAATGCTGTAAGTTTTCTGACTGCTAAGGCCAACTCTGCATGCTTCCTCAGAGAATAATAATAATATGGCACTGCGGTATCTGCTATCCCGCATCTGATGGACGGCTCATGATAGGGAGCGAAGGGGAGAGAAACGACAGGAAGCGAGGTTTCCTCTGGATGAGCGCACCCCGAATGTCTTGGCACACGTTCTTTTATTGTGCTTTTTTACAAGAAAATTATTTAATCAAAGCTCAAGTCAAACATGATAATCTCATCAGGATGTGCATGTTTACAAAGCTGCATACCAGACAGATCATTTACAGTGTGGATAAGTTTATTAACAACCGTCTAGCTCCTTGTCCCTTGTACGTGCCTTGCAAAAGTCACTGAAGAGACAGAAGTTAATGATTACACGTGAATGATACAATGTTGCAAACACATGAATGATACATAGTTGCAATGATACATAGTTGCAAACACATGAATGTTACATAGTTACAACATCTCCTCTGTTTTTATTATTTATGACAAGTCTTCTTCCTCGTCCGAGAAGACAGGAACCATTTTTATAGAATGTTCGCTGTCCCCGTCATCTAGGCAAGAGTGCGACCCGTCAGCATCAGGGTTGTCCAAGGAGTGGTAACTCAGCAATGACATTTTTTCGTCCGGTGTTGAGGATATAACATGAGCTTGCAATAGTACATTAACATCAGCAGTTATGGAGGATAATTAATTTTAAAAAATGGCAATATTCTATTAAAACAACAAGGTCCTATAATACATATCAATATAGTGATTATTAATGATCCTGCCAATGCAGTTAAAAAGGTTGTAAGCCATGGCGAAATAGAAAACAAGCCCCCCCCTCTGCTATCAGCATAAAGCTTCTTTAAGCATAGCACACAATCCCCCTTGTTTTAAAATATAACAGATCTAAATCTTTACGATTTTGCAAAAGGGAGTATTCCATGGGTACCTGTAGGGATATAAAATCATCAGAGTTATACATACAAGCCATACTTGAATGCAAAATGATTTAGATTTAACAATTTCATCCCCGTGGACACATGCCATGAGACCGGTGGAACAAGTCCAAACAAAATTATTGCCAGGGATAAAATACATTCCTTTCAGGCGTGATGTTAAAGTTCCTCCTGAAGTGGTGTAGATTGCAGAATATCCCCTGGTTGTGTGGGTGCGTCTGCCAAATCGAATTGAAGTGGTGGGTAGAAGTCTTCTATGTGAGAAAAATTGGTTGTAGAACTTAAACAAATTCCTTGAAAGTCAGTTATAGTCCAAGCAATATTATATCTTCTATGAGGCTTCTGCGGATCGTCATGGGCAGTTCTTTTGAAGCGTCGTTTGTTAACAGGATCAGAGTTCAGGTATATAAAAACATCACAAGCAGGAGAGAGGGCTATGGACAAGTTAGTTGTAGAACATTTGCGAAATGAGGAGGGAATGCAATTAGTAGAAAAAGGATAATAATTACAATAATGACAATGAAGATTAATTTGGTAATTCATCAAGGATGTTAGTTGGGGTGGGGAAACCCATAATACAATAGAAGGACATTTAGGTCCCCCTATGTTTTAGATTGAATAGAGGAAAAGATTTTAAGGTTCCTTTCCATAGGAAGAGTAAAGAAGGAACAAAAGAGCAAGTGGTAGAGTTTTCTTTAAATAAAACAGAAGTAACAGAGTGAAAACTACGGGTATTTTCATGACGTACCCACATGGAGCAAGTATAATAGCCTTCTGTTAATGAAATGATTTTAACACAAATAGTCTTTTGACAGGAAGCATAGGTTTTGTTGAAGTAAGGTAGAAATTGCAAAGAAGATATAGGCAAGAATATCAGGAAGAGTTTTTAAGATACAGATGTAGCGGAGGAATTCCCTTGATAGGGTCTTACTGCCCGACCAGGGACCCAGCAAGTGGTTTTGTCTGGCAGTAAGATCGCAGTGTAGCCTCGTCCCCAAGTGAGAAACTCAGCGTGACCCTGCCAGGCAGGATCTGGCAATAATATACCAGAGGTCTGTTAGGCGGGGGTGAGGGGGAGGAAAAATGACGTGAAGCAGCAGAAATGGGAGGAATGCCAGTCAGATTAAGAAAGTTTAAAGTGTAAAGACAAATGTTAAGAGAATTTTGCAATGCTGGGAGGTTCGGGGGTTTTTCCCGCAACGAATATCAATCAAGAGCACGTTTCAGAGATAAGTTTGCTCGTTCCACAATAGCCTGCCCCTGGCTGTTGTAGGGAATCCCAAACTTGTGGGTTACATCCCATCTGTTACAGAAGTCCTGGAACGCAGAACTTGTATATGCAGGTCCATTGTCAGTTTTGATTTCTTTTGGACGTCCCAGCGAGGCAAAGGTACGAATTGAATGATTGATGACAGGTTTTACAGTTTCTCCCCTTTGAGGAGTAGCCAGAATAAACCCTGAATATGTATCTATGGAAACGTGCAAATATTTCCAAGGGGCAAAAGGTGGATACTGAGTTACATCCATTTGCCAAATTTCACAAGCTTTTAATCCTCTAGGATTTACTCCTATGGGAATGGAATGTCCTTGCTTACTACATGTGGGGCATTGTTGAATAATGGCAGCAGCTTCTGCCTGAGTTAGAGCAAATTGAAAAGTTATCATAACTTGGTGGGGGAGATTCAAACACACTCCCTGCTTCTATTTTATAATGGACTTTTAAAGCCTCCATAATTTTCCTCCAAGTGACCAAAATGCCAATAGGTGCATGAGGAGGACTATGGAGATGTTCACCAATTTTTTGCCAAGTGGAAATTTTTAAGGACCCTTCCTCTGAATAATTGGGACAATGTTGCCACACATAAGCCAATAATGTAGCAATAGGTTTCATTTTTACAGGCGAGCCCTTTAAATTAGCAGAATATTTAGAAGAAGCGACTAACTCCCTCAATTCCTTCAGATGCTGCGTCTGTTGTTGAGAAAAGTTTGCACCCATACTTACGAAAGTCGAGACCGTGTTTCAGATCTGATGATGTGCAATTCGCTTCAGGCCTGGTGATGCACAGCTCCCATCGAGCTGATAACATATGGGCACGTCGCTACGTATCCCCCTTAGAGAATCACGTCGGGGTCACCAGAATGCGGTATCTGCTATCCCGCATCTGATGGGCGGCTCATGATAGGGAGCGAAGGGGAGAGAAACGACAGGAAGCGAGGTTTCCTCTGGATGAGCGCGCCCCAAATGTCTTGGCACACGCTCTTTTATTGTGCTTTTTTACAAGAAAATGATTTAATCAAAGCTCAAGTCAAACATGATAATCTCATCAGGATGTGCATGTTTACAAAGCTGCATACCAGACAGATCATTTACAGTGTGGATAAGCTTGTTAACAACCGTCTAGCTCCTTGTCCCTTGTACGTGCCTTGCAAAGGTCACTGAAGAGACAGAAGTTAATGATTACACGTGAATGATACAATGTTGCAAACACATGAATGATACATAGTTGCAATGATACATAGTTGCAAACACATGAATGATACATAGTTACAACATGGCACTAGAATTTTTGTTTTTTCATTTCTTTCTTTTATTCATACACTTGTAAAATTTCTGTTCTGACATATGTAGATTGTTCCGAACTAAGCAAACTTGTTAGCTTACAATTCTAATAGTTTTCCTTCCACGACAGGCTCATAAACCTGCACTTCTGATTGGCCCGCTGATAGCGGATCGTGATTGGTTGTTGTTGGCTGATCTGATTGGCTGTTAGCGGGTCGCCGCTGATTGGACTCTCCCAGTGCGGCAAACTCAAATCATTGGGTGTTGTGACAGCAGTCAGCTCTATAAAAGGAGCTGCTGCTGCCCTAGTGTTTTGCTCTGTTCTGAAGTTACTAATAAAGAGTTGGAGTCACTATTCGATGCCTCGTCTCCGTTCTTTGCACCCACTCTCCCAGATCTAACACTGGCGAAGAGGATGGGATATGGAGACGATAGAGTTGACTGAACACTCATTGAATGTTAACAGAGCACGTGGCTGAGGGCGCACCTATAGCGGCAGAATGACCAGTGGCACCATACCACCTGCTCCATTTGATCCGGCTAACAAAGACTGGGACTCGTAT
This sequence comes from Hydrophis major, assembly GCA_033807585.1. Lineage (NCBI taxonomy): Eukaryota > Metazoa > Chordata > Lepidosauria > Squamata > Elapidae > Hydrophis > Hydrophis major. The sequence continues at coordinate 150,634,463 of CM066328.1, read as the reverse complement.
ATGGACAGGTTTCAGATGTTCCTGGAAACCAACAACCTAAAGGATGCTATGCCTGGCAAGAAATGAGCTGTATTCCTAACCCATTGCGTGCCCGCCATTTTTAAGATGGCAAAGGCACTCGCAAAACCAGCTGAAGTCAAGATGATGGACTGGGACAACCTCGCCCCAATCCTCCAGGCCCATTATGCCCCAGCGGTACCAACACTCATCAGGAGACAGGAGTTTTACCAGAGGGATCAACAGGAAAGCAAGAGTGTTGGAGAATTCATCGTGGACCTCAGAAACCTGGGGGGACTCTGTGGCTTCGCAAATCTCGAAGAAGCCTTGAGAGATCAAATTGTTCTAGGTCTAAGAGACCCCACAACCCTGAGCAAGATTATGGCGAAGGGAGACATCGGCCTTGCATATGTCATCGCCGATGCTACTGCAGCAGAAGCAACCAGGAAGTCGGCAGCTTGAATGCGCCGAGCAAACGGACCGCACCGCCAACTCGCCAGTGACACTACACCCCTTTCCGAGAGGCACACAATGACCACCCACCATGAAGACCTCGAATCCTCATCAGAAAGCGAGGAAGAGGAGGTCAACAGACTCAGGTTAGAACGCGATCAGCGAGATCAACGGAATCGTAAGCCCTCATATCAGTGTGCTGGATGCGGGGGAAACCACCCACGATCAGACTGCAAATTCCTAGATGCCCTCTGCCGTTCCTGTGGAAAGAGGGGCCACATTGCAAAGGTCTGTAGGAGCAAGCGAGGGTCCAGCCCAAACCGAAAAGAAAATAATTTCTGGCAGACAACAGGCACCCCACCAGTAAATCAGGACCGCCCAAGCAACCAATGGAACCAATACTACAGAAACCGAGCACCAGCCACTTCTACCAGATGAGAAGAGGTGCACCAAACCATCACCATCGGCCACGCTTCATCCCTTGATGCAAGAAAAATCCGAGTGAAGGTCACCATTGAGAATCGACCATGCGTTATCGAAGTCGACTCTGGGTCTTCCCTATCAATGGTTTCCTGGAAAACCCTCAAACAGCTGATCCCTGACATCCGTCACCAGGACCTCAGCATTCAGAGAATTATATTAAAGGACTACCAAGGAAATAGGATCCCAGTCACCGGTTCCAGCCACGTCCAAGTCTCCTTCAAAGACCACACCGCAACCCTACCTCTTACCGTCATCGATAAAGATTGAACCAGCTTACTAGGCTTGCAGTGGTTTGTGCCACTAGGAATCGAACTGGCGGGCATCAACCAGACCACAGGCGATGACTGGGAAGTGGCCCTTGTCCAGGAATTCCAGGAAGTTTTCACCAAGAAGCTAGGCAAGTACAAGGGATCCCCCATATCGTTTAGTCTCTGCCCTGATATTGTACTCATTCACCTTAAGCCTCGTCGAGTGTCCTTTGCACTCGAACCAAAGATTGACGAACAATTGGACAAATTAATAGCCCAGGGCGTGTTGGAACCGATTGACCACGCCCGATTGGAGACCCCAATTGTATCCCCCATAAAACCTGATGGATCTTTGAGAATTTGTGAGGATTACAAGGCCACCCTAAACCACGCACTTCAGCAGAGCGCTTACCCCGTGCCTGTGGTCCAACACCTCCTCCACTCTCTTGGGAGCAGAAAAATATTTGCAAAATTGGACCTAGCCCAGGCATACCAGCAGCTGCCTGTAGATGCAGAGACCGCAGAAGCCCAAACTATAGTCATGCACAGAGGTGCATTCAAATGTAATAGACTCCAGTTCGGAGTGAGCGTAGCACCTGGCATCTTCCAAAGTCTGATGGAGAGATTGCTACAAGGCATAAAAGGGGTCGTGCCATATTTCGATGATGTCTTGAAAGCTGCCCCCACTACAAGTCTACTAGAAAAGCGACTAAGAATGGTCCTCCAAAAATTTAAAGACGCTGGCCTGAAGGTCAAGAAGGACAAGTGCCAACTATGCACTGAGAGGGTTGAATTCCTTGGTTACCTTCTTTTTTTAAAAAAAAAAAAACAAATTTTATTGGTTTTAAAGACAAACAAACCATCATTAACCATTAAATACATAAAACCTCTTTCCATTATTAATTTTACAAATCAAGTAGAATATTATTTTATGCAACATAATTCTGTTTTACACTGTTTCAATATAAACATATAGATATCTCTTAACAAATTTCTCATTATTTCTCTTTTCGTATTCAATTTCATTGTTATTATTATTATTTTCTATATTTATCCAGTTTATAATCATTCCTCTCTGACTTGATTACCATTATTCTCATCCAACATTCCTCCGAGGTTTTATTAATTCTCAAACAAAACATAGATACACAAAGCACAAAAATATAAAACTTCTTTTAAGAAAGTAGTTTGGCCCCAGATTACCTCTCTTTGTATGGACTTCAGTTAAATTTGTGCTCATCTTATATACCATTACCTATCTTATTTACCATTCTATATTTTCTATATAACTTCTCCCCACTTTTCATTCTTCTTATTTCTATTTTATTTAATTCATTTTAATTTAATTCATTGTATTTGTATTTTTTGTCCATTCTTTCCAAATTATCCATTTATCTCATTCCCTATAGTAAGAAAAAAAAAAAATTCTCCTGAAATCACTGATCAAAGTATGATGCCTTTCTATCCTCTCCTAAATTAATATTTAAAGTAACGCCTGATACCCAATCTGATTCTGCTTAGTACATTCTACCTTCTAACCTTTAAAGAGAAAAAATAATAAATTCATAGTGATTAATATAATTAGATAATAAATCTAAATATTAAATCTTATAACATTCCGATTGTCTATTTCAAAAAACAAGTGCTACAATTTTATTAAATGTTACAATCTGTCATTACTAAACATTTCAATATTTTAATCTTTTATTAATTCTTATAACATTCTATTTCTAATACATAATACCATCTTATGTACCTTGCAGAATCTTCTTTTTTAAAGAAATTATACCTTACCCTTTATCCCTAAAAAAAATTCCTTTTTTCCCATCTTGTTTCATACCTTTATGGCTTTTCCCTCCCTTTTCCCTTCCTTTCTTATCCCCCCTGGCCTTTTTACCCCCACTCTACTAACCTCCGCCTTTTTAGCTTTCCCTCTCTGTTGTAATCCTTTCTCCTTTTGCTCAGTAACATTGAGTTGGTTTTGCATCTTATTTTTTCCTTTCTTAAGTGTTTTTTTAAGTCTTAAGTCCTTCATTTTCCTTCCTTTCTTTCTCCTTTCTCTCTTAATTAATTTTTTAGATTCACTGAAGATGGCGTCTTCTTCTTCTTTTTCTTCTTCTCCTTCTATTTCCTCCATCTGTTGTTGTGTTTGCTGATAAATAACAAGCACCATTTCTAAAGAAAGGAAAGCTTCTTTCACAGCGTCCTTACTTTCTTGATATTCCTTTCTAAGTTCATCATCAGATAAAGCCATTCTTTGTTCTTCTTAGAGCAACCAAAATGTTTCAAAAGTTAAAACAATTCCTCAAAGTCCCAGAGACATCAATCAGTCCAAACAACGCACAAAGTTCTCGCTTTCTCTTCCTGAGTTGGTATCAGTAAAAGGGAAAAGAAAAAAAGCCCAATCTGTATTTTACAGCCTTGTTGCAATCAATTTCTAGTCTCAAGATCTTCAACGCATCTCCTCCAGCAAGATCTTAATTTTTTTTTGTCCTCTCCCTTCCTACTTATAACAAGAAGCCAAGTTTTTACCTTTTATAAAAAACAACAGGTTTCTCAATGGCCATTTGTTGATTCCATAGGGAAGGAGAGTAAACTTTCCTTTCAGCACCTCAATTTTGCCACTTGAAATCCTCCTCTGGAAACAAAGTATTTTTCAAAAAGTCATAGTTCTCAGGATTAAACGCCTCTTAAAGTCCTGGATCAGCCAAAAAACTTTCTCTTGAAAACTTTCTCCCCTCTTCCTCCTGCTCAGTCTTACCCAGCTGCCGGCTTCTTTGTGGCGGCCATTACAGACTGCTGCTCCACCGCCTTGAGAAAAGGGGGTTTTGCCGGCTGGGGAGGGGGTCTGCAACACCCCCAAACCCCTCACCAGCTCCCCCTATCTTCGGCTGCCTCTGCAGGGCAGCCTTAGCATCCAAACCCATCTGGATCGGAGGCACCAAAAACGACTAGCGCGGCAGGGATCGCACAGGATCGCGAAACCCTGCCGCTGGTGAAGCCGACAAACCGGAAGTTCCCCTTGGTTACCTTCTTGACAAACAGGGAATTCACCCTACTGAGAAAAAATTGGCTGCAATAAAAAACGCCCCGAGACCTCAGAACAAAACAGATCTCCAAGCCTTCCTGGGACTCATTAACTTTTATAACATCTTCCTACCCCAGAAGGCGACTGTTGCTGAACCCCTGCATACGCTCCTCGACAAGAAGGCTTCCAAGGTCTGGGGACATCAAGAAGAGCGAGCTTTTCAGCAAGTAAAAGACCTTTTATTTTTATTTTTTTTGGTAAAAGTTTTATTGATTTTAACAACAGACAAAAAATATATAAGACATAAAACATGACATAAAAAAATAAAAAATAAAAAATAAGAAAAAAATTATAACATTCTTCATAAATTTACAGTGTATTGGTTGGTTTACCACTCCCTTTTGTGCATCCATTTTATAGTCATCAGAATAATTATATTACATAATAACTCACATTATCAATCATCAATAAAATATCCCAATATCATTATTGAACAATCATTTGACTATAATTTTACTAATTCATACTTAAGCGAGATAACTATAATTAAGTTAAATTATTTTATGACAAATCATGAAATCATACCAAATCTATCTTAATAAAATATTCTTAAAAATTATCAAAACCAAGAAAAATTATATATTCATTATTTCCTAAATTTCTAAATATTCTATTATCATATTGTATTATCTCACCATTGATAAAAAAAGATCCCAAACTTCATAAAATTGTTTATCTTCTTGTTCTCTAATTTCAAATGTCAATCTACTCATTTCAGCACATTCCAATATTTTCTTAATAATTTCTTCCTCTAATGGTATTTTCTCACTCTTCCAATGTTTAGCAAATACAATCCTAGCTGCTGTTAATACATTTACAATCAAATACTTTAAATTTTTATTATATATATCAGGTACGATTCCCAATAAAAAAATCTCTGGTTTCAAATCTATGTGTTTCTTTATCATTTTTTCCAGCCATATGCGAATTCTAGTCCAATATTTCCTGGCCTCCTCACAAGTCCACCACATATGGTAATATGAGCCAGGTATCTGATGACATTTCCAGCACTTTTCAGATTTATTCTTGAACATTCTTGTTATTCTTGTCGGGGGAAAATGCCACCTGTAAAACATCTTATACAAATTTTCTTTATATGCTGTTGACATTGTCATTTTATAATTTTGTGACCACAGTTTTTGCCATTTCTCTAAATCAATCCCATATCCAAAATTCTTCCCCCAAGCAATCATTGTTTCTTTAACTTGTTCCTCCTCTAATTTAATTTCCAACAAATAACTATATAGTTTTTTAATCACTTTTTCATCAGTACCTGTCAAAATCCTATCTAAATCAGTCGATTTATCATAAAATCCTTCTGTTTTAGAATCTTTAAGATACCTTGCATGTATTTGTCGCGTTGAGCGACCAGCCCAGCAGACCTTCTTCTTCTAGTCCTTTAACTTTTGGTGGGACCCTCGCGAGGGTGGACCAGAATTTAGGCACCAAGAAAAGACACCAGACATTTAGAAGCTTGAAGTGAGTAAGCACATCGTGCTCGGGGCAGATGGAATGGTCCCGGCCCCGATTGCTCTGCTACAACCTCCTTTATTGTGTTCTTTAGGTAGGGAGGGTTTAGGAGTGCAAGGATCAAAGAGAAAAGCAGTTTATGCCATATAATGATATCTACAAAGGAATGCATAGCTCATATATCATTGACATGTCTCAAGGATTTTTCAAGCTAGCCAGGCGTTATCTATGGCGTAATTAGCTAAGGTTGCCGTGTCCTTGCAAGATAAGTTTTCCTGTATGTCAGGGCATTTTTGTAGTTTTGATATCCGTGTGCGTGTCTTTTAAAAGAACACTAATGGCAACATTTTATAATACATTCACATGTATTTGCGCATATGAAAACCAATTCATCTTTATACCTTGTTCTTCTAAATTTTGCATCATTTTAAGTTCACCCTTTTCATCCAATATTTCCCCATATCTAACTGTTTGTTCCTTCTTATAAGTTATAGGATACGAAAAAGCTTCAGTAGTTGATAACCAAACTGGAATTTTCAAATCACATTGTTTCTTAGTTTTCTCCCAATTCAACCATAACGATTCCCGTATATAATGCCTTCTAAAATAACCCTGTGATTTAGTTCCCTTGTACCATAAAAAAGCATACCAACCCAATAATAAATCATGACCTTCTAATATCAACAATCTAGTCTTTCTTAACATTATCCATTCTTTAACCCACATTAAGTTTGCAGCTTGATAATACAACTCCCAATTAGGAAGGCTAAATCCTCCTCTAATTCTAGCATCCTGTAAAAGTTTTAATTTTATTCTCGCTTTCTTACCTTGCCATATATACTTCAACACAATTTTATTTAATTCTTCAAAATAATCCTTACTTAACCTAATTGGTATTGTTTGAAACAAATATAAAATTCTGGGTAAAATATTCATCTTTGTTAGGGATAACATTGTTTTACCCTAACTGGTTTAGGTAAATAATAATATGTAATCATAGTTTGTATGTTAAAGTGTCTGCAACTTTAACTGTGGGATAGTAATTAAGGGAGTGGTTGTGAAAGCACTTTAAAAGAAGCAAGACGACAGCTTGCTATCTCTCTGGCTTTGATGAAACCTGATTACTGCAAGGACACAAGACTGCATTGCTCGAACGGGAGAAAAAACAAAAGACAGACTTGTAAGTGTATTGACATAGGGTATTCAACACGGACTTTGCTAACTGAATATCCCTGAATGGACTGACTAAATGATACATGACTATTGGACTGTTATTTTGACTATGCTATGAACTCATAATGGAATAAACTATATATTTGATAGCACAAGCGTATCTATCATTTTTACTATATGTTAATAAACATACAAGCTTAGCTCACTCATTTATCTGTGTGCCTATCTGACTAAGCTGCACATTCTGTTTAGCTTGTCTCCCTAACCCTGGTTGGGGAAACCAGGCTTAACACTGATTATGGGCCCAGAGGCTGCAAAGTCAGTTTAACTAGGATAAAACAGATTTATGTAAAAGTGAGAGTTTGTGTTGTTATACATTACAGTAACAGACAGCTGTGTTTTATTAATTATAGTTTTATATCCATATAAGAAAACATGGCACAAGTCAATCTACAAAGTTTGTCCCTGATATCCAAGTTGGATGGAACAAACTATGTATCATGGTCTATGAAATGTAGTCTGCTTCTATGAAGAGAAGGTTTGTGGGACATAATTGAAAATCCACCAAACGTAGAAGAATGGGATCCAGAGGATGATGAAGATAAATTAAAGATAGAAGAATTTATGCATAAAAATGAACAAGCAATTTGCATTATTGCTTTAACCTTAACTGATATGCAGCTTGTTTATATCCACGGAGAGAAATTAGCTGTTGGGTGTTGGCAGAAGCTGAAGAGGATTTATGTTCGAGATAATGTTGGTGCTCACATAAATCTAACACGGAAACTTTTCAGTACACATCTCCATAAGAATGGTGATATGCTGAGTCATTTGAAAACTATGCAAAGCATTTTTCAAGAACTGCACGAGAAAGAGCTTATTTTCTCTGAACTACATCAAGTTTATATAATACTATCTTCCCTCGATGAAACCTATGACAATTACGTAACTTCACTTGAAATATTGCCAAAGGAAAGCCTAACTTTAACTGATATAACTGGCAGATTGATTGAAGAGGCCAGAAGAAGGCTTGAAAGAGACGAATTAAGGAGGCAGCAACCTCAAAAAGAAGATAATGAAACTCCTACTGCATATGCAATTAAAAAGTGTTTTAATTGTGGAGGAAGAGGACATTTGGCAAGATTTTGTAAAAAGGCAAAGCGCCAGAACGCTGGCCAGAATACAAAAAGTCATCAAAATAAAAATAAAAATTTAGAATTAGCCATGTATAGTAACGGAGCTGTAAAAAATAATTTATGGGTGGTTGATAGTGGAGCATCACATTGTATAACAAATGATAAGAAAAATTTTATTGAAATGTCCAAGAGTACACAGCAGATATCGTTAGCCAATGGCTGGAAACTGAAAGCTAAAGGTCAAGGTATAGCATATTGTTCTTTTATAAAAGAGAATGTAAAAATGTTATATGTACCACAACTTAAGTTTAATTTAATTTCAGTTAGAATTTTGATTAAACTAGGATATGTAGTTACTTTTAAAGGAGATAACTGCATAATTGAGAAAGAAGATAAGAGAATTACTGCATCTTTAAGAGGTGAATTATATGTGTTAAATGATGATGGTTTAAAGGTGGCTAACACAGTTTATGAAAATAAGAAACCTCATGATGAATGTATTCACTTGTTACATCGAAGGCTAGGGCATTTAAATTTTAAAATGCTTAAGAAAACTGTTGAATTATCTAAGGGAATAAGTTTGAAACCTTGTAATAAGTATTTGCAATGTAATATCTGCAATCAAAGTAAGGCCAGGGTCACACCGGCTAATAGAGTTAATGGATTTACTACCAAAGAACCTTTAGAGGTAGTATTTGCAGATTTAATAGGTCCTAATAAACCAAGTGTAGGAGGAGCTCGTTACATACTAAGTATAATGGACCACTATTCTAGATATGGGTTTTGCTATTTAATGAAAAGCAAAACTGAAACGTATCAAAATCTCTTTAATTGGATTAAATTTGCAGAAAGGAAAACTAAAAAGAAATTAGTAACTCTTTTAACAGATAATGGTACGGAATTTACAAATAATAAATTCCAGAACAGACTAAGAATGTTAGGTATTCAACATAAAAAGTCTGCACCATATAGGCCACAACATAATGCCTTTATAGAGAGAAGAGGCCAAACATTACAATCAATGGCACGAACTATGATGTCTGATTCAGGATTACCTGACAATTTGTGGGGAGAAGCAATAATGTGTGGTAATCATATATTAAATAATGTTGTTAATTCAACAACAGGTGAATTACCATTCACATTGTGGCATGGTACAAAACCTGATTTAAGTTACATGCACACATTTGGAGCACCAGCATGGGTGCATATCCCTACACAACTTAGACACAAAGGACAGCATAGAGCTAAAAGATTGTATTTTGTAGGATATACATCTAATCATAGATCTTATAGATTCTGGGAATCAGGTACATCTAGAGTTTACACCAGTGCTAGTGCAAAATTCCTAGAACATGTAGGATGGAATAGATTAGAGCAAGATTTAAATAATGAAGTAATTATTGAACCCTACAAAAGGCAGAAAGATCAAACTAGTTATAAGAAGAGTCCAATTAAAGAAGAAGTCCACGAAGAGCAAATAGGACCAGAACAAGAGTAAACAGTTGATCAGGAAGAGTTAGATAATCAAGAAGAGTTAATAAATGAAAGTCCACCTGTGAGTCCTGTAATACCTAGACGTACTACACGTATAACTAAACCACCTGATAGGTATCAAGCAAGTATAGTTTGCCAAGTAACTAAAGTTCCAAGTAGTGTAGATGAACTTAGGATGTATCCTGCTAAGGATCAGGAGAATTGGCAAAAGGCAATGGAAAAGGAACTAAATTCATTAAAGGTAATGAAAGTTTATGAAGATGCTAAATTACTTCCAGGAGAAAAATCCATTGGGTGCAAATGGATATTTAAAGTAAAAACTGGAAATGATGGGACTGTTACCCATAAGGCTAGGTTAGTAGCTCAAGGATTTAATCAAACTGTATCTGATTACGATGAAGTTTTTGCACCAAGTCTTAAAGCAACATCTTTAAGAGCAGCATTAGTGTGGGCAGCTAAGAAAAACTATGTTATTAACCATTTAGATGTAGAAACTGCTTATCTACATGCACCATTGCAGCACACTATATATTTAAGAAAACCAGTAGGTATAAAAGACAATAAAGTAAATAGTAATGATTGTTGGAAACTCAAAAAGAGTCTTTACGGGTTGAAACAATCTGGGTTTGAGTGGAACCAATATATTGTGAAAGAGTTAAACAATATAGGTTTTAAATCTGGTTTAGCAGATCCATGTGTGTTTAAAAGAGAAAATAATGGAACGGTGTCATTATTGTTATTATTTACAAATGATATTGCTTTGATAACTAAGACTAATAATGAAGCTAATGAGATTATATCATTATTAGCCAAAAAGATAAAATTAAAACATTTAGGTGAAATTAAAAGGTATCTAGGATTGACAATTAACAAAACAAAAAATGGTTTTAAGATATCTCAAGAAGATAAAATTTGCCAATTAATTAAAACGTTTAAAATGGAACTTTGTAAACCGGCAAAGACTCCAATGAGTCAGGAAGTTTGCCAAACTAATGATCAAAGTCCCAAATTTGATAAGTCCATATATCAATCTTTGATTGGAAGCTTATCAAATATAAGCAATTGGTCTAGGCCTGATATAGCTTATAGTGTAAATCAGCTGGCACGTTTTAATTCAGATCCACAACAATGTCATTGGCAATCATTAAAGAGAATTTTAAGATATCTTAAAGGAACACTGAACCATGCATTGTATATAGAACCAAAGGGTGATTTGATTCTTAGTGCCTATGCAGATGCAAGTTTTGCAACTGATATAAACACAAGAAAATCAACATCTGGGATGGCTATATTATTTGGTAAGACACTAATAGGGTGGAGGTCAATCAGACAACAGCATATCAGCTTGTCCACGATGGAAGCGGAATTTTCATGTCTGTCATTATTATGCACTGACTTGATTTTGTACAAACAGTTATTATTAGACATGGGTGTAACTGTAAAAGATTCCATTATTGTATACGAGGATAATCAAGCAGCTATAAAGTTAGCTACTAGTATTGCTGTAAAAACTAGATCAAAGCATACTGATTTAAGATACTTAAATGTTAGAGAATCTGTAAAGAATAGGCTAATTAAATTGGATTACTGCATGACGGAAGAAAACATTGCAGACCAATTTACAAAAGCTCAAGGAGTAACTAAGTTTCAAGAAAGTTGTAACAAATATGATTTAAAGATGTAAATAGTTATATTTATTATTATTTCCTAAAAGGGGAGAATGTTAGGGATAACATTGTTTTACCCTAACTGGTTTAGGTAAATAATAATATGTAATCATAGTTTGTATGTTAAAGTGTCTGCAACTTTAACTGTGGGATAGTAATTGAGGGAGTGGTTGTGAAAGCACTTTAAAAGAAGCAAGACGACAGCTTGCTATCTCTCTGGCTTTGATGAAACCTGATTACTGCAAGGACACAAGACTGCATTGCTCGAACGGGAGAAAAAACAAAAGACAGACTTGTAAGTGTATTGACATAGGGTATTCAACACGGACTTTGCTAACTGAATGTCCCTGAATGGACTGACTAAATGATACATGACTATTGGACTGTTATTTTGACTATGCTATGAACTCATAATGGAATAAACTATATATTTGATAGCACAAGCGTATCTATCATTTTTACTGTATGTTAATAAACATACAAGCTTAGCTCACTCATTTATCTGTGTGCCTATCTGACTAAGCTGCACATTCTGTTTAGCTTGTTTCCCTAACCCTGGTTGGGGAAACCAGGCTTAACAATCTTGATTGTTGAAATTCTACCTATCAATGACAATTGTAGGTTTTCCCATTTTTTCAGGTCGGATGCTATCTGCTGTTTAAGCTTAATATAATTATTCTCTTTCAATGTAGTACATCTTGACGTCAAATATATCTTCAAATATTTAACTTTGTTCGTAACTTGAATTTTCAATAAATCTGCCAGCTCTTCTCTTTGCCTTAATAACATGTTCTTTGTCAGAATCTTTGTTTTGTCTTTATTTATTTTTAAACCAGCCATCTCACCATACATCTCTATCTTTTCCAATAGTTTTAGAGCTGTCTCTAAAGGGTCTTCCAAAATAAAGACCAAATCATCTGCAGAGGCTTGCAATTTGAATTCCTCCTTTTTGACTTTCAGTCAAAAAGCAAGTAAAAGACCTTTTAACATCAGATGCAGTATTGATACAATATAACAAGACTTTACCCTTAACTGTCACCTGTGACGCCTCAACGTTTGGAGTAGGAGCCATCCTGAGCCTCTCACCTCACCTCACCTATCCCGTGACCTCTTTTGAGGTCGTTGGGGCGCCTGCGAAGATTTAACCACCACGCTTCTCCATCCGTCTCTGTCCTCCACTGCTCTCTGGGATGTTGCCAGGTTCAAGCCTGTCCAATCATGGATATCATCCTCCCATCTCCTTCGTTGTCTTCCCCGTTTGCGGCTTCCTCTTACCGTCCCTTGCATGATGGTCTTTGCGAGGCCAGTAGAGCGAGACACGTGTCCGTACCATCTCAATTTCCGTTTCTTGACGACAGTAAGAAGGTTGTCGTGTGGTCCTATTGCCTGTTGTATTTTATTTAAGACCTCTTCATTTGTCACATGGTCTGTGTAGTGGATGCCAAGGATCTTTCGGTAGCATCTCATTTCTGTTGCAAGGATTCTTCTTTGTAAATCCGCATTGAGTGTCCAGGTTTCGCAGGCATATAAAAAGATTGATATTGCGAGGGAGCGCATTAGGTGGATCCTTGAGCGCAGACTGATGTTCTTATCTTTCCAAATAGTTTGGAGCTTCGAAAGCGCAGCTGTTGTTTGTGCTATCCTTGCCATTACTTCTGGTTTTGAGCCTTCATCGGAAATGATGGACCCAAGATATTTGAAATTTTTTACTGTCTCTAGGGGTGTTCCGCTGACTCTGATGTCTGAGGAAATACCTTGGGTACTGTTCGTCATCAGCTTGGTTTTCTCGGCATTGATCTCCATGCCGTACGCTGAAGCCGCTTTATCTAAGTGTTGGACAAGGCTCAATAGTTCATCCTCATTTCCTGCCAGGCCATCGATGTCATCTGCGAATCGCAGGTTGGTGATGGTTCTACCACCGATGGAAACTGTGCCTTCGTGGTCTTCCAAGGCATCTTCCATGATCCGTTCAAGGAATACATTAAACAGTGTGGGGGAAAGCAAACATCCTTGACGCACTCCTACACTCGTCCGGAACCAGTTACCTTTGCTGCCGTTCAGGAGGACGGCGCTTGTGGGTTTCTCATAAAGTTGTTCTATCACTCTGACAAGGTTATCGTTGATGTTATATTTCCTCATGGTAGACCACAAGGCTGCATTCCACACCCTGTCGAAAGCCTTTTTGAAATCAACGAAAACGTGGTATAAGTCCTGTTGGTGTCCTGCCAAACGGTACTGAGGCGCCCATTGCATTTTTTTCTAGAACTTTATCTAAAACTGGGAGAAATGATAGCCAAGTAGATAAAGAGGCTCTTACTATTGTGTCTGCGATCAAACGATTCCATGAGTATGTATATGGAAGATCCTTTTCTATAATCACCGATCACAAACCATTACTTGGCATCTTGGCGGGGGATAAACCAACTCCCCACATCTTATCGCCAAGAATGACACGCTGGTCAGAGTTTTTAGCCACATACAATTACCAACTGCGACACCAACCGGGGAAAACCATTCCCCACGCTGACGCCCTGAGCCGCTCTCTGCTACCAGAAGTCCTGGACGACCCAGCTCCAACCCTAACTACACTACAAATTGAGACACTTCCTTCACCACCACTGACTGCACAAGACATCGCATCCGAAACAAGGAAGGACCCTTGTCTGGCACGAGTCCTCAGCTGGGTGAAAAGAGGTTGGCCTGACAATGAACTCAATGACACCTTCAAGCCTTTCAAACACAGGCAGACAGAACTTTTCTCCCAAAAATGATGTGTTTTATGAGGAGACAGAGTCGTCATCCCAGGAAGACTGCAGCATAAGGTCCTAAAACTATTGCATGATGGACATCTGGGCATCGTGCAAATGAAGGCACTAGCAAGGAGCTATGCTTGGTGGCCAGGTATAGATAAGCAAATAGAAGCCTCGGTCGCCACCTGCAACAAGTGCCAGGAAACATGCTCAGCTCCACCAAAAGCACCACCAACTGAATGGGAAGCACCCTGAGGTCCCTGCTCCTGTATCCACATCGATTTTGCGGGACCCACCAAGGGGCATACATTTCTCATAACAGTGGATGCCTATTCCAACTGGCTTGAGGTCCACAAAATGAAGAGCACCACCACAGAGGCAGTCGTTAAAAAACTAAACAGACTATTTGCTATACATGGCTTGCCAGATGTCTTGTTTTCAGACAATGGCCCACAATTCACCGCCTTGGTATTTGAACAGTACCTAGCAGACCGGGGGATAGGCCATACCTTAACATCTCCGGCTCACCCTGCGGCCAACGGTAGGACTGAATGAATGGTCCAGTTCATAAAGAAAACCTTACACATGGAACAAGGGAACATCCACGACAAGGTGACCAGGATGCTTCTCCTCCAACATATTACTCCAAACAGCACCACAAACAAAACCTCAGCCGAACTCCTGATGGGCAGGAAACTTCGATCACATCTTGACCGACTACACCCTGCCTACATGCCGGAAAAACCCCTGGGGTCCAGCAGCAAGTATCGCACATTCAAGGTAGGCGACCTGGTTTTTGCAAAAAACTTTACCGGTGACCCATTGTGGGTCCCTCCTACCATAACTCAACTTACGGGTCCCCATTCCTACCGTTTACAAACTGCTGATGGGAGACTGTGGAAGCGCCACACCGACCAGCTGTGCTCCAGGCTGGTACCTACTCCCTTCACAATCCCTGAATTCCAAACCAGGGGGGGAAGGGAAATCGAGGGGGCCGAAAACAAACTAGTACCCGACCCAGTACTCGACACCCAGCAATCAGCATGACCAAACCTGGAATATTCACCTTCCGAAGAAGAGCCGGGGCAGATCGCCATCTCTCCACGAAGCAGCACAGCAGCATCAGCAAACCCAGAGAATCCAGATGACAGCCTTGACGGGAGTAGAGATGACAACCCCAAGTCACCCAACGGAAAAGTCAGATCACCATTAGCGCTGAGTTCAACAAACAGCCCACCGGAGCCAGAGTCCGGCCAAAGATTGGTGGAGCAACATAGATCAGGTAGACAGGTGAGACGACCTGCCTACCTGTGAGAATACATCTCCCCACCCTTGAGACGGAACCTAGGGGAGAGGGGTATTCCGAACTAAGCAAACTCGTTAGCTTGCAATTCTAATAATTTTCCTTCCACGACAGGCTCGTAAACCTGCACTTCTGATTGGCCCACTGATCGTGATTTGTCATTGTTGGCTGATCTGATTGGCTGTTAGTGGGTCGCCGCTGATTGGACACTCCCAGCGCAGCAAACTCAAATCATTGGGTGTTGTGACAGCAGCCAGCTCTATAAAAGGAGCTGCTGCTGCCCTAGCCTTTCGCTCTGTTCTGAAGTCACTAATAAAGAGTTGGAGTCACTATTCGATGCCTCATCTCTGTTCTTTTCGCCCACTCTCTCAGATCAAACATAGTTGACACAGGTTACCTTTTAAAATATAGCAAATGTTATTAGACTCCTGTGACATGTAAAATTAAACTAGGTTTATTCTGAGGCAGGAAAGGGTAAAGATAAGGGAAGTTATCTGTATTCATTTAGTTTAATTAACAGTGACTAGTTGTAGTTCTCCTTGTACTGCAGAATTTCAACCAAATAAATGTATATGACGTATGTATAGATTAGGCATTCAAACTCAAAATAATACCAGTTAAATGAATTAATTACTAATTTGCTCATGTTAGTTAAACTCATGTTCCAACCAAAGACACTGCATCTAGCAAAGTTGCAAGCTGAAGAAAAAAGATATTTTGCATGAAGGAAACAAATGGCTAAAATTTTAAGAGAACTGAAATGTCAACCCTTGTTTACCCTTCTTTCCTCTCTCTTCCTTTTCACTTTCATTTTGAAAAGGAGGGATGCAATTGCTACGAATAAAGTAAGTAGCAGATGTAAAGGCAAAACAAAAAACAAAAACAAAAAACAAAAACCAACCCTGTTACCTCTTGGAAAAGCCTATCACTTAGGTATTCATTGCTCAAATTGTGGAAGGATCAGATCACATCTTCAGAAGTATCTTTGCCAGGGGTAAGATTCAAAAATTTTAGCAAAGGGTTCTCTGCCTGGTTGCTGGGTGGGTCAACTTGCCACACCACAAGTCGACCTCCCACACCACAGTGGGGGTGGGGTGGGGTGTTTTAGCCATTCCCGGGCTCCGGAGACTTTTATTGAGCCTCCAAGAGGGTGAAAGCAGCCTCCCCAGGTTCCATAGGCTCTCTGGAAGCCAGAAACAGGCCCATTTCTGGCCTTCCCAAACTTCCAAGAGGCCCGTTTTCCACCCTCCTTGAGCCTCCCCATTGGGCCCTGCACTTACTTGCATGCCAAACAGGCCACATAGGGACTCCTAAGAGGGGCAGATTGGGATGGGCAGGGCCAGCCAAGAGTGGGATTTGGAGGTTCTCTGAACTGCACAGAATCTTAGTTAGGGGCTCTCCCAAACTCCTGCAAACCCCCAGTAGCCCACCCCTGATCTTCGCTTCTGACTGGAAGGAAAAATATTGAGGAATGAATGGGAGAAGCAAATGATGACTATGCTAGACAATCAGATGGTTTCTTTCTATTTGCTTTTAGAACACATTTCTACACAATATTTTCAGTCCTCCCCATTTCTGAATATGATTTTATCTCTGTGCCATTTCTGCACATGATTTTTTGATCAGTCCCTTGACCAGTCAGCCTGCATAAATTCTTCAGAGGTAATAAAATTTAAACAGATGAATTGGCTTATGGCTATCGTTCGTGTGCTTTGTGTGTTTCTCTCTATCTAGTTCTCTTTATAAATTAAGAACATATGTGCTCCTTTGCTCTGAAAGTGACAAAACAGGTATGGATCAAAGCAAATTTGTAATTAGGATTCCAGTGATAAAGCTGAAATCCTTCCATCTAAGGGAGATTTTTGTTGTCTGTATAATTAATCTTGGTCTTCGTATATTATCATTTTAATAGTCTGGCTCCCCATGGTTCTTATGGCTACGACCATGGGGTGACATCTTGTAGGAATCTGTGAAAATTAAATTACTTTCAAAATATATAAAGCTTTCACTGTTCCCATAAAAAATATCCTGTAAAACTTTAAAATTGTGGTGACTATCCCTGGTGAATTTCCTGTTATGTCCTGTATGTATTAGCTGGTACGATGGGAAGGGAAGAGAGTAACACTAAATTTCTTTTCTTGTTTCATTTACATTCTTTATATAGGAATACATATGAAGGATTTTGTTTATACAACTGAAGCCTAATCATAAGGAATTTAACCACAAAAACCACTATATTTATTATATTACTTATTTATTAAATGTATATTTAATATAAATATAATTTATATTGCTGCCCATCTCACTATGGTGAATGTTATAAATAACACTCAAAGATAGCATCACTTTATGCTCTGTCAGAGATGAGTAGAAATACTTCTATAATCTAAGCCAGTATCTCTTGAATAACATGCTACAGGTAGCTCTTGATTTACAACAGTTTGTTTAGTGACTGTTCAAAGTTACAATGGCAATGAAAAAAGTGACTTATAATCATTTTTCACAGTTACGATCTTTGCAGTATCTCCATACTCATATGATCAAAATTCCAATGCTTGACAACTGATTCATATTTATGACTAGTTGCAGTGTCCCAGGGTCATTGATAATCTTTTGCAATCTTCTGACAAGCAAAGTCAATGGGGAAACCAGATTCACTTAACAACTGAGTAACTAACTTACCAACTGCAGTGATTCACTTAACAACTGAGTCAAGAAAAGGGCAAAACTCACTTAACAAATGTCTCAATAGAAATTTTGAGTTCAGTTGTGGTTGCAATTCAAGGACTATCTTTATATTGCCTTTAACAAAAAACGTTTAGATTTCTGTGAGTTATTAGTGGTGGGAAGCCCTCTGTTAGTATGTCTTCTTTCACTGCACTTCCTTCCTATGTACTGATGGAAAGGTTAGTTGTTCAAGTCACTAGTTGGAGTTACACAGTGTGTTCAAACTTGTTAAATAACAAAACCTATCTTAGTAGTTAAGACACATTGATATGGCTAATGATGTAGAAGTAATATTTTTGCACTCATACATTCATGAGACAATTTGGAAATGATGAGCAGAAATAATAGGTCCATATTGAGCTAACATTTTAAGTTAAAATTAGTAAATTAGATTGGATACTAAATTAGTATTCAGGTTCACATCAGAAATTTGTATGGTATTTACACACAGCACTTCTGTACCTCAGAAAGTGATAGATCTTTCAAGGAAATGAACTATCATTCACTTCCTGAATCTATTTTTGATGAATTATGACCTCTAAGACTTCCACTAAAAGGAAAATAACTCAATGCAAAATAGTCACAATAAAAAAAAAACTTCAAGTCCTAGGCTAGTCTTACATCAATGTACAACATTTTAATTTAGACTATGAGTAGAAGTAAGGATGGCATACATTATCCTTAGCCTTGAATGTAATCTCACAAATTCATATTATATTCTATTTCTAGGGTTGACAAAGAGGTTCATAGATTTAACTGCTGATGTCAGACAATATTTCTTTGCAGGATTACAAACAGGTAGAAAACCAGCTAGAACTTCACATTTCTCATGGCGGCTGCTGGGTCTACAGTCCCAGTTTCCCTCCCTCCAGTTTTTGAAATTTTCTTCTAATCTTGGACTGCTTCCTAAGTTAATTGACAAATAGATAATGTTTACTGTTCAACTAATGGCTATTTATAAATGAGACACATATCCTAAGATATGTCATCAGAGACAGAAAACACCTCTCATTCAGTCTTCTTCAGCAAACAGTATAAGACAAAGGAGCTCTTCATGATATAGAACCTGGTTATATGAAGCATTTCCAATGGTGGTATGCTACCGGTTCGGACCGGTTCAACTGAACTGGTAGTAAAAAAAAGCCTCTGACAATCAGCTGAGAGGAGAAAGAAGAGAAAAACGCAGGATTGGCCCTCCCACCTGGCCCTTCAATTTTCTCTTCTTTATCCTCTCATCTGATTGGTGCGATCACTGAACCGGTAGTGGAACAGGTAGGATCCCACTGCTGGGCATTGCCTATATCCAGTTCTTTCTGTCTACCTGGCATATTTGGACAGAGTGGCTACATTCCAGACCTGGATCTGCAGAAACTCTGCTAGCTTTTTATTTTTTCTGAATGTTGGGAACACTTTCTTAGCTTGGAAGGTCATGTTATTTTAGTTGATTTAAAAAAAACAACACCATGCATATTGGATATATAATAAGCTGCCCTGAGTCTTTTTGGAATTGAGTAACTAACTAACTAACAAACTAACTAACTAACTAACTAACTAACTAACAACAACAACAACAACAATCCATTCTAAACTTCTGGCTGGCTGTGCGATGAACCCTAATTGTATAATAGAATGGAGAAGATCATAAAGTGTAAAGATCTGAAAATTGAAATTGAAAGATTATGGCATAAATCTGCCATGGTGGTCCCAATGGCTGTCAGCACACTGGGTGCCATACCAAAAAGTACCTTGGACGGTTCTTAGAAAATAGGCACATTGACAAAACCTTCACCTGTCAATTGCACAAGGCCACACTACTGGGATCCAGGAGTGGGATTAAAAAATCCCAGCAACTGGTTCGCTACCTGTTCTGTCCCTAATTAGCATTCTTGAGATCCCCGCACTTTGATTGGCCAAAGCGCGGGGCACTCTGATTGGCCAGGCAAGCCGCGCCGATTGGCTCACTAAGAATCTCCCACGATTGGTCCATTCGAATCGCGGGAGATTCAAAGCAGTGCCATTGGTCGCGGCCGCCGCGGCTGAAATAACAAAAGCCGCGAACCTTTTGCGAAGAGTCAGTTCGGTTCCTACTTTAATAAAAGAGCATGATTTGAAGTCACCGACTCCTGGCATCATTTCGCGGACACAACACTGGCGATGAAGGTGGGATCCAGACCCTGAACCGAACCACGTGTCCGACGGAAGCCAGATGAACCACCACGATGGCAAAAATCGCACCCCCCGCACCCTTCAACCCCGCCACCGAGGACTGGGAATCATACTCCGACTGATTCCGCATGTTCCTCGAGTGCAGCGACCTGAAGGACGCCACCGTCCCCATGAAGCGCGCCGTCTTCCTGACCCACTGCGGGACCGAGGTATTCAAGATGGCCAAGGCACTTGCCAAACCCGCCGAGGTGACCGCGATGGACTGGGACGTCCTCGAGCCAATACTTCGGCGGCACTATGCTCCAGAGGTACCCATCCTGATCCGACGAAACAAATTTTACCGTCGAGACCAATGGTCGGGTGAGAGCTTCAGCGACTTCGTCGCCGAGCTACGGCGCCTAGGGGGGCTCTGCGAATTCGAAAATCTGAACGACGCCCTGAGAGACAGAATCGTGCTCGGTTTGTGGGACCCTATCCTCCAGAGCCAGCTGATGGCCAAGGGCAACATCAGCCTAGCAGACACTCTCACCGCAGCCGCAGCCGCCGAAGCAACCCGAAACTCTGCCGACCGCATGCGCAGACCGAACGCTGGGGACCGCAGTGGAAACAACAACCCTGCGAGGTCGGCCGAGGCCCAACCCGAGACGACCACCCACCAGGGCGACTTCCACTCGGCATCGGGTACTTCCGATGATGAGGAGGACATCCATCGCCTCCAGACAGGCCGCGACCCACGGAACCGGCAGGGTCGTAAGTCGAGGACCAACTGTGCCGGTTGCGGCGGCGACCACCCCAGGTCGGAATGCCGGTTTTTCAAATCGATCTGCCAGCATTGCGACAAGAAGGGACACATCGCCCGTGTCTGCCGCCTAAAAAAGAACCGCAGCCCGGCACGATGGGACCAGAGCGACCGCAGGAGAGAGAAGACACCACCCCGGACCAGAGATCGCCCCTCGGACAACAGATGGGACCGGAACGGACGATCCCTGCGAGGCGGCGATAACCGGCGAAGAGAGGAGACCCATCAGACGGTCACCATCGGCCACGCCATAACCAATGATGCCCGGAAGGTCCACATGGAGGTAGGCATCGAGGGCGAGCCATGCAAAATGGAGGTGGACTCCGAGTCCTACCTCTCCATGATAGCATGGCATGAAATAAAGCGCTTGGTGCCTACCCTCCAAAGGAGGAACCTAGACAGCCAGAGACTCATCGTAAAGGACTACCAGGGAAACCGCATCCCGGTAGTCGGAACCAAACACTTCAACATCACATATAAAGGGCACACCGAAAGGCTTCCCCTGACAATCATCGACCGCAACTGCCCAAGCCTACTGGGACTGCAATGGTTCGCCCCGCTTGGCATCGCAGTCACGGGAGTCGACCACATCACCGATGACAGCTGGGAGCAGCAACTGGCCCGGGAATTCCAAGAGGTCTTCGACGGAAAACTAGGCAAGTACCAAGGGCCCCTTATATCATTCAGCCTAGACCCAAATGTCCCCCCAAAACGCCTGAAACTAAGGCGGGTGCCATTCACACTTAAACCCAAGATAGACGAGCAAATTGACAAGCTCGTCAAGCAAGGGGTCCTACAGCCCATAGACCACGCCCGGTTGGAGACCCCCATAGTCACCCCGATCAAGCCCGATGGGTCGGTGAGGATCTGTGGGGACTATAAGGCCACCCTAAATGGCGCGCTACAACAAAGCACCTACCCTGTCCCAGTAGTGCAACACCTACTGCACTCACTGGGAGGGGGCAAGGTTTTCGCCAAGCTCGACCTCGCCCAGGCATACCAACAGTTGCCAGTCGACGAGCAAAAGGCAGAAGCGCAAACCATAGTCACCCACCGGGGAGCATTTAAATGCAACCGATTCCAATTCGGAGTCAGCGTGGCACCGGGAATATTCCAAAGCCTAATGGAAAGACTATTGCAAGGCATCAAGGGGGTGGTACCTTACTTTGACGACGTCCTAGTGTCGGCAACCAACCAAGCCGAACTAAAGGGTCGCCTAAGGGAGGTCCTAACCAAATTCAAAGAGACCGGGCTCAAAGTCAAGAGGGAGAAATGCCAATTATACATGGAACGGGTGGAATTCCTAGGATACCTCCTAGACTGTCACGGCATTCACCCCACAAACCAAAAAATCAAGGCCATCAAAGAAGCACCCACACCCAAATCGAAGACGGAACTACAGGCATTCCTGGGGCTACTTAATTTTTACAATGTTTTCCTGCCCCAAAAGTCGACGGTGGCGGAGCCCTTGCATAGGCTCCTGGACAAGGCGGCGACCTGGACTTGGGGGAAACGCAAGCAAGCCGCCTTCCAAAGAACAAAGGACCTCCTCACTTCGGACGCCGTCCTTATGCAGTATAACAAGACCCTACCTCTGGCCGTCACATGCGACGCATCACCTTTCGGCGTCGGCGCTGTCCTCAGCCATACCCTCCCCGACGGAAAAGAAGCGCCCATCGCGTTTTTTTCAAGGACCCTCACCAAACCGGAGCGGAACTATAGCCAGCTGGACAAAGAGGCTCTGGCTATCGTTGCCGCCGTAAAAAGATTCCACGAGTATCTCTATGGCCGGACATTCACCATCATAACCGACCACAAGCCGCTGCTGGGAATCCTTGCAGGAAACCGGGCCACCCCGAACATTCTGTCTCCCCGAATGACAAGGTGGTCTGAGTTCCTGGCAGCCTACAACTACGGAC
The DNA here is from genome assembly GCA_033807585.1 of Hydrophis major. Taxonomy (NCBI): domain Eukaryota; kingdom Metazoa; phylum Chordata; class Lepidosauria; order Squamata; family Elapidae; genus Hydrophis; species Hydrophis major. The sequence goes on along the minus strand of CM066328.1, from coordinate 150,611,587 downwards.
TCATACACAAACTGGGTAGGACAATCTCCCATGCAGATGCCTTAAGCCGCTCGCCGCTACCGGAACCTGACACCGACCCAGCACCCACGACGACCACCCTCAGCATAGAGACTCTACCCAACCTGCCCATAACCGCATCAGACATTGCCCGAGAGACTAATAAAGACAAACGTCTGGCGCGGGTGTTGCATTGGGTAGAGAAAGGGTGGCCGGAAAGGGACAATGATGAGTCCATCAAAACATTCCGAAACCGCCAAACGGAACTCTCGTCATTAAAAGGGTGCATACTATGGGGGGATAAGGTGGTCATTCCAGAAAAGCTACAAGGGAAGGTTCTGGAACTGCTACACGAGGGGCACCCTGGCATCGTTAGGACTAAAGCCCTGGCCAGAAGTTACGCTTGGTGGCCAGGGATGGACAAACAAATTGAGACCTGGGTAGCAAGGTGCCAACGATGCCAGGAAATTAGGCCAATCCCACCCACAGCACCCGTCCTAGAGTGGGAAACCCCAAGGGGACCTTGGTCGAGGATTCACAAAGACTTCGCCGGACCCACAAAAGGACACACCTTCCTTATAACAGTAGACGCTTACTCCAACTGGCTGGAGGTAAGCAACATGAAAACAACAACCACGGAGGCCGTGATCAAGGAACTCTGCAAACTCTTTGCAACGCACGGCCTCCCAGATGTCATCGTTTCTGACAACGGGCCCCAATTCACCTCGCTGGAATTCAAAAAATTCCTAGCGGAAAGGGGCATCCGCCACGCGCTGACAGCACCGGCGCACCCGGTGGCAAACGGTAGGGCGGAATGGATGGTGCAATTCACTAAGAAAACCATGCGGAAAATAGACCACGGGGAGATCCAGGAGAAAATAAACAAACTACTCTTCACCCAACACATAACCCCAAATACCACAACGAATAAGAGCCCAGCTGAACTATTAATGGGGAGGAAATTAAGGCCCCCACTCAACAGGTTACACCCCACGTATAACCCGGAGAAGCCCCCAGACTCAAACAGCAAACACCGAAATTTAGCACCAGGCGACCCCGTATACGCAAGAAACCTGACGGGAGACCCACTATGGATACCGGCCGTCATCACACAAATAACAGGCCCACACTCGTACCGGCTACAAACAGCAGACGGACGAGCATGGAAACGCCACATCGACCAATTAAGGTCGAGGACTGCCAAACAAGAGACCACCGACATACAAACAGGCGAAACCGACCCCCACAACACAAACCAAGGGGGGAGGGAATACCCAGGGGACCAAAACCAAAGAAGAATAAACCAGCCATACTTACCGGAAAGCAGCCATCACGACCCCTCGCCAGGAAGAGACAGCCAGGCCAACTCGACCGGCCCGGAAAGACCAAGCGGGAGCGGCGAAACCCGCAGCTCAACCAACCCGGGAGGCCCAGGAGGGAGCTACGGAGAGTGGCCCGGCTCGACCGACCAGCCGGTTCCCACGACGGCATCAGGAGCAACAGAGATCCCGACCGAACCGGCCGGGATCCAACCTACAACTGAGCTGCGCAGGTCCAGTAGGCTCAGACGGAGCCCCGCCTACCTACGTGACTACGCGACGTAAGGACTGAACCAAGAGGGGAGGGGTGTTCTGTCCCTAATTAGCATTCTTGAGATCCCCGCGCTTTGATTGGCCAAAGCGCGGGGCACTCTGATTGGCCAGGCAAGCCGCGCCGATTGGCTCGCTAAGAATCTCCCGCAATTGGTCCATTCGGATCGCGGGAGATTCAAAGCGGTGCCATTGGCCGCGGCCGCCGCAGCTGAAAGAATAAAAGCTGCGAACCTTTTGCGAAGAGTCAGTTCGGTTCCTACTTTAATAAAAGAGCATGATTTGAAGTCACCGACTCCTGGCATCATTTCGCGGACACAACACTACCCAGTTGCTGGGTGGATGTGGCCATGGTGGCCATGGCCTACTGGAACTTCCAGAAGGGCTATTTTTCACCTTTCCAAGGGTACGGAGGCTTCCCTTAGGCCTGGTACTTCCAGGAGGCCTTCCCAAGGGTCCAGAGGCTTCCCTCAGGCCTCTGAGAGGGTGCGAGCAACTTCCCCTGGGCTCTGGAGGTCCTTCGTAGGTTGGAAGCAGGCCAGTTTCCAGACTTCTGGTACTTCCAGGAGGGGTATTTTTTGCCTTCCCAAGGTCCGGAGGCTTCCTTTAGGCCTCTGGGAGGGTGAAAATGGCCTCCCCCAGGCTCTGGAGGCTCTCTGGAAGCCAGAAACAGGCCTGTTTACAGATTTCTGGAATTTCCAGAAGGCCCATTTCCCTCCCTCCCAGAGCCTCCGCATGGACCCTGTACTTGCCTGCATTGAAACCGGGCTACATGGAGATTTCTGGTAGGGACGGGGCAGGTTGGAAAGGGCCAGCAGATCTGTTCAAATACCAGTTTGAATATGGTTCGTCTGAACCGGTCCGAACCGGTAGAATTCCACCACTGCTTGGATCCACACATATAGTATGCTGATAATTGCAACATCCTCAGCTCTTGTGACAAACTTAGTGAGTATGAAGGTCAACACCATTTCAAGAAATAGCAGTGGTGACTCCACATTGTTGTGCATAGATAATAATAATAGCAAATAAATCAGGCTCTCCCATCTCTGAGTAATTTCAAAGAGTTCTACTAATGCCCTGTCCCACTGAACATCCAAAAATCTATTAAAAACAATTTCAAAAAAATGAAGGAGGTGGAAAGCCAGCAGTTATATCATGGGTGTCAAACTTGTGGTGTCATATTGATGTCACGTGACAATTTCGGGATGTTTTTTCCCTTCGTGGAGATGGGGTGGGCATGGCCTGCATGTGATGCATCCAGCCAGTTTGACATCCCTGAGCTACACCAACAAAGAATCAGCAAGGAAGCCATCACAATCCAAGACAGGAAAAAGTAACTAACAGAAAAACTTGGATCGTAAGAAAATATTGCAGTTATTCCTCAGAAACTAGTGACATAGTAACATACTTGCCAATCATGAAGTCACTCAGAAGTGAGCTGTATCCTCCCTTTAATATTTTCCTGTTAATATTCCAGAGGCAGAAAAAAGATGTATAGATGAATTTGAGACATGGATGAAAAAAAAATTAATTTGGAAAAGTCACACATCCCCTGACTTCATGATGTGCTTATTAAACATAGCAAACCCAGGTGGGAGTAAAGTTTATCTAGAAGTTCTGTGCTTACTAGTAGAGGATGCCAGGTTTAACATCTGTTCCTCTCAATATTTTGGCAGCCATTTAGCACCTGTGTAGAAGGAACTGTCATGACAGCAGGGGAAAAATTGGCAGTATGGTAGTTTTCCCTTTGGTTTTCCTCTGTAATTCTCTAATTAAAATAATAATAATAATGCACTGTTTATATTTAGAGTTTTCATATCTCCGAAAAGCCCTAATTCTGTCTAAGAATATTATTAATTCATAAGTTCCTCACATGAATGCAGATCACTTCTTCCCTAACGCTGGAAGTGAGTACAAATTAAATAATGCAGGAAAATGAATTAATAGCATAGAGCCTTGGCGAGAAAGATGTTTGGATTGTGTTCCATTGCCATTTCTGATTAATTATTCTTTGGCTACTCAGAAATAAAACATCACTGCTGATAATATAAATGTAGAAATATGCAAAAACAGTAGCAAAATTTCAGTATTAAGATTTTCTTTTCCAGGCATCCTGTAGCCAATTTTAGGTGGAAAATCCACAGGCCAATTTCCCTGATGAGAACATGTCAACAGTGAATTTGTTTCTCACCAACTCACCTAGTCACTGGTGACTCCTTTAGTTACTTCAATGTAAAGTGGTTTTTCACATAAAGTAATAAATAATAAAAACAAGGTCACAATTGTTGAAACATGGGGTATTAGATCCTCTGATTTGCTATTAATTAACTCAATTAAAATAAATGCTTCAGAAAATATGATTAGAAGACAACTGATTTCTTTTAAAAAAGTCTACCCATGTTTTCCCAAAATAAGACCATGTCTTATATTTCTTTTGCCACCAAAGAAGTCACCAGGTCTTATTTTGGCGGGATATCATCCAATGACTCACTTCACTTTTGAGTGTCATCCCCAGCCTCCTTTTTGCTCTCAGAGGCCTTCAGGAACTTTTTCTGCAGCCAGCAAGGCTTTTCTGAAGGCCTCTGCAGCTGATAACAGAGCTCCAGATCGATCTTCAGGAAAGCCTTGCCGGCTGCAGAAGAAATAAGCCAGCAATGCAGCTGTTGGGATGTGCGAGGACTGGTTGCAACTGTCTGAAGGTAAGTAGTAGGACAGCTCCACTTCCCATCCCCACCCTAGCTTAATTTTTACCTGTGTACCCTGGAGTGGGTGGAGTATTAATTAGGGCTTATTTTGAGGGGTAGGGCTTATATTGGGCACATGTGTAAAAATCAAGCTAGGACTTACTTTTGGGGTAGGATGTATTTTTGGGAAAACATGGTAGCATGGAAGACATATCTAACCCTTCCAGAATTCCCCCAGCAGCATGCTGGCTGGAGGAATTCTTGGAATTGAAGTCTGCCTGCTTTCATGTAGCTGATAATGAGAAAAAGTGACATAGAGAAACTTTGTTTCCTTTGGGAAGCATTCCTAACAGACTGACAAATATCAAGATATGCATAACCCTAAGTTAATAAGTGGATAGGTATATGCTTTTCACTGTTTTTATTCATGAGTTGTATTAAAGCCAGTTGTGCAGTGTGTTGTTCTGTGCTAGGCACTTGTGGCCCTTCATATTGGCAGGCTGGAAAAAATGTGCCCAAACTGTACCTTTATTTCTGCCTCTCTGCCTCTCTCCATCCCTGCCTCTTTCCATCTCTTTCTCCATGTCTCTGTCTCTCTCTCTCTCTCTGTCCTTCTGTCCCTTTGTGTCTCTGTCTCTCTGTCTCTCTTTCTCCTTGTTTCTCTCTTTTGAAGTTTCTTTTTTAATCACTCCCTTGATCAACTCTTTTCTAGTCTGAATTATAGGTAGAAGTCAATGTACACGAGCATTCTACCTGCTTTATGAAAAAATGAAGCTACAAATATCCCTTGTACCTAATGATGAAAATTTGTTGCAAATAGTTGAGGATCTGGGAAAATTGATATTATTTGTTTTAGTTCTTTCATTGGAAAGTTCCAAATTAGCCTGTTTTGACCAGCTTGAAATGAAACACATTTCTGTTTTGTAGTTATTACAAGGAACCATTAGTTGATATTATCAAAATACAACTTACTTCTAGGTTGGTTCTTTCCTTGATTAATTTTCATCCATGGAAACTAACATATAATCCAAAGTTAGATGACTGAACCCACGGACCATAATTAAATGTATTCCTTCATATTTAGCCTCTTAATAACTGATGAAGATACTAATAACTTATAATGCAATAGATATATAGCCCACATTCTTTTTGTTCTTGGCCAATGGCTCCATGTACAGAACATGAGATAAGTTGGCAGCATAACTTCTTTTTGTCAGGTTTTCAAAATGGAAATGCAAACAAAATGTACAATCCCTCTTGGTATTGCAGATAGAAATGTTCAAAAGAATGAAGAACATCTTATTCACTCAGAATGACTGACCTTTCAAAGTTATGCCATTCAGTTCTGGGAAGGGGAAAAAAAGCTAAAGTGATTGCAAAATAATATTTCTAGGAAGGAGAAAAAAATAATTCAGAAAATGTGGAATGGTCTCATTTCCAAATGACCAACCTAGTTTGAATGGATACATGCATTGCAGAGCAATTTACATTTGATGCTATATAATGGCACAAAATTAGTCTCAACTTTGATTCAGCTAATATCCTCTTCTCCTTTCTCATTATCATTATGTTGAATACTTTTTTATAGCATTTCTCATTCATGTGTGGTGGATTACTTTGCATTAAAACTACCATTGATTATTGTGCAGCATCTGAGACCTGGAACCAATTTAGGCTGGACTGACTCAGTGTGAAGAATCAGAATGGAAAGAAAAAGGAATCTGAGAAAAATAAGTGTAGATCATTATCTGTATAGTAAATCAATATACTCTGAGAAGTTGAAAAGTGACATGGATTACTTATAATATATTGATAAGTTGACAATATGACCAGTCACTCTCATTCAGTCCACAAGTCAAACTTGTGTGACAAGCAGATTGGTCAATTCCTATCACAATCAATGGATCAACACAAAGTTAATCCAAAAGTAGTGAACTCTGCATTTTCAGAAAAATGCACTGAAGGAAAAATAAATAAATAAAGGCAATATGAAGTAATGCCAATAGAGCAAAATAAATTAACACATCCTAAATATTATATTAAAATTCAATGAAAAATTGCCTCCTTTCAGATCTTCTAAAAATTTGCATTAATTGTGCCATTGAATCTTGTCAGATTTTTACATGGATACACCTGGTATATAAAGGGAGTTTGTGTGAGCAAATAACATCAAAGCATGGTGCTTGTTTAAACCAAGTCATTTAGCAAGTGCTGCACCAATGTGAAAAAGTGCATTATTTGATTTAATTCAACTAAAAGGTTAACTAGGACCAGTTGTATGAATACTTCATTAAACAATCAAGACTCATTTGGATAGGCTCAGTCCTATATAAATTCCAAAAAGTGATTCTTCTCATAGTGAAGTTCTTACTATACTGATTCTAAAAGAATTACATGTATAAATGTTTTCATTAAAAAGCCATTGATACCTATCAATTTGTAAATGGTTGCAGAACCATTTTTATAGCTCTGGGGCTCCACCAATCCCTAGTCAAAAATGTAATCTTGAAATGGAGATTTGGGACAGTGGTGAATATAAATTTTAAAGCCTTATGAAAATCCTTTCCAGATCACAATGTAAAATTACTCAGCAATTCACAAAGAACACACAAATAAACAAATTCCTCAGTGCATTCTCATCTTGGTAAAAGTTAATATTTATCACTTCATCAAGAATGGCAAGGTAGAAACAATTGTTAATTGATAAGAACTTTGATACTTGGAAGTTTGCCCAGAGGCACTTGGCTGGGTTGCCATTTCTGAAGGAAGCATTCATGTTCCTTTGTTTCAGATAATTCTACAGGAGAATATTAGACCATCTGTCACTCAGCTGAAGTACAAGTGGGTTTCGTGAAGCAAGGCAGTGATCAAGTGAACAAGTCTTCAAGACAATGGATGGGAAAAAGTTCAGTTCAGTATTTTGGGAAGGGTTAGGTTCTAACTATTGACATATGTTGTCCATAGAAATATATAAGGATCTGAAATCATCAATTCATGCTAGGATCCCTCAAACACTACTGAGTTGAAGCTATTTGCTGTGAAGAGGTGAGTCAGATATCATACAAAGTGACATGAGAGACTGGTCATCAATTATACAGTAAGAAACATTTGGTTGCAAATATTGCAAATTTACTGGAGAAAGACAAAGAACAAATCTCACAGAACAGAGATAGCAGTGTTTTTTTAGGTCTTACCTTGAAGTGAAACAAGCCTTCCTCTTTTCTCTTATTGTACCTGCAGATAGCTCACCAGTGACCCTATTTCAGGTATGGTGCTAGTTCCTTCTATTAAATGTTGACATCTGATGGACCTTGGAAGGGAAGCTTTCCCATAGATTTGCCTACCTTAGAGAATAGCCTCCCTCTGAAATAGATAGACAGATGATAGATAGATAGATAGATAGATAGATAGATAGATAGATAGATAGATAGATAGATAGATAGATGGATGGATAGATGGATAGATGGATAGATGGATAGATGGATAGATAGATGAATAGATGATAGATGGATGGATGGATGGATGGATGGATGGATGTATAGATAGATAAAGTGCTTACCCAAAGGCTGTTAAAAACTAACTTTTGCCACAGGCATAATACCAAGGCTGGAGATGATCCGAGCATTTGGGTCCTTTATATGGGAGTATTGTGGTATCTAGTAGGAGGTAAAATTTTTCGCTTTCTACATTTTACATGTATATGTTAATTATGAGCTGCCTAGGGTTATTTTATATAATATGTGCAGCTATGTAATTTTATAAATCAATAAATGTATGCAAGCGGCCCCTGCATCTAAAGGGCAACTTCATTTTCACATGACATATCACATGCCGGATAGTTTTACTTATAAAAAATACAATTCCCCAAATGTGTTATTTGTTCACTTCAAGGTTATCCACAGGAGAGTTTAAAAAAAATCGAGATCTGACTGCACAGTTGAAGCCCTTCCTTTTTCATATATAATACTTGTAAAAAAAAAAAAGTATACTTGTAAAAAAAAGTATTTCCTCTGGGGAAACCACTGGTTTATTCAGGCTCTTTAACACTGATCATATGATCCTCATAAAGCTCTAAAAACATTCAGTGACAATGATATGCATTTTAAAAAAAAAAACTCCAAAAGATGATAAATGCTGTTTCACAGAATTGTTACTGACAAGGGGCAAGCAGCTTTGAATAATTAAGGAATTAATTTCAGGAGATCTCTTCAGCAGTTCAAGGTATGCATCCATTTAACATATGACAATTTTTAAGACAAATTTTTTGTGGTAGATTATTAAGATAGGAAAGAAAATAAAAGTATCAATATTCTCTCTATTTCTCTCTACCACTGCCTCTCTCCCATATATCTCCTTTTAGAAGAATGATACAGTATTCATATTTGAAATGTTGTATTAAATGTTGATTTTCCCATCCATCAAAAATGGGATTTGAAACTACTGGAAAAGTAGCGACTACAATAAAACAAAGAATTGGAAAATTTCCTGTGGGAAAAAAATAATGAGCACACAGGTATATTTAATTACATAAAAATGAAGATTTTACTCTGAGAGTGGACAAATAGAAACCTTTCTCTCCATAATATTAAAATTGATGATTGTTGAATGAAATGAAATGTCAACATATTCAGGACATTACATCTTTAATTTATGACTTCAGGGCATAATGATATTTGGGAATGACCTTGGGAGACAGGAGGAAGAACTGCAAACTAAATAATAGTCATGCAAAAAGTATCTTATCATACAGAAGGAAAAGGGAAACGGGGAGTGTCTCAAAAGGAGAGTAGAAAGTTGATATAAAGAAGAAAGTAGACATAAAGGACAGGAGACTCTGTTAATCAATAAAGATATTATACTATTGGTACTCATGATTTGCGCTTCTCATCTGCACTACTTCAAGGGCTGGCTACTGTTACTGAATGTGAGGACAGTCTCTAATTTAGTGGACCTTGATGAGATGAGAAAATGTGGACTTAAAAGTATTTAAGTGGATAATCTTCATACCTAGCCAATATGTCACAATGTAAATTATGGGGGCACATTATGAAATAAGATTATTGTTGAATGAGTCAAGCAGGTTTTTTTTTTCTTGTGGTGAACAAAATGCTGGTCTGAGAGAACCTTTTGTTTAATCAAAGTTTTATAGGTGTTAGGTGTTGGTTTACATTACTTTACATTACATTTACATTACTTCAGAAATATCAGAACATCTGCAGGATCTTTCCCTATCAGCTAAACATTACTTCCACATGATCTATAGTGCCCTACCTTCACCAATGTCATGGAAAGGCCTTCCAAGAGTTGTATGCCATACATGGGTAATAAAATTTTATACTCTCAAACCAGCCATTGCATTTGATTAGGAGCATCCAACTTGAAATGAATTCCAAATATATTGTCTGTTAAATAGCAAAGCTATTGTCTGTTAAAAAGCAAAACTATTTATTAACATGAACAATGCCTTTTGATAGTCTTGAATATATTTTTGACTTATTTTTTGAAGATGAAAAGAAAGCTACAATGAAAATAATATATGAAAAATATATGGTACAGTGCAGTGAACAAAATACAGTGATTTCAAATCCAAAATATCAATCATGTGGTGAACTGTAGGGGAAAATGCAGTTCTACAGAGACCATGACATTTTAATCAAGGCAAAAATGTTCAGCTCAGTAGTATTCCTTGTTGTGCTAAATAGATATGAAGGATAAACTCTACACAAAACCAAAAGGATGAACCATTCAGTATTAGAGGAAATCAAGATTGAATGATCATTGGAAGTCACAAACACAGAGACAGAGACACACCATAGGTGTTTTCAGCCAGTTCTGACAGGTTTTGGAGAACTTGTAGTAGAAATTTTGAGTAGTTCGGAAAACTGGTAAATATCATCTCTGCTTTGCCTCGCCCCCATCTGTTCGCTGCCTCCTAAGTCCCAGCTGATCAGAGTCCCAGCTGATCGGCTGGGTCTTCTTTTGTTGCCCTGCACAGGAGAACAGAGCTGGAAAGCAGGTTAGAGGGGTGGGGAAGGAATGGAGATTTTGTAGTATATCCTTCCCCTGGAGTGAGGTGGAAATGGGGTTTCAATATCCTTCCCCTGCCACATCCACCAAACCACGCCACCAAGCCATGCCCACCAAGCCATGCCACTCACCAAGCCACATCATGCCTGCCAAGCCATGCCCACAGAACCGATAGTAAAAAAATTGAATAGCACCACTGACACACAAACAAAAGGAGAAGAAGAATCTGGCAGGGAATGAAATGGCTAGATGAAGTAGTAGGAACTACAGGATTCTACCTGCAACTTGGAGACATTGAGAGAATGTAATGACAATAGCCAGGTCTTAATATATCTATTCCTGTAATAACCTTGAAGCAATCAACTGAATGCTTAGCAGATGGGAAATTATTCCCCAAATAGCAAACTGGGATATTTCCAGCATCTCTTATAGGGCTATGTTTGCCCAGTCTTATATCCTAGACTGTATTGGAAAAAAAGCGTGACACTACTTTACTAATGGAACTCATGATCCACTGTGTGGTCCTTGGGGCTCTCAGTTTTCTTACAGATGTTTCATTGCTCAGCTGGGTAACATCAACAGTAAACAACAAGCTATTTATCTGAGTTGGTAGTTCCTTGACTGGGGTATTGCTTACTGCTGCTCCATCAGTTACTTATTTATGGATGAACCCCAAATATTTGTATTATAATCACTGCTTTTTAACCTGCATTTAAATCATCTCAAATTTGTTGACTGTAGATTGTGCCATCAAATTGATTTTGACTCTTGGCAACCACATAAATTTTATTCATTTTGATTTGGCTTTCAGCTAGGCAGTGCAGTCCATTTCCTCCCCAAAATATGGTAGTATTGGAATATATGGTATTGGAATTGGTGATGGCCATCTAAAGCAAGGGTCTTCAAACTTGGAAAGTTTAAGACTTGTGGACTTCAACTTCCAGAATTCCTGAGCTTACATGACTGGAGGAGGAATTCTGGGAGTTGAAGTCCACAAGTCTTAAACTTGCCAAGTTTGAAGACCCCTAATCTAAAGCATGGTGGGTTTCATTTACTTCATTTTTTTACTCTACATTCTGAGTAATAATAGTAATTATGGTTGGCATTACAAAGCACTAACAGTGGTTGTGTAAAGGGGAAAAAAAGGCAGCTGCAGAAATGGGAGGCGGAGAATTTATATTTAACTGAACTAAAAAGCTGAGCTTAATTTTAGAATATACTAAAGCAGTAATTTGCTAGCCATTATGAGCAATCAGACTTCAGCAGAAGCTGAGGCTCTGCTGCCTAAAAATGTAATCAGCTCCCTATCTAATACTAAATTTTAGAATTCTTTCCAGTGATGTTATTGCTGAATGATATGGAACATTAAGTAGACAGTAGAGGATAATGGAATTATGAACTTGGCATGAACTAGCTTGCCTGGGAACTTTACAGAATATTTGGAGATACGCACATTTGAACTCCTGGAATAGTTGCATGAGTAGAAAGAGAATTCATAAAACCTTCCAATCTTTTTCCCTGCATGGATTGATATTATATCCTGAATCTAAACACCTCATATTTAATACAGTTTTCACACAGATGTATTAAAGTGATTATGTATTTAAAAGATTTATAAGGCCACCTGACTCCATAACAACTCTAGACAGTGCAGCACATAAAAGAGCACAAAACATGAAGAAAAGGGAATAATAAATGCTTGGAAGAAAAATAAAACATGTAAATGTAAAATCAAGGATCCTACAGGAGGCTTGCCACATACCTTAAGCTCGTGGCCTTGAGGAAAATTACATCAGAGTAAGAGCTCTGGGGTGATGCTATTCCAGAGAGCAGCTTCCTAAGTGCCATCAGATGACATTGTTTAATCAATGAAATGTGGCACATGCCAGGTTGGTCTGACTGTACAGGATGGGCAGAATCAATATAATAATACAATATACAGTGTAATATAAAATACTGCATAAGGAATACAAGGTGTTCATCAATTACTTATCTTCAAATTGGACTTCCACCAAAAGTACAAACTCAGGGATTCCTTTAGTTCTTACCTACTCAAAGCATTTTTCCTTAGGGCTATTCCACTGCTTTAGTTCTTTCTTTCATCAGTCTAAGTCAGGGGTGTCAAACTGGCAGCCCGTGGGCTGGATGCGTCATGCGCAGGCCACACCCACCCCAGGTCCGTGAATGGGAAAAACACTATGAAACATCACGTGATGGCAATGTGACATGACGAATTTGACACCTGTGGTCTAAATGTAAGTTGGCTAAATACATATTGTTTATTCAATCTGTTTAATTGGAGGCAACCAATTATTTCAATGGTGAAACAATTTACCACTTTGTTTCTTTTTGAAGGATTCAAGAAATATTTCCAAACTCTGCTGTTCATGGCATGTAACTAATGAATAATCTTTTCTCTCTCCTTGTCTCTCTCCCTCCCTTCCTTTCTCTCTCTCTCTCACACACACATCTATCTACCTATCTACCTCTCTATCTATCTATCTATCTATCTATCTATCTATCTATCTATCTATCCATCTGTCATCTGCTTTGCCTACTAGTTTTATTTTTTAATGTACTGGCTCTTTAACATGTTATTTTGGCCCATCTACTTTCCATTCATCATTTGATCTTCCTTGTGGTCCAGCTTGGTCTCTCTGATATTCAGTAAGCTTTCATGGTGTACAGCAGAGCTGTCAAACTCACGGCCCATGGGCCAAATGCACTATGTACTGGCCATGCCCCCACCCGGTTCAGTGAAAGGGAAAAAGTCCTGATATGTCATGTGATGCCAGCATGATGCCAGGAGTTTGACACCCCTGGTGTACAGCTTCATTGTATCTTCTTCATTGCCTTTCAGATTTTCTTCCAATGCCCTTTTTCTTCTTCATCTGTCGGGTGTGCTTGCCGCATTCCACACCCAACTATGGTCCTTGGTAAATAAAGTCTGTCGTCACTGCGTGGAAGAAAGGCATGATGTATTGTCATTATTTTTATGGTCTTTCTACACAGGGGGTTTAGTTGTGCCTGACTCCAATCCACTATTCCAGCTGTGTATTTAATGACTAGAATTGTCCATGTGTTAATTGCCTTGATGCCATTTCCTTCACTGAATTTGAACTTTAAGATCTTTGACATTCTCATGGTCTATGCACTTCTACTTTTCTTGATTTCAATGTGCTTGATGTTGTCAGCTTGGAGGATGCCCAGGTATTATAGTGATTGCCTTCATTCAGATTTCTGATATTATTTTACACGTGGGATCTTTATTCTTACAGTTTTCACTATTTTTCCCCTCTTGATGGTAAGGTTGACACATCTATCCAGTTCAAACTCCATTGCAACATTTTGGCTGCATATAAAAACAGTATTTAGCAGCTATTTTATTTAAGATGGTGTTTTTTCATACATTCAGATTGCCCCTGTAAAGTTAGTGAGGTAGCCTGGCAGATGTTTTTGATCTTTGATAGCCTGACTTGTTCAGTATTATTGACAGAGGAATCAGTGCAATGACAATCAGAAGTTGTGATAGTTCTTCTCTTTGAAAGATTCATTTCATGTATCAGGATGAATAAGATTTTTGGTTATTGTGGGAAGGTGAAAATGATCATTAGTAAATTCTCAGAAGACAGGTATGATATTGCTAAGCAATCGTCTACAATCTTTTTTTTTATAACAAATTTTATTAATTTTACAAAAACAATACACAAATAATCCAGGCATAGCAATTTGAAAATTCTTTTCCAAAAATAATAATAATAATAATAATTAAAGAAGAAAGCCAATAGAACATACAAAATAATTCCAAGTTGTAACATCAATATTTACATTATCTATTTAACTTCATATCTTATCCTGACTTCTCCTTTTCATTCTAGTTATCCAAATTATATTTCTTGCTTATTAAAATTTTATTGCCTTTCATAAACATACAAAACACAAAATATAGAAAAAAAAAACACCTAAAACATCTTTTCTGACGGCTGCTTGATCCCGGTCTCAGCCGTCAGAAAAGAGGTTTTAGGTGTTGTTGTTTTTTTTTCACACAGACACAAATTCAAACATCATATTCACTTTATATATCCTTCCATATCTTATTATCATTTTCAGTATCATTCTTTGTCTGTTCTATTTCCAACTATCCATTCATCTTCTTTCTTTTAATATACTTCTCCTATACACCAATTGGAGTAACGTCTATAACTCATTACCCTAACTTAAAATTACTTCATATAACACTTAATTTATCTTGGGATTCTGTTTAGTACATTCTAAAATTACACAATAAATTTTATAAAAAAGGTAAAGACCCAGCAATAACTAAATAAAATCCTATATAAGGACTATCCATATCATTAAAAAAAAAAAACTAATCGTATATATTAATACTCATTTATATATCTTAAGCATTTTACTCTAAATACACATATAAAAACACAATCTTATATACCTTCCAGAATCCCCCTTTTATCCTTAATTAAATTCACCCATTGTCTCTGAATAAACTTTTTTTCTTTAGATCTTGCTTCCCACCATTAAGGCTTCTCCTCCTCCCCTTTCTCTCTTGCTTATTCTTCTCCTTGCCCTTTTTACCCCTTTGTCTCTCCTCCTCCCTTTTCTTACACCCTTTCCGTTGTTTTCTAACCTTGCATCCACCTTTCATCTCATTTTTCTCTTTTTTAGTTGTTTTTTCAAACCTCAAAATCCCCTTTTTCTTATCCTCTTTCTCCTCCTCCCCAGAAAAAACCCATTGTTCATTAAAGATGGCTTCTTCTTCCTCTTCTTCTTTGTCCCAGTCGTTCTGCTGCATAGTCAACTTTTCATAAGTGTATAACGCCATTTCTAAAAATTGAAATAAAGTGCCCAAAGTATCTTTTCGATCTTGTTCTTCCTTTTTATATTTTTGACATTCAGTTTTTAATTCATCCACAAGTGATGCCATCATAAAAAGAGAAACTTTTCCCAAAACAACCACCCAAGTATTTTTAATCAAAAATAATTCAAAAAAGATTCCAAAAGTTAATGCTTTTTTCCCCTTCTTCTACTTCTCTTTCTGGGGTTACTATTTAATCAAAGAGGTCCAATTATCATATATCTTTCTTTAGAATTCTAAGCAATCTCCTCCTTTTTCAACTTCTGCTCCAATTTTTTTCCTCTTCCTTTCCACTTGCAACAACAATTTTTAAATGATCAGAAATCCATACCTCCAATAAGGGTTTTCCGATTTCTTAAGTTATTAAGTCCAATGTCCAAAGAGTCTTTTGTCCCTTGGCTTTAACTTTCAAAATAATTCACCTTCAATGCCCAAATAAATTTCAAATCTTCATCTGCTGTTTCTATGGGGTGGGAGAGTGTAGAAAAAAAAAGTTTCCCTTTAACAGCTTTCTCCGCTGCTTTCCGATCTTCTTAGGGATACAATGTATCCTCCAGCAATTCAAACAATTCAGTTCCAGAGAGTTTGAGTGATGTTGATTCAACCGGCTCAGCCAGAACTTTCACTTTTCCTGCTTCCTCCAGCACAATCTTACCCAGTTGCAGGCTTCTTCGTGGTGGCCATTACTGACCGCTACTCCACCACCTCAGGAAAAAGGGGTTTTTCGGACAAGGGGGGGGGTCTGCGACACCCCCAACCCCCTGTCCGGCTCCCCTCTCTCTTCGGCTGCCTCTACAGGGCAGCCATATCTCCCGGATCCATTTGGATCGGGGGCACCTCGGCGGCAAGCACAGCAGGAATCGCGGATGGTCGCGAATTCCTGCTGCCCCAAAGCCACACGGAACCGGAACAGCAATTGTCTACATTCTTAAATGCTACTCTTGACAAGTCTTTGCATATTGTATGCACCTCCATATTGGTTTGTCAATTGCACAGTGGCAGATAGCAAAGCACTCCAGAGGGTTAATGTCATTGCCCAGAAGATCATTGGTTGCCGTCTCCCCTCTTTGGAAGAGCTTTCTAATTCCTGCTGCCTTAAGAAAGCTCAAAACATTCTCAAAGATCCATCTCATCCTGGGAACCCTTATTTTGAACTAGTACCATCTGGCAGACAGTACAGAATTATAAAAACAAGGACAAATAGGCTGAAAAACAGCTTCTATCACAGGGCAGTAACTCTTTTGAATTCTGCTGTATAATGCAATGTTGGTGTGGTGTAGGGGGTCTCCAGTTCAATGTGTGAAGGGTGAAGGATGTGTGTTTGTGTTTATTTTCATGGTCATGGTCATGATGCGCACTGAGGATGGTGTTTGATTTCATTGTACGAGGTGCAATGACAATAAAGTAAACTAAACTAAATGCTACTCTTGACAAATCTTTGCATATTGATCTGCAATGACACTATTTTTAAAGATCTTCTTTCCTCACATCATCACATAAAAATAGAAATAGGTAATAATGAATTGGGGGAAGTGTATTGTGCATATCTACATGTGTTTTACAAATCATGCTAAAGAACTGAGTAGCCGTTAGGAAGAATTGCTGAACAAAATATCCATCTGATAGCATCTAAATATATTCCCTTTCTTCCAGGTTGTACAAGTATGGCATCCCAGCAACTGTTGCCATTACAAACTACAGCATTTATGGTCAACACTCACAAATAAATATCACAATGTATGCCTTATTTATGGTGAATGGTAATATGCCTCCAGGGCTTTAAGTACTTGCTTACTATTACAGAAGGCAGGAAATCTGCAAAGTGATCTATATCCTGAAAAGTTTAAGAGTTCCAGAATACAAATGAGATGAACATCTTCCTATCCTATTCTATATCTCATCTAGAAAGCACTGGGACTCTTTCTATCAATTGATGTTGTTAAAAAGGAGAAGAGGATTGGACCTACATTCACATTTCATTTTTAGCCAGGGATTTTGAATTCACAACGTGCATGAAATTAATTAATGTTTCCCTAAGTAGTACAAATAAGTTGGTAAGATAAGCATGTATAAGTGTCTTATTTTCTGGATTACAAAACCGCAAAACCGCAAGCAAACAAACAAAAAACCCTGGTAATCTGCCTTAAAGCCATGGTGACACAGTGGTCAGACTATAATATTGTAGGCTAATTCTTCCCATTGCCAGGAGTTCAATTCTGACTGGCTCAAGGTTGACTCAGCCTTCCATCCTTCTGAAGTTGGTAAAATGAGGACTCAGATTGTTGGGGCAATATGTTGACTCCTAAACCACTTAGAGAGGGCTGTGTAAAGCACTGTGAAGCAGTATATAAGTCTAAGTGCTATTGCTATTACTATGATGCAGTTTGCAAAACATGTTGCTGTTTAAATTCCCATTCCAGCTTGGACTATATTTGGAGAATAAGCTCTGAAATAGGGAATAAGGCAGCCAGTTTTGATAGATTGTTCAATATGAAGTTGAGAAGAAGTTGCTTGGGGAAGCGATGTCAACCAGTGCTGCTTGGAGCATGTTCATCCTGGATTAATAAAACCTGCCAGAATGGAAAAGACAAGCAGAATGGTGAAGGACTAAATATACCTCTGAGAAGATCTGTCTCCTACTTCACTTCAAGGAAGTTGTTTAGATAAAAATTTGAAAAGAAATATTTAGAACTTTTCATTCTTCACATATATTGGCCAGAGTCCAATTTAAAGTAAGAACTATGAATTAGACTTATGATTGAAAACTATGAATTAATTCTAAATCCAATTTTGAGGTAGTGGTGATAATTTAAATCCCTCCCTCCCTTCCTTCCTGTAATGATCTATTTTAATTTATTTTGTTTGACAATCAAGTCAAGGATAGCATTTTTAAAAATGAAGTCATTTGTCAGGAACTATTTTAGAGGATGATATAACACAAAGTATTTATTAAGAGAAGAATTAGAAAAAAGTTGGAAACACTTCAAAATAAATAAAAACCACAGTGTAATTAATGTTTGGACAGCAATGACCTATGACAGAAATTATTTGAGGAATATTTTTCATATCCTTAAAGACCTATAAGTGGTACCTACAGGTGAAACTTGAAAAATTAGAATATCATGCAAAAGTTCATTTATTTCAGTCATGCAACTTAAAAGGTGAAACTAATATATGAGATAGACTCATTACATGCAAAGCAAGATAGTTCAAGCCATGATTTATCACAATTGATATGATTATGGCTTACAGCTCATGAAAACCCTAAATCCATAATCCCAGAAAATTAGAATATTACATGCAATGAATAAAACAAGGATTGTACATAGAACAATATTGGACCACTGAAAAGTATAAGCATGCATATGTACTCAGTACTTGGTTTGGGGCCCTTTTGCAGCAATTACTGCCTCAATGCAGCATGGCATGGAAGCTATCAGCCTGTGGCACTGCTGAGGTGTTATGGAAGACCAGGATGCTTCAATAGCGGCCTTCAGCTCTTCTGCATTGTTTGGTCTCATGTCTCTCATCTTTCTCTTGGCAATGCCCCATAGATTCTCTATGGGGTTCAGGTCAGGCGAGTTTGCTGGCCAATCAATCACAGTAATCCCATGGTCATTGAACCAGGTTTTGGTGCTTTTGGCAGTGTGTGCCTCTCCATTCTTCCTCCAGACTCTGGGTCCTTGGTTTCCAAATGAGATGCAAAAGTTGCTCTCATCAGAAAAGAGGACTTTGGACATCTGAGCAACAGACCAGTTCTGTTTTTTTTTTAGCCCAGGTAAGACGCTTCTGATGTTGTTTGTTGTTCAGAAGCGGCTTGACAAGAGGAATATGACATTTGAAGCCCATGTCCAGGATCCATCTGTGTGTGGTGGCCTTGATGCACTGACTCCAGCCTCAGTCCACTCCTTGTGAAAATCCCCAACACGTTTGAATGGTCTTTTCCTGACAATCCTCTCTAGGCTGTGGTCATACCTGCTGCTTGGCACCTTTTTCTTCCACACTTTTCCCTTCCACATAACTTTCTATTAATGTGCTTTGATACAGCACTTTGGGAACATCCAACTTCATTTGCAATTACCTTTTGAGGCTTTCCCTCCTTATGGAGGGTGTCAATGATGGGTTTTCTGCACAACTGTCAGGTCAGCAGTGTTTCCCATGGTTGTGATTCCTACTGAACCAGACTAAGAGACCATTTAAAGGCTTAGGAACCCTTTGCAGGTGTTATGGCTTAATTAGCTGATTAGAGTGGGACACTTTGAGCCTAGAATATTGAACCTTTTCACAATATTCTAATTTTCTGAGATTGTGGATTTGGGATTTTCATGAGCTGTAAGTCATAATCATCTAAATTATGACACATCATGGCTTGAACTATCTTGCTTTTGATGTAATGAGTCTATCTCATATATTAGTTTCACTTTTTAAGTTGCATTACTGAAATAAATAAACTTTTGCACGATATTCTAATTTTTTGAGTTTCACCTGTATATGAAAATCTAAGAAAAAAATTAAGAAATGAGAAATTTACTGTAACAAGGTTCCGAACTAGATAACTTATATATTGTATGATTTTTATATAGGAGGCAAGTATGCTTTCCAATTGCTTCAGTTGCAAATTAATAGAACTTTGGGTGGATTTTTTTTTTGTTTTTTTGCAACTATAACACAGAACTATGTATATTTTGTGTGGACAATCTGTCAGTGCTGGTGGGATTACACTTTTTTGTATTTTTTCCCCAGCTTGGAAGTGTGCAGGTGGGTGAGACAGAAATGGAGGAGAATGCTTCTTGTTCTTTTCTGGAATGGGGAGAGGAAGTTGAGTTCTATTCTCATTCTACATGTTAAGCCTTTTTGTTTTAATTAGTAATGAACGATATAGTCAGTTCTTAGCATTTGCTAACAAACTCCAGGATAGGGTAGAGAGGACTAAAAATATACCCCAATTTATGGAACTTATTGTAAAAAGTACAAGAAAACAGATTCATTCCCAGAGGAATTACTATCTGTTATTCAGCATTGAACAGACAACTGAGCAAAAGAGAAGAGATTTAATGAATAAATATATGGTGTTATGATGATAGAAATAAAAGCTAGATGATAGCTAGCTCGCTAGATTGAGTGAATGAGTAAGTGAGTGAGTGAGTGAATGAGATAGAGATAGATGGACAGAAGAAAGATAGATAGATAAACAGAGATAGAGAGATAGAAATAGAGGTAGTGGCACAAGTATGCAGGTAGTCCTTGCTTAATAAATGTCTTGTTGTGCAACCATTTAAAGCTGAAAAAAATAAATTTACAACTGATTGTCCCAAAGTGGGGACAACCCCAATAGTAGGGAATGGAAGGATTCCATTCCATTTCTATCCTGTCAGAGCTGAGGTAGCTTCTTGGATGAGAAGCAAAATGTCTTCAAAAGAAAAATCAAGAAAGTCCAGTTGCCTCCTGAAAAAAGCACCTTTGGAACAACCATGACCTAGATGACTGAGAATGAATCTCTGCAGACTTTTCCAATTGATCCTCAAACTTATGAGTGGCACAGCATCATAGTCTGATCAACATTTGGGTGCTTCACAACTGGCCAGCATTTGTAACCATCACAATGTCCTGCAGTCATGTGATCACAACTTGAATGTTTCACAGCTGGCTTTTGATAAGCAGAGTTAATGGAGAAGCTGGCAGCAGAATTGCAAGTCGGAATCACCTGATCCCATTACAAGGACCCTTCTGGCAAAGAAATGACTCTATTAGCTGCACTGATTAACTTGCAAAACACAGCAACTGCAGTGAAGCTGAACTGCACAGTGCTGCAGGGTTAGGCCAGTAAATTGCACGATAGTTCTTGCAGTGTATTGTTTCAGATGGCTGGGTTATATTAGAATACTATAGCATAACTTGTGACAAACATATGGAACCAACCTGCCTGTTCTTCATTTTATTCACTTCTATTCAAAGGTTTATGAATAGCAAGATTATTTCTGCCAGCAGTGCCAAAGGCTACAAGGCTGTACAGTAGCAAAACACTTGCATTTTTCCAATATTCATGAACAAACCATTCCACTGTCAAAGTTGCACACTCAAGAGTTTTGGGGGAATAATTTCTCTGTTTTAAGACATTGTCTGATGTCAGAGATTTGGGGTTAGTCATTTCCTTAATGCTGTCCCCCCCCCCCATTTTCTGAAACATGGGAAGGATGTGTAAATGGTTCAAACTATTTTAATTAATTTATGCCCTTGGATAGTTGAATAGTTCAAATGAATTTCATTACAGCTTATTTAATTATGTAAAGAAGTCATAAGCCCAGTATTAATCTATAAAGCCATCATTTGCATGGACCAGCACAGTTAATGGGGAAAATGTAAATTGATTTGATAATTTCTTAAATTCACCAAATTCATCTGATTTTCCAAGTTCTTCACAAGAGAAATCCTACATTTTCTTGCTTCTAATTTTATTATCATGGGTGTAGGCCCAGAAATTTTATTTTATCCTGCATTTGTAGTCTGAAAGATTAATTTCTTTTCCATCAACAGCTATAAAGTTCTTTAAAAACTGCTGTACCTGGTCTCTGCTCAGAATCAACCAAGTATTCTAAGATGATAAGTCATTTAAATAACTCCAGATCATACAGTGGTTCCTAACGGCTTTTTTTTTTTTTTTAAAGAAAACATTGAGCAGCTAGACTCCACGTGGAAACCACCACTAGATCCCGTGTACGTGGGGAGGCATGATCTTGGCAATATTTTCCCACATTAATTTCCTGCTTAGTGCAAAGTCTAAATCCAACAGAATGAGAACTCCATTTTTAAAGTTACACTTAAAATGAATTGAATTAATGTTTCATATATTCTACCTTTGATTAACAGACTTTGTCCCATTCAAATATAGATGCTACTTATTTTTTCTTTGTTTCTCTGATTCCCTCAGTAATTGGGAATAAAATGAGATGGATTATTTGTGAGGCTAACCCAAGCTGCAAAGCTAGTAGGATGATCCTTGCATAATCATTGTCACAGAGCATTCATGGAGAGGGTTAGCTTAGATACACAGATTTAAAAATCCCAGTGTCACACAGAATATTTATAGAATAGACATTCTAAAAATGATACATTTCCCCGACAAAGCTATTTTATCACACTAATCCTCTACTATCTGTCTGTCTGTCTGTCTGTCTGTCTACCTGTATAGTCTAATCTATCATCTATCACCTATCATTTATCATCTGTCTATCTTGCATCACCTTCATGTCTTCACTCTTACAATTGCCTAATGAGTTCATTTTTGGAAGTGATTTGCCTTTGGATTCTTCCTAGAGCTGAGAAAGAAGGTCTGGCCCTGAATCGCCTAGCTAGCTTCACGCTTAAAGCAGGACAAAATGTCCAGTCTTCTAGGTTTGATCCGATGCCCTCAACCACTAACCAAATTGAATAGGCAGTTTACATAATTGAGATTAACAATATGAGGATATCTTTTTTTCTTTTTTTCATAATACAGTTTATTCAAGATTTCAAGAAAATTTTAAAAAGAGAAACAACTTCTCACATTTTACAGCATTCTTATAACAGTATAAATATTCTTCAGTGACAATTCTATTCATTTACTACCAATAAATATATTGCTTGTTTACTAAGTCCTTATTTATGTTATTATTAAATACCATATTTATATACAGTATTTACAATATTTTACATATATACACATTTACATACACATATGTCATGTATCCAATTCTTCTTTGGGGTTTCTTTGGTTTTTTTCACTAAACAACTTTAGTTCCTTTTTTTTTTTTAGCCAATTATACCATATATTCCATATTTTTAAAAAATCACCTTCTTCCTTATTTTTTAATACCATAGTTAATCTGATCATTTCTACTCATTGATGAATTTTCTTAATTACTGCCAGGTCTGTGGGTATCATGGTCAATTTCCAATTTTGTGCAAAAACAATTCTTGTGGCTGTTACAATGTATAGTATTAGATGTTGATACTTCTTGTCCCATATTGGTTCTAATATTCCCAATAGAAAAATCTCAGGTTTAAAGTCAATCTTTTGTTTTGTTAGTTCTTCTAGTCATGCTTGAATTTTAAGCCAATACTTTCATGTTTGGGGACATGTCCACCACATGTGAAAATAGGTTCCCTGATTGTGATTCCACTTCCAGCACTTGGCTCACAGATTTGGGAACATTCTAGCTAATCTCACTAGTGGAAGGTGCCACCGATAAAACATTTTATATATGTTTTCCTTATAGGAGACTGATAACATTAGTTTATAATTAATTTGCTGTATTCGTTCCCATTGTTCTAAATCAATACTATGGGCAAAGATTTTAGGCCATGTTATCATGTCTTCTTCCATTTTAAAATCCAATAAGTAATTGTACATTTTAGTAATCATCTTTTTTTAACCTCCTTGTAATATTTTGTCTAATTCCTGATCTGTGTATTATATTATAGAATCTGAATTGTTCCTTATCTTTTTTATATATTGTTTGGATTTGGATGTATGGCCACCATCCTATTTCAATTCCTTGTTTTAATTGAATCTATGTTTTTAGCTCACTTTCATCTGTTATCAGTTCTTTATATTTTATTATTTTGTTCAAGCCCATAGCATTGGGATATATTAATGCCTCCATTGGGGATAGCCAGAGAGATACTTTCACATAGTGGTATCTGTTGATTTTTTTCCCATACTTGTAACAAAGCATTTCTAATCTAGTGTCTTTGAAAATAGTTATGACATCTGTTTTTTCCATCCCAGAGAAACGCGTGCCAGCCAATCTGTAGGTCAAAACCTTCCAGCATCAGCATTCTTTTATCCACCAGATTAACCCAATCTTTTATTCAAGTGCTAACTGCAGCCTGGTAGTATAACTGAAAATCTGGTAGGGCCAATATTGATGGTATCTTTCTATTGCTTTCAAGTTCTTAAGTTTTCCCCCTGTCTATTTCTAGGACATTTTCAAACTGCTGTCTGAACTTCTTGGAAAAATATTAGGCAGGAGGATTGTCTAAATTAGGTAGTAATAATTTGGATGAAACCCCCCTCCATTTCTTTCTAGAACTATTACATCTAAACTCAACTAAATCATGATCTTCTCACATCTGTCAGCTACTGTTGCAAAGCAGTCACATATAACTTAGCTGACCTCTAAGACTTGCTGTGATCAAATGAGGAAACGGAAGGGCAAATATATTATGCAAATAAACTAATCCAACTCCTGAAAAAATGTACTTACATCTATAGAAATGTCTTCCCTTTTCCATATAAGTAAAGTAACGAAAAATAAGGCCCAAACCTCAGATAGATGAAAACTTTGTGCATATATCAAGACCTGATTCATATTTATTAACTTCAGAGATATAGTGCTGGCTCCTTACCAAAGATATAATGATATCTTTGGACCTTCTTATTTTCTTTTCTCTTATCCTGCTTTAAATTTCTTTCATAAGAGCTTTAGTTTCTGTTGCTGTTTTTATATAGGCAATTCATTTATTTTCAATTTACATTCAGAGATTCAAGCAGTTGAACAATTTATTTCAACAGCTATTTATGACTTCTAACAATGCTCTTTGAGTGCAACATTTACAAATGATGATTATCTATAGTTAATGACTTAGTCTTTATTTCTAGGTTTTGGGGCGGCAGGAGATGAAAAAGTGTCATTAATTAATTTTACCCATTTAATTAATCATTTTTCTTCCTTTAATTCCCTGAGCATTGTCACACAGAATAACAATAAATTTCTGGTGAAAAACTATCAACAGTAGACATCCTATAAGAATGTTCTTTGAGTAATGAGAACACATTCACAGCTCAAGTACAGTTCATTTGATCAATTTGTAGGTGGTATTAAGGTAATTTATAATAAAAATCTTTCTGCCTCTTGGGTAATGTAGTCATTTAAAAATGTAACTCCAAATGTAATGATTGCAATTAAGATGTTGGTAAATGCCTCTATTCTAAATTAAGGCTGTCTGGCAACTGAGGACTTTGACCATGAAAGTCAGCTAGCATTTTTTTTTTTTTTTAGTGTTTACCTTCACAAATGAATAAATAAAGCTTTTCTGTGATGTTTAAATGCCATGGACTATGTAAATGATATTTGTTCGCGAAACATTTATAGATTGGAGGAGAAAGGAAGGATATGGCCTAATAGCTAAATTGCTGTGATAACCCGGGGGGGAGGCCTCTTGGAACATCTGATTCACTTCGTTTCCTTGTCAGAGATTTAACATTGAAACAAAGTTATACATAATAATGCCTTATCTGACTCCTGGTATCTTTTACCAATTGATGCAAGAAGACAAATTTTAAAATATGAATTTGAGCAGCTCTGCAACTTTGGATTGTTGAGACGGATCGAGATAATGAAGGTTCATGTTCTGAATTAATGGTGAGATTCAAAAACCTGAAAACAAAATGCTCTCTCAGTAGCAATTGCAAATTGAAACTAGTTCACTTTAGTTGAAGATTAAAGATTTAGTTGAAGATTAAGCTAGAAATAATAGAAATAGTAAATAGAATATATGAAAGGTCAGGAATGACAGTTCTGAATTTTCAAAAGTTATTAGGAAGAGAAATTAAGGGTGTCAGAACCAACTAATTCATGTACACTCAGAATGGATAATCTTGGTGCCACGTTTTCTTAAATTACCTCTTACTTTCTCTAGGTCTCAGTTTCCTTAAGACCAAATACAATTGCTGATAAGATTACTAGCTGCATCCAGGTAAATCAGTTT
This sequence comes from Hydrophis major, assembly GCA_033807585.1. NCBI lineage: Eukaryota > Metazoa > Chordata > Lepidosauria > Squamata > Elapidae > Hydrophis > Hydrophis major. The sequence goes on along the minus strand of CM066328.1, from coordinate 150,585,665 downwards.
CCGTATACTATTTAGCTACAAATTAGTTTTAATTAGCAGTACTGCTGGTCCTTTTGGTTTGGAATGTTTCTTAGGTAGAGTGGAAAAAAGTAAAGAGAGTGTATTATGGGAGTAATAGCAAGGGAGATATGGGGATAACCTCATAATAAGCCCACTTTACATAATTCCACATGATAACTGTCTTTAAGAAACGTATCTTCAAAATGTTTCTATATGTCTCATAATTATACCCCTGGAAACAGCCTAAAGTGGTTTTCATGTTCCATTGTTAAGTGGTGCTTTCCATTTTCTTCTTATTCAAGTCCTATAGTTCAAATAATCTATGACACTTCCTTATTGATGTGGTCAACAACATAGGAATCTACCTAGTTCTCATTGGTTTTTGGAGAAATCTAGGTGGAGGGGAATGATTGGGCACAGCATTATTCAAGAAGAATGATAGTCTTGGAGCAAAACAGGGATAGGCAAAGGAAAGGGAAAACATATTTTGGATGATAGTGCTTAAAAGGGACATTATCTTATGAAAACCATAGACCAAAGGAAATGAAAAGCAAAGGAATTAGAAGGCTGACAGCTTTTATTTACAGGGTCTAAATCAGAGATGTCAAACTCACATTGTCACGGCAGCATCACATGATGTATTGGAACTTTCCCCATCTTCACTAAACTGGGCATGGGCATGGGCATGGCCAGTGTGTGATGCATCTAGCCCGTGGGCTGGGAGTTTGACAACCCTGGTCTAAACCATTTATCAATTATTAAGGCAGAGGTAAAAGCTGGTAATTTAGACAAGGAGTAACAAAGACTTGGAGGGTTCAAAGAGGGTTAATCGCACCAAACTTGATTGCAGGAAACACGACTTCAGCAACAGAGTGGTCAATGTCTGGAATGCTCTACCTGACTCTGTGTTTTTTTCCTCAAACCCCAAAACCTTTAACCTTAGACTGTCTAACTATTGACCCCACCCCTTTCCTAAGAGGTCTGTAGGGGGTGTGCATAAGCGCACCAACGTGCCTACTGCCCTGTCCTATTGTTTCTTTTATATTTTTTTATTTTTCTTATAAGTATCCATGTATTCATAATTATGTTTTTACTTATACCTGTTATCTTGTAAGCAATTGACAAATTTAAAAAAAAAGGAAGCAAAAAGAGCTTGCAGGAAGACAGGTCAAGAAATAGGGGAACAATTTACAATAAAGGGAAGAGATCTGGAGCATGATCTTATATAGTCAGAGTGTTTGTCTTTGCTTAGTTAGAGGAGTCAACAGTTCTCAGCATCTCCATGCTCAACCCTAATTAGTAATAGCATGATTTAACACTTGGTATTCTATCAATGACAGGTTAAAGTACTTTATTATGGGAATCATTGACCATCTGTGCTCAGTCAGACCCATCACTCAGAGATGGCAACCTAATTACTACCACTTGAACTACAGGCTGTGTATCTGTGCTAGCTTCTCTTCTTCAGCCTCAGAATCAGAGGTGCTAGTGTGATAAAATCTCCTAAACACATTGTATGGGAGCACATATTGGGAAAAATGATTGCTGTTATTTTTCCATGCCTGTAAATAACCTTGGGTAGGAGACAACAGAATGAAGGAATATATCAATTACCACTTTTAAAATTGCCCCCCAGGAATATCCATGGGGACAGCTGTCAAGATTACATTTACAATATTATAAGCCCTTCCCTTTTTGTAAATATCAATATTGCACTCATGTTCAAAAGAGATGGGTCTTGCATCATAGCATTCATTCTGTCATCCTGCTGTTTTTGATCCCCTACAATAGATCAACTATATTGAGTTAATCTGTAGGGAGAGAACTCCTCCCCAGACTTATTAATCAGATATACTGAAGTTGGGCTGTGAGGTGAGTGCAATTGCATCTAATAACAGTCACAGCAAACAGTAAGCTGGACAGTTACAACTTTGCAAGACTCTATTGTTTATCATAACTTCCTGAGAACAACTGGGACTCCAGTGAATGATTAGCCACTTCAGCAGGTAGCCACTGTGAGTGGGAGGGGGGGGGAGAAGAGATTTAGAGCCATAAGAGTTGCACACAATAGTCCAGGTTTCACATGCCAGAAAATTCCTCAAGCTGATCTAAAGGTTAAGCCAATAGTCTAAAGACAGGGCAAGGAGCAAACACAACAGGAATACAAATACCAAATTGGAAAGGTATGTCCAACAAAGGCAAGAATCTGGAGACTCTAGTTATATAGTGCCAGATGCTGGCATAGATGACTAAGAACATTGTGCTGATTTCTTTGCTCTTCCCTTCATAGCTTCCATGGTGCTTTTAGTGAAGTATCCTATATCCATTCTTTCAGTTTTGGAAGGAGATAAGTGTCAGTGGTGGGATTCAATATTTTTACCACCAGTTCTGTGGGTGTGGCTTGGTGGGTGTGCTTTGAGCACTTTATGCACATGCAGAGGGTTTGCTACTGACTTTCTCCTTCAATCCTGCACTCTTCCTGTGTCTTCAACAGCTGATACATGGCAACTGGCTGCGTTGCTCAAAGCAACTGAGCTTCAAAACCAGGAAATAAAGGTCAGAATAGAGCCAGGGCAGGTGGGTGGGCCCAGCAGCTGATCATCGGAGAGAACCAGTTCTCTCATAGATGATTCCCAGAGCTACTGGTTCAGCCAAACCAGTAAAATACTACCACTGATCTACACTCTTAATTCTATTTGATTCTTTCCTCTACTTCATCATCCATTTTTCCTTTCCTGCCCTTGATTCTGAAGATATTCCATCTGTGATTCAGAAATCTTTTATAGGGTTACAATTTCTGTTGGCAATGGAATTTATCCAGAGAAGAAATGATCATTTCTACTGAAGAGTCATTGGGAAAATGGCATTTTGATTTCTAACATCTCTTTAATTAGCAATAAATTGTTCTTCTCACTTCAATCACTAGAATTATAAAACTTCTCTGATGCTGTTTTTAATTGCCCAATGCTTTCAAATACAAATAACATCAAATAAAATTGTAGGCCGTTGGCCTCACCCATATTTATAGGTTGTGTAGACAATATTATGAACAAAAGCTATGTTTTAAACATGATTTGACTTGGAAAAAGATATGCATAGTAATTACCAGTGAATCTCTAAGACTGAAATAATGTTTCAGATATTTATAAGGTAAAATTTATCCCATCAGCAATGCTAGGCAGCATCAAATTGTCAAGATGAAACATTTCAGTGGGCAGCTTGCTCTCCAACTGACAGGATCCTGGAAAGACATCACCACCTGACCTTGTTGAATGATAAACTCAGCTATTTTCCAATATAAATGTACCTTCCCCAATATTTGCTACTAATTCATCATGATGTAACAAAGTGAGTGAAATCAACTCATATGAATTATTCCAAAGGAACATTAAAATCTGGCTAAACAATTAAGATGTCAAAGAAAAAAAGAGTTGTTTATGATATCATAATAATATATAACCATAATATCATAATAATATAGAACATCTTCTCATTAAGTACAAAAAAGTTGCCATGGGGTATAATTAACATTGATCATTGGAAGGAGTCCTTTGACTTAATTGATCCAAAGTCAAAGCAGAAGCTTACATCTTATTAGCATGATTGACCAACTAATCTTAGTCTGAAAGAACTTAATCATTTATATTTTAATTAATATTGGCAGGTAGTCTCTATTTTCCAAACAAATAACTAAATCAGAAAAAAAAATCACATTGTTTAGTCATATAATATGATTTCAGCATTGACTGCAGCCTGGTGAAACCTGAAGAGAGAAGGAAATTCATTTAAATCATATCCTTTCTTTCCACAGCATCCAGGGTAATATTAATCCTGCATTATTTTTTATTCATGGAAGTCCCTGGAAAAAAAAAGAATGAAGAAAAGTTAAAATACAGAAGTCCCTATTAGAGTTATCCTTCAACTGAATAGCTTTCCTGATTTGAAGTAAAAGCACTGCACTATGTAATCATTTCAAATATGTTTACTTGTACTGTTAATACAATAATCAATTAAGCATTAAACCAGGATATAATTCCTATATATTTGGGTTGTGGGGAGATAGACATTGGACATATTTGTTACACTGAGATTTTGCTAGGAAGAAAATTGCTTGTATACAAAATGACTACCTGTAGTAAAATGCTTCTGCCCTCCACAATGGGTGACTGATTATCAAGTTAGTGTAGACTGTTAGATGGTTTTTCTTCATGCCAATTGATCCCTTACCTGGCCTTTCAAGTCTTCTAATGATGCACTAATCACCACTGTAATTGAGTCCATCCACCTTGCTGCTGATCATCCTTTTGTTCTATTTTTTTACACTTTTCTCAGCATTAGAACCTTCTCCAGAAAGCTAGGTCTTTGCATAATATATCTGAAGTAAATAGTGTAAGTTTAATTATGTGAGAACACTGCGTTTATTTGTTCAGTGATCCATTAATGTTCTATATTGGTTGGCTGTCCATAATATTCTCTGGAGTTTTCTACAACACCAAAGTTCTAGAGGGTCAGTGCTCTTCCTATCTTGCTTCTTGCTTCCATAAAGTATCACAGAAAATACCATTCTGTTTGTCCCCACAGTGCTTTTTTTAAAAAAAGCAATGACTTTCTTGCTTTTCTTTGAAGATATTTCACTTCTTACCCAAGAAGCTTCTGCAGCTCTGCATAGCTAAATGTCTATGGAGGTTTTCAGTTGTCCAGGTCATAGTCGTTCCAAAGGTGCTTTTATTAAAAGAGGCAACTAGGGTTTCTTGTTTTGTTTTTGTTTTAATTAGAAGCAAAACATCTTCAAAGAAAAAACAAGAAAGTCATTGCCTCTTTAAAAAAAGCACCATTAGGACACCCAGGACCTGGATGATTGAGAATCTCCATAGATACTATTCTGATTGCATAATTTTCATCTTCCACAATCCCTCCACAATGCATCCTGTGATATTCATTTTCTTTGTGCATATTTTTCTGCAAAAAAGTTAATGTTACAAACAAATCTGCAGCTAAGTGCTATTTTTATTTCTTGAGGATACTTATGGCGCTCAAAGGCATTCTTGCAAATATCAAGAGAAAAACTGGCATTTTGGTTTGTAACTTCCTTATTATTTTAGATTTAATGATAAAGATCTGAAATAAGCAAAGTCAAATGTGGCAGATACCAAGGAATGCAACACGGACATTATTTTGGTGAACCTGCCTGTCTGCCTGCCTGCCTACTTACCTACTTACTTCCTACCAGAGGTGGTATTCAGCCAGTTCAGACCAGTTCTGGTGTACCAGTACAAAAATATTGTCTGTTTTGGAGAATCCAAATACCACTCTGGCTGACCCCACCCACCCACCCCCACCATTATATTTTCTTGGTTTTCTTATTGCTGCATCTCAGCTGAGCTTCAAAAGACTCCAGGCAGCTCCCCAAGTTGACAGAGCTCTGTATTTTTTTCCATACGTGAGTGCAAAACTCAGCTGATTTGCACTATAGCCGTGCCTCAGCTGAGCTTCAAAACACTCCAAGCACCTCTTTTTTAAGTAATAATTTGGGCAAGAATCGGTATTCCCTTCTCATCTCTCTCACTCTTCTGGGTACTGGTTTCAAGACCACAATCTCCTTATCTTTGTATTTCAATGTTTTCTCTCTTGTCACTTGCAATATTGGCATTTTAATGGCTTTCTTTGTAAATCTGATGTGAACTTCTCTTGGTAAGCTATTTCTCATCGCTTATCTTGTGAAGACTCGATAAACCTCATCTATTCCATCCATCATCTTCTCTTCAGTTATTTCCAAAGCTTCAGCCAATATTTTTATCATTATCTCAACTAGATTTTGTCCTTTTTCTTCCTCTATGTTTTGGAATCTAAGATAAAATTCTGATCTGTCCATTTCCCATGTCAGCATACCACTTTTATCTTGTTTAACCACAGTTAATCTGTTATCAATGTCTCCAATCTTCTTGTCTCTTTGTTTATCTTCTTCAATTTTTTAGAGTCTCTCATCATACTTCATCATCACTTGTTGGATGTTCTCCACATTTTCATCGGTTTTCCTTGTTCTTTGTTCAATTTTCTCTGATTTTTGTTCAATGTTCCCTATTCTCTTTTCAATATTCTCTGATCTTGTTTGAATATTTTGAATTCCTTGCATTAACATCTGCAGGGTCACTTTTTCTTGTTCTTTTTCTTGCCTTAATATTGTCTATATTGAACGTTGTCCTCCAGATGGTGGAGAGGAAGAAGTGGAAGTTGAAGAACCAGGAGCTGTTAATTTCCTACTCATTTTGAGGAATTCAAAATCTTCAGGTTCTTCTAGACCTTAATCCAGTTGTAAAATAACCAATTGCAGTTCCAAGTAAAAATAGTAGGAAAAAAGTAGGAGAATAATAAGAAAAGAGAAGCCAAATAGTAATAATAATAGAAAAAGAAGAAAAAATTTCTTCAGGTTCTTGTATACCTTAATCTAATCAGTTGGTTAGATGACAGTAAAAATTCAAAAATGGAGGAAAAGACCATAAACACACCATGAACACACACAAAAAAGAAAAAGTTGTAAAATCCTAAAAAAGTCAAAAAAGTGAAGAAAAAGGCTAAAAAAGAAAGGAAAAATTCTTCAGGTTATTTAACACCTTAATCCAATTAAGAGGTCTCAAATATAAAAGTATGCATAAAAATAAACCAAAAAGAAAACAGGAAAAAAAAAAAACAATTTGGAAGGTAGATGGAAAGACAAAAAAACCAGGAAAGGAAAGAGAAGAGAAAGGCTACTTCCTTAAAAAGAAAAGTAAGGGAAGCATTAATACTAAACTTTTCCTTTAAAATAAAAAGCAGATGTAGAAATTTAACTTCCAAAGACAAGAAAAAAAAAAAAAAAAACAAAGACAAAGACAAGTTTCAGAGAGCCAAAAATCCAAATAGCTATTGCAAAAAAAAAAGTAAACTGATGAGGAGGGGTAGCACAGCTTAAAAAGAATAAAAAGAGCACAGTGTACTTTGTTCGATTATCTAAGGCTCTTGTTATAACTCTCTTCTCCAAAGACTTAACACCTTTTCTTTTCCTAAGCTTCAACACCAGACTCCAGGCGTTGATAGAAACCCAGAAGAGCACTTGTAATAATACTCTCCCATGCTCTTCCCTCTATCTTATCAAGCAGGCAATGTCCTTGAAACAAAGTCTCAGTTCTTTCTCAGCTTGGTCTGGTTAAAAGAAAAATATAATATTTTCAAGCCTCTAGTTGGCAGTGTTACAAAGTTTCTTTAACTTTCACTTTCCCCCTGCTTTTCCAAGCAAAATATAATAAGAATTAATTTAAAAAAAAGATATTCAAAAAAAAAAAAAGGAGTCTCTGGCTTACAATATTATAAAATTAAAAAGGAGAGAAGAATATATAAAAGGAAGAAAAAAAACCAGTCCAGTTTCAAAATATAAGATCATGTGTAGAAAATCCAGCAATGAGAAAAAAAATATTACTTTGACATTCCTGTTTAAAATCGCTGCTTAATCACTTCTGTCAAAACTTTTACAGATTTTTTCTTTTCCTTAGGGTGTCCTTTCAAGTCTTAAAATAAAGAAAAAATTCTCACCAAATCGGCACACTCTCTCTTTCCATTCTCTTTCATTTCAGAGCTGTCCCAACTTCAGCAGCTTTAATGGCTGCCTCTTTGCCACTGGCAAAAAGAGCTTCTCCTGGATCTACCAGGGACTCTGTGATATCCCTGGGATCGACAGGATGCATTCTTTACATTCACCGTCTCTTTGGGATGGTTTAGATCCACTTGGACCGTCCAGGAGTAAAGATATTGGCTGCGATCTCAGATCTCCAAGATCGCATGTTGTATCATCGTGACGCCAGCTCCCCCCTGATGAGGAAAGAGTTAAATAGTATTTACAGAATGCTAATTTACCCCAGATACCTAAAGAAATTGAAACAATGTTAGAAAGCAATGTAATGACGATGGAGTTAACTGAAGCACTTAAGAAACAAAATAATGGAAAGGCACCAGGCTCAGATGGAGTTCCGGCAGAATTTTACAAAACATTACAAGAATCATTGAATTTTCCATTGCTAGAAGTTATGAATGAAGTTATGTTAAAGAAGAGGATACCTAAATCATGGTCAGAAGCTTATATCACACTTGTTCCAAAAGAGGAGACCGATCCATTACAAATCAAGAACTATAGACCTATCTCCCTACTAAATGCAGATTATAAAATCTTTTCTTCAATATTGGCAGAAAGACTTAAAAATATTTAAATAATTTTATACATCCTGACCAAAATGGATTTCTGCCAAAGAGACAAAGTAAAGACAATATGAGAGTAATCTTGGGCACTTTGGAATACTATGAAGCACATCTCGAAAAACAAATGGCTTTGATATTTTTAGATGCACAGAAGGCATTTGATAATGTGAATTGGTTATTCATGTTATTACTGCTGGAACAGATGGGCTTTGCTAGAAAATTTATTCAAGCAATAGAAGCTATATATCATATATATATCATTTTATATTTGTTTCAAACAATTCCAATTTGGCTTGGAAAAGACTACTTTGAAGATTTAAATAAAATTGTGTTGAAATATGTATGGCAAGGTAAGAAAGCGAGAATAAAGTTAAAACTTTTGCAAGATGCTAGAAAAAGAGGAGGATTTGGTTTGCCACATTGGGAGTTGTATTACCAAACTACAAATTTGATGTGGGTTAAGGAATGGATAACATTAAGAAATACTAAATTGTTGACATTAGAAGGACATGACCTGTTGTTGGGGTGGCATGCTTTTTTATAGTATAAAGGAACTAAAACACAGGGGTACTTTCAAAGACATTATATACAGGAGTCTCTGTGGTTAAATTGGGAGAAGATTAAAAGACAATGTTATTTGAAAATTCCAATCTGGCTACCAACTATTGAAGCATTTTCTTATCCTATAATATACAAAAAGGAACAAACAGTTAGATATGGTGAAATATTGAATGAAAATATTTTTATTGGGAATTTTACCTGAAATATATAGTAAAGACTTGAAATACCTGATTGTAAATGTATTAACAATGGCTAGGATTGTATTTGCTAAAAACTGGAAAAATGAGAAAATACCATCACAGGAGGAAATCATTAAGAAAATATTGGAATGTGCTGAAATGAGTAGATTGACATTTGAAATTAGAGAACAAGATGATAAACAATTTTATCAAATTTGAGGTCTATTTTATCAATGGTTAGACAATAAAATATAGTAATGAAATATGTAGACTTTTAGAAAATAATAAATATATAAAGATGTATTCTTTTCTTTTCCCAGGCTATTCTCTCCCCTCTTGGCTTGTGTTAAGGGGGTTTTCTGTGTCTGGTTGCATGTCGGTTGTGTTTCTTGTGGCCATTCTCAATCTTATTTGATCGATGTGGCGTTTCCATGCTCGTCCGTCGGTTGTTTGCAGCCAGTACGAGTGGGGACCTGTCAGTTGGGTTATGGTTGCTGGTACCCATAGTGGGTCTCTGGTTAGGTTTTTTGCATAGATGGCATCACCTGGCGCAAAAGACCGGTGCTTGCTGGAGGAGTTTGGGGGTTTTTCCGGGTTGTATGTGGGGTGCAGTCTGTCGAGTGGGGACCTTATTTTCCTCCCCATCAGTAGTTCTGCCGGGCTTTTGTTCGTTGTTGTGTTCGGGGTTATATGTTGGATAAAAAGCATTTTATTTATTTTGTCTTGGATTTCCCCGTGTTCGATTTTTCTGGATGGTTTTTTGCGTGAATTGAACCATCTGTTCCGCCCTTCCGTTCACTGCCGGATGCGCTGGAGCTGTCAGTGCGTGACGTATGGCCCATTCCGCTAGGAATTTTTCAAATTCCAGTGAGGTGAATTGGGGCCCATTGTCTGACACGATGACATCCGGGAGGCCATGGGTTGCGAATAGTTTGAAAAGTTCCTTGGTTACGGCCTCTGTGGCGGTGGATTTCATGTTGCTTCCTCCAGCCAGTTGGAGGAAGCATCTACGGTTACTAGGAATGTATGTCCCTTGGTGGGCCTGGCAAAGTCTATATGGACTCTAGACCAGGGTCCCCTGGGGGTTTCCCATTCCAGGATTGGTGCCGCGGGAGGGCTCGGTCTGGTTTCTTGGCAGCATTGACACCTTGCCACCCAGACCTCAATTTGCTTATCCATCCCTGGCCACCAAGCATAACTTCTGGCCAGGGTTTTCATTCTAACTATGCCTGGGTGCCCCTCGTGTAACAACCCCAATACCTTCCCTTGCAGTTTTTCCGGGATAACCACCCTATCCCCCCACAGTACACACCCTTTTTGCAGCGAAAGTTCCGTTTGCCAGTTCCGGAATGTTTTGAATGCTTCGTCGTTGTCCTTTTCCGGCCACCTTTTCTCTACCCAATGTAACACCCGCGCCAGACATTTGTCTTTATTGGTTTCTCGGACAATGTCTGACGCAGTTATGGGTAGATCGGGCAGAGTCTCTATGCTGAGGGTACTCGTTGTGGGTGCTGGGTCGGTGTCTAGGTTGGTTAGTGGTGAGCGGTGAGCGGCTCAAAGCATCTGCATGTGTAATAGTCTTACCAGGTCAGTGTGTGAGCCGGTAGTTGTAGGCGGCAAGGAATTCGGACCACCTTGTCATCCTGGGAGATAAAATGTTCGGGGTGGCCCGGTTTTCTGCCAGGATGCCCAGCAACAGCTTGTGGTCTGTGATGATTGTGAAGGTGCGGCCGTAGAGGTACTCGTGGAATCTTTTCACTGCTGCGACGATGGCTAGGGCCTCCTTGTCCAGCTGGCTATAGTTCTGCTCCGGTTTGGTGAGTGTCCTGGAGAAGAAGGCGATGGGCGCTTCTCTTCCATCCGGGATTGTGTGGCTGAGGACGGCGCCGACACCGAAGGGTGAGGCGTCGCATGTGATGGTGAGTGGTAGGATCTCATTGTATTGGATGAGGACGGCATCCGAGGTGAGCAGGTCCTTGGTTCTCCTGAAGGCGGCTTCCTCGTGTTTTCCCCAAGTCCAGGTAGCCGCCTTGTCCAAGAGCCTATGCAAAGGCTCTGCCGCGGTCGCCTTCTGGGGCAGGAAAACATTGTAAAAAATAAGCAGTCCCAGAAATGCCTGCAGTTCTGTTTTAGTCCTGGGTGTAGAGCCTCCTTAATGGCTCTGATTTTAGTTTTGGTGGGGTGGATGCCGTGCCGGTCCAGGAGGTATCCCAGGAACTCGACCCACTCTGTGTAAAGTTGGCACTTTTCCCTCTTCACTTTTAGCCTGGTTTCCTTGAATTTGGTTAACAGCTCCCTTAGCCAACCCTCTAGTTCTCGCTGGTTGGTTGCCGATACCAGCACATCTTCAAAGTAGGGCACCACCCCCTTGATGCCCTGCAAGAGTCTCTCCATGAGGCTCTGGAAAATTCCAGGTGCCACGCTGACTCCAAACTGGAGTCGGTTACATCAGAAAGCTCCCCGGTGGGTGACTATGGTTTGCGCCTCCGAGGTTTCTGCGTCGACCGGCAGCTGTTGGTATGCTTGAGCCAGGTCGAGCTTCGCAAAAACCTTGCCTCCACCCAGTGAGTGTAGAAGGTGCTGCACTACTGGGACGGGATAGGCGCTTTGTTGCAAGGCGCAATTTAGGGTGGCCTTATAGTTCCCGCAGATTCTCACCGACCCATCGGGCTTGACTGGGGTGACTATTGGGGTCTCCCACCAGGCATGATCAATTGGTTGTAGGACCCCTTGCTTGACGAGCTTGTCAATTTGCTCATCAATTTTTGGCCGGAGTGCAAAAGGTACCCGCCGTGATTTTAGGCGTCTCGGGGGAATGTTAGGGTCTAGGCTGAAGGAGATGGGGGGACCTCGGTACTTGCCTAGGGTGCCATCGAACACTTCCTGGAAGTCCCGTGTCAGTTGCTGCTCCCAATCGGTCTCGGCGATGTGGTTGATGCCCGTGACTTCGATGCCAAACGGCGCGAACCATTGCAGTTCCAAAAGGCTGGGCCGGTCTCGGTCCACGATTGTTAGAGGAAGCTTTTCTGTGCGGCCCTTAAATGTTACTTCGAATTGTCCGGTTCTGACTATCGGGATGCGGTTTCCCTGGTAGTCTTTGATGATTAGTCTCTGGTTCTCCAGTCCCTTCTTGTGGATGGTAGGCACCAAGCATTTGATTTCTTGCCAGGCGACCATGGAGAGGTAGGACCTGGAATCCACCTCCATCCTGCATGGCTTGCTTTCGATGCCTACCTCCACGTAGACTTTTCGGGCATCGGTGTTTGATGCATGGCCAATGATGACCGTCTGGTGGGTTTCCTCCTTCCGCTGGGTCTCTCCGCCTCATCGGGTTCGCCTGCTTTGATCCCATCGGCTGTCGGCTGGGCGATCTCTGGCTCTGGGGGGTGTGCTGTCCCATCTCCGCTCGCTGTGGTCCCGCCGTCTGGGGTTGTAGGCTTTCTTTAGTTGGCAGACGTGGGCGATGTGGCCCTTTTTGTCGCAGTGCCAGCAGACTGTGTCGAAGAAACAGCACTCCAATCTCAGGTGGTTGCCTCCGCAACTGGTACACGCGGTCCCGACTTACAACCCCACCGATTGCGCTGGTGGATTTCCTCCTCCTTGTCCGAGGTGTCGGAGGCGGAGTAGAATTCACCATGGTGGATGGTGGTCTCACGGTGACTTGCTTCCGGTTGGGCCTCAGTCGCCCGTCCCGAGTCGGTGGTCACGGTGCGGTCCCCGGCGTCCAATCTCCGCATGCAGTTCGCCGACTTCCGGGTAGCCTCAGCTGAGGTGGCTTCAGCAATGGCGTCGGTGAGGGCAATGTTGCCTTTGGCCATCAGTCGGCTCTGGAGAACTGGATCCCAAAGTCTGAGCACGACTCGGTCCCGTAGGGCCTCATCCATGTCGGAGAATCCGCACATGCCTCCTAGGTTCCGCAACAAAATCGCTGATGCTTTCGCCCGGTCTCTGGTCCCGCTGGTAGAAGTTGTGCCGCCTGATGAGGGTGGGCACAGCGGGGGCGTAGTGGTTGCGGAGCAAGGGTTCGAGGTCGTCCCAGTCCATCGCTTTGACGTCGGCGGGTTTCGCGAGGGCTTTCGCCATCTTGAACACTGCGGGCCCGCAGTGTGTCAGGAAAATGGCTCGGTTTTTTGGCCCGGTGGCGTCCTTCATGTTGCTGCATTCGAGGAACATGAGGAATCTGTCCGTGTAGGATTCCCAGTCCTCACTAGCGGGGTTGAAGGGCGTGGGTGGAGTGATGCTGGCCATCTCGTCAGTCTTGCTTCCGGCGGACACGTGCTTAATGGGGTTCAGCCTTGGTATCCCACCTTCGTCGCCAGTGTCGTGTCTGTTCGGGAAGGAGACCAGGAGGTAGTGACTGTGGTTTCAGCTCTTTATTAGGCCCCCAGAACCGATCTGGCTCCAAGGGAAACTTGTGGCTTTTTATTCTCAAGCCGCGGTGGCTGCGGCCAATGGCACCACTTTGAATCTCCCGCGATTTGTATCCGCCAATTGCGGGAGATTCTCAGCAGGCCAATCAGCGCAGCTCGCTAACCCAATCAGATCACCCCACGCTTTGACCAATCAAAACGCGGGGTTTCAAGAATGCAAATGAAGGTACAGAACACTTACCACTGCTTCCTACTAATCATAGAGGAACATGCATGAAACCAGAGAAAGTCAGTCATATTGCCACTGTGTTTATCAGATTGTAACACACTGTAAAAGCTTGGAATATCTGCACATTTTTCAATTATCAGGAAAATGATTGGCTACCTCCCAATCTATCAATCTATCCCAATCTATCAAAAAATTATTAAGAAAGGTAAGAAGTGTCTTGTGAATACTGAGATGCATTGGAAGCCAAATAGATAAATGCAATTACTTTGTCTTCAAGATTCCTGTAATCTAATCCCCTTTCCATTTTGATAAATCTTATTACAGAAAGCTTGATGAGAACTTGTACTCTGTTCCTAACATAGCAATAGACCGTTTCACAGTGCTTTACAGCACTCTCTGGGCAGTTTACAATGTCCACATATTGCCCTCAACAATCTGGGTCCTCATTTTACTAACCTCGGAAAGATGGAGGGCTGAGTCAACCTCAAGCACTGTCAGGATCACACTCCTGGCTATGGGCAAAGTCAGCCTGTTATACTGTATTCTAACCACTGTGCCACCAGGGCTCCTTGACACCACCCTCCAAATCTTCCCTGCACACAAGTACTATATTTATAGAAGATTTTTATTTGGAGCCCTGAGTAGAGACATTAAGAAAACATTTAAAAAAAGGCAAAAGAGCCTTTCAGTCCCCCCCCCCCTGAACAATTGGGGAATGAAAAGCCTCTTTTCTAAAACCTTCAATAAGCAGGTATAGAAGTCTTGGAGGAATCTTAATTACTGCTATAGAGATGTAGATAAGGTATCAAACAGCATAATGATTGCCTGGGATTCATTTTCTAATGCAATCTAAACCTCAATGCAAGAATAGCCCCCACTTGTTCCAAGTTCTCCAGAAGTACAGAAACAGTTGGGGGGGGGGGGGAAGACAAAACTGTTCTTGCTGAACTAGAATCTCCTTAGGAACAGATGTGTCATCTGCTTTTTCTCTTTGAACAAATGATTATATTTTGTTCCTTTTTCAAGAACCTGTACGAATTGGAGAGAGTGTTGCTGAAGGAAAAGTATTTCTGCATGAGTTTGAATGTTTCTGAAAGCAAGAATCTAATCCCAGCAATGATTAGTGAATCAGGTTTCACAATTAAATCTGAAAGCAATTTTACCTAAAGTAGCTGCTTCCTTTCTTGTTTTGTCTCTTTTTCCAAAGCTCCTTAAAAGTGGATAAAGTTCTTAATGCTTCACTGAAGCACTGGTGAACATGGACAGGGAAATCTTTCCCACAGAAACTCAAGTGAGGAGGAAAGCTATAGGAGAAACTAAACTTAACTAAATGGCTGCACTGCTGAGAGTTCATCAGTCACTCTCCAAAGAACAAGAGACACCCCTTCTCGATAGCAGAAAAGTGGCATTGTTGATGCAGAAGTGGAAATGAGATGTCTCTGGAGTCTACAACTGATTGCACCCTTCAGTGGACTGATGTCTGTTCAACTTTCCTTAGGCATAAAAAGCATCAGCAACATATCTCAACCAAAATATAACACACTTGGATTGTTAGTATACATTAATAAAGTCATACCAAGGTTTACCTTTTAATCAGACTAGCAGGAGAACCTTATTTATAATATTAAACCATTATTTAGATCAAATCAGTTTTAAAAAAGAGACAAACCAGAAGCACTGAAGAAAGTAGAAGTTAGAGTCATTTCTGAACCAGGGAGTTCTACCAGAGGTGGTTTTCAGCCAGTTTGGACCAGTTCTGGCATACCGGTAGCAGAAATTTTGAGTAGTTTGGAGAACCAGCAAATATCACCTCTGGCTGGCCCTGCCCACCCATCCCCATCATTAATTCTCCTATATTCCCTTGTTGTTGTTTTTTTTAGCTCAGCTGATTCATGTGGCAGAGTTAAAAAACAGCTTAGCTTACCAGCGTTGACAGAGGTTGGTCTTTGAGCCCTCCGCGTGCAAAGTGTGCACACATAGAACCAGTAGGAAACAATTTGGAAACTCACCACTGAGTTCTACAGTTTAGATATACCATCCAGAATATGCATTTATCTCATTTCTTGTCTCCATGTAGTAGTAGGTTATTAGATTTTAATGGAGTATGCTGGCACGTATTCTATCAGAACTTGAATTCAGATAGCTTGGTTGAGGAAGTTGCTTTCTTCTAAGCCAGGCTGCTGAATGCAGGCCAACAGCTATGGAAAATGGCTTGTTACAGGCTCCATAAATATCCTGTTTTTTTCTGTAGACTGCCTTGTATTATAAAGAAAAGTTAAATGGGTTGTTTTCACCTTCATGAGTCACATGGGCTTGTTGTTCTTCGTCATGTTTAACTGAGTTATATGCAAGACTTGCCATGCTATAATATTTCTTTGAGGGGTATGTGTTTGTGTATGCATGCAAAAAAATACAAAAATAAACAAAAGACCCTCATGGTACAGTTGGCTCAAGCCTGCCCATTTATTTATTTATTTAGAATTATCCTATTTTTACAGGTAAGATACTCCAAGGTGTTTTTTTTTTTTTCCTGTTTGTCCATATGGAACTGGGAGTTAATTATGAGCCTCTAGTTCCTTCTGGCAAACAAAAACCATTAGGGATTAAGCTGCTTGTGTTCAATTTACAAGGAATTAAGAGAAAATGTGCAGCAAATTTTTCCACATATAAAAGACTTTCTTTTGGCTTTTAGATTTGGAAAATTATATTTAGCTGCTCAATCTAAGGCTTAATGAGGAAAATGTCACTCCTTTGTTTGTAAGAGACATTTTGCTTATTAAAACTGAAAAGGCTATACAGGCTGCTGTGGATTCCTTCCCAGGAATTTGAGCTGAACTTGAAGCTCCCCCATAAAATTGCTCTCAAAACAGCCTGCAGATTGAGCTAACTGATTCTCTTCCCATTATGGTATCTATTCTAGAAATGCAATGGCATTTGCTCCTGCATTAGAGCAGAACTCAAAAGTTACTTTCCCTTTTTAAAATTTCAGGTTCAATGTGGTGAAAATGACAAATGAATAATTGCTCCATAAGCATTCTGTGTTTTGATTTGATAAATTAAATGTTCCTTTTATGTCTGACAGACCAGACATGTTCTGCCTGTTCTCCTATGAGTGAAAAGTAATTTCAACAATTTTATAGAAGACAAGTAACTGTATCTGATAATTCAGAGTGTGAAGGCAACAAATATTAATGGAAGGGAGGGAGAACCAGCAGCTCTCACTTGCATATTAGGCAGTGGCATGTCACAGGAGAGAATGTAGTGTGGCATGTTATATTTCCCAAGCAATCTAACAACAGCAATAGAACTTAGGCTTATATACTGCTTTACAGCCCTCTCTAAGCAGTTTACAAAATCAACCTTTTTTCCCAACAATCTTGGTTCTCATTTTACCAACCTCGGAAGGATGGAAGGCTGAGTCAACCTAGAGCTGGTCAGGATTGAACTGCTGGCAGTGGGCAGAGTCAGCCAGCAACACTGCATTCTAACCACTACACCACCATGATTTTAATCTAATTCTCCAATATGGATGATGCTGTCCAGAGTAATCTACTCAGAGCTGAATATTAATAATTGCAGCTGAAGACAAGGATTTGATAGAAATATGGGCAGAAATCTGTGTTGTCACTAAGAGTTGACAATTACTTGATGGTACCTAATCAATCAATGGGCAGTGATATTGGTAAGTGGCTGTTATACCTAGACCGTTTATTCTAATATATGTGTGTGTGCATGGTCCAATGAAATATGTAGGTGAACATATAATAACTCATTTTTTTTTGGGGGGGTGTTCACATTTTTGTGATACAATTTTTGTTCCACATTTTTGTGATACAATAGAAGCAGAGCAGGACTTACAGTATCTTGCTTGTTCTACATAACACTCAAATTGTCTTCCTCACTACTCCTGCACAGATAGGGGAAGAAAAGTGCTGCGCATAAACTGATTTCAATTTGCTTCTCCATATCTGTGCAGGAGTGCACACACTTATGAAGAATCAAATTGGAACCAGTTTGCATTCAGCCCTTTCCTATTTCACGCTTTGGACAATGCTACAGTAAAAGATAAAATAAAAAAACTTTATGCTTCCTGGCTAAAATACAATAGAATACTTGATGGTTTGTGCAGTGAATGGCCAATCTTTTACCTGATAAGAGGACTATATTGTGAGGGTTATTATGTCATGCATTTCATCCCAGAGAAATCTAATGTTTTTCAGACTGATAATAACAAGATGAACTAACCTTAGTGCAAAACTTCTCTCCTTTGCTGTTTCAATTTTTAATAGAAGTCTGATTTTGTGGTAGCATTTTTTTTTGTTATCTCAGCTATGGAGAGTGAGTTGCCTGGATGTTAATGCTGAATACATTCTGGGAAATAATATCCTATGCTTTAAAAAAAATTTGTAATGCATCTTCCACAATTCCTACCTTTCTCTGGTGGTTAAGTGAGCCTGATAAAATGGAGAGGAAGGCCTGTCTTTCTAAATCCAAGTCTACACGAAAGGTCAGAACTACTGAGTGGGTTTTTATAATTCAGAAGAAACACGAGGCAGGGAGAAAAACACCCTCACTTGTGCTAGGAAGATGCAGAAAAATAAAATAGTGCAACATTTATCAATTCGTATTCTTGCCTTCATCAAAGTGGAAGGCCATTCCTTTTTTCTTCATGACTTTTTTTCTCGTGTTTTCTTCCCTTAGGTTTTGAAAAATCCACAGGAAACTGTGGAGGAAAGCAAACTAGAAATCTTTTCCACATAGCACTTCTGAAGAGAGGAAAGATGGTCTAATTTCAATGCATACTAATTGCATTTGAGGCAAATTAAAATTCCAGAAAAAATTATTGATAGTTGAGTAAAAAAAATGACACATGTTTATGCTTTAAACATGTTTCATTTATTGATTTGCACAGATTTGTATGATGCTTACTCATACAACTCTAGGCGACCTACAATGTTTTAAACTTTTACAAAATCCATAACATCTCAATGAATAAAACAATGAATAAATATACATTTTAAATCCTGTTAATATAATTTAAAAAAACTATTGCTACCATTATGTAAGATTTTCTTGTAGGAAAACTCTTTAAAAGAAGATTGTTTTTCTATATAAAGGACATAAAGGGGAGGACATATCTGGCCTCAGAGATTTCTTCCAACTCTCCTTATAAGACTTAAGGTATAAATGTATGAATGAAAGGTAAGTTAAGGTTCACTTTGATAAGGAGCTTTGTGCTCTGGAAGTGATGTAGTTCTGGTTGAGGTGTTTCATCTCAGAGACTCCTTGTGTTATCCTATTTACTGGAAGAAACTTCTGTGCATATCTGGCAGATGTGCAGAAGCTACTTCTAGTTAGTGAAAGTATTGGAGAAAGCAGACTGAACAGGCTAGGACAAGTCATATGACCGCTTCACTGTTAAAAGTGGGGTGTTGCACTATTTCTTAAAGCAATTTTAAAGGATAGTTTCACTTTAAGCATTGAAGGATGTTGAAAACATCCTTATAAAAATTGCACAGGGTCTATTAATTTCTACTCCTGTATCATCCTCATCCCTTCTCCCCATCTTTGCAACTACTGGAGCTGGTATAAATTGTTCTTATAGCGTGACACCTGAGTGGATGCAGTGTCTGAGGTAGAATCTGAAATATGTGGAAAATAGAGTGAAATTAATACTTCCCTTGATTTAGAAATGATGGTTCTATGAATACATGCATACATATAAAGTTTGCTATTCCATTTTGTGTTAAATCACATTATTCACAGAGAATAGGAATAAGAAATAATAAG
Source organism: Hydrophis major (assembly GCA_033807585.1). Lineage (NCBI taxonomy): Eukaryota > Metazoa > Chordata > Lepidosauria > Squamata > Elapidae > Hydrophis > Hydrophis major. The sequence continues at coordinate 150,566,310 of CM066328.1, read as the reverse complement.
CAAAGGATTTAAAGGATTCAGTAAGAAACGAGAAAGGAAATAGAGCCAAATCTAGCACTCCAACACTATTTATGAGGAATACAATTGTTTTCTTTCAGTATGTTTTTGTAGCTTTCCAGTCTAACATACAGTTCTAGTATTCTTCAGTATTTTCACTTCAACCAGATGTTACCACCCATTAAAACCACTTATGCTATAAATAATGTTAATACAGGGGTCCAACAAGGTGCAGCATTGATTATGTTTTATTTTGATATTTTATTTTGCTTATTCACATCCTTTCAATGTTGAAAAAAAGGGTGAGAGATTTATTTTACATCAAGTCTCCAGAACAGAGCTGGGATTGAATATTGAGGGTGATGGAATCTCTATTTGTCAATAATGTCTATGTGTTGTTGTATATTGTGAAAGAAAGAAAGAAAGAAAGAAAGAAAGAAAGAAAGAAAGAAAGAAAGAAAGAAAGAAAGAAAGAAAGAAAGAAAGAAAGAAAGAAAGACGATAGATAGATAGATAGATAGATAGATAGATAGATAGATAGATAGATAGATAGATGGGTTTTGAAAATGTAATTCTGCATAAAATAACTAAGACTCCAGTATTTAGAAGCAAAATCTAGAGGTTCATTCCCCATGGAGCCATATGAATGACTATAAGGACACCAAGCTGATTTATTCTACTCTTAGTCTCTAAATGAGCTTAGCTGATACACTTCTTTATACACATAGTGTATTATACACATAATGTAGGTGAATATCTTTTTGAATAAGTTATTTAAATAGTGACTTTCCCTCCTCAGATTAGAGTGCTATGTCATATCAATGGAAAAGTTAAAAAACAAAACAATTACATTCTAATCACAATAATTAATATCACTTAGCACTTTTACCAAGCTTTTCATTCTCAAAGCTCTTTTCTAATTAATCTTCACAACTGGATCAGGATGAATTACATGATGTGAATAAATTATCTGACAAACCAGCTTTCCCCTTTGTTCTTGAATAATTGGAAACAGATCCTGATTTTGAAAGTTTTAATGAATTAACCTGTTTTGGCTCTTTTTCCATTTCTGTTCAATGAAGTATATTTACAAATTATTGTTTTTCCTGAAAAGTAATTTGTATGGTTTCCTTTCATCCTCTTTTATCTTCGGGCCCTGAAAAATTTGTGGTACACAAAGAATCTGTATCAATATTGTTGAGGCAAAAGGTGAATCATGCTAGCATTGATTGTATGCATTGAAGTTTTTTAAGGATGGTGAGGATCATTAGACTCACATTGCTATTTGTACTTGACATGCATAGATGTTTAGTTTTCTGCTGTTCTTATCTTATCCAAACCCAAACCAGATGCATTTCTCCTCCATATAGCAAACAGGTTAGGGAGCATCTTTACTTCTTTATTACCCTAGAGTGGATTTTAATAGCCTAAATGGTTACCATATTTTTTAAAATATCCTATTGCTGAAATCTGATCTGTTTCTTCATTAAAGAAATTGGCTTGCATTTGTAGCTTATTATATCTAAAAATTTCTTCACACTTTTTTAATGAAGGTGTCAAGATAAAATTTGTAAAACTTGGATCAACTCAAATAAAACTTTTCTATTTCTTATCCCACTGAAAATGTCATCACTTCATTAGACCTATATACATAAATATAAAAGATGACTTGGAACCTCAACCTGATTCATTTCAACTAGCCACAGGAGTTGCATAGTATTTTCAATATCTTACACCGCATGTGTCATAGCATTATATTATCCTTAGCAATAGGAATGAGACATTAAATCATGAATGTTCTGTGCCCAGTTCCTTTTTTCCCATGCAAGTAACTTTGAACTGGACATCTAGAAGGATTACTATTTATTACAATATTTTTGTAGTGGGTCTACAAAGTAGCTTGTTCTCTGAATGAAAGCAGCTTTTATATCACTACAACTGCACACCATTCCAACAAGAGAAGAGAGTGGGAAACTTAGGAAACTGTGGTGGATTCATAGAGGATTTTTTACTGGATTAAGAGTTAAAAGGAACCTATATGAAGAGCCCTGGTGACACAGTGGTTTAAAGTATAGTATTGCACGTTAACTTTGCCTGCCTCCAGGAGTTCAATCCTGATGTATGTCAAGGTTGACTCAGCCTTCCATCAGTGGTGGGATTCAAAAAAAATTACTGCAGGATCTGTGGGTGTGGCTTGGTGGGCATGCCAGGGGAAGGATACTGCAAAATCCTCATTCTCTCTAACCTGCTTTCCAGTTCTGTTCTCCTATGCAGGGCAATTAAAGAAGACCCAGCCGATCATCTGGGACTCGGGAGGCAGAGAATAGATGGGGGTGGGCCAGTCAGAGGTGGTATTTGCTGGTTCTCCAAACTACTCAAAATTGCCACTACTGGTTCTCCAGAACTGGTCAGAACCTGCTGAATACCACTTCTGCCTTCCATCCTTCTGAGGTCAGTAAAATAACTGTTGAGAGCAATAGGCAAGTAATGCTTCTACATTGCAAACTATCCAGAGAGGGTCAGAAAGGGCTATGTATACAAGACTAAATACTGTTGGTATATAGAATATGGATGATGGGTTTAATCATTAAGAAGATGTACTAGCAATTGGCTAGTATCTGCAGAAAAATGAAAAAAAAAAGAGATCAATATTCAAAAGATATTTAGGTTTGTAGGTGAAGCTAAAAGCAACAAAAGGTTTTTTTTTGTTTTTTTTGCAATGGCTGTAGCAAAAGAAAGAGAAAAGAAAAAATTGGCCTCTTTTTAGAAGATGGTAAGAGAGCAATATGATGAGCAACTTAGTTCCTATCTTCTAAGTTTGCATTAGTTTTCTTCCAAAAGAAAGAAATGGATCTATACAGAACAATTAACAGAGGGCAGGAACCCCAAGTAAATAGAGATGATTATTTCTTTATTCATGTGTATATGTTCCATTTTTGTGGCTGTCTGTAGATCTTTAATTCTTAATAGTTTACAAAGATTACAGCAACAGTATAAATGCTTTAGATCAAGACAGCTCCAGGCATGCCAGGGGAAACAGCACCACAATAACCACTCAGATTCATTAATAAGCTCATACTATGCCCTGCCCTATTACCTGTGAAAGAGCCAGATCTTCAGGATGAAGAAGGATGATTATGCAATTAATTTCCAGAAATAGGGAAGTAACATTTCAAAAAGCTATTATGTTTTTTGGAGTTCTACCTTGCTTTTAGTCTACATGCCTGTTTGTCTATGGAGTTGAGCCTTGTTTGAACATACATATCATTTTTCTCTATAGAGCTATGCCTCTACATGTCTTTTCAATGCGTGCTTTTCCCCTTACTTTTTGCTGCTTATTTTTTTTTACAAGGTTTCTTGCCACTCTTTTAACTTCCTAACTAATTTTGAATGCATGCTGTTACATTTCCTTCATCTCTAACTGATCTGTTGCAGTTATATTCTTCTAATTTTTTATTCCTTCCCAGGATGAGGTTTGGTGACCCATCACTATGTAGATCTTATTGCAATAATCCATACATGAGGTGACCAAGGCATGAATAAGTATGAATAGCATCTCTCAAAGCAGGAAATGGTGCAATTGGTGCACCAGTTGGGTCATAAGAAAAGGATCTAGCTACCATAAATAAATTTAAATCTCCAGGACAAAAGTAATTAAATCAAGTATATGGAAGAAATTGGTACATCAAAGTCTCTTTCTGTGATATTAGAAGAAATATGTCTTTATATTGCAGGTGAAAGAAAATATACCTCTCATATCGCTGTAATTTTCTGTTTTTCATAGAGTGTCAAATAAGATATGGGAAAGGATAGATGTGGAATGAGCTCCATGGTTACTCAACCTTCCCAGTTCTTTTTTTCTTTGTACTGGCTCTGTAGAGTTCTGTGGAGCGATTCTGTACACAGAACTGATAATTCAAGTACATCAGTTGCAAGACTAATGGACAGCCCAGAAAGATTCCAATTTAAGATGTAATAATAATATCGCAATGTAGGGATTTCTGCATCACCAATACAATGGCTGCTCTTGCATTCTCCTTAGGTTTACTTTTTCCAACCAGGGGATTTTAATGCACATAAACAATGTATGAAAAGACTTTATATTTATATTCACTGCGGGCATCATTTCAGTGTGTTTCTGTGTGTGACTTCCCAACAGACCATTTTTGTTGTAACTATCAGTGCAATTCTGTACCATCCTAGCATTGTATCTTTCTCATGTAAACATCAGACTCCTGTCTGCATTGTATCTTTCTCATGTAAACATTAAGACTCCTATCTCTTCAGTGATCTTTGCCAGGCATGCAAAAGAGAAGAGGAGTTTAAACAGCTGTCAATACAGAATGATGTTTTAATTGACCTGAATTCCTATAAATTACACTTTCTGATACCCTGTTGTCTTTACTAACCTGAGCTATTATAAATCTTATGTATTTCCTGCTGACCTAAGCTATTATAATTCATGAATGTCTTGTTTACCCTGGGCTTTGAAGAATTTCACCCCCCTGTGAAAAAGCATAATAAAAGAGCCAGTGCCGAGGCATTTGGCGCGCTCATCCCGAGGAAACCTCGTCTCGTGTCGTTTCTCTCTCCCTTGCTCCCTCTCATGAGGCGCCCATTTAATGCGGGATGGCAGATACCGCATTTTGGTGACCCCGACGTGATTCCCTAAGGGGGATACGCAGCGGCGCACCCATACTTATCAGCTCGGTTGGAGCTGTGCATCGCCAGGCGCCTGAGCGAATTGCACCTCATCGGATCTGAAAGATGGTCTCGACTTTAGTAAGTATGGGTGGAGGCTTTTCTCAACAGCAGAAGGAATTGAGAGAGCTAGTCGCTTCTTCTAAATACTCTGCTAATTTAAAGGGCTTTCCCATAAAAAAGAAATCTATTGCTGCATTATTGGCTTATGTGTGGCAACATTGTCCCAATTATTCAGAGGAAGGGTCCTTAAAAATTTTCCAATTGGCAAAAAATTGGTGAATATCTCCATTGTCCTCCTCGTGCACCTATTGGCTTTTTGGTCACTTGGAGGAAAATTATGGAGGCTTTAAAAGTCCATCAAAAAATAGAAGCAGGGAGTGTGTTTGAATCTCCCCTGCCAAGTTATGATAACTTTTTAATTTTCTCTAACTCAGGCAGAAGCTGCTACATTCCATTCCCATTGGAGTAAAATCCTAGAGGATTAAAAGCTTGTGAAATTTGGCAAATGGATGTAACTTAGTATCCACCTTTTGCCCCATGGAAATATTTGCACGTTTCAATAGATACATATTCAGGATTTATTTTGGCTACTCCTCAAAGGGAAGAAGCTGTAAAACAATTATTCAATTCATACCTTTGCCTCGCTGGGACGTCCAAAAGAAATCAAAAAAGACAATGGATCTGCCTACACAAGTTCTGCTTTTCAGGACTTCTGTAACAGATGGGATGTAATCCACAAGTTTGGAATTCCCTGCAACAGCCTGGGGACAGGCTATTAGGCTATTGTGTAATGAGCTCACTTATCTCTGAAACGTGCTCTTAATTGGTATTCATTGCGGGAAAAAACCCCGAACCTCCCAGCATTGCAAAACTCTCTTAACATTTGTCTTTTTACTCTAAACTTTCTTAAATCTAAATTCCTCCTACTTCTACTGCTGTTCGTCATTTTCCCCCCCCTTTCCCCCTCCTAACAGACTGTCATTATTCTGCTTGGCAGAGTCCTGCTGAGCTTGGGGGAGAGGAAACGCTGCGATCTTACTGCCAGACAAAACCACTCTCTGAATCCCTGGTCAGGCAGTAAGACCCTATCATGGGAATTTATCTGCTACATCTGTATCTTAAAAATCTTTCCTGATATTCTTGCCTATATCTTCTTTGCAATTTCTACCTTACTTCAACAAAACCTATGCTTCCTGTCAAAAGACTGTTCGTGTTAAAATCATTTCATTAACAGAAGGCTATTATACTTGTTCCACGTGGGTATGTCATGAAAATGCTATCCATAAGTTTTCACTCTGCAATTTCTGTTTTATTTTAAAGAACACTTTACCCCTCGCTCTTTTGTTTCTTCTTTACTCTTCCTATGGAAAGGAACCTTAAAATCTTTTCCTCTTTTTAATCTAAACATAGGGGGATCTAAATGTCCTTATATTGTATCAAGGGTTTCCCCACCCCACTTAACGTCATTAATGAATGATCAAGTTAATCTTCATTGTCATTATTGTAATTATTATCCTTTTTCTATTAATTGTATTCCTTCCTCATCTGGTAAATGTTCTACAACTAATTTGTCCATAAGCCTCTCTCCTGCTTGTCATGTTTTTATATACCCGAGCTCTGATCCTGTCAATAAGCAACGCTTCCAAAGAACTGCCCATGACGATCTGCAGAAGCCTCATAGAAGAGATAATATTGCCTGGACTATAACTGACTCTCAAAAAGTTCGTTTAAGTTCTACAACCAATTTCTCTTGCATAAAAAACTTCTACCCACCATTTCAATTCAATTTGGCAGATGCACCCACACAACCGGGGGATAACCTGCAATCCACAACACTGCAGGAGGAACTTTAACATCACGCCTGAAAGGAATGTATTTTATCCCTGGCAATAATTTTGTTTGAGTTTGTTACACTGGTTTCATGGCATGTATCCACGGGGATGAAATTGTTAAATCCAAATCATTTTTGCATTCAAGTATGGCTTGTGAGTATAACTCTGATGATTTTATAACCCTATAGGTATCCATGGAACACCCCCTCGCTTGCAAAATCGTAGAGGCTTAGCTCTGTTATTTTTAAAACAAAGGGGATTGTGTGCTGCGCTTAAAGAAGAATGTTGTTTTTATGCTAATAGCAGGGGGGAGATTTAAAGGAGAATGTTGTCTTTATGCTGATAGCAGGGGGGGTGATTTAAAGGAGAATGTTGTCTTTATGCTGATAGCAGGGGGGGTGGTTTAAAGGAGAATGTTGTTTCTATGCTGATAGCAGTGAGGTCGTGCTGGATTCTATGAATGAATTAGAAAAATGCTTAAAAGATAGAGAATGAGAAAGGTCAAACATGTATAATTGGTATCAAGGTTCGTTTTCTATTTCACCATGGCTCACAACCCTTTTAACTGCGTTGGCAGGACCATTAATAATCATTATATTGATATGTATTATAGGACCTTGTTGTTTTAATAGAATATTGCAATTTTTTAAAAATCAATTATCTTCCATGACGACTGATGCTGATGTGTTATTGCAAGCTCATGTTATGTCTTTAACATCGGATGAAGAAATATCATTGCTGAGTTACTGCTCCTTGGACAACCCTGATGCTGACGGGTCACACGCTTGCCTAGATGACGGGGACGGAGAACATTTCAGAAAACTAGTTCCTGTTTTCTTGGACAAGGAAGAAGACTCGTCATAAAAAAATAAAAACAGAGGAGATGTTGTAACTATCAGTGCAATTCTGTACCATCCTAGCATTGTATCTTTCTCATGTAAACATCAGACTCCTGTCTGCATTGTATCTTTCTCATGTAAACATTAAGACTCCTATCTCTTCAGTGATCTTTGCCAGGCATGCAAAAGAGAAGAGGAGTTTAAACAGCTGTCAATACAGAATGATGTTTTAATTGACCTGAATTCCTATAAATTACACTTTCTGATACCCTGTTGTCTTTACTAACCTGAGCTATTATAAATCTTATGTATTTCCTGCTGACCTAAGCTATTATAATTCATGAATGTCTTGTTTACCCTGGGCTTTGAAGAATTTCACCCCCCTGTGAAAAAGCATAATAAAAGAGCCAGTGCCGAGGCGTTTGGCGCGCTCATCCCGAGGAAACCTCGTCTCGTGTCGTTTCTCTCTCCCTTGCTCCCTCTCATGAGGCGCCCATCTAATGCGGGATGGCAGATACCGCACATTTTCCATACCATTTGGATTAACTGACATACAGAAGAGTCCGGATCTCTTCTTCTCAACATGCTAGACTTTAATTTACTCTGCTTTCTCTTGTTGTAGTTGCTACTTTATCTGAGGATCTCTCAGAACACCCCAAGAGGACTGTATGGTGTTGTTTATGAGAGTCATATATAGTCAGAATGACTAGGATGTGAGGTCCCATTTTGAAAATATTGGTTAATAATATTTTATTAGTTTAGGTCCCAAATGGAAGCAATATATGAAAGCAGGAGCAATGGGATTTTAGCCTCCATCATAATCATGGTTTTAGGACAAAAGATCTGACTACAAATGACTCTCATTTCTTTTGTGTCAACTAACATTATATCAACAGCAAAATTTTATGGAATGGAAAAAAGGCAACAGAAAATGTACATGTACTGCAGATAATTGGAAACATTACCACAGGCCTTGAATTTGAAAATACATTTTAAAAAAGAAAGTGCTTTTTCCATAAATGGCATTTACATTTTTGAACAAGCAAACAAAACTCAAGATTGGCTAGTGAAGGATGGGTAAACATATCCTCCCATAGCAAACAGTTTTTAGAAACAGAAGTCAACACATTTCTCTCCATAGAAATCTTGGAGGAGTTGAATATCACAGAGATTAAAATCTTAAATCATTTACATTTTTCATCTCTGGAGGCTAAGAAAGCAACCATGTATTGCAGTCCTAACCTTTCTGGCCCTAATCTTTTTCTACTGTTGAGAAGCCAAGTTGCTGAATGAAACTGAAAAATGTAGCTGAAATAAGTTACAGTGTTTTTTGTGACCTTGTGGAAATTATACCTTCCTTTCATTGCAAACAATACTTAGAAGGGAATCTGCCTATAACCTCAATATTGAGAGAGTGCATATATCCTGCCATCTATATGGAAGACTCCAGGCAAAAAAGGCAGAACTGGAATATCCTTGTTCCTTTCTATATACTATATTTTGGAAAAGCCAGAGGACAAGCACATCATCATCATCATCATCATCATCATCATCATCATCATCTATTTTAAGAAGATACTTGATACCTAGGATGCTGGCAGCAACCCATATCAACCATTAGCACCAGTCACTGGTATTTGTGATACATTTTTAAATGTTCAATTGACTGACTTTCATGTTTAATGAATAAAAGATATATAATAATAATAATTAATAATATTAACAACAACAACAACAATAATAATAATAATAATAATAATAATAATAATAATAATAATAATAATAATAATAATAATAATAATGTAAATTTAGTGTTACCTTAGTAGCCAAATTCCCACTGTACTTCAGTACAGTACAATATAATTCTACTAACCAAATCAGATCTACTTACCAGTGGTACTGGCAGCACATGCTCCCCCATAATACTCCTTTGGTATTAGGTTTCAAACTACTTGGGGCCAAACTTTTCTTCCAGTCCTGTCAAACTATTTCCAGGATTGTCCTGGGAATGTCCTCAGCAGGATCATGAAGAATGAAGATCTTTTCTTCAGAGGAGAGAATGGACACTTGATGAAGACAATCCTCTCAACTAAACAGATAAATCTAGATTACCTTTGGCATGTATCTTTACTGCTCTCAGGAAAGAAGACTCTGAAGGAGAAAGATGGAAAAATTCTGAACATTATTGTTAACTTTGATCTTAGAAGTGATGGTTGTTAGGGATAACATTGTTTACCCTAACTGGTTTAGGTAAATAATAATATGTTATCATGGTTTATAAGTTAAAGTGTCTGCAACTTTAAATATGGGAATGTAATTAGGGGAGTGGTTGTGAAAGCACTTTAAAAGAAACAAGACGACAGCTTGCTCTCTCTCTGGTTTGATGATCCCTGATTACTGCTTGGAATCAAGACTGCATTGCTCGAACGGGAGAGAAACAAAGGACTGATTTGTAAGTGAACTGACATAGGATATTCTGCACGGACTTTGCTAACTGAATATCCCTGAATGGACTGACTAAATGATACATGACTGTTATTTTGACTATGCTATGAACTCATAATGGAATAAACTATATTTTTGATAGCACAAGCGTATCTGTTATTTTTACTGTATGTTAATAAACATACAAGCTTAGCTCACTCATTTATCTGTGTGCCTATCTGACTAATGCTGCACATTCTGTTTAGCTTGTCTCCCTAACCCTGGTCACTGAATTTTGTGGGCTGCTTCATCTGAAACTTTGTTGAAACGATATACTCTTAAGTTGCAGAAAAGCTAGGTTCCAGTATTACTTCTGTTGTAAACCTATATTCTGTTCAGAATTGACCGTGATACTGAAAAACATGAATAAAAAAACAGCTGGACCCTTGAGCATTAGGTATATCTGTTTAGAGGTTCAAATTGTTTTATTGCTTTCTGTTGAGAAAGGACTAATTAAGCCTGATGAGCAGCTTACTAACAGATACTTGTATTGCATCTTTCATGTATTCCTGAATCTCACTGATAGATAGTTCTGTGTAGATAGTTCTATTAACAGCAATTTCATTCCCTATATTCATGTAGAAAACAACTCGAAACTGAATCATGTTGAATTAATCAGAATAATATTTTGTCTCACATAGCCCAGCTGTGTGAAAAATAAAATTTGGAAAGTCACATTTAATTCAAGTGTGGAATAAAAACATGATGTTGAAAGTAATATGTCACACTTCCGGTTTCGCGTGGCTTCGGGGCAGCAGGAATTTGCGACAGCTCGCGATTCCTGCTGTGCTAGCCGTCGAGGTACCCCCGATCCAGATGGGTCAGGGGGATATGGCTGCCCTGTAGGGACAGCTGAAGAGAGAGGGGAGTCGGATAGGGAGGTGGGGGTGTCGCAGACCCCCCCCTTTTCCGGGAAAACCCCTTTTTCCCAAGGCGGTGGAGCGGCGGTCAGCAATGGCCGCCACGAAGAAGCCAGCAACCGGGTAAGAACTGTGCTGGAGGAAGTGTGAAGAGTGAAAGTTCTGTCTGAGCCGGGTCAAGTAACACCTTTTAAATTGCCTGGAATTGAGCTGCTTGAATTGCTGGAGGATACATTGTATCCCTAAGAAGAGCGAAAAGCGGCGGAGAAGCTGTTAAAGGGAACTTTTTTTTTTTTTTTTACTCTCCCACCCCATGGAAATAGCAGAAATATTTGGATATATTAGACATTGAAAGTGGATTGCTTTGAAAGTTGAAGCTAAGAGACAAAGGGATTTTTGGACATTGAAAAATTTAAGAAATTGGAAAATCTTTGCTGGAGGTATGGATTTCTGATTATTTAAAATTGTCATTGCAAGTGGGAAGGGAGAAAAAAAATTGGAGCAGAAGCTGAAAAAGGAGGAGATTGTCTAGAATGTCTTTGTGGATCCCAAAGGAAGATATATGGTAATTGGACCTCTTTGATTAAAAATTAATCCAGAAAGAGAAAGAGAAGAAGGAAGAAAAGTATTAACTTTTGGAACTTTTTTTTTTTAATTGCTTTTGATTGTCTTTGATTAAAAATACTTGTGGTTGTTTTGGAAAAAGTTTCCCTTTTTATAATGGCATCGTTTGTGGATGAACTAGAGATTGAATATCAAAAATATAAAAAAGAAGATACTTTGGGCGCTTTGTTTCAATTCTTAGAAATGGCGTTATGTTCTGTTGAAAAGTTGATTACGCAGCAGAAGGACTGAGACAAGGAAGAAGAGGAAGAAGAAGCCATCTTTGATGAACAATGGGTCCCTTCCGGAGAGGAGGAGAAAAAGGATAAGAAAAAGGGGATTTTAAGAATTATAAAAACAACCAAAAGAGAGAAAAATGAGCGAAAAGATGGAGGCAAGGTTAGAAAGCAAAGGAAAAGGAGTAAGAAAAGCGAAGGGAAAAAGCAAAGGGGTAGAAAGGGCAAGGAGAAGAATAAGCAAGAGAGAAAGGGGGGGAGGAGAAGCCTTAATGGGGGGAAGCAAGACCTAAAGAAAAAAAGTTTATTTAGAGACAATGGGTGAATTTAATTTAGATTAAAAGAGGGATTCTGGAGGGTATATAAGAGTGTGTTTTTATATGTATATTTAGAATATAAAATTTATTATGTAATTTTAGAACCTTTTAAACAGAATCCCAAGAAAGATTGCTATATGTAGTATTTCTAAGTTAGGGTAATGAGTTATAGATGTTACTCCAATTGGTGTACAGGAGAAGTATAGTAAAAGAAAAAAAAGATGAATGGATAATTGGAAATAGAACAGACAAAGAATGTTGTTGAAAATGGTAATAAGATATGGAAGGATATATATGCTTTTTTTTTGGATTTTGTATATTGATAAAAGGCAATAAAATTTTAATTAATAAATAATTTGGATGGAAAGGAGAAGTAGGGACAAGATATGAAGTTAATATTATATGAAATATTGATATTATAATCTGGAAATGTTATGCCTTATTGGTCTTTTATTATTATTTTTTCTTAGAAAAGAATTTATAAGCTGCTATGCCTTGATTCTTTGTGCATTGTTTTTATAAAACTGATAAAAATGGTTTTTATATATATATATAAAAAAGAAAATGATAATAAGATATGGAAGGAGATATGGGTTGAATATGATGTTTGAATTTGTGTCTGTGTGAAGAGTTTTAACCCGGGAACAGACAACCTTCAGAAAAGATCTTTTAGTTTTGTTTATGTTTTGTGTTTGTATGTTTGTGTATTGTGTTTATGGTAAAACTAACAAAATTTGTTTTTTATAAAAAAAAGGAAAAAAGAATCAATAAAACCTTGGAGGAATGTTAGATGAGAATAATTTAAACAAGCCAGAAAGAAAAGAATATGATGACTATAAAATGGATAAATATGGAAGAGAAATGAAATTGAATAGGAGTAAAGAGAAATAATGAGAAATTTGCTGAAAGATATTTGTGTGTCCATATGGAGATGGGATAAATTGGAATTATGCTGTATAAAAATAATGTTTTGTTTGACTTGTAAGGATTTACAATGTTAAGAGGTTTTATGTGTTTATGTATTTAATTGTTAATGATGTGTTGTTTTATCTTTAAAATTAATAAAAATTTGTTTCAAAAAAAAAAAAAAAAGAAAGTAATATGTCAGAGTTAGAGTGAGTCAGTTTAGGCAGAATCTTTTCCAAACTTATTTTGCATGGCTCCCACCTCTAGGCTGCATTATTTGTTCTAACCTAAACTGCATACTTCCTTTGTTTCCTTCTCAAAATCTTGAGGACAGGGGTGAGATTCTCCAGCAACAACTGGTTCTATGATCACATGCTGCATGCATGCACAGCACTTGAGTAACAGAGCAGAGAAGTGGCAATCCGCTATACTGTGCTAATCAGCTAAGATGACATTGATTGATTGATTGATTGATTTTGTCAAGCGATTATAAGATAACAGGTATAAGTATGAGCATGGTTATGAATACATGAAATGAATACATATAAGAAAAAAAAAGAAACAATAGGACAGGGACAGTAGGCACGTTGGTGCGCTTATGCATGCCCCTGACAGACCTGTTAGGAAAGGGGTGAGGTCAATAGTACACAGTCTAAGGTTAAAGTTTTTGGGGTTTGGGGAAGAAACCACAGAGTCAGATAGAGTATTCCAGACATTGACCACTGTTGCTGAAGTCGTATTTCCTGCAATCAAGTTTGGTGCAGTTTACCTTGAGTTTATATCTATTGTGTGTTCTTATATTGTTACGATTGAAGCTGAAGTATTCATTGACAGGTAGGACATTGCAATATATACAACTTTATGTACTAACTTAGATCAGACCGAAGGTGGTGTAGTTCTAGGTTGTCTAGGTCTAGAATTTCAAGTTTGGTGGCATACGGTATTCTGCAACGAGTAGAGGAGTGGAGAACTCTTCTTGTGAAATATTGCTGGACTTTCTCAACTATATTAATATCAGATATGTAATGCAGGTTCTAGACTGATGAGCTGTATTCAAGTTTTGCTCTAGCAAATGTTTTGTATGCTCTAGTTAGTAGTGTGATATTACCAGAGAAGAAGCTACATACGATTAGACTAACTGTTAATGCCTTTTTGGCTATGTAGTTACAGTAGGTTCTAGAACTTAGATCATTAGAGATGAGTACTCCAAGGTCCTTGACAGAGTTTGGATCATCAACAAGGTCTTGACTATTCAGCTTATATTTTATTTTCTGATATTTTTTTTTGCCAATATGTAAGATAGAGGATTTATTTGTTGAGATTTGAAGTTGCCATTTGTTTGACCATTCAGTATTGTCAGTGGTGTTGAATAGCTTTACATCATCAGCGAAAAAAAATGCAGTTGCTCTTAATATGATCACAGAGGTCACAGTATGAAAAGAGTTGGGCCTAGAACACTGCCTGGGGGACACCACTGTTGACAGGTACATAATTTGATAGGACACTCCCAATTTTGACCATTTGTTGTCTGCTTGACAGGAATGCTTCTATCCAGCTATGCAGGTGTCCAGAAATACAATAAGATTTTAGTTTTAAGAGTAGTTTGTTACGTTCCATTGAATCAAAGGCTTTACAGAAGTCTATGTAAATTGTGTTTATTGCTTTGTCCTGATCGAGTTGTGTAGTCTATATGTTTTTGCAGTGTAAGAGTTGCAGATTACAGAATAATCTTTTTCTGAAGCCAAATTGTTTATAAGAGAGTAGATTGTTTGTCTGTAAGTGGAGGATAGTGGACTGGTTAATAATTGATTCCATGACTTTGCAGGTGATGCAGTATAAAGAGATTGGTCTGTAATTTTCAACTAAGCTGAGATCTCCGTTTTTGAAGATGGGGATGGCTTGTGACCATAGTTTTGGCAAGAAGCTGGTCCTGAAAAACTTTTTGAAGATTATGCTTAGAGGTTCGGCTATGGCAGTGGATAGCTTTTTTAAGAAGTAGGCACATATTCCGTCCGGTCCAATAGATAGAGATGGTTTTAGATTGCGTAGTGCTTTTTCAACATTGTCTTCTGTAAAATCGATATGTATTAGATCATTGTAGTTTTCTGTGGTTCGACTAGGAAATACTGGGCATGATCCCTTGCTGTTTACAAATACTGAGCCAAACAATGTGTTAGAAGTTAGCTTTAATAATGTCGTCATTGCAGTCTTTACCATTAGGTCCTTTCAGGGGTGAGATGGACCTTGAGTCTTTTAATTTGTTGTTTACAAAATTGTAGAAAGTGTGGGTGGAATTGGTGCATAGAAGGTTTTCCTTTTGTTTAATGTGATAAGATCATAGTTGCCTTTTTTGAAGTTATAATTGGGGATCCTGTCGTTATGTAGGTGTGTGTGTGTATAGATAGATAGATAGATAGATAGATAGATAGATAGATAGATAGATAGATAGATAGATAGATAGATGTAGGTAGGTAAAGCACAGGGCTCAAGATCTTTGTTCTGGGAAAAACTAAATTTATTACACCTGTCAAGAGAGAACCCAATCACCTATCCAACTCAAATGTCTGTTTTACAAGTACAGAATGTTTGATGTTTTAGTATTGCATTTGTAGTCAAGAAGACTAGGATAAGAAAACCCTTAACCCTTAACCAAAGTCTACAATATAAATTTGATTTTTTTTCAAAACTATCAATGGGTGTTGAAATCATGACAGCAGAGGATTTGGGCTCTAAAGCAAAGTAGGCAGGAGAAATGGAAAAAATAAATCAAGAACTTCTAAAACAATTAGAGGAGGGTTCCCCAATCCCTGGTCTGCATGGACTGGCACTGGTCTGTGGCATGCCAGCAACAGGTCCATGCAAACAAATGAAGCCCCCATCTGCGGGATGAAAGGGGTATGCATAACCATGCCCCTTCTGGTCCATGGAAAAACCTTTCTCATGGAACCAGTCTCTGGTGCCCAAAAGGTTGGAGGCCACTGAATTAGAGTACATTTTAAAAATGCTGCTATTAAAATAATTTACATGTATTTTTCATCTCATAAGCAAAGGGTTGCTGTAGGAAAAACCACATGGCTAGATTTTTTAATAAACTGGAAGAAGCTATAAAAACTATAATTAGCATTTGGGAGACTCAGGTTGCTAGACTCCTGAAACCGCACGTATTATAGCATGCCACTACTTCATGACATACTATAATAGGTATAGGTTTTCCACTGTTTCAGCCTACAGTACTTTACTTTAGAATCCAAGTCCCCTTCTGTCATGATTTCAACACTCACTGCCAGTTTAAAAAAAAAAGTCAAATTTATGATGTAGTCTTTGGTTGGTTAAGGGTTTTAATCCTAGTCTTCTTGACTACAAATGCCAGCTGCTAGCAGTTTGGCAGTTCTATTCTCATTGGTTCAAGGTTGACTCAGCCTTCCATCCTTCTGAAGTCAGTAAAATGAGGACCCAGATTGTTCGGGGCAGCTTTGACTCTGTAAGCCACTTAGAGAGGGCTGCAAAGCACTGTGAAGCAGTATATAAGTATAAGTGCTATTCTGTTCTGTACTTGTAAAACAGAAAATTGAGCTGGATAGAGGACTGGACTCCCTCTTGAGATGAATTATTTCACCTTACCATGAATCTGAGAAGGAACTCAGGGACTATTGGAATTTTGTCATTCTGTCACCAGATTGGTTTTCTCTCCTCCCTATAAATGCATGTAACTTGCTTTGAGCATAGTGAGAAAAAAAAAAGATTTAATTCCCTATTCCTGCCTCCTCCTCCTCCCACTAGGTTATCTAAAGCAAGATGGAATGAAAAAAGAAAGCTCATCCTGTCTTCCAAAATGCAGATTTTAATCAGGTTTGAAACTAACATTTAATGCACATTATTTGTAGCAGGCAAGTTCAAGGCAGTTTTATTGAACTGTTATTGTACCTTTTCTCATCTAGTTTTAAGGATATTTTCTATGGCCAATTGATTCACAGTCTTAGCTAGAGTTGCAACAGCAACTTTCAGCAGTGGGGAAAAAAAGCATCATTAAGTCCTTGGAATATTGTTTACCAATTTCTCATTTGGGACATATAAGCTGGTGAGAATAGCCTAGCTCAGGGCTGTCAAACTCAATTTCATTGTTTGACCTCGGGGAGGGGGGAGGCTGGGGGGGACTTAGCTAGGGTGGGCACAGCCAGCTTGACATCACTCAATGTTGGAGGTGCCTGTGGTGGTTTGAGCACTCTGCCAGTAAAAATGGGCTTCTGAGCTCTGTTTTTGGCTGCAATGGCCTCCTGCATCCCTCTGCTAGTGAAAATGGAGCTTACGAGGACTGCGCATAGATCCTCACAAGCTCTGTTTTTGCTAGGAGAGTCACCATGGGCTGATCCTTCACTATTTCTAGGGTGGCCCCGTGGGCCAGATGTAAGCACCCCATGGGCTAGATCCAGCCTCCAGGCCTTCAGTTTGACACCCTGGCCTAGCTGGAGCTTATACTGAAAGCCAAACTTTTGTAACAAAAAGATGGCCACCAGCATTAAATAATAAACACAAAGTCATGATTTTATTTAATTTATAAGTGCTACGGAGTCAACTGGGGTCTGTTGGCAATTCTGGCAATGCAGAAATAGAGAGCCAGTTTGGTGTAGTGGTTAGGGTGCCAGGCTAGAAATCAGAAAACTATGAGTTCTAGTCTCATTTTAGGCATGAAAACTGCCTGGGTGACTTTTTGGCTACTCTCTGTTTCTCAGTTCAAATCAGTTCACATGGTTGTTGATATGGGGAAAATAGGACAAGAAGGAATATAAGGCAAGTTCATTGCCTTGAGTTATTTATAAAAATAATAAGGCAGGATTTCAGATGTAGAAATAACAAGCTCTCAAAATATACTGTGATTTCCATGTACCACACCACTTGATTTCCTATTAAAGGGCATAGTCCTTTCTTCCACTTGCTAAATTTATTTCTTCTTCTTCTTCTTCTTCTTCTTCTTCTTCTTCTTCTTCTTCTTCTTCTTCTTCTTCTTCTTCTTCTTCTTCTTCTTCTTCTTCTTCTTCTTCTTCTTCTTCTTCTTCTTCTTCTCCTTCTCCTCCTCCTCCTCCTCCTCCTCCTTCTCCTTCTCCTTCTCCTTCTCCTTCTCCTTCTCCTTCTCCTTCTTCTTCTTTCTCTGTTATGAACTTATAAATGCGCTTAAATAAAGTTTTATCAAAGCTGAAAGAAAAAGCAGGGCTCTAATCCTGCACTTCTGATTGGCCCATAATAGCGATATCGGATTGGTCCGTTTTGGAGAATCTGATTGGCTGTTAACAAGCCACTCTCATTGGTTCAAGGGTTTAATACTTCCATGTTCTCATTGGTTAATAGGTCAGCAGCCTGCCCTATAAAAGGGCTGCTGCTGTCCCTGGTTTTGGCTCTGTTCACGATGGTTAATAAAGAGTTGAAGTTCACTGTTCACTGCCTTGTCTCCGTTCCTTGCACCCATGCATAGAACTTAACACTGGCGACGAAGGTGGAATGCAGAGACATCAGAGCTGACTGAACACTACAGAGCACCAAACAGAGCACGTGGCTGAAGGCACATCGACAACGGAACCATGTCCGGAGGCGCCATACCACCCGCTCCATTTGACCCGGCACAAGAAGACTGGGACGCATACATAGACTGGTTCCAGATGTTTCTGGAGACAACTTGAAGAATGCCACTACGGGAAAAAAGCAAGCAGTGTTCCTGACCCATTGCGGGCCTGCCGTCTTTAAGATGGCCAAGGCACTAGCGAAACTGGTTGAGGTGAAAACCATGGACTGGGACATCCTCGAGCCCCTTCTACGGGCCCACTATGCACCCGCCGTACCAACGCTTGTCCAAAGACATGAATTTTACCAGAGAGACCAGCGGAAAGGAGAGAGCGTTGCAGATTTCATCGCGGATCCCCGGAACCTAGGAGGCCTCTGTGGGTTTACAGACCTCGAAGAAGATCTGAGAGACTGAATAATTCAGGGATTAGATGACCAGACGGTACAGAGCAAGATCATGGCAATGGGGGACATCAACCTTGCTGTTGTCATCAAGGACGCTACTGCAGCAGAAGCAACCAGGAAGTCAGCCGCCTGAATGCGCCGCACCAACGCACCGCTCAACTCGCTAGTGATACCTCACCTCGCCTAGAGAGACACACAACAGCGACCCACCACGAGGACCTCGAATCGCCATCAGAAAGTGATGAGGAGGAGGTCAACCGGTTCTGGTCTGAACGTGACCAATGCCAGCAGTGGAATCAAAGACTACCGCACCAATGCGTGGGTTGTGGGGCAAACCACCCGCGATCAGACTGCAAATTCCTCGATGCACTCTGCCATTTCTGTGGGAAAAGAGGCCACATCAGGAAGGTCTGTAGAAGCAAGCAAGGATCCAGCCCATTTCAGAGAGGAAACAACTACCGCCAGACCACAGAAAATTGCCCTGTGAGTTGGAAACAATTGAACCGCCAATGGAACAACCACTCCTACAGAAATAAAACACCGGCCATTTTATCGAGAAGAGAAGAGGCACACCAAACCATCACAATCGGTCACGCCTCATCGCTAGACGCAAAGAAGATCCGAGTGAAGGTCGCCATCAAAAACCAGCCCTGTGTGATGGAAGTTGATTCAGGATTGTCCCTCTCGATGGTTTCCTGGAAGACTCTTAAACAATTAATCTCTGCCATCCGGTGTCAAGACCTCAGAGCCCAAAGAATCATACTCAAAGATTATCAGGGGAACCGAATTCCGGTCGTTGGATCCAGCCAAGTTCAAGTATCATTCAAAAATCGTACTGCGTCATTACCACTGACCATCGTCGACCGTGACCGGCCTAGCTTGTTAGGCCTTCAATGGTTTGCCCCACTCGGGATCCAGGTAGCCGGCATTCACCAAACCAGAAGCGACGACTGGGAGGAGGCCATCGTCCAGGAATTCCAGGACGTCTTTGCAGACAAACTAGGCGAGTACAAGGGGACCCAGATATCATTTAAACTTAACCCTGAAGTAACCCCCATCCGCCTTAAGCCTCGTCAGGTACCTTTTGCCCTTAAACCAAAAATTGACGAGCAGCTCGATAAATTAATAGCCCAGGGTGTTTTAGAACCAACGGACCACGCTCATTGGGAAACCCCAATTGTAACACCCATCAAACCGGATGGATCGTTAAGGATTTGTGGGGACTACCAGGCTACCCTTAATCATGCTCTTCAACAGAACGCTTACCTGGTACCGGTGGTACAACACCTTCTCCATTCCCTGGGGGGGCGGAAAAGTCTTTGCTAAATTGGATTTAGCACAGGACTACCAACAACTGCCTGTAGATAAAAAAAACCGCAGAGGCACAGACGATCGTTACGCACTGAGGTGCCTTTAAGTGCAACCGACTCCAATTCGGAGTGAGTGTAGCCCCAGGGATTTTTCAAAGTCTGATGGAGAGACTCTTGCAAGGGATCAAGGGGGTCATGCCATACTTTGATGACGTTTTAATTGCTGTCCCGAATGGAGAAATACTAGACAAGCAGCTTAAATTGGTTCTCCAGAAATTTAAAGACTCTGGCCTTAAGGTTAAAAAAAATAAATGTCAACTGTGTACAGACAAAGTAGAGTTCCTGGGGTATCTAATCGATAAACAGGGCATCCACCCCACTAACAGTAAGCTGAGAGCAATCAAAAACGCCTCAAGACCCAGAAATAGAACTGATCTGCAAGCTTTCCTGGGGCTCATTAACTTTTACAACATCTTCTTGCCCCTGAAAGCGACTGTAGCTGAGCCCCTACATAGACTCCTTGACAAAAAAGCAACCTGGGTCTGGGGATACTGCAAGGAGCACGCATTCCAACAAGTGAAAAACTTACTAACCTCAGATGCTGTTCTAATGCAGTATAACGAGATTCTGCCTTTAACAATTACATGTGATGCGTCACCGTTTGGAGTAGGAGCCATTTTGAGTCATGTGTTACCAAATGGTAGTGAGGCCCCTATTGCCTATTTTTCAAGGACCTTATCAAAGGCTGAACGTAATTATAGCCAGATCGACAAAGAGGCTCTTGCTGTTGTATCTGCTGTGAAAAGGTTTCATGACGAGTTTTTACTATTGTTACCGACCACAAACCTTTGTTCGGGATTATAGTGGGAGACAAACCAACCCCCTATATATTGTCACCTAGAATGACTTGCTGGTCGGAGTTCTTAGCTGCGTACAACTACAAATTACAACACTGCCCGGGGAAAGCCATTCCCCATGCTGATGCATTGAGCTGTGCCCCACTTCCGGAAACCATTGAAAACCCAGCTCCAACCCTTACAACACTTCAGATTGAAATGCTACAGGCACCACCGCTAACAGCCAGAGACATTGCAATTGAAACAAAACGAGATCCTGTCTTAGCGCGAGTTCTTAGCTGGGTCGAAAGAGGATGGCCAATAGAACTCTGATGATTTCACGCCTTTCAGAAACTGGCAAACAGAACTGTTTTCACAGAAAGACTGCATCCTGTGGGGAGATAGAGTCATCGTCCCAAAGTGATTACATTGAGCAGTATTGAAAACGTTGCATGACGGTCACCCCGGCATCGTGCGTATGAAAGCGCTCGCACGAAGATACGCGTGGTGGCCGGGCATCGACAAACAAATCGAAGCCTGGGTAAAGACTTGTTTAAAGTGCCAAGAAGTCAGCAGTGCCCCACCTAAGCAACTCCAACAGAATGGGAAACCCCCCGGGGGCTTCCCATTGATTTTGCAGGACCTACTAATCCACATTGATTTTGCAGGACCTACTAAAGGACATATGTTCCTCCTAACAGTGGATGCCTATTCCAACTGGCTCGAGATCCACAAAATGAAGAATACTACAACGGAGTCCGTCATCCAAAAATTGAACAGGCTATTCGCAATGCACGGACTGCCAGACGTTCTGGTCTCCGACAACGGACCCCAGTTCACCGCCCTGGCATTTGAACAATACTTAGCGGATTGGGGCATCCGCCATGCGCTAACTTCACCAGTGCACCCTGCAGCTAACGGAAGGGCCGAGTGCATGTTACAATTTGTTAAAAAAAACTCTCCATTAAATGGACTATGGGGACATTGATGAAAAAATAAACAGAATACTCCTACTCCAACACTTCACTCCACACAGCATCACCAACAAGATGCCAGCTGAACTATTGATGGGACACAAGCTCCATTCCCACCTCGACCGGCTTCACCCTTCCTACGAGCCAGAGAAACCCTGTGGATCTAGCGGAAAATGCCGCGAGTTCAAGGTAGGGGACTTAGTTTTCGCTAAAAACCTCTCCAGCGAACCATTATGGATCGAAGCAACCGTAATTCAAACCACCGGGCCCAGATCGTACCGTGTGCAAACCTGCGATGGAAAAATATGGAAACGCCATGTAGATCAGCTTCGCTCTAGGCTACAATCCAGTTCCCGCGACTCCTGGGACTCCCAAACTGAGGGGGAGGGGATGCCGAAGAAACCAAATTCGAGATGGTGGAGAGCAGAAGCGAAGGGAGTCAGTGATCAGGAGCGAGTAATGAAGAAGAATCAGAGAGGGGTATGTCCTCACCACAGAGGAATACCTCAACGGAGGCTAGCCTGCTAAGATCGGAGGACAACAACAACGACAGAATTAGCGGCACCGAGTCGTCCAGTGAGAATGCGGAACCGACGGTACCAGATATGTCCAAAAACATCCCACTGAAGCTGGACTGCAGACGGGAACCAGTGGGACAGCGCAAATCTAATAGACAGTTAAAACAACCCACATATCTTAGAGATTACATCACCACACCCCTCAAACAGAACCTGGGGGGGAAGGGGTGTTATGAACTAATAAATGTGCTTAAATAAAGTTTTATCAAAGCTTAAAGAAAAAGCAGGGCTCTAATCCTGCACTTCTGATTCGCCCATAATAGCGATATCGGATTGGTCCGTTCTGGAGAATCTGATTGGTTGTTAACGAGCCACTCTCATTGGTTCGAGGGTTTAATACTTCCATGTTCTCATTGGTTAATAGGTCAGCAGCCTGCCCTATAAAAAGACTGCTGCTGCCCCCAGTTTTGGCTTTGTTCACGATGGTTAATAAAGAGTTGAAGTTCACTGTTCACTGCCTCGTCTCCGTTCCTTGCACCCATGCACAGAACTTAATATTCTCCTCCTCCTCCTCCTCCTCCTCCTCCTCCTCCTCCTCCTCCTCCTCCTCCTCCTCCTCCTCCTCCTCCTCCTCCTCCTCCTCCTCCTCCTCCTCCTCCTCCTCCTCTTCTTTCCTGAATTAAGCCAAGATTTATGTTGTTTTATTTATTTTTATGCCATGCATCCTCTTTCCCCATTATGCAAGGAAATACTGTTTCTCTGAGCCTTTTCCATCATTTTCTCTTTCTCTGTAATGTTACAGAGGAACTGGCATGCCCGATCTTTGGAAAGATATTCCTCCTGAGATTCTGGTGATATGGATCCTTTTAGCATTTCAGAGATCCATGAAGGCCTAGGTTTACTCCTGTGCAGTGGATCAAGGTGATAGCTAAGGCTATTCTTTTGTGGAAGTGAGGCTTTCTTATACCCAGTCTGGGTTATGTGTTGATCATATTTTGTTACACTGGTTTTGCATTGTATTCCCCTCCTCCCCACCTGGTGTAATCTACACGGAGTCACAAATTGAAAGTAGGTCAGTCTTATAAATTCTATAAATAAAGGGAGAAAAAACTTTGTGAAGGATACAAAATGGGGACCAAATTGGCAAAACGGGCAGGTATTTCAAATGTAAATTGCAAGAACACTAGAAAAAAAAAATAAGGAAATTGCATTACTCTTGACACTCTGCTTTTCCACCCCTTGAAAAAAATGTGATTAATTTTATTTTATTGAAGTTTTGGGAAAAATAGGTTTTCCCTAGTTTGTACTCTTCTAAATCTGGTCACTCTGTCTACAGAACTACTGTCAGATTTTGGCTTAAGGTGCCCTGGTATTTCTAAAAAAAAAAAAAAAATCAGAACAGGGAATTATTCTTTCTTCTTCTCATTTTGAACTTGCTGCAGCAAAACTGATTGAAGGGAAGACATGAAGGTGACGGCAGTGAATATTAGTTGAAGACAATTTGTTTTATCCATGAGGCAGGCCTGGGTGGTTAGACAGCTGGCAAGAATCCTTTGACATAAAAGTAAATGAGAATGTAGTGCTATGGTTTCACGTATAGATCATAAACATGAACCTCATTTCTCTCTGACTTTTATGCTTATGAAATGTATTTGTAAAATCTATTTTTCTTTATTTGTACATTTGGCTCAAGTCATTAACATCTTAGTCAAGCATGGGAGATCAGGCTGAGAAAGAAAACATATATAAAGACCCAGAGCTCACTGCTTTCTTTCAGAACCTTCCCCGACTCAAAAAGCTAGCACAATTTGCATTTATCTGATCTAATTTTTTTACATTAAAAGAGGAGGAGGAGGAGGAGGAGGAAGAGGAGGAGGAGGAGGAGGAGGAGGAAAGGACCAGCTTCCAACATCATGGAGTTTTGGAATAACCTCAGGAGCTTCTACTAATTTTTCAGCTTTTGATGGAATGTCTATGGAGATTCTCAGTCATACAAGGTGTTAAGCCTGTGTTCCCCAACCAGGGTTAAGGAGACAAGCTAAACAGAATGTGCAGCGTTAGCCAGATAGGCACAAAGATAAATGAGTGAGATAAGTTTGTATTTTTGTTAACATACAGTAAAAATAACAGATATGCTTGTGCTATCAAAAATATAGTTTATTCCATTTAGAGTTTATAGTATAGTCAAAATAACAGTCCATTAGTCATGTATCGTTTTAGTCAGTCCATTCAAGGATATTCAATTAGCAAAGTCCATGTAGAATATCCAATGTCAGTTCACTTACAAATAAATCAGTCCTCTCACCGTTGATAAAATCAACGGTCCTTTCTCTCTCCCATTCCAGTAGGGGAAAAACGCTGTCTTCAATCTTTCCAGTAATTAGGGATCATCAAGCCAGAGAGAGCAAGATGCTGTGCCTTGCTTCTTTTATGGTGCTTTTACAACCACTCCCTTAATTGCATTCTTACAGTTAAAGTTACAGACACTTTAACTAATAAACCATGATAACATATTTATTATTTTACCTAAACCAGTTAGGGTAAACAATGTTATCCCTAACACAAGTCATGGATGTCCCAGAGAGTTTTTTGCAAGAAGCAACTGGAATGAAGCTTTCAACTGACCATAAACTAAAAAGAAATACTTATCAGTAAACCTACGGTAATAAATTCATTTTTTAATTAATTTGAAACTGATTGCATACCCACAGTATGATTGCATCCTTTTTCTTTTTCAGTTAAACAATAATTAAAATGATCTAATAAGAAAAAGAAAGAGGAGTAATTGGGGATGAACCACAAACCGTTGAACTGTTGCCAGCACAATTGCTATGTTATATGGAATTTTGAAAAACACTATACTTTATTGCAGTGATTATTAGCATTTTAATGTCTGGGAAAACCAAGGTAAATTGTGAGTTTCTGGAGTCTGATTCATAAAGCCTTTATGGTAGATGAGGAGGAACCAAATCTTCAGATGCTCATATATTATATAGCACAAAATGTGCAATCTTACATCTTTTTAAAATGTTATTTCTTTCATTTTTTAAAGCATGGAATAAAATTTAAAAAATGTTACATGCCTATCTTAAAAGGTTTTTTTTTTTTTTTGAAGTAGTGACCTATAATTGAAAAAAAAAAAAGATTTCTCAGTTTGTGAATTGGCAAAATTATGATGTTAATTTTGCTGAACTCTGAGAAAAGTTTGTCCAAAACAAACTTATGTCAGGATTTTACTATTTCCTTTATATAGTCTCAAATTCAATCATCATGAGTGTCACATGAGGACCAATTCATTCCTCAAGTCTGTAACACTGAAACCTTTTCACATATTGATGCAAAAGTCTCTAGTAAGTGCGAGGGAAGGAAATGAATTGTATAATTATATGCTGCTATAAAAAAACAAAAACAAAACAAAAACCTGATTGCAAATCTGTGCTATTTGTAAAAAAAAAACCCTGGGAACAAAGAACCATTTCACGTTCAATGTTTTTCATTAACCAGAAGACCATTTTTTTTAATTGGATTGATATGAATTCGTTTTTCAAAATCATAACTCAGACGATAAAATCTAAGGGACATCCTGCTAAGACCTTCTCTCCATCTCACCCCCTGCTTCAATCTTCTCTCCATCTCACCCCCAAGTGCCTCTTTCCATTTTCTTCATTCTTCTTTCTTCCCTTTGATCTTTCACTGTCCCTTATCTCTCTCTTTACCTATGGTAGAAATCTTTCTTCCCTTTCCTTGTCTAGCCCAGACATTTTGCTTGCTGTCTTCCCCACTACTTGCCTGTCAGAGGTCTTAGTGGTGGGTCAGTCTTACCTGTACCACTATCTCTTGGGCAATCCTGTCTTTTTATCCTATCTATAACTGACACTTATGGTATAGCACTATTACACAGGCCTCAACAGATTTGATTAAGACAGGCTATGAAGCTGCTACCACGAGACCACTCTTCTTGCTGGACAGTTTCCAATGGCACTCATTCCAAAGATGCATCCAAATGGCAGTCAGCATACTAATATGGACATTTCCTTGATGATGAGGATGATGAGGATGATGAGGATGATGAGGATGATTGTTATGTATGTACCATAGTTAATAAAGTATGAGCTTGAGGTTAAGTGCAGGGTTCTGGCCCTGCACTTCTGATTGGCTGTTAGGCGGCCAAATCGGATTGGCTAGTTCTTAGGAATCCGATTGGCCCTTAACAGAGGATTATTATTGGTTTAAAGTACTTGCGTTCACAGCTCGCTATTGGACAATTCTCACAAAGGTTGCCTATATAAGGCAGGGTTCACTGTTGTTGTTTAGAGAAGTCACTATGCTAATAAAGAGCTGAAAGTCACTATTCAGAGGCTGTCTTCATTTACTCCGACCCATGTCCAAGTACATAACACTGGCGACGAGGATGGGATTTGGAGACGTCTGAACCTAAGAAGTCAGGAAGCAAGACCGAGCACGTGGAAGACGACGCCAACAACGGAACCATGTCCGGCGGCATCGTACGACCCGCTCCGTTCGATCCAAACCAAGAGGATTGGGAATCCTACATGGATCACTTCCAAATGTTTCTTGAGATGAATAATTTGAAGGACGCCACACCAGCAAAAAAGCGGGCACTGTTCCTGACGCACTGCAGCCCGGCTGTTTTTAAAATGGCAAAAGCACTCGCCAAACCTCGAGAAGTGAAAGCCATGAGCTGGGACGACCTCGAACCCATCCTGAGAGATCATTACATGCCAACCGTGCCTACACTCGTGAGACGCCACGAGTTTTATCAAAGGAACCAGCGAAAAGGAGAGAACGTGGCCGATTTCATGGCAGACATCCGAAATTTAGGAGGCCTCTGCAGTTTCGCCGATTTAGAAGAAGCACTAAGAGACCGAGTAATTCTGGGATTAGATGCGCTAGGCGTGCAGAGCAAGCTGATGCTTTTCATGCCTATTTATAGTCAGAGAGTATGACAACATTGTTTGGCTCATAGATTTAGCCTATGCGTATTTTGATTGGTCTGCCAATGCTCACTGCTAATTGGCTACTTTTGTTCCTAACATTCTTGAAAATGCAAGTTGTGTTTGTTTTAGCACATAAACTCACTCAAAACCCTAAAAAGACTTTGGTTATATTCATAAAAATTATGCACCTCAATCCGACTACAGAAATTTTATTGAAGTGCTAATTTTGTGTGGTTTCTATGAGTGAAAAATTGATTAAACATGTAAATATAACTTAAAACTGAAAGCGTGCAGAACTTTTTTGCAACCCAGGCAAATGACATCTGAGTCATGTCATCAGGCAAATGTTGTGACTTAGATACTTGTGTCAGATATTATGGAATAAATTAATAATTGATCATATTTTGTCATCTTCATGATTTCCTTTAGACACTACTGGCTATAATTCTTGCCTTTTTGCATATTAATCAATTAATTAAATTTGAAGTAAAGAGTACCTATTTATGCTGTTCATATCTTATCCTCTCTTCATTTTCAAGGCAATTTTTTTACTAATATTGCTGAAACATATTGTTTCTGAGCTGTTGATCTACTTTTTTTTATAAATCTCAAAATGAATAGCAGGAGGATTTTGTGATACAAATAAAGGATGGCATTTTCTTGCTAGGATTCATTCAAATTTGGGACAAATAGTTCTAGTCAGAATTTGCCTTTCTCAGTTCTAATATTATTAGAAATTCTGTATATATATATATAGCCCTACAGAACAAACAGAAGGCAGAGTCACCATAGGCTTCACTACTTAATTGTGTATTTTGTTTGTTCTATAGGGCTATATATACAGAATTGCTAACAGGTTATGGGCCCAGTCATAGCCAACTACAGCAAATTATATAGCAAATAAGTGCAAGATACAGCAACAGAAAGAAGATGGCAACAGAATAAAAGAAAATGGTAAATAACACAGCTGTAACACAGCTTTCATTTGTGAATCTAACAAATACAATTCAAACAGAATATGTGGAATGCATTTTATTAATAAAACCAGTGCAGTGAATGAGAGCTTTTGTTTTGTTTTTACAATCAAATGTGATTACGAAGTGATTGTTCATCGTTACTTCCTCTAGGGGTGACAGCACTACAAGAATAAGAAGGGCTTACTCTTATATCATGTGATAGCATCAAATAAGATTATGAACATCTCAAAACCCAGTACAATAAAAATCTGGTAGCGTATTGACTGCAAAGATCATTCATTCTTGAATCCAGGTAGTACATGAACTTCCTTTCACTTATATAGACAACAATGCATTCCATGATAACAACAGTATCTTCTTATTCTTCCTAGCAAGGTGGCTGGAGCCCTGAGGAGATGCACTCTTTGCAATGCTGGGGATAGCTTTTTTAAAGGTCCTAACTGTAATAATAATAATAGAAGCCCTGGTGGCACAGTAGTTGGAATGCAGTATTGCAGGCAAACTCTGCCCACAGGACTGGAGTTGGATCCTGACTGGCTGACTCAAACTTCCATCCTTCAGAGGTTGGTAAAATGAAGAACCAGATTGTTGGGGGCAATATGCTGACATGGTAAATTACCCAGAGAGTGCTGTAAAGCACCATGGAGCAGTTTATCAGTCTAAGTCAGAGGTGGTATTCAACCGGTTTGCACCTACTCAGGCAAACCAGTAGCGGTTATTTGGCATAGCTTGCCGAACCAGGGGCAAGCCCTGGATGGCCACACCCCCAACCCAGTCACCCAGTCGCTCACTTGTGATCGCTCTTGTTATGTCTGGAAGAGTGGGCGCAAGAACGGAGACGAGGCATCAAATAGTGACTCCAACTCTTTATTAGTGACTTCAGAACAGAGCAAAAGACTAGGGCAGCAGCAGCTCCTTTAAAAGAGCTGGCTGCTGTCACAACAACCAATGATTTGAGTTTGCTGTTCTGGAAAGCGTCCAATCAGCGGCGACCCTTTAACAGCCAATCAGATCAGCCAACAACGACCAATCATGATCCGCTACTAGTGGGCCAATCAGAAGTGCAGGTTTACGAGCCTGCTGTGAAAGTAAAACTATTAGAATCACAAGCTAATGAGTTTGCTTAGTTCGTAACACCCCTCCCCCCTAGGTTCCGTCTCAAGGGTGGGGTGATGTATTCTCGCAGGTAGGCAGGTCGTCTCACCTGTCTACCTGATCTTCGTTGTTCCACCAGTCTTTGCCCGGACTCTGGTTCCATTGGGTTGTTGGTTGAACTCGGCGGTAATGGTGAGCTGGCTGCTCCAATGGGCGACTCGGTGTTGTCATCTCTACTCCTGTCAAGGCTGTCATCTGGATTCTCTGGGGTTGCTGATGCCGCCATGCTGTTTTGTGGAGAGATGACCATCTGCCCCGGCTCTTCTTCAGAAGGTGAATATTCCAGGTTTGGTCGTGCTGATTGCTGGTTTTCGAGTACTGGGTCAGGTACTAGTTTGTTTTCGCCCCCCTCGATTTCCCTTTCCCCTCTGGTTTAGAGTTCAGGGCTTGTGAAGGGGGTAGATGCCAGCCTGGAGCACAGCTGGTTGATGTGGCGGTTCCACAGTCTCCCATCAGCAGTTTGTAAATGGTAGGAACGGGGACCCATAAGTTGAGTTATGGTAGCAGGGACCCACAATGGTAAAGTTTTTTTGCAAAAACTGGGTCGCCTACCTTGAACGTGCGATACTTGCTGCTGGACCCCAGGGGGGGCAGAAAAGTCTTCGCTAAACTAGACTTAGCCCAGGCATACCAACAACTGCCTGTAGACAAAAAAACGGCAGAGGCCCAAACGATCGTTACACACCAAGGTGCGTTTAAATGTAACTGACTCCAGTTCAGAGTGAGCGTAGCCCTGGGAATCTTTCAAAGTTTGATGGAAAGACTATTACAAGGGATAAAAGGCATTGTCCCATATTTTGATGACGTGTTAATCGCTGCCCCGACTCGAAAAATACTAAGGGATAGCCTGGGGTTGGTTCTCCAGAGATTTAAAGACTCAGGTCTCAAAGTTAAAAAAAAAAAAAAGTGTCAACTATGTACGGATCGTGTAGAATTTTTAGGATATTTAATTGATAGTCAAGGCATTCACCCCACCGATAGCAAGCTTAGGGCAATCAAAAACGCCCCAAAACCCCGAAATAGGGCCAACCTCCAGGCTTTTCTAGGCCTTATCAATTTTTATAACGTTTTCCTGCCTCACAAAGCAACCGTAGCCGAACCCCTACATCGTTTGTTGGACAAAAAAGCAACCTGGATATGGGGACACAGAGAGGAGCAGGCGTTTCGACAAGTGAAAAATTTATTGACTTCTGATGCTGTTTTAATGCAGTATAACAAGACTTTGCCTTTAACAATCATGTGTGATGTATCCCCATTCGGAGTGGGCGCCATTTTGAGCCACGTTTTGCCAAACGGTAGTGAAGCCCCTGTTGCCTATTTCTCAATGACGCTATCAAAAGCAGAACGCAATTACAGTCAAATTGATAAAGAGGCCCTTGCTATTGTGTCTGCTGTTAAGTGATTTCATGAATATGTGTATGGCTGAGCCTTTACTATAGTGACTGACCACAAACCTTTGCTGTGAATAATAGCGGGAGATAGGCCAACCCCTTATATATTACCTCCCAGAATGACTCGCTGTTCAGAATTCTTGGCTGCATATAATTATAAGTTGCAACACCACCCGGGGAAGGCCATTCCCCACACCGACGCATTGAGCCGTGCACCACTTCCGGATACCATTGATGACCCCACTCCGACAGTTACAACACTGCAGATCGAGACACTTCAAACACCGCCACTAACAGCCCGAGATATCGCGATTGAAACGAAACACGACCCCATTTTGGCACGAGTCCTCAGTTGGGTCGAGCGCAGATGGCCATTGGACCAGATACCTGATGACTACGTCCCATTCAAGAATCGACAAACCGAACTGCATTATCTGGGGTGATAGAGTCGTTGTCCCAGAGCGGTTACGATGAGCAATACTAAGAACCTTGCACGATGGCCACCCCGGCATCGTGCGCATGAAAGCCCTCGCACGAAGCTACGCGTGGTGGCCGGGTATCAACAAGCAGATCGAGACATGGGTAAAAGCTTGTCACAAATGCCAGGAAGTTAGCAACGCCCTTCCGAAAGCAACCCCGACTGAATGGGAAACACCAAGGGGACTATGGTCCCGTATTCATCTGGACTTTGCAGGACCTACCAAAGGACACACATTTTTATTAACGGTGGATGCCTACTCGAACTGGCTTGAAATCCATGAGATGAGAAATACAACAACCGAATCAGTCATCAGGAAACTAGACAGACTATTTGCAACACATGGATTACCAGATGTTCTGGTATCCGACAACGGGCCCCAATTTACCATGCTGTCCTTTGACCAGTACCTGGCGGACCACGGAATTCGCCATGCGCTGACTTTGCCGGCACATCCTGCGGCCAACGGAAGGGCCGAGCGCATCGTACAATTCGTCAAGAAAACCTTGCATAAAATGGACTATGGCGATATCGAAGACAAGATTAACCGGATACTCCTTTTGCAGCATATCAAGGAGCATAAAACTATTGTGACAAATTTCCAGCAGAATGGCTGAAATCTTGCTTTGCAACACATCCACTAAAACATTGAGATTGCATGGTACTTTGCAAAGCTAAAGAAAGTAGGAAGAAAAGAAAGAAAGGACATTAAGAGATTAAAAATAGAATAACTTTTTAGCTTTGTACACTTCATGTCTTTTAGTGGTGCTATTAAGGAAATTAATGAAACCCATTTTGTTTACTGTGGGTGCTGGAGAAGTCATTAGATTCAAATGAATACATAATACTACATCAATCTAATTTGAAGAGAGGGAATCACAAGGCAGATGCAGTTTCAGAGGGATTCACCCTAATGGTAGTGATGCAAGTATTCATAAATTGTAGCAGAAGGCAAATTGCAGACAACAAAAAGAGACATTGATTCAGCATGGCGCAAAGGTGTAATTAAGCATGTCTATATTCGGCATCACCTTGACAATTAAGACTGCACAATGCTAATCTGCAGATTTGTCTCCTTTTATTTATTCTATGTTTTCATCTCAACAAGGCTTTGGTAACTGATTTTTTTTTTAAAATACTAACTGCTTTGAAATTTTAATGAAGAATAAGCTACAAATTTTGACCAGTATAAAAGACTCTTTCAGATCACTGCTAATGCCATTAAAAGTATACTAATTTCTATTTTAAATAGATGTATTTGATGTTTACTTTTAAATTTCAGATTGTTTTTCAAAGGTGAACTTGACCCTGAGGTACTTTTCAGTTAGTATTTCAATGGGTATCTACCCATCAAGAAAAAGAGTAGCTGGAATACAAATGTTATTTTGGTAGCTATGCCCATACAGAGGCTGACTATCTTAGTGAAGATTCTTGGTATGGTTTAGAACCCTGCTTTGTTAGTTGTGTGGAAAG
The DNA here is from genome assembly GCA_033807585.1 of Hydrophis major. Classification (NCBI taxonomy): domain Eukaryota; kingdom Metazoa; phylum Chordata; class Lepidosauria; order Squamata; family Elapidae; genus Hydrophis; species Hydrophis major. The sequence goes on along the minus strand of CM066328.1, from coordinate 150,533,504 downwards.
TAATTGTGGACAGAGGAGGCTTTATGTTATGGAATGTCACTTTTTAATGTGAAAGAAAATAAGAGTGAGCATAGAGCTAGCATATTTGTTCCTGCTGATTTTCCTCATAAACAGATCTTATGTCCACTGTATAATACTTTGGTGGACCGAGACGTCACTTAACATTTGTTGGGTAGATGAGGTGCCCAGATGGAGGATGAACAATAGGAATGCTTCACACAAATAGAACACAAAAAATGTGTGTGTGTGTGTGTGTATTTGCTATGTTTGGGGAAGTGGGGGTTACTGTTTTTTTAAACAAATGAACAGACAAAACAACTATTGTGTAGCTTTTGGGGCTAACTTTAGTGTTTGATTTTCCCATCTCAAAGGAACAAAGAGATACGCTGTGCAAGTAACTCATGAAGACTTAATGGCAGGTTAGTTTAATAATAAATATATACACAAAAGGTCCCACCTAATCAAGCTACTAATCAAGCTACTAGCATAGAGTGATGTGCCACTGGTCACTTTGCGTGAGAATTAAAGCAAGACCTAATATTCCTCAAAGACAGAACTAGCAGCAGTCTCTGTGAATGAAAATAAAAATCAACACAATTGTGGAGCTTTAGCCCTGCCCTTTATATATGTGAGTCTAAAAGAGCTGTTTTAGATTGCGATACCAGGCCCATCCTCTTGTAGTTTTTGACACCTCCTGAAGAGATGCTGATGATTGGGAGTAAACATGTAAGGGCTTCTCAACTTTACATTAATTGGATTGAAGAAACTTCCTTTACCAGAAGGGAAACAATTGAATATGCTTTTTTATATTAAACGGTGCTCAAATTTTTGTCAGTATAATGACATAAGGTAAGGATAAGGAATCCCTGAAAATTCTGTTTTGCTACTCATTGCCAACTATAGGGCTCCCCCTATAGTTGGCAATGAGTAGCAGAACAGAATTTTCAGGGTGCTCATCTCTGTTTCAAGGCCATTGAGCCAGTATTGTCCAAATACATTTCCGCGGTCATGTGGCCAGCATGATGTCATGGAGCACTGTTTCATTCCCACTGAAGTGGTACCTATTTATCTATTTGCATGCTTTTGAACTGCTAGGTTGGCAGGTTCTGCAGAGAGGATGGAAGCTCAACCCGTTCCATGATGCTCGAGTCTTGAACTTGCACTGCCAGCTTCCCAACTGATAAGGCCAGCATCTTAACACACTGTATCACCCTTAGTATAGTGAGAGGGAATAATAATTAAATCTTTAACATAAATAGAATTTATAGAAGTTTCTGAATTGTCAGAGACACTTGTTTTGTAAGGCAATCAGATCTAATAATGAATTAAATCTTGAAATCATCCATATATACTGGCTGTGCAAACATTTCACACTGACAGGAAACTAGCAGTGAAAATTGGCCAAACAGGCTCATACTCAGAGAAGATATGTGAGAAAACAGAGCTCATGTATCGAGCTTAGTAATCACTGGTGTGATGATTTTGACAGATACTTTCTAACAAGCAACAGCATCCAAGTATCAAGGGGAGAGTTGCTCAGGGTTTTAGAAGACAGATGATAACCAACAATCCCCATCAATCCCCACTTAGTTTTAGTCTGACAGCTGATGTACTATCCACAATACACATGCTTGAGTTTGGTATATATTATATCTTCTCAAGAAAATGTAATAGTTTGCAGAGTGGAAACTGTCATTCCACTAAATTTAATAAAAGTCAAGGATAGAGAGGAGATTTACTAGCTGATGGCTTTATTGTCATTTCTGTTTCTGATGCTCTAATAAGTTCTTCATGTTCTTCCTGGATGAAAACACCACAAGGTAAAGATAACTTAATGGAAAAGTTTCAGACCATTTATACATGTCAAGAAAGGAAAGGAACCACAACATGTGGTTATCATTTGTCCATCTTCCTACCCATTCCATTTCAGTTATGCAGCTTTCCAGATGGCAAAACTAATAACTTTAACTGCCGAGAGAAGCGCAAAACTACAATGCCATGAAGCTATGAGGTTATGAGAAGTTAAAAGGCATAGTTTTTCCCCCTAAGAATAGCTTTTTCTTCCCTAGATATTATTTCATTATTTAATCAATGAAAAGTTCTTTTTTTCTTATGACGTTATCATTATAACAGATAAGGAAGTATAGTCAGTCAACATTTGGTCTATAAAATCTCATTTGAATCATGTTATTCTGTAATCCTGAGAAAATTCCATTATTCCTCCCAATTCTCTGTAAACTTTTTATACATATTGTACATCATTTGTGCATCTTTATATGCAATTTTGAGATAATATTGCAAGACTTGGTAAGTTGTGTACTTTTTTCATTTCTTTCATACAGCTAAATAAGAAGTATAATTCATCTTTGATGTCCCAAGATGCTATTGAAGCTTCTGTTTTATGAGATTATAGAATACTGCTTTGTGGAAAACCTTTCGGCTTACACAATGTAAAACCATATTTAAAAAAAAAAAAAACAATAAAAACTAACAAAAAGAATCAAATAAATTAGTAAAGTACAATAGAATAAAATTTGGGAAAAAATAGTCCATTCATTGGAATGCCTTTAATATAGATTGTAACGTATCTATGGAAATGTGTCAAAATTGTACTATTTTGGTCCTCAAATTCTTTTAAGTATGCCTGAATAAGTATTCAAAGAAAAAAAAATGATTTGTTTGTAGATGTAAATGTTTGTTCGTAAATGCAAATACTTATATTTTATAGGTGCAGAAAATTTATAGATGCAAAAAATCCTAGTGAGTTCATGGGAAAAGATAAATGTAAAAAAATAATATTATATATTTACATGCACACACACGTACATCTACATCTACAAAAGCATATACAGTACATAGTTTTAGAGGAATTCATATGTTAACACCTTTAAGATATTTTAAGCAGATCAGTGGGTCATTTAGTTTTAATGGGAAAAACAAACTCTTAGGGTTTTTAAAAATTAAAATACAATTTTCATAAGAAGATGGGGATTTTATCTTTCCTTACTTGCATTTTTAACACTGGATACACAATTTGACTTCTTAATGAAATCCAAGTCATCAATTAAAAAGAATAATCATATGCTGAATTATAAAATTACTATGCGATTCTTTTGGTTTCATGGTAGAAGCTTGGGTCCTTTTTTGTAGTCTAGAGTCTATTATATCCTAACATTGTTTTGATCTTAAGCCATGTTTTTCTCTTTTGTTGCTTTGGTCTTTTGTTGCTCTGGTCTACCTGTATCAAGGTTATCTTCCTTACTTCCTTGTGAACTGCAGGCTATCTATTATTCAATATCATATGAAAGAATCTGGATGAAAATAATTTATTCTTCAATTGGCATCATGGAACTGTGCAGCCCATGACAATGTATTATTGATTACACTATAACAAATAATAATAATAATAATAATAATAATAATAATAATAATAATAATAATAATAATAATAATAATAATAATAGAATTGCAAAAGCTTTAATTCAATGATTTGATTGGAACACAGTTCAACTGAATCACCTCTTTAAACTGAATCTTCAAATTTAATTATCAAATTGATCCAATGTATCAAATCACATTGGGCATGGTTAAACTGAAACAAGATAGTGCAAATATTCTCTGGAGCTTCAATGTACTGTTCCCCTTTTTCCATTTGTTTGTATCATCTACAATACCTTGGATCTAGCATCATTCTTGTGTGTGATATATGGCAGCTTAAACATGCACAAACACATACACATATGCAGAAAAGTAACAAAACTCTCAATTTCTTTCTTAAATGAGGAGAAACAAGTATCTCCGAATATTTGGGTTTTTCTTTTCAGATATTTTATTGGCATTCTAACCTTGTACACAATAAATTGCCTTTATTGGAAATAAAAGTATGATTTAAAAAGTATGTTCCACATGTTTAATCAGGAATATTCCTGACAATAACAGAAAGATAAATTTTATATATATCATGTTCACTATTTAATCTAAACCATTAAATCCTAATTTGGTTACAAAAATTGCATATTAAAATAGATTATCAAATATCAAACAGTAAGCATCAAATACTGAATATAATATATAGACCAAAACATTAAATGCTATTCATAAACAAACTAATATTGAAATGTCAAATATTTTGTGTTAATATCTAAATTGAAATGTTCAATATTTTGCAGATGATTTAATCCTGAAATATGCAAATATGAAGTTGTCTTTGTCTCAGAAAGTGAACAGCACATCTATAAATGAGTTTTGGCATTAATTCAATTTTAAAAAATAATCTTTCCACACTTAATTGATAGGGAGCAGAACCAGAGCTATATTTTACAGCATTAATCTGACATTATTAGGTCTAAATCAGAATCTTCCACTTGTTCCCTTCCCATGGCTGATAAAAGTAACTTTAATCCGACCTTTTGAATCTCTGAGGTTATCTAAATCAGGAAACTAACTCCACAAGAAAATTAGAACTATATTGGGTTAATATACCATGCTTGCCCAATCAATGATTGAACTACCGTGTATCAATTAAACTTTGTGGACAACCTTTTCATAATCTCTCTCTCTCTCTCTCTCTCTCTCACACACACACACACACACACACAAGATAGAGCACATTAATATTACACAGTCATCAAATTGATATTACCAACAAGTATTCATGATGTGATCTTGAGCTATACATCCCATTTCCAATGAGAACATTAGGAATTGCTTGGCAGTCTGAATTTCACTTGTAGAGAATCATAGGAATGAACTTAAAAACATTGTTTAAAGATTGATCTGAAAAAAGCTGGCAAAAATCAAGAAATGGAAGAAAGCAACCTGGATATTAACACAAACCAAGAAGAAGAAAAAGGAAGCCAAAGCCAAGGAAAAAAAACCTGAGGAAACAACAAAGAATTTCAGAGATCTGTTAGAAATAGTATTACAGCAATATTTGTAAAGGTATCAAAGGAAATCTTCTAAAAGACCTCTCAACTCAGAAAGAGCTTCCAGCCTTGAACTGGTATGCTAGAAAATGTCAATAGACTGGTAGTAACTGATTCCAAGAAAATCAAACAAAAATGGAAGGACTATAATTTGCTTATTTTTATATTATCTTATAATCCTCAATTTCACACACAAACAAAATAATGCTCAGACTCATCTAATACAGATTACAGCTGCACATGCCAGATATTTGAACTATCTTTTGGGAAGTCCAAGGAACACAAGTTATTATTGCTGATGAATGCTGGATAATTAAGAAAACCAAACATTTTTCATTGGTTATAAATTGATCTTACAAAATTGGGAATCCCAGAAAATCTCATTTCCCTGATGCAAAACCTATTTATTAGTCAGGAAGCCACAGTATGTACAGAACATAGCAAAACATTCTTGAGTCTGCATCAGCAAACAGGGAAGATGTTATGTTCTGCACATGGCGCAAGAAGTGGAGACGAGACGATGAACAGTGAATTTCAACTCTTTATTTAACATGGTGTAACTCAAAGAAACTACGGCAGCAATGGCCCTTTATATAGGCAAGCTGCTGATTAAACAGCCAATGAGAAACGGTAAGCATTAGCTCCCTTAACCAATGAGAGAGGCCCGCTAATAGCCAATCAGATCCCCCTAAATGGACCAATCTGATGTTGCTATTATCGGCCAATCAGAAGTGCAGGGCCAAAACCCTGCACTTTACTTTAAGGTTTTAATAATCTTTTATTCAAGCACTTTTATTAATTCACAACAGAAGACAAGGCCATATATTCTCCTCTTATTTACTCAAACAATATGTAGAATTTATATTGAAAGAAGCTGGACAGAACTGTGGAAATGCTACTAAAATATGCTTCCCTAACCCGATCCTTTCCAAATGCATCGGACTTCAAATTCCTAATCACTTTGGTCAAATATTTGGGTGATATCAGGTTAGGGAGGCTGCTAGAAGAGATGTATGAAGAACCATGAATCAGAAGTCGTAAGCAGAATTGAACCTTAATGATCTATAACAGAACACTTAAAAGAGGCCCAAAACATGGAGAGATGGGGAGGTAACAGCTGCTTAATTCAACTGCCCAGGATAATTTAACAACAAACCTATTTTATAGTTGGAACAGGGGTTTTTAAGTCATTTATAATACTGTACTGTGTATTTTCCTCAATGGCTTTCAATTAACAAAACACCTGCTCAGAGCTACACACCTCATATATGAGGAAAAAATCCAGTGGGAGCACTCTGTGGTCCTCATTACTTTTTTGGTGCTTTTATCTGTTAGGCATTTTTAGACTAATTATATATTAAACTCCACTTTCTTCAGATAAATGCCTCTAATGCTAGACCTTAAGCTTTCTTTCATGCTTTCCGGACTTCTTTTTTGCCCTACTTTAGAACTTACATATATCATTGTCATTAGGACAAGTTAACCAATATATTTTTATTGCCACTTTAACTCAGACATGAATGTAGAGAGATATGGTCAGGAGTGTTTTAAGCCCTATCAAATGAAACAAACAGAATGTTAAAAAGTTATGATATTTATGTATTTACTTACCAAGCACAACTAAATTATATTAAAATAACTAAAATAATCTTGGAAATTGAAAGTTGAAAAATTTGTCATGAGATAGCATATACAGTATATGGGTGGGGGTGCTACTTATAAGGCAAAACTAGGCTGGTTCACACACACATCTGTATTATTATTATTATTATTATTATTATTATTATTATTATTATTATTATTATTATTATTATTATTATTATTATTATTATTATTGATTGCTTTTGGGGGGAGGTAAACAAACCAAAAAGGAGGACTCAGTAAAAGTTAATCATTTGTTTTCATCCTAAATAAATGTTTGGCCTACAATATATTGTGAAAGCAAAGTAGAAAAAAGAAAGATGTGGAAAAGGGGAAATGGAGAGTTAGACAAATGAGTTAATCAAAGTGGAATAAAACATAAAGCAGCTGATGGTGTGTAGAAGAGAAGGCTGTCCAATAAGAGAGCCCAAACATGGTGAGTTGTGACTTCAGCAACCATAAATCTGAGCCTCTCTCTGATCCCCTACCCATCCAAAAAGCATGACTGATTAATGGCAAGGAGCCTTCTGTTCTTCTCTTTTGCAATCTTTGTGTGTATGGTGTACATGAAGACAAAAAGCATGCATTATCTGTATGTAACTTTGAGCCATTTGTGTTTGTGCTGCACTGGATATCAGTGTATAAATGGCACTTGAGGAGACTGGAGAAGCAAGCAGAAACATCTTCCAAAGCATAGAGTCATCTAATGGCGGGTGCCAAAGGTGGTTTCAAAGTCATCTCTTGAGGCAAATCTCATTCACTTCTCCTTCAGAACACAAAGCACTGTTTCCAAGTAAAATCAAATGAAGGTGAGAGTTACCCTTTCCAGAGACTCAGGAGAGGGATCTGGAAATGGTCATCTTGAAAATAAAATCTCCCAGTTGCTTAAACATAATGATGCATTTTGTTAGGAATAACAAGGTTACCTAACGTAGTTTGGGTAAAATAATATATATAAACTATGATAGTAAGTTTAAGTATGTGTCACTTTAAACTGCAAAGCATGTAATTTTGGGTGCGGTTGTGAAACTGCCATAAGAGGGAGCAAGAGAACTTGCTGGATTGCCGGATTGATGGATTGATGGTTTGCTAACTGCGTGTTCCCTGCTGCTGAGTTTTTGAACGTCGAAGGAAGAAAGGAGGTTTGACTTCTTCATATATCTACTGCAAGGAGATATATTACTGGACTGATATTTGTAAGTTTACTGACTGTTGTAACTATGTATCATTCATGTGATTGCAACTATGTATCATTGCAACTATGTATCATTCAAGAATCGCAACATTGTATCATTCAAGTGTAATCATTAACTTCTATCTCTCCAGTGACCCTTGCAAGGCACGTACGAGAGGCAAGGAGATAGACGTTTGTTAAATAGGCTTATCCACTTTGTAAATAATCTGTCTGGTATGCAGCTTTGTAAACATGCACATCCTGATGAGATTAACATGTTTGACTTGAGCTTTTTAATTAAATCATTTTCTTGTAAGAAAGCACAATAAAAGAGTGTGTGCCAAGACATTCGGGGCGCGCTCATCATCAAGAGGAAACTTCGCTTCCTGTCATTTCTCTTCCCTTCACTCCCTTTCATGAGCCGCCCATCAGATGCGGGATGGCAGATACCGCAACTGACCTCTTTTTCGACACTGGACTTTGCAACTAAATAATCCCCGGACGGACTGAACTAGTGAATGATATATGGACTGTTTGACTATGCTAAAACTCTTACTGGAATAAACTATTTAACTAGCACAGTGTATCTGTTTTACTGAGTGTAAGCTACAAAAACGTTTATCTCACATATTTGCCTGCCTGCCTGACTGCCATGCACATTCTGCTAGGGTGTATCCCTAACACATTTCTATTTAAATCTAGACTAGTAACCATTAAGAACCTCCTATTTCATGAATGTATGCAACCTCATTTGAAAACTGACTACCCCAATGGCCATTATGTCTTATCTCTATCTGTCTTATCTACATGTTGAAATATTCTGGGTGGACAAGACACTGAAAAATAAATAAATAAATAAATAAATAAATAAATAAATAAATAAATAAATAAATAAATAAATAAAACTTACAAAACCCAGATGTTCAGAGACCTAATATACAGCATTCATTTAATCACAGAAATAATTATTTACTCCTATTGTTTCTGGTGTTTCTATCTCTGGATCTCTGAACAAAGGACTGAGGCTCTTCAGAACCAACCAAGAAGTAGAAGAAAAAAAGCAAGGCATAAAAAGACAGAAGGCAAGCGAGTTCCTCATCCATACACATAAGATTATTGCACTATTGGTAGAAACAATGTTTTTGAACAAGTATATTTGTACCAATCATACTTTTTTTTTAAAAAAAATGGCTATGTATATTCCATGCAGAACTTATCTAAAACAGCACTTCCCATAACTCAGGTTAGTAATAAATTCCATAATGCAGTTTCCATCTTTCTCTTGCCTTTTTGCAATCCATCTTTTTCCCCTTTCCAAAGCATTTTTTGGAAAGTGGGAAAGTATAAGAAGCATTAATGGGAGCATCACTGTCAGGAGAAGCATCCTCTGATTTCATATACTCACTAAGGAACAGGCCTTAGGAGATTTCATAAGACAAGAATCAGCATATTTTAATGAGTGTTTAGATACGTCGAATAAAATTGAATGCTTGTAGCACCTCACTATGAGAAAAGTTCATATACATACACACATTAGTGTTTGTGTAAAGCATGGGTGTCAAACTTGTGGCATCATGTTGCTCTCACGTGATGTTTCACAATGTTTTTCCCCTTCACAGAGCTGGGGTAGGCGTGTCCTGTGCATGATGCATCCGGACCGTGGGCCACCAGTTTGACACCCCTGAACTGTGCAGCAAGACTTTGGAAATGCAGTGTATGTGTATGTTGGCCTTGCCTGTGAATCTCTGTATTTGGAAAGGAGTGATTTCACAAGTGAATCCCTATCATGGCTGCTTCTGAAGAATAATTCTATATTCTAGCAGTGCTTACCCTTTCTGGATTAAAAATCCCTGATTAAGTAAAAAATCTACCCGCAAATCAGGCATGAGATTGAAATGGATGAAGGAAGCACTCCCTTTTGTGCTGCCATTAATTCACTTTGTCCCCAGGTTGCCAAGATCCTTTTGGAAGATTTGTTGTTTTCAGGAGTGATTGCACAACATCTTATTTAAAGGCAGCTAGGGTCACTTTGTCACAGAGTGAGAATTAATCAATTCCTGGATCTATATAGCCAGTCCCACCTAGGCTAAATCTAATAAGTTATGATAGGTGAGGGTCAGGGGGGCTTGTAATTGGCCACATATCTTCAGCAGTATTGTTAACATTACCAGGCTGCGCAAGCAGAATCTGACCCCAAAATGAATAAAACAGAACGTTGACTATGCCAATTTGTATCCACACTGATGTTTTAGATCACTATGGAGATGATCCATTTTATTTGCAAAGATCCTGGAAATTGATTACAGTCGATTTTTGAGGGTTGCATGTTATCTTCTGGGGGTTATGACCAGTGGTGGGATTCAAAAAGTTTTACTACCGGTTTGGTGGGCGTGCTTTGTGTGTGTGCAAACACTTTGCATTCGTGCACATGCCAAATGCACACTTTGTGCAGGTGCAATGGTGTTTGCGCAGGCACAGAGACATTCTAACTTGCCTCCTGCAAGCCTACACTCACCTGGTTGCTTCAGCAGCTGCTGCTGCGCAGCACTCTGCTATGCCATGCAAAGCAGCTGCGCTTCAAAAACAGAGGATAAGGGTGAGTAGGGGAGCCCAGGTGGGTGGGTGGGCCCACAGCAAAGCCATGTCTCCATTGCTCATCGCTGCTTCCAGTCAGATGAAACTAGAACTGTTATACTGCGAAAAGAAAAAAGAAAAAACAGCACATCACCACTCGGACTGACAATATTTATGTCCAGCTCAACTAGTTAATCTCTTTGGAAAAGGAGAGCAAAAAATAGTTCTGACATCTAAAAACAAAAGAAAACCAACCTTTTCCCCTGAAGTTGAAGTGACTCTCCAGATCTCTTGTAACAACTGAGTGAAGGAGTGTAGTAGGTGTTATTCAAAGATAAGGAAAAGAGGCACCGATATAAAGTTGGTACCTAATTATGGACTCTCCACAATTTGAAACTAATTTATTCGTTTTAAACAGACACTGGCAGGCAACATTTAAAATGTAAATGCTAATGGACCTGGAAATCCATACTGCACGTTGTTCAAGGTTACAATTGCCAAAAATACATATATCTGCAGGCAAATTTGACAGCTGATGTTATATGAGCTTGGATTTTTATTTGATTGTCTCCTCCTCCTCCTCCTCCTCCCCCCCCCTCCTCCTTCTTTTTTGGGGGAATGAGAAACATTATGAAAAATGCTTATCTTTTTGACTCTTAACACACGACTCTGTATCTAGAAGATAACTAAAATAAATAAGTTTTTGTAACAATAGTTTCATTATCATCTGTTATTTAAAGCACTGATGATCAACTTGAAAATCTAATTATGTACACTGGGAGCTTATGCACCGGAAATTAATTCCTTATGTGTCCAATCACACTTGGCCAATAAAGCTATTCTATTCTATTCTATTCTATTCTATATCTTGGAACCAGATCACTCTACATTTGTTGGAATGTGCCAGATCTTAACATTGTTCAAGAAAGTCCTGTTCACATATTGGCTAGTAGATCTACTGGGTTAGAGCTCCCCACCTTTATGAAATCCAGCAATCATTGTATAGCAAAGAACAATGTGGTTCCCTCCTTGACTATTTTTAAATAGAAATTAAAGACCAGGATATTCTAATATCTATTTAAATTTGCTCATATCTATAATATTTCATTTTTATTGCTATTTTAAGTACGGTGATTACTTCATTATTATTTAATTGTTGAAAGTTAACTTGTAGCTATGCTTCAATGCAGAAAGTGGAACTAACAATTTAAACAAATATAAGTAATTTTATCCATTTCTAACCAAGCATGTCTTTTTAAAATAATAATGATTTTTTTTAAATCCATCCCACTAGCTTCAGAGTTTACTGAGCTATTAGAATTATAAAAGTATTTCAATGAATTGCAAATCTTAAATTTAATCAGACTGACATAAAAAGATAAAATTCACACCAGATAGAGAAATATCTGCTTCCTAGGATCGAATTTATAGCCTCCTGATTGTGAGGTGAGAGTTTCACCTCTAGGCCACCATGCCGCTAACCAAAGTAAGAGTAACTCCATATAATTATTTTATTATTCTGTTATTCAATGCCAATTTGCAAGGTAGTTGGGGGGTGTCTTGTAAAAGAATGGGAAAAGGAACTAAAGGTTGTGTATTAAAAATTGCTCAATGGTGTTATAACATTAAAATCATATTTGTACTAACACTACTATTTTGTTAGATCTTTAAAAAAAGCAAGCTATGGAAAATAAAATCATGTTGGCACAGTAAAAAGACAGAATTTTTTTTTCAAAGTCAGATTGTCCCTCTCAAGTCAGAATGTTCTCTTTATTTTCTCTGAACTTCGGTAGAATCAAATCAGCCTTAAGGCCAATGACTAAAAGGTCTTGATGGAATATAGTAAAACAGACCAGCATCAGGTTGACAGGGAAATGAGAAAAAGCCACAATCTCTCCCCTCATATATTCAGATAATATGCAGAATATATACTGTGAAAAGTCAGACTGCAAGATGATGAGTGTTATGTATGCATAAAGATTTAATAAAGTGTGAGCTTGGAGTTAAGTGCAGGGTTCTGGCCCTGCACTTCTGATTGGCTGTTAAGCGGCCAGACCGGATTGGCCCGTCCCAGGGAATCCGATTGGCCCTTAACAGAGAGTTCCTATTGGTTATAAGAGCTAGCGCTCCTAGCTCGTTATTGGTTAAAAGTTACAGGATTTGCCTATATAAGGCGGGTTTAACTGCTATTGAGTGAGAAGTCACAATGTAAATAAAGAGCTGAAGTTCACTGTTCAGAGGCTTGTCTCCATTCTTTCTCGTCCATGCTCAAAACTTAACAATGAGCATGGTTTCAAAATTGAAGGAAGAAACATCTATAACCTGTGTTATGCTCTGATAGTTGAAAATGTAAATGGTCTGCCAACTCTAGTAATGAAAGTCAAGGAGCACAGTGAAAAAGTGGGATCAAGATTAAATATAAAGAAGACCAAAATAATGGTAACAAGTACAGAAACCAGCCTTAGAATTGACAATGAAGATATCAAAGTGGTGGATAGCTTCTCTCTTTTATCAATAGTGAAGGAAAAAGTAGTGAAGAAATATGCCACAGACCCGTACTTGATTGAGGAGCAATTAAAAAGACATTTAGATGTCATGTGTGTCTCCACCTACAAAGATTAGAATATACGATCTATGGTATTCTCTACGGTATTTTATGGAAGTGAAAGTTGAAATGTCTCAGATTAACAAAGTTTGGTCCAGTTCCCACGATTCAATCTTTCACCTGAGGCACAATCTATGTGGTTTCTTTTCTTTTTTTAATTGCACATTTCCCAACATTTATACCACATTTCCAATCTTTACAGAGTTTCAGTATTGGTATCACTCATAGTTACATATTAGTATTTTCATTTTTCTTCCTTTCCTTTTATATACTATTCTTATAATAATATTCTTACATATATATATTTCCTTTTCACAAATATCTACGTATATATCATTCCTGTCACTCTTAAGTCACCTTTATCTATAGTCTTTACATCTATTCTCTAACCACTTATATCATGTATCCCAAATCATGTAATATTCTGTTTCTTCCTTATCTTTTAACTCCATCATTAATCTGTCCCTCTCTGTGCATTCAAGCACCTTTTTATCACCATCTCTTCTGTGAGAATATTGTCCTGTTTCCAATTGTGTGCAAAGACGATACTTGCTGCCCTTATTATGTGAAGTATGATATATTGGGTTCCTTACTTCCTTTGCCTTTTATTATGCCTAATAAAAATAATTCTGGTTTGAACTCAATTTTTTTCATAATTTCCTCAAGCCATTTCTTTATTTTAGTCCAATATTTCCTAGCTTCTGTGGTTTATAAGAGTCAATGCTGACTATATGGGACATAATCATCTTTTTTTTTTTAAAAAAAATGACTAAAACCTAACGTCAGATTACTGTTCATGAACATTTCAATAAAGTAAGTGAATAAAGTGATGAAGTTATAAATGAGAATTGAACAACCAAATTAAGCACATTTATTGAAATATGATTGAAGGGAAACTTCTTCAGTTAAGTTGCTTCTTTTTTCAATTTTTAAAATCTGCTAAGACAACTGTCAAACCTGTACTTGATTTGATAATATAATTATCCTCATCTTATTAAAATATATTACTGAGGGTAATGTTGCTAGCCTTTTTCAGCAAAACAACCCATAAATCTTTGAGATGTTAAAGATTAAAATACTTATTACTACACATATTTTAATGGATTACAATCCATTTTGTTTCTTTTACTGAATTGTCTGCTATATCTTTAGGATATTGCTGTTTTCTGGGCAATTAACAACATATTATTTTTCATAGAGATGAAGATTTAGTCAAGATGATTTGATTCAAAGTAAAAGATAGCAAACCGCAAATCAGATTTTATCTTTTATGAAGTGTTTATATATTATTTTAATTTTATTTATTTGCATGTATTTAAATAATTTGTATAGCTGACCATTTCATAACAGAGACTCTAGACAGTAATCAGAGAGTTCAATCAAGAAAAAATAGAAAATAACAACCAGGCAAACATGGTGAACACATACCCATACATATACATGCACAGTCATTCTACTTATAGTTCAAAGCCTTGAACTAAATAATTCAAACCAATCAACTAGATAGGCTTGCTTGACCAGTTGGCCCTGGGGGGAACAACCATGTCTTTGATGTCTTATAAAAAGACCAAAAGTGTTGGGGTCCTTAGTCCCCAAGTGGATGCTTATCTATAGACCACAGACTATGACAGAGAATTAAGACCACCAGATGATATCCCCTAATAGGTGGCACCTGCTCATCATGCTCACCTTGCTGATGGAGCATGAAGAGACACTGTAGGCAGGCAGTCCTACAAATAACCTGTTCCTGTGCCATGTAGGGCTTTATAGATGATAATAAATAAAGAGTATATCAGCTATCTCTGGAACTACAAGGTGGACTATCAATCTGTAAATTAAGATATTACCCATCTTAATAGGTGGCATAGAAGTTAGAGTAAAGTACTGCAAACTACTTCTGCTGACAGCCAGCTGCCTGCAATTTGGCAGATCAAATCCCACCAGGCTCAAGGTTGACTCAGCCTTCCATCCTTCTGAGGTGTGTAGAATGAGGACTCAGGTAGTTGGGAGCAATATACTGACTCTGCAAACCACTTAGAGAGGTATGTAAAGCACTGTGAAGTGGCATATAAGTCTAAGTGCTATTCCTATTGCTATCTGTACTCTATGTTTGGGTAAAGAAAGAAAAGCCCCATTAAAAGTGACATATCCCTTCTACCGAAGGGGCTTCAATGAACAGAGATGTATTTAGTAATCTTACTTTAGTATGATCTAGCTGAAAGATAAAGAAGATGAGAAAGAAAGAAGTGGAACGTAAAGAGCAGTTGAGTCTTGCAAATATTTCTTCTTCCATATTTACAAATCAATGAATAACAGGGATTCTGAAGAAAGCAGAACTTCAAAAAAGAGATTTACAACACACATTTTGAATAATTTCTCATACATGTATTTCTAGGCATTATGAATTCATTCATTTAATTCAGACATCAAAGGTATCACCAAGTGTCTTTCCATATGATGAACTAAATAGAACTCCCAGCAAAATAATATTTGTTTGACTGAGGTCCTCCACTCCTTGCTTTAAGTCACCCAAAGCTTAAAGCCAACCAAACATATATATGTATTTACATATGATTTTCATAGAAAGCATCCTATCACAGAGTTATTTAATAGACAATGAAAACTCCCTCTAATTTATTTCTAGTTAAAATAAAGTCAAATTTAAGACCACTTTTTTTAAAAAAACGTGATCTTTTACCTTTCACTCCATCATAACATGAAGCAATATGTTATTGTTATTTTTATGTGATAGTGACTTTGAGTAATGATTCCATGTCTTGCTCTTCTTTTAATTAGATAGGCTAAAGTGAAACAAATTTCATCGTCATAGCCTTCTGACTGCCAGCATCTTAAATAGCTCTACATGCCTTTTCTGCCTTGCAAGCCTCCCGAATAAGAGGAGGAAATCTAAATGAAAATGTACTGACCCATTAAGGTTTCTCATCCTCACTGTACACATTTTATTATGATTCAACTTTATAGTATATAGATAAGCAATTGTATCAGAATGTGAACAGCTTTGTACAGTTTAATGCAATCACATTCCATAGAACCAGCAATTTATAAACAATTTTGTCTGACTTTAGTAGTAACAATAATTCTTTTTTTTAACAAGCAACTATTAAGACCTTTCCTGAGACAGAAGCTTATGAACCTGTCTGTTCCAAGCAGATGTCATTAATTGCTTAGGTAAATGGATAAATTTCCTCCTTGGGTATATTTATAGATGGGTATATCCCGAATGAAAATCCCTAACTGGAAGGAAAAAGCATAATTCATTCAGAATGAATGGAATAAAAGGGGCAGAGCCATATTAGCGAGGAAGCAAATAAATAAAAGAGACAATTAAAACTCAATAAAGTATTGGTGAACTGCTTACAAATGGCGCAATGAAACGATCAGGGCTCAGTGAAGCCATTCTTATCAAGCAGTCTCTTCTGCACAATCATTGAACATAGTGTTCTGTGCCATCTGCTTGTCTGTGTTTACACAACAGGCTGCTCAATCTTTCCTGAAGATAAGGACAGGCACCCTCATTAACATCTAAGCCAAAGAGCAGATCAAAGGCTCATGCTTAACATAGCATATGGTACTATGCATTTTGCATTCACGTGCCTGTGAAAACTTGCATAGGTACTCAGTGCAGGCAAATTTTGGAACAAGGAACTACTTCCCAATAAGTAGCATGCAGAGGACAGGCTGATGCACAACATTTCAATCAAGGGGGAGAGGGAAATAAATATTTCAAAGACCAAAACTTAAGAGTACAACTAGCCATGCAAGTCTGCAAGGTTTTATTTTATGCACATATACCCTATCTCTAGCACGTGGCTTGGGGACTTCATTGAAAAACCTGAATGCAGAGGTTGGAGAAAGCAAACATACTGTAGGTTTGCTAAATTAAGGAAGGGATTTTGATGGAAATCACAAGAAGTTATCATAGGGCATGAAAATTGAAGTCCTGATAAAAAAAATGATAAAGATGGGGGAAGGCGGCCAATATATTTGGGGGAGGGAAAAATAAACTGACATTGTCTTAATACCGAAATAGACTATATTCTAGGAGTGGCCTCATTAAGGCTTTATACAATGATATATTACCTCACATCCCTCTGTTAATACAATTTAGGATTGCATTGGCCAGCTTATATTCAATTAATTCTCCATAAGGACTTCAAGAGCCCTCTCATAGTTACTGTTGTTAAGTCAGTTTTCACCTAATCTGTACATATAGTTTTAGTTTTTCTTGCCTAAAAAAAATTTCACTTTTCTCTACATTGAATTTCATTTTGTTACATAAGGCCCAACGTTCAAGTCTATCAAGATCCATATGGATCTTGAACTTATCATGTAGGATGTTGGCTATTTCTGCCAGTTTAGTGTCATCTGCAAATTTGATGAGTTCCCCTTTTATTCCCTCATCTAAGTCATTTATGAAGATATTGAAGAGTACTGGGCCTAAGACGGAACCTTGTGATACACCACTGCTTACTTCCCTTCAATAGATGTAGTACCATTAAGGATGACTCGTTGAATATGGTTTGTCAGCCAATTATTAATCCATCTGGTGATAATGCTATCTACCCAATTTTTTTCTAGTTTACCACTTCTATATTGATCATAAATAAGCAGAAAAATAAAAAATATGGTACAAGCTGTGCTCTGATCTTCTGCTTTTAGTTATGAACTCAAATAAGACTACTTAGAGGACAGTACTTAATATCCCAGCCTATGAGATCAAGATATACAGTACATGCTCTAATTTATATAGCAGCCCTATGAAAATGAGTCATAGCTTTTGGCCCCTAAACAGCCACATTTTTTTTCTTTCCAATCTTCTACTCTTTCCCACTTTATCTAGTCTTGGAACCACTAAGTTTAATTTTAAAAACAAGTGGAAGCCGAAAGAAAGAAATAAGAGTTCACAAAAAGGATTGGAGGTGATGAATATACCCCCATGCCCAGAGGTGGTATTCAGCAGGTTCTGACCAAAATTTCCGGTAGCTGAAATTTTGAGTAGTTTGGAGAACTGGAAAATACACCTCTGCCTGACCCCACCACCATCTAGTCACTGCCTCCCAAGTCCCAGCTGATTGGCTGGGTCTTCTTTTGTTGCCCTGCACAGGAGAATGGAGCTGGAAAGCAGGTTAAGGGGTGGGGAGGGAATGGGATTTTTTAGTAACCTTCCTCCAGGAGTAGGGAGGGAATGGAATGGAGATTTTACAGTATCCTTCCCCTGCCATACCCACCAAGCCATGCCCACAGAACCGGTAGTAATATTTCTTTTTAATCCCACCACTGCCCATGCCCTGTTCTACTTAGATAATTGCGATATGCCTTTTCTGTCTTTAAGAATTCAAAGCAGTTTTCTCAATATTCAGACATTCGTCCTATGCTTCAGCCTTTATTTAGGCCTCTGAACATCCCTTATTCTTACCAATCTCTTTCTTCCAGCATTTTTTTTTAAGAAATGCAGCCTCAGGATAAGATTAAAAAAATGGTATTACAGATCTGTCCTTTCCTCATATCACCTCACATCAGTGGTTTTTTGCATCAAATGGGTATTCAGGTATCTTTATTTAATTCTAAACATGAAAACCAGAATGAAAGGAAGCATACATGGTCAAAAGATTCTCCAAAATCCTGTCTGTCTAAGCTTTTAATAATCAGAATACTCCTGGGGTTTATATTTGAGGGAAAAAGGAGAAAAGAGTAAAATGTCTTTTCTTACACGATAATGGACAACTCACAGAATTGGCATGTCTTTGGGAAGAACAATGGCAGCTATACATAGGGTTGTTTTTTTTTTTGCATGAGTTATTATTGCTGAACCCTTTATTCTTCTGCAAATCATCAGAACTATGCTAATTGCTTCCAAGTTACATATTAAATAGGCAGTGAGGTACATGAAGAATTGTCTTTGTCTTTCAAAAAGCTACTTTTTTTAAAGCATAACTTAATTCTCAGAAGGAGGCAATTTCAGTGAATAATATTACTTTTTGGGTTACTTTTCCTTTTATAATTTTAAATATTGTTGTTCATCTGGTTGCAGTTCACATGCAAGTTATTCAGGTGCTTTTCTAATGATAATTTTGTAGCTTTCCTCTTTTTTTTTTTTTTCATATACTTCCATATACTTGATTTTTCTAAAAAAAAAGAAATATAAGCCATAAAAGAACACTCTTTTTTCTTGAAGTAAAAGCTAGGAAAGAAGTGTGGTTTATACCTCCTGTTGTTGCTATGTACAGGTGAAACTCAAAAAATTAGAATATCGTGCAAAAGTTCATGTATTTCAGTAATGCAACTTAAAAGGTGAAACTAATATATGAGATAGACTCATTACATGCAAAGCAAAATAGTTCACGCCATGATGTGTCATAATTGTGATGATTATGGCTTACAGCTCATGAAAACCCCAAATCCACAATCTCAGAAAATTAGAATATTACATGCAATAAATAAAACAAGGATTGTACATAGAACAATATCGGACCTGTGAAAAGTATAAGTGTGAATGTATTATAAAATGTTGCCATTAGTGTTCTTTTAAAAGACACGTACATGGAAATCAGAACCACAAAAATGCCCTGACATACAGGAAAACTTATCTTGCAAGGACACGACAACTTTAGCTAATCACGCCATAGATAACGCCCGGCTAGCTTGAAAAATCCTTGAGACATGTCAGTGATATATAGTCATGATATATGAGCTATGCATTCCCTTGTTCTGTAGATATTCTTATATGGCATAAACTGCTTATTTCTTTGTTCTTTGTACTCCTAACCCCTCCCTACCTAAAGAACACAATAAAGGAGGTTGTAGCAGAGCAATCGGGGCCAGGACCACTCCATCTGCCCCAGGCGCGATGTGCTTCCTCACTTCAAGCATCTAAATGTCCGGTGTCTTTTCTTGGTGCCTAAATTCTGGTCCACCCTCGTGAGGGTCCTGCCAAAACTTAACGGACTAGAAGAAGAAGGTCTGCCGGGCCGGTCGCTCAACGTGACAGCTGGGGGCTCGTCCGGGATCCTTCGTCCTTCGGTCTTCTGGTCTCACGGTGTTGCCTCTGTCTAGAGGAACACTGCCTTCACTCCTATTACTACGCACCTGGCAAAGGCTTTGTACAATCGTAAGTAATGGGCTCCCCACTTTCCAAAGTTTCGTCAGTACATAGGGACGAACTTTATGCACTTGTGAAGAAGGCTAATTCTTGTCAAAAATCTAATGGCACTACAATTTTCTCTATCTCTAAAAAATCCCTGACTAATCTTTTACTTTACATAGAAAAATATTGTCCTGTCTATCCCTCTGGAGGAACGCTCAAATCTTCCACTTGGGAGCGGATAGGAAAATATCTCCATGATACCCCATGGGCTCCCGTGGATATTTTGACTTCCTGGAAGGCTGTTATGGCAGCCATCAACACCCTCTATCCTCCCTCTTCGTCTCTAGAACCATCCTCTTCTTCCACTTCCGATCCCAAAACTACCGCACCTCTCGCTGCCCATCTTGACTCCACTTCTCTACCTCTTCCTCCCGACCCTGACATCGCCCCCTCCCCTTCAGCCCCTGTGTCCGATTTCTCTCCACATCAACCTCTCGGAGGCACTATTACTGAACTCGTTTCCTCTCCTCTTTCTCTGGAAGTTGAAAGCCCTTCGGCTTTTCCTATGACCATTGTCCCAGGGGCGGCGGGAGGAAACATGTATAACAACATCGAATTTAAAGTTTTGAAACAGATTAAGGATGCTGTAACCACCTACGGTCTACATTCTCCTTTCACGAGGGGGATACTTGATTCCTTAGT
This sequence comes from Hydrophis major, assembly GCA_033807585.1. Lineage (NCBI taxonomy): Eukaryota > Metazoa > Chordata > Lepidosauria > Squamata > Elapidae > Hydrophis > Hydrophis major. Next base: position 150,512,778 of record CM066328.1, on the reverse strand, counting down.
TACTACTAACACTGTTGTGTTACTATATGACTGGAAAATGCTTTTTTCAATGCTCATGACTCCAGCTCAATATGTTGTTTGGCAATCTGAATATGAAAAAGGGGTAGAAGCAGAAATTCGAAGAGGCTTACCCGCAGGAGTCACTGCAGATCAACTATTGGGGAAAGGGCAATCCGCGACGCTAGTCCAACAACAAAATTCCCCCCGTCGCAGTTTTGCCATAATTCACATGTGTGCCATGAATGCTCTTAAGCGGGTGGATGATTCGGATTCTCAGTCTACCCAAACTTTCTTAAAAATCATGCAGGAGCCAAATGAGCCATATGCTTCTTTCATCAGCCGCCTGCAAACAGCCTTGGATAGGCAAATAGATAATTCCACAGCCAAACAAGAATTGCTCATGAAACTTGCCTTTTCCAACGCTAATCATGATTGCCAAAAAATCCTTCAACCCGTGGCCAACAAACCAGGAGCAACCCTGGCTGAATTTTTGCAACTTTGTAGAATTGTGGGCACAACTTCTCATAAAATGAATGCTCTTGCCGCTGCTATCACTACCTCTTTACCTTCCTCTGTTACTGCCTCCCCCTCTGGTAATTGTGCTCCTGATGCTTTTCCCGTAGCGCACAATGGCAATTGCTTTAATTGTGGAAAACCTGGACACTTTAAAAACCAGTGTCGAATGCCGGGGGGGAGGTGCGCCTCGTGGCCAAGCAAAAGGGCCGCCTCCTCCGTCCAAACCTAAAACTATCTGCCCCCGATGCCGTAAAGGGTATCATTGGGCTTCGCAATGCCGCAGCAATCCTCCTCCTCTTCCCCAATCTCCGGGAAACTAATTGAGGGGTTTTCAGCTAACCCAGCCACAAAGGCTGAGTTTTCCACCACCACCTTCCCGGTAGAATTGGCCGAAGATCTTGTGTATGATGACCCTGGCGCTGTGTTTTCTCTTTCCCTTGTCGTCACATTTCTTATACCCCTTCCTCCTTCTAACCCTGTTTTGCTCATTCCTAACTCCTCGCTCACAATTGAGGGTGTGGTCGCTGCTCCCTATCTGTATGATTCATCAGACTTAAAACAGCTTTCTTTGGCCGGAATAGGGGATAGATGCTTTTCTCTAAAAAAGGGGACGATCATCGCTACTCTTATACTTCTTCCCCCTTCTGACGCTCCGTCCTTGTTTGCTTTGCAGCAACCAGTGCAGGCTTCAAAACCTACTCTTACTGTCACGCTTAATGGTCGTCTTTTCGAGGGTCTGATTGATACCGGCGCTGACGTTTCTGTCATCCGCTCCGCCGAATGGCCCTCCTCTTGGTCCCTTGCGGGGACCATACCATCATACCATACCATCCATACCATCCTCAGTGTAGGGTGTGAGCGGAGCACAGGCCGCTAAGGTCAGCTCTCACTGGCTTTCTGCTGTCACTAAGCATTCTAACATCACTGCTTATCTGAAACCCTACATTTTACCCTTGCATTGCAATTTGTGGGGTCGTGACTTGCTTTCTCAATTTCATGCTTCTATCCAACTGCCATAATCACACTCATGGCTACGCAAACATACATTGCTCCTCTTGATCTTTCCCTAAAAACACCCATTCCGGTATGGGTTGATCAATGGCCACTCACTAAAGAGAAATTGCAGGCCTTACACCTTCTTGTTCAGCAGCAGTTGGATGAGGGTCATATTGAAACATCTACTAGTCCCTACAACACCCCAGTGTTTGTTATCAAGAAAAAATCCGGTAAGTGGCGCCTCCTGCAGGATCTCAGGGCTATCAATTCCATACTTCAACCCATGGGGCCGTTACAATGTGGCCTGCCCAATCCTAATCTTATTCCTGAAGGGTTTGACCTGGTCATCATAGACTTAAAAGATTGCTTCTTTTCCATACCATTGGCACAAAAGGATAGAATGCTTTTTGCTTTCACTATTCCTGAACTTAATAATTCCAAACCTACCTCGCGATACCAATGGAAAGTCTTGCCTCAAGGTATGTTAAACTCACCCACAATGTGTCAATTTTTTGCAGACAGGGCTTTATGCCCCTATCAATCTCAATTTCCTGATTTTCTTGTGTATCATTACATGGATGATATTTTAATTGCAGCAAATGGCCCAAAAGGAACAATTCAAAAAACCTTTTCTACTAAACATATTAGCACAAGCAGGACTGCACGTAGCCCCTGAAAAAATTCAAACCCAATACCCAATGCAATATCTAGGCCACAAAGTTCTGATGTCCACAGCATCTCCCCATATCCCCACACTCACACTCCCTCAACCCACCACCTTGGTCCAACTACAACAGTGTTTGGGGGTCATTAACTGGGCTCGACCATATCTTGCCCTAACAACACACATGTTATCGCCTCTGTTCCAAGCACTTGTAGGCTTGAAGAACCCAGCAGACAAAGTCATCCTATCCAAGGAACATTTGCAAGCCTTGCAACAAGTAAACAAAGCCCTGGCCACCCAGTGGGTGTACCGCGCTCTTGCAAATACACCACCCTCCCTTGCCATCCTCTCCACATACCACCTTTTAACCGCAATTGTAGTTCAACTCTCCCATACCAAACGCCTGCACATTTTAGAATGGTTACATCTCCTACACACTCCTAGAACTTCAATATTCACAAGAGCAATGCAAATGGCTTCTCTTATTGAAAAAGGAAGGAAAAGGGCTAAGGCCATGATGGGGTTGGATATATTTACATTGTATGTTCCCTTTAAGATTACCCAATGGGAACCCCTCCTACAAGCATCGACCGTTTTACAGGACGCTCTGGAAGAGTGGTGCAGTCAAGTAACATGCCACCTCCATCCAGATCCCCGTTTACAGGTACTCAGGACCGTTCCATTTGTGCTAACCTCTCCTCTTGTTCAGCAGCCATTAAAGGAAACACTTACTGTGTTTACAGATGGATCCAAGACCATTGGAGCATGCGCATGGTACAGGGATGGCCAGTGGCATAAATGCTTGACCACTCCCCAGCCATCTGCACAGCAGTCTGAATTGGCTGCCTTTATCTTGGCTCTTTCCCTTTTTTCTAATGAATCTTTAAATGTTATCTCTGATAGTTTGTATGTGACTCAAATGGTTGTACATATGTTTGATGCATATATTTCCCCTATGACCCCTCCTTCTCTAATGACACTCTTTTTACAGCTTCAGGCCTTGCTCAAAGAAAGAAAAACACCTTTATTTGTTGCCCATATTAGAAGTCACCAACAACTGCCCGGATTCCTTTCTGAAGGAAACCAAATGGCCGATGAGGCCTGCAAAGTTATGACTGCTTCCCCATGCTCTCAACCAATTTTGGCTGGGGAAAGTCATGACTATTTCCACCAAAATAGAAAGGTTCGACAATTTTGCATCACGAACCAAGAGGCCACTGCAATAATCCAACAATGCCCAACCTGCAGTTTACAAGCCAAGGGCATTCCCGAAGGTGTTAACCCTAGGGGTACTAAAGCTTGTGACACGTGGCAAATGGATGTCACCCACCATTCTTCCTTTGCACCCTGGAAGTACATTCATGTGTCTGTAGACACTTACTCTGGGTTTATCATGCCAACTTTGCAAAGGGGAGAAGCAACAAAAAATGTAATCAATCATTGTCTTCGGACTTTCGTAACGCTGGGATGTCCACAAAATCTCAAAACAGACAATGGACCTGCTTATACCAGTTCTCCCTTTGCAGAGTTCTGTCGTAAGTGGACCATCACGCACACATTTGGTATACCCTTTAATAGTCAAGGACAGGCTATTGTAGAAAGGGCTAATCAGACCTTGAAACAAGCCCTTGACCGGCAGATGGGGAAAAAGGCATTAGGCCCCCCGAACCTCCCGACGTTACAAAATCTCTTAAATATCACTCTATATACTCTTAACTTTCTTAATCTTACTGGGACCCCTCCCTTCACTGCAGCATCCCATCACTTTCCTAAGCCAACAGCCCCCTCTTCCCGTCCCCTTGTCTATTTCAGACAACTTCCAGATCCACAGTGGAAAGGACCTGCACAACTTATCACCTGGGGAAGAGGTTATGCTGCCGTACAACTTCCTGACCGGGTGCTCTGGGTTCCTGGTCGCTGTGTCAGGCCCTATCATGGCAAGCCTCCCAAAGATGCTCCCTGTGATCTTTTTGCTTCCCTGGACCTCCCCTGTCTCTTCACAATTTAATGCTTCTCCTAACATCATTCTGATTTTCCTGCTTCTCTTGTCCTTTCCTGTCTTTCTGAACTTTAACCTCTCCTCCAAAGAAATGGTCACAGGATATGCCTCCGCCTCCAGACCAATGCTTACCTGGTACCGACGCCCCAGGGGACTTCGCCTCCGACGATCCGTTCCAGCATCCTCCAACCAGCACCAACCGCAGACTTACAACTGGACTATCCTTGATTTTCAAGGACAAGTGCTGAACTCCACCACCAATTACACCAGGTGGCCCTGGTTCCCACCATTGTACATGGATTTTGCCGAAATGGGTACAGGAGTCATCAAATTCAGTGACAAGAAACTACAAGCTGATGTATGGGACAAACAAGGCTCCTGCTCTCCTGCCCCTGCAGACAACTACGGATTGTATTTTTGTCCATCTCATTCTACTGGATCTTCACGTGCGGCATGCGGAGGGGTTGTGGATAGATACTGTAAAAAATGGGACTGTGTTTCTACGGGTCACATCTGGTGGACCCCACCTACCAAAAATGACTATTTACACATTACTAGAACTAGAGAACAAATACCATGCAATCCATGGCCGTGTTGTGGCCAAAGGTTAAACCCTCTTATCCTTACCTTTACTGAGGTCGGAAAGGCACTACCATGGGCCAAATGGATGTCTGGATTCACATGGGGGGGTCGCCAGTGGGATGGGGAAAAGGATGAGGGCAACATCTTCACGGTACGCCTTTCTATTCAACTGAAAAAATACGATATGGGTCCCAATCTTAATCTTAAATCAACTTTTCTACAGAAACAGGATTCTGCCCAAAACCCATTTTTTCAATTAGTGAACTCTTCCCTTTCTTTACTCAAGGCAACCCTTAATGATTCGGCTAAAACCAATGAATGTTGGCTTTGTATTTCTGATTCACCTCCCTTTTATGAAGCAGTGGCATCGGGGGAAGCAATCTCCAATTCCACAAACGATACACTCTGCCGATGGAATACCTCCTCCATCACTATCACAGATATAATAGGCACAGGTTGTTGCATTGGTAATATACCTACCAATTATTCTCAATATTGTTACAATGCTTCTTCCAGGTATCACTGTGATGTATATCTCCCAAAAAACAGAAATTCAGCCTTACAAAAATCACCAGACACACACGGAGCCATGGGCGCTCTATATACTACATCAGGAGGTAACCTCACAGACCGTCTAACTGGCTATTTTATTATTCCTGGTAATAATTCTATTTGGGTTTGCTCCACGGGCGCCACTGCCTGTGTACATGGGGATGTTCTATTGTCAGAAAACGCTTTTTGCATACAAGTCCAATTACTTCCAAAGATTTCTTATTACCCAGGCCTTGAACTGATTACAATGTTAGAACCTCCTCAATTCCCTCTCCACCAAAAAAGAGAAATAGCCACTGCATTAACATTATCAGTACTCCTCGGGTTAGGCGCAGCAGGAGCTGCCACAGGAGTGACTGCTCTAGCTGTAGGGCATCAACAGTTAGCCACTCTCAGCTTGCAAATAGATGAAGATTTAAAACGCATTGAAACTTCCATTTCCACCTTACAGGCTTCACTATCTTCTCTTGCAGAAGTAGCTTTACAAAATAGAAAAGGTCTGGATTTGCTCTTTCTAAACAAAGGGGGGTTGTGTGTAGCCTTAAAAGAAGAATGTTGCTTTTATGCAGACCATTCAGGTATTGTAAAAGACTCTATGGCAGAGTTAAGAAAACGCCTCAAAGACCGTGAAAACGAGAGACAACAACACAATTCCTGGTTTCAAGGCATGTTTAATTTTTCCCCATGGTTGACTACCTTACTTTCTGCATTAATAGGGCCACTTATTTTGTTTGTATTAATTTGTACCATTGGCCCTTGTATATTTGGCCAAGTGCTTCGCTTCTTAAAAAAATCGCTTGAATGTGCTAGATACTGAAGTTAGTAATACCCAAAAATCTATAAATTTGTTAGCCTCTGCCCTTGCATCAACAGATCCTGCTAAGCAACCGCTACTCGGATGGTCCTCAGACACCGAGTCAGATGAAGAAACTCCTCCAAAAAGGTACTTATGTGATGGTGGTTCGGTGTGTGACATTCCCACCTTGGACGAGACCGGACCGCGAGAGCACTTTGAGCTGAAGAGCTCGTTGTCCTCCTGCGGCGCCACTCTAGAGGAACAGGACTCTCTCCTGGACCACTTTGTGCTAAAATTTAAAGAAAAGGAGGAATTGTGAATGTATTATAAAATGTTGCCATTAGTGTTCTTTTAAAAGACACGTATACGGAAATCAGAACCACAAAAATGCCCTGACATACAGGAAAACTTATCTTGCAAGGACACGACAACTTTAGCTAATCACGCCATAGATAACGCCCGGCTAGCTTGAAAAATCCTTGAGACATGTCAGTGATATATAGTCATGATATATGAGCTATGCATTCCCTTGTTCTGTAGATATTCTTATATGGCATAAACTGCTTATTTCTTTGTTCTTTGTACTCCTAACCCCTCCCTATCTAAAGAACACAATAAAGGAGGTTGTAGCAGAGCAATCGGGGCCGGGACCACTCCATCTGCCCCAGGTGCTATGTGCTTCCTCACTTCAAGCATCTAAATGTCCGGTGTCTTTTCTTGGTGCCTAAATTCTGGTCCACCCTCGCGAGGGTCCCACCAAAACTTAACGGACTAGAAGAAGAAGGTCTGCCGGGCCGGTCGCTCAACGAGATATATAAGCATGCATATGTACTCAGTACTTGGTTTGGGCCCCTTTTGCAGCAATTACTGCCTCAATGCGGCATGGCATGGAAGCTATCAGCCTGTGCCACTGCTGAGGAGTTATGGAAGACCAGGATGCTTCAATAGCGGCTTTCAGCTCTTCTGCATTGTTCGGTCTCATGTCTCTCATCTTTCTCTTGGCAATGCCCATAGATTCTCTATGAGGTTTAGGTCAGGTGAGTTTTCTGGCCATCAAGCACAGTAATCCCATGGTCATTGAACCAGGTTTTGGTGCTTTTGGCAGTGGGGTAGGTGCCAAGTCCTGCTGGAAAATGAAGTTAGCATCCCCATAAAGCTCGTCTGCAGAAGGAAGCATGAAGTGCTCCAAAATCTCCTGGTAGACAGCTGCATTGACCCTGGACTTAATGAAGCACAGTGGAGAAACCTTATGGAGGTTGTCAATGATGGTTTTCTGCACAACTGTCAGGTCAGCAGTCTTTCCCATGATTGTGATTCCTACTGAACCAGACTGAGAGACCATTTAAAGGCTCAGGAACCCTTTGCAGGTGTTATGGCTTAATTAGCTGATTAAAGTGGGACACTTTGAGCCTAGAATATTAAACCTTTTCACAATATTCTAATTTTCTGAGATTGTGGATTTGGGATTTACATGAGCTGTAAGCCATAATCATCTGAATTATGACACATTACGGCTTGAACTATCTTGCTTTGCATGTGATGAGTCTATCTCATATATTAGTTTCATCTTTTAAGTTGCATTACTGAAATAAAAGAACTTTTGCATGATATTCTAATTTTTCGAGTTTTACCTGTACATCCCATTGATTTGACTTAGCACATTTCACAATGATTTAGATTGATTTATAATGACATTATTTGGTCATGGCTGAAGTAGGCAAACATCACAGGGGAAGAAGCTAACATACTTGCCCCCAAACTGAAAATACTGGAGATCCCTTGCTGTCAGATATGCTACATAGCATGGGAAGATCTAATGCCAATGAGGCATGCAATGCCACTTTTGCAGCCCAGTCAAAAATGTGTGACAGGAAAGGCATCTTTCTCAACTTCTTGAAGTGGTAGGGGCAGTAATATCTGAAAAGAAATGAGGCTGTGGTGCCAATTCAAAATATATTGGTTGAATAGCAATAGTCATTCAAGTTAACAAAACTCATCAGTTAAATTTTAATCCCCAAAGTTATTTTTTCTCTCATACACACAAGGCATTGATTTCAATATGCTCAAGGGAAAGCAGTTACATTTTAATAAGATCTGTAGGGAAGAAATGCAAATGTCATTTCCGCTCTTGGTTTTCTCATGGCCTTAAAGTAGCCATGACCTTAAAGCATGACACAGCATAATTCAACTCGCGTAGCGTGGATGAAAATGTGCAGTCTATATAGCCACTGAGGCCTGCTGCTTTCACCCAGTTACATTTTGTAATAATTTCTCATTCCATCACCTAAAGATGCTAAAAAAATTAAAAGCCAAAGATTCAGGCCAGTATACTTTTTAAGGTTAATTTCATTGCAGCAAAAAGTTCATATTTCTTTAATTTAATCTATGTCTCATTCAAGTATGGGCTTAAAAGTTACCTGAGTGCATCATCTTCTTCTGTAGGCATCAGAAAAATTGGTAGGCATAAAATATTAACATTTGGAGATTAGAGAGGGTTAGACTATGGATTTTAGGCACCATGATATAATATTATATATTTTATAAACTGATACCTGACAAAAATAAATGTGGGAACTTGAAATCAAAGATGATGTCCGCTTTTTGGCAATATTCGTAGGAGGTAGAAAATGGAACTCCTACTCCATTCCTTGAGTCTCTATCCTTTATCCACATGAAGGGTATTGTGAACCTTCTCTGACCAATTATCAACTACATGGGATCCTCATACAGATAGAGAAGGGTCTCTTCTTCTGCTTGGACTCAAATGGCAGAGGATGCTATGGTCAATCACCTGTGGAAATAATGCCTGGGTTGGTCTAAATCCTTCAGCTAGGCACACAGAGCAAATTGCCTCTTTAATCCTACTGTAGTGAAAGCTTCTCAAACAGTCACCATTTATACATTTGCTGTAACATCCGTGGTACAGTGTAACTCAGCCTGCAGATTGTTACCAAGCATACTATTGGGTCTTTGCAATCAGATTGAATAATAAATATGAAAATACCCAGTTCAAACATTGATATTGTCATAAACTCATTGATAGTCTCAGACATCCTCGCTTCAATTAGAAAATTAGTATGCAAAACTTGAAAGGGTTTTCCAAAGATTAAATGCTATTACCTCATGATGGATGTTGAATTCTCTGGGACCATGACATTCTACTGAAATAACTAGACCTGAATAAACAGAAAGTTATCTCTATCAAGAAGCAATTTTATAAGGATATTTCCTTTTTTAGTTTCACCATTCCTACATTAAATCTTTTCCCCATAGGTTTCTGAAGTACAATTTGATTTCAATGTAAACTGAACATTATTACCATTAAAATGAAAAAGATTGTTCCATATTTTTGGGGGGTGGGGTCTGGGAATGAGTAGGATAAGGTTGATCTTTTTATACCCACTGTTTTGTCTCACTCTTCTTCTTTCCCAAAAAGATGAAAGAATACAAGCTCACACAAACACAGGCAGGCAAGCTGGCTCAGACTTCACAGAGTTAATTCTTTGGACCTGATAATATCCTTGGCATTCTGACACACTCTGCCTGCCAAGTCCGAACTGATAACAAGTAAAGATTTACTCACAGAAAATTACAAGGCAGTCCACAAAAATCATTCATGAAGAAAATCTGAAGTAAGATTAAACTTTGTCCCGTACAAAGTTCCAGCCGAAAATACACCCACTTTTATCTCCTGTGGGGTGTGGCTCAATGACTCAGCTCACTCTCTGATCCTCCCACACCTCCTACGTTGCTGCTCATGTTTCTCCCTACGGCGCTGCTTAGGATCAAGCCAACACTCTTCCTCTTTACTCCCTGTCAGGGGCTGCTCTGATATGCCTTCCTCCTGATTAATCTCAGGCTGTTCCTCTTGGTTGTCTGATGAAACCTGAGGCATTAACAGGGAGGAAGGCGTTGCCAGAGAGGAAGGTCCTGGGGAGGAAGGCATTCCCAGTTCCTCCTCCTCATCTTCCAGGTCTTCTTCCTCTGACAGCATAGGCTCAGGAATCAGGGCCACAACACCCACAAGTCTTTCTGTAACCAATATTTCAATCTGGTATTAACTTATCATTCAAGTGGATGACAGTCATGATTTATCAAATAGGTATTGTTAGGTCTTGCACTGAAATAGAAATAGTCCTGTTAGTGGGAAAGCATAGCTATCCTAAGAATACAACTTTGACTGTAATCTTCCATTACTCTCTAAGATTCCATTTCTATAATATAAGGTTTGTAAGACTACACTGTAATGTTAATCGATCTCTTCAGAATTGAAAAAAGACTTTCTTATAAATGCTTCTCCAACTGATTGCTATTCTCTTCTTGCCTGTTGCCTCAATTTACATTTCTTCTTTGGTATTGCTGAACCAAATAAGTCCCAAGCCTTGTATTCATCTTGATATGTACATATTTCTAAAAGTTTCAAATTCCTTTGGGCATTTCTTATTATACAAGGTTTAAATAAAGGAGAAAACCTGGTATGCAAAAACTGGGTGCATATCCAAACAATAGAATTACTCATACTTTGGCAGCATTTCTAACTTTTCAGACAGAAATCAAATAAATGTATTCTCAGACATTTTAAACTCAAGATGTTAAAATTTAAAACTTTTGAATTTCATGGACAATGGTCCCTGGATTCAACCTGGAGCCCCACTTTTAGCTTTCTCTGAAGTATGTAGAAGATTGCTCTAAAGTATTCTTTCACTTTCTACAGTAGAAAGTTGCAGTTGAAAGAAAGGATAAGCTCTATGAATTAATAGAATAAAATATTTGCAGCTCAGCATTGAATTGTGGGGTCCTTGCTCTCTTTGAGCTTGGTTGTTTTCTTTGACCTTCCAAAGATCATCACTCCCTTCCACCACTGACAGTGCTTCCTGTTAGCACTGATGATATTACCAAATTTGGTAATGAACTGTCTGCCAAAAAAAACCAAATCCAAAAAATACCAAGGATCCCACAATTCATATGTGAATCCACTGATCTATGCCATGAGTTTTTAGAACTTTTTAGATCTGCATCTGAGCATTTTTAGAGAGGAAAATTAAATAAATCTTTACTAGAGGAATTATGTGAATTTGGGGGTTGTCAAATACTATTTACCCCCTCCTTTTATACTGTTTTAGGTAGCAAGGCCAGAAAACAGGCATTAATCATCAGAAACCAGATGACAAATAATTTAAGTTGATCTAAGCTAACTCTTTATGTAAATATGGTAAATTAATTATTATAACTAATATAGCCTATTTTATTTTGCACTTTAAAAATAGTTTGTCTTTAACTTTTGAAAGACATGTATAGGCTAGTAAATGTGTATTTATTAAAAAACTAAAGCTGCTATTCTGAATGTCATTAGTTTCTTTGAATTTTTCCAATTGAAATGGAGAACTCGGATTCCTCCCTTTCTACCTTAACAGCCACTAAGGGCAGATGTGGACACAAGTAGAAGTAGAAGACTTCTACCACCTCTCCCATTTGCCTTCCATGACCCAAATTTTGTATTGAAGTCAGAGCTGTATGGGGCTACATTGAGTAAACCTTCAAATCAGAGGTGCTATTCAGCAGGTTCTGACCAGTTCAGGAGAACCGGTAATGGAAATTTTGAGTAGTTCAGAGAACCGACAAATACCACCTCTGACTGCCCCCACCCCCAACTATTCTCTGCCTCCCAAGTCCCAGCTGATTGGCTGGGTCTTCTTTTGTTGCTCTGCACAGGAGAACAGAGCTGGAAAGTAGGTTAGTGGGGTGAGGAGGGAATGGGATTTTGCAGTAATCTTCCTCCAGGAGAGGGGAGGGAATGGAATGGAGATTTTACAATATCCTTTCCCTGCCACGCCCACCCAGCCACATCCACCAAGCCACAACCACCAAGCCACATCCACCAAGCCACACCATGCCTACAGAACTGGTAGTAAAATATTTTGAATCCCACCACTGCTTCAAATGCCTGTCTAAAATTTTCCATCAAAATATACATTTAATAGATGAGGAAGATACCAAATACCGTGTGTGAGAGAATTTAATTATGGTTGTTTTTATGAAATCAAATTAACTTTTTGCCTTGGCTAATTGTCAAATTTTCTCTTGCCTCCACCTCTATTGGGACATGTGGCCTAAATAACATCTTTAAAATCCATATACAATTACCACTCTGAAAGGTTTTGCACCCATTATCTAAAGAAATCCGTTTCAAGTGTGTCCAATGGGAAATATTTTCTTCAGCTCAATAAATGTACAGGTGAAACTCAAAAAATTAGAATATCATGCAAAAGTTCATTTATTTCAGTAATGCAACTTAAAAGGTGAAACTAATATATGAGATAGACTCATCACATGGAAAGCAAGATAGTTCAAGCTGTAATGTGTCATAATTCAGATGATTATGGCTTACAGCTCATGAAAATCCCAAATCCACAATCTCAGAAAATTAGAATATTGTGAAAAGGTTTAATATTCTAGGCTCAATGTGTCCCACTTTAATCAGCTAATTAAGCCAGAACACCTGCAAAGGGTTCCTGGGCCTTTAAATGGTCTCTCAGTCTGGTTCAGTAGGAATCACAATTATGGGAAAGACTGCTGACCTGACAGTTGTGCAGAAAACCATCATTGACACCCTCCATAAGGTGGGAAAGCCTCAAAAGGTAATTGCAAATGAAGTTGGATGTTCCCCAAAGTGCTGTATCAAAGCACATTAATAGAAAGTTATGTGGAAGGGAAAAGTGTGGAAGAAAAAGGTGCCCAAGCAGCAGGTATGACTGCAGCCTGGAGAGGATTGTCAGGAAAAGGCCATTCAAACGTGTTGGGGACTTTCACAAGGAGTGGACTGAGGCTGGAGTCAGTGCATCAAGGCCACCACCCACAGATGGATCCTGGACATGGGCTTCAAATGGTGTATTCCTCTTGTCAAGCCGCTTCTGAACAACAAACAACATTAGAAGCGTCTTACCTGGGCTAAAGAAAAACAGAACTGGTCTGTTGCTCAGATGTCCAAAGTCCTCTTTTCTGATGAGAGCAACTTTTGCATTTCATTTGGAAACCAAGGACCCAGAGTCTTGAGGAAGAATGGAGAGGCATACATTGCAAGATGCTTGAAGTCCAGTGTGAAGTTTTCATAGTCTGTGTTGATTTAGGGAGCCATGTCATCTGCTGGTGTTGGTCCACTGTGCTTCATTAAGTCCAGCTGTCTTCCAGAAGATTTTGGAGCACTTCATGCTTCCTTCCACAGACAAGCTTTATGGGGATGCTGACTTCATTTTCCAGCAACCTGGTTCAATGACCATGGGATTACTGTGCTTGATTGGCCAGCAAATTCACCTGATGTGAACCCCATAGAGAATCTATAGGGCATTGCCAAGAGAAAGATGAGAGACATGAGACCAAACAATGCAGAAGAGCTGAAAGCCGCTATTGAAGCATCCTGGTCTTCCATAACACCTCAGCAGTGCCACGGGCTGATAGCTTCCATGCCATGCCGCATTGAGGCAGTAATTGCTGCAAAAGGGGCCCAAACCAAGTCCTGAGTCCATATGCATGCTTATACTTTTCAGAGGTCCGATATTGTTCTATGTACAATCCTTGTTTTATTTATTGCATGTAATATTCTAATTTTCTGAGATTGTGGATTTGGGGTTTTCATGAGCTGTAAGCCATAATCATCTCAATTATGACAAATTATGGCTTGAACTATCTTGCTTTGCATGTAATGAGTCTATCTCATATATTAGTTTCACCTTTTAAGTTGCATTACTGAAATAAATGAACTTTTGCACGATATTCTAATTTTTCGAGTTTCACCTATATGCATTAGAAGGCCAATTATCCAGTTCTCTTTTGCTGTATTAGTTTTTAGTGGGAAGGAATATAATAATCACTTGCCTATTCAGCTGGCAGAGAGAACGCAGTAATCATTCCTCCTCCTCCCCCTCCCCCTCCTCATCTTAGCCATTGTCTATTTACTGCAGGATGAAGGCCAATTCCTCATGTTTCCAACCAATGTAGTCCAGAGCTTTCTTCTGCCAATTGGGCTCATAATACTTGTTGATGTCATTGATCCATCTTGTTTTTGGTCTCTTTTGTGGACATTTTTTTCATCAAGTGGGATCTATTCTATGACTGCCTTGGATCATCTGCTGTCAGTTCTTGCTATGTGACCAGCCCATTTCCATTTCAATTCTTTTACTCTCTTGACAATATCATATACATCCATTTGTTCTCTAATCCCTGTGTGGGTCTTTCTATCTTGTCTTGTAATGCTGAGCATGTATCTTTCCATTGCATCACTCATAGCTTTTGTGTTGATTGTGAGGTTAGTGTCCATGTTTCACTGGTATATTTTAAAGCAGGTAGCACACACTGATTAAATACTTTTCTCTTCAGGCATAGAGGGAGGTGGTTCTGGAAAATTACACTTGAAAATTACACGTGAAGTACAGATAGTCCTAGACTTACAACCACAATTGAGCCCAAATTTCTGTTGTGAAGTGAGACATTTGTTAAGTGAATTTTACCCATTTTACAACTTTTCTTGCCACAGTTGTTAAGTGAATCACTGCAGTTGACAAAGTTAGTCACTTTAGTGACTTTAGTTGTCAGAAGGTCACAAAAGGGATTTACATGACCTTGGGACACAGCAATGGACAAAAATATGAATCAGTTGCCAAGCATTTTGAAAATTTTGATTATATGACCATGCGGAGGATGCTAAGGTTGTAACTCTGAAAAATGGTCAAAAGTCACATTTTTCAGTGCCGTTGTAACTTTGAATGGTCACTAAATGAACTGTTCTAAGTCAAGGACTACCTGTACTTTTTAAAAATAACATCATATAGATCCTTCAAAATATAGGCAAACCTTATAAAAGTGCAGATTTTCTTATTTGTTGTGTAAATTAGAATAAACCTTGGCCTTTGGATCAAAACAGTATCTTCCTCACATATATTTGACAGAAGCGCTGAAGGTTTCAAACAGTGAGGTGAATTGTATTTGAAATTGTAAGTTAAGTTTCAACTTATTACTAATAGAATTTGAAATGGAGTTTGCAGGGAAGTGTAAGATGAAGACAACCATCTGATTTCAGTATTTGTTAGGAGTAGAAGGCTGAGCACAGATGTGCTTTGTGCTGATTAATTAATACACATCTTTGCCAGAGGCCATCAGATCACTATAGGCCCTTGAATAATTAAGCTATTCACCTCTTTAATTTTACACAAGTGTATGTATTTACTGAATCCATTGATTTCCATCATGAGGGAATCTTTATCAATCAGGCCAACATTAAAGTGTACTATCTCTTCTTGCCTTTGCTTCACCAATGAGCTATTGATTTGGCTTCTTCTCATACGTATTTTGTGTAACGTTATAGGAATGGTGTGTAAATATAAGCTGTTCCCCACAAAGATAATGCTGACAAATCCACAAATGCATTAAATTGAAGATGCATATTAAATTGAAGACAAATTTTGTTATTGTAAAACATAGACAACTTTAGAAAGGGTGCAGAAAGAAAATGAGTGAGAGGATTACAGTGCAAAATCCTTCATGCAAAACATTTTTTCTCAAAAGCTACTTTGGAAAAAAAAGCAGAAGAGTTTTATTTGTTTAGTTTTCGGTAACAAAAATGTTCATTTCACATTTTACAATTTTGTTTATGTTAAGTCCTGAGCATGGGTGCAAGGAACGGAGACGAGACATCGAACGGTGACTTCAACTCTTTATTGTGAAATAAGAACAGAGCAAATACTTGGGCAGCAGCAGCTCTTTTATAGAGCTGGCTGCTGTCAAAACAACCAATGATTTGAGTTTACCGCTCTCACAAACGTCCAATCAGAGAGGCCCGTTAACAGCCAATCAGACTGGCCAGAAACGACCAATCACGATTCACGATTCGCGGGCCAATGAGAAGTGCAGGATTACGAGCCTGCTGTAAAGTAAAGCTGTTTAGGGTTGTTACTGCTGTGTTGGCTTAGTCCATAACACCCCTCCCCCCTAGGTTCCGTCTGAGAGGTGGTGTGACGTATTCTTGTAAATAGGCAGGTCGCTTCACCTGTCTGCTTCACCTGCGCTGTTCCACCGGTTTCTGTCTTGGCTCTGGTTCCAGTGGGCTGCCAGCTGGGCTGGATGGTGAAAACGGTCCCACTGTTCCTTCGAATGGCTCTGGGCTGTTTTCTCTGTTTCCGCCAGTGCTATCTTCCAGGTTCCTGGACCTGTTGCCATTGCATTGCTGTCACGCGGCGAGGCCACTCCCCGGCTCGGTTCTCCTTCTGGCAGTGAGTATCCCCTGGTTGGTTGTGTAGACTGCTGGGTTTCGATTGTTAAGTCATCTGTTATTTCTTTTTCGGCCTCCTCGATGTTTCTTCCCCCCCAGTTAGAGATTCAGGGGCTGAGATAGGACTAGGTGCTAGTCTGGAACAGAGTTGGTCTATGTGGTGTTTCCACATCTTACCATCTGTAGTTTGCAGGCGATAGGATCAGGGTCCCGTAAGTTGCGTTATGGTAGCGGGGACCCACAATGGGTCGCCCAAGAAGTTTTGCACAAAAACGGGGTCACCTTCCTGGAATGCCCGACACTTGCTGCTGGATCCTGGGGGTTGTTCAGGCGTGTAATTTGAGTGGAGGCGATCGAGATGCGAGCAAAGTTTTCGGCCCATCAGGAGTTCAGCTGGGGTTCTGTTCGTGGTGCTGTTTGGGGTTATGTGTTGGAGGAGAAGTATCCGGATTATTTTGTCGTCAATGTCGCCATGGTCCATTTTGTGCAAAGTCTTTTTTACAAATTGAACCATTCGCTCAGCCCTACCATTGGCCGCAGGGTGAGCTGGCAATGTTAAGGCATGGTGGATGCCCCGATCTGCCAGGTACTGTTCGAATGCCAGGGCAGTAAATTGGGGGCCATTATCGGAGACCAGGACATCCGGCAATCCGTGGATAGCGAATAGCTTATTCAGTTTTTTAGTGACTGCCTCTATGGTGGTGCTTTTGATCTTGTGGACCTCAAGCAAGTTAGATTAGGCATCCACTGTTAGGAGGAAAGTGTGTCCTCTTGTGGGTCCCGCAAAATCGATGTGGATATGGGACAAAGGACCTCGAGGCATTTCCCACTGAGTTGGGGGAGTTTTTGGAGGAGTAGAGCGAGTCTCCTGGCATTTGCTGCACTTTGCTACCCAGGTCTCTATCTATTTGTCTAACCCAAGCCACCATGTGTAACTCCTGGCCAATGCCTTCATCCGCACGATACCTGGATGTCCATTGTGCAACATTTTTAATACCTTATGTTGCAATTTCTCCGGGATTACAACTCTGTCTCCCCACAAGATGCAGCCCTTTTGGGAGAATAGTTCTGTCTGTTGATTTCTGAATGGCTTGAAAGTGTCGCTGGGTGCGCTGACCGGCCAACCCTGTTCCACCCAGCTGAGGACTCGTGCCAAAACAGGGTCCTTTTTTGTTTCTGAGGCAATGCCTCGAGCGGTCAGCGGCGGCGATTTAAGGGTTTTGATTTGCAATACAGATAAGGTTGGAGCTGGGTCCTCTATGGCGTCTGGTGGTGGAGAACGGCTCAAAGCGTCAGCATGGGGAATAGTTTTCCCCGGGCGGTGTTGCAATCGGTAATCGTAGGCGGCTAAAAATTCTGACCAACGTGTCATTCTTGGTGATAAGATATGGGGAGTTGGTTTGTTTCCCGCCAAAATACCAAGTAGAGGCTTGTGGTCTGTAATTATGGCAAAGGGTCTCCCATACACATATTCATGGAAACGTTTAATTGCGGATACAATTGCGAGAGCCTCTTTATCAAGTTGACTATAGTTCCTTTCAGTCTTAGACAAGGTTCTCGAAAAGAATGCAATAGGTGCCTCATTCCCATTTGGTAAGACATGGCTTAAAATGGCTCCCATTCTGAATGGTGAGGTGTCACAGGTAACCGTCAAAGGTAGAGTCTCATTGTATTGCATCAATACAGCATCAGAGATAAAGAGGTATTTTACTTGTTGGAATGGCCGTTCTTCATGCCATCCCCAGACCCAGGAAGCCTTTTTGTCGAGAAGTTTATGTAGGGGCTCGGCTACGGTCGCCTTCTGGGGCAAGAAGATGTTATAAAAGTTAATGAGTCCCAGGAAGGCTTGGAGGTCTGACTTATTCCTAGGTCTCAGGGCATTTTTGATTGTGGTTAGTGTTTTTTTGGTGGGGTGGATTCCCTGTCTGTCCAGAAGGTATCCCAGGAACTCCACTCTCTCCATACAAAGTCGACACTTGTCCCTTTTTACTTTCAGGCCGGCGTGTTTAAATTTCTGAAGAACCTTTCTGAGTCGTTGTATTAATAACTCTTTAGTGGGGGCAGCTATTAGGACATCATCAAAAAAAGGCACGACGCCTTTTATGCCTTGTAATAGTTTCTCCATCAAACTTTGGAAAATGCCCGGCACCACGCTTACTCCGAATTGGAGTCTATTGCACTTGAAAGCACCTCTATGTGTAACTATTGTCTGGGCTTCTGCAGTTGTTGCGTCTACAGGTAGTTGCTGGTACACCTGAGCTAAGTCCAATTTCGCAAATATTTTTCCGCCACCCAGGGAGTGAAGAAGGTGTTGGACCACTGGTACTGGGTAAGCGCTCTGTTGAAGAGCATGATTTAGGGTGGCCCGGTAATCCCCACAAATTCTTAATGAACCATCTGGCTTCATGGGCATTACTATTGGAGTTTCCCAGCGGGCATGGTCAATTGGTTCCAACACGCCCTGGGCTATCAGTTTATCTAGCTGCTCGTTGATCTTCGGCTTGACGGAAAAAGGTACCCAACAAGGCTTAAGCCAAATGGGAGCTACATCGGGGCTGAGATTAAACAATATAGGGATCCCCTTTTACTTGCCTAATGTTCCTGTGAACACGTCCTGGAATTCCTGGATGAGGGCCTCTTCCCAGTCGTCGCTTCTGGTTTGGTGTATGCCGGCTAGTTCAATCCCAAGTGGAGCAATCCACTGTAACCCTAACAAACTGGGCCAGTCACGATCGACGACAGTCAGGGAAAGGATCGTAGTGCGGTCCTTGAAGGATACTTGGACGTGGCTGGAACTGACAACAGGAATTCTGTTTCCCTGGTAGTCTTATAGGATGATTCGTTGAGTGCTGTGGTCCTGGCGGCAGATGGCAGGGATCAGCTGTTTGAGGGTTTTCCAGGATACCATTGATAGGGATGACCCCGAATCAACTTCCATCACGCACGATCGATTCTCAATAGTAACCCTTACGCAGATCTTTCTTGCATCGAACAATGAAGCGTGGCCGATAATAATGGTTTGGTGTGCCTCTTCTCGTCTCATTGAAGAGGCAGGGGCTTGATTTCTGTAGTAGTAATGGTTGTTCCATTGGTGGTTCAGGCAGTCCCGATTCTCAGGTGGTTTGCCTGTCTCCCAGCGGAGGTTGTTCTCCCTTCGGCTGGGACTGGACTCTCGCTTGCTTCTGCAGACCTTCGCGATGTGGCCTCTTTTCCCACAGGTACAGCAGAGTGCATTGAGGAATTTACAGTCCGATCGCAGGTGGTTTGCCCCGCAACCAGCACATTGGAAGTCTCTGGTTCCTTTGCTCTCGTTCTGAGCGGAGCCGGTTGACTTCCTCTTCCTCACTGTCTGAGGATGACTCGAGGTCTTCGTGGTGGGTGGTAATAGTGTGCTTCTCAACGGTGAGCGGGCTATCATTAGCGAGTTGGCAATGCAGTGCGTTCGCTCGGTGCATTCGAGTGACTGACTTCCTGGTTGCTTCTGCGGCAGTAGCATCGGTGATGACATCTGTAAGGCTGATGTCTCCTTTGGCCATGAGTTTACTCTGTACTGTGGGTGCATCTAATCCCAGAACTATGCGGTCTCTCAGGGATTCCTCGAGGTTTGCAAAACCACAAAAGCCTTCTAGGTTCCGGAGGTCGGCTATGAAATCCCCAACGTTCTCGTTCTTCCGTTGGTCCCTCTGGTAAAACTCATGTCTTCGTATTAGTGTAGGTACTGCGGGTGCATAATGGGCCCGGAGGATCGGCGCGGGGTTATCCCAATCCATGGTCTTCACTTCCTCCAGTTTGGCCAGTGCTTTAGCCATTTTGAAAACGGTGGGGCTGCAGTGAGTCAGGAACACCACTCGTTTCTTGCCAGGCGTAGCATCTTTTAAATTGTTGGTCTCTCGGAACATCTTGAAACGATCTATATATGAGTCCCAGTCTTCGGTTGCTGGGTCAAATGGAGCGGGTGGTAAGGCACCGCTGGTCATTTTGCCATTTGTTGCGTGCACTCTTTAGCCACGTGCTCTGTCTTGTTCGATGAGTACTTAGTCAGCTCTATCGTCTCTGTATCACATCCTTGTCGCCAGTGTTAAGTCCTCAGCATGGGCACAAGGAATGGAGATGAGACATCAAACTGTGACTTCAACTCTTTATTGTGAAATAAGAACAGAGCAAATACTTGGGCAGCAGCAGCTCTTTTATAGAGCTGGCTGCTGTCAAAACAACCAATGATTTGAGTTTACCGGTCTCACAAGCGTCCAATCAGAGAGGCCCATTAACAGCCAATCAGACTGGCTAGAAACGACCAATCACAACTCGCTATTCGCGGGCCAATGAGAAGTGCAGGATTACGAGCCTGCTGCAAAGTAAAGCTATTTAGGGTTGTTACTGATGCATTGGCTTAGTCCATAACAGTTTATGTTTGCAAACTTAGAGACTGGATAGTTAAGACATTTAAAAAGAAGATTTGGAATTAACAGGCAGCTGATACAGGCATTCTATAAATGAAACAAACAACATGTTAAAAAGTTATGCTATTTATATTGTTACTTTCCAAGTACATCTAAATTATATTAAAATAATCAAAATATTTTTACAATCTCCAAGGCATGTCACAACTTTTGAGCACCCTACTGTTTAGAAATTGAAAGGTGAACAATTTGTTATGCCCTAAATTATTGCATGCAATATAATTGTTTATATTTATAATATACTGTAGTTGTTCTGCTGCAGGGATACTGTAAGTTTTCAGACTTCTTTGCTAGCTACCAAAATGGCATGGGTGTTTTGTATCATGGCTAGGACAAGGGCATCATTTACTGTTCCATTTGATACAGCAACATGTCTTGAATCTGCTCTATGAGCAGAATCTGTGTGAAGCATGTTGTATTCTCTGCACCTCTGTAATTCCAGGTGATTGGCTGGTGGTCCTATTGTAGGTAAGCCTTGGGTCTTCTTTATTTAAATCTTCAGAGCTTGGGTTGCCAAAATTTTGATCTCATGTTACCCTTCTTCAACATTTCTTCTCCAAATCTTGGAAGTGTCTTGGACCTGTGAAGTGTCTTCAAACACTTCACAGGTAGTCTTGCTTACTGAACATTCATTCGTTGACTATTGGAAGCTATTACAACACTGAAAAAGGGCACTTATGGCTGGCCCTCAAAGTCCCAGTCACCATATCACTCCCATGATTATGTGATCGCAATCTTGGTGCTTGGAAACTGTCTTCCATTTATGATGGTTGCAACATTTCACAGTCATCATTTGACCATCATGATACAAAATGAAGCATCGTAAGCCATAATGGTCACTTTTGGGTATGCCTATGTGTTACCCATGACCATATGTAACTATGTGAGCTGCATTGCTTCTCGGTAAAATTCAAGGAGAAGATCATGATCTATAAAGTCTTTTATTGCATACAACCTGGTTACCGGGTGGACCACCATCTGTTTCTACCTGCCTGGTACATTCCAAGAAAGTGGGTATGTGCCAGGTCCCTACCATTAAATATTTTCATCATATAGGTCCAAAAAGTGTGCCTTCTCTGTTACTCACCCCCCCCCCCAAACAGCAACCTCCCTGAGATACTGAGAGCATTTTCTCTCCTGAGTTTTTGAAAATCACTTAAGATCTGACTTTCTTCTAAGAGTTACAGAAGATGTGTTTGTGGTGTCCCAATTTGGTTTGATTTGTTCTATTGTACAGTCCACCTGTATATGTTTTAACTGCTTTTATTGTTTTGTATTTATAAGTTGCACTGACTCTATGGCTGCTATAAATATGTAAATCTCCACATTCTGGTAGAGAGAAGTTCTCTGTGGATGAGTTCCAGCATAAGCCTGAAAGCTCAGAAAACTAAATCTTTGGTCCACTGACCAATCCAGATTGGATCCTGCAACATTATCCTGGAATATCTATATTTGCTTTCATTTGTAATATGTAAATACTTTAAACAAATTAGACTTGTGAAATCATAGTACAATAGACATAAAAACAAAACATGAAATCGACTCTGAATTTTATCTCCCAAAATATCTTCCAGTGTATACCAAGTCTACTTCTTGTGAAACTTTTACAACGAAAGGAAGAAGTTATTGTTGGGCATTTTATTTTCTTAATAGCAATGTGGATGGTTACCACTTGTACTTTTATTTGTTAATTTATTTTAATGGTTTCAGAGATACTGAAAGGTCTGCTGTGGGCTGAATATATTCTTCGTCCTAGTCTTACTTTAAAAGTAGCTCAGAACTGATTACAACTGTTCCCTTATTTGGCACATTGCCTGGAAGAGCTGGAAAATGTGAGCAAACTTTTCCAATAAATATTGAATGAAGGCCAAAAATTGATGCACAAATAGATGTGTCCTTGTTGATTCCCTGCGTAAAAAAAAACATGCACACCCATTTTGAATTTAGACAGAAAGGGAGAGATTAGAAGGTAGTGAAGGTGATGCTCCTATTATACTGAATAGCAGGAAAAAGAGTTCTTCTAGAGACTACTGATATACAATTGTAGTTCACAGAATGAGCATTAAACAGAGGAGAGGAGACAGTGAGAAAGAAATGGGACTAGCTTATTTATTTTCTTACTTAAGCTTGTCCCTAGTGCCAATGACAAAA
This sequence comes from Hydrophis major, assembly GCA_033807585.1. Taxonomy (NCBI): domain Eukaryota; kingdom Metazoa; phylum Chordata; class Lepidosauria; order Squamata; family Elapidae; genus Hydrophis; species Hydrophis major. Next base: position 150,489,801 of record CM066328.1, on the reverse strand, counting down.
AAATAAACACCTTACACTTCTGAGCTTCATCCTGATTTACTCAACAGGAAAGAATAGAAATGGTAAGAAATCTCACTTCTACTTATTGTCTTTCAGCTTTTACTCCAAGTTGCTGCTGGAGATGATCGGCAATCCCTGAGGACAGGCGTTTAAAAGGTTCCAGTGAGGGATTAATGGTGTGAAAATTGTAGTCTGAAACCTTACACTTCACTTACAGACTTTGGGTGATTGTAGAAAATCTTTTATCTTCTGCTAAAGAAAGGATAGTGCTTGACTGCACAAGCCACAGCTGTAATTAAGTCCATGGAAAACCTAATGGCCATCAAGCTAGTAGAAGGAAATGCTCACCTTTGCGGGCAAAGCCAGAAAATTGAATGAAGTAAAGGTAATTCATGAATGATACTATGTTATTCTCTTGAATCCAATATCCCAAATAACCTGAAAGCTATTGCTCCTCTCCTACATTTTATACATATGAGATGAAACATTTGGCAGATATATAAAAGCTGTGATAAACCGACAGCGAACGTAAAAGGGTGCAATTCCCTTTAATTATGCTTGCTGCCCTGTTTTGGTAAAAAGCTGCCTGATGGGATAGGAGTCAACAAGCATTCTGATTATTTGTGCTTGGGTGGCTCTGTTTGTTTTGGGGATTAACAAAAGGTAGCGAGGATGGATGGAAACATAATTTGTTTGTGGGAATTTTGATTCAGAGTCTGAGCAGGGACTCTCTGATTTTAATGGAAATAATTAATTGAAGTGAAAATGACAAGAAAAGCATCCATAGCAACTATCCCTTTTATTTGATGAGCAAGTTTTTTTTTCAATTAATACAAGTAATTGAGGTAATTGGGGTAGCCCTTAAATTAAAAGTGATTGGGAGACTTCAATAAGCTCTGTCTGCTTTGCTGTTCTCCTCTGTATCTGCAACTTGCTCCAGAGTTTCAGAATACTTATATTAAATGTTTGTTTCTATCTGATACCTCATATCCAGTTCCTGCTTTCTCCTCTTCCTCTTCAATTTAGCAAACTGACATCACTACAGAGATAGCTCCTCTCTAACGATGTGGACAGCCATTCATGTTCTTAACAGAAAGTTCCAGGATGAGACTTGAATAGGTAAGTAACTTCATTGTCAGTACCTGCTAGTTCTAATTGCAATAAAGATCGGCTTCTACTGGATCTAGTCAGCTAGTACTGTCTGTATGTTAAACTCCTAAGCTTCTTATTCCTACCTTTTTGTTACAATAAACTGCTTGTGATCTACAGGTAGCCATTGCTTAATAATAGTTGATACTTGCATTCCTCTTCTATGGCTGTGCATTTGCATTTTGGGCAACTGGCTCACATTTATGACTAGCTGCAATGTTCCGCAATTACATGGTCATGAGTTGCATTCAGCACAACTACTTTAATGACCAGGTGCTTCACTTAATGACCATGCATTTCACTTAAAGGGTGTGTGTGTGATGACTCAGGGATTAAAGATGCTGAGCTTGTCAGCTGGAGAACTGGCAACCTGGGTTCAATATCTGAGCTCCACACAATGCACCCTATAATTTAATGGCTGAGATAGAACTTTTTAGACCCATATTGTAGGTCAATGTCAGGAATCAAATGATTAGGCAAACCATGATGAGTTATCTGGGAAAGAATGCAAAGGGCTGTTCTCAAAGTCTTGAAGCATGAAGAAATGAAGATAAATGAAGATGAGCTGAGAAAAAGAATGATTTTTTTTTAAATTGACATTGAAGAAAGTCTTGTTTAGGAATCACTTTTTTTTTAAGCAATGTTAAACAAAAGGCTTTCTTCTTCAGTTCTAAAGAAGCTTCTTGGATGAGAAGCAAAACTTCTTCAAAGGAAAACCAGAAAGCCCAGTTGCCTCATGAAAAAGCACTTGGGAATAGGGGAAAGCAGAAGTGGTATTCAGTAGGTTCTGAGCAGTTCTGGAGAACCGGTAGTGGAAATTTTGAGTAGTTCGGAGAACTGACAAATACCACCTCTGACTGGAGATTTTACAGTATCCTTCCTCTGCCATGTCCACCAAACCACACCCACAGAACCGGTAGTAAAAAAAATTAAATCCCACCATAACTTTCCCCATACACTGAATATCTTTGGAATTGCAAGGGGCCAGGGTTTCTCAAGAAAGGATGATTTTACCTTAGTAGTATCTATCTAAAATCCCAAACAATTCAGCAAAGGCTCTGCGATAGTCAGGAAAGTTTTTTTTTTAAAGATACCCTTGAACTTGATTGTTCAAGTGGCAGAATTCAAATAATCAATAATTAAATAATAAGCATAAACAATCAAAAACATGTCTGGGGAAATCCCAGAAAACATAGTTTTCTGAAGGGGGAAAAGAGAGTGTGCTAATCCAAGTGATTTTACTGTATATTCAACTTCTCATAGTGTGAAGCAAGGGTAGTTAAAATATTTGTGACCATTTTTCATGCTAGTCAAACGATGAACCCCTCTGAGTTCTAATTTGGTAAAAATATGCATTTTCTGCAACCATTTCAAGAGCCTGGAAAAAGGAAGATGATCCTTGGTACATGTAGTTAGAGTTCTGGAGCTAATAATCATAAACTTCATCTATAGAGCTATCCTTCTTGACAAAAAAGGGAGGACATTGGTATGAGAGACAGAGGGGTGGCAAATGCCATAAATTATCATTCATACCTTTCTTCAGGCAAGGTAATCTATATTTAACATTATGTGACAGTAATTTGGGGATTGTACAATTGATGGGGATAAAAGTTTGGGTTTTTCCTTTTTTCAAGATACTTCAACATAGTCCATAAATTTGGCAGGCATTTGCTGTAAGAGTGAGTGGTGCATGTTACATCTTAAGGAATCAAAGAGGATCTTATTCTGGTACAGATGACTATGAAAAACGGTCATTTCTCAAACTTGGAAAATAATGTGAATAAAAATGAGCAATCAAGATGGCAGGCCAGGCTCAACAATAAAGCATAGATTTCCAGAACCTTAACACTTAAGTCATCTGTAGACTTGCAGATGATTCACAAGTATAACATGGCTAGACTAGAACTTTTATTGCAGTCAAAAATGAAGCTCCAATGTAAGATCTGTTTGCCAAAAAATATTTTTATATCTATGCTCTAAATATCAATATCATGCACACATCAAAATGAGGCAGGATTTTAACCGACATTGTGCCTCTTTTGACCTTTCTCCTTTCAAATGTTTAAGCTTTGAGCTTTTTCCTCATAACACTTTCAGGTTAATGGTGGTTTTAGAAGGTTGGCTGAGATGTTTTTATATAAAAAACCTTTTCAAGCTTTGGAACTGCTGGCTGGCTACTCCATCAGCTTCAGTCCTTCACACCACCCGAGAATGGCTATTATGATGATTTATCTTGTAGAATGCTAACTTTTTAGAACATGGTTCCAATTTGTAGCTTCGAAAAAGGTTTTCACAAGGCAATGCAAACTGTAATAAGGAGAAGTTTGGAGAATTGGGATGCTCCACAATGTAAGAGAATGAGCTCTTAAAATTCATCAGTCATTAAGGTATAGCTCAACTAGGATTGTACTAATGACTCTTTCAAAGGAACAGATGAACCCAGGAGAACAGAATTGTGGGGAATTGGTTTATTGCTTTGGAGTATTTGGCTCAAGGGAGCAGTTTTGCCATCTCATGTTTGGTAGCAGTAGAATATTTTTGGAGGCTTAAGCTCTTCTGTATCATTATCTTTGTAAATATGCCCTTTGATGCTGCTCCAGTTTTTGGTTTTGTTTTGCTTTGCTTTTCCCTTTCTACACTATTAGTTCTCCTAGTGGTGTGTGGGGGTTTTGAATAAATATGTGCATATCCAAGTGTTAAGTTAATATTTACATGCAGTGGATTGCAGCTGATACATCATCACCCAGAAGCAGTCATGCTGGAAACCTAGCAGGTTAAATAAACAAATAAAAAGCTAATGATTTTCCAATAACTCGGCTGCCCTACTTATGTTTTTGAGATGTTATTCTTTGCTCCTTGGCATTGGAAATGATGTGAAGCTTCACCTCTAGGAGGGCTGAGGGCATTTATTTACTGTTGCTCACTGACTGATTTGTATTTCAGCACATTTTAATTTCATGTTCCATTTCAGCTTGGCTTTACCACAACTGCATAAACTTCAGCCATAGATCAAAAGTGAGAGAATAAAATGTAGCCTGCATGAAGTCCAGCACTTCATTTATTCGGTGTAAGGATTTGTAGGTTTAGGCTAAACAGAAAAAGTTAGATGCCATTATTACTTCACAATATCATTCAGTATTACTACCATTTTGCCAATAAGTGTCAGGAGATACCATGGAATGTGATCAAGAAAAGACAGGTGTTACTCAGTCCATGGTTTCCAATGAAAACCTTTGGGCAAGGCAAAGATGGTTATTCTGATGGGTGGAGGAGGAGGGGGGCGGCAGCTTGGCTTCAGGTGAATGGCCGGCTATTGTTTATTAATAATAGCCATGCTGAAAGCCCCCAATACATGAAACACAATGTTGCCAGCTAATCAAGACAAAACAGACAAAAGATATTACAAACACCAATCAAGCAGAACACAGCCAAGACTCCCAACCAATCAGGATGAAGAAAAAAAACATTCAAACAAAGCACGAGGCTAGCACCAAATTTAAAACAGAAACGGCTGTGAAAGCCTGACACACACAACAAAGACGAACCCAATACAGGAGCCTGATGATGGCAGATGAGATTCTGCTGAAACATCGCTACAACTTTAAAAGCACAACTATAAAGATGTGGGAAAATACCTGAACAAAGCTGAATATATATATATATATATATTTAAGTGTATGTGTACGTGTATGTATATGTGTATGTGTATATGTGTATATGTGTATATGTATGGAAATTAATGGAGACATTGTGAGTCCAGGTGGCTTACAAAAATAAAACCCAATATAAAAGTACATCATTGTATTCAATTGTTTTTGTATAGTATATAGTTGGTCTGGAGTTATAAAGTGATCAAAATGTTTAAAAAGTCAAAAAAAAATGATAACCATATGTATAACAATTTGATAATAGTTGTTCCTTTATTTACCATATTTGTATATTTATCCATCTCTGACTTTTTGTGGGTTTTTATCTATCTATCATATATGTATGTATTTATATCTAAATCTTCTGTATGTCTATATATCTACTGCATATTTATATCTATATCATCTATCTATATCTAGATGTATATATCTCCCTATTTTCCTGTCTCCGTGTCTCTGTATTTGTATTTATCTCTATTATCTTTATGTAATCTAGCTATATAATCTATATCTAACTTCATCTACATTTATATCAAGATATTACATGGTAAGAAAAAGATACAATTGAATAATTATATTTAAACCAGAACAAAGTTCACATTCACAGTACTCTAAATAAAATTGCTTCAGGGGAGTGAAGATAGGACAATGGAGAAATCAAAACATATTGATATATTTTCAGAAACAAAAGCAAAAGAACTTAGAACTCCAGATAAAGATCAATATGAAATTGGAGAGAGCATTCTTATTAACAAAGAACAGGTGTGTATTACAGAAACAGCTCCAAATTAATCCAGTTTGTCTAAAGAAATGCTGTCTTGAGAATCTGTGCTTACTAAAGGGAAGGCAAAGAGAAAATTATAGCCTTATCTATATTTATGTACAAATGTTTGGACTGACAGCTATTTCTTAAACATACCAAAAAAGCCAGCCAATGATTTATTGCACCTGCAACAATTTTGTCTTAATGATATGGTTTCAGCTGTTGAAGTTTTGAAAAAAGTTGGTAGATAAGAAGGAAATCATGTAGTAAACACATTGATTGTTGATTGATTATGTGCTCTCAAGTCAGTGACAACTCTTAGTGATCCCATAAATAGATTTTCTCCATAAAGATCTGTCTCCACTCAATACCATTGTAACTGAATCTACTATTGAATAAATGGATGCATTCTATTCTTAGTTCTTCTTTCTGAAATGCTTATTCTTACAGGCTTATCTTTGTGTTTCCTAGACTAGTAGTTGTCAACTGATGGGCCACGGACCACTGGTGGTCCACGAGAAAATTTTGGTGGTCCGCAGAAAAATGTCACACCCAAAGCACCTCCCAAAGCAATTAATCCAGGCTGCGTGGGAACACAAGGCTGTGCCACCCACATGGCCTGCAGGAGCACAAGGCTTGCGTTGCTTGCATTACGAGGTAGTAAGGGAAGGGGGGAAAGGCAGAGTGGGGGAACTTGCCCCACTCACCCCACATGCCTCACCTATGTAATCAACATAGAAAATCATAGATGGAATGGAGAGAAAGTCTTTCCCAAAACACTAGCAGCAGAGTCATCCCAAAAAGCTTATCTGCAAACTATTTATAGACACAAACATACACACATTTTAAGAATATTCATTTTTTGTTTCATGGAGGATAGTATAATATTCTAAAATCTAAATGAATGTGGTCTACTTTGGCCAAGTCCACCTTCTTTGAGAAATGGCCAGTTGCCACAACAAAAAACATTCTTTTTTTAAAAAAAACAAATTTTATTAATTTTACAAAAAACAATACACAATCCAGGCATAACAACTTGAAAAATCTTTTCTAAAAAAATAATAATAATAATTAAAGAAGAAAGCCAATAGAACATACAAAATAACTCCAAATTGTAATATCAATATTTACATTATCTATTTAACTTCATATCTTATCCAGACTTCTCCTTTTATCCAAATTATATTTCTTGCTTATTAAAATTTTATTGCCTTTAATAAACATACAAAACACAAAACATAAACAAAACTAAAATATCTTTTCTGAAGGCTGCCTGATCCCAGGTTGAAACTCTTCACACAGACACAAATTCAAACATCATATTCACTTTATATATCCTTCCATATCTTATTATCATTTTCTTTTCTTTTTTTTATAAACCAATTTTATCAATTTTACAAAAACAGTGCACAAACAATCAAGGCATAACAGCTTATAAATTCTTTTCTAAAAAATAATAATAATAATATCAATATTTACTTTATCTATTTAACTTCATATCTTATCCCAGCTTCTCCTTTTCATCCAAATTATTTCTTGTTAATTAAAATTTTATTGCCTTTTATCAATATACAAAAAAAAAAAAAACATAACAAAACCTTTATATATCCTTCCATATCTTATTACCATTTTCAATAACATTCTTTGTCTGTTCTATTTCCAACTATCCATTCATCTTTTTTCTTTTACTATACTTCTCCTATACACTAATTGGAGTGACACCTTTAACTCATTACCCTAACTTAAAAGTACTTCATATAACACTTAATTTATCTTGGGATTCTGTTTAGTAGATTCTAAAATTACACAGTAAATTTTATACTCTAAATACACATATAAAAACACAATCTTATATACCTTTCAGAATCCCTCTTTTATCCTTAATTAAATTCACCTATTGTCTCTGAATAAACTTTTTTTCTTTAGATCTTGCTTCCCACCATTAAGGCTTCTCCTCCCCCCCTTTCTCTCTTGCTTATTCTTCTCCTTGCTCTTTTTACCCCTTTGTCTCTCCTCCTCCCTTTTCTTACTCCCTTTCCTTTGCTTTCTAACCTTGCATCCACCTTTCCTCTCATTTTTCTCTTTTTTGGTTGTTTTTTCAAATCTTAAAATCCCCCTTTTCTTATCCTCTTTCTCATCCTCCCCGGAAAAAACCCATTGTTCATCAAAGATGGCTTCTTGTTCCTCTTCTTCTTTGTCCCAGTCATTCTGCTGTATAATCAATTTTTCATAAATACATAACGCCATTTCTAAAAATTGAAATAAAGTGCCCAAAGTATCTTTTCCATCTTGTTCTTCCTTTTTATATTTTTGATATTCAGTCTTTAGTTCATCCACAAGCGATGCCATCCTGAAAAGAGAAACTTTCCCCAAAACAACCACCCAAGTATTTTTAATCAAAAATAATTCAAAAAAAGTTCCAAAAGTTTATATTTTTCTTCTTTCTTCTATTTCTTTTTTTGGAGTTACTGTTTAATCAAAAAGGTCCAATTACCTTGTATCTTTCTTTGAGATTCTAGGCAATCTCCTCCTTTTTCCACTTCTGCTCCACTTTTTTTCCTCTCCCTTTCCACTTGCAACATCAATTTTTAAATGATCAGGAATCCATACCTCTAATAAAGGTTTTCCAATTTCTTAAATTTTTAAGTCCAATGTCCAAGAACTCTTTTGTCCCTTAACTTCAACTTTCAGAATAATTCACCTTCAGTGCCCAAACAAATTTCAAATCTTCATCTGCTGTTTCCATGGGGTGGGAGAGTGAAGAAAAAAAAAAAGTTCCCTTTAACAGCTTCTCCGCCGCTTTTGATCTTTTAGGGATACAATGTATCCTCCAGCAATTCAGACAGCTCAATTCCAACGAATTTAAAAGATGTTGATTGACCCGGCTCAGCCAGCACTTTCACTTTTCTTGCTTCCTCCAGCACAATCTTACCCGGTTGCTGGCTTCTTCGTGGCAGCCATTGCTGACCGCCGCTCCACCACCTTGGGAAAAAGGGGTTTTTCTGGATGAGGAGAGGGTCTGTGGCACCCCCAACCCCCTGTCCGGCTCCCCTCTCTCTTCGGCTGTCCCTACAGGGCAGCCATATCCCCCTGACCCATTTGGATCGGGGGTACCTCAGCGGCAAGCGCAGCAGGAATCGCGAACGGTCGCGAATTCCTGCTGCCACCGAAGCCACGCGGAACTGGAAACCCAACAAAAAACATTCTTAACCATCAATGCCACTTGACTATTCAGGAAACAGCAGAGCCCAATCCCTACAGGCAGCTATCATCAACAATATTTAATAATTGCACAACCGGTTGAAGAAGTGCCAGGAAAAACAAATATTTTAAAACAATTTTACAAAATAAGAAGTATTGCTCATCAGGTTATTCATTTATCTTTAAGTACAGTTTTGTGAGTTTTCCTACACAGTTTTAATTGAAAACTAGAACATATGCTACAATCAATCTTCTTGCCAATCAATGAAGGCCCACAGATAATTGTGACTTTGTGTTATTATTGATTCCATGTATTTTCCTCCCCCTCCCCATTTCTCATGTCAAAATTCTTCCACCCACCCTGAAGAAAAGATCTTTAAATAAGAGAGATCTGGGCTGCCATACTAATTCTTATTTCACATATATATGAGCTGTGGTGGTACAGTAGTTACAATGCAAGCTACTTCTGCTGACTGCAGTTCAGCAGTTCAATTCTGACCGGCTCAAGGCTACTCAGCCTTCCATCCTTCCAAGGTGAGTAAAATGAGGACTCATATATGCTGACTCAATAAACCACTTAGAAAGTGTTATAAAACACTGTGAAGTGGTATATAAGTCTAAGTGCTATTGCAATGTATGGGGTGATATGTTACAATAATTAGAGCTCTATACAGTGGGGCCCCCATCTCAGCCCACTAAGTAGACCAAAACATACAAATGAATACAAGAAGGCTAAAAATAATTTAATTGGGATTAGCTATAATAACATTTCTAGTCTGATTGTGCTGAACCTTCTCCTCCTTAAGGTGCTTTGAATTAGGGATATGTCTTCCTGAGATGCTTCTGAACATCATCTGAAAATTCTGAACTTTAAAAAACACTTTATTTAAAAAAAAAATGCATATCTCTGTCAAACCAATCTTTCTTACTCTCAAAATCATAGTAGCATATTATTATTTTGATTTAAATATTTTTGGCAACTGAAAGAATCACTCAGCTTATAATAAAGATGAATAGAATATTTTTTTATTTTCATTTCGATTTTTTCATAAAAGATAAAATTAATAAACTATTATCATTTTGTTACCTGATAATATACTATCAAAATGCAAAGAATATGAAGATCTCTTACAGAGATGAATTTGATGCTCCATTATGCTGTGAGCACCATGAGTTTATATTATCAGATTTCCATGGACTAGACATTAGATCTGGTTTAAAACAGATCCCAGTTGAATTTTTATATTGCTGTGGTATACAAGATCATCTGGTGTAGATTAGATGGAACAAGTGATGCTAAATGATGTGATGTTAAACCCAGCCTTCCCTCTCTTTAGCTTCACATAGAAGTTGTGTAGGAATCCCTCAATCTTCTTCTAAAAGCTCCCCTAGAGCAGAGTTTTCCACCACAGTATCCTTCAGATAAACTGAACTTCAGATTCATATGTCCCAGTCAGTAAGATCAACTTTAAAGGGCATTTATTTGGGGAAGAAATTGAAACCTGCCTCCCTCGCCAACTTCTATGATGCTTTCCTCAGTAGCTATAGTCCTAAGCCAAACCCTGTGAAATGGCAGTGAATTTCCCAAAATAAAGATTTAAATGTGCACAAGAAAGGATTTTGATAATTGCCAAATCATTCAAGCTCAGAGAACATGCAGCATATTATATAAATACATCAAACCTTGAACCCAATAAATGAAATTTAATTTCTGAAAATGTAACAGGCTTAAGTGGGTGTTCCAGATTTTGATTGCCCCCTATAGGCAGAAGATATATATTCTTAATAAAACTGTATGGATTTCTATTTAGTATGTGATCTCTAAGGATCCTTTAAAAAGTCTGTAAAATTGGATTATTGTTGTCTCTATTTTACTGAAGGGATAGATAGCATCTAGCACAAGCAAGCTATTGGAATTTCTGTATTCTAATACATGGCTTTATGACCAAATGCAAATGTGAGGTGATGAGATGACCACATTGTATGCTTTCTACCTGGCTACTTTTGTTTCAAGAGTTTAGCTAAACAGAGTTCAGGCTTGGACTGAAGACCATTAAAATCTTAGTGCCTCATTGTTTACATTTATTAATACAGTATAGATCAGACTTCAGAAGTAAGCAAGACAGCAATGTTTCTCAACCATAACAACTTTAAGGTGTCAACTTCCAGAATTCAACTTCCAGAATTCATCAGACAACCATGGGAGTTGAAGTCCACACATCTTAAAGTTGCCAGGGTTGAAAAACACTGCAATTGTAGAAGGACTGGTAGAACTTGGGGGGTGGAATTAAAAGAGGGATCAGTCTAGAATCCCCATGGAGTCACAAAGTCCAACCTCCATTGAATTCTGTTGAGCTTATTTAACTCCAAGTAATGTGCTAGCAATTAGTTGAGAATATTTCTGGGCATAGGTCGGAGCAGCGATTAATCAGTTTAATTGGACCTTCACGAGGCAATCTGATCTTTTTGTGCTTGACAAATAAAAGTATGAAGAGATTACTGATCCTGATCTAAAACTCCAGGATTAATCCAATTCACCCTTGTGTCTTGCTGGATTCAGAAGAAAACTGATTTTAGTTCTCTCATAGATCATAGAAAAAGTGCAAGTATTAACTGTTATGTCCTAGGTACATAGCAGTTAATACTTGCATTTTTTTTAATGATTTTTTAAAAAAATTAAAACCATTTTATAGAATAAAAACATTTAAAGAAAAAAGAAAATAAAAGTAAAAGAGGTAAGAAAAGAATAAAGAAATTAGAGAGGGGGAAAAAAGACCAGAAAAAAAAAAGACAAAATATAATGAAATTGCTTCTGATTATCTTTACCGCAGTTTTAAATGCATTTAAATTTCTTTCTCTTCTCTCTAAGATTATATCTTAATTTCCTTTTGCCCATAAGGTACACTTTCTAATTGCCAAACTCATAAATCACAAGTACATAATTACTGTCCTTTCTCTAATTAAACAAGTTAGTTCTGCCATCTCTGCTAATTCTGTCATCTTCACCATTGTAGATATTTCCAAGTCTTTTCATCTTTATCCGTATAAAAATCTTGCTGCCAAAAATCTTGCTTGAGTTACCATGTAGGAAAACATTGTTCCATAGATATTTCTTTTTCAATAATGTTATTAAAGATTATATTAAATAGATTAAACAGACACAAAACCTAATACAAACTATGCATTTTACATTTATTTACAGTATTCACTATTGAACTCTTCTTTTGTCAACATGTTTGGGGCATAATGTCTAAAGCAGTTTTGTTATATATAATCATGTGAAGAATGATAGTGATCTCAATTTGGTCATTATGAGTAACAGATGGTCTACCAGCCATTTGAACATAATCTATGAGGTCGGGTTTTTTTCCATCAGGCCTACAGACAGTTTACTCAGTATTTTTTCTTATTATTGCTACTCTCTTGCAGTCCATTATAACTCCTCCATCTGAAACAAATCAAGGCAACTTATTTCTGAGAATGAAACAAATGGATTGAAAAGCTTATAAGATATGAGATAATAAAAAAAACCCTCAGCAATTGTAGAATCACAAAACTAATTGATGTAACAAAACTCAAGACACAATCACTATTCTCAATGCTATTTATGCTCATGCATGGATGGTGATATTGTATATCCCAAAATATTAAAAATAATGAACTCAGCTATATATTTTATAGGAGATTATACCATAAAGGGTTCTATTAACTAGTCTCAGCAATATTCGATTTTTATTGGATATTTAAAGTGGTTACACTTGAAAAGTCCAATGTATGTTATCCAGGATACTGGGGAGGTTTTTGAAGGTTATAAAGGTTTCCACACTATATGTACTGATGTGCTTGATTAGATATCTCATTTATTCAATTAGATTGCTGAAAAGGAGAAAAAAGTTAACTTTTCCTTTTGTTGTTTATAGATCAAAGATTAACAATTTACTCCCACCTCCAATAGTGACTGGAATATTCATGAAATGAATCTTCATAGAGATTAATTTCATAGGACAAACTTGGGTATTACTATTGTCAAAACTTGCTATTTCTTTTGAACCCCTTCAATTTGTATTAAAATTATTATTACACTATTTGTATTAATGTATAGATTATTCTCAATTTTTTTAAAAAATAGATCCATTTTTTTATTTAGAAGTTGGTTTCACATACATACATTTGTGTATGTCCATCACACCATTTTCTTTTGAGATAGGGAACATTATACAAACTGCAGGGAAATAGTAAACAGTGCAAAAAGAAACAGGAAACAGGAGCTTAGAGAATAGAGAACAATATCTGACTAAATCTACTTTTCATAACATCATTCACTATATACCTCTGACTGGATTTGCGTTCACATTAGTTCATACATTCAACCACATGAGTTCAACCACATTAGCAACAATTCTATTTTGACAAAAAGAAAAACAAATGAGATAAACCTGAACACCCAACTTTCAGGGACTTTGGAGATGGAAAAATTAAAGGAATCCCATGCAATCTGAGAGCTGCAGATTTTCCTAGTAGAATAAGTGATATTAAACCTGCCTGGAATAAAGAACCCATAACTTATACCGATGGCACTGTTATTACAAAGGATTGAAGTGAGATTGGACATTTGTAAAAGGATGAAAACAAGATACATCTGCAAACAGTATAATGGGACTGTGTGTCAGTTTCTCTGGCTTAAGGCATTTGTTGCGGACTTCCTAAGAAATGTGCTTTGAAACATTGGACCAGTGTTTCCCAACTTTGGCAGCTCGAAGATGTGTGAACTTCAACTCCCAGAATTCTGCAGCCAGAAAGCTGGATCCACATCTCTTCAAGTTGTTAAGGTTGAGAAACATTTATCTGACTGTATTCTTAGATTTATATACAAGTCTGAAGATTTAAATACAAGTCTGAAGCAATAAATCTTCGGGCATTGCCAATGTCTACATGGGAGAACAAACTTTTCTTTGTTAAATTAAATGGCAAACAAGATCAATTCCTATTATGGAACATTTTTTTTCTTTCTTTACCTGGGTCTTTTTTGTATATAGATATATATAAATTGATGGTAGCATTTTCCCTAACTCCAGTTTTGGCTGCATTTCTAATTGCCTGCTGTGTTTATTTGACTGGTAATAACTCAAAAGCTCATTGTAGGAAATACTTCCTTTTTGATTCACAAGCAAGGGCTATCCAACTTGGGAACTGTTAAACATCATTTTTAAGAAATCCAATTTCTCCATTGTATCTTGAATCTTACTGCATGCTTCAATTAACTGTCAGTGTTTTTAGGAGCTAGCTGAGCCTATTATTCTCCGTTATAGGAACACAACTCTTAAGTATGTGAAATGATATATTTGAGAGTTATAAGCAAATCTGAAATGATGCTCCAGTTCAACAAACTTTGATGGAAGCTACTTTTAAAATTAACATTTAGATCAAAGCAGGGATTTCTTTGAAATTTATTTATTTATTTATTATGTTGCATATCTCACAATTGAATGACTCTGGGTGGCTTACTTTACAAAACAAGAATGTAAAAATATTTAAAACATTAAAAAGACAGAAATTGGGTAAACTAGGAACCAGTACATGAGTTGGAAGGAGCTGGAATTATCTTCTGAGTCCACTAACCATCTCTAGCTTGGAATGCCTCCATCAGCACCACAATACAATTAGTTGTACTGTTTATTAGGTTTTAAGGCTTTTAGAAGAGTAAGAAGGTAAGTACAAATCTCACCTCCAGTGGCACAATGTTCCAGGAGATGGTAGTCAAGGCAGAAATGGCTCTTCTTCTGGACCCCATCAGCCAAAGTTCCTTGACTGTCCACATTATGCCAATTTGACCAGAACAAATGGGGTGGGCCGATCCCATTAGGGGAGATGGTTTCACAAGTAGACAATCCCATGACATAAAGAGCTTTTAATGTGACAACCAATACTTTGAACTGGACTTGGAAGCAAACTAGCAACCAGTGCAGCTTGCACAACAGCAGTGTTATATGGCCATCCCATCCTTCTAAGACTATCCATGCAGATGCATTCTGTGCCACTTGTAGTTTGTGAATACCCTTCAAGGATTGTCTCATGTAGAGAAAACTGTAGTAGTCCAAATGTGTGATAACCAGGTCATGAATGACTGAGCACAGGGTCTCATGATCCAGGAAATGGTACAGTTGGCGCACAACATGAAGTTGCACAAAGGCACCCCTAGCCATGACTGGTTCTGATGATTTATTGTCCAGGGACTGGGCATGAACTCAGGGGCTGACTTCATGCCCTGAGGACACCACCAGTATCGAACATGGATGTCTTCACATCTGTGGCTTTAGATCAGATGTTTAATCTGGGACCTGTAATAATTCCTAGATTAATAATGATTTGGGATACTTTTCTCAAACTCAGTTCCTTTAAACTGTAAATCCTTCAACTCCTAAAATTAACTAAGTCAGAAGTCGAAGTGCACACATCTTAAAGGGGCTAAGGTTGAAAAGCATTAGTTTAGGACAGCAGTTGCCAAACGGTAGGCTGTGAGAAATCTCACCCCTGGAGCATCCCACCCCCCAAAAAAAAACAATTAATCCAGGCTGCGTAGAAACAGAAGGCTTCTCAGCCCACATGGCCCAGGGGAACCCACCCTGTCCACTCACTCCTGACTGGGTAAACTTGTCTGCTAAGTTTTTCCTTTTTCCTACCATCATCTGTTCTGCTGTGCCAGGAGATTTAGATTAGCTAGGAAGGAGGAAATGGTTGGATTTCTTGCTTTCTAGCTAAGCACAGCCGAACCTCCCTTAGGACTGAAGGTTTGCTTGCAAGCAAATTCAGTGCAGACTCACGGCAAGCAAATTTGAGAGATTGAGCTAGCCAATGACAGATGGATAGATCACTGAATGATTCTGTGAGCACCTGAATCTTCCTGCTTTGCCTGATTTTGGATAAAAGTTACCTTTTTTTAAAATAAAAAATTCAATATTTACATGCATAATGTGTTGTGAGTTAATTTTGTGAGTTTGCTTGCAACCAAATTTTATGTGACAGACTGAGCTAGTCAATGGCAGATAGATAGATCTCTGAATGAATCTGTGATTCTGTGAGCAACTCAATCTGTCTGCCTTGCCTGATTTTGGGTAAAAGTTGCTCTTTTTTAATAAAAAATTCAATATTTATAGAAATATTTATAATATTTACATACCAGTCATGCCCAGCCAGTTACATGACCACCAAGTCACACCCACAAATTAGGCTGTGCCCACAGAACCAGTTAGTGGTCCGTGGGATCTAAAATTATGAGTTTGGTGGTCCCCTGAGATCCAAAAAGGCTGGTTTAGGAGAGAGTTATATCAACAATTGCCTTATTTTAACAAAAAGACCCATCAAAGGAGTTAAAAAGAAAATAAGGATTGTTGTATCTGGATATACTTTGGGGACTTGGTTTTAGAACTGAAATAGTTCAATTGCTGGGATTCTAACCCATCCCTTTCTTTTCAATAAACTTTATTAAAAGGTTGTGAGAATTGTGCTTGGAAAAGAATCACTTTCAGTTTTAGGCAGATAAGTCACTTTCAGTTTTCAGCTGAATGAAATGGCTAGCCAAATCCAATGTATCAATTCATAGTACTGCATCAGTATTTCAGTTTATAGTTTTGAGATGAAGGAACTCAATTTCCGAAATTATGGAACAATCTGAAGTTTAATTATTATAACAGCCCATGTGCAGAAAACAATGGAAAGCCCAGCTGTGCCTCTTTTCTATCATTCTGGTAAAGAGATTTGTTTAATATCTTTGTATAATAACCTTCCATATTGACTTCAGGTTTCTGAAATATGTAAAGAAAAATACAATAATAACAGATGTTTTACTATCAGTCATACTTTATTTATTTATTTTATTTATTTTTATTTGTCAATTGCTTACAAGATAATAGATATGTAAAAACATAGTTATGAACACATAGATACATAAATACATATAAGAAAAATAAAAAAAATATATAAAAGAAACAATAGGAACAGGGATGGCAGGCACGTTGGTGCACTTATGCACGCCCTCTACAGACTTCTTAGGAAAAGGGTGAGGTCAACAGTAGACAGTCTAAGGTTAAAGTTTTTTGGGCTTTGGGGAAAAAAACCCACAGAGTCAGGAAGAGTATTCCAGACATTCACCCCTTTGTTGCTGAAGTCGTATTTCCTGCAGTCAAGTTTGGTGCGATTTTCCTTGAGTTTGTATCTATTGTATGTTCTTGTATTGTTATGGTTGAAGCTGAAGTATTCATTGACAGGTAGGACATTGCAATGTATGATTTTATATATTATACTTAGATTGAACCAAAGGTGGCATAGTTCTAGGTTGTCTAGGTCTAGAATTTCGAGTCTGGTGGCATAAGGTATTCTGTAATGAGAAGAGAAGTGGAGAACTTTTCTTGTGAAATATTTCTGGACTTTCTCAACTGTATTAATATCAGATATGTAATGTGGGTTCCAGACTGATGAGCTGTATTCGAGTATTGGTCTAGCAAATGTTTTGTATGCTCTAGTTAGTAGTGTAATATTACCAGAGAAAAAGCTACATAAGATTAGGTTAACAACTCTTAACACTTTTTTGGCTATGTAGTTACAGTGGGCTCTAGCACTAAGGTCATTTGAGATGAGTACTCCAAGATCCTTGACAGAGTTTGGTTCATCAACAAGGTTTTGACTATTCAGCCTGTATTTTTTTTTTTTTTTTGCCAATATGTAAGACAGAGCATTTATTTGTTGAGATTTGAAGTTGCCATTTGTTTGACCATTCTGATACATAGTCAAGATCTTTTTAAGGGTAGCAGTATTGTCTATGGTGTTGAATAGCTTTACATAATCAGCTAAGAGAATGTAGTTGCTCTTGATTTGATCACAGAGGTCATTTTTGCAGAGTATGAAGAGAGTTGGTCCTAGAACACTGCCTTGGGGGACACCACTATTGACAGGTACAGAATTTGATAGGATGCTCCCTATTTTGACCATTTGTTGTCTGTTTGACAGGAATGCTTCTATCCAGTAATGCAGGTATCCAGAGATACCGTAAGATTTTAGTTTTAGAAGTAGTTTGTCATGTACTACTGAATCAAAGGCTTTACAGAAGTCTACATAGATTGCATCTATTGCTTTGCCCTGATTGAGTTGTGTAGTCCATATGTTTTTGCAGTGTAAGAGTTGCAGATTTCATGATAGTTTTTTTTCCTAAAACTATATACATACACTTATAGTCACAAGGGAAATAAAACAGTATTATAGGTCCTATTGACTGATTCAGACCTCATAACCACACAGTAAGTGGTTCAGAGGAATAAGATAATGATACAAAAGGCTGGGTTGCTTTGGGTACAGAGAAGAATTTAGTGTGTATAATAATGGGGAAAAAACTAAGATCTTAATCTGTTCATTGGTTACCCTGATATAGGGTCTCCTGCTTGAGCAGGGGGTTTGACTAGAAGATCTCCAAAGTCTCTTCCAATTGTATTATTCTATAATATCCTGAGATAATTAACCAATTGTTGGAAGGGGGAGAGGAGAGAGAAGACAGTTGCTCATTTAGTTTCAGGATATATGTCAGCCTTAAGATACCTTCCCCTCCTACCTTTCTGCTATTGTTTCATTATTTCTCTCGGCTGTCATGGCAACGGTGGGAGGGGGGATTTTATATGGGAAGAAAGCTGGAGGTGTTTGCATTCCTTGCTGGGCTAGCAAGGGGAGGGGGGATTCTTGTCTTTAACTTTTCGTTTCTTGGCTATCTTTTTCCTCTTTTGCGCAACTGCGAACTTTTATCAAAATATGTCAAGGTCATTTGACAAGACGCCTCATCACCATCTGGAGATGACCACATGAGCTGTTTCAAAAGTTTTAATTGGAAGAATCATTTGAACTTTGGGGGGTGGGAGCAAACCTATTTCTTTGTATGTGCATTCTACCCGCCAATTTCTCAGTTTCGGAATTGCTTTGTGGCTACTACTTTATTTCCCAGTAAAAGGATAACTTTGCTCTACACCATGGAGTCTGAGTATTTCTTTCTTGGGATCTAGAAGGAGCGCAGCCTGACATTATTCCGAAACTGCCACATCAACCCACCCAGAGAAAACAGCAACTTTTCTTCCGAGGGGGTTTCATCCCATGTTGTCTCCAACCGGCGATGAAGAGGATCAGGGAGCTGCGGGGGGGCAGTCGATGCCGCTACCGGAGGCGTCGGTGGCTGACCTGCTGGCCGAATTGACTCTGGAAGAAACCCCAGCCGAGATGCCCAGATGGTCATTGGGGGTTGGTTGGAGAGACCCTGAAGACCCCCCTCCTCCCAGGATCACTGTAAGACGAAAAGGTGCGAGGGGACAGCTATGGCAGGAGGGGGAGGAGATGGAAGGCAAGCTGGATCAAGCTGAGAAATTCTCTATGGATGTTCCTGAGGAGCCCGGCACAACTCAAAGTATGAGGGGGAAGAGGGAGCGAGATCAGCCCGGGGGAGCCAAGCTACCTCTACCCCCCTTGCCCAGCCTCCGCCAGCGCTGCCACCCGGGGAGCCCCAGCAATAGGAGTGGCTCCTGAAAGACGCCACCTGCCCCCCCAGATGTAAAGTTTGGAGGAAATCCCAGAGATTTGGGATTTTTCCTGGTACAAGTTGGGAGTTATATGGCAGAATTTGAGCGGGAGTTCACCTCTGAAGCAGCCAAAGTGAGATGTGTTACCAGAACTCTGGAAGGGATGGCAGCAGATTGGGTGGTGACTTTGTACAATGATAACTCCCCCCAACTGCAAACCCTCAATGTTTTCATGACTGCACTGAGGAGAAGGTTTGAGGACCCTCTGGCAGAGAGAAAGGCCAGAATCAGAATGAAGACCCTAGTCCAAGGGGGGAGATCGGTGGCAGACTATACCCAAGAATTCAGGCAGCTGGCATACCACATCCGAGGTTGGTCCCAGGGAGCCCTGGTGGAAGCCTACAAAGATGGCTTAAATGAAGATGTATACCACACGTGCATCTCCAGAAGGGATCCACGTGAGTTACAGTCATGGTACTTGCTGGCGGAAGAGGTGGACATTGATCTAGCCAGAAACAGACGCAGAGGAGGTCCCGCCTGGAGAAAACCGCTCCCCCCCGTCTCCGAGAGACCTCAGGCCCCCAACCGAGAGGGATGGTGGCAGGAGCCAAGACCACGGCATGTTTCCTTGTGGAAAGGAGGGCCACCGGATGGTGGATTGTCGAGTGAAGGTGAACCCACCGAAAGCGCGGGAACCTGGGAGAAAGCCAAAAAAACCCTCAACCAAACCCCACGAGACCGGGCTGAAGACAGGAGAGGTTGTAGAGGTCGCCCTTTTGGCGGGAGAGGAGCTGGGACCTCCAACCCCACTCGATGAGAACGAGACAGATTCGGAAGATGACGTCCCGGTAAGTCCTAATCAAGGGCCCATGACCATCCCAATAAAGTTAAGGCGGCCCACCTCGGGGACTGAGGGAGTGATGTTGGCCTTACTGGACTCGGGGTGCATGAGGTGTGTAATTAACATGAAAGTGGTTAAGGGGATGGGCATCGAACTGAGAACTTTAAAAACGCCCATATCCTTTTGCCAACTGGATGGGTCGGTGGCGGGAGGTTGCCCCACACGTTTTGTAACAGAACCCCTAGAGATGACCATGGGAAACCATCATGAGACCCTGTGTTTTATTGTGGCCCCTGGGATGGAACAGCCTCTAATATTGGGACTACCATGGCTTCGGAAGTGGAATCCCCATGTAAACTGGAGAGAGGGGTGGATACGCATCCGCACCAATCGGCCACCAGAAGGGGAGGAGCAACCCTATCCGGAAGGGGAGGAGAAACCCCATCCGAAGTCCCAGGTACCCGCCGAGATAGCTTCTACGGGTGCCGAACCCGTGGAAGGAGAGGAGAAAATCCCGAAGGAGTATTGGGACTTAAGAGAGGTGTTTAGTGAAGAGGCTTCCGACGAGCTTCCCCCACATCGGTCGACCGATTGTAGCATTGAATTCCTGCCGGGGGTGACGCTCCCAAAACCGAAGATGTATCCGATGACACCGGGGGAGTTGGAGGAATTGAGGGCGTTTATCGACAAGAATTTGAAATGGGGTTTCATCACGCCTGCCAGACCTCGAGTGGCGGCCCCTGTGATGTTCCACGAGAAGAAACATGGCTCCAAACGTCTAGTAGTTGATTATAGAAACCTGAACGCAGTATCTGTAGAGAACATGTACCCCCTCCCTCTGATGAAGGACATGTTAACCCACCTGGCAAAGGGGAAGATTTTCACAAAGCTGGACTTGAGGGAGGCGTACTACCGAATCCGGATAAAGGAGGAGATGAGTGGAAGACTGCGTTCAACTGCCCAATGGGTTGTTTCCAGTTCAATGTTCTCCCGTTCGGCTTACAGGGGGCGCCTTCTGTTTTCATGCAATGATCAATTAAGTGCTTCACGAACATTTATACAAAGGGGTTCTGGTATACCTTGATGATATTCTTATCTACACGGAGACAAGAAACGACCACGTGAAGTTGGTACGCTCTGTGTTGCACAAGCTGAGGGCCGCCAAACTGTACGCCAAACTATCCAAATGTGAGTTCCATCAAGAAAAAATCGACTACTTGGGATATCGTATCTCCCCCGAAGGCATTGAAATGGACCCAGAAAAGGTGTGAGTCTTTTTGGACTGGGCCCCACCGAAAACTCGTAAACAGTTTCAAAGTTTTCTGGGATTTGCCAATTTTTACTGCCAATTCATCTCGTCTTTTGCAAAAATAGCTATGCCCATCACCAACCTCCTAAAAACAAAGGGGGAATTGAAACCAAAGCCCAGTCAACCATTGAATTGGACTATGGAGTGCCAAGCTGCATTTGAAAAACTTAAGAGACTTTTTGCTGCAGAACCAATACTGAAACACCCCGACATGGACGCCCCTTTCGTGATCCAAGCTGATGCAAGCGATGTAGCAGTGGGGGCGGTCTTACTCCAATTGAACGAGAAGGGGACACTACAACCATGCGCTTACACTTCTTGTAAATTCACTGAGACTGAAAGGAGATGGGCTGTTTGGGAGAAGGAAGCATTTGCAGTCCGTTGGGCTTTATTAGCTTGGAGGCATTTTCTGGAAGGAGCGAAACACCCATTTGAAGTGTGGACTGTCCATAAAAATTTAGAAGCTTTAAAAACCCCTCGGAAACTATCCCCTAAACAAGTTAGGTGGGCTCAGTTCTTCAAGCGATTCAACTTCTCCTTGAAATATATCCCAGGGGGAAAAAATTTTATGGCAGATGCTTTGTCTAGAATGCCTCAATAGAACAGTATCCGTAAAGAAGTGATAAGGCCAATCGTGTCCACTACACAACTGGCTGTCCCTGTAGTTACCCGCGCACAGAAAAGAAACCAGGAGAGGGATCTACCCACTGACCTGATGGAACAGTTTAAGGAGGCTTTGAAGACAGATGAGTGGTTTCTGGCAAATGCGAATAACTGCACCATTCGAGATGGCCTAGCCTGGATGGGGGCGAAATTGTATGTACCAAAAACCCTGAGAAGCCATGTATTGCAACAAACCCATGATTCCAAAGTGGCTGGTCATTTTGGTTTTGTGAAGACCTTACATTTGGTGAAACGACAGTTTTGGTGGCCTTCCTTGAAAAAGGACATTGAGACTTATGTGGCGAGTTGTCCGATTTGTGCCTCAGCAAAAAGACCGCCGGGTAAGCCACCAGGACTGTTGCAGAATGTGGCCAGACCAACTGCCCCTTGGAAGGAAATTTCCATGGATTTTATAGTAGATCTACCTGAAAGCAGTGGACACACAGTCATTTGGGTGGTGACTGACTTGTTTTCCAAACAAGCTCATTTCATCCCTTGCTCAAAGATCCCTTCGGTGAAATCCTTAGCCAGACTCTTCATTCTTCATGTTTACAGATTGCATGGTGTACCTGAATGTGTAGTTTCTGATCGAGGAGTCCAATTTACCTCGAATTTCTGGAGGGAATTTCTGAAGTTAATAGGCTCCACCCAAAGCTTAAGCTCCGCCCACCATCCCCAAACTAATGGAACCTGCGAGAGAACTAACAGGGTACTAGAGCAATATCTCCGATGCTACATAAATTTTCAACAAGACAACTGGGTGGATCTGTTACCTTTTGCGGAGGTGGCGTATAATAACTCTGTTCACAGTAGTACGGGGTTCACTCCTTTCAAAATAGCAACGGGGCAAGATTTTGTACCCATACCTGAACTGCCTGGTGAAAACCCAACTGTCCAGTCATTGAGTGATTGGATATCTCAGCTTCAACTTAATTGGCCAGTCGTCCGCAAAGCTTTGGATGAGGCACACCAATCTCATAAGAAATTTGCTGACAGAAAGCGAGCTCCACAGATGTCATATCAAGTGGGCGATAAAATATTCCTTTCGACCAAGTATTTACAAACTACCCAAAAATCAAAGAAGTTGGGTCCTAAGTATGTAGGACCTTTCCCCATTGAGAGGATTATAAATCCTGTAACTGTTCAACTGACTTTACCAAAGACTCTTCGTCGTATTCATCCTGTTTTCCATGTTAGTTTGTTGAAACCAGAACGTACCTGTGCCTTGAGACCGATCCAATCTGATCCCCCCGTGCCAATATTAATTGAGGGGGAACAGCATTTCGAAATTAAAGAAATTCTGGACTCTAGAAAATGGAGGGGTCGTACCCAATACCTTGTAGCTTGGAAACATTTTCCTCCGTCCCATTCTGAGTGGGTAAATGAAAAGGACCTTAGGGCTCCTGAACTGTTAAAGAAATTTTATGCCAAATATCCTGATAAACCATAGAGATGTACATTAATGTTAACATGTAATTATTTTGTTTTTCTTTCAGGGACTTATGTCCTTTTTCTAGGGGGTCCGAATGTCAGCCTCAAGATACTTTCCCCTCCTACCTTTCTGCTATTGTTTCATTATTTCTCTCGGCTGTCATGGCAACGGTGGGAGGGGGGATTTTATATGGGAAGAAAGCTGGAAATGTTTGCATTCCTTGCTGGGCTAGCAAGGGGAGGGGGGATTCTTGTCTTTAACTTTCCGTTTCTTGGCTATCTTTTTCCTCTTTTGCACAACTGCAAACTTTTATCAAAATATGTCAAGGTCATTTGACAAGACGCCTCATCACCATCTGGAGATGACCACATGAGCTGTTTCAAAAGTTTTAATTGGAAGAATCATTTGAACTTTGGGGGGTGGGAGCAAACCTATTTCTTTGTATGTGCATTCTACCCACCAATTTCTCAGTTTCGGAATTGCTTTGTAGCTACCACTTTATTTCCCAGTAAAAGGATAACTTTGCTCTACACCATGGAGTCTGAGTATTTCTTTCTTGGGATCTAGAAGGAGCGCAGCCTGACAATATAGAAATTTCGTTCCATATATTTGGGAGCTGCCTTGAGCTAGTTGAAAGACAGGAAAATATATAGATGTTTTAAACAAACAAATACATTTTCAACTCTCATATTTTTGTTCAGTCAGTCAGTCACTCATCTATTTTATGTACCACTCCATTCCCCAAAAGTCCAAGCACAAGAAACAATATAAGAATATTTCATTTCACTGCATTTTCTCTCTGGCTGGAAGGTGAATACACTGTTCCCTGCTCACTTAATAGCAAAGTTCAGCAGACATAACTCACAGGATCTGTTCTATCTAGGAGTGTGTGTGTTTGTATGTGCGTGCTAAAATGACTGTTTATTCATCCTTGCTCCTATCCAATTCTTCATAGATATCAGACATGTTTTATAATCATTTCTGAATATATGTATCTTTGCCAGCTCAGTAGCCCAGAACAGATGTTGATTGTTACTCAAATACCAGAAAATCTTGCAGTCTTTGCTTCTATCTGTCAAAATCATTCCCAACCAGAAATGACATGAATCCTTTGGGGAATCCACAGATATCGAAAAATATAGCCACATCCATTACCTTTGCTCTGTTTCAGAGAAATGCAGGATGAGCTATTACCATTTGCATGTCTTCAAGGGCAATGGATTCCTACAATTTCATTCAATAGCACTCCCAATTTGTTTTGTGCCTACTTGAGTCAGTTTGCAATATTCGATCTGTCTTTTCCTAGGCTCCAACTTTGCATGGTGTCCTTTGAGGTTATCACTTTTCATCTAAGCAAGTGCATTCCAATATGTAGAATTGTATATTAGGTTCTTCTAACACAATGGAAATCAAAGGCTTTGAAATGGAGTTCTGTGACCAGGAGAGAAAGCAATGAAATATGCCTTCAGAGAAATGTTCAGAGTGTATCCCCCATGTCCAGCTGACAATGGCAGGAGATTGCCTTATTAACTACTTTTAAGGGTTAAAAATGTCATTCTTTTTTCTCATCCATATCCTAATTTGGTCTCAGCTCATATGCATATTTAGATGTACTAGCTGTTAAGTAATGTTTTCTCTCATCTCCCATCACAATTTTTGCTATGGCATAATTGACAATAATTTCACTGATGATGATGTTGGTGATGATGCAATCAAAGCCTGGCCACTAAGTAAGTGTTAAGTAAATAAGTAAGTGAGCCACTTTGGTCTAGTGCAGGGCTGTGAAGCTCACGGATGTGTCACACGTTGGCCCCAGCCACGCCCAGTTTAGCAAAGAGGAAAAAAGTCACGATACATCACGTGGCAACCCTGTGATGGTGAGAGTTTGACACCTCCAGTCTATTGGATTAAGGCAACAGGAAAGAAAGCAGGAGACTGAGTTCTACTCCCACCTTAGTAATGAATGCCAACTAGGTTACCATGAACTAGTCACTGTCTCTCAACCTAAGACACCTCACAGGGCTGCTGTTGTGAGGAAAATAGCAGGGAGGTGTATAAAATGTTTGCCACCTTGAAATATTTATAAAAGTAATGAAGGTATGTAGATACTCTGTGAGTATGTGTGTGTGTGTGTATTTTATACAGTATATATGTGTGTGTGTGTGTAAAGGTATCCCCTATCCAGTTGGGTCAGATTCTAGGGGGCAGTGCTCATCTGTATTTCTTAACCGAGTCCAAAGACATTTCTGTATTTATGTGACTAGCATGACTATATGCCAAAGGTCCACAGAATGCTGCTACCTTCCCACCAAATTGATACCTATTTATCTACTTGCATTTGCATACTTTCTAACTGCTAGAGAGGCAGGAACTGGGACAAGTAACAGGAGCTCACTTTGTCGCACATTGCTTAGGTCTCAAACTTGGGTTGTCAGATTTCCAGTGGACAAGCTCAGTGTACACTCAACACACACATACACAAATAAATAAAGTGTGGATGCAGAGTCACTGCAGTATGACTATTTGGGCTGGGTTGCAGAAGAAACTGGTTGCAATTTTCTGCACGGGGATCTGCCTATTAATGCTCAGGCATTAACAGAAGCTTCATATATTGTAGCACACTGAAAGAATGTAGATCTGTGGGGGTTTTTGGTTTTTTTTGAAACACAGGTTTAACACTTTTAAACATTTGTAACTTTTGTAAGAAAGCCAGACATGGTTTTCAAAAGACGACTATCCCTGTATCTTGAGAGTCCGGTGCCAGAGAAGAAGTTAATTTAAAGCAAGAAAATGAGATTATTCTAATTGTACCATTTTGCCTGTTATACTATATAGGGGGTCCTCAAGTTATAACCATAATTGCAAATTGCCACAATGTTAATTGTAATAGTTGTAAAGCAAGTCATGTGATTGGACATGATTTTTTGATATTTTAGATCAAGCTGAAATTGTTATACTTATACCAATATAATAACAGTGTCAATTAACCAGTTTACCAAACTGTTGAGTAATAACTTGCTGAAGCAAGTTATTATATTTACTTCAATATAGTGAATGATGTGAATTAACTAGTTTACTAAACATTGAATTGTTAGAGTTCTTTTTTCTAAAGAGCTCTGAAAATAATCAATGACTCAAAATACCATCAACATATAATATAAATTTATATTAGAGTATATCCATGTTGGTAGACAAATATTAAATATGAAAATAAAATAAAATAAAGGGCAACCTTGACAAGTTCCACATAATCTCTTAAATGAAGAAAAATAACTCCTTTTATAATAATTTTTGTTTATGGATTAAGGTACCACATTTTAACATAGCTGGTAAAAACAGGAGGGGATCCTTATCTTACCAAGTGATATTCCAACATTTCAATCTGTACCATATCAAAGGCATTTTCTGCATCCAGCAAAGCCACAACTGGTAATTCAATTTATCTTTTTGAATTTCTAATACATCAGTTATCAATCTGATATCATCTAAAGCTTCATACTCTTTTATGAAGTTAGGTTGAGTAGTATGAATTACTGAAAAAATATATTTTACAGTTTCAACCAAAAAATTATCATCCACATTTAATGAAGAAATCAAGCAACAGATTATACATAAAAGAAAAATTGTACCAGGCTTCATTATTATTGTGATATAAGCATCATAAAAATAGAAAAGCATCTGTTTTAGTATATAGCTCCAACAATAAAGGAATAAAAAATCTCATTGTATGTATTACATCCTTGCTTCCCAAAGTTGTATGGATCAGGGACTTTTTCTGTTTTTATATCAGTGTAGCAAAATAGTATATTTCAAGATATAAAATACCAGAAATTTATTGCAATTCAGTGATTTGACCTTGTAAAATCCCTTAAAGGTTTCTATTATTCAAAAAGAAGTCCTGAATTATATTGGTATATACTTTGAAAGCTGTTTTCAATATGGTTTCTGTTTGTTAAAGCCTTTAAAGAATTTTAACATTTTAAATTTCATAAATCTGCTAGCTTTCATTGGATATGGGTATCAAAAATGAAATAGTACTAATATTGCTCACAATCTCTCATTTTTTTCACTGTAATCCCAAAATAACAACAAAAGGCAGCACCCCCAACATAACTGTACTTTCTTTTATAGAACAACAACAAGATAACCTGTCATTTTGTTGTTGAATATATTTTTATATTTTTCATGCTGCTTGAACATTTATTTTTGGATTAAACCTCCTTGGCCTTTGTCTAGCTGTGCAGAAAATGGATTGTACTCAGATGTAATCTTATTTTAAATATCACTGACTTCAGTGAGCCTGTCCTACATAAAATGAGACTGAGTTTGGATCAAACCATGGCCTAATGCCACTGGGTATTCTTAACTGTGATGTCATGGTTTTTTCTGATCTTTGCTTTGAAAACCTCAGGATGTATTTGACATTACCCTATTATCTGAATAGAGTCCCTAACCTCCTGCAAATTATAGAACAAACAATTAACCCAACAACATAAATACCCATGTTTTCCTGAAAATAAGACCGGGTCTTATTTTCTTTTGGGCCTCAAAATAAGCACTAGGGCTTATTTTTTGGGTGGGATGTTTTATTTTTTCCCCATGGATGAAAGGCCCACTTCTTCTGCTTGTTTGTGGTGGAGCAGGAGGCTGTGCGCTGCACCAATGCCACACCATGAGGCAGGGGTTGGAACTGCCTCACATGCCCTGCACCACATTACCTCAGGACCTCCACAACCAGGCCCCGCAGACACCTACCTTGCCTTGCGGCCGTGGCACCAGCACAGCACTCAGTCTCCTGCTATGTTGTGGCCATGAGCAAGCAGAAGAAGTGGGCCAGTGACCACATGGGCTCCTGCTGCACATAGCTGTTGACACTGCCATCATAAGGCAGGTGTCAGGGCTGCTTGGCTGCAGGGGCCCTGAGGTAAGCCAGTGTGGGGTAGATGGGGCAGCTCCACCACCACCCTGCCTCACCTCATGGCTGTGGCACCACAAGCAACCAGATGGGGTGGCCAGCCAGATGTGCAGGGTCTTAAATAGATCTTATTTTGGGAGTAGGGTGTAAAATGCTAGGTCTTATTTTCAGGAAAACAGGGATACTATATGAACTACAGAGAGCTCTAGATAAAGCAAATTATCTGGATTCTTTCTGGTCAATTTTCAAGATTGACTAAGGGATACAGATTACATTGGTTGCGACTGTGAAGTAGAACTGAAGGGAAAGGGGGCTATGCCCCGTTTTGTTCTGCTAGACCTTTCAGCAGCATTCAGTAATATTGATCAACCTTTCATTTGAGAAGGCCTGTGGGACAGAGGTGTGGCAGGTTCTGACCAGTTCTGGAGAACCAGTAGCGGAACGTTTGAGTAGTTCAGAGAACTGGAAAATACCACCTTTGACTGGAGATTTTACAATATCCTTCCCCTGTTACTCCTACCAAGCCACACCCACAGAACCAGTAGCAAATTTTTTTGAATACCACCATTGCTGTGGGGGTTGGAGATTGGAGGCCCTGTTGAAACTGCTGAAATAAATTACTCATCAGTGTGAGTTTAGCTACTATCAATATGCAAATTATAACCTGCTTTACAATTTGACCATTCATAATACAAGACACTTAAATCCATGAGAGATTAGATGGACTTCAGGCATCTAGAGTGGCAGAATTTTAGAGCTCTCTTGTTGTTGGAGAACCAGAAGAAGATTTGGTGAAAGACAGATAGATTAGAACATAAACTTAACTAGGACTATCCTTTTTTCCTTTTGGGATCATTTTCACAAATTCAGGCACTACTGTGTAAAAAATTGGTCTGTACAAAAAACGACAACAAAAACCCTACATTCTATAGTGTCAAAGAACAAATTTAAAAGACTCCAAGATGGGAATTCCTATTTTTGAACTCTATGGTGTAAATCCTTATTTATTGTCCACAATACTAGGATCATACAACATCCTAAGCTAAAACCAAATGAATTATAATGTGAACTTAGGTTTTTAAGGGGGAACCAAATCATTTTAAATATCTATAGCATTTACACAAATGAACAAAAACTTAGAATAGAATAGAATAGAATTCTTTATTGGTCCAGTGTGAATGGATATATAAGGAATTTGTCTTGGTGCAAATGCTCTCAATGTACATAAAAGAAAAGATACATTTGTCAAGAGTCAAGAATCATAAGGTACAACACCTAATAATAGTCATAGGGTACAATAAGCAATCAAATCATACTAGGAAACAGTCAATATAAATCGTAAGGATACAAGTGACAAAGTTGCAGACATACAGTCACAAGTGGGGTGGGTGGGTGATAAGAAATGATGAGAAGATTAATAGTAATAGTAGTATGGATTTATAAATAGTTGGACAGTGTTGAGAGAATTATTTGTTTAGCAGAGTGATGGCATTTGGGAGAAAAGGGTCCTTCTGTCTAGTTGTTCTGGTGTACAATTCTCTAGTCTATAGCATCGTTTTGAGGGTAGGAGTTGAAACAGTTTATGTCTGGGATGTGAGGGGTCTGTAAATATTTTCACAGACCTCTTTTTGACTCATGCAGTATACAGGTCGTTGATTGAAGGCAGGTTGGTTGCAAAACTTAATTACTTAAATAAATCTCAATGATTTATTTAAGTAACTAAGTAGCTAACAGACAGGAAGCAGCAGGCGAAGCTAGGCAGAATCACATCTGATAGCTGTACAATCAGTACAGCCCCCCCCCCCCCCCCAAGGCTGCGTGCTTTCTACACTTCTCCTCTCCATAATGATTTCATCTCAAACCATCCATCTGTTAAAATACTGAAGTTTGCTGATGACACAACAGTGATTGGTCTCATTTGAGACAACGACAAATCCTCATACAGACAGGAGATTATACAAGTTGCCTCGTGGTGTAACCGAACAATCTGGAACTGAACACACTCAAAACCATAGAAATGATGGTAGACTTTAGGAGAAACCCTCCTGTACTACCACCTCTTACAATACTACACAACACCATATCAACAGTAGAGACCTTCAAATTTCTAAGTTCTACTATATCACATGACCTAAAATGGACACCTAACATCAAAAAAGCACAACAAAGAATGTTCTTTCTGTGCCAACTCAGGAAGCTCAAACTGCCCAAGGAGCTGCTGATCCAGTTCTACAAAGGAATGATTGAGTCTGTCATGTGCACCTCTATAACTGTCTGGTTTGGTTCTGCAATCCAACAGGACAGACACAGTTTTCAGAGGATAATTAGGACTGCAGAAAAAACAATTACTACCAACCTGCCTTCAATCAAGGACCTGTATACTGCACGAGTCAAAAAGAGGATTGTGAAAATATTTACAAACCTCTCAAACCTCGGACATAAACAGTTTCAACTCCTTCCCTCAAAATGACTCTATAGAGCATTGCACACCAGAACAACTAGACACAAGAACAGTTTTTCCCGAAAGCCATCACTCTGCTAAACAAATCATTCTCTCAACCCTGTTCAACTGTTACAAAATCTGCACTACTATAACTGTTAAATCTTGTCATCATTCCTTATCACCCATCCCCTCCCACTTGTGACTGTATGACTGACTTTGTTGCTTGTATACTTAAGATTTATATTGACTGTTTCCTAGTATGATTGATTGCTTATTGTACGCTATGACTATCATTAAGTGTTGTACCTTATGATTCTCAACTCCTGATGAATTTATCTTTTTTTTTTTTTTATGAATACTGAGAGTATTTACACCAAGACAAATTCCTTTTTGTCCAATCACACTTGGCCAATAAAGTATTCTATACTATAAAGTATTCTATTTCAGCACATGTCCACAAATGTAGCTTTCTTGATACTTTCTATTCAACAGCATGTAAAATAACAAAGTTCTATTTTTTAAAAAATCCCATTTCATCCACTTTAGGAAAAGAACAATGGCACTCTGGAAAATTCTTTGTAATCATCCCATTCCTGAGACCAAAAGGAAATTAATGTCAGATGTGGCTTGACAAGTAGAATTCACTGTCAGGGGCTGACATGCCAGATATTGTACTTTTGCTACATGTAGCTTTTCTCCTACAAAGCAAACTTCTAAGGAATCCTGGCCCACATCTAAGAAAACTGAATTTGTCAGCCCTTTGGGCTTTTCTCAATCTCATGTGTGGAATTGACTTTTACTAACCCATCTCTCTGAAACCAGAAAAATGGAGGTATGTCCAATAATTTTTGGGAAAAGATGTTAAGAAAAGCTTCCTCTAAGAAAATAAACAAACATGAACTCTCTTTCCAGCTAAATATTTAATGTGGAATTTCTCCACCCCAGCTAAAGTATATCTGAAATGAAAAAAAACATCAAACCAAAAAGAAACAGAAGCATTGAGCTTCATTCAAAAAAATATTTAAAGTATCCAGATAGCCAAATATTCTTTACTGATTACTATTTTTTAAATATATATATATATATACTTTAGGGAAGAAAAGAGAGCTTATAAGTGTGTGGAATAAATAAATAAAAATTTATTTATCAAGAGGCTAAAGGAGCAACTGATTGATCCAGTTAAACTAGGAGCAGAGTTTAACATATGTGGACTTATCAAAATCAGATTTAACATAGTTAAAAGGGAATGTCAATTTCTTTATAATAAAGACACTCTTACTTTACAAATAGTGACCACTTTCCTTGAGGGAGAAACAGAGATAGAGGGACAGCCATATCCATGGCATGGGTAGGGAGAATTGATGAGGGCAAAATGGAAAATTCAGTGTCATAATGCAAACCCAACATCCCTTTTAATACATGTGTTAACATTACATACATATATACAACCCCCCCCACATACATACATACATACATACATACATACATACCAGGGGTGGGATTCAAATTTTTGAACAACTGGTTCCGTGGGCGTGGCTTAGTAGGTGGGTGTAGCTTGGTGTTCATGTGACTGGGTGGACATGGCTTGATGGTCATGTTATTGGCTGGGTGTGGCCAACTCAATATCCCTCACATCAAGGCACGCATCTCCTCGCCTGGCCTCTCATGACTGTGGGGATGCTGCAATAGTCATAAGTGTGAAAAATGGTCATAAGTCACTTTTTTCAGTGCCACTGTAACTTTGAATGGTCATTCCACACAAGCAAAGTACCAGCAAAGGAGGGGGAAAAAACTCCAGAGAAGTTCCTGAGACAGGAAGTCTAGTCCTGCCAAGAATGTAATAAGGGTTAACAGAGAAGCAGTTTCTGTAAGCAGCACCAGAATGTTTCCTTTCTGCCTTCCTGTTAAGTCCTGGGCAGGGGCACAAGAAACGGAGACGAGACATCAGATGGTGACTTCAACTCTTTATTAACAAGAAAGAACGGAGCAAAATATCTGGGCAGCAGTAGCTTTTTTATAGAGCTTGCTGCCATCAAAACAACCAATGAACTGAGTCTATCGCTTTCACAAGTGTTCAATCAGGGGTTCCCATTAACAGCCAATCAGACTGGTCAAACCTGACCAATCATGACTCACTATCTACAGGCCAATGAGAATTGCAGGATTACAAGCCTGCTGTAAGACAAAGCTGTTGAGGGTTGTATCGCTGCATTGGCTTAATCCATAACACCCCTCCCCCCTTGGTTCCGTCTGAGGGGGGGTGATGTATTCTCGCAAGTAGGCAGGCCGCTTCACCTGTCTGCTTGACCTGCGCTGTTCTACCGGGTTCTGTCCTGCTTCTGGTTCCGGTGGGCTGCCAGCTGGGTTGGATGGCGAAGATTGTGGTCCCGGGTTGCTTTTGTCAGTGCTGTCTTCTGGGTTCCCTGGATCCGCCTCCGTCGCAGTGCTGTCACATGGCGAGGCCGCTCCCTGGCTCGGTTCTCCCTCAGATGGTGAGGTTCCCTCGGATGGTGAGGTTCTCCCTGGGCTGTTGGGTTTCGATTTCTTCTTCGTCCTCCTCCATGTTCCTCCATGTTCCCTTCCCCCCCCCCAGCTAGAGGTTCCGGCGCTAATCTGGAACGGAGTTGGTCTATGTGGCGTTTCCACATCTTACCGTCTGCCATTTGTAGGCAATAGGATCGGGATCCTATAAGTTGTGTTATTGTCACAGGGACCCACAATGGG
The DNA here is from genome assembly GCA_033807585.1 of Hydrophis major. Lineage (NCBI taxonomy): Eukaryota > Metazoa > Chordata > Lepidosauria > Squamata > Elapidae > Hydrophis > Hydrophis major. The sequence continues at coordinate 150,456,167 of CM066328.1, read as the reverse complement.
TCGCCTGAGAAGTTTTTTGCAAACACAAGGTCCCCTTCCTGGAATGCCCGACAGTTGCTGCTGGATCCTGGGGGTTGTTCTGGCGTGTAGTTTGGGTGGAGGTGATCGAGATGCAAGCAAAGTTTCCGGCCCATCGGGAGTTCAGCTGGGGTTTTGTTCGTGGTGCTGTTTGGGGTTATGTGTTGGAGAAGAAGCATTTGGTTTATTTTATCATCAATGTCGCCGTGGTCCATTTTGTGCAGGTTCTGTTTCACAAATTGAACCATTCGCTCAGCCCTACCATTGGCCGCAGGGTGAGCTGGTGATGTTAAAGCATGGCGGATGCCCCGATCTGCCAGGTATTGTTTGAATGGCAGGGCAATGAATTGGGGGCCATTGTCTGAGACGAGGACATCGGGAAGTCCGTGGGTAGTGAATAGTTTATTCAGTTTTTTAGTGACTGCGTCTGTGATGGTGCTTTTCATTTTTTGGACTTCCAGCCAGTTTGAATAGGCATCCACTGTTAAGAGGAAAGCGTGTCCTCTTGTGGGTGCCACAAAATCGATGTGGATACGGGACCAAGGCCCTCAAGGCGTTTCCCACTGAGTTGGGGGAGTCTTTGGAGGAGCGGAATGAGTCTCCTGGCATTTACTGCATTTTGCTACCCAAGTCTCTATCTGTCTATCTAAACCAGGCCACCATGTGTAACTCCTGGCCAGTGCCTTCATCCGCACGATGGCTCGATGTCCCTCGTGCAGCATTTTCAATACTTATATTGCAATTTCTCCGGGACTATGACTCTGTCTCCCCACACTATGCAACCTTTCTGGGAGAATAGTTCTGTTATACGATTCCTAAATGGCTTGAACGTGTCATCAGTTGCGCTGACTGGCCAACCCCGTTCTACCCAGCTGAGGACTCATGCCAAAACAGGGTCCTTTTTTGTCTCTAATGCTATGTCTCGAGTGGTTAGTGGTGGCGATTTGAGGGTTTCGATTTGTAATATGGTTAAGGTTGGAGCAGGGTCCTCTATAATGTCTGGAAGTGGAGAGTGGCTCAAAGCGTCAGCGTGGGGAATGGTTTTCCCCGGGTGATGTTGCAATCGGTAATCGTAGGCGGCTATAAATTCTGACCAACGTGTCATTCTTGGTGATAAGATATGGGGAGTTGGTTTGTTTCCCACCAAACTACCAAGTAGCGGCTTGTGGTCTGTAATTATGGTAAAGGGTCTCCTATATACATATTCATGGAAGCGTTTAATTGTGGATACAATAGCGAAGGCCTCTTTATCAAGTTGACCATAATTCCTTTCGGTTTTAGACGAAGTTCTCGAAAAGAACGCAATGGGTGCCTCATTTCCATTTGGTAGAACACGGCTTAAGATGGCTCCTACTCCAAATGGTGAGGCATCACAGGTAACCGTCAAAGGGAGAGTCTCGTTGTATTGCATTAATACGACATTGGAGGTTAAAAAGTCTTTTATCCCTTTGAACACTATCTCTTCACCCCGTCCCCAAACCCAAGGGGTCTTTTTATCGAGGAGTCTATGTAGGGGTTCGGCTACAGTTGCTTTCTGGGGCAAGAAAATGTTATAAAAGTTAATGAGTCCCAGGAAGGCTTGAAGGTCTGTCTTATTCCTAGGTCTCGGGGCTTTTTTGATTGCGGTTAGTTTTTTTTCGGTGGGGTGGATTCCCTGTCTGTCGAGAAGGTATCCCAGGAACTCCACTCTTTCCGTACAAAGTTGACACTTGTCTCATTTTACCTTAAGACCCGCGTCTTTGAATTTCTGCAGGACTTTTCTGAGTCATTGTACTAATAACTCTTTAGTGGGGGCAGCTATTAGGACATCGTCAAAATAAGGCACGACGCCTTTTATGCCTTGTAATAGTCTCTCCATTAAAAATGCCAGGCATCACGCTTACTCCAAATTGGAGTCTATTGCACTTAAAAGCGCCTCTATGTGCAACTATTGTCTGGGCTTCTGCAGTTGTCGCGTCTACAGGTAGTTGCTGGTACGCTTGAGCTAAGTCCAATTTCGCAAATATTTTTCCGCCACCCAGGGAATGAAGAAGGTGTTGAACCACCGGTACTGGGTAAGAGCTCTGTTGAAGAGCATGATTTAGGGTGGCCCGATAGTTCCCGCAAATTCTTAACGAACCATCTGGCTTCATGGGTGTTACTATCGGGGTTTCCCAGCGGGCGTGGTCAATTGGTTCCAATATGTCCTGGGCTATCAGTTTATCTAGCTGCTCGTCGATCTTAGGTTTTAAGGCAAAAGTTACTCGACGGGGTTTAAGCCGAATGGGAGCTACATAGGGGCTGAGATTAAATGATATAGGGATCCCCTTGTACTTACCTAATGTTCCTGTGAACATGTCCTGGAATTCCTGGATGAGAGTCTCTTCCCAGTTGTCATTTCTGGTATGGTGTATGCTGGCTAGTTCAATCCCGAGTGGAGCGAACCATTGTAACCCTAACAAGCTGGGTCGGTCACGATCGATGACAGTCAGGGGAAGCGTTGCTGTGCGGTCCCTAAAGGATACTTGGACATTGCTGGAACTGACAACTGGGATTCTGTTTCCCTGGTAGTCTTTCAGGATGATTCGCTGTGTACTGAGGTCCTGGCGGGAAATGGCAGGGATCAGCTGTTTGAGGGTTTTCCAGGATACCATCAATAGAGACGATCCCGAATCGACTTCCATCACACACGGTCAATTCTCAATAGTAACCTTTATGCGGATCTTTCTTGCATCAAACGATGAAGCATGGCCGATGATAATGGTTTGGTGGGCCTCTTCTCATCTCGTTGAAGAGGCAGGTGCTTGGTTTCTGTAGTAGTAGTGGTTGTTCCATTGGTGGTTCAGATGGTCCCGGTTCTCAGGAGGTTTGCCTATCTCCTGACGGAGGTTGTTCTCCCTTTGGTTGGGACTGGACTCTCATCTGCTTCTGCAGACCTTCGCGATGTGGCCTTTTTTTCCGCAGTTATGGCAGAGTGCGTCGAGGAATTTGCGTCGAGGAATTTGCAGTCCGATCGCGGGTGGTTTGCCCCGCAACCCTCACATTGGCGTGGATGTCACTGGTTCATTTGCTCTCATTCTGAGCGGAGCCGGTTGACCTCCTCTTCATCACTGTCTGAGGAATGACTCGAGGTCTTTGTGGTGGGTAGTGGTAGCGTGCTTCTCAGTGGTGAGTGGGATCTCGTTGGCGAGTTGGCAAAGCGGTGCGTTCGCTCGGTGCATTCGAGTGGCTGACTTCCTGGTTGCTTCTGCAGCAGTAGCGTCGGTGATGAAATCCGTAAGGCTGATGTTGCCTTTTGCCATCAGCTTACTCTGCACGTGTGGTGCATTTAAACCCAGAACTATACGGTCTCTTAGGGCTTCCTCTAAGTTTGCAAAACCACAAAGGCCTCCTAGATTCCGGAGGTCGGCTACGAAATTACCAATGCTCTCATCCTTCTGTTGGTCCCTCTGGTAAAATTCGTGTCTTTGTATCAGTGTAGGTACTGTGTAGGTACTGTGGGTGTGTAATGGGCCCAGAGGATTTGAGCGAGGGTGTCCCAATCCATGGTCTTCACTTCCGCCGGTTTTGCTAATGCATTAGCCATTTTGAAAACAGTGGGGCTGCAATGAGTCAGGAACACCGCTCGTTTCTTGCCAGGCGTAGCATCTTTTAAATTGTTGGTCTCCAGGAACATCTGGAAGTGGTCTATATACGAGTCCAAGTCTTTGGTTGCTGGGTCGAATGGAGCGGGTGGTATGGCGCCACTGGTCATCTTGCCGTCTGTTGCGTGCGCTCTTTCGCCACGTGCTCTGTCTTGTCCGATGTGTTCTAGTCAGCTCTATCATCTCCGTATCTCATCTTCGTCGCCAGTGTTAAGTCCTTGACAGGGGCGCAAAGAACGGAGATGAGACATCAGATGGTGACTTCAACTCTTTATTAACAAGAAAGAATGGAGCAAAATATCTGGGCAGCAGTAGCTCTTTTATGGAGCTTGCTGCCATCAAAACAACCAATGAACTGAGTCTATCACTTTCACAAGCGTCCAATCAGGGGTTCCCGTTAACAGCCAATCAGACTGGCCAAACTTGACCAATCACGACTCGCTGTCTACAGGCCAATGAGAATTGCAGGATTACAAGCCTGTTGTAAGACGAAGCTGTTGAGGTTTGTATCGCTGCATTGGCTTAATCCAGAACACTTCCTTACAGGATTAGGCCAATAATTTCTTCTAACAACCGGTTCTCCAGACTGCTTAGAATGTTAACAACCCGTTCTAGAGAATAGGTGCTAACTGGTAGAATCCCACCCCTGATACATACACACAAACACACAGACACACACAAACACACACAAAGGCAGGGCTTGAATCACAGTTCTCGGTCTATCTCTTTCCTATTCTGTTCTCCCGCCTGTTGTGGGCACTCATGCAGATGATCTAGTCAGGCATTGTGAAGAACCCAGTAAAATTCCTTCTGTATCAAATACATTATTGGGAAAATAATTCATTTTGTCCAAGGAGAAAGCTTCCCAGATTTTCACATGCCCAACATAGATAACCATAAAAGTTCAATCCTTGTTGGAGATACAGTTCCAGAAGCATCAATTTCTTGGAAGGCCTTTCAGAATATATGTATGTATGCGTGTATGTATGTGTATATCAATAATTCCTGGTTAGCAGGGATTTATTTGATATATGTATGTGTGTTCTGTCTCACCTGTATCCACAGGTGAGAGTCCAAAGTTCCAAAGTACAAATGCTCAAACAGACAGTCTCAGACATGGCAGAGTTAACTGCTTCTGTTTACACAGTCCTTGGTAGTCTTCCTGGAATCTGTCTGGCAAGTCCGAACTAACCATAAATCAAGACACTGCAGCCGAGTGTATAACACCATAACACCAACCGAAATGACACCTTGCTTCAAACAAGGATTCAGAGCTAGCACGCTTCCTTATATTGCCTAAGGGGCATGTCAGTCTCTTTTCTGTGTCCGTTGGATGGCCCATTTCTGCTTACATCTTTGCCATGCATCTATCCAACATTGCTCAGTTTGTCTTTCAACTAATGACTCTGGCACGCTCTCCTGATTGTCTGTTAACAACACCTGAGGTTCAATCAGGGAGGGAGATTCAGGGGAGGAAGATGACTCTGAAACTTCCAGTAAATCAGGCTCATATCTCAGAGTCAAGTTCTCTTCTTCCTCTTGACTCCCTTCAGTGTCGCTCAATAATGCTGGCTCGAATCTCAATGCCAGATCTTCCTCATTACTCAAGTCTACATCTGCTGACTGACCAGGTTCAAACATATACATATGACTGACCAGATTCAAATGTATATACATACACATATATGTATACACTATATCACTATATGTAATACACTATATGTGACTTCAGTGTTCAGGGATATTTTGCCATATAATAACCAAAAGTGCTACCACTTTCATGGCCTCTCAGAATGCCATGAAAACATTATTAAGATGCCAAGGGCACTGTGAACCAGGAACATTTAGGAATCTCAACAGACAGTTATCTAGGTATGATGGGAAGAAACTAATGGGAAAAGAGGATTCTTAAAATACCCATATCCATGCCATATAAGTTTGTTCGAAAAATAATAATTGATAGGCAGAGGGTGTATTGGGAGGCAAGTACTTAGTATGAAAATATGCTACCTGTCCAGAATAAAGGAACTGAACAGTCAAAACTGTCCTACTTATGGAAAGAACAAAGTTGTGGCTGTTGGTTCTCCCTTCAACCCACCCCAGCTACATCCTATTGCCCCATCTGAATTTTTCCTGACTTCATCAAAGTAGTTGGAAAGGAAGTTGTTTTTGGGGGGATGTCTGATAATGCTCCCTTTAATGTAGCTCACTTCAGATCTTCCTTAGAAAGATCCCTGAGGGTATGTGTGCAGAGCAGGAGAGCAAAAAGAACCTCAGTTACAGGAAGTGGAGCCAGGTTACACAACTCTATGGTCCACATATTTTAGTCCTCTTGTGTTTGTTAAGAATCCTACAAGAAATAAGGAAGTTGTTTACATCCCTACATTTTGTGTGCTGTGTCTTCACTATATACACAGTGAACATAACAATGAATGATTTGAAAAATAGCTGATCATAACTAGTGTAGTCTTTTGGAAAACAATTCATTTTCACATGTCTGACCTGGTTCTAAAAAATATTCTAAAAATCATATGAAGTAATATAAAAACATATACTTTACCATATATTTTGAATGTAAAGAAATGTAGGATTTTTAAAAGAAAAAAAAAATCTCATAAAGGGATATCTAACCATTTCTTTGGCCCTTTGGATGCTGGTCTCAGAAGCCATAAAACTATAGCCTATGATTGTAATTCTAGACATGTCTTCTCATATAACATTCATTCTGAAGACCTTCCCACTGATTTCAAAAGGTCTTATTCTCAGATAAGTGGGCATCAAAGTCCTTAAAGCATATTAGAGATTCAAAGCTCCAAATAGCAGATCAGGGAATAAATGCATTTATTATCTTGATGTATTATTTAAATTCCATGAATAAAAATGTGAAGATAACAAGAGAGAATACATAGCAGTTCTCCTTTACACCATTATGTGCAATCCCTTGCAAACCAAAGCAGGGAAAAGTGGAGGAATACAATAAACATTTCAGATGAATATATATGTATGTATGTATGTGTGTGTATATATATATATATATATATATATATATATATATATATATATATATATATATATATATATATATATATATATATATATATTTTCTCCCGCGTAAGATTGGAAGTATCTAGGCAACGTTTCGATGAAGTCTCATTCATCATCTTCAGGCTTGGTCTTCAGCTCTGTGCTTCTCAGAGTGAATCACTCTGAGAAGCACAGAGCTGAAGACCAAGCCTGAAGATGATGAATGAGAGTTCATCGAAACGTTGCCTAGATACTTCCAATCTTACGCGGGAGAAAACCCGAATAACCAAAGATCCACATACAAATAACCGCGAGAACCTCAGAAAACAAATATATATATATATATATATGTGGATCTTTGGTTATTCGGGTTTTCTCCCGCGTAAGATTGGAAGTATCTGGGCAACGTTTCGATGAAGTCTCATTCATCATCTTCAGGCTTGGTCTTCAGCTCTGTGCTTCTCAGAGTGATGTGAGCTTGCAGCTGCTTCTTCCTTTTAACTGCTCCTGGGGGTGTGACTTGATTGGCTGGGGGCTTGGCTGTGTTCTGATTGGATGGGGGTGTGTTCTCATTGGTTGGGGGTTTGGCTGTGTTCTGATTGGTTGGGGGGTTGGCTGTGTTCTGATTGGCTGGAGGCGTGTTCTGTTCAGGTGGGGGCTTGATTGTGCTCAGGTTAGTCTTGGTTGCTGGAAGGTTTGAGCTGGTGAGCTGTGATCTTGCTGTTTGGCTTCGAGTTCGTGGTCGTGCTGCATCTTCATGGTGGGGGTCAGTTCGCTTCATGTATGGCTCAGAGGGGTTTGAGGTGGGTAGTGATGCGGCTGCAGTGCGGCTTCTGGTCCGTGGTCGTGTTTCATCTTCTGTGTGGGTGTGAGTCTGCTTTCTACGTGGAAGTGTGGTGGTGGCATCTTGTGTGGCTATCAGGGGTGTGGGTCTGGTGTCACTCTTCATGTTAGGTACGCGTCTGTTCATGAGGGCGGGTTTCCAAATGGCTGGTAGGCGGGAGGCATCATCTCGTTTATTCATGCTGTGTGGGCGTTTTTCTATCTCTATGGCTTCTCTGATGATTCTGCTGCTGAAGTGTTCGGTTTTGGCGATAGTTCTGGTATTTTTAAAGTCAATCTCATGTCCTGTGGCTTTGAGGTGTTGGACCAGGGAAGAGGTCGGTTCTTCCTTTTTGATTGAGTTCTTATGTTCTTCAATGCGTGCACCTATTCTTCTGTTAGTCTGTCCAATGTATGTGGTGGGGCAGGCAGTGCAAGGGATTTCGTATACTCCTTGATTTTCTAACTCGATTCTGTCCTTAGGGTTTCTTAGGATGGTGGATATCTTTCTGTTTGTGCAGAATGCTGTCTTAATGTTGTGTTTTTGGAGGATCTTGCTGATTTTGTCCGTAGTGCCTTTTATATATGGGAGGAGGGCTTTGCCATTCTCTTGTTCTTTGTCTTGGATTTTGGCTGGGGTTTCTTTTTGGATTAGGTGGGTGATCTTCTTTCTTTGGAATCCATTGGCTGTCAGCACGCCGGTGAGAGTGTGTAGTTCGGTCTCTAGGTGTTGTTCATCAGCTAAGCATTTTGTTCTGGAGATGAGTGTCTCAGCTACGGAATTGATCTGTGCTGGGTGGTGGTGTGAGAGTGCGTGTAGATAGCGGTTTGTATGTGTTTTCTTCTGGAAGATGGTGTGTCCTAGGGAGCCATTGGATTTTTTGTATACCAAGACATCTAGGAAGGGAAGTTGGTTGTTAGCTTCTGTTTCCATGGTGAATTGGAAACAAGAGAATGGCAAAGCCCTCCTCCCATATATAAAAGGCACTACGGACAAAATCAGCAAGATCCTCCAAAAACACAACATTAAGACAGCATTCTGCACAAACAGAAAGATATCCACCATCCTAAGAAACCCTAAGGACAGAATCGAGTTAGAAAATCAAGGAGTATACGAAATCCCTTGCACTGCCTGCCCCACCACATACATTGGACAGACTAACAGAAGAATAGGTGCACGCATTGAAGAACATAAGAACTCAATCAAAAAGGAAGAACCGACCTCTTCCCTGGTCCAACACCTCAAAGCCACAGGACATGAGATTGACTTTAAAAATACCAGAACTATCGCCAAAACCGAACACTTCAGCAGCAGAATCATCAGAGAAGCCATAGAGATAGAAAAACGCCCACACAGCATGAATAAACGAGATGATGCCTCCCGCCTACCAGCCATTTGGAAACCCGCCCTCATGAACAGACGCGTACCTAACATGAAGAGTGACACCAGACCCACACCCCTGATAGCCACACAAGATGCCACCACCACACTTCCACGTAGAAAGCAGACTCACACCCACACAGAAGATGAAACACGACCACGGACCAGAAGCCGCACTGCAGCCGCATCACTACCCACCTCAAACCCCTCTGAGCCATACATGAAGCGAACTGACCCCCACCATGAAGATGCAGCACGACCACGAACTCGAAGCCAAACAGCAAGATCACAGCTCACCAGCTCAAACCTTCCAGCAACCAAGACTAACCTGAGCACAATCAAGCCCCCACCTGAACAGAACACGCCTCCAGCCAATCAGAACACAGCCAACCCCCCAACCAATCAGAACACAGCCAAACCCCCAACCAATGAGAACACACCCCCATCCAATCAGAACACAGCCAAGCCCCCAGCCAATCAAGTCACACCCCCAGGAGCAGTTAAAAGGAAGAAGCAGCTGCAAGCTCACATCACTCTGAGAAGCACAGAGCTGAAGACCAAGCCTGAAGATGATGAATGAGACTTCATCGAAACGTTGCCCAGATACTTCCAATCTTACGCGGGAGAAAACCCGAATAACCAAAGATCCACATACAAGTACCCGCGAGAACCTCAGAAAACATATATATGTGTATATATATATATATATATATATATATATATATATATATATATATATATATATATATATATATATATATATATACATATACATATACATATACATATACATATACATATACATATACATATACATATATATATATATATATATATATATATATATATATATATATATATATGGTATTCAGCTTTGCTTGAGCAATAAGGAAGGGTTTTAAGATGGCTAATGACATATTTTGGAGTATGGCCACTGCAGTTTCAGTATGGTCAGATAACAGATTATCAGATAATCAGAGTTGGAAGGGACCTTGTAGGTCATCTAGTCCAACCCCCTGCCCAAGCAGGAGACCCTACACCATTTCTGACAGATGGCAGTCCAATCTCTTCTTGAAAGTCTCAAGTGATGGCGCTCCCACAACTTCTGAGGGCAGCTGTTCCATTGGTTGATTGTTCTCACTGTCAGAAAGTTTCTCCTTGTTTCCAGGTTAAATCTCTTCTTGTTCAGTTTCCATGCATTATTCCTTGTCTGGCCTACAGGTGTTTTAGAAAATAGCTTGACCCCTGTGGCAGCCCCTCAAATATTGGAAGACTGCTCTCATGTCTCCCCTGGTCCTTCTCTTTACTAGATTAGCCATGTCTAGTTCCTGTATCCATTCCTCACATGTCATTTTCCAGCTTCTGGGCATTATTCTGTGGAAGTAACTTCAACTATAGATAGGTGGTTCAATTACTGTATGGCATCCTCTTCAGGACTTCTTCCTTCCCCATCCATCTTTGCATATGCTTTCCCAGATATTTGCACAGAGGGATACTCCTACCCCATATTCTCTTGCTTAACTTGTATATATTATAGTCCCCATATATGGTAGATATTTTTCTACCCCTTGTGGAACCACATAGTTACAATGCCATGGTGAGTGCCAGATGAGATACCATATCTTTGATATGTTGTCCCTCCTCCCCCTGCATTTCAAGTATTGCACCTCCTCAAGAGTGCCTCAAGCGGGTTTCCGGTTTCGTGTGGCTTTGGGGCAGCAGGAATTCGCGACAGCTCGCGATTCCTGCTGTGCTAGCCGCCGAGGTACCCCCGATCCAGATGGGTCAGGGGGATATGGCTGCCCTGTAGGGACAGCTGAAGAGAGAGGGGAGTCGGACAGGGGGTTGGGGGTGTCGCAGACCCCCTCCTCCTCTGGAAAAACCCCTTTTTCCCAAGGCGGTGGAGCGGCGGTCAGCAATGGCCGCCACGAAGAAGCCAGTAACTGGGTAAGATTGCGCTGGAGGAAGTAAGAAGAGTGAAAGTGCTGTCTGAGCCGGGTCAAGTAACATCTTTCAAATTGGTTGGAACTGAGCTGTTTGAGTTGCTGGAGGATACATTGTATCCCTAAGAAGATCGAAAGCGGCGGAGAAGCTGCTAAAGGGAACTTTTTTTTTTTCTTCACTCTCCCACCCCATGGAAACAGCAGATATGTTTGGACATATTGGACATTGAAAGTGAATTGTTTTGAGAGTTGAAGCTAAGGGACAAAAAAGTTTTTGGACATTGAAAAACTTAAGAAATTGGAAAACCCTTGTTGGAGGTATGGATTTCTGATTATTTAAAATTGATATTGCAAGTGGGAAGGGAGAGGAAAAAAAATTGGAGCAGAAGCTGAAAAAGGAGGAGATTGCCTAGAATCCCAAAGAAAGGTATATGGTAATTGGACCTCTTTGATTAAACATTAACCCCAGAAAGAGAAAGAGAAGAAGGAAGAAAAGTTTAATTTTTGGAAATTTTTTTTTTTGAATTATTCTTGATTAAAAATATTTGTGGTTGTTTTGGGAAAAGTTTCTTTTTTCATAATGGCATCGCTTGTGGATGAACTAAAGACTGAATATCAAAAATATAAAAAAGAAGATACTTTGGGCACTTTGTTTCAATTCTTAGAAATGGCGTTATGTACTTATGAAAAGTTGACTACGCAGCAGAAGGACTGGGACAAAGAAGAAGAGGAAGAAGAAGCCATCTTTGATGAACAATGGGTTCTTTCCGGGGAGGAGGAGAAAAAGGATAAGAAAAAGGGGATTTTAAGAATTATAAAAACAACCAAAGAAGAGAAAAATGAGCGGAAAGGTGGAGGCAAGGTTAGAAAGCAAAGGAAAGGGAGTAAGAAAAGGGAGGAGGAAAGACAAAGGGGTAAAAAGGGCAAGGAGAAGAATAAAGAAGAGAGAAAGGGGGGGGAGGAGAAGCCTCAATGGGGGGAAGCAAGATCTAAAGAAAAAAAGTTTATTCAGAGACAATGGGTGAATTTAATTTAGGATAAAAGAGGGATTCTGGAGGATACATAAGATTGTGTTTTTTATATGTGTATTTAGAGTATAAAATTCATTGTGTAATTTTAGAATCTTTTAAACAGAATCCCAAGAAAAATTGTTATATGAAGTACTTTTAAGTTAGGGTAATGAGTTCTAGACGTTACTCCAATTGGTGTACAGGAGAAATATAATAAAAGAAAAAAGATGAATGGATAGTTGGAAATAGAACAGACAAAGAATATTATTGAAAATGATCATAAGATATGAAAGGATATATAAAGGTTTTGTTATGTTTTTTTTTTTGGATGTTGTATATTGAAAAAAGGCAAAAAAAATTTTATTAATAAGAAATAATTTGGATGAAAAGGAGAAGTTGGGATAAGATATGAAGTTAAATAGACAAAGTATTGATACTATAATTTGGAATTGTTATGTTCTATTGGTTTTCTTCTTTTATTATTTTTTCTTAGAAAAGAACTTATAAGCTGTTATGCCTTGTGCATTGTTTATATAAAATTGATAAAAATGGTTTATATATATATATATAAAAGAAAATGATAATAAGATATGGAAGGATATATAAAGTGAATATGATGTTTGAATTTGTGTCTGTGTGAAGAGTTTCAACCCGGGATCAGACAACCTTCAGAAAAGATCTTTTAGTTTTGTTTGTGTTCTCTGTAAAATTAATAAAATTTGTTTTTTTTTTAAAAAAAGAGTGCCTCAAGCAGTCTAACAACCCCCATCACCAATTGTTCTAGGATTTAATAGGATTTTGTTGAACCTTTGTATTATCAGGCCTTCTGAACTTTTTTTAAAATTGCAAAACCAAGGAAAAATACATGGAAGAAAAAGAGGAGCATATTTCACACAGTCTGGGCAGTAAATGCAACAATGCCTAGTGGGAGTTGAAAAGGTTGAATAGAGTTGCCAGAGTAGATTGGAAAACATGAGAGAAGAAAGTTTATTGCTTTAACAAGCCATTATTGGATTAAATGTCAGATCCAGCTGATGTCTATTCAGCTGAGAATATGGTATTCAGAGAATACAGAGTGAAATGTTTAATAGGGCATGGGATCCCAATGTTGGCTACTTTAAAACATTAAAACATGTGGCTGGGAATTCTGGGAGTTGCCAAGATTGGGGACCGCAGGAATAGGGGAATGGGGGTTACATCAGGTGTTATAACCAATCAGAGCTGATGCTGTCACTAATACTGAAGACCATCTGCTTGGAAGCATTTAAGATGGTTGATGAGAGAAAGGAGATTTGAAATGGAAGTTCAAACACAAACAAAGTGTATTTGTGATGAACTGGATGGAGGAGGAGATCATATGTTCCTGCATTCAAGAAATGGTAGATGGACTGTGCAGGTGAAGAGATAAGCAGAAATCAATAAATCTTCCACAAAGAATTTTAATCAACCTGGACTTCCAGTTTGAAGTGCTTAGGCAACAGACAGGAATCCGCGATTGTGTGCGGTTTCTGCCTGGGCTTGCCACTGGAGCACTCCAAGCCGGCTGGCTTTGGGCTAAGCCACCCCATAGAGGCGGTGAAGAAGGGGGAGACTGCCAGCAGGGTCGAGGAGAGCCGCATCTCTCCTCCTCAGCTGGCCAAACTCTCTTTCCCAAAGGCAGTAGGAGCGGCAGTCAGAAAAGGCCACTTCAAAGAAAAACTCAAGCCCAAAAAAAAAAGAAGATATTAGAAACACCAATCAAGCAATCAAGGGGTAGCAACACCAATCAAGGGGTAGAAAGATACTACACAGACATCACATCAAGATTGCTTTCAAAACAGACAGAAAAATAGCAGCCATCCTTAGAAACCCCAAAGATAAAATTGACCAGGAAAACCAAGGCATATACGAAGTCCCCTGTGCATCATGCCCGGCCACATACATTGGACAGACTAATAGAAGGATAAGTCCCTGCCTGGATGAACACAAAAATGCAGTCAAAAAGCTGGAACACACTTCCTCACTAGTCCAACACATGGAAGCCGCAGGTCATAGCATCAACTTCAATGGCACCAAAACACTAGCCACTATAGAAAACCCCAGCCACAGAATCATCAGAGAAGCCATAGAGATTGAAAAAAGACCAGAAAGCATGAATAGAAGAGATGATTCCACCAGGCTGTCAATCATTTGGAAGCTTGCCCTCACAAACAAAAAAAATCTCCACACCACAAGCCAGACAAACACCTGGGCACAAACAGATCCCCCCTGATACCTCCAGTTCAAACATACCCCAACCAGGCACCCAGATGAAATCTAGCTTCCTAACTAATGATAGCTGTCCATTTGCACTAAAGGTCTCCAATAAAGTAACACAATGTTGCCAGCCAATCAAGATACAAAAAGAGCCCAAAAACAGACAGAAGATATTAGAAACACCAATCAAGCAGAACACAGCAAACTCCAAGACCAATAAACACAGACCAAGACTCCCAACCAATCAGGATGAAGAAAAAACCATTCTGGCACAGCAATAGGCTGCCCCAAATTTAAATCTGAAACCACTGTAAAAGTCTGACTCACAGATGAACACTATACAGAAGCCTGATGATGGCAGATGAGATTCTGCTGAAACATTGCTACAACTTTAAAAGCACCACGTGGGAAAATACCCGAACAAAGCTGAATGCCATACATGTAAGTACCCGCAAAAACTTAAGAAAACAAATATCAAACCTCTACGGGGAGGAAATAAACAGCCAGATCAAAACCTACAAGAAACTGGAAATTAAAAGAGCAGGAATTCTATGTGACCTCCAATTCCTACGCAGCTGCAGATACAACAATACTACACCAACCTGCTTCAAATTAACATTTCATCAAAGCACAGCAGCCACTAAACGTATCCTGAAAAGAACTGAAATGGCTCTATTAAGGAACGAGCTCCACAGTAAGAGATTCCAATTAGATCAGTTAAACAAAGATTTGCTAGCACTACACCTGGAATTGAGCAGCAAAATCCACCCTCTACTTTGGGACAAGATAAAAAACTTACAACTTGGAGAGCTGAATCTGAAACCACTTACAAACATGATAAACTCTTGAAAAAATTAAAGAAATTAGAATGTGACAAGAAAACCCCCAACAACTCACAACAACACCTGAAACAATTAGTACACAACGTTTCCAACAGAGAACTCACCAAAACAGAAACAGATGTCCGAACCAAAGGATTCAATTATGCTATAGCACCCAAAAAAATCCCCACAGAATCCATCATATATGCAGTAGAATCCAGCCTAACCAAATTAAATACAGATGAAGCTGATAGAATAAGACACCAAGTTACCAACATCCTATGCACAAGCAAACCACCCAAAAGCAACTTGCAGAAAGAAGAAGTGCTACAAACCCTGAAAAGAGATAACAGCATAATCATACTCCCAGCAGACAAAGGGAATGCCACAGTCGTAATGGACAGAAAAGACTATGAAACAAAATTAACAGACCTATTCCAAGACCCCACATACAAACCCATAAACACAGACCCAACCACATATCTGGAAAAATTAACCAAGAAGAAAATTATAACCAGCCACATGAGCAAAGAGATCCAACAGACGATCATCCCAAGAGAAAAATCTTCCAGATGCCCCAAACTATACGGCCTCCCAAAAATACACAAAGAAGGCATACCTCTCAGACCCATAGTCAGCTCCAGAGGAGCACCACTTAAAAACCTAGCTAAACACTTAGCAAAACAGCTACAGCCCCATGCTGAAACAGCAGCTTCACATGTACAAAACTCATACCACTTCTTGGAAATGATCAAAGATCTACACGTGGAGCAAGAAGATCTGCTTGTAAGTTTCAACATGGTTTCACTATTCACTCAAGTCCCGATAAAAGAGATCCTTGAAATCATCAAAAATAAATACCAACCAGCTAAACACCTCATGGAACTAACAGAACACTGCTTAACCAACACATATTTCATATACAAAGGACAAAGATACAAACAAATTGAAGGAGCCCCTATGGGATCACCACTGTCACCCGTCATTGCAAACCTGTTCATGGAAGAATTCGAATCCAGAGCCCTGGCTAATGCCATCCACAAACCCAAACTATGGTTAAGATACATTGATGACACATTTGTGATTTGGCCCCATGGAAAAGAAAACCTAAACAATTTCCTAACACACCTAAACAGCACACACCCCAAAATCAAGTTCACCATGGAAACGGAAACAAACAAACAACTACCATTCCTAGATGTACTAATCTACAAAAAAACAGATGGCACACTAGGACACACCGTATATCAGAAGAAAACACACACTAACCGCTACCTCAACGCCCAATCCTACCACCACCCAGCACAGATAAACTCCGTGGCTAAAACTTTAATTATTAGAATCAAACGCCTGGCAGACAAGACACACATCAAGACTGAACTATGCACCCTGACTGAAGTACTGACAGCCAACGGCTTCCACAAAAGCAAAATCACCGGCTTGATCCACCAAAACACACTGAGACATAATAGAGACCCAGAAGATGAACAGACCTATGGAACAGCTGTCCTGCCCTACATAAGAGGTACTACAGACAAAATTAGTAACATACTACACACAGACATCACATCAAGATTGCCTTCAAAACAGACAGAAAAATAGCAGCCATCCTTAGAAACTCCAAAGATAAAATTGACCTGGAAAACCAAGGCATATACGAAGTCCCCTGTGCATGGCCACACTCAAAGCCTGTATCTTTTTCAGCAGGTAGATTTAGACTGAAAAGGCTATTATGTCAAAGACTGTTTTCAAAACCTTCCAAAATGTAAAGGGGCTAATTATTCTGTACCTAATGCACATGAAAGGTCTAAGACTGCCATTAACAGATAGAGGATTTCATTTCAGCTACAATCTTCTTCAAAAAATATCTGGGTAGAAAAAGGGTTGTTGAAAGGTCTCCTGGGTTCAAAACTCTGAAGGTTTATTGATTTCATTTAATGTTTTTAGAGTCATTAATAGTCACCTTTCTTTTGTGATTGACCATTACAAAATTGTAGATCATTGAGCATTGTGTGAGAGCTCAGTGAAGCAAACACTATACAGTGCCTCTCCTGAGTAGGATTATTAAGAAATTGGTGAATAGAAAAAGAAAGAATTGCTAAAGAAAAACAAAACTCAATGTTTCTTTATTGTGAGCTGCTCATGATAAAATACTACAATCTCTTCAAAAGGAAATGTATATGCAGGTGAAACTCGAAAAATTAGAATATCATGCAAAAGTTCATTTATTTCAGTAATGCAACTTAAAAGATGAAATTAATATATGAGATAGACTCATTACATGCAAAGCAAGATAGTTCAAGCCATGATTTGTCATAATTGATATGATTATGTCTTACATCTCATGAAAACCCCAAATCCACAATCTCAGAAAATTAGAATATTACATGCAATCAATTAAACAAGGATTGTACATAGAACAATATCGGACCTCTGAAGAGTATAAGTATGCATATGTACTCAGTACTTGGTTTGAGCCCCTTTTGCAGCAATTACTGCCTCAATGCGGTGTGGCATGGAAGCTATCGGCCTGTGGCACTGCTGAGATGTTTTGGAAGACCAGGATGCTTCAATAGCGGCTTTCAGCTCTTCTGCATTGTTTGGTCTCATGTCTCTCATCTTTCTCTTGGCAATGCCCCATAGATTCTCTATGGGGTTTCGGTCAGGTGAGTTTGCTGGCCAATCAAGCACAGTAATCCCATGGTCATTGAACCAGGTTTTGGTGCTTTTGGCTGTGTGGGAGGGTGCCAAGTGTTATATATTTGCATGCTTACCTATGATTGGTTGGTCCATGGCAGTGGGAGATTTGAAGAGCCGTCATGGGCCGTGAGCCGTGAGCAGCCAGCTATATGAAAGGCTGCCGCAGTTTCTCTGCTGCTCAATTCTAGAAGGAAATAAAGAAGGAAAAAAGTTAACTGGGTCTCAGAGTCTCTTTCTTGCAATGCAACACTGGCGACAAAGGTGGGATACTGAGACAAAGGAACCCAGTTGAGCATGTGGCAACAAAGACCAAGCAAGATGAAATGTCCGGAAACAACTCAGTACCCGCACCGTTCAACCCAACAACCAAAGACTGGGAATCGTTCGTTGACCGATTCCTCATGTTCCTAGAAGGGAACGACCTCCATGAAATATCAGAAAATAGAAAGAGAGCTGTGTTCCTCACCCATTGTGGTCCCGCAGTATTCAAAATGGCAAAGGCATTAGTGGCACCCACCGATGTAAAGACAATGGCTTGGTTGGACTAGAGAAATTGCTGCGAACACCAACCATTCAATGCCTTATCAAAAGGCACAAATTTTATTGGCGAGATCAAAAAAAGATGAGAGTATCAGAGATTTTGTTGCAGCGCTAAGAGACATTGGTGGAGCATGCGAATTTCTAAACATTGGTGGAACATGCAAATTTCTAAACATGGATGAAGCCATGAGGGACCAAGTGATCCTAGGATTAAAGGACCTTACACTACAGGGCCAATTATTAACAAGACCCAAGATAACACTAAAAGAGGTGATAAAAGAAGCCACCACAGCTGAAGCCACAGAAAATGAATAAAATACCAACAAATCAAAAAAGCCACCAATCAAATGCACAATAAGATACCAATGTAAACTCAAAAAGACACCACCACAACACACCACGAGGACATTGAGTCCCCATCAGAAGACAAAGAGGAAGAAGAAGAGGTAAATCAACTCCAGTTGGAAAAGGGCAGATGGGAGCAGAATGAAAAAAGGTCAGAATTTTGTTGTGCCAGGTGTGGGGGAAACCATCCATATTCCGAATGATGTTTCTTCGATGCTATTTGCAGATATTGTGAACAGCAGGGACATATAGTTAAGGCATGCCAAACAAGAAATAACTATGGCCCTAGACAAAGATGGAACACCCCACCCCACCCCGCAAAGAGAGGGAAAGGCAAACAGGGAGCCATTGGAGTCAAGAGAACAGAAACAGGTGAGGAAAAGAAATAAATAAGAGGAAAAGAGGAAACACACCAAACAGTGACTATTGGGTACTTCAATACAACCAATGGGAAAAGGTACATGTACAAGTACCATAGAAGGCCAGCCATGCAAGATGGAAGTGGACTCAGGCTCGTATTTATCAATGGTATTGTGGAATACCATAAAAGGACTAATACCTGATATCAACCAGGGAGAACTCGAAATTCAAAAGCTCACACTAAAGGACTACCAGGGAAACAGAATTCCTGTAGTACAGGGGTGGGCAAACTACGGCCCACGGCTCGTTGGTCTGTCCAATCCGGCCCGCCCCTGAAAAAGAATCGCTGCTGTTGATCTGTCCAATCCCCCCCCCTGAAAAAAATTGCTGGGCGTGGCATATTGCTCTGTGCTGCGTGGCCCCCAAAGCTGCAAAACAGTGCGGAGCTATCTAGGGGTAGGAAAGAAAAGAAATTTGCAAAGGTCTCGGCTGGGAGTTCAAAATCACCTTCGAGTGCGACCTCTCTGAAGGTGAGTCCCTGCCGATCCCTCTTTTTTTTCCGGGGCTTCCAGGCTTAAACTTTGCAAAGGCAAAGTTTGCAGGCTGGAGTGTCTTCCCGCCGAGGAGCAGGAAGGGTTCCGCCTGGCAGGCGGGGCGGGCTGCTTGGAGCGGGCTGCTTGGAGCCACCTAAAGCTAGGCCACTGGTGGAGCCTTGCCCTGCCTTGGTGCCCCATTTCCTGGCTCGGCGGTCCTGCTTGGGAGCACTTTAAACACCTGCTCCCAGCACCTGAGCAACTTCCCAGCAACTTTCGGCTTCCTTTTAACTTGTGGGCGCTCGTGGCTGGCCCCGAGCTGTGCGGCAGAGGGGAAGCACGGAGCGCTGCCGGGTGCTGGGAGCAGGCTTTTAAGAGCTGCGCCCCAAGGAGGAACTGGCGGCCGGAGCAGGGGAAAGGCAGGCAAAAGCCCCCACACACACACACCTCGGCAAGTGGTTTGCAGGGTTAGCCAGCAGTTTCTCGCAAGAGACTGAAGGCCGGTCTGCTCCCCACAATTAGATGTTGGTTCAAGAGGGAGGATCAGCCCTGCTACTAATTGGTAGTTCACATTTTATTCGTGGGCACCGGAGGAGTTATGTTTTTGGGGGTGGGTGTTTATTTATTTCTTATCTTATAAGTGGCCAACTTGTGTAAGCTGAGGGAGTACATTCATACATACACACACACACACAGTCGTTTATTCGTAGGGGAAGAATCTGTCTATCTATCTATCTATCTATCTATCTATCTATCTATGTTATGTTTTTAATAGGAAGAATATCATGTCTGCACATTAGGCACAGTGACTTGATTTTGCGGAGCCCGAGCCATTTCCAATTATCGCTCTTCTTCTACTGGTCAGATCAGAACCCATCTGCAGCAATGTCAAAGAAAAGAAAAGTCGACAATGAGTGCTGGGTGTTTAATAAAGAATGGACGCCTAAATACTTTTTTACTGAAGTCCGGTCAAAGGCTGTATGTGTTATTTTCCAAGAAACCATTGCGGTTTTCAAAGAATACAACATCAGCCATCACTTTTCCACCAAGCATGCTAATTACACCAGCAATCTTTCAACGCAAGAACGTACGGCTACTGCTCGTAGATTGGTAGCAAGCTTGCAGGATCAACAAAGCACCTTTAACCGAGCAACTTCCAAGCATGAAGACAAGTTATTTACTGGCATTCTAACTAGCAAAAGCCAGCAAGCCTTTCTCTGAAGGGGAATTTCTTAAAGAGTGCTTGGTAGAGACAGCAAGTATTTTATGTCCCGAGAGCAAGAACAAATTTGAAAAAAATTAGCTTTTCACACAGGTCAGTGACTCGCCATGTTGAAGTAATTGACGAACACTTAACTAGCAAGCTAAACAAAAAAGCGGAGTCATTTACATTATATTCTTTGACACTGGACGAAAGCAATGACATAAAGGACACCACTCAGCTTTTAATTTTTATCAGAGGGATTAATTAAAATTTCGAGATAACGGAGGAGTTTTTGGCTATGGAATCCCTGAAAGGAAAAACACGGGGAGTCGATTTATTTAACAGCATGTCAGCGGTCATACAGAGGCACAAATTACCTTGGAGTACACTCGCCAATGTTACCACAGATGGATCACCAAATCTGACAGGAAAAAACATCGCGATGCTCAAAAGAATCCAGGACAGGGTGAAAGAGGACAACCCCGAGCAGGAGGTAATTTTCCTACACTGCATAATTTACCAGGAAGCACTGTGTAAATCCATGTTGCAGCTTGATCATGTAGTGAAGCCAGTTGTGAAACTCGTTAACTTTATTCGAGTGAGGGGACTTCATCATCGTCAGTTTATTCATTTTCTTGAAGAAACTGACGCTGATCACATGGACTTGCTTTACCATTCTAATGTCCGCTGGTTAAGTTTGGGAAAAGTATGTCAACGTGTGTGGGAGCTCAAACAGGAGATTATTTCATTTTTGGAGCTACTTGAGAACACTGACAATTTTCCTGAGCTGAATGACACAGATTGGCTTTGTGATTTAGCTTTTACTGTGGACATACTGACACACATGAACGAGCTGAATGTGAAGCTACAAGGGAAAAACCAGTTTGTGCATGAAATGCAAGCAAACATCAGAGCCTTCAAAACCAGGCTAGTTTTATTTTCGAAGCAAATGTCAGACAAGTCATTTGCTCATTTCCCCACACTGGCTACGTTAAAAGAGGCCCTGCAACATGTGAAAAAATATAGGAAATCACTGGATGACCTGCATGAAGAATTCAGCCGTCAGTTTTGTGATTTTGAAAAAATTGCCTAGGCACTTCAGCTGGTGTCATGTCCCTTCTCACAAGACCCGGAAATGGTGCCACAGGAGTTGCAGTTGGAACTGATTGATCTCCAATGTGATATGGTGTTAAAGGAGAAGTTCAACTCCCTGAAACTGGATGAGTTTTATGCTTCATTAAGTGCAGCCAAATTTAAAAACATCCAGAAGATAGCACAGAGGATGCTGGCGTTGTTTGGCTCTACATATGTGTGTGAACAGACTTTTAGTGTGATGAACACCAACAAAGCACCCCACAGATCCCAGATGAGTGATGAACACCTCAGATCTGTTCTGAGAATTGCCACAACAGAATTATAACCAGACTTCGATACACTGGCAAAAACGAGTGATCAACAACACTGTTCTCATTAAAATATGTTAATACTTTAATGCTTTTTTCTGTTTATGTTTGATATGTACTGTTAACAAATGCAGTTTTTTATATATATCGTATCTTGTGCTGACCCGGCCTGTCAAATTTTAAAAGTCAATGAGGCCCCTGAGCCAAAAAGTTTGCCCATCCCTGCTGTAGTAGGTGCTGGACATTTCAAAGTTAAATTCAAAAAACACACTAAAGTCCTCCCACTAACAATAGTTGACCGGGATCGACCCAGCCTATTGGGACTCAAAAGGTTTGCAGCATTAGGTATTGAAGTAACTGGAATAAACAACATTACTAAGACACACAGGGAAGAGGACCTGATGAGAGAATTCCAGGATGTCTTCAACGGAGAACTGGGCAAGTACCGGGATCCGCTATTTCATTTAACCTAAATCCAAATATAGCCCCCATAAGATTAAAGGCGAGGCGAGTTTCCTTTGCATTAAAACCAAAAATTGAACAATTAGATAAGCTTATCGCACAGGGTTTTTTAGAACCAACAGACCACGCAAGGTGGGAAACCCCAATTGTTACCCCTATTAAACCAGATGGGTCAGTATGTATCTGCAGGGACTATAAAGCAACCCTTAACCACGCGCTACAACAAAGCACATATCCGGTCCTGGTGGTACAGCACCTATTACATTCTATAGGGGGAGGTAAATCTTCGTGAAACTGGACCTTGATCAAGCCTGATCAAAAGTTATCAGTTGACCCAGAAACAGCAGAAGCACAAACAATTGTGACACACAGGGGGGCATTCAAATGCAACAGACTGCAATTCGGAGTTACCGTGGCCCCAGAGATTTTCCAGAGCTTAATGGAATGCCTATTGCAAGGAATAAAGGGGGTAGTATCATACTTTGATGATGTATTAGTATCAGCCAAGGAAAAGGACAACTGAAAGACTGCCTAAGGGAGGTCTTAAAAAATTTAAAGAGGCAGGACTTAAAGTGAAAAAAGAAAAGTACCAATTAGCCACTGACAAAGTCGAATTCCTGGGATACCTTATAGACAGAAGGAATCCATCCCACTGAAAATAAAATCAGAGCAATAAAGGAAGCACCCAGACCCAATAATAAAACAGACTTGCAAGCCTTTTTGGGACTTATTAACTTTTACAATGTATTCTTGCCACAGAAAGCAATGATAGCAGAATCACTGTACAGGTTGCTTGACAAGAAAGCTACCTGGACCTGGGGGTGACAAGAAGAAATTGCATTCCAAGAAATAAAAAACTTACTTACATCAGACTGTGTACTAATACAATACAGCGAGACACTTCCAATAAAACTAACATGCGATGCATCACCGTTTGGTGTTGGTGCCATACTCAGCCACATATTACCCAATTGAAGCGAAGCACCTATCGCATTCTACTCAAAAACTCTATCTAAACTGGAGTGGAATTACAGCCAACTAGACAAAGAAGCATTGGCCGCAATAACAGGAATAAAACGCTTCCATGAGTATATCTATGGCAGAACTTTTTCACTTGTCACAGACCATAAACCTCTCCTAGGAATACTCACAGGAAACAAAGCTACACCTAATATACTGTCACCGCGAGTGATGAGGTGGTCCGAATTCCTAGCTGCCTATAACTACCACTTAATCTACCGACCAGGAAAAAAACATAACACATGCTGACACTTTGAGCCGTTGCCCCCTACCTGACTTAGATGATGATCCTGCACCAACCACATCAACTCTTCAAATCAAGACATTGGCAAACCTACCCATAACAGTAACAGACATTGCTATGGAAACCGCAAGAAACAGAACCCTGGCACGGATTTTAAATTGGGTAGGTAAAGGTTGGCCAGAGACTGCAAACAATGAGACTGTCAAACCATTTTGAAATAGGCAAACAGAACTATCGATTTTAAAGGGATGTATACTATGGGGCAAATCGGATAGTCATTCCGAACAAATTAAGGACGTGAATACTTGAATTATTACATGAGGGTCACCCAGGTATTGTCAGAATGAAATCCCTGGCTAGGAGTTATGTATGGTGGCCAGGGATGGATAAAGACATGGGGATTGGGTAGCAATGTGCAACTGCTGCCAGGAATCTAGACCTAAACCCCCATCTGCACCTATACATGAATGGGAAACACCTGGTCCAGGATACACATTGATTTTGCAGGACCAACTAAAGGACACACATTCTTAATAGTCATAGATGCTTACTCAAATTGGTTAGAGGTAAGCATCATGCACTCAACAAACAACAGAAGCTGTAATTAGACAACTAAGGAAACTTTTCGCACCACATGGATTGCTGGATTTAATTGTATCTGACAATGGACCACAATTCACGGCAACAACATTCAAGGGGTTCCCAGTGGAACAAGAGATAAGGCATGCACTAACAGCGCCAGGTCATCCAGGCATGCAGTAACAGCACCAGGTCATCCAGCCATGAACGGACGGGCGGAATGCATAGTCTGTTACACAAAGGAAACACTACACAAATTGGGACCTGGGGATATACAAGAAAAGATAGACAAGCTACTAAGTATACAACACATGACACCAAACACAACAACAAATAAAAGCCCAGCAGAATTATTAATGGGAAGGAAACTAAGATCAATCCTAGACAGACTATACCCCACATATAGCCCAGAAAAGCCAGCAGACTCCTCCAGTAAGTGCCGTACATTCAAAACAGGGGACCTAGTTTATGCAAAGAACCTCACAGGGAACCATTGTGGATACCAGCAAAAATAACCCAAATAACTGGGCCCTGGTCATACAGGGTAGAAACCAAGGACAGGAGGAACTGGAGGAGACACATAGACCAACTCAGATTGAGAACCACACTGAGAAACACAAACAATCATGGAGAGGAAGAGGGAGACTCCTCAAACACAAGTGGAACAGGAGGAGGAGACCCTCCACAAATCTCAAGCAAAAACAACCCAACCAGAGAAGAGGGGAGAGACCCCTCAAACACAAACAAAAGGGGAGGGGGAGACCCTCTACAAATAATAGAATGTACAAAACAAACCTTAACAACTACACAACAGCCACTGCTAACATTAGCCCCGATTGGAATTCGCAAACACATACCTGAGACCATAGAAGAAAACAGCTCAGGGAGACTGGAACAGGCTTCGAAGAAACATCAGGAAGCTACTCCTGGCAAGAGCAGCCGAGCTGTCTCAACCAGCCAGAAAAGGCCTGGAGGGAGCGGCATGGCTGGCTCTACCTTCCAGGAAGTTTCACAAAAAGGGACAGAAGAAACAGCAAACCCATCCAAACAGTCCAGAGGTGAACTCACGACTGAGTTACGCAGGTCCAGTAAAACCCATAAGAGCCCCATCTACCTACGTGACTATGTAACATAGGTGGGGCCCAGATTGGTTAGACTGGACCACATGGGGAGGGGTGTTATATATTTGCATACTGACCTATTATTGGTTGGTCTGTGGTGGTGGGAGATTTGAAGAACTGTCATTGGCTGTGAGCCGTGAGCAGCCGGCTGTATGAAAGGCTGCCACGGTTTCTCTGCTGTTCAATCCTAGAAGAAAATAAAGAAGGAAAAAAGTCAACTGGTCTCAGAATCTCTTTCCCGTGATGCAACACCAAGTCCTGCTGGAAAATGAAGTCAGCATCCCCATGAAGCTCATCTGCAGAAGGAAGCATGAAGTACTCCAAAATCTCCTGGTGAACAGCTGTGTTGACCCTGGACTTAATGAAGCACAGTGGGCCAACACCAGCAGATGACATGGCTCCCCAAATCAACACAGACTGTGGAAACTTCACACTGGACTTCAAGCATCTTGCAGTGTGTGCCTCTCCATTCTTCCTCCAGACTCTGGGTCCTTGGTTTCCAAATGAGATGCAAAAGTTGCTCTCATAAGAAAAAAGGAGTTCTGTGGGTGTGGCTAGGTGGGCATGGCTAAGTGGACATGGCCATGTGACTGTGTGGGCATGACTTCTTCTTTTTCTTTCTTTTTTTTCCTTTTCTTTTTTCTTATGCAGCACCCCCTGTTTTTGGGCCTCCTGGGCCTCAGGGAAGCCTCCTGGACAAAGCAGTAGGACAGCAAGGTGGATCCCAACATAGCTGTTCATCAAAATAGCTGATTGTTAGGAGGGAAAAATGAAAAACCTTAAGGAGTGTGCTGGGTGTGAAGAACATAGTCAGCAATGTCAGGCATGTTTGCAATGTCACACATGCACGATAAGGACTGACTGGGAGGGGAGAGGTGGGTGGAGAGGGGCGGGGCCAGCCAGGGGCACAATTTGAGGGTTCTCTGAAAAACACAAAATCATAACAACAGGTTCTATAGAACTGATCCGAACTGATAGAATCCCACCCCTGATTGTTGGAGACAGGTTTATAGGTTTTTGAGATGATTGAAAAGAGCTGTACCCTTGGGAAGAGAGGGGAAATGAAGCCTCATGTTTGGTTGGAAATCAGTGGAAGAAAAATTAACAGTGGACAATAGAATCATCTGATAAATGTGCTCCACACAATAGCTTCGCATGGGTGCTATATTAACTCATATTCTAGCCTGCACAGAACTTCAGGCTCAATGATATTCTGCACAGAACATCTGGCAAGAATGATTCATTGTGGATTTTGCCTCCTACATCTGGGGTTTTACTATCTTTTGTTCTGAATGTGGTAGCACTTCCCTAGAACTGGTGCACAATTTGGAGGTCTTCCTAGACTCTTCTGTTGGAGATACAGATAGTAATTGTGATTAGATGAGCCTTTGCACAGATCAATTTTGTGTTTCAGTAGTGCTTGTTCCTAGCCTGGGGGCCCCCTGTTCATTGTCACTCATGCTTTTATGCCTTCTCGTCTGGATTATTGCAATGGATCCTCATAGGATTGGCCTTGAAGACTACTTGGAAACTACAGGTCCAGAATGCAGCACTGTGACTAATTATGGGCATGCCTCAATACATTCATATAATACCTTGAGTTTTTGAATCATATTGGCTCCCAGGAAGCTTTCAGATTCAATTCAGGGTGCTGGTTATTATTTACAATACCCTTCATGGATAAGGACTGGGTTATTTAAGAGTTATCTGTCACCAATAATTTCTGCTAGTCTTGTGAGGTCTTACAAGTTGGATATGGTCTGGAGCCACTCTTTAAAAAGTGCCATATAATAGTACCCAAGAAAAACACATTCTCTGTCATAAAGGTTGTCTATGGAATAGCAAATGATCCTGATCCTGTTTTTTTTTTTTTTTAAGCATGGGAGATCAAGTTTTTCCCCAGGCAAACTTTAGTCTTAATCTTCGTGCTGTGCTGTATGTATGTATGTTACTCTGGCATATTGAGCTATTTTTACTTGTCATTTTAAATTGTTCCTCTTTACTATTGTTATTGGTAATTGCTTGTTAGCTGCCTAGAGTCAAATACCAGGTGGGGGTATAATTTTATTATTTGCTAAATAAATACACCATAAAGTAATAAAATGGATTGGATTTGCACAACAGAATAAGATACTAAGCATTTAACTGAGATTAAAACAAATAAGCTTTTCAAAATGGTAGAACTTAAGGATGTTGTTTGAATCAATCCTTTCTGAATAATAATAAAGTATGCTGTCTACTAGTTTAGCCTAGTATAAACTACTTTGTTAGACAGGGACAGCTAACTGGAAGTAAATTAATTCTGCACTTATCTGCCACATGTAATCACTCTCAAGATTTGAGAAGTTTTGTACATTAGAATATACATTGGCATTTCCAGAATAATTAAGCTTTAAAACTAGGATTTTTATTTTCTTTCCTTTAACTACCAAATTGATAATGATGATGATGATGATGATGATGATGATGATGATGATGATATCCATTCAGTCATGTCTGACGTTTGGTGATTATGGTCCAGTATCTCCACATCTTCCAATCTTGCACTATTTCTGTGAGTTGTTCTGTGCTCTGGCTGGTGTCAGTTTTGATGGTGTTTAGCCACCATTTTCCTTCATGGCCTGGTTCCCTTGTACCACTAACTCTTCCTAACATAATTGCTTTCTCCAGTGCATTCCCCCACAATATGGCCAAAGTAAGTGAGACAAAGTTTTATAATTTTTTACTGTCCAGTGACATGTAAGCATTATACCAAAATTATCATATTTTGTTTTAATTGTGGTTCAAAATTATGTACCAAAATTAGGAGGCCTGAACTGAATCCAGATTTGAATAGTGGATAGAAAAGTTAAAGCTATAGAGCATGTAAACATTCTCCTATAGTGCAAATAAGTCTGAATATTATCTCAGTACTGTGTTGTTTTCAATTGAAAGACCTCAATTCCCAGACATAATCATCGGATACAAGTCACAATGGTATTATGTGTACTATGAAGCCATCTGTATCTTTTGCACAATTACATCATGTCATGCCACATCAACCCCTCCCATCCCAGCCATGAACGTGCTTGTTGGAAAACTGCTTTTTATCAAGTGAAATTTGTAGAGTAGTATGAGGAAACGATAACTTTATAGGACTTATAAAAACCCAAGCCATGTAAAATGGTGCTCTGACTGACTCTAGAGCTTCAATATTTAGAAAACAAATAATGGGATAGAAGTGTATAACACAAGAAACAGTTTATGAACCATACAACAAGTAAATTCTTTTTTTAAAAAAATACAATTTGTTAAAAATAGTGTTCACTTTAAAGACTTTAGTCACTAGAGATTAAAATGGGTGAGTCAAAGGACTCCAGCAGCAATATTTCACTCCATTTCATTCTTGGTTGGGAGCCAAAATACAGAACATAACAAAAAAAAAAAAACTTCTAAAACTTTGCTATTTAATTTTATTCTATGGTTTTAACTTGTACTCTGTATACAGTAGAATGGTTTCCATGAGATGAATCATGACAATGACAGGAAAGAAGATTTGATCGTTACTGAAAAAGCTTTCAGAGGTGCTGGAGAACCTGCATTTCAGTGATTCTCAGCTAGAAAGAAACACATCTCTAGAGACTGCCACATTCAAAGCATTCCTTGACCTTCATCTGTGGAAAATAACTTTAGGCTTTGAAAAATCTGTCCTGGTTTGCTAAGACTGCACTCTTTGTACATGATAATGTTAATGGCAATAACATTAACATTTGAGCAAAATGGCAATTATGAAGTATCTATTTCAGGAACTGGAAGACATTAAAGTGCAGAATGTTTTAAAAATGAAGTTGGATAAAACTCTTACAGGACTAAAATGTAGCTGACAAGCTATTAAAAAACAAACCACAGGAGCCTGGGTCAATGATATCTGACATTACTAAGTAACCATGATACAAATGGGACAAGTTCCTACCGTGTTTCTCATATAATAAGGCTGGGTCTTATTTTTTTTGAGCTCCGAAAAAATGGCTAGGCCACCTTTTCGGGGGTGACTTAATTTCCCCCCCCTTGATCTTTGGTCGGGCGGTGACGGCTTGGATGTTGACCTCGGCGTTGGTGAGGCACTTCGTTTTGGGGTCAACACAGTCAGCACCATATCCGGGTGTGCAACCAAAGTACTTCCTAATGGCAACTCCCCCACAATTCCCCCCATTTTGCATGTTTTAATATAGGCCTTAATTGGGGGGGAGGGGCTTAATTTCATTTCATGCCTATAAAACATGCTGGGACTTCCTATTGGGGGAGGCCGTATTATTAGAGAAACAGAATGTTGTGAATGTATAAAGTTTTAATAAAGCGTGAGCTTGGAGTAAAGTGCAGGGTTCTGGCCCTGCATTTCTGATTGGTTGTTAAACGGCCGGATCGGATTGGCCCACTCCGGGGAATCCGATTGGCCCTTAACAGAGAGTTCCTATTGGTTATGAGAGCTAGCGCTCCTCATTGGTTATTGGTTAATAGTTACTGGGGTTTGCCTATATAAGGCAGGTTAAAACTACTATAGAGGCTAGAAGTCACTATGTAAATAAAGAGCTGAAATTCACCGTTCAGAGGCTTGTCTCCATTCTTTCTCGCCCATGCTCCAAACATAACACTGGCGACGAAGGTGGGATTTGGAGACATCTGAACCAACGAAACTTCGAAGAACACCGAGCACATGACAGATGACGCTACACAATGGAACCATGTCCAGCGGCGGTGTACCACCCGCTCCATTTGATCCAGTACAGGAGGACTGGGAGTCCTACATGGATCGCTTCCAAATGTTTTTAGAAACCAACAACTTAAAGGATGCCACACCAGGAAAGAAACGGGCAGTGTTCCTGACGCATTGTGGTCCAACCATATTTAAGATGGTTAAAGCACTAGCAAAACCCCGAGAAGTGAAGGCAATGGATTGGAATGACCTCAAACCTCTCCTATGAGATCATGACGCACCGACCATGCCTACGCTCGTGAGACGGCACGAGTTTTATCAGAGGAGCCAGCAAAAGGGAGAAAGCGTGGCGACTTCATAGCATACCTCCGAAATTTGGGAGGCCTCTGCGGGTTCACCGATTTAGAAGAAGCACTAAGAGATCGCATAGTTCTGGGACTAGATGCACCAGGCATTCAAAGCAAGCTGATGGTGAAAGGCGACATCAGCCTTGCTGACGCCATCGCTGATGCTACTGCAGCAGAAGCAACCAGGAAGTCGGCTGCACAACTACACCGAAACCACGCTCCGGTACCACCACTGACAAGCGACATTTTATCCAGGTCAGAAGGGCAGCTTGCAATGACGCACCACAAGGACCTCTCTTCGTCATCAGACAGCGACGAAGAAGGGGTCCATGGACTGCGGTCTGACCAGGACCACCACCCGAAGCCTTT
This sequence comes from Hydrophis major, assembly GCA_033807585.1. Lineage (NCBI taxonomy): Eukaryota > Metazoa > Chordata > Lepidosauria > Squamata > Elapidae > Hydrophis > Hydrophis major. Next base: position 150,425,370 of record CM066328.1, on the reverse strand, counting down.
ATGCTCTTGCACTGGCTGTGGAGCCAACCATGCCAGGTCCGAATGCAAATTCTGCAGAGTGCAGGAAGGGAGGCCATATTGGATGGGTCTGCCAAAGCTTACCAGGACCCGGCCAGGCCTCAAAAGGGACTAACTATCGCCAATCGACAGGAAACCGTCCTGTACGGCGAGAGCCAGTAAACCACTCCTACAGAAATCGAGTTTTGCAGAGAGAAGAGGCTCACCATACTATCACTATCGGTCACACCTCAGCTTTAGACACCAAGAAAATACGAGTCACAGTAGCCATCGAGAACCAGCCTTGCCACATGGAAGTCGACTCGGGATCGTCCCTCTTGATGGTGTCCTGGAAGACCCTTCAACAACTCATCCCCACGATTCAATGCCAAATCTCCGCTTCCAAAGACTCATCCTCAAGTACTACCAAGGGAATCGAATCCCCGTCGTTGGTTCCTGCCGAGTCCGAGTCTCCTTCAAGAAGCACACATTGTACTTACCACTAACTGTCAACGATAGAGACAGGCCTACCCTACTAGGCCTCCAATGGTTTGCGCCACTCGGCATTGAAGTGGCCGGCATAAACCAAGTCAGCGGAAGTGACTGGGAGGGAGACCTCATCCATGAGTTCAGGGACGTCTTCGTGGACAGCTTAGGTGAGTACAAGGGGACCCCGATTTCATTCAGTCTAGACCCAAAGATAGCTCCCATCCGACTTAAGCCCCGTCGAGTTCCGTTTGCCTTAAAGTCGAAAATCGATGAACAACTCGACAAACTAATAGCTCAGGGGGTGTTAGAGCCCATCGATCACTCCCCCTGGGAAACCCCAATCGTAACACCCATTAAGCCAGACGGGTCGATCCGAATTTGTGGAGACTACCGGGCCACTTTGAACCACGCCCTACAGCAGAACACATATCCAGTGCTGGTGGTGCAGCATCTCCTCCACTCCCTGGGGGACAGAAAAGTCTTCGCTAAATTAGACTTAGCTCAGACATATCAGCAACTACCTGTTGATGAAAAGACGGCACTGGCACAAACAATTGTGACGCACCGAAGTGCCTTTAAATGTACCTGGCTTCAATTCGGAGTTAGTGTAGCCCCGGGGATTTTTCAGAGCCTTATGGAGAGGTTATTACAAGGGATTAAGGGCGTGGTCCCCTATTTTGACGATGTATTAATTGCGGCCCCTACAAAAAAAAATCTTACAGGACCGGTTAAAATTAGTCCTAAAAAAATTCCAAGAGGCCGGTCTTAAAGTAAAGAAAAACAAATGTAAATTGTGTACTGACAGTGTTGAGTTTTTAGGGTACCTAATTGATAGCCAGGGTATTCACCCTACTGAAAGTAAATTAAGGGCGATAAAAAATGCTCCCAGGCCATGAAACAAGGCCGATCTCCAGGCGTTCCTAGGCCTCATCAATTTTTATAATGTATTTTTACCGCATAAAGCAACGGTCGCTGAACCGTTACACCGGTTGGTAGATAAGAAAGCAATTTGGTTATGGGGTCACCGAGAAGAACAGGCGTTCCACAACGTGAAAAAACTTCTCACTTCTGACTTTATACTCATGCAGTATAACGAGACTTTACCGTGAAATATAACATGTGATGCTTCGCCTTTCGGAGTGGGCGCCATCTTGAGCCATGTACTGCCTAATGGGAACGAAGCCCCTGTTGCATATTTTTCAAAGACATTTTCAAAAACTGAGCGAAATTATGGACAAATCAATAAAGAAGCCCTCGCAATTGTGTCAGCCGTTAAAAGATTCCACGAGTACGTGTATGACCTGGCTTTTACTATCGTGACTGACCACAAACCATTATTGGGGATAATAGCCAGAGATAAGCCGACTCCCTACATATTATCCCCTAGGATGACTCGATGGTCAGAATTCTTAGCTGCTTATAACTATCGGCTGCAATACCGCCCGGGGAAAGCCATTCCCCACGCCGACGCATTGAGCTGAGCACCACTTCCAGAGACTCTCGACGATCCTGCACCAACGGTAACCACATTGCAAATTGAGGCACTCAACTCGCAGCCATTAACCGCCCGAGATATCGTGAGAGAAACCAAACATGACCCCACCTTAGCGCGAGTCCTAAGCTGGGTACAACGCGGATGGCCATTGGACCAATTATCAGATGACTTCACACCATTCAAGACTCGACAAACCGAGTTGTTCTCCCAAAAAGGCTGTGTCATCTGGGGCGATAGAGTCGTTATCCCAGAACGATTCCAGAAAGCACTTCTGAGAACCTTGCACAATGGCCACCCCGGCATCGTGCGAATGAAAGCCCTTGCGCGAAGCTGCGTATGGTGGCCGGGCATTGACAAGCAAATCGAACATTGGGTTAAAGCTTGTCCAAAATGCCAGGAAGTGAGCAACGCCCCACCTAAAGCTATTCCTACTGAATGGGAGACACCACGTGGACCCTGGTCCCGAATTCACTTGGAATTCACGGGGCCGACCAAAGGCCACACCTTTCTACTTACCATCGACACCTATTCAAATTGGCTCGAGATTCATCACATGATGACTACAACCTCTGAGGCATTTATCAAAACCTTGGAAAGACTATTTGCAACCCACGGACTACCAGACATCCTGGTATCCAATAACTGGTCCCAATTTACAGTACTGTCGTTCGAGCAGTACCTCACTGACCGCGGCATTCAACATGCACTCACCTTGCCTGTGCACCCTGCGACCAATGGCAAAGCAGAACGCATGGTACAATTTGTGAAGAAAACCTTACAGAAGGTAGACTACGACAACATTGATGACAAGATCAATCGAATCCTTTTTTTATAACACATCACACCACATAGCATCACCAACAAGACTCCCGCCGAATTACTAATGGGACGAAAACTCCGCTCCCACCTCGACCGGTTACACCCAGCTTACGAACTGGAAAAAACACTAGGATCCAGCGGCCGCTGTCATGCCTTCCAGGTAGGAGATTTGGTATACGCTAAAAACCTATCGGGCGACCCATTGTGGGTGGAGGCAACAGTAGTTCGTGTAACCAGCCCAAGATCCTACCTTGTACAATACCTTGACGATAGACTATGGAAACGCCATATCGATCAATTACGATCACGGCTTCCGGCGGGCAGTCCTGAACTCCCCTATGACCAGACTGAGGGGGGGGAGGTATGGAAGAAGATGAATTCCTAGAAGAAGAAAACCCGTTCGAAGGGAACGACGGTATAATAGAGACTCAGGAAGTGGAACCAGAGAGGGAAACAGTTGAACCTCAGGGAATTACAGACAACATGGGCAACGACGGGGAAATGAACTCTGAACCAGAAACAGCCCCACTGCCAAACAACGTGTAATCAGCGTGATTACAGCCAAATGACACAGCGAAAATCAAAGAGACTAATAAAACAACCGTCCTACCTAAAGGACTATGTAACTGCGCCCTGCGAACAGAAGCCAGGAGGAAGGGGTGTTGTGAATGTATAAAGTTTTAATAAAGCGTGAGCTTGGAGTAAAGTGCAAGGTTCTGGCCCTGCACTTCTGATTGGTTGTTAAACGGCCGGATCACATTGGCCCGCTCCGGGGAATCTGATTGGCCCTTAACAGAGAGTTCCTATTGGTTATGAGAGCTAGCACTCCTCGTTGGTTATTGGTTAATAGTTACTGGGGTTTGCCTATATAAGGCGGGTTAAAACTACTATAGAGGCTAGAAGTCACTATGTAAATAAAGAGCTGAAGTTCACCGTTCAGAGGCTTGTCTCCATTCTTTCTCGCCCATGCTCCAAACATAACACAGGGTATTTAACAATGTGAGGTGTTCTTTTAAGACAAATGAAAAAATGCTATTTGGTGAAATCTTTCTAATGGTCTGGTTTTGGATAATTGAAGGAATAGCTATTCTCAGCTATTTCTGTTCTGGTGTTGTTTTATATTATTATAAAGGAGAACAAAACTATCAAAATTGCTCCAAAGATATATGACATTTAGCCTTGCCAGCAAACCTTTGCCACTGTACACTTCCTATATCCAGCTTACTAAATCCTTTTAGGTAGTAGGCTATATCCAGTGATTGGATGCAGTCAATCTGAGGCCTTGACACTCTGTACATATGTGGAACAAAGGCACAGCTTAGATTATGATACTGTGATCATCATCTTGTCTCTTTTGACCCACCCAGCAGATGCTCTTGGTTGATTCAATGTTGGAAACCAAACTGAGAACATGAACATGAACATGGCTACACTGAAGAAAGCTTCAGTTTGCAGGGACGTATTTTCTATATATTCCTATGCAGTGGTTAGCTCCAAGTTAAGAACTACAGAGCCAAGAATTACAGTTAAACTAACTGAAGAGGTATAAGATCTTGAGAGAGCAGGAATTAGAAGATAAATAAGGCAGCTGAGGAACTAAGGACAATCTTCCACTGCAGCAAGTTAAGAAAACAAGTTGTGTAAACATACTTAGAATAAAAGGATTCACATTCAACCTAAGGTTTGCAGGCATCTCTGGCAAAATTACAAGGCAAAAAGCAAGAGCTTTTAACACCTTGACCAAGTATTAATGTTTCCTTTTCTGTATGTGTTAGGACAGACTTTGACATACAACTAGTGGAGTTTCTAAAGAAAGTGTTTTTCCTTTTTAAGAAATATATTTTAAACTAGAGTGTTTAGATAAAGTACTTTGCTTCCCCAAACTGGTAGTTGAAGAGCAGATAAACATAGGATAAAAGATGAGAAGAAAGAAATGGACTGAACTATAGAATCCAAATACAGATAGTCCCCAATTTATCACAATTCATTTAATGACTATTTCATGGCATGATGGTGCTGAAAAAAGTGACTTGTCACTAATCTTCACAACCATTTCTGCACTTGTCAACCAATGTGTATTTATGAAGGTTGCAGCATCCTGGAGTCAGAATCATAATCAATCTTCCAAAGGCTTCTGACAAGTAAAGTCAATAGGGGAAGCCAGATTAACAACCATATTTCTCCCTTAACAACCATAGTCATTTGCTTAACACCCATGGTAAAATTGGGTGTGACTTATTTAACAATTGGCTCACTTAGTGACACAGGTTCCAGTCCAAGTTGTGGTCATAAATCGAGGATTGCTTGTAAAGCAAATTTAAAAAGGTAATTTATTACATATTAATATATACATTCAAAACTCAACAATCAAAAAAGTCTCTTAAACCACAAGATAGGCAGAAAATACGTTTTATAAATCAAATAAATAGAAATAAAAGGAATGTATGAAACATCTAGAAACTTTACTCTTCTACTCCAATCTATACCAACACAAAAACAAGCCTTAAAATATTATGGAGAAAGCAACTGTTTTGCAATAATATAGACTGGCACATGTTTTGTCTGAAGCCTACCATCCTATCAACCTGAAATTAAAATGGAAAACATGAACACTTACCTTTAAATTAAATACATTTGCATGCGATATGCATTTTCCTGCATTCTTTGAACTGTAAATTGTATCACAGCATTCAGTGATATGCATAATAAAGAGCTAAATTTATTCCAACCTGCCTATTACTCTAAAATTTGAACTTAAGATCAGTTCAATTAAAATTACAGGTCAAACAAGCTCCCTGCAAGTGCCTGAAAAAATGCAATATGCACATCTGACACACGGCTGAGTCAGAACTAATGCACACTGACCTTAGGATATGACTCAGAAGACATGCTCCATTCAATTATGTCACATCAATGCAAGGATAGGCAAAGCAAATGATTTAGGTCAGAAGGCAACATTTCAAAGTTTGAGATGGATGCTCTTAGAAAGTAGCTGCTATGCAAGGGGGTGGGCCAATCATAATGTGATTGCCATGCTGAGAATAGTGAGTCACTAAAAATCTATTCCCCAGAAGACCAGCTAGCATGTTTGCTTTATGTCATCCACACTATCTCCAAAATACTGTCAGTATTTCTAGATGGCTTTCACCTTGTTTTCTAAGCAAGTGGGGATATTTTCAAACAAAGGATTGAATCAGTCACCCTGATTTTATTATCTAAATATAAAATGGGTTCTATATCAGGCCTAGAGATATTCTTCTAAATAAAGATAATGAATTGTGCCAGCTTTCCGAGTAATCTCACAAAAACCCAACTCAGAATCAACTGGCACCAAGATTGACTACTTATAAAGTATTGTTGTTGCTTAACAAATAGAAATACCATGAAATGCAATCTGCAAGTGATAATTATTGTTTAATTTAGAGCTTGAGTGAAATGAGTTAGAATTGAAAACAAATTATTGTCTATTCAAAAGTTTAATTTATACATGTAAAGATCAGTAACCTTCATACATTAAAGCCTCTTTTCCCTCCATTGCATTTTTTTTCAACAGATTTTCACTTCCATGTCTACCACAATAAATCTCAAATGCACATTTTAAAACTTGTAATCTTAAATTATTCTGTTTTTAATGTTTTTAATGTATTGATTAAATACAAAATAAATAAAACCACCCAGAGCACCTCTATGATGAAGATGAGTGGTTAAGAAGTTTGATATATAAATAAAATTTATTTTTCCACTTTTGCATTGATGAAACATTTAACACCAGATGGCCATGAAGCCTATTTTGAGATTGTTGAAACTATGGAAATCATCAGTGTTAGGGATAACATTGGTTACCTAACTTAGTTTGGGTAAAAATAATATATAAACTATGTTAGTGAGTTTAAGTGTATATATCACTTTAACTACAAAACATGTATTTTGGGTGCAGTTGTAAAATCACCATAAGAGGGAGCAAGAGAGCTCACTGTCTGCTGGCTTTTACTGGAGAGCTGACAAATGTTGGATTGATGGTGATAACTGCGTGTGTTTTCCCTGCTGTTGCTGAAACGAAAAAAAAGGGTTTGATTTTCTTCATATCTCTGACTGCAAAAGAGATATATTGCTGGACTGATTATTTGTAAGTTTACTGACCTCTATTTTTCAACACTGGACTTTGCAACTGATTGCAACCTGGATGGACTGAACTAGTTTATGACATATGGACTGTTTGACTATGCTATAACTCTTGCTGGAATAAAAAACTATTTAACTGGCACAGTGTATTTGTCTTACTGAGTGTAAACTACAACAATGTTTATCTCACATCTTTTGCCTGCCTGCTAGACTGCCGTTGCACATTCTGCTAAGGTGTGTATCCCTAACAATCAGAATTATCAGTGAGATTTAACTTCCTTGTCAAAAATTTGTCATGCAAAAAGAAATCCAACATTAAAAATTGAGGCCTCCATATTTTCTGGGAAAGAACAGTAGAATGGGATGAAAAACCAAATGATCTTTCAGATAAATGTTGAGTTATGGTGAAACTGATGGAAACCAAGAAAAGCCAAAGAAAGTTCCATAACTGTTTTTTAATAGCTGCCAACTGTGCATCAATTGTGAATGTATATTGACTGGCAGAGAATGAAAGCAGAAAATAGGATAGAATCCTATTTTCTCAGAACATTTGCCTCAGAACATTTGTAATTGGTTCTTTTTCTCCCTCAGAGATGGCAGAGTAACAGCAGGCAGAACATGAAATGGTGCTTGAATCCAAGAAGCAGTTGCTCAGCACCCACTCTGACAGAGCTCTCACACACAAGGAAAAGAAGGCATAAAGAGGAGAGACTCGCAAAACTGAGGAGTGTTCAGGTTCATCTATTTTCAATTATTGCACATTGAATTGCTTGATATACCTTCTTGATTTTATTATCTTACCTCAGACAGAAAAACAAACACACTAAGGAACAAATCCACAGGAACTTTTGTAGCAAAAAGAGAAAGCACACTATGATGAACGACAATGATGATCATTTATTTTATTTATTAATTTATTTTTATTTATTTATTTTTGTCAATTGCTTACAAGATAATAGGTATACGTAAAAACATAGTTATGAATACATGGATACATATAAGAAAAATAAAAAAAATAAAAGAAACATTAGGACAGGGATGGTAGGCACTTGGTGCGCTTATGCATGCCCCCTACAGACCTCTTAGGAAAGGGGTAAGGTCAATAGTAGACAGTCTAAGGTTAAAGTTTTTGGGGTTTGGGGAAGAAACCACAGAGTCAGGTAGAGTATTCCAGATATTGATCACTCTGTTGCTGAAGTTGTATTTCCTGCAATCGAGTTTGGTGCGGCTAACCTTGAGTTTGTATCTATTGTTTGCTCTTGTATTGTTATGGTTGAAGCTGAAGTATTCATTGACATGTAGGACATTGCAATGTATGATTTTATATACTATACTTAGATTGAACTGAAGGTGGCGTAGTTCTAGGTTTTCTGGGTTTAGAATTCCAAGTCTGGTGGCATAAGGTATTCTGCAACGAGTAGAGGAGTGGAGAACTTTTCTTGTGAAATATTTCTGGACTTTCTCAACTGTGTTAATATCAGATATGTAATCTGGGTTCCAGACTGATGAGCTGTACTCAAGTATTGGTCTAGCAAATGTTGTGTATGCTCTAGTTAGTCGTGTAATATTACCAGAGAAAAAGCTGTGTAAGATTAGGTTAACAACTCTTAATGCCTTTTTGGCTTTGTAGTTACAGTGGGCTCTATCACTTAGATAATGAGAGATGAGTACTCCAAGATCCTTGACAGAGTTTGGATCATCAACAGCCTGTATTTTATTTTCTGATATTTTTTTTGCCCATATGTGGGACAGAGCATTTATTTGTTGAGATTTGAAGTTGCCATTATTTTGACCATTCTGATACATAGTCAAGGTCTTTTTTGAAGGGTATTGTTGGTGGTGTTGAATAGCTTTATATCATCAGCGAAGAGAACACAATTGCTCTTAATATGATCACAAAGGTCATTTATGTAGAGTATGAAAAGAGTTGGTCCTAGAACACTCCCTTGGGGGACACCACTGTTGACAGGTACAGAATTTGATAGGACGCTCCCAATTTTGACCATTTGTTGTCTGTTTGACAGGAATGCTTCTATCCAGTAATGCAGATGTCCCGAGATATTGTAAGATTTTAGTTTTAGGAGTAGTTTGTCATGTACCACTGAATCAAAGGTTTTACAGAAGTCTGTGTAGATTGTGTCTATTGCTTTGCCCTGATCAAGTTGTGTAGTCCATATGTTTTTGCATTGTAAGAGTTGCAGATTACAGGATAGTTTTTTCTGAAACCAAATTGTTTATTAGAGAGTAGGTTGTTTGTTTCCAAGTGGAGGATGATGGATTGATTAATAATTGATTCCATGACTTTACAGGTGATGCAGCATAAAGAGATTGGTCTGTAATTTTCAACTAGGCTGGGGTCTCCCTTTTTGAAGATGGGGATGACCTTGGCTTGTGACCATAGTTTTGGCAAGGAGCTGGTCCTGAAAGATTTTTCAAAGATTATGCGTAGAGGTTCGGCTATGGCAGTAGATAGCTTTTTAAAGAAGTTGGCACATATTCCATCCGGTCCAATAGATAGAGCTGGTTTTAGATTGCGTAGTTCTGTTTCAACATTGTCTTTTGTAAAATTGATATGTATTAGATCATTGTAGTTGTCTGTGGTTCAACTGGGAAATACTGGGCATGATCCATTGCTGTTTACAAATACTGAGACAAAGAATGTGTTAAAGAGGTTGGCTTTAATAGTGTTGCCATTGCAGTTTTTGCCATTACATCCTTTCAGGGGTGTGATGGACCTTGAGTCTTTTAGTTTATTGTTTACAAAATTGTAGAAAGCGTGGGTGGAATTGGTTTGTAGAAGGTTTTCTTGTTTAATGTGATAATTGGTGCATTCAGTCTTTATCTGGTGGCATAAATTTTTGTATTGGCTTTTGAAGTTGGCAATGTGACCAGATTTGTTTTTCCGTCAAAGTGATTTCTTTTTAGATTGAAGTTTCCTTATTGTTATGGGTAATTTGTTTTTTCTGGTTTGGGGAGTTGTTATCAGTACATAAAGTTTGATGACTCTTTTGACTTCAAGTAAAAATATGTTGTAATGATCTACAATATTGCATCCAGTGAATAGAAATTGCCAATCAAGGGATGAGAGATCGTTGTTTATAAGATCATAGTTGCCTTTTTTGAAGTTATAATTGAGGATTCCATCGTTGTGATGATTTTTGTGTGGACGTATGTTGAGACAAAAGTCAATCATGCCGTGGTCACTGTTGGAAAAGGGTTCTTTAATTTGTATTCCATAAACTGAATTCAAAATATTGCAGAAGATAAGATCGAGGCAGTTGTTAAGTCTAGTGTTGTTGGTTACTAGTTGTTCTAGTCCCAAATTTGTTACTGCATTGTAGAAGGTTGTATGTGTTGGTTCCATTGTATATTTGTTAAGGGTCCAGTTAATATGAGGTAGATTGAAGTTACCAAGAAAGATAAAAGAGTGTAGGCAGGATGCTGCCATGTTAGTAGTGTATTTAGCTTGTTTGCATGTTCAATGTCATAATCAGGGGCTCTGTAACATAGTAAGAATAAAAATGTGATATTTAATGATAGTTCACAGATGATGGTCTCAGGAAGAGCAAGCTCCTGGGTAACTTGGATGTTTTTTAGATGTAGGGACTTTTTATAGAAGATAGCAACACCAGTTCTTCTAAGGATTTCATAAGAGTAGTTAGGGAAAATAAACCCCTCTAATTTTTGCCATAGTCAAATTACTTTAACAGAGGATACTATGGCAAAAACAAAATGGCATTAACATTGGGCAGAGAGTGCAACCACCTCAAGCAGCAGGTATTGAGGGACAATCTGTGGTAGTCCCTTGACCCAGACATAAGCTCAGGATATCAAAATGGAGAAAGCAGTACTGTGTCATTGCCATATAAGATCTGCCCATGTTGTACATGTGTGTAATGCCATAACAAATGTACAAAAGGAGTGGAGCACAATCAATGCTTTTGTCATTTACACACATACATCCTTGCCTACTCTTCACAATCTTCTGCAATGACCAATACCTTGTTGGAGGATAAAAGGTCTGTTTTCCATGTTTGGTAGCCTTTCTTTACCTCAGTATTTTCAGCAAAAAAATAAGATGCCCTCAGCAGTAAAATATCTTTGGACTGATCCTGGTATTTCACCCTGATTCAATCATTCCACTATGAAAACCAACCCCCAAAGTGACACTTCTTTAAACATAATTTGATTTGCCTATTCCCTTTCTTGGATCCTATTACATTTCTTACTTTTTTCCACAAGATAGATCAGATCCCAAACTGATAAGCAGATCAAAAATATAAGATTTTTAAATCTCAGCTAGTCATCAATGAACCTAATAAGAATAAGATAGAAAGTTTAAAAATCATAATAGCGAGGGTGCCGAAACATTGTATAGACTTAATCAAAAATGAAAATCATAATATCATAGCATCAAATATTGACCAACTCAGAAAATAATAGGAAAAGGAGAACAGCCTAGAAATGTGACTTGCATCTCAAAGTTCACATGATTTTTGTATTTCCTTGTGAAAGAAATATTAATGGAATTTTAACCGGATCATGCTAGAGTGAGAAAAGCTGCACTTGTTTTTTTTTTCAGTAACAGTTTAAAGAATAGAAATTTTGTACTTCTCTAGTTATTAACTCTGCACTGCAGACAAAAAGCTGAAAGACAAACAAAATACAGAATTTTAGTTTTTCCTCCATGAGGAAAGAGAATTACGTGGATGGTTAACTTCATATTCTTTCTGGAAACCATGGAACAACGATGGAGGTCAGGGGGACAGAAATAGGACAGTAAAATAGTGACATGGGTGAACTAGTTCATTGTCAGAAGAACAATTCCCAATTCAAGCTGGCATTACACAAGAACAAATCAGCATGAAATCCAGACTTGCTGTGTGGAAATGAGATGATTTATTTATTCCCAAAAGCAACGAAGTTTGCTTCTGGGGATAGCTACAGAGAAAATAAGTGCAGAAAGTTTGTTTTATAGAGGGACTGGTTCTGAGTATGGATTTGAGGGTCATGGGTACATACTGGTTGTCAAAAGATTGATCTTAATTGTCCTTCTTTGTGTCTGTCATTTTGCCTTTGTGTGTATAACCTATATGTGGGTTTGGGGAAGTGTGGATAAACAGATTCCTTGTTTGGTCAATTATTCTTGCTTAGGTAATTCTTCTTCTTTACTTCCTTTTTTTTATGCTTCAGCTGTTGAGGGAGATACAAAGTTCTGGTTCTTGTTCTTCTGGCAGCCTCAACCATTGTTAATTGATGCTGTTGTATGTGTTTTTTATGTTGTCTTTCCACTTTTTTCTGGGCCTGCCTTGTATTTTTTTGATCTTCTCCTCTTTATATATATATCTTGTAAAATATGGAAACCCATGATAATCCCATGACTAGCTAATCCCATGACTCCAGGTGAGTCCAGATAATTGATTGTACTATTTTATCAGTTGATTGAACAGTCTTCACAGCATCTTTGTTAAAAAGGCATCTATTTGAGAGCAATGTAGTTTCTACATTTGGTCAATTATTTGAGACAGAGGGAGGAAGAATCCCCTATGTTTATTACTGATTATTTAAATTATTCCCACATCGGTCTTCACCCTTATAATCTTCACAGTGGAATTTACGGAAAGAGGGGAGTCAAAACAGAAAAGAGGATATGTCACAATCCAAGATCCCCTTTTGTAAGTGTGTTAGCATTATATGCCTTCACCCACAAAAAAGGTCAGAACAGACATTGTGACATTGCATCTGCTTTCTTGCCTGGTATAAGCTATCTCCTGCAGTTGCCGCTGTTTCTCCACTTCTGCATTATATAATTCCCCAAATCTTTCCTGCAAGCGTTATTGAAAAATACATGGAAAATACATCAACTGTTCTATAAATTTATCTGCATTGTCTACACGTGCCCTATTGACAGGACAATTTCTTCAAGGCAGAAATGAAGCTTCTACAGCCAGCTTCTTCTTACCCTCCTCATTGTGACTTCAGGGTTACTAAGTTGGTTTTCCTGCTGTGGTTGAAAAGTGATTTTTTCCCCTGTTAAAATGCCTTGAGTATTTTTGTCCAGTTTGGCTGGAGGGCTTTATTTCAGTACAAGCTTGCTTCTACAGTTCACGGACTGCTTTGAAGATGACAGAAGGAAGGCTTCCTCAACTGAGGAAATAGTCATACTAATCTAAAAACTTTTAAGAATGTGTCTTTACCATTAGCATTAAAATAGCACAATGGTTAAAAGTTTTGCCCTATACATAACAGACTGCTGATTCAAAGCCCAGCAAAAATATTTCTTGGCTGTAATTTTTTTAATTACTATTTTTTTCTCTTTCATTTAGCTAGCTGACAGGGTTTTTTAAAAAAAAAATATGTACAGAATTCCATCATTTTGTAATTTTCTAGTTACTGAAAAAAATGATTTTTTTCCCCTCATGTAACTGGAGAAACAATTAAATGTTAGCACTTTTTTTTTAAAAAAAAGGAAATCCTCAGCCACCAAGAAAAAGCTTAACTAGATGAAGGAAAGAAAATATTTTTTTTTAAAAAATATAATGCTTCTGCACTACAATTTGAGCCAACAATCTCTTAATATTAGAAAAAAAAATCTTAGCTTTTGTGCTGTTTTAGCAATGGTAACAAAGATATAGACTCGAACACACCAAGACCTGCATACCTATACCCATGAAAATCTACGAAAACAAATATATATATATATATATATATATATATATATATATGTTTGTATGTATGTATATATATGTTTGTATGTATGTATGTATGTATGTACATATGTATGTATGGTATTCAGCTTTGTTTGGGTATTTTCCAATGTCATTATAGTTGTGCTTTTAAAGTTGTAGCAATGTTTCGGCAGAATCTCATCTGCCATCATCAGGCTTCTGTATAGTGTTTGTCTGTGAATCAGATTTTCACAGCCATTTCTGTTTTAAATTTGGTGCTGGCCTACTCTGTGCCAGAATGTTTTTTTCTTCATCCTGATTGGTTGGGAGTCTTGGTCTGTGTTTACTGATCTTGGAGTTTGCTGTGTACTATTTGATTGGTGTTTCTAATATCTTCTGTCTGTTTTGTAGCTTTTTTTGTTTTGATTGGCTGGCAACATTGTGTTCCTGTATTGGAGGCTTTTAGTGCAGCTTGGCTCCAAGTAAATGGACGGCTATCATTTATTAGGAAGCTAGGTTTCATCTGGGTGCCTGGTTGGGGTGTGTTTGAGCTGGAGGTATCGGGGGGATCTGTTTGTGCCCAGGTGTTTGCCTGGTTTGTGGTGTGGAGATTTTTTTGTTTGTGAGTGCAGGCTTCCAAATAATTGACAGTCTGGTGGAATCATCTCTTCTATTCATGCTTTCAGGTCTTTTTTCAATCTCTATGGCTTCTTTGATAATTCTGTGGCTGGGGTTTTCTATAGTGGCTAGGGTTTTGGTGTCATTGAAGCCAATGCTATCACCTGTGGCTTTCATGTGTTGGACTAGTGAGGAAGTGTGTTCCAGCTTTTTTACTGCATAGCATCTGCTTACACTGGCATGAAGCCGGAAGCACCAGTCTGAGGATGGCAAGTGGGACCTCGCTGAAACGTCACCAAGATACTCTTAATCTTACAAGTGAAAAGACCCGAACACACCTAGTCCTACATACCTGTACCTGTGAAAATCTATGAATATATGTATATATATATGAGAGAGAGAGAGAGACTCTCTCTCTCTCTCTGTGTGTGTGTGTGTGTGTGTATATATATATACACATATATACACACACTTTAACTCTGTATCTATATATTTTACCTATTTGTGAGTCTCTCTCTCTCTCTTTCTCTCTCTCTCTGTATGTATGTGTACACACACACACACACTATGTATAAATGGCTGTCTATCTCTTCATCTACCTCAGTCCAAATGGCACTTCATTTTGTTTGTTTATTGTCCATCTTAATTATTGCTATAATTAATTCAAGGTGTTGAACACACCTCCTATTTGAAACACAACATTGATCTTATGAGGTGGATTGGGCTGAGAGTAAGAGCGGGCCCAAAATCACCCAGTCAGCTTTCATGGCTAAGGGAGAACTAGAATTCAGTTTCCTAGTTTCTAATGTGATGCCTGTCAGGATTCCAGCAGTTACCCCAATTAAATCATGAGTCTCAAACCAAACTTCCAAAACTTCAAAAGGATTTATTGGGAGTTAACATTTCTGGCACTGCCTGGAGTGTAGCCGACTTTGAGCCACATAATTCATTGCCACTCTTGACCCTGGTTTTCCCCCAACCCCTGTGTGTATCATAATTCATATTCTCCAATGAGACACATCAATAGCCAAGAGTCATCAGTCATGGTCTACAGTTATATATTTGCATGGCAGAAACTTCAATCAACCGGTTACTAACTTTGAAAAACTATGGAATGCACTTTTGATTTCCAAGCTGCCACATTGCTCTTTCAAACCCCTTTCCCCCATTCTGTTGGCAACTCTAAAAAGACCATAGAAATATTTTATGAGTTGACATTGCCTTCATCATTACACCAGACAGACTGTCACTGAATTTCAAACTTCAAATTCAAACTTCATTGAAGTTAAAACTCAGTCTATCATGATGGTCCAATGCTAGTTAATCAATATATATTTCCCAACTTTCACTCTAGGTTAGGATAGAGTGACTGGCCCAAAGTCTCCTAGCTTGCTTTAATGTTCAAGGAAGGACTAGAACCCCATTCTAGTCTAGCACTCTGTGTCACTACATATATGTAAAGCAGAAACGGAATACCTTGGAAAATGAAAAATGTGGCAGAATTTGGCAAAAACTGTCTGTCTGTTTGTCTGTCTATCTGTCTTTCTGTCTACTGTCTCATTATTTACATGATTTAGACCTAAGCTGCCATGAGTCCAGGACAGAATTCCACAGATTCTACAGCCCCATACTTGTTTCTATTTCTTGCCCTTCCCATCTTTTCAAAGAAGGCAAATTTTAATGTGTGGTTGGGTCAAAAATGCCTGCCTTTTCCTTTTTTTCTTCAGTCTTTTCCACAATCTAGAACCCACTGCAAGTTTCTGTCCAGTTGTAAAATTAATGTCAGAAAGGAGAAAAGTATTACCAGTATGGAGAGTAGGGATGAACATAATGAAAATACATTAAAACCATGCCTGCTTTAATGAATGGGTGCAAAGAAAACACAAAAATATTCATTGAAGAAAAATCCAACTGCTTTGAAATAGTGTCAGGTTCACCCTCCTGTACTTTTTGAAACTTAGTCCTGAACCTCTCCTGCAGAATTTTCAAAGCACGGCCAACTTTAAAAAAAACATATTAATTATGTTGAAGTAATTGAAATGCACTTAATTGTATTAACAGTTACATTTTAAATCAAATTCCATCAACTTTTTCCTGCTGCTTTTCATTGTTGTTCTGGTTCTGTCTCTTTCTAGCTGGCCAGTGGCATACTGTTCAAAGGTCGCATTCAGCCTTCTGCCTCAAGAAATCTGTCAATTTTTGCCCTAAAGTAAGAATAGGGATATGATGCTACAAATCCAACTACAGCAGAAAGCTGCTTTCAAATCTATTTTAACAAAAGGGCATTGGAAAAGGTCAACTTCCTCATTGGTAAGAGTAGCTAATAACGTGGCTGAAAGCTGAACCTGGGTTATTCCATTGCATGTGTAACAAAGGTGTGAAAATAACACTATACCCCCTTGCAAACACTTAAAATGAATGCAGGAGCTGAGCCAGAGCCTGCATTTGTCCTCATCATTCTCCTTCAAAGTAGTAAGCTGTCCGATTAGAGATTTCATGCACAGACAGAACTGCAAATTAGGTTCTGTACTGAAGAGAGAGAGAGAGAAAAAAAACAAAGAAACACAGCATTCTGGCAGAAGTGCCACAGTGAAAGGATAAGAAAATATATTCACATCGGGCAGTGGATTATGACAAAACATAACAGAAGATGTTCCACTAATAGGAATGTGAGTTTGATAGAAATTGTTTTTTTTTTTTTCTGGAGCATGGTTACTCGTGTACTTTGATGTATGGTGAGACAAAATGAAATCATGAGACCCAGTTTTGTGAAGTAGTTAAGGCAGGGGTATCAAACTCAAGGCCTGAAGGCCAGATCCAGCCCATGGGGTGCTTAGATCTGGCCCATGGGACCACCCTGGAAATAGCAAAGGACCAGCCTATGATGCATCTGCCAGCCAAAACAGAGCTCAAGAGGGCCACATGTGCTGCCCTGGGCTCCATTTTTGGCCGCAATGGTCTCCTGCTGCCCTCTGCCAGTGAAAATGGAGCTGGGGAGCCAATTTTCACTGGCAGAGTGCTCAGGCCACCACAGACCCGACATGAGTGACATCAAGTTGTTTCCAAGGGATAAAATAAATTTAAAAAGAAAAACAAAGTCCATCTTCCAAAACAAATTCTTTTATTTAGGAAAATATCAAATTGGCAAAGTCCATGGTAATTCCGGATCTGACACAACCAGGAATTACCCTATAATATTGCAAGTTAGAAACAACCCCCAAAAGTCACATTCTCCAATAGAAGTAATTCAATATAGCTTGATGTCATAAATCTCTACCTTAAGGGGCCCAAGCACAGACAGTTTGTTTCCCATGGGAAGAAAGATCACCTAGCCAAAACACTCTCTTTATCTCCACTCCTCCCCCCCTTAGGAATGTGGCAAGCCCGAAACCCTTCCCCCATGACTGCCATAGAAAAAGTAGGAAAAAGAATATATACTAAGCCTAACTAAAATGGCTACACATATGTCAATTTCGGGCTTGACACTGGCCATATCCATCTTGGCCATATCCACCCAAGGTCAAACACAACCCTGATATGGCCCTCAATGAAATCAAGTTTGAAATCCCTGGGTTAAGGCACCAGGCTGGAAATCATGAGACCATGAATTCTAGTTCCACTTCAGATGCGAGGTCAATTAGGTAATCTTGGACCAGTCATTATTCACAGCTCTGGGAAGGATGTAATGGCAAACCAGTTCTGAAAGCAAGCAAACTGCAGGGACTTGTCCAGGCAGTTGCCAAAGTCAGAAATGACTCTAAGGCACACAGAAACAAATGAGATCTTATGAATTATGTACTACAAAGAAGTCGTCCTGTCATTATGTGTAGAATTGCAATCTTTTGGGTTTTTTTTGCAAGTCAATAAATACCTCATCTTTTACATATCCCAACTATAAGTTGATTATCACACTGTTGGGGTACAAATAATAATCTGATTGTTATGTATGTAAATAGTTGAATAAAGGCAAGCTTGGGGTAAAGTGCAGGGTTCTGGCCCTGCACTTCTGATTGGGTGTTAAGCGGCTAGATCGGATTGGTCGAGTTCTGAGGATCTGATTGGCCCTTAACGAAGGACTCTTATTGGTACTGGAGCTAGCGTTTCACAAGCTCCTGTTGGTTATTTCACATTAGCATTGCCTATATAAAGCAGAGTTGTTGTTATACAAGTTAGAAGTCACTATGCAATAAAGAGTTGAAAGTTCACCAACTAAGACTGTCTCCATTCATTCTACCCATGCCTGAATCTATGACACTGGGGACGAGGATGGGATTTGGAGACATCTGATCTTAAGGAACTTGGAAGAAAAAACAGAGCACGTGTAAAAAACAGCGCCACCAACGGAAGCCATGTCCGGCGGCATCGTACCACCCGCTCCGTACGATCCATCCCAAGAGGATTGGGAATCCTACATGGATCGCTTTCAGATGTTCCTCGAAATGAACAACCTGAAAGACGCCACACCAGCCAAGAAGCGGGCTCTGTTCCTGACGTACTGCGGCCCGGCTGTCTTTAAAATGGCTAAAGCCCTCGCGAAGCCTCAAGAAGTGAAAGCAATAAGCTGGGACGACCTCGAACCTCTCCTGAGAGACCATTACGCGCCAACCGTACCCACGCTCATGAGACGCCACAAGTTCTATCAACGAAGCCAACGAAAAGGAGAGAGTGTGGCTGACTTTGTGGCAGACCTCCGGCACTTGGGAGGCCTCTGCGGGTTTGCAGACTTAGATGAAGCATTGAGAGACCACCTAATTCTGGGATTAGATGCACTAAACGTGCAGAGCAAGCTGATGGCGAAGGGCGACATCGGCCTTGTTGACGCCATTGCCGAAGCCACCGCCGCTGAGGCAACAAAAAAGTCAGCGGCGCAGCTACGGTGAAGCCGAAACCCCACAAACCCACCGACAGGCGACATCTCACCCAGCTCAGAAGGGCAGTTGGCAACAACGCACTACGAGGACCTCTCTTCGTCGTCAGACAGCGACGAAGAAGGGGTCCATCGACTGCGTTCCAACCGGGACCCTCGTCCTAAAACCTCACGCCCTTGCGCTGGCTGCGGGGCAAACCATCCTAGGGCAGACTGCAAATTCCGCGACGCACTCTGCCACGAGTGCGGGAAACGAGGCCACATCTGTCGAGTCTGTCGCAGTTTACCGGGACCAAGCCTGGCCTCAAAGGGAACCAACTTTCGCCAATCGGCAGGAAACCGTCCTGTAAGGCGAGACCCAGCAAACCACTCCTACAGATATCAAGCGTTGCAGAAAGAAGAGGCTCACCATACTATCACTATAGGTCAGGCCTCGGCCCTGGACGCTAAGAAGATTCGAGTTACAGTAGCCATAGAGAACCAACCCTGCCACATGGAGGTCGATTCGGGATCGTCCCTCTCGATGGTGTCATGGAAGACATTAAAGCAGCTCATTCCTACCATCCAACGCCAAGATCTTCGAATGCAATGACTTATCCTTAAAGATTACCAAGGGAATCGGATCCCTGTGGTCGGGTCTTGTCGAGTCCGCGTCTCGTTTAAAAAGCATATGGCATACTTACCTCTAACAATCATCGATAGGGACAGGCCTAGTTTGTTGGGCCTCCAATGGTTTGCGCCTCTCGGCATCGAACTAGCCGGCGTGAACCGAGTCGGTGATTGCGAGTGGGAGGAGGATCTTATGTCTGAATTCAGCGATGTCTTCGCAGATCGTCTGGACGAGTATAAGGGGACCCCAATCTCGTTCAGCCTCGACCCTAAGGTCGCCCCGATCCGTTTAAAGCCCCGTTGAGTTCCGTTCGCCCTTAAGGCCAAGATAGATGAACAACTTGACAAACTAATTAAACAAGGGGTACTGCAACCCATTGATCATTCCCCATGGGAAACTCCTATTGTAACCCCAATTAAACCAGATGGGTCAATCCGAATCTGTGGGGACTACCGGGCCACTCTAAACCACGCCCTCCAACAGAACGCGTATCCAGTGCCGGTGGTACAGCACCTCCTTCATTCCCTGGGAGGTGGAAAGGTTTTCGCTAAGCTAGATTTAGCTCAAGCCTATCAACAATTGCCCGTGGACGATAAAACAGCCCAAGCCCAAACGATAGTAACGCACAGAGGTGCTTTTAAATGTACCCGATTGCAGTTCGGGGTGAGTGTGGCCCTGGGAATATTCCAAAGTTTAATGGAACGATTGTTACAGGGAATCAAGGGCATGGTTCCGTATTTTGATGACGTATTGATTGCAGCTCCTAGTAAAAAAAATTCTGCAGAATCGTTTAAAATGTGTGCTTAAAAAATTCCAAGAAGCGGGATTGAAAGTAAAAAGGGATAAATGTCATCTGTATACCGACAGTGTTGAATTTCTAGGTTATCGCATTGATAGTCAGGGTATTCACCCTACTGAGAGTAAATTAAGGGCGATTAGAAATGCTCCCAGACCTCGTAACAAAACTGATCTTCAAGCATTTTTAGGCCTTATCAATTTCTACAATGTGTTTTTACCGCATAAGGCGACTGTGGCTGAACCATTATACCAGTTATTAGATAAGAAAGCATTGTGGGTTTGGGGTTACCAAGAAGAAAAAGCGTTTAGAAATGTAAAAAATTTACTTACATCTGATTCTGTACTTATGCAATATAATGAAACATTACCCTTGATTATAACTTGTGATGCCTCACCATTTGGGGTGGGCGCTATTTTGAGCCATGTGCTACCTAATGGAAATGAGGCTCCCGTTGCATACTTTTCGAAGACTCTATCCCAGGCAGAACGTAACTATGGACAAATAGATAAGGAGGCTCTTGCAATTGTGTCAGCCGTAAAAAAATTCCATGAGTATGTATATGGAAGGACATTTACAATTGTAACTGACCACAAACCTTTATTGGGGATAATCGCTGGGGACAAACCAACTCCCTATATATTGTCCCCAAGAATGACTCGATGGTCAGAGTTTCTAGCTGCTTATAATTATCGATTGTTATATCGACCGGGGAAAGCCATTCCCCATGCCGACGCACTCAGCAGAGCACCACTACCAGAGACCCTCGACGATCCGGCACCAACAGTATCGGCGTTACAAATCAAAACGCTCAACTCGCCTCCTATGACCGCTCGAGATATCGCGAGGGAGACCAGACGGGACCACACCCTAGCACGAGTCCTAGGCTGGGTAGAACGTGGATGGCCATTGGACCAGGTCCCAGATGACTTCGCACCATTTAAAACAAGACAGACTGAACTTTTTTCTCAAAAAGGCTGCGTTATCTGGGGTGATAGAGTCGTCGTCCCAGAACAACTCCAAAAGACGCTGTTACAAATCTTGCACGATGGACATCCCGGGATCGTGCGAATGAAGGCACTCGCACGGAGCTACGCTTGGTGGCCAGGCATGGACCGACACATCGAGCAATGGGTCAAGGCCTGCACCAAGTGCCAACAAACCAGCAACGCATCACCAAAAGCTGCACCGACCGAATGGGAGACGCCACGTGGACCCTGGTCCAGAATCCACCTGGATTTCGCAGGGCCGATCAAAGGACAGACATTGCTGTTGACTGTCGATGCATACTCTAATTGGTTAGAAATTCATCGAATGGCCAATACAACCTCCGAGGCAGTCATTAAAGTCCTCAATAGACTCTTTGCAACTCATGGATTGCCGGACGTCCTGGTGTCTGATAACGGACCACAGTTTACAGCGCTAATGTTTGAACAGTACCTTGCTGATAATGGCATCCGCCATGAGCTCACCTCGCCTGTGCATCCTGCTACCAACGGCCGAGCGGAACGCATGGTACAATTTGTAAAAAAGACTTTACAAAAGCTGGACTATGATAATCTTGACGAAAAAATAAACCGCATTCTACTTCTACAACACATCACTCCGCACAGCGAAACCAGCAGAACTCCCGCTGAACTTCTCATGGGGCAAAAACTCCATTCCCGCCTCGACCGACTGCACCCTGCTTACGAGCCAGAAAAACCTCCAGGATCCAGCGGATGCTACCGTACCTTCAAGGTAGGCGACCCCGTTTATGCAAGAAATTTATCGGGCGACCCAGTTTGGATTGAAGCAACGGTAATACGCGAGACTGGGCCCAGATCCTATATTGTAAAATGTATTGATGAGAGACTATGGAAAAGACATATTGACCAATTACGGTCACGACTTATAACTGCTATCCAACAACTTCCCAACGACCAAACTGAGGGGGGGGGAGGAAGAGAAGATGACGATATGCCAGGAAACCTGTTCCAGGAAAGCGATGAATCAAGTGAAACCCAGGAAATGGAGCAGGAAGAAGAATCGTACGCTCCAAGGGAAATCACACCAGAACGAGAAGCTGAGCCACTACAAAACAACATCCTACCTCAACGGGACTGCATGCAGCCAGTCCAAAGAAAATCTGACAGACCCAAGAGACAACCGTCCTATTTAAAGGATACATAGTCACAAACTAATTGTGAAGCCAGGAGGAAGGGGTGTTATATATGTAAATAGTTGAATAAAGGCAAGCTTGGGGTAAAGTGCAGGGTTCTGGCCCTGCACTTCTGATTGGGTGTTAAGCGGCTAGATCGGATTGGTCGGGTTCTGAGAATCTGATTGGCCCTTAACGAAGGACTCTTATTGGTACTGGAGCTAGCGTTTCACAAGCCCCTGTTGGTTATTTCACATTAGCATTGCCTATATAAAGCAGAGCTGTTGTTATACAAGTTAGAAGTCACTATGCAATAAAGAGTTGAAAGTTCACCAACTAAGACTGTCTCCATTCATTCTACCCATGCTTGAATCTATGACACTGATAATCTTCATTTTCCAGTAGTCTTAATTTTTTTTGGGGGGGGAGGGGGGAGGAAGGAGGGAATGGTCTATTTTTCTTTTGCCAGAAAATCTAATAGTTATTTTTCAGTTTAATTTGCATTTAGTTCAATTCCATTCAACCCCTATATCCAGATCAGAGCAAGTACATGCACCATTTTAATTCAGCTAGCAAAAAGTATAATTTGATGTTTATTTATAAAATATCACCAGATATCAAAAACAGTTAACTGGCAAAAATGGGTCAAAAGGCACACAAAATCAAGAAGATAAACATGAAAAACAAATAAGAGATAAAAAAGCAGACAACTTAATATAAACTATCTATGTCCCAAAAGTGCCTTTTCCAAAAGGCAACTGGATTTTCTTCATTTTTCTTTTCTTTGAAAACATTTTGCTTTTCATCCAAGAAGCTTCTACATTTCTGGTTCAGTTCAATACTCAGGGCAGCAAACAGCAGTTAACTGGCGGTCAACATTTAAAAAAAACAATTAAACCACAATTAATGCAACCATGTCATGGGCTGTAACTGACCATCTGATTCCCAAGCACGAGAAAACAGTCATGTCTCCAGAGACCTGTGAAAAATCATTAGCCAATCTGATCTCAAGAAGGGGATGATGTTCTACAGGATGATGATGTTCTACAGAGCAGGGACAAATTACAACATGCTAGAAGGTGCTGAACACATGGGAAATAATCCCACTAAGTATTGATTTAATTCAATCTAATCCAATTTCTTTTTTATATAGGCTTCAGCTAATTCTTTGTCTTGTCTAGATCTCCTCTTTAGGCTATGATGCAACTGTACCACTCAAACTCAAAGCAGAACTCTTGATAGAAAGCAGGGGAAGCAATCTACTTACAGTATATAACAATGATGTTACTGCTATGTAAAAGAAATGCAGAAGCCTTCTACGAATGGAAATATTGGACTGATGTTGGAATGATTCAATTTGTAAACTGTAGAATACAGCCTTCAATCCTTGATTTGAATTAAAGTTTGATGAACTTGTACTTTCCCAAGCATATGCAACACAGTGATTATTCCTGGGCATCACAGTGATTGTGACTGGGCATACAAATTAGAATAATTAAAAAAAGAGTAAAAAAAAGATAGCTGCCACTCATAGGTATCTTATGAACAGTACTATTTAATTCTTTGCCGGAAATAAAATTCATTTGTTTCATTTGCAGTATTTGACCACACCCACAAAAAACACCCAAATAAGAAAAAATAGCTCTAGGCCCAATGTCTGTGGAACCACGTTAAAATATAGGTTTTTCAGTAGATGATTGTTATTATAATAATTATATAGGTTACTACAACATCTGCATTTGTTATTTACACAGTAAGCCTGAGAATACAAATGATAAAGTTAGAATATAGGAAAAAATAAATTAATAAAGCATAAAACCTCAATCTTAGTCCATAGACATTGTTGATAATTAAAACCCAATACAGTTGAATTCATGCTTAGTAAGAGCATTAGAAATTAAATTAGTTATTTAATTGCAATTTTCCCTGCTCATAATATCTCTATAGCAAAGGGAGAAGGGATTTCCCTTTGCTCATTGTTCATTCATTCTTCATGAGAAATAAATGCTTTAGAATTCCTGGTCCCAGTTTATCTGTTTGACTGATTACTAAAGTAAGCGTAGGTGGAGTTGAAGCACAATTATTTCTATAAGCTGCAAACATACAATGTAGAGTACATTTTAGTGGTGACTTGCCCAACCTGGGATTCTCCTGAGTTTTGGATTTCAGAATTCCTAAATCCCATACTGGTTATGGGAGTTGTAGTCTAGCATATTTGGAAGATGATTTAAGAAAGTCTGGTTCACTCCGCTTCTTTAGGTCAACTCAGAATTATATTACATCAATACAATATAAGCTTTTCAGTTGATTAGGAAACATGCTCTTCTTAACCTAGATTAAGAATCCCATTGTTCTCTAGAAATGAATGAGACATAGTCTTCAATTTCCAACTGTTTATTTAATGATGGTTCAAAATTACAATAGTCTCAGAAAAAGTGACTTATAACCCATCCTCAAAGTTAGAACCAAAACACTACCCCCATGATTACGTTATTGTGATTTGGGTGCTTGGCCACCAGCTTTCGTTTTCAATGGTGGTAACATCTTGTGGTCACCTGATTGTGAATTGTGACCTTCCCAGTCAACTTTCCAACAGCAATGTCAATTGTGGAAATGAAATTTGCTTAGTGGTCATGTGATTCACTTAATAACCATGTGATTTGCTTAATGACCATGATAAAAATGATCATAAAAGTTGAGTCTGGTCCCATGATAACTCACTTACCAATCACTTAATAAATCAATAGGTGGACAAAAATGCCAAATCCAGTCTAAACTTCTGGTTGATTGTGTGACAGATCATAATGCCTTTGAAGCCAAAAAATAGACAAAGAAGATCCAAAACACAATTAAAATAGAAATAGCCCAAAAAAGCATTGGAGAGAAGAATTGTTCTTGGAATAGCATGGAATGCAGAATATCTTAGATGACCTCAATAAAGGATCAGTTGCCTGACCCAGCTAAAGTTAACTGATTGTTATTTTGGAATTGCATGATAGTGACAATTAATTTATTGTCAAGACCCTGCATTTTGTACACTACTTTTGTTGAATATTCTAATACAGAGTGAAGCCAAGGAATGAAGACTTCACTCAGGTCCGCCATTCTGGCAGGAAGAATAGTTTAAATTCATTCGTCTGCCAGTCCAGCAAGAAGAATGGTTAAATGTCATTGGTTGAACTGTCCAACAGCTCCCTTTAAAAGGGCGAGCTGTTGGACAGGCAAGTTGCTGGGTTGTATTGATCAACAACAGCTCTTTGTTGAGTAGATCTCTGAAATGATCTACAAAGTGGATTTAAATAAGGTTTAGCAAAAGTTGATAAATAGTTTGTGACATATGTTAATGCATAGCTTTAGTAACAAAGAGCGTAAGCAGCAGCAAATAAAACCCCCAATATTTTGCAGTTAACTTTGGAGAATAATTTTTACTAAAATAATTATGAGCATAGGCCTGCTTGATCTCAAAATTTTAAACATTTCATTATATTCAGGGTAGAAGTAGGTATTCAGCAAAAAAAAATATTGGAATTATTTCAAGACCTTTATGAATATTATAGAATGTCTCTAACTAATTCTTTAAATCAGAGTGACATTATGTCATTGTCATTATTGACAATGTAGACCAGTTAAATGTAATGGTTAAGGCACTATGCTAGGAACCAGGAGTTCTAGTTTGACCTTTGGCTTAAAGACAGCTGGGTGTTGAGCCAGCCATCCTCTCTCAGTCCTAGAAAAGAGGGAAGAGTAAACCACTTAAAAAAAACCTTTCAAAGAAAACTTGTAGAGACTAGTACAGGCAGATGCCAGGAATAAAAAATAATATGATAAAGGATTTATATATGAGCATGTGTTTATGTTTTCAAGTAGAACCTAATTCAACAAAATGGCAAGAACTGATTTTAAATTATTTTCCTTCAGTATAATTCACCCCTCCCTGATTCCTCTTCTGCTCGATATATGGCCTGGATTTTTTTCACCTTTGTGCTGAAGCTTGCATAATCTGCAAACTGTCTCAAGATTAAATTTCTATAGGAAAAGACTCAGCTATGTAATCTTCAAAATTATAAATCTTACTAAGTATCCATGTATGTATGTATGTACACATATATGCATATACCTGTATACATTTTCACAAAGGTGAAAAATAGATATCTCTCTCTCTCTCTGTGTATACATTCACACAATATATACAATATACATACAAACACACATACATACACACACGCACACAGCCTGCATCTGAGAATAAACAGAAGTGAAGACCCAAGAGAGAGTTAAAACAGACTCTGCCATTTTAATCTGCATTGCCACATACTGTGCAATTAACTAATTGAGTCTTTGATTTTATATGGAGTGAAAGGAACTGCAGGGAGACTTTTGTGGCTGCCTTAATGAGGAGCAGTTAATCTTGCCTTTTAATGGAGCTTAATTTAGAGTACAAATGAGCACACAAAGGTACTTGTAAATAGTTTTGCATTGTCAGGGAGGGAAGCATCAAATCAAATCTCCCAGGCCACAATCCGCAACCCTGTACCATTCATTGTTTTATAAAAAGATGGAATAGGAGCAGATGACACTAAGTTAGGCAAATTGGCTAATACATGTCAAGCAAAAAATGATAATACCAAATGAGTTCAATTTTCAGTTCAAAGATCAAATGTTGGTGAATTTGAATCTTGGTGCTAAATCCATCAGATTGAAGCTCAATAGCAAGAAGTAGAACATCCTATATCTGGATATGAAAAATTAAATGCACAGGTACAGAATTGGGAGATCTAGTTTGGAACCAGTGTGTGTAAGATAAGGTCAGATGTTCTAGTGACTAGTCAGCAATCTAATATGAAAACTAGCTATGCAATCTGGGGCT
Source organism: Hydrophis major (assembly GCA_033807585.1). Classification (NCBI taxonomy): domain Eukaryota; kingdom Metazoa; phylum Chordata; class Lepidosauria; order Squamata; family Elapidae; genus Hydrophis; species Hydrophis major. The sequence continues at coordinate 150,397,882 of CM066328.1, read as the reverse complement.
TTGCTAAAATAATTGTATCCAGCACACAGGAAGTAATTGTTTTATTGTACTTTATATACTACTTAGACTGTACTTGAATTATGGCTGTGTTTCTAGGCATTGCCCTTTAAGAAGATCATGAAAAAACTAAAGTGCTGCAGGATTATAAATATAAACTGAATGTAGAAATGAAGCAATGTGAGAAGTTGTTAAAGAAACTCAGCATGTTTCATTTGCAAAGGCTTTAAATTAAGGACAGAAACAATTGCAATTTACAAAATATCTTATCTCTTGTTATGTGCAAAAGTGTATTGAAACTGAGGGAGAATAAGAATTAGATGATATTAAAACAAGAAGGGTAAAACTATGAGCGGAGTTGTTCTGATAGCAAGAGCTGTTAAACCGGGGTCTTCAAATTTGACAGCTTTAAGACTTGTGGATTTCAATTCCCAGAATTCCTCCTCCAGTCATATTAGCTCAGGAATTCTGGGAGTTGAAATCCATAAGTCTTAAATTTGCCAAGTTTGAAGACCCTTGTGTTAAACCATGGAACTACCTGCCTAGACCACTGGTAAATTATCCTCACTAAAAATGTACAAATGGGGACTAAGGTGTCATCTGTTTTGGAGAGTTTTGTGAATTCTTGCAGAGAACAGAGATTTGGACCAAGTGATATATAATTTTATCATTTCATACATTCTCTGATTCTATCAGAGGGGAACAACAATTGTTGTAGTCACGGGCCAGGACTCAGACTCTGACTTTAAAGAAGAGGTACCAGCAGAACCTGTGGAGTGTCGGCCTCAGGAGATGCTAAATCATGAATCACCCATGGATGTTCAAACACAGACCAACTAGACAGTTGGAGAAGTCAGATGAGGTTGACATAAGATCATCCACCCTGCAAGTAAAGAGGAAAGCAAAGCAAAGATGTTTTATGAGGCTTCTTGTCAAGCAAGGGAGTAAATTTGTCTGATTGTCTGCAGTCTGATTTATGAGACAGCCCTGACCTTTGTTGGAAACAACTGTTTGATTTTTGGCTGTTACATAACAATTTATGTGGATTATGCTTATGAAATTCTGACCTGAATCTTGTAACTTGGAACAATTTTGGACTGTCCTTCTGTACACTCTTATTAAAAACCTAATCTTTCATGCAAGCATCTGTCAGAGACTCTTTGCCTGCCTTGATTATTGTTACCTTTTTGACCTTGAGCAAACTGTGAAATACCATAGCAACTGTGTATGAATCAGTAGTACTTGAAACCAGAAACAGGATTTACTGGCTATCACCTAGCTTTCTAGACACTGGAACACTGATTAATTTTGAGTGACCACAACAGAGGCCATTATCCATCAAATAAATTGTATCTTGCATTATAAATTGGAGAGAGGGAGTTTACCAGTGTGAAGTCTAGTAAATGGTTCTAGATTGGCTCTCCATAGTAATAAAAGCACTTATGATAATGCACCTCTCAATATATAGCAATTTATATGGTGTGAAGAAAATAAATTATCCATTTGATGAATATATTTCACCATAGCTGTGATAAAACTGACTTTTATTCTCCCTGATTGCCAAGGTTTATTATTTTCGTTCTATTTAAAAAGGACAGCAAATCCCTCTTTTGAGGATTCAGCAAAACTAGTTTTTCTATGTACACTTTGTTTCCTTTCCACTAGAAAAGTTAGCTCTCTTCCCTTCTTGATTTGTTCATCACTTCTAATAATCTCTTATCAGCTGAAAACACTACAGTGGAAACTGCTTGTAATGTCTAGGAGCAGCACAAATTAGAAATGAGTTTTTTCTAGACTATATTTAAAATAGTTTAATCCAACTTCATCCTTATCTTAAAATAAGTTCATCAATTCACTGCAAGTTTTGAAATTGTAAGGTAATATTGGATTTATCTCAGGAAAATCTACATTTACCATGTTACATGCCCAGGACTTAACACTGGCGAGGAGGATGGGATGCGGAGATGATAGAGCTGACTAAGTACACATCGAACAAGACAGAGCATGTGGCTGAAGAGTGCACACAAAAAATGGCAAGATGACCAGCGGCGCCATACCACCCGCTCCATTCGACCCAGCAACCAAAGACTGGGACTCGTATATAGATTGCTTCCAGATGTTCCTGGAGACCAACAATTTAAAAGATGCTACGCCTGATAAGAAACGAGCAGTGTTCCTGACTAATTGCGGCCCGGCCGTTTTCAAAATGGCTAAAGCACTGGCAAAAACGGCGGAAGTGAAGACCATGGATTGGGATACCCTCGCCCCAATCCTCCGGGCCCATTATGCACCCACAGTACCTACACTGATACGAAGACACAAATTTTACCAGAGGGACCAACGGAAGGACAAGAGCGTTGGAAATTTCGTAGCCGACCTCCGGAACCTAAGAGGCCTTTGTGGTTTTGCAAACTTAGAGGAAGCCCTAAGAGACCACATAGTTCTGGGATTAAATGCACCGCATGTGCAGAGCAAACTGCTGGTGAAAGGTGACATCAGCCTCACAGATGTCATCGCCAATGCTACTGCTGCAGAAGCAACCAGGAAGTCAGCCACTCGAATGCGCCGAGCGAACGCACTGCTTCACTAATTCACTAACGATAGCCCACTCGCCGCTGAGAAGCACACTACCACCACCCACCACGAAGACCTCGAGTCATCCTCAGACAGTGAGGAAGAGGAGGTCAACCGGCTCCGCTCGGAACAAGAGCAAAGGAACCAGAGACTTCCGCACCAATGTGCCGGTTGCGGGGCAAACCACCCGCAATCGGACTGCAAATTCCTCGACGCACTCTGCCGTACTTGCGGAAAAAGAGGCCACATCGCAAAAGTCTGCAGAAGCAAGCGAGAATCCAGTCCCAGCCAAAGGAAGAACAACCTCCGTCGGGAGACAGGCAAAACTCCTGAGAACCAGGACTGTGGCGCCTGGCATTTTCCAAAGTTTAATGGAGAGACTATTACAAGGCATGAAAGGCTTCGCGCCTTATTTTGACGACGTCCTTATAGCTGCCCCCACTAAAGAGTTATTAGCACAACGACTCAGAAAGGTTCTTCAGAAATTTAAAGACGCCGGCCTGAAAGTAAAAAGGGACAAGTGTCAACTTTGTACGGAGAGAGTGGAGTTCCTGGGATACCTTCTTGACAGACAGGGAATCCACCCCACCAAAAAAACACTAACCACAATCAAAAATGCCCTGAGACCTAGGAATACAACAGACCTCCAAGCCTTCCTGGGACTCATTAACTTTTATAACATCTTCTTGCCCCAGAAGGTGACCGTAGCCAAGCCCCTACATAGACTTCTCGACAAAAAGGCTTCCTGGATCTGGGGACGGCTTGAAGAGAGGGCATTCCAAGAGGTAAAAGACCTCTTAACCTCCGATGCTTTATTAATGCAATACAACAAGACTCTACCTTTGACAGTTACCTGTGATGTCTCACCATTTGGAGTGGGAGCCATTTTAAGCCATGTCCTACCAAATAGGAATGAGGCACCTATTGTGTTCTTTTTGAGAACTTTGTCTAAAACCGAAAGGAACTATAGTCAACTTGATAAAGAGGCTCTCGCTATTGTATCCGCAATTAAACGTTTCCATGAATATGTGTATGGGAGACCCTTTACCATAATTACAGATCACAAGCCGCTACTTGGTATTTTGGCGGAAAACAAACCAACTCCCCATATCTTATCACCAAGAATGACACGTTGGTCAGAATTTTTAGCCGCGTATGATTACCGATTGCAACACCGCCTGGGGAAAACCATTCCCCACGCTGACGCTTTGAGCCGCTCTCCACTACCAGACATCATAGAGGATCCTACTCCAACCTTAGCCGTATTGCAAATCGAAACCCTCAAATCGCCACTGCTGACCGCTCAAGACATCGCCTTAGAAACAAAAAAGGACCCTGTTTTGGCACGAATCCTCAGCTGGGTAGAACGGGGTTGGCCGGTCAGCGCAACTGATGACACGTTCAAGCCATTTAGGAATCGTATAACAGAACTATTCTCCCAGAAAGGTTGCATAGTGTGGGGAGACAGAGTCATAGTCCCGGAGAAATTGCAATATAGGTATTGAAAATGTTGCACGATGGATATCCAGGCATCGTGCAGATGAAGGCATTGTCCAGGAGTTACACATGGTGTACAAACAGATTGCACATTAGACAAACAGATAAAGACCTGGGTAACAAAATGCAACAAATGCCAGGAGACTCGCTCCACTCCTCCAAAAACTCCCCCAACTCAGTGGGAAACGCCTCGAGGTCCTTGGTCCCATATCCACATCGATTTTGCGGGACCCACAAGAGAACACACCTTCCTCCTAACAGTGGATGCCTATTCAAACTGGCTCAAAGTTCACAAGATGAAAAGCACCACCACAGGGGCAGTCACTAAAAAGCTGAATAAACTATTCACTACCCACGGATTTCTGGATGTCCTGGTCTCCGATAATGGCCCCCAATTCACTGCCCTGCCATTCGAACAGTACCTGGCAGATCAGGGCATCCGCCATGCCTTAAGATTGCCAGCTCACCCTGCGGCCAATGGTAGGGCTGAGTGAATGGTTCAATTTGTAAAACAGACCTTGCAAAAAATGGACCACGGCAACATTGACAACAAAATAAACCGGATGCTTCTCCTCCAGCACATAACCTCAAACAATACCATGAACAAAACCCCAGCTGAACTCCTGATGGGCCAGAAACTTCGCTCGCATCTCGATCGCCTCCACCCAAACTACACACCGGAACAACCCCCGGGATCCAGCAGCAAGTGTCGGGCATTCCAGGAAGGTGACCTCATGTTTGTGAAAAACTTCTCGGGCGACCCATTGTGGGTCCCCGCTACCATAACGCAACTTACGGGACCCCAATCCTATCGCCTACAAACTGCAGATGGTAAGATGTGGAAACGCCACATAGACCAACTCCGTTCCAGATTAGCACCTAGTCCTATCTCAGCCCCAGAACCTCTAGCTGGGGGGGGGAGGAACATTGAGGAGGCCGAAGAAGAAATGATAATCGAAACCCAACAGCCTACACAACCAACCAGGGGATACTCACCATCAGAAGGAGAACCGAGCCAGGGAGTGGCCTCGCCGCGTGACATCACTGCGATGGAAACAGATCCAGGGAACCCGTAAAACAGCACTGGCGTAAGCAGGGAAAGCAGCCCAGGGCCACAATTTTCACCATCCATCCCAGATAGCAGCCCACCAGAACCAAAACCAGGACAGAAACCGGTGGAACAGCGCAGGTCAAGCAGACAGGTGAAGCGACCTGCCTACTTATGAGAATACATCACCCCACCCCTCAGACGGAACCTAGTGGGGAGGGGTGTTATGGACTAAGCCAACACAGCGATACAACTCTAAACAGCTTTACTTTACAGCAGGCTTGTAATCCTGCACTTCTCATTGGCCCGTAAATAGAGAGTCGTAATTGGTTGTTTTTGGCCAGTCTGATAAACGGGGGCCCCTGATTGGACACTTGTGAAAGCGGTAAACTCAAATCATTGGTTGTTTTGACAGCAGCCAGCTCTATAAAAGAGCTGCTGCTGCCCAAGTATTTGCTCTGTTCTTATTTTACAATAAAGAGTTGAAGTCACCATTCAATGTCTCATCTCTGTTCCTTGTGCCCATGCCCAGGACTTAACAGGTTGGTTGCAAACATGGCCAGTCCTAGGACCCACCCCCCATTAGCTGGCAGAATGCCAGGCTGGGTAAGGCTCATTGTTGGAACTTCTAGGCAAGATGCCAGGGTTACAGCTTGCTGGTATAACTAATCTTATTAGTTAGCAGAGGCAGCCAAAGCCGGCTAGCACACTGCAATGCAATGCTATAAAGATAAGCAGACCACAGAGAGAACAGCTGGCACAGAGAAAACAGCTTTCTGAGCCTTACCATATCTTTATTCTTGAAGCAGTTGCTGTTTCTTGAATGCTTGTGTTAGTCTGTCTGTAGAGGGATGTAAACATATTCCAAATATATAGAATTTAAAATAGCTCCAAAAATGTGTATTGGATTATTCTTCAGTCCTGAGCTCCTGTTCAGAATGCTAACAGTTGATTGAAATACCAGTTGGTCTGCTGGACCGATATCAAAACGTCCCATTCCATCGTCATAAGAGATGCCAAAATTAAAGCTTGTGCACATTAAAGAAGTGGAGAAATAAAGTGAATGCAGCCAAAGCAATGTTAACTTTGCTTTCTCAAAATAGCTCTGATAAGCTGAAAATAGAATGAGGCATTAAACTGATTGATTAGCTGCTCTTCGCTATACAGGGAGCCTGTCACACAAAGAAAATGAAGTTGCAACATTGTCTGTTGTCTGTAACACCCCCAGGAGAGAACCGACTCCATTGGCATCAGATCTCTAATTCACAATAGAATGGGATGATTAAGTGGAAACCTGCCTTGGATGCTTGGCCCAATCCTCGAAATCAAACAATTCCATCAACAAGACCAGGGTATACTGACTCAAAAAGAAAAGTATGTATTTGTAAATTTATAACTATATGCTGACAACATGCAGCTATTGCTTCTCCTTAGGACACTAACTGCCTATAACAATTCTGTTTATCAAATATGAGTGGGGATGGAGGGTGAGAGAAAGATGAATTTCTTTCCATTTCAAATCAAAACCTGTTGCAAATTCCAACTTGTTCAGGAAAATAATTTGTTCAGTGATAAAGATCTGGCCATCCCTCCCCCCCCCATTCTCTTGGTAGCTGCTCTGAGATTACTTTTAATGAAGAGTCAGCTAAAATGTAATACATAACTAATAATCTCTTTTGCCAATTTCATTTGTTGGGATCCAACAACCTACCAAGCAAATAATTACAAGTGACAACAGCATAATGGGTAATTTGTGGATGAAGTTTACTCGCCTTGAGGCAGTTTCCCATCTCTGTCACATTTGTGTTGGTTTCATGCTCAGTTGTTTACTAAATTCCCTCAAATTGGCCAAAATTGGTATTGAATTTGTGTGGTTAGATTGAATTAGGGATTTGGGAGATTGCAAAGGCATGCTTAATCAAGTATTGTTAAAAGATTGTGTAGGTTGCCGATAGGTTTTCTGTTTGCTGATGTTATGCTGAGTATTTGTCTTTGGGATGACAAATCTTGTGGGATGTTGCTTTTTTGTTTTCTTTAAGGGCTGCTAATACAAGATGGACACATCCCAATCTCTTTGTCAAGCACAGTAATTTAATACAAATGATGTTTTTTAGGAAAGAAAAATACAAATATTTCTCATATTATAGCTAAGGATGGCTTTCTTTTTTATAGACAATTTAGGGCATGGGTGTTCAGATCCCTATCTGATTTCCCAACCTACCTTGTAGAAATTCAGCTTGCACTAGCCATGATGACCTGGCCAATGGGATATTATGATTATGGGTTTCACCCATTCCATGTAGATTGAGGAAAAGGCCTTCTTAAAGTCAAGTGGAAGACATATTTGACGAGGTGGTCTCCATGATTTTAATGACTGTTTGGGACAGGATATCTTTATGCTTACATGAACCCTTCCATCTGAACTGGAATCTTCTACTACCTGAAATCTAGCATTATGTTCCAGATCAAGAATGGTCTAAGGGGCCAAAAAGGATAAGTCATATTTCTTTAAAATTGTGTTGAATGAAATGCAATAAAAAGATTGGATTGAGTCCTCCTTTATCTTATATGAGGAACTGCAAAGCCTTCCAACTTTACTACATGTCCATCATTTCTCCCAGGATTTACTAGACTAGACTCTTTACTCAGTTCTGAAACTACAAAGCCTATAATGCAGTGCAAAGATCAGTGAAATGCAGTTATAGTGAAAAATGGTTAATTCTAAATTAAGGTTCTAATGTTAACTTATTGGATCTTCAAGAGGAGATTTTTTTAAAGAGCAGTTTGCAGAGGAGTTCTTGCATACTCATTGGTAACCTTACCAGGATTTTCCCCATGAGAAGATCTGAAAATGTGAATAAGCATCATTGAAAAATTGAATTTTGGAACAGCTGTTTGGAAGTGATAGATTGTGCTAAGATTTTTGCATAATGTTCCTTTTCATGTTTGATTAGCTATCTTTGATTAGCTGTATCCCATACTAGTATGTAATTAAGTATAATGGCTTTCCATCACAAATACCCAATGTCTTATTTTATTGTTTCAAATATAGACCTAATAGTCAGGCATTTTGATTTTTGATTAAGTATGGTGATTTATTCCTACCAATTTATCTCAGCACATTTTAGTATCTCACAGAGAGATCATAGGAAAACTTGAGCTCTGTTCTATTGAGTTACAGAGTAAAATAAAATCTAAGTAAACATCCTCATGATCAGCCCTATTTAAAGTTTTAAACATGAAGCAATGTTTTCAAGAGCAACTCTGTTTTTCTTGGAAGAAGAAGGAGGAGGAGGAGGAAGAGGAGCAGCAGCAGCAGCAGCTTGACTACTGTTAATTTGTTATGAGATGCTTAGTGCTTTCTAATAACACTATACTGAACATTTCTTTGGTATTAGGTCTGAGCATCCTCATTCAATATGATGGAAGAAGATTGGGCTTAAAAACTTGCCTCAACTACAAAATGGACCACAGGAAGATCACTTTCCTTTCCTACAACACTTTTTTTTTTCAAGTCCTGATGGTGCAGTGATTAGAATGCAGGCAAACTCTGCCCACAGCTAGGAGTTCAATCCTGATGGTGCTCAAGGTTGACTCAGCCTTCCATCCTTCCGAGGTTGGTTAAATGAGGAGCCAGATTGTTGGCAATAAGCTCGGTAAACCACTTAGAGAGTGCTGTAGAGCACTGTGAAGCGGTGTATAAATTTAAATGCTATTGCTATTGCTATTCAAAACTCACAGCAATTCCATCCTCAGTACATCTGCTTTCCTGCCAAACTGTTCACCCACCTGTGCCCCAAATGGATTGGTCTCTTAAAATGACATGTTGTCTTCTGAATCTAGTATGAAATCTCCCCTCCCCAAATCTCCAAGTCCAAATTAGCAAAAGGTCATTGCATATTACAGAGAAAATACAACTGCAGCTTTTTCCCCACCACATTAACCTGATTAAACTAAAGAAATGACAAAGGAAAAGAATACCTTCTAATTTTGCATTACTTGATGTTTGGTTATTGTGTTTTATATAAAGTTTTGGCCATCTGGGAAAACAGTCCCCTCCCCGCACTTCTTTAGGAAGGTGGCTTTCTGATAGTTCAATCTTCTTAGTTTCAAGGAAATTTCAAATCTTATTTTATTATTGTGGCTCAGAGAATGTTATGATTTAGAATGGCATCTGATGCTTCATAAAGAACTTCTTACAGATTCATTTTTTTTCTGGGCACATCATGTTGTGTCCGCGAAATGATGCCAGGAGTCGGTGACTTAGTGCAAAGCTCTTTATTGATCTGCTGGAACCAAACTGGCAAAAGGAAAAAAGCCCACGGCTTTTATTCCTTTCGCCGCGGCGGCCGCGGCCAATGGCATCGCTTTGAATCTCCCGCGGTCTGAACGGACCAATCGCGGGAGATTCTTAGCGAGCCAATCGGCGCGGCTCGCCTGACCAATCGGAGAGCCCCGCGCTTTGACCAATCAAAGCGCGGGGATCTCGAGTATGTTAATGAAGGACAGAACACCCCTCCCCTCTTGGTTCAGTCCTTACGTTGCGTAGTCACGTAGGTAGGCGGAGCTCCGTCTGGTCCTACTTGACCTGCGCAACTCAGTTGTAGGCTGGATCCCGGCCGGTTCGGTCAGGATCTCCATTGCTCCTGCTGCTGTTGTGGGAACCGGCTGGTCGATCGGGCCGGTCCTTTCTCCGTAGCTCCCTCCTGGGCCTTCCGGGTTGGTTGAGCTACGGGTTTCGCCGCTCCCGCTCGGTCTTTCCGGGTCGGTCAAGCTGGCTTGGCTGTTCCTTTCTGGCGAGGGGTCGTGATGGCTGCGTTCCGGTGAGTACTGCTGGTTTATTTTTCTTTGGATTTGGTCCCCTGGGTATTCCCTCCCCCCTTGGCTTGCGTTGCGGGGGTTGGGTTCATTTGTTTGTGCGTCGGCGGTTTGTTGGTTTGCAGTTCTCGACCTAAGTTGGTTGATGTGGCGTTTCCATGCTCGTCCGTCTGCTGTTTGTAGCCGGTACGAGTGTGGGCCTGTTGCTTGGGTGATGACGGCTGGGATCCATAGAGGGTCTCCCGTCAGGTTTTTTGCATATACGGGGTCCCCGGGTGCGAAAGTTCGGTGTTTGGTGCTTGAGTCTGGGGGCCTCTCCAGGTTATACGTAGGGTGTAACCTGTCGAGTGGGGACCTTAGCTTTCTACCCATTAGTAGTTCGGCTGGGCTTTTATTGGTTGTGGTATTCGGGGTTATGTGTTGGGTGAAGAGTAGTCTGTTGATTTTCTCTTGGATCTCCCCGTGGTCTATTTTCCGGATGGTCTTTTTAGTGAATTGGACCATCCATTCCGCCCTACTGTTCGCCGCCGGGTGCACCGGTGCTGTCAGCGCGTGGCGGATGCCCCTTTCCGCTAGGAATTTTTTGAATTCCAGCGAGGTAAACTGGGGCCCGTTGTCGGAGACGACGACGTCTGGGAGGCCGTGTGTTGCAAAGAGTTTGCAGAGTTCTTTGGTCACGGCCTCCGTGGTTGTCGTCTTCATGTTGCTTACCTCCAGCCAGTTGGAGTAAGCATCAACTGTTATGAGGAAGGTGTGTCCTTTTGTGGGCCCGGCGAAGTCTATATGGATTCTAGACCAAGGTCCCCTTGGGGTTTCCCACTCTAGGACGAGTGCTGTGGGTGGGCTGGGCCTCGTTTCCTGGCATCGTTGGCACCTAGCTACCCAGGCCTCTATTTGTTTGTCCATCCCTGGCCACCAAGCGTAACTTCTGGCCAGGGCTTTAGTCCTCACGATGCCAGGGTGCCCCTCGTGTAGCATTTCCAAAACCTTCCCCTGTAGCTTTTCCGGAATGACCACCCTGTCCCCCCATAGTATGCACCCTTTTAACAACGAGAGCTCCGTTTGGCGGTTTCGGAACGTTTTGACCGACTCGTCGTTGTCCCTTTCCGGCCACCCTTTCTCCACCCAATGCAACACCCGCGCCAGACGTTTGTCTTTATTAGTCTCTCGGGCAATGTCTGACGCGGTTATGGGCAGGTTGGGTAGAGTCTCTATGCTGAGGGTGGACGTTGTGGGTGCTGGGTCGGTGTCGGGTTCCGGTAGCGGCGAGCGGCTTAAGGCGTCTGCATGGGAGATCGTCTTACCCGGTCTGTGTATGAGTTCGTAGTTGTAGGCTGCCAGGAACTCGGACCACCTTGTCATTCGGGGAGACAGAATGTTCGGGGTGGCCCGGTTCCCTGCAAGGATTCCCAGCAGCGGCTTGTGGTCCGTTATGATGGTGAAAGTCCGGCCGTAGAGGTATTCGTGGAATCGTTTTATGGCGGCAACTATAGCCAGAGCCTCTTTGTCCAGTTGGCTATAGTTCCGCTCCGGTTTGGTGAGGGTCCTTGAAAAGAACGCGATGGGCGCTTCTTTTCTGTCGGGAAGGGTATGGCTGAGGACAGCGCCGACGCCGAAGGGTGATGCATCGCATGTGACGGCCAGAGGTAGGGTCTCGTTGAATTGTATGAGGACGGCGTCGGAGGTGAGGAGGTCCTTCGTCCTTTGGAAGGCGGCTTGCTCCCATTTCCCCCAAGTCCAGGTCGCCGCCTTGTCCAGGAGCCTATGCAAGGGCTCCGCCGCCGTCGCCTTTTGGGGTAGGAAAACATTGTAAAAGTTCAGTAACCCCAAGAATGCTTGTAGTTCAGTCTTTGATTTAGGGGTGGGGGCTTCTTTGATGGCCTTGATTTTTTTGCTTGTGGGGTGAATGCCGTGCCGGTCTAGGAGATAGCCCAGGAATTCCACTCGTTCCGTGCAAAGCTGGCATTTTTCCCTCTTTACTTTTAGTCCCGTCTCTTTAAATTTAGTTAGGACCTCCCTTAGTCGACCTTCTAGTTCGGCTTGGTTGGCTGCCGACACTAGGACGTCATCGAAATAAGGTACCGCCCCCTTGATACCTTGCAATAGCCTCTCCATTAGGCTCTGGAATATGCCCGGTGCCACGCTGACTCCGAATTGGAGTCGGTTGCATTTGAATGCTCCCCGGTGGGTGACAATGGTCTGCGCTTCTGCCGTTTGCTCGTCGATCGGCAACTGTTGGTATGCCTGGGCGAGATCGAGCTTGGCGAAAACCTTGCCCCCTCCCAGTGAGTGCAGTAGGTGTTGCACTAGTGGGACGGGGTAGGCGCTTTGTTGCAGTGCGCCATTTAGGGTGGCCTTATAGTCCCCACAAATTCTCACCGACCCATCGGGCTTGATCGGGGTGACTATGGGGGTCTCCCACCAGGCGTGGTCTATGGGTTGCAGTACCCCTTGTTTGACGAGCTTATCAATTTGCTCGTCTATTTTGGGTTTCAGTGCGAATGGCACCCGCCTTGGTTTCAGGCGTTTGGGGGGGACGTTAGGGTCTAGGTCGAACGAGATAAGGGGCCCTCGGTACTTGCCTAGGTTTCCGTCGAAGACCTCTTGGAACTCCCGGGCTAGTTGCTGCTCCCAGCCGTCGTCGGTGACGTGGTTGACTCCCATGAGGGCGATGTCGAGCGGGGCGAACCATTGCAGTCCCAGTAGGCTTGGGCGGTCGCGGTCGACGATCGTTAGGGGGAGTAGTTCGGTGCGCCCCTTATAAGTGATGTTAAAGTTTTTGGTGCCGACTACCGGGATGCGGTTTTCCTGGTAGTCCTTTACAATGAGTCTCTGGCTGTCTACGTTCCTCCTTTGGAGGGTAGGCACCAACCGCTTTATCTCGTGCCATGCAATCATGGAGAGGTAGGACCCGGAGTCCACCTCCATTTTGCACGGCTGGCCCTCGATGCGTACCTCGACGTGGACCTTCCGGGTGTCATTGGTGATGGCGTGGCCGATGGTGACCGTCTGGTGGGTCTCCTCTCTCCGCCGGTTGTCGCCGCCTCGCGAGGATCGTCCATTCCGGTCCCATCGGCTGTCCGAGGGGCGATCTCTGGTCCGGGTTGGTGTGCTCTCCCTCCTCCGGTCACTCTGGTCCCATCGAGCCGGACTGCGGTTTTTCTTCAGGCGGCAAACCCGGGCGATGTGTCCCTTTTTGTCGCAATGCCGGCAGATTGAATCAAAAAACCGGCATTCCGACCTGGGGTGGTCGCCGCCGCAACCGGCACAGTTGGTCCTCGACTTACGACCTCGCCGGTTCCGTTGGTCGCGCCCTGTCTGGAGTCGATGGATGTCCTCCTCGTCATCGGACGTGCTGGATGCCGGGTGGAAATCGCCCTGGTGTGTTGTCGTCTCAGTTTTTGGTTCGGTCGACCTCGCCGGGTTGTTGTTTCCACCGCGGTCCCTCGTGTCCGGTCTGCGCATGCTGTCGGCGGAAGTTCGGGTTGCTTCTGCGGCTGCGGCTGCGGTGAGGGTGTCTGCTAGGCTGATGTCGCCCTTAGCCATCAGCCGGCTCTGGAGGGTGGGGTCCCACAGACCGAGCACGATTCGGTCTCTCAGAGCGTTGCTTAGGTTATCGAATTTGCAGAGCCCCCCTAGGCGCTGCAGCTTGGCGACGAAGTCGCTGAAACTCTCACCCGATCTCTGGTCCCGCCGGTAGAACTCGTTGCGCCGGATCAGGATGGGTACCTCTGGGGCGTAGTGTTGCCGAAGGATGGGTTTGAGGACGTCCCAGTCCATGGCGGTCGCATCGGCGGGCTTGGCCAACGCTTTGGCCATCTGGAAGACCTCGGTCCCGCAGTGGGTGAGGAAAACGGCGCGTATCAGTGGGCCCAAGATGTCCTTCATGCCGGTGCACTCGAGGTACATGAGGAATCGGTCAGAGAACGATTCCCAGTCCTCGGTGGCGGGGTTGAAGGGGGCGGGCAGTGCGATTTTCGCCATCTCGGTGCTTCGTCTGGCTTCCGTCGGACACGTGGTTCGGTTCAGGGTCTGGATCCCACCTTCGTCGCCAGTGTTGTGTCCGCGAAATGATGCCAGGAGTCGGTGACTTAGTGCAAAGCTCTTTATTGATCTGCTGGAACCAAGCTGGCGAAAGGAAAAAACCCCGCGGCTTTTATTGCTTTCGCCGCGGTGGCCGCGGCCAATGGCATCGCTTTGAATCTCCCGCGGTCTGAACGGACCAATCGCGGGAGATTCTTAGCGAGCCAATCGGCGCAGCTCGCCTGACCAATCGGAGAGCCCCGCGCTTTGACCAATCAAAGCGTGGGGATCTCGAGTATGTTAATGAAGGACAGAACACATCATATAAGGTAAAGAATGAGAGCCAAACATAAAGCATCCTTTTTGTTCTGATCTTGAGCTGTTTACAGATGTCAGCTGTTACACACACCTCTTTCTCATTTCCTTCTCATATAGAACTATGAAGTTATGAAAATTTGGATGGCCACCTAAAGACACAATTAAACATATATTATTTTAAACCCATTTAAACTGAAGAATCTCATTTCATTGGGTAGCAGTTAAATCGATAACCGGCAGAATTCTTTGGTATATTCCAAGTCCAGTACCACTCAATTCCATTTAATGAGTTAATTTTTTCTAATGTTATTTGAAGTGGAAAAAAATCATTGAGCACAACTACAGAGGTGCAGGCTTTATTTGTGTCTGGAATGCCAGGGGCCACATCCTAAGGAATAGTTGGACTTGTCACAGAGTCACAGAGATGACTATGGAGAAACTAGGCAGAGATGGTTTCAGCAACCAGTGCACAGACCAGATTTAAGACTGGGAAACAAAGAAACATTACGAAGAAATTTAGAATAGTTCTAGTCTAACTCTCTGACATATAAGAAGGAGGAAAGAGAAAACCCAGCTAGGCTTTCAAGATTCTGTTACCAGAGCCTTTCTCAGGTCTATTTCCTGGTCAGACCTACTTCAAAGGACTGACAGATTAGGACCCTGTTGAAAGGATTTGATGTAATATTTACATTAACAATATGTAAACTGATAAGATTATTTAGTAATTTTCCCCTTCCTATTTGGTATCAGCTTTTCACATGCTCTGGAGCAGACACATCCAAGACTTTGTAGGGAGCATATATGTTCTACGGGCATCAGGTTATTCAATGTCAGTTCTGGTGCAACCAATGAGAACCAGTCAAAGTATTCATATATATTGCATGGTAAATTGTTTCTGCAAATGGATCATTTCACTGAGTGGAGTTCAAAAAAGGGAAGTCTCACATAGTAAATCTTTTTGATGTTTCAAATGGAAAAGTATTAAAAATGTAGAAAGGGAAATAACTGCAATTTAATAGAAATATTCTAATCTTTTATATCCAAAGGTGGTTATTTAGTTAGGATATATAAACTTGCAAATCTCATTTCTGCATTTTAAAATGGTGTCTTTGGTATCTGTGGTATTCATCAACACCAAGATTTTGAAAGTTCATGCTATTAAGCAGCGGTCGCCAACCGGTGGAGCACGGCCCACTGGTAGGCCGTGAGGTCGCAGAGAAATCTCACCCTCAGAGCACCCCCCCTAAGCAATTAATCCAGGCTGTGCAGAAACACAAGGCTGCATCACCCACATGGCCCGCAGGAACCCTCCCCACCCACTCACTCCTTACCCAGTAAACTTGCTTGATAAATTGCTATTTTTCCTTTTTCTGACTGCTAAATGTGGAGCATGGGTGCGAAGAATGGAGACAAGCCAGTGAAACAGTGAACTTCAACTCTTTATTTACATGGTGTGACAGCTCAAACTGGATGGCTGCTATAGCCTTCCTTATATAGGCAATTTATTAACTATTCAACCAATGAAAACCTGGGAGCGCTAGCTCTGTTGACCAATGAGAACGGCTCGTTAACGGCCAATCAGACTCTCCTGAACGGACCAATCTGATCTCGCCACTTAACAGCCAATCAGAAGTGCAGGGCCAGAACCTTGCACTTGACTTCAAGCTCTAGATAACTTTATTACACATTTATTCATTCACAACACCGACCATCATCTGTTCTGCTTTGCTAGGAGATTTAGATTAGCTAGAAAGCAGGAAATGGTTGTATTTCTTCTTTCTAGCTAGTCTTTAGATCTTCAGCTCTGCTTTTAAGCATAACCAAACCTCCCTTAGGACTGAAGGTTCTATTATTTAGTGCAGACTCACAGCAAGCAAATTTGAGAGACTGAGTTAGTCAATGGCAGATAGATAGATCACTGAATGATTCTGTGAGCAACTCAATCTGCCTGCCTGCTTTGCCTGATTTTGGGTAAAAGTTGCTCTTTTTTAATAAAAAAAAAAAATCAATATTTACATGCATGGGGTGTTGTGAGTTAATTTTGTGAGTTTGCTTGCTGGAAAATGTATGAGTTTGCTTGAAAGCAAATTTTATGTGACAGACTGAGCTAGCGAAAGGCAAATAGATAGATCTCTGAATGACTCTGTGATTCTGTGAGCAATTTAATCTGCCTGCTTGCTTTGCCTGATTTTGGGTAAAAGTTGCTCTTTTTCGTAAAAAAAATCAATATTTATATCAATATTTATAATATTTACATACAAGCCATGCCCAGTCAGTCACATGACCAGCAAGCCATGCCCAAAGAACCGGTTAGTGGTCCCTGGGATTTAAAATTATGACTTTGGTGGTCCCTGAGGTCCAAAAGGTTGGTGACCCCTGCTATAAAGCAGAAGTAATATATTGGTTTTCAGATTTGGCATGAAGATGAATGAGAGGAATACTTTACAAAGTATTATACAAAGATTTATAAATGAGCATATCTAATGCAAATTGTAATTCCATGTCTTATGGCAAGGGTGTACAATTTAAAATCAAGACGTACATACTGTAGTATATCATTTAATATATTAGAACATTATTATATATATGGAAACAATACAAACTGTATGTTAAGCCTGGTTTCCCCAACCAGGGTTAGGGAGACAAGCTAAACAGAATGTGCAGCTTAGTCAGATAGGCACACAGATAAATGAGTGAACTAAGCTTGTATGTTTATTAACATACAGTAAAAATGACAGATACGCTTGTGCTATCAAATATATAGTTTATTCCATTATGAGTTCATAGCATAGTCAAAATAACAGTCCAATAGTCATGTATCATTTAGTCAGTCCATTCAGGGATATTCAGTTAGCAAAGTCCATTTAGAATATCCTATGTCAGTTCACTTACAAGCCAGTCCTTTGTTTTCTCTCCCGTTCGAGCAATGCAGACTTGTTTCCTTGCAGTAATCAGGGATCATCAAAGCCAGAGAGATAGCAAGGTGCCGTCTTGCTTCTTTTAAAGTGCTTTCACAACCACTCCCTTAATTACTATCCCACAGTTAAAGTTGCAGACACTTTAACATACAAACTATGATTACATATTATTATTTACCTAAACCAGTTTGGGTAAAACAATGTTATCCCTAACATTCTCCCCTTTTAGGAAATAATAATATAACTATTTACATCTTTAAATCATATTTGTTACAACTTTCTTTAAATTTAGTTACTCCTTGAGCTTTTGTAAATTGGTCTGCAATGTTTTCTTCCGTCATGCAGTATTCCAATTTAATTAGCCCATTCTTTACAGATTCTCTAACATTTAAGTATCTTAAATCAGTATGCTTTGATCTAGTTTTTACAGCAATACTAGTAGCTAATTTTATAGCTGCTTGATTATCCTCGAACACAATAATGGAATCTTTTACAGTTATAACCATGTCTAATAATAACTGTTTGTACAAAATCAAATCAGTGCATAGTAATGACAGACATGAAAATTCCGCTTCCATCGTGGACAAGCTAATATGCTGTTGTCTGATTGACCTCCACCCTATTAGTGTCTTACCAAATAATATAGCCATCCCAGATGTTGATTTTCTAGTGTTTATATCAGTTGCAAAACTTGCATCTGCATAGGCACTTAGACTCAAATCACCCTTTGGTTCTATATACAATGCATGGTTCATTGTTCCTTTAAGATATCTTAAAATTCTCTTTAATGATTGCCAATGACATTGATGTGGATCTGAATTAAAACGTGCCAGCTGATTTACACTATAAGCTATATCTGGCCTAGACCAATTGCTTATATATGATAAGCTGCCAATCAAAGATTGATATATGGACTTATCAAATTTGGGACTTTGATCATCAGTTTGGCAAACTTCCTGACTCATTGGAGTCTTTGCCGGTTTACAAAGTTCCATTTTAAACGTTTTAATTAATTGGCAAATTTTATCTTCTTGAGATATCTTAAATCCATTTTTTGTTTTGTTAATTGTCAATCCTAGATACTTTTTAATTTCACCTAAATGCTTTAATTTTATCTTTTTGGCTAATAATGATATAATCTCATTAGCTTCATTATTAGTCTTAGTTATCAAAGCAATATCATCTGTAAATAATAACAATAATGACACCGTTCCATTATTTTCTCTTTTAAACACACATGGATCTGCTAAACCAGATTTAAAACCTATATTGTTTAACTCTTTCACAATATATTGGTTCCACTCAAACCCAGATTGTTTCAACCCGTAAAGACTCTTTTTGAGTTTCCAACAATCATTACTATTTACTTTATTGTCTTTTATACCTACTGGTTTTCTTAAATATATAGTGTGCTGCAATGGTGCATGTAGATAAATAGTTTCTACATCTAAATGGTTAATGACATAGTTTTTCTTAGCTGCCCACACTAATGCTGCTCTTAAAGATGTTGCTTTAAGACTTGGTGCAAAAACTTCATTGCAATCAGATGCAGTTTGATTAAATCCTTGAGCTAGTAACCTAGCTTTATGGGTAACAGTCCCATCATTTCCAGTTTTTACTTTAAATATCCATTTGCACCCAATGGATTTTTCTCCTGGAGGTAATTTAGCATCTTCATAAACTTTCATTACCTTTAATGAATTTAGTTCCTTTTTCATTTCCTTTTGCCAATTCTCCTGATCCTTAGCAGGATACATCCTAAGTTCATCTATACTAGTTGGAACTTTAGTTACTTGGCAAACTATACTTGCTTGATACCTATCAGGTGGTCTAGTTACACGTGTAGTACGTCTAGGTATTACAGGACTTACAGGTGGACTTTCATTTATTAACTCTTCTTGATTATCTAACTCTTCCTGATCAACTGTTTCCTCTTGTTCTGGTCCTATTTGCTCTTCATGGACTTCTTCTTTAATTGGACTCTTCTTATAACTAATTTGATCTTTCTGCCTTTTGTAGGGTTCAATAATAACTTCATTATTTAAATCTTGCTCTAATCTATTCCATCCTACATGTTCTGGGAATTTTGCACTAGCACTGGTGTAAACTCTAGATGTACCTGGTTCCCAGAATCTATAAGATCTATGATTAGATGTATATCCTACAAAATATAATCTTTTAGCTCTATGCTGTCCTTTGTGTCTAAGTTGTGTAGGGATATGCACCCATGCTGGTGCTCCAAATGTGTGCATGTAACTTAAATCAGGTTTTGTACCATGCCACAATGTGAATGGTAATTCACCTGTTGTTGAATTAACAACATTATTTAATATATGATTACCACACATTATTGCTTCTCCCCACAAATTGTCAGGTAATCCTGAATCAGACATCATAGTTCGTGCCATTGATTGTAATGTTTGGCCTCTTCTCTCTATAAAGGCATTATGTTGTGGCCTATATGGTGCAGACTTTTTATGTTGAATACCTAACATTCTTAGTCTGTTCTGGAATTTATTATTTGTAAATTCTGTACCATTATCTGTTATAAGAGTTACTAATTTCTTTTTAGTTTTCCTTTCAGCAAATTTAATCCAATTAAAGAGATTTTGATATGTTTTAGTTTTGCTCTTCATTAAATAGCAAAACCCATATCTAGAATAGTGGTCCATTATACTTAGTATGTAACGAGCTCCTCCTACACCTGGTTTTTTAGGACCTATTAAATCTGCAAATACTACTTCTAAAGGCTCTATGGTAGTAAATCCATCAACTCTATTAGCCGGTGTGACCCTGGCCTTACTTTGATTACAGGCATTACATTGCAAATACTTATTACAAGGTTTCAAACTTATTCCCTTAGATAATTCAACAGTTTTCTTAAGCATTTTAAAATTTAAATGCCCTAGCCTTCGATGTAACAAGTGAATACATTCATCATGAGGTTTCTTATTTTCATAAACTGTGTTAGCCACCTTTAAACCATCATCATTTAACACATATAATTCACCTCTTAAAGATGCAGTAATTTTCTTATTTTCTTTCTCAATTATGCAGTTATCTCCCCTAAAAGTAACTACATATCCTAGTTTAACCAAAATTCTTACTGAAATTAAATTAAACTTAAGTTGTGGTACATATAACATTTTTACATTCTCTTTTATAAAAGAACAATATGCTATACCTTGACCTTTAGCTTTCAGTTTCCAGCCATTGGCTAACGATATCTGCTGTGTACTCTTGGACATTTTAATAAAAATTTTCTTATCATTAGTTATACAATGAGATGCTCCACTATCAACCATCCATAAATTATTTTTTACAGCTCCGGTAGTATACATGGCTAACTCTAAATTTTTATTTATCTTTTGATGACTTTTAGTATTCTGGCCAGCATTCTGGCACTTTGCCTTTTTACAAAATCTTGCCAAATGTCCTCTTCCTCCACAATTAAAGCACTTTTTAATTGCGTATGCAGTAGGAGTTTCATTATCTTCTTTTTGAGGTTGCTGCCTCCTTAACTCGTCTCTTTCAAGCCTTCTTCTGGCCTCTTCAATCAATCTGCCACTTATATCAGTTAAAGTTAGGCTTTCCTTTGGCAATATTTCAAGTGAAGTTACGTAGTTATCATAGGTTTCGTCAAGTGAAGATAGAATTATGTAAACTTGGTGTAGTTCAGAGAAAATAAGCTCTTTCTCGTGCAGTCCTTGAAAAATGCTTTGCATAGTTTTCAAATGACTCAGCATATCACCATTTTTATGGAGATGTGTACTGAAAAGTTTCCGTGTTAGATTTATGTGAGCACCAACATTATCTCGAACATAAATCCTCTTCAGCTTCTGCCAACACCCAACAGCTGTATTCTCTCCGTGGATATAAACAAGCTGCATATCAGTTAAGGTTAAAGCAATAATGCAAATAGCTTGTTGATTTTTATGTATAAATTCTTCTATCTTTAATCTGTCTTCATCATCCTCTGGATCCCATTCTTCTACGTTTGGTGGATTTTCAATTATGTTCCACAAACCTTCTCTTCGTAGAAGCAGACTACATTTCATAGACCATGATACATAGTTTGTTCCATCCAACTTGGATATAAGGGACAAACTTTGTAGATTGACTTGTGCCATGTTTTCTTATATGGATATAAAAATATAATTAATAAAACACAGCTGTCTGTTTACTGTAATGTATAACAACACAAACTCTCACTTTTAACATAAATCTGTTTTATCCTAGTTAAACTGACTTTGCAGTCTCTGGGCCCATAACCAGTGTTAAGCCTGGTTTCCCCAACCAGGGTTAGGGAGACAAGCTAAACAGAATGTGCAGCTTAGTCAGATAGGCACACAGATAAATGAGTGAGCTAAGCTTGTATGTTTATTAACATACAGTAAAAATGACAGATACGCTTGTGCTATCAAATATATAGTTTATTCCATTATGAGTTCATAGCATAGTCAAAATAACAGTCCAATAGTCATGTATCATTTAGTCAGTCCATTCAGGGATATTCAGTTAGCAAAGTCCATTTAGAATATCCTATGTCAGTTCACTTACAAGCCAGTCCTTTGTTTTCTCTCCCATTCGAGCAATGCAGACTTGTTTCCTTGCAGTAATCAGGGATCATCAAAGCCAGAGAGATAGCAAGGTGCCGTCTTGCTTCTTTTAAAGTGCTTTCACAACCACTCCCTTAATTACTATCCCACAGTTAAAGTTGCAGACACTTTAACATACAAACTATGATTACATATTATTATTTACCTAAACAAGTTAGGGTAAAACAATGTTATCCCTAACATTGTAGCTAATTAATTCACTTTTGATTACATTCAAGTAAAATCAGATATGACCTTTTTCACTCTGTCCATCTTTTGGAATATGATCATCATTCAAAATTCAAATATAAGCTGTAGTCTGAATAAAATTATACAGTCCTAATTTATGATGACCACAGAATGATTTTCTTGTATCACGTGAACAAATAGACCACTATAAGACAATTCAAAATGTCACTCTTTACATATCTGGATGGGATCCAGATGTGTAAAATATCTCAATTGTCTTTGGCTAGAGAAAGAGACTAGGGAGGAGATTTTTGTGAATTTCTCTTCTTGCTGCATTCTGATACATATAACAGTTTAAAGAACAGTAAGGAATAATGAAGTGTCTCTGGGCTTGCAATAGAAAGGAAAAAATAAATGAAAGTTATTTTTCCCATTCCTTTATGAGAAACTTCCACTGGCTCCAATAAACCAATTGCAGAAGAAATTAAATAATTTCTCCTCGAATGAAGTCTCTTGCTTCCAGTCCTGAGAACTTCTCTGGTGAAGTAAAACACTCCAAGTCATGGTCCCTTTTTTAAGCATGAGCAACAAAACCGCAAAGCCAATGGCCAGAAAGCCCATGGCTATATGGGATGGGGTAATTGTGCCATAAGCCAATTGGAACCTTGTAGATTGTTGCTATTCCTCTGAATAGTATATTTGCCCAGAAAAGGACTTGTCCCATTTTCCAATGGCAAACACAAGTTTGTGGCTGAACCACTTTTAAAAGTTTTCAACAGCAACTAAGTTCTGAGTCTATGGTTCTGAGCTGGAGATGTGTTCTGAAAAAAAAAGCAAAACAAACAAAAACAATCAAGTCATGTTAATGTTGGGGCAAGGAGGTTATCTAGATGACCTTACAGGAAAAGACAACTGACACCTGGGACAGCATGAAGACATCCCCATAAGCCCATGTCCTTTAAGGATGGTTAACAAGACATTCTTCTGGCATGTTAAGAGGAATATAGAGTAAACTTGTTGTCTGTACTATGTTAGTGTTCCTAGGTTAGTGTTCCTAGGTTAGCTTCCTTCTTTCTTATGAAGACAGGATGTTAATCTTGTAGAGTCTGAGAGTCTCTCCTCAAGTCTTTCTGTCCTTGTTTGTCACTTTTGGCATCTGGTGTAGCTTTTTAGCAATCTACTTATCGAATCAACCTTGCAACTATTTAGGATCACAGTTTTTCTCAGCGTAATGAGTAACCTTCAGTTTGCTAGTGGGATAAAGGGTGGAGATTTCTGTGACATTCCCAACTATATCCACATCCTACCTCTTTAGTAAGTATGTGTACAAACAAAATGTGAATAGGTTGCAATGATGTGTGCTACCTAAATAAATCACTTCTCCCTGAAATATAGAAATCCAACTTTGGAAAGAAGAACGGCCAAAAAAAAAAAAAAAGAATGACCTCATTATATGCTTGATGTACTATGCTTGGAGCCTTAGTAAGAGATTGTATTTGATTTTACCCTAGGAGAATTACTCAATAAAGGTAATTATTGCTTTAAATATAATGTGTCGGTTCTACTCGTTTTGCTGGGGAAAATCCAGCAAACCTTCAAGTTGCATATATATTCATTACTCCTCAGCTTTTTCTAATAGCATTCTTTAAGGTGAGATGGGAAATTTCAATCTTGCCTTAGAAACAGTCTTCTGTGATTCTGATTGGTATCGCTAGAGCTGTCACCCTTCCCCAAGGTAGTTAATAATTTTCCATATTTTAAATGTGTTAAGCTAAGATTACTAAAGTATGAGTTAGGCTGCTTTAGGGAGATGCTGGAAAACAGCAATCCAATTTTGTCCTAATTCCCCTGTTTCATTTTTTTATTAAGTTATAAAGTATTATAAAATACACAATACAAAAGCAAATAGAAGTGCAATGGGGGGGGTTTGGAAAATGAATATGTAAAACATTGTATGATTCAGTGGACAAGGAATTTTGGATATAATGTGATATTTGAACAATGGAAAAATATGTGGGTGAAGGGTTTAAAATTTACATTAAATTATAATCTAACAGAGAATTTTTATAACATGATGTATCATTGGTATTTAATACCAGACAAGCTATCTAAGATGTATAAAGGCAGGTCAAATGTTTGTTGTAAAAATAAAGAAGGGACTTTTTATCATCCATGTGGACATGTAATAAAGCAAAAAAATTTGGACTATGATTCATATTTTTATACAGAAAATTCTGAAAAAGGAGATAAAAATGAAACCACAATTTTTCCTCTTGGGTCTAATAGAAAAAGAACTGGAAAACAAAATTGAAACTTCATTACTGTATACGTTGACAGCAGCAAGACTATTGTATGTGCAAAAATGGAAGGACACTTTGATTCCCGTCATGGAAGAATGGTTGCAGAAGTTGATGGAGTTGGCTGATATGGCAAAACTGATGACCTTGATGAAAGAAAAGAACATAAGTACTTTTGTTTCCACATGGAAACTACTTCTGAATTTCATGCATGATGTGGAAAAGAAACTTTGACTTTGGGTTTTACAGATTAGATTGATAGATCTTTATAGAAATGGCTTATTTATAGTATTATGGTGAAGCAAAAAGCTGTGATCTGTTGTTAATGCCTTATTCTACTGTAATAGAGAAAGTCGGAAGTCAATACTCCCCCCCCCCATTTCTTCCTAATTCCAATTCATTTTTTTTTTGTATTATTAAAATGAGCTAAAATACAAAATGGCATCCTGCTCTACACCCACATCTGGGAGATTTGAACAGATAACTGATTAGATTAATATTGTCAAGGGAACAAATGGCTCTCTATTTTCTTAAATTTGTTGCTGCCACCACCATTATTTTTCACAAGGATCTCTCACTGGAAATGCCTTGTAACTTTTCCCAGTATCTTCTGGCTATGGGGGATTTGCATCAACCCTGAGTGCTGACTAAATTATCTGAATCTGATGAGACTTACAGTACAAAACCTCAGAAGAGCAAGAACTTGGGGAATGTTGTTAAAAAATTAGAGATCCAGATAACATAATTTCTTCATTCATCCTTTAGTTTGTTCACTATATAGATAACCTTGAAATTAATCTTCCTCCTGCCTTTAAATTTCAGTCAAAAACTCATTAGCTGATATAATAAAGGTAATCTGTAGCCACAAGTGGGTCAAAAAAAGGCAAGATGATGGTCAAAGTAGTGTAAATGAAACCCTGCCTCTTTCATAAAAATGTGGCTATTTTGTTATTTGTTCTCTTTCGTCCTCCAGAATCAGATGTTTGGGATGGAAGAATGGATGGATGGAAGGAAGGAAGGAAGGAAGGAAGGAAGGAAGGAAGGAAGGAAGGAAGGAAGGAAGGAAGGAAGGATCATTTTATTGTGTCATTTGTAAGAGAGGGATAATATTCACTATGCTTAGACACTCCATATGCTCTCTAATTTATGCTTAAACTCAATGAGCACATTGCATCACTACATAAACACCTGCTCTGAGAGAATTGATGGAAGAAGAAAAAGTGCTAGGGAGTATGCTTGGATTTAACCCATAGATAATAATTGGAAGAAAATGTAACATGCCTATAATTATTTTTTCTTTCTTAAAAATGAGGATTAATAACAGTTTGCATCTGAAAAATTACATCCTCATTGCAGGTGCCACTGCATTTCCAAATGTTGCCCCAAAACATATTACTGTATGTATCTTGACTTAAGAGGTACAATTATTGAGGCCACTGTCCAGTTGTCAAGAATATGACAGCCAGCTTCTGCAGAAGGAGCAGTGTGTGTAAGATGGGGCCACGTTCTATGGTATTACCTGATCAGATGCATTAGAATTGTTTCTGGACTAAGACGTGCTGCTTTCTATCTTCAATTCATGCAGGTACCCATGCTGCTGGTATAATTATGTATCTTGTGATCAACTTTGATAGTCGAATGTTACATGCGCACCTTTATAGTGCACTTCAGCCTGGCTTTACCACTATCTACAACTGAACCCATGACAATGTTAACTTACTGGAGCTTTCATTAGCTACTGTGAGCTGGTCCACTCTCCTCTAGCTGTTCTGTACCTTCATTTGAATTCTTGAGATCCCCGCGCTTTGATTGGCCAAAGTGCGGGGCGATCGGATTGGCTCGGCGAGCCGCGCCGATTGGCTCGCTGAGAATCTCCCGCGATTGGTAGATTCGAATCGTGGGAGATTCAAAGCGGTGCCATTGGCCGCGGCCGCGGCGGCTTGGGAATAAAAAGCCGCAAAGTTTTTCGAAGAGCCAGTTCGGTTCCTGACTTCAATAAAGAGCTTGATACAAAGTCACTGACTCCTGGCTTCCTTCCACGCAGACATAACACTGGCGATGAAGGTGGGATTCTTATCCTGAACCGAAGCACGTGTCCGACGGAAGCCAGCCAACCGACGAGATGGCCAGCATCGCACCACCAACCCCCTTCAACCCCGCCAGTGAGGACTGGGAATCTTACATGGACAGATTCCACATGTTCCTCGAATGCAACTATCTGAAGGATGCCACGGGACCGAAGAAATGAGCCATCTTCCTAACGCACTGCGGGCCCGCAGTGTTTAAGATGGCAAAAGCGCTAGCCAAGCCCACCGATGTTACCGCAATGGATTGGGCGGACCTCGAGCCATTACTCTGGAAACACTATGCTCCAGCCGTACCCATCCTCATCCGACAACATGAATTTTATCAGCGGGACCAGTGGTCGGGTGAGAGTTTCAGTGATTTCGTCGCAGAGCTGCGGCGCCTTGGAGGACAAAGCGAGTTCTCCAATATAAACAAGGCCCTGCGGGACTGAATCGTGCTCGGCCTTTGGGACCCCATTCTCCAAAGTCGGTTGATGGCTAAGGGCAACATCGCTCTCGCCGATGCCATCTCCGAAGCCGCGGCAGCCGAAGCAACCCGACAATCAGCAGACCGCATGCGGAGACCGAACGCCGGGGACCGCACCGCAAACAACAACCCTGCAAGGTCGACTGAGGCCTAACCTGAAACTACCACCCACCAGGGCGAACTCCACTCCACCTCGGGCACTTCAGATGAGGAGGAAGACATCCACCGTCTCCATGCAGGCCACGACCAGCGCAGCCGGCGGAGTCATAAATCGAGGACCGTGTGTGCCGGTTGCGGAGGCGACCACCCAAGATCCAAATGCTGGTTCTTCGACTCCGTTTGCTGGCACTGCAACAGAAAAGGCCACATAGCCCGCATCTGCCACCTCAAGAAAACCCATAGCCCCAGACGATGAGACCCGAGCGAGCGGAAATGAGAGAGCCCACCCCCAGGACCAGAGACCGCCCAGCAGACAACCATTGGGAATGGAACAGATGAGCTCAACGAGGGGGCGAGACCCGGCGGAGAGAAGAGACATATCAGATGGTCACCATTGGCCACGCAACAACCACAGACGCCAGAAAGGTCTACGTGGAGGTAGGCATTGAAGGCGAACCCTCTAAAATGGAGGTGGACTCCGGGTCCTACCTCTCAATGGTAGCATGGCAAGAAATTAAACGCTTGGTGCCTACCATCCAGAGAAGGGAACTAGAAAACCAGAGATTAATTCTCAAAGACTAGCAGGGAAAATGCATCCCTGTAGTCAGAACAGGAAAATTCACAGTGACATACAAAGGGCACACCGAAAGACTTCCCCTGACCATTGTCAATCGAGACCGACCTAGCCTGCTGGGACTTCAATGGTTCGCACCGCTAGGCATCGCAGTCACGGGCATCGCCGAAGCTGACTGGGAGCAGCAACTGACCCGGGACTTCCAAGAAGTGTTCGATGGCACCCTAGGCAAGTACCGAGGGCCCCCTATATCCTTCAGCCTAGACCCAAACGTTCCCCCGAAATGCCTAAAACCAAGGCGGGTACCTTTCGCACTCAAACCGAAAATCGACGAGCAAATTGACAAGCTCGTCAAGCAAGGGGTCTTACAACCCATAGACCATGCCCAGTGGGAGACCCTCATAGTCACCCCAATCAAGCCTGATGGGTCAGTGAGTATCTGCGGGGACTATAAGGCAACCCTAAATGGTGCCTTGCAGCAAAGCGCTTACCCCGTCCCCATAGTGCAGCATCTCCTACACTCACTGGAAGGGGGCAAAGTTTTCACGAAACTCGACCTGGCCCAAGCATACCAGCAACTGCCGGTCGACGAGGAAACTGCAGAGAAACAAACCATAGTCACCCACCGGGGAGCCTTTAGATGCAACCGCCTCCAATTTGGAGTCAGCGTGGCACCTGGAATTTTCCAGAGCCTCATGGAAAGACTCTTACAAGGCATCAAGGGGGTGGTACCATACTTCGACCATGTACTAGTATCGGCAACCAACCAGGCCAAACTAGAGAGTCGCCTAAGGGAGGTGCTAACGAGATTCAAAGAAACTGGGCTGAAAGTGAAGAGGGAAAAATGCCAGCTGTACACAGAGCGGGTCGAATTCCTAGGATACCTCCTAGACCGACATGGCATTCACCCCACCGACAAAAAAATTAAAGCCATCAAGGAAGCCCCCACACCCAGGTCAAAAACAGAACTGCAGGCGTTTCTGGGGCTACTTAACTTTTATAATGTCTTCCTGCCCCAAAAGGTGACCACGGCGGAGCCTTTGCATAGGCTTTTGGACAAGGCGGCCACCTGGACTTGGGGAAAACGCGAGGAAGCCGCCTTCAGGAAAACCAAGGACCTGCACACTTCGGATGCCGTCTTCATCCAGTACAACGAGACCCTACCTCTAGCAATCACATGCGATGCATCACCCTTCAGCATCGGCGCTGTCCTCAGCCACACTCTCCCCGACAGAAAGGAAGCACCCATCGCGTTCTTTTCAAGGACCCTCACCAAAACGGAGCGGAACTAAAGCCAGCTGGACAAAGAGGCTTTGGCTATCATTGCCGCAGTAAAAAGGTTTCACGAGTACCTCTACGGCCGGACGTTTACCATCATCACCGACCACAAACCGCTGCTGGGAATACTCGCAGGGAACAAAGCCACCCCGAACATTCTGTCTCCCCAAATGACAAGGTGGTCCGAATTCCTGGCTGCCTACAACTATGGGCTCACACACCAACCCGGTAAGACTATCTCCCATGCAGATGCCTTAAGTCGCTCACCGTTACCCAAACCAGACACTGACCCAGCACCCACGATGACCACCCTCAGCATAGAGACTCTACCCAACCTACCCATAACCGCGTCAGACATTGCTCGAGAAACTAATAAAGACAAACGTCTGGCGCGGGTTTTGCATTAGGAAAAGAAAGGGTGGCCGGAAAAGGACAACGACGAGACCTTCAGGACATTCTGGAACCGGCAAACGGAACTCTCGTTACTAAAAGGGTGTATACTATGGGGGGATAGGGTGGTCATCCCGGAAACACTACAAGGGAAGGTTTTGGAACTGTTACACGAGGGGCACCCGGGCATCATTAGAACGAAAGCCCTGGCCAGAAGTTACGCTTGGTGGCCAGGGATGGAAAAACAGATCGAGGCCTGGGTAGCAAGGTGTCAACGATGCCAGGAAACTAGACCAAGCCCATCCACAGCACCCATCCTAGAGTGGGAAACCCCCAGGGGACCTTGCTCTAGAATCCACATAGATTTCGCCGGGCCCACAAAAGGACACACTTTCTTAATAACCGTAAATGCTTACTCCAACTGGCTGGAGGTAAGCAACATGAGAACAACGACCACGGAAGCCGTGACCAAAGAACTCTGCAAACTCTTCACAACACACGGCCTCCCGGACGTCCTCGTGTCCGACAACGGGCCCCAATTCACCTTGCTAGATTCAAAAAATTCCTAGCGGAAAGGGGCATACGACATGCACTGACAGCCCCGGCACATCCGGCAGTGAATGGTAGGGTGGAACGGATGGTTCAATTCACAAAAAAAACCATCCAGAAAAAAATAGACCACGGGGAGATCCAGGACAAAATAAATAAATTATTTATAATTTTCATACAGCACATAACCCTGAACAACACAACAAATAAAAGCCCGACAGAGCTGCTAATGGGGAGGAAAATAAGGTCTCCACTCGATAGACTACACCCCACTTACAACCCAGAGAAACCCCCAGACTCCACCAGCAAACACCGAACTTTCGCACCAGGTGACGCCGTCTACGCAAAGAACCTAACTGGAGACCCATTATGGGTACCAGCAATCATAACACAGCTAACATACCCACGCTCGTACCGGCTACAAACAACCGACGGACGAGCGTGGAAACGCCACATCGATCAGTTAAGATCGAGGACGGCCACACAAGACACCACCGACATGCAACCAAACAAAACCAACCCCCTCAACACAAACCAAGAGAGGAGGGGATATCCCGAGAACCAAAACCCAGAAAAAAGAAACCAGCCATACTCACCTGCAAGCAGCCAGCACAAAACCTCACCAGGAAGAGACAGCCAGGCCAGCTCAACCAACCCGGGAAGACCGAGCGGGAACGGCGAAACCCGCAGCTCAACCAACCCGGGTAGCCCAGGAGGGAGCTGCGGAGAGCGGCCCGGCCAGACAGACCAGGCGGTTTCCACGACGGAGTCCGGAGAAACAGAGACCCCGACCGAACCGGCCGGGATCCAACCTATGACTGACCTGCACAAGTCCAGTAGGCAAAGACAGAGCCCCGCCTACCTACGGGATTACGTTACGTAGGACTGAACCAAGAGGGGAGGGGTGTTCTGTACCTTCATTTGAATTCTTGAGATCCCCACGCTTTGATTGGTCAAAGTGCGGGGCGATCGGATTGCTAGGCGAGCCGCGCCGATTGGCTCGCTGAGAATCTCCTGCGATTGGTAGATTCGAATCGCGGGAGATTCAAAGCAGTGCCATTGGCCGCGGCCACGGCAGCTTGGGAATAAAAAGCCACAAAGTTTTTCTAAGAGCCAGTTCGGTTCCTGACTTCAATAAAGAGCTTGATACAAAGTCACCGACTCCTGGCTTCCTTCCACGCAGACATAACACTCGCTATCAACAATTTGCTAGAAACCTCACCCCCTAAGTATCAGCATTCTGATGCCAATTTATGCGAACTTTCTTTCTCTTCTCACCCAAGGATTTTGATATTAAATTAAAGACAATGAATTAAAGACTATTCTTTATTTAAACAATACTAAGAACAGTTTCCCAAGTAAAATCATAAGAGGAATCCTATGTTGGATCATATTGATCACCCATAGTGATTCCAGAAAACCCACAGAATATGAAATCAACAATTCTTTCCTTCTTCCTCCATCATTTCTCAGGTAAATAATACATAGACTTCATACCTGGCAGACATCACTGTCTTTTTCATAATCCATATTTTAAAACCACCAAGGTTGAAATTTATTACTACATCTAGTTCACAGGATCTAAAATATTTCTGGAGTTTGGTTAATTGTTCAGTTTTGAGAGAGGGGGCTGCTATAGTGAAAAAACCAGAGGCAGGTGCCTTTGAATGATTTAATCTAGGGGTACAGCCTTGTATATGATGAATGATGACTTGTTCAAGTCCATCCAAACTGTATTATAAATCCAAAAGCTAGACAATTCTAACATTTTCCAAATTTCTCTTTTCAGACTCTAGAAACATTTCTACAAACTTGTTCTCCAACTTTAAATTGATGTATGAAAAACATATCAACTTAGAATGTTGCCAGAAATAATAAAGGTACTCACAGAAATAATGATAATAAAATCATACAGTTTACCCAAGTGTTATGAGCATATGTAGCAGCAAAACTATTTTCTGTGTGGAGGGTCATGAAGTATATCTGCTTTGCTCCCTCTGATTGTTCCCACAGGATCTCATCAGAGATATTTCATTATTTCAATGTTTGACAATGTTTGGACCATCCAATTATCTCTGTTTTGTTCTTTAGTTGTTAAGTGCCAGCAACAAAATAATTATTTAGGCATGATAAGGCAGTCTGGATGTAGAAAAAGAAGATATTTATGCTGTCATGGATGTTGTTAATCACCTCAAATTATAACATTCAGGGTACACCACAAATTTCAACAACATATTCTCCCATCTCTCAACCCAGAGTTTTCATTTGAGGAACAAATGATCAGGTTCAAACTGTCCTACTTCACATACATTATGCAAAGACCTCTCTGTCTTGTAAGGGCTCTAATGCTGCAATAGGTGGAGGATAAGAAAGTGAAATTCAGGGGTGGATCACAGTGGTGACCTAAAAAAAACACAGGTTGGGTGTAAATCATTAGGGAGAAACTATGTGATTTCTAGGAATCGAAAAAGATTTGATCAATCAATCAAATCTTTCCACCTCAATTTTTCTATTCCATTGTGTGCCAGCTTTCCACTTAGGAAGGAATGTACATTGATAAAAGGATATCTTGATAAAAATATGTATTCATAATTCTATAGTCCATTCTGATGTAAAAAAAACCTAATAAAGGAGAATCAGTAATTGGAATGTCATCCTGGATACTGTTTAAGCAAACCTATTTAAGATCTCCATCTTAGACCTCATCATGGCCTGCCTAGAATATTCACATCTCTTCCCCAAATCTCAGCCTAATGCAACTTTTTGACTTGCAGGAAAGAAAATCTCTGTTGGATAAAATGGAAATATTATCAGATGGGTCTTTTTCTTGGAAACTGTATCTGGTTTAGCATTTTGGAACAGTCTCCACTATTTGGGAGGTGTGGTTTGATACCGGAATTGTAGTGAGCTTGTTGATATCCCTAAAATTAATGTAAAAGTAATTCCAGAAGAGATGATGCCATTTAGTAAATCAATACATTTTCAATTTGAATGAAACTTGTAACTAATGTAATTAATAAAATAAGTAGAAACTAAATGACTTGGTGAATGAGTTGAAATTACTAGATTGCCTAACATCAGAAAGAAATAAAAAATACTGTAACATGTATTGAAGCCAATACCGGTTTTCCCATACTATTTATGATCTTTATAGTATGTCTTTTTAGTAATGTACAATATATTTTCTCTGATAATGGTATACAGAAAGAAAAGTAGCATAGGTCAATGGATATAATTTATGGCTTCCAACTCTCAGCACATAGAGTTTTGAAGCTTTCAAAACTTTTAAGCTCTCTATTTGCATTTTTAAATTTAGTCATTCTGAATGTTTATATCACAAAATAACATAGTTTTAAAACAAAAAAATGCCCAGTAACAAAAGCTTACTATCTTGATTCTGCCCCCAAGAATCTTAAAGTTCAGTTTCATTAGTTTATTTATTTATTTTATTTATTTGGTTTGTCAATTGCTTACAAGAAAATAGGTATAAGTAAAAACATAGTTATGAATACATGGATACACATAAGAAAAAAAAGAAGAAGCAATAGGACAGGGACGGTAGGCACTTGGTGCACTTATGCACACCCCTTACAAACCTCTTAGGAAAGGGGTGAGATCAATAGTAGACAGTCTAAGATTAAAGTTTTTGGGGTTTGGGGAAGAAACCACAGAGTCAGGTAGAATAGTCCAGACATTAACTACTCTGTTGCTGAAGTTATATTTCCTGCAATCAAGTTTGGTGCGATTAACCTTGAGTTTGTATCTATTGTTTGCTCTTGTATTGTTATTGGTTGAAGCTGAAGTATTCATTGATAGGTAGTACATTGCAATGTATGATTTTATATACTATACTTAGTTCGGAGCGAAGGCAGCATGGTTCTAGGTTTTCTAGGTCTAGAATTTTGAGACTGGTGGCATAAGGTATTCTGCAACGAGTAGAGGAGTAGAGAACTTTTCTTGTGAAATATTTCTGGACTTTCTCAACTGTGTTAATATCAGATATGTAATGTGGGTTCCAGATTGATGAGCTGTATTCGAGTATTGGTCTAGCAAATGTTTTGTATGCTCTAGGTAGTAGTGTAATATTATCAGAGAAAAAGCTACGTAAGATTAGGTTAACAACTCTTAACGCCTTTTTGGCTATGTAGTTACAGTGGGCTCTATCACTTAGATAATGAGAGATAGTACTCCAAGATCCTTGACAGAGTTTGGATCATTAACAAGATTTTGACTATTCAGCCTGTATTTTATTTTTTGATTTTTTTGTCAATATGTAAGACAGAGCATTTATTTGTTGAGATTTGAAGTTGCCATTTGTTTGAGCATTCTGATACATAGTCAAGGTCTTTTTGAAGGGTAGCAGTATAGTCGAAATCTCTTTACCTATTACTTCCTCCTCCAGTATCACTGAGTGTGGCTTGTAACTAGGAAAAGCTGAACCATTCTTAGGATAGGATAGGTGATAGGTGATAGGAGAACTGTCAAGTCATGGCTGAGACAAAGGTCTTTCTAGAAAAGAATGTTTGGAATGTGGAAATAATATCTTCCTTGATTGCCTCTATTCAGTTATTAAAGACTATTTGATTTGCAGATGCATCTGCTTATATCACATTTTGATATGAGAACATACATTTATTGAAATGATTGAAAGAGAAGATCCCTGCCTTTTTGATTTGATCTTCATGATTTAGGAGGAAGTGTATGTTTGGTCTTGGACTGCCGACTCTTGTACTACAAAATCTCCATTGACTAGAGTGTTGAATCAGGATCTTTAGGAATATCAAAGGATGGTTTGTTTGTATGCTAGAACAATATAGATGTTCTGACTCTTCAAAGAAATGAAATCACCATTCTTCTCCTTACTCTCAGAATTTTTCTTGTCTTTTGCATGGATGTTTTCAATGGTAGATTCAAAAACATGTTGTGCTTCTGCAATGAATTATCAAAAACATTTGTCTGAAGATATAAAATAGTTTTGTTACATTTTCCAAAGGGAATATGAAATCTTTCTGGCAAGATTGTGACATAAATGAAAATGATTTCCAATATGTGTTAATGATCCAGCCATGAGGCATGATGGCTACTACTTTAAATGATAACAAAAAAAAAAAAAGTCCATGAACTATGTGATTGCTTTCTATTTAGAAGTTTATATTTAACTATTGCATGTGTTTCTATTATGTTGGTTTATCATAGAAAGACAGAACTGGAGAGGATCTTTTAGGGCATCAAAACTGGCTATATTGTATTTAACTCTACTTAGATTAAGTAGAGGTGTGATTATGATTGTCTAGGAAAGGTCATGGAAAGCATTTGAAGGGACACATCTCCTAAACACATCTATAACTGACCTAGGCATATCTCAAATCTGCTCAAAATAACTAGTATATTTCTGATAAAGAAGAATGCTGTACCTCTAGAACAGTAGTGAAGGTGGCATGGGGAAGATTGTAGGAAACAAGGGTCAATCCACAAAACTGCTTCCTTCCCCTTTCATATGAAAGCATATGAAATATGAAAACCTTCAAGGATTTTTCTGCAAACAGAATGACATATAAAATTCATTATAAGGAACAAAACTATCAATGGAAAAAAAATGAGGTATTGATTGCCCAGATAAGTCTATGCCACCTATCTGAAAAGTTTTGAGGACATAGCTCTGATTCAGACTTTTTTTAATGATGTTACATTTGAATATATATACATATACATAGACACAATATATATTCTTAAATTTTCATGGGTATTTATATGTATGGTATTCAGCTTTGTTCGGGTATTTTCCCACGTCATTATAGTTGTGCTTTTAAAGTTGTGACAATGTTTTGGCAGAATCTCATCTGCCATCATCAGGCTTCTATATAGTGTTCGTCTGACGATGAACAGACCTATGGAACAGCTGTCCTGCCCTACATAAGAGGTACTACAGACAAAATCAGTAAGATACTACACAGGCATCACATCAAGACTGCCTTCAAAACAGACAGAAAAATAGCAGCCATCCTAAGAAACCCCAAAGATAAAATTGACCTGGAAAACCAAGGCATATATGAAGTCCCCTGTGCATCATGCCCTGCCACATACATTGGACAGACCAATAGAAGAATAAGTACCCGCCTGGATGAACACAAAAATGCAGTAAAAAAGCTGGAACACACTTCCTCACTAGTCCAAAACCCTAGCCCTTATAGAAAACCCCAGCCACAGAATTATCACAGAAGCCATAGAGATTGAAAAAAGACCTGAAAGCATGAATAGAAGAGATGATTCCACCAGACTGTCAATTATTTGGAAGCCTGCACTCACAAACAAAAAAATCTCCACACCACAAGCCAGGCAAATACCTGGGCACAAACAGATCCCCCCTGATACCTCCAGCTCAAGCACAGGCACCCAGATGAAACCTAGCTTCCTAACAAATGATAGCCATCCATTTACTTGGAGCCAAGCCTCACTAAAAGCCTCCAATACAGGGAACACAATGTTGCCAGCCAATCAAGACCAAAAAAGCCACAAAACAGACAGAAGATATTAGAAACACCAATCAAGCAGAACACAGAATACTCCAAGACCAGTAAACACAGACCAAGACTCCCAACCAATCAGGATGAAGAAAAAACCATTCTGGCACAGCAGTAGGCTAGCACCAAATTTAAAACAGAAACGGCTGTGAAAGTGTGACTCACAGACGAACACAGTGCAGAAGCCTGATGATGGCAGATGAGATTCTGCCGAAACGTTGCTACAACTTTAAAAGCACAACTATAATGACATGGGAAAATATCCGAACAAAGTTGAATACCATATATGTAAGTACCCACGAAAACTTAAGAGAATATATATATACATACTTACATACATACATACATACATACATACATACATACATGTTTTCTGAAGTTTTTGCGGGTATTTGTATGTGGATCTTTGGTTCCAATTTTACATGGGAGAAAACCCGAATAACCAAAGATAGATAGATAGATAGATAGATGGATAGATTGATTCATTCTTAAGTTTTCGTGGGTGCCCTATGTAAGGTATTCAGCTTTGTTCAGGTATTTTCCCACATGACTTGGGAAAATACCTGAACAAGGCTGAATACCATATATGTATGCAGGTTTGGGAGTATCTTGATGTTTCCACAAGGTCCCACTCGCCATCTTCAGGCTGGTGCTTTCAGCTTCATGCTTGTGCGAGCAAAGCATGATCGGAGCTGCCATCTCTCTATAAATACTGGTGGGGAAGTGTGGTGTGCTGGCTCTGGTGTAAGCGGGCTGGTTGGCTTTGTTTTTATTTCTTGATTGGTTGATGGAGTTGATGTTTGCAGATTGTTGGCTTTTTCATAAGCACCTGTGAGGCTGAGGTACTGGCTATGTTGTAATGACCTGGGTAATGGGTTGTGTGATGATCTTATGAGTTCTATTGTTGTGACATCCTGGTTCTTGTGCTGTAATCTCCTGGGTTGTTGGCTGTGTTGCAACATCCTGAGATTTTGTGGTGTAACCTCCTGAGTTCCGTGATGTGATATCACATGTGATAGACACACAGCCATATATATATTCAAATTCAATACTGCATATATATATATATTCAAATTCAATACTGCATATATAAATTTATAGCTTTAATTTATATCTATGTTGGGCAATTTAGAGGATGATTTTTCTTTCTCTGAAGCTTCCTGGAATTCTTATATGTCTATACAACACTGGAGATACAGACTTTTCTAATTATAGAAGATCTATATTACCTCTGAAGGAACAAGGTCACTCTTTGTTGAAACTTTTGGCAAAGCTTTTAGAATCACCTTTGTTCCAAAATCAGAACTAAGAATATCTGCCCTGTCAGTATAATCTATCTCACAAAACCTACCATTCAGCTTATGCAGACTAAAATGAGCTTTCCTTTTTCCCAATCATGTCCCTCTCACAAAAGTGAACTTGATTTGAGGCCAGCAAAGCCCTCTCAGATTCTACAAACTGTGGTCTGCAATTGGTTGGAGACAAACAGATCTTCAGAGAATGTTTCTTGGTGCTCTCTGAGCTTGCTTGTTTTCTTGCAGAGGTTTCATTATCCAAGCTAGGTAGTATCATCAGAGCACTGATGATGTTACTTAGTTTGGGTAATGAAATGGCTGAAAGAAAACAAGCAAGCTCAGAAAGCACCAAGGACCCTTCATGTCAACCTTGAGATAAAAGTAATTTCTAGATCCAAGTTTTATCTTTATCTTTAAATTATAACAATTGCCCTAGATGGTATCAATTGATGAGACATTGTGCTTTGTTTTGAATCAAATATCAATCCACTGCTCTTTCATGGTAAACAGACTATTTTTTAATACCTAAGATGAGCAATTCTGTCAAATCCCATATAGCTCAATTCTTTGGAAACTTTTTTTTTTTTTGAAACAAATTTTTATTAATTTTAAAGATAAAACAACACATCATTAACCATTAAATACATAAACACATAAAACCTCTTAACATTGTAAATCCTTACAAGTCAAACAAAACATTATTTTCATACAGCGTAATTCCAATTTATCCCATCTCCATATGGACACACAAATATCTTTCAGCAAATTTCTCATTATTTCTCTTTACTCCTATTCAATTTCATTTCTCTTCCATATTTATCCATTTTATAGTCATCATATTCTTTTCTTTCTGGCTTGTTTAAATTATTCTCATCTAACATTCCTCCAAGGTTTTATTGATTCTTTTTTCCTTTTTTTTTATAAAAAACAAATTTTGTTAGTTTTACCATAAACACAATACACAAACATATAAACACAAAACATAAACAAAACTAAAAGATCTTTTCTGAAGGTTGTCTGTTCCCGGGTTAAAACTCTTCACACAGACACAAATTCAAACATCATATTCAACCCATATCTCCTTCCATATCTTATTATCATTTTCTTTTTTATATATATATATATAAAAACCATTTTTATCAGTTTTATAAAAACAATGCACAAAGAATCAAGGCATAGCAGCTTATAAATTCTTTTCTAAGAAAAAATAATAATAAAAGACCAATAAGGCATAACATTTCCAGATTATAATATCAATATTTCATATAATATTAACTTCATATCTTGTCCCTACTTCTCCTTTCCATCCAAATTATTTATTAATTAAAATTTTATTGCCTTTTATCAATATACAAAATCCAAAAAAAAAAGCATATATATCCTTCCATATCTTATTACCATTTTCAACAACATTCTTTGTCTGTTCTATTTCCAATTTTCCATTCATCTTTTTTTTTCTTTTACTATACTTCTCCTGTACACCAATTGGAGTAACATCTATAACTCATTACCCTAACTTAGAAATACTACATATAGCAATCTTTCTTGGGATTCTGTTTAAAAGATTCTAAAATTACATAATAAATTTTATATTCTAAATATACATATAAAAACACACTCTTATATACCCTCCAGA